>OX453037.1:0-4978038 GCA_949699805.1 Tromatobia lineatoria
TAAAGAACCTAAAGAACCTAAAGAACCTAAAGAACCTAAAGAACCTAAAGAACCTAAAGAACCTAAAGAACCTAAAGAACCTAAAGAACCTAAAGAACCTAAAGAACCTAAAGAACCTAAAGAACCTAAAGAACCTAAAGAACCTAAAGAACCTAAAGAACCTAAAGAACCTAAAGAACCTAAAGAACCTAAAGAACCTAAAGAACCTAAAGAACCTAAAGAACCTAAAGAACCTAAAGAACCTAAAGAACCTAAAGAACCTAAAGAACCTAAAGAACCTAAAGAACCTAAAGAACCTAAAGAACCTAAAGAACCTAAAGAACCTAAAGAACCTAAAGAACCTAAAGAACCTAAAGAACCTAAAGAACCTAAAGAACCTAAAGAACCTAAAGAACCTAAAGAACCTAAAGAACCTAAAGAACCTAAAGAACCTAAAGAACCTAAAGAACCTAAAGAACCTAAAGAACCTAAAGAACCTAAAGAACCTAAAGAACCTAAAGAACCTAAAGAACCTAAAGAACCTAAAGAACCTAAAGAACCTAAAGAACCTAAAGAACCTAAAGAACCTAAAATACACAAACCTAAAGAACCTAAAGAACCTAAAGAACCTAAAGAACCTAAAGAACCTAAAGAACCTAAAGAACCTAAAGAACCTAAAGAACCTAAAGAACCTAAAGAACCTAAAGAACCTAAAGAACCTAAAGAACCTAAAGAACCTAAAGAACCTAAAGAACCTAAAGAACCTAAAGAACCTAAAGAACCTAAAGAACCTAAAGAACCTAAAGAACCTAAAGAACCTAAAGAACCTAAAGAACCTAAATACACAAACCTAAAGAACCTAAAGAACCTAAAGAACCTAAAGAACCTAAAGAACCTAAAGAACCTAAATACACAAACCTAAAGAACCTAAAGAACCTAAAGAACCTAAAGAACCTAAAGAACCTAAAGAACCTAAAGAACCTAAAGAACCTAAAGAACCTAAAGAACCTAAAGAACCTAAAGAACCTGATTGGTTCATCACTAAGTGTACCGTTACGAATTACTGAGTTTTCACTAAGTGTAATGAATTACAACTACAGAGGCTTCGGTGTAGTTGTAATTCATAACATTCATTACACGATCATACAAATACTGAACTAAAATTACATATTCAGGTCACCATACAGCATTGATGAAAAATTTTTATTACAAGTAAACAAAATACATTGGTTAAATAGTTTTATTTTCGCGGTACGTCGATTTTCGTAATCAAACAGTATATTAGTAACTGGGTTATTTATCTTACATACTCGTGCACATTATCGTTGAGACTAGTTATCGTTGGGACTAGACAACTTAGCGTCGGTTGAGTTTACAAACTCGATCGTAAGTAAGTGATGTACGAAGATATCAAGTCATCCATTTTATAACCCAACGCTGTTTCGCAGAGTATCTTTTGGCCTTTCATCAAGTTTCCAATAGTCATGTGGAAGTACGTGTTGCCGGAAGACCAGTTGGACAGCTCAGTGAAGCCCCACATTGCGAGAATTTCCTTAGTTTGTGGATGAATCGCACTCACGCCATTTTTATTTATAGCTATGATCATCAGTTCTGGAAAACTGGGTTCTGTTGATTGTTTCACCTCGAAAAAGGCTGAACCGAACGTCGCCCATTGGTAAATGTGTTGAAGGAACATTAGTTTTGCTTCTTTTTCGCTGAGCCCTTAGAAAATTAATGATAAGATATATAAGTATATCATTTCCAAATTATTGTGACACTCAAACGACTTGACTTACCCGTTTGCTGATTGAAAACAGCGGTAATCTGTTTCTTCCAGTCGTTTCCGCTTAGAACGTGAAGCAGATCAGCAGGAACATATTCCCGAAGTTTATTGCTATGACAATCGAGAAAATTTAAGATTGTATGCTGCGTTATCAAGGATGATGCATCAATTTTACTTACGGTATATCCGCGAGCCCATCTCTGCTATCACCATACTTGCTTCTGTATATGATGGCGGCTAATTTAATGGCTTCCTGCTTGCTGCATCGATGATAGCCTATCAAAAACTTGGGCAGCTCTTGATGGAAGTAGAACATTTCGTCGGCGTTCGAGTCTCTGCCGGGAAAAGCGTTTATCCAAAGTTTCTTGAGGAAAAAGATTTGGTATTGCACCTGAATAGATCCTGAGAATTTTACTGATGGCCGCGATAGCCTAGTCCATTCCATTAATTCGTGAATGAAATCAAACAAGTAATACTCGTGAGGTACGGAGAAAACTTTGTCGGCGATCTTGACGAAAAGACTAAAACCATCGCCGCTCTTGAGTTGCATTCTCGCAGAAATTTCATCACAAAGATCGATTGCCCGTGTCGAAGAATGCACCTACAAACAAAATGTCGGTATAATTTTTTTTTCTGCGTCTAGCGCGGGCTTGTCTAATTTTTCGCCATTACCTCGAAGGCCTCGTCCGTGTCGTTGGGAAAATAAATCTTGTGGTAGATCTGCAGACTCTTGAACCTTATAGCTTCAACCTCAAGTATGTAAGGTGGATACTTCCGGTTGCCGCACTTTGTCGTGCGACCAAGTCTGACAAGACATTCATCAGCGAGGGGAGTTTTCGATGTCTCCAAGAATCGTACTACTTCTTTTTCGACGTTTCTGCTGCAATTCATGATTCCCGTTGCCAGCCACATCAATTCCCAGCCGCGTTCCTCGCTTAGCCGGATTTTATTGTCGGTTAGCTGTCGGATTATCTGACAGTACACTTCGTCGCGCAGGAGTCCCTGAAAATAATTTCATCCAATATCGATTGCTATTTTACCTCGTGTCACGAGAATTTCGGTTTAATTATTTTTTAAACATTCCTAAAATTATATTTTTATTCTCAAGGCTTTCGTGGTCTGAATTGTTATTAGAATTTAGGGCTTTCGAATAGGGAGTTCGAATAGCAACGTTAACGAATTTGCATCTTCGGATTGTCGTTCGAGTACAAACTAGTCTTTAAGTACACAATGGACCACGACAAAAGGTTTGTGCGTCAACGACAAGCTGGAGATAAGGAGCTTCGCGAACTCCGGGCCTGCGATGATGCAGACAAGAAGCCTTAAATTCTACTAACACCGAAATAATGTCTGTTATTGGGAAATGCATGTACTCACATTTTCAAGGGCTGGTTCGAAAATAAGATCCGTATAGTCTGTTCCAAGTCGTTGTTTATTGCTCGGAAGGTCACCCATGTACTTCAATATACTTGAAAATGTTCCCACGGCTCGTTGAGAAAGATCTTCGCTCTCGCAAATTCGCATAAGATGCGGAGCCTTTATCGGTGCCCTTGTGTGCCGCCAGAGTGTTTCGGCTACTGTTCGTTTTGCCGACGCCAAACTGGAACCCTTCGATAGTGTGACGTTGTAACTCGCCCGGAAATGTTCTTGAGCAAATTTCTTTAGTGTATGGACTTGCGTTCTTTCTTTAATTTCATCAGATTTTCGCTTTTCCATATTCTTTCGCATGCTGTGATCCGTCCTGAAGATATCCTGTTGCGCAGACAGAAAGGTTTTTGCATCTCGTAGACGGAGCTTTGTTTTTAAGATAAATAGTCAGAAAAACATCTCCGCGAGAAGTTTGAAAAAATATTTGAATCCTCATTTGTGCACGGGAGACACGTAATATTATGAGAACCACGTACACACCAAATTACAGACCGTAATTGAAATAATTCAAATCAGTTACAGTCATTTGAGAGTTTTGTCAATATAAAATAGCGTGTTCCGGCAATATTTCACGCTAGAACTACGCATGGCTCTGGAGAAAAAGAAAATCACCACGGCGATAAGTAAGTCGGAATCGTCAAAGAATGGTCAAACTGCAAATCGGAAACTGCCAACGTATTTGCTATCATGTATTATTGGTATACTACACTTAAAAGTACTCTTTGCGCTTTGTTATATTTTTTGTAGATTTTTACATTCACTCGTTTCGAAAGAGGTGTTTTTTTTCTCATGTTCATGTATCACGATTTTGCAGAGTATTTAGCAGAATATTCAAAGCGAATAGAAGAAATTGACACTATGGAACTGAAAAGTCTTGACAGGTAAGTTAATATCTTATGCAGAGAATTAGGTTAATTGATACATGTATCTATCAATGAAAGAAGGCATGTATATATTTTATAAACATGTATTAATAAATCCAATTTTCTGGAAAAAATTTCCTTGAGCTGTCGAAATTTCCGAGTTCCACGAATCCATTTTTTCATACGCTCTGGATATCGTACCAAGTAGACTAGAAAAATATACCATATATGGCCTAATATATCATGCAGATCCGAGAGAGTTGAGAATGCCTGTGAATGAACTCGATATATATAATTTCTCAGTAGCACTGTAATTATTAACAATATTCAATATTAGCATTTTCAAAGGTGATTGCATCCCTGTAAAAACGGTTCAACTGGCCGAACTCTAATTGATCGAGCTTACAAAATTATGCTTCTATGCGTTTGTCATACGCTAAGGCTATATTGTGAACGTGTTTGATTTTTTTTTAACGGAGAAATATAATGCGGAAGCAACTGGCAACGTGTTCTTGCTTTTCTTGAGACTCACGATAATTGTTTGTGCCGGTTTTGTTATCGTGGGCAACAGGTAAACGCATTCCATCGGGAATTCTCCTTCCATTCCATTGCTCTGACCGTATCCCCAAGTCGAATTTGTAGCCGCAACGGCATTATGATTCGGGGTTAATTTTATCAAGTCCCCGCGTTTCAGAGGTAGATACGAATGATCTTCACCAACCACGGACACTAGAATCAAATTCGATAATATCGATAAATATATGTGGGGGAGTCGTTGAAATTCATATTCCTATTGATTACCGTCATTCATGTATTCCTGTGTGACAACTGCGAATCGAGATTTTTCTTTCAATCCATCGATAAGGAAGTTCACCAATGAGGCCAAATCCTCGGCGTCGGGACTTTGGAAAACATATTCTTCCACTTGAATTGTCGTTATTATCACTTTCCTTGTCAATGAATTGTCAAAGCTGCGAAAAAAATATGTAGACACTTGAATGAAATCTGGCGCAAACATTAATAGAACGTCAGAGATGTCAAAGTCTTTTTGTACTTCTGGAATGTAACTTGAGCGACTTCAGGGAAAGACAGTTCCAGTAGAATTTGTTCCAGATTATCGACAAAATAAATTCCTGTCCAATTAACAGCAATAATAATATTGTCTTCAGAGAGTTTGGGCCCGGAAGTTTTGGTAGCCTCGTAAAATCTCGAGAAAAGAATTGGCCAGGTGAGTCTTGCGAATTGCACGATATCTTCCTTGGCTTTAATCACCGGAACGCCATCGGTGACATTAATGTTCTTGAAAACGAAAATTTTTATTGAATTCATTATTATGACATTATAAAAATGATTTTATTTGGGAATTACTTTTCGGTAAGCTTCCAGGACAAGTTGTTCCCACTTGGGCAGTGCCTCACTTTCCACACCCTGGAGAAGGTGCTTTGGAATGTACAAAGGCATCGTACTCTTGACATTTTCCGGCGTCAGGTTCTTCTGATGATCGATATATAGTTGCTGGGCTACGACCATAGCTATGTCACCTTCCTATTAACAAACAACAACAAAAAGGTGTATACCATTATCTAGCAATTTCCTCCGAACTAATGAAAAAAAATGTCTCCGGAAAGTTTGACTTACGCTGTTGCATCTGTATTCACCATACTTGATTCCCCGTGTGATTTGGTGGTATATCAATTCAGTCGCAACGTGATCCAAAGTTGGATCGTGCCAAGGTGCGAATATTTCTTTCCTGAAGAAGAGCTTCCAGGGAGCAGAACGTTCCGGTTGACCCTGTTCACGAGCGTATTGCTCGCACTGAGAAATCGCATCCATTACATGGTCCCTGAGGAATTTTCATGACTGACAATTAGACTTTTTTATTTCCATTGATAAAAAAAAACCGTAATGATGTTTATTATGATTGTTATTGTTAAATATTGCACAATGAAGACAATGATGAATATATAGTTTAAAGGAAAATTGAGTTGACCGATAATGACAAGACCTACCGTCCAGCACCGAGTGATAGAACTTTGTCGTAAAGTGTGACGAATAACGAAAATCCAAATGTGTCGGTCAGATTGATGCTCCGTGCGAGAATATTGACAATTTCTTGAGCAGTGCTCGCTGAATCGGCTTCGACAGTTTTCATTTCGCCGTTCATGAAGGTAACCGGAAGAACGATTGGTTTCTTATTTTTCGTAGCTTGAAGTTCGTCCCAACTCGGTGGTTGGTTCCTGGTGCCATTTTTGTACGTTCTTGTGAGCCGACGATCGCAGTAAGGCGCATATCCCGGGGGACCAGAGCGAATGAATGCTCGCAAATAATTAACGAACCGTTCTGTGGGTGCGAAACAGCCAACGCAGAGAGACAGAAGAATCCATCCTCTTGCGTGAGAGGGCTTTGTCGGATTGTTCGTCAGCTGTTTAACGATCTGGCAGTAAATTTCGTCACGAAGCTCGGCCCTCAAAATTCCATGACCGATTATGAAGTGGAGTTTTTGGAGATTTGTTCGTCGTGTTTGGAGCCAATTCTGATAAGATTGATCAACGAATTTCTCCTCCATAATACCTGATTGAAGATGCAATTGATACAGAATGAATCTTTCGAAATCAAAAACTTGTTTCTTCCTCGTAGTTGAAAAACAAAACATATAATTTTCAGCTTTGATACCTTTTCTGATATCCTCGTCAAGTTTATTCTGTCTCTTCAGGGTCATACGAACGATATGTTTGCTCCTTTCCTGGTACATCAAATCCCGATGATCTTTGATTCTAGAACTATTTCTCGAGAGTACTTGAGTCACTGTACTCATAACCGTTTCGTTTGTGTCAACTTGGATTGGATTACGTGGTTCGGGCAGGTCACCCATGAACCGAAGAATCGTGATCCACAGAATCTGCGCCGACTGTCGATCGATAGAATTAGAACAATAACATTTTTCAACACAGAGATAGAAAATTATGTTTAATAAAATTGAATAATACCAGGTGATCGGCAGGCATAGGTAGATCCAGAAGAGCTGTTTTCAGGGGTCTCTTTGAATACTGCGTTGTGACGTTTGGGGGAAAGTAAGTCGCGGCAAATTTACTAAAAGGATACATGGAAAAATCAATGCTCGCCGTATCGTCCATTGGAATCTTGAGGAAGCTCTTGGCGTCATCCTCGGTTTTGTCTTTACGTGCGAGATCCTGAAATTATTTTCCCTAATTTACAAGATTTCTAATGATACAAAAGATATTCGCCTCATTTTCAATTTACTCATTATCATTGATTCTGACGCAGTGTAGGACCAGCAACGCCATATCACACGGGTTGATGCTACAATGTAAGAGATTTGAAAAAAAAAAACAACAACACATTCTGCCAACTTGAATTCTTGTATTGACATATCTATTTGAATAATCAAAGTTTAAATAAACGCTTTTCAATGTACACATATCACAGGATATTCTGATTTCGAGACGGCAATCGATACTTTGACAAAAGGCCGGTTTCCATTTGTTACCGGTTAGAATTAAATCAAGTTCAATGTTCCATTTTGTTAGGGAGTGAAAAACGAAAAAAAGGAAAAAAGAACAAAAGAAAAAAAGAGAAGAAAAACCACTTACCGCATACATGTCACCGGGTAGTTCCTTGGAGATTGGTGTCTTGGGTTCACTTTCCAAAAACTCAAACATCGTATCGATGTTGCATTCTGATTCTTTGGTCCGAGTTTCCGTGCCTTTTTTCTCATACTCGGCAACGCATCTTCCAAGTTCAGACATTCTTTCCTCGTAATTTCCATGAGCAAGTTTCCTCCAATCCTCGATACCTTGCTTCTTCAGCCTCTTTTCTTCCTCTGTACGAAGAGCCAAGATCTCTTTCATCCTCTTGTCTCGCCACTAAATAAACCCATTAACCGTGTTGAGATTTACTGACTTTTATTTAAATCGAATTTTGACGGGACAGCGTGTTGTCAAGACCAAGTCGTACCGAGTGAAATAATAAGTATCTATCGAACCCACCTGTGTCTTTTCCTTGCACAGTTTTCGAGCGAGATAACCACGAGCGACGGCCTGAACAAAATAGATTTAATTTCGCTATTGCATTCGTTATTAAAAGCTATATTGTGATTTTCACTTAGATAAGATCCTTCTTCTCCTCCTCCTCGTGCTATCTGTCGCTAAAAGCATTTATCGGGAACTAGATGTACTCTTCATCAAGTGGCTTCTCTTTGATCGCAGCCGAAGAAATAATCAAGATTACTTTGATCGTCGGTAAAACAAAAATCGTCACCTGCAGTGCCACGATGATCTTTCTCTTTGTGCGATAATCTCGCGTTAATGCGCGTGATCTAACGCAAGCCTGAAATCTCAAGTAGCCGCGGTGCATCGTTAAATAACGTTTTCTTGGCCCGTGACCTCGCCAAGTCTTCTGTATCAGTGTCGCCGCATTCTTCATTCTTCCATACCTGAAAAACCAATACCGTCGGACCAGACTGTAATTGACTTTTTATTTCAAGTCGAGCTTGCATCTCAGTCGGTTGAGAAATAACGAAATTCTCTCCTGTTACTGTGTAACATTTTTTTCAGTGATTATGAGCCCACATACATGTTTATTACATATCCATTTCAGGTGCATAATGTGAAAAATGTATCCGCCATATACCATATCAACATTTATTTTGCCTAGACATAAAAGTTGACATGGCCGAATGGCCAGTACACATTCTATATTCATACTTGATATGCAATGTATGTGCATCCATGAGAACATAAGACAACAACAAACGTTCGGGAATTAAAAAAACAAAAAAAAAAAAAAAAAAAAAACTTACAACATTGACTAAAAGTAATAATAACTCTGCCCCAAAGATGTTGCTCAATATGAGTACAAAATTTAATACACTACCAAATTATAATATGTCTTTTTTAATTTTAATTCAATCTTAGAAAATGAATGTGCAAATTTTTTTCAATTCCGTTCGTTTTGTAAATATATGTTTATTATTTTAACATTCTTTCATTATTAATGATAATGAAAATAAATTCGGTCTATTAAATTGAAAAATTGTTTTTACAACAAATATCTATACTACACAAAAAAGATGAATAATTATTATTAATAATTATCGCAGAATTGTTGTACGAACAGCTTGGGAAAGCTGTTCGTACAAGAAAAAACAAGAAAATAGGTGAGTCAGTCACCTGTAAGCTGGTCCCTACGTTTTTGGATACTTGCGAAGGATAAGCTGTTATTTTATATTTTTATTCGTCAGGATAATCCGAAAATCGAATTGTCCGAAACGTCGACCAAAAAATGGTCCGGCAAACAAGGGATTTATCGAACTTTGATAAATTGTAGGTACTATTCTTTAAAACCGTTCGAATTTGACAGAGAGTTGGTTTTTATTCATTGCAATACCACAAGTTCGCTAAGCTATAATGTTTTCAAGTCCATGCAATCATTCTCAGTAGTTAATTCGCATGAGAAACACGCGTTTCTCACGTGTTTGTTCAATTGAAATCTGTGACTACTTGGTGAAGTAGTCACGTCATCCACTCTTCCGGTTCCATTCAAAAAAAGTCACACCCGCCAATTAAAACTATTTTCACGCTCAAGATTTTTTCAAGCTTTTTCTCCTCGGTTTTACAAAAATCTACAATTAAATGAATTTTCATAAAAATTCAACAGATACATCCAAGTGTACTTTTAGCTTGTATGTTTGTGAATGAAATAAGTGAAACATGACTGACCTTCTCTTGGCTATCCAGCCTCTGATGTACCTCTGGATGGTAACGATACTTGTGGCCAGTACCTGTCTTCTTTGACGTTCCAAGAGATAGTCCGGTTTGTCTTTGATAAATATTTTAGTGCGTCCGAGCTGATAATCGAGTGTATTAGTCCCAAGAACGTTTTTGCAAATATTTTCAGCGACTTTTCGGACGTCACATTTCGAACCTGCGAATATTCCCTTAGCCAAAAAACGGAAGCGATTCACAAATTCATCATAATCGTAACGAATTGGATATCCGGCGCGACGTATACGAGCAGTTTCCATCATTCCAGAATATCTCAATTGACGACAGCATAATGCGCGGTCAAAACTCTAGGCAAGTAATTGTCAAATTATTTTTTAGCCAAGTATTTGAAAAAACTGTATTCCAAGATAGTCTTGATGAGGCTCACCGCTGGTTTCTGTTCTTCATTTGGCTTAATGCATCTCACGAAAAATGGATTGCAACGCCCCAAAGTCTTCATGAGCCGGTCCAGGGAATTGCGAAATTCCAGCGACAATGTCGGAGATTTTTTCTTTGCGTCAATTCCGGTGGCCAGTAAATCTTCTGGGAAAATTGACTTGAGGAACGTGTTGGATGAGATCGTGATAAGCTGCTTTAGATCAGCCGAAAATGTATCACGATTTTTGTCAAGGAAGCCCTGAACTTCGTAGTAAACAGTTCCAGCAAAATGTTTTATACCAAACGCTTGCACCAGATCAGATTTAGGCTTCACATAACTTGCATGACTATTGTGATTTTGGTTTGTTTTCGCCAATAATGTTACATCGGTGCCCTAAAACGATAAGAAAGAAAAACAATTGTATATCAAGCGACACGGAAGCATCTCGGGACAAGGACATTTACGGCCGACGAGACGCTAACGCGTCTTCTTTCCAGAACCAACGCATTTTAGTCAGATTTTCAACAGATTATATAGTCATACAAACGAATTTCGAGTGCCCTGAGAATATTTACATATACATTAGCTTGAAATATTACGATTTAGACTTCACCAACGCTGTAAGGAATGGTCTTAACAGAGATATGATCGTTTAAACATTTCGTTTTGCACTATTTAATTCGATTTAGATGCGGCACGCATCATAACGCACTTACGTATATACCACGAAAAAGATCCGGTGTATCTCTCTCCATTGTAAAAAGATCTCGCGGCCGCCGCTGTTCCAAGAATCGGAAAGAAACTTGGGAAAAGTCCGGCTTATGAGTTCTTTAGGTTCTTCAAATCTGATAAGAGGGGCTTGGAACAATTCGGACCCTGAGAGGGGTCAGTATACAGCTTAGTGAATTGATTGATATTTGATCAATATTATAAAATCGACCTCGATAAGCGGAAAGAGAATACGATGAACCCTATATATTTATCGCCCGTTGAGCTAATAAATATAAATGCTAAAGAATCTCTCTTTTAAAAAGTTAATGGGTAACGGAAAGCATCGTTGACACTTATTCGAGTCGTGATTGGTGGTTGCTGGGAAAGGCCAGAAAGAAACAAGTTCAGTTTGGTGTCAAATTTGACATGAAAATAGGACGCGTGCGCCGCAACGTCCGTGATATTTTAAAAGGTTATAAAAGCGCAGCAGCGATTTTGCAATGCAAAAGTGCATTGCAAATAACCATCACCGGTAAAAACTTTACCGGTGATGGTTATTTTTTTTTTAAATCAAGATTTCAAGTTCAAGTCAAATGACTAGTTTAAATTTTAGACCTTTGGAAACTTTCCCTCCTCGTCGATAAGCGCCATAATATTGACAGGGTTAACACCGATCAGATCCAATATTCCTTGATTGTCAACAAAATCGATGTGCTTCCAAGATATTCCCTCGCTGTTGTAAGTATCTTGTTCCATCTTAAATATGTGTTTGACGAAGAACTGTTGAAGATGTTCGTTGGCGTAATTTATACATAGTTGTTCAAAACTGTTTCGCTGGAAATTTTCGAAACCGAATATGTCGAGTACACCAATCGAGCTTTTCGTTTCACGTTTAGGTTTGAATATCGTGTCGTTTATCTTCTCGACAATCATGATAAACAGACGACCGTAAACTGCCTTTACGAAAGCGTCTCTGACCTCGGACGCATTATCCTTCGATAAATTGCTGACCTAAAATAGAGAAAAAAAAATAAAAACAGAGATATTGACATTTTATTATTTTTACATTCACGCTATTCGTTTACTTTTTCTTTTGTTAATAACGTAAGCTTAATTATTTTTCAAGTCTCTAATATCAGAGTATGGAAACGGAGAAAAAATGAAAATTGAAAATTGAAAATAATTATCATTGTAAGTTCGGTGAATTTTGACATTAAAAATACATGTATATATATATATATATATTTATATTTTTATATATATTATAAAAAGATATCGCCGCCGCCGCTGCCGTGCGCGAGAATCAGAATTTCCAGAATTTTCAGGATTTCCAAAGTTTTTAAAATTTTCAAAATTTCACACAATAACATCCTAGTATATATATAATTTTCAATAATGAAGCGAATGGTCTATCCGATTTTCCCATTATTTCGCAAGTTCTTTTTTGGCTCGACACGATTTGGAAAGATGTAACTCGAAGGTATCCCATTTTTTTGTGTTACTCAAGTAAAAAAACTTACCACTCGATCTCCGTGGGCGAAAATTGTTCTTCTTGTTAGCGCATCCCTCAGGGCTCGAAGATTAACACCCAAAATTTCGGAAACGTACGCGATATGTGCCTCTTCTTGGACTTCAGAGGCATCCATATTAGCTGTTAAAAAAATATTTTCAAGTGTAGCAGTAAAATTTATTCTCAGTTGATATTTCTGAAAATCAAAACATCTTACCGATTACCACAGACTTGTAATTCAAATTTCCGAGGTGCAATATAGCAGCTAGTAATTTCAAAACCTCCCAAAACTCGTGATCAGTGAAATTAAGCACTTTCATGGCCGCCCGAACGTCGCCGAACTCTTTAGCGTCATTTCTTCCTTTACATTCTCCACCCTCCACAGATTATTATCGATTATTTGAGTTAAAAAATATATATTCCTTATATTTGATAATATGAATAATTGTTGAATATAAATTTTACCCCGCGTAAATATTTGTAGTCCGAATATGTGGTCAGACCCAATTTCTTTTTTTCTTCTTTTGTCAGGCCAAGAAGCATGGAGTAAAAAATATGATAATTTCTTTCGCCTGTCGACTGGGAGACCAAGCGACATTTTTCCAACAAATATTGCTCGATCCGCGCACCCTCGATAGCTCCGTTTTTGTTGAAATTCACGTCTATATACTTTCCGAATCTAGAAGAATTGTCGTTGCGTAGCGTTTTTGCGTTACCGAACGCTAAAATAGACAAAACTCATATCAACAAATTTCCAGTGTCTGATTAAAGCAGCCATTATGTGAATTCAATTCGACAACAAATAATGCATGGGCTTTTGTATACAAGTAAATAATTCCCCTAATGAAACAGGTGATGAAAAAATATTTGTCGAATAATTAAGTGACAATCGTGGTCGAACCTTCTAATACCGGATTGGCCTCCAAAATTTGCTGTTCTATCCAGGAATGTTCGCCGCTTATGGCAGCGAGATATTGCAAAATCAATTTGGTGCTCTCCGTTTTTCCAGCTCCGCTTTCACCACTAAAAAATATTTCAAATATTTGCATCTATTCGACAATTTAATTGGACACGTATTAACATTGATGAACTTAAAACGTCGTTGCAATAGGGCCAGAGAATTAAAGTAAGTAATCTCACCTAATCACGATACACTGATTAGTACCAGACTCTTTCATTTCAGTAAAACAATTATCACCAATTGCAAATATGTGGGGCGGTGCATCGCCCAATTTTTTAGCTTTGTACATGGCGACTTCCTTAGCCGTGTATATATCCAGAACACGATATGGATTAAGTGCCACCAGCATACTTCCGGTGTATGTCTGAGAACAACATCATTACAGTTCGTAGTCTTTTGCATCCTCATTAATGAATTTTTGTTTTTAATAGAGACTTATTCTTTCGAGTTTTTTTTATATAAAGACACTTTTAATGGTCCATATAACATATCATGAATAGTGGTTCAAGAAAAACAGCCGTGTGTGCGCGCGTGCGCTTTATTTTTTTTTTTGCCGACGCTCAAAATGGATTATTGGAATCGAGTTTTTAGGTCAAAAGCAGCAGCAATACACTTCGAGTTTCGTGAAAAAGTCGTTTTTTTTTTTTTTTTTGGTGGCCCACTTTGCCCCGCACTGACCTATTTTAAAATTTGCTATTTTAGCCATTCGTTATTTTGACCATTCATTGTTATTTTGAGCCCCCACCCCCGAGTTATATAGGAATTTCAATTTTTCGATGTTATTGCTTCAAGATTAACATTACGACGGGCTTTAGATTTTTGAATTAATCGCAACAAGGATGCAAAGCAAAACCTATTGAAATGCTGCTTCATAATTGTTCACCTTTTTACAAAGCTTCCTTGTATAAGAAAGCCGCAAAATTGATCAACATTCTACTTCATAGAGGTAGATTTTTACCAAGTGAATAATAATGGAGAATAAAGGGAAAGATAAATAGCATCTCATTATATTTACTCACGTAAACAAGGTTTTTGGCGTATCGCATTTGTAGGTTCTGTAAAATAGCATATTCTTGTAGGTCACCAAGTTTGATCATGTCCTCGACCCCGGCAACGGAAGTTTGATGCATCATTTTGATGACTCGATCCTTGTCTATTACTTCCTCCTACAAAATAATAACTTTATCCTCTACATGAAATAAAGTGAAGTGCGTTTTTTTTCATACGACGAAAATGAAAAGCGTTTTCGGTCGATTCGGTCATCTATTTTTACCCTCCCCGATCTGCTCGATAATTGGTTATACGAAAGTACCGTCAAAAGCCTCTCTATGCCAAGTTGTTGAGATTTAAAAAAAAATGTATTTCAGAAATGGCAGTTTTTCTCTTTTCCCCCAGTACAAATATCTCGGCAATTTCAAGATACTGGAAAAAAATGTCTACACATAAAAATTGTCATCTTTCGTTAGCCTTCGAGCGTAATGTTTGGGATGATCGTTACTTTCCGGTGAGTATGATTTTTCCCGATAAACGGAGAAATTGTTAGGTATTACTGTTTTTTCCAACAACGGACATTTTTTTTCCATCTAAAGGAAAACAGTGTATTCGTTATTATTTGGGAGCATTATTTTTTTGTACCCAAGTCTCTATACGTGCCACTCTTGTGATTTTGTTTTGTTTTCTTTTTTTTTTGCGATATCGACAGTCTTGCAGGAATAATCTGTAATCTTTTTAAGGCATAAAAAAATGACCGTTTTTAAATTTTTTATATAATAATTCCCCCGTTTTCCGGAACTTTCGACGCAAATAAATTTGTTTATGACAAACTTTTTATGACAATCGATCGGTTCCACTCTGGCCCTTTTTCCAGATATCAACAGGTTCAAGTTATGCAGGAATTCTCTGTAATTTTTTCAATTAACAAAAAGTTATTATAATTCCTCCGTTTTTCCGTAAGGAAAAAATCATACTCACTGGAACATTACGCTCGGGAGTTAACAAAAAAATGACAACTTTTATGCAGAGACATTTTTATCAGTAACTCTAAGTTTCCGAGATATTCGCACTTGATTAAAAAATGGTCTTTTCAGTAATATTGTTTCTGAAAAATCTTAAAAAATGCACGAAGATTGCCATTTACTTATTGATGCTTTGATATATCTAATGATGGGGCAGATTGGAGAGGGTCGAATAAAAAGTGGCTGAACCGACAGAGAATGCTTTGTATATTATACATTGGCAATAAAATTCCACTATCAGGTAGAATATTTTAAAATTACTTCCTGAATAAATAAGCTTTAGTTTATAAGCTTTTAAACGCTTTATTTTCGAAATATTTTCTTATGTATACATTGTTGAAAACAACGAGTAAGTGATTATTCCGAAATATCTGCAGGTATGTCGGCGGCATAATCTCATCAAGAAAACTCAATAATTGAATAAACCTTGACACTCAAACTTGAAAAGCTTGCTCTTGCCAGATCTTTCGTACATACGACATTAAGCTTGAGCTGTGTCCAGGCATTGGGATGTCGTTACCTTCACGAAACGACAGTTACCATGTTAAACGAAAATACAATCTTACTTGGTATACAATAAACACACCAATTAAGCCATAATCCACGTAATATCCGTGATACCGAAACACGTGGGTGAGTCAACGGGGTATAACGATAAGATTATTGTTGTCGAAAGACGAGATAATAAATTACGTGTGTCAAGTACGTCGGAAAACGACAATCATTACCTGTCCATCGCTGTTGACAACTCTGAGCCCTTTCCGGTCAACGCTAACGATTTTGCATCCAAGTGGGACGTCAAATTCGCCTTTACCCATATTTCCAATCCAAGCATGCTCACCCTAAATTCCACACGAACGAAGAAATAAGATTCGATGCACAAAAAATCCATTTATCAGCTTGCGGGTACGAGTTTTTTTATACATATATATCACTACTTATACGACGAATGCCATTTGATCTCACCGGAGTGCACGCTCGTGGATTCCCGCTACTGTCGTCGGAATTTGTAGCCATTATTCGCTAACGTCTGCGTTTAATGAAGCGTTAAGCTATTGTTGTACCTGTCGCAAATACATTTGTGAACCTCTGTTCGCTCGGGCTGTCTACGGATAATCGACTAGCGACCGTCCTTTACTTACCGCAGCTTGGATAAATCCTTATCGTCCCACGATAACGGCATCGCTTCTTTTCTCTTTTCATTAATCTCCCCTGCTTATCGGAGTCAGCCCGAAAAATTGCAGCTTGTAGATAAGTGAATTAAAAAATATTTCATTTTCTGTCCTTTTCGCTTACATCAGATGAAGATAATTCATAGTAACACTGAGAATTTCTAGTTCGAAGTCACGAAAGACGGTAGTGGATGATGTTGCCTTGATATTTAAGCTGCTGCCACGGGGTTTAGTCAGCTGCCCGTATCTCTTGGGAAAAATAACTTTTCGACTTTATACATGTGTTTAACATTCCGCAAAAAATATCGTCCAGAGCAAAATAAGTAATGAATTCCGGTTGATGATACATATCTTACACTTGGGTACAATTATTACTATACCGTTTCATGTTACTTCGAATGACAATTTTACAAGGTTCAGTCTTATTTTTGTAAAGGCCGCAATTGAAAGATCGTAGATTCGAAATAATAGAGAGATTTATTGATACATGGGTCACGTACAATCGCGGAGGACCAACTGACACTCGCATTAGAGAAGAAGTAATCAGCTTGTAGCTCGCAATTATTGATATAGTACATTTCCAAAAGTTAGATAAGATTTCTTTGGATTAATTTTTTTTTTAACTCCATTGGATTTTCTCTTCCAATTTTTAAAAAGTCCGAGTTTGCCCCGTTTTTGATTTTTTTATTCCAAGATTTTATCACTTGAAGCATTAAAAATAGCGTAAGAAACGTCGTCTTTCGAATAATTCGATTGAACGGGATTGTAAAAACGCGTTTCGAATGAAATATCGGACCGGCTCACTTTGCCCCACCTTCCTCTACCAATGTGCGAATCGCATTTTTTTCCCCAGGGAGCATTTTTAGTCAAATTACTTTTCTTTCCCGGTGAGACAATTTTCGGTATACCCATGTGATTATTGCGATTTTTATTGTTTTGTGATGACGAATTTCTTTCAAGGGAAAGCTGAAAAAGAATCAATAAGGATGGAGAAGGCTTATAGCTATTATCTCAGAGGCACCGAACATATCGGCCTCCGTGGCGCAATTGGCTAGCGCGTTCGGCTGTTAACCGAAAGGTTGGTGGTTCGAGCCCACCCGGGGGCGTTTATTTTTATTTTTTCACCACCATAGGTGACGAATCATTAAATCGCGTTGTTGAATATATTCCGAAAATTCCAATTATTGGCCGTGTAGTACAAGAGCCTCCGTGGCGCAATTGGCTAGCGCGTTCGGCTGTTAACCGAAAGGTTGGTGGTTCGAGCCCACCCGGGGGCGTTTATTTTTTCGTTTTTCTTCCAATCTGTTCCAACAATCGAATTTCGGAAAAAAATTTCTAATAAAGCACTGACTGCCCGCGGGAAATTCATGTAACTGCTATCTAAACAGCAAAGTGAGGTAAGCTTATTTTCGGAAATATTTGAAAAGCTATTTACCGTTACCTTTATTAGATGAAATTTTTATGTTTTTTATGGCTGCCTGTAAAATTCGATCGATTATTTATCAATAAAATTGAGCCACCATGTGTGTACCCAAATAGCCATTAAGGTCCACGGTGAGACCACACAGGCACCACGAAACGGCCTGTAATAATGGCACAGTGCCATTGTCGTTGCTTTCAAATGTGTCGGCATAGTGACAGCACGAGGTGCTGAAGCTGCATCGGTGCTTCCATGGGTCTAGTACGTCGTGCCACTGCAAGACGTTATGATACCGCGCAGGCACAGTGCTTAATCGGCACGCCGTGTCGTCACAGTGCTGTCTTATTTGAAAGCAAATAATTGCACCGTGCAGACATGCCATGCGGCACGGCACGACGCGTTTTTCTATTTGGTTATGATTGAAATTTCGACTCGATTATATTCAGAAAAATGCATTGAGCGAACTTGATTTTTTATCGTAACTCAATAGTTATCAACAGATTGATCCTACAGTAATAATGCGCGAAAAAGTAAGAAAAAACAAGCAACCCGGACGCCCCTACGAGGCGCGGCGTGTGTGGGCCATTTTTCAAGCACTCACTCTGACCGACGCCCTTCGCGTTCCGTATGGTCAGGCCGGCGCGTTCAAGCTCCGTATGGCTCCGGACGCCGCGCTTCACGTTCTGTATAGTTTGACCGTCGTGTTTCGGCCTCCGTATGGTTTGGACGTCGCATTTCGCGTTCCATTAACGGGCATTGCACTTCGCGTTCTATATGGTTTGAACGACGCGTTTTACACCCCGTATGATTTACATGTCGCGCTTTAGGTTACCATGTTAACCAACATCGTTTTTAAAATCATTATCAATAGATCTTTCATGAAGAGTAAGTATTGAGAGTATAAGTATTATCATTTCCACACCACTTTGAAGTATATAATATAGCGCGTTTTTCTTTTACCATTCGATATATGATAAATTGAAGGAAAGTTGTGTCCCCAGTAGACCTAATAAACTTATATTACTGGCGCAAATTGCTGCCTCTGGCGCTGAGCAGCCCTTAGTACATCATGAAGTGATGTTGAATAGGCGCGAACTTGCTGCCATTGACGCGTTCCCGTTTCCTCTTGATATTTATGATCAAGAGTATTCAATATTTATAATAATTTATGCATATTCTGATTATTTAATGTGTAACTTTTTTCGTTTTACATTTAATTTTTATTGCTTCACATTATTGAAATATTTCATAGTTTTCGATACTATGTATTTTTTTTTGGAAATACGAATTGTCAGATATTATATTATTAAGTTTGCTACGCGGTTATTAGTGCAGCGAATTCTGTCATAAGAATTGAACTTTTTCTAAAAAATTTTCGCGCTTCATCGTCGTTGTCCGCAAGATCGGTCGGAGTCGGTAAGGGACGTAAATGTAGCTCGTTTCGGGATGCTGCTGTGTCACTTTTTGACAGGTGACAATTTAGAAACGATAATAGACAAAAAAAAAAAACAAATACGAGTGCCAGTGTAAATTAACAAACGAAATAATTGATAAAAATATACGTGTCGAACAAAATTTTGTAAATTAGATAAATCTCAGTGATAAATATGCTGTACGAATGTTGTGGTTAGGTTATGTCAACTTATTCTTAAAGTTTGTATAATATTTATGAATTGTTATTTCAGTTGAAGTATACAAATTTATTTAATGAATGAAAGAATAAAGAAAAAAGCTTAGGAATCAATTGTTTTGGTTTCATATAATGTATAATATGTAGTGTGATGATTTTTTAAGACAAACAATATTCTTATTGTCATAAGTACTAAATCGATAAAAATTAAATATCTGCTTTTCACCTTTGTTAGGTAATCACTACTTTAGAATCCTCTTAAAGCAAAATAAAGAAAAACTTATTTGCATTTAGGTAAAATATGAGTACGCTGTGAATCTTGTTGAAATTTATCAACTAGGTGGAAAGTTAGTGAGCCGTACACATTTGCGTACCTTAAAAGGGCAATTTTTCAAGGTAAACGGCAATATAAACAAAAAGGAAAATTACTATAGTATTTGTGCATACTCTCCAATGTGTAAATGAAAAATGTAAAGAATTTTAGCTCGCTCTGTCCATTTGGACCAAAGTTACTATGTAATACGAACGTCCGGGTAACGGAAAATCTGTTGTTCATGACAAAAATAATTTTATAACAGAAAATGTATAATATTTCACACAAAAAATATATATTTCATTGTGTTTGAAAAATTGCAGTGAAAAAAAAATTGATTAATCAAATTTCAATTCAGATTGACGTACAAAAAGTAAATTAGATCCAGTGGAACGCGGGTTTAATGGGCACTTCTATGCGTTTTTTCAAAACGTGAGTGCCTAAAAAGACGGAATTTCCCAAGATATAAATTGAGAAATATTAACCCTTGATTCGAGCAGGGTTCAATAAATGATAAAACATTTTAATAGGTAGAAGTAAGGTATATTCACGAAGATCGCCCAAAAAAATGATAACTAATGAATTTGCTTAAATTATCTGACTTACCAGTTATCGATATTCCAACGCCAAATTTTTTTCATTGCATTGATTGATAAATATATGTGATTTTTCTATTTGGCAATTTATCTGCTTCTACATAACTATTTATGAGGTATCTGTTAATTGGATATGATCCAGCTTGGATAATTGCAAAATTATATCTAATGAATATGTCGAACAAATATATTTGGACGACCATTTCAAAGCAACAATGTCTCCGCACGGAGAGAAGAATATAGAAATTATCCCTCGACTCAGCATAGCGATAGAATTATATTTCGTTTTTCTGGGGCTTTACGCTATACAAAAAAAATGGATGTTATACCGATGTTTTTATCTCTCAGGATTTGAGTGGCCCTCTCAATCCACATCGAGAACTATATTATCCGCGGTCGTTAAAGCGACCATACGCTTGAGCATTCGTACGTCGAATCATGAGTTCCTTACACTATTTTAATTTCAGCGAAGAATTACATGACAAATAGTTGAACGGTATTTATAATTTAGGCAGCGCCTTCCGAATTGCATTGAAATTCTCTAGGATATATAGAGATGGCAATATATTGAATCATCGAGTTTCAGTGAACGAGCCTACGCGTTTAGTCGACTTAGCCATACGGGTGACCGACGCTTCCAACAACAATGGATAGCTTAGCGCAACAGTGTGGAGAATTTCGCCAAGCAGCTGTAGGCGGTCGGCAATGTAGGTACTCTCATCCCTCTTACAATATTTTCATCAGTGTTTGAAATAGATATCTTCCGAAGAGTCTTTGTTCCCAGTGCTGTAAGAATGTAACACGTGTATAAGATGATACCACAAGAATTGTAGTGTAGTGCATATTTAAGTACAAATGGAGCCTTTTTATGTCATACAAGAAATCTTGGTGGAAAATAACAACAGATTTGCGTTGATCGCGACGAAAATGTACGATTGGACTTGCAGAGGCATTTGAAGTTCATGATTTAAATAAATTCGTTAAGGACTGTCTGTTGATTGAAGATTTACAAAGCTGCAATCTCGTCACTCAGCTGAATAAACTCAGCGATGGTAGTATTTATATCACAAAACGATTGATATAGAAGTAAATGTTTCGTATACAGAAATGTACGTGTAAATTGTTATATTTAACAAAACTTTATGCCTTTCCTTTTCTGTCCTTTCTTTTCCTTTTCTTTGCGACTCTGCGTGAAGGTTTTCTCACCAATTTTCGTTTGTTATTCATTTGAACTATATTTTCAATAGTTTATAATTATCAACAATACAATACAGCACATAATGGCGCAAGGGAGGGAAGTAACACGTTTCCGCCGAGTGCGAAATTCTTTGCCTGAGGAAAGTGCGGTCTAAAATCACACGAGTTGAAAAACCGTAACCGTTACGGAATGTCGTCATTTTAGCGTAGTAGGAAATAAAATGTATATCATAATCATATCTAGTGATTTTATAAACTTGGAAAAACCCTCCAAAATTTGTTGCCAAATTTAATTCTTTTTTTTTCCAATGCTGTTATAAAAAAACATTATATTACAGAATCAATAGTTATAACAATGTAGCTATTGTTGTATCTATCAATCGTGGTGTTTTCTCTAATAGGATCGCAGTTGCTGAGCAATTTTTTTCACGGCGTTTTAAAACCTCTTTTTTTTTTTTTTTTTTTTTTTTTCCCGGTGATACTATCGGCTCGCTGCAGTTCTATCGTAGCTATAGCTTGATCATTTAAAATAAAGCTAAAAAGGGTATTCTACTTAAAGTGTGATATCAAGAGTTTGATTCATACTATGGATTATTTTTTTCTGTGAATATATTGAAATATATGGTTTTAAAAAAAATCATATTTCACTAAGATTCCGTTACTGAAAGCTTTAAGAAATTTTCGTTTATCAATCAACAAATAAAAAAAAATAAAAAATCCAGACAAATTTCTAAAAGTACTGTGAGATCTTAAGGTGGATATGGTGTATGGAAAATGTTTAATCGTGTTATTTTAAATTTTAATATTAACATAATGCACAATTTGACTATTTTGGCCGTCAATAATATTGGCAAAAACGGAAAAAAAAAGTCAAAAATTCATTAACACAATTAAAGAATGCAGCACGAAGCTACGCATCCTCTACATACTAGGTACATCAATTTTTTAAAATAATTTTTACTTTTTGTTGTATTCTCAACAGTCCCACCAGTATTCGAGAGAACAAAAATAATTTTAAACTATTGTTATGAACAAACTATGATAGTTATCAGACTAGTCGTATTATTTGTAGTACAAATGAAAGTCATTACGCAAATTACACAAGATTTTCCTGTGGTGGAATATAGTATTTCTAGCGACTTGTAGTCAGAGAGAAAAGAGAAATAAATAAATTAAAATCACACATTTAATCATCTACAAATCGATCATAAGGTGTACCAAAAAATTCTTGGCTATTTGTCGCTTGACATACTATGTTTTATAATAAACTTTATCTCGTAACTCTTGCAATGTAAAAGTTGAAAAACTCCTGTTATTTAAGTACTAAGTTGTTGCCCTACTGACCAATGAACACTGATCGATGGAAATTTAAAAAATTGTCATCGATGTAAATTAAATAAATAAGAATTTCTGCCACAATCCAAGGCGGTCATCTATCGGGCGCTGGAAAGCCCTTGGCGTATGATCAATGATGCATGATCTAATGGAAAGCATACATGAGTGTGTATAGTCTGAAATAAGTATTGCGATATTCTCTTAATAGAGTTTTTAAATAGTGTATGAGCAAGTAAATTTTTTTTTCTCTATATTTTTGTACAGGCTGAGCGTAACCGCGACCTCCTTGGCTGGATGTTTGTATCGGAATTGGCTTTCTACCCATATATTCAAATAAATAAATAATAGAAGCTATTTAATGTGGTTGAAATATTTGCATAATTGTTTTAATAAAATATTAGATGTAATTAATTTGTCTATTATCAATCGCTCAACTGAAATGCCAATGTAATATAATAATGCCGGATAAGTAAGAATTAGCGTTTTGATTAAAAATGAATCATCCCAGTGTGCATTGTTAGATTCTCGATGGAAAAAAATTGACTGGTAAGTTTGTTATGGTAATACAAAACCCATTTCTGTCTGTGTGTATCGTCGGGATAACAAAATTACTCTGGTAGACGGCTTAAAATTTGGATTGCTTCTTGTATTTTATGTGGGATATAAAAAAATTAAATGACATAAAATTTATTCAGTTACAAATGGTTTGGTATAAGGAATAGTTTACCTGTCTTTCCAGTCACACTTGAAGTGAGATTTTTGAAAATATTATTGTTTATGAAAAATCGATTGAAATATATTATGTCTTACGAGTCTACTAACTAACAATGAATCAATGATGTTGAGAACACGATAAATATTCATTCCGAATGATAAATATAAAAAATTGGCATTGACAAAAGAGATTTATGAGGTTATCGACACTCGGGATATGTAACTATAAAAAAAAAAGGATACGTTTATCGTATCATAGTTTTCACAAGACACATAGCATTTTATATGAATTGATAATCCTGCGGGGCCCTCGTATACACGATAAGATGGAAAACGGATATACGAATAACTGAAAAACAAAGCGCCGCGCGACTTGTCCAACTATCGTGCAGTGCTGAAAACGTTGGAAAATCAAAACAACCTACGAAACACGCAGCGAATGCGGCTCCTCCCTTGAATTTCAAAACCCCTTTTTGACATATTATTCCGAAAAAAGGGTTAATAACCATTAATGTACGATATTCTCCATTTTTTTCCACTTGGCCATTATTATACGAACAAAGTCGCGTGTCGTGTGGCAACTGCTTTTCTTTTCTAATAACTGTTTCAAGTATAATTATCGATATTTAAATATTTATATTATCATTTCAAGTGAAGGATTTTAAAAAATGTCACGATAAAGCGTTAAACAAGAAAGATAAAAAATTTATTTTTCGTCAATATACTGGAAATAATCGTCGTAATATAGGAAGTAATCGTTACGATAATTGTTGTTATGAGTTATCAAGAGTCACGGTAGCGACTCGACGCGGATGAAAAAAAAAAAAAAAAATGACAAGTGATTGTGGAATGAGCGCATTGTATTTATCGGCTGAGCCAGGTCGACGTGACGACGACGACGTGTTTTAGATAATCGCCGCGCAACGCGCAAGCTGGGGCGCATCAGTCACTACTCTCACTGTTGCGCAGTATTGGTCAAGAGAATCGAGGCTACCCTGTTGTTATGAAATAGCGTTGAGAAGAGAGGACGACGAAAACGCGCATGCCCAGTACCGTCAGCCGCCCCCATCAGCCACTCTCGTAGCTATAATAATAGCAGCACCGGGGTACTTCCTGTTTGTCGCGACTGCTGTGGACGATAAGACGTCGGCATCATTCCGTCGTAGGCTCCGCGATCCGCTCTCGGAGACTCACGAGAAAAAAAAAACACGATATTCGTATATCGTGCGTGAACACAGAGGCAGCGAGAGAGAGAGGGAGAATATGTGATTGCATCGACGCGGGCAATGTCGTCGCATCATCAGTGTTATTTATTCTGAATAAACGACCAAGTGCATACGGAAGACGATAGAGCATTCTGTCGACAAAGTTAGGTGAGTAAAGCGGAAAAGTCGATGCTAACCATTAATTAATAGTGTCGTGTTGTACGCCGGTTGGAGTGTCGAGACCGCTTCAGGCCGGTTTCGTCGCCATTGAAGCGTTCTATGGCGTCGCAACTACGATTTCCCTCTCATACCTTCAATTCTAATTTTCTACTTCGCGGCAATCGATATTATCTGTGCATTTGGACACGCAAGCGATGATTACCGAGTAAGATAACACACACACACACACACACACACACACACAAAGTTGCACAGGATAATTGAACTCTACGCCACGAGAGAAAATTCTTTTGTGGAAAGATTTTTTAGGTGAGATGCAAAAGTTGGGCGAGATTTTGATCCAAGAAAATCGCAGGCCACACGAGTCACCCAATGATAGAGAAAGGAAAATAAATTGTTGAATTTAGTTTTCCTTTCACTTTGGTTTTGTTAGGACACGTTTTTTAGGTGGCTCATTGAGGGACTAAACCAAGGATTCTGAGCGAAAGAGGGAAAATTCTCCCGAGGGACTTTGATTGAAAAAATATTGATGGCAATTTTGTTAACTCGGAAATATGTTGCAATGCTCCACGAGAATTGAGTTGTCGAGGGAATTGATCGACAACTTGGGTACACGATGTTTTCCAAATTGGAAGCCAACTTGAAGATCGCACAATGTCAAAACTCGGATTTCAATAGTCTTGCAGATTAGGTTCGGACGACGATAACAAGTTACCGAAGATGGATTCTATGGAACCGCGCCTGGTGGCGCAGGCCCTGAACTACCACGGCCAACAGCTCCAGAAGGTTTGGGAGGGTGAACGCAACGAGAACGAATTGGCGATGCTCAATCTCAAAGAGCCCAACTTTGAGATTTATCAACAACGTCAGAAGACACTTAGGTACCAAAGTACAAATTTTAGCTTATACCCAAATTCCTCGACCAATTTTTCCTTACCAAAGTCGTTGGTTAATATTTTAATTACATTTTGAAAAAAAAAAAAAAAAAAAAAAAAAAAAAAAAAAAAAAAAAAAAAAAAAAAAAAAAAAAAAAAAAAAAAAAAAAAAAAAATGGAAAGTTTAACGAGAAAAACTTTCCAAGTCGAACTAGGAAATTTATGCAATCTTTTGATTCTTAGTTTCGGAGACAGAGGCAAGAGGCTTAAGCTTCAACAGTTTATCGCTAAAAAAGCGGATGCGCTCTATGACAAAGCAAATTTGGACAAGACCTTTGAGCCTATCAAACAGGAGCTCGGAGATGAAGGTACTTTAGCCTCAAAACGCCGTTCTAATTTTTATTTATTAAAAAAAAAAAAATTTCTTGCATTTAATACAACTCTGAGGATAATTTTATTTCAGAATTTTACGCCACAATGCCAGGACTCGACTCCTTCGTCACCATGGAAAAGTCACAGCGTATTAGAAACTTTTTAGAGGTATATAATTCCAAAATCTTCGCATAAAACCCATTAATAAATAAATAAACAAAGCAATGATTTCATTTCTGTTGAATTTTTCACCGATATATATAACTCTAATACCGGGCAATTAACACTGTAGAATGTAAAAAAACGTTAATGAATTTGCAATAATTGAACCTGTAATTTCCAGAGTTTGATCGTCGGTGATGTTATTTATGCACAAGTTATGGGTAAAAGTGCAGCTGGACTTCTCCTGAAGATCCTCTGCAATTGCAGCGATTGTCCTCGAGTGGTTACGGAGCTTGGAGTTAAGGTAAATTTGGAAGGATTATAATTGAATATTCTTGTTCGTTATCGGTAGGGGTAATATCGTATACCTTTGCAACAGGCCCTTATATTGAATACGGCCACAGTGCCAGCAGTGGACAAGAAGGGTGTAACAAGAGGCTACATGGCAAATGATCTGGTGTGCGTCGTAGTCAGTGAAGTTAACGTTGAGGCCGAGCGTGTCGTTGCTGTTATGAACGTACCGGCTCGCCAAGGCCAAGCCCCGCACCCGCCTATGGGTCTTATTCATTCCGACGATCTACCGGAAGCCTACAAGTAAGTTTATCTCCCTCGGAAGACTAAATTCCCGAAATTCGTTGACGACACTTTGCCGAATCTTGGCTTAAATTCTTTTAACGATCTATCGATATTCGAAGTAGTTTCACTGTGTCGCTATGTTTTTTCACAGCCAAAACTGCACATTGCTTTGGAAATATTTTTCTATATTGACACTAGAATTTTCTTTCAATCCCCGAAATTCGGTGGGGGGGAGGTCCTTCCTAAAACTATAATAACGTTATTATAATCACGATAAACGATCCACCGTCGCTTTTTGCTGTTTGTACTTGAAATTTTGCACTTGCATTTAAAGTATAGCCGTCGCAAGGCCCACATCGATAATCAACAAAATCTCAATGATAAATTTGTCGAAGAAAGAACAAACGAAAAGCTGTTATTATTTTACTTTTTCACAAAACGCGTATCTCTCATTGCAACACTTGAAATTCGATTTCGCGCGTTTCTGGGTTAAAAATTCCGAGTTTGTGGGAAATGTTGCAATAAACACCGCGTTTTTTTTTCTCTAACATCAACCAAAAGGTTAAGAAAATAAGAATGCGATGCCTCTGACACGTTTTTATGAATTTAGGTGCCCAGACACTCTATGTCCCGTGACAAAAAAAGTTGATAGATGAGTTTATGAAAAAAAAAAAAAAAAAAAAAAGAATACAATAAAAACGAAAAAATAACAATAAAACATAAATACGATATTGAATGCCGTACGAAAAAAAAAGGTACACCTCTTGAGTCTATTGGTTGACGTGGCTATGTTATGAGCACGTTGTATCTACGTTTGTGATATGTTAATCTCAAATGCACCAACCGACAAAACAAATACGTTATGACGTGTGACCGACATCGAATATGTCTTTCGAGGTTGAAATTTCCAGACGTCGTGAGCCTCTTTGCTCTGAAGGTCAGAGTTACGTGCAACCGACGGTAGGTATATCATTGTTGTACGGTTGTTTGGCTTCTCGATTTGAACATAATAAACACAGAAGCAAATCCTTTTCCTCTCACTTGGTGTTCGATATTTACCTTTGTTGCCTAATTACGTTCAACGAGACACCAGACAACTTTGGTCTATGACAATTGGGAATTTGTATAAAACTTTTTTCCTCTTGATAAAATTTGAGCAAATGTATAAAAGCGATATAAACCAGAAAGGTTTTGTTGTACGCACAACCGAATACAATAGAATGCTGTGTGCCGAATTATTTCTCTACTAATTTTTGCATCTTTTACTTTGGGAAAGTATCTATAATTTCCCTTGACTGGAATGTACCGCGAAAAAAAATGTATTTATCCAACTTCCCGATTGAAGCTTTATTCGATAAACCCTAAAAAGGACCTCTGTCACAATAATTAATGCATCGTTTAAACGTTACAGCTTGTATTGAACAATGAAACGCAGGTGTTAAAAACAACAACAAAAAACCGTTACAATGCGTATACATTTTTTTGGTCGACTGTGGAAGATAATGATACTCTCAGGGCTATGCAATTTATTTTATCGCACCGCAAAAACAATACAGAAACGAAATTTTGTAGACGTCGATTATAGGCTGTGTGCTTTTGTGTTAAGATTACAAACCTATATAGGAAAAATAATAATAAAAAAATGGCAATAATGCGTCTTAGCGATTGAGAAAGGTGAGAGACGAGTTTACATAATACCGAGGTTAAATTTATCGTAATACTTGCTAGGGTTTAAGTAAAAATCACCGATTATCATTAAGTGCGTCGCGATAGCGATTGTTGGTTCGGGCTTCTCGTTAACGGCACAAATGTCGAGTCTTGCTCGATGCTAATGCCGATAATAAGATCAACTGTATTATAGACAAGTTTCATTTCATATTTCCATATTAATGAACGGTCCGAAAATTGGTGATGCACCACGAATGCTCCGAAAAAAATGTTGGCATCACTGAACCGATAGAAGGAAATGAGCAATGGGACACGACGAGACTTGTCGAAACACCGGAGGATGTCATAAGAGAAACGGGGCGACCACTCGAGAATATGGAATCCACCAGTGGAAAATAATAATGAATTGCACACGAATAAAATATCGGAATTGATCTTGCCGTATGTTATCATTGTAGATTTCAAAATTTGGCCGTTAACGACGCAAGCATCGTACCCTATTCTTTGTCTTTTGAATTTTAATATCTCGGGGAAATAACACAAATGGTATCAATCGCAATTGGATTGTTAACACTGGATCTCGCTTTGTGATGTAGGAAAGCGTTGGACAACAAAGGACAGAGTTATGAAACGATCTTGGCGAATAGCACTGGCTTCAACAATCCAAACAACATAAAATATCTTAGCGACTTGATGGGTCTTGGACGGGAAAACTACTCTAATATGGTGGGCTTGAGGTGAGAGTTTCGGTTAAATGAAACCCTATCGAAATCATACAGACGCTAGATTATCATTCTCAAATGACAATCATTACATTGTATAATCCACTCGAAGGTGTAGTGTTACATGATAAGCAACACCATTGTCTTGAAAAAAAATTCAAAATTTCCGCATATCAGAAATGTCGGGAAAATATATTACGTACGTATTTATAATCAGTCACTAAATGTCGGGTGTTTTTCTTGAAATTAAATTCTTGTACGTGTTGTTGTCGTATCTTCACCAATTGTTGGTACTAGAAATTTTCATGTCGTTGTAATGAAATTGTGCAAATCGAGCGCACTTTATTTGAACAACTTTCTGAGCCCTTTATAGATAGATATATATATATATATATATATACATACAAACAAGACGTGTTTTCGCAATTATCACGATGAGCAAGTATGTCATGTACGAAAAAGCGGACTCCCGACAACGATTGTGAAGTAAGCCGCGCACTCGTCACTCGATGCTTGTCCAGCCAACTTCATAACCTTGGTCGAAAGTCTGCTTTTGCGTACTTGTATGCACAAAGTACAACTTTTCTCACGGTGGGGTCGTTGAAAAAAAAAAAAAGGAAATCCTGGACATGTTGAGAAAAGGTGTGCAATTGAATGTGATGTTAATGGTGGGCTAGCGTCTGTATTAAACGGCATTTCAAGCTCATCGATGGTGACCTTATATCTTACGCTCGTTTTTTTTCTGTTTTTTGTGTTGCAGGGAACGTTTTCCGCCGAACGAGTATGCTACGGAGCTGCGTCAGACCCAAGCAAGCAAGTGGGCATTTCGAAGTGTCGCGGAGGGCATCGATCACTTTAAAGCCGGCCGACATTCCGAGGCTTTTCAGTGTCTGAATAAAGCGCTTATCGTCGATCCGAAGAACGTTGAAGGTCTCGTTGCGCGTGGTGCGCTTTACGCAAACAGCGGAAGTTTCAAGAAGGCTATAGACGATTTTGAGACAGCTTTAAAGTTGAATCAAACCCACGCGAATGCTCGTAAGTATATGGCTGAGACGCTAGTTGCATTAGGACGAAGTTACGAAGACGAGAAGAAATACGAGGAGGCGCAGAAGGCGTACGAAAATTGTTTGGCAATTGCTCCTTATCACGAGGAAGCGAGAAATTCGATTGAATACATAAAATCTAAGACGATGAACAACACGTCGTTGAATCCTTTGGAATCATTCAAATCGTTCGATGCCGAGCCCGAGGTTGTTGAGAATAATAAGAAGGAAAAGAAAAAGCGTAAGAAGGAGAGAAAATCGAGATCAAAGAAACGACAAAGATGGAGCTCAAGTTCGAGTTCCTCGTCGAGCGGATCATCGAGCTCGTCAAGCTCGGATTCGAGCAGCAGTTCGTCATCCGCAAGCTCCGTAAGATCGGCATCGCGATCGCCTAGTCGCAAGCGGAAACACAAGAAGGACCATCGTGGTTCTTTGTCGCCACTCAGCAAACGTATGGAACAGTACAATAATCCACCAGCAGCATCATCCAGTTCTCACGATGTCCTCGGAGCGCCATCGTATTCCAGCAATTCTCGTGATAAAATGGACGACTACGAGGTCAAAGTCAGGAAGTTTTTGGAACAGACCAAGGACGACTCTGACTATGAGGATAAGGTAACAAACTTTTTGTAACAAAAGATCATTACTGAAACTGAAATATTAAGCTTATTATACGAGGTTCAGTTCTTGTGGATATTTCAAATTAAGAGGCAGTTTTTTTACTGCATTGTATTCCCTGATGTTTTTTTTTTAATGAATCGGGGTTAATGATTGCTACGAATAATAGTTTCTAGGAGTGGAATAAAATAGGAGACACGATCGCGGTATAGAGGATCATAACTGATGACGGGAAAATTGAAAATTTCTAATTTTTCGTTTCATTAGGTTCGTAAATTCTTGGAAGAAACTGCGCGATGGAAGCGTGAACGAGAGAGGGAAAAAGAGAAGAAGCACTCGGAGACGGACAAACTGAAAAAGAAAAAGAAGAAGGATAAGAAAGGCAAGGAGAAAGAGAAAGACGAGAAAAAGAGTCGAAAGAAGAAAAAGAAGGAAGAGCGCAAGAAGCGGAAAAACAAGGATAAACTTGAGCGTGATTTGGAAGCTTTGAAAAAATCCTCTTTGCCTGATCTCGAGCAACTTGAATCGAAATTGAGCGCTTACTATGCCAAAGTCGAGAAGGAAACTGCTGTATTGAAAAGGTACCTCTCGCGTAACAGTTGTAGTACAACTAATTTTGTCTCTTATCGCACAATCGAGATTCTTTGAAAATATGTCACGTAAACAAAAAATTTCAATGCACGAAGACGATCAATGAAATGAAATGGACAAAAATTGGTCGGTGGTATCCGGTAGGATTGTTGACCGATTTATTTAGAAACTTGAGCAATATCAATGAAAATTATGATGGAGCAAAAATACTAATTTTAGAGTCTTTGGCACCAATTAATGGCAATCTTATCTCATGTTGGAGATATTTTAACAGCTTTATCGTTCTCTCTCTTTTTTTATATTCAATAGGTATGTAGATCTGTATAATGACATGCCTTGCCCTCTTAGCAACGCGGAGAAGCTTGCGGAAAGTTCGCGCAGGGAAGAAGAGCTTCGACGAGAGAGGGAACGCGATGAATCATCGAAATCTTATCACGATCGTGAGACAAGAGGTCCGATGACGTCCCAGCAACGTAAAGGTAAAGCATTAGTAGTTGTTGATCTTTATTAGTGTACCTCTAGCCATTGTAGCCATTGTTGTTATATTTATCGAGGATATAGTGAGTCATCATTTTTCTCACTTGCAGAAAGTTTTGCTGATGAATGCGCGTTGTTGCCCTTTGCAGAAATCCAGAGAAAACCATTGACGGATATATTCGATCAGGAGTCACAGTTGATCCACCCGGAACCAAAACTCGCGGCTTTGGATACAGCAGCTTTAAACGCCAAGTGGAAAGCTGCGCAAGCTGCAAGGTGACTCTTTTTTTTTTTTTTTTTTAATTTTTTCAAGACTATTATGGAAATACGAATATGACTGATGTATAATTCATTAGGCGATAATTGATTGGTGGAAATTACGTTAATTTTCCCAAGGTATCTCGTTCAGTGTGATATTAATGAAAATAAATATAGTATAAGAGAGTCGAAAGAAACGTCTAGATATTGTCGAGTCAAAGTCAAAACGACGAATGCCAAATGTATTTTCAATAGTAAAAATCATAATGCTAATATTGGACAATGGAATAAAGTGTTGTAACCAGGGTAAAAAAATGAATAAATAATAATAGTGGTTCAAGAGTTGCGATGGTAAAGAATATATATTTAATTTGCTCAGGCAAAAGGAGCTTCATCCTGGAAAATGGCAAGAAATGGAGAAAAAGCTTCATTCCCACGGGGCAAGCGATGACGACAATGACAACGACAACGAAATTGAGGAAAAATTGCAGCGAGCTGCTCTGGAAAAATCAATGAACGTTCGTAAGCAGATGCAACGTGAGCTTCTGGATAAGCGTGGAAGTCAGTCGATGGCAGCGCCAACGCCACCGCCACCACTGCCAAAAGAGATGCCAAAGCAACTGCCAATAAAATATCCTCCGCCTCAAACGCAGAGCGGTAAATTCTCGTCGTACAAAGAAAGCGGCGGTGGTAACAGTGGCAGTGGCGGCGGCGGAGGCGGCGGAGGAGGAGGTGGAGGTTCCACGATGGCACACTCGGGAATGGGCAAATTTGGTCCGAGTATCAGCGGAAAGTTCCAACCGATCGGACAGAGCAACGTACATCCACCAGAGCCGCCTGGTCCTCGTCCACCCTCGGCAAAACCGGCAAAAGGTCCGCGTACGGATTCAGACAGCGAGGCCGAACGGCACAACAGGCAAATATCGAAGAAACGCGATTCAGGCGTACGGGGAGCTATCTCAAAGAGAATGAGCCGCGATCGTCCGTCAAAACGGTCTCGAAGCCGTTCGCGAAGTGCCTCCACTTCGGGCTCCTCACGGTCACGATCACCGAGACGAACTCGCTCGCGTTCTTACTCAAACCGAAGATCCGGCAGTTACGAAAGAAAATACAGCCGCTCGCACTCGGGAACTTACAGCCGATCGCGCTCGAGGTCTCGATCACGATCTTACACTCGCAGTCGAAGTCGCAGCCGTTCCGGCGATCGCGGCTACTACAGAAAGCGACAGTACAATAACAGGCCCTATAATAATCGTGGCACTTACTACAAACCGAGATTCCAGGGCTTTAATAACCAAAATCATCGAGGCGGCGGCGGCGGCGGTGGTAACAATAACTTTCAAAATCGCAATCGTTTTTACAACAATCAGCAACACAACAACAATCGCTTTGGCAATAGACGAGGTTTCAATAACAGAGGTGGCGGCGGCGGCGGTGGTGGCGGCGGCGGTGGAGGCGGTGGCCAAAGAGGCAGAGGCAACAATCGCGGGGGAAGATTCTTTCACAATAATAAACCGGGATTCCGAGATTTCCGTGATCGAAGAGATTTTCGCGATAGAAGAGCCAACTCCAGGGACAGATACAGCGACAGAAGTTATTCGCCCGATCCCATGAGGAAAGTCGATGAGGCTAAAGAAAAAATAAATAAAATGCTTGAGGGTGACGATGGTGGAGATCATCATCAGAACAACGCAGCAGCAGGAGGAGGTGGAGGAGGAGGAGGAGGAGGATCTACCGGCACCGTCGCCGCCACCGCCGCGGCCGCCCCCGCTGCTCCTCCTCCCGTATCAAACAAGAGACAGGATGGACCGCTTAGCGAAGGCGAGGAGAGGGACGATGATGACTACGAGAGGTGGGGCGAGGGACAGGGGGGCGATGCGTCTAACAAGGTTGGTTAGGTATTATTTAAGTGACTTTGACCCAAATGAGACAAGATAAAAAGGGTGATTAAACAAACGAAAAAATTGCGTGAAATCTTTCGAGAATGATGATCCCGATGATTACCATAGCGTTTATTATAGTGGCGAATAAAAACAACATGATATTACGTTGAGAAAGCGTTTAGAGATGTGTGTCTTTCGGCGGGACGACCATTTTATTCGCTTTATTTCTTTCCAATGTTTTTCGTGCTATCTAATAAAGAAACATATACATCAATAAATCTTGCGAGATTTGTTAACAATTAAGAAAACGTGGAAATGCAATTCTTGATGAGATCGAGGAGGACAACTTGAGGAGACTGGAAAGTACAATCTTATTCGCTATTATCTTTCCAATGTTGTATGCCATTTACGGAATAGAAAAAACTAATTAAGCTCAAACAATTATTTTGTATATTCCGGTGCAATCATGAATTAGACGCCAATAACGGAAAAGCAAAGTAGCATGTAAGATTGTATGAAAGCTTTCGAGTCCTCTTTATCTCGTTTGTTGCCAGACCGCGGAGGTTGGAGCTGACGATGCTAAACCGGACGAGGGCAAGAAAAGCTTCATCGAACGCATGAAGATGCGGAGCAAGACGGTCTTGATTCATCGACACATCGCAGCTAAAATCTGGTAGTTGACGCTCGAAGGATAACCACTTGATCACTATCGTTTCCAACAACTTGATGCGTTTCTATCGTTTTTCTTTTTGTTTTGTTGTTCTCTCTCTCTCTCTCTCTCTCTCTCTCTCTCTCTCTCTCTCTCTCTCTCTCTCTCTCTGGCGCACGTTTGCGATAAACGCAATTTTTCAGTCACGCTTTTCGCTCATTTCTAATGGAAACAAAAAAAAACCACCCTTCTGTTTTCATTCAACACACAACATGGAAAAAAAATTCGGAATCTTGAAAATTTTGTCCGTTTCTGTTAGACTCACACACGATTGCCGCTATATAAGTTTTTTTAATTTTGTTTATTTTATTTTTTTATTTTATTTTTTTATCGCACAAGCTAGCAGCATGTCGACAATTCATTCGTGAGAATTAAATAGTCAACGCGAAAAAGTGACATTTCATCAAGATCGTCATTCTCAAGAAGAGATCACAAAACATTTATGTCGGATTTTGGACATTGAGCACCGATTCACGGCTAGAGTGAAATTTTGTGGAAAGGAGAATTTGCAATGCACATCGTTTTTTAAGGAGAAGATAGAGAAATGCCGAAGCCGTAATCATTTTTCTCTATTGAAAAATAATGAGCCAATTGAGAGATAGGCTTTATTGATAATTTGAACTTTTCCAAGTCGAGAATCAATGTGGCGTCATTGTTTTCACATCGAGTTGGATAGTCGTCGATAAATTGTCTCTTGACTGACGCGTACAAAGAGACGGCGCGAGCCTCGCTATTTTTATCGTCTCCATGACGAATTAACGAGCGAAATAAATCGTTAATTCTCACCGAGTATGCGTATTGTTATTATTCCGACGATATTCCCGGACTCGAGTAATTTCCCATTTAAGTAAATAATGTTACTATTATTACTTTGTAGAAATGTAATGAATTATCGACGAGTGCAAAAAACTTGTCTACCTTTTATGTAAACCAGTTGCTGTAAAATTTAAGATATCCTGAAAATATATAACACAGTAATGTCACACAGGTAATCGTGTATTCTATGTTTATTACTTCCCGCCTTCCGATACATTTCATTTCAAGTACAATGCCTATTTAGCGGTTAAAGATAAACCACTGGATTGTTATTAAAGTTGTAATTTATTTGTAACGTAGAGAGAGAGTCTACCGTTTGATTTCAAATTATGTCGAATTTTTTCAAAACTTGAATTATCAAATGGTTTCGTGTATCCCGTTTTAGACAAATATCTCCGACGATCGACATCATCGATCAATTAAAAAATTCGACAATTCGAATGCCGACATGATGAATGATGAATAATAAATAATAAAGAAATGATAACAACAAGAGAGGGCATTACCGGAAACAATTGGCCGAAATGTTACAAAGTCATCCACTCGTATGATTACAAGCATTCAATTCCAAGTTTCGCCATAAAACTCGTTTGAAGTAAGAGAAAAATCGGCAAAGTTTTTTACATGACATATTTTATTTCGGTTCATTCAGGCGAATTACTAATTACCATTATGATACTGCACCAACCACCATTTTTAATTACAACACATTAGTTATGGTCACGGTCCTGAAGCCTATACAAACTTTCGAGTTTCACATTTGACCGTTTTATTTTTTTTTCAAACAAGTCTCCAATACACATTTTTTAACTAGTTCTCGAAATTTTGTCAACACCAGTTTTCAAGCTGTTTCGAGAAAAACGTTCCAACGGCATGTTTCTTCTTTGACATTACGATATTTCGGATATCAAGCAATGTTGCTAAAACGATATTTCTCCAAGGAATAAAGAAAAAAAAATTAAAATAACAAAAAATCCAAGACAGAAGGATTTGTAGAAAATTCTGCATAGTCGTAAGTCCCTAAGAGGCAGTCTTGAGGCTTTAAGTCTTTGAGGCGTTTTTTTTTTCGAGAATTAAATGAAAAATAGTGCGAGGGAGACAGACCTATATCCGAGAGAGAGAGAGAGAGCTATAGGCGCTTAACATTGGGCGAAGAAATTCCAGGCGGTGTATCACTGCCTACTCTCAATGAGATAGCCTCGAAAAAGGATACAAGTAAAAATGCTAATTGCTACGAAATGCAAAAACAAGAAAGAGGCTATCGGAAGGCGAGAATTGTCCATTAAGGCGTGTTTCTATTCGGGCAATGCACGAAGCATATCAGGCGAACCGTATCGTTTTGTGCTTGCATATCCGTTTACGAATTTTCACTTAACCGTTGTCACATTATGGCGTCCCGTGGGATATAAAAGGCCGACGTGGCCGAGTGGAGAAGGTAAAAATTTCGTGACAGACACCACGAAAGCATCAAAAACTATGAAGTCGAGCGTCGCGCATCTCTCTGTGCTTTTTATCGTGAGCGTTGTTGTGATTCAGGTGAGATGCGCGGGAGACGACGACACTGTGATCGTTGATGCCGCCAGCGAAGCGTATTCCGGTGGTGAGAATTGATAACAAAAATATACGCACATACCTTCGATAACGAACAACATGGAAATGCGTTTGAAAGTTTAACAATATCACAATTATATATATACATATTTTTTAAATAACGGAAAGGAAATTAATCATTGGAAATAATTGCAAATTTGTTTGTTTGTTTTTTTTCAACGAGTTTTATCAAAATTTTAAATTTAAATGAAAAAATATTAATATAACATTACACGATGTTGTCGAGATGTTTGTGTCAATATTGTTAAAATGTAACGGAAATGATGGCGCCACTCGCACAATGTGATTTGTATAATAAAGTAATGATTTGTCGTTTAACCGCACCATACAGAAGATACCGAGATTACAAAGGAATGCACCGATACAGAAGAATACAGCAGATGCGATGCCAATCCACAATGCCAAAGAACGTGCGATAATCTCAATAAACCGGCTTACATTTGTCCGAGAAGATCGTGCGTCGAAGGTTGCATCTGCAAAAATAATTTCGTACGTAACGAGCTCTTGGGCGGTTGCATTCCCAAAGACCAATGTGGAAGAGTCAAACATTGATTGATAAACGCATGAAAATGTATTTACGGATTTGAAAAATGTCTTGCGTTTCGTTGCGTAACTACGGCTTGTTCGATGATTTACTATACACGCGGCCGATAAATAAACTTTTCGTCATATACTTTTCTTCGCAATTACTCTCCCGATAAACAATTTTTTTCATCTTCAAATAGGTTTGTCAATGTTATTGTCCTGTGATCTATCGGTAATGGGCCTAAAAACCTCCTCACTTCGTGTCAAGGTTAATTGTTTATTATTTTCCGAGCACAAGAGTTATCGACAGTCGATTATTCGTAAGCTTCGTTTATATTGATGAATTGCAAGTATTTTTATAAACACGAGACACGATAGAGTAGTTGAAATGTTATTTAATGAATAACGCACAAGTGTAAAAAAATTGATACGGATATATGTAGCTTCGATCGAGACTACAAGGGCTTGTAAAACGTTTGATAAAATACAATGACGATAGATTGGGGTAAATGTTTTTAATCGCGGCGACCGTTGAGCTATTCCAAGAACGCGCGACGAACGGCAACGTTGCAGTTGTCGGCTGAATCGCTAACCGTTGGCAAGCTCTGTGCGGCTGATGCTTCATTTTTCACCAACAAAATTGGAGAATAAGAAAATTGATTGATTTAACGAAAACAACAACAACAAGAAGCGTGTGAAATATTTTGTACACGGACGCGGCAATATCATGGAACAATTAAAATGGACATTCGATATAACGATTTATTGCGTTTTTGAGGTTTTCGTTGCCGCGACCGTTGAGCCATTCCGAGAAGCCGAAAGGGGGCTGGTAACGTATTTTTCCGAAAATTGATAAACACACGGTTTTTGATAAGTATACTCTCTTTGTAGCTCTGTCAATAACATAAATTTGATTTGACAAAAGAAATTGTCGTGAGTGGTATGAGAAATGATCCGCGAGTGTTGTGACATAGGGTGGGTGGGGGGGATGGAAGCGCGGACCGGCGTGTCTCGACGTCACGGAGCGGCGGCACCTCACGAGCTGACAGCTCAGTTTCGCGGGAGCGCTTGCCATGTTCGGGTTGCCCTTTTTCTTGACGCTCGTCTTTTCTTCGACAATACGCTCAAGTTTCTTTGTAAACAACACCTTCCCATTATACATTGCATCTACTTTTTCAATTTACTTTTTTTTCTTTATTGCTTTTACCCTCATTTTCATACAAATCTTTAAATTAATTATCTTTATATATTTGAAAAAAAAAAGTCGTCTTATTTTTGGTAATATCAATGCGCCCCATTCGGTAAATAGTTGGATTGTCGACACACGAGTAATGTAACTCAAAGTGACGGGAGTTTTATCGTGTTTTGTGTATGGAAAAGTGGAAATGCTCTTACGAACAATGGAATATCGGTGTGCGTTGATGATACTATTTCTCGTCATCTCCGAGAAACAGGTGAGAATTATTTCCATAATATTAATCGTTTTTTCTAAACCTTGGCTTGGGATTACAATGACATTTTTGAAAAGTCGAAAGGTTTTAATAATTAATTTGACGAGCTTCATCTTTTGACTCAACAACAAAAACGACATGTTCATTGGACAAGAAATAATCTGCTTCTCTGTAATTAAAAACAGAGAAAAAAGATAGAATTTTCCGATTTGAGAAAATGTTTATCGCGGGAGAAATTTTCTTTCACAAAAATTGAAGGTAAGGAAAAAAAAAAAGCGGGCGATTATTTCTGCAAGCGAAGCGAGTCGTTGAAAGAATAAACCACAACAAAATGTTACTCGATAAGTTTTTTTTAACTGTAAAACTTTTATGACGGTAAATACGTGTCGTGAACAGCAAATGGATAAATGATAGAGTGCCCCGAGGGCGATGTTGTGTAACAGTGATGATTGAACAATTCCTTCATACATTGACGGAAAATGATATCTCGCGAATTAACGAGATCCTTATGGAAATAACAAATTTACAAATGAAATTGCCGCCGCCGCCGCCGCCACCGGTCCATTCTTCGCCGCTGATGGGGACAATTAGAAGAGCTTTGTCCGGTGAGGCACACACAGCTGGTTGTCCGGCCGAGCGACAACTTGAGTGCCGCGGCGAGAGGACCACCCGCCAACCCCTGATCTTCGTATCCGCGGCGAGACCGCTACTACTTAACGACTTCCGACTTTTCGTCACCGAACCCTATTACCGCTCAATCGTCAATTCCCTCCCGCGCATTCCGAAAATATCGGGCCACAGAGACTTTACAACACGTCACCTAAATAAAATAACAAGAAATAACAAATCTGTGAGATATAAAGAATTTTATTATTTTTTACTATTTTTAATCTTCAATTACAATCTCATGGAATACATAACAAACATGATAATTTTGAAGCTTTAGCCATCAATTAAAAGCTATGATTTCAAACGGGTAAATAAATCTTTCTCTATGGAAAAATCTCTAGACAATTGATTACAATTCAACTTATTTTAAATATGACGTCCATCATTGAAATCGGTTTGTCCGTTTGGTGTGAAAGCATTGTATGCACAGTACGTCTTTACAAATATTCACAATTATCATGTATGTTCCGCTTAATGAGGTACAAGTGTACAATTTTCGTAAAAAGAATATCGATTTTTTTTAAATTCCGTCTTTTTAAAACCGAAAATGCATATTCCATTTTGCATAAACTCAACACTCAGTTTTAGGCAGAATTTATTGAAATAAAATTGTCCCTCCTGAGATCTCCAAGATTAAGAAAAATATCATTTTTTCGGTAAAAAGACATTGTCAGTACCTTTTCCTGTTTATATCTTGGGCATTATTAATCAGGTAAAAATAAAATCTGACCAGGTCTTTTTAAGCAAGCTTTCATGCGAGATTTCTCGCGCATGCTTTCGATTAGGCAAAATTTCGATACGCACGCGTATACCAAGCGTATACGTCCACGTGAATTCTATATCGCGTGGAATTGGAAAATTATAACATTGCGGTGGGTCGTTTTTAATTGTATCTAACATAGTCATCGAGTCCAATGGAAAAATTGTAAAAAACAAAAAATGAAAACCATAGTCTTGAGTGAATATTTAGAAAATGACACGAGATTCGGCAGGAAAAATTCACGAAAATTGGCATACTTTTTTGATGTAGGGTGAGGTACCAATTGAAGAGGGGCGCGGCAACATTGACGAGTCGGTGGGAGACGAATAAAGGTGGTTGAGGGGGAGAGCTTCGGAGATAAGTTTTTACGGTAGGGTTACTAACTTACGAACTTGCGGCATTGTCGAGTTCCTCCCGGTGACGCGAGGACAATACGTCCTTGGGACACAATGCGATTCGCCGCCGTGGAATCTATGTGCGAAAGTGCAGTTCTCCGCTGACTGTGAGTAGAGGGCGTGACTAGTCTAGACTCAACTGAAGCGAAATATACGCGGAAATAACAAGTGGCTTCCTATTTTTGTTGCAAATAATAAATAATTGTCCTTTATTCACATCAATGAATGACAAACAAAAAATCTGCAGAGTTCTGAAACTAAAATATGGTTAATTCAATAATATCATGCGACAAAAACAAGTATCCAATTCCCAACACTACTTCTGATTCTCATAAATTGATAGCACCCTGAAACAATGAGAAAATCAAAAGTTCGCTGTTGTTGTTTCAAGCTCATGAGGAGTAAAAAAGTAAGTTGTATTTATAACAAGTCCGGTTGTCGCTGTCCGTGATATAATTATTATCGAAAAGACATATTTTTCTTCAATTTGCAAACGTGCAAACGATTTTTTAATACGATTAATATCAATTTGAAAAGAAGATTTTTATTTATATATTTTTTTTCCACATTACCACGTATCACAGAGCATTATTTTTAAGAACGGAAAGTTGTTCAATAAAAAATCAGTTGGTTTTTTCCAAGTGAGACCGCACAAATCACCGTATACACGAAATATAAAACAATCCGTCATTCCCTATGTATATCTACAGATTATATATATTTTATACAAGAGGAAAAAGAGATATAGTATATAGAAGATGAGCCTACACATGTACAGCTGACGGTTGGACTAAGCCGCGAGACTCTCAGCTAGCATTTCAATCGCTCTTAGCTCTTTGGCTTTCTGGCTTTCCGCGTTTCTTTCGCGGACGTACAAAGCCACATTGTTTCAGGGCTTGCGCGCCGTTTCTCTGCTGCTGCTGCTGCTGCTGCTGTACATTATACCACGCTACAGAGACGAGAGCGCGAGAAGGCGAAGCAAAATACTCTTTGCTCGACCAACGTGTATATCCTTCTCACACACTCGTACCTACAATATAACGCACATATATTATATATACAGTACGTGAATGCACATCCTTCGGCACACGTATGAAAAAAAAAAAAAAAAACAAACCCGAATACATTTTTTCGTCCGCAAGAAAGCAATGGAAACTGAGAGATAAAAACTCGAGTGAGATGGAATGTTGAGAAGGAGCGAAGAAATGAAGAGGAGTGGACGTAAATGAGAGTGACGTATGTGAGTACGAGTAACGTTGACTGTAGACAAAGCACACTGACCTTTGTTATGTCGTTGTTGTGTGAGTACCAACCCTCGCTGTAGTACCTACACATTGAATACAAGCTCTGTTGTTGCTTTACGATAAAATGTTCGATGGCTCTCAAAAAGCCTAGCTGCCATATTTCGGACTGTAACCGGTATTCTTCAGAGCTTTGTAAAGTAAAGAAAAAATTTATTTTTTAAAATGGTTTTTTTTGTTTATCCATTTGTCGATAGATAAATCATTGGATTCGCTGCGCCGTAAGAGAAGAAAAAAAAGAGAAAAAAAAACATATTGTGAGGGAAAGAAGAAAAAAATGTATCTTTGCACATGCGCGATTTTCCATATAGAACACAGTGTTTACTCAAAGTAATCTTCCTAGCGCGCAAGCTCCAAAAATATGTCCAAGATATATGAGAAAGTAAATGATGCGGCGCTATGTCAGAAAAATCACGCGCCTGGATTGTCCAGAGTCTCGTTCACCAAATCGGCTTGACTCTCCGAAAAAAGAAAGAGAAAGAACCTCGTTTCACAAACACTTGACAACAGAGATTTTTCCGACTTGATCCGTCAAGTGCTATTAGAAAGAATAAATGGCATAAATAACGAGGCTGAAATAACGTAACAGCACTCGTGAAAAGCAACGGTGCATCATCCCCAATTGTATTCGAGTTTACCTTTTTTTTTTTTCATCCATATTGCATTGATTGGTATTTCAAGATTTTGAATTAACTTACATTATTCAATTGAAGAGAACACTTTAATTTTAAACGTACAAACATTGATCTGTACTGGAATGCTTGAAAAAAAAAAAAAAAAAAAAAAAAAAACAATACATATACGCTTGTTACTTTCCACATAGAAAAAGATACAGGCTACATTCTGATATTGACAAAATATGATCGAATCTTTTGTTTAGACTGATATCATAATTTTAGTGCACAGTGAAGGGGTACTGCTATGTGCGCAAGTGTTTGACAGCTCGAATGATGACCTTGAATTCCGTATTGACATTTTAGATTGGCATAGTGTCTATGATATTCGATATCGCGAAAGGTAAAAATGGTAAAAATGGTAAAAATGACTTTTTGAAAAATGGGGTTAGGATCGTAATACGATCGCGCGTTCATCCGCGAGCTGGCTCGAGGCAAGATTCGAAACAAGATGATGACCGCGTAGGATGCGTTTGTGCCTAGTGCTCCATTGAGAAGCCCTCTTTCTGTCGTCGCCAACGGTAGTTCGCTCTGCTGGCATTGATAATATTCGAGTGCTGAATCGACGAGTGAGCAAAGGATAAATGGAAGAGGGAGTTTAGCGTGAATGCTAGAATGCATGCCGGTGATTAATGGATTTCCGTCCGACTTTTATCCAAGTAAGATGTTACGCGGATCCCGCGCCGGAGAGACTTTAGCCTTTTCACCTCACCGTCGCGATTCCTCTTCACGTTTATATACGCGTATACACACCACTTCTGCGGTCAAACTTTGGTGATAAATTCACCGATGGATCGATAATTGGCAGCACTATTCTAAAGATAGTCGGAACTTTTAACGAAACGTGAATAAAGAAAAAGCGTTTATCATACACGTTATAAATTGAATACTCCTTTTACGCACCAAGGTGAAATTTTAATTGGACTAGAATTTTAATATTCGGCGACGAGACGAAAATTAAAAAAAAAAACAAAAAAAAAAAGAACAAGTCAATCATTCACGCTATAAAAAACGGTCATTTTTAATAATAACTCGAGAGTTTTACATTCTCGAGAGTACTATAAGAAGATTTAACCTTTTGGTGTTTATTAATTTGGTCAAATTGCGCATACGGTACACAAAATAGCCGGTTTTGATAAAATATTGAGAAATTTTTATGCCGAGACATTTTTTTCAAATTTTTGGAAAAAAAGCTGAGTCTCTCTAATTCTCGTACAATTTTGGATATTTTTTCGAATATTTGTTCGTACGCGCGGATAAAATTAATATTTTTTACTTATAGAAGTTGGTTGAAATCGGTAAGTCGGTTCGCAAAAAGTTGAAAATAATTATCAATATACTGGGTTTGGCTGTGCATCCTTTTCTCGAACGTACAACATTACGAGTAGTAAGTCAATCAACGAGACTTTAAATATTCGAGACAATAAAAAAATGCAACATTCACGGGGACAATCCATAACACTTATCACTGGTATAATTGATCCATAACAAAGTAAAAACCGAATTGATAATCGAAAGCTCATCTTTATCTTGCCAACACCGAATTTCACCAAAAGTGTTTTCACGTATACCTCCAATAGAAGCTTTCGCAACGAGTGTCGGACGATCGACGCACGAGTATCGAAGCTTTTTTTTCTCTCTTGAGTAACCACCAAGCAGTGTGTCAATGACGAAAGGAGTCTGTATATATATTTATGCATATATATTTGCATCATCACCCAACTCCGCTATATCCCTTGTTCCTCTGTCGGTCGCTTTAGAAATTCGTGGTACCACCGGGTATAATAATACAAAGTATGAATATATAGAAGCGCGGTCGGGTCTCTCTCGGCTTTGTCATCGTACGAAAGGCTTTGTACCGATTATCTCCATACACCGCCGAGTACGGCTTTTCAGTTGGTATCCCCGAGCTTACTTCGAGCTTCGTCACCAACTCTTCTTTACGCTATTTCAGACTATATCAAAACTCTGCACAGAATACCCTTTACATCGAGAGTACATACACGCAGAAATATAGATATATAGATATATATATATATATAGTGCATGCACGTGTGGAGTTGTTGGCGTGATGGAAAGAGCGGGACGAAGGGAATAAGGGAGGTGGGGAAGCTTTGAAGGCTCGCACAGTTTAGCGTAATCCGCGGGCGCGTGTCTTATTCATCGCTCGCTAAAACTTAGTTCCAAGTGTGGCCCTCGCCTTATTCGCTCCCAGCACTGTGTCTGTATGTACGCCCGCAAGAGGCGAGGCACACAAGCTCTACTTTCAACACACAAATTAATCCGCCAAGTTATTAAAACGCGTTTTGTTTTCTCTTTCGTTTTACATCTTAAAATGTGCACTTGAAAGTGGGAGGTCGCTACTCGTGAGTCTCGGCTGATCGTTATCGGCAGTATCGTTATATATTAGATGGAAAGGCTCGACATGTTTTTTCTATCTTCACTTATTTCGAATATTTAAAAATGAAATTTTTGAATTTCAATAAAATAGCGTCCTCGTCAGAACGAATATTCGAATGCAAGCTTGTTTTCGGGCCCGAACTTATACAGATTCGTTTAATTATTAATTCAAGGATTATAATAAAGGGTCAACTAAAGAAAACGATAAACGGAAAAAAAATCTGCAGATGCGATACCCCCCCCCCCCCCCCCCCTTTTTTTATGTTTTTAAATGTTTCAATAAATCTTTGTTTGCACTCATCCTAGAATACACTCTTCGAAACATCGATAAGACATCAAACACTAAAATTTGTTGACCGGTTTGTTTCGACATATCGGATATGTTTCCATTTGAACTCTTTTTATTTTACGGTACACCATCTTGATGCGCTGTCGCTGTCGTCGCTATACATAACAAAATTATAATACTTGTTATGAATTTAACGAACTTTTGATGTAAGATTTTTTCAAACAAGTCTATCGATAACAGGATTTTCTTCTTCCCAAGACTCTTTTGAGGTGACTCATGCCCGTTGAATTTGAGCTTACAGGGTTGTAGAAAAATTCGGAAATAATCATAATCCATCGTGAATAATGAGCAGCTCGATAGCACAGTGATCGGCAAAGAAGGAAGGAAGGAAGGAAGGAAAAATGATTGTTCTCGTTGATTATGGACGCGTTCGCTATATAGCCGATAGATAATATTAGAATATGGGGGGGGGGGGGGTATCTCGTATCTCGAAGGTAGTGGAGAGCCATCGATAAACCCCGTCCTTCCGGAAGGTACTCGCTCACCGGCGAAAACCACCCACCCCCCTCGTTTCTATTCGCGACTACTATATACATTCTTCTTTTCAGTATTCACTGTGCAGTTTCTTGTACCGATACTTCCTTCTTTCATCGTCGCGTCATTCAAGCTTTTGATGCCGTGGCAACAAAGCTCTTTACTTTTTTTCCTTTTTTTTCTTTTTTTTTCCGCGAAACGAATGAAAGCACACGGTGTACGCGCAAAAGCCTTCCACTGTATGAAATAGAAGTGTTGTATATATGCGTCCGTTCGCTATTATATAGTGCACATATACTTTTAAAGGTATGGAAGTTTCGCGAGGATTGAACGAAGCCGGGGAGAACGGCTGTGCGCTTCGAATATTCGTTGGACCGAGAGGAATCAACGATCTTCTTCTCATTCTTCGTACTTGGCGTTCTTTGTCAAGTTGCACTAGCTCACTGAGTTCGCTTCCTTCGAGGCCCTTCCGCATCGTTCGTTTCCTGTTTCGCGTTCGCTCATTCTCGTCAATCAAACGACCATTTCTTCAATTTTTCAACTACATTTCCAATATTCTTCATTAGGCCAAATATATCGATAGATCGCTGAGCTTTTTTTTTTTTACCTCTATTACACACTGAGAAATCACCTTAGCTTGGATAACTATTTATTTCCAATCGTTGAGTAGACTTACATGAATTACCAATTGGTGCTACTAAGAATAAAAAATAATAATTAAAGATTTTTTTCTTCACAATCGTTCGAATTTTAGAACAATATATTTTTTTCAAATCTCTATGTTATTTTTTTGTGTAGGATTATAAAAACAAAAAAACTTTCGGTTTCTTATGACTTTTTTTTACGCCAATTTTTCCTAGAAATATCATAGGGAATTGTAGGGAATGTTTTTAAAAAGACATGATAAATTATCGATGAAATGAGGAAAAAAAGGAATGATTGCAACTCTGATATTGACTTGGCGCTTCTCGGCTTATGGTGGTTAGGAGTATGAGGACGATAGAGTCTAGGACTCACCGGCCCCTGCAGTTGACTCGAGTCTCGCAACTCGCTCATTCGCTAACCGGCCAGTAGCACCATAGCAGTTGGTAGTAGTAGTGGTAGTTGCAGCAGCCGCAGCGGCTCCCCAGCAGCGTCATCATAAGACCTCTTTGTTCTCCGGCAATTTCAGCGGCATTGTCACCGTCAACAATGTCCACTTGACATTCTCCTTCTCGCTTCCGCACATTGTTAACCCCATCCTTCTTTCTCTCTTTCAATCATAAAGCTCATCGTAGACGGCGGCACACGACCTCGTGAACCTTCTCTCACTCTCTCTCTCTCTCTCTCTCTCTCTCTCTCTCTCTCTCTCGCTCGCTCGCTCCTTCTTCGTACAGTTATCCTGATTTTTTTCTCGTGCTCTCGCTTAAGGAGGTTTGTTTCTTACGCACACATGAAAAATGTGCCTAAAATAAAATGTCAGGAATATCAGGAAGTAATGGGACATCGCGAAAAATTAGGGTAGATACTTTGAAACACTATTCTTTTGGGTCCGTTATTCAAGTGAAACTTGTTTATCGTCATCTCTGGTAGAGTGAAAAAACCCGCTGATGCGTTATGAAAAAGCGCCAAGCTATATGGAAAAATTGATGAATGAGAGTCATTCCACCGAAAATTAGCCACCAACTTTTTTTTCTTTAAAACATTTAATAAAAAAAACCGTTTTCTTCTTCACCAAATTTCAATACGATCAAAAAGAAATCTGAGGGAATGTTGGAATTAGTAAATTTTTTGTTTAGGCGGCTCTATCTTGGGACAGATTCATCCAACATAAATTCCTAAAAAAAATTGAACAGCGCGGCATTTTATGGCCTGGAAGAAACAATCAATAGAGATTTATATGTCACAAAAAGATGAAAAAATTGGTTGAATTTTTGTAATCCCGCGTAATTTACAGAATCCCTTCGCCACTGCTGAAACTGAACATAAAATCCGTGAGAATATAAAAAAACCATTCAAATAATTCTTGAACAATTTTCGAACTTTTAAACCGTATTAGAATGACATTATATGACTAATATACAATTACAGCCATCCATCGAGTGCTCATTTGAATAAATGACGAATAAAATTCTTAAATTGATTTCCGATTAACGGGCGAATAACAAGCATTCCCTATCATTTTCAATGATAGTGTGTGGTTTTTTCTTTTTCTTTTTCGTCTTATTTTACTATATTTACAGCTCTTATCTATTCAAGACTAGCTTGTCTACGTCTTCTAAAAATCTAGTATGTCTATATTTCACTTTGGAAACTACCACTTCTGTGTACTTATTCAACGATCCCTTCAGCACATTTTTTTCTTTCATTCTGTTCTTTTCTCCACTGTCTCCTTTACTTGCATTCTCCTTCCAACTATCCGTCCATTGTCCAACACGGTTACGACGTCGTGTCGTGTCCTTCTTGGACGCATTGTTAAGGCGCATTGTTTGACGATGGCTCGTGCTCTCTCCCCCTCCCCCCTCCACCGTAGCTTCACTTCTCCGTTGGCCGTTACCTCGACGCATTGTTTTCTCGTCGTTACTTCCGTACGGTCCCGTGCTCCTTTACCGTCAAAACCTTCACCATTGCATCGTCTTCTACTCTTCCTCCTCCTCCGCCACCTCCTCCTCCTTCTTCTTCTTCTTCTTCTTCTTCCTCCTCTTCTTGGTCTTCAGGGCTGGTGGTCGCGGAGCCCTGAGCACTCGACGATGAGGTCTTGATGAAAATGCGCGTACTCCGTCGAATCACTCATCTCCTCCACGCTTGCTAAAAATCACTTCCGTTTTCCGTTAAACGCCTCTCTTCTGTCTCACCCGACTATGGTCTCACTGTTTTCCAGCTTGAACGTTGTCGGTTCAACACAAGGGCAAATACGAAACTGCGCTTTTGACATGCCACTTGACAGGAGAGCCCGAGCAATGCAGTGGATATCGCAGGCTTTATAATTGTAATTGGCATTGTACTTGATTATTCTCGTGTGAGTACTTCATTATGAGGATTAATTCATTCATTTTGTGAATAAAGTCCGGCTTATTTCTGGAAATCCGTGTCCTTCTAGATCGATTAACCCTTTTATGTTTATAAATAAGTCATTTATCGTCATAAACTACCGAGAAACATCAGTTATGTCCCATTGAGTTGAAATAATTAAAATTTTCCTATTACATATGGAGTACGTGAAAAAATAATGTATTGCAATTTTAAAAAAATGGACTCTTGGGTTTCGATGGTAATACATGTTTTGAGTGTCCCAGATTCGAAAAAACACATTAACCCACAGAATTTTTTTTGTCCGTCTGTCTGTCCGTCCGGAAACACAATAACTTTTATTGCTGCACCGATAAACATATATTTCTGTTGAGCACTTGTCATGCTGATAATTCTATTTGTATGCATCAAGTCAAAGCCCAATAACTTGGATATTAGCTTGCAGTCTAAAAGAAGAAGAACTAGTGAATTTGTACAATTTTCACTTGTACAACTATAAATATTCACACGAAATATTACATTCGAAAATTCAACTAACTATCATGTATTTGTTTTGTTTGTTTTCCTTCGTATATCGGACCAAAAAAGAGCGCTGTACACGTTGATTGGTAATGGGAAGATGAAAAAAAAAGAAGAAGAAGAAGAAGAAGAAGAATAAGGAGAAGGAGAAAAAGTCGACTTGGGGGCGCATGAAAACACGTGTATAGAGAGGGGTGGGGCGAGGTTGAGGAAGGGTGATGCGTGGTAAGAGATAGTATCCAGCGCAGTGGTAGGAGCAGAGCTTCAGCACAATGCTTTACAATGACGCGATTGTTGAAACGAGTACACGTGCCACCTGCGCTTCTTTACCCAGTTTACCAGTTTCTCTGCGATTTAGTCTAGTCCAGTCTCGCGTCGAATGGATAACCTTCTGCCAAGTAGAATGTAAATAAACTAAATTGCCGACCAGGGTAAATAAAGTCGGATGTCACTCTTATCACGTGCCAAAGAATGTAAATGGAAAATGTATGAAAATCTCAAGTAAAATCGAGTAACAACATTTTAATGGAAATGCATGTTTTGAGAGTCCTAAACTCGAAAAGAAGCGTTCACTAATTTCCGACTGATTGTTTCGTCCAAAAACACAACGACTTTCCGACACTTTACCCGAACTATAAAAAAAAAAAAATCATTTTTGGATTGCAAGCTCATATAAAAATGATTATTTTTACACGTACATACAGAATATTGAGCGTATTCGCACAGAACGATAATTGATTTTATACCTCGTAGATTGAGTCTAAAAAAATGAGACGGTGGAAACTTGACTCCAAGAAAATGGCCCTCGGGAATAATGTTTTCCTTCAATTTTCTGGATACTGTTTTTTTATCACATTTAAATTTATCGATTTTTTCGAGTTAACGTCGATAATTAACGTCTATGATACTTGAGAAAAAACGGTGTGTAATAATTGAGGACTTGTCATGGAATCGATACAAAATATGCTAGGCAATATCCGCAGGCATGAATAATACGAAAGTTCCTGTGCTTTAGCGTAAGTTGCTCCAATAGGGGTAAGGTTGAGTAGTAACAGAGTAGTAGAGAATACGTAGGCAGATTTAATTAGCATGGACCGACGGTAGTCCTCGAGGGATGCCCGGAGTTGGAGGATCAGCAGTCCCGCGATCAGGGATAGCTTTGCCAAGGAGTGGGCCGATAAGGGCGTTGAGAAACTCGAGAGAGGGGCAAAAGCAGTACGAGCGAGGGAAAGGGGGGCGCAGTTGGAGCGTTAAAGTTAAATGACGGTTGGCGGCTGCTTATTCTTCCCGGCAACTGATGCTTGATAATCTGCGAAACCCATCCACCTCCTCTGCCCCCCTTGTCGACCCACGCGGCCTCTCAATTCTGCTCGATAGTTGGCTGCTTGCGAACGAGCGAGCGCGCGCGCGCGCGCGCGGGGCCAATTCTCTCAATGGAACAACTCAGCCACGGTCCGGCCGGCTTAATTGTAGTTCCTTATGCCGCTACGTCTCGCCTTTTATTTTCTCTCTCTCTCTCTCTCTTTTTTCATTTTAATTTTTTTCTAACATCGCCGTTCTTTTATCAATTTTTTCTCTTATTATTTTTAGCTGCAACCTCACCCTCCGCTTTCCTTCCCTTTTGACCCTTTTGACTCAATTAATCGGTTCGACTGGAACGACTGTTCGTGCTATATTCATTGGACAACCCCCCCCCCCCTTTTTTTTCATCTCGAAAAGGTCGAAATAATTCACTCAGAACTATAATAGTAGGCGGAAAAAATCATGGGTCATTAAGAATTACAATTTTTACAGAATGTTTCGTCAATATACATTTTTTTTACTGCTTTATTTTTGTATAGATTTTACAGTTGAAGCGCTTGAATCACTTGGAAAAATTCTACAGACGATAAGATTCTTTTGAAAATTCTTTCACTCAAACCTCATTAAGCGCATTATAAATGTGCAATTTTTTTAGAGACACACAGTGCATCAAAATGCTGCAAGATAAAAAGTAAAATTATGTAACCTGTCGCAGTTTTCAGAGCAAATCAGTAAATCAATTTTAGTGTTCTAGGATGAGTGTAGCAAATTTGGATTTATCAGTGAAAATTGGACTTACCGTAAACAATTATTCGGTGAGTTATTTATGAATAAAGATTGATTTACACTCTTCGAAATAAGACACTCAAATTCCATCAAACACTGAAATTTACGCGTCGGTTTTGTCTGGAAAGTGCGACAAGTTGAAAATTTAACTCTTTACGGATTAAATATAAGATTTTTTTGAAGAAAGGTACCATCTGCAGATTTTTTTTCCCCTATCACCGTTTCTAGGTGACATTGAGCCATTAAATTTGCAGCAATATGCGGGATTTACCTACATTTGCCATATAATTCAACATGTGTTATCGCAATTACACAAATTGCCTCTAACCCTTAAGTTAAGTTACTCTTTTCTTCCTTTTTGATTTTATCCTTCGTCTTGGTAAACCATGACTATCTCTGTTATATAAAGGTTAAACTAAGCTTGGGTGATTTCATCATCCATCATCCAGATAAATTTCAATAAATTTCGTTGTTCCACGTTAGTCGCATCGTTACCCGAGATTCACGACTTTTTATACTTAATTTCGGGTGAGCGAAGCCTGCGAAATAATGGTATTTGTGTTTCGAACGCACTGAAATAGGTTTGTATGTGTATCTCGTTGTTTCACACCCTATTATCTCCCCCCCCCCCCCCCCCCCCCCCCGTTGCTCCCCCTTTCTCAACGTAGCAAATCAGACCAAAGTCCAAACACGAGCAGACGAATATGTATACAACAAGAACATATACATACGCGTTCTCGTCCCTCGTACTGACCGTGTCGTCGTCGGCGTCGTCGTCGTCGTCGTCGTCGTAGGTTCGCGTCTCCCTTCGCCCGTGCTCCTCCTCCATTTTGCTTTTTCTATCTCCAGTAGTCACAGCAGCGTAGTCCGCCGCAATTTTTCCGCCACATTTGCCTTTGTCTCGCGACAACAATGCATCGCCGCTGCTCGCGATGACATAAAAATATGTCCTTCTCGGAGTGGCTCACCCCTTCCTTTGCCATTCACTCCCTTTCGCTCTTCCGCCCCGTCATCACTCTTTTTACTCTTTCATATTACATCTCGCTCGTTCTGTTTCTAATTTCAGACTTTTTCGTCATTGCTTTTTTTACACGATTCACGTCGTCGTTATTTCGGGGCTACGCGGCCGCGTTGTCTGCTGATTTTCGTATTCATTTCAACACGCAGTCGGCTCTCGAAAGATTAATTTCAAAGGATCGTCATGAGATATGCGAGTTGGCTATACCTCTTATTTCACGTATAGCTAGGAAATTAATACATTTTAACGGATTCGAGGATTAAAAACTATATACATTGAAGGAGAAGATTGTGAGGTTATGTTCGTTTCGATGAAAGGACGTCCCTCAAGTCCAATGGTAAAACAGGGCTATAAATAGAGAATAGTAACAACGCTGTAAATATAAAAATACACAATTACCGAGTAAATGGAAAGTTTAAGCGAGCAACATCGTAATAATAATGACAAGACAAATGGAAAGAAGCGAATAAAAGATGCTAATGGTGCGTATTCGCGGCACAGTATCCATTCCTGGGATGAGCATTGCGAGCAACGCTAGAAATCAAACAGGTTGTGAATTACTGAGAAGCTACAAGTTTTTATGGTCAAGACAAAAATTCGATATCATGATAAATGAAACAACAACAAAAACCAATTCAACTCGTATTGATCGATCGGATGTCCGTTCTGTGAATTCTCCAGTGAGGAACGGAAAACGGTAACGGGTAAATTTGTAACGGGTACAATATACAGCTGATTATTGAAGAACATCAAATTATTGGTTATACGTGGCATTTCTTCCGAACAACTTGTCACGAAATTTTACATTATTTTCGGTAAATAATGTTTTTCTTTCTTTACGTAAATAAAGCTTTCGCTTGAGCGAGAGCGAAAGGATAAACTCACGTTGCTTAGAACAACTGCCAATAACGCGACATACCTTTCAAGAAAAATCCGTAGCTGAGTATAATCGGCGCTGAGACGACGAGGTCCTGAATATTTTTATTGCCCCGGCCGGAATTTATCGGTTGGACGAACGGAACAATGAGAATGCAAATGATCGGTCGCGAAGATCGATGCGCGGCGCGTGCGATCACAATTTTCGTCGCACCGCTCGGGAAATCGTGGGAGGTGTTATACGAAGAGGAAGAGTGGAGGAAAGCAGCGACGCAAGGTTAGACAAAAGAGGCCCGACGGCCCGTTGACAATGGCGGATGGCATTACGTATGCAGCCACGAGCCTCGCTCTTTCCAATTCCCGTTGCACATTCTGCTGCAGCAACCTTTTTCTTCCACCTTGCGAACCTTTACTCCCACTCTCGTTGCTATCAACCGCTCCCAACCCTTGCAGCAGTGTTGAACCTTCCTTCTTAAACCACTTGACCAGCGATCACTGATGCACCCCTCAAATATCATTCCAAATCTATTTATACTAGTTCCATGTTTTTTTTTTCCTCTCAAAATCCATTTCACTTTGTTTTATCAACTTTTTTTTATAACATTCGTTTTTTATTTCTTCAATAATCCTATTCTAATTTTTTTATGCAACGCATTATTTAAAAACACAATGAATGTAAAGCTCAATTTCATAATAGTTTCAAAGTAATTTACATTTTTCGTTGTATCTGTATTCCATATATGTTTGTGACAGAAATTACAAGTTTGACTTTTTACTCATAAATGTAACGAAGGAACACTTGAATTTTATCATGATTCTTGAGTAACTTTCTGTTACTTATGTTGTTATTTTTTTTCAAGTTTTTTTTGTTTTATACATTTTTCATTGTACTCTCTTTTTCGGGCCAGTAATTACAAGTTCTATGTTTATATTTTTTTCTTATTTTCCAGTCTTTCCTCTAATATGTTTTTATACTCTTGTCCAAGTTATAAACGTTATTTCTGCTGGAATAATTTCTTGTGTTTTTTGTAAATTTAGAAATTCGCTTCTAAACGTAGTCAACGGAGGATTTTGTTTTATAATATTAGTGATAGTAGTGACAATAGAGCAGACAAGAGGATGAGTCGAGGGAGGTGCGGGCATAGAATCTAAACTGCACAATAGCCGGTAATATCGAATGCTGGTGAGAGTTGGCGCCGCAACTGCGGCAACCGCGCCACTATTCAATGCAATAATTATAAATTGGTGTCTTTCAGCCAACGGAAAATGGACTCGTAACGAAGCCATGGCTTCGTGTTCTAGCGGCGAGCTTCACCGCCAAGCTCAATCGTACCGCAGCGAGTAGCTCTCCTACGGACTACTTTCTATACCTATTCTCTGCGAGACGAGCTTTGCATGTACGATAAACAGACTTTTTCTGATAATTAATTTTTTTTTTTTTTTTTTTACAGAAAAATATCTAATGTTACAAAAATAACACGACAAAATACAATTGATCACACTGGCACTTGAAAAAAAAAAAAAAAGGGAAAAATGCATTTGAAATGTTCCAGTAGCGTGGTATACTCGCTATGCGATAGGAATATATTCCTATCTATTGGCTATTCCAAACACCCGGGAGCCGATTTTCACCTCGTGCGAGTGCTTTACACTCGGTAAAAATCTGGCGCTTCCGTGCCGTTACGGTAACGTTATGAACTATTATCCAACTTTTTTGTTGTCATGAGAAAAAACAGATGCATTTAGCATTATGAATGATATTTATTAAATTACCTTTTATTGAAAGAGGTGAAACATTTTAACGTAGAAAGATGAAATAGGGTGGGTCGAAATGAGGAGACTCGAAGATATCGATGTATACAGAGAAGTAACGCAAATGGCGTTACAGAGGGAACCGAGTACAGTAGGAGAATATATATATGTATATATATAGAGATGAAGTGATGAAGTGATGGTGAACGACCTCGTGTTTGGCTGGTGGTTTGGCTCGCGGAGCTTTAGTATCGCCAAGTGCGACACCCGGAGGGCAGTTACGAACTTAATGAAGCTGTTTTCCGTTTAATTAGAATCCAACGGTGATCCTCCTATTCTCGGTGGTTAATCCTTGGCTGGTTGGCATGATTCTCCGCCTCAGCGATATTAAGACGTCGCGCTTTTGCGAGTCTGCAGTGTCTTGAAGGGGGCGGCGGAAGTGCGGAAGTGCGGAACATCCCTCTCTACCTTCCCTGTGGTGGCTCAAACTCCTCTTTCGCATAATATAATATCGTCGTTGCTGTGTACCCTGCACTATGCACTATCACCCTTTATGCACTATTCACCGTGAATATTCCCGTGTACTATTCCTATAAATATTCTCCATACAACGCAGCATCTTGAGAGTCATATTGCACGGAGAAAATTATTGTCCTAGCGAATATTTCGTGAAAATTTTGACGAAATATAAATACAAATATAAATTGTATTTATATTTGTATTATATTTCATAAGCGTTGATGTGAATAAATAAATATCGTTGTCATAAATGAATAGTAGCGTAAAGTTATGATAAATACGTCATGATAAATTTTCTAAATATTTTAATGAAATATACAAAAGGTCTGCGGTAATCCAGTTTTTTATCGGTTTAATTCAGAATTTGTATTAAAATGGTAAATTTTATAGAAATACCACTGACGGTGGAAAAACAAATCATATACGTAGAGTACAGAATATTTCCGGTAAAATCTGTACTGCGTGTACTCTTGATTCAATGACAAATACATTTCAAATATTAATATGCTTGTAATGAAAAATCCGATCATTCGTTGAGTGATATACATAAGCGGTACCGTGAATTTACGGACTGCCACAGAACAAATTACATTACTCGGATTATTACGACAAAATTTATTATGGATATTTAGAAATTTTTTGTATTTTGTAATGTTTAATTTCGAAATTTCTCGAATATTTTTCAGTATCGTTACTTTGAGTATCTATGGACAAGACAAGATCTATCGTGGAGGTTGTAAATTAAAATATCCAGTCTGGTAGTTAAATTTTCTAGTAAATATTTATCGACGGTGTTTTTCTATTATCACAACGGTGCAGTTGATAATGTGGCTAATGTAACGCGACTAAAAAAAAAAAGAGCGTTACACCGAAATATTTTTTCAATCAAGTGTATATACGAGGTGCTGCTCTCGACCAACTTGGTGACTTTTTGTACCCTCTGGGATCTATGTCATAGTTTTTGAGTTGTTGACCACTCGAAGGTACTCTCTGTTTACCTTTTGTTAATTCACAGAGGAAGCTCGGTTTTTACCACATTTTGTTCGTTTTGAGATTTTTATGTCAGACGCTTCAACATAACCGAAAACAATTGAAATCAAGATTTGTCCGAGGTTGTACAATATACAGAATGCCGTTGAAATTAACCTCGGGTACCGATATTGTCGTTGAGGGGGACCAAGTGAAGAATCGCGTCAAGGGCTTGCTGAAAAGAAATTGTTGGTTAAACGGGAAAGACGGGGTTGGTTGGGGTATTTGGTGGCCTCCATCGCCGCGGTGCCTCTCGCGGTGCCTCTCACCGCGCCTCGGTGGCGATCTTTTATTTCTCCAAACAATGGTACGCCGCTTTGTTTCAGGCATTGTCAGACGAGGACAGTAACGCGCGGACAAAAGTTATAATGAAACGCTATTTATTTCGAGTGTATGGCTGGTGGAGGCGGAAAGGGTAGCGCTCCCCGCTCTCCCCGACAACGCTATTCTCTATACTCTATACAACGAAGCTTCTTAACTCCCGTTTTTTTTTACCGCGAGTACTATTCTACTTCAAGACCTCTTTCTCTCGTCAAAACTCCCCGAGTAGGTCTTGACAAAAATGAATTAAATTCGATGGTGAAACCGCGCGAGATAGAAAAATTATTCTGAATCAACATTTCTCCGTTTTTATTCTCCGTGAACAATGAAAAACGTGGAAAATCTTTTTTATCTATCATGCGTTCACGTGTTTCAAAGGTTGAGCGCACTTTTTCTCACTCATTCTACTAGATTTTCACTTTCCGATTGTTTGAGAATATATTCCACTTTAGTTTAGATTTATCGGACTGTGGGCGAGGCCCGAGCCCCTATGTCAATATTAGTCCAATGCAACGGCAAAAGTATTGCGCACGCTAGTTAACCACTTACCGGCCACGAGTAACCCGATATCTCGATAAGGCTCGACCGGTCTATCTGAATTTAATTTCATTGAATAATACGAGCATAATGGGACTTGTTGAGGCTAGTGAAGATGCAAAAACATGGTTCCAGTTTCGGTAAATTTTTCATTCGTCTCAGTATCAAATTATATATTAGAAATATTTTTTCCGTTAGTGTTGTAAAACCGGAAGTTGAATTGAGTCATGATTATTTTTTAGGAGACCCCTTTGAAATATTAACGTCAGAAATTGAATGATTACCGCTGCGGTAATTGTAACGAGGTAATGACGCTTGATGGTCTTGGAGCAATTAATCGGCTTGCTCCTTCCAAATGAAAAACGGTCGCCGCTTGTAGACAATCGTCTGTAACCTTGGCCAATGTCATTCTCTACAGCCTCTTTCTTATCGAGGCTATTAATGATAATCATTTCCGGCGATGCTCGGGCATGTACGGTCAAATCTACTCATTCCGTTTTCTATTGTTTTGCACCTTGTCAAGAGTATATCATTCTTAATATCAGTTTATCAAAAAATAAAAATAAAAATCTTTTTCATCGTTTCGTCAACATTTTGCATCAACATTTTTCTTTTTCAAGATCGACAAATATCCGAGATACAATGTATAAAATAATGGCATTCTCACTTGATTCAATAATAGCTTTACGAGAATATTCTTAAAAAATAGAATCGCTTAACTCTATGAACCGACTACTGAGTTATGTAATTATGCCGATGGATAATTATACAATTTATTAAGATATCGAATGAGCTGGTGAAAAAAAAACTACAATGTTTAAACATTCAGAGTTGTGCAAATATTTTTTGTGTCACACAGAGCATTATGCAGTTATTAATTTTGCGCGAGTCTTGGTGGAGAAGGAGAGCGCGAGATTGGGGGGAGGGGGAGGTAATAGACTCCTACTGCGTCAACTGACAATACTGACATTGTACTGAAAAGGACGGCAGCGAGGCTCGAGACAATAAGAATGAAATAAAAGAGCAAAAGATTCATCGGCTTGACTCGCGCTGCTCCCTTTCGCTCCGATTCTTTACAACATAGAGATCCGGTGGTGGGGAGCGCCGACGGGGAGGTGAGGAGGAAAGATGGCGGCATCGCGCGCTCGGCAAGCGTGTACCCGTGGATCGGCCCCATCGGCGGATCAGTCTCGTGCGATGCGCCTCCTTGTCATGTTGCGCGCTTGTCGGCGCTCCCCGCGAACCTCTTGTTTCCTTCTTCTCCATTAACATAATGTTATCAGTGCAGCGGCTTACTTTTATTTTCACCCTTTCAAGTGAACGGTGTGCTCACCTATTCTCCAAGTGAATGTATGTTAAACCAATGCACAGGATTAATTAAAAATTATGTCGACTTAAAAAAAAATTACCACAACTTTTGACAGTTTCTCAATCGATTGTGGTGCCAACTATTCACGTGTCTCTCTGTGATTTACAATTATCGCACACCACAAATAGTTCATCACTGTGAGATTTGTTGGATTATTTTCATTGGTGATTGTTTCAACCAAAGTGGCAATTTTTTTTGCAAAACGGTTCTTCGGTGAATTACCATTGGATATTTGCGTTATAATATTGTTGTAAAAATTGAAAATTCCAAAAAAACAACTCAGCTCTAATTCTATATTGCGTCAACTTGATAGAATTTGTGACAAGTTTTAAAAGTTTTGCGACCACTTGGTGCAGCAATTCAGGTGTGTGTTTCTCGTGTCTGTTCGCCAATTGATTTTACTGTGATTTGCGGAGATTGTGCATTAGAAAAGACTCATTGTATTCTGGCCTTGGTTCCTTCGGGCCAGTGGTGTCTAAAAGATGTCAAGAATTTTTTGTAATAAAACATATAGACGACATATGTGTAGTTTACATTGTAGTTTCGCGGTCAGATCTTATCGTCCAAATATTCTAAACTGTATTGAATGCTGATATCGCGAATTGTTAGAATAATACAATGTCAAAATCGTCGTGACAAGACAACTAAAGTTACGTTTATCGATGTTATTGAAACGGTTGTGTTGCAGAGAATGTATAATTAATGGAGAATATGAAAAAAAAAGTTAAATTACACACAGAATTTCGGGGATTTGAGCAGAAGCTGTTGAAAAAGTGAAGAAGAAAAAAAAATAGTCGTCCCAAGGTATATGTATTCGGGCATTTATTGCCATTTATTTGTCGATTGTTTTGTTGGCCTCTCACTAATTCTTCATTTTACGTTGACACTCGGGAAATCGTGGGTTTGTCGATATGTATATATATGTACATTGAGCGCGGTGGCGAATGAGTGTCCCGACGAAGCGGTGTCGATGATTTAGCGAGTGACGTATCCTCGGAGGGAATGACATAACGCGGTGCTGGACCATCGGGAGAAGCAGCGAAGTAGTCGGGTTGCGCGTGACACGCACTGACGCGCGGACAATGCCACGCTGGATTTTCGGTTTTGAATTTTGCTGCGTGTTGTACGAGGTGATCGCGCCCGATGCCCGGTGGAGAGGCTTCTCGGTATACGCGGTATATGAGATGATGCAGTGCATTGCCGTTGAGTGCAGTGCGCACGCGGTTGACACACGTCGAGCAGCTTAGTCGTCTAGTGTTGTCGTTCTCTCTCGGCCAGTGACACGTGAATCCCCATATCGGTCTCCCAATGACGCCCGGCTTTGACTGAGTGCCGTACACCAACAACGAGCCATCCCCCGTATCTATCTCTATACGTACTCGTGTGCGCCCCGTTTCAACCCTGAACAACCGCGTTATGTCACCATGAAAGCTCCATCATATTCAACCTCCGTTTCCTCTATCCTTTAAGGCTATTCGTGCCTTCTCACCGACAATTCCTCAATGGACTCGTCTTGGGGTGAGTAAAACATTAAGCACGAGGACCCTATTATCTTTATCTTTCAAGTACAACAAGTACAGATACCTCTTGCCGGTATATTACATGATATTTAATTACCAAGTCTATTGATTATTGTTACAATTGCACGCATTATTAGCTCGAAAGTGTATCAATAGCACCACTATATCTACCATTGAATTGATTTTTCTATTTTCTATTTTCTATTTTCAGCTGATTGCTTGGGCAACTCTTTGATATAATGATTCCCTTATGACTATTTTCCGTATAATATTTAATAGCTGTTTTATCCTCGTTGTTTTTTCTGTAGAACTTTTTGAATGAAAAAAATCGACACTTTTACCGAGATATACATGTACAAATTCAATACTTGGATTTTATTGGAAATTACCTCTGTCTCGGTGTCTACGATGTATTTTGTATAATGTACGTTTTTTGTATTGAGAGACCGGTATGTTGGTGCATAAGAGGTTTGTCGGAGAAAACGTTTGAATTTTCATTTGAAACGCATAGAGTGGCGGCGGTGGGTGGCGGAATGACGGGAATTCTATGGAATGGAGCGATAGAAAGCGAAAGAGTACTCGTATATTCGTGTTGTCGACGAGGGTGGAGAAAGTCGGTAAGAAGAAGCATCGAAAGGCGAAATGAGGAGACGAAGGAGTGAAAGAGAGCGACAGGGGTGGGAAACATAAAAGGCCAGCAACCCCTATTCTACGCGGTCTTCAATTGTTTCGGCCAGCCAGCAGCCGTTCATTTGTTTTTCTATACCTTTTTACTGGTCCGACGTCCCTCCGCCTCTTTACCCTTCAAAATTCACTCTTCGTACCAAGCCCCTGTGCTTCCTACGAAGCCTTGCATCCACTAATTTTTCATTTTTTCACCTTTTACTCTCTTCATTTTCAGTTTTATTTGCACTCCTCACACTTGGATAAATAGGAACGTTTTTTTTTTATACGATTTTTTTTCCCCCTTAGTTTTCTTTACCTACCTTTGAGGGAAAAAAGTGTTGTTGTTGTAAAATAAAAATATATACAAGTTGTTAGAAATTCTTGGCCACATTTCACAAGGTTTCTCAAGGCTACCTCCATAGTGGATTCTTCTATTTTTTTTCTAGTTAAAAAAAAATTATATGTATAATGTTGTTATCCACGACATCTGAACACGCAATCGTGGAACGATGTCAGAGGGGAGGGGGGGGCGACGTCGTCACATTTGACTCGAAGGCGGAGTGCAGACAAATAGGGTTAATTCCAAGCGAGCTTTCTCACTCAGTCTCGCACTCGGCGGCGGCGGCGGCCAGTTCCTGAATACGTCGTTTCCGAATGGAGGTAATTCCGGTGACAATGTGGCCTTTGATTTCATAGAAACGCACGCTTGAATGACGCCCACCCTCTGCACACCTCACTTGATACCGCGCGCATTTGCTACCTTCGACCAGCCAACTAAACCCTACCCTACCCCGTACTTTCCACTTTCACGCGCAAACCCCCACCCTCGTTTTTCCTCCACTACCTACTAGCCTCGAGTCTTGCGCACCTTCCAAATATACATATAATAAAGTGAGTTAGCCGGGCGGTCACCAACCCCGTCAGCTCAAGTCCGTTCGGTAACAAGCAATTCATCGAAAACCGCAATTGCCGCAAAGTTAGATCGATATATCCATGTATTTATTATTCGTTATTGTATACGTTACAATGATTTCATGGCATGTGTCGCTTTACTCTCCCAAGTGGAGGAAGTCAGCCTCAAATTACCGGTATTCATTGATTCATCTCACTTGTTTGTTCGCTGTTGTCATGAAAAAAAAAGATGCGTTTCAATCCTGAAACAAAGATTATTGTTTTTTTCATCACAAAGTATTTTGTTTCTTTACATTTTTGTTTACTTGTAATTATTGGTACCGGGACACAAATGTATAAAATGTATTTTAAAAAAACATGGACGCTATAGAGCAACTTTTTTTCCACTATAAATATACTCTTATTTACCGTAAATACTTTTTTTCTAAGAAATAATTTTAAAATTATTTCAAACTTAATTACAACTAGCATAAAAAAATGTTCTTGATAAAGTAATAGTGCACAATTGAAAAAATTATTCACTTTCTTTTCACAGTAGCTTGTATTATTATTTCAACAAAGAGGGGGGAAAAGTTGGGTTATTGGCGTCTGTAAAAGGATGTTGTTACAAGTGGTCGCGGAAACAAATCGTTTTCGACAAGGGGTCCGAACGCACTTTGCTTACAAGACATATGATGCGAAAAAGCATTAGGAGTGTCGAAAAGAGTGACAGTATATATCGGTCCCGTGTAATCGTTGTTGAATTTGCAACGCAGTAGGTGGTTACGATATATCGTGGGTGCGAACCCACAACGAGGGAAAAGCAGAGTGGTATGATCGCTTTCAATTGTCATGAGGTTCCCCCTGTGTGCTCACGCTCTTGTGTTTACCGGTCGTCCTCACGCTCGTGCGTTACCCATATGTTCTCTGTCTGAAGGGTAACTCGGTTACTCCGATACGAAACACGTTTGCACTTTTATTTCAATACATCTTTCCAAATTACGCTCCTATAATCCCTTCTTCTTGCCATGGTGCTCTGAATTATGTGTTTGTAGATTTATTTATTTATTTTTATTTATTTATATAGAAAATCATTATAAACCAAAATGAGAAATGGTTGATTTTTTTTTAATTTGGAAATAAACTTTTTGGATTTTTTGTTTCCTTCAATGCGACGATTTAGAAATTTTTACAAACTATTATTGTCCTCTCTTTCGCGTAACTTGGAATTAGTAGGTAATATTTTTTATTGTAAAACAGCAACGAACTTTTGGGGATATTTCTCGTGTAACACTAGAAAAAATGCAATTTAAATTTTACCGAGTCTACGGCTTAGAATGTATCAATAAGATGGTTTGGAGAAAAAAAATGTATTAGCTAAATATGTGAATGCTTGACGAGAAAAATGATATGCAAAGTAGAACCTCGAGGAGGTTGGAAAAGAAAATGAAATTATACTTAATTAATTACAGTTACTGTATTAGTTGCATTCAACTGCAAAGCCATGCAAAAGTTGAAGCTGTAAAAAAATACCATGAAAAAAAGATTTGTTGCTATAAAGTAGAATTATCTATTTAATTATTTCAGTCAACGAAAATTTAATTTCCCTGAAACAATATGTATTCCATTCAATTTTTCACTTTCTCTATTTCGAATATATTTATTTATTTCGAGCAACTTTCACTGAAAAAATATTTTATTTATCGCTACTGAATACTTTTTTTAAAAAATAATTCATACACGATTTGTCACGTATTGCTTGTAGCGCGAGAGAATCGAGTTTAACTTGAAATAACCGCTTTTTATTTCCACTAGTATTACAAAGTTCTATTTTAATCCAGGGAAAAGTAGATCTAGTCAAAATTACCAAGTGGATGTATTGATTTTTTTGTTTTAATTAAAATAAATGTAGTGAAAGTAGATCAACTACTTATTTTATCTTTCGCGTTCATAGTTCGGTGGGGTGATGAGCCTGCTTAGCTTCGCACTGACTTGCGCGTCAACTGCACAGTGGCGGCCGGTTTTTCTTCATTTCTAGGGAATATACCGTCCAATTTTTTTTATTAATGCTTATACAACTGCCGTCCCGAATACATATTTTTGAGATTTTTCATATATTTACTATTCCATAAGTATATTAGTTGGGGAAAAAAAAGAATAATAGTCAACAAGGCTAAGCAGAAGGTGAGCTTAGCCCGGGATTAAAGAAAAAATTTTCTTCGGATGAGTAGGTTGTTCCTGTCCCTTTGACTAGATTTTTTTTTTGTTCTCCGTGTAGAATAAGGTATTTAAAAATGTATCTCCGTATATGGAAAATGTCATGCAATCTTACTTGCGTCAAGTCTTTGTCCAGTCAAGTTTCAATTCAACTAATTAAACAGCATTGTTAAACTCACGTGTCATAAGCTTTCGCGAGTTATACAAGAGACTTTGTTGGCGAGATTGGCGGGGACGAAGAGGGTGGTAGTGAAGTGGCGCGGAAACAGCGAAGACGGAAGAGGGACTAGCCGGAGTTTTCCGTATATAGTCGCGTGTTGCTGCTCCCGTGGTCCGCTTCTTTCTCACAGCCCTATCTAGGGCGTTCACTTTCCTTCTCGGTCCAACGTCGCTACCGCCGCCACCGCCGCCACCGCCGCCACCGCCGCACGACCGGAGTTTGAAATATTTCCGAGGATCCACCGAGTTTATTAAGGCTATTCAAGGCGCGCCTCTGAGACAGCATTGTGGATACAATTTAGTCTTATTCATCTCCGCACGAGCGTTCTCTTATTCGCTCGTGCGGATGTCTAAATATTTTCCACCCGTCTATCTACTCACCCCCACCCCTTTACTTTCATGCCACTTCTCCTGCTAAGCCCTTTTTCAAACAAAAGTGTAGCAGCTCCGTCGATTTCTCGCCGTATTTTATTTTCTCATGAAGAAACCTTTCTTTCTTTCCTTGCCGTTCTTATTTACGAAATTTTCATGTCTCGACACTGAGAATCGTGCAAAACACCGGCAAAAGTAATTTTGTTTCATTAGTCTCCAGGCTTAAATTATCTCTCGTTTTTTGTTTTCTTTCGAGAACGTAGGTGAACTTTTATCGACATGTATCGCAACTGCAATTTCAAGTAATACCTTTTGTGTTTAATCTCATTGTTGATTTATTCATTCCAAGCGTCTTTCACGTTTCTCTCTTTTCCTGTTACTCTCCCGTAGTTTCCATTTGAGGAGTACAGAACCACGGAGTCACTCATCCATTGAGAGAACATTTTTTTTTTTTTTACGGAGAATTCGCATCCTTGATTTATATTATGAATTAAAAAACAAATGGCGTCGGGGAGCGTTGCGACTTTCGTTAAATTAAATCTTAAACTGCGGATACTATTGAACTAAATGAGTGCTTATAACAGAGCAGGTACCTATATTCGATGTTGTCTAATATGAAATGTTATTTCATTCCTCGATTCACTAACGAAAATCATAACTCATAATCGTGTGATTCTTTTAAATTTTTCCAATAACGTATTGTGACCAAATCAATAATCGTTACGACAGGAAAAAAATCATCCATCAAAAAGAGTTTTTCTCCTTTTCAAAGTAAAATGGTGAGGATTCGTGTACTGGATCCAAGAGTGTTTACCTTTTACCTATATAAGCAACAATAGAGTCTCGAGACCGATAAAGAAGACAGCTGAGTTTGATGAAATATACGCGACAATACCGGACAGCGGTGCAATATCGTGGAGCATTCCCGTATCTTCGGGAATATTGTCGCAATCAGCTGATTTTATTTAAATTTGATATACATTTTTTGTCGTGAACAACGCATTTTTTTCCGTATAATTTTATGTATAAAAAATAGTAAAAGAAATAATTAGATATTCATTAAAACATAGGAAAGCCTAAACGAAGAGGGTAAGAGGCACATGGGTTGTGCCTCGGATATGCTCAGAGCTATAGAGCCAAATGCACTGTTGAGACTCGCAACCGGATGATAAAAAACCTCATGAGATATTTTTTTTATTCTTACCATATCTTTCTTTTGAAAAACTTTAGTGTTTCATGTGTTAATTCATTTCTCGAAGAGTGCATTCTCGATTGGATATAGCGATTCCGTTACGGTATCAACGACATTGGCCAAGTGGTCGATTGGGCGACCAAAGAGTCTTATTATTTCACATTCTTGCCAACTCTTGGACGATTGAGCACGTTTAGTCCGCACTCACTTTTGGTATCCGTGAGAGGAGAGGAGTAGAGGACCGCGCATAACCTGCTTCGATGAGAGCAAATAACTTATTGAAACTTGGATGCGCGTAAACGCACTGACTGTTGCACCGGCGGGCTTGCAACATTCCTTTGGCCCTCCTTCCCACGGCCTTCCCATTCCCTTCTTCTTCTTTTTCATATTTATTCTACCTCCCCACCAATCTCATTCCTTGCTTCGTTCCGTCGATTTTACCCTACGCCGTGGAAGGTGTCCCCAAACGTTTCTATCCTTATCACTTTCCTCGAGCGTTGCTCCTCTTTCCCTCGCGGTCCTTTGCGTCCCCCCATTGCCGCCACCCCTTTGAATTTTCTCGTTTAAGAGCCTCCCCTCCCCGCCGTTGTGCCACAGCGCTCCCGTTCTCCACTGGCCGCCGCGTCGTACAATCAAAGGAATCCTATCTTCGCCAACAATACCAAGCGCGTTCGCCCGATAGCTTTGTGCCCCACGTAACAACGGTGGATTTCTGCGTGAATGGACGACGACATCCAGGAATTGCGCGAGAGCGTTCAATTCGACCCGCGCTTACCGCCCTTTTTCGTTTCCCCCCTTTCCACCGGACTTGGACGTCCCACATTATTTTCTCACTCTTTCTTCCTCCTCCTCCTCCTCCTAGCTGTCTATATGCGTTTTAGCTCTATTTTATTCTCAACGTCGACCCCCTCCGTGTTCACTATGCTCCGCAGCCATACAGTCAACCGCTCACGTCGTCCACGGCACTCCCGTTTATGTAGGTTTTTCTCTTGCTTCTCGTAGAAAAAAAAAACAATCCTCGATTTTTTGCCTGCTCTTTGTACTGCCGATTGATCAATGTACGCCTCGTGATGGAGTCTACATTGTTACTATTTATCATTCTTGGTCATAGCATTTAATTTTATCATTTCCATGTAACGAGGAAATTTTTTTTCCTCGATTTTTGTGAAATTCGAAAAAATAGCATGAGATTTGTCGTGCTTGGAACCAAAAATGTAGAAACAAATGAAAAACGGGGTAAAAGTATTTCTGTAATCCATATAGTAGTGGTAACACACCGACTCGACCGTCGCGAAACAACCATTATAAACTTATAATTTGTACGGAATTTTGTTAAAAAAAAAAATTCTATTCTCGTTCTCGTATACGGGGGTATCAACTATTGGTTTTCGGAGTTGAAAATTCATGTTTAGCGAAGAAATATACATCAAGTTAAAGTTGGTTAGAAATCGGCAATAAATAACACGACAAAGCTTCCTTTACGGGGTAGCCAAATGTAACAATAAAAATTAACAACAGTAGAATTTTTAGGCAAGTTAAAAATTAACGGGGAAATGTCCCTGTCCGAGATGGCGAGAGGACAGAAATGCGAAAAAAAAACGATAAAAAATGATGGATCGACCACCCCAAATATCTACCGAATTTTGAGCTACTTCCGTTTTCGAATTCTCCTTGAGAAATACTCTCGAGGGATGGTTCATCACCGTGGTTCTGCACTTGTCGAACAGAAGCTGAGGGAGAAGGAAGAAGGAAAAGGAATACGTGGAAGAGCTCGGAATGAATAAATAAGCAACGATAATGGGACGAAAAGGTTTTGTATATGCATTAGTTAAAACGGCGATACATGCTGAAGAAACGTCACCTAGATTCCCGAAGAAAGAAGAGAGATACGGAAGGATGTTTGTGAAAGCGAGTATACACTACGAGAGTGGTTATAGTGTACACCTCGAACGCTTTCTGATGATCTTCATACATTTCATCCTCTTAATCACCTCGCCTTCTCTTTTCTCCCCCTTTACTTTGCTTCTCTCGCATCTCCTCCGTCGTGTCTCCTTCTTTCGCAATATTTTCTATTTCATGTTTCTCCGATGCTCTCGTCTAAATAGGCAAAACGAGTGAGAAGATGGCAAAAAAAGGAAGGAAGAGAGAAAGACAGACAGACAGACAGACAGAAAGAAAGAAAGAAAGAGCGAGCTTGAAGGATGCCCCACCGCTCTTTGAGTCACTCTATCTCGCCCGTGCGCATTGTTTACAAAATGATGAGTCTTGGCACTGGCGCGCGAGTACGTCGTGTCTCTGTCTCTTCCCCTTAGTCCCATTCCATTCCATTCTTCCGCGTTCTCGCCATTGTTCCGAGCGTTCCTTTATACGGAATAAAGTATCAAGCGGCCCGACACAATGTGCCACCCCCCAAGTCCAAACCCGCCATTGCGTTACCGGCCCTCCCTCTACCCCTTCTTTGCTTCATCCTCTCTCTCTCTCTCTCTCTCTCTCTCTCTCTCTCTCTCTCTCTCTCTCTCTCTCTCTCTCTCTCTCTCTCTCTCTCTCTCTCTCTCTCTCTCTCTCTCTCTCTCTCTCTCTCTCTCTCTCTCTCTCTCTCTCTTATACCCTCGTTCGGTCTCTCGTTCGCTTTTACTCACTCTCTTATATACCCTCCCTTCTCCGCCGTCCTCATACCCTTCATGAGCTTTTCTATTCTCGAATCTTTTCGCCCCCCCCCCCCCCTCAATTCCTCGCTATCCTTCACATTCTTCCCGCTTTCTCACTTACGCCCTCGCTCATTCACTCTGTCTATGTCCATCTTTTTCTTTTTATCGGCGCCTGATTCCACAACCTCGTCGTCACCGTCACCGTCACCGTCACTACCCAACACCAAGAACGTCGTGTCTTCATCTTGAGCTCTTCTCGGCTTCCACCGATTCACCATTCAATCTTGGATCGTTCGATCTCATCGTGGCTTCATTCGCTTCCTCAACCCACCGCGAAATACCTCAACGTTTATTTCCGCGACCAAGAAAACTTTCAAGCGCTTTCTCTCTCCCTATACCTTACACCTATTGTCGTTCTCCTGGGTATCACTTCTCCAACGGCATATCAACGTTGTCCACGTTGGTGTGTTTATAAGGAAACGGTGATGAACGACATGTTATCGTGTTTATTTCGTAAAATCATTATGATAATATCAACTGGCACATAAACTTTTTCACTCGTTATTATGTAATAATCGGTTAGACTGGAAAAAAAATTTCTTTTCCACCTCGATTTTGATGGTACAAAAAAAATGGCTTTTCGGCGTTTGGTGTTTTTTCAAAAGTTTAATTTTGTTATTGTCATTCGAATCTTAGAAACCTAAATAATACGATTTTCGTCTAAAAGCGATTTTTTTTTGTCAAATACGACAAGTATTGTGAAAGTATTGGTAGCTTTTCACTTTATATCGACGTTTTTCATTAAAATAAAAATTAACTTACACTGCTCCTGTGAACGATCTCCTGGAGGGCCTCTAAGAAAAAGTATCTGACACTTTTTCTTTATTTTTGACAAATTTTTGCGTTGAATTGTTAAAGAAAAAAAAAGTTATGGGAAATCTTATTTCTTCGATCGATACCTGAAGAATATATCTGAGAAAGTTGTGTTAAAATTGCAGACCGATCGGTTGACCCGTTTTCGAGAAATAGTGCTCTCACCGACTTTGAAAACACCGTTTTGAGAAAAATTCGTTGAAATTTTCCTCTATATATCGTTAATATTTTTTTGTTTAATATGCCTGCCGTGTATCTCGAAAAATATTTGTCGTATCGAAATTTTTACAGAATATACTCAAATATATGTAGGTACATACCGAAAATGCAATGAAAAAAAAGTGTGTGTATTTTTTATTTCATTTCCGAGTATAACCCCTTATGATTTATCCATCACAATAACCGACCAGCTCACTAGATTAATTCGAGGAAAAATAATATGTCGAGGAATTATTTAAAACATAAACGACGCCGTTAATGCACAACAGTTATTGATGCAAAGTCAAAATAGTGTTTAATTGAGACTTGACCGTACGCGAGAGCAATCACCTTTTTCAATGTCTAGTCTAATGCGAAGGGCATCGCTTCTTTACCACGTTCGCTAATAAGACTACCACCAAGACTCACCGTAGACGGCCCTGCAGCCGCGCTCGGAGGAATATCTATCCAGGACCTTTTCAATACTTGGGCAAACACACAATCTCTATTATAATTCAATGTGAGCTCTGAATGGCGGCATTAATTAACAGAAAGGAGCCAGTGACAGGCTCGGTCAACGAACGAAATAAATAAAGTAGCTTCTGGAGCTTCGTCGTTCTTATCCAGTGGTTTAGCGGCTCCTTGAAAAATGTCCTTTTTTTGCCCGTTCCCCCTTTATCTTTGCACTTTCCCTGTCACGTCGTTTCATTTTTTTTTCGTTCAATTCTTCGTCGGTGGTTAAATAAAAAAAATCTCGTAAATATGCATAGCACGACATGCCATGGTCACGTGCCCGCGCATTTTCTCATTTGTAATAATGAAGAAGAAGAAAAAGAAGAAAGAGGGCTTCAAAGTGAAAAAGGAGAAGATTGTAGATTACGAAATACCGATGACAGGATGAGAGGCGATAGATGCGGAATTGTGAGTTGCGGTTAGGCTCAATTTAATTCATCAAAAGGACACGGTAATTTTACTTAATTTATCCGTATTATTCGGAACGTGCTGTAAATCATGAATCAGAAGAAAGATATGCTACGTGGGGAAAATGAATATACAAGGGGTCAACTTTGTTGAACCCAGTGAATTTATTAAAATTTTGGTAAATCTATCCGAAAACTCGATTCGAATAATTGATATTGAGAGGGGAAAGGAAAAAGTTTTGGGTCAAGACTTTTCCAAATTCCGAAATTTATAATTCTTTAAACTGATTAATTATTATGTAAAATGAAATTTTTTAAATTAAATTTCCACTCATTTATCCGTAATCATAACTGTCTTTTAAGCATGTTTGGAGAATGGAAAAGCTGTTGAACCGAAAAATATATCTATGATAAATGTTGACTTTACTGGAATGACGAGGCATCGTTAATCGAATATCTTTCTGTGGAATATCGAACAATTGACCAGTAGATTTTTGTCATGTTGAATAATTGACCGTGTTATCGCGATCTCCCGGCTTCGAGTCACGCGTTAAAACAGGTTTTCGAATATGGAGCAAATTGTGGCGCAATCCCCGGTCACGAGGTAAATTATTGTACGATAAATCGTAAATTCCGTGAAAAGGTAATTAAAATAAAATTCGGCTGGCGCTAAGTGGTGGATATAATGATGTATACCAAAGTGTGGAGGGATGATTGGTGAAACTCGGAATGACCGACGAGGTGAGAGTGATTGGGCTATAGGCCGAGAAGGCGAGGGACGCGATCCCCAATGACATCGAGGCTGTGCCGCCACCACCACGTCAGCGCAATTAAACAAACTCGTCGACATTGACAACGACGTTACTCGCGCAAATTCCTGCTAGCCCCGGCGTTTCCTCGGCAAGTGCACCAGGGGATGAAAGGAGAACAACAGAAGTACAGACAATGGATTCGGGGCTCTCTCCGAGACCAAGTACGTGTCTCTCTGTCTCTCTGTCTCTCTGTCTATGCGGCTATGAATGTGTTACGCGGTTGTGTTGATGGCTCTCCTATTGTCGACAGCATTGTTGCCGCTCGGTTATTGTCGCTCGGGTGCTGTTTTGTGACCCGATCGCGGTGGCACGCCACCGATGTGCTGTTGCCGCCGCGCCGCGCCGCGCCGCGCCGCGATTCTCCACCACCACCACGACGACCAAACCCTGCAATCCCCACCCCGATATATCATCTTTACTATTCGATTCAGATATCAAAAAAACCTACCACTCGATTCCCAAATTACAATTCAACTTCACACTTAATTTCGTACTTCATTATCTCGACTATAGTCGTTGAGTTGAATCTCAAGTTTTAGCCCAACTTTCAGAGAGTTATGCAATCAATTCCAATGCTATGCATTTTACAGTTTAAAGAAAAAGCCAGTTGACATAAAAATTTATGTTTAAAGATTCATCCTCGTAACTCCAATTAAAAGTCAAGATGTAATCGAAGAAAACTAACTTGAACTTTATTTTCAACTTAATTTTACAATAGAATTCAAAGGAATTGGATCGCGTGTTGATAATTGGTATTATTGAGAAAGTTAGTTTGCCGAACGTTCCGGCGAAGCATTCACCGAGTTTTGAACCGATCTCGGTAAATCCACCCACGTTTACCGTCCAACACTGACTCTCAGGGCTAAGTGGATTAATCCGCGATTGCTCGAAATCGCATTACACTTAAAGGATCGTCCACGTGTGGTGGTGGTGGCGGCGGCCCTTTACAGAAAGCGTGTGTCAAACAGAGTGAGCTGCTACTTGAACTAGCAGGGATGATAGGATCGTTGCGATAGAAGCCCCGACATGATTATGAACCCTCGGAATGGACTTGATCAACGAAGCGAACACGCGGAGATTACTGTGCAAGCACGTGCGTTCCCCCCGTCTTCAGTCTTCCTCTTCTTCAGTCTTCAGGGGCTCGCATCGCTTAATTGCCACGGACATACGCACACCGGGCGGCTGCCGCTAAAGTATTTGTGCGCTCGTCGCTCGACTACTCCAAAAAGCCTCCCAACTTTTATCACCTCGTCCTATATTCTTCCATTACTTTTTAGGAAACCCATTTTTTATTTTCAATTAAACTCAATTACGGAATGCTAACGCCGGGAAAGCGGAACGCATAAGCAAAATATCTTTAAAGATGCTTTAAACACTCGAAATCCTTTTGAAAACATTGCATTTTCGATAGTACGGGTAAATTGTTGAAACACCTTTCGAGTGTTTCGAGTGTTGCCTCAAATTCAAATTATAAACAGTTGACTTATCCGCGTAAATTCAATGCACCTACATAATTCCATATGTAGACCGCTACTTGACCCAAATCTTTGTGCGTTGACTTTTTTAACAGCGATTAAAGATGTAAACGTCTCCCCCAATCGAGAATTGAGGGGCTATTCTCGAAACAACAATGAATGCAATGAAAGCTTCTGTATAAAATGTACAATTTTACTTACAATTTTATCGAGGTTTTGCAAAAGCGGAGGAAAAAACGGCTGAAAGTTGCTAATTGGAAACGTCCTTCGCGTGCGCTCTTTTAGCCAAGTTAACGAAAATTTCAACCGTTTGTAATCGTTATTCACAAATCTCCACAAAATCTTGTTTCCAACCAATGGAATTACCGTTCAAGTATGGATAAAGAATAGAGAATAAAGAAAAAAAGAAAAGAAAATAAATAAAATAAAATATATCGGTACGCGTAACAATTGAATCTGGGGATTAATAAAAGAATGCAAAAGGTCTGCTTGAAAATCATGATCGATGCTCACTTTCAGTAGGATAGCTCGAAGCCGAGCGTTACCTGGACAATGTAGGCGGGTTTTCACACATCCGGAAGCACTTGGCGGCGCCCCAATACAGTTGAGACAAGTGTGCAAGAAGATAAATGCGCGCGTGCACACTCGGCGACGGAGATGGTGAGATGGGCTATAGGTTGGATGTTGCACGCTCGTGTGCACTCACACTCGTAGCAATAGACTTGGAGGAATAGGGAGGAGAGCGAATCGGGTAGGCAGGCGCGTGCACTCACTCACTCACTCACTCATCCTCCCGTCCGTCTCATTGTGTCGGACGATTGTCTTAGAATAATGGCAGAGACTCACAATAGTGCAACTACAATGCTTGCTCGTCTAACAATGCACGATGACGTCACGGGGAAGGGTGCGAGGGGTTTGTACGTGAATGTGACTAAGCTATACGCGAAACAGCGGGACTCGAGCCTTCTCCTTTCGGTGTGCGTACCACATTCCGATCTCCTTCCTTCCTTCCTTCCTTCCTCTTGCGTTTTCTCGACACTTTTTTTCTTGTTTGACCCTTCTGGACTACTTTTCTACACACTCTTGACCATCTACCTACAGATATGTGTCTGTGTCCGCGCGCTTTTTTTTACTTTTTTTCACATACACATCTATAGATCTCTATCTTTGACGTCTTTTTTTTTCTTCTACTTTCCGCGATTGCTTGCTCTCTTGGTTTGTCGAGTTGTTCAGGAGGGAAAGCCTCTGTGGTGGATGGTTTCGTTCAGGCAGCATTTTCTTTGCTGAGCTCGATCCCTTGGGCCAAGCCTTTTGTTTACAGATCTACTATCCGCTTGTGACTTTTTCTGCGCGCTTAGACGGTCGGTGAGCGCGCTATTTCCGGTGGAAAACAAATGACATCGACATTTATGATAAGATAAGATTTATCGGTCAAAGTGTAAAAAAGAACAAAGCTTACTTTTAGTCTAGGATAATTGGAGGGGGGGGGGGGGGGGAGGGGTTAAAAACTTGCCGGCTCATTAAGGATAACACTATTCACGAGTGGAAAAATATATTTATCTTGGACACGTTTTATTAATGGTTAATTCGATTCTTAAAGCCAACTTGAGATTTGAGTGACAATCAACCTGAAAAGATTACTCGGTTGGTATCCGCTATATCCCACCACATCCACTTGAGAAAACGTCAAGGCAGCGATGACGAACATCTTGTTTGACTTTTCCAACTTTTCTTTGGACTTGTTGCCTTCAGAAATGGTAACTCAGGATGAAGATGTGAAAAGATGAGACGGCAAGAAAGACGCGCGCCAAGTGCACCGTCGTGACTGAGGAGGAGGAGGAGGAGGAGGAGAAGGAGCGTCGTAGTGGTAAGAGTAACGGAACACAAGGTGTCTCTGGTTAGAGCGAGGTTGGTGGGTGTCCGGAAGTACGGAAAGTAAGGCCGACTCCCGACTCCCGACTCCCCTCGTCTTTACTGTGGCATCCTTAGAACGGTGCTCGTTGCATTTTGAGACGTGTGCACCACGAACCAAGCCGCACGGAACCACGAACGAGCTGTGCCATAGAAAGGTTCATTGTGCGCCCACCTCGGTACCTATAAGGTATTCACCGGAATGAATGCGCCCTCTGGAGCGACACAGTCTCAGATGTAAGACACAAGAGGGCATAAAAGAGTTGCTATTATGCGATGCTTAAATAACAGGGCTCCACTTCGCACGTACACTACTCTCATCATAGACACATGCACCGATACAAGTATACTGTACACTATGCTATAGCCACAAACACCGTATATAGAATATTCGCCAACATAAACATGGATTCACGTATTCATAGAGGCTATATAACCCTTGACAAAGACATTGAAGAAAGGATATGGATAACTCAGCATCAACATAGATGTGTACATATGGGATATTCCAAATCAAATCGACTGAATCGTGGCCCCGGGTTTTCGATAATTGATCTGCTTTTGATAAATTATTTTAAAATGTTGGGAAAAACTGTCGATCAATTTTCCGATTTTTCCTCAAATTTATTTGAAAATCAATAATTTAAATAAAAAAGTACATTACAAAAGGACCTCTTTTTCCTCTTTTTCCTCTTTTTCATTGCTGTCGGAACGCTGCATTCGGTAGTCAATACACATGAACAAAGGTATACAAAAACAAGAAAAAATAGACTCACGACTCTCTCGATTTGGCATGAAAATTCCTGTGCATGAAGGTAATACTTGGTGATACACGAGTACATACATACAACCGCGGAGCGACTCACACGTTCAGCGGATTCCCCCCTATAGTTAGTATATGCTGAATCTTTTATAGTGTGTGTATATATTTCTACAGTGTTTGGCAATCTAAGTAGAGAAATTTCTATGGATTGTTTGTAACGCTCTCTCTCTCTCTCTCTCGTATATAGCCACTTCTGTTCCTCGTGGTGTTGTCCTTCTTTCTTGTTTCGATTCTCGTTTTCGTTCCCTTTCCCACTCGCTCTCTTTTACTTTGCAAGTGCAGCGAGGAAAAAAAAACTTGAAGAAACTCTCGAAAAGATTTTTTCCTTATTTTTAACGGAGAGTGTGAGAAAGAGTCGGCGATATCGTCGCGTCTGCCGCGTGAAATGCTAATTATTCAAAGCTTACGTCCACACTCTCGGTGGGTCGAGAAGGTGGAAAATGTTTTACGGCTCTCGTCAACGTCAATTACAAAGAAAGCAGGAATGACAGGAAAAAAAAAGGTCCAGAGAGTCTTCACTCAAGGGTGTCTGCTGGGTTGTCTTTGTACGAGGTAGGCTATTTACATTCATTCATTGAATATTTTATCTTTTGGTCTCATGACTCTCAGCTTGTTTCTCGTTACCCGTTACTCGTTACTCGTTTGTGCTTTTTTCATTGGTTGTATTCATTAGTTGAAGAATTGCGACAGTTACCGACGTTTCTCGAACAATTCAAAGTCTTATCAGATATGAAAATTGATTCAATTTTTTGTTTTTGTAAATTTATACACAGTGAGGACCGATCCTGTTTTCCCAGTATGTCAAATTTCAGCTCGATCGTTAAAGCAGTTGTTGAGATATTTGAATTTTGCAAGCTCGCGACTCACGCACTTTTTGTTCGATGTCTTGGACTATTCTGAGGTTATTTGGACGTAGGAATCTGTTATTTTCGGTTTTTCACGCAAGCAAAGCTACCTCTACAAGAGAGCAACTTTGATGAAAGTGGCAGTTTCTATTCATTTTTTAATATTTTTGACATCTGGAAAAGCGCGAAATTTAGACAAGAATTTCGATAAATATCGCCAATACCTTTCAATGGAATGTTGAAAATTTGCAAAATCTATTAGTCGATTCGTAGATGGCCTCGAGTCCGATTGTTGTCAATTTTTTAATTAAAAAAAAATTGTTTTCATCTATGATTGTTAACACTTGTCTTCATTATTGGTATTCGACTATGAAGAGAATATTTATTCATGACAATCACGTAAATTTCTTTGAATAATATAAATCGTATCAATTCATCAGATACTTGGACATTGTAGCAAAATAATGTTGAAAGCAACACATATATAGGTACCTATATGTAAACAGAGGAATTTTTTTAACAATTCCAGTGTTGGTTAGTGTGATAATGAGTGTCGATAAAAATCAAAATAATGCAATTTCAAGGATTGTACGACTCAAGAGATCCACTTGTTTCAAGGCAATGGTCGTTTGGCTCGAACTATAGGATAAAAAGGAAAAGGTGTTGGTTCGGATAGTCGGTTAGGTGTGGTACGAGTGAGGTTAGTCGATGAACGTCATGGGTGGGTTGGAACAACAGGTGTACCTACGACTACCGTAGAGGACTCGGCGGCCGAGCGAGGCTCTGCTGCGGCCACCCCGACTCACCGGGACCGCCCTCTAATGTGCCTATCCCATCCGACTCCCCTGCTGCATCCCAGAAAGAGCGCGCGGTCTCTCGTTATCTCAGGGCTTCCTCTCGTGCGGTTTTCTCGTCGTCACGTTGCTTCGCTCAGTCACCCTCGGCCCTAATTCTCCTCACTCGATCTTACCGTACTACTGTAATCTTAGACCCCACCAATTCGCAAAATCTGTACAACCTTTATCCCCTTGAGCCACGATCTCTTCTCTACAGCGTTGATACATATATATATATATATATATATATATATATATATATACATATGGTTATATTATCTTTCTGACGTTTACATTAACGTTATTATCCAGTTTGGAAAATTGTATTTAATGAAATTTTCCGACACCGAGTCAAATGTGTGAATTTTCAAATCGCAAATTTAATTGAAAAGTCAATTCAAGAAAAAATCACTAAAAATGTGCGACGCGGGTCGTTTCGGCGGTGAGGAAAAAAAAAGGAAAAACAATAAACCGACATTGTCAATTGTAATTCCGCTGAACGTACCAAGTTTCTGTCTTTGCACGATTTACCTCTGAATGTAGGTATACATTGCAATGTCGATGAGCTCTCTCGGCCTCGTTATCATGTAGGTGGTAGGTAGGTAGGTAGGTAGGTAGGTAGGTAGGTAGTCGGCTGGATGCGAGGTACGTCGTGATGTAAAGAGCACAGTGGAGTCGGCGAGGTGGTGTGCGGGCGATTTCTCACACAACTACGCGGCGCTACGATTCTCACTCGCTCACTCGCCCTTATTCGACTCTTTTGTCTATGCGTCCATTCTCTGGCACATTATCAGGCCTATTGTCCCTCACATTGTTACCCCTACCACGACGCGTCATTGTTTTGCAATTTCCCCCACTTAACCGATACGATTCCCCCGACTACCCTATGTACGTGTATACGAACGACAGTAGTACGAGACGAGAGTGAGAAGGGTAGTGGAAAACGAGGAGGGTGAGTGTTGTGGAACCTGAGAGTAGAATCCGCGTTTTCCCTCCACTACCAGAGCTTCTGGTGCTGCTGCTCCCAACACCTCGGAACCGCAGATCTAGCGCCCTCGCCGGCAAACCACTTTTTCTTTTTTTCTCATCCTCGACGACATCCTATATTTCTAGAAACTCAACCCGCTCCTTTTTCAGCCACGAGACTCGTGCGTTAAACACCGCATCGCCCGAAATTCTTACAGGGCAAACTTTTCGCGTTATTTCACAACGTTTTTATTATTATATCGATATATATATATATATGTATATCATTTATTCTGAAAGAGATAGGGGAACCGTTCTCCAAGGAGGAACACCATTGACTAGTTTCGGTAAATCGAAATATTTCAAATGGTATAATACTGCTTATGATTCTTTGAGGCCTCGTTGCAACGACAATTGTAAAGAAATTCATTTATCGTAAATAAAAGATTTGAAAAAAATTACAACTCTGGTTACGTTCGAGGTAGACATTTTTGTTTGACATACTAAGCGGCAAGCCTGTACATGTAGCATGGCACGATGAAAGGATCCGAGTGTCATTTCCATATTGTGCACTGCTAATAGAATCCATACAAGCTTAACATGATACGGAATACAATATTAACTAGGCTCGCTGCATTCCTTTTCATCAAAACAGTGGGTCCCTGCCGAATGCGCCGCTGCATAGAAACAAACTTTCCGAATGAATAAGCTCGAGCGGTATAATAAGTATTAATGGGTGGTACCGCTTGTAGCTGGTTCCCCGAAACACAATAATTAGGCGAGTAGACAGAGACGGAACGAGCTGACGAGATTGTGCGAACCTCTCCCACTCAACGAGAATCCGTACAACTATCGTACGCCTATATACGCAGCCACGGGGGAGTATATATTTCAGAGCTTTCATCACTCTGAATGGAAGCCCTTGGAACTCACCGTAAAACAGACAAAAGCCTCGCCTGCTCAACAATTCGTCTATTCTACCATCCTGGTTACGTACGAACGAACGAGCTTTAGCGTTCGTATATAACATATAACATATAACATATAACATATTCTCTCGACGATGCTTGCCTTGATCTCCCCAACCTGCGATTCACTTTTCCTATCTGACTTTCTATGTCGCTTCGACTCGGCCGCTTTTCCATCATAGTGCCTCCGATTCACCGGCAACCCGCTCCTTTCCCAATCCCTCACACACACGCGCGCGCTCTGCCCCAGTCAATGCAGCTCCACAACCGAATGACCGACGCACTTCCACTCCGGTGGCGCCCCATTCTGTCACGATGACGACGACGACGAAAGTTCCACAACTTTTAACAGGTTTCTCTATGTCGTGCAGTTTCTATACTCCCGGACAATCGTTCTCTTCACATCCATGTTGCGCCTCGCCTCTCTACCGTCCGTACTCGCTGTTATCCAGTAGATTCTCCCCCACTTGACCGTAAATAAGATCATGTGGGGAGACTCGCTTCCATCGTGACGACGTTTTCAACGAAACTTATGTGGAATCTTCCATCATCTTCCGATCGGTCAATAACTTTGTTGTTGACTTATTGAAACAATTATGATTTTGCCAAGTTATAACTATGGATAACCGGTACTGTCGTAAAACACACAAGTTGAGATATTAAAAAGGACATTATTACGATGATCGGGGGATACGTTTGGCTTGCTCACTGAGTCCAATAAAGAGGTTAACGCGGTATAGTATTTTACGATTATCATTGATACTCTAGTGACGCCGTGTTTCGTCTCTCCATATTCCCATAACATCAAGTTGACAGGCTGCCACAATTTGCCATTGTAGATCGAGTTTCCGATGCGTAGGTAATTTTACAGTTCCAATCCTGCTATTTATTTGTAGTTTCAGATTTAACATTGCTGAGTAATGAATTAACGAGTAATCGCGACTCGCACTCGAGTCACAGAATATACACGAAGAAAATGAAGAAAAAACGGGGGCGATCTCGCTTTTCCCTCAATCATCGAAACAAAATCGAGATGACTACTTGAGTGAGGAGCGACAAAGTAAAGCTCAATAATAGACGGGGAATGATGAAGAGACGATGAAAATAAAAGATTTAGGAGAATAGAGGAGTGAAGGCAAGCTCGTGGAGTTAGCAACTACTGTAAGGGCGGGAGATGACTCGCGTGTTCTGAAAGAGTAGGTGGGTGGATGAGTGGGTGGCATGGGCTACCGAAGGGTGAAGTGCTGGGGGGCTCGACACGGCAGTACGGATGGGTAGTATTGGTGTGCTGGCAACAATGGGTCGCGGGGTGGCAGAGTCTCCACAATGCTCTGGCTCGCCTGACTTTTCTTTGCGTGTCAAATGACTGAAAAGCCGTGGGGTGGAGAGTGCACGGGGTTGTGGGGGTGGTTGGGTCGTGGAAACGTTGTGGTATAGTGTCGGGGAGGGGGGTACATGCTACCAGCAGCAGCAGCAGCAGCGCCAGCACCGGAGCGCCATGAAAGGCGCGCTTTGTTTGGAAACAATGCCGATACTCGGCTACATCCTCATCTCCATTCTTCGCCTTGACGCAGCAGCGACTACGTTGGCGGTAGCGGTAGATCCCAAAAGCGGGTTGCCGCTTCCATCGCCGTCGCCGTTCCTACCCGAGCTTCCTCTATTCACCTCTGATTAAAGTTATAGGTTATTTCAGTGCGTCAAAGTACTACACATTCCTCTGCACGGGGTGTCCTCTATGCAGCGAAATATAACAAACTTTTTATCGTGCACGATGATTGCGCTATTTGAGGACACCTAATTGGCCCGAGCCCATTATTTCGGGGGAAGAACATTTTCCCTGGGTGTAAAGGAATTACGCCGAGTAAATCAACGATGATGATATCGTCGTTTGTGCTTGTTTGAAAAACATTTTTGGCGCAGCTGTCATGGGATTCTTGAGAAACAGTACACTGAGAGAAATTTTCATAGTACAGTTAACTATAAAGTGACAACTATTGATTTTTAGTCCTTTTATAGTTACGGTGACTATAAAAATAATTGGTATAATAGTGTCAATTAATTAAGTGGTGACAACCATGTTTGTACCAACTACAAATGAATAGTTGTCACTCTATGGTTACTAAGACGATAACTTTCTCTCAATATAGGCGGGCTTTTTGAGAAGGGTTGCAGGTTCATTGAAGGGCTCAGAAATGTCGGAGGTTATCGAAATGATTGGGTCTGGCAACAGAGTATGAGGTGGCCGACAATGGGACGGTCCAATACACACATGCTGGTAATGGAAATATGGATCCAATTTAGAGTTCCAACTTTAAACTCAACTTTGTACTTGTGCGTTGAAATTGGAAATACGAGGCCCTAGATCGGGATGGGGCCCCTTCTACCAACAAGTATATTCGAGTATATTTAACATCGAGTACACACATTGCTTGCGGTTGCGGTTCTCCACGAACATAAGATATTATATTTTTTTTCACCGGCATAATAACTTTAGTGGGATCGCAGATCATACGAATGTTTCATGCGAGAAAGTAAACATAGAGGGCGTTGAGGTCAAAAGAAGTTTCTCGAAGGTTCGTGTAAAATTGAAAGGAGGGAGAAGAAGGTGCGTGTGTTTCGCAAGTCCGCATATAGCGGACACAGAAAGGGGGGGGGGGGGGGGTGTCTAGGGTCGACAGGAGAAACGTCGCCGAAGGAAAGCTCATAACAAACTATTGAAAAGCGGACGAATGAAAAATCAATGGATGATGGGGTTCGGTGGCGTGGGCACGGTCCCGGCCAAGCTCCCGGTGGTACCGCGCAAGCAAGCAAGCAAGCAAGCAAGCAAGCGGGAAGGGGCAGCTCTTGATGGCAGCGAGCGGTGAACACGCGAGAAGGAGGGCGAGTTGGGAGGGCGGTTTGGTGAATGGAATATTATTGGGGCATCCTTTCACGCGGACTCCACGGAAGCTAGAAGACCTCATCTGGTGGCTGTGTGGATGGCGTTCGCTCCGGCAATGCCGCCTATTGAACCGGAGACTGCTTATATATATATATATATATATGTAGGTATATATATTTTTGTGTGCCCATATATATATACACACCAATACAGTTATATATCGAATGTATAGCGAACGTATGTGGTATAACATTCGTACACACAGATATGAATTTCCTTTTACCAAAGTATTTCTATTGGACACATACATATCTGTTATATATCATAGTATACTATACAAGTATGCGTTCTCGTTGCCAGACGTATAGGTAAACGCTAGCTACTGGATGTGCACGTTGCGGCTTCTTACATCTCATGATTTATCACGCAGCTTTCGGTGCTCAAAGTCTTGAAAGCGCGGAGATTGATAAAATATATAATGGAGAAGGTCAAGTAGAGGGAGACGATCGGATATGGTGAGCAATCCTCCGGTGATGGCATGTGCGATTGGAGAACAGGTCTTGGATGTTTGTCGTCTCGCTACTTTTCACTGCGAAACCTTTTACGTTAAAAGACACGTAGTTAGCCATAGTAGGTACCTCAATTAAATTCCTCCCTCTGCTTCAAGCTCCAAATGTAGCATGTCCCCGCAAAGTCCATAGAAGGAAGTTCAACTATCAAAACTCTGATACAGTCGAAATAAATAATTACTTGGCAGTTGACCTAGATCTTTTGTTTCCAAGAATTATTCCATTTTGTGCAGTAAAATCTTTTGAATTTCCAACTGAACGGACATAGTGTTCGCTATCGTTATTATTATGTTTATTGATAATATACTTGTATTAATATGTCGACTATCCGAGAATAACCGGAGACATTGTCGAAGTAATTGCGCAGTGAAGTTGATTAGTATCTAGGCGGTATAACTCGACACTGGCACTCGGAGAAGAATGTCCCAAATAGTGGTATGGTGAAGTGAAGTTAAGTTAAGTGAGTCGGAGGGATTTTCAAAGTCGATGAGAAACATGGGCAGATCCGGTAATGCTATGTCTACACTCTCCGCGGTAGCGAGACTTTTTTTACGGCTCTCTTCCGGGACACCTAACGGGTCGGCTTGCTGTTGATCGTCCTTGTCCTCTTCGACAATTATATTTCACATTTACGGAAATGAGTTTCTTTGCTTATTCTGCTTTTGTATTATCCTGTTCCGATATACAATCTTATATATAACTTATCTAGCCGCAACTGTTATGGATACGCGGCCAATTGGCATTCTATTTTTGGAAAAAATAAAGATAAACCGGAAAAATTACCCCAATCTTACCCGGAAAGTGCAGTGAAAGGGCTAACTTCGAGAATGGAAAAATTTTCGTTACTGCGTCTTGAAAAGTACTCATGGCCTTGAAACAAACCTAAAGTACTAGAGATTAACTTATAGAACTTGTTACTACACAACAGCGGCCGAAACCTTTAATAACAATCAACTCATACAACTCTTTCGCATACAACTATTCGAAATACGATAAATTGTAGTATAATTTTGCAACAATCCTAAAAACACAACTTCAAAGCTATGAAGCCTTGAGCTTTCTTCTTTTATTTTGTAATGGCGACATGCGCTTTCGCGCCACGGAAAACTTGGGATATCAAAGGCCACTTGTTTCGGACCAGCCGGAGTCGTTAAAATTGGTAGAGTCGCGGGTTTCGCGAAGGCCAGTTTCTCGCACAAAAGGAATTAACTATTCAATAACGAATATTCGGGAAATTTCAAACAAGGGCTAATTATCTACACAAATCGAGTGCATTCCGATTATCGTTGACTGGATCATCGACAACCTTGTAATTCCCGTTAATTAATCAAGAGATATAATTTTCCAAGAGATTACCTCACACCGAACTCAAACGCGAGAAAAAATACGCTAGTAATTAGCAGAAAAATAAACCCGTCTTTCTCTCTCTCTCTCTCTGACACACATACACGCGTTACGGGAATAATTACACTCTCGAACGACTGATCGAATGAATAGAACACGCGCGAGATACCGTCGTCACAAAATATCCATTATTTGGAGAGATAGAGATAAGAAAGAAACAGTGACAGGGCTTACCTCGATATTAAACAAACAACACTCTAAAAAGCAAAAGTGTTGCGGGTGTGTTATTGCCGAGGTTTTACATTGTGAGGCGTTTCCACAGACTCACGAGTGTGTGTTCGTGTTACGTATCGTTACTACAGGTAAGTGAGACGCTTAAAAGTATATAAAAAGTCGTCATAAATGTAAAAGATATAAAATAAGAGACTGGTAAGACGCTTGGAGGCTTTTCGAGTGTTGCACGGGCTTCCGTACACTTTCATCCAAATTTTTGCTCATTTTTCACCAAGTATATCGAGTAAAAATAGTTGGGGCTTGTGGGGCGCAAAGTCGAAAAGATCGGGACTGCGTAGCAAGCGCTGCGGCGCATCAAACGGCGGCGTAGACGTCTCAATATGCAGCGATACAGTTGAAGGGTGGCATAAGGTATGGAGACGCGGCGGGATTCTCCTCGTCTTCTTGATACAATTCTCGTTCTATTTCCTTTCTTATAAGTGTATTTTAGAGCCACGTCAACACTCGTCGGTAGAGGAAAATACGTTGCAACTTTTCGGACGACCTCTGTCACATAAATTAAGTAAAATAAACAGGCGGATATTAGAAATAGCGATAAAAATATTATGGATCTGCCGGGTGTCCGACTTTGCTCGATACCTTTCCGAGCTCACTCCGGTCACTTACTTTATACACAATACAGGCAATAGAATTCAACAAACATTTCTCAACTGAAAATAAGTTCAATTTTACATCACTGAATTCTCATATTCCGAAGACGGCAAATAACAAATAACTCGTTGCGGGGGCATGTAAAACTGATCGTCTATGTCCGAGTACCCCAAAGTTATATTGCTATTTGTCGAATTATCATCTGCGTATTTCTTGTATATTTAGAAATATTGAAATTTACATGTTAGTTTCGGACTTTTGACCTCGGACGAGTTGTACAAATTAGTCTCTAGTTTCTTTTTAGACGACGAGGACTTTCCATTAGATTTGCGATAACGCAAATTTTTCGATTTTATAAGTTATCGGCTCCTTCGGGGGCAACTAGAACGGGACTTTAGGATATTGAAAAAATGGAGAGCCAACCTAACAGGACTCTGAGATAGCTCGAACAAGCGATGCTTTACGGATATTCAGTTGCATTCATGTTTCGAATCGATACTTTTAATTAATCACTAAGGAATACCGATCGAATTTAGTAGTTTTGCTATTTACTAAATGTGAGTGAATCTTTTTTTTTTTTTTTTTTTTTTTTTTTTTTTTTTTTTTTCCTCTTCGTTGTTGTTTATTTACACAGAGTACCTTTGGATAGTAATAGAAATATGGAAAATTAGGATATAGATCAGAGAGGGTAAAAAACAAAGTGGCCGCGTTGGTAGAGAAGGCAGAATTTTTTTCGATATTGAAGAAAGATTGCCGCTTTATTCCTCAGTGAATTACCGCCAGTGTGAGAGCTCAAGTTGGGGTCAGTGGTACCCCGTCGCTTTGACACGAGGCGAAGGGGATGATTCGCGGTACAATGACCCAACTCTATACGGAACACGTGGAGCAACCGGAAAAGTGGATCGTCCTTGAATCCGTCTAATATTAAAAAGGGTGACTTCGAAGGCACGCTTGTTGCATTATATAGTCATCACACCCTCCGCCGGTCAAGTTACATCGTGGGGTTGATGCTTCCCGCCGCGACTACCCTCTTCATTCACGCGACCTTCCTCCCTCGGGGAATCGCCGATGAGCTCAATGATTTATAATGATCTCGATAGACCGTTGTAGATAACGAATTTGACATTTCAACCGTGTGCTCCTACGTTGCCGCTTAAGTACACACCAAAGCGTCCAGATTTCATTTACCCTTTCTCATTGTACATATGCCGCGCGATCTCTACTATCGGGATTAATCAAACTTAAATGTTGCATATCATTTGTTAAAAATTGTTATCTATACTTTGTTCGACTATAGATTTAATATTCACGTACTTTTTGTTGTTGTTATTGCTGTCGCCGAATGTTGAAAACATTTTCGTGCTACTTGTTGTTTTTTCTTCCGGCTTTTTAAGATACTTGATTATATTTTTAGGTGCCTTATAGAACCTGATGCATAACAATGCATTTATCCATCTATTTGTCAGTCATTCCTACGGGAATAGAGCAATATAAATTGAAACATCCACTGTCGTTTTACCCCTATTTTACCCCCTTAGATATTTGTTGTATTTCGCTAAATTCTTATACCATTTAAGATAAAGATTACCACACTCGGTTTTCATTCCTAATCCAAGTGATCTTCTCCTAAATGTTCTTACATGGATCCAAAATGAAATTTGTCTTCTGTGTACGCGTATATTATTATCCCCCCCCCCCCCCCCCCCCCCCCTCGGCATCGCGTAGCAGATATTATTTTTACTCTTACTTCCTAGCTGGTTCGGTGACCGCAGCCGAATGGCCGAAAAACGACCGGTCGTTGATTCCAAGAATCAAAAACAATTGAGAAGAGCCAAAATGACCGAGAAAACGACTAACCAAACATCAATGGTCCCAACATTCGTTCTATTCGTTATTTGGCTCTTTTTAATGGTTTTTTTCTTCTTCTTGTATTTAACGACCGATCGTTGCTTCGTTTTCGAGGTCGCCCCATTTGTTACGGTTATATTATCTGGAGTTGGATTTTAATGAACAGTTAACATCTGTTGAATTATTGGCGAAACTGAATTATTCGGAAAGCAGAACGAGTGATTAATCGGTGGAATGAATTGTCGCGGTGAATTGTAATCGCGGGCACTTGTAATGCAGGTGCATTACATTGACTCTTTGAGACGATACATCGTTTATATAGGTATGTGTATGCGGTAGGGAGAGGACACTTGGCAAATTACGAATGAAGGGTGCAAGTGGCACTTGGATGAATAATTGGTCGATTCGAGAGTGCGCGCACTGCCGATTCTCGAGTACCTGGCCAAGGGGGGTGGCACACCCCTTTCGCCTCTCTCTGCTTTCGTATCCCGAGTAGAACTTGGCTTCCATACACGAGACGAAAGCCCGATACAGACAATCGACTGCCCATTCACACCAACCCACAAAGCCCAGCATCGGTTGTAAGTCGCGCATATAGTAGCTCTGTGTTGGTAAGACCCTTATCATATCACTGCGAATGTATTCATCTATGGATTCGATGTAGGTATTATCAAGTCAAACCAACAAAGATTTTTCGTACCTTTTAATATCTCGCGATATTCATTCACACAACGAATCGCTATACCTTTTTCAAAGCCGTCGTATCGTCCGGTATTGAGGGATCAAATGAATGGACATGGATGACAAGTTCCGTTCCTCAATTACGAAATGCCTTAACTAACTTTTATTTAAAATTTTTTCTTCATTTTTCACAAATACCTAATGTTACCAAGTAACGTTAAACATATTTACAACAGTTTATAGTTGCAGTTAGACTGGCGTAGAATATTTTATATAGTTGTCAAAGGGACCCATTCACTTAAAAAAAAGTCATAATAAAAAAGAATTCTGTCAATGATATAGACTTCTGTCGAACAATCTTACATTAAATTCTTATTAAATACATAATATACTTCATAATTCTATAATTTTGTAAAGACACCAACGGAACGGTGCGAGGTAAGAATGAAATTTTTCACTTGTCCTACCTTTCAGACCGGTGAACTAATTTTAGTCTTTGATGTCTTATTTTATTTGTCCAAGAGTGCATTCTAGTTTAAATATATTCATTTTTTATTTGCGCTTTTTATAACGAAGCTATGATTTTTAGTGTTTGAATAAATTTTTTCTTATTGAAAAATCATCGAACTATTAATTAGAATAAATCGAATTTTCACTTCATCCAGAATGCACTCTTTGGCAGATAAAATAAAAAATGTAACACCAAAGTTGGTTCACTGGCCTAAACTTTGTCTAAAAGCTATGACATAAGAAAACATTTACTTTTCACCACATAATCATTCTTCTTTAGTGTGAGTCTTAACAAAATTGCAGATTCATGTTGCTTGTTTAGGTATTTAATTCAATTTATGAAGGGTATCGATAAAAGATTTTTTTTTTTTTTTTTCCGTGACTTTGATTGATTTTTGTCAATAAAAAAGTCTGATAGTTGATAACAACACCTTGTACTAACTTTGACAAAAAAAACTCGACTTTTTGCTTGTAATACCCGCTTTAAAAAAGAGTGGTGTTTGATGCATCGCAACACGAAACTTTGTTTGGTTTGATGTTGGTGTGTGTGTGTGTGGCGGCGGCGGCGGCACGTGGGTTACGTCCGATTACAAGGAAGGGCATATCGTTGGTCGGCGCAGAGGGGGTGGACGATATCGGCGTACCGCAAGGGTAGAATGAAGAAAGAAGAGTCGGAAGAGCGAGAAGAGGATGGGAGCGAAGGAGAAGGAGTAAATAGAACCGGGGGAAAAGTGCGTGGAGAGTCGACTGGATGATGTGTGAAGCTAGTGGCACCCTCAGCACGATATAGAAAAAGATGGAGTGGGATTTTGCCCACGGACGGGACAAAAGGGTCCGATCGCGAGCGTATAAAGCCTTGGATGGTTCATCCCCACCAATGGTGATAAGGGACGCACGCTTCACGGATCTACCACAATACCGACCAAGCTCAAATCATCGTCATACATACTTGATACTGCGCTCATTGACTTTCATGGGATTTTTTTTTTCATTTCTCTCAACTATCTTCGAGATAATTCGGGCATAACGATAACTTGTTAAATTTATTATTTACAGTGAAATAAGTATTGATAGTTGGTTACTTTATTCCATTTATGTAACATAATATTTATTTTTGACGCTATTTTTATTAAAATCAGCTTTGGAAAATGAAGAAATTTATTAAACGCGCTAATATAAACTCGAGTGATTGCTTATGAATGGTTGTCTGTAAGTTCGATTTCATGAGAATGGAAAAGGTGGTTCGGACTCATTGAGTTTTGAAATTTTCGAAATTCACATTGACGTTTTTATTTTCTTATTTTGACAGAGCACGAGACGACGATCTTGAACATCATACATGAAATCGATAGTTGACGGTACTTTAACGATGATTGGTACATAGTTTCGTCATAATCTGCAGTGTGATTCAAGTTTCTCAGAATTTTAACATTGAAAAAAAATAATGTTATTTCATTAACTTAATCAAAACATAAGATAGCAAAGTTGAATTTTACACGTGAAATCAGTAATTACATTTGTCAAGTAGCTTGCTTATAATTTTTGGTTTTTTTCTTACAACGCTTCCGCTATGTCGATCTATGGTAATCGATTAATACAATTCCTCATAGAGGTAGCTGCGCGTAAAAAACAAAAATAATGAGGAAGCAATTTGCAAAGTTTCTCGTTCTTTGTAAGACAAGAAATGTACCAACAGTTTTCCGATAAATTGAACATGCATGTATAAGATATTTTGTATAATGTGCAGAAGTGTACTGGATTCGAAAACGTTGAGAGATACAGAACGAATAAGAGTACAAATGTCCGCCTGATAAAAAAGACACCAAAGTCAAGTTTATCAATGAACTTTCCGAGATGTATTTTGATGGTTGGAAAGCTTGTACAAGGATAAATTGGTGCATAAGTAATTGGTGGGTAATATTGGTGGGTAATATTGATGGGGTAATGGAAGGGTGAAAGCTTGGTTTAGGACGTCGAAATAATCCAGGAGAGAGTAAAACTTGGATGGCTCGGTTATAGAATGGCTTCTGGCGTCGTCGTCGTCATATCTCTGCTATCTGGGGGTACGGATCTCATTGTGACCGCGGGGCGGCCAAGTCAGCTATTATGTTTATTAAGTTGGCCAAGCGACAGTGAGAGCAAGAGAGTGAGAGAGACGGAGGAGTGAAGGGCGTGCAATAGAGGGAGGCAGAGTTGGAGAAGGTGAGGGTAGTACAACCGGTAGTAGCGGTGGGTCGAGGGTTACAATGCAGGGTGTATTGTCCCGCGCATTGTCTGCCCCATTGTGTGACATCACGGCCCGATAACTGCCGATAAGGCCGCGCAACTAAAGCTACCTTCGTGTGCCCGTCTAGCCCACTCCTCACTCCATCCACCAATATATATACCAATATATATGATGCACACATGAATCCATAAATTCGTCCATGAGCGTATGCACGCAGATTTTATATCGTCAATTTCAGACCTAATCTCCATTACCACGACGCTCTAATTTTCTCCCTTCCGACTTATTTGCCTCCCATTTAATAGATTTTCACTTTAGCTCCAGTTGCGAGGTGCTCACCCAAACGACGCTTTTTACCTAGAATTTCCTTTCTAGGTAAATCACCCGCACCCCGCTAAGCTAACCTAACTTCCAATGCGTCCCCGCAGCCGATTTACCAGCTACAAAAATTGACCTCTCGTTCACTGGTTGATGAGCCGCCAGCCGGTGCACGTCTAAGCGCGGTGGTCACCCATCCAAGTTATAGGCTCAAACATGGCAAACATGAGACTCGAAGAATCATTTTCTTAGCGGGAATCCTTTTATAAGTATATACACACACACACACACACACACTTGTATATTCGTAATGCCAAGCTCCTTCTCTTTATATAAACGAGGTTAATGTTTTAACGTCTCTTCATTAATCGATATGTGAGGGGGAGGGGGAAAGGGCGAGGAGTTAAAAACATTAAAATGAAAGAATTTAATTACAAAAGATTTTTATTGTATAATCAATGTTTCCACGAATTACAATATACGTACACTCGTTCCAATCACTTTTCAGAATGTTTTCGACAATTACAAGTTTTTTTCCGATCGACAAAGCAATCTTGAAAAATAATTTGTCATAAAATAACATAGATAGGTAATTTTGAAGCAGTAATTTCGATGTAGCAAAGATATTTGACGTAACGTCCCAAACATTATTTTTATGTCAGTATAAAAGATGATGTTTTGTTTTTGTTGTTATTTTTGTCTCACACGTTAACCGGGGGTCATATCAATCCTATAAATATCATGTAAGGTGACTGTCAACACGATACTCGGAATTAAAAACTTTTATGTTTAAGTTTTTTTCGCTGTTTACTTCACTAAACTTCACTGGTTGAAGACTCTTTTCTCGGTATGCCGTGGAGAAAAATTGACGAAATTCTGTAACAAAAAAATAACAAAAAACATATATAATAAAACTATAATTTTGAGATCGTTTCAATTGTGCGTTATTTTGCAAAGAATCGAAGAATTAATGTTTCAATAAACAGACACCGTCGACGGAATGAGACTTCTGCTCGATTTGTTTATGGCTACAAATTCTTCATAAAAGCACAGCAGCACTAAAGAATTTCGTGATTAGCCTAGTTTTTATTGAAAAAACGATCGCGACTGAATGTTCATTCAAATGTTACGTCGATTGGGTTTATAGTAGAATATTTGTGTAAGTAAAGATGAGAATGCAGAGACGATATGTTGAGTAGTAATATAGGGTTCGCGGTGGGGGGAGTCTAGGTAGCTCTAGGTCAGCTCAATCTACTAAAATTGCCATCAATTTTGGGGCAATTTTTTCCAAACAAAAATTTGTTACGGTTTCATGAGAGAAATTGAGAAAAAAAAGTTGTGATAATTTCTTAATTTTTTACCTCTATTTATTAGAATCGGTTGCTCTCTCAGGTTCACCCTCAGCGTCTTTAGGCTTTAGCGGCTTTACTTCGAGTAAACGGACCAGAACTCGTCATCGGGCCAATAATGAGGCTCTCTGGTTTTTTTTGACCTCGTTTGAGTGCTTTGGAGGCTCTACGTCTTTTGGCTTGCTTCTCCCGTTTGCAATTGTAGTAAAACTCGACTATTTCCATCTGCGAACAGTACAACAACAAAAACGTATATAACAACGTACAATATTTTCGAGAAATTCAACAAGTTTTTCTTAATATTCTTTTTCAAATTTTGAGAATCCTTACCGTAGTTCTGTGCGCCAATAAGTTCGACCTTATTGCCCCGAAATTTTTTTTGTATTTCCTCAGTCCTTCTTGAAAAAGAGTCTGAAAAAAATGGAAAAAAATTATTAGCTTTAACGTATTGAATTTTTATCGTTAAAAAGCTTCCTGCAAATCGAGATGTCTGTAATATTCACCATTTCTCTTGGCATCCATGGATCGGTGAACTTGCGAGGTACTTCTCTTTTGAACAATCTTCTCAATGCTATACCCGGTGTATACTCGGAATCGTGAAGAACATCCCATATATATTGTTTACCGGAATCGCTGCTAACATTCGTTAACGCATCCTCGCCGGATATTCCTTGCTCCATTTGAGCAGCAGTCAGCGTTGCTTTAGCTAGCTCTGTGAACCACGGGATGCCTTTCTCCTCCTCTTCTTCTACAGGGTTCCAGATTTTCGTTTCTCTCACGACATTGGAATCATCTTTTGCAGGATCATAGTTACCACGCCATTCCGGTATCTCAGCAGCCTGGTAGTCTGAATTATACTCCTGAAAATTCGAGAGAGAGAGAGAGAAAAAACAATTAGAGGGTGTGCTTCGTAACATCGCCTACGATTATTCGATATTCTATTATTCGGATAGTATATTGTTCTGATGGATATGTGTCTCAACATCGAGATGAAGATTTTTTGCAATTGCAATGCAACGTTACGAGTGATTCTCCACACGATTTCGGGTGGTCCCCTTGCATGAAGAAAATTTTTCTTTTTTTCTCTTTCGGTCGTACCCCTCATATTATCACGATGAATAACATCAAAATAACATGCGTAAAGAGAATATGAAATTTTAAGCGCTCGCTACCAGTCCCCTTTACTCCAACAATTAAAAGGTTCGAACGTTTAGAAAACGTTCGCAATGAAAATGAAAAAATTCGAAACTTCTTCATCACGTATCACGTCAACAACAGCTCGGAAGTTTCTACAAAATCGTCATTGAAATTTCGATCTATTCATCTCGATTTAACAATCTTTGTAAAAAATACGCTCGTAGCGACCTCTAAAAATGCACTGTCTTCAGATGCGGCCTTGGCACATGTCATTTTAATTTCATTTCTTACGAAAATATGGGCTGCCAGCAAAAAAATTTCCGATAAATCTTGCGTATTTAAGAACCACTCGGTACACTGTAAAAAAAGATTGTACATTTAATGTACTTATGTATATGAAATTTACAAATTTTGTCCATGAAACTGTGATTCATGTACCGAGTGCTGTAAATTTACAAATCTATCGTGAAATTAATGTACCTGCATTGGAATTTAAGAGAAATTCATTGTAAATATACAAAACTTGACCAGTAACTGTATAATTATATGACAAGTTTTTGAAAATTCCTGCACTGCAGTCGATTTTTGTAGAAAAATCACCTAACTTTACGAATATCTTGTAACTTAGATTTCAAACACCCACACTGTAAAAAAAGACTTGAAATTTAATGTACTTATGCTTATAAAATTTAAATACTTTGTACTTGAAACTTTGATTCAAGTACTGAGTGCTGTAAATTTCCATTTTGTTTTCGAAATTAATGTACCTAACTGTAAATTTAAGCGATATTTATTGTGAATTTACAAATCTTTAAACACGTATACAATGTTTTGTATTCGTGTTCTGCTACTGTAAAAAAAAGTTGATAATACGCTGTTGAAAATGTCGGTAACAGTAAAAAATGAATATGTCAATGATAAGTACGGTTAAGAGAATAATATATGTATAACTGTTACGCCATTTTAGTATCCAAAACTACTAAGTCGTTAATAGCGTAGTTGGTAGCGTGCGAATCAGGGACACTCATACAAGGCAAGAATGCCCCTTCAAGAGAAGTAACAAAAAAATAAACACGTAAATTCCTATGTGTTAAATATAACGTTTTTTTTTCTCCACAAAAACGATATTCCAGCTTAAATGCTTCATAACCAACATATTTAAAAAAATGATGTTCGCGTGTGCCACCATCGGCCTTAGATCTCTCACTTACATTATATTCTAATAGTGTTTATTCTATTTTTGTTCAATTAACCGATATGTATCGCCTTTATCAAATAAACAATTTAAAAAAAAAAAAAAAAAGTTGGTAGCGTGCGTGCGTATAGTTAGGTACTTAGATAGGAAGGTCGCAGGTTCAAACCCCGAGGTAGACGAAAAATTTCTTCTGCAATAACCAATACCCTACAATTTCTAATGATGTGAAATGTCTGAAAAAATAATGCCTGAGTAATAGTTCTATTTTCTTTTGTTTTTAAACCCATTTTTAATTTCCAACATATATGTGATTGAAATTTAAGGTACCGTTTTGCAATAAAAGATCTATGACGTACATTAATTTTATGTACCATAATCAGAAATATTTGACGCGGTACATTAAATTTCAAATACAAAGTCACTGCTATTTCAATAAAATTCAAATTATTTTCATGTGTCCTACATTCGAATTTTCGACACATTGGTGCTTGAAATTTAAGAGTCGGTTTGCGAATAAAAACTTCCGGTACCGGTACTTTAATTTTCAAGTAGATTTTTTTTACAGTGTACTAAGTCGTTGATAGCGTAGTTGGTAGCGTGCGTGCGTAGTTAGATACTTAGATAGGGAGGTCGTAGGTTCAAACCCCGTGGTAGACGAAAAATTTCTTCAGCAATAACCAATACCCTACAATTTCTAATGATGTTTAATGTCTAAAAAAATAATGCCTGAGTAATAGTTCGATTTTCTTTTGTTTTTAAACCCATTTCAAATTTCCAACATATATGTGATTGAATTTTAAGGTACCGTTTTGCAATAAAAGATCTATGACGTACATTAATTTTATGTACCATAATCAGAAATATTTGACGCGGTACATTAAATTTCAAATACAAAGTCACTGCTATTTCAATAAAATTCAAATTATTTTCATGTGTCCTACATTCGAATTTTTGACACATTGGTGCTTGAAATTTAAGAGTCGGTTTGCGAATAAAAACTTCCGGTACCGGTACTTCAATTTTCAAGTAGATTTTTTACAGTGTACGTTATGTAATTTTGTTTGATAAAAATCCGACTTACCTTCGTACTTTCTCCGGTGAACATCAACTCTAGAGGGTCAGTACTCTTTTTAATAACTTTCACTTTCACTGTCTTTGCTTTTGGCTTTCTTTGCTTTCTTGATTTCGCCTTGCGACCCATGACGATTTTCACGACTTTTCACAATCACTCGTTAAACACTGGAGGAACCGTAGATATTCCGGTCGATATATTGTTGTCGACTATGCAGAGTGCAAATAACAAGTGTCGATCAGCATCTTGGGATCGCTATTTAAAGGCAACCCTCGGCTGGTCAAGAATCCGCCCTTTGAGCTTAGATCCTCCCCTCCCCACCTTGAACTTGTCATCGAGAGGTCAAGTACACCTTCCCTAGAGGTCACTTGCCGATTAGTCCATGGTAGGGATACCCCTACCACCCCTACCACCCCTACCACCACCTGCATCACCTATTACTTACGTTATCATGAGAATTTGCAAAAAAAAACCATCTTTCACTCTTTAATTCTTTGTTGTAATTACTTTTCCTTCTTCATAATGGACCCCTTCTGTTATATTTCTGTTTTTTTTTTCGCCATTTTCATATCATACTCGTCAAAATGGTAAAGAAATGTCCGTAGCGGAAAATCGTTGGTAACAGTTGGTAAAATCGTACATTCCCGAGTTTGGGGGAGTGGCCTACTTTGCCCGAGAAATTTTTTTTTGTTTTCCTGACGCATAAAATCGCCTATTGGAATCGAGATTCTGGGTCAAAGGCGGCAACAATTTTTACACTTCGAGTTTCGGGATTAAGTCATTTTCTTCTTAGGTGGCTCACTTGGGTTGCCTCGCACTCCCCTATACAATTTTTTTTCTATCGAGCAATGCCACTCAACTCTGGCGATCGTACACTTGTGTAACATTTATGTACGCAATTATTCTAAATTCTTTACGAAAATCGCATTAGTGATTAGTGATGTATCGATTAATGCACAGTACAGTGGAACCTCTGATAGCGTACATAATGCGGAGACATGTTAAGAGGCATGTTCGTGCCTCTCTCTCCCCTCGAGAAATCGTCCAATCACAGCGCTCATGCGTGCCCCTCCACTTACCAATGTACGCTACGAGCGTGTTTTTAACATCAGTTAACTTTAATTTTGCAACACCCACGTCGACTATCGGATATCTTTAGAGGACAAAATGCTCCACATGTGCACAAAGTTCTTTACAGAAAGGTTTATAGGAATGTTACTAAAACGAGCGCGTAATTCGTAACGTAATTCATGTACCTACAATTATTGTCTCATCTTATTTAAGGTACTCCTCCTGTATTGTCTGACATCGCATAAGTTCGAGCGAAATCGAGACAGAATTACGAACTGTTCTCGAAGAAATAAAAATCTAAGAAAAATCAACTATATGAAAGATGCTTAAGAGATTATTTGAGCATGATAATAATTGAAAAATATTATTAACTAATTACTGAAATAAATAATTGTCCAACAAATTGCCCGGTAACCTAACTTTTGTTGTTGTTATGAAAATGATTTGTTGATTTTTCTGAATACAAGTGGATTTTTTTAAGAATCTTATCTGATGTTTGAAAATGGCCGCTTTTTCAAGTGTAAAATTAAAAATCAGAAAAAAATCTGAAAACATACATACGTACTTGGAAAAATGAACAAATGTTTTGACATAACAAAAAAAAATTAGGCTGCCGGGTAATTTGTTGCACTATTATTTATTTAAGTATTTTGTCAATAACATTTTTTAATTATTATTATGCCAAAATAACCTTTCAGCATTTTCCGAAGCCTCGATTTTTTTCACATTTATATCTCATCGAGAACTGTTAGTAAATTTTGTTTAATTCTCCCTCGAACTTATGCGGCGTCAGACCGTACAGAAGGACCACCTTATTACGCCAAGATATAGGTAATTAAAATTAATTTCCCTTGTATAAACGAAACGTTGTTTAACATTGTTGGATAGTTTTACTTTATTTCAAAAGATTGTAGAACCCTTTTGTGTATGCATAATTAATTAATTCGTTCGGTAAAATAAAAAATAATCGCAATTTGGCTTTTCTATTACAGACATGCAGATTAACGACGCCCAACGTTCGGTAAGCGGTTTTTGAACCCGCTCCTCTTATAAACCATATACAATTATAACATTCTCTTCTCATTTCTGTGCATCTCGAGCACACCGTGCATAGGTAAATCCTTAATTTTATAGTCTAATCGATTTCGAATTAAGAATAATGAAGAGCTTATAACAAATATCTTGGTGCTGATAGAGAAGCAGCCATTTTGAAAAAAAAAAACAACAACAACAACATTCCGTTGACCAACGAATTGGTAATTAGATTGTGTCAAACTGAAAAATCGTGAAATTAAAACGGAAACACAATGATAATTCAAGCTATCGAATCATCGAGAGCCGAAAAAAAGATAGAGCATAAAGCATTAAGCCCGTCGGTGATGCTACTGCAGATGAAATATTAAAAAGTGATATCTGTGGAATCAAGTGATGCACTCGGAATGAGCAGGTGTTGTACAGGCGGATGCTGATGGTAGACCCCCAGCGAGGAACAATTCACGCGGCTCACCCCAACCGAGTTTTCATCATATGAATAACAATCGAAAACTATAACCCTCAGCGTAATAACGCGGGAGCGACGTTGCATCGCCACTGCCAGTATAAACATTGCTCTTTACGAGCTCTCACCGTTTTTTTTTTTTTTTTTTTTTTTTATATTTAATCAGCCTGTGCTATGTTTAAACCGAATATAGATCGGAGTTTGAAAAAAATTTCGTCTTTCGTGCTTCACAGACCACTTTTTGTTGTTGTTCAGCTTGACGGTTCATTGAGGGACTTTGAAAAAAAATTCGGCTTTAGGAGCTCATTGGAGGCACTTGAAATAATCCAGGGTCTTACAGACTCTCTGGCCCCTCACGGGAGCCCCGGAATTTTGGCTTGACATTTTTTACGATTCTATTTATTACCAATTTCTATTATCCATTTTCACTTAAGGAAATAACAAGTGCAAATCTGCAAGAACGGAATGTGAAAAAAGAGCTATATAAATTTAGAGAAAAGGGTCCGAAAAAGGCGGAAAGACCAGTTGTCGTTAAGTATCGGGGGTCATCAATGGAAGTCAGTTTACTATTTCATATTGTCTTGTGTTAAACCAAGGGACGAGTAATGTAATCCGCAAGGGTACCCGCCGTAACCGGTTATCCTTTGTGGGTCGATCGTAAACGGCAGTCGGGGTCCGGCGCCACTTTTTCCATTAACACTATTTAAATCGTTTATTCCAGACGATATACAATAATAAACCTTCATTCATTTATTTCCTACGATTTTCCACTTATTCTTTTGTTAAATGAACATCAGTCATGGCTAGTGTAAAACTGGGAAACTCGGAAATGGGAAATACTATTTTGAGAAATGTTGAGTGGTTGATGATTGTATTGTATTTCCAAAAATAATTTTGTTTTATCGAAAGTAATAAATACAATTTGGTGAAAATTACGAAATCGTTTTTATTGAAACGATTTTATACAAGTTTTTATTGAATCATTTATTTTTATGAAGCTTGTGAAGAAAAATCGTTTCTCTATAAAGTACGAGAATTCCAACTTATCGTTTATCGAATATAGAGTTAAGTATGTAGAGAAAATCCCAAATTTTCATACTTTTTACAAGTTTCAATCATAGAAATTGAATATTTTTAGACAAACTATCTTGAGATACCTATATCGGAAAGAATGGAAGGGACAAGAGGGGAGCTTGAGTATAAAAAATATTCGAGAATCTTTTGAGAATCTTTTTTGGGATGCGAGCCGAGCACGTGGGACAACCGTGGGATAAGCAATGTGTTGAATGTTACATCTGAATCATTTGCCGCCTATCGTCTTCCGTTTGAATCTTCGAGTTGGAATTATGAAATCGGAATCTGAAGCGATTTTTTTTCTTGCTTTTTCGGGTTTACGATTTATAAATTTCCTTATTTCTGGTCGAAAACAACCCTTCGAAAACAACCCTTCGATGCGCGGCAGGGAAACGAAAAAAAGAAAAAAACCAACAACAACAACAACAACAACAACGTTCATTCGATCAACACGGTAGTATATGCGGCGCCGCGTAATTATTGCGGCCGCTGTCCAATCATATATATATATTATATTTTCTTAAACCAATTGACTAGTTGGCGGTAACTATTCCGGATAGTTATATAGATATTCGGGATTGTACAAGTACTTATTTCTTTCGCTGTATTCATTTTTTTGAGGTTCATCGGTTTCGGTGTTGACTTTCATTCACAGTGTCGAACCTCAAGCACTACAGAGAAATTAACTGCTAATCATAGTTGACTACATGCCATAGACATAGCATTCATTCTGTTCCTGAATTTCTGAACGATATTTTCAACGATATCGGAGTTCACTATGAAGAAATGCGTGTCTGGCTACACGACGAAAAGACTCGTAGATGAATAAAACGAGTGCTCCAAGTATGACGAAGCGAGGTAGAGGAACGGAATACATATCTATTCATAAATACATATATATATGTTCATTCATAGATATACATGTATGGGATATACGTGGAGACTGGCCGTTTTGTGAGCGGCGCGCAAAGATGCCTTTGAATCCTTAATTCTCTTTGAAACTCTCATTCTGGCGGGAACGAGCGGTATTATTCGGCTGAATGACGTATTGAGCGAGTTTTGTATGCCACCCAGTCTCATGGCTATATAGTTGGTGCTCATCTCGTTTCGCGTTTCTCTCTGTTCTACAACTAGATGTATTCCTCTAAGCACAAGTTTCACTCTTCCTTCTATCTCGACGCCTCTTCCTCTCTATCTCTTTCTTCTTTCTTTCCTCCCTTTCTCTCTTATCCCGCTTCCGCCTTGACTCTTTTTCATTTTCCTTATACCGCATCGAGTTCTTCCTTTCCCTCCTCTTCACTCCTCCTCTAATAATGTTACCACTACCTTCCATTTACTTTTCCTCTCTGCGAGTTCCCAATTTAAGCTTTTATCACTCTAAGCACAATTTACGCGCTTATTCCTCTTTCTTCTTCCTTTTGTTCTCTTTCCTATTTTAGTTATAGCCCAACTACATACTCTCACTCCCTCATTTTTACTTTCATTCAATTATTCCTTGCTCTCGTTAACTTATTCTCTTCCCTCTCAGTCACACCTTTATCTTCTTTTTCATCTTTCGCCTTAATTTTTTATCTCTTTCCCCGTTTTCTCATTCCGCTCTCCACTCTTTACCATTTCGGTTATTCGTTATGCCCCACTCGCTTACCTTTTCTCTCGCTTATCTCTCTTAGTCACTGCTTTATCTTCATTTAGCATTCGCGGATGCTATGGGACAATGTCTTCTCCGGATCTACCGCATTTAATCTCCTCTTAACTCATCCTCGTTGATAAAGAAATTGGGTAGTCGCGATGTGGGTCCCTACTGGGAGTTCCATTGATCAACGACGATGACAAGTTGCTCGGACTTGATTAGCACCGCTCGATTTCATTGCATCCGTCGTTTATTTACTCACGACTGGCGCAACTATACTTTGCAGCTTGCGTCTATGAGATCGTTGTGTTTCTATTAAAGTGTAGAGTCATTGATGCCGCATCGTCATAGGTGTACCTCTGTGTGATTCGTGTGACGAGATTTTTATGAAGATTTTCGAGATTTTTTGCCGCCAACTATATATAGAAGGCTCATCGTTGTTTATTTAGTTGAATTTTGCGAAACTTTTCATTTACTATTTTCATTACAAGTATACAAGACTACGAGTACAAAACATGTCTGACTATTCGGTGCTTTTCTACTGGCAGGTAAATTAGATACAGTAACGGAATATATTTTGTCATATTTTGCACGAATCGCTTGAATAAAGAGAAATTGAAGTTGACGATGAAATCTTCGGCGGGTTGTATTGACGAAAAAAAAAAGCTTGATCGAAAGTACTACATTTCAATTGGCCAAGTGCATATTTGTCGTGGCAACGGTTGCGTTTATTGTCGGAATCTCGGTCGCCTGATTCCCTCGAATATTCTACTAAACTGGTTAGGACGATGGGCGCATATAACCAAGGTGATCCGGCGCGGAAAGCTATTTCCATGGTTATTTCTCAACTTCACAGTCGACTGAAAAATTCTTCTTTAGTTTACTGACGAAACTTTCTTCATTCAGCTAACTAGCAGATTTCGACGTCGTCGTTAGCTCAACCAAGTGAAATGGTAAGATCAACTAAAAAAATTGGCAATTGCAACGATATAGTCTATGGTTGGCCCCACTACTAACTTTGTTACCCAAACTAACGTGAATCCAAGTGTGCGAGGGCTTTTTTGTCCTGTCACCGGAAAATCGCCTGCCTAATATATTTGTTATTATTATTATTGTTATTATTATAAATGGCAGTCGATGGAGAGTGGGAATCGGTAGGGATGGAACAGGTCAAAACCATGGTCTGGAATTCTTAAAACTCAATGTCATCAAGTTCAAGTCCCCGTTGACATTTTTTCGTTTTTTTTTCTTGATATTATGGACCGCGAGTTATTCCGTAGTTTGCCCGTCGGAGGAATCAATGGGATTGTTATTTTATTGCACAATCTGGATTTAGTGTGTATTGATGTTTGATAACATTCCAACTGAGATAATAATAATATTGATTATTCGTGTCAAGTATGTCTTGCATGGGAATCGATATCCTCGTATCTTAGTGGAGATATTTTTTTTGGAATGTTTCTTCTTAATTAGCGATTTTCCAAGTTTTCCCGACAACACCAGATCGCCGTGAACACGAACGTTTCAAATTGTTCTAAAAATATTTAATCTTCACGACTGAGACTTTAAGGACGTATAAAAACCAAGTGATTTTCTCTGCACACTTTACTATATTTTCGATAAACGGTAAGTTGAAATTCTTGTAATTTTAACAAACGGCTTTTGTCTAAAAGCTTGATAAAAAGAAACGGCTTGTTTGAAACTTGTATTTTTTTACCATTTTTTTTCTTCAATAAATAACATGTTGTCATTTTTCTTTTCTGAACTCAATTTTTTATATTCAAGTTGTCAAGCCATTCAAGGTATATTTGGGTCTATTTGAAAGTTTTTCTTTCGCCTTGATATGATGAACCGCTTTCTTTTCAAGCGGCTCATTATACCTGTTCCGGTTAATATAAATTATAATATAGCAGTTAATCCCTACTGAGAGGAGGCGCGCAGCCAACTTGGAGAATATCAACGTGAGCAACGGCGGCTTTGGTCGTACAAGGTTCGCATTGAAACCTTACCTACGAGCGCTCTCAGCCGATCAGCGTAAGGATCGGCTCGTTTAGCATTGAGCAGCATAGGATTATGTACTGTCCCCTGGAGAGTAATCCGCACGTTTACATTTTCTCGTCATATAGTCATTCCATACATTTATAATCGATTAATAACGCTATTTCAATCGACTTCTGAAAAACTACCCAACCTGTTATAGGCAGCTTTGTGAATAATCTTATTAAATGTTTGATATAGCTACAGTTTCAGGAAACTATCCAAATAAGTAGCATATTAATTTAAATATGGATAATAGTTTCTGAATATTTATCTAGAACTTTGTACGAACACGAACACGAACATTTATATGCAATATAAATTTGCTATAGAAGGGTATATTATATTTCCAAATTACTTTTTCAACGTTTTTTCTTTATAATTTTCTATAAAACTACAACAACAACCAAAATGATGATATGCAATTTATCTATGAAGCAATGTTGGAATCCTCGCTAGTGAAAATTGATGTCTTTCTGAGGATTTTATGGTCGTGAAACAAAAATACATGTTTTTTTCTTCTCATATGTCAAAATATAGCCCCCTTATAAGCAATATATCTGCAAAAATTCTTGCGTATACACATAAATTCCCAACACAATTTTCTTTTCAGTCCTTTGAGGCTGGGCGCTCGAGGAGGAGGAGGGTGTCGCACGCGAATTCATAGCGATAGAACGGTTGGCAAATGGTAGAAGTATACGCAGTGGGTGCCCGGGAGGATGGCAAAGGGTGGGCGTCGGGGCTGGGGTGAGAGAGGGTGGGGAATAGTGTGAGTGAGGCACAACCCCATATTCGTGCATTGTGGCACGTTCCATCGCGTTCTCAACTGAACTGAACTCGACTCAACAGTGGAGACACAATGGCTGGTATGAATAAGTATAACAGACAGACACCGGTACAGACAGACACAGGTAGCTCAGGCCGCAGTATGTGAATGAGGAACCCATTTGATAACACGCCTCCACAGCCACCCAGGTCCATTGTGTCGCTTCCTATTCAGCTGCTCTATGCCCTCACTACCTCACTCCCTTTATACCCCCTTCCTCCCTCTTTCCTCTTTCCTCTTTCCATCGTGGCTGCAGGCTCACACACCCGCGTGGCCTCTCACTCCTCTCACCGCCCCTCGACCCTCTACTTTTTTCCCCAGCGTGCGCCCCGCTTCTTCCGAAATTCGTGTCGTCACCTTGCCACTATATACGCATTCTCCGACTATTCGGAAGAACCGCATTCTTTATTCCAAACAATCGTTAGTGAGATATTAGCTGAATTTAGAAGAAATGTTCAGGTGCAATTCCAGATCGTGGAATTTGTTAACGGTAAATGTCGCATACTAAATATAAGGCCGTGTCGGGGTTGCATACAAGTCGAATAAGACATCCTTCTTTGGTATTACAATTAATGTACTACAACTCTCTTTCCATTGCACAGACTTATAGCCTTCGAGGCTCTCATCTCCCTATTTTCTCGTCTATTTTTTGGAATATTAACCAACTTGGTAAGAGAAATTGCGGTCTTATGCATTCTCGGACGGCAATTGTGGTTTATTCAATTTGTGGCATCTTATGCGGTCCTTGAAAAATTATATTTTTAATCTCACGTTCCTAAAAATAATAAAAACTTAATTGAACGCCATTTTGTTGTTGTATTGGTGTCGGAATTCGAGATCCAAGTTCAAAACGAGTTAATTTATATTGCGATAGGCTATATACATTTTTTTTACCAATCTCTACCACCGGATGCTATGCCAGACGTGATATGAACATATGTACATTTGTTCGATTTGCCGATGATTTCCGGCTCGAGCTTGGAGCGTCTCAATAGACACAAGTTGCGGGGCTTTCTTCATTGGTCTTCCGCACCAACGTGCATAATACACCGATGTTACGGAGCGAATGGTTTCCGGTTAAGTCAACGGCGCATTTTTCGGCACATACAACGATGCTTCGATTTTCGGCATCTCGTGGCATAAACAGTGCACTGTGACTACAGTGTTTATATATATATATATATATATGTATGTGTCTATAAATGAGGCAAATATTCTATATATACATATCTATATGCATATGTGTGTAGGCGGGACGAAACTGGCGCGCGAGCGTTCGCTATTCCGCGTTGTACACCGGAGTACCGATAACAATGAGGCAGAGACAAAGCCCAGGTACAATGCTGATGTTGAACTCGACTGATTTCGACGATTTTTGGCCTTTGCATGTGCATCGCGCTCGTGTTGCTCGACAATGATTCCCGCATACGTAATCATCGCTATGGGCACCGTCAGAGGGAGGTCCTGGTGCACCGGTGAACTCGCAGGGGTTCTCACTTACCAAAAGCCAACGAGTTTACATTTCAGAGAATTATGTGTCTATTTATTTTATCAATTTTTTTTAAATGAATAATTCCAATTCCACACACACACACACACACACACACACACAATTCCTCATGCTATTTACTTCGGCAAAGTAGTCATTTTTATTTTCTTGTTTACATTTTAAATCGTTTTATTTAATGGTTGTTGAGATTTTTCTTGGCTCCTTTGGTATCATGTTATGCGGATTGGATTTATGTATATAGTGTTATCCGTGCATGGAAACTTGGCATTGGTTGGCCACCACTGGCGGCACCTGAATAGATACATTGTGCCCGGGCGGCCTATTGACGGGCGATTGTTCCCTTAACAATAACAACAATATCTGAATAGTCGTGCACATCTCGCACGCACGCACGCACTTCACGGAGCCGAGTGTGCGAACCTGGGCACACTTCTGAAGGTGCTTTACCGCTGCATAGGCTCGCCTCTGTGTGTGTGTGTGTGTGTGTGTGTTTGTGAGAGGGAGAGAGATTTGGAGAGCGCGGATCGTAATATGCGATAGTGCAATACAGAGATGACAGAGAGAGAGGGAGAGAGATTGATATGGCGGTAAATTATAGGTCGCAATCGAGCGTTCTTTCTCTGCTGTTGGGCAGCCAGAAACTTTAAACAATAACGGGATGCGGCGAGTCATTGACTAACTGAACGACTTCAAATCTTTATTTCCATCGGTCCCGTGAATTTAGAAAATTTGCTATAACACGATTAGGGAAAATATATTTACATTACATTGAGTCCGTCAAAACATCAGGTATATAAAACAAGTTTCGAACTCAAGCGAGCTGAAAACTGTTTCGCATTAAATGAAAAAATGTAATCAAGTGCAACGACGACATTAAATAAATTTAAAAAAATGTAATTTGTTTTATTGTATAGGGGAGTGCGGGGCAAAGTGGGCCACCTAAGAAAAAAATGACTCAATCACGAAATTCGAAGTGTATTGTTGCTGCTTTTGACCCAGAAACTCGATTGCAATAGTCGATTTTGAGGGTCGGCGAAAAAAAAAAAAAAAATTTTGTTGGGCAAAGTGGGCCACTTCCCCAAACTCGAAAATGTATGATTTTATCAACTGGGTGCTACTAAACGTCATCACCACTGATTATATTTTAATGGCAATTGTGTTGTTGATTAATTTTGATATTCCGGAGAAAAAAATATCATCGGGAGCAAAATAGGACAGTCATTCAAAATATTTTCGCCGTTTATTTGTAGGAGAGCATTAGCAAAGTGCAAGGCATAAACAAAAAATCACTCTATCGCGATACCTACAGCGTATTGTTACTGCTTTTTACCCGAGAAATCGATTCCAATACTATATTTCGTAAATCGACGAAAAAAAATGTATGCGGGGCAAGGTGGGCCACTTTCTCAAATTCGGAAATGTATGATTTTCGTAAACAGGAAAGATATTATAGTACCCACTTACAATTTCAGATTGCTTCGAAAATGCAAAAATTTTCAAAAGTTGTTCTTGTAAATGTAAATATCAAATGTTAGGTAAGATTTGTTAAAGTTGATATCTTCTGAAGTTTCTCTTTTATTTCCTCATTGAATATAACGAAATCACCAAACGTTACGCGTAAAATCTGCCGCTAATTTTTTTTTCCCCATAGCTCTTCGTAGTCGGCATATATAGGATTTCGTATTCAACGTTATGTGATGTAGATGGTTCTGGTCATTCACGCGCGTGTCGCTGTCCAACGTCTTCCAGTTGAAAAATATGAATTGCACGATGAGGATATAAAATTCACATAAAAACAATATGATTTTTGGAGCCGAGGTGTACAGTGAAAGGGTGCGATTTTTTAACGGATAATAAAACCCTTCTGCTGAGACTTGGAAATACAATTTTCGAAATTTCTGTTTTATATGAAACAGCAAAAACAACACCTTCGATAGGGGAGGTTTTTATTTCGCTCAGTTTTTTCCGGGATCATCGAATGAGTGATATATTACCGCGGGCGGTCTGGATTCCATTCAAGTCGCCAACAACATGTTAATGCTGATCCGTTAGCCCCATTGGTGACGTGTAGGGGAGAGCGGGGCGATATAGGCCCCTTAAGGAAAAAACGGCGATAGGGAACTAAAAATTGCATAAATGAACTACTGGTAACCCAATAATAGTGTTCCATCTGGTTTTAGAGTGCGGCGGCGAAAAAAAATTTGTGGGGCGAAAGGGGCCAACCAAAAATTTCACTTCAAAAAAATTTTTTTTGTTCTTTTTTTCCTCGCAACTGCCCGGTACCGCACTCTTTACATTCGTTAGATATATCGTAACTAACTCTGAAACGGACAGCTCAATTCGTGGAATGAATTCAAATCGCGGCAGTGTTTTGTGCTGGCAATCACGTTTCTTGCTGAAATAAGCAATCAATGCCGAATTTAATGTTTCTAAGAGCGTACATTTTTCATTTGTTGCCTGAATAATGCATTGTGAAATTTGGGTAGCTAGGGAGCCGGGGAGGAAAAATTTTGTGGGGCCAAACGGGCTGCCTCGGAAATTGAACGTGGCGAGTGAAAAATAATCGAATCGAACGGCCTGAAAATCACCGGTGTGGTCAGTGTCTACGTCAAGAAAATCAAAACAAGTGCAAACGCGTAAATAATGTTCAACTTTGAATCGTGTGTTTATTACTCGTTAACGACAATAAAATAAGTGAATAATTAGCGTCTGATAAAGCTTACCAGGGTGCAAGATGGTGCGAAGCCTACAGAGAACGTCTAAACAGAAGGCATGAGGAGGTGGGCCGTTTCACCCCGTCACAAGGTCGCATGCAAGGGGGCCGTTTTCCCACAGTCAGTAGATCGTGTTGAAGATTCCTTTTCCTTCTTTTCACTATCCAAGCTCGTTTTAAGAAATTAATTTTTCACCAAAAATTCGGCTAGCCCATCATATGCCCCGTTGCTACCTCAGATTTGGGGGGTCCATATCGCCCCGCTCTCCCCTACTACGATGGAAAAGCATTTTCAGGAATATGTACCATTTTCTTCGGTCTTAATGGACAGCTGGTCATATATTTTGGGATAATAGTAATAAAAATATTAAGGCGAAAATCAACTACAGTTTCACGTACCAAATGCTCTATTATTATAGTTTTAAGAGGTACCTGTGCTTGGCCCCGTAATAAAAGCCGGAGCCGGATTAGCTAAAGGTATTGGAACGTTTTGCCTTGTTTCGGCAATATTAACGTTAATGCGATTGCGACCTTTTGGAATGGGTGAAAAATTGTCAAAAGGTATAGAATGTATACGAAGCGGTACAATATTTGAGAAATTTATTTTCTTAATCCTTGGTTTACCGGCGTCGGGCGTATACGGCTCACACGAATCCTGTCTAGCGGACCGCGTGAATTTTATAACCGCTATATCTAAACGAATTTATCATATAAATAATGAATTTAAAATTTTAAGTCGTACCATAGTTTTTTTTTCCCCTATCGAATCTCCTTTCCGTTTGTTTCTTTTCAAATATGATTTTTTTTCTAGTGCCTGTTCGCCCGTTCCCGATGCCACGGCCCCCCATCCTCAAAGGATTTAGACCATTTTTTTAGATGCCTAGGGCCCCTTCAAGTTGATTCACAAATAAAATACGATGGTACAAGAGTTGGAAACAAAATTAAGAACAATCGGTCTAGCAAAAAAGATTTTACGAGAGTTTTAATTTTTGAAAAATTGTCTAGAGCATAACTGGCCGCAATTCCATCACGTTTCCAACTGACCCTCAACCCTTCCTATTGGGCTCGCATTTTTTCATGCGATTGACTTGACGCCAAAAAGAATAAATTAATTTTTTACGTTTTTATTACATTTCGATTTATCTACCATTTGTTTCAACCAATTTGGAAAAGATACTTTTGAAAAGTCTAAAAAAATTCGAAAACAACTTTTTTCATAGATAAAAATAAAAAAAATTATAAGGAAATAATTCAAAATTTAGTGAAATAAATGAGGAAAAAAGTGAATTTGTGCTTTTTGAATTTGTGTCAATGATATAGAAAATTTCAGAAGCAATCGGAAGTGTCAAGGGTCAGACCTAGGTTCAAATGAAATGGAATGTCTTATAGATGAGCCTGTGAATTAAACCACGACCGGATTACTTCTCAGTTATTTCAATTTTGACTAATTGTGTTATAAGAATATGAGATATTGAGTTATAGAAATATCAAAAAATGCAATAAATTAAATGATAATGGCAAAATAAAGGTGCAAAGTAGAGCTTTGAAAATTGCTTTTTAATGATTTTTAATTAGTTACAATACTTTCTCTACGAACAAGGCAAAATAAATGAGCAAATTGACTGTTGGAAGTAGGTTTGTAAAAAGTTGAAAATAATGAGGCAGAATATTGTAAAGCTCTAATGATCGACGGGAGTGGAGGCGCGGTCGGCGCGTGTGGCTTCCGCGGACCCCAGCCAGCTAAGCAGCATTGTTTGCGGCCATAAGTTGGATAGGTGACCGCTTGGCCGCCGCACTAGTTTGCGCGTATATCGTTGAGCGGGAGGCAGTTTTTCCGAATTTCTAATGTATTTTAATACAGTGGAAACTCAAGTAAAATAAAGCCGCCTGTATCGGCCAGGTTTCCGTGAGCCCTCGTGCAAATGCGATACAGTAGTGCATTAGAAAGGGTGGCTGTGGACAACACTCCAGAGGGGTCATGAGGAGAGGAAATAGTAAAAGCCAGTCGGCGTATTTGAGGAATAAACAATGAAAAAAGAAATAAATAAAAAAACAATTGTAAAGCTCTAATCCGGTATAAATAACGAAACTGAAAATGTCAACTGTTATATGTGTGATAACGTGTGAAAGTTAAGAGGCCTCGTGAATGGTCTTGAAATTAATCGACATTTAACGGCTCAATATTTATACATCGACAGATTTTACCGCTGCATCCCCATTCTTTGAGAAACCAGCCCCGTCTGCAGTATCGTTATAACTCAGCGTAGAATATATATCTAGAGCCTCGTGAATGGTCTCAAATGGTCCACACGCCGGAGTATGCGAAAAACTTTTTTAAAGCGAAAACCAATATGCAACAATTGATTATGACAACGTTATATATCTGTAATGATAATGCCCGAGTAATCGGTTCTTTTTTTCAACCGTTAATTTTTTTTATTACAACACACATATGTGCCTGAATTTTAAGAAACCGCTTTGCAACACAAAATCAAAGGCAAAAGTTGGACGCTCCCATATTTTTTAAAATTAAAAACGCGTTTTTACAATACAATTCAGTTGAATCATTCAATAGACGACGTTTTTAAATCTGTTTTGAGTGTTTAAATCGACAAAATCTGAAAATAAAAATATCGCAACCGGGGCAAAGTGGGCCACTCCCATATTTTTTTTTTCAATACAAAAGAGAAACATCGGAAGATATCAACTTTAACAAATCTTACCTAACATTTGAAATTAACATTTACAAAAACAACTTTTGAAAATTTTTGCATTTTCGAAGCAATCTGAAATTGTAAGTAGGTACTATAATATCTTTCCTGTTTACAAAAATCGCACGTATAATCACATCAACTTGAAAAATTATTGTTCTTTTGAATACTTGGCGTCGCGACGCTTCCGCGTCTCTTGTGTACATTACATCATACATTTCCGAATTTGAGGAAGTGGCCCACTTGGCCCGGCATCAATTTTTTTGTTGTCGATTTTCGAAATCTATTATTGGAAACGATTCCAATAAACCTTGGGTATCGCGATATAGCCATTTTTCTGTTTCTATCTCGCACTTTGCTAATACTCGCCTACAAGTGAACGAAGAAAATATTTTAGATGACTGTTGTATATTGCTCCCGAGGGTATTTTTTTTTTCGAAATATGAAAATTAATCAACAACACGATTGCCAGTAAAATATAATCAATGTTGATGACTTTTAGTAGCGCCCAGTTGGTAAAATCATACATTTCCGAATTTGGGGCAGTGTCCCACTTTGCCCTCCATTTGTTTTTTTTTGCCGACGCTCAAAATGGATTATTGGAATCGAGTTTTTAGGTGAAAAGTAGCAACAATACACTTCGAGTTTCATGAAAAAATCATATTTTTTTCTAAGGTGTCCCCTTTGCCCCGTACTCCCCTACATTGAATTTCGAGTACAGAGCTACTGCTATTCCAATAATATTAAAATAATTTTCATGTATTTTCAATCTAGAATTATCAAATAATTTGTGTTGGTGAAACGGTTGCACCGACAGAAAAGATTTTATTGATTGACGTCAATTTTCGCCGATAAAAAGATATACTTGAATACTCTATCTCTTTATTGACACCAAATCATAGAAATCGTGTCGCTGTTTCTTCGATCGATTTCACTGAAAAGGCAGAGCCGCTTCCCCCACCACCGCAACTCTGAATTTTCAGACCTATTTTAAGGATAAAAAAGTCCTTGGACATTTTCCTCTCTGAACTAATGTAACGGCGCTACACCTGGACAAAGTTCATTTTTGCAGATGCAGACATTTTGATTGTCATATAAAAAATTTTATTTCTATTTTTATAGCTTTTTCGGGCACCCCAAGAGGATTGAAGCAACATCTCTGATTCATAACGAAATATCGTACGGCTTTTTCTTTGTGATGCTGGCAATTTGCATTCGGAAAAAAGATGAATATTCATTGTATAATCTGAAAAAAAGTCTTGGCAAATTTTTGTGCTTAAAGATCGCAGTTCGTCCAAAGTTGACTGTGAATTTTTTAATCAAAATAATAGGAGAATTTTTTGAGTCCTTGATAAAGCTTGGCAACTTTTTCTATATCTTGCTCGCTGTCCCTACGCAAATCACGAAAAATATCTATGACCTACGTGGATTTGGTGTTTTACAAAATCGGTCAATTGTATATGGAATGACCTCGAAAATAATACGTTAAAAAGGTAATTTAACATTGAGCCGCTCCGTTATTGTGGCATTTTCCGAAAAATTGCCTTCGACTTTTGCCTCTTCTTATGCCTTACTTATAATCTCGTCTCGTTATTATGTCTATTGTATCCCTGAGTCTGTACGTTGCTAGGGATCTTTTCCTTCGAGAGGACAATCGTTCGTGGCCACCATCGCGGTGACTTTTCCGGGTACGATTTCCCTAATCCTCCGAGCAGTGACATTTATAACGGCTTGTTCCACTCGACTTTATTGCCCGGCTAATTACAGAAGGTATTCAGTTTATCGCCCAACAGCGGAAGAAAATATCCGATGGGTTTTTCAGGTTCCACTATATACGAAACGTTCTTGAACCTGAAAACGTAAAATTTAGGTTCGCTAAAATGTTTTTATTTAAGTTCAAGGATCGTAGTAGTCATGATTATGTAAAAAAAATGTAAATCTTGTCTCTTGTATTGTGTTGATTAAGAGCCGAGATGATTATTATATCTATATAAAATTATATGGGGTATGTTGAGCTGTACTGAACTTCTTACTTGAGTTACTATTTCGGTTCCGGTGCAGAACACTCGTAACCATTGGATTTTCTATGTGCATTCTCATCCAACTAATGACAAGTTGAACGAGCCTGCTATCACCAGAATTTTCCATAATGACATTTCCAAAGCAGTTGTTTATCGCAATTTTTCCTCTTCTTCAATGTCGATATTTCGTCGTCAACTTGATGTCTACACTGTCAAAAATTTTTGTATGAAAATTCATAAAATGTATATGAAATTTCATATACAAGTATGTATAAATATTAAATTATTCGTATATTAAGAACAATGCAATATTTGTCATTATTTACACACAAACTTAAATTTGATATAACTTCGTATATTAAACGTGTTGTAAATTTAATAATATTTTCAACAGTGATATATTAATATTACAACAAAGTTTGTGAATCAACTTTTGCAATACACAGCTTATTAAATTTCAATGTCAGCTACATTAATTTCAACATACAGGTATAAAAATTAAAACAGAATTATAAAAATTTCTATACGTTATATATGAATTTGAATTTGGTATACCTCGTTTGTAAATTTGATATAACTTCGTATATTAAACGTGTTGTAAATTTAATAACATTTTTAACAGTGTATATTTCTATAAGTCCGACGACTTGGATCTTATCAATTACATTCAATTATTATATGTAAATGCTTGTGATTCTGTTGTTCTGCTCGTGTGCCATATTGTACAAGTCCCATCAAGGGACTTGTCCCGTCCTTTATCTGATAAATAAATGAATAAAAACTGTGATAATCATGGCTGTAGCAGTAAGCTCGATTATTCGGAGAAAGATATCTTCAACGAATTAAAAAGAAGAAAAAAAAAGATTTTTCAAGTACTTTCGGAAGGTGGTTTGTCAATATTTTGCTAATTTATCTCCAAAGTACGATGCGAAACATATTTTGATGGAATCTTTGAAAATTAACCATTCGGGGTACTATTTGAAATAGCTAAAAGTACTTTGGTTTAGGCTATAATTTTTGTAATTATATTCCCACTCAATAGTTGTACGATCAAACAAAGTTACTCGTAAGTGAAGTTCTATCGTAATTGTACGAATGGCCCCTTTCGAAGAGATGACCCTCTTCCCATGTCGAATGTTGCTGAAAAATTCAGGGTAAAGCTGCTGCAACTTTTTCCGTTGCTATGAAAACGTTTCTCGTACGTTGTATGCTTTATTTCTTCAAACTTTTGCCGTTACATTTTTGGGCTGAAATGTCTCAGCTGTGAGACCTCTGTGAAATCTCTTTGGCTTTTTTTATTCGCCCGTCGGCGGATTCTTCAAGTGCTTTGACTTGTAAAATATTGGCGGCGTCTTTGAAACTGATTCGCCGAGATCGTTGGCCGAACGCTCAAATCTCCTTTGGATGTGTTTTTTCAATAATTTCTATAACCTCCGCATTTTCCACAAATAAATTATTTTTGATCGGTTTGTTTTTCTACAGTTCTCCTTCCTGATCGGAAACCGGTAATAGAATATATTGCTTGACTGAAACGGAATCGTCGTCCTCTGTGTCAACACCTTTGGAAAATGAAAATCTTCAAATCACAACCTATCGACTTTTTTCTTCATTTTTTTACCTTCGCTCGTTCTGTAATTGGATCGATCTATCAATCGGACTAAGCCTAACCCGTCGACTCGTAATATCATCGAGTAGATCCCTGAGAAGATCATTATCGAATATTCGCGTCAGTAAACTCTTTGAAAATTATACATTTTTTATTTATTTATTTAGAAGAACTCTCGTTCGTAGGGTATACGATAGTCTAGTTTTCGAAGCATATCCGCTTCGCTCAGGCTTTACTTGAGACGGATGGCTTAGACAATATACATTTGTAATCGCCTAGCGAGATGCGTGTCCATCTAATCGATTCGCGAATATACTTATTTACTTTACTTACACCGATTGATTTTTCCGTTATCCGAGGATGCTTTTTCACCATTTTCATTGCTTATAATTATTTTTTATTCAAAACGCATGCATGGCGTGTTGCACGGCGCGAAGAAAAAGAATGAAGCATATGACGTACGAAAAACGGTGTCTAGCAACGGAAAAAGATAGCAGCTTATTTACTTTGAATTTGTGGCAACATTCGGCATGGAAAGAGGATGATAGTACCGGGTCATCTCGAGGAAGAGCCGCTAAATATAATTATTTAATTGTTTCAACAACTCGAAAATATCCTTCAAGATATCAAGATATAAAATCATGAATATACCGTTGATATAGCAAAGAATCATGTCAGTTGTTGAACATTCATATTTTTTGGAAAAATTGACGGCTCTATAATAATGCATTATGGACAATATCAAGGGGAAAATAACGATCATGGTTTCACGTAATTTTTGTAAATAAATTTTTTTTTATTATCGATGTAAAAACAATGGTCAATAAAAGTTCCACGCGCATGAACACATGTAAAGAATGCAATAAAATAATAGTAAGAGTGGAATATATATTTAGCGCCTGTTACATTCGCAGTGTAATGTAGTCGATACAACGATGTATTAATGTATTACGCTTCGACGCTTCTGACACAAATTGTATAAGCGGCGAGAAATGATAATTACGACTTTTAGTAACGTGTCTCTTGCTCCTCCTCCTCCTCCTCCCCCCTCAAGAAATCTTTCTTAACGGAAATCTCAGTGTAATCCGATCATCGTCATATTCTCGCGAGGGGAAACAGTATGTAAAAAAATATCTATAAAAAATCAGTTGTAAAGGAACTGATTATCAAACAATTAATTGTTAATAAACTTTTTATAGCAATAATTATTATTGTTTTGTCCTATACAAGTATTAAGGGGTTTATTTACAAGTTCTTCGTTGTTGTTTGGTTCGAGACTGTAAAAAATATGAACATTTCGATGTATTCTGTTCTTGAGAGTATATGTATCGAACTTAATTTGGCTTTTAGCCCCGAGGCTTCATAAAATTGTGCCATTTTTGATAATGTTTAACATATTTAAAAAATTAATTTCTTCTTTTTACGTTTAGCATCGTGGATCTTGTCTTTTTCTTCTATTTTCTTACGATATTTCAATCCATTTTAAGCCGATTGCCGCTGATAAAATATCACAGGTGTAGTACTGCCATTTGGCGATTTGTTACCGCGCGATCACCACGTGGTCGCACTGATTGATGATTTTTTTTGCACAAACGACTCTCCAAATAAGTACGGCGATGGTTGAATAAAATGACAGTCGTTGCAGCATCTCTGGAATATATTAAAAACAGACTTATACTTGGCGTGGCGACGTTGCCGCGTCTCTTGGTATATGAGTATAGGGGGGGGGGGGGGGGGGGGCAGTGCGGAGCAAAGTGGGCCACCCCCAAATTTTGATCAAAAACGCGTTTTTACAATACAACTCAGTCGAATTATCCAATGGATGACTTTCCTAAATCTATTTTGAGTGTTTGAATCGTCAAAATCTTGAAATAAAAATATCGAAAACGGGGCAAAGTGGACCACTCCCATATTTTTTCAAAAATATGCTTCAACAACTCAAATTAATGAGGAAACGAAAGAGAAACATCGAAAGATATCAACTTTAACATTTGAAATTTACATTTACAAAAACTTTTGAAAATTTTTGCATTTTCGAAGCAATCTGAAATTGTAAGTAGGTACTATAATATCTTTCCTGTTTACAAACATTGCACGTATAATTACATCAACTTGAAAAATTTTTCTTCTTTTCAATACTCGGCGCCGCGACTCTACCGCGTCTCTTGATTACATTATATCGTACATTTCCGAACTTGGGGAAGTGGCCCATTTTGCCCCGCATACATTTTTTTTGTTGTCGATTTTCGAAATCTATTATTGGAATCCATTCCTCGGGTGAAAAGCAGTAACAATACACTTTGTGTATCGCGATAAAGCGATTTTTTGTTTATGCCTTATACTTTGCTAATGCTCCCCTACAAATGAACGGAGAAAATTTTAGATGTCTGTTCTATTTTGCTCGTGATGATATTTTTTTCTGCTAAATATCACAATTAATCAACGACACAATTGCCGTTAAAATATAATCAATCGTGATGACGTTTAGTAGCACCCAGTTGGTAAAATCATACATTTCCGAATTTGGGGACTGGTCCACTTTTTTTTTTTTTTTTTTTTTTTTTTTTTTTTTTTTTTTCCCCTCTCCCTCTGCCGACGCTCAAAATTGACCATTGGAATCGAGTTTCTCGGTCAACAGTAGCAACGATACACTTCGAGTTTCGTGATAAAGTAATTTTTTTCTTAGGTGGCCCACTTTGCCCCGCACTCTTCTATATTGTGAATTCACAATGTATAATTGTGCAAATTAATAATTGCGGATGTCAGAGAGGTAATCATTTTCTAAAAATTAAAACTTTATGTTTACGTGAAAATCAATTTAATCGTTCAACGAAAAAAAAAGTTCTTGAGAAGTGTGTTTCAATGATTTTTTTCAAAACTTGATTCTTTATCTCGTTCATTGTTTCGCAAAAAGAAGAAAAAAAAAAACAAAAAAGTGATATTAACCTACGAGGAAATTTTCGTTTCTTATAGTTCGATGATGTGTGATTAAATTCATGTTACCGGTTCTTGTTTTCTTGTTATCGAGAGATTATGTGGATAATATATAAGTAATCGGGAACAATTTATATTTTATATTTTATATTTTATAATTATACCATCGGATACTCTTCCGTAATGGGTTTCTCATCCTGTTGGTGTGATACGGATTGATTGGTTAAGTACGACTGATAGTCGTGATGTGGCAATAATGGATGTACGATTTGCCAATTAGGGTCCTTTAAATTCGCTGCGAGATTTAAAAAGTCACGCTTTTTTGGTTCGTCGACCAACGAAGTGAAATTCTGAAAAAAAAAAAAGTTTTACTTATTTATTCAACAATGATAAATCAACGGTAATAATAAAAGAAAATTGAAAAAGTGGAGTCTTCAATAACAAGAACAAAAAAACGATAAATTATCATCACTCTATCGTCATTAATAGATGAACGGTGAGGTAGACTTAACGATTGGATAATTGGAGTTGTGAAATTTTCACTCATGAAAAAGATGAAAAAATTAATGCACAAATATATTTCATGACTCCAATTGTGCTGAAATTTGACACACAATTGAAGCACTGGCCTGTCTTTGATTATCGGGATTGTTGAAATTTACATTCTATGGCTTTTTCAATATTAACAAAATGCTCTGACGTCTTCGAATTTCAACATATTTTGGCAAATAGATTTTCACAAGTGCTGGTACATTCAATAATGTTGTGTAGCATTGAATTTTATCGAAATTGAAAAAATTATGGATTTTTTGTTGTTATTGAAAGCTTGATATTGTTGTATTAAATCTGGTGGAACATGAACGAGAAAAGCCGTTGAAAAAACACGCACACACACACACACACACACACACACATATATATATATATATATATATATATATATATATGAATTAGTGGAGATTTATAAAGTGGTTCGACTTATGTATAGGTTCGGAATTTTTTCGTCATTACTCAACGACGATTGAAATTTCGCAAGATTATTGTTTTTTTCAAATTTACTTGAAACACGGATCTACAGTATCATCTTGCATCACTATTTTGAACCTTTTTTTTTTAGAAGAAAGTGAAAATTGATAAATATTTTGGTCGATAAAGGTAAAATTGTAGCAAGATAAAAATAATAAGACATCAATATGGAAATTTGTACTTGGCATTGTTTTTTTGTTTTTTTGTTTTTTTGTAGTCTGCGTAGAGGTTACCTCTGTTTGATTGTTGGAAATTTCGTCATTTGGCGTACTTGGCCTTGACGAAATTGGCGTTACCGAAGGCGTATTTCCGTCGGCAGATCGAATTGATAATGTTTTGGCTAAGAATGGCGGTAACCAAGGGTTGTTTTCTTCGCTGGATCGAATAGACCCGGCGAGGGTGCTGATTCCGCTAGACTCACTGCGCGAGCTAGGTGAAGCAGGCCGTTCGGCGCCAACTGGCAGCTTATTATCGGGCCTCAATTTTCTGATGAGTCCACTGAAATCTTCAGGATTTAAGCCCGCGAGGGCTAACGCCAGAGCAAATACCATTATTGGTCCGATGATTTTCACGTTAGTCTACAACATAAAATGTCAAAAGTTGAATAGCATTGTAAAAAGCCGAAAATTTATTCGAAACGATTTGAAAGCGCCTCTAAAAACGACTTTGACGATCATAACATGAATTTTTTTTCTTTCTCTTTTCCCATACAGCAACGAGCGATCATTGACAGTATGAATTATTTACCATTGTATTGTATCCTTTTACAATAATAAAAAATCAATTAACAATTTAGCAAACTTGTGTTTTGTTCGGCACTTTTGGACGAACGATATTCAATAAAATCTTTAATTTGGTAAAACTAAAGGAATAATTGTTGACGCCCGGCGCATTTTTTGCGAAACATTTGAACTCGTATTGAATAATAGCATCATCTTGATAATTAACGGAATAGCACTTTAATGATGTTAAGGATAACTCACTGGGTAGTTTCTCGATCGATTCAATATCAAATACACAGCCAAACAAGTTTTAATACAGTTTCGAGTTTGTCGCAGCTCGTCGAGACGTCGACGGGCAGACTAATCGTCAAAGGTCGTTACTGACTCTGCTTTTGCTTTAGTCCCATAGTCACCTCTATATATGTATACATTTTGTACCTCTAGACAATCGTCGAGTCGACCTTGTACGACAGTAGTCATTGCCTAATGAAAATATGTACAATTTTCGTTATAAAAGTGTTTGGCTATAACTAGGAATTCTTAAAGACAAGCTTTTTCCAAATATATTGCCGTAATACAATACCATGATTATGATAACGCGGCAATATCCATTATCATTGTCGGGTGTAACACACGCAACGTCATTTGTCATTGGGATAAAACAATATTACAGTCTTCCTTCCTTGGAATCAGAAGCAAATATTTCATCCTTTTGGGACAATCTGCCGTATTACCGACAGCAACGCGTTTCGCAAACTATTTAGTGACCCTTTACTGACGTCGATTACGTAGATTCCTACTCGCTACTCTAATTACCTATGTCTTGAGAAATTATGAGTGTACCGTCGGTCATGTTGGCAGGAATCTACCATACCGACTGTAGCACACTTTTCAAATATTTTTCCTTGCAGTAGAGGGAAATGCCACTCGACCACATCGAGTTCGTTTCATCATTTATGTCACAGTGGAGCTGCATGATATAACAATCAATATTTACTTAGTTTAACTCAATTATTCTAGCCAATATTCGTTGAGATCCAATTTATAATTAAATGCGGGTAACCTAAAGAAGATGTGGATTTTTTGGTTCTTTTAGTTTATATAATATCATTAGCCATAAAGTGAAATGCATAATTTTCGTCTCGGAGAGAATACAGAAAGTGTTGTTACTCACGATTATCCTGACAAAAACAGGCGACTGCTGTGAGGAATCATGACCAGCGCTGGTAAGGAAGATTTCTGCCTTTGCAGGGTGCGCTAACTCGCTTGGACATTGGCCAATGACAGAATAATAAATACTTTTCCCATAACTGCGTTGTTTATCTATTGCTATTTGATATATTTTTTTAAATATGTTATTATTCAATGGTCTTAACATGTCGATAATGTTGAAAATCTTTCGTACTCACTGTAAGAACTTGGATGTGAGATGTATCTACATCTTACTCGACTAAATGATACTTGGCTCATTCAGTTTATCGATAGCACCGCCAGATGGCTTCAATCCATATAATCGCTTGGTATAATACTCTTTTTTTTGTTGGTCGGGAATGATGTTAAAAATAAAGTCACATTAAAACGGTGTGAAACGATTTATATTGCAATAATTGTAGTCAACCGTAATGCATTTTTGTATTGGACCGCATTTATTGCAATTTTAGAACTATGAAAAATCATCGAAAATTGTACAACATGTATGTGTCACAGGAATGTTGGAAGAAATAAATCTTAGTTCCTTTGGGTTTGTTAGTTTTTGTTCCTTTAACTGAATGTCGGCCAATTTCATGGCAGAGTAGACCGAATTTCTCACCTTCTTAACAAAGTTTAACTTTTTTTTCAACAGTAGAATCAAGTTGTGCACCGAGACAAAAATCTCTACCAACTATACGCAGTAGGTTAAAAACACGAGACATGGATATTCCAATTATCATAATTATCTTAATAAACAAATAATAATATAAAATAACTAAAACTTGGTTCACTATAATGAGTTATCGTTGGAAAGTTGCCGTGATAAAACTTTCTCCGAGTTTCATACTATAAATATTTAAAATTTAAGCTGTTTTTACAATGTACACGCATTAATTCGGCTGCGAAGGGCAAGAGAATTTTTTTTCGCCCGGAAAAAATTAAATTCAAGAAATGGTAATATAGAATTCGGTGGTTAGCCCATTTTGGTATCAATGTCAATCTACAAAATTTTTCAAATATTCGATGTTGAGTCGGTATCACTGTTGATGAAATATACCGTAGTATTTTTTAATATTTTATAAATTGATACTATTATTGAACAGATAAACGATTGCGAGTACTCTTGAAGGTGTAGATATCCGAAAAGTTAGAATGAATGTACTTGGAAAAATCGTGGTACGCCCGATATAACTATAATATTTGATTGCTGGTGATGCGATTATACTCGTGTATATAAATTTCTAAATAATTGTACGGGAATATACCGTTATTCGATAATTTCGAAAATTTAGAAGATGCAGTAATTGTTGATGGGTCACCAAAGCCTGTATTAAAAACAAAAATAATAATAAATGCACTTGATAAAATGTCAAAGAGATAAATGTATTGGAATAATAATTTGTAAAATTTGTAATATACAGTAATTATTTGGGTGGCTGAAGTGAATATATAGGTGTAATGGGTAGGTGATTCGCGCGCGTCCTAGTCGACCCATCCGGCGGCCCTAGCAACGCACATGCGCCCTTATACAACTTTTCTCGTTGCTCCGGGTGGTTGGGGATTGGCCCCGGAGTAACACCCCCTCATAATGGGTTCACCCGTCCGCGAGAGGCCGCGAGGGAGCGAGACGAAAGAGCGACGGTAGCCGAAAACGGGAAGAGCGGGAAGGTGACTCGGAGGGAAGGTTACGCAGCCTGTGCCGCGAGAAGAGCGAGCAGAGGGACGCGCGAGGTGGTGAAAGAGGCCAACGGAAGCCATATTGATTTCCCTATGTTTCCCCGTGTTGTTACTATAGCGCCCGGCGAGGGCGCGATGAAGAGTATACGGGAGCCACCCCCCCCCCCCCCCCCCCCCCCAACTCTGTGCCTCGTCTGTACTCGCGCACTCGCACAACCACCACCCAACCCCTTTGTCCTCCTCCAACCAGCTCGTCCTTCTACCAACTCTATATACTATACTATACTATATACTCTTCCCACTCTTCCCCACCGGCTCACGTATTTTCTTCTTTCGACCGTATCCTCGCATCCTCAAATACGTTTACGATAAATAATACAAAATATTAATATATCTATATTTTTATCTTTCTATTTTATATTTCCATTCTCTTTCAAGGTGCAAATAATAGAGGTTGTCATTTTCCCGAATTCAACAATAATAATAAATTTAATTGATGAGAACGTTGGGCTACAGCTATAAACTCGTCGTATTATATATGTTAAGAGGCAGCGGTACACGTCCAGAAATTTCGACGCGCAACGCTAAACGCCTATAGGTCTGTCTCTCTAACATAGCTCTGTCGCTCTCGCACTATTTTTCTTTTAATTTTTAAAAATAACTGGCTATGTCGAATGAGGAGCCAGAAGCTTAGCCCAATTCTACGATACTCCTGCGTATCCTCTAAAAATCCGGATCCTATCTGTCGTATCGTTCGGGAGAAAACAGCTTTCGAAATTTCTGCCGGGGGGGGTACCACTGCCTCTTAAGAACAAGTATGAATACGATCTGAAAATAGGAAGAGAAAAAGTTTTTCTCTCGAGGGTCCAAGGAAATGGAAATTCTTCCGTTCAACTTTTTTGTGTTGGAAAACTGCACTCTGCCTCTAAACCCCGAGGTCACTGAAAGATGCTTTCTCTCTTCGACGATTCCTCCCTCTCGTATCATGGAATTGCTGTGCTTTGAAAGGGAAAGAAAAAAACCAAACTCTCATATAATTATATTTATATGAGAAAATAATTATATGAGCGGCGGGTAGCTATAATATGTATATTTCTGCGTTCCCATAACAGGATTACCGGAATTAGGAAAATTATACGCTTTTGTCATTTTCCCAAGCAGATACGTTTTTTTTTTTTGAAATACTAAAAAAAGCTTTCATTCCTAATGAAATTTTACTATTCCCTAAATTTCACCCGAACTTTTATATTACTCTAAAAAACCGATTCACCGAAAATAGGAAATATGCTATTTCGGTATATATATGCTAATCGATAAAAAAAAAACTTTTTTGTATATGAAAACCAAAATGTTGTTCCAATCATAATAAGACGTTTCTAATTTGTTATTTCAAAATCATCAGATCGAAGTTTTTTGTTTGTTTCACCAAGGTTAACAACAACCGCGATACCACGTAAACGGTAAATTATCTTTCAAATTAATTAACCCAATTATCTAAACTCACTTATCATCTTCAAAGTTATATACAAAGGGTGCGCGACTTGAGATCTTGTTCGCGTTCTTTTAAATCAGTCAGGTATGTTAAATCGTTCTTATACATACTCAACATTTATACATATACTCAACGTTTCCTTTCTTTCGCAAATTGATCGTTGAGCAACGAGCAAATAGCGTGACAAGATCCAATAAACATTCAATTTGAGTAGCCATGTAATTACGTAAAATAAAGGGTCGTAAATAAAGCGGGCGGTAATCATATAAGGAGAAGGTTGCAAGGGACTCGTGATAAGTTGGCTACAAATAGAAACCGGCCTAGAACTCTCGACTTGAGTTTTCTCATCTGGTGGTGGAAAGCATGAGATATGTCTCGTTTTTCGTCATGGAGCCGAAGGGAGTTCCGTCCAGGCACATTCACAGACGTTTCGTGTCTCTCGTCATTACCACCTCAAATAGTACCTACCCTTGCGCAACAACGACCACGTGTGCTTCACTGTAGTCAACCCAGTGAGAATAACATCAGCCGTGTGGACCGTCTATCCCCAACACAACAGCATCGCGACTCACATTAATATCCTTTATTTACAGCATTTTAATGACAAGCAAAGCTGCAAATCTTTCGTTATTCGGCCGATTACAAAAAAATATATATTCACCCTCAAAATAATCTACTACTGGGAATTCTGAATATGCCTAAATATTGGAAGTTTGTATGCTTAAACTGGTATACTAAACTGGTACTTGATCTAATAATTCAGAGTAGGTATATACTTTTATTTCAATTACTAACTTCACTTTTGCTGTAAAAAAACCATTTATTTTTATCATATCTGCAAATTCAATTTTCGTTGATGTGCTTATTCATAAAAACTCCCGACTTTTTCTTCTCAACTAGGGGATTTGTTGTGTTTTTCACAATATGTGTTAATGTTAGAAGCCATATGTTCATAAATTGACGATTCATTTCAGAGAAAACAACATTTAGCTAGATACACGACAATTTTGATATGAATCTTATAGGATTCAATGAAACTGCTGACTGATGACTGACTGCCGCGTATTATTATTTTTTTTTCCAATTCGAGTTCTATCCGGAAATTAAATTCAAGTTAATTTTGGTGCAATACATATTTTACAACAACTTTCTCGTGGTACTGTTGAAATAAATAAAAAAACTCTTGATTTCTATTTTTTCTTACAAAATTGACTTTAAAATTCTTTTATTCTCAAATCATCGAAAATGTTTTTCACGAAGACCTAAAAATTACACTTGTTATAGTAAACGGAATGGAAAAAATATTGCAATAAACGAAATAGAGATTGTAATTAATTGAACGAAAATTGCATTTAATATTTAATTAGCATATTTTGGGATAATCGGATCAGTGGCTTTCATTCTGTAGCACGTAGTCGGGAAAATGGCGGCCGTGATACCATGAGGTGCGGTCTTCTTTCTCCCTCCTCTGCTCTACCGTTGACAGAGAAAGTGCGTCATGGACGTTTTACCGCTAAATCCGGACACTATGTAAAATTGTTCGTTTTGCACTTGCGGTGTTGATGGCAATGTCACCATAATTTCAGGGACAACTTTCATTTTTCCTACAACAAAACAGAGATAACAAAAGTCCGAATAAAAATAATTCAGAAAAACATGTCAAACAATGGCAAAAGTGTCAATATTTTAATTTTCACAATTAAAAAAGTCATTACATCATATTGCTTGAAATAACGTCATTAACGTCGAATAATATGATATAAATATATATATATACAATGTGATACATTTTTCAATTGCAATGATTCTCGAAAATTATATTAAGATTTTTTGTCGTTGAAATATACAGTAATAATTTCTCCGGTACTCATAATTATGAGAATTAATTAAAAGTTTCTTCACTTTCCGTGCACTTTTGACAATTATCGCAGGTTTGCGATCAATTTTGAATCCCAATTTTGACGATGATTTGCGTTAAATGATAATTTATCGTTTCGCACAATTTCTTGGATAGAAGATTTTTCATATAGTTTTTAATTTATTTCCAACGAAAATTCGGATTTGATGAGATATTGAATCAATCGTGTGATCGATCTTTCCTCCTCTCGTTCATATTTGTACTGGAATTTCAAGAGGTTTGTAAAACGGCATCGCAAAACATTTATCTTTCGAACGGACCTTGGTCACGTATTTCGTACATAGTTCAATGACAATTTATCTAATGGGGGTCACGGGCAAACATTTCACGTTATTGTGGTTTTCTCCGAAAAACTGTAGCTAATCTATCCCTAAAATTGTTTATGTGCAAAGAGATTATGAAAAGCTGCGAGTACCTGTGATTTCCAATCAATCAGCCAAAAGGCTGACCTTTCTGAGACAGAACAATGGCCGTAGTTACGTTACCCTTTGCTCGTTACCTTTGTTCCCCATTAGAAATTGCTTGCTGAAAGTTAATGACACAATTTAATAGTCAATAAATGAACGTCCCATAGTTAAAATTAGAAATATACGTTTCATAAAATGTACCTGATCCCCTTGGCTTTTATTATTTTGCAAAGAGAAATATTGACGACGTAATAGATATAGTAAAACGTTGCTCGTTGCTTCCGCCCTGTTTTTCGTTTTATTACAAAGATATACCTCTTAATCCTCTAAAGCTACCTCTAATAATGATAACAATAATAACAATAACAATAATAATAACAACAGCAACAATAATAATAATAGTGTCGATGATAATGATGATAATAATAATAATGACGACCACGAATACCGGTAAATGGTACGAAGCATAGATATCACATGCGAGTGTGCGCAGATTTTATAGCATCAATGATAGTTTGGAAAAATTGCAACGGTTTTGTGTTGTAAGTCACGAGTAATTTATGAATTGGAGATAGGTTGGGATAATTGGTGAGATAATAAGTGAGTGAAGCCCTGAGGTTCGGTGAAGGAAAGGTCGACGTGGGTGGTCGCGATGCGTGGTTATAACGACCGCGAGAGCCAGTGATGCATCGAGCAAGATGGGAAGCAGCGGTAATGATATCAAGTAGAAGTGGGTATCAGCTGCGAAGCTTCCCAGAGGTTCCTTCTCCCCTCTGTGCAAGCGTACATCTCGTATATCGCACCAAGTTGTACGCGAGGAAAGCGCGCGCTACAACTCGAGCATAGCAGCAGACTAGAAGGTTCGCGCGAGTGTAAGTAAGACAACGCCAGACGGAAAAGGCAAAGGGATAATGCAAGCGAGAACAAGATACACATACTATATAGAAGCGTGCCTGCGTGCGTTGTTACCTAGTGATGCATGGCTTGGTAATAGCTACAATACAACCAGCTTACAAGAGGGGTTTGCTTCCACGCTCGCACAGCCCGAGAGCTTTGCTTATGTATACATATACCTATATATGTAGACTCGTACATATACGGAGCAACAGCAACAACCCCCAACAGACTTGAGATTTATTGGCCTCCAGCGGATTGCGGATTCCCAGATTCCCCGGTTTGTCCTTATAAATGGCTCTCTATTAATTGACCCTGCTCGACGAAGCGCTCACGAGGCCACAACGAGAGAGCGAATAAGGACCGTGAGGATGAGAGCCGAACAACTAAAATGTACCAGATAAACGATGACGAAGACTACAACGTTTCAACAACCAGAGGGTACACACGAAGATAACTCTTTTTTGCCGCACCTCGTTATTTAAAAGGGTTCGTTTTCCACGAATTAACAGTAGTTTACTCGACGCTCATAAGTTATTCCTTCTGAACGATGTTTTTTTCTTTTTTTCTCCATAACCAGCCAACATTTGTCAAAAGAATAATTCCGAGCTACATCATCATATCATATATTGTACATCCAATTTTTTATATCGCAATCATTTTTTTCGATAATGCAGATATTCAATTGGTTTTAGATCAAATTCAGATTAATGTGAGTATTCTAGTCTTGTAACACTCTAAAACCAACGCTAGAGAAACCTTTTTAGACGATTTTTTTTACGCCAATTCAAGCGATTGTTCATTTTCTTGCTACGTTCGTTGAGCTCACGTTGAAGTTTAACCTTAAAAGTGTTATGTGTTATCTTCCAATACCCGTTACGCACCAGAGGATATCAGAGGTTGCGCCTCGCAGCGAATTGTCATTAACTTGTGCGAAAAAATAGATGTTTTCTCGTCTCTGTATGTAATATTGCATTATATATATATATATATATATATATATTTTTTTTTTACAGTGAGATATTTTTCCTTGTGTCATATAGGTTAAGAAAACCTCGCTGGCTCAACTGTAAAATTACATCTTGCATACCTCGGAAATCGATAAAAGATTTTTTTTTTCGAACATGCGAGAATTGGCTTAGCGATTAGCCGCATAAATGTGTTGTAGCCCTCGAAAAGCGACCACCCACTAGAAGACTTTGATGTATTTAATAGCCGCATGTGTAGAAAAGAGCGGAGAACATACTGTCCGGAACATCCTGTCTTTTCCCGCATTAGATCGTGCGTGGGAAGGCCACGTGTCAAAACAAACGAGATAGCACTAGAAAGCTACGAGAAACGCGCGATCACGCTTACGCGTGAGCGAGATGCTCCATCAGAAAAGTGCTCAGTTACCTGCAACGTAGTTGTATGTGCCATCGCTCAACTTTTGCCATATCATAAATTATTGAATAACTTTCTTTAGAATATTGTTTTTTAAATGAATAATAAAAAAAAGAACAAATCATTGAATATTTCATTCAAAAATAATAACAGAAAATCCCTGTAGATACCTTTTAAAAAGTTACCATTCGAATAATCGGTCTGATGTCTGTCTGCAACGTACAGGCACGGTAACTCGTGAGAAAAGCTGCGATTCACAGAGACGGTCACGGTGTGGACTATCAAGAGAAAATATTTAATTACGATTTTTTATTCATTTTCGCATCGCAAGCTTATACCGAAATTATTGAGCTTTGATTTGATACATACTAAAAAAAAAGTACTCATATCAATGAATCTTGAGCGGTTTTCAATAAGGACCTTATACCTTGATAAGTCACATCAAATGTTGGATTTGAATGAAAATTTAGAGACCAAATGGATTTAAGGTTATCGACATTTATAATGTTAAAATATAAGCCGCATTGTAACATAGTTTTGATCATTCGCATAGCATTTTATATAAATTCCAAATCCTATATACACCTTAAAATTGAAAACATTTGTCATACAAATAATCGACAATGACACCAGCAAAACGAAGGAGAAAGTGCGGTGTGTAGCTTGAATTCGATTTCAAAAAGACGATCTTAACGAATAATGCACGAAAAAAAAAAAAAAAAACTAAAGCAAAAACGTAGTTGGGCCAACTCAGCTTTAACGAGTCGACCAGTAATAAGTTGCTACAACGAATTTGCTAGGTGCCTAGAACAATCTCGAATAGTCGACGTGACAACGAAGAGTGAGTTGGTGCAACTCTCTAGTGAGTTCGCTCAACTAATCGTTAAGATTGCACAACCATTTTAAACCAACGCAACGAGCGCTCGCAGCAAAACATTTTTTCTTTCAATCGAAGCGTGTGATAATCAAATTCTCGTCAAGTTTTGCTTCTTTATTAGACATCGACATTTTTCGGCAATGAATGCGGTCGATTGACATTTTTTGCAAAAAATGTTAAGGATAGTCATTTCTTGCAAAAAAAAAAAAAAAAAAAAAATGCTGTCGATAGACACTTTTTGCAAAGACATGCTATCGATGGACATTTTTTTTACAAAGAAATGCTATCGATAGACATAATTCCACAGTCATATTAGAATGCCCTCTGTGACAGATGGAATAAGATATCGAACACAATAACCTTAAACCGTCGTAATTCCATCAACAGGCATCTCCCAGACTTCATGAATTAGAAGCTGATGAGATAGTCCTGTGGATATTCTCTAGCTTGGTACATGGTCAACTCCGAGAGATAAGTCGTTGATACGTTGGTTCGCGATAATGAAAGATCCCTCCGCGTTGCGGTGGCTTGACCGAGGAAAGGTGGTCGGTCATCCGTTGGTTTGGATGTGGAAGCAAGGGCGGCGAGTTAACCGTTATATTCTCTATGAAGGCAAAGTCCGGTCAGTGGACACTAGCTATCTGACCCCCCGTCGTCGTAATATCGCTTTATTAACCCACTTCGGGATCGGACCTCTAACGCGTCCACTAGGCGAACCTTATATGCCTCCAATTTCTATGCTCCATCAGTGGCTAAGTAAAACCGTTATGAACGCCTGTCAACTCTCAACAGTATGAAATTCTACAGTACTTCAATTTACCTTTATTTTCGATATACACACATATATATACGTTGAGGATTATTCCAATAGTCGTGTTAATAACTATTCTATCAAGAGTTACCTATAAAAGGCATAAGAAATAAAATTGTCCAAGTCTTACCCTTATTCTAAATTCTTTTACATTAAAACCTCATCAAGTAGGTATAAACATTGTAATTCAGCGATTTTCCCAAGAAATGCAGCGCACGAAAATAGTGTAAGGAAAAAATGCAAATTTTGTATCGTAGCTTTCATATGAAACTGGTGAACAAATTTTAGTATTCGAAGACTCGTTTTATCTTACGAAAAGTACATTCTACGATGAGTGTAAGAATCTTCGTTAACGTCTTTTTGCCAAAGCTATGATTTTTAGTGTATAAATAAAAGTTTCTTAATTAATAACACCGTAAATAGTTAGCAACACTAAATCCAACTTCCTGTAAATTCAAGATTGCTAAACTCATCCTAGAATGCACTGAAGTTTGTTTGCCTAAAAGCTACGACAGGTTGACAATTTTACTTTTTACCTCGCACTATTTTGGTGCACCGTATACCTTGGTAAGAATAGCAGCGTTATGATGCTCGGTATGTACTTGACGCTGCTTAAGTGTAGAATTTTCAAAAATAAGCCGATTATTTGGAGATTATTATTATTATATATATATATATTTTTTTTCATGACTTTTGTTTGTTGTCTTAGGCAAATTGAAATAATTGATTTCACGATTCTTCCTGTATATTCTGTTATAAGTAATTATTGGTAAATCGGCATTTGTTGAAAATGATTGATTTACCGAGTTATTTATTTATTGATTTATTTACAATAAACGGGACAAGCTGCAAGTTGACCGCTGCGCAACTAACGGTGGCAGAGGAATAGCAACAAAATCAAACACAATAACAATACAATCGTGCAATCTGAAAAATGTATCTATCATAATTATTATAAAATAAGTGTATGCAGTATTAAAATGATCCCACCCAGAAGAAGAAGAAAAAGAAGAAGAAGAAGAAGCAGCTTGTGAGTTGCTTTCTTATTGTTTTGTACCTTTCGTAAAATAACGTCAAAATGGGGACAAGCATGCGCTATCTCAATGTGTAATCTTGTAATTTGAAATTCATCAAACGATGGCAAAACATGTTGTTAAATCCAATAGTTTTCTCGGTAAATTTACAAACGGATTGTACAACTTTTTCCCAGAGGCATTCGTATTGTATTTTATTGGAGAGGATGAAAATTGAAAATGTCTTGGAATATTGTTTGATCGGTGACGCGTGAGAGGATACGCGCCATCTTGGAAAGCATCAAGAGGTGGCTTTCGAGTGAGCTCGAAAGCTCCGTACAGATTCGTCGGTTTTCCAGTATCCTCGTGCGGGAAGTCGCAAATTGGAAGCCGGGAGTGCGAGGGAGATAAAGAGAGTGGAGGGCGATATAGCCTGCGTCCCTGCGCAATATCGCTGTTGGGTGATCCGACAATCCCACGAAACAAGGCTCTCGAATGAGCGCACGCCTGACTTACGCCGTAGCCGGCTCAACGGGCACAAACCCGAGTTTGCACAAACGAAACGACCAGATGTCGAACTGAATATTTTACGGAGTAACCCGGCCACCACTCGACACTCTACGAGACGAGACTCTCTACATACATTTACAACAGCTCAAACGCAAAAGCGCTTACATTTATCTTCTTTTTCGAATACTTTGAATTTCAATGATTTTTGTTGTACCTTTCCGCACTGATCTGTCAAACGATGTTTTTATATTGAAAGCACTAAAATGACAATTGAACAATACTTTTTTGGGCAAAGATATTTTGTCTAAGCGAAGGAAAAGCGATAAACCCATTGAGACAAGGTTTTTGTTTTTGCTGGCATTCCGTGGACTCTTTCTCTCTGATGTACTCTTCCATCTCTCGGTTTCCTCTCGCGGGCTCTTTGGCCAAGTCTACTGGCAGTAGTGGCTGTGTGGAGCCAACCAACCGAGCCACTCGGTGGTCCCCAACTAGTTCAAGTACCACGTGCTCTCGGTGCGCCCTTGCGCTCACGTCCGACCAAGAAGTACTCGAGAGCATTTGCGGTGGATTTGGCGGTGCTCCGCACCCCCCAGGAGCTCCACTTGGATGCGGTAACCGTGGGCTTCTCACTCTCTCCCTCCCTCTATTCCTCCCTCTTTTTCCATCTCGATTTTGCTCGCTTCCACTCTGCTGTTCAGACAGGCTCCACCATATGATACCCCGTGATAATCCTGCCTATCGGAGGGTTCACGACGAGCCACCGCCGTCAACGCTCCTACGGATTACTGCGCTTTCCCTCCTCCTCCTCCTCATCCCATCTTTAGCTTTTCCCTTTATTATTTCGATGTTACTCTCGCGACATCTATTTTCGGCGTGTATTCCTTGAATTTTTCAATGTTTTACAATTCTAAACTCTAATCGTTATACGTTTACATAGTGTTTTGACGGAAAAGCTATATATATATATATATATATATATATATATAGCTTTTCATTTTAAAAGATTTAAATTAGATTTTGTTTTTCACCTTCAATTTATATATACCATTAAACATACAAATGGTATGTGAAAATTTATGTATCAATGAAATACGTAAATGTCGACTGAATGAAAAAAATGAAAATTTTTCTGTTCGAAAGGCAACTTGAACTATTGTTGAACTAAGATGAATGATGGTGATGGTGATGATGATGATGATGATGATATTGTGATTAATTCAATTTCTCACTGAATAGAGGATTAAGATGCAGTATCGGTGACATACCGGCTCGGATCGATGCACCCTTCTCTCTATTCTATGTCGCACATAATCTTGATTCCGAGAACTCCAAGCTTGAAACAGGGCTTATCCAGTTGTTGTGCATAGAGCAGTTCTCAACACGCTCTCCGTCGACATACATAGCCGAGTACAGTCGCATTGCATTCTACGCATTGGCGACCTACGCTACATAACATCTATCTATACAAACTCGTGTACATGTACTTGATATATATGTATTATGTACACACAACGTGGCAATTCACAACGAGATTCGTGGATGCACGCTACAGGAGCCCGCTCAAACCGTACATATACGTGTACAAATGTATATACGTAGGTATATCCATTTGTGTGAAACATACGATGTACACGCGGTAACGGTACCGCGAGTGTACATAGTTAAGGGGTATATACTAACGGGTATACACATACGCATTGGCGCGTATCGCCAGGAACCGAGCGGTTCCTGTTTTCCGAGCGTACGTCGCTAGAGGGCGTTCGCGGAGGCGGCGGCGGCGGCGGCAGAGGGACGAAGGGTGAAGCAGGGTGATGGTGGTTGAGCGAGAGAGGGAGAAAACGCGGGAGGGATTCGAGGGATTGTAGGGGTGGAGGCACTGGATGTAACAAAATCAATAGAGGGGTGGTGCGCGAGAGGAGTTGCGGAGTGAAGAGGAGGACGAGAGGCTGGTGACTGCGGGTGGCGGCCTCCCTCTGCGCAGTCGCAAAACACTCGGGAAACCACCGCCACCCTTAATCTGGCTGGTGAGGCGACGGACTGCGATGGAGAGTACTCTTGCCACTATACCCCCTTCTCCACTGCTTTTACTACAATCGCTATGTATCTCATACACTACTTGCGGCTATATAGCCACAATGTCCTCAAACAAGTTCTTCTTTTTTTTTTTTCTCTTCTTTCTTCCCACTTATCGTTATTCTGACCTTTCGATGTACACATTTTTCTCAATGTTTCGCGAGATTTTGGGGTTAGGCGTAGTACAGTAGCTGGTGCTGCCACCACGTGAGATCAACTCTTTCGGGGCTAGTTCTTATATATATATATATTGTTTTGCTCAGAGATCGCTCCATTTTTAGCTTCATTTTTTACTGGTACTTCATTCGGTGCATTTTCCATTTGAACCCTTTCATTAACATATTCGCAGGTTGAATGAGCAACTGCAATTTCTTAATATTTACCTTGGAGCAATTGTCGAGGATTATTTCGAATACCGGAATGTTATGTTAATCAACGACTGTGAAAGTAAGCTGTGAAAAGTTTATATCTTGGTATTTACCTACCTTCAGTACCGGTAATCAATGCTACTAACCGGAATTAATCCGAAGAATCAAAATATAGGTATACTAAAATTCGGCAAGATGATAAATTGAAAAAGTCAATGTTGTAATTTTTCACTCAAACCTCCGCTACATTTTTCGATAGAAGTACATGTTTTCATTTAAATTTCACGTAGCTTATCGGTTTATCGATAGTTCTAAGAGAAAAGTTCTTTTGGGTGAAACGCGTTTACCGTTTTCAATAATCGCACCTCGGCTCATGAAAAAAGCTCATTGATAAAACTTGCTGGAACTTGGTTCTGGGAATTAAATATCTTACAATTCTTGACATATTCAGCTAACATATTGAGGGAAACATTGGTATTCTTATTTTCCGAAGCCGGCAAATGATTTCTCCCTTGACATTTGATATTCCGTTAGATATTCCAAGTTTTCACAATGATTGATATCGAAGAATTGGAATCTATGGGTCCCCAAGAATCAGCGATGTCCTTGTTTCATGACGCGTGTAGAGGCGTTTTGGTACTCGGACGTATTGTCGGACCCATAGCAGAACGCACATAAGTGCGTTATGCCGCACGGGTCGAGCACGCGCTTTCATTATATTTCATGGGGCTGCACAAGCTTGTGACTTGGTGAGTGGTGCCGCGATTATGGCCATGCCAGAGGGTGGCAAAATGTATTTACAGTCCCGGGACAAATGCCTTGATTTGTACCCAAAGCTTGTGCTCTTCTTACCGTCGGGACGAATCAGGGGTCGCGGTAAAAGCATTAGCTTCCCGTCTAAATGTTTTCCCAACTTGTTTTTCGCTCGCTTGCCACAGCTCCTTGATTTGCGGCGACCGTCATAGCTCGTCCGTCCCAGACGTCATGAGTAACCTCTCTAACTTCTTCTCTTCCTCACAAATGCCAACTTTCGCCACTTCGGAAACTTTCTGTGTCTTTTCTTCCATCAATGTTGACGTACAAAAATTATCAATCCTCTCGGAATATTCCCAATTATGCACAAGCCTCGGAATTTGTTATACACAATTAGTTCGACAAAATTGTTGAACAATAATTGGGCCGAAACACGGTTTGCGAATGGAAAAATAATTCGAGCAATAGATGCCGTTTGAACTATCAAATAATACCCGATTGACTCGACTACTGTCACTTGTTTAATTTTTTTCTTTAATTTAATTTCTATTTTTTCTTTTCCTTAAATTTAAAGTTGTAGCGGAAAAGCCACGAGAATTGCGTAAAATCTACTCAACAGTGGCGATTTGGATCATTTCACTGGCTCTTTCATTGATGTTTTTCTTTCGGCCAAAAGTGCGAGGCTTATGAAGCATTCATAAAATGAATAATTCAAAGAAAAATGAAGGTCTTTCAGTGATTATTTGAAAGTGGATCGACGACCTCGATGAACTAGAAAGCGAGAAGTAGTTGGCGTGATTGTGCAGTACAGTTGAGAGGGGACGCGCGCGCGCGGGCTTGCGAGAAAGCCAGAGAGAGAGAGAGAGAGAGGGAGAGAGAGATGGGGAGGGGGGGGGGCATGGTACCCCTCTCGGACAAAGAACGACAGAACCTCTTTGTTCTCGCGACTCAACGGCTTCGCTTCTCGTGGCCGCGATGTTTTGTCAAGGTCACTCATTCACCACCACCACCACCACCACCACCCTCGATCTTCCCTCTCTTTCTCTTTCTATTACTCCTCCCTTGGAGTTTTCATCCCCCTGGCGCTTTGGACCGGTCTCTCCTGCCACATTTTTCATTGTTCCAGGAAAAATACGTACAAACCACGTTGAAACGTAACAACGACACTTTATTCATTGCACTGTTGCAGTGTTGACTTTGCCGGCGCAAGGGCAATGCCCTTCTGGCAAAGTTCTCTTCTCAAGTCATACAAGGCTCAATGACATTCCCATAAAGAGGGTAAACTTGTAAACAAGGGTAAAGTCTATGAGCGTGAAACAAATAAGTTAAATGATTCTTGGTGCTCTTTTTCTTCACTTCACGTCTTGAGATATGTACTTTTTGTTTTGTTTTTTTATCTTCTTCAAATAGAAAAAAAGGAAATTATACGGTAACATATGTTCATTGCTATAAAGTCACAAATATACATGTTATTCTCTGGGGATGTTTGGTACGAAACTTTCAACATCTACATGCAATTATAGTTTTTAAATAGACAGCATCGAATGATAAATAAATATTTCCGTAGATTATCGACGAGACAAAGTATTGTCGATAAAAGAAATAAAGGTGAAAACAGACGCGGTAATAGTGGAACGTCTAGAAAACAGATGTTGCTGACGGATAACTCAAGTAAAGAAGAGAAAAATAGAATAGAGATAGAGAGAAAGCAACAACGTTTGATGGTAAATGAGATTTTTTTGTCATCGTCCGTGTGACATGGAATGTTTAGCGTGTTCTCCCTCGATTCCTATTGGTGGCACACTGCTGGAAGAGATTCGAGGACCACACGAGGAGATAAGACATGGTGTCGTGTCGTCGAAGAGGCGGCGGCGGCGGCGGCGGCCAAGGTCTTGTCGGGAGAAGGAATAATAAAAGGGAGATCTCGAGGGGTGCCAGCTTCGATAAATTTCATTTATGGTTGTCTCGCTTTTGAAAATTTGGTCGCGTGGCATCTACAAAAATGTCACTGCTTCTTGATTGCGGACAAAGAAGTTGATACCCAAGCGAGGTAAGAACGTTGACGGCGATGGAGAGAAACGATATAGATAGAAATAGAGGAAAGAAAGAAGCTATTGGGTGGCTGGGTTTCGGTCTTTGGTTGGGAGAACGCGACAAGTTTCTCAATTGGCCAGGTGCAAGACACGCGCTGACGACCCTTCCTCCGATGAGGCAGGATCAACCGGAGAGATAGGTTATTTAGGGAACGAAAATCCCCAAAAAGTTGATAGACAGTCTACACTCTACTGGCCACCAGTTATATGACTCGTATGATTCGGGGACTTTAGACTCGCATCAAAAGCATTTTCTTTATTTTCCTTTCTACCTTTTCTGACAGTCAATTCTTTGTCCCACGGGGCATCGCTATCTTCATGGGTTTAAATGTCTCCTCCAGGTGCAGGACACGCGCTAGCTCCATTCTTAAATAGAGCTTCACAGCAAGTACCAATTTATGGGATACGGATTTTATGAGATATACTTGCATTCTCATGAAAAATTTACTTTTTACAACTCATGTAAAAAACGTTTATCGATGAATACACTAATCTATATATTCCTTGCCTCTAACGTTTCTTTTATTATTATATTAGTGTGCATACAATTTTTCCACAAATAAAAGAGCGAGAAAATCTAAATTTTAAAAACGTATTTATTTAAAAAGTTTCAAATGTTCTTTTTCGCTCTGATGTCAATGATACGAATCCATCTTTGGAAAACTGTCTTGGAAATGTTATTGTTTAAGAAAAAAAAATTCAAGGAAAATTTTTCTCCGAGACAACCAAGTTTGGTCTTTACTGTCGTTTTCATGTCGTACACGGAGACAATTTTCTGCTTCGTAAATTGTGTTTATTCCATCGGTTTAGCGGTGTTTGCCATAGAGTAAGGAAAGGTGAGGCAAAGTGGGCCAGTAATTTGGGAAATAAAAGGTGGGGCAAAGTGAAAATGTTTTTATTGTTTAAAGCGACAAAATCTCGGAATAATACAATAAAAAACGGGAAAATGTGGAATACTTTTGAACTTGAAAATAATTGCGTTCTATATCCCAAATTAAGGAGAAAATAAAAAAAACTCCTGCGGCATAGTAATAATGATCATTATTAGTATGTTGGATAGCTGTCACAGTTGCTATTCGTTCAGTACTTGGTTATATAGTTGTGGCATAGTTGAAAAAAAAAATGGTATTTATTGGTATTTCCGCGAGCTCCTTTTTCTCCGTGTACATTGCGCGCCCGAAAATACCCCTGGCAAATACTTTAAGGCTCATTTTGGAATAAACTTGGAGCAGCTAAAACTGAAACTTGAGAATTTTATTGAACAGCAATTCAGTTAAATCTTGTGATCCAGCTGCAGGGCACGCACTCGTACAAATATCCAAGCATCTCGGAGAATAAATTACGGAGCTATACGAATTTCAGTTGATTTCTGAGACTCCAAAAATTATCTTCCCTTCGTTTCTGAATATTCCAATTCACAAGAGCTTTGATAATTTGTAAGAAAAAATGTATTTACTTCGGAGCAGATTGAAAGTGCGCATTCCGCTCAACAGTTGACGTGCAAGTCAGTGCCGGGCTAAGCGGTCACCCATCAAAGTTATTACCGCGAACAAAGCGAGCTCAAGTGGAATTAGGGACTGCCGAAGCGACACACCAGTCACTGATCCTTTCGGTTTAATTGTCACACCATCAACTATTATTTTGACAATTCACTCATCTTCTTTCGCGAATAAATCTCGCATTTTACATCATTTTCATACAACACCATGTAGATTTATTTCTCTACAATGCGATATATAAGTCACGAAAAAGCTTACATCCATTGATTAGTATTCTTTACGTTGTTCGAATTACCTCAATTTTTCAGGATTAACATCCCGTGAAAAATGTTTTTTCCTCTCCGTTGGATTATTCCGATCATGCCCAAGGCTCGGGAGCGGAAAGATAACGACAAGGAAGACGGGCCATCGGCTCTGCGGAAGGGATGACGGTATTTGTGGGTGTAGAGGAGGACGTGTCAGCATCTTGTGACACCGGCGAGTCGTCGGGCTCGTGGTACGCCCTGCGACGAGGCTCATTCCTACCGGTGAAACATCCATCTCAGTTCTTTGTGTTCCTCCGTTGACTGTTAAACACCTGGAGCTCGGAGCTACTCAACAGGGGCTCAACTACGATCGGACCTCACTCATATATCCGATACACTCCCCGCCACTAATCAGTAAGGACCAATGCTTTGGCAAATACAGAATCAAAATATCGTACGATAAAACGAAAAATGTTAAAAATTTTCGCGGGCTTCAAACTTTCGGGGCCACTTTTCTTAAGGACAAATTTGCCAGGGGATTAACTTGTCCTTGAACTTCTAGCAAATATGCTAGTTTTCGTCTTGAAAGACCCTTTGAATTATCAGTTTACGGAAATGAAAAATTGGGAATGCGACACATTTTTACGAATCATGCGGTCGATAAATCGTTGATTGACAACTTTCACCGAGACATTGACATTGTGGCTAATCGATTGCGTACGTTACCGAGCAATTTAAAATTTTTTTTTCTCCTATGCAAGCTGTGTGACTTGTGGTCTCGCGCGGATTTCACGGGTTACCTACGACTCTTGCACGTAAATATTGACGAACGAGATTCCTTCAAAAGCTACGGTTAACGGGCATATTTTCCGCGTGCTTGAATATCGTGCGTCTACATGATTCGTATTATGCTTCGTCCTTTTCTCTTTTTCTACCATACGACGGACAGTCGGGTGGCCTCATGGCTACTTATATGAAAATATCACTGACTTGCGATGTCTCCGACGACATCGAGCCTGCTACTGCCCCTGTTAGTTGGATGACGCGTCAAGTTTCCCTTTCGCCCAGCGGCATCAAACAAGTCACTGCGTCATTGTGCACGAGGGATATAACCGCTCTTCAAGCGAGATTTCTTCTGACGTTTTCCATAGCTGGTTCGTTTTCCCGTCTAAACACATATTCTTTGAATTTCGAGTAGCTGTACATTTACATTTACATTCGAGTTTCACGAGTTACTTTATTTATCATTGTACATCAAAAATTCAGAAAGCTTTTTGAAACGTGGCTTCAGGAAGCCTTTTTTATTTTTTATTTTTTATTTTCAATTTTTTATTGTCCTTTTGACATTTTACTATCAAAACCTCGAGTATTATTCCTTTAGAGATTATAATTGCAGTGAACGACATATTAAGATGACGATGAATTTATTCTGTAAATAATAAAACGGAAATACAAATTTCTATGTTCCATCGAGGATGCACTCTTCGACAGATAAAATATTAAATAATGAAATACTAAAATTTCTTTGCCGATTTGGTAAGGTCACCCTACAACGAGTGAACATTTATATCTTTTACTCGATACCGCATTGTCATACACTGTGTGTCTCAACAAAATTACAGTATTATAATAGTTGTTCTGTATTTCATGAGGTTGTAATGTCAGATTTTTGGAAGCAAGTGTATCATTTACAGGATTTTTGTTAAGGTTACTGGGCCAACTTACGGTAATTATATTAAATATCACGAAAATGTAATTGTTTGGGAGAGAAGAATTTTTTTTCTCAGTGTCAATGGAAAATCTCGTAAGCTCTCACTAGAAAGTCAAACTTCTCATGACGGTTTTGGCGTCTATTGAAGCGACTGGAAATCCAGGTGTACGGTCATCTCTATCCCCAGGGGAGCTTCGTATTTCAAGCCGTCGTACGGGGGAGGTGGCAGGTGTTGCTCTACGAGTCAATCGCTCACAACCGAGCCATGTACTCACAACTGCGACATTTCTTCTGGGTTTTTTCGGCAATAAAGAATCACTGATTTAGCTCTTGGTACACGTATAGCGTATCAAAGCCTTTCTTTTCCATGGTATTCCTATGGGAAATTATATCTAATACTTACCTAATATTGACACATCATGCTATGTACCTATTGCCAATACGATGAGTATCAAGATTTAAGTTTTTTTTTTTTTCCAAGAAGTACTCGTTGCGACGGATGTTAAAAGGGTTGACACGCGCGACACGGATTGATGACGAGCTTGCAAAATCATATTTCACTATGAGTTTAAAATATAGAAAAATTGTGCACTATTTACTTTCTCATAACCGTTCTTTCTATTTTATAAAATCGACTTAAGAACATCAGTTACATTAAGACGTTAAAAGCACCGCTCTTTAATCTTTATCATTTTACAACTGATAATAACGTAATGTCGGTGATTTTCAAGTCGCTTCCATAAGAACGTCATAACATCATCTTGCGTCTCTCATCGATGTCTCATTAGAGAAATTTATCGAGAGCAATGGATGTTTTTGTATAGCGAGCTTCGACAAATCGTCCGAGAAGGTGGTTTTGTCCTCGAGATGTTGGCTGCTGAATTCTTTTGCACCCCATGGCTCTACGTGAAATTTATCAATGAAATGTCGTTCTCTGATGTACGTGACTTGGCGTTTATTATGTTGAATGAATATCCCTTGCGGTAGAGTAAAGGAACTGCATTCACCTGAGACTCGTACGATCGCTCACTGGGTGACAGGAAAGAAGCCAAGGTTTTTCTCTTCTACAGTTAGCTAGTGCGTTTCCTACACCTAGTTGCAGGGCTTTTCCGTGACCCTTACAAACTCGGCACATCCGAGCTGTCGCTCGTCAAGGTGAAAGCATTAACGATAAGGGAATACAGTGTAGTAAAAGGATACTTGGACCATTTTCTTTCAACACATTTTTCTTCCATTACATTTTCGCAATCACACGATGACACTCCTGATTCTCTTCAATCTGTTCAAGTGTCTCGAACCTTGAGCAACTTTTTCGTGTAAAATCTCTCCGAGAGATTGTCAATATAAAATATTAGATAAATAATACCCACACCGTTGGCATTTAATCTGGTGGGTATATTTACCGATAGTAAAAAATCAATTTTAACCACTTACAGTATACATCAAGCACTATAATTATGCAATTTTGTGCATTGATATGGCGCACCATAAGATTATGGGAAAAAGTGTAACTATTTTAATTTGTCGTAAACTTTAGATCAAACTGAATGGTAGTAAGTGTGTTCCGATGGATCATTCTGTTTCTAAGAGAATAAAGCATTCCGAATTGAATATAGGATTTTTTTTCTCATGCTGTGAAATCAAGTTATCAATTTTAATTTTGTAAAAAAACGTTTATTTTTCAAAAACTTACCACATATTGGACTGTGATTAATTGAGTTTTCACGGCAGTCAAAAATCCTATATTCCATCCCGGAATGCCTTCTCTTAGCAACAAAATGATCCATCAAAACACACTTACTACCATTCACTTTGTTACACGTTTGTCCTATAATCTTATGGTTTATGAAACTTTATATTGAAATTTTTGAGCTGACTTGGTCCCCTCAAGCAATCATATCGATGAACAACAGAGTATTATTATAAAATTATTATCATTTAAACGAATTAATTGCCGTATTTGGATAAAGAGATTGTCATATCTCGGCTCGATTTATTTCCAATAATTGGGACAGAAAATATTATTGATTTTTTGAAAATTTCGAAAGTTTGGGGAATTTTTTTTCTTATCTATCTAGATGTGACTGCTATCGATAATAACATTGCATCTTCCATGGCTTTTCAAAAGTCAATACGTACATGAGAGAAAAATAACGTGCATGATTCGACTCTCGTGGTCTTTTTGTCAATACATTTTATTCTCCCAATGTACTCTATGCTGCTGTATTGCTTTTTTACTCTTTCGGTTTTTGTTCACTCTTTGAGTTTCTTGGAAACTCGCACTGTAAAATAGACAAATAATCGCCAGTGAGGAGAGGAGCAAAGGGATGGCGGGGCACGCCACTTTTCGTGGATAAAGTTTGCCCATTTGCGATGAGAAAAGGAACTTTTATTACGTTGTTATGAAGACGTATGAGAAACTCGGTAACCAACGTTACAGTTAGTTTTAATGTTTACTCGAGCGCGTGGTGTCGTTTCATTGCGGCGTCAAGAAACGAAAACGATGGTGTCGAAGTAGACGGCTTGCCGAGAACTTGACAATTTTTTAAACCTATACCTACCTATCTTACTTTTCACTTGTTAGCTCGTTCATAGGTTTTTATTCTAAAAAAAAAAAAAAAAAAAATACCATAAAACTATTGTGAAACGTGCGATGATTGGATGCATTTATGGTTAGTCACAAATTCACGGGGAAGCATACATGTGGATCGCGTTGCGTACGAGTAAAATATTCAACGATCCCGTTGTTCGATCTTCTCCGCCGAACGTCTTTGTGAGCGTTATGAATATCGTAATAAAATATACAAGTCCAAGTACTCGGGTAAAAATCGCACTGAATGAAACTGCAAAGTTAGGCGATTGCATCTGCGACACCTTCACGGAGGATCCCACGACTGTGTAAAAGAACGGGGGTTTGTAGAATCATCAGCGCGAAGCTCAAGACATAATTTCCTTTATGTCAGACATAAAGCTCAATTTTAATCGCCCCTGGCAAGCCTCCGCATAATAGTGAAAGAAAGAAATGAGCTAGCTTGAAACTATGTTAAATATGGCAGGGACAATATTGTTCCGGTGGGTGTGTACGTATATTTATCTCCATTCTTGTTTTAGATTCCGTAACCGGTGGAAAGTGAGATGACAAGGGGTGAGAGACTTGAAAAGGTGAGTCCTGAGAGTTTTTATGTGAGAATCACATTGTTAATGGTACTGTAAAATTTGAAGGTTTATGGAAGTGTTGGTAGATGCGCTCGTCAATCAGATCTCGATTCTTCTACACCTTCTTCTTCTTCTTCTTCTTCAAGACACCTGTAAGCCCTTTCTCCATCAGACCCAGAGTAATCTTCAATGAACCTCCACTCCTGATCATTCCAAGATCCTCCACGATCCATCATCCATCATCCTCTGAGTATTCCAAGAACCTCTATGAGTTCTTTCCTCAGGCCCTCAGTTTTTCTAACGACATTTGTAAAGGATCAGGATCTGATATTTCTTAGTTCCTTGTATGCACCTCATGAAACCCTGATTATCACAAGTTCTCCCACGTGTAAACGACGAGTCGACTTAAAAGGCGTGTAAAAGGGGGCATGTAGCCACACGAAACCCTAGTTTCCCTATAATAGTTTCCCCTAGCTCCCCTATATAGGTATTCATTGTTTGGCCACATCGCTCACCGTATCTCACTCTAAAATCAGGCACGTCTCACTCTCGTCCATTCCTTTAATTTGGCAGCATCCGTTTCCACACTGTCGAAAGCACCAGCCCCCTATCCATGCCTTTCGCTCAACATCCGGAAAAGCCACACCTTGCCCCTTCGTGCGCCGCTGTTTCTACATCGTACTGTCGTTGTTCCGTCTCTATTTATCTTTTGCAACGAGACGAGCAAAGACAGGATGTAAGTCGAGGGAAGCGAGAAAGGCGGAGAGGAGGAAGAAACGTCACCTCGAGGGCCCAATTAGCGCCGCCACGAGTGTCATCACGCCGCGGTTTCTGCATTCGCCGCGTGTGACTGCCGCTTCCTGCGAGCCGAGTTCCTCATCTCTATAACCCCTCGTCCCTCTTCACTCTTCACTCTCCACTCTCCACGCTGCGCCTTTTCCTCACTCGCCTGGGCTTACCTCAGCATTTCTCACTTCCATACCTTCCGCCACTTTCTCCAGTCTGTATGTATATCCCGTCGTCATCGTAACCCTCTTTTTATCCACCGGGAAAACGCAATTTACCTTGACTCGCTTCCACACTCAAACTCCAGCTTGGACACTTGGCAAAGGTGATTATATATGCTATGGTATACAATCAAATCTTTAATAAGTCAACGTCTTTGATGCAATTTTATCTATATTTTACTGATGGTTGCATCGCGCTGCACTCGGTAAAATCACGCTCAATTTTTTCCTTTCTCGATATTCCACGAGCATCAATGAGTTGTACTACTGTGCGATGGATGAAAAATTACTATGATCATCATAGACAAAGTTAACGATGATATATATATTCATGTATAATATCTAAAGACTGGTAAACGGTAATATTTCATTTAATAGTCGCCCGGACTATTTGAATGGAATCGGAAAAACTTGACTATCGGGTCGGCGGCAGTTGGACTTTTAAAGATCAATTGGCTGAAGGCCTTGGGAAAAAGAAAATTGAGTACAGGAAGTCGAGATAACTCGCTATCGAACGGGGTTCCGTTTTCCGCTTCGTCCCTCTTTATCTTTGGCATCGAGCCTTCGTTCTTGGAGGCTTCTGTTTGCACCTTCCACTCGAGGTGAAATGGTTACTTCAAAACCACCCTTGAGTTACTGCATCGTCCCATTTTACTCCTCCTTCCAATCGTTCTCATTTCCACACCGTATTATCCAATTTCCGCTCAAATATACTTCGTAAAATACAATAATTGCGCATTCCGTGGTATCTCCTCTGCTGGTGTAGCGCTTTTCGGGCTGCGTCGAGCTCGATCCTTTTGCAGTTATGTAAAACGTCCATTTTTTTCACTAGATCATCGCGGATACAGCGGTGGAAGGGGGATCCGAAAGTATACTTGGCTTGGTTATGCGAGTAGCCGCATTGGGACTGTCTGTGTCAAGGCGCACCAGCATTACCACAAAACACTTTTCATATTTATAGCTTCCTTTTTTGTCTTCTTCGATAAGCCAAATCTTTCTCTTGTCTATCATTCGATACAGCAGAATACGAGGCGGCCATACGTTCCGTTTTTTTTGCCCGTTTCTTCAGCCTCCGACTTCTATCCAATTGATTGTATCATTCGTATTAGGATAATTTCTTTATTTGAAAAATAATTAAATTTTTAACTAATCCAATGGTTACAGCGTTTAAGACAGTACTAAGTAACGTCCGATACTTAATTGTTGTATGTGAAACAAACGTAAGATTATCATGACCATAGGAAAATGCAAAATCACCTATTTCGGGACCACCCTGCAGTGGTGCAATCGATTTATCGTCGAAGCCACGTTATGCAACGCACATGTGGCCAAAGACACAGAGGGTCCTAACGTTCTGGGGTCGCATCATCGTCCATCGAAGGTGGATCGGAGCTCACTCTCATCTAATTGTAGCCGTAACCTTGTGGGGAAGGGTATGATGCGCCTACCTCTGGCGACTATCCCATGGATTATACAAAATTGATTGCCGAGCGTTTGGCTACGATGGAAAAAAAGCGTAACGCGAGTGTCTATATGAGCATTTGACATTTAAGAGCAACATCCCACGGAATTTGAGGTTTTTCAAGAAGCAAGTATAAGAACTTGCGCCGGAGAACGCCGGAGAAAGTGACATGCCTGAACGTTATTGTTTTGGAATGGTATAGAGGGACACTAAATCCAAGCGATCTCCCGTAGCTCGAAAAAACAAATTGATATTAAACTTTGTATACCGATGTATCATACATATTTTTTCCATGTGACTTTTTCTATAATACGTGTCGATCCCTCGTAACGTTTTGACAACTAGGAAAATAGTAAATTGCAGGGAAACCTTTTTTTCTACCTCAAACAACGTGGATGATTTTTTCATGTATAGATAATCATAGATAAATCTAAAATAACTCGAGATAAATGAATTACGATGCAGACGCAGTTAGAAAAAAAGCAATTTTCCTCGCAAATTGTATCCCCTCAAGAAAAATATAAGTCATTGATAGAGGTTTATTGCGAGAAATACAAGACAGACACTTCCACTTCCACTTCTCGAGAACGATGAAAAATATGTAACTTTCCACTTCGTTCATGACGTGAATAAAGAAAAATAGTAAAAAATAATGGTTTAAAAAAGATGGTTTTACTCCGACCATGCGGATTGTAGAGACAAACAAGAATGAGATGCTTTCACCTCGTTCATTAATTATTTAATTACTTTCCCGCAGGTGTTTTGTTTTCATTCCCTCCTCATGTCACGAAAGTGTCCCGTGTTAAAACACTCGCCGCTCCTATTCATTTCCCACTATATTCGTGCACCCGTCGCCGTATACACTCAACATTTTATTCCCTCTTTTTACTCATTTTTACTATGTTTCCATTCGCGAATGCCCGAGGTTCGAAAGTGCGAGCGAAGTGGCGTGTCGAGTGGTCTCTCTCGTTGACAATGGCGTCGTTAGACCTTATCCTCATCCGCGGGGAAACGGACAAGAATTGCGAGCAACCTGGCAGCTGTGCCTCCCTCAAACCCCTTTTTGCTACCCCTTCCGCCGTGGGCCAAGCGCAAGTGAATTTCTCCGAGAGTGCGAAAAAGATACGTAGTAACGAATGATATAGTGGCAACGAGAAAGACGCGAAAGGCAAAGAAAACGAAAAAAACAAAAAAACAAAAAAACAAAAAAATTCAAACAGAATAAGTGAACAGGGAGAACGCGAGATTGCTCGACTCCGTACCAAGTGTCATTCAATTGCATATCCCAATTAAATAACAGGCAAAAGGGCGACGTAGCGTCGCGTAGCAGCTTCTCCCCACGACGCCCCCTAATTGCGAATAAAAAGGAAGCGAAATAAACACTCGTCAACGCCGCTCGTACTCGGCTCGTCCTACGACGAATGCGTTCTCTGCCCTTCGCGAACTGCAAAGCCTCTCTCCCGGGTCCCCAGTGCTCCTGCAACGCATCCCCCTCCCCCTCCCACCCTCCTCTTGCTCGAAAGGGCGAGTGTACCTGTGAATGCTTAGTATGCGTGAACGCTTTCCAGCTTCGCTAGGATGATGCGGAGAATACTCGCGAATCACATAATGATTTGCTATCTTTCTTCTCGAGTGGAAGGGAAATGCATCCCTGCTCCGTATCTTGATGAATCTAGAGCTTCTGCATAACGAAAGTGCACTGTGAAATATATTCGTGGTTGAGCGTCTCGAGTCCCAATGTCGGTTACATTAGTCGCGATTAAATAGGATGTTATTATTCAGTGACAATATGCCAAGTTTTTTTTTTTTCATTATGAGCTCTCATCCTAATTTTCTTAGTTATATCGAACAAGTAGTGAACGCCTTATTCTATTTTGAAATTGAGTAATTGAAAAAAACAAAAGAAAACAAAAGAAAAAAATGATTAATTGCTGGGTGGAAATGGACATTGATTTATACACAAGATGTTTTGTGTTGGTTACACTGATTTTTGCAGATGTTTCTCATAATTGAAAATATTCACATTATTAAAATTTTTTTTTGCGATTCTTTTGAATAATGGAACCGATAATTTTCCATTAAATGTGGCACCGTTCAAATTTTATAGAATTTACAGGAATGTGGAATCGAAGCCGCGAAAATCGACTAGACAACGGTATTGATGCAAGTTGGATTCTCAAAAATCACGAACCCCATTGACGTGTCTAGAATTATAACGACATTTTGGATCGATGTATAAATGGTGGTATAGACTGGTATATAGAAAACCCCGACATCCAGGTCTGGTAATGTCTACAGGTAATTCACGAATAGCCTGATAACGCTATAGAATAAAAAGTCGGGGAAAAGGTAAGGCACAGAACAGGAAGAGTAGGTAACGTAATTAGCACAGGCAAATGAACTAATTACGAGAATGCGAACGACGAAGTAAGTGACAAAGAGCCAGTGGTGCTTTGGGAGTGGTTGGATCCGGAGACACGAGCATCGGTAACGAGACTGCAGCTTCTTGTGTCTGCTCAATCTTTTTTTCATCACTATTTCCCACATAGACAGAACGTATGAAAAAAGAAGTATATATATATACACGCTTGTCGCTCTTCCCATTTTTCACTGCGCTCTTGCTACAAGTGCACGCATGCTCCACCTCCATCATGTATATCAACTTTTTCTGCACTACACGTGGGACACTGAGTTATTCGGATATATAGATATACAGCAGTCTCAACGCGATGCTTCCGGCAACGAGTTGCAACGAAGAGACAGCAGAAAGCCATATACACGATTCAACGAAGAATCGAAATGTTAATTAACGACGCTTCCTGAACAGACTGACGGAAGAATAATAATGAAGGAAGGTTGGTTATGCACGACGATGGACTTACAATCCAGATATATCAACATTTTAATTTCCTTATCTCTATCATTTTAATCATTTGTTCGCTGCCTAAATGTCTCGTCATTTAAAATAATGATGATTAACCCTTTCCAAAATAATCATTGGTTCCCTAGATAGTAATTGACACTCTTTAGCATGCATTGCCTTCGTGATTATTAAAAAAATTCGATCTGATAAAAAATTATTCATTTATTTGAGAGACAATTTCAGCATAACAAGCTTCTGTACGATCCTGAATTCCTCATGATATTCAGATTGTACCGCCAAAAATTAATGGGCATCCAGAATATAGCGAATTCTGTATAGTAGAAATCGTAACTTGAGTCGCAATATTATTACTACCGGTTACATTGTTTATTTTTCCAATGACCATGAAAACATTGTTGTCTCCACAGGGAAATATGTGGTCACTGGTTGACTAGAAAAACTCTACACGATCTTAATTTCGAAGCCTATTAATTCATGACAATAAATTTTTCATATCAGGTGTTCTCCGGAAATTCTGAAAACGTGATAATTTCGACGAGCGATCCTGGAGAGATTTCTCCCAGAGACAAAGAGTCAACGAGATTATATTGAGCGCACGGTAAAACTGGGCTCTTGGGACATCTTCTCGAAATTAAACGGCAGGCTGAACATCGGGGCTGCGACAGGAGTTGCAGTAGGAGAAAAGAAGAGAAGTGATAAGAGGAGAGGAGAGGAGAGGAAAAGAGCAGAAAAGAGCAGAAAATTCAGTGTGTTGCTCGTTATACGGCCCTGGCTGTATCCCATATGCATTCTCTGTGGCAGTGCCAGTAAAACCGAGGACTGCCAGTGGACGATGAGTGTGAGTACGAGGTGAGGCTGAGGCTGCCATTGCAAAATGGCAACGTCGTAATTAGTATGCGCGTCCGCACGTTATGCACGTGACGGCACTCGCTCACTCGCTCAGCCTACTCTTCTCCTCTTTTTCCTCGCCCTCCTCACCTCTATGTAGGTACATATACAAATATATGAGGTGGCGTTGCGTTCGTCTGGCGCCGGAGGAAAGGGAGTGTTGCAATTCGCACTTATGTTCGCCAAGTGTACCAGCGACACCACCGAGTTCCGTATTATACACGCATATGGCCCAAGAGGTCCTCACACAAACAGTGAGTGAAAGAGAGAAAGTGAATGACGTACGCGCGCCTCTACCCAGGCCAAGCGTTGGCGTTGGCGTTGGCGTTCCCCACACTGTTGATGGCCACTCGCGCGTACATGCGTGCACTTTTTGTCCCTCCGCTTCCTCTCCTACCCTTCTTCACTTCGTTCCTCACTCGCACGCCCTCTTCTCGCGCACTCGCCGCTTTTCACCGACTTCCTCGACTCTCCCCCCCCCCCCCCCCCCCCTCTCACCTCGCGTACCAGTGTTACTTTCCCGAAAAAGTTATTATACGCGAGTTGTGGCATTATTGTACATCATTAACGTATTTTTCGAGATAATTATCCCCTTCAGCTAGTCATGAACATAAATAGGGGTATAATTTTTTCCCGACTGCGCTTAAATTACGTGTTTTTGACCCGAAAAAGTGACTGCGAGCAGTGCGCATGCGCGGCGGTCAAAAATATGGACCAAAACTCTCTATGGCATCTTGTCCACGGTTTTTCTTTGCCCGGCACGCAGTTCCCAGCGTGACCACCGCAGCGCTTGCAACTACAAAGAGCGACACCATTGTCTGTACAGGGTGAGCGACCGGCGGTTAAACGTCCACCTGTCATGTCCACTGTCAAACTACAAGACCAAAATGTCGGAACTAGAGCAGAGCGACGAAGAAAACGATATCTTCTGGGGCACATATCCAGAGGTGCTTAAAGCTACTTTTTCCTAATTATACCACATTAAAATGTATTATGTGTAACTCGATCGCTTTATCACGATGGTCATATTCATTTTTCAATTATAATTTTCTACCTCTACAGTACGATCCGCCACCGGGGGGCTTTGCCCCTCGACCCCATACACAAGATCCTACTACATATACAACTACAGGTACAGCATTAACATTACGAAAATTCGCAAAATTCATGGTGATTGTTTTTCCGCAATAAAATTCCGAAATTATTATTTTTTATATTTCTTTATATTTTTGGAGATCTTTTTTTTCTGAATGCAGGTAGGTACTTCCTTATCATTTTTATTGTATTAAAATTTTTTCTTAGGTGGCCCACTTTGCCCCTCACTTCCCTACATGGTGTAATAAGATAACGTCACCGTCATTTCAGTGCATTTGGATATAAAAAATATCGTATGAAACGCTGGCGGGAGCGCGAGTTTCACCGAGTGCGAGGTTTGCTGCCCGAGCAAGAGCGTAATGTACTAGTTCATTCAATTTACCGGACATAATTTTCTTTTTTTTCTTTCTAAATAATTTGAATTTCATAACTACGGCAACGCAATGATCGTTGTATAATTAATGTTACAATACATCAAATCGATTTTTATTTTCATTCTTAAATACTTCCTTAATCTCCATAAAATTGTGGCCTAACAATCGAACCGACTTTGAATTTTTTTTCATGATGAGATTATTGCGATTATGAAATTACAATCCTACAGAATATTGCCAAGTTTTCGTTTTCCATTTTTCTTTTTATTTTTTATTAAATACAAATTATACGGTTTCTTACCAATCATTTCATTAGAAATTTGGCGTGAACAATTGTAAAATCATCAGTTTGTCGTACGAAACTGTCGCAAATATAAATAAAAAAATTGTCGAGTACTCAAGAAGTACCGAAAAAAGTAATCAAGAGGTTACGAATAGTGTCTTGGAGAAAATTTTTTAAAACTCGCAACTGTAATTACTGACTGTAGCCGGTACGTGTGTGTGTGTGTATTATGTACCAAGTCTTCTGATGGAATGTCTCGCGAAGCAGAAGTGTCGGCATTCGCACTCGCGTAATCCGAGTAGTGACTGAAAGTGAAATGCACGAGGTTGAAGGAGAGGTGAAGGGATCGTTGCGACTGCCTTGACGTACAAGGGTGGATCGAGGAGAGAAGGCTCGTTTTCTCGTTGCAGCAACCCTCGACACGCCTCGAAGGAGTTATACGCGGTGCACTGTCTGCGCAGTTCTTTTTTTTTCACGGGGGCACACGAGCCGCTCGCTGGAGCTTGTTTAATAATGACGCCCAACAGCATAAGGATAATGCGTAGCTTACACCTTATACCGTACATGGCTGCTTATTATTGCGCTTATCATGGACCGAGATTGTTTATGCATCGCTCGTCTTTGCGGTCTGACTTAATTATTGCGCTTCTAGATTGGATAATTATTAATTTTGAGTCACGACTGCAGCTAGGGTGGCACTGGGTATCAGCCAGACGCTGAAATATAAATTTTCTTTGCCCTTTAGACTTAATCCAGTCCCACAAAATATTCGTTGAATTTTCCTCTCGTTGGATAATCTCTACAAGTATTTTTATTCTACGAAGCTGATGACACACTCGGATGTCATGCCTCATTAATTTCTGCCAGAGCAGCCGAAGCTTCCGTTATCGAACGTCAGCGACGAGACGACACTCGAAGCCATGGAAAAATAATAAAACAAAGAAAAGAAAAGAAAAGAAAAGAAAAAAAAATAATGATTCATCCAACCCTCGAGGGAGGGTCGACAATCGGTGGTAAATTAGCTCGCGAGCTAATTACGCCGAAAAGGCGGAGTTCTGAGGGTGGTGGGATGAGAGTGAGAGTGAGGGGTGCCGAGCCAGAGCCCTACAGACAGACAGCGATAGCATCGGCGAAGAGGAGAAAAAAAGCATTGGAGTGAGAAGAAAATCAGAGCGCAAAAAAATAGCCTTTCAGTGTAGTATGAGCTTTGAAGGTGCGACGTTAGAGGTATAACGCGCGTTCGCGCGCAAATCCGCGCTCGGGGGCTACATACATATCAAACGGAATTTGCCCGCGCGCATACATGCGGTTCGTCGACAACGCGTCACGGCAAAAGCGGCAACTACCGAGGGAATAAGCCAGAGGAAGTAAAAAGAGAGAGAGAGAGAGAGAGAGAGAGAAAAAGAAAGACGCGGAAAGGGTGAAGCTAAAACTCGAAGCGACGTTGCTTCGGCTGCTACCTTTCCTAGATGTTGCAGTAACGCTTAATCCACACGCGTGTTAATTCGCCGCGATCGCAGGACGAATAAAGGAATAAAGGTCCTTTTTCGAGCGGCGCTCGGCGCTTCACTCCCTTTCACCTTCTAGCGTTGGGAGACCCGTCACCACGGATGGATGAAACTCGCTGAGCCGCTGTGGCTTCTGACGCTTTTGCTACCGCGTGCATTTCGTGCGCGTTTGCGCGTTTGACTTTACCTACTTTTTATTTATTTTCTTTGTACGCTCTTGCACTTCAGCATCCACGGGCGCGTTTCTGCCGCGCCAAAGTGGAGATAATTCGGCCTTTGAGTTTTCCATCCCAGCAGTGGTGGGATTAAAGCTTGCGGACCGTAAACGTCTGTTGATGTTACGCCAAAAGAGAAGCATCCGAATGCTTCGAGTCCACATATGCTAAGCAAAATGTTACGTGTACGTGTGTAACGGGTACTCCTATATTGGGTGGTAATAGAGGAGAAACGGACGAGGGGAAGGAAGATAAATAACGAGATCTAGACGGAGAATTTGCGCGCGGGTAGCGGCAAAATTAACGAAAAACAAAAAAGGAAAAACAGAAAAGAGAAAGGAAGACGACAATACAAGGGGAAACTTTTTTATTTTATTAGAATGTGAGTGATCGAAGGCTCTGGGTAGAGGAGAACCATATTGTACAACGTCATGGAGCCATGTGCGTTGCTTCACAAGCTGAGAAACGAATACTACGATAATTTTAGTCACGTAATCTCTATCAATTATGTTACGGTTGAAACCTTTCGGAACGTGAGAGGAGAACTTACTTGTGTTTGTGAAACTTGCTGAATTGAAAAGAAAATGACACCACCGTTTTCTTGAGAATGTTAATTTCCTGTCGTTTATCGCCGATTGCACTATCCGTATCTTGTATTACGGCATGTGTGGTTTTTCGATTCCTCTCAATCCTCCATTTCTCTTTTTGCACTGCCAATCCTTTTGCCACTCACTTATTATTAGCTTGTTGCTTTGTTTTCGTGAATTTTTTTTTTTTTCCCGACATTTTTATGTCACGATACTTGAAATGGTCTAAAACATCGAGGAAAATGATTTTTACGGAATGTCTGTATGTGTCTGTATGTGCGCATTTCCTTGTACGCACGATAACTGTCGTAATTTTCTACCGATTTTCTTCTAATTTGGCACTCAAATACTTTATCATGTAACAAAAGTTTGGGATTGTATTTGACGCGAATCGGGTGAAATTTTTTTTTCTTACAGCATTTTTAGCATTTTGACAAAATCGTTTTCACGCTATACATTACGCAATTAAAGAGGTATCGGGAATAAGAGGTATCGGATATAAATGGATTACCCGTAAAACATTATGTGCACCAAATTTCGCGAGAATCTGTCCAACCGTTCTGATTTTATTACAATTTAAATTTTTTTTTTTAATGTCTGCAAGTACTATAACTCATGCAAACCATGAGATTGCCAGCTGCAATTGCCAATATGATTTCACGATTATCGATTTCCAATTAAGATTTTAGTCCAATGAACTGTTGAAATGTCAGAAAATTTCGATTTTGAAAAAAAAAAAAAAAATTCCGAAATTCTGAAATTCTCTACAGATTTATCTCAAATTTTCTCCACATTTAGACGAGCATTTAAAAAGATATTTGGTACAAATTCAAAAGCAATCGGTCGAGCGGTTCAATTTTGATGGCATTTTGAATTATTTGGGAAATCTCGTTCGAGCGCTTGTTCATGCAAATTACAAGGTATCGGGTTTCAATTTAGTTTACATATGGACTATTATTAACCAATTTTTGAGTAACAATTTTAGACAAGTCGGTCGAGCGGTAAAAATTTGAGGTCACTTTGAATTTTTCTAAAAATGTCTTCCGAGTATAAACGAGCCTGCAAAATAGAACCTTGCAAATTGCTTCCTCATAATTTTTCGCTTTCCACAAAGCTTCCTCTATGAGGAAGTCATAATTGGTCGACATACTTCCTCCTAGAGGTAGCTTTGTAGAAAGGAAAAAATAATGAGAAAGCAATTTGCAAGGCTGTACTTTGCAGGCTTGTTTTCTTTCTCTCCTTGCTCAATTCACCATATGGCTATTGCCGGTGAGGCTCTGTTACTTTCGATAATATTAGGGTTTTTAAGTTGTTTCTATAATTCGCGAGGTGGAATGACGCGTATCACTTCTTTTACATAGTATGAAAAGGTCCTTCGTTAACCATATAATGTTAGTGAAAAAGTTAGCCAGGAGAGATACGGAGTGTACTCGAGGACGCGCCTGTAAGTGTCCCGTTGTGAATCTACGACTGCACCTTTTTACTTGGTATCTCACAGGACATCTTTCTTCTCCATACATGTGTATTGTATCTGTATCTTTATTTGGCACTGCGGCAAGTGCACCTCTCGCCTTTCCCCCTTCTTCTCCTCTTGTTATTGTCAATCCTTCTTACATTTCCACTGTTTTTGTTTCTCTTATTCCTTTCTCCGAGCACACAAGGCCTCTATTGTCTATTAGCCCCAGCAGTGCAGCATCTTTGAGGGTGTCAAGCTGCTTCACACACCTATCTCCCGGACGATGAGGAACGTTAGGGCCCTCATGCGGAATTCGAAACAAGTCGAATAACAGCTTCACCCAGATGTGAATCCTCGGGATGGGCTTATGCAGCATCTTCCAGCCGCTAGACCGTCCCTTCTATGAGTTCTCAGGGTAGAATTCGAACATTCGCCGCCTGAAATGCCAACAACTATGATGGTCTCTTTCCATATTCGTTGCATCAGTCCACATCGCCTTTCTCTTGGTGTTTTCTTTTTTTTTCGTTGTATGCCATTCCACTTCACCCTCACCTGTGGCTATCTTACCGTTCGCTTCTTCCTCTTTCCACATTCTTTTCTAATTTGACGCTAGCGCTCTTCGTTGTCTTTTCAGCAGGCTCGTTCTCGCGGAGTCCACGGAGGCTCCTTGCATGCATGCCTGCATGCGTCGTGTACATCATGTGGTTCTTCCGGCGAGGCCAGTGCGGTGCAAGTCTGGCTTATCAGAAACGTGTAGTTGCGAGAGAATAAGAATGAAAGAAAGAAAACGAAAAGCATAACAAGTGAAATGCAAAAAGGGAAGGGCGGGCGGGCGGGCGGTCGGGCGGGCGGCCAGCCAGCTGAAGGAACAGGACGTGAAAAGAAAAGTTGCGACCTGGATGAGGGTTCACCACTCGTAAAAACAATGGATTTCGTATGCATTCTTGTATTTCCGCGGCTATAACTTTTCATACTACTGTTGGATGTGCCGGTGGCTGTGGCGGCGCCACTTGCAATCCAAGTCTGTATCAATCGCCACTTCTTTCCATCTTTTTGTTGAGTTTTCTCCGGCGTAATTTTCCACATTAACTCTTTAACGAACTTGAAATCATCGAAATTATAATGAAAAAAAATAAATAAAATTAAATAAATGAAACAAAACAAGAAAGAGGAACTAACCTATCTATTGCATAATGTAGCATTGTGATTTTGTCATTTTTCTAATTAAGCCGATAAATGCCTATTTTATAATACCGTGACCATGAGGGTGCGTTTATTCAAATGATGTTATAATTTATTTTTATTGCAACCGCTCTCGCATCTTCCGATGATAAGTGGCAACAGTGGCATGGTATGAAAAATATATCACTTGAATTGTGTATGATATAAGTGACTATACACAATTTAACTGCTGTTTTTTTTGAAAATTTTTTCTTTTTATTATACAACATATCAAGTCTCTACGGACTGTAATTATTTTTATGCGTCCGAAATGGTTGCGTTAGTCGGGAAGCTGTACTTTCGCTCGAAAAATGCCGAAAAGTTAAATAGCCAATTAAGCACTCGAGGCGTTTCTGATGATTGGCCGGCCAGAGTACCGGCAATTAAGGGCGAATTATAATATCGTTATAATTGCGACAATTAGCCAGCGTGCGCTATAGAGTGCATTCTCCCTCCACTTCTTCGAGCGAAGGAAACTACCCTTCCATAGTAGTCGACGCTCTTTTCGCTTTTTATTGTTTGTTTTGTTGGCCGAACGGTGGGCTACGGTCTTCCAGTTTTCCGGATGGAGACGTTTTCGAGTGCCGCGACAGGAGCCTGCTTCACTCGTCACGAGGGTGTTCCATGCTTTTGCCATTGCTTTTTCACCAAAATTCTATAAATCCCAGACTTAATTGCCGAATAAGAATTCTTAATTTTTTCATCGAAATCTTAACTTTTCAGAATAATCTGAACCAAAAACTCAAGAGTCGTAGAATTTTAAGTTAAATTCTAAAATGAGTGATAATATTATATTTTTCCCGATTACGCTGAAATGGCGTGCTTTCACCGCTGAAAATCGGGAGGAAAATAGCTGATTTTTTACCGCAAGCGGCGCGCATGCGCAGCAGGCGAAAAATCTGAGCGAAACTCCCTAGGGCATCTCGTCCACTTTCCTTAAATAGGTAGTATAGTTCTCCGCGTGACCACCGTAGCGCTCGGAACAACTAAAAGAGACGGCTTGCCGTTCAACGTTGAATAATTGTTGATTGAATCGTATATTGATAAATGTATGATTTTATTAGTTTTCGGCTATATCTGAAATTATACAAAAAAATGATTAATTAAGATGAAAGTCGTTACAGACGTATGGAGGTTTTTCGTTTTAAAATATCAAGATTGTTTTCATTTTTACAATTACAATTTTGTGTGTGAAGTGGAGGGGGGGGGGGGGGGGGGGTTGGCCTCTGGACCCCTGTATATATATACATAGCTTGATGAAATAACGTGGTCGCCACTTTAGCGTTTTCGTAAAAAAAAGTATCGTATGCTACGCGGGAGGAAGCGCAACTTTCAACACGTGCTCGTTAAAATCGCGCTCCTTCCTACCTTGTAGCGTAGTGTACTAATTTATATTTAAATGCGCTTCCAAAATAGTTTTCAATGGCTACATCCAATATTTGTAGATAAAAATTAGTACACGTTTTTTGTTGATAAAAAGTGAGTTGACCCGGTCAGCTTAATTTTTTGCAAGACTGTTCATTTGCCACATCCAATTATTTACTAAACTCGTGGGAAAAAGGTCGATGAATAATTTTGAGGAAAGTTAAACGCTCGTAGGGAAATTACGATGAGTGCGGCTTAATTGGTACATGAAGACTGGGCATTGCGTCTTATCGATAATGATTTCCTGAAAATCTTGGCTACAAACCATTGCACCGCTCTTCTTTGGGTTTCTCTCGCTTCCGCGCCCATACTTTTCTCCATATTCATTTCTCTTGCACTCTTGATTTTGCACCCTTGTTCCGGTTGGTCGAGCCGCCTCTTCGCCAACTGCGCGCTTACTCTCTTGTTCTTCTCCTTCGTCTTGTCTTTCTCACTCCAGGAGCGTTTCGTTCTTAGCCCAAAGACACTCGACTCGACCCCGAGCCAGGGTTTCTGGGACATTCGGTAGTGAGCCGCAGTTGCCAGAGCAAAAGAGGGATTCAGCCTCCCTCTCTGAAAGAGCGTGAGGGCGGGTTTAACCGAAGACCGAAGGAAACTGCCACCAAGACTGAGACTGAGAGGGTAGTAGCATCGAGTTAGACGGAAAATCCACAAGAGTCTGCGTGAGTTTCGAGCGAGAACAGGCCGAGTAAGACAGGGAAAGCGAAAGGTCTGGAAGGAAAGTGGAAACTGGATGGGAAGTGGCGCGAGGGAAGGATGAAGAGGATGTAGAGAGCGCAAGTCTCTCGTCGTCTTGCCTTGCCTCTCCCGAGTCGCCTATCCAAGCCCGAGGGGCTTACGAACACAATAGTTTGAAATATTCGAGCTACGGCGCAAGAAGTTGCCCTCCGCGTCCTCGCACTCTCTCCTCGAGAGTTGTTCGCCCGCGCGCCGGTAATTAACGAGTTGAAGTTTGGCGTCGTCGTCGACGCTCTCTCCACTGCCATAAGACTCGACTTGCCCGAGCAGCATCCATTAGCCGAGTGCCATGGTTACCGAAGCTGGCCGACTCCTCTTTTCGCCGCCGAGGAAACTCGAGATTCTACTCCGAGACTGGCCTCCTCCTCCTCGTCGTCGTTCTTCTTCCTCGTCTTGCAACTCTCCAACCCCGCTGCCTTTTCTAACGCTCGACAATTTCTCACCCTGGAATAACCCCGAACTACTAAAGTAGCCGTAGGCACTTTAGAAGTTGAATAAAAAGCAAAACCAAATAGTGAGGACATTCGGATATGATTCAAAAAATATTTGTTACTGACGTATTCGTTATTGACATCAAGTTCTTATCCTTAACATCGATTGTAAATGTCATTTAAGACAACGCGAGATTAACGAATTATATTCAATAATTCGTAGTTATAACACAGTAACATGAGGATAACAAGCTTACGTCATTACCAAACGTGATAAAAGAGTCACGTGGTGTGCATGCGCCGGTGGAAAATCTTTTGTAATTATATTCTATGTAGCTTTGCGAATATAATTATAATTGACGCTTTTAGATTTATTGTCAAAATTTCACGATGCTGGAACAACCGGTCTGTGTGGGTGAGATGAGAGGGATTGTAAGCTAATGCGAGAATAAATGTTTTTATTAGATGCCGAAGAAACGCTCCATTCGATGAGCGCAGGGATTTGAATACATAAATATACGCACCGAGCTCTACTGCATAGCACTGGCAGTCCATAATATGCGTGCTCTCTATCGGTAAATATCTATACAGCAAGAGATCTGCATATACGACGAGGGTGCGCGAGGGTGTAACGTTAAAACCTAGGGTTGGACAGACTCCCTTGATCTCGGATGCTCCCAAAAGTCTCAATTCAATTATCAATTCACCCGCGGTAAATGAAATGGAGATCATAAAGCCAGGTCAATATGAACAACCGTCTGTCAGATTTTTCAACACGTCACCAACTAGGCCCTTTTATAAAAGTATGTGATAGATAGAAATGGATTAATGGTTTTTTTTTTTTTTTTTTTTCAATTCTTATTATTTATCGTTCGCTTATCTAGAGTATAATAAAAATCTATTCCATAAAGATAGTTTTTTTTTGCCTCACACGTATTTTCATAAAATTAATAATAAAGGTCCCAGCTCTGAACTCTCGAAAATATTACATGTTGATACAAAGCCCAGATCGTCTGTGTAAGATCTGCGTTTTTATATCCCAAAGCCGCGTTCCCTATTCCACGATATAAACGTAGTGCTATCTCCAAGCTGGCAAACAAACTGTCTGAAACACTCGGTGCAGAGCGTGTCTATTTCATTGAAGCGTGGATGCGAGAGACATGGAAAAGGAAGGTCACGAATAGAGGGAGAAGGAGGTTTACCGGGGCACACGACGGTGTCCCTTCGGGTCCTCTAGGTCCTCTCCATGGCATTATCTCGATCCATATTTAAGTGCGTGACGTGAAGAAGACTGGTGCCCCCTTGGCGTCGCGACAACACGCGCCTCCTCTAAGGTTCCATCCTCGCTCGGAGACTCGGGAGAGCGCCCCTTGGTCTCATCCTGCGCCAACCACTTCTCCCGTGTTCGTTTCACCGTGAACCGCGTTTCCACCGCTGGATCCTTTCTCCCCTTGGTCGTAGCCTTCTCTGCTTTCCACGGGGACATTGGTACTCGCCGCACGAAAACCACCATGCACCAACAACGACGCCACGACCACCTCTCCGCGAAACGAAGCTCTATCTGACTTCGCTAGAAGTCCTCATTTCCCGGGGCCTGTCAGACGCAGCTCTGGGCGGGTCATCAGATAGCAGAGGCCGGATAATACCGGCACCAAATGCGGCCGCATACCCGTCAACGACTCTACCACACTACTACGCTGTACAATATGTTCCCTCGTTGTGCATGTGTACTTACTGTAGGAATATCCCAACGGAATATCACTGCGATTGGGTTGATGGCGGTGGCCCTTCCACCCATATACCTCCAGTCACGTTGCTTCTTCATATTGCGCTTACAATTGGGACATGGAGAAAAAACAAATTCTCGCCGTGGCCTCATTGCCGCTTCTGTTGCAGCAAAACTATTAACAAATATAACCGATATCCAACGGTCTTTATGTACTTACTAGCAAATATCATTTTCCGTGATGCATTTGCTTATCGAGCAAAGGTCGTGTACTGGCCAAGTACAACTTTCACTAAATCGGAAATTTATATTGGTGTTTCAAACAAAAAGTGACAAAAGACTTGTACAGCACTGCAAGTGTATTGAAAGGGACCCAGTTACCTAAGAAAAGTCATAGGAAGAAAATTTTGGCGAATGATACCCTTTTGTTTTTTTTTAAATATCTTAAAATCAAAAGCATTATCATCCTGCAATTTAAAAAATACATCGAATGCACGAGTAAAAGATTGCGCATAAATGCAATTTGCCGAGCAGTTTGGTCTGAATGACGTGCAGAGCGGAAGACCTAAGGTCTCTTTGCTTCGAGTTAACATCGAAAGGCAAGTCAGACGACAGTATAAAATCCTTTCATCGAGTACTAACAATATATATAGGGGAGTGCGGGGGGGCAAAGTGGGCTACCTAAGAAAAAAATGAATTTATCACGAAACTCGAAGTGTATTGTTGCTGCTTTTCACCCGAGAAATCGATTCCAACCTTAGATTTCGAATATCGAAAAGAAGAAAAATGTATTTCCCCAAATTCGGAAATGCATGATTTAATGTAAACAAGAGACGCAGTAGCGTCGCGACGCCAAGTATTAACGAGAACAATAATTTTTCAAGTTGATGTAATTATACGTGCGATTGTTGTTAATAGAAAAGATATTATAGTACCTACTTACAATTTCAGATTGCTTCGAAAATGAAAATTTTTCAAAAGTTGTTTTTGTAAATGTAAATTTCAAATGTTAGGTAAGATTTGTTAAACGTGATATCTTTTGAAGTTTTTCTTTCGTCTCCTCATTACATTACATTGTAGAAGCGTATTGGAAAAAAAAAATATGGGAGTGGCCCACTTTGCCCCGTCTCCGATATTTTTATTTCTAGATTTTGTCGATTTAAACCCAAAATAGATTTAAGAAAGTCGTCTATTGGATAATTCAACTGAATCGTATTGTAAAAACGTGTTTTTAATCAAAATTCGGGAGCGGCCCACTTTGCTCCGCATATTTTCTCCCAAATGGGAGAATTATTGGAATAATATTAAATGTTCGAAATTCAATTTTTTCGATCTGACTGACTGCCCTTGAACATCGATGCAGCTTACTATAGGCATAAGAGGATTCAAGAGTGACATCATGCCCATATCCAGTTTCTAAGTAAGTCTCTCGGTGTGGTGCACCGAGCCTCCATACCTCATGATCCACCACCTCCTCCCCCTTCTCTTTTGCAAGCTCTTTCCCTGCATCGCCAAGGCATTTGAGAGTGACGTCGAGAACTCATTGTCTCCGGGCTATGAACAGAGAATAGCCTCTATACATTGGCGTGCTGCACCGTCAAATCACCTCACCGATCTCCCTTGCGATATATCACGTGTACGTCCTCCCGCTTCCCTCTCTCGCTTTTTTACTACCTTTCTCATATTTTTTTAGTATCAACAATTTAAATGACAATAGAAGATAAAAATGTAAAAGAAAATGAAGAAACGAAATCGATGATGAACTCGACAAGGTCAATCAAGTGAAAACTAATAATAGATGTATTGTTAATGAATTTTTTGTACATTATAATGGCACGATTAAATTTCCTGAAAATTCCTGTTTTCAGAGAGAGAGAGAGGCTTCTATTGGCATCATGTTCGCGCAGTTTGAAGAAAAAATCTGTTTGCAACCGCAAGCAATATACGTTCCCGGAATGGGTGCAATAATATTTTTCGATATGGTAACAGTTGCATGAATACAAATTAGCGGAATAATAATGATTCCGCGAGACGGGGGTAACATGCGTGTGAAACCAAGCATCGAGCTTGTTTTCGGCCCAGTGGAAATCGTCATTGTTCGCGTTAGAATTTCCGAGAGTCAGTCTGCATTGCGCCAAGGGCGAAGAGGAGCGGGTGAGAGGAGGGGCCAGGGAGGGCTATGAACCCCTTGTTCATAGCCATCACAACGATCGGTTTTTCCGGAAGCCTGCCCGATCACGCGCCATTGTCAGGAAGCTCGTTAACTAGCGATATAACTACGTGGCCGTGTTAGGGTGAGTGGGTTTGTGGCAATGGTGGCTCAATTACTATCGAGAATAATTCTACGCTGGCGATATTCTATCGCCAATTTCATTATTATTTCGAATAATTCTAGATCCTCGCGGAGTAGTCAGCGTCACGCATAATAATGAAAACAGGGACGGGGGGCAAACAGCCCAAATAAAAGGCCTCATGAGCCACTCTGAAAATTTTCATCGTGCACTTACCACGGAAAATTCAACGTCGTTATAATATTTTTCCCTCGGGTGTCGTTTGAATTTTGTTTATGCGAGCACTTTGGAAGACGTAAACACGGTATCTCAATTCCCCGCCGTAATTTTCCATTCCCTTCTTCTCTTCCAGCTTCCACTTTACTTCCCCTTCCCTTCACTTTTCTCACTGGATAGCATCAGGTTCTCCACAGTACAGCACTTTCGTCCTTGTTCGTCCGCTTTCCTTTCTGTCTTCCGCGACTGAATCTCTCCTTTTACTTGGCCTTCTTCCTTGTACAGCATCTCGCTCGGTCTTCACTCGAACGCCCTTTGCTCACGACGCTTGCTACCCCCTCGCAAGCTGCGTTACGATTATGGCGTAATCATATCGGATTGTTATTATGGCTGATGGCCCGGGTGGGTGCTGTGTTTCTCTAGGAGGAGGAGGAGGAGGAGCCACGACGAGTATACCTCTAGTCTGGTTCGAGGGTGGCCAGGCTTATCTTTGAAATATGCTGATAGACCATCCTCTTGTCGTGCCTAACCGCCTCTACTTCCACATTCGCATCTCAGCGCAGCCTCGTACCATCTTAACTTCGAACCCCCCCGCCCCTCCCCTCTTTCTCGTGCGACGAAGCACTTTTCTCCCGGCATATACGCCTCGTTTCGCACACGGCAAAGACCTCATTTTCCTTCCCGTCCTTTTATCGTTGCCGCACGCTCGCCAAATAGAAGAGGGAGCAGCGATTCTAAAAAATTGCCCGTGCCACCACCTTTTTATCGGGTCGTAGGTTTTTCAATTTTTTCCCCCCACTACGCGTTACTAAAATCTTTTAGATTTTTTTACATTACTTCTTTCATAATAACATTTTTTTTTTCTTTTCAAATATACTACTCCAATATTAACGAGTTATGGAGATCATTTTGTTTATTCAAAATTTATAACCGCCTTATAGAGCGTTCCTCATAATCTACTTTTAATCTACATCCCTGACCATGATATCTGAAAAATCAGTGCGTCGATCGACTTGAAATTTTACAAGCTTCTTCTACGTATCAAAATGCAGAGCTTGAACAAGAAACTTTCTTCCGAAACATAGGATGTTTTTTTTCTCCATTCGTCAACGAAAGGAGGACAGCTTTCAAATAAAGTTCATATAACTTGGATGTGCGATTTTTAGAGTAGTCTCTCTTGTTTATAATTACAGACACATGTGTAGCTCACAATAGTATGTATGCACGTAGCATGCACGGCATTAATTTTCCTTATCAAAGCTCGATCAACGCGACCCCTTCCGATCAACTCGGCAGTTGGCAGTTGAGAGAATACTTCACTTTAATTCCAAGTACTTGATACAGCTTTGCGAAGGCTATACTACAGCCCATAGCCTATAGCACAGCATGACTCACCGCCTTGAAAACCCGTAGCGCTCTTGATGACGACGAGAGAGAGAGAGAGAGAGAGAGAGAGTAGAAGGGGTTTCCGTCCTCTTCGCTTCAAGATTTAATGCCCGTTGGTTATCGGAGTAATCGGAACGAAGTCGTCTCGGCGTACGGCATATACATATATACATACGTTGGAAAAAGACAGCCTCTGGTCTATCGCATGGAGGAGCGCGCGAGCGGTGCGCAAGTTTCTCGCAAACCCCTCAACCTCAAGCCTCGGGTGCAGAGCTAGTCTGTAGTGGTAGTGGACGCACGTTCACTGCGATTTTACTCCGAGCTCTCAGTGAGCTCGGATCTCGGCGACTGTTGATTGAAACGTTCTGATTGCATCCCCTTGGGGTGGCAGTAGCGACGATGGCGATGGCATGCGGGTGTCACCGCAAGTCCTGCTATAGACTGCGCACCCCCGCAAAAAGGGTGCTCGCTAGGTCGCCACCACCCCTCACCGACACGTACCTACTTATTTGGTATTCTAATGTCCAGTAGGGAGGAGAACCTCGTGATTCTGCGATCATCATCGAATCCCTCCCTTTAGCTCAATCCTACGAACAATATAATCCAAACCACCCTTTGAAACGCCTGATTCGTGATTTGAGATTTTCGAATCGTAATACGTAACCCCCTTGTTAACTCTCCGGAGCCGTGGTAATCGTTTCTTAATGGCTATGTTATCAGATTTACGCTTGGTAATTTATGGAATTGAGCCTCGACTTGAAATAGTTAGCATTTTTTTTCGAATGCTAAATAATTTTCAAACGAGTAACCAGGGTTTATTATTTCCACGCTAAATTCTCATATTTTTCCGGAATTTATCAAAAACATAATTGTCATTGAAATACAGTCGACGCTCATGACGTTATTTAGTACTCAGTTTATAGATATTATCCATCGTCGATTTTGCGAAAGTGTTTCACACACTGATACACATTTTTTTCGTTCTTATTTTACCGGCGCGCCAAATTGAATATTGAAAACTGACTTTTGTAATAAGATATTGTTTTGCTTACGCATTCCACTTTGTCTCACTTTCCCCAACATATGTATGTATGTATGTGTATATATATATATATATATACATACACGTTATCCAAGCGGACGCGAATGAATGGCAAATGAATGAGTGGACGAGGGTCGGAAAAAGAAAGGTGGTGGTACGTGGGGCGCGCGGTAGCGATTCGTTCGATGCAAAATGCTATGGGCGAAAAGTTAATCACGGTTTGCCATGTCGGTAAAGCCCCCGCGTTGCAGTGGACGTGCAGCCATTAGCACAGGCTTACCCCGGGCTTTCTTGATTACGTGGGCGTGCGTCGATCCTCGTTGCTGCCTGATGCTTAAAGCGAGTACCGAATAAAGACAGAAATAAAAAATAAACTAAACGAGAATGAGTGTGAGGGGGAGGAGGTAAGGGGTGGGGGGTGGGGGGGGGGGGGGGGGGGGGGGGGGGCGAAAGAGATTAAGGGTGTAACGAAAGTTGGGGTGCATCCGTAGATATCGAAAAATAAAGAATAAAACTATACGCGCTTCTAAAACAGTGAGTAGAATGGGAGAGACTAAGACCCTACGGAGGACGAGATCGGAGCCTGCTGGGCGTTTCGTCGAATCTGTTCCTTTTCACGAGTGCGACAGAGCCGGCCATGAAAAGAAAGAAAGGGGGGAATTGAACGAGTGAGAATGATATTGCACGTCGACGCCATATGGCACTGTTTGTATTGCCAGCCTGTTACGAAACGATTATGATAATAATGAAATGGCAAGTGCTTATACTCTTTTCTTGGCCGTTTGCCAATTCGGCGCGCATTAATAGTCCCTCTGGCGAGGTCCTCGTGATCATGGGCTACTGTACCGTTTTTCGTAAGTATATACCTTTACTAGACGGTTTTTTAGTCAACAGGAAACACGTAACGGGACTTTGCGACACCTGAAAATGTAGGATTCTATTAAAACTCAGCTATGTAATATACGAAGAGTCGTCTTCTAGAGATATCACACTCGGAGTTGAGTCACGCATTCGGCCCGATTGGAAAATTATGTTGGATTTATCAACCTGAAGTCGAACTTACGAATTACAAACGTCATCCCAAAGCCACTTTTTTCAAATTTACGCTCTGATAGAATTTGAAAATACAGGAGTTTCAATGATCGCACTCAGATTCCAGTTTGATTGAGTTACTTGAAATTTTGGTAGATATCCGGTGATTGATTGCGATGGTTCGAGGGACCGTCAATGATTCAATGGAGTAACCCCTCCGATTTGCCGTGCAGTAGAGTCGTAAACTACTCGTCCACTTTAACCGTTATTACTTTGGTTAATCATGATAAAGCATCTCGATAACCCATTTGAATAGATGATTACTTATCTTCTAGGGTTTCTAAGATACGGCGGCATATTTGAATCTCCATATCCATATGTTCACCTAGCGTGATAGTCAAGTTACCATGTCCCTATCGAAGGATGTGATCAATGATTTTTTTTCCAAGGTTCAGATCTCAGTTCTGCTGCGTCGCGAAAATTGTACCGATGTTTCCAACAAGCATCATACATCATATTGTATATCGACAAACTTTATTTTAATATTGGCATTGACCACCGATGTGATACCATGTGATCTTCCTGCATGGCATCGAATACAATCAAGATTCAACTTGGGGGTTATGTTATGAGGATACCAATGCACACGTGCAATCAAATTAATTTCACCTGATACTTTAAAACCATATTTCTGCAGTTGATTATTTATCGAGGAACATAACAATAACGAAAAGTTATTGTATTGGCGTATTCGCAAGACTCGACTTTCGCATCACACTTGTTACTGACGTTATGTTTTTATCGTTAATCTACTAATCATAGTGACGAAATACACGAATAGTATATTACGGACGGTCAGCCAGACAGAAAGGCAGACGGAAATGAGTGAAAATGTTTTTTGGAACCTAGGACACTAAAAACATGTATTTCCAGCACATCTTGAAGTCGATTTTTTTTCTTTTAGATAGCAATACACTTTTATTTGACATACTTGGCCAACTTTTTGCCAACTTTATACAGACCATTTTTCTAGAAACGTGAACATAAGAGGTTCGAATCCTGCAACAGATACGATTTTTTCAACAAATCGTAAGTTATACGTTACAATCGAATCGTTATATTTCACCCACCAGAGATGTCATGGTGTCATTCGTTATCTGCCAATATTTTGCCAAAAGATTCTGGTCATCTTATTTCCAGTTTTATTACACGAAAGTTACTGTCTTACTTTACCTGATTCAGTTTTAAAGATGCATTGTAAGTTGGTGGGAAGCGTGGCTTGAGTAACCTTTACCAAGATTTTTACGACTACCCATTTCCCTTCAGGCGCGGTGAAAAAAAAAAAAAAAAAAAAAAAAAAAAATGAAAAAAAAATCAAATCATCTGGCTCCGATGTCAAATCCTGGCAGTGCTGCGAATGGCATCGGAACCTCCATAGTTTTTCCACTTTGTTCCTTTATGCGTTTGCTCGCCGTGCATTGCTCGTATCCATCTTGGGTGAGAATCATCGGCCCGTGGATGAGGTTTGCCCCATAGGAATAAATATAGTAAGTAAAACGCGCGACGATCCGTAATGAAATGGCAGAACGCCTTCCGCTCCCTTGGGTCATGAACTGTTTAGGATGTTATTGAAGTTCTTCGATAATTATGATTGGATATATGTACAAAGCAAACGTGGTGAATATGGGCCACTCTAATGGGCTTTTCTCGAATTAAACTTTTATTTAAATTGATTCTTTTTTTTCTCATCCTCAATGAAAATCTGAGTTATTATCATACCATATAGGTACTGTAACACGTTATATACGACAATTCGAGTCTTTGATTCGTCACCGACTCCTGGCCGTTCGTATGCAGAACGAACGTTTATCGCGTCGACCATTATATAATGGCACTTTTTCGTGAGCAAACAAACACGGTCAAGATTATTGAAGCACAACCAGCGAGACATAGACAGATTACGCGTAAGAGGTCCAACTCGTGAAGGGGAAGATCCGATTCCTAGGATGAGCTTGAATCTATTTGACCGTATGAATCTTTCGTTGGAGACAAAGAAATACATCACTCTGAGTAGTCTCGTATTGTCCTTAGTAATTTTCATTTGATTATGATTATGCAATATCATATGAGGCAAAAACTTTGTATATTGTTTGACAACGAAAAAAGTGATGGAAGAGAAATATGAGCAAGTCGCTATTGGCTTGACAAAACCAACGGAAATGGATCGTGAAAAAAATAATGAAACAGATGTCTTGTGAATGAAAAGTGGATGGAACTATCGTAATAACGTCATAGAATTTTGTGCGGAAACAAGATTGGACTTTGCAAGTATAATTATTGGTTAGCCTGGAAAACAAAGCCTAATGGAACACTCGTTTGTATGACAAGTTGAGTGAAAGAAATAAGTACTTGATTAAATTGATATTGATATATGAGAGAAGTTGATGTATCGACCGGAAAGATAATAAAAATGAGTTGAAAGTAATATTTGAAAAATAGGACGAGAAGGGCTCGTTGACGAAAAGTTTCAAGGTACCTCGCGGCAGGATAACTCGATTCCATAGATTGTTCTATTGGCAGTGAGTGGCGAACGGCAGAGTGAATTGTAAAGTAATTGCATAAGATTAGCAGGACCGCGTAGAAGCGCGGGCACTCTGTCGGTTACTTCCAGCTCAATGAGCCTCAACGACTTTACTTTGATTCATCCCCCGTCCCGCACTCGTCTTCCTTCTCTCTCTCTCTCTCTCTCTCTCTACCCCCTTCCGCGTCCTCTGACGTTCACCACCTCCAGCTCGTCGTTGCCCACCCTCATCAGTTCTCCTCTTCCGCTTTTCCTCTTTTCCTCTTTTCCTCTCAACTCGTTGGATCGTTTTTTCCCTTCATTTTGTTATTTTCATTCCTTTTTCTCGTTGCATCCTTCGGGATTCTCACTCCACCGCCGACCCGTCCTCGCTGCTAGCTTCTCCTCCTCCCTCACGGCCACTCACTTCGCTTTCCATCTACATTTCATCGGGCTAATTTGTTGAGATACCGCTTGCCAATATTTCAGTCTTTTTTACCCCATTGGGTCGAGTAAAACGTGAGGGAAGCAAAGCCGCCGCGGCAGAAGCATCACTAACAGCAACAGGGACGAAGGAAAGTAAGTATGGGATGGTAGCAAGTGGTAAGAGAAGAGGATGGTGCTCGTCACAAGCTTTGCTTGGTTCTGCCTGCTTGATGCTTCTGACTCGCGATCCCGATCCGGATAATTGCCTTGCCAACTCGTGCACGCTTCCGCGCGCTTCTCTCCCCGAGCTCGAGTTGATTTACGGCCGCGCCACCATTTCCTAGCTACTTGCACTTCTCTTACTTACCCACCGCCGCCGCTACAACCATTCTCACATTCAACACTTTTTCCACATCATTTCTCATCCTCATCTATGCCACGCCGCACACCTGTCCTTATCTCACACGCCCTTTTCCTCCTCTTTATGCTTTATGCTCCACACATTTAATTTTATCCGATATTCCAATTGTCAAGGTAGTTGACGCGAAAATTAACTTCGCGACTTTCCATAGAGTTATAGACAACGACTGAACGATAGAGAATAAACCTATGTCACTTTTTTCCACTCTCGAATGCCACTTGTCGAATTTTACCCCATTTTCGGTCATTTAAATTTTCATACGACTTTCTCGGAAGTATTCACACTGCGATAACATATTCTTGTATCGAATAAGTAGGTTAAAGCGAACGAAAATATTTTCATGGCTTCTTATAGTACCAACCACATAGGACACGATAAACAACGACAAAGCCCACTTTAGGCCAATGAATATTGAGAAAAGAAAAACCCGCTACGAATTTTCTCCAAAAATGACCATTACATATCACAACATGCTGACCCACCGGCACTAGAGGACATCATCTTTGAAAAGTTGTTAAAATAAATAAATACATTTCGTCATAATAATAACAGCATTGGCACTTGAAAAGCATTTTTCAGTTCATTGAAGAACATACATCGTGTCCATCTACTGTATTTAAAAATAATGTTGTTTCGTTAAAGTAGCCAAGGGACAGTCAAAGTCCGGATCCCTTCGAATTTGGGCGAAAAGTGGGAGACGACCCGAACAAAAATAGCATGAAAGGGCAAGAAAACGGTCGAGGGGCACGGCCGCACCACGACGAAAAAGAGTATAAAAAGGAAATTCTCGCTCGCACGTGAGTAGGTGGTGGTGGAGGGGGGAGTTAGGTTCTACTCGAAGGTTTTGCTTGAAGGGGTGCTCTAGCGATTGGAACTCAGCCCTCGTCCTCGATTCCGGGCGCGTGTGAGGTACGAGTGGAAAATTCGACGACTGCGAAATGGATTTGCGACAAGGTGTCGCGCAGTTCGGGCTAAGAATTCCTGATAAGGGGCCTCATGCGTTCGCTCGTACTCACCCCCCGCTCTCTCTCTCTCTCTCTCTCTCTCTCTCGTTTCTTCCTTCCTCATCCTTTTTCACAAAAACCCCTCTGTCGTCTCTGGACGAAAGTGCACGATGTGAGAGACTCGAATGAAGAGCGAATTCTAGGGGTCGGTGGAAGCAACTCGCGTTGAGGAATGAAGAAGTGAGGCAATATACAAGAGTGAAAAGAACCAAAGAAAGACAGAATGAGGTGGGAAATGCGAATATACAAGAGAGATGGAGAGAAAACAAGCTAGGAAGCAGGACCGGCCACAGCCACACGGACAATGTTCGGGTAATGGCCGCCCTGGGTTACTTTTATATCCTGTGAGGCACACGTTGAAAGCTAATGTCCGTACGATAACAGGCCACGGGGCACGCTGCTGCTTTCATTCCACAGAATCTCAACCTTATCCAGCTTTTGCGTAACGCGATTACGCGTTCTCGATCGACTGGTTATTCGCTACTTCGTGTGAAAACCGTCCAACACAAAGCACAAGAAGTTTTCACTGTGTCACGTACTCGAACTTTAGACACGGAATAATGTCCAAAATCCAGAAACGCTTGACTAAACATCGAAAAAAATATTTTATATAAACTCTGAAACAAAGATATTTTACTTGAATGGTAAAAATTTCGAAATATAGGTATATCAATTTGACACAAGGCGAATTCTCCTGGTATGAATTAAGCGGTTCGACATGAATGGAATATTATTGGAAATATCTCATAGATCCAAGTGGTTTTTTAGAAAAAAAAAAAAAAAAAAAAATTCCAAATCATCCGCAAGATATAGTCGGGAGAATAGTAATTAGTCGATGGGTGTGATTATTATTCCATAATAAACTGCCCTTTTCCGTCGGCAGTTATCGTTTCTATCGTTAAATGATAAACTTCTGTGTATAGGGCCGTACAAGATGTAGCAATTGTCTAGGAATAAATTTGATTCTATTCATTTCTAAGTCAAGTGTCAAAACATGGGTTCTCGGGCGTCTCAGAGACGGGATTTATTTGTCCTGCCGGCAATTGCAACCCCTCGGGGTGCGTGTCCTGTGCGTCGATTTAATGTTCCGTATAGTGCTCGCGAATGCGAAAGCGTGCCACTGCTCCTCAGTTTTAAGTTACCCCCTGCGGTTAGTGTCTACATTGAAGCAACCCCCATGGCTCCGTATCTTGGTGTAAATGTGAACAACTTGATAGTATGTGTGCATGAATGTCATAGGTGAAATATATATATGGGTTTCGATGTGCAGAGTTTTTCTATAGGGGAGTCAGGATACGCCGAGACATATACATAGAAACGCTTCTCTTCGGCTCGGGGGTGCGGCTAATGAAATATCCGTACCGGTTTAACCGAGTTACGAAACGACAGACTCGAAACTACCCTCACTCTCCCTCTCTCTCTCTCTCTCTCTCTCTCTCTCTCTGTCTTTGCCCTCAGGCAACAACATCCCCAGGCAAGAAATCCGACGAATACGACCCTTCTCGCTTCGCTACACGCAAAAACATATTGTTGTCGAATTTGCGGAGTGTTGCGTTCTAGCGTGTATCATATCTCTTCACCCCACTTATTTGCGTCAATCTATACGTACCTACTTGACACCCATTTCACAAGGCCTATTCTTATTCTGCAACGCAATTCGAAAAAATAATAATCACAAGTCGCATCGTTTAATAAAACAGAAGAGTTATAGGGACGTGTGCTTTGGTTGGCGTTGACCACGTAGTCTTTTTAATTGATGCTTTTAGGTTAGAGGACATGAGTTAAATTTATTACTCCTCCACTGATTATTCAATGATTATAAATTTTAAGGAAAAGTTTATAAAAATTATATATTACCGCCATTAGATAAATCTTATCAAAATAAAACGAGTTATTTTTCACTTATCAGTTTGTTCAGTTCCGATTGCGCGGTACACCCGTGGGGGTTCTCACATTGCTCCCCCCCCCCCCTCCCTACACATCCTATCCTACAATCCTCTTGTCTTATTAACTCTCGGCGGTCACCCGTCCAAGTTATAGTCGCATGTGATGCTTCTTAACTCAGGGGATCGCCATAGCCGTACACCGACCACACAACCAACACTGTGTCGGTTTTCCTTTTTTTTTTTCCAGTAATTATTTTGTCAATACAGTTCAAGTTAAATTCAAGTTTTTATACTTTCAAGCAAAAAGTGCTGAGCCATTCATTAATTTTTGTATTTTCTTATTCCAAAATATCCAGTTCAATCAATTATTATTATTATTTTTTCATTGTTTTCGGTAGTTTTACCATAGAGTTTTTTTAAAATTGACTCAAGTTCCCGATGACAACATTATTCGTTCAAAGTACGACGAGGAATAATCGTTATTCATATTTCACTGTGAAAGTTTTCGTTATCTTTGACATAGAGTTAAAAAAATTATCATCTTTAACCGTATTGAATCGGATAAATATGATAAAGTCAGCGTATGCAGCGATAACTTGGACCACACCCATATTCGAGAATTAACGTTTTTACGCTTTACACGGAATCTTGGTTCGTCTTTGCTCTTCAAGGGGCTGTTCGTATCGTGAGTTCAGAGATTAAACTTGTGACCTAGTATTAGGCCCTACGAGGGGCTCGAATCGCACGAATCGCACGAACCGCGCGAATCGCGTTACGTTACATCCGTCAATCGAGGGTGGTCGTACTTTTTCGGAGTTTGAAAAGGAGGGACTAAACGGAATACGGTGACAACGAGCGCTTTGGTTAGTGTAGGTGTTGGCACCGCGTCGCGCGGGATCTTAACGAATCGACGATCCGCTCTTATCGAGTTGTCAAGAGGGTTTTTCGAATTTAGTAACGAATGAACGAACGGCGATGGGATAACACTGAGGAATGATGATGATGGATTGACGTCTTTATATCGTTGCGCAAATGTTCTTGAGCCTTTGACAAAATTGAAAAGTGAATGTTGCGCTACGATATTAGAAGCGAGATTTAATTTTAAGGCCACACTACAAGTGAGAAGAAGTATTTTCAAGTTGGCAGGAAATTTTTTCAAATATCAACATTATTATTATTATTATTAACGACAATTGAGGAGAAGGTTATGATAAAATATCGTTACTTGTAAAGTATAAAGAAAAAGGGTTGTATCATCTTGAAGGTTAAACATGATATCGTATTGTCCCGTTAACCGAGAAGCAATACGCACCCTCGTCACCTCGAATTCTGAATCCGCAGAACCGACACCAGCAGCCATAGCAAGACCAGTGAGTGCATTAAATTTAAATAAAAATACCAGTGGCCGTGTTCACAAGCCGCGCCTATAAAGCAACGAAGCCGGTCGAGCGAGCGGCCTCCCCGACAATAATACCCCATATTTATGTTCTTCTCCGGTAAAACCGGCGAACCCGTCTATCCGAGTAACAACGCGGCGCCAACCTCTCGCCTACACCCACCGATCTGCTGCTGCTGCTGCTGCTGCTGCTGCCGCCGCCTCCTCTTTCTATCTTTTCCTCCCGCATTCTCTCTATATACTCTCTTGCTGTCCGAACCAGAAATATCCGAACGCTAGCGCGTTCATCCAGGTGGCGTGTACTCTTCCGATTCTCTCTACGTTAATGTATTTCCCACCAGCCGCCGTCTCGAATGTTTCCCCAATCTATTAATCAATCGTGTACGAATGAAATACACCTTTTACCGACTCTTTTTTTTTTTTTCATCTCGTAGATGAAACTTTGTTTTCCTTCATTCATTCACTTCACACAAGTAATTTCGAAAATTGCTCTTCCACTGATACACGTCGCCTTGACATAGATTTATTTATCATGGAGCAAAAATAAGATTCACGAGAAAAGCTGTGTTATTTGAATGAAGTTCACGTGGGCCGATGACGTCGCTTGACCGCCAACATTGCTACTGTGCGAATGCCTGTACTTGAGAAAAGGAGTGGTCTTCCGGTCGTCGTGAAGCTATCGTCTTCGCAACGAGACAACTGCCACAGAATTAATGACAATCTTCTTTTTGGGATAACTATAATCTAACGCGTCACTTTCTACTCAGTTCCTTTTAACTTTGTCGAAATTACTTTTCAGTCTATTTTTGTTTAACATCTTTTAACACCTGAAAAGTAGAACTTTACAAATTGCTTCCTCATTATTTTTGGTATTTTTTTCTTGCAAAGCTACCTCTATGAGCAAGTGTGTCAATCGATTTTGACTTCTTCATGAACGAAGCTTTGGAAAAAAAAAAAAAAACCAAAAATAATAAGGAAACAATTTGCAACTCTGTAGCTTTTTTTTCTTATTATAAAAGTTGAAATTTTGTGGAATCTGAATTGAGTACTACTTATTTTATGTATGAAATTTCGGTTCGTTATCTCATGTTTGCCCAAAGTTAGAACAATAATATTATTTTTCCTAAAAATCCAAATTCTGAGAAGTTTAAACGACATGGCACATTATGACGAAACTATGCAGTGATCATCGCTAAATAATACCAATCTCATGTATTAAATTTGAATTTGTTGTTTCATGTTTTACCAATGTTGGGGCACGAACGTAAATTTTTCGGAAATTTCAAAACTTAATAAAATTGGAAACGCTTTTTTGATTTTGGCCAAATTCAATGCCAAACACCATTAACAGCAATTATGAAATAATATTTTGTAAAATATCGCCAATTTTACGAAACGTGAGGCAGCGTAAAAAATGGCAACAGTCAAAGACGAACTGCTGCTCCAACTGGTGTGTCAAATTATATCTTAATCGGTTAAACGGTTCTCCGGTTATAGGTAATTGAAATTTCAAAGTCCTGAACAGGGGGTCGATGTTTCGGACCATTCTGACTTTTCTGACAAGAAAATAAATTAATAAAAAACTTGATAAAAACAAATTTTTCTCTATGAGAAAGTAATTATGGAATATCTACGACTATTAAAAAAAGTCGATAATGAAATCATAACATGCATGGTAATAATGCAATTTTATTGATAAAAACAAATTTATTGTTCAATAAGTATTTATTACATTATCCTGATCGTCTATAATGTTGTGTACTAAATTTTCATTTTATTTATGACTAAAATATTCATATACCAGAGGACCGTGGGCTCATCTCATCTCACTTGAACATTATTCAAACCTCACTTAAACCCCACTTAATCCCTAGATAACCTCTACTATCGTTTTTCGCTGCACTCTCATCCACTTGAGAACAATTGTCATCCGACAACCGAACCTGTCAATACCTCTGGCCTATTATCGTCAATCGTATCATAATCCTATTTTTTAAACTGTAAACAGGAAACCGGTTTTATTTGCTCACTTGATATCTTGTAATATTCAATATATTCATACAAGTACCTAGTATGACAATTTATTAAGCAAAAAGATTTCATTACGTTAATTTACTCCATAAAACGAGCGTGTGAGTCTACTAAATTACTTCTAAGCATAATTATTTTTTGTTTCCCACTTGGACGCTTTCTGTTTTCAACATTTTTTTTTTCAATTTTTTTTCCCCAACTTAATACACGGAAAAAAGTATTAGCTTGCACAACCAAGCGCTTGGTTATATATGCGCCAGCCGATTTACTGGTTAGACCAATGAAATTGTTGGTCATGCCAACCAAGTTATTGGGTAGATTACAATGAGCTTGGTGGCGCTGTCCAATAACTTGGTTGTCCTAACCAATTAATCGGCTGGCGTATATATAACCAAGCGCTTGGTTGTTCTAACCAAACATTTTTTTCCGTGTACCAACAATGATATAATCGACAGTAGCACGTTGTCAGCGTTGACATAAAATATTTGGAGACTGGAAAAATGTTTTTCAAAAGTTACGGTGGATAAAGAAACAGATAGTGAGATAGCTCATGGGTGCTGAACTATATCGTGAATCACTAAGTACACTCTCAAATGGAATCTAGCAGACGTTTCTCGGATGACCCGTGTCTCCTGTCGACTTTATTCCCCTCCACTGTACTACTGTGTACGCCGCCCCTGTGGACATCACCCTGAACATAATCGTATTAACACGTGCCGACGTATTGTCGGGCCCACACCAGTGGATTTCCCCATACATTTTTTAACTTCTCGTTCCAACTATTGAACGCTTTTAATCTATTAACTCAAAATCCGAGTATCAGACCTGTCAGAGTTCCTTTATGTACTATCCGCATTTTGATAACATCCCGTGCAAACAAGGCTCCCACTTTGACGGCTTCTTATTACACGGCCTTTATGAGTTTCCCTATTATAACCGCTGCTCTATTAAACCCCCACTGAAATAGTGACAAATATTCATTTCTCCTTACTTAATCGAGAAATTTTGTACTTTTAATCCAACATTCATTCGTCATTTTCGACATATGAAAGTACACATTGATCGGTGGAACGACACACACACACACACACACACACACATCCATATGCATATCCACATCCGAATATTCTCTCCGAGCCCTTTTTTAAAATATATTTCATACCATTGTGAGTAATCGTACATTAAAATCAAACGAATTTTTTTGTTTTCCACGAAATCAAAGTTTGCTATATGAGGAAGCAAAAAATCAGATAAATAAACTTGCTCATAGAGGCGGCTTTGCGCATGATGGAAATCAACGAGAAAGCAATGTGCAAGGTGATCTACTTTGCATCCCTTTTTTTCTAATTCAAAAGTGTGTGAAATCGGCTACATAAGCATAACGTTTACTGAAGACACAGACATTTTTTAAAGAAATAAACACTTTAAACATTCAAAATAATATTTGTAATTTATTAGACTTTGAAAATCAATATTTATTCATTAAGTACAACGAGTTCAACATTTTTTTCATAGAAATATTGGAAATTTAATTCCGATATATATTATATAGATATAAACAGTCTTTTTTGGTATAAGTTTAAGTTTTTTGAGGTTAGGTTTACCTTTGTTGCCAGATATTTGCAGTCCGGCGCTTCTTCGAGGAAAGTATTCATTTCTCTCGCGGTGAATACTCTCGATTTCTTCGCTTTATAGCCACTCGATGTTTTCTTCAGAAAGGCACACAGGTGAAATCAAGGTGGACGCTCAACCGTCAGTCGCTCAGCCATGCACGTCTAAGCGCGTGTTTCCCGATCGTTGCCTAATGGCGTCTCTCTCAGTCGTGACGAGCGCTGCGGCGGTCACTTTGAGAACTGCGCGCAGGGCAAAAAAAGTGGGCAAGATGCCCTAGGGACTTTTGGCCGCTATTTTTGCCCGCTGCGCATGCGCATGGGCAATTTTCCTCCCGATTTTCAGGGGCGAAAACACGCCATTTCAGCGCAGTCGCAAAAAAACGATATTTATTTGCAACCGATTCCACACACAATTCAATAACAAAAAAACAAAAAAAAATAATAATACAAGGCTTACGAAATTTTTTAAAAATATCAGCCTAAATTAATTTGTAGCGTCAAATTTTACACTTGATCCATTGGAAACAACACGTGAACGTATTCGCGGACTATGTAAGAATATTATGTGAAAATTTCAGAGTTTTAAAACGTGGCATAATTGAAAAAATTAAAAATAAAATCGTCTATTTTTGAGGATTTCTCAGGCGAACGCATTTTCATTAAGCCCATATTTTCCAAGCTTCAGCCATTTGAAAGAAAATTAAACCTTTTTTTAAAGAAATAAAAATTGTACCGCTAGAAAAGTCATAGGAAAAGAGAATGGAGATATGCGGAAATCAGAAATTCGAATAAAGATAAATGCACTTTATCAAATACATAAATTGACAGGACGCAAAATTTCTTATGTCGGGTTATCGGGGAGGTCACCAGATACGCCACATACGTGTCATGTGCCTTCAACCATATATGTAAACTATTATTGCGTAAATTGACTGCGCAAGTTCCAAGATGAATTTTCTTATTACACGTCGTGTTTGAATAATTTCCTTATTGGATGCGTAAAAAACTCAAGGTTGGCTACGAAACGATTGACTAGTGGTAATAGAAGTTTATTATCCTCTTCTTGAAGCAATTTAAAAGCCGAGAAGAACCTGAACGCTCGTAGTTGATCGTTAACGACGAGCTAAGCAACTCGTTAGCACGCTCGGTTGCATGTCCAGCTGAGACTCGACTACGAAGATGTCGTCATTGATTTTCGTCGCTTTTTGTCTCCTATTTGGAAAATTGGGTGAAACTTTTCAGTGTAAAGATGAAAATAATCAGGCAGTTGACTGGTATGTTTATAATTATAATATTCTGGAAATTGATACACTTATGATAACCCTTGACTCGCCAAAATAGCATACATTCTAATATATTGATGGATGATCGGTTTTTAGTGGCGAGGCTAATGTAAAAAATACTTCATTGAAAGCTTTCGAACCTCGTCTCCATGCTTTTTGATCATTCTGTTGGGTTTTGTTTTCTTTTTGTGCTTTTTTTTTGCTTTCCCATCGAGGAAACTATGTTATCACGGAAAAAAAAATTGTCGAGATATTTATGTCAGAACACTCGGAATGTTTTGAAACGTCGAAAAAAGTGGTTTAGAAAAATTGTCCAGATGTACGTGTGTGTGCGAGATGAAACGGGGAAAATTCATATAACTGTAATTTGTAGTAAGCTATTCGACCGAATCTGTTGAAATTCAAACAACATGTCTAAGCACTGTGCGGTATTAAAACTTTTTTTTTCTGAAATCAAAGCTTCCTCTACACTGAAAGAAAAGATTTCATTGACGGCAAAGAAATGGGTGGTTTGATTCTTTTTTCATTGATTTCAACGAAATATCTATTTGATTTCAATGAGATAGTGGACTTAAATTTTCAAGAGAACATTTCATTGCCTGTAAAGAAACATTTACTTAATGGGCATAAAATAAAGAACCGATTTCATTGATTTAATGAAAACATATACTTGATGGAAGCGAGTGTTGGGAATTTCGTCGTCCAATGTTAACCACCTATAGGACTGTCTCTCTTGCACCTAACCTCACTTTTTTGTTTTTCGGTTCTCCCGAACGAAAGGCTTCGAGTTTCAAGGATGCCAGTAGTTTAGCCAATTCCTGTTGTACTTCTACACGTTCTCTCAAAATTTTATCTTTATTTGCCGAGTAGTTTAGGAAAAAATAGGTCTTAACATTTTGAGCTGTCGGGGAAGTGGGGGAAAAGAACAGAGACGATTTTTTGGTTTAAAGAAATGTTTCTTTGAATTAATATCACTTCTTTTCATTGCGTTTGAGTCATTCAATGAAAAGATAGTATTAAAAACCAAGTATTTCTTTTCATTGGCGCAGATTGCCGTGAACCAATGAAATATTTTCTCTCGGTGTATATGAGTGAGGAAAATTGTAAATATGAAAACTTTCTTTTGAGTGAATTTTATAAAAGTACATTTTTCCAATTATGTATTCAGAATAGAATAAAACTTTCGGCACTGAAGAACAATACATTTTTGCAATGGTTTGGCGATTGACTTTTGAAATATTTGCGTTAATAAAGCCATTTCCAACGAGTGTAGTTGTTCAAGACAGTAAAAATGAATGGTGTTTGCTAACTTTTCGTGAAAAATGTGTCTTATGTTGCTAAAGGTACGTCATGTACAAAGTTAATATGATGACCGAATCGTCGTTACCACTGGCAAGAGCTGGGTCTATTTACGTGTACATAACAAGCTCAACACTTGGTAACGGATGGCAATTGACGACTAAAGGTGTGGATTCGACGACTTCAATGCTCGCTAATACTTTGGCTCCTGCTTACGACTCTGTAAGTACGACCATTGTCAAATAACCAAAAGTAATGTACGATACAGTCACGAGGAGGGAAAAAAAAAAAAAAAAAGAATAAAAAAGCTCCCACAAGCTAGGTATAAGTTGAGACAAGTATTATATCAAACAATTTGAATTGAAATTCGGTCTGGTTAATCGACTATTGAAGTTGTGAACCGAGTTTGCACGGTAGTCGGAGCTATTAGTTGGATTAGATGACAAATTATAGGAAGCTTATATGTAAATTATTGATTGTCCCATTAGAGATAAGTTGTACTAATATAAATTGTTGGTGCAGAATACGAGATTGGATAGTTCAACATTATTGTACAACGATAATCCTCCGTATATTGGGGGAACGCGTGGCGATAGAGGTCACTCGAAGGGGGTCCTTATGGCAAACGCAGAGACAGGCTTTTGGCTAATACACAGCGTTCCAATGTTCCCCGATATCTCAGGAGGCTCGTATAGTTATCCGGATTCCGGCAAAAGGAACGCACAGAGTTTTTTGTGTCTTTCCGTAAACGCTGATCAAGTGGAGACAATCGCACGTCAGTTACAATTTAACGAAATAATAACTTATTTCTTCTATTCGAAGCATCGAAAATATACTACGCTAGATTCGCTGATTAATCCAAGGACTATAACGAAGCCTCCGTACAATAATAAAGCAACGATAACGACAAGGGCCGGTGTGCAATTCACTTCCTTCGCCAAGAGCGGAAGATGGAATAAAGGTACAACGACATTGAACGACAAATAAATGAATAACCAAAATATTAATAATCCAACAAAATATTGGATACATTTTTTTATCTTATCTTTATTGAGAACGGCCTCCATGAAAAACTCGATTTTCAAGGTTTTTTTTTGCCCGTGGTATCTCGTCCGATTATTAATCCCTTAATTGCCGACGTCTACCATATTTGCTACATTCGAGCGACAAATTTTTCTCGAAATATTATACTTAATGTACATTTCCAACTTTTTTTCCAATATTTACAAACAGTCGAGTTTTATTATAACTGTGCCCTGCATTTAAAATCAATCACAAGACACAGTTTAATAACAAACGTACACTGTTAAAAAAGTGTTCCACCTTTCTGGGTTATTTTAAATTTCGGAGTTGCAATTTTATATAATGATTTTAATTTCTTCTAGATTTGTATCAGTGGGTCGGTCCTCAACTCGGAAGCACTTTATTAGTCCAAACATGGCGAAACGGACCGCAAAAAATGGACAATGATTGCCAACGCTACCACATTTTTAATATCCACTCCGTAGTGGTAAATGTTAATTCCTTATCATTTCTCATAAAGCACAGTGACGATCACTCGAAATGGGCTGTGTCCAACACAAATAATCAACACTGGGTTTGCATTGGCGACGTAAACAGAGCTGTAAGCGAAAATCGTTTCCCGTAATCCACGACTAACTCATGCATTTTTCGCACCGCGTAATCAAATTTCGAAATTGTGTAAACTGTTTTGTTATTTTTTAGGCCACTCAATTTAGGAGAGGCGGCGGTACTGTCTGCGTGAATTTACCACAACTCTGGGTAGCATGGAGAAATTTAGCAAATCAAGTTCAAGTATGCCCAAACACGGGCTAAACTATTTTTCAATGAAAATTAATATACCACCGGTACATGAAACTCAGATGCATGTCTCGTGTGTTAACTTTACATATTTTCAAAAATCGGTATACCATTAATTACCTTTCATATTAATGGAAAAAAGGCTTTGGCTATCTCCCATAACATTTTTACCAACTTTTGTAAATAAAGTGCATTAAAAATCACATAAGACAGTTTTTTTCCAATGCTAACGCAAAATATGCATTGTACGTGTAAACTCATGTACTATGGATTAATTTAAATATGCGTTTTCCTTTAAATCCAGCATGCTGTAATAAACATATTTAAGTTAAAAATATTCATGTTGGCTTATTTAATCTCGATTAGATATTTTACTGCTATTTCAATGACATTCCAATTATTTTAATGTGTCCTGAACTAGAATTTTTAACGCTTTCGTGTTCAGAATTTAAGAGGCAGTTTGTAAATTTTACGTTGCGATAATACGATTATATCATTGTTTTTTTCTATTTGAATGTCGATAATGTGAAATATAAAATGTGATTACTTTAATATAGTCAGCAATTTCTTATTTTGCGTGAATGCGTCTGATAAGGTGAAAAATAAAAGCATGTCCGGTTACTTTTCACAATGTAGAAAAAAATCCGATCGAAATTTAGTGTATCATTATACGTGGGATTTTCGTAAATAGGAAAGATATTATAGTACCTACTTGCAATTTCACATTGCTTCGAAAATGAAAAGTTTTCAAAAGTTGTTTTTGTAAATGTAAATTTCAAATGTTAGGTAAGATTTGTTAAAGTTTATATCTTCTGAAGTTTCTCTTTCGTTTCCTCATTCAATTGAGTTGTGGAAGCATATTTTTTACCAAATATGGCAGTGGCGCACTTTGCCCCGTTTTCGATATTTTTATTTTAAGATTTTTTTTTGTAAGCACTCAAAATAAATTCCAAAACGTCGTCTATTGGACAATTCGATTGAATTGTATTGTTAAAACGCATTTTTCATAAAAATTTGGTAGTGGCACACTTTGCCCTGCATATTTTCTCCCAAATGGATGGTCCATTTTGCCCCTCACTCCTCTACATGGAATTTAGTACACAAGTGTAATGGTCAAATTAATTTATGGTACAGCATGTTCAAAAATTTGCTTTAATTTTACAGTAAAAGTACTTGAATTTTAATAATTTTTTTAAATTATACTGGCAAAGTACATGATTTTTCTACCAAAAGTGTTTATGAAATTTCGATGACGAGTTTATGCATAAAAACTTACAATCTTTTCCGACAGTGCACGACAAACGGTAACGTAAAAAAGGTTACATTGTTGTTACCATCTAGAAATATATTCGATGAAGTTAGTTGTGAAATATATATTTTCTACTCCTAACGTGAATATGAGATGGGAATGAGAGGTGTTTGATTGTGATGAACAATTACGGTTATATCTCACATGTAGCATATAGCTGTTGTATGACCATCACATGACTAACCGAAGGCATGTGATGCAAAGGCAAAAAAAAATTCTATAGATGATATTGTCTTTTTAACAAATGTTACAGTTAAATCTCATCACATACGTACCAAGCATTATAATTCTGCAATTTTGTTGAGACATGGTGTGCACCAAAATAGTGTGCGGAAATAAGTAATATTTTCAACCTATTGTAGATTTCAGATGAAACCGGTGAACTAATTTTAATGTTCGATGTCTTAATTTTGTCTGCCGAAAAGTGACTTCTAGGATGGATGCAGCAATCCTGGGTGCAAGCGTTAAATAAAAATTCTTATACTCATTCTAGCATATATTCTTTCATAGATAGAATAAGACATTTATAACTAGAATTTCTCCATCAGTTTCATTCGAGAGCTGCTAAAGGCTTGAAGAACTTTATTTTCCTCACATAATTGTATTGCACCTTTCGCTGTCTGAAAAAATTATAATCCTTGGTATTGTACTTAATGACGTTTAAGTGTACAATTTTTTTAACGAAGTGTATTACAAAATTTTTTTCTAATGCCTTTTTTTAGGTGACTCAGGCCCCTTAAAGCTAAGCTTTTTGAATCAAAATCATTGAAATGGTAAATATAAATAGTCGCAATAGAAAAATTCAACGGATTTCTTCTGTAATGGGTAAAAAAAAAACGGAAAAAAAAAACACAGATTACATAAATCAAGATCGATGCAAGTGGTATAGTCATCTTATTATATAGTACTTGAAATATCGACTCGGTGATATCACTGAAGGGATGCGCAAAAATCTGACGTGCCAATATTATAATATTAATGAATGTCTTATATGGTTGGACGAGGTTGAAAATTACTGATAAATTTGAATTACGACTGATTTCGAAAAATGTGACAGCAAGAAAGAAAGATCTCGGCATAAAAGTTGTATTTTTATGTATACACTGAGAGAAAATTATGGTATTAGCAACCATAAAGTGACAACTATTCGTTTGTAGTTGGTACAAACATAGTTGTTACCACTTAATTAGTTATCACAACTATTTTTATAGTCACCATAACAGGACTAAAAATCAATGGTTGTCACTTTATAGTTAACTGTACTATGACGATTTCTCTTAGTGTACCTTTAATAATACTTGAAAATAAATACCTAATAACTTTTACCTCAGCCACAAATAACATCTTAATACCGTACAACGAATGATTAATATTTAACTTATGAAAAAAATATCAAACCCCTACTTCTTAATATCTCTACATAATATTTTATTATTTTCCTTGTAGTCACTCGATTTTTCATTTTTATTTAATATCCAGATGTAAAGGTTTTTTTTATGAATGTGCAGGAGTGTTGAAAAATGTGCGGTTGGCTCAGAGTATAATAACAGAGGCTGCTGATGTTAAGAATATCAAAGGCAAAACCGTCTCATCGCGTCATTTCCTGGCGTTACCCTCGTTACGTAAGCTTTTTCGCTCGATCGTAACTTTCTTTTATCGGGCAATTAACGTTTCTCGGTATGCCCGAGCTTTTCCTCTTACCTCGCGCCCTTACTTTCTGTCGTTACGTTATCCTCTCGCCATCCACGAGTCTCGCCGTGGATAACACCATCTCCCTCGTCTTATACGCCATTGCCTTTTCTTTTTATATTCATTTTTTTTTTTCTACTTTCGCCCTTCATTTCAATGTAGCGTCCTTTAATTTAACTTCACCAACACGAAACTACGTCTGCGGTATGATGATAATAGCACAATCGTGCAAACGAACCTAAGGATGGAACTAGAATGAGATATATTTCGGAATAATGAGCGTAAATGGGCGCGCCACCGGATAAACTGTATTTACGAGGCCTGACACGCATCAATTTAACTCTACCTATGTTCTGTGCATCCTCTTCTTTTTTTTATACTAAAATTCAGTGTTCTGCATCGCTGTGCTCAACGGTAGCAGTGACCAGGGCGGCTCGGCTCACTTTTCCTTTTACATTTTATTCTTCATTATATATGTATATAGTGGATTGAAGGGCAGGTCGGATTTTGTTTACTCAAGTATTGTCAATTATGTTCTCACCGAGTATCAAGTGAGTTGGACGAGTACAATAGTCAATGGGCCTTCACTTCCGTATACATGGGTTATACCACTAAATATCGCACAAAAATCTGACCCTCAAATGTTTGGTGCTCTTTTTTTTTGTAAATTGAAAAAAAACTTCCATTTCGCAAGACTATGCATTAATTGTGTGTATAATCCCGACCCGGTCATCCCAATCCTGTTTAAAAAAAAAAAAAATATCTGTATGTCTTTACAAAATTACACAATGTTTTATATGTACCAACTTGGCGGGATTTAAATGTAATTTTGAAAAAAGGTCATCATCTAACTGCCTTTTTTTCCATATGACTTTTTTTAGATGACTCAGTTACCTCAAAGCTGTGTAATACCCGTATGTATGGGGATTTCATGCTATTGTAGATTTTCAATCAAATTGAAATCCCACGAAAATTATACCGTAAAAAAAAGAAAAAGTTAAAACTGCAACTCAAAATATACTATAAGATGGGTATCAGGGTGACAATATTTGTACCTATATTTTTTATTCTTCGACTCACCCGAACATTTTATCCTCCCTTTTTCTATAAATTTGATCTCGCAGAAGCTTGAAGAAACGATAAATAACTAAAAAAAGTTCAGAAAGTTACCTATGTGCTCATTTTTTTTATGGGCACTGAAAATCTATGACAAAGAACCTAATCTGGCTGTGCTTTTTCCATATATTGTGCTTACGTAAATTCCTGTAAGACACATTATTATCATAGGATTTAATAATAGATTATGGGGTCCCCAGAGCTTTCAAATGCCTCTACGGATATGTATGGAATAGAATATTATATTTAGTTCGAGATTATTAAATTGTCATACAAACTCTCGCATTTATACTCTCTTCTGTGAGACTATTTGGGTATACAGCTTGGGATATAATTTCGTTGCTGTTCTTAGTAGAGGCTGAAGCTATGATAATACCTTCGCTTTATAAGTAGCTTGTGAACAAACTTGCAATATTATACAGTCATTCGGTGAAATTCGCATTTCATTATTTTATTTTATTTTTGGAATACGACAATGAAAATGTTTTTCAGTTATCGATCGAATCTCCAGTAAATCATTGAAGTAACGTTCATTTTCTAATCTTTTTCAACCTTTTCTGAAAATATAGATAACCACTGGAATCTCAAAAAATAAACAATGACGTCTGATTATCATCCGGAATTACGTTTTTGTTTTTTTTTTTTCTAATACTTATTGTCAATAACAATTTATAGTGATAATTCAGTTAAACCATTATTTCAAATACTTTTTTATTCGAAATTGGCCGCATCCTCTTAAGTCTTAAATTGTTGGTGGCTCGAGGTATCTCGAGTCTCGAAAATCTTGCATCGCTGCAGCGCCCGTGAAACTTTTTCATCGAATTTAAAAGTCTCTGAAATCCTGTATTTTGGTTGTTATAGAAAAACAACAAAAAGTGGGGAAAAATATTTTGGAATGTTTTGAATTATGTTTCCTTTCGATGATTAAAATTCTCAACTAACGTTGAACGATATTCTTGTTATTAGAAGAAAAAAAGGAAAGCAATGTTCGGAGTTTTATGTCTTTGGGGAGGACGGGCGGGAGGTCGGGAAATGGAAGGGTGAGTTTGTTTTGGTATAAGATATTTAAACCAACTTTTCAACTACCCCTTCGACGTGTAAACACAGAACGAAATGTACGAGAAGTTCAAAGTGGAGCTTTGAAATAATATCGTGTGAAAGGACATTTGGGCGTCGTTTCGTTCGGCTGTTAAAACTGGGCGACTCTTTGGATGGCCCGCTTTATTCTCGACGAATAATAAACCCTCTTTAGTTCCATCGGTGGGCTTGCATCCTATCGAACGAGAAACCTAAACCCAACTATATACAATTCGAATGTTTAAATGTCGCAACGTTTCAAGCAATTTGAAAACTTTTAGTCGATCAAACACCAACTTCTTCGGGTTACCAGAAACTCTGGCTCTTCTTCCGAACTTACGCTTTCGCATTTTCGAATACTGTCATGTATGTATACATAGATACATATGACGACGATTTCCTCCGACAAATAGACCGACTTCAATGAAAATCAAAGTATGCGTGAAACCAAAATTACTTATTATCTTAAAAATCTCTTAATCAATCTTACTGTCTTAGTAAATATAAGGGAATTTTGGACAAATTATTTTCCCACAATTTTTCTTAACGAGAAACTAAGAACTGTTTATTTTTTTTTTTTGGAAATAAATTGTTGTCATTTTTATAGTTTTATACTATAAAAGGTATTTGGAAAATATTGATATACCTTAATTAATGGTAAAACCTCGATAATGTATCCTTACTAAGCCCGTGAGTAGGGAATTGAATTTAATCTACGAAAGAAACGAGTTAACGAGCTTTTCACACTGTGTACCTAATTTAACCGAAATTTTTGTTTATCAGTGCATGGATGTGTACGAAAAATTTCTTTCAAGAGTATAACAATGTAATTTAGAAGGGCGTACAAAAAGCAAGTATGGCAGAGAGAAAAGGGTGCTGGAGTGACCCGTTGAATTTTTTCGCTCTTTCCTCTTTGAAAACTATATTCGTCTGGCATTATTCATAAAGCCGGCGTCGAGGTAGCTGCTCGAGCGGCGAAGGAATCGTCTCTGGTATGAGGGTTTGGTCGGCCAGTGAACGCTTGGGATTCTGTCGTGGTGGTGGTGGTGGTGGTGGTGCGGTGACCGGACTCGCTGTCGCCACCGAATTCTGGCAGTCGGAAGATTTACCGCGTCGAATCGTTCCACGTGTTCCTGGCAACGATGCGGTCTGACCAAGCTACCTCGACCACCACTGGACCGTGCTGCCGTTTCTCGATCGCCTCGACAACCTCGAATAACTCAAGCTCCATGTCCTCGCCCGATCGAACGCCCGAAAGCTAGACCGAGGACCACCCGTTGACAGATGCCCACTCTCACGCCCACTCGCCGCGAGCCTTTATCAAATACGTACGCACTCTTCAAGTACGGATCGCTTGATCCCGATCCTTTCACCATACTTAACTCGCTGAGTTAACTATTTTTTTTTAAATTGGGCATTCCGAAAATTTCGGAATTTCCGATTACTCAAGTATCGCGGACGGCCTCAAATATATTTCAAATTCATTTCCGTTTTCGCTCAAGTGTTTATCGGGATTTTTTTCTTTCTACGCACAAACAAAAAGATTGACGCAAAATGTTCCAAATAATATTTATTTACTACCGCTTATTGCCACTGATGTTGACGATAAACGACTTGAGTTATTCCAAAGCTCCAATATGACTGGGCATTTTTCTCAATAATTTTTTCATTAGTATATATGTTTCAACAGTGGAGCAATATTTCCTTGATAAGACATTATAAAACGCTAGGAAATGGCTCACTCGTTGATTTACAATATTTACGAAACGACCTCTATTAGGAAGCATTTTCGTTATTTGACTTTCTCGCAGAAAAAGCTTTGTAAATATCGTAAATATATTAATAATGATAATAGGTAAGTATGACAGCGAAAAAGAAAATTCGATCTGACCGAAAATTAAATCTGGAATTTCTCGAATGAACAAGGACTATAAGGATTTTTCAAGAAATATAATGAGTATGGTATAAATTTTGATATATTTGGAAATAAAGAAAAAAATTATTAAATGAAATGGTCCGATTTTGATTTTGAACGAAAGAACCTCACCGCGAGTGAGGAACTACCATTTGAACAATATGAAATCTGAGAATAAGGTGTATTTTTATTTTTTTATTTTTGAGAATCGATTCGTCGTCGAAATAAAGATAAAATAGTTGGAGCAATTTGGCGGGAAGTGTATGAAAATTAGAGAGATGATTTGCACATTGTTCAGTGAGCCATCGTCCGATGAAATCCAAGAGGTATAATTGGTAGAGCGTGAGCTGCACGTACGATAGAGCATGGTTCACGGAGCTTCGATACCGCGGATGCTCTCCATCAATTATTCGTGTTCCTAAACCGGCGACTAATCTACCTAATCCCGAGAGCGGCGTTGCCATCGTCGCCGGGAGGCCTGTGTGTGGTGGGTTCATGGTCACTGAGCCGCGAAATAATCGCGCACGCCACGCAATTACCGGCTGCGGTTAATAAGGAGATCGCCGGAGGGGCTGCGAGTCTCGTCGGACTCCGATTTCACTCCCTATCACGTCGAGAGATGCCGAGGGGGTTGCTCAGGACCAGAACCAAGGAGAATCATAAAGAGGGTGCTTTCTCCTCGACTCATCGACGAGATAACGGAAAAGGCTTTTCGTGTGCTCCTCGCTCGCACTTTGTAACGCATTCCCCCTCTATCAACCAGACCACTTGTATCCTCAACCATTTCCATTTTTTATCTTTTTTTTTCACACCAATCAAGCGAAAGTCCGTCTTTGACTGTTGCAATTTTTACGAAATGTATAGAGAAATTTTGATTTCACGCCTTTTCGGCGTCTTCGAAAAAAGACAGTTCTTCCGTAATAAATGGGGCGATATTTTGCTAAATAATTCATTATAACTCTCGGTACTCTCACATTATTGCTTGCTATTGAATTTCATCGAAATCCGAAAAGTGGGTCTATGTTCATAGGTTCTAAGGTTTTTTCGAAAATTCACGTTCTCGTTATAACTTGAGCAAAATATGAGACAACGATCTTAAACTTTATACATGAAATCGTCATAATTTGATATGTGATGCAAAATTCGCAAAATTTCAATTTTTATAATAAACAAAGGTGCAGATTAGAACTTCGGAAATTGCTTCTTTATTATTTTTGATTTTGTTTTTACAAAGTTGCCTTTATCCGAAAACTAAAATCGAAAAACCCTTATAGAGATACCGTTGTAAAAAAAACACCCAAAATAATGAAGAAGCAACTTGCAAAGTTCTACTTTGTAGCTTTCAAGAGAATAATTTTGCCACTATTCGAACGGAACTTTAGTGATGTTTTTACATTATTATATCCAAAATTTCAATAAGAAGAGGGCCCGTCGACATGGAATGGCTCGTATGTGACGTAGCAAGTAGAAGCTTCTCCCAGCGAGTATAAGCTGGGGCGTGCGGAGTGTGCTGAAGTTGCTGGCTCGGATTAGGCCAGCGGACGATTGCGACTGGGTCGCGCTGGTCGAGCACATTCACTCGGCCCTATGATCGGCTTACAGATTGCTAATCACCAGCCAAGGAGGAATATGCCATAGTGTGATATATAGGTAGATATGTTCTTGGAATCGGGCAACTGTCGCCATGTGAAAAGCTATCAGAGAGATGGTGCTCGGAGGATTATCCTTTTGAAGATTGGAATATCAAAACGTATGAGTTTTAATAAATTTCCATGTTGTCATTATTACTTTTAGTGAATATTATAAAAATGGTCCTACGGGCATTGTTTAATTCTTTAACGATTCCAAGTATTCTGCCAGGAATTAAAAAGAAAAACGATGAAAACTTTGTTTTTTCCCGACTGCGCTGAAATGACGTGTTTTTGCCCCTCAAAAGCGGCAAGTAAGTCGCCGTTTATTGACCGCGAGCAGTGCGCACGCGCAGCGGGAGATAAAGTACGCCAAAACTCCCTAGGGCGTCTTGCCCTACTTTATTCCCCGCTTAGAGGTTCCCAGCGGGTCCGCCGTGCAGCGCTCGCAACGACTGAGCGAGACACCGTCGAGCGAAGATCGCGCGCGACATTCTTTCGCTTCACGTGTATGGGTGAAGCGAAAGATTCACCTTTCCACCTTTTTTTCCGACTTTTTTTTTCATTTAATTTTTTTTAAATGTCGGCAGTGGGGCGGGAGGGGGGGGGGACACCCCGCGGGGGCTTCGCTCCTGCACCCCACCAAGGGCTTCGCCCCTGGACCTCCTGCGCGCTTACCTCTCTTGTAGCATAATGTCGTCGTAGGGAAACAAATATCAATAATGGATACTGTAATGACCCATTGCATTATTTACATTCTAATGATACTTTGACTGGGAATTTCTATAAAAATTTTTTATTTTCAATTAAATGTTTGGTGTTACATGCAATATTTTTTTACGCGTGGGAGAAAAATATACAGCCGCGCTTCCCTGACCATCATTGTTATTATCATCTCATCGTGCTCAGGAACATACCGAGTTTTTGGATAAAAAAAAGGTCTGTTCTATTGTACGAGGGTAATGTCTTGCATTTTAGAGAAAGAAATCAGTTTCAACACAACTATCGTGTGTACATGTACTCGTGTAAAAAAAAAAACACAGTTACGTTTTACGTCAAATTCGTCAAGAGATGCGATGCGTTGAAAGTAAATTTTCGCCTTGCATTGAGCATTGCCGAGGAAAAGAGAGTAAGGATGCAGTCCCCGCGTGGCGAAAGGTCTCTCCTTTTTCGCCACCTTTTATCCTCTCGTAACGAGGTTTTTCCGTGAGAAAGAGAAGCCTCGCGGTACGCAGTACAGGGGCTTCTCTTTCCACTGGCAGCGTCCTTCTTCTTCTTCTTCTTCTTCTTCTTCGTCGCCTCTTACTCTTTCTCCTCCTCCACGTGCCTCTTTTCCTTCTTCTTTTACGCTCGTTAAAGAACGTTTGGTTCACAGAGTGTCGGTTCGGTACCACGGTGCTGCACCTCCGTGGTACGCGTACCACAGCGTACGCGCCCGTGCTCATACACGAGTGCTCTCGCACAGGCGGTGACGCTTCTGCAACTTTACCTGCCTTCGCTGTACTTCATCCGATTTTTTTTCATTATCGTTATTTGATCCACCACTGTGTGCATTATAATAAGTCTGTATTGATGACAGTGAGAAAAAAAAACGTTATTAACCTATTCGTAACATGTGACTCTCCCATCACTTTTGTTTCTGATGTCAAGCTATTATAAAGTAAACTACCGTGACGCGCAAGACTGAATAAAACCGAAATAACTTCTACAATTTCTGGTTATTTGATCAACAGCTTCGAGGAGTTTGTTCTTAATATAGTGGAAAATGGTCCGTCGTTCTATTAAAAACTGATTTTTACAAAACGTTTTAACCAAATTATTCAAAAGATGACGTTTTTTAAAACAATTTTGAGTGTTTGGAGCGATAAAATTTTCAAGTAAATAAATTATAAACGGGGTAAATTTGAACACTAAATTTGGACATGAAAAAAAAAAAAAAAATTGTAATTCTAAAACAATACTATACTTTTACCATACGGGATAATACCCAGGAGAAACGGTTATATTTTATAGTTACGACAAAGACAAAAAATAGTAGCTGCAAACATAATTATAGTTTAACTAATCAAAAACATAGTAATCGATATAATCGTTCCTTCTGGGATATACCACTGCTATTCTACTATATTTTTCTTTCAGTGAAGGAGGAAATCAAAGTAACTTTAAGAAATATAAACACCAACAAGTGTATAATAACTTTGAAAAATATTTCATCGTTTATATCAATTGTTTATAACCTTGATATGACATCTAGTTTGTCTATGATATTTTGTAAATTTCACATTGAGTAAAAATAATTTGTCAGTAGACGTGAAAGGCAATCGGTACATTTGGTGGAATGAATACGTCAAGTCATAAGGTAATTGTCATAATGAATTGTATGTATAAACTCTTACTTTTGGCTCTCTCATTTTCCGCTGCAATTTACGGATTTACCAATGAGCAATTAAATTTGCTTGTCGAGCTCCTCTTGAAGCCACCACACTTGCGTTGCTTGCCACTATCTGGAATTCCATTTCTTATATAAGCTTTTTTGCTGTTTGTACCTTAGAGGAGTGATTTTCCTTCTATTATCCGAGTATTTATGTGGCTTTGGCCTCTTTTTTTTGTATACGAGCAAGGGGCACTCGCGCAGTTATTGGTTTCCGTCGCTGTTGCTCTTGTTGGGAGAAAAGCACGAGAGCGAGATGATGTGATGCAAGGGCTCCTGTACTCGCTCACTCGAGAAGTGGCTCTAATTAATTAACACCTAGCCAACGTGGCCACGGGACCGTTTCTCTGCTCTTTCCACGGCGGAAGCTTATACGAGCGTGCTATGCCAACGGGACAAGCGCGCACCCACTAATTAGTGCGCCACCACGTAATTAGTGTTTGTACGACGACGACGTGTATTAATTGGTGATCGATTTCCACCGGAAAATGCAATTAAAATATTGGCCAATAGTCTATAGAATAGAATTTTTATTTCGACCACTCTCTTCTTCGTAGAGATGCGCGCTAATACTAACCACCTCAAATAATTTGTCTTGCTTTTACTCGCACAATTATTTTAAAACTAATTATGTTGATACACAATGTCTTACATCATCTATTTCTTGCATTTTCGTAATAAAAAAATGGAAAAACAACAAACGTAAAAAATGGTAAAAAATGAGAATACAATGTACGGGGTCCGAGTTTACACACCTTTTTCATTTAAAATGTTGAAACCTTTTTAACAAGCTGCTTAACTTACACCATTAGACTTTTGAACAAATAAGTAATGGAATACGTAAAAAAAAAAGAACATTGAAAGGCCCTTGACAATTATTGTCGTCCAATTAGCTCAGCTCGCGGAAAATTGTGAGAGGTGAAAGCTAGTGAGAGATAAAAAAAAATCTTGTTGGATCGCTGAAGCTAGCGGCACATGGCTTGCATAGTACGTGTTGATTTTTACGAGAAATCAGCGATTTTCCACCTTTTTATCGAACCAACAGTACACACGATGCTCTCCATTGGTTGCCGTAGCCCTGTTGCCATTCAACTTGCCGATGTGAAGTAGATATAGCGTACCCCACTGAATTTGGCCTCGGGGCTTGGAACTCAACCCGGCCGAGGGTAAACACTTGTCGATTTGGCGCACGTTGCCAACGAATAGCCAAATAATTGGTGAGTTTCGCCAATCGGGTTTGGAAGCTCGACCTTTCGTTCACTCTAACTATCGCTCTCTCTCTCTCTCTCCCCCCCTTCCATTTTCCCTTTGCCATGTTCACACGACTATGTAGTTATCTCTTTCATCCTCCACAACTATCTTTATCACGCCTTCCTGCTCTCGTTATACGTCTGTCCGACACTCAATTTCTCTCTCTCTCTGTTTTCCTAGCCAAAAGCTCGACTGCGAGCAACAACATTGCCGAGCACACGCCCCGGTCGGATGCCTGAATGTTCGCATGATTGGCGCCTCGACGAGCTACAGGACGACGACGGAATTCCTGATTTCGCGTACATTTACAACCGCGCGAACTCGCATAACTCGACCTTCCTCGGACCGTTTTAAGTAGACTATTATTTCGTAACTCTAGCCGCGCCTCCGACGATGATGATGAAACAACTTTTGTTTTCATGACAGTTTTTTTCGATATTTTTATCCGAAGACACTCGGGGTAGTTTAAAATGGGGCTCCCATTTTCGTACGGGTTATTCACAAATCCGGATACTCGGACTATTCCTTAGTGACCGATTCCAAGTTCAAATCCGAATACCTCGGATATCCGGGCAGTTCAGGTAGTTCGTTAATCTTTGTCACGAAAAATAAAAAGAACGTCCCAATTATGATACTATCAACATTTCATTAATAAGTCAATAAAGTATTACACAGAGAAAAAAAAATTTCCTTTATTCACGGATATATTTACCTATGAAATAATAAACTTGATTTTGACTACTATATTTTATTTAAATAATCTCAAACTCAGTGAAAAGTAGTTACCTTCAATCAGAGAATCATTTTTTAAAACGAGTAGAACGCTATTTTTTTATTCCAAAGAAATTCGTTTCAAGACACACAAAGCAAAATTTAACCTATAAAATAACATGTTGCTAAGAAATTGTAAGCACGGCAGAATTAATTAACAAAAAAAAATTTTCCATACCGTACTGGCTGTAGAAAGGGTATAGAAATCACTTTGAAAATGAGTAATTCAGAGAGAATTTCGAACATGAAAAGTGCTGAAAAGATCAATTTTGCATAAGATAATAATTCCAAAATATAATCAACAAGTAAGCGAAAAACAATCGTTCAACAGATTAGCCGTCAATATAACTTTTGTTTTCGAAGGAAAATCATATATCAATTTTTCTGAAGATGTATAACTTTTCTAGAGAATTAGTTGCTTTTTTTAAAACTGCATTTTTTTGCTTATGTTTGAACTGCATTCGTGAATCTATCCGATCGATTGTTTGGAAACGTCAATAATCTTTGGAAAATAATTTCCAAAGAAATCTAATTTTGTTGGGTAGAAAAAATTCTGAATAAATTCCTACGTATTTAGAAAAATTAAAATATTATCCTTATTCGAAAAAAAAGTTAGGTTGACCGATAATTTGTTGAACGATTTTTTTATTACCTATTTGTTAATATTTTGAACTTTGAAACGATTATGATGCAAAGTGAATCTTTTCAGCATCTTTTATATGCTAGATATTTTTCAGATTTTTATTCCATCGAAAAGTTTTCGAAATTGTCTCATCCGAATTACTTACTTTTGAGGGCGTGTTGAGCATAACTTAGCGCTAGTACTACGTTAGTTAATCAAGCAGCCATACTTGACGAAATTTATTAAGAAGAAATCGGGTACTCTTTGAATTATTCGGACTACCCGAAGTACCCGAAGTACCCGGACTACCCGAACCTTGATCGACTCCGGATAGTTTCGGGTAAGCCGGATATTCGATCTTCAAGTGTCAGATTGGCGCTCGGATTATTCCGACTTTTCGAATAACTAGAGCTCTAATTCAAAACATCGCGATAACTGATTTAGAGTAAAATGTCCCTGTGTATGGCTACAGATATGAATATCATCTTTATGTGTGTTTTATGAAAAAGTCATTGATAAAGAGAACAAAAGCGGTTTTCTTTTTTTGCGTGAATATGTCTGCTTTACCGAATGAACGTGATTTATTAAAACTTCTTATGTGCAATCACATCTTATGTGTACAAATCATTTCTACTTTTTCAATCTAGTAAAAGCTTCCTTCATAATCGTGGCGGAATTCATCAAGAAATCACCATGAAAACGACTGGACAATCTGATATTTGTAAATACAATTTATTTGAATGTGTAATTTAATATTATCGGTATATGAAAAGGGATAATCTATTGAAAACTTTCATCTCCCGAAAAATGTAGAGGCGATTTATTTAACGGGCTGAGATAATGTGAAATGTTGGCGCGATCGTTCCGGTAGATGGAAAAAGTACAGAGGGTCAATGACGTTCTCGTGACGATAACGGTGCGAACGTGGAGGGTGTCGATAACTGCAAGTCGAAAAAATACTTTAAACTAAGCTTGAAACATCGGTCCCACCGGAGGCCCAGGGAATTTTCAGCTGATTCTAAAAAACTCCCTTTCTTTACGATATCGAGAGCACGGCGATAAGATCCGCCATAAAGCGAGTGGAACTTGTACGATGCCTGTTACTACATCAGCGAGGTTGACATTTTACAAAAAATCACATCTTCATTTATTTCTATATCGCGATGGAACAAAAGATTTTGCAGACATTTCGTTGAAGCGCTATAATAGTTGCTCTATCGATGAAAAAAAACATGGCCATACTTTTTCAATAATATAGTCAATTATCGGGAAAAATGAGAGAGAAATAAGGAATTGTCTAAGGTATTAGGTTGGTTGGTTGATGTTTTGTTGCTTGCCGGCATAGATTGTCGATATCGAATTGGTCGTTACGGCTACGGATCGCGTTTCGAGGACGGAAAACGTTTGTTGGGTTGATGTTGGGTTCGCGTACGAGTACAGTTAAATCGCGGCAGCCGGAACGTCGGAACGTCGGAACGTCGGAACGTCGTACTGTCAAGGCAGTTGACACGTCGTACCACCCCCGTACGGACCATTATTTAGCCAACACAGGGTTTCTGCCGTCGGGCGTTACGGCAAGCAAGGGGGTGTGTTTCGCGGGCGGCGGCCCCCCCAGGCTTCGCTCCTATATATCCGCGGCTGTCGGACTCCTTGGGGTGTCAGAATTAAACACCCCCTCCCCCTCTCATCTACACCGCGCGCGTACTCCTAAATATATGCGTACTCGCCTGTGATTGACGCCTTACACGAACCGCACACGCGACCGATTTTCCCAACTCCCCTCGTGTGCTTTTTTTTTCGCTTTCGCTTTCGCTTTCTATAAGGACCAACCTAGTGTGACGAATGTGCTGGTTATGCTCGTTCTCCCAGCACTCGTTCCATTTCCATTCCTAACACCGAGGTTGCCCACCGCAACAGTACAATTTCAAAACCCATTCTCCATTGACAACTCAAATAACCAACTTGAGCATATATTATTTGCCTTTTATTCACATAGTCGCTTATCATTTCGGTAAATACTCAACTGGGTCAAAGTTTAACATTATTGTAAATGGATTTTTTCGAAATACAATAAAAAATTATTTAATCAAAATATATAACTGAAAAACTTGGTTTCAAAAATGTTCCACTCGTCGAGTTATTTTACTTTCTGTGCTTGGTCAGTGTGACTAACTGTCGAAGGATAACATTTTTTTTGGTTTTTTCGTTTTTTTTTCTTTATTGATACATTCGAAATTCGTTTGATTACCATTAAAAAAATAATAACATTGTTTAAATCAATGAGCTTCCAGATTTTTTATTTCACGGCCGATTGTCAATTGTCAATGCCTAGAGGGCAACAATTTCACACATCTAATGCTATATATTTTAATTCAAAAGTCTTAATCATAAGGGCGTTCTCGCAAATTTTCATGTCATTCAAGGGGTCAGAGGGGGCGTGAAGTATGTGGTGACGAGGGGGTGGAACACGACACTCTATTTGCGCGACAGTTAGAGGGTTTGCTACGGCCACGTGTCGTAACGCGCCTCGAGTACGCGAGATACGGAGAAAAGAGGTGAGGCTGACAAAAAAATCGTTTTAAGGGACAATGAAATGAGAAAGAATCTTCGAGCTTGGCCGACAAAAAAAAATATTGTTGTTTTTCTTTTTCCGTTAGCCGAAGATGAAGTGGCTCAATGTTTGTACTTTGGAAATACAGACTTTCCAGGACACCAATACACGAATAATGGACTGTACAGAGGGTTTTAAAAAACACGTCGAGCCATCGTTAAGTTTGATAACGAAACATTTTTATTCTGCTCTAGAAAAAAAAAAAAAAAAAAAGTAATTCCAGAAGAATATGTTGTGCTGATAAATGTTTCCGTAAAAAATTTTTTAGCGCACTTGGCAAATATATTTGCCACTGGAACAATCATTTTCGAATTACATTATTGGCGGTCTTTGTGTTGAGAAGCAAATGTGCTTTCCGATTTTTCACATGATTGTAAAAACGACACGGATCCATCGACCGCATGACTTTTTTTTTTATACAACTATTCTCATGAATGAAAGAAAAAATTCAATGTTTTCCTGTGATAAATTATTGAAGACCTTTTTCAAAAACCAATAATCATCAGTCCCAGGCGTTCACAATTAATATTTTTCTGGGCATTAATTATATTATTCTGCTAGTCGGCGAAACCCGGAGAGCTGTTGGTGAATTTTGACAAGACTCGGATGCCGCCATTGCCGCCATTGCCGCCACCCTATACCTACCCTTCTATCTTCATCAATCTTCTCGTACGAATAAAAACGTGAGGGTGCCGGGAGTTTCTCGCCTTATCGTCATATCGGATGGACGGGTATATCGGGTAAAACAAGCCCGTTAATTCCCTCACCACCCTTGCTTATACTGTCAACTATATCACACAATATCTACATATAACACTATATATCCACCAATTGGAGGCCTATGTCGTACCACTGCAGCTACCCCATGCATTTCACCCCCGACCACCGCCGTTGGCTATTGATATCGACGATAAAATCTCGATATATATATATATATATATATATATATATACACACACACAACCGAGACATCGGCAAACGGGAGTTATATAATAAATCGGATTAGTAGGAAGGGAATGAAGGGATGCCGCGAGAATCGACTAGGAGTGAAGATAGCATATGTTTGCGAGGGTATCACATTGAGAGAGAGAGAGAGAGAGAGAGAGAGGGAAAGAGAAAGAACGATATCTCGGAATGAGTTTAGATACAGGAAAAATGGCGCGAAATGGGATAGTGCGATAAACTTTGGATACTACGAATTTATTATTTGGCGTCCTTGAGAGAAATTGCTTTCTGGTGTTACTTGTACTTTTGATTTTTGCCAATTGGTGAAATTCCAACGTTTGGAAATGAAAACGTAAATATATATTTAGAAAAACGGTCATGTCGGAAGACGGACATTTCTTGTCTTGGAGGATGATAAAGCTAAGTCATTAGAATCAAACTCTTATTATTGCTGCTTTGAAGAATAATCATTATCTTTTTTTTTGTCTTACTATAAGAGCATAATATCACTTAATCGGTAAAGACATCGGTAAAATAGATGTTGTTTCTATTACTCGAATGTCACTTTTGGTTTCTTCTGAAATTATTGTTATTAAAGAAAGTGGTAATATTTTGTGTGCGGGAGATTTTTAGTGGCGGTACTTCATAGGGTGTTGCGTATTACCCCGGTCGCTCCTAATCCTATCAATGTGTAGGTACTTTTATAGCTTTCGGGAAAACACATAGATGGGATAGAGAAATTCATGGCCTCGAGGGTAGCCGCACACTTTATAGTGCTCTAATGCTTCTGCACTGTGGGTTAGTTAGAATATCATCCCTATGTCAGGGGTTGAGTTGGTGAGCTCACGGATGATGCCACCCTTCGGGTATTTCGCACGGACAGTCCCGGACTTATTCTCAATTCCGGAGCCCGCATTTGTAACGCATCTACCAACACCGCCGGGGAACCGCCCCTACGTTCTTCAAAACGGTAAACAATAATTTACTATAAAACCCCCTTAAAAGGTGTATAGCGAAAGTTGCCTCGGACGCGGATTACCGTGCGTACATTATGGATTATAGTCGGTCACACTATGCTCTACAGCTATTTAGTTTTATTGTATGACGGTGCCCGTATCAAGTGCCCTTCTATTGTAACAATTGTGCATATTGTGCTCACGGTAGTTGATCTATTTATCGACTGGGTTAAAGGGTGAAGAAGCGCCAACAATTTTGCAGGATACGTATTATGTTCAGTCAATGTTAATAAGTTAACAAGTTAATTCAATCTTTTGAAGAATTTACTATGAAAATATGACATTTTTATAGTTTTTCTACGAAAAGAGAATACAAGTAACATATTAATATGCATGTATTTTTTTATCTTGGAAAATAAGAAATTAATCAAAAAATTTCGATGATACGATTGCTAATAATTCTTTTACTTTGAAATATCGTTTGTAAGATTAACGTTTTCTCTTGATTGAAATTGAAATTGAATATAATGGCGAGAAGTTGTGAAAAAAAAATAAAAAATTATTTCAATGATTATTGCTAACAGTACGAACGATCGCCACAAAATACAGAACAACCGTCGAATCATTTTATCAACTTTCATCATACGACAAAAATTACCAAAGAGATAGCTCGTTAAGGATTTCATTGATCTTCATGAATCCATATGTTTATACATATTCACTCACAAAAGAATGGGGGTCGGATTGATCGCACCGAATCGAATTTACTAACGAGACTCTACTTCTGAACATTTTGGCACAAAAATATTAGACATTTATTTGCCTGCATAAATCCTCGTTTGGGAAATCGCCCAAATTTTCTTAAGGAAGTACACGGTCACAATACTCTTGCCGTTAAACAGGACTCACATAAATCTTTATTTCACGGATAAGAGTGAGTAATGCATCTATCATTGTATTTACAGTTATTATCCCTATCCACGGGAGTGTCAAGGGCAGAGGATACGAATACATTTGGATGAATACAAAAGAGACAGCAAATTATATACTATACATTAGGATGGCTCATTTTAGGCATTCGTTTTTTATCTCTCGGTCCTGCAACTAAGCTGCAACGTCAATTCGTTAAATAAAATAACGATGCTCCATATGAGGCATCCTTCGACAAATCGAATACTTTTTTAATCCACTCCTTTCGGAAATAATTTTTTTTTGAGACCATATAATGGAAGATTAGAGTCCAGGGAAGAAAATCCAGAAACAAAAAAGTCATATTGTCCATGGACTATTCAATTAAAGTAGTGTCATATTTTTCATGGCAACAAAAAAGCTATTTTTACAAAAAAAAAAAAAAATCAAATTTTGCTTTTTTCTCCCAATATGACCCTTTCAATTTCGTTGTAGATTTCACCGTGTATGTAGCTATTCATAGTGTATAAGGAAATTGGCAAAGATAAAACATGTTTTTATAATTAAATGGTCCGTGAAATAACATAAATGTTTTTTTTTTTCTAAATCCTAATGCCAGACTATAATCTTCCATGATATATGGACGAGTGGATTAAACAATCTGAAAAAATGTACGGGGAGTACTTTTGAATAGTACGGATAAATAGCCAATTATCAAATAGATTCAAGAGGGTCGAGAAAAAAAGTAGCCGAGTTGACGGGGGATGCCTCATATCTCATAAGAACCCTTCGTCATCCTTTTTTTCATTCCAAACCTGAGTAAATGCGAGGAAATGGTGCAAATAAAATGTCGCGAAGATTTAAATGTTTGTTTATCGATGACTGCAAACTTTAGACGAAAAATAATGTCGTTAACGACATTGCATTACTTATATAAGCACTCGTGATAAAAAAAAACTTTTTATTGCGGTGTTTGTTAATGTCTAATGTCGATTTAAGAAAATAATTTACTACTAAAAAAAAAAAAAAACCGGTTATGATTAAATAACTTAATTTTTCTTGTTGCAAGTTCGTAGCAAACTTTACATATATATTATTCAACCTTCGTGATCGTGGGTGTGAAAGGTAAAAAAATCTATCAAGATGAAATTCAACATCGGTTTTAGTATATATAGATATAGTGCAGTCAGGAAATTGCGCGACTACTAATAAATTGCAGAAACTATCGTGTCGTGAATAATCATTCGGTGCCCTATGCCCGACCACCCAACCTTCGATTAATCGCTCGTCCTGCTAATGATTTATGCCAACGTATGTATACGTGCATGTTAAAGCGAGACAAGGACCAAAATGAGGATGGGAAGTGGACAGAGTGGGGAAAAAGATGAGGCGAGAAATAAATTGGACGTGTGGGAATAGCAGTGTGAGTGAGAAAGTAAAATTTTGTGGGTAGGGGTTGCCGAGTGGGCTATCCCGTAGCGACCCCCCGCAGCTTTCACCGTGGGATTGGATCGAGCCAAGCGAGTTCGAGTATTTGAGTCACTCGTACGCACGAGCTTCCGGCTCTGATGCACGGTGTTAAGGCCAGGGGGGCGGGGGACAGTCTGCACTCTATGGTTGCGTGGATACTATGAGAACTCTGCAACCCTCCCCGTCCTCAAATCGGTCAAAGACAAAAGAATGAACACCCCCTTATTCATACGTTCGCAGATTTTCCATCAAGTTTTCTCTTCGCGTTTTTACCTCATAGTACGCAATACAATTGTCGAACAACAAAAAAAAACGATATTTTGAAATCAAAAGGCAAGTTGTTAACATTTCTTGTTTTTAAAAACTACTTGTTTCTATTCTGGATAACATGAGATTTTTTCGAGGACTCAGGATCGTATGTTCGTGCAAGTCCGTGAATTTGTACACAAATATTCGAATATGCAACGTTACTTTTCTCTGCACGTATTTTATGTGTAATTTTAATTTTTTTTTCATTTTCCGTGCATCTCAACAAACAGAAAAGAGTGTCGTATTCTTTCTTGGATTAACGACCGCTATTTACGAATTTTAACAATGCTTCATCGCCACTTCCTCGAATTGGTGGAGGGTCAGAAGTCGCGTCCCCTTGGAGCGACGCATATTTCCGGTTGACTAAAAAAGTAGATACGTTCCGTTCCGCGCCGGACTCGACACGGTCACGGTCACGGTCACGTTCACGTTGTCGTAAATCTCTCTAATTCGCTGGGTGAGTGCTTGAGACACTGAAATTCGATTGTTTGAGATTCTGCCTGTTTGGGTCAGAAACGTCCAGTTTCTGTCGAGTTCCGCCGAAACATCGATATAAACCATGACACTTTCAGTCTCATTTTTCGGTAGAACAATTGAGCCCTTCAATCAGAACTACACGATACGACGGAGCCTACAGTCAGACAAAAAAATTCGGCTGATTTGACGAAATTTTGTTTGCTCCAACAAAATCGCACGGGTCTATACGTTGAGATAAACCACCACGCACACTATATACTGTTGCTTGTGCGTAATTAAATATAGTACTTGCAATATTATATCGAGTTGTTTCGATAAAATTCGGTTTATAATAAAGTAAATATTTCCTCTTCAGAGAAATGAAGATAATATTTTACGGATAAATATTACTTTACAAAATGTAAGGAAGCTTGAAACAAAGTCGTCCAACGTTAAAGAAAAACTAACACTCGTCTAAACGTGTGTGTGTAATGTAATGATCATTACCAAACAATAAATGCATTTTGAAATTAAGAATAGAAATAAATATTTTTCGTTTCGAGGATCATCGATTGAGACATTATCAGTAGTAGTCTATGGGAGGTAACGCGGTTTCCGCCAAGACAATTTTTTCCTGCTTATACCGAGATTTGAACCTACGACCTGCCTACCTAACTTGCTAACAACGTTACTGTGACCGCCTGTGCTACCGAGTACCTACCTGCTCATTTAAAATATCTAAATGGAACAATAATGATAGAAGAATAAGAACCCACCATGCTTTCGAGATAGTGCATTTCGTTATCGTTTCTAGATTCGAGTCTGAATAAGAAATTTTTTTTTTTAAAACCAACCATTCGATAATTGGTTAATATTCTGTGGTCACAAAACGGGCTGTACAAACAACGTTTTCGGTTACTTTAACGTAGAATTTTTTTCATCCAAACCAATATACACACATTTAAGTGCGAAATGCTTTCTCTCAATTGCATCAGATATTTCATGAGAAATATTTAATGATTCAACCAAATCACAAATATATCCTAACGTATTTTTATATTCAGTTCAACGGAATATTTCATGAAATCAAATATACGGACTATGCTGTCCGTTGGATCCAACGAAAATAAGCATTTATTCGAATTAACCAATTGTTAACTATATTAATATTTGTTGTTTTCAATATGCGCGACAATTAACCCGGCTCTGAAGGTTAACATAATTAATTTTGTTGATGTAACTAAAATTTCTTCAATTATAAAAAACGTTTGTTGACTTGAGAAAATCTTGAATCAACAAAACGCATTTCGTGGAATCAACTGAATTTTTTTTTTCGTTCATTGTAACTCACAAAGACTTGACGATTGATCATAAAATTTCCCATAAGTGATGTTAAATCGTGAAGAAGACCAAAAACGAATAATAGTTGTGAAATATCATGGTAACACTCGAGGGGATGAGAGTTTTCGGATTGGCGGTGTTTAAAAAAAGTCTCTGGCAGCATCATCGCAGGCGGGTAACCGCGTAAAAATTTCGTCATTGTCAACGGGGCATAGACCGAGGGTGGACGGTCGTACGTGGACGTACTTCTCATGTTACCGGCATAACGAAATCGCTTTATTAGTACGAACTGTATAATCCGAAGGTTTTCTCGTTGGTTTCATTGCGCATCGCACCATTCTTCTCCTTCTCTCTTGGGTTCCCTTGGTGCAGAGTGCTCAGTGGCAGTGGCAGTGGCAGTGGCAGCGTCAGCGTCAGCGGTAGCGGCAGCAGGTAGCGATAGCGCACAGGGAAAATGGGGAGGCGGCTTGTTGCCGTCGCTAGCGCTAACGAGACAGCTCGCGAGGACCGAGTCCGGACCAGTTGGCAAACAGTAGAGATGCCTGCGTATAGTATGTCAGGAGATCCCAAAGGTATACAGAGAGGCCTCCGGCAATCCCGACTGCTTCTCTGCCTACGACGAAACCTCAGCCCGGATCCACTAAATCAAGATGTACATTGGTCACGGTGGCGGTACATGGTGGTCGGGTTATGGCGTTTATCCGTGCTTACGAAACATTGATTTCACGCCCTGCGGAAACCGGACACTACATCGCTCCCGTCATACTACACAACTATGACGGGAGACGTTATGGCCCACAGCTATGGTTACAGCGTTAATTCAACCTATAGACATGAAACGTGGAGATTCCATGGAAACCGGCTTCTCTTCTGACCCACCACGGTCTGGCTATGCTAACTTTGCGGTTGTTTTCAACCGATCTATGTGTAGTAGTCGGTTGAGTGTTTCTATATGCTATTTTGTACCCTCAAATACAATGTTACATACTTTTATGTGAAGCAACTGATGCCGATTCTTCAATTCATCATAGGCCAGACTTGGCAACTTCAAAGTTGTCCTTCAACTTGAATTAAACCTGTGTTACCGTGCATTCCGAACTGATAATTAGCGATAGATGACGGTTCTCTCATGAGAATACTCGCTTTCATCGTAGGAAATACGTTTTTCGACAAGCTAAATACTCGTTATAATAATTGCCTTCACGTATTAAGATAAAAAATAGCGCGTACGAAAATACTATTTTGTATGCTGTCAAAATGAATGTAAATTCATGACGCTTATATTTAAAATTACAAAAGACTGTCTCGAAATTGATCGACATGCGTTTTAATTAAGATATAAGATTTGTGAAAACTTGTTTCACGTTTACCATAGTTTTAGACTTGAATCTCCGTTTTGCGGGCATGCATTGAATCCTTATGGTGCCAGTACCGACTCTACACATTCGTCTCAATGAGCGTATCGTATGTTATAGGTATAGCCTATCTCACGTTTGGTCACCGAAGGATGTTACCGGTTATCGTACGTGCTACGGATCATTACCCTGCTGCGATGTACCAGGCTATCCCCGTATATTCGACCTAAGATTAATCGTTCCATAGCTCGGGTCAGACGAAAGCGGCAGGGGAAGCAAGTATAGAGAGCAGGAGAGTGTGCCAACAGTGTCGTTCTTTGGTTGACGAGCGCAAGCACGAGCGACTCGATAGCTCTGCTACTCTAGGCTAAAGGCGATAAGACGACGAGCGTCACAAGATGAGGGTCGATCCTGTCGACGTTCCCGTTGTCGTTTGACCTGCCACCCTTTTATACCGAGCAGCATCCCTTTTTCCCTAGAAATTGAAAAAAAAAAAAAAAAAAAACTAAAGGGGAGACCTGTGAGCTGCAATATTGCTCAGCGTGCGCTAGATTTGTGGTAACTTTAAGGGACCTTACTCAAAATAAATAAATACATTTTATCATCTACACTTTGATAAATTCAAAGGGCATCACACGTGTTTGTGTTTAAAAAATTTGACGGTAGATGGACAGATGAGAAGGAAAAAATGTCCTACATTCTCTTTTCTCAGCTCTGCAGAGAGTTTTCAATAGTCAAAATCTATATATATGAAAAAGCAATACCTAACGGCAGGGCGTCGGACACAAATAGCTCATATTCATTGATAATACACGTGTGGATTGATTGGGGGGACCAAAAAAATATTCCTTCGAACCCTAAAAAATTGAATTTTTTGTATGATAAGAGCAAACAATGCTCAAATATAATGCTTGTTGAGAAAAACATCGGACAACGTTTAAATAGAACAGTACAAATATGTGATAGATACAGAAAAATAGTACATTGTGCAACAAGGGTCGAGCGTCAGTTTTGGACCGTGATGTACAGTATATTTTTTGCAACAAATGCATGAATAGTGGTGATTTGAATGTTAGTTTTCCAGAACGAACAGTGAGAAGAAAGTAAAGGAATCGCAAACGTTATAATACTTATGAAACTAGCCACTTTCGGCCCTCAAAGCTGCCATGTAAAGTGTCGCTGTTCAAGTGTCGCCGTGTTACAGAAACACATTGTTAAAAAAAATCCGATATCGAATTTGTGATGATGATCGGGAATTGTATTTGAAATGTGGTCACAAATTCGCTATAAGCAATTTTGAATCAGAATTGAGACTCCACCTGATCTGACAAGGGGAATGGAAAACTCGAGGAATGACAAAAGAAAAACCAAACTCGTTCTACAACACGCACGAAAGAGTACTTGGGTAGGCTAAGAATAAGACTGTAGCATTGCAGACGTCCAGACATGTCGGCCAGCATGTAGAGACAGGCGCATATCGTTGCGAAAAAATCTCGTTACTCGTTGAGATTCCTGTCGGGGAGTTACTGAGTATGTGCCGCAAAACCCTCTTTTTTTCATCTGAATTTCAAGGCCTTGCCCTCTCGATGTCATCACCGTTTCATACTGTTCGTTGAGTTGGAAACCTCATTGGAATTTTTCCAGGTCTTGTTTTAATTATTGATGATATGGAAGGACAATCTGTGCTCATTTCAAGCGATAATGGGGAAAAAAGATGGTATGCGAGACGAGAGGAAGCGGAATTTTTATGTAGGTTGATTTCTTCTCACTGGTTTTCCCAATGGGGGAAAATGGCAAATTTCTGCCTGGCGGGAGTAAGGAAAATCGTATAGAACCGAAAATTTTTTTTTTGACACTCGAAAACACATTTGTCCGCGCTATTGTTTAAATCTATTAATTCTATGGAGACTACAGGGAGAATGTCACCTCATTTCGTTAGTAAAAAATTATTGATTAGATTGTATACGTTTATATTTGAGAAAAACCACGACAATCGATATATCGCGATGTCCTGGTGAAGTCCCGAAAAGCGTAAAGTAAAAAACAACAGAAAAACGTAAAGGTAGAAATACGCGATAGTGGAGAAAGGCACCTGGGCGAGACAGGCGAAGAGGTTGTGTCTGGACGTCGTGTGAGGCGTCGGTTTTTCCTGGTACGACGCGTGTCCGCGCATCGTCACACCTGCTTACGTAAAGCCGCTCGTGAGACGCGTAGGAGTTTCTCGTGCTAGCTGCAGATTTCTTCGTTTCGTTGTCCCCCACGAAGAACGTGAATATGGTGCGAGATACCCAGCCAAAGAGGCCTGCGTTATTGCATTCGTGGTCCGGGTTATCCTATTACGTGTTAGTCGTGCACGTATGTGAGCGCACGCTACAAACGGAGCTTATAAAAATATAAAACCGAGACTCGGCGTACGCCGTCGTCTTGGCTCGACGATAGCGCGCGCGCGCGCGCGACACAGACGACGGCAGATGGACCCCTTCTTCACCCATTGACCATTAAGAAAATCAACAACAACAAAAAGACGTAATCTAATTGGAGGTCGAGTGTTTCCTCCCGTCGATATTCACTTTTTCGTCTTCCCGAAGACACATCTTCACGCATGAATGTAATATTCTTGATTCAAAAGATACAGCAGTAGGATATTGTTCAAATGATTATAAACCATCTCATATAAGACATACTTTACCTCACTTTCATATTGCTGAAAGATAGAACATGCTATTCGACGAAATCCTTGTTTGAAAATCATTTTGTAATATCTCTGTGTACATCTTCCCGTAACTAAGAAAACTTGTTTTACTAATTTGTAAATTTCGCTTGTTGTATTTTGCAAATTTTTGTTATAACATTAAGAATGATGAAAAACAAACGATATATATATATATATTTCTTTTTTCTATAAAGAAATATCATTTACGATGAGAATACAGCAGTGTTGTTGAGAAGTAGACGTTTTGTTCCAATTATAGAAATTTCTATTAGTGAAAATCAAATAACTGGCAAATTATTTTTATCGAAAAAAAAAAGTTGATTTATTCAAGTTAAAACAAGGTAAAGAAGTTAAAAAAAACTTTCTTGTGTTTCATCATTTCGAGGGTTAAGGGTTGAAAACAGTTGAAAAAAATTGGAGGTCATGACGGATCATAATAGCAGGACAATACAATGAAGAACTGGAGGACAAGATCGAGAAGGAAAAAGGATAGGGTATCGTCGCGGCGGGGGTGTCGTGTCGAAACGCCCTTCCAGGGCTACTGGGCCCTTCCAGGGCTACTGGGGATGCGGACAACTCGAAAGTCCCACGCATCTGGGTCCTGGTTTTGGGCCCGGTCACCCGGTCCCTTTTGTCATGGTAATGGGGCACAGCGCTGCTACCTATGTACCGTCGGCGATTTTTCCCGACCGGGATCCTAGCGGACCAGGTGTTCATCATGGAGCCTTCATTATGTCCCAGAGATGTGCGTGTGTGTGAGACTGAGTCACAGAATGAGAGAGAAACGATTCCCGCGTTCCTGCCGGTTTCTGATTTCGTTCTTTCGCTCCAGGCTCCTGTCACCCGATCGGCAGGAGCTCTGCTTTACGGGGATTTCTCTACTCCGACGTGCCCTAATATCGAAAAACCCTGCAGCAACTTCTCAGTGGGAATGGGAAAGTTAATCGAGCACGTTAAAACAATGTCTGTCATCGGGGAACTATGTTGACGACGAGCCTTCCGCGGGTTGCAGTTGCCATGAAGGATTATCAAATTTTCTTTTACATAGGAAGCTTTGATTTGTCAATTTGCTTGATTGACGGGTAGGTTTTTGCTCTTTATTGTTATAGCATCGAGATAAAAATCTAAAAAATTTAAGAAATATATTAATTTGATAAAAGATTTACACTTATGTTTTCTTAGTGAACGAATAACAATCTTATAGTTCCTGGCTCATATTAATGATGATGCATCTATCGAATCAGTATAGAATCGTTTTATCGATATTACGAAGGCCTAATATCAATACGCATGTGAATGGTAAAAAGGAAGTGCGGTGGCATGATGTACTCGTCTTGCCAGCGTCACTGAATGTGGAACCGGAAACCAGTAGATTCTCTTGTTAGACTGCTCGATGTTGTTGTGCGATGTCTTCATCTTGTAGGTTCTTGGGGCGCGCGCGCGCGCGCGTTATCAGCGAGAGAAACGCGCAACCTGTTGAGGACTTGAGCGCGGTTCCCGTACAAAGTCATCGCAGTGGAATGAGAAAGAGATAGTCGTGAATCCCGGAGAGCTTTACACACACTGCGAACTGTTGTATGGTTGAGGGCTTGAAATGTACCAAGTGTCGTCACGCTCTGCCAGTTTCCGGTGCGTCGATCCCTCGCACCTCGCTTCGATTCGACTATTCACAGTACGTATAACGTCGATTCACACTTTTGGTTCCATGCTTTCGTCGTTGCTTTACTTCCCTTACGATAACGCCATTGCAAAAATTATCTTCGATTGGAGTCCCATAAAATATCAATAATTTGAAATCGAAAGCGCTTTCAATCGATATACCATCAAATCAAATTATGGGATTAAACACAACCTAAATATCGGTTGATCAGGGAAATACAAATGGAATTCTCAGAACTCGAAGATTCATTATCGATGCACCGGGAACGTTTAAAAAGATCAGCATTTTGTTATTTACTCGAACCTACCTACTTAAGAGCTCATTCATCATTTCTATTACAAGTTAATGAAGCATCGATAGAGCGACGATCATTTGGCTTGTTGCAAAATTATTCACCCTTTTTAAGTAGAAAGAAGCCGAAAGATAGTGCTCGAATTCCGAAAAAAAATCTTCAATTTTTCAACTACACGAACGAATTTATAATTAGGAAATTCCGATTCAACGATACATTCGACCCTAATATTGTCAAGTACATTGATCTGTCATCAATGTACTTTTTATTACAAAAATGAAGAAATTCTTCGATTCAAAGGGCTTGTTAATAATTTTTATTTCGTAAAATTTCTCTCCTCTTTCTGAAACTAATAATACAATTTTTAACGATTATTTATCTTGTATTTTTGATTAGAGGAAAAATTCACTACATGTTACGAACGGTATTTCAATGCCGACTGATGTGACATACCCTTTCGAGCTCTTATTCTCATTGATGTCGCATCCGTCGCTTGGATGTTGGCTCGTTACAATTATTCACCTCTACCGCCGGAAAAAAGTGCAAGACGGAGCGTCATAAGATTCCAAAGAAGCGGAGGGAACCTTTCGCGTTTCAACCCCTTTTCGTCCAATTTGTCACAATAAAAGCTGGCGTAGTCCGTCGTCGCCGTGGGGCGAAACGGCGGTGGATCGGTATTATTACATAGCAAAGAATTCTCGCCATCCTTTGCTGACAGTGCAGTCGTTAAAGACTGCCACCGATCCGACATCCCCAAACCGCCTTGCGGCTTTTCGCTACCGTTATCTATTGTATCTATTGCCCTCTGGCTTTTCATTCTTAACTAATCTCAATCTTTTCTCTTCATAATTCTATCACCTATTTACCTTTACACGTGTTCCAAAAATTTGGGCTGTCTTATATGGAAATTATTAGCAAAGGTGAGCATCAATGACATTGAGAACCGCTTGATAACAATAAAAATCTGAACTTGGAATCCAAGCAAACAGCCAACGTCAACTTTTTCAGTCTGTAATTAGAAAAACCCCAAAATATTTAATCCCATAGCGTCGATCCAAACTTCCAAGTCAGAAGTTTTGCGGTAATTAAAATTTCCGGAGAAAAGAAAACTTGCTGAAATGGCCTGGCACTCTGGAAAAAAAAGAAAAAAACAGCGAACCTCTTTTGCAAGAAACCTCGTGGTCGTGGCGAACTGGCGCGAATTCAGCGCAGCGTCAGAGACTTTTCTTTTGTCGATTATACACCTTAATATACAGCTATATAACACTGTATATTATGAAAAGAAGTGGAGAAAAAAGAGCTGCTTGGTTGCAGTTTGATGAACGAGCTGGAACGAATATCCAGACACACCCGTTATAAGCAGTCGAATAAGGGCTTCTTTCTCTCTCCGTCTTTCGCTTTCTTCCTGTTCTTCGTACAGAGAGAGGGTAGGGTTGCTTCTGCTGCCCGCGAATGCTAGTGTTGGATGCTGAAGGTCTTTAAGCGTGGAGTTTGCTTGAGGGCAGCGCAGAAGTAAAACGGCACGAGCAGCGGTGTAGCGGCAGTAGCGGCAGTAGCGGCAGTAGCGGCAGTAGCGGTGACGGCACCAGCGGCAGTAGCATCCCAGCCGTGATGGCAGGCTTGGCTTCTGCTCGCTCCTAATTGGGAGACCGGCAACTAACTCTCTTAATTACCGCCTTCGCCGGGTTGCCAGAAGCGGCGTTTCCAGAAGTAGAAGCAGCAGCGCACCAGCATATAGCTACCCTTCATCCTCCAGTTCCTTCCTCTTCTGGCATGACCTCAGCTACGTTCCGACTCCTGTCTCCACCTACTCGGAAGACCGCGAGAGGAGAGTCAATGTGGCCTCTGCCTTTCTCTTTCCCTCAGTTACCATCGTTTCTCCTCTCGGCCTTTTCAGTCTCCTTGGTCTTTGGCCCGAACGTGTGCACCATGGTCAGAGGAAAAGAGTAAGATCGGGTGGGGGGGGCATCAAAGAGAGATGGAAAGCGTGAAAGCACTGAGAAAAGTTCCGTCGACTTAATTACACGGAATAATCGGAGGAAAGTGCAGCGGACAGAGGGACGCCAGGCGTCGTCGCACAGCACCATCAAGAAGCAGCCTTCTCACAGCAAGTTACCTCAGTCGACCCACGTCCACCCTGAATTATATGATTACAGATGTGCTGCGACAAAGACCTTTATACTGACTTCATCAAACGTGTATGCCTCTTGCACTTTCGCTCCTCTTTTACAGAATACGTTTACATGTTTCTTTGATGATATAACACATGTTTCATATAATTAACATCGTGACTCCTTAATGATCATGTCCAGTCGTTTATGTCTTCTTGTCGCATTCAGCTTATATCGTGGCATCGCCAATTCATCGTCATCACCAAAGATATTTAAAAAAAAAATCTCACGGTTTAACAACACTCGAAGCATCGCGGTGGTAAATCGTTGCTCTTATTTTATATACTTGTTTTATATTTAGAAGAATTTTTTATCTCGTTACGACCAATATAATGTAACCGCTATAAGCAACTTGGCACTTGATAAATTTCCAGGCGTACTATACTAAATCGATTCCACTGAGCCCGACGAATTAATACATCTTCCGATCTAATTGTAATACTATCAACTTTGCTGCTGATAATCTTAAGATGATTGAAAAAAATCAAAAAAATCTAATATCCACTGCAATTATTCCCATATCTTGGTATGCGTCCTATGTATGACGCGTGTCGAGACTATACTAGGAAAGGCTATTCTACCCTGCAGTAGCACCGTATGTACACCTCTACATTCCTTTTCCCATTCCCCCTGGTTCTCAGTGTCCCCGGTATTGCGGAATCCTTCTGGCGAACCCCTGCCAAGATCCAACAATGGCTAGCAGTAGTTCTCATTTGATTAATAACTCACCCACAATGAATAGAGGCCCAGTGACTCTCACTTGATTAACGATATACCTGGTGAACGTGTTCACAATGAGGAGGATTGGGAAGAGAAGGAGGAGGCTACCGCGTGGTTCAAGGAGACTTCCGTGGCCGGCAATCCCAAGATCGCAGCGATCCTCGAAGCGTGTATAATCATTGGACCCACGCGGAGGTGACCGATCTTCCGCGATTCGTAATATCCCAAGTCACCGCGGGACATCGTGCCAACCTTTTCTCATTCATGCCTATTCTGTCTCTTACGTCGAATCAATATGGAAGATCTTGGTTAGGTTTCCATAGGTAACCTTCAAACTCGCCTCCCTCGCGATTGTGTACACACTCTCTCTCTCTCTCTCTGTGTGTGTGTGTGTGTGTGTGTGTGTGGCTTGACAAATCTCTTAATCGACTCGGAAGATCTGACCGAAGTCATTCTTCAACTCGTACTATCCTGGCTTTCGCATATTTTTTATAAACGCCGAATGGAATACAAATAGGATCAAGTCACGTCGAAAATCCTTTACGTTTTCAAGTCTGAATTAGTGGATTGATTTATAATCATTTTTATCGGAATTATTCGTCGGTACAATTCACTTGACGCAGTCTCACATGATGACCTCCCTCCGGATAATTTTTCATGCAAGGAATCTATACCTTAAGTTCAACATTGTCAATGAAATACTTGTCGAGACAATTTTTTAGCAGGTTGTAATGTCGCAAAGATTTAAGAATATCAGAAATTTTATCAGGTCGAAAAATTATTTCTGCTCAATTTCTATCACAGTATTCGTTATTCGCCGTCGTGGATAAACTATAATATGGTGTACCCTCGAAAGAGGGAGAAAGGATCTTTCGCCGTCCTTCGGATACCCATACGAAAGGGACAGCGAGCAGCGGACGGAATACGAAATCATGAAAGGTTCGTCCCTTCACCGAGCTAGGGGGAGGTCCCTCCTTTTGCCAAGATGGTGGTACGCTTGAGGAGGGCCTTCACCTACCTAATATCCTCCTAACTGATATACAGAGCGCATCGTGGGAACTTTTTTTTCTTTTCAATTGGAGCAGAACGATCCCTCCTCATCGTCGCGAATGAATTCGACCGAGAGCAGGTAGAACGCTCTCACGAATGTACGCAACATTCACCGTTCAAGAAAATGTCATCGCCAACTATAAACCATCCATTCGACATTTAATTATTTCAATCAATGTAAATTTCATTTCCCCGAAATAAATATGTGTTTTATTCAATTTTTCAGAATCTTTATTTCAAACAAACTTATTTCTTGCTGCTAATTACTTTTTTGATCCGGAAAAAAAGATTAGTTGAAATCACTAAATACGAATGTCGTGAAAAGCAACATATATATCTCAGCTGCGCAGTGATTTGCGCGCTGATGTTTTTCTATCGTTTCTGAGGCATACCGAGGAATACCGGATACAAATTTTTTATTCAATCAATGTTCATATAACACACGTCTCGCAAATAGATATGTCATTTTCGACATATTTACTATTCAATGAGTGTTGCTTAAAAATATAAAAGAAATGACGAACCGGTTCACATGATGAGGTTTTACTCAAATCCGCACCCTCAGGAATAAAAGGAAAATGTAGAAAACGAATTAATATACAAAAAAGTAACTCCATCGAAATTAAATTAATTAAATCAATTAATCGTTAATCAAATCAGGAAGTCAATCCTCTGTTGGCATTTCACGTCGACAGTCTATCACTCCTGTTGATTTGCACATTCAACGAAACAGAAGTAAAGTGCCGGTTCAGAACGGAAGGAAGGAGCAAGCGAGCGAAGCAAAGGAAAGCAAAGCAAATGGGATAATTAGTGTCGCGTGTCTGCTGATTTATTGTCAAGCGTACAGTAAATACAGAAGTGAAGCTGTGAATAAACCGAAGTGACGAATCACGAAGGACAGAGAAATAAAAGAAAACAGAGAAAGGAAAGAGAGAAATGCTATGAAAAAGAGCTGATGGCCCAGCTCATCGTGAGAGTGTGAGAATTCAGTGTAGCGAGAGTAACAGGATTGACGTGCATCCGTGCATAGTTGTTGATCCACCCAAGGGAGATGAGATTCCCTTCGGTGAGTTAAAGATTACTCGAGATCCGTTTTTCTCTCACACTCGTGGATAGTAGTATTTTACGCGATTCAAGCGTTGAAAAAAACGCCATATCGCTTCAATATTTAAAATAATAGTCATCAAAATAATAATAACAACCTTTATTATCGACGATTTTATTTTTCTTCTCACTGCAGTGACTCCCGTGTGACAATCTGTATACAGTTGGTTCTGTTACACAAATACACCCTGTTGCGGGCAAACTCGATGAGAATCGTGCTGCTCACTCTCATGCTATTTCTCTCTCGCATGTATAAATCGCACACCCGATACTTCCAGGTTCAAGCCTCAAGCGTCTCCGGTAGGTAGGTACTCGAGGGATTTGAGTACCAGCCATTTGTCTCTCGATTCCCTCATTACGACTGCATCTGCGGGCCGCATGAAGCCGCAAAGAAGAGTTTCCGTAACCGGTACCGCGAAGCGCGGCCGGTTACACAAAATTATGAACAGACGAGATTTTGGGTTAGAGGGAAGGGATGTGCTTATTTTTTTCCTTACTTGGATTATTTTCACAATATTTCCATAATTTTACTCGATTTCAAATTCCGTTAATCTGAAACTTCCACGTCGATGCATGTCAACTCAATTTTTCTGGATCATAGGATTTATGTAGTATTAGTCAGTAGCGTTATTGGGCTTGTACCTCACGAGAAACAGAGCTCAACGCACTTCGAGTCCACTGGTGCGAGAAAAACAATCTATTTCACTGGTACGCGCGGTATAATGTCATGGATAGAACCATACGCTCACACAGGATCTTTTTCCAAACGCTTGGAAAATTGTATTACGAATGCGAATATACTTTGTGTAGCGCATCTTCTCATACTAATTTCCCTATCTTTATTACATTTAATTGAATTAGACAGCGACCGATCGGTGTATGTGATACCACATTTGCTTACACTGAACATTTCGGCTTTTTGGCTTATTCGAAGTAAAACGCTGAGACACGAGGGTGCGTACTTGGAACGTTTTTTATACTGCAATCGTGACACTTTTGGTAACTCTCTTCTGGGTCGTCTCTATTGTGGCCATAAAGAAAAATCATTATCAAACATTTCTCGACTGAATTTTTTTTAAAAGTGACTTGTTCGTTTGAAATTGGACGATTCATCCGTATTACTTTGGATATGAGAATCCAAGACATTATTGTTTTTTTCTTCGACAAATCAATTTTTTTCATTTCACCATCGTTCTTAAGTCACAATGATTTTATTATCACCGTTGAGACCAAACAACACTATTGATAAAATATTATTTCACGAGTCCAAAGCTGTCGTCTTCCGATAATAACTTGTATGTTAATTATATTACGTATTTTGCGTGACATAATATGAATTCGCTATTTATGCCTTTGGTGAATGAATATTTTTATCAAAATATCCAAATGACCGATATGTTTTCGATTCTGTTAGCTCATTTATTCCGTGTGCCGTGGCCAAGACGATGAACGGTATGCCCGAAAATAAAATTTTAGGTTCGTGTAATTTTTATTTTGAGTAAAAAACCGTAACGCGACGCATTTTTACAGTGTATCGTAGATAAATCGAAAGGATCGTGGCTCGTTATTGGAACGTTAAGAAATAGTGTCTTGATTATAGCTCTTCCGGTTCCGTTGCTCGCGCGGAAGACACTCAAGAGAGATATGTAAATCGCGCAAGTGGTGCGGGAGGACAGATTCCGATGGTTAAATTTCCGATATTTTAACCGCGGCCTCGCGGTATATCCAACCGCGCAACAAGTCCCCTTTCTCCTCGGTTGCTTCTCAAAGCCACTACCACCAGCCAAGTAATTTCGGTTACGCGGCTCCACCCTCCCGTCCAAACCACCGCGCACCCGGCTACCCGCAACTTTTTCTTCCGATTAACTTAGACTTTCGCCCCGGGAGCGTATCCTACAAAATCTTAATGCTTCGACGCTTATGGGAATGCAATTTTCCGCTCCAATATATATATATTTATGTATGTATATATATATGATGATGATGCTAGGATCTTGAATTTTTCATGTTTTTTTTATGTCCTGTTGAAGATGAAGAAACCTGACCACCCATAACACCACTAATCATTGCAATTTGTATTGCACATAGTTCTAGAGTTTGGGATCCTGGATGTTGATCTGAGTTTAACTGTAACGTTATACGTCATGCTACGTTAATTATCAAGTACGCTATAGCGACGTTTACGTTCGTCAATTAGCCTCTGTTGATCTCGAAAATCTTGCGTTTCGCGAGTAGGCAGCGACTCGTGGCTGCACGAGCTCGGGGGGTGGATAGCGCGCAAACGTTCGTCAACTGCACTAACACGCGTTATCCAGGAGTGGAAAGTTGCGAGTTGTTTAGGGGCACAGCGATGCACACTCGAGTGGCGTGTACGCTCCTATATCGAAGCAAACCCGCGATTCTCACTCGATTTCCCAACGCAGACTGCTCCAAGGGCTCGACCAAATCAAAGCTCTATAAGCCATAAATTTGTTCCGAGTTTCACGACAATGGGTAACCATAATGGACTTGAGAAAAAGATACATAATAGAAAACTTTCGAAGAATGTACAAACTACCGATTAAAAAAAGAGCGTCTGAATAAATAAATAGGATAATAAAATAAAATCTCAATGAAAAATGTCGAGTCGAGATTTTTCATACGAATTTTCTTCTCAAGTTTTCATCATTTATGGTCTTGAAATATTTCCAATCCTGCGCAAGATCGCGGCAACTTTCCCAATAATAAACTTGCAGTATTTTTCTACTGGTGAACCAGCCGCTGCTGATTTGGAAGATATTGTTCTTTTTTTTAAATTCACTGTCAAAAATATTTAAGGTAAAATTACTCGACACTCTTCTTGAGAAACGGGTATGGGAATTTAACCACACGTCATTAAAGTCATGCTTGTACCACAAGTTAACCTTAAGAACATGCAATTTTAATTTTCTTTCGTATATCAAATTGTACTTTGTACACGGGTATAGTATAAAATACAATACATCGAATTACTATAGAGTTTAAAAAATTTTCCAAATAATTTCAACAGTATTGTTTATTCGATCGATCTGTGAACGCGCGTCTTCTATTAGGTTTTCCGAAATCAAAGTGAGAAGATTGCCCCTTAAAAAATATGTTATTTAAAGAGCGAACTTGATAGCTTTGCCATCAGGCAAACTTGGGCGAGAGCCCTCAGATCGCGGTGGACACGACGTGCATACTCAACTAGCGCACGTAGTTTGTGTGCGTGGTGCGTAGACGAGGCAAACGTTTGCCCTCGCTAATCAAGCTCGCATAATGCCGTCGCGCAGGGGTAAACAGCCTGCAGGGACTCCAGGGCTCACCATATGTAGCCTGTGTACAGTTCGATACCCGCGCCGTTCAGTGCACCATCTTGTGCATGTGTGGCTATATCGTGTATAATACCGACATACGTCTCGAGCCAGTAGCCATTGTCGTTCATGTAGTAGTACGTAGCATAGCATAGCAGCTCTACTATAATGGACACCTCCTTCATCACGTTTCTGCTCACGGCGTTTCGATCTATCGATTTCCTAATGTACATTAGAAGCTGCTGACACAGACGTCATCACTGGGGCCACTTATGTACCGACCAAATACCATCGGATGGTCACCCAATCTTGGTACATCCACAACATTGTATAATGGCTATATAGAGCCTTACAATTCACTTGTCGTCGCCATTATGATGAAGCTTGGATTACCCGGGGCCTCCTTGCCGTCTACCACTATCACGCGACCAAATCACCGACGCACCCGTGATTTACATATACCGTTGGCTCTATTGGAATTCGGCCAGTGTCAAATGTGAACACGACTCATCGTGTTGAAGCTGGTCCAATATTTCAATATTTTCTTTGACTCCCGCGACTCTCGCCGGCGAACTGCTGCCCTGGACGTAACAGTGTTGACGATGTGTACTGTGCAAGCGGGTCGATGCCCCGTGCATCGTACAGATTGGATTTCAAGTTTATAGGGCGGAAATGCGGAGGGGAATTGGCCCCCCTCTTAATGCGTTATAATCTTTGGGGTCATTCGCCTGGGGATATTAGATGTTTGAAAGTTCATCCAAGTATCGCGGAAAGATGTCGAAAATGGTGAAAATAATTTAGCGGACTACTGATTTTCAAATCGGCTAAGGTCGCTAGACGTGACATTTCCAGAAGTCGAACGGTCCTCTACTCTCTTTTGATAGGTTGATAGGCTCGCGCACATGAATCGGCTAACTTTCAATTTACCATTTTTTTAACTTCTTCTTTATTATTCCGGATTTTGCCTGGAATTTTTAGAATTATCTTTCATATGATATTTTATGCACGTCTTGAAGAAAAAATATTTTTTTCTTCTCCGTTCTCTTCTTTCTCGTTGGGTTTTCAAGGTATAAGTAAGAGGAGAGAATGGAGAGGTGGATAAGCCAGCCGGGTTTTTGGTGTAGACGAGACCGCAGGAAAAAAAAGCGAAGCGGAGTCCCGACTGACGGAATCCTCGAGTTGATGGATGAAGTAAAAGTGAGCAATGCCGAGCAGTAGATAGAAAGTGAGGCTTCTGGATCAGCGTGTGTGCGTGACACACGTACAGGGATGAGCGGTGGGTCAGCGTGGTTCACACGGATGTACACAGTCGCGCGTTGTCGCGAGGTGCTGAGGAGGGGGGGGGGGGGGGGTGAAGGAATTCGTAGTATAAACGGTTGATGTTTGTTGGAGAAGGTGGGTAATGTGGGTCATGTGAATGAATATGTGTATATAGTACTAGAGAGTGCCTTGATAGTATTTTTTATCTCTCTCTCTCTCTCTCTCTCTCTCTCTCTCTCTCTCTCTCTCTCTCTCTCTCTCTCTCTCTCTCTCTCTCTCTCTCTCTCTCTCTCTCTCTCTCTCTCTCTCTCTCTCTCTCTCTCTATCGAGGTATGCAGACATTGCACATCCGGAAGTTCTGTGGATCATTGCGGTAATGTGATCACGTGAATAATATGATTTTCTTTAGAGATTGTGGGAATTGAGGGTCAAGTGAATAAAGATTTCCAACGTTATGTCGATCATCGACCATCTTTGCATCCTGGGAATAAGAGGGGATTTGCAGAGGAATCTGCGTTATATGATGCAATAGAAATGACAGAGATAAAGCATCACGGTGTATAAATTCACGTGCAGGAAATGCACCACATCATTCCTCAATCAAGTGTATTACTCGATACTATCAATTTAATCAGTTCAAGAGTGACACCAAGAACAAGTGCGTGTGGTTCTCAGGTACGTATCAACATTATATATATATATATATTGAAAATAATCATTCTTATAGTATATCTATAATTTTGAAAATAAACTCTGACAGTGGTAAATAAGAACTCAGAGAAATCAAACGTGATAACAACATGGATCTTACCAAGCTCAATGAAGTCAGCCGTCTACAAAATTTCCTTCCAACTAAGCGCCTCTCTGAATTGGCCATGCAGAAAACGTACGAAATCACCAATCTGCGATTCGTCAACACCAAGTATGGAAAGCAAGTTGTAGCGGACCTTGAGAAAGATTTTACAGTCTTTCTACCAGCGAGGACGAGTCAAATTCTCATTGATGACGTCGATCTTTTTGAAAAAATGCTGCAACGTTGCAATAACCATGGATTGGCTATACGTTATTTGGGTGGAAAATACAATCGCGTCGAATTTATTGAGCTGTAAAATTTGTACCTCAAATAAATAAACAACAACAACACGATATTTTTATTTCACTCAATGTTTCATAATGTTTTTATTTATATTATTATTATTATCCAATACAAAGTTGGTATAAAATACATAAGGAACGAGTTTCAAATTCTTGTAAAATATAGAACGCCGTTTTCCCAGTGGGATTCGGCGACAATATCACCGATGCACAATACCATCCGGTAAATCGGATTCTCTAAATCAACGGTGTTGATCATGTTGGCCAATACCTCCATGACGTCGTTCATGGGGTTATTTAATACCCATTCAATTGGTATAAACAAACCCCGCACAGCTTCAACATATTGGTGTGCTAAAACAAAAAAATAATAGAATATCATCCTTCAAGATTAGTAAGACTCACACACAGGTTGAATATAATGTTGATAATAAAACACTCACCGTTAGGCTGCTGCTGCTGCTGCTGCTGCTGCTGCTGCTGCTGCTGCTGCTGCTGCTGCTGCTGCTGCTGCTGCTGTTGAGCACGTTGCTGCTGTTGCTGTTGAGCACGTTGCTGCTGTTGCTGTTGAGCAGGTTGCTGCTGTTGCTGTTGAGCACGTTGCTGCTGTTGCTGCTGCTGCAGTAGAAACTGCTGCTGCTGTTGCTGCTGCTGTAGTAGAAACTGCTGCTGCTGCTGCAGATGTGGTGGAGCTCGTGCAGCACGCTGATAATGCTGCGGAGGCACTTGTGGAAGCTGTCCTTGTCGTTGAGCACCTTGCTGCGGTGGCGGAGGGTGAAACTGTTGCAATTGTTGACGGGGGATGAAATTGACCGGCAGATTGTCTGAAAATTGAATCATATGAAATTTATATAATCCACTTTAATTTAACCGTAAACGTAAATTGCTAGAAAAATATCCATGAAAAGTTAAACAATTAGTTTCAAAAATACTTACATTGAGCCATTGACTGCGCACGTTGACGTGGTGGTTCGTGATAAAAACCTTGCGAACCGTCAAGCGGGACGTGATTTTGAGACCGCGGGATGTACGGTACATTCCATAATTGCCGGTCGTGGAATCGAGCGTTCTGAAGTCGTGCGACATTTGGTATTCGCAGATGTTGATAATAATGATGCTGTTGTTGCTGTTGCTGTTGTTGCTGTTGTTGTTGTTGTTGTTGTTGTTGTTGTTGTTGTTGTTGTTGTTGTTGTTGTGAAGCGTGTGGTTGCCGGTATTGATATAGTTCCGGTGATGGATAATATGATGGGCGTGGTGGTGGTGCTGAAAACCGTGGAGGTTGTACCAGATTGTGATGATCCGGTCTTTCCGATGGGGCTTGCTGAGGTATATCCTCCGGTTCTTCTTCGTTCCCCACTCGTTCACCATCATCATCATTAATTTGATGATTTATCAGCCCTCGCACTGGAGCAATGTCCTCGTGTTCTTGTGCAATATCCGATCTTCCTGATGGGGCTTGCTGAGGTATATTCTCCTCCTCCGGTTCTTCCTCGCTCTCCACTTGCTCATCATCATCATCATCATCAATTTCCTGATGTATTAGCCTTCGCACTGGAGCAATGTCCTCCTCTTTTTGTGGAATATCGGATACCACCATTTTTTATTATTTATTATTGAAATGAAAATAAAAATCGGTTACGTGAGAGAAAAACTTGAAAACAATATTTCACAGCGAAACACACACAGACCACTTCGGAACCACTCTGAGACCACTTCGAGTCCACTTTTGGCAATACAATAACGGAAAAATTTAAAGATCGCACAGAGAGCAGTGAAACGTTGGAGTGCACGGTTCGATTGACAATGACTTCAACTCTAGAACCCTTTGGTTCAGCTAAGACGCTCGCAAGACTTTCAATGTAAACATTGAAAGAGAGAAGATCATCTCAACAAATCGATGCACACTTCATAAATATGTAACATAACACCACCTTTCAACGCGTAGTCCCTCGATGTGATCCAACGCGATGTGTATCTCAATGCTTAATTCCTCAAGCTAATAAAAGAAAAAGAAATGAGAATTGTAGCGTGAGCATCTCAGTCTCTCAGGAAAAAAGGATAGAAAATCATCTTGGTCTCTCAGAAAAGGACAGAAAATCGTATCGGTCTGTTAGAAAAGGATAGAAAATCATTTTCCGTATAAATGAGCGTGTGGTCGATGGGGACATCACTTATTTATCATACTCGAGCGTTTATTCGTACCACCGTCGTTCGCAATGGACAATAGAAAGTGTAATAAGCTTATCCATCTTGTGGAACGAGCATACAAGATCTTAAAGATCAAATCGTCACCTACTGAAATTCGACATTGGATAACAATTGTAAATCGCAATACCCGACTTCTCACGAAAATGTTGAGAACAGCTGAGTCGGTAGGTGAGAAGAACAGATTTTTAAAAACGATTGGGTTCTTGAGATGCTTGGTGATAAAATTCAAAGAATTACAAAAAAGTGGTGGTGGAATTGCAAAACGTAGTGAAACAGTACGATGGGAAGATTCAGATACGGCGTTTGCATCAAGGATACGAACTGGAGTAATCGTAAATCTTCGACACAAGAATCTTGATCAGTTTCTGAACGATTCAAGGAAACTATTGTTTTCCAGATTAAGAAAAATGTTGCAAGCCGAGTCTGGTTTTAAAATCAACGTGGTATTCTACGGTAAATTTAGCATTACGAAAAACGACGAACTTATCAAGGACATCAAACATTTCAATACAGAAAACGCGGTTATTCTTCGATCAACTGACTTAAAACAATGGTTCAATAAACACATTTATGAGAAACTGTTGATAAAAGTTCAAGATTTTCAAGAAAAGGATTCGGGCTGGTCCATGGTTGAGATTATCAATTTGACTGTGAATATCAACAAATACGTGCCACTACGCGGAGGCTTTTCAACTTACATCAAGATACCTGACAACATACAACTCAAGAAAGCCGTAGTCAACATTGAAAGCAACGATCCTTACTGCCTTCCATGGTCCGTGACGGCAGCTCTTTATCCGGTGAAAGATAATGCAAATCGCACAAGTTCGTATCCATACTTTCGATCTGTACTTAAGTGTGAAGGAATAGATTTCCCCATAAGTTTAAAAGATATTTCAATGTTCGAAAAGCAAAATAATTTGACAATCAATGTGTATGGTATCGAAGGATGTAGTGATATCGTTCCGATCTATCTTAGTCATGAAAAAAAATCTGATAAGCCTACAATTCATCTTCTTGCACTAGAAACGGAAAATGTCTTAGACGATGAGGATGATGAGTACAATCGAATATATCACTTTGCTTGGATCAAACATTTATCTAGATTAGTGAAATCGCAAATCACCAAACATAAGCGAGCAATCTGGATTTGCGATCGGTGCTTATCTCATTTTACGACAAAAACTTTGTTGCTTAAACATAGGGTTGATTGTGAGACCATGAATCATTGCAAAGTGATTCTACCCAAAACTTCTGAAAAGGTTTTGAAATTCAAAAATTTCAAACACAAAGAAAGCGTTCCGTTCGCTATCTACGCTGATATTGAAAGCCTTTTAGAACCAGTGAAAGACGAGCATGGAAAAGAAATGAAAAAAAAAAATGAAGAAATGATTGTATATCAAAAGCACACGCCACACAGTGTTGCGTATTATCTTCACTGTTCCTTCGATGACTCAATGTCTACTTACAAAACATATCGTGGCGCTGATTGTGTTGAATGGTTTGTCAATGAATTAAAAGTATGGGCAGAATCGTTAAGTGTCACCTTAAATTCAATCGTACCACTGAATCCACTAAACGAACAAGAATCACGTGAATTTTATTCAACGCAAATCTGTCATATTTGTGAAAAACCGTTCGGCTCGGAAGATTCAAAAAATCGTGATCACTGTCACCTCACTGGAAAGTATCGCGGTGCAGCGCATAACGGCTGCAATCTGAATTATAAAGATTCACACATAATACCTGTGATCTTTCATAACTTATCGGGATATGATGCACATTTTTTCATCAAAGAATTAGCAATTTTTGATGGTGCGATAAGTCTTCTACCGATAAACAAGGAAAAATACATCTCTTTTACAAAAAGTGTTAAGGGTACAAACATCAGTTTTAGATTTATCGATTCGTTTCGCTTTATGGCGAGCGGTCTTGATAAACTATCTTTTTATCTTCACAACGATGAAAAAAAAATTACACGACGATACTGCAATAGCTCAGAGGAATTTGAGTTACTAACACGAAAAGGTGTTTTCCCGTATGATTATGTGGATAGTTGGGACAAACTTCAGGAGACTCAATTACCTTCAAAGGAAAAATTTTACTCACAATTGTACAACGAAGATATTTCAGAGTCTGAATATTCACATGCGTGCAACGTTTGGCAAGCGTTCCAGATCCAAACGCTAGGTGATTATTCAGACTTGTACCTAAAAACGGACATACTCCTTTTGGCTGATATATTTGAAAATTTCCGACGAAATTGTTTGACCACATATAAGTTAGATCCTCTGCACTATTACGGTGCTCCGGGACTTGGTTTTGACGCGATGCTAAAGTATACAGGCGTCGAGCTTGAGCTTCTAGATGACATAGATATGATAATGTTTATAGAACGGGGTATCCGGGGTGGACTCGCTCAATGCTCGAACCGATATGCTAAAGCAAACAATCGGTATATGAAAGAAGATTATAACCCGAGTGAAGACGAGTCATATCTCATGTATTATGATGTAAATAATTTGTACGGTGCAGCTATGAGTCAGTATTTACCAAACGGCTCCTTCGAATGGGAGACTAATTGCGAAGACTTAGATATTTGTAATATTCCTGATGATTCTCCCACGGGATATATTTTTGAGGTTGATCTAGAATATCCTAAAGAAATTCACAAACTTCACAAAGACCTACCATTGTGCCCGGAGCCGTTTGTTCCTCCTGGTTCTGATAAGCCAAAATTAATGACTACACTTTTCCGAAAAGAGAGATACATAATTCATTATAGAAACTTGAAACAGTGTTTAGGTCTGGGCATGAAACTGACAAAATTACATAGAGTATTGAAGTTTACACAATCAGCATGGCTTAAGGCATATATTGATTTGAATACCGAACTGCGAAAAAAATCGATCAATAAGTTTGAGGAAAACTTTTACAAGCTAATGAATAACGCAGTTTTTGGTAAAACGATGGAAAATGTTAGAAAATATCGCGACGTTAAGCTTATTACAAAGTGGAATGGGCGGGGCGCAGCTCGAGCTCTTATCGCCAAACCAAATTTCCATAGTTGTGTCATATTTGAAGAAAACATGACCATAATCGAGATGAATCGTACGAAAATAAAGTTTAACAAACCGATATACGTAGGGTGTTGTATTCTCGAAATTGCGAAAACATACATTTATGATTTTCACTACAATTATATGAAGAGTTCACTCGGTGATCGAGTTAAATTGATGTACACGGACACCGACAGTCTGCTCTATCATATTACAGTTCCGGACATATATGAGATAATGAAACGTGATATAGACAGGTTTGATACTTCTAACTACGCTCCTGATAATATTTACGGTATGCCTCTAGCAAATAAGATGGTTCTCGGCTTAATGAAGGATGAGAATAAAGGTCAAATTATGCAACAATTCGTCGGCCTGAGGGCGAAAATGTATTGTTATAAAATTCAAAGTAGTGTGGAAAAGCGAGCGAAAGGTGTGAAATCATCAACATTGAGAAAAATAACATTTGATGATTATGAACGATGTTTGTTGTATCATATAAATGTAAGAAAAAATCAACATTTGATTCGCAGTAAAAAGCACAAAGTTGAAACTGTCAAACAGAACAAATTAGCTTTAAGTTGGAATGATAATAAAAGAATCATCTGTACTAATAAGATTGAAACTGTCCCATGGGGATATACTGTATAATAAACATCAAAAACATATCAACACAATGTGTTAATTTTTATTTTTATAAATATGTTTTATCAGAGATATCATCATCATATCATCAGACTTGTTGGAGCAATGTTTGGCGACAGTGGGCTCAAGTTCACGATGCAAAAAATTCCCACAAGTTCACGGAATGGGAAGATTCAGAAGACGAATGGTTCCAGTATGAAGATAATTTTTTTAAGACGCATTTTCATGGTTCGCAGGAAGAGTGGGCTGCATCTCGTGCTGCTGGTATTAAAAGCGGTGAACTAGAAAGGTGGATTCATAAACGAGAACTTGGTTTTGTTGCTCCACGCTATGATTCACAGAAAATAGTAAAAAAAAGAATTGTTAAGTTCCCTTGGTACTGGCCTATTGCCAAAGACATAGCTGTTTCTACTTATACAACTGAGACATTCGTGGAATGTCCCTGTGTCGTCCGAGATAGTTGGATTAATTGTGACAAAAAATGTGCGTATGAAAAACAAATTTTTCAAAAAAATATAAGTTCTGAATATGTATAATGAATAAATAAAAATCGCTTTAACATAGCAGTTATTAACCTTAGTCCTTTATCAATGGAGAGAAAATAGTGTTGTCTCAATGGTCCATGGCTTCCAACGATGTTGCGACCTACAGAGTGAAGAGACCGAAGGAGATTGAAGAGAAACAGTGTACATATATAGGTCAACGCAGTGGGTGAAGTAATAATATCAGCTGTCACACATATACAAATATAGGTTCTTTATTTACAATATTACAAACATCAGAAAAATGCTATTGCAATGGAACAGAAGATTGGAGAATCCAGTTTCTCAATAACTTTACATTTTCACCAGCACAATTTATCTTTGCATGATGATGCGGATATGTTGTGAAGGATGATGCTGATCTTTGGCGTAGCTGCACCAATGATGGACAATCGAGATCTTCAAGGTTGACAATTCGCGCTGATTCTCCAATGAAACCAGCCAACCATTTTTTCTTCTCCATTCCTTTCACGTATATGACACAAGCGTGCATAAGAATATTGCGAATAATTTGATTTGCCGCTTCGTACGGCAAATCTCCCGACGCCCAAGTTAGTCCATGAAAATTGCGTGTCAGCCATTCGTTCATACGCCTGTATTTTACAGGCAAACTATTCCAAGTACAAGGAGGTTGGAATATGAATGCTAATGGTTGCATTGCTTTGTGATGAACAGGAATTATAGCGAATTCCTTCAAGACAAACTCATTGATAGGTCTCTTGAATCCTTGAAGATCGACCACCCACTCCATCTTGTAATCGTTTATTACTTCACACTCTTATATTATTTTCTTCTCGAAAAACTTCGGCTGCTATCTTCAGACTGAGCTAAGATTAATCGCTCACAGAGCTTTTATGTCAATTTTTTGACCCCACCACTAATCGGGTTGTATTCAACTATGCGATCATGCAAAATCAAGCAATAGGCTGAAGTTTGAGGTGCAAACGGAATGTTTGATTCAAATTCCAAGCGTATATCTACTGGTCCTGATTTGAGAAACTCGTTTTGTTTTGAACAGTCAATGACAATTAGTGGAGCATATTTAAGGAAGTTACCTTTATTCAACAAAGGTTCACATTCTTTTCCATAATACGAGGCTTGAAAGTTTGCATACATATCGTACAGTAGAGCATATTGATTGTTAGTAATATCGAGATTTAAATTTCCATAAGGGTATGACTGAGAATTCAGATAAAGTTTGATATCTCGAAGGTTACAGTGATCGAAATGACTCGCATTTTTATTAGCAGTATTTTTTCGTGCGGTCTGAAAGCCCACGATGACATATCGAGGTTTTTCGAGTTGGTTCGATGTTTTAACGACCCATACATGTTTTTGAGTAGCAGGTAAGAGTGGATACTCGTACAATTCCCACGTACGAAAACTCATGGTAATCGATGGATCTTTGGCAATGAAGTTAAGTAGCTGAATTTTTCGTTGATCAGAAACTTTGATGTACGGTACCATCCATTCGATTTTCAACAGTGAAATCTTGAATTCTTCACCAATAGGCGTTTGTTCGATGGCATTTATATCCGTGTTGGTCCTTGTGAGAATCAACTCATGCTTAGCATTAACAATGACTCTATGATAATCCTCAGCGAAACCTAGTATAAACTGTAGTGGTATTGATAAGTCGAAGTGACCATTCTCATCAGTTATTTTTGATTGATCATCACCATCATTGATGAGCCAGCCAGCATTTTCCATCAAAGATATTTGACCTGGGCTCTGAGATACATAGTTCTTCATGAGCGTTGTGATACCAAGATTTTTATTTCGATCAATTTCGATAGCATTCAGCTCATATCGAATTTCTTCAAACAAGTGACAGATAGCATTGCTGACTAATTTTGTGTATTGAACTGCAGTTCCATCGTTTTTCATCAATCTTCCATGCACGTGCAATGAACTCGCACTTGGCAGCAAACACAAATCTTGATGTTGAACGGAAATTCGAATTTCATCGTTGTTATTGAAAGTTGCTGATGCGAAAGGTTGGTGTGCATGAGTCTCGTAATGTGAGATAGACTCATCGAACACAATTGGGTTTTGTATACTCAAAATTTTTTCCATGGTATGAAACAGCCAATACAGCAAATCCGAATTTTTATTTTCCTCCGCTCCTTCGTCCAAGGCTTAGTGGTCTGATTTTCAGACCTAGATTCTTCAAGAACTGAACGTTTTGATGTCTTAGCTTCCAGAGTGATACTCGATGACTGATTTGTTCTTGGCATAGTGGTTCACTCTTATAGCTTTTCCCAACTTTTGTATTAAACACAATACCCATTATGACGGTTTCACATGCAATCTTATAGTTATAATTTCTCCTCGAAAATTCACCAACTCCCCGTCTTGATCCACAAGTTTTAATTGGAGATGATCTATTGACTGCACAACGATCGGAAGGTAAATGACGTGTGATGGCACTTCAATAATCTTATATCCTGGTGGAACGACTGGAAAAAATTCGTGGATGGTGTGTACTGGCTGCTCGTTGATATATGCTCCGGTTGTAATATTACACTCAACTCGGAGAGAGTTAACTTTGAGAATAGCTACAGGTAAATCGGAAGTGTGCATCACATTAGCTTTGAGAATGCGTGGAGTGAAGCCCAACAGTCTACCAATCGATTCATTATGCATAAAGTTTATATCTTGATCACACTGGATTTCGCTGCATAGAGTATTGTTGTTTGGTCTTAGGTTGATTGATATATTCTTGTTGGATAGTGCACTTTGTAAGTAGCTTTGGATATCTTCAATTTCATAACTACCTGTAGGTATAGTAATAACTTCTTCTCCTATAAAAAACTTGTTATTTCCTATGTCGATGTTTGGAATTGAATTGAAGGTTAACAATTCAACGAGTCCGAGAGCGTAGTTTTTCAATGGTGATAGCTCAATAGGAGGGAAATAGTGAGCCTCGAGTATAGAGCTCGTCCCAGAGATGGTCAACGTCAACGAATCACCCATGATAGTTGATGTTTAACTAATGCTTAAAGTGTTATAAGTCACTATTTATAGATATCCATTGAGAAATTTGAGACATAGGTGTCCACACACGATTGTATCATAATCCTGATATTTTTCATGATTGTATTTTACAGTGCTACCAACACCGAAATAATCTATTAAATCTTTTGGTGGTTGAAGATTGCCAAAACTGTCGAAATAAATGACTTCATCATTTTTCTTCTTATATGCAACCCAATGTGTCCCAGGACCATCTTTATCATCGAGATTTACAATAGCTGCTTCTCTCTTTCGTGGACCATTTTGAGGCAATTCGTTTCTCATGTAAACGCCCCGAAAGTATGGAATCTTCATGATTCTAGCATACTTCATTAGATCAACATCAGTGAGTGCTCGGTGTGGTAGCTTCATGCGTTTTTTGGTGGTTTTAGATACAAACCCATCCCCTTTTTGTAGGGTTTTAGGTAAAGACCTTTACCCAGAGCGATAGCTTCCATTTTTTCATTATGGCGCTTACTTTCCTCTAGCTGACGCTTTGCAGCGCTTGCATCGTTTACCGCTTTTGCTATACCAGCAGCACCACCGGCTAGAGCACCAGTTGCGCTCAGACCAGCAAAGATCGGTATGAGAAATGGTAAGATGCCACCAATTTTCGTGGGTACTGGCAAAACGCGTCCTACTTTAACTTTCCCCTTTCCTCCAGCCTTTCTTACAGCATCACGTGCCCCTTTTAAAGCGGACTTGATAACCTTACGAGAATCAACGTTCGATGTCATTGATTTTTTAGCAGCACCAATGATATTTCTCAGTGTTGCTACACTCCCATTTTTCGTTTTTCCCACCCCCATCCCAAATTTTGTTTTAGCCTTCATTATATTGGCCACACCCCAGGCAGCGGCTTTTTCTGAGAGGTTAGCGTCTTTAGCGAGAACGCGCTTCCACGCTTGCTCAGCAAGCACCTGGTCAGCGATCTTCCGCGCTTCCGGATTCGCTCGGGTCTTCGAATAGGCGATATCGTGCTCCTTGCAAGCTGCGTCAAGCGGATTGATGCCTGGATCACCGCGAGCAAGACGTTTCGCCAACTTTGTACCGGGACCGCAGTACTGATAACCTGGCAAATGGAGCTCAATCGGAAGATTATTGATGAGTGTGTTGACTAAGCCTCTACCTTTACGTTTATTGTGTTGTATACGCTTATGCACAATCATCCTCATCGACGGACGGTTTTCAACTGAGATTAATAACTTGCATCGATATTATTTATATTTGTTATCACCCACAGCACCGTATCGTCCAGAATCAACTTTCCCATGAAAAGATGTACTACCTTTAATTTTATCATCCTTTAACTTATTATCATTAGGAGGAGGATACCGTCGGTGCAGCTCCTGCGAAAAATTCTTCAAACTTTGGGAAGCTGAATTCTGTGAATCTTCGTGCTTTTTCATAATCGACGTTTCCGCTAGTTGTGCACAGCATAGAGGGTAACTCTTAACTGAGGAACAAACCTCTATAAGCTGTATGTTTATACTTATTTGTTTAGTCACAATCAAGTCGAGGTTCAAGACACACTCGAAGTAAATGCTTGTGATGAAGATGAGGTTCAAAGAACATCCAACAAAGCTACCAGTGCTAAATTTCGATGAGCTGGTGCAAAGAAATGTTCAAAAGGGCGGAAAACGTCATGGAGAACTATTACCGAACAGCGTGCGTGCAATTATTTGTGGTCCATCCAATTGTGGAAAGACAAATGCACTTTTTGCTCTCATAACCCATCCGCATGGTCTGAGATTTGAAAATATCTACGTTTACTCAAAATCATTGAATCAACCAAAGTATCAATTCTTACAACAACTACTCCAAACTGTGCGAGGTATAGGCTATTTTCCTTTCAACAACCATGAAGAAGTTATTCCACCGGAACACGCACATACGAACTCCATCATGATTTTTGATGATGTGGCGTGTGAAAAACAAGATAATATCAGAGCATTCTTTTGCATGGGACGACATCGAAACGTCGATTGTTTTTATCTTTGTCAGACGTATGCGCGCATCCCCAAACACCTCGTGCGTGATAATACCAATCTATTGATACTTTTTCGGCAAGATGAAATGAATTTGAAGCATATTTATCATGACCATGTAAACCCTGATATGTCATATCTCCAATTCAAAGATGTATGTTTCACTTGCTGGAATAATAATAAATATGGCTTCGTTGTCATCGATAAAGATAGTGAATTGCACGAGCGTAGGTATAGAAAAGGATTTGATTGTTTTATAAATTTAGAATCAACATCGAAATGAAGGCAGTTGAGATTCAAACTTAAAGGTGTCAACATGCAAAGTATACAGCTCAGCAAGGAAAAAGATGTGTTACGCAAAATCGCAAATGCAAGCGATGCGATCCGACGAAAACACAAAATGTTAAAACTAGGCAAAATGACGACAGAGAAAGCGATGAGTGAAGTTTTCAAGCCTGTGGTAACTCCACTGGAAAAGCTTGTGGATCATTCAGTGAAACGAGAATTACCAATCAAATGGGAAGAAGAAAAAGTAGAAAAAATAAAAAAGGATAATGGTGATGATAATTATTATACAGATCAATTCGATCATAGCTTTGACCGTTCCTTCGCAACAGCTCATGGAGATTCAACTGAAGAAGAGCTAGATAGTACTCTGGAAGAAGATTCGGTTCCAATTTCTAACTATCTACCCGAACAGTATCTTAAAATGTTTCATTCAAAACAATACAAAAACCTTGATACTTCATATGGCGTACGCAAGCTTCAGGGAAATCGTTTAATGATTGGTAATTCACCAATAACATTCAATGATAATACAATTCATATTGGTGATAAGAATTATCATTTAAGTAGAGGTTTACTTGAACTTCTGTTTAAAAAAGTTCCAGATGAATCTCTCGTGAGTTCAAATGACATGGAGCATTATCGTGAAATTCTTAACTCGACAAACGCATATCGGAAACATTACAGCAATGACAATGACATTCGTGTAGACAAAAGTGCTAAATTTAAAAATATAATTGCTACAATGATTGATTCACCAACAAGAAAATCACAAAGGAAGACAACAGAGGGACAGTCACAAGCATTAGGCAAAGGTCTACCGCATCATATGATTGCTAGAAAGGAGAATAAAATAGATTATGTTTATTGGGACGATCCGAATGAATTAGTGGATCGACTACGATTGCTGCTTGCCTCGCAAACGGCTGGAAACTCAAGTCATTCCAATGAAATTATATCGATTATTGAAGAACTACGTGAATCCAAAATAATTTATTAATGGTGGTGAGCTACTCTTGGAGCTCAGTCTCGTTCGAACACCCAAAATGAGCGTTGACGTGTTCGGCCGTCAATTGAGAAGCAATCTTGGAATTAGGAGTGTTGGCAGCGGTAGTCGAGGACCTCCAGGAACTGGATTCAAATTTACAGCTGATGGTCAATATGATATTGATCATAGAAGATTATGTAATATTGCTGAGCCTAAAGAGCAAAACGATGCAGTCACTGTGCAAACAACGCAAAATATAGTGCAACAAGAAATTCGTCTTGTATATCATGTCACGACTTCTTTGCGGAATGATGTAGATGATCATGGTATAATGATCGAATCTCTACAATCTGAGTTCAAGCATCAACTAAAGAAGCAACGTATTGATTTTGAGACAGTACAAGAGCTGATAATTCGAAATGCAAAGATCATTACTCAGCTAGATGATAGACTGAGTACATTAGAAAAATCTACTGTCAACAAAGATAACAACGAGACGATAATTCATGATCTTGAGACAACCGTGAACAAGCAATTGAAACAACTCGAGACGGACAGTCAAACTGGAAAGGCATTGACATTGCGTAATACTCAAGACATCGCCATTTTGGAAGATCGTTTGATAAAACTTGAAAATGGATGACAAGAAGGCAGCACTGGTTGAAGAACTCCACAGACCTTCGAGGAAAAATTATCCACGCCGTCGTGTGATTATTCGTGGAATGGATGAGACTTGGCAAGCTGACCTTGTAGACATGTCAGCTTATGCGCAATATAATAGTGGTTATAGATACTTACTGACGGTTATTGATATTTTTTCAAAGTACGCTTGGGCTGTACCAATAAAGAGCAAAACTGGTAAAGATACCACGGATGCAATGAAAACTATACTTGCGGAAGGTCGTGTACCGAAAAAATTGCACGTTGATCGTGGTAAAGAATTTTATAACCATGAATTTAAATCTCTCTTGCAACGACATGATGTAAAACTATACTCAACGTACAGTAACTTAAAAGCATCAATTTGTGAACGTTTTAATCGAACACTAAAAAGTACAATGTGGAAAAAGTTTAGTTTGAGGGGTACTTACAAGTGGATAGATATATTAAGTGAATTGATATCAGCTTACAATGACCGTAAGCATCGTACAATTAAGATGAAACCAAAGAATGTCACAGAACAAAATGAGAAAAAAATTCTGCGCAATGTATATGAACATAACTACCGAGTTAATCCAACACGAAAAATCAAGTTTAAAATTAATGATAAAGTGCGTATCAGCAAGTACAAACACGAATTCGAGAAAGGTTATACACCAAATTGGAGTACGGAAATTTTTATGATAAGTAAAGTACAGAATACTACACCTGTAACATACAAGCTTGTGGACTATCAAAATCAACCCATCGAAGGTGGTTTCTATCAGGAAGAACTCACTGCTGTTAAGAATGCTGATATTTATCTTGTGGAAAAAATACTCCGAAAGCGTGGGAATAAGGTTTATGTGAAATGGTTAGGATTCGATGATTCACATAACAGTTGGATAAATAAATCTGATATGTAAAAAGGTTTTAAATAAAAATATTAAAGGTCGCAAAGTATTTATTTATTTATTCATCATATAACTCATGACTGTTCACTCTTGTATTAATTTATTTTTCTCTGTCTGTAGTTGTGTTTTTTTCTCTGTGTCCTTAGCTTGCGCCTGCCGTTTTTCTTGTATGGCTGCGGCCCGAAGCTGACGTTTTTCTTCCAAAGCTGCGATCCGGAGCTGACGTTTTTCTTCCAGTAACTGGCGTCGTCGTTCACAATTTTGCTCTTTTTGTAGAGCTCGTTGTTGGCGTTTATCTTCTCGACGTTTTTCTTTTAACTGACGCTTCTGTTGGCGGTACAACTCAATCAAATATTCCTTATAATTATTTGGAAGGTTAAGCTCTCGCACCCATCGCAAACTGGGTAAGTTATCAATGACGATAACGTTTTCAGAATCGCACATCTTGATGATGTGATTCAGGTGTTCTACAATTAAAAAATTAATTGAATGAATATCACTGGTTGAATAATTCATAAACAGTAGTAATATACTTACGATTCACACACTATGCGTTTATGTTGAAAGTCAGGAGCTACGATTGCAATGATCGTAAATTCAAATGACACACGACTGAAATTATAACTTTTCGGACGCTTATTTATAGGGCACGATGCTCTACCCCACTTAATTATAATCAACACTATTTAACGCAAAATAATATTTCATGTGACTCCATCACCCACAATGATCCACAGAACTTCCAGATGTGCAATGTCTGCATACCTCGATAGAGAGAGAGAGAGAGAGATAAAAATACTATCAAGGCACTCTCTAGTACTATATACACATATTCATTCACTTGACCCACATTACCCACCTTCTCCAACAAACATCAACCGTTTATACTACGAATTCCTTCACCCCCCCCCCCCCCCCCCCCCCCTCCCCACCGCCTCCTCAGCACCTCGCGACAACGCGCGACTGTGTACATCCGTGTGAACCACGCTGACCCACCGCTCATCCCTGTACGTGTGACACGCACACACGCTGATCCAGAAGCCTCACTTTCTATCTACTCCGAGCGGCTCGCGCGGTATCCGCGTTGCGCTCGAACCTGATGCTCCGCGCGCATCATCAATAACTTTCAGCGCGCACGTTCCTATAACGCCCGACGCATACTGTCTTCCTCTTTACCTCGCGCGCATTCTTTCTCGCCTACCGTGTTGTATATTCTCCCATGAATTTTCGTTGCTATCATTCCATCCTCTTCTTCGTTATTTTTTTTTTTTTTTTTTTTTTCTCTCTCTCTCATCCTTTCACTCGGGCGGCAAAGCCACACACAGTCCGCCTCTGATGTGCGACCACGTCTCCATTGAGCCGCATGCCTCGCCGACACCACACGTTCAGTGATTCCCGTAGACATTCTGGCGGCTCCGTGAATCCTCATATCCACTTGTATAACGAACTTGGGATCAGATTATTTCAAGTTATTATCATTGACCGATGATTTTATTTCATATCACGTGACCGTAATTACAAATGAACACATCGAAATGTGTTCGATACCGCATACCCCGTGTATCCGCGGGAATTTTATGACTATTCAAACTGTACGTCCTATAATTGGGTTTCAAATACCCATGGAAATCATGATATTCTACGATGGAAAACAAAAGATGTGGAAAGATGTTGAAGAGAGATGATGATTTTATAATAACCATTCAAGAACGATTGTCCAGTTTCGTGTGATCAACGAGTTCTCCAAGTTATTGGAGATTATATTCAGCGAAATTTGAATGTCAAATTCTTCCGACCCTTATGTAGGTACGATTTGGAGTTAAGGGTTTTTTTCAATGTTAGAACCTTTACATTATTGTTCGGGTTTTCGATCGTAACTAACTACATAATCCGTTGAATTGATTCTACTTACCGATTAATTGATGCCAGTTATTCAAGAGGCAACACACATATAGTGTATATATGTATATGATCCGTCTTGCACAGAATTCGGGACGAAATTTGAGCAATTCGCCAATACATAGACTATTGCTATGCTACGTATTGTGGCTAGATCAATCTATAAAATTGATTCGGATCAACTTATCCTGGAGTACTCTAGTTTCATAGTAATCATAGCAAGACTATTAAACTATATGCATAAAATACTATCGTTTTGCCAGAATAACCTTAGTTTGTCACATCTGTGAAAGTGACATTGCGAGCGTTTGTCATTTACAAGCACAGTAGTGGAATAGTGGGATTCTAACTTGAGAAGCAATGACTAAAGTGATTGTAACTGAACTCGCCTACGCGCAGCCTCCAATTTAACCATGTCTCCATTGGCTCGTAGTAGATTAGAGTCGGGTATGCAAGACGCGTCTTCACCTACAAGTCACGATCGCGTTCATAATACGACTTCCAAGTCGTTCCATCTACATTTGTGTGGCTTTAAACGTTCGCGTGTTGGTACGACGCTCTTGCCTCCTCAGCGTTATACCCCGCTTACTCCTTCGTCTGTCCGCCCATCATTAGCCGCGACAGATCTGTGGTGGACGCACCGATGCCTTGGTTCATCCCGGTGCCATTTGTCAGCCTATACTACGTGCCTAATGACGCTGCGGTACCGATTATTAAATAATAAGACTGGCTCTGACCCAGTCACCGAAATACAAGGACACCATTCTACCTTCGTCTCTGCCTCGGATAGTCCAATTGGTCCCACTTTTAACTATATAGAGGACATTACTTAGACACATTGAAAAATAATTATCTATTGGTATTCATATGAGCAAGAGATTTCTCGTATTCATCTATTACAGAATTTTGTTGTTCATTTTCTCAACACACATATTATAAATATTATAGAGTCACGGAAAGAATTTGTGAAATGGAAAATGGACAAATATTTTTTTAGCAATATTAGAAATGATAATAGAAAACTCCAACTATCGACACATTTTTATGTTCGAAATTAGAAGAGACATACATTTTAGCACTGTACCGAAATGATACAGTGCAATATGATTACATATTCTCAACAACAATCCCGCGCTTGATACAAATAAACGGAGCAAATATTTCGGAGACTGTTCTATTTTGCTCCTGACGATATTTTTTTTTCTGGTATGTGCAATGTTGGAATATAAATAATTGGAAATGGATTTTAAAAAATTCATGGGATGGGATGCTTCCGACATTTCAAACTTATTTTCATCTTTTCGTTGTTCTTGATAACACATTTATTCATATTGTCACGCAATGATATCCGCTTTTTAGAATAGCAGGATTTTTTAATCCCAATTCGGCATATTATAATTTAGGATACGGAGGCTGATCCTATATTATATATAGTATAAATATATGTACTAAATTAGTGCTCGGATGTATCAGACACGCAATCAAGAATGAATTATTGGGTGGCGACGCCACGCCCCCGTCACCACGCAGTGGTGGACCTCAATAGAAGGTCGTTGACAATAGAACCCCGAAGCATCAGTAGCAGTCACACACCCGACTGTTGATGATGTGCGCTAATAGCAACGTTTCTTCGTTCAGGGGCGTTTACCACAACCAGGCCATCCATGTGGCAACAAATTACGAGTCATCGATAAATTAATGATTTTTTTCCAACTTTTCCACTCCAAGTAGCTTCGTACATTTCGATTGGTATTTTCTAACCTGTACATCATATTATTTGCCCTTATATAATTACCCGAGTTTAAATTTAGACCCTCTTGGAAATCCCTCAAAGTGGTAGGCCCGCGCGATAAACACGCGCTTCCTCCATTCCATTGACACTTACTCGATATCTCGAAAAATCGTAGATACCACCGAATTGGAGTGACCGGAGACTACTGTCCAATGAAATTATAATATTCATTGGACCTTCGATAAAGTCGTACGTAGTGGAACCACCTTCTCAGACCCTTGTATAAACATTCAGAAGTGCATCATCATTTTCTGTTGCCATTCGATTTATTTTAAATGTCATTTGTGTGTTTCAGAAACGAACGAGCTTGCATAGGAAAAAGTGTCGAATTCAAAGATACATAGTAACGCAGAGAAGGTAATAACCAATTATTTATTATTTTTATTAAACGCAATGGTAATAACGACGATTTATTCCGATTATTATTATTATTTTTTTTTTTCTCATTTACCCATTTTATGGTTGTGGTTGAACAGAGTCGATTTCCACATATCCGTTTTTCAATTACGTGCGTGTTGCTACGGAAAATCATGGGATTTTCATGAGCCGCATAACTTGAAACAATAATCCATAAGAAATCACCGTGGAGAAGGGGCATCGGCGAAGTTTTCCCGAGGGGATGTGCCGCGCGGCAGTCGACGATTCGGGATTATAACCTCGGCCAATAAAGCGAATCCCGCGGGACAAGATGCGCGCTGGGGCGTTTTATGGGTAGGAAGCTTTTCTACGCACATCGAAGTGCGCGCTCGAGAGAAGAATGCGTGAGTAAAACATAAGCGCGCTCACTTCAACGTTAACGCGATGGGATTATGCGCAAAATTATTTCATGGATATGACGGTAGTAACGCCAAATGACCGAGGATTCCAGTCCTCATCATATCATTTTTCTTCTTTTTTCTCTTTTTTTCTATGCAATAGTTACTTTTGTCCGACTGTATGTTTTTTTTTTACTCAAAACTTTGTTTGAGGATATTTGATAAGCACACGGCAACGTTTCATTTTTACATATATTCATGAAAAGCGGCTATGAATCGATGCTTTTTTTAAATCATGTTTCTTACTTATTTTGTCCCTTACATCAATTTTAGTTTTTTTTTTTCCCCCTCAGTAATCACTAAACGAACGTCGGAAATCTTAAGTGGAATTTCCGGTCTGATGATTTTGATTTTAGTCCGAGAGTCATAACTATACCGAAAATGGGTATATGCTTGGACTGATAAATCAATAAACTAAGTCGATTAAGGTACAAATTGCGTTCGCGGAAATCCTCGAGCCAAATGCACCGATAACTATCACAGAAAGGATAATCAATGACCGGCAATAAACATGCTATCGGACAGGATATAGCATCCCAACAGTGTAATACGAGCGGCATCCTCGTCATTGTCATCCTCCATCCTCGGGGCTTCCTCTTTACCTCATGCCACTAGAGCGGCGGCCCCATAGCTCTTTTTATTTTATCTGGATCGTTGCCGGACGCACGCCGCTAGACTCTGCCGGGGATACGACGTTGTACGGAGCTCTCGCGACCCATAAAACCCGAAATAACTCTTGGTGGGCCGTTCGCGGCGACCGGTAGTGGTGACCAAGGGTCGCCAGGCTTGTCGTCGGATCGCAAACCCCCTTTTCCCTGTCCACTTCCCTTCGTTGCACGCCACTGCTGGACAATATCGGCGTGGTAATAAATTTGCAATTTCCTTATTACGGGTAATACTCCGGTCGGGGTTGACCGGGGCGGGAGTACCCTCGACTCCCACGGGATACCGCTGAGAAGGAGGAGAAGAAGGGGCAAGGGATTCCCGTGCAGCTCCCTCCCCGCCCCGCCCCCCCTATACCCATTACGCCAGTAGGTATATATGTGTGTCCCACTTATACTGTAGCACTCACAATTCTTCCAGTATTTAAATGAGCGGCAATCTTCTAATGCAATTATCAAGAGACGATGATGGAATCAAGTAATTTGAATCTGTTGAATAAAAAATTCTCATTCAGTGTATGACAGTTGTTTGAAATAATTTGAGTAAGAAGTGAGAATCACTTGTAAGAGTAAAATTCGTTTTTTTATTTACTATAAAAATCATAATGAAAAGCTTGTGACAGAAGGTGGAGTATAAGAATATTTATTGCAGTGAAAATTGTTACATTCATTGTTTTTTGTTAGTCCCTTTCAGACAGCCAGCCAGCGACTTTTCGTGGTGTCAGGGGGAAGGCTACGTCGTTCGGCGGCAAAAGTATTTCACATCAGGGCGACGAGTGGAGGAATAGTATAAAGCGCGAGTCCCCCGCGCGCGCCTCTCCCAACGTTACCAACCTAGCTTCAGACGAATAGTCGTGCGGGTGTATGGCGAGGGCTCGCATAAATATCCCAGGTTCCGGTGATCCCTGACTTCCGGTCAGCCGCAATGACTTACGCCCAGGGGTGGTCACTCTGCAGCATCCCTCGGAAGCCGAGAGCACCCATACCTATATATACATCAGCGTTAGTTCAACGTCGGTTCTATGCGTCATTCTCTGTCAATTCAACTACTTTTTCGCACTTACACAGATTTTTTATTAATTATAATTAACCAGATTTGACTACTAGAAAGGTTTTTTTCATTTACTTTCTGTCATTCAATAACACAAAAAATTAATTTTCTCATAAATTTCACCGAGATAATAGTTGTTTCGTACCCGTGTAAGTACCTTTGATCCAACCTACAATTTTTCGGCAGTACAGTATCCGGATATTGAACCGGTATGAGGAACGGTATTAAAAAATTTCTTTTTCTTCATCCGAAATGACAGAATATCTTGGTTAATAGTAGTTTATCATAATTAATATAATTTGGGGGTCCATTTCAATTGAAAACATAGGCCAGAAATTAAAAAATAAAATAAAATGCTTTTTATTTATTATGTGTTTCGGTCTTTACGTTTTGAATTGAAATGTACTTGGAGATTTTGCACGGTGAAAATCTGTCCTACGACCGTGGAATATCCCATATATCAGTTGGTTCGGTATATCCCGGATTCAGACACGTTTTGAACCCCTTCGTAGTAGAGCGCATCGCTGATACTAGTAGGGGTGGTTGCAGCGGCAGCGCACAAGCATCCATGGATCCTCCCTCTCTGCTCTTCTGGACACAGGGGCGATGCTCGTGATGGAATTTGTCCCGGCTCGAACTCACACTCTCGGATGACCGCTGATAAATTTACTGGACTTTTCTATCTCAACCTCTCTTGCCTCTTTGAAATTCGCATCCTTCTCGGTCCGTTAGTCCTTCGCTTCGTTCTGCAAACTTCTCTGTCTCTTTTTCTTTGACTCTTTTCCCCGTTAACCTCGCTTGCGTTTGCTCTTTCGAATTTCCGGCACTGTTTGCCCGTGAAATGCCAGGGGGGAAAAAAAAAGAAAAAAATAGAAAAAAAAGGAGCAAGACATTTTTCTGAGTGGCCGCGTTTTAATTGTGAACGTCCAAGCATGACCTCGTACGACATCGTTCTCTTGAGACACTCTGAAATTAATATTTGAAAATTAATATACATGCGGTAAAATATCGTTTGCTTATTAACAATCAACGTAAAATAATTAAATTGCTTGTTATAAATTATATGAATTTATATTACAATGTAACGTCGGATTAAGCATTCCAGTAGCGTTATTTCATATTTGTCCGCGTGATTTCCAAAGATGACACGAATTTCGAAAAAAAAAAAAAAAAATGTACCCTCACAAACATATCACTGCGTACTCTCATCCTTAATTTCCGTTGCGCCCGACCGTGCCAAGTAAAAGTTTTGAAAAACACGGAAACGAAAGAAAAAAGAAAGTTGATACTCTACCGAGGAAACGAGAGCGAAAAGCTTTTTTCCCCTCAAGAGTAAAAGTCTCGCAGGACAGCCAAGAGAACTTTTCCATACGGAATGGGGAATCCGCTCGGTTTCACTCGGAGCTGCTACCCCCCCGACTTGTCCTCAGACTCTATCAAGTACTCGTATCTTATGGCAGACTTTTTCAGTCCTTCTTAGAAATATCGATGCTTCGTCTCGATTTTCAGACAGTGTATTACCAAACAAATTACAATATTTACCAATGCAGTGTGATAATAATAATTTTTCCTTTGAAAGTAACTTGAACAAGAATGTTGTAATGTTGATAATTGCCAGACCCACCATAGTTTATTAATGTCAACAGGGAACTTGGATTCATACCCAACGGAAAATAAGTAATGCCTCGAAATGGCCAAGAGTCTTTTTTTTTCTGTCGGAACGGAAATAAAATTTTTTATTACACATGTCAGGGGTGAGTATCCTTACCCTCTTAGAACGTCTCGGTCATTTAATGTTCTGAGAAATGTGGGCAAAGCCAAATGCACCGTTGGACCTTTCGTCGTGCGTCTCGTGGGGTTGGGAGGCTAAGAGGGGGTTAAATATCCGGCAAGATTATTATTATTATTTTTCGATTTACGGTGGAATCTCGAGGACGCGCGACGGGACAAAAAATGGATGTCACGCACCAATAAAACAAGCAATATCGGGGTGTCCCGGGGCCAAAGAACGTTTCTGGGCTTAGAACGTTCTTAGCCAGTTTTTCGCGTTCTTGCTCTCTAATACGTTCACTCCGCCCAAGCGGCAACGCACTCGACGACGGGTATATTGCTCCCGGATCATCGCGCCTGCATCGCATTATAAGCATGATATCACCCTTTCCTCACCTACATCGTTCCGATTCTGCTTCAACTCGCTTTCACCGAAAAATCAGCTTCTTCGACTTTTTCTACTCGCACAGACACATCGAGAACGCTCAAAACCCATATATCATACACCGATTTTTCACCCTCCACGAAAGCCAGTCAATACGATATTTCTTTTAGTTTCTCAAATCTTGACGATGACAAAATATCATTAATTTTTTGTTTATTTAAATATTATGTGAAGAACGCTGATATTATCATCGGTATGACTTAGAGCCTGACCTCCTTATGTCCACTAGAATTTATTTTCAATTTCCATGAGCTCAGGCTCTGATTAATTTCATAAATCGCCTAGGCTCTGATCATCACCCTTCTCCGACCAACATCGAAGATGTCAAGTTTTCGTGTCGAACAAATAAATTCGGGCAAATCAAAGAGCACAATTTACTATGTTACACTTGACAAAATTTGAATATTGAATATAATTTTAATCCTCGTACAATGGATTCACGTAATTGAAACGATCTTTCGATAGGCTTATGAACAAGACGATATCCAGCTTGGCTAATATGACACATTGCCACGACTGCCTCCCTCCTCCAGAGATTATTGTCGTCAGATCGAGCGTTATTAAAGAAGAAACTGTTTATTAACGGAGCTTAATCGATACACGACTGACCGGTCAATCGGCCACTGGCATGTGAGTGAAACATGGTACGCACGGTATGCCGCACGTGCGGCAGCTTCATGCTCGATCGACCTTATATCAATGACGAGAATTGAAGCTGTTTAATGCCAAGCTTGTGGAAAACTTGGGACGAACACCATACATCCATAAAGCAAGGCGGGAAACCGAATCGTCGATCTCTCTTATAGTGGATCACAGGACCGGTCACGTGTGTGACACGAGAATTATTAATCGCGGAATAATTTTACCGCCCCAACGCCGTCTTCGACCTCGCGTTCTCGCTTCTTGTTCACACACTCGACTAATACCTATCGGCTAATACCGCGACAGCTAGGCAGACGGTAGCGTAGTTATTGGCTTCACTGATTTATCTCGTGGCTCGAAAGTTCATAATTATCCCCCGAAGGGGTCCCACGACCCATGGATCCGTCAACTCTTAGACCCTGTCGTATCTCTGGATACACCGTTTCCGCTTTTCGGAATTCGATCCACTTCGATATCTTCGAAGTCAATTGCCAAAAGTTGACATTTTAAAAAGTTGATCCACTTTCACTTTCTTTCGATGCATCGCTCTATTCCTCTCGTTTATCTTGGCACGAGAGTCGTATAAAAACCAGCGGAGCAGAGCCGTGACAGTTTCATAGTCTCATCATCCTCTCGAGCGTAGCTGCATTAGCCGGCTATAAGGCTCTTTGTCGTGGGACAGATTCGCATTCACCACCTCCTTCGCCCAGCGGCGCGACTTCGTTCTCCCTCGCGAACTTGCGCTTGCACCCTCGCCTCCTGCTGTGCCTCCTGCTGTGCATTACGTCGAGCGCGAAAGCAAAGCGAATTCGCCCAGGACAATGACAAGACTAAATATCAATTCTCTACTGAATCGTTTACCAGGTGAAATTTAAAAAAAAGCGTACTTAATGTTTGAAATCCTATATTTCGGGACACTCACTTTTTCTACGAATCTCAAAAATGAAATACTTTGCGAGAAATTTATTTTTATCAAACTAAAAATCAAAAATCAAACTAATACGAAAAAGTACAAGAAAAAATATATATATTGTCACCTAAACATATTATTTTCAATAATCACTAGCAGCAACCCAACACAGTGCCCAATACCTTTTGACACTTCCCGAGAACTGTCAAAGTACAATAACATGACTGAAACTGCTCGTTAGTTAGCACCTAGGCAACCTGTGAGCCAATCAGAGAACGAATAAACCGACAACAATACTTAACCCGCTAATTTTTTAAAGAAGGATATGTTTATCACAATTATTGAAAATATCGAGGTATTGTGAGGATTTGTTTTTGTCACTATAATGAAACATCGTACAACGAAAAAATAAAAAATAAAAAATTTAATTCTCCGTCCATGATTCGGAAATCCTATTTACAAAACATTGTGTTGATTTATCCTAGAATTTAGTGGGTGAGAAAATTTTGGTGATGAGTTCAGTACAATGGCAACACTTTATAGAGGGACGGATCCTTTTTATTTGGACTATTTTATTAATCAAAATTAATGTTCTCCTTTGGAATAAAACTGAACTCGACGAAATTTCCGACAATAAGAGGTATAATAAAAAAAAAGCCCATTCCTCACGATAATGATGGTGGTACGTAATGCGAGCACATTAGACACTTCTTTAAATGCAAGGCACGGCTTATAAACGTAAAGTTGTGACATGGATGGGTCGAAAGCCACGGTTGGTCAAATAGATTCAAAACGCTTCTTCCTAATACCATAGATATACCATAAATCTTTCACCGAAATAACTCGAGGAAACCTCTGACAAAGAAAAGCGTGATGAAAATTATCCAAACGAATTCACACGATTGGTAAATACCTATGGTACATTTTTATGCCTAGATAGACAACAATACAAATTGGGTAGAAAAATCCTTCACGTTTGTGTATAGTTAGCGGTAGGTAATTCTAAATACAGAAGAAGCTACTGACCCGCATCTCTCAAGGTTCTTCTCGAGTTCTCCTACTTCTTATATATCAAAAGATGACCGCGTTCTTAGCGCTGCATCATCGGACGTTGGAGAGGAATGAAAAATCTTCCACAAGTGCAGACTTGTCGTAAGTGACTAATTTAAATATAATTATTTCGATCAAGAGAAAAATAAAATTCCATAATAACTGTTTTTCTATTGCTCATCATTTTGACTATAAGTTTTTATAATTTTTATAATCTTGCTAACTATTTCATGTTTTTTTTTGCTTGTTCAATATCAGTTGTTACCTCGTTAGGATTTTAATCTGATTTTACTGTTATTTTTCGAAAGAGCAATGAAAAATATGAAAAATTCAATGAGAATTTTTTTTTTCCGTTATGAAATCTTTTATAGAATTGGAAAAATAAAAAGTTGCCACACGAATAAGTATCTAATGAGGGATGTTAGAAATAGGTTATTGGAGGTATCGTAGGTCATGTCGTATGTACACTGAATAGAATAGGTTCTTATGCGTGCTACTTATCTTAGACTTCACTTTATGAAAGTATTGATAGTAAGCGGCTCGAATAGAAATGAAATCGCGATGGCCAGAGGGTAAGTGAGCAAGCGACTTATAGTTAATGGATGCCCTCGTCGTCTTCGTCAATTGTTGTTTGTGGTAGTGATGGCGATGGCGAAGGTGATGGTCGACATGTCATTTATCTTTCACCCTTCCCGCTCCGCCAACCTCTTCGGCCTACACTCTTATTTTTCGTTTTTTTTTTCATCTCTTTCACTCGCTTCTCGCCTCTACCGTCGTCCATCGCTCAGTTCCTTCACAGAGTCGGGTATACCGCCATCTTGGGCACTCCCACTCTTTTCTTTCTCTTTCGCGCTTCCCTCTTTTCTTTGAATCGTCGACAACGCGTTCACGTACGACACGCGCAACATAAAAATCTCGGTATGACGACAACAACTACAGACTTTCCCTTCTCTCATGCATTTTCCGTTTTTTTTTTCCTCTGCTTTTTCCAATCGTTTATTTGATTTCTCTCTAATCTTTCGAAATCCTCATCGGTTAATTAATTTAATGGAAAAAGTTCTTCGGTGTTATAACTAATATTGTTATACGTTCTCATGCGTTGTTATCCGGTAGAGTTCCGAGTTAGTATTCCACTCTGCCAATGCTACAGAAAAATTGTCTCACAAGCCACATAAAATGATATATAGTAAAGTTTTGACGAGAAGTAGTTGTTTTTTTTCCGTCACGAGAATCAACATATGAAGTAATGAATGTCTCCATTTGTTGTGTCCAATTATCGATAAGTTCTGAAATTTTTTTATCAATATATATCTAGTAAATATGGTTAGAACATAGAGAGAACGTACATTAAATTTTTTGCCCTTTGATATACGCACATGAAAATAATGACCGCACCGCAAAAACGTCCGTCACCGTTCGCACGGAACGTGACTCCCGTGCCATCGCTCACTTTCACAGTGTTGAGTGAGAGTTATGGGATTTTGATTATCGCCCGGTAGTCCGCCCGGCATTTCCGGCTTGTGTATCCCTGCGAATGTACCGCAGTGAAGAGTACGTGCGCGGCAATGTGAAATTTCATCAGGAAAATGTGCTTCTGTTCGATGAATATTGATGTTTTCCAATCCCCCTTATGAATCAACGGAGGAAAAAATATATATATATATATGTGTGTGTGTGTGTGTGTGTATGCATTCGTATATGTATATGTCTGACGACTGTATTGCTCAATTTAAACACGTATATAATTTATTGAATAAAAATATTCGGGTATCGTTGGACCATCAATTGAAACGCGAAAACTTTATTATTCCCATCAATTTGTTTTCTCGTTCTCTTTTTTCAACTCTTTTTATTCATTTCGGTAGGAATAATTTTTTTTCGCTGCCCGGTTTACGGACTGATTATAAATTCTGCACAACAATTTATCCGAAATTGTGGTGTACTGTGTAACGGGTAGTCAGGTTGTGCTGCGGGTGACTCGTTGCTTGTGTTTGCACTGGCGAGCTGTAGTACGGATATATATGTATAGTGTATATAGAGAAAGGTAGTCTCTCGGATTTGAAATCCCGGCACGTAGCCCAGGGCCTCTCGCGGAATATTAGCCGGTAGGTGGTTCGAGGCCACACCGCGCGCGCGCGCTTTCGACTGTGTGGACTATAGTCGCGAGCTCTCAGAGGCACCCGCGAGGCTCTCGCCAACGACGGACGTGCATACCGTATTAAGCCCCCAGGGACTTAGCTACCTCTCGATGCAGTGTACGTACACTCTCGTACGTACGACCAAACTATTCTATATACCGTTAGATATCCTCGGAATACACATACAGGATCTATTCGATGAAAACGCGATATTCCTCTCACTATAGACTCCCCACTGTACGATATATCTAGTTTAGTATAACCGCCAGCTTCACTGTACAACGCTGTATACTTCAAGTACTTGACGCATCAAGAGAAAAGATTGTCTATGATCGGTATCATCCCCGAGAACCATCCATCGGCTCACCCATCTCATAACCCACTCAGAGCCTGCGATAAGTTGCGTCCAATGTAACGTTAAAAATTTCATAAACAACATGTTAAATAAATATCTGATCCCTTGGGGTGTTTTTTTTTTTTTTTCTTTTTTCTGTAATTAACTAAATATTCGGATATTGTAAATTATTGAAATTGCAAAAAAAAAAAAATCTGAAAAATTCCATTCACCAGTTGGTACAACATATCGTATATCAGATCCTAAAAGTCATGGCAATTTTATGAACATGAACTCTTGATAAAACCGTACGAAACAGAGTATTTTTTTGTTCTTTTTTTTCGCCCTATACTAAGTAAATACTTAAGGTGAAGGGAAAAATTAATGGCATATGTAAAAATGGTTTTAAACCGAACGTGTGTTGTCGTTCTTTTAGTACGGTATTTTTTAAAAGATTGTTTTAACGTTGATTGGCCACCCGTCGATAGATAATTTTCCAGCAAATTGAAAATGTTACTTTCGCAGGTATAATAGTTGGCTGGTTTTGAAAATAGCTGTATGGTTTCATAGCAAAGTGTGGTAGAGTGGCGGTCTTGCGAGGCGCAGTATGTAACACGAAGTACGGTTTGGCGAGGTTGGTATTGCACGGATACAACGTTACAGCGCATATCGGAGAGCTCAACGTGCAAATACTCTAGTATTCATGAACACCGGGTCTGTATACACTGGGTTGTGGGTGTAGCAAGCACTATAGTTCGGGCACTCTGGTACTCTTCAAGCCTAGGCACTACCGCTCCCCGGTTAGCCTTCTAAGTTTTCTATTTTTATTAAGAACCTTGGGCGAATTATGAGATTGACTGAGCCATAAAATTATTATACCCGTAAAGAAGAATCTGGAATAAATTATCACCCGTGAAAATATCATATGTCATGATATTTTCAGTACACTGATGTCTTTTAATATAATATAAAACGGATTTCCACCTCTCCGATGCTTCGAAGCCGTGGGAAAGTATCAACATTTTAATTAATGATATTCCGATACTCTCTGAAATAGTATATTGTGCAGCAAGGGCCGAAAGTGTGCGATTGCGACAAGTGCGAGGTTTGCTGGCCGAGTGAAGCGAGCGCTGCAATGAACACGAGTCGCAGTCGCGAAATTCGGCCCACGTCCCACACCATACTTCTACTAACAAGTGTATGAATAGTGGTGTTTTGTATGGTCCTTCTGTAGGTGGAAAAGTGAAATGTGAGGCAACAAACTTTCGTCCCTAGAGACGAAAGTTCTCTAAGGGATGGAAATGAAGGAATGGTCAACAGTGCTTGCGCGGAATCTATTGTTCCAACGCTACCATTAAAAGCACCGCGCTGTTCATGTTACGGTTGTCCGTGCACCATGTTCATGTTACACGTGTTACAAAAAAAATTTAACTTTTTTTGGAGAAACGAAAATCAATTAGCTTTTCACGAAAAGTCTTTAAAATAACTTTGTACGAAAAAAATATTTTTTATTTCTTTGAACAAAAAATGTCTTGAATTTTATATATCCATTCATCTATATATACCTATATATTTTTTTTCTCATGACCAGCAACTCGTAAATACCCTGAATACTCGTTTCCTTCCGGACTTGATTGTTATCCAAAGCATCTGGAGTCTATTAAATAATTTTAGTAGAAATCAAATTTAAAGACGTATTAAAATGTTTCAGTAAAAATTACAGCTTAGGAATAAAATTTTACAAACATGAAAAACTGTTGAAAAAAGTTGAAGATTGTATTGACCCTTCCCGATGGGTTCACAATCGAATTACGATACGACAGAAATACGGTTATACTTCGGTTATATATGTTTATAGGTTAGATTGGCACGGCAATCAATTGTACTTGAAAGTCAATTGACATAATGTTATCGTTGATGATAACAAAGATTTTTTGGCATGTACCTAATTTTTAAACTAAAGTTCATTAGGAACATTTACAATAAATAGAGATGTTGGTTCGCGACTACCACACAATATGATAGTTATTCTTTCTCACCGACTTGATCATTCTTAGCAGAAAAAAATTGTCAAGTCTTCAGTTTTCAGGTAGTTTACAATATTCCTTGAATTTGTAAGCTACCTTTTTTTTTTTTTTTTCTTTCTAATTCAAGAATTGTAATTCAAGTATAAGAAGAAATACTCACAGAAGTTGATACGGAATGTCAATATCATGAGATATTATATGTTTGTTAGATCGTTTCCTAGAATTTTAGAAAAATTTCCTAGAATTACACTTTGTCACTTTGTATGATACAAGATACTTGTCGTTTTTTCCCGGCCACATGGTATTTTGCCAACTACGTCTGTAAAAATGTGACTCAATCTGTCGTCTGATGTCAGGGTTATTAAGTTGAAAAAAATATTTTTGCGTTTTTCGTGACACGTGCCCCTTCGAATCACAAGATTTTACTAACGTAATTGAATTCCAATTCCTGAGGAGTCAATTTTTCCTGCTGCGAAAAATATCCTCTCTCCTATTCTGTTTTTCTATTTCGCTCTGTCATGTTAACATTATTATTTTTCTTATTTCCCTCGGGCTCTTATTCATCATCTTTACTTGGGTAAATTTAACTCTGCTTTGTATTGTGGTACACTGATGAATCACTCATAGTGTCAAGATTGCCTCGAAAAAAGTTTATTTTTCTTATACAAAGAAATTGAGTTAAAAAGAAGAGGAACATCGTAATAGAAAAATAAAATTTTATATTCTGGACAAACTCAAAGTGTAAATGTAAAAAAAAAAAAAGAAACATTAACTCCTCTTGTACTACGTGTACGGGTGAATTTGCCGAAGGGAATTTAAGCTGCTTCAATCTTGGGATATTGCGGGTTCGAGGAAAACGGCTTTGTAGGGAAGGAATAATCTACAATTCACAAATATATGTTGTAAAGTTATTCGAGGGTTTTTTAGCTGCCTCATGAGAACCCCTGTGACGCGCGATCGAGAGCACTTAGCCGGGCCATAACTCCCGCACGCGTCTCCCTCCGTTTCCGCCCTCCCGCCCTCGTAAATACGGTAGACGACGACGAGGAGGACTACGACGCGAACGATGACGATGAGTAGGATGAGTAGATGGGAGCGAAGCTGCCAGAGGACTCGGTAGAAATCCACCCCCGCATCAGAGCCGGGCCTCCCCCTTGAATCTCGAGGAAAAGAATCAGGACCACTTTAAAACAAATATATCGCCCGGTAAATCCAGCAGGATGTCGCAAAGCGCGATGTAACGTAAGAGGTTCGCTAAAGGAACATGGGGATCACCCATGGAACTCGTGACGACACTGAGCGAGGGAACAAATCGTTGCTGCTTTGCTTTACATATCCGTTTTTTTTTTTTGTTTTTCCCCTCCCATCTTTCTTGGGAAAGAAAGTTTCTCGTACCCGGCATAACTTTTGACAGGACATACATTTACTTCAACTCAAGACTAAATGCAAGTGAAAACTTGGCATGATGGGGAATTACTATTTCCAAGTACTGATTTTTTTTTATATCATTCAAGTTACGTTACAGAGGGCGCAGTGATAGATTGACGAACTGCCGATACAAAAGATATTTCAATGAATATCCTAAAGAAAATGAGTCCCACTAAATATAGAGAAACAAAAAAGTTGATGGATAAAGCCAATTTATCGTAAGCCAATGTAACGAGAGTCGAGTGGAAGTAAGGTATTTGAGCTTGGAAGAAGTTTTCCGTGGAAATGATACGCATTTTAGGGGCAACCGAAATCAGTGAGCCTGCGTAAATTGAAGGATTGAATATTTATTCAGACGGTCACATGAATGGGTTTTTGTTTTTATATAACGGCATTTCTATAATCTCGACTTACGGCTTTAATTTTGTCTTCAATTCCCATGAGATGACTTGTCAGCCATGAGTTGTTGGAAGAAGTGAAGAGTTACTTCGTAACTCGTCATCTCACTCTATTCCTTCCTGTCTTGGCGTCTTGCAGCGAAAGACGCTGGATCACTTCTCGCTTCTCGTTGCTGAGGACGCCAAGTCGACGCCGGGAGTTAAACTCACTGCAAAGTCCTTCCGAGTTTGCAAATGGCGTGGGCCACGACGTTACTTCCTTGAACACCGCTGTGAAGGAGCGTGTACAGTAGAGACAGACGGATAGAATAACTGGAAATAAAGTGAGACGGAAATACTTGAGAGTGGAGAACTCGGCAACATTATCGTGTTTTAATTTAACTTGGGCGCTGCACTTTAATTAGACTTTGGCTGAATGAGACGTCGACAGGCAAAGCGAGTAAGTACTGAGCTTCTCTTGCCGTCTTACTTCATCTTCAACTGCTCTTCTCCGAGTCTCACTCCCTTGTACCTTACGTTTCGCGGAAAGTATATAAACTCGGGTGGGGAGGGGGGAGGGGGGGGGGGGTATCGCAGGTCCGTTGCTCTCTGCGAAATAATTGGCCAGTCTCTACAATGGCCAAGCTCACGTTTCTTCCTTCTCCACTTCCTTCACTCTCATTCTACTAGCTTCCTCCACTCTGATGGTTGCAGCTTTCTGGCTCTTTTTAACTCTCACTTCATCTCGGGCACCTCCAATACATTTTCCACGAAGCCGGCTTGTCTGTCTCTATCTGAGCGTTTCTCGCTTCGTGCTGTTGGTGCTGCGCTGAGATTTTAGATAACCGTGAAGGAAAGTGCAGAGAAAGGATGGAAACTGAGGAGAGAAACATCGAAGGGATAGACGAGAGGGTATAGACGGAGGAGAAGCAGTTGGCAAGTCAAGGGAAGCCAAGAGATCTTTCGATGTATTGCTGCTCCCGCGCCCTCGAGTGTTCCGCGTTGTTTGAGATAATGACATTGCTGCCGAAGCGGAGAGACGATTCCTAAGTCTCTTCTCAATGCTTTCCACAGCCTTGGAAACTCTTCATATCCCTCTCTCGCTCCATCTTCTTATCTTTCTATCGACTGCTGCATCACTTCCAACTATTTAATCAACACCTAAACTTGTTGCAAATACGTCGTCAATGTTCAATGCTGTGTTATAAGGTAAAGTTAAGAAAATTTCCAGAGTGACGTATTATATGAACCAAATTATTTTTCGGCTTACAAAAAGAAAAAATTATCGTTGAAACTACGTGCACTATTTTTGGGAAGTAAATTACAATTGTTACCCGTTTTAAAACTCCAAGTTATAACTTTCAAGTGAGCTCCAGACTATGCATCGTGTTGTTGTTGTTGTTGTCGTTGCTGCTGCTGCTGCTGCTGCTGCTGACATTCTGACAGAACGTTTCTTTGAAGGGGAGGGTGAATAAAACAGCGTCGCGCTATTTCCCTTGATGATAAGAATGATTTTGCAGTGGCAATGGGAAAATACGTGAGGACTGTAGTTGATAATCGAAGGAAAGGGGTGCATTGACGCGGGTCGCGGGGACACCATTGTGGTCGGGAGATAGAGATGGCTATCGGGAAAGTCCGTTGGCGCGCGCGGGCGCATGCGGTAATTGCCAGGAACTGCGGGGGAAATTAAAGCTGCCCCCGGTCTTCCGGCACCCCCCCGCCCCATTGTCATCGGGCGGGCACGCATATACACAGCAAGAGAAACGGTCCCGTAGCAGCCGATGAGACTTGGCCATTTATCGGCCAACCGAACCTCGTTCCGTTCAACAAAGCTCCGCTGCCCTACGAAGGCCGACTTGTTCCGTGTCACTGTGTCAACGGAATGGTGCTTCTGCCCTGTTTATCGTGAGTTTTTCTGATGATCTTTACGATGGCGCATATGACATCTCCGATTAAATTAAAAGAGAATTTTATTCATTTCTACCGAGAATACCAATAGTACCGATATTTCGTTATAAATAATCAGTCACTATATTATGAGCCTAGTGATGATTACAGGAAGCAATGATAATCCGTGCCCCGAATAAAAGGAATCATCGGGGTTCATTATTTTTCCATGAGGTCGTTGAGCAGGTCGTAGTTGTCGTATGCTCGTTCATACGTGCTGACAACCCTCCCCCGAGGGTTGAGCAAGCAAACCGTCCCCTGGCACTCGCGGCGGGCTGGCTTAAGGGTGAATTAATAAATTGCACGGCTCATAAGTTTGGCTTACCGCGTGTGGCTGTAGCTAGAGGTGGATCGCGTGATACAGTCTAAAGAGCAGTGGCAACCCTGAAACACTCCACGGTAATCTATGTACCGTGCAACTTTTGCCAGAGCTCGGTAGTTTCGTGGGGGTAGTGGACGGGAGGTCCTTAGGCTGATTCGACGGAACTCTATCGGAGAACTCGGTCGAGGTATACACGGGATTCTCCGTCTTCAGAACAAGTGAGAATTGATAGGGTGGACTGAGAGTGCAAGTTTTTGTTTTCGGATTTTCGAAGGCCACGGGTAAGGGTTAAGGACGCGGCGTCATATCATACCAGTTGATTGATGTACGGTTGAGCGTCCAACGGGTAAAGCGTATTCACTTAAATACAGTGTGCTGTGGGGCTGTGAGGGCTGGCATAGGATATGGTACAGGGAACCCTTGGCATATCCACCCCCTTGCCCACCCAGGGTTTCTGGGTTGTCGGACACGCGTATCATTTGTTACGCGGCCCACCGCACCGTCATCGCTACCTCCATCTTTCGCGCACTCGTCGTCGACCAACCCTAACGATCATGAATTCGTGAATACACGAGAGTACGATGAGCGTTTCGAATTTCCAGAAGAGCCACACTTCAGACACTCGCGCTTCGCATATATCCATATATTTAAATACGGAATTGAGTGCCGTGCGTGCCATTTGTGGGCGATGATCCTTTTATGAGGATGTTTGACATTAAATAACTATTATTTCGATATTCATCCATACGAAATGTAAACCCATTGGTCAAGTACAGTGTCATAAAACAATGAAACAATGGCAAAGTCATTCTCGATTTGGTTCATTGATCGGAATAATTGAATGCCACGCATTAACAACGATATGCTGGCATGATAAATGCGCCACATGGTGTCAACTTGTGATACGCAAGATAAACCACCGACCAATTTTAATGTCGTAAAAATTCACATTGTTTCGTTGGATGGGTGAGAAAGGAAAAGTTGTTGAATCGACGTGTGCACGAATCGAGCGGCGGTTCGACATACGTCGGTTTATCTTTTCAGCAGTTATGTAGGTATACACGAGTTCGTGGATTGGAATACGAGTCGGAAGAGAGTGCACATACCATTTGAGGAGCCCCTTTTCAATACATGAAAGCTATATGTATATATATACATACATATAAGCTGGGATGTATGTTGTCGAGTATAGCGGTCGGTGCCGCGCTGGTTGCGGATAATTCAGGCAATCAGCGTAATGTTGCGGTGCTGAGGACCCTCCAGTTACCGCACTATACATACTACATGGTACTTGGTATAACGTATGCACGTACACCAGGTAGCAGGGACTACGGGCACTCTCGACATACGGTGCCAGCGGAGAATCCAAACTGGCAACCAAAGGGCTACCTATAATGTGATGATGCACTGTGTGACTTTCTACCGACATCGGCTCAACGGAATATCCAACGATATTTCCGACCAAATCGCAAAAATATAGCGGTCAATCACCTTAAATACGATCATATGCATTTTCAAGATAATCGTTCAATGTCAAACTCCATAAACACCCAAATTTCAATTGAGTTTACGTCCAAGTTGATGGATTCATTATTTTCAAAGAGGGTTCGGAGAATCGAAGGACAAGTTGTGTATAACTTTTTTGGTCTCTCGTCAAGTGGCCGATCATTCTTTGATATTCATCATCGGATAATTACATTTCCGTCTTAGAATGTGGCCCATCGGTCATTGGCATTTAGTTACCACTTATTGTCGAACTTGTGTTAAATAAAATCGATCGAATGAAAGTAGAATCGCCAATCTTACTTGAAAATTTATTCGAATCATCATTGTTGTTGTGATAACATCAACAATGGCATTTGGTGGTTTTTCGTTTCGGCATTCACAGACACAATAGTCATGCGTGGGAAATTCTGTTTGAGCCTTGGAATATGATAGTAGGCGATGACGATTTCAAGACGTATTTGTGTCAACCTCTGTTGATTCTTGAAATTTTCGGTCTCACCTTAATAATAATCCACAATCACTTTTAAAAGACTTTCTCTCCCGAAAATTAACCGGTGTCGGCCAAATGAAAAAATAGAAAGTAGTGGTAATAATAGATCCGGAATACAATCGCAAAACTTGGTTCTTTCGCGTTGCTAATTTACGCTACTGAAATCGAAAAAAACAACTGCTCAACGCTGATAGCGCCTGGCTTAAGGACGAAGGAGGATGAAGGATCGAAAACACTCGGAATGACTATCATGGTCTTTACCGAAGCGTAGAGTACCCGGGAAAGCCAACCCTTGGCAAGGAAAAACCCTCCGCTTTTATCCTCCGATTTCCTTTTTTCTCAATCTTTGAGGAAGATTCGATGTAGCATTCGCAGATCTCGATTTCCACTTTCTGTCTTTCTCAACTCTTGGTCGTTTGCTTTCGCTTATTTTTTTTTCTTTTCTTCTTATTCTTTTTCTTCTCCTTCACTGCGAATACGAGAAAGAAGGTGGGCGGGAGTAAGCGGAAGGTAGGAATCGCCGTCAGGGTGGGTGGTAGACCAGGAAGACCAAGAAGAGCCCCTTTCAAAAGACTCAAAATTACTTTCTGGATAAGCTGGATTAGGCTCGGTGCCGCGCCCCATATTAGACCCTGCGGTGATACTCGCCTCTCCATCAGGATATATACCGCGGCTGCACACTATAAGTAAATAGGTGTCGTGGGTGAACGTGTATAGGGATGCTGTAAAATGTCTTTTCGACTTGATTTTCAGGATTGAGCTCTATTCAATTACGGATTATTTAAATGGTAAACAACCGAAAACAAGGTACTATTAAATTACAACCATCGCTGTAAACAAAGTGTTTTTTTTTCTATTGGCAGAAAAATTGAAGATTGACCTGATAAACTTGATTTCAAGCAACTCGTATAACGTTTTCCTCTATTCGGATTAGTTTTGGAATTATATATCTCGTCTCGTGTCACTTTCCCAATACGTTGAAAAAATCTTTTCGATGCTTTTCTTACGAGACAGTGCAAAGAAAAATTAAGAGATAGCACGGTTTGTATTTGGGGGTTGGGCGGTCGGATTTCAATGCTGATTGTCATTGATTGTGCGTTAGTAGACGGATACCAAGGCAGCACCGGTTCGAATTGACAGTTCGGAAAGATTGGTAGGCTTGGCACACGCGGCCCGAACTTTAAGAGGGTTGCTCTTGTCGAGGCGCTCGCTACCCTTTAAAACGCCCCATGTCCTCACCCTCTATCTTGCTATAGTTCTCACTCTTATTGTTTCCATCTCGCTCGCACCCTGACGGCATCCGCATCCCCAAGCTTCACGTTCTAAAAGTCCCTTTTCACCCCCGCTGTCTTTCTCACCGCGCGAATCTCTCACCCCTTCGTTCCCCAGCCCGCCGGGCTTCCTTCGCCACTTCCACCCCCTTTTCGAAAGCCTCCCCCCCCCCCCGCCCCTCCCGTCACTCCACGGACGTACCGCTCTGCAGGATCCGAGGGCGAAACCAAGGAGACCAGATTAGAACGAGGGCGACGGATCCCACCCTCTTTCACTCTCGTCTGCTTCTTCCATCCTCATCGTGTCTCTCCCTTTCTCCTTGTCTTTTCTTTCCACTCACTTGGCCTCTATACTTCTTCGGTCCTCGGATTTTCTTTGCTTCTCCATTTTTTTTCCTCTCGTGAAAACAACACGCCGAATTTTTTGACTTGTCCTACTTTGACTATTCCCATTCACGTATTCTACTGTGACTACGTGAAAAATACTAATGACGTTTATGTTGCTCATCCGAATCTGAATACTATGCAGAGTGTTAAATAAATTCAGTCAATTAAATTATTTATACACTGGAAAAAAGTGTATGTGACGAAATAAAGATAGGGGCAGAAAACAAAGTGATAAGAGCGAAAGTATTCTGGAACCGTTCGTCCGAATGGAATGGCTAGAATCTATCACTTTTCCTCACCCTTCATCCACAATATTTTCCTTAATTGAGCAACAGCCAATAAATTTCATTTGAATTATAACATTCTCTCGGGCATCCGCCGCAGTAACGCTCGACGGTGCTAAAAATAACTGAAAACTGTCGAAACTGTTGCCATCCATTATTCTCATCGTTTAACAGATTTTAGTGGTGGTGGATGGTCCGATGATCCCTCGTGTGCGTTATTCCGAGTAGGGGACATGCATGTAGGTGTATTTTACTGTTGTATATTCTCGCATATGAGTGAATCCAGTGAATCTCTGGGTGCCTCGTAGCAAGCGAATCGAACGCGTACACCGCAAGATTTATATCCATAACGCATCACAAAAGTACATACCATTATATATAGTATACTCCTAGTATATAATGTCTATGAATATGGAATACATTGGGATGTTAAATGCGGAAAACCGTTGCAGCATAAACAAAAATGACGACTACCGTTAACCTACAGGATTCATCATCCTGCTACCGCATGAAATACTACTCGTGAATGCATTTAAAGCGCTCTTTTACACACATAACGATCCATAATCTGTCTATATCAGCGGATAAGATGCAAATTTTCGTAGAAATAATCACTCGGATGACAATCACGCTACCTCCTGAGTGACATGTGACGACAGAAATGAACCGTTTGCCTATTCTATCGAGGAATGAAAATGCATCGCGCATTGATACGTTAGGGGTTTAAAAATAGGCGATTTTGTGATCGCGTCATGTGCAGAAATAATATCATCTTAGTCGAGAAAAAACAGTATTGGGTGGAGAAAAAAAAAACATTATTCTTATAATCGTCTTGGTTACGTCAAGAAATCCGTCATTTCTTATAAACATTCATCAAGCTATTATTACGCTCTACATTTTCACGTCTTAATCTTCTGGCATTTATATTATGTCGATTACTATTTATGCCACCGTTTTATATGCCGTGAAAGTTTACTTGACAAATGTTGAGTCAATTTCACAAATATATTGTATCATTAATTCCTAACCTAAGAAATGAAGTGGAATTTCAGTATAGTATAAAACTAGAGGAGTACAAAAATGGTTGTGTCAGCAACAAATACTCGTCAATAGGAGAACAAAAAATGCAACTTTAATCTTCACATGTACAGTGTTGATGCGGGGAAGTTTCTCTAAATATCTTGTCGATTGCTGTTAGCCAAGAAGATGCGAGACGAGAAATAATGGTCGTTTACGTGGCTAGCGTACTCTGGCAAGGTCCTACCGTGTATGGCATGCCATGCTAGCCGGCACACGTCCGCCATGCCATTGTTTCGCCATGGCCGCTGACGCGTCAGGCGCGCGCGCGCGCGCGCGCGACTTGCATTATCAGCCGGCGTAATCAGGCAGGGTGTATATACGCAACTCGTAAGCTGTTGATACAGGACACTTCAGAAACAACAGTAACATCAACTGACAGCATTCCAATTCTTTAAGAATCAGGATATTGATACGCGAGCAAATATTCTTAAATTATAAACGAAAATTTAGAACCTTGTTCTAACAACAAATCGTAAAAAAAATGAATTTTCAACTATTATTCTTACTTGTAAATTATGGTACTTCATGAAATAAAAATGTAAAATGTATTTTTCATCCAAGTCCTGTATTTACTGTATCTTTACAGAACTTGTAGATAAAAAATTATTTTTTAAATATATTTCTGCGATTAATTTTTATTATAATTGCAATAACTTATAAATAAAATGTGATACAGATCACTCTCACTGTGAATAAATATTTACAGCCAAACACATATACTTTTCCGTCCACTGACGAGTCGTCCCAGTCATTACACATTTCACAGTAATATGTGTAGGCATGTATGTATATATACATACATACATGGACGGCGTTCATGTGCATGTAAAGAGGCATGTGTAATGAATGAGTGGAAGCAAGAAGCGGGAAAAGCGAGCGGGTGAAATGGATATATAGGCAAAGGGCGAAGAGAAGCGGAGGGTGTACGATGTGGCGGAGGAAAGGAGGTGGAGAGGAGTTGCCCTCCGATTGGTCCACGGGACCCCAACCTCCGGCACGCACGTAACGCGGCCAGATCGATACGCACTGCCCAAGCTCTCATCTCCAGCTTGCTTCTCTTGCCCCCATCTTTCTTCTTCCTTCTGCTTCTTGCTATTTTCTTTCTCTGCTGTTTCCCACTAGTTATACTATACTTCTTATTCTCTCTCCCTCTTTCTTCCACGCTTATTTCTTCTCCATAGTTCGCCGGCATTCTCTTTCTGTTCCGCCGTCGCTTCATATGCCTTTCTTTTTTCTCTGGTGCAACAGTATGTATTTGCATATTGCACTTACACATATGTTGTATGCTGTGTTAACGTCCATACTTTGCTTTTACGCATTTACACTTACTATCTAGCCCACTGTTACCGTAACTGCCGCTCTACCACTGCTCCCGGATCAACTATACCTTTTTCCGTGTTCCTATCGTTTCAATGACCTTCTCCATGTGTTACGTTCTTCCTCTATTACATTCTTGCCTAATGAGAACAAGAGTAAGTGCATAATGGTGCACATGCACTGCAGCTGATACAATACCGCGGCTAGTCTTGAACTTTTCATCAGATTTCCAACCATCTTGCAATTACTCTGCAAATCACTGTCTTTGCTTTTTATTTCGTAAATGATTTGATGATAGCTCATTTTCCGGAGTATCCTTCCGTGTTGCAACGTAAAAATAATTTGTACGTGGTTCAGTTATAAAAATATAAGACGCACAATAGGTACAGAAGATAATAATGGCCTATTATATCGTTTCCAATTACTTTGATTTGCTTGAAATATTGTTATTAATTGGTAAGAAGGAACTTTTTTTTCTCTTCAATAGAGTGCTGATACATTTCGACGATCCCCAATGAAACTGAAGTAACTCACGGAAATAGTTTAAACTGAGGTATCTCGGCGTTCAATTTTAAACTGACTCAATCTCACGCTTCAGAATCAAAATATCAATTATCTTGAATATCGTTATTGAATTAGCCTTTAACTATTGTCTAATTCCAATTAATTATAATTGATTAAACCGCGATTTCGTGATCAAAGGTGATTTTTATTCCCCAATTAATGGTGCAAAGTGTAGGTACGCCAGAAGCTGACTACTGTCATAGTGATTTTTATTGTTGAATAAAAAAAAATGGTGCAGATATTGTTGAGATGTATGTAATGATGGGGAAAAAGGGGAAAGGGGCAAAAACGTAAAAGCCTAAAGGAGGTATACGGAGAGAAACCAATAAAATTTTTTTTTTTTAATAATAATTCCGTATAATTCCGCTCTAGTAGTGATAATAAATTTAGTCAATTTGTCTGGTCAAGTAATTTGAATTAGGAAAAAACAAGTTACCATAATGAATTATGATTAAACACTGGCAAATCATTCTTATTGAGTTAGGCCTTTTTCGAATTCCTACCGACCCATGTAGGTTTTGCCGATAGAGCTGAAGCGGCCAATACTCGGGCCAATGTTGGGGTGACGATTATCGACTTCGCAACGTTGGGCCAATGCTCGGCCAATTGTTGGCTTGTCGATATTAGGCCAATGCTCAGCCACGTATTGGCCCGCCAATTGTCGTCTTGTCGATATCATGCCAATGCTTGGCCAAGTATTGACTCGCCAATTGTGGCTTGTCGATATTATGCCAATGCTCGGCCAAGTATTGACTCGCCAATTGTTGATTTCCATAAAAGATCATTGAATGTGATTTTATTTTTATCACATCAGACGCAGTCATATAAATCTATAAAGTGCTAATTATAATATATCAAATTGATAGTTTGCATCTGTCGTTCAAATAGACAAAAGAAACTGTGCTATGACATGATCGGGATGGCCGAGTGAGCTAAGGCGCAGCGCAAAAACCAGAGGGTCCCAGGTTCGATTCCCGATGATGTAAAAAAAATAAAATGGTTGTGTAATTAAAATACCGGATTACTCGATGAAAAATTGATTTTTTAGAAAATAAACTTGATACGGCCGATTATATTGGCCGATACTCCTATGCGATAGTTGGCCATTTGCCGCACGCGATAATCGGCCGTTTCTCGTCCGCGATACTCGGCCAACTATTGTTCGCCAGTATCGAACCGGACTTATCATCCAACACTCGGGCCGATGATCGGGCCAATAACATATGGGGAGTTACGTCAGTTCAATAATGATATTGAGGACAGTAAATTTATTTGTTGGGTCAAATCATTTCCGTTAGTTATTTCAGTTTCATTAGGAGCCGTCGATTTTTCATTCGGTTGTGAAGAAGAAATAAAAACTTGACTTGCTCAAGCTAGTCGGTGGTAAGAGGTAGAAACGAAAGAAAAAAAAATCCAAGTGTTGACTCGAAAAAAAAGTATAGAAAATGCACGCCGTGTCGCCATTCGTCGTGCTAAAGTTTGAATACTTGAACCTTAACGTCATTTTCTCCGAGTCGCGATACCGATTCTTCATTTTCAACTGCTGTAAGCACCGACCGACTATAAAACTGTAATTTACCGTGAAAACGTCGACGATTCACGTTTTCGCCAAGATTTTCGTTAATTCCAAGTCGAAAGAAGAGACCCACCTCATCTGCCAGCCGGAATAAAAAATGTGCGTCTCTGTCACGGAGATTTTGTGAGTCTAGAGTGAAGAATGGATACGGAGAAATTTGTTGGATAAGCGAGAAGAGTAATTTTTCATGACGTCCATCGAGAGCTTTTCCGCAAGTTCGCCGTTTTCGTCTTAACCACAACTATGGTTAGTACATATCATCAATGCTGTCGTATACGTTGGAAAAAGTAATCCGATTGGGAAGTCGAGATTGTCGTAACAATGGGGATGACGTCGACGAAGCATCCGAGGGTCGCGCAGTGGCTTAATCGTCGAACAAGGCTAACGAGATCGAACGACGATGAGAAATAAAGAATCATCATAGTGGAAGAAAAGTCAAAACAGAAGACATAAATGGTCATATATAAGCCGCCCGGTACCCTCAGATTCATGACTCTTGGTTGCTTTGGCATCTCTGTGAACAATGACCGCTAACAATCACTTGGGAATATCCGTACATCGTATTCATCTTATTTTTCTATAGCACTTTTGTCGTTGTTCTTTCCAGACTGTGATAAACGTTGTCGTTGTAGTCGTACATGCAGTCAATACCGCGCGCGCACAATCGTCCCGCATTCCCAGAGCGACCGATGTCACAATCCTGTATTCGCAGATTACCGTACTTATTTCGAAGATTGGGATATCAATACAATACGTAGGGTGGTATGTGTATTGTATGGAGTAGGTAACGAGAACAAATTTATCCGGTAGACGGGCGCGTATACATTTTGAGTTCATGATCTTCCCGTTATAATCCGTCGGTACGAGCTTTTTATCCCATACAATCGTCTTATTGTTACAATTTTGAAGCTGTTTGTAAAGTGATCCTTTCGAGTTGCCCAATAAATACGGAGTAACTCGACATCAATGGATTTTTTTTTTTTTTTCAAGATATTACGTCGTCTACATTTTCTGCATCGATTTGCCTACCTAATGAAATGTTACTTGGTCGCAATGTTGAAGAGAGAAGAAAAGTTCATTTCAACCAATTATCGTCAGTGTTTTCCCCCTTACAATACCAACCAATTCAATAAAGAAAAGCAAAACCTTGGTAGTATAATACAAAATTTCTAGCTATTTAAATGTTTACATAAATCGACTCTATAATCCCAGTACATTAGCATTATGAAATCACAATTATGAAGCAGCTCGTACTATCAACATTACATTTAAAAGTATTAGGAAATAAAAACTTTGATAAAAAAAAAAAAAAAAAAAAACGAAACACTACATAAAAAGGAGAAATGCGTATTTTTTAAAATATTTAGGTATATGACTGGGTATTTACATTGAAGAGTACCGATCGTACTCGCACGAGGCATATCGGTACACGAATAGCCAAACACGTACTTTCGCCTAAAATTCCTGCTTTCCGTAGGTCACGTGGCTAGGCGTCACTTTTACTCGCACAATCCTCCCGTATTCCCTCGTGAAAATCATTGTCTTGAAATGGGCGGTTTGGAGAAATTTTTGTGGGTGTCGGGCAGTGATTCCCTCTGCTTGTCACTTTAAGCCCTCGTAACGTTATTAACCAGGATCGTTACGTAAACGATCCGTGAATACGAGATAAACCGAACGTAATGGATAGTGCGATAATTAATCGAGTCCGGAGGCTATCGGCATCGGCGAGAGTATCGCCATGAAGGAGGGATCATTCGTGGCTCTGCGTTCCACCATGTGCCTCAGAATAAACATCATCGCTTCCTTAAGTCGTTCCATTTATTGCTCTTGCTCGCTGTAACAGTACTAAAAACATAAGAATAATATATTGTATTTATTTTTTTTTACTCAAACAACTTTGTAAATCAAAGACACTTGGCTCTCTCGCAGAGGAAGCTTGGTTTCCGGAAATTGTTTTATTTTTATTTTTATTGTTTTTCAAGATTATCACGTCAAGGTACTCAGAATAGTCAAAGATGTTGGAAAAAGTGGCTTAGATGAAATACCTGTATGTATGTGCGTGTTTATGTGCAGATTCCTCCTGTGTGAGCGTACGATAACTGTCGTAATTTTGGATGTACATTCGCCAATCTTGACACGAAGTCGGCTGTCGTTGAAAATTGGTTGAACATTTTTTCTTTTACAACATTTTGAAAATTTATCGAAAAAATTGGTTTCGCGCTGTAACTTTTGCAAGTTAAGAGATATCGGGCAGTAATTATGTACGTTAATGTACTACCAGGAAACCATTATGTGTACAAAATTTGGCGAAAATCGATAGCGTAGTGATTATTTTTTTTGCATTTTCATTTTTTATTCTTAATTTCTGCAAATACTTAAACTCTCGAAAATTCTGAGATATCCGGCTGAAATTTTCGACTTGATTTTACGTCCTATTGATTGCCTACGATGAATTTAGTCAAATGAACTTTCGATATATCATATTGTTCATTCGAAAACTTTACAAACATACAAAGTAGAATCTCGATGCTTACGAAACCAAAACTAATGGTGATACTACCGAATATTTTAGCTTCTCCCGATATTTATCCAATTTTTCAATACAGCATGTGCGGCGTTTTTCACTGTTAGCTTCCTCCCTCCGTTGATCTTTGACTCGTCACCTGTGACTAGTCAAGAGTTATGAAGTCAAGCTTCATAACTCGGTCGACTAGGAATCGGCATGGATGATGTACGGTGGTCACAATTTAGCCAAAGGAAACGAGTTATGAGAGAAGATGGCTCTCCGCGCCATGGCTCATTGAAGTAAGACTTTGAGACTCTTCTGAATGAAATAGAGAACAGTTCCGTAAAACAAATAAGAAAGTTTCCATTCACCGGTCAAACGTTTTTCACACATTAAATACAGATTTTTGCATTATGATTGAGCCGGAAAATGAAATAATTTTTATGTCCCTTGTTTGCAACAATTTGGTTTACTTCAAATACAAGTGTCAATTTATCACGCTACTTATCTGGAAAAAAAAAAAAAAAAAAAAAAAAAAAAAAACAAGCGAATTCAACTATTTAATTGACGACAAAAAAGGCAGTACCGAATAGGATCTGACACATCCTCGGTTTCACTCAACCTTATGGAATATCGGAGGCCACGCGAAATCGGATGAGCCACTTTGATATTCCAAATAAAAATTGCCGAAAACCACAAATTTTCAAAAAACGTTGACATTGTCACGATGGTATGAAAAATTATTCCGTAAGGACGAACAATGGCGAAAACAATTTTCTTGTGACAACGTATTCAACATTTAAAGAACAACTGATTATCCGAAAATAATATGCGTGTGGTTGTGTGTGTTTTAACCTCGGTGGTATTGACTGAGACGTACTGGTGCATAAGAATGGGTCGGAGTGAGAAGGTTCGCATAACCTCCGAATACGCGATGACTATGTCAACGATTTTCGAGGCGTTAGCTCCCGAGAAGGAAAATCCCTTAAAAATTCTACGGCGAGAGCAGTTTCCGGAGCACGCACGGTGTATGCGAGCGTGGAACAGGAAATGTGGATCTCGGTTGCGAAGTGGTGCATATGATTTCTCGCTCGCCCGATGAGGGTTCGCCCGCGATGGAACGCGGCTATGTTGTCGCGGGGCTTGGAAAAGTTTATACAGCCTGCGACGCCGCGGCCTCTCTCGGAATATGTGCGCAAGGGTTGTTGATGCGTTGCGCCTATGTATAGAGTTTCACGGAAACTGATACTCGATCTAGACTCGAACGGAAATTATATTCGAGCTATATGTCGACTAAAATTTTCACTATATATCCATGGACGATAAAATAAATAAAAAACTCGTATAGTTCAAACAATTGTTTTTTTTTGTCATTTAAAGAAATTATTAAGTAATAAAATCAGGCCTTTGACAAATCAATAAACCGTCAATAGTGAAACATATTTACGCAACAATATTTACGTTGCTTGTTCTTTTTTATTTGTCTTTTTTTATGACTAAACATGATATTTACAAGTTCCATCGGTTTGTAGAAAAATCGTTGTACGGACTCACTTTTCGTTAGTCGAATCTTACACTGGTATAACTAAACATCACTAAATTGCAGGGAGTAGCAACGCAACCGATTTGCCTGGTACGCTTACCGATTCTCAAAAATTCAACGATTAGTTAAACGTGAAAAAAAAAATGAACGCTTGCAATTTGTCCCACAGCCCCGACTGAAGTGGAAAATAATACTACTTCTGCGTCCTTCTGGTCCGCAGTATTGAAAGGCTGTACAAACAAAAAAAATTGAAAAAAGTTCCCTTCGACTAGTACAGAAATATAGGTGAAGGATATAATGGATTAAAAAAAACAACAACAACAATTATACATAAAGTGGGTGAAAAGGGTACCATAATAGGAATAGTTGATATAAAAGTGAATGCCCTTCGGAATTGCGTTATGAGAAATCTCTTTCGGGCTTTCCCGGCTTCCGATGGATCTTGACGTAATTTTGAGGTGCGGCCGCGACAAGAACGGGATAATTAGCATGAGAATAATGGCCAAGCCGCTTTCTTAATCAAACTTTTAAATGGGTTTTTCTCAAGCGGTGTGTGAAGGAGGGCTTGGTCTTCGCGGTTGGTCGACAGACGCCGGAAAGTGAGAAAATGGCAAGAGCTTCGATGATGAATTCAGTCTCGACCTCAGGATTTTTAATGCAAAATGCTAATCGACTAAGGTCAGTGCCTTATCCAGCCGGGCGTCTATTCAAACTGTCATCAAGTCGTACATCGTGTACCTATTACCTACTCTTCAGCTTGAGGATTGCTTTTGCCCTTGACTTATATGATAATTATTATTGCTCGATTTTTTTATTGATGTTAAATCGATAGATTTGAGTGGAGCCCAAAAAGCCCGTTAAAAGCGGAGATTTTAATACCTTCTGTTTTACAGCAGAACTTAGGTTGGCTGCAAAGTGATTGTTGCCGTTTCTAGTACACACAGATAGTTTTGATAATATTTTTCTAATAAATAATTTAATGAATTTTCTATATACGCTATATATCTTTTTTCCAGCTTATTGGAATAACTATTCTCATAACTGAAACGGCATTTTAAAAAAAATTGAATGAAAACGGACTTGGACATTGTTCATAATTATGTAAACGAGCTTTCAGTTTGATTCCGGAGTGCCTTAAAATCACCCAATATTTGTTGAATTCACTGTAATTGAAAAAAAAAGATACCAATCAATAACGTATAAATTGAATTAAATTTGTTGGACCAAGGCGGTAGTGAGAGTTTTGCGGGAGCGTTATAGCTGGGTAGATATTTGGAGAGGAAAATAAGGAGGCACGCGGGTTTGTCCCGGCGCGGGCTCTTTAATTCGTCGTATGAATAATAAACGGTCTGTGGGTATGAGTTGCGCGGGCGAACACTCACGGGCCAGAGAGAAGCCACGGTCACGCGATAATTCACTTGTGATTCGATTCTCTACGCTTCGTCTGCCCGTCTGCCTGTCTGTCCGTCAGTCCGTCCGTCCGTCCGTCCGTCCCCGAGCCTCCCTCGAAACGGCTGTATGCGAGCCAGGGATGAAAAGCAACGGGAGCACCGGTAGCGTTGCCCTTTGCGCTCGTGGTTTTCAGCCTGGTTCGACGAGAATGCGTTTTCGCCCACACGAACCCGTTTACACGATGTTCCAAAGGGATGGTACTACCTACGAGATGGATCCAGCGAATCAGAGTAAGTGGACTAAAAGGGATTCCAGATCATACATCAACTGTTGAAACATTCCCAAAATTCGAAACTATATTCAATAACGATTCTAACTTAATTCTTTATCTTAGCGCATATTTCTCAATCAACTTGAACAACTTCGACTAATTTTCTACCTCGGATTTTTTCTTCAAGCTTAGAAAACATATTTTAACCAATTTATTTTAGCTTGACATTTTCAAAGTTGTTAAAATTGAAATGAGAACATCCGCTTAGCCGATAAAAAATATTATAAATTATGAAGTAAAAATAAATGAAGTGGATTCTTCGGCGACACTTTATTAAACGAAATGATAACTTTATTCTTTATCAATATTTTTCGATTCAACCTCATTATCCCAATTCGGCCATCAGAAAGAAAATATTTAAAATCGCTTCGCTTTTTGAATCACGAGTTAATGCAAACCCGTTGAATCGCTGAAAAAATATTTTTAAGTAATTCATTTGGGTTATTAGGGTATGTAGTGCCTGAGGTGTAATGAATCTCACAATTTTATATTTACATAGAAATGAAAAATTTTATTTTCAATCGTCAATTAAATGTATTCTCTGTGTAACAAGATAAAAAAATTAAAACTGAACGAGAGATATAGCGTGCAAGGTCGAGGGAAACGAGTTATGAGATAGAGTACGAAAGTCGAATATATTGGATGGACCGCCACAGTCGTGAAAATCGATGTAGTCGCGCGGGGAATGTTGAGAACGAATGGCTTATATATAAGAGTATATAAAATACACGTATATCTCATATGAGGGTAGATATAGGTGAAAGTATATAGAGTTGTGAGTAGAGGCTGGGCGCCTCAGCGAATTTCAATTTCATTGAAATTCGGTTCCCGCTACCGAATTTTACAGGATTCGCTTGCGTTCCTACACCTTGCTTTCGCACCACGTATGCGCTACCATGCATGTGGTTTTGACGATTCCTCATGGAGAAACAATATAAGCACAAATAGGTACCGTATATTATCTCTCTGCATTATAAAAAGATCTCGCCGCCGCCGTGTCAAGAATCGAAGAATTATATATATAGCATAGATATTCCCCTCATCCCCGCAACTCTTCCCTCCATAATAAGCTTCATGACCAAGTCCAAATTTTTCCAAGTCCCTCAAGCGAGCGCGTAAGCCACAATAACGACCTGGTATGTACCTATATATATTTAAATATTAATATAGATAGACTAAAGTGCGTGCGTCGGGTACTCGGCTTATCTCCGGTTATCATAACATTATGTGAATCGCTTTGCATTTTCAGAAACTGTACCATGCTTGTCAGCTATCAGTGAGATCGGGTAATCTCAAAGATTTTTGTAAAAAAAGTGAATAAAAGAGGAACTAAGTTTGGGAAATTAGGAGAAAGTCTGATAATTTGATAATCACAGAAATATGATTACCCTGGCTGGCTTCACTCATACTCGGCGCAATCCCAAACTTTCGGCGCTTGTTGCATAATATACAATTGCCGCCCCCCTCCCCCCCCCATCACCCTTCCCCAAATATTTCTTCATTATTATTTAAATAAATTTCATAACATTTGCAAAAGCAACAAAAAATCTTCCAAAGTTCCAAAAATATATTCTTTGCAATGCAATGGGCATTTTATCGTATATATTATTGCCAAATAACAATATGTAGTAATCCATACTACATCCATACAGCCATATGATATGAAAGCGGTCAAAACGCGCGATAAACTAATAATATTTTCGTCATGACGGATAGGTTACAGATATTGCCAGACGTTATTGTTGACATATAGATAAGTACGCTTACGTTTGCACTCAACTTTCTTACATTTTATGTGTATGTATATATATGTATATATATATATATACGTCGAGCCGCGCATCGTCCTGGCGGTGCCGCCATCGACGTTCTCTGGTCGCAGCTCGGAATAACATTAGCCGGATAATGGGAGGGCAATTAACGGTGTGGCGTGCATAAATCTTGGCGTGAAAGGAACAGAATGCCCTGTATTTAAATAAATAAGTGGCGTGCATTGTCACCCAAACGTGGAGACGCAGTGGCACACCGTGCAGGAGCTCTCGGCTAGGCGTCATCGTTGTCGTCGGTGCTGTTCCCGAGGTCTCGCCAGACGGAGTAGACTTCTCGGTGTTTTTTTTTTCTTTTTTTTCCAGTATTTCCGGCGCTGTTGCTTCCACTGCTGATATTGCTGGCACGTAGTCGAGCAAGTAAAAAATGCTAATCAGTCTTAAACGATACGAAGGGGAGACAATCGTACCGCACCATGTCATAACGTATGTGCGCTTCACGAGAATTTCAGGTTTGACGGACGGATGAGTAGAGACCAGATGATAATTTAGGCAGCATACACTCTGACATATATCTCGTAAATTTTTAACAGGAACTCCTACCTTTGTAACGAGGACAAATTTCTCGATGACGCCGAGCCCGAATTTAGATATTATTTTCTTCAATTCAGGTATCTGGCCAGGCATCATTGTTTTCAGTTTTTTTTTTTTTATTCACAATCGATGAAAGGAAAAAAATAGGATCACGTTGCATTGGAAGAACCGATTAATATGAAATTCTTAAAATTATAACTGTCTATTCATAACACGTTATAGGATTCACAAGTTGGTTCAAGGTACCGCTTGATTTACAAACAAAAAATTGTTTCATAATAGAGCAACAATAATTGGCTGATATTATTATGATTTACTGTAATATTCCGTTCAGTAACATTTTCTAAATTGAAAAAAAATAGCCTCAACGTTATAAAAAAAATCATTTTCTCATTATCTTTGCCGTGTATTGATTTAGATCGTGGATTACCCAAGTTTTGAGCGAATCAAAAGTTTCGTCAAGAATTAATATGGAATAATACATTGTTAATGTAGCTATCAAGTTCAATATTTGAGAAAAGAAAAAGTTTGAAAAAATATTGGGAATATCATGTGTTTCACTTAGTAGGATTATTGTTGGTTCGCCCCCCCTGATTCTTGACTCATCGTTGCCGTCGATGAATCTCCGGGCAGCGTGTCGTGACTATATAACGACAGTGACGGGCTGAGAGTGACGCGTCACTGCACACACAGCACATATCCCGACAGTGAATATCCTCGCACATCGTGGACCCTCCGAAGCGAAAGGACGAGCGACGACGCACGTCCAACGGGTAGGGGCTGCTCTGCGTTATGTCGCGACGATCGCGCGTCCTCGCGGGGTCGATATGTGCGCAATCTATCGAAAGATATTCATGGGGTTGCTGCCGGACGACATTGGCCCCCAATGCGAACACGACCGTTCACTCTGCTAGTTCGTCGGCCTCTATCAACCATAACCGTCGTGTCACCAATGTCTTATTGATTGCAGTCCTGGCTAGTTGCGTGGAGATGACGGAGCCCTATGAGGACATCTCCTCATAATAATTATCGTCACCCCACAATCTGCCTTACCCCGACGAACCGATTTTCCAAAGCTCGCAGCCTAAGTTTGTCAAAGATAAATATCCATACCCAGGCTTAGGTAGAAAAACAAAAAAGTGGACGTCGATCATCAAGAAACACAATAACTTATCGGATCGATCATCACAAAGGCCAAAAGCCGATTGGATCTGGAAAACTTAGAAATTTGTTAAAACATAAGTAGAAGTTCTGGATCGTGATTGATTTCTTTAATTATTTCTTCAATTAGTTTTGTCGCTCAGTATGGCATATATACATATTTACTTACTGGCGACAGATTTGGACGCGTGGTCGGTGTGTGGCTTCCGCGGACCCCAGCCAGCTAAGCAGCATTCTTTGCGGCCGTGACATTGATGGGTGACCGTTTAGCCGCACACTGGTTTGCGCGTAAATTGTTGAGCGGGTGGCAGTTTTTTTGAGTTTCTAATGTATTATAATACAGTAGAAACTCAGTAAAATAAAGCCGCCTGTATCGGCCAGGTTTTCCGCAGTTTCCGTGAGCCCTCGTGCAAAACCGATAGTGTAGTGCATTAGAAAGAGTGACTGCGGACAACACTCTAGAGGGCTCTCGGGGAATAAAAATAGGAAATAAAAGGGAGGGGATAGTAAAAGTCAATTGGCGTACTTGAGGAATAACCAATACTCACTTACTCACTTTGGTGTCATATAGTATATAAAATATCATTCGATTATATATAAGTGACATTACCAAACGTTGAAAATATACAAAGATGAAAGTCAACGAAAGTCAACAACCAAGTCGGATTTAGGAACCATTCGTTATTATTATTATTATCTTTACATATTTAGATATTTTATCATTCGCCATCATTCTGACATGTGCAGCTTTTTCGTTTGAACCGATCGAAAACCCCTAGAGCCAAGTCCACCCTTTGACGTCGAGGGCCACCGTTTGCCCTTTGCTCAACGAGGTGGGCTTCCGCGACTCACAGTAGACTTCCATTTATCAAGATTTTCCGAGCTTGACCGATGGACTTTGTATTTCTATCTCTCTCATACTGGAAATGCTCCGATGCGCGTTAACGAAAGACGGATTTCCCTAAATCCGTCATTATGCGTCCGATTTCTTATACCGTGTACAGGAATACATTGTGCGAAGCTTTACGGACTTCTTAACCTTGCTATACGAACCCTGCGTTTTACGGTGAAACATCATCGGAGCATTCCCACAAGAATTTCCATTTTTTTTCGACTTACTTTCGATATAATTCTCCGCTAACGTCTTCTGTATATCGGGATCAGATTTTAGACGTTAGCTATTATGTGGAATGCCGCCCACTCTTTCCTCGAATATCAACAAGTTGAAAAATTTCATACAAGCATAAGCTACTTATATTATAACACGGTATAGATACTTCTTAGCAGAGAAATAAATATGACAATTCTTCCATAGTCTTCGTCATCCTTGTCACGTTTGTCCTAATTTTGCCGCGCCCGCAACCCCGCCATCAATTTGTCGTACGATCATTGATGGTTATGTGGTTTTAATGGCATTTCATTACCGTACCGCTATTTTGGGATTTTGGATCGTGTTTTCGAGCCTCCGAATAGTACCGATCGAGCGCCATGACAATGATCATACCGCACAGCTCCACCCATCGTCAACCGTCATTGTCGTTGATAATAATAATAATAATCATCATCATCATCATGAACCTTGTAACTGCTATAATCATCCTTCAAGATAGTTATAATCATCGTCCTCGTTATCAGGTTATCTTCATTCTCATACCCATCGATCGTAACAATGAACGTTATCTCCCGTCTGCCCTCTTGGTGTTCACCGTAGCCGTTATCTTGGCATCCCTACGATGGGAAGGTGTCTATACTCACACAGGGATCAAAACTTGGAATTTCGTGCAGTCTCTAGATTAGCTCTTGCCATGGTCATCTCCTAATCCAATATATCGGCAACAAGCTCAACAGACCCGTTTGAATCGTAGTGCATTGTCATCGCTCTGTGGCTGGTGTCCAGAAGAGGTGATGTAGTGTATCAACAGCAACGTTGATGATGTGACGACAGTATGATCGTACACGGCCTTCTTCTTGATTCGGTCCCAGGATACAACGGATAATCGGAAACTCGAATTAACCAAGCTTCATATCATCTTTTTATCATTGACACCAACATTCATAATTGTGGTCGTAGCCTTTGTAGATATCAAGTCTCTACCACTAATTGTTATTATATTCTGATATTTATTATATTTTTCACATTACATTTATTATAGCTCAGTGATCGTTGCCTTGATACACGATGAAACAATATGCATTCAACGTCGGCTCAGTGATAAAGTTTGTCTCTCCCTTGTTAGCCGTTGAGTAACTCTGCAAACCGACTTGACAAAATGTCTTTCCGAAGTTATTCAAGAGCTACTATTATTTTTTTTTCATAATTCACCGGTTGAAGAAGAGCGGATATCCAAAAGGTGGACGCCGTGCGAAATCACATCAAGCTCAGCGGCCCTGACATTCAATATAATAGTCTTATTGTGCTCCACTTGACTTTGTTGTCCGTAGGTAGATGAAGCAGAGGAACGAAGAAGCGGAGAGTGAGGCCGGTCAGGATAATTATGGGAATGAATGAATCGGAAAAAACAGTAGGTGGGGTCTGCCCATTGTCCTGTTTTTCTTTTTCACCGTACGGCATTCTTTGTTCGGTTAATTATACGTTTTGTCGCTTAACAGCCGCGAGATTTCTCAAACGGGTGCTCTGTGTGTTGCCCGACAAGGTGGCGGCGCGGTCTCGCTCGCACCCCAGGGTGACGCGGCGCTGGCATACAGTGGCAGCCTCTGCTTGATAAAGAGCAACCGAGAAAGAGAACGAGCCGATTGCCTCGCCGACTCTACGATTGTATTTTGTTTCCTCGTTAAGCGGTTTAATATCGGTGGGATAGGTTACGATCGACTATGGCTACTTCTCACTCGTTCTATAGTCTAATATAGTATAACCATCTAGCTTTTCAAGCTCAAAGTGGATATAGCGGTACAGTGTACCTTCTGTGTTACGGTCCCCCTTGCTGAGTCCCCCGATAACTCGATCACGAGCTAACAAAGCGAAAAGAGAGGAAACCAACCAAGCAAACGATACACAGTTCGGTGAATGAGATCCGGTGGCATAACGTACGTTTGTGATTCTTGAGTGAAACCTGATGCGGTTATAATAACGCTTTTATCATTATCATTTAACGCTGTTGACTCAACATCTTAAACAGGAGCATCTTCATCGGCTCACCACAGTGAAGCGTGAAAAAAAATTAAAATAAAAAATTAAAATAAAAGTATATCACGGAAATACGTTATTTTTATAGACGAAGTTTTTTTTTAAATCGAATCTCTCGTATCAAGAGGTCATCTGGACGATAGTCCTCTGCCAACGTGATAATCTACACGAATCTCTCTCATTAACCACAATTTCATTTCATTAAATAATTTCTGTGCTGCAAAGTGAATGCCCACGATGACCCAATAGAAACTTTCAAGAACGAAGGAAGCAGAAGAAATGTCGTGTAGGGAGTTGTCTTTTGGGGTGTGACTGAGGGGTGAGTTTCGAGTGAGCTAACCCTAACCCCTGGCCACTGTCGTACAGCCCCAAGACGTTCTTTCTATACACACATGATGCGGAATACTATATTATACGTTCATAGTCGGGGTCGCCAGAGGGTTGATGTTTAACGTCGCCTCGTGGCGACGAGCGACGTTCTCCTTGTCGCGGCGTTGCTAATCCAGCGCATAGTTTATACGTCATTAAACCGAGAAGGGCGAGGAGAGGAAAAGAGGGGTGGTTGCTCGGGGGTGGCACGCGCGGAATTCGCGGACGTCACGGCGTATATTGGCGCTGTTGCCCCGGGGGGTGCCTGCGTTGAAGGGCCGATACGGTGGGAGGGTAGGAGTCGCCGCAACCCTCCTGCTCGCTGTCACGTCGAATCGTCATCCCCCGGAGATATGACAGCGGCCTCCAGGCTCGAGTTCAGCCATGTCTAGTGCGACCAAACGCTGCTGACGTGCGGTCGATTCTCGACCGACCCCGAAATCGAGATTAAATGCTACGCGAATGAGACAGAATAAGAAACGAAGTAAAACAGCGCGAGGGTGGAACGCATAGGGATAAAGGGCAAAGAGGAAATAACACTAGGATCCCTTCATTGGTATGTCCGGATTCGCGAGTCAAATATCATTCTTGAAGCGATTCTATATGAGAGGATTGTCGTCCTAGCCCTATAAGTCATTTATATATATGCGTATGGTAGAGACTGTAGTATATATATATATATATACATCTGTGTGTGTGTGTGTGTGTGTGTGTGTGTGTAGTGGCGATGGTAGAGCTCAAGTGCATGAGTCTTAGAAATGGAAGCCAATCCTGTGCTACCGGAAGACTGTGAAATCATATGTCATCGTCTCCCCGCAGTGACTCGTCCAGTTCGCCGTATAGTCTATTAATATTACGTTGTTATAAGTTAGAGGAATATCGTGAATCTCGCAATTTTGTTAGTCATTTTCGATCCCCTGCAATTTTTCTTCTTATATTATTAAATTTATATCTAAATCTCTATTTTAATAAATGTGTTAACAGTCATTATAAGGATGATCGACGAACATTTATTTGAAAACCGATAAATATGCTCTTTTACGCATTCAACAAGATGTCAAACGCATAAAATTAACGATGCAAGATGCCGTCTGGGTAGTCCACGGTAGAGAATAGTATTTGATCCGATCCCACCGTCCATATTGAATTCCATCCAAACTCAGGCTTCATCCTGTATTGCCAAGAGTCCATCCTGGAGAGCCCAGAATCAATTCCGTGTCGAGCCTCTGATTCCATTATGAGCTTGTATTGATTTCTATGCGGTAAAGTTTTCCGTGCCAATCATTCTCTCAGAGAATATGGTACGTGACATCTTACATTCTTGCATGAACTAAGAATCGATAGTTATTTAATACTTGTTTTCTATAGTTTGCCTCAATTTTTTAAGTGTGTACACACTGAGAAAAATTTACGGCTCCAGCAACTAAAGGAAGTATTGCTGCGTCTACATTTCTTTTTATAGCCATGAGATTATAGTTGCATAACCAATGCGTATTCCTCTAACATCAATATCGTTTTGCCGGCCATGTATTCGTTACTATATCTATGCGAGAGAGTACTCAGGGCGATTGGGAGAGCGACGCGTACGCTAGATTCATGCGTGGTGACAACCGGCATAGACACGCGCAGCTTGTTCTTGTAAGGAGATTTTTTACAATTAACGAGCGAGGTTTCCTCAATGGATGAGTGGCCGAAAACTAAACTGCAGGCATGGAATTTACAAGACTGGCAGAGTAGTTTTCAAGGTAAGTTATATTAATTAAATAACGGCGATGTGTACGGTTGACGCTGGCTATCCTTCCTAACCGCGAAATTTTTTCGATCGTTGAAAACGACATGGCTGCTTGACGTAAAGCGGAAGTGTTGAGCTGTTGGAACTGGGACTGGGCAGTTACACTGCTGTGCCGACAGACTTAAAAATGGCTCTATCAGTCAGATATTCGGTCGGCAGAGCCGTAAATTTTTCTCAGTGCATACAATTTTTCATTCGAGCAATGCTTTCATTTATCGCAGTCCTGGAAAACAATTTTCACAAATAGTTATGCTTATTACTTTTGAAACTCTTAAATTGTTGCAATTACTTTAAAGCTTTCTTTCGACGAGACGCGTTAGTAAGTATAGCGTCGTGGCACGGTTAGAGTGAGGGGCCGAAAGAGGAGGAGGCGGGGTGGAGTCGTCGTGAGATGGTAAAGAGCGAACGAGATGCAAGCGGCGACCGGGTGAGGAAAGCCGTGCAAAGGGCATCATTCTAATTGCCCGGGACTTCCTTTCATCCCCTTTGTGCGACCTCCGGGTGCGCGCTTCCACGTCCACCCTTGCGCCCCAGCGTCCCGTCCCCGGCTCTGTGGGGCCCGACGTTCCTAAGTCATTTCTGCGATTAATTTTTCCTTCCAATTTGCACGCGGCAGTAATTAAGGGGCGAAGAGAGGGGCAGGGGTATAGGAAAAGGGGAAGTTGGTGAGAGGATGCCTCGGTACATCATCCAACCGACCGGGCCGAGAGTTTCTCTTCGTTGTACGCCCTCTCATGACTTGACTTACCGGGATTCAACGTTTCCTTTGAAACAATGGCGAACACGCTGATATTCCCTAGCCGGACGAGGACGCGCACCCACGATAATCTATCCGTTCCGCTATTGTTGCCAAATTTTTCTCCTTTCTCCTTTCTCCTTTTTTCTTTCTTCCTTCTTCCTTCTTCCTTTCTCGAATATTGAAATTGATGATCCTCGATTGTCTTGTAGCTAAACAAAGATTCAGCAAGTCGATTTTTCTTTAGTTTAATTGACTTTTGATTTTAATTCACATTATTTGACATTTTGGAGGAACACGAAATTTTGTATGAATTCCGCCTCACCAACTTTTATCGACTATTTATAAATCATGAGGTGTGACCGGCGCTCCTCAATGATTTTCGTTCTTTAAGGCTCGCTATTTTTTAAGAGAAAAACGTGAATCGTCGAAACATCGAAGGGATTGTTTCACGAAGCCGGAGGTTTCCAGACCCCGGAGGTGACGATGATGACGAGGCAGTGGAATAACCGAAGTGGAAAAAAATGTCGGAAGAAGAGAAGGCCTCGCTCGTAGCCCAAGAGTCAGACTTATAGTTACGGAGACGGAGGTTGAGGCCGCGCGACGAAGAAAAGGGGTAAATCAACCCTTACGACTGGCATCACCGTGGAGAGGATGCAGGAACGAGTGAGCGAGCGAGTATTCGCGCATCGCACCGGCTTCATTTCACCGTTTAGAAGGTTGAAGAATCCCGCCTTCGGTAGGAAGAAGCGGGACAGAAAATCTGACGAATAGGAGGAAACGAAAGAGGGTATGAAGATGGAAGAGAAGCGAGGGTGAGCGAGAGCGAGAGCGAGAGTGAGAGGAATAACCGGAGAGAGGGAAGAAACGCGTGTGCGAGGCGAATGCACAGTGGCTGCCCTTCGAGGTGTTTAATAAAGATAATGCCTGAGATAGGGTGCTTCCAGGGGGGGTAGAAGAAGGGGTTTGGGAGGCTACGCCGGGTCGGGACTTCGCTCATTCAGTCGCTCGCTCGTTCGTGAGTTCTTCCTCGTGAATGCCCTGAATGCCTTTCTGTGCACTTTTCCTCCTTCCTCATCCTCCGCGACTCTTCCTACGGCTGTACCCTCTCGACCGGGACGCCCATGCACCACCGAGCGCCCTATCCTCACCGCTCACGTACACCGTGGGCTTCGCCACGTTCTTCAACTCCTGTACTATCATGCCTTGATTCTCGATACCTTGTACGTAGAAATACAAGTGCAAAGAGGGAATAGAGGATGATGGAAGTTGGATAAAGACCGAAGTTGCATCCGAAAGCCTTGGCTTATTCTCTTGACGATCGGTATCCGGTAAACATCCTATTTGTGCACATACTTATCGTTTACAGTCTTCCAGGAAGATCGTACGGTGGATTCACTTCGAGATGCAGTGCTCGAGAATGAAACGTACAGGGCGATCGTGGGTTTATCTTCGACGATCGAATATTGGAAAAAACTAAAAAATTGAATCCCAAGATCAAGGGGATTACGATAATTTTCTAACATTGAAACAAAATAACACATTTATCATAATTCATTCGATTTCAGCACAATCATAGATTCAAGACTTATCGTTTTCGCTTTCCTAGCAAAAATGTTTTACGAATTTATTCCGATTGCGCCGGGCGAGTACGAAATGCAGAGAGCGTTCATTGGTTCGACTATCGAATGTCTAACTGTAGAATTGGAAAATCAAACTTGCAGTTCGAACCATACCTAAATATGCTTTGTGAATACGGTAGACTTTTAGAATGATTGATTTGACTCGACTTGAAACCATAAAATTCGTGACCTACAGTTATGGGGTCAAATTAGCCCAAAGATCCCTTTATGAAGGTTTGGGCATGAATTCCATAATGAAAGTGACGGAGGAAAACGTATGAGTGAACATCCTAAGAAGTTGAATTGCAATTTATAGTTGGGTGAACCAATAAGTACACTGTAGTACACATTGATGTCTACAACTTTCAAACCGCAAGCGTCAATAGAGTTTGGTACAACCATAGCCAAACTCTGCCGACTCTGATGTCGAAACTCACTAACTGCACTCAGTGGTAGTTGCGTACGGTGGCTCTCACCCGTAGCGACTATATCGTGTAGTGTGGCTTGGTGCGCCATTGCTTTAGATTTGAGGCTAGAAAAGCTTGCGAACCGGTGCATCAAAACCCGTAAGGCCGCAGGAGCAGGGCAATAATAGTAGACGCTACAATGGAGCACGCGAGCTTTTCAAGGTACATCCTAGAAAGGGGCACGGAAAGCAGACAGCCACGAGTACCACCAGCAGCGGCAGCAGCAGCAGCAACGAGCGACTGGCGAAGGTTGCAAGCGAGGTAGAGGAGTCGGACGAGTCGGCTCATCAACTAATGGCCCGGAACCAAACTGCTGCTGCCGCGAGTATGGAGCACCCCGCACCAGCACCAAATCAACCACGAATTGCGAAGCTGCTCGTTGCGCGATGGTATATCCCACCTATACCTTATTCCTACACTTCTCGGGGTACGAATTCGAGTCCCACTGTCACTACCACTACCTTGAGTACATTCTGTAAAGGGTGTGTCAGCAAGTTCCCAACCACGGGTGATGGTACTCTTTTCATTTGGAACAACGGCTTTACCATCAATTCCATCGATATTTATCATTACTCTTTTCTCAATTAATGCAAGAATTCTTTGAGTAATACAAACGATTTTTAGCCCATTCGCTTTCATATGACTTTTCAGTGACGTTATATCTACTTGAACACCTTGTAGATGTTCGCTCGCGAATGTAGGTACATAGGTACTCGCGGTACCTACGTTCACGTACGTTGGAAGCCATACACCCGAATCCACACAATCGCCGCGGTATATACGATACAATGAACGCGTTTTTTCTGAGCATGATGAATACCACACAGGTGGGCTACACTGAAATCAGCTAAAAAACGTCTGTCAATCTCAATAGGTGATGCCGAGATTTATAAGCGTTAAAACTGCCGCACATCATACATTTTCCAGCCTTCTCGCCAAGATAACAAATGCCACGATTTTATCTCTTTTCGTTTCGTTCATATCACACTATGATATACACTGTTATCAAGCTTACTCGCATCTGTTAGGGTGAGCTTCTCCTTTTCTCGTCGCAACTTCTACCGAATGACTTACTTCAACATTGCACTTGGTAATGAATTTGTTGTTGAAAATAATGAATTTAAATTTCATAGTTCGCGGTAGTTATGTTTGGGCGGCTTTTTGTCGTTGAATTCGAGGTGTAGTGGGCATGAGGCTTTTAGACCGTCACCCCATGTGTGTAATAAAAGGTATTTATGTATTATATGTAGTTACTATAGTCAGACTTGTCTTTATTACACTCGTCATATGAAGAAATAACTGAGGGGAAAACTGTCGAATATCTTGGAGACAGAGTCGTGAAATCCTCTAACTGCAGCTTCTTTTATACAGAGAAAGAGATGGACAGACATATACGTACCATCGTTTAATATTAAGAGAATTCCAGGCTGTCGTCGTGACAAGTTGATCCACCGTCGTCGACGAGACTTAACTCGTCCCGTACGACTTTGCCAAGATGAATTTTCCCACCTTTCCCGAATTCCGCTGATATGGATATAGATAGACAATCTGCGTCTATGATGAAAGAAAAAAAAATTAAACGAAGCCGTTAATCCAACTCCGGAAAGTTTTTTTAAACAGTAGGCTCATTCGGGAACGTGAATAAGCCGACTGCAGCTTCGTAAGATTAATTTTTCCATATTGTACGCAACTTTTGCTCAAATAAGCCGATAGAAAATATTTATGAATATATGGAATATCGAGACAAAGAGCCCAAAAGGAAGACGGATTACAATCAAAGATATTGCACGGAGAAAAGGAAGGTAGTAGAACTAATCGATTGGTAACGCCAAACAACATATTGGCCACCAACCGCCCGATTGGTTGACTGACCGACAAAGCTGCGTTAAACGCTCCAAGTATTTAAAAGTTGGTTTTCTCCGTGTGAAGGGGCTAATGTAACGAGGAAGACTTGAAAAACGAAGGATAGTTAGAGAAGTTGAGTGGGGTGAAGAGGAAAAACGGCATAAGGTAGAAGGAAGAATTTTCGCATAAATGTACGGCCTCGAAAAGCCGTGAAAAGGTGTGTTCGGGTGTGGCGAAAAGGAGGAGGAGGAGGAGGAGGAGGAGGAGAATGAATATTGATAATTCTCATTCTTCGTTGGTTGTACGAAACGCAAGCAACATTGGCAACTCACTCGTACTTGATCAACGGAGAAGCATAAAGCTAGTAACTACATCTTATAGCAGGGACGGAAGCTAGAAATAGCCGAAGAGCCAGCCCATTCATACCCTTGTACCTCTCAGTCTATCTGTGGGTGGACCCTAGAGTCAGCTTCAGTTGGGATGGGCAACACGAAGAGTGTATTCTATTTATGTCAGACTCTATCTTGAGGCGATCTAGTTATGCTAGGCACGATCCACTCGTCGGACTCGCACTCGGGAGACCGAGGGACCGAGGCGTGCGCTCGCTTGACTTTCAGAAATCCGGTCCTTATAGCACAATCTTCTCATCGCCCGCCATCCACTACCAATCAGAATTCATATTAGAACAGATATTGATTGTAAGCACATGTTGATCTTCCTTCGGAAATTACAATACCATCTGGAATATATCTAGTGCGAAGATGTGACTATTTATTCCATAATTATCGTTTCAATAATTTTAAGTGTGCTAGCTAAGCTAAGATATTATAATTTCTAAATAACTGATACGTGATTTTTCAAATATTTCACTTGGAAAAGATTATGACTTGACTGAGAAATAAGTGTAAAATAAGAGCTGATTGCTCGGTATGAAGAGGTGATATTCAACGATTGAGCAAAACTCATCGCGACTCATCTGTGCATATCACCAATATTTCTCTCAATAGCCAATGAAATAATAAGACCAGGTCCGAGTAGTGATTCAAGTTAACATATCAAGCCCGACATTGACCTTAACAACGGAACAACGGAAAGCATGCCTTAGTGTTTTGTATTTGCGAACTGTTGCAAATATGGAAATCACAGATGATGAGGTTCCATTATAAGTGGTTTGTATATAAACATGGCAACTTTTGAAAATTCAATGAATTTTCAAAAGGTTCAAAATGGTATCGACACAGTATTTTTCATTGTGTCGCTATGACAACGATATGCCGTTATTAATCCCCGACACGCTGGAGTCCCGCTGGAGAAGAATGAAAGTAGCATCCCCTTCCTCCCGAACGCGAATTCTCATCCTTCCGAGCTTTCTTACTTACACGGCCTCAATTACCATCATCTCTCTTACTCAAGTGCCTGTTTGTCCTTCTATCCGTCTTACTTTAGTCGCGATTCCTTTTGTACGTGCCAAAGTGGCGGGATGATTTTCATCCTTATCACTTTCAGACAATCACGTTACGTTTGGACTCATCTTCCGAATCCAACCCGTTTCGTAACGTCTTTGCGCCCCAAACAACGCCCCGAGAATTACATGCGGGGCTTTTTCGTCATTACATTCGCATTATCCACTTCTTGCCTGTACTATATTGCTCACTATACACACAAGTGCTTACGATCCGCAATGAATATAGATGATATTAAGACAGTTTCACTGTGACGACTTTAGCCGATCTGTTTTCGGTAAATGCTTTCTCAGAAACCCGCTATAAAATTGAGAACAAAAAAAGACAACCCTTATAGAGACATATTTTAATCTTATAATATTTCGAGTAATTTTGAATAAATATCTTTTGAAGAACGAGTAAGCTCAAAAATATAAAATTATACTATGTTTAAACTAATTTCGGCGACTGCAACATCTCATTGAATTATTCCATATTTAGATCTACGTTTGGAACAAGATATTAAGGGCATCTGCATGAGAAAGACGGTATTCGTCCCAGTATTAATCCTTCTGCTATTCATATCACTCGACAAATAAAAGCAGAAAAACTTTTTGCTGACAAACTGCATTATCCGTGGCTTTTTCCGTGACAGTTGTCTGCACACTGTGTCTGCGGAGCACAACACGTATTTCATATTTGGGCGGGGGTTCCGTAAATGTTACAGGCAATCTCAAGCTCAAAGTAGAATGCATTACATATTACACGGGAATAAAAGAATCACGGAACGGAAAGGTAATATTTACCGTACCAGCTAAAAATTTACTGGTACGGTACCCGACATTATTTTTATACACGAAAAATAAAGTCAGTGATTAAAAAAAAATATTGTAATGGAAATTCAACTTGTAATCATTATTTTATATCAGATTGGGGATTCTATTTGAATTTACTTTTTAATCATTATTCTCAAGTTATGCGTAATTATATAAATTAGAATAGTCATGTTTTCGTCATCCCGCAACTGCAAGTTTTTGAAAAAATCCAAAATTGTTTCCAATGAAAAAATAAAATGAACCGAAATACGCAAATGTACATGACGACAAAAGTACAGAAGGACATGACATGAATATCTGTATCTATGACCGCATCCCTCCCTCACCTCACCCTCTCATCGATGCCTCTTTGCCTCTTTCTACCACCAAGCTGGGTAGCGGTTTTTTTTTCCTTCTTCTATCCCTATCACGGCCTGCTGTACCAGGCGTTTCCGGTATCGATGCATCGCTCCCGTTTTCCGTGGGATACACGCGCGCAGAACGAGAAGCCCAGCTCCGGAGACGCGCTTTGTTTCGCGGATATGTACGGATGTACTCATGCCACCCCCTCACTCTTTTCCCAGCAACGGTGTATGAGGGAAGCTCGTTCCGCCACGACTGCCTCTGCAGAGACACGCACCTTTCTCTCTCTCTCTCTCTCTCTCTCTCTCTATGTATATATGTATATTCATATTCATGCATGTCTTGGTGTATTCATATGCACCTACAGAGGGACATATTCCTATAGATATCAATGCGCTATATAGACGCTGCTGTTCTCGTACAAAGGAAAAAGAGTGAAACTCGCCCTCCTGGGCTAGAGGGTGGAGGCTGCCATTTCTCTTTCCCTACATGTGTGCACGTGTGTGGCCCGTTGATGTGCGTGAATATATAAATAAATAATAAAAAAACAAACAAACAAACAAATGAAAAAAAACAACGAAGAAGAAGTAAAAATAAAAAAGACAACAACGAAAACAACCATCAGAGTATAGGGTGTGAAAGCGTGTGAGACTGCTGTACGAGTGACTGAGCAAGATAGATGAAAAATAATAATAAAAGTCCAAGGTTTTCGCGAGAGCGCGCTCGTTATTTATCGACGTTCCTCTCACCTCATCCCATTTTCAGCCTCTGCGTCGGCATCGGCTTCAGTCTCTCTCTCTCTCTCTCTCTCTCTCTCTCTCGCTCTCACTCTCTCGCGCGCGCTCGATGCACGATGCCGACACTGCGGCTTCTGCTGTCAGAAAGCATTATTTACGCGTTTCGCGGACGCAAAACTATTAATCCGATTCGATATAGGCTGCTGTGAGTCGAGCGCAAACTCAATGGGCCCTCTCTCTCTCTGCTTGTTATTGCCTTGCAGTTACGGTTTTTCCGATGCTGAAAGGGTAGTGTATGAGGCGAGGGTGCAATGAGGCAAGTGCCTGTGGACAAAGATACGTTCATTATCATTTTCCCGGTGGTCAACTACTAGATATTGAATGACTTAAGGGGGGGGGTATTAACGTCAAGTCATTTAAAGAATCGCGGACGCAGAGGAAGAGCAGAAATAAGAAGAATGAGCAGCGTTTTCCCCATCCTGACTCTATTAATGCTACAAGTGATTGAAAGAATAAAAAGAAGAAAGTACGGGCGGGGAGAAATAGGAATGAGAAGGGTTTTCGACACGGTGATTCACAATTTTCAACATGATTGCACGAAACCAACGCTTATAACGACCAGATAATGCAGTCTTCCGGTTTCACTCGATATTAAGGGTCGGCCATAATCTCAACGTTTTTGCTCAAAGTTATAAATTTGTAATGTATAACTATTGGAAAGTCGTTTTATGGTCTTAACCAATAACGAGTTTTAAGGATATTAATTTTTATTCCGATTTCAAAAATATTCGTCACTTAGCGTCTAATATATTAATGCAAATCAAGTATTCTTTCGTTCGGATAGCAAAGAATTTCTATAAAGTAATTGGATAAGTCACTAATTTGCAATCGAGATTGCATCTTTCAACACAATAAGTGGTCAACAGATTTTTGAATTCCATCACACATTCCAGGATTTCCTTGAACCATCTGTAGACTCGTATAGAGATACGAGTTTAGGATCCAATTTACCTCTTAGCTGTTTTTAACTTGAGACTCACCTTCACAAGGATAGTTGTGGTCAAGTACGAAAAGTATGTGAAAGTTTGTGAAAGTTTGTGCGTTGCATTTACGTTAAAGCGGACTTTGTATAAAATAGTTTAAAGGGAAAAAAAAAACTTGGCCCTCGATGTAAAGGTAAAGCTGACACATGGTTGTGGGGCTTCGCGAGTCGGCACATTACGAGTCTCTGGAAGTCTACGTCGCCTTCATCTAATAATGGAAGGTAGACGTGCAAGAAAGGAAAACAGAGTCCGTGTTGCCAGTAGTACATCGTCGTCGGGATTTCATTTCCTTTTGCTGGCTGCCGGCTTGGAGAAGGCAGCGTCAGGATCGATCCTTTCGCCTATCCACCGTCGACCGCTCGTTCCCTCGTTCGAGACACTGCTCTCCATTCACCAAGAGACTACTACTCCCTGTACTATGACGATACAGGAAATCTCTTTCACGAGACAGTTCTGTGTACTTTAAATAAACAGGAAATTATAATCATCGTTATTCCTCAGAGTCGTGTTATAGTCACTCGATGGTAAATATTATATTTCTCGGTATATTTCATTAATCAGACCGATAATGGAATTACATCGGTCATTACCGTTTTCTTAAAATAATACTCTTTGACACAAGTAGACGAAAACGTGTTTTTATGCGTGCACCATGTCAATAATGTAAGTATCTCTTATGAACTAGTGGCGAAAAGTAGTACAGTACAGAGTCTTTTTTCTACCGATATAGAAGGTACACGAACGGGGAGTTTTTACACATGCGTTACAAAAAATAAATATTTCCAATAGTCCATCAACATTGAAATAACTATAAAAATCATGCGATTTTTTCATACAATGGAAATGTTGTGATTTTTATAAAGCTTCCAACTACTTCATTAATGATGATGAATGAAAAATTTTTATTTCCAACTATATAAAGATAAATAAGGTTAATATATCGTCAAATAAATTGCATACACACAAAAAGTGGAGATAACGCACATTCCTAAAGGTTAAGTTAATAAATCGCTGAATGTTGATAAGATTAATGAGAGGTACTAGGGTAGTAATATATTAGTAGCACAGATGATGCAAAAATTAGGGATATGCTGTCATTGAATTTTCCGAAAATTCACGACGAATTCGTGTGCCGACATATGTATATATGTATATATGTATATGTTAAATATAGTAGATCTGTATAAAGCAGATGATGAGGAATATCGGCAATGTGGAACAGCCGCCGTCCTTGATCACTCGGGATTGCGCTCGATGATTCGTAATGGGCGGGATGGCCGGTTGAGTTTCACGGACGAACGAGGGCGCCGGGCGGGCGTCGCACCGCCGGAAGTGCGTCTAATGCATCCGTCTGGGGTCACGCGTCATCTCGCTTCCGGCACGGCCATTACCAAGGGAACACCGAAGCGGCATCGCACGAGGGCAACTGGAATCCGGCATCAACTTCGCTTATGCTTTTCGTCTTTCTTCTTTTTCCTTCGTTTCCCTTTACCACTTATTTCTTTCTCTCCTGAGAAACCTCCGTGGAACAATCGTACATAATAGTTTCATCATTTTTCCCAACTTTAACTTCCCAGTACTCTTTTTTGCTACAACTTATAGATCATCGAGGCAAAGTTTCAAAAGAAACAGACTCTGAATTTATTGATTTGAAATTTATTTTCCACACATGTGGTATTTTCAGATTTTTATTATTTTTTTTGCACCAAAAGCTATACATTATCAGCCACTTTGAGTAAGCGTATTGAGTAAGCAGGTTGTATGAGTTCTGAGGCGGAATAAATTATTCGAGGTTACACGCGACCGCTCGACGAATGTTGCGACAACTTGCCTTATTATAATGACAACTTTTCTCTCTATGTTAATAAATTCCCGTTGTATCAAAAATCAACAATAATACCATTGATTCAAATGTATTTTTAACTGTAATAATAATGAGGTAATAAATATGTTGATTTATTTGGTCCTGGTTATGTTGCGTATTATTTGGTAATATAAAATTCATCGATATGACGGTATGAAAGTAGAGTAGTCGTTCGATTAATTTCCAACAGAGTGTTGACCCAATGCTTTGCCTGTGACATAACTTGTTCAACGGCTGTTGCGGACAAATATTTACGTGGCCAAACATAAACGAGAGATAGGATGACTGCCGATGTCCGCGTTTATATTACGCGCTTAATATTCCCTGTGACGAATCTTATTTAGTAGCACACTATATGTATTATATTATAGTGGCAGAGGGTAGAAATTGAAATTCATCGTGTATGACGAGAACGGAAGGGAGAAATAGCGAGGGAAAATGGTAGCTGCACGACGTTATCGATTGGTTTCCGCACCTCTCACTTTTCCCGTTCTCGTATTTTCTTCTCCAGACGAGAAACCAGAAAATCCCCATCCATCGGACTGTTCTTTTTATCCGTCGTCGTAGAAAATCCAAGTGCGAAATAAAAGAGTCATAAAAGAGGCTAAAAGGAATAAAAGGAAAGGAGGGAAGTAAAAATAAGGGCTAAGAGGTCAGACTTGGTAGACATGGCACGCGGGGAGAATGCACAGTGTGTAGTTTTACCGACGTACGTACGAGGGACGAAAGATTGGCTCGTTCCAGCGAACCAATCAGCTCCGAGACGCTTTGTCTTGCGAGATTGGTCGGCGCATTGTTTTAAGGGAGGCCCGGCGCATGCGCCGCGTCGTGCGTGGGAGGACCGTATATAGCACACTGCCCACGAGGAGGTATCCGATTCCTACAGCTTGTTTGGATTTCTTCTTCTTACAAAACTCCCTCTCTCTCTCTCTCTCTCTCTCTCTCCCTCCCTCTCCTACGATCGCGTTCTTCGCCAGTGGGAAATAATTGAATGCCAGAAAATTGACTTACGTTTCTATATCTTCTGAGGCGAAATTATTTTAATCTACCCGATATCGAAAATCTAAAATGACATTTACAGTCCTAGAAACAGTACTGAATGTCGTCATATAATTACAGTGAATGTAATTTTAAGATTTTTAGTGGCAAATAGACCAAAGTAATGTCAACGTTCGGTAATACTTAAATGCAGCTTGAAGTAAAATTCAACTTGTCTCGTTTTATTATTACTTTATTTATTTATTTTTCAATTTTTCATTCTTTACCAATTTTACTGCACCGCAAACAGAATTTTATTGAAAATTAATATACAATTGTATAGTAATATCACAGTCCTTTAATATTAAATATCAATTATTTATATTTTTGATATATTGAATTCAATCCGTCGTTTTGTGTATGAAAACTTTTGTAAAAGTGTATTAATTTTCATAATGAATTATTTTCAAGTAATTTTGTATTAGATACTTGCTACTAGTTTGTTTAACGCTTCAAAGTCCATTACCGAGAATACTTTTAGGACCGGCAGAGCATTCGTTTTGGCGCACAAAGAGTGTCTCAATTAGCGCGCAACGGGAAGTCTTCATGGTCCGGTCATGGTGCGACGTTGACAACCTGCTTAGCGCCTAATCCATCTTTTTATTTTTCACTCCATGGCACAATAGTGGCCTCAATATTTCGCTTGAGCGACGACAACGAGTTCAGCTTGGATTCTCCATCTTTGTCATCGATATTGGCTCAAGCGAAGAGTGTCAATGATAAAAGGAGAGAAAAAATTCAAGTGGTCATCTTGTAGCCGCATAGAGCGCGATACCTGTGACCGTTTCAACAGATAAAGATCGATAATCGGTAACCGCGGGAGCCGTTTTTCGGAGGCTCTTATAGTCCATACCGGGCGTCGAGAAACGGCTGTAGCGCCACTCGCAATCGCTTATTAGCGAAATCCCCTGGCGCAAAAGGAACCTCCAACCAATAGAAGATGAAGGACAGGCAAGGATAGAGGCAATTGTCGAATGAAAGATACAGATGAAAAAGTATGAGCTCTTCGCTCTGCGGGACACTTGCTTTCAAAAAGACCGCCGACTGGATGTCGAGATTCGTGCACCATTGTCGACCAACTTCGTACGATCGCGCGAGCGGCGTAAAAACAAACTTTTTGCACGTCCAGCTGCTTGAATCGGCAATCAATGATGCTTAAAACTGCTAAATTAGGACTAGAGAAATTACGTTTTTTTTTTCTTTTATGTTACTGCAATTATTTTGCACTTGAGCAGCAATGATATTTTTTTATTTTCAACATTTGTCGCTATTGGCCCATATCATTAATGTGATCTAGGTTACGACAAAAATTACCTCAAGCCTAAGTTTTTTTGCGTCACGTCAAAACTCTTTATCAATATTGTACATACGATTTTAACCAAAAGTGGAAAACAAAACAAACGCCTTGCCGATTGTGCCAAAGAACAATGATTACTGGAAAGTTTGGAATTATTATAGTATTGGAAGAATGAAAAGTAGTCGATTTTTAATATTCAACGCTTTCGGAGAAACTCCATGTCTTTGGTGCAAATATACTCTTCACCCATTTCAAATGCTGTAGGCAATAGGTTCGTCTTGGCGCTAATACCCGCCACCAATGAAAACTCTTGAGACCTATCGGCCCTTGGACCTTGTAATGTAGTACTTCCCACAATGAGTCCGCTTCTCTTTGTATACCTACTGTTCTTCGGTTCCGTCTTCAACTTCACTACCAATCAAGTTATTCATACCGATTTCTTTAGGCGACGTTTATTCTTCTCTTCTTTTTCATTACAGGTGTTTGACTTCGGCTATTATTTTTTCACGTACTTTCTTCATATGTGTGCAATTGACATACGGCATTGTCACTCACTTTAGAGGCTCCGAGTCAAAGCTCTGCAAAGATGATTTCTTCGTTTAAAATAATACGTGGATGATTTTATAAAAGGTGCGGGAATATTTTTGTCGATTGTTTCTTACAAAGCTTTCTCACAAAGGATGTTCATTAATCTTCAAAGTGATGAGTCCGTGCGACTAAAGAAAATCCATTACCGTAAATGTCAGTTATTTCTAAAAAAAAAAAAAAGAGTAAACAAAATATTGTAGTCATTCGTGCCCCTATTTCATACTAATAATATGAGAATATCCAAGTGCTTGTTATTCTATAGAGTATAGTTTTAGAAAGTAGCGCAATGTGGAAAACGAATTCTTTTTTAGATTTGAAAAGGAATTTTTAGATTTGAATAGATTTGAAAAAGTTGTCTCCGGATTTCCCTCAATTTTGGTGTGTGTATTGTATTCATAAATTATTGTTTTGGTGTTAAAATTAAACTTAAAATGTCCACACCTTTAAATGCTTGATGCAGAAATAAAAAAAGTAAATCCTAACACTCGATTTTGATATAGAATATAAAAAAATCGAAATGTGCGAAGATGAAAGTCAGGGTTTTGAGTGGAGCATCACCCTTGCTATAGGACAAATGAATAGTAATGAAAATTGGTTATCAGTTGAAACGTATCCTGGCAGAGGATGAGCCAGGACCAGCAACGGTGTTATCCGCAGTGGAGCGCGTAATATCTCATTGACGATGGTCCGGAGAGGTTGGCCGGGGAGGGGCAAAGTGGTTGGGGGCCCATAGGGACTGAATTCGAGTGCAAGGGAAGCGGATCACCGTTGACACAAAGCGGCCGTAATCCGTTTATCTTCTCGCCGGGCACTCCGCGCCTCATCGTCCTCGTCGTTGTCGTTGTCGTCGTCGTCGTCGTTGTCGTCGTCGTCGTCGTCGTCGTCGTTGTCATCGTCGTCGCCGCCGCCGCCGACACCGTCCACGTGTTCAGTACGAAACGCTCCATTCAAGCAACACCGTTGGCTTCGGACGCCCAGCTCCGCTTGTCGCGTTACCGTTGCCAAATTAAATAACCTCGAATATTCTAGTTGAGTTTTGTAGTATTTTGAACCGCTTTTTCCATTAGATCGTACGCTGATAATTTTCTACGAATATCCATCATTAATTGTTCCCGATAGTATTTCCGATTAAAATGTGAAAAATCTTTATTCCCACAAAATCACAACAACTATATATATTGGTAGGTTTGAAAGTGACAAGAGTAAAATATACTTTTCGATGAATAAACAAATCTTAAACTTTTTTTTGTCATTAGATCGAAGCTTTTTTTTCCTTCTAGAAGACAAAAGATTAATCTTGCAGTAGCTTGAGAAATACTATATATTTATCGACTCGATGACGTTGAAGGTTGTCGAGTAAAAAAAAAATTATTGTAGCTTTCATTCTATTGAATCCTTTTTCCCTTACGGTAAATAGAAGATAAATATAGTACTTGAAGTGCATGAAGATAGTAGCAAGTGCTTAGGAGGACGATAACCTTTTCTGGAGCAATACGAGTTAGTGAGAGAAAGATGTCGCACTTTAGAGAATCTAGAGAACGCATTAATAAAGGACTCTAATTGAAGAATAGGGAAAGTATGTGCTCGGGGTTATGTAACTCGAGTTCTCTGAACTAGTATACGTAATACGAAGTGGAAGTACTGGTGAAGATGAGATAGACTGCCGAAACTCTGAGAAATTCTTTCGTCTATGGTGGAATGCCTTCGTAAAATTATCTCAATTTTTCTTCATCTCATTTCTGTTGGAGGTCCGAGCTCATGGTTTGCCTAGTGTAAGTAGGTGCGATGCCACTATGGATACTGTAGTACTACTATCCTCTACTGGTGCTGAAAAAGGCAAGAGAATCTATCACAAGACGACGACTCGTGACGGCCCGTCGCATCGTTAAGCCATCTTAAATTATCATTCACCACAAATTCCTCCGTGATCTCTTGGCCTTCTCCCCTATTCGGCTGACGCTTTGCCATCGAGTAAACCAAACACGTCCCGCGAAAGAATAATGACAAGAGCGAAGAGGTGTCGTCACTGGAATGTGACGACAGCACCGAGCCTCTTTTCATACCGTTTTATCATTCCACATCGTGTCATCGTTCACGAGTATTTGTTCTCTTGCGTTTTTTTTGCCTTCGAATCCTCCTCCCGTTTCTCGTATTCCGTCAAAAAACTTACTACCAACCTTCCTAAAATTCTAAATAATCCAACTATTCATAAATTTGAAGTCTCGAGGGATGACAACTTTCAGGATTAATGATAATTGAACGAAAACATTTTAGAAAATTCAATAAACAAAATATTTTTCAAAGCCCACGCAGGCCTGCGACGGTCGGACTTATTATTCATGCAATTAAACGTTCATGATGTGCTGATTTAGTACCTAGATCTTAATGTTGGTGCTCCTTTAATATAGGCAGCCAAGAAAATAACAAAAACTCAACGCGAGCTAGCAGAGGCTTTTACAAATTTCATTGTTCCCTATATTAAAGCAGCACCGGAATTACAAACTGGACACTGAATTAACGGATAATAAGCCTCTAATTATGGTATATGGTAAATCGATTTTTTTTAAATCGTCCGCTTTCCCAGTTTTTTCAACCCCTCTTCATAATCCCTTACTGTGACTTTGCTCATTCGTATTTATAAACTTATTTTGTCTATCTTCGAATCACGGATGTTCTTGAATTTTTTCCTCCCATAAGTCGGCTCATTACCAAGTAGGTAATAAATGCAAATAATAATTAAAATATCATTAAATATCATTAGGAAATGCTAAATTCATCCTCTAAAATTCATAAGCACTGTCGCGTCTCTAGACTGTCGCAATAACATGAAATAAAATATAAAAATAAAAATAAAAAGACCTTTGTTTGAGCCGCGATTTTTCTTCAATTAATATCAGACTTGTTTCCTTGTTCTTTCTCGGCCGCGCGATACATTTATCTCCTCCGTTTGTCCATCGTTCTTCATTCTCTTTGCGCTGCTGCTATTCCTCTACCTTTAACTTCCGAATACAATAATAATATCTATCGCAGTGCGAGTCTCGGCGTGACGAGTCGTTGAAAGACGCACCCGTAGTCCCTTGCGTCTCTTACAAAGGACTCTCTGATATATTACGTTTATTAATGCCTCCGAGCCCTCGCTCCTCACCGAACTTGCTCTTTCTTCCTTCTCGCATTCCCCGGGTTCAAGTCCTCTCCCGTCATTCGAACATCACCGAGCAACACCAGCGCTGCTACTGCTTATGAGAGCCCAAGAAATAAATTAGTTATGCGAGGCGAGATGCTAAAGAGTCCTTCCTATCCGCTCAATCTTGTGCGGGACGAGAAACGAAGGAACCGAAAGCGTCGGGACAACGTTGAGGGTGGCCCACCAACGTTGCCACAGAGAGAGAGAGAGAGAGAGAGAGAGAGAGAGAGAGAGAGAGAGAGAGAGAGAGAGAGAGAGAGAGAGAGAGGACAAAATGTATTACTGATTTCAGCCAAGTGTACAACGACGAAAAATTTCTTATAAAAAATATATATATTCGATTTGATTGATTGACGTTTTTTGTACATATGGCCTGTTTTAACAAAACCCGCCTAGGAACTGATTGTCTACGAGGGAGAGGGTGATCAACAGCGGCTTGTCTACTGTATCGAATTCGCACGTGGGCACAAGAAGACTGGGGAAAAGGGTGTACGAGCATATATTTCCGACTTTTCAGCAGATATCAGTTTTCTCACAGGGAATGCGATCCTTCTCGAGGAAAATAAACTCTCGATTAAAGATTCAAAGTCACTGATTCGAGCAATGGCAGGACGTATTATAAATTCATTTGCGAACCATCATCGAACTCATTGTACGGCAATGAAAATATTTCAAGGCTTCTAAGATCTATCCACGTGAGATAGATTCCAAAAGCTCCGATAAAAATACAGAGCTTTAACAAGCGGTATTTCGTTGATATTTTTCCTTCAACTTTGTGAATTTATTGCATAAATCTTGTATCAATATAACGATTGCAATGAATTTGGTACAACTGCAAATTTCTAGAAATTATTAATTTGGTGTCTCGTCACGGAGGCACGAAAGGACGTCCGAAATCCTTGCGTTCACCTCGCGCGCCCATTCATCACTCGAATATTCATGTTGGGAGGGAGTTTAAAGGCACTTGGTCCAACTCTCGGCACCGCAGCGTCCCAGCATTTCGTTGTATTGTTACGTCGCCGAGTCTTTTCTCGCGAGACGAGGGGAACCCTCGAACCCACAGCGCGTTAACCCTTGTATATTGTTTATGGGTTTCGACGTTTCGATACCAATTCGATTAATAATTTCACACGTAATACACGTGTAATGAGGTACAATGAAATTTTTCGTCAGGAACCACTGCGAAAATTCGGCAAAATGTCTCGACAACCAAGAGGGAGCTTATTAATCGACAAACAAGCGGCTGCGATGTATGGACGCCAACGCACTTATTTGGCATTCTCAAAAATGCAAGAGGGCTTATTATGTGATATTTGGTACAATAGTTCGACTAGCGTCTCGATGACTTTCGTTTTTTGCGTCGAGACAATACAACTCATTTTCGTAAGAATTCTGCAGCGCGAAAAATTTGGCAAGCTCTCGATAAATAAAAATCGCACGTCTGAGTTTAAAATGAGGTCCTCATTGTTTTTCTTTCTGTTCACCAAAGTTCGTAGATTCGAGTCACTCCTGAGGAATATAATGAAAAAAAAATAAAATAAAATAAAATAAATTAGCGAGACGAAGGAATAAAAGAAGGAGGTAATTGAGCGCGTGAATATAAGCTTTCGCGATATCGTTTGCTATATACCTTTATTATTTTCAACATACTGCCCGGGTGATATACAATAAAGCATTCGCCTCATTAATAACGCTAAGTCGCCGTTGCATATTGAACAAACGTGGCTTCTCACTTGGGTTTTCGCTTTCTCCGCTTTCTCCGCTCTATTCACCCGATTAACCTCCCTCCTCTTAACCGACTATATTTGCGCCCTTTGCCTTAAACCTTGGGCCATTTATTTGTTTTTCCAGTTTCGTCTCGATCTCCGTATCGCACAAACCCGAGACTATGTACGAACGTACCAACTAATCTTCGGCGTTCGAGCATGGCCATTGTAAGAGCAGCGCACATTAGGTGCACGGTATTGTTCTATATTCACGATAATGCGTCCGAACGGCTTCTCTATGCGCACCTTTTCCCCAACCGCGGAACCTATATCCTACCGGATTAAACATTCTAAGTCTCAAATGTCCTCTTACAGAAATACATTTAAAGATACACCGAAATCCGCAATATCCTATTACCAATATTCTTATCGACAAACCTTATATTTGTGCATTTGAATGAAATTTTTAATCGAGGCGTAACAAAATTGTCATGTCAGTTGGAATTTTATGTTCCGAACGTCTATTCTACTGCAGCCGACTTATTACTTTCGAAATCAATTTATAAAGAGACTCATCATGGGTATTGATTAAGATGATAAAAAAATTAGAGCCAAGTCACGAATAACCTTGGAAGAATTTTGGAAAAAGACCGCAACGGATACGATAAATGGCAAGCGCGTATAGATACATGGTATTAATCGGGATTAGCAGGGCCTCGAAAATATATCATTCCAATGTACATCGCCTATGATACGAATTAATAAATCTTGTAAAATCGAAGAATAGACATTTTTTAAAATGGGTATCTCACCACTAAACGGTAATATGCCGTTCGATCGATCTCGATATAACGTGAAATACTCACCTGACTGACCCCTGGCTATCGGGTGTGCGGATGGGTTGAGTACTAATGGAATTTGCATAACAACGGGTAAACGCGAGCGTGAGCGACGTAGTCTCGCTAATTAGGCAATGCACGTACCGTGATTCGCGAGCGGATCAATGAGGAATATTGCATTTTTCATACGAACCACCCGCAGCTACGCACCGAACCCCGTTAAGTTATACGCTTCAGTTTTATTCTATATACACCATCCCCCTCGGTCCCTCGGCCCGATGAAACACTTTGATGTCCTTACAATTTTGTCTCCTGCGGTATACACTCACACTCTCATGTGTCGAAGCGTAGCAACACGCAAACCCCGGCTTTATTAGAGAATGAGAAGGATTCCCCGACGTAATCGCTCAGAAGCGATTTCCCAAAGACTCGGTGGTCCGTCTCTCGTCCTTCTCGACGCTCAAACGGATTCCTCTTCTGTGACGCTTCGAAACCTCATGGGACTATCTTTCGTGCCCTCCCCTCCCCTCCCCTCCCCTCCCCTCCCCAGCCCCACAGGGGTGGCAATCGTTATTGAATGAATTTTCGGACTTATATAGGGTGATGATGCAGGAGATAAGAAAATAGTAATTTCGCATTGAATCAACATTTTTATTATACATTATATTTTTTTCTTGGAGTACGAAATAAAATTCTACTTAATTTTTTCAAACTAAATAGGATTATTTTTGGAAATCTTATTACTCAAACGACTCTCACGGAAACATCAATCAACAACATCGATCTCGAAAGAAAAAAAAAATCTCTAAAAAAAAACTTGCCGGAATTTGTGATGAAAATTTGGAAAAAAAAATCGACTGGTTGTTGGTAAAAAAATAAATAGATAATATGCCACTTATTGTCAGGTTTTGTTGGAAGATGACGAGACTTGAGGAATTCCAAATCGGAGCGTCGGTAAAGCCGGATAGAAAAGAATCACTTCTCCATCAACAGTGTATTATCTATCTATTTCGCGAACGTCGAAGGGTTTCCTCGCTCGTGATTTTCATCGCTGAATAATGCATGAGAAAAACTATTGTTAACGAGAGTCGATCAGCGGCCGCTTAATCGATAGCTTCCACTCGTTTCTCCCTCGGGCATACACGTGGAAAGCGTGAAGGAGTCGGGAGACTAGGCGGCAACTGTTGACCCTTGCGATGTTTTATATACCCTGTGCATAGCGTCGATTCAGACATTCAAAGAAATCTGCGCGCTGGGCTCGCGCGCGCGCGAGAGGGCTGCGCTGCTGCTGCTGGTGTCCCCCGGGTGCCCCAGGACATACATAAAGAGAGAGAGAGAGAGAGAGAGAAAGGGACGGAAGGCTAACGGAGCTACATAGCCACCCGAGCGCGTCGCTGACTAGCTCGCTGATTGCTGTTGCATCTTTGATGACCTTGCCCAGACAGGGGGTCGGCGGCGACGGCGGCGGCGACGGACTGAAATCGCGACTGGGCGGCGACAGCAGCAGCAGCAGCAACGAGGAAGCCGACTGGCAGGCAAACTAAAAGGGCTCTAGCTATGTATAAACGGTGGAATGCTGTGCAAAGAGTGAAATGTTGAGATTGATATTTTAACAGACGGATTACGTAAGAAGCGCTTGAGGGTCCGACGATAGAGCGGTAGCCATCGCCCTTCCAGATTGTGAAAAAGATGAAAGATTTGAGAGTACATATCGATCCAAAAAAAAAAACGGGCTTTGTCTAAATTTCAGGAAACATTTTCGAACAAAATAAAATGGCCATGTATTTAGTGTTTACATAAATGTGTGTGTGTGTGTGTGTTTTTTTTTTTACTTTGTTTCAGATATCTAATAGGTGTAATAGTGGAGGTAAATGTTACTTATCCTTTTTACCCTTTAGTGGTCGAGTGACAGTTTTGCATTAATATTTGGATCGTTTCTGGTTCCCCGTAGTGTGAATATTGTAACTAGGATTTTTTAGTATTGAGTTGATTCTCAATACAAATTGAGAATCAACTCAGTCATCCACCTGACCTCATCGAGTTCGATCATCATATACGCGATATCCGTCTATCTTTGCAGGCAGAGAGATACCTTAATCGGTAGTATAAAAAGCCGAAGCTTTAATTGAAATACTCGAGCGGAATATCAATGTTGCACGTTGCACCGGTAATGTCACAAGGCATTCGAACGTGCCCGATCGTTCGATGCACGCGTTGGAGCATAGAGACACCCATATAGACAGGGTTTTCAAAGTTACTCGCGCTCTCATCCCCGTGATCTCCCGACAGTATCCTCACCCCCTTGGTTCAAGTTGCGTCGCGGCAAAGTCAAAGCGAAGTAGCTTAGCGTATAGTCAGCTGTTGAGACGCGGCTGAAGCACACATGTACATACACTCGGGTCTTGTCATACCAAGTTGGCAGGAGGAGTTGGAGGGGAGAAAAGGGTAGTCATAGAAGATACCGGTGGTAAAGTGGTGGATGTGCACGTGAGATAATACTTGGATAAGCTATACACACGTATAGATGATCTTAGCGAGCGACTATCGCACCATTAATCAAGTCATTGCGGCCAAGCCGAACGGCGTACGAATTGCACGAGCACTTGGTGCCTTCGGATGCTCTCGACGCCCCGACTCCTGGCGGACCTAAAGTCAACCCGCTTATTAATAACCGATAATTCATACACTCGTAGCATCGAATAAACATCACTCGAGTTTGTATGTCGGGAGACGCGCTCCGCCCAGAACTCAAGGGGTCCTGAGTTACCTCAAGGAGCCTGGGTCACTTGAAAAAATGTCAATTTAAAACATTAATTAAAAAATACCCATACTGTTCACAACCAAAATTAATTTTAACCACTTACAGTATACATCAAGCACTATTATTATGCAATATTTTGCAGTGATATGGTGCGCCATAAGATTATGGGAAAAAGTGTAACTTCTTTCATTTGTCGCAAACTTCAGATCAAACCGAATGTCAGAAAAGGGGTTTTGATGAATCACTTTGTTCCATAGAAAAGGCATTCCGGATTGAATATAGGAATTTGTTTCTGATGCTGTAAAAGAAAGTTATCAACTGTAATATGTTAAAATGTTTTCATTGTTCAAAAACTTACCACATATTGGACTTTTATTAATTCAATTTTCACTGCACCCCAAAATCCTGTATTCACTCCGGTATGCCTTCTCTTAGGACCAAAATGATCCATCGAAACCCACTTTCTGCCATTTAGTTTGATCCAAAGTTTACGACAAGCGGGGAAAAATGTAGGTGTCAACTTTTCTAATATCTTTTCTTACCTCATTTCATTTTCTTTTTTTCTTTTTTCAATTCCAGCGCCAGCGGCGAAAACCAGAAGTTCATCGATTCGTGTTCGGTCAGTAATAACCATAAGCACATTTTTATTTGTAACACGGTAGCGCAAGTTACACAATTGGTATGTTTTTATACACGTAGCTGGAACATGAAATATCGCCAAATCACGGAAAAAACGGCTTCGTTGGGCCAACTAACTATTTATTAGTTAAGTAAAAATTTGTTGCCACAACCATCCGGTTGGTCGGTGTGACGACCTGGTATTAGTAATATTTACCATTCCGATTTTACATCACACAATACATTTTATTCGTGATCTAACTAAGTAAGATAGTTGGAGCCAAAATAATAGTCAGTCAAACTAATTATTTAGTTCGAGCAACGATCAGAGCCAACCACCTGAAAATAGTTGATCTAACCAAATAATCGTCTGTCTCTCAGAGCACTAAGTCACTTGGTTGGATTCAACTATTTTTTTCGTTACCGTAACGAAGTCGTTTTTTCCGTGCATCGACAAAATCATTCAAATGCCTGTAAATTTGGTATTTTTTTAAATTTCGAGCTAAAATTTGATGAGTATGTAGTCAACATAATATAAAATCCAAATAAAAACATTAAATGTAAAATGGTCCTTAACATTTTTTCGCTGAATCGATCCCCTTGAGAAAGTCGTAAGAAAAAACTTCTGTAAATGATATCCTTCTTTTACAAAATTTTACATTTAAATCTCATTGAGTTTTAATGTTTTTCACACCAAACATTTAAGTTTTCAATGTCTTACTTTATATGTCGAGGAGTGCATTTTAGAATGACTTGGTAGACTTACGAATTGGCTGGTTATCAATTTGAAAACAAGATGAAAAAAACGAATCTGTGGATTTTGTTGTTGTTGTTGTTGTTTTTTTTTTTTTCTCTTTCAGCCCCGAGAAAGTATTTTTCTTCTTGGTGGTTTCGCTCTTTTAACTTTCGGATATTCGTACTGGGGATTCCGATAATTTTCTTGGAGCCCTCTGATTTTCATTAGAGTTTAGAGCGAAGGGTGACGAGTGTGAGTGAAGGGACAGGGAAATGAGTTGAGTACGTTAATCGTCACCCCTCGTTCGGCGTACGTATGTACTCATCTATTTGAGCTATCATTGGCCAGCTTGCACGTGTCACTCGTGAAGCGTCGAGATCGCGAGATCCGCTCCGCGCGTCAGCAGAATTGGGGCGTCGACGGAACGACGACAGTCATCTCGTCCCGAGTTGCTGTAAGATCGTAGATTACTGTAATTCCTTTACCAAGTATACAGTAGATAGTAGAATAAACCATGGTTATATATCGAGGGTGCGTCCAACTTGCGTAGGATATCCCGACAAGCTCGTCATCGGGATTACTGAAATCGATATAGCACACTCGTCAACGTTGATTCTACGCACTTAAGCCAACTTATACAGGACAGTAATTAATAACGACCAATACGACTTTAATTTTATCGGTACAAAACATTATATCACATATCCCATATGACTGGTAGTAACGATGCCGTGAACGTGTAGAAAAAATAGTATCATACGAAAATTTGACATAGACGCCATTTACCAATATTCGACACTTTAGATTTTTCTTACATGATGAAAACAATTTAGGAAAAAATCAATTGTATATGATATTCTAGACTCCTCGTTAACTCATGACAATGATAATACACTGTTTCTTCATTTATTATTTTGATATTTGTAAAATCAATAATTGTTTCGTCAATACACCGCTTGAATATAACTCGAAGGTAAAGCAAAGGTTGAAAATATTTCAAACATTGCTAGTTAGCTCATTACTCAATTACGGTCCTTGAAAATAAAAAGTGGTGAAGAAAACCGGCAACTGGAATATTTTAATGCAATAGTTTCATCATGACATGGCTCATGGCTACTTGTACTATTAATATGCGACTGTGGCATTTCGCGAATACCACAGTAGGTACATCTTATTGCCGAGATGTATCTCAGATGGAAGGTATAAGATCATTAACTAGGATCAATCACTCTCGCGCCATGATCCTCCGGCTGATCTTCGACGACCGATCCACTCACTTGTATAGTGGTTCTCAATTCTTCCGGAGTATCATTTTCATATTTTTAACATTTCTATCGACAATATTTTTTTTTGCTATAAAAGATGGCATCGTGTATATTACATGACAGAACAATCTTCGAGAATTACATTTCCTTAGTTTTTGTTGAATTTATCGATCCCTTTTTATCTATCGGCAGTCATTTTTGTTGATAATTAATTTTCCTTGTTTATCTGTACATAAAAAGGGTATGCCATCGCTTATTTCCTTAAGCAACTTTACTCTGCATACGGTTTTTTTCTTTTTCAATTTTCGCGCTTGTGATTTTGGGATGAGCTCTGATTTTAATTCAATTCCAACAATTGAAAATACTAAAATGTCGGATACAATACCGTACACTAATATAAATATTGGTGGTAATTAATACACCGATAAAAAGAATCGATAATACCAACCAAATCTGCGATTACGGGTGGCGGAACGAATATTTGGTTTTTTTAAAGAAATATTCGTTCCAATCGACCAAATATTTATTTTGAAAGCGTCGCAAAATAAATCTTTCGTTGATTAGAATAAATATTTCTTCCAATCAGCCAAATATTGGTTTCGCCACCCGTAACCGCAGATTCGGTTGGTATTACCAATTTTTACACATCGGTGTATGAAACTCGGTACGCAAAGCTTGTCGAAGTCGCTTGTTACAAGTTACCCAAGTTAAAGATGACAGATTGAGAATGGCCATTTTTTATATAACGAATCGTGATACAAAAAGGGAATATTGTACAATATAATGCATTAATGTAACTTGACTGGTTTCTAATGAAAAGTCTGGTTTGTCTGAAAGTTACTCAAAAAGATTTATAATAGCATATACAATATTTGTACATTTAAATTCAAGTAAATTTTCGATACAATCGAAATGAAGATGTCCAGTGTATTTTATGAGTGAAAATAAACCATGATGAATCCCAGAGTTGCTTGACTTTGAGAACCATTGAACCGGAGAAAATATAGTCGTGCCGACAATCAGAAACACATTACGAGCTAGCCGGTTCACGATATTACATCCCGCTGGGTTCGGAAATGTGCTCTCCTTTACCTACGTACTTCCTCGAGCTTCTTTTCTTCCACGCGGCGGCTTGTTCACTCATCGACATTCACCATTCTTTCCAAGGATATATTTTGTTTGTTTGTTGGGATGCTTGATCCTCGTAGCACAACACTGTCATTCCTGCAGTTTTATTCTATTACTCGGCGATAGATAATGTCAAATGATTTTCACTGTTAGAAATGCCTGGCGGCAATATTGATCTTTTGATAAATACCTATGTCTATAATCTATATTACTTGAAACAAGTGTTATTCGACATTTGTGCACCATTCGATTGTACCACTTCTTCAGTATTTTCTTTTCGATAAATCTCACACTTGAGACAAGTCCATAATTATCTAGTAACAAATTTTTTTAAAAATACTCGGTCATTCGAATGGTGGCTAATTCTGTTAGTAGCGAAAGTGCCATTGTTGTCGTTAAGTAAGAAAAATATATATAAGAAAGAAGAACGGTATCGAACCCAAACACAAATTTCAAAGTACATGCATAGCTATACATACACATTATAAGTAAAGTCCCGCTCATCATGATCCATCAGGGTTATTACTATTTGGTACTCCGGTAAAAGATTAGTGTTCAAGTCCCTGAAGAAACGTGTGCGGGCTCCATCCAGATTACACTGAAGAAAGCACACTGTCTCTCTATGCGTCGTGAAATATTCTACCGGTATGATAAAGGGTCCAGTGAATCGAAGAAAAATATATAGAGATGATATAAACGAGCCCGAGAAGAAGACGAAGTGGAACGACGAAGGGAGAATACCCCAAAAGAAGCTCGGAGTGAGCGTCTACATATATCGAAAAAAACGAAGCAGCTATAGTCAACGAGGAACCGAAGGTACAAGACGTTCCTAAGAATGAAGTAAAAAAATAAAAGTAAAAAAGAAAAGCAGATGAAAGAGAAATCGTAGCAGCGAAAATGTCAGAAGAGCATAATTCTCAGAGCGGTTAAACTAAACAAGGATTCATCGGTAACTGCTGCTGCTGCTGCTGCTGCTGCTGCTGATACTGCGGCGGCGGCGGCGGGGGTGCTTTCCTCAAGTATATATCACCCTGGTAGCCGGGTTATACTCGCAGTGCTGGTTCATCAGTCTGGTTGCTCAAGGTGAGTTCCACATTCTCAATGCGCTCGTCTTCTCAACTCTTTCGTTGGCTTGGTGCTCCCCCTGTCCCTATATTCAGCGAAGCGTTCTGCCTGAGCCATTCAGGGCCCACTCCTTCTCTCGTCACTCCCTCGTAATTAATCATTCCCCTCTCCTTTCCCCCTTGGCCCCACCCCCCCACTCCACTTGCTCGATCTCTCGTCGTTGTCGTCGTCGACGTCCTCGTCGCCGTCGTTGCGGCTGCTACGCTGTACTACTTACCTCCACCTCCACGTTTCCCTCTACCTCCATCGCGCTCGAGAACGGGAACGGTCGTCGGCGAAGGCAGTATGGCCGCGATAGCCCAACACCTCGATATACCTTTGCCTTCCAGCTTAAACATATAGCAAGGCGGCTCAAAGATTGGCCCAATTAGACTCACCTTAATTCAATATTGTTTTTTTTCCCTTCATCTTTATGCTTTTTCAACAATTATCGCAAGGAAAACAAAATTATACTGTTTAATAACGATACAGCGCTTGAAAATATAGCAATATAGCTTAAAGATTGGGGCAATCTGAGTTACCTCACAACACATCTATAAGACTTTATCTAATAATTGGATAAATGTTTGTCGTAATATACTGACTTAAAAGTTATCATTCAACAATAATTGTCTGTAGTGGTAGAAAAGCATGTTCTTGAAATCATGGATTTAATAATGTTTCGATATTGCACAGAAATGTCCTTTGAATAATAGAGAAATACGAATCCTGTATAAATCTTCATAAGCCCTGTCAACACTATTAAACCATTAATGTAATATGATTCGCGCATAAACTTTTATAGCCATGTTTTTTCAAGCAAATAAATGTCCATACAGAACTCGTGTAAACGCATTTCATTGAAAATGAAACAGCATCGTGTGTACAGAGGTTTTTTGTAAAAATACTGAAAAAATGAAAGCAATGGGTAATATATAACGTCATCAATTCGATTTTCGTAGCATTCACCCATCAGTTTTTACACAACTACATTTTCCTTTCCCTATTTTTAAACTTTATCAATATGCAATTGTGAATAAATATTACAGATGGGTTTCGAAATGATATATTGTAAAACTCGGATTATTATACCTTTTATATTATTCTTGAATATTCAGCTTAATAGATGAGCTGTGCTTTAACCTCGTACTTGATACTAATATTGTTTTAATCGTGTGTACCTGTGTATGCATAACTAGGCTGTCTCTCGTAGCCGTGCGTCCGTCTTTGGTATTACGTATATGTATGTATATATATATATATATATATATATATATATATATATAGAGAGAGACACGTATGCGGCTAAGGTAGGTTCACGTATGCCACGCATCGCAATGCGTACTCACGTATATGCATTGACAAGCAGCGAGACGGTGAGCAGCGAGCAGCCAGGCAAGCCCGCCGACAGGAAACTCGAACCCGATGCCGCACACAGCAAGCTCTTTGTCCAATGGTCGCAGGCATACCCGCACCGTATCCCCGAGTGCGATGGCCGCTCCCGCGTTATACCAATGACGTTACCAACGCCTATGAGACGCTATGATAAACGCCGACTCAAACAAAAACTTGTTGACAACTATTCTTTTTTTAAATTCTTTACATTTTGCCGTGTTAACGCTTTTTTTTGTCCTCGGTCAAGCAAGGAGACATTTTTTTACGAGCTGCGAGACAGTCGATTCATTTTTTATTATTTACCTTGGTTTCAAGTTCACATTTCACTTGGACCAATATCATTCACTTGGGTTACGGATATTTTTACAACTAGTGTTTTTTTTGTTCCTCAGTATTTGATTTGTCATGATAATTAATATTGGTCTATGAAATTCCCGTAGTACGTTGTCGGTGTTACCACTATTTCCTTCAATTTACTATAAAAATTATTATTGTATTTATCGTCGATCCCAATTTCGTGATAGCGGCTAGCTATAGTTTCGTAGCCAGCCGCGAGAGAGCCTACAATATACAAAATCTTTCTTGAAATTAATGTATTTTTATTGGAAGTTCGATATGCATAACCGTGTTTTAAATTTCATACACACAAAAGTTCGGTAACCCTAACGGCGATCTCACGTGCGTGATAGGCCGAACTATATGTAAAAGCCCGCCACAAAAATCACCCTCATCCTTTGATCTAAAGCTTCGGTCTAGTAAGAGCTCACCCTAGATTCAATAATTTGCTTGAAGCCTCATGGTTGCAACTCGGGGGAGTTCTTGAGCATAGCCCAGCTCATCATCCGAAAGCGTTACAATTCCACCGACACATTGACATCTTCCTTGAGCCGAGAAGCTCCTGTGTGTGGCCTTAGCATTGCACTAAGGCCCACCAAGTCTCCTGCTTTCCTTATTATATCCCAAATGTTTGTCTTTATACGCAAGGAAGTAAAATATCATGTAGGTCTCGATATTGCATCGACATGTATTACCACATAGCCTATTGTTTATATAATAAACCTCGACATAATAATTCTGATTTCTTTGTTTTTTAATTTTGCATTCATGGTTTATTTCGTAAAAAAATTTTACATCTAACATATTTTTGTACTCTATAGGTGGTGCCTTGGACAAGGTATCTTTTTCTCACTTCTTATCTAAGGTTTTTTCTTCTTTTTCTCGTCGTCGTTTCTTCCGCAATTGTTCCACTCTTCGTTGTTTTTTTTTCCTTTTTAATTTGCAGAAGCTGCTACCATCTCACTTGGTTTTCCTTGGCCTTTCCGGACTGGCGTCTGCTCTCCCGTAATCACGGCACTATTCCATCCAAACGTTTTAATGAATCCGTCAACGACGTCGCAAGCAGAAGTGGGCGGAGAAGGTAGCGCGCGCGCGCGCGCGCGCCACCGGCAGCATCAGCGACTCTTCGCTTTCCGTGGCATGCCCACTGCGACCACAATCTTGCACCCCCCAGGCGATAAGAAGGCACACGGACTCCTAGTCGTCCGCCGGAGAAAAAAATAAAATGTGAACGAAGGAAATACGGGGGCAAAAACGTGGAATGCCTCGGGTACTGAAAATTTCTTCTTCGCGAGTTTCAAGAAGGAAAAAATTAATCTCACACCGGAAGTTGAGCGCTATAATATCTTTTTCTTAAAAAAAAACTCTTATTCTCTTTGTTCCCAGTTTCGCCTAGCTATCACAACTATAGATAAGTTTGATGTATCAACGTTTTTGGTATCACAGTGAGTGTGTCATGTTGAACAAATAATATAATTTTTCTCTCAAACGGTGAAACGTTGATGAATCGATACATTGAAAAAAAAAGATGCTCTTGAACATATTGACAATTTCTACCGGATTAATGCCGTCATGAAAAAATGAATAAAAATAATAATCAGAAGAAAAAAAAACCTTACGTTGGGTACGATCGTATCAATTGCCATGTCTAATTGGATGCATGAGAAATCCATGAGAAACTGATATCGACTTGGGGGACGACAGAGCGACAATCCGAAGAGGAGAATTAACAAACGGTACGGCAGACAGAGTAAAGCAGAGTGGCAATGGGATTTAGGTGGTGCGGCGTACCGACAGAAGAGAGAACGACGGGAAGTGGACGCATTCTTTATCGAGAGTCCGAGGCTCGCTATGATCTTAGCAAGCCCGGAGATATCGCAATGGAAATAGACATGAAGGAGCCGCGAGGGGTTTGGGGAAATGAGAAGAGAGCGAAGAGGTATACTATATTGCGGCTGGTGCGGCGAACACGGCTTACGTCGCGAAGCGCACGACCAACGGGGCCAAAGGGCGAAAGTGAGAAGAACATATGAACGAAGAAACATCGAGAAGGAAAGAAACTGAGAGGGGTCAGGAGATGACGGTCGAGCCGGGCCATTCAACGTTCCCAGGAGCCAACAAAGGGCCAGCAACGAGTTGATCAAATTATCCAATTCATTTGGATTGGCGAGCTCTGGTTGCGAGCGAGCGAATAAGTGCTCGCCGTTACCAAGAGGCCCACTCGAGAGTTCAACTCTCGAGTACCATCGCCGCGGCCCGGTGCTCATGAGACGCTTCACCCTTCAAATTTATCCACATTTCTTGCGTCAACCATGACAGCCACGCGCTCTATCCTCTCAAATTCCATCTCTCGGTGTACTCTATTCCATATACGACGCACCCTTCTTATCCGCGCGCGCTACCTAACTCGAGTCCCTTACTATTTTTCACTGTTTCCATTGAAGCTCTTTTCTTTAAATTCATCCCCACGGCTAATTTTCATTCGGTCTGCTAATAAATCATAATTACTATAAGAACACGTATCTACCAAAATCGTACACTGTTATGTATAAGAATTATTATACAAAGCACAAATGAATTTATTCAACTTTATTTCAAAAAATTACTTGATAAGTGCTAAACGATGAAATTTTTTTTAAAAATTTCAGATTTACATTTTCATTAAGGTAAACTCAACACGCCAATACCGTGCACGGTAGGTTTTGAGATTGACGAATGTTTCAGTATAAACGCAATTGATTTGCATTTTTCGTATAAATCAATATTAACTTCTGAGAATACTTATGAGGGAACGCTCGGCATATCGAGATGATGGAAATCATTAATCTTCATTTGCAAGGAAACTAGTTCGCACGACCCTTCACTAGTTGTGGAAGAGATCATCAAGGGGATGGAAATCTTCTTTTGTCTCATGCAGCATCTCGCTAAGAAAATATATTTTAAATATATGATGACATGAAAATTCTCAAATTTTCTTTACGAATGAAACTATCGTTACGCAAAACAAACAAATTTCATATTGCGATTGATCTGTCAATCGATAATGAATGGCGACATGAAATTTATCCTTACGTATGCATAATTAATATATTTGAATAGATTGATTTATCTGGTTTTTTTTTTACTATTTATATATCTATAACTCAAATAATCATGTTATTTCTTTAATAAAAAAAAAACTTTAATTAACATGAAAGGAAAATTTATCGGTTTTCCATTTCAATACAAATACCTAGAAACATCATTTCGTCTATCCTTTTGCATGTCCAAAATCATCAGCACCATAACAAAAAGGGTTAAAAAAGAGCATAAGAAGCATCGTAAATAAGTAAAGTGAGAGGCCAGAATCGTTATGAATTCGCCCTTTCCGGGGGTGAAGAGGGGCGTGTGTGTGTGTGTGTGTGGGGGGGGGGGGGGGGCATCTTTTGAAATTATCGTTGAGTAAAAAGCTTGCGATACTCACAAATGGTCGCTATTGAGAGGAGAAAAGGGAGTAAAAACGAACGACGGTGGGAGAGAGTGAGTGAAAGGAAGAAGAAGAAGAAGCAGTGATAGGTCTGCGAGGGGGAAGCGGGTGTAGGAGTGGCATCCGGAAGATGGATATACAAACATCTCTCGGGTTGAACCCCTCTGGTCGGTTTGAGGCACTCGCGCTGTGCCGGGATCCGCGCCCGTGAAAAATCAGTGCGGTTCATTAAATCCAAGAGAATGGCAGACTGCCACGGGGGCTCTTTCGTACGAGGTTGTTCCATCTCGGCTATAGCCCCTCTCACGCAGCAGCAGCCGTTTCTGGTAAATATTTATGAAAGCGGAAAAGCGTGAAGCCGCGAGAGCCATGGAAAGAAAAAGAGAGATGGTAGGATCGTCGGGGAATGCAGAGTCAAGCGAGAGCGTTAACTGGAGGTCCTTGGAACAGTTTCCGGCAAAAAACCCACTTGTACCCACAAGGCTTGTGATATAGTGACGGTTCGACGATTTTTATAGACCACGTATACTCGAAGTCGATTGTAATCTGGAAGCATCATTGTAAATGTAATGGTTAATGATTTTTCGTGTATGAGAATCAAATCGAAAAATAGACGGTAAAAAATATTCCGTCGCAAATACAATTATTTGAGTGAAAAGTTGAAGTTTAAATAATGAAGTATCATTTTTGATCAATTATAGTAATTTTTTATTTTGAAAATTTCTGATGGTTTGTTCGGAAAAGACTCTACAATACTTTTTGTAGTTGTCGTTTGAAACCCTATTTTTGAGGAGGACATTTTTTTCTTCGTCTTTGCCCTCTTCTATTGCCGATTAGTACAAGCGCCTGAGGTAAAAAAGTTTTTCATTCGAGTGTTAAATGAAATTTTGAAGTATGACCTCGAAGAAGTGTCGAATGTGGAAGCGTTGTGGCAGTGAAAAGGTAATAAGCAAAGACCACGGAATGAGTTTCAGAGTCGAAACAAGAGTTACGAGTATCATCGACCTTTATTTACTATGAGTTACCGATTTTATGGAAGTTTAGGGGTATGCTTGAAAGAAGTGCTTTTTAGATGGGTAAAGAGAATTGCGCACAACATGCCGCGAATTATAGTGAATCGCGGATACTCACCGAGGGAAAAAGCGAAGGATGCGCGAGGCATAATGGATTTGAACAGCGTGAGGTCGTCGTAAAAAGCAAATCGCACGACGAAGAGTCAATCGAGATTGGGAGAGGGTGAGGAGTGGGTGAATGTCGAATCGAATCCCGGGATGGAGTGTCCCGCTCGGGTTGCGAGGTCTGCCTCGGAGAGGCTGCAAATCGGAGGAGCCAGTGGCAAAGGGAAGTGCGGAGTGTAGAGGAAAGCGTCGGGATTCGGCGGGCATGACACGTAGAGCAGGGCGTCGGTGGTTGGTTGGTCGGGTAACCAGCTCGTGAAATTCAATTACCGAGTGTACCGGCGAAGGGGGATTGCCGCCGAGACGAGGGGGTAGTGCCGGGCCCAGTGCGGGGCTTGGCTCCAAGGGTGCCCAGAGGTATTTTGAGTGACAGCCGCGAGAAAGTGGGTGCAGGGCTAGAGGAAAGGGAAAGGGAAAGGGACAGAATCAATCTCCCTTCGCCTTCTCTATCATATTCACCCTCTCAGCCCTTATACCCTCATCCTCTCACTCGCTCTATGTGCCTAACTCTCTCCTCTATCTAATGCCAAATCTTGGTGTCCTCCCTTGCGCAACCCCCCTCGAGTACCACAAGCAGGAGCGACGTCATCGCATCAGGCAACAGCGAACACGAGCCAGCGGGCTTCGGTGTCACCAAAAACGGAGAGGGCCCCATCGCTCTGACACGTTAAATTCCGTGACACGGAAATTTTCACTATTTCCACACTTATCTATTATCCTCAACATTATATTTTCTATTTTTATTTTTTCAATTTTACATGAAAATTCATCGGGGAAACATTCTTTTTTCCGTTTTTTTTTGCTTTCAGATCTTGGCTGCCTATATAACAAATATAATGTTTATCGATTTCTTTCGTACACGTTTCTTCATATATCTCTACGGTTTGTTCGAAAAATCGAATTTTCTTTTTATTAATGTTGAACATTTGAAAAGAAACCTCTGAAACCTGTTGTCCCTCATTCTTCACGTAAGCCCATCTCCAAAGTGATTGGAACGAATTGATTAATCGGGATTACTTTGTTTTAATATCGATAACTCAATTTTTTCTCAGTATTTTCCAGTTTAAAGAAATCTCAAACTCCGTCCGCTTGATACTAAAAAAAAAAAAAATATATATATATATATATATTTTATGATAAACAATTTTTTCTCGACCCCAAAGTTCATGGCCCTTCAATTCGCCCTTGGATTAGCTTTTTCGATATTCATAGTTTATGAAAAATCAACGCATGTACAAAAGTGTGAAACAAAAATTAGCTGAACAATTGCATTTCATTGTAGCGCGACAGACGATAGGGTGTTTCGATGTCGGTTGGAGCATAGATACCCGGCTCTCACAGTTCTCCGAGCAAGATACTCGTGGAGCTTGAGGGCTACGGAGACTCAGTGAGACTCTGGTGGTCAGTAGTCGGCGATAGATAGACCGGAAGGGCCGTCCGAGACTTTACCGGATGTCCGGCCTCGACCATTGTTGTCGTTATCGCGTTTCGCGTAGACCGTGCTGTCCTCCGCTATACGACAAAATTTAGGATATGTAGGTTGTTGCTATATGTAACCATTCACGACTCTGTAACTGTCGATTTCCAAGTACAAGAAAAAAAAAAATCATTTCGCTGCAGCACTTTGTATACTTATGAGTATTAACAACGTCAACCATTGCTCATAATACCTTAGTACTCCGCATGTAAATATACTTTCAGAAAACGTAATATAGATTAGTTAGTTACGATAATATAGATAATTCACAAACGTGATTCTACGAGCAAACAAAATTCAGACGTTTTTTGGGGACAAATGAATTTTTCAAATCACACAAACAAACCGAAATTACCAGAGTCTCAGATTTGTGTGTACAATTACTTCATGGCAAAATTTGTTTTTCTTTTCAATTTTGTGAAATAGCAAGATTTTTTAGCGAATAAAATACAATAGTCTTAGTATATTCATTGTTAGATTAAAAAACAATTATTCGTCAATATAACGACAAATGGAATCCAGTAACGGTATTAGAAATATTAATTCTGTAAACGAAGCGATCGATATATTCATCATTAATTCGTGAATAACTCCCGGATAGAGATCATTCGAAGCCGTTGATCTGAACGAGGGTCGTGCACGTTCAATCTCGGCGGTAGCAGCGTGGTCGAGTGAACGAACGAACGAAGGGACAGAGCGACGGACGGACGGACGGACGGACGGACGGACGGACGGACGTTGCAGACGACCGAAGCTTCGCGCGTTCATTAGCCTTCTATTCAGTTCAACGGGCCAATCGCGAGAGGGTGGCACGCCGACACGCTGATCTTCTCGCTCTGCTTCTGCTTGCCGCTGCTGGAATGCCCGACATGTTGCTGTATCCTCGCACGTAATTACGCTTCGCCTTCGCATACGGCGCGCGCATGCTCATATGCCTATTCCCATTTTCCAAATCATTCTTGTTGACATGAACATGATACCGGTGGCATTCATCAACCAACTATACTTATCTTCCCTAATATCATCAAATACGACTAACCTTATCTTAGAGTACATGAAATGAAATGAGCTAATCGACATTTTCCATGTGGTAACTAAAGCTGTGATAAAACGACGGTGAGTGTATTGCAACCTGACACTCGGAAACGTGACATGTTGATATATCAACAACAATATAAATGAAGAGTCATGTGTATTTAAAATTACTACAGTATATTGTTCTCCGAGTATAACCTTATGATCCGCAGTATTAAATTTTTTGAATTTCGTTGAAGCAAAACATTTTTGGTTAATGCAATATTTCCATTATTCCGATCCAGAAAGTGTCTGGAATCACTTTTTAATGGTCAAAGTAATAGGCTTCGACACCGAGAACATACGCCAAGTACGAGGTTTTAAAAACCCATTATCAACATGTTGAAAATTTGTGTCCAGAGACGCAGTAGCGTTTCGACGCCGAGAATCAAAATAAAAAATTAAGTTGACAACGTCTATTTGTCTTGTGGGTGCGTGTGTGTGAGCTGAAGTCGCACGAGCCTGTCGGGAGTCCGAAATATTATGTGCCACCGGATTCTTTTACACTGCCAATCGAATGTTCCACATAAAAGAAGTCGCGGAATAAAAAAGTATCAGGTCCAATATTTTTGTTCTATCTACCAAACAAACTCAAGAAAATCGGCCTGTTAAAACGTATTTTCAAGAGTACAAATTGTCATAAATTCTCACTTATTTCAACAGATGGCGCAACTGAAACGCGTCTACCGTACCGACATGGTTGATTTTTCCAAATCCGTATCTGCGCATACGCAAAATAAAAAATATGATATTTCACAATATATCGTGTTGCCCAAAGATATTTCGGGTAGGCAATAACTATGATAATAATAGCGCTATCCAGCAACGCCGTGTTTCGAGCTCCCAAGTGTCGTCTCGAGAGCCATTTTTTTTTGTTTTCCCCAGAAAGATCAAGGGGACATGTGTATCTTCACTTGCCTCTCGCACTGACACTCTGATTGATTTTTCTATCATCGTGGCGGAATTTAACCGCAAATAAATGAAATTTCGGTCGGGCGATGCATTTGATGAAAAACTTTCGTCACCCTCGGCTATTCTCTGACATACACGACGCTGCGGTCGTCCTTTCCATCCGGACGCGATTATTTCCGGGTTGTCTGCGAGACATGTCGTGACCTAATGCTCCGGATTTGACGTTATTTCCGTCGGCACTGTAGCGAAAGAACAAAAAAATCTCACCCGACGCTTTACAGTTTTTCCATTTTTTTCTTCCCCTTTCGAGCTTTTTCTTCAACTGGAATAATGAAAATTTTTGTTGACTTCGTTGGGAGTGAGAGATTCACTTGTTACTCAAGAATATAAATATCCATAGTTGCCACTTTGAAAATTTTTCCTTCTCCAAGTGCTCGCAGTTACGAATAAAATTAATGAAACTTTTTTCGATTTATTATACCTCGTATCTGGGATTCCTGAAGATAACTTCAGATTGCGAGGTAAAATTTTCAAATGTTAAAAAGTGGAAAATGTCTTCGCAATACCTATTGAAGTTCATGTTGTATATAATAAATAACTCTACCATTATCAGAGAAATTAATAGCAGCGTTATGAATGTATAAGCAAGATTAACGTGTTGATGATAGTCAGGGCGAGTGAATAATATAATGAACGATGGTTAGTGTAAAAAAAGATGTTGAAATGAAATTGGCTAATGAGTCATGGTTCCAGTGAAGGTAGAATCTTGGGGATCCTGAGAAAAAAACGTATGATGGAAAATGCAAGAACGCGCCACATTGTCTGCCGATTTCTCGGGAATGACTGGTCGTATTCAACGAAGGGAAACTGTACCTCTCGCTAACACGGCATAACTGTGGGGCCACGTGTCCAAACGGTTCTTGAAAGGGGCCACGAGAGATCGATTCGTCGTTCTTTGAAACAACTGAAACGCCAATAAAATGATCCGCACCGCGAGTGCATTTTTAAACGTAAATAACACAAATCATCATGACCCATTACTTCACATAATACAAGGATAATTCAAAAATCATGTTTTTTTAATTACTATTTAACGTTACTCTTATTTGTTGACCACCATTTTTAATCAATATTAGACACACATAGAAACAAGAAAATAAAAAAGGTAACATATTTTAATAATAGTGTAGGATTGATTTTCCAATTTTTCGGAAATTCTTCTATTGTAATGAAAGAAGGGAAAAAATATATTTGTATATTGTATTTTATTTTGTTGTGGATTTCTACGCATGGAATTATTTAATGGTAATTCGAACGTTTTATAATATATCGTAATACTTGGTAAATAAAAATGGAAAACAATAACATGAGTGCTGCCATCTTTGAAGTAGCAACACGATCACAACCTGTTGTTATCCTGTAGGATAACGTAGAGGGAAGATCGGAACGCGGTTGAAAAGGCTTTCGGACGATTCTAATATGTCAGCGTGATGTTGCACTTTTATATATTCTTGAACATCGCGCGTCGGCGAGAATCGGTGGTGGACGACGGCTATATACACGGAGTTCACGTCGAGAAAGATCCGCGGTTCGGTTTGCTAATTGCGAGCCTGAGTGAAATTACTCTGCCGACATAGACACTGTGACGGCAAAGACTATACGTGCCAACCAGAGCCTTTCGACTCTTGAATAAAAACAATGTAATATTATTAGCCTATCGAGAGTCATACTTGAAAACAGTGAAAAAATCCCTCGATAAATTGCAGCAAACTGGCCAAGTGTGATTTTTAAGTTGGGAGCCTCCAATTGCGTTAGAACCTTCCCGAGGAATTGAACGAAATTCTACGCGATCTCAGCTATTTCAAACACTCGACTGTTGTCGAAAAATCAACAATTTCGTTAATGCACTACTGCCAGGATGACGAGATGAAAGAAAAAAGAACAAAAACAAAGGAAAGATGGGAAAATCGAAAAAATGAGTCTCCGTAAAATACGCCATCGTCCAATGCTTCGAGTTTTCGTTGCTCATCGCATTACTCATCTGATGGGATGGCAGTGAGAATATATATAGAGTAGCGAAAGACGCTCGAGGGCCTCGTTCGGCGGGTGCATCGTTCATGCCGCCTGTGCACTCTCTCATTTCATCCCGGTGACTGGGGCGCGCTGTCGCAGCCCTCGGTGCCACCAGCGCGCTCATGGAACCGAAAGGAATGCGCACAAAAGATTCCGCCGTCGGTGTGTGCCACGCGGGCCCACCCGCGCCATTCATCCCTCGCATCGGCATCCCGGGTGCATCGACGAGCACGGACCTTCGCCTTATTCTCACAGCGTAATAGATTTTTTCTACACATACAACGTTTTTCCCCCGGGCGGATTCCCTCGCGCGCTACCTCTGCAGCGGCACTCTTCTGCAGAAAAGCGCGCACTACCAGGTAAGAGGACACCCCCGCGGCGAACAGCCTCCGGAAATCTCTACTTACTTGCATGCCTCAATGGCTTCTGGGCCTCCATGGATTCCTTTTTCTTTCCCCACGCTGAAAACCGTCTTTCTTTTTCCTGTTCTCTTCAGCTTTTTCGGACCTCCATCTCACTTGTTCACGTGGAGCTCAGTCGGCGAAACATCTTGTTGTTATTACGGGCGTGTAACCCGCCAGTTCGCGGTAAATCGTTTCGACAGATCGGATCTTGTACCGAATGGCTCGCTCATCGACGGCTCTATACGAGTCTATAGCTGATCCTGAAAATCCACCTCTCTCTCTCTCTCTCCCTCTCTATATATATATATATATATATATATAGCGAGTCCTCGAGCCTCAGGATCGGGAACTACACTCCGCTCCTTAAAGATGCTTGAGGGATCTTGTTATTTTGGCGGTTCTTGTCCAAGGTACACAAGAACTGATCTGGCTTCGCATGTATAGTTGTACTTGGAACACGGTTATTTCGATATGTCAAGTAAGGTTAGGAATTAGATATATTTCAACATATATAGAGCAAAATTGTCTTGAATGTACATTTTTTGAAAATGAAGATATTGAAATGTTGAGCCAACTGAATTGAGAGAAGTATTATAAAAAATTCGATGATTCGAACATTCATTATTGAATCAACTTACAACCAATTGGTGCGCTTGTCTTATTGTGGTTTGCTCAAGTCTTCTGTAAATGTAATATAACCATTCTCACTCTGAGTTTCAGTCAACTACGCATCAAGTACGTTTAGTCGAGAATTTCTTTGCTGACAACAGTAAGTTATTAATGTTTCAGAAAATTTGTCTATAAATAAAAAATGATAAGCGTGTCATTGTGGGAGGGATATTAAGCTAAAACCCTTAGTATTCGGCGTGAAAACCAAGTTATATTTAACTGATTCAATGCCCATTAAACTCTGACATTAAAGCTCAGTTTGAGAAAAGACGTTTTTTTTTAATTTAAAAAAAGTATAATGGGATAGTAGCAATGAAACTACATCGTACCAACATTATGAATTGTCTGGAAATTTCTCATGTAACGCACGGAGTTGGGTAAAATGCAACTCCTTTTTGGGTGTACCTATCACCTACTTCTTTTTCTCTGTGCGTGTCGCTGATTCTAGGTGTAAAACCCCTTTTTTCATTGACGTGACGTTTTGATGTCGGACAATAGACCGCAGGGGGGTATACCTAACTATTAATTAAGTCTTTTTTTGGGCCGTTGAATATTTTCATAGAGCTTCCATTATTTTTTTTATCTCGATTTCCAACCGAGAGAAGCTGGTGGTCAACGCCAGGTAACAAGGGGAATAAGGTGGATGATTGAGGGTTACCGGGGATAATATTTCGATGGTGATTGTGAACTTACGGTGATAGAACGAAATAAAGGGTTGCGACTAACGGAAAGACTCCAGTGAACCGGCGAACCCGTTTGATTAGCCCTTTGCGCTTAATATCCTCTCAATCTGCGAGAAGTCGCTGGCATCATTGCCCAGGGAATTACTATGCCTTACTGACACTGGAAAATCCGTATCTTTATGCGAGCCGTTGCTTTATGCGTCCTATTCACCATTGATAATGTTGATCGTACGCATGCATTCTCAAACTAATACGCATGAGTCCTTACAAGCTATCGTTACAAATATGACACTTAATGATCGCGACTTGGTCCTTATCATATCTCCCAACATCAAACTAAACATAAATTCACCATATTCCAAAGTGGAGTTTTTTAATGTTGATCTTGACATAAAAAATATAAAAATTGCCTTCTTCATCTCTTCTCGTATGAACGTTACCGAATTCTTCTTGATTCAAAAAACCATTCCAATGCACCATCAGTGAACCAATGACATAATTCAAACTTGAAATATAGTCAAAACGTATTTATAAATATATTCAATAAAATGATAATGACAAAAATTTCGTTTTCCTGGATTGGCAAGGGCTAGGGCCATTCCGGTGTGGAGGAGTTCCATTTGGTGAATGCTCCGAATTCTTTGTGCTGGACAACTGACAGTTCGTCATGTTAATTTCTCTCCTTGTCTTAACACTCTCGGAAGAAAAACAGTTCTTCGTCTCAGTATGATGCGCTGAAACTCGGACATGGCTAGTTTATTAATAGCGCCCGTATAATTGGTCCATTTCAAGTAATTAATGGGCCGTTTGTCAGAACTGACAGTGCGGCGAGAATGGATGGATGGATGGATGAGGACTGTATGAGGGCCGCACAGGTGTGTTTCTACGTTCCCCGAGCATCCGACCTTTTTACCTAGACGACGACCATCACGTTGTTCATCGGGCATAGAATGAGACTTTCTTTCATGCTGACAATAAGGACGAATAAATTAGAACGGCTTGCGCTAATTGTAACGAATTGTTCGTTTGAAAAAGGTGGAATGCAAAATTAAATCTAGCACATTGCTTCCTGATTGCTTATTGATTTACCACACGGAGCCTACCACGAGAAAGTGCGCGTTGACACATTTTTGTTTCATCATAGTGGAAGTCGTGTGAGCAATAATGAAAATTACATAAAAATTTTAGGAATATCAATAAAGTCATGAATCGAAAGTGCTTCAGAATCTTGTTGCTTTTTTATGTGTCGAATTTACGTGTAGCCAATAACGAAAACTCACTTTTTTATCCGGTGTCCCAAGTTTTGGACGTACCGCTTGACGTCAATTCAGTTTTTTAGCTGCATAAGAATTTTCACGACAAAAATGCAAAGTTTCCAGAGTTCTTCATTAATTTCGGCCAATTTTCAATAAAATCAACAGTAAGAAGATTTTATTGGTCATCATTATTTTTCTTTTTTTCTTTTGTTTTTGTTTATACTGAATATCGCATGCCAATAAATGTGCATCTCTAAAGTCAAATGACTCAACGACTATTCGAGACTTGGAAAATATTTATTCCATTTTGATATTTCCGACATCGGAGTCTTTGATGAACGTAAAAATAAATATTTCTTTCAGGGTTTTCAAAATTTCGAACATGTTGCCGTTTTGCATCGCAACGTAAATTACTCGTCAAGTATTTGTTCGACCGAAAGAAAAGGAAACATGCTGAGGCTTTTTTCGTTTCCGGTAATGTGGAACTAGAGGGAATCGAAAACCGCAGAGGTTTAATTTATTCAATAGATGCTCCGGTGCTTTCAATAGAATTCCTCTTGCCACCTTCTTGGTTCACTTTTACTTTTCCCCAGTTGCTTCTACTACTCAGCGGTCTATTTAACGATTCAACCTGTTTATCTTGATTCGCTCGTTTCTCCTGAGGATCCCGCAGTGCGTGAGCAATATACCACGGTGCGACGGTGCGACGGTGCGACGGTGCGACTCTTGGAGCATGCATTGACGATCTCTTCAACCTGTTGCGTTTGTTGTCGCACTCAAACCGAGCCGATTTGTACGCTGAATGCGCCAACGGCCAATTGAAATCTACAATGCTGAAGGAAACGTAAGGTGCAAGCGCGTTGTGCTCTGTACTTTGGCCGTAGTAAGCGAACACACAAGCAGTGCGAGCAGTGGTAGCTATAGCCCTGACCCCTGTTTTCAAAAAGCCGTAAGGTCCTTTGATCACAAATTCTATTGGGCCTCCATAGAAATTGTATGTAGGAAGCGAATGACTAGAGAGCAAAAAAAAACAAAAATATGTAGTGAGAAACGTTAGCGGTAGGGGCGGCGAGTCGAGGAGTAACGTTCTACAAATGGTAGGCAATGTTGGAACTAAATGAAAAAGATTTATTACAGTACTCTGGGTGGGGCGCCACTGTCGATGAATAACACACGTCGCGCAACTGAGTGCAAATCGATTGTCTCATTGACACAGAAAAATTGCGTTTATACCACAGTGTGCGTGAAGTGGCTGCTTCACGCACACTCCGTTACGCTCGCGTGCGTGGAATAAGCACTTATAGCACTAGTGGCATAAAATTGTATACGATACTCGTGCGAGAAACGTTTTGTGATCTCGTGTGATTACAACACTCGCCTTCGGCTCGTGGTGCATACTCACTCTCGTCGCGAAACAGTTTCATTGCACTAGTATCGTAATGTACTATTCTTCTTTATATTAACCTAATGAAATACGTTAATGAAAAATGTCCCAAAACACGCCCTTCTCAAACAAATCTACTCGAGTGAATTTCATCGGAGTCTTTTATGGAATGGAAAACAAGAATTGCTAATATATGACAGTTTTATTTGAACTCACAATTGTATCACTCTTTCAATTTCTATTTCAAAGTAATTTTTTAAATAGATATAAGCTCCTCGAAAATTAGTCACCAAAAAAATGGATAAAAATAAAAGAAACAACAATACTTTGAAAACTGAAAATCCCGAAAATTCTTGAGAAACGATTTTTTCGGAGCCATTATCCTTGAGAGCCAATTTTCCAGCGGCTAAGTTTCCGGGAGATCACAATCCGGGAACCAATTTTCCTAGCCCCAAAACTGTCCGTCGCTTGCAAATTTTTTTATTGCGCAATCTGAGTTTAATTAAATATCGTAAGTGGCGCATCTGACTGAGAAAAAAAAATTATCGTTACATCACTATGAATTAATAAAAAAGTACATTTCTTTAAATTTAGCGTGTGTGTGTGTAAAAAAATGTTGTCTTATTATAGAGTATATTACCCTTCTCGATGTAAGCTCCAACGGGATACGAATGACAAAAAGAAGAAAAAAACCGAGACGAAGAAGAAGACGAACCTTTTTCTGGTTTCTTTCTTTCTTACGTGTTCCCTCTTCCTGGTCGAGGCACCCACAATGATGAAGTGCCTCGGTAGGTAATCCCCGGCGTTAGCGCGTTGCTCGACGTATGAACTGGAATGAAACCGGGTCGTTCTTTTATTATAGTACGTTCGGTACGTTCTTACCAAGAGAGATCGAGAAAAAGGGAGAGGGAGAGAGAGCCATGGCAAGAACGGACAAAAAGAAGGGAGCAAGCTCCCATTGTGACGTTCTCTAGATTTGCTGGAAAATCTTCTTCATTCATTCGACGAAGTGCAGCAGCAGCAGCAGCAGCAGCGGCAGCAGCACGTCGCAACATCTTTTACTGCAATCTTCTTTCTTGCAGACTCTGCTCTACTCCGTCTTATTTTCACTCGTACAATTAATCGACAGATTAACGAGATATGTGGAAAGTCGACATAGATTATGCAAAAGTTAGCTATGCTGTTTTCGGGCAATATGCACAAGACAACACAACTGGAAAAATGTTCAAAATCGTCGTATAGAAAGTCTTGGAAAATATATGCCTTGTCATTGGCTATCGATTATCGTAACCGTTATGTCTCGAGCTAACGATACGTTGGAAAGGGATATATTTTTTGGGAGTTCTAGTTCGATTAAGAGTTGAAACTAAAATTTCGAATTATATCACGCATATATTCTTTATTTAAAGAACTAAACTCAACACTTTCAATTAACCGATTTAATAGGAAAAAACTTCTTATTCATCGTCACATATGATATTTATTAAATACTATAAATGAGGTTTATATATAATAGTTAGACTTTCGAGGATTCGATAATGTGTTTTTTGCATGTTCCTTGATTGACGATTGATTGAAGACTGACTGGTTGAAAGTTCGTACTGGTTTAGAATAACGTTTTGGCGTTGACATTGTTAAAATCTCATTCTAGATATCAAGTCCAAATTTAGTATCTAAACATAATGGTATTCAGCCATGATAAATATATAATTTAGTCGCAAACACTAATTAGATAGAAAAAAACAACTTTATCGAATTTTGAAAAACTGACAAATTTAACGGTATCACATTAAATGCAGCCAAACTTTGAATATTAATTGAAGTCTCTTGTACCTCCAGCAACGTTCATTTTGTTCGATGTTGCAAATCATTCAAATTCATCGCAATGTCGAAAAACTTCTAAGGTAGCTATATAAATAGTCTCAATAATTTGATGATTAGTTGTCGATTATTGGTGGCCAAGAACGTCACGATTATTTGAATATACAAAAAACACCTCATCAAGTAACTTGAGATGTCAGGTGAGTATCGGAAAATTGCTCGATATTATTTAATCCATTAATTTGGTATTGATATTATATATTGCGATTGGAAAATTGATATTTCCAGTTCACTGATTATTGCCGGTTGTATTTATATAAATCGACCGAAAACTCTCCCCGCGCCCTTTAATTTTGAATTGTCGATAGCAATATGTCCCGTGTCCCCTCGATTACTTCGGGTGTTTTACACTTCATTTGCCAATAAACGTGCGAAGATTCCGTACTGCAGTAGGTACAAACTACTGCATAATATCCTCTCGAGCAAAACGCTTTATCAAGTACCCATCCAAAGTGACTTATAACAGTGAAAGTTTTTGGGAGTTAATGTTTTCTTAGAAAGTCCGACACTCGCCGAGTATCGAGAGGACAGAGGATCTCATATTTTTACACGATGCATCCTCCACTAGTTTTATCAAACATAAACATTCTTAGACGTTTGAATTTTTCCTTTAAATAAAATATGTGTGTTTATTCCCGTTTTTTCTTTGGAGGACCATTTTCCGAAATTGCATTTTTGAGTCACCGCTTGAATCAACCAAGTGCGATCAACTGGTCGTGATAACGAATTATTTAGTTGTCTAATAATCCATCGATGGCGCTTGCGGTTATACCAATCAAGGATTTTTCTCCGCGTGCGACTACTCTACCCTCTTCTCTCTTACTATGAATCCCTGTAAATATTTCTACAATGTAAACGCACTAATCTCTTTAAACATGTCTACTGTCAATATTTATTTTGAAAGTATCTCGATATTCTCATCATTCATCCTAGCTTGAGGTCACCTGCGATTTGTCAGGGGCCTTACCAAGGTGCACATGCGGAACCCTCTTAATTTGATTTCCACTCGGGAATCGCGAAGCGACGTATTGCCGAACAAACACACTATTTAAATATTTACTTAGTGTCCCTACGAAAAATTCGATCGCGCGTATTGATTTTTCCGCTTAAAAAAAAGATTTTATAATCTATGATGCTCAAAGTGTGTACGGACGTTTGACTGGAAATAAAAAACAATATTTTTGCATGTAGTTGCGTTCCAAGATCTTTTCCCGAAATGTTGTTGCCTCGAAATATCTCGAAAATCCCGAAAATCTTGCGACGATTGTCATTGTTTTATTCGTGCTCCGATTGGCCGGCGACCATGCAATGAAATTTTCTGTCTATGTCAAATGTCGAAACGTCAACGCAATGTGACAAATGCCACGGAAAGCGATTAAAAAAAGATAAGCAACGGGACACTACAAAAGGCAGGCGTCAAAAGTGTCGCCCAAAATCGATATATCACGGACAATGATTTTTGCCAAAGCATTGTCATCAAAAAATCATTCATAAAATGAAATTTATTTACATTTTTCGTTACTAATGTATTACACTGAAAAAAAAAAATTCTTGCAATCAAGCGCACATTTGATCCAATAGCAAGTATATAACACCGTATTTCTCTGTTATGAAGATGTCATTAATTGCAATAAACTTGAATTCGTGAAAACAAAAAAAAAAAAATTTCAAGTCTCTCAATTGAATTCTATTTTAATAAATAAGACTTTATTGAACTTCGATATGAACTATCACAAATAAATATAGGATTGGGTTTAAAAATCGATTCTCTCGTTAGTATATTTCATAAAATGTATTATTATCAAATTATCGTATCGTTGGATTGCTAGCGAACGAGCGTCTTATTTTTGTACTCATTCAACGACCGTAGAAAAGTGCGATCGCGGGATTTAATTTTTGTCGTCAAGAAGAAAAAATCTTCTCCACACTGTATAGCTAGAAAATGAAAAATCGATCGGTAGGATCGTGTAAGCTGTAGTTTGGGAGAAAATACTGAACGACGAAGGAAGAACGATGGGAAAAAAAAGAAAAGGAGAAGAGAAACTGAGCGGCGCGCCGCTGTCTGGCCCGGGCGAACGAATGAACGAATGAAGAGGGAATGCGAGGGCCTCGGGTACCCAAAACGGGAACGCCAGGTGTTGCGGACTCACCAAGTCCTAGCGAGCTAGACGCGAAGAGAGCTCCAAACCATGAACCAGGTATAACTTACCTTGGACACTTCCACGAATGAGAACGTCCGAAAATTTACGACCAAATTAATCGTAATATCGACGGGTCTTCACACCCTTGAACTAAGATATTTTCGCGAATAGGGAAAACCTGCTCAGCAGAGAACCTGCTGAGAAATTCATTCTCACTGATTGACTGGCTCTCTCCCTTTTCCTCTCTTGTTAACAACTGCGTGACACCGCACATGCTATTTCTCAAATATTTACATTTTTTGACACTCGAATCAAGAATATTCAAAGAATATTCATAGCAGCATTGTTATTACGTCATATCGAAAACATTTATTGGGTAATTGACGCACTTGTTATTATTCTTTCACAATTATCCCCAAGTTTTATTTATAACGACCAAATTTTTTTTTTTCTCAGTACAAACAATCTATAAAATATAGTAAGTATTATATATTTCACTGAAATATCAATAGCGACATTGAGACTCGAATTAAAAGAATTGCAAGATCAATAGAGAATCACAGTCATCGTATTTTATTTAAAAATGTCATTGACATTTTGTTAAAAAATTAGGTTTTCTTGAAGAATCATTTCGTATGTAAATAATTTAAATATTATTTTCCATTTGAAAAAAATTGAATAACTCTGTGCAACTTACCCATAAGGATGGAGAGAAAAAAAATAGCACATGCCAAATACAACATTCGGCACATGGAAATTGTGCTTGTGAAGTATCGTATATAATGAAAAATTCGACATTCCGATTGTTTAAAAAAAATTGTATGATATTATCTCTTGTCCAAAGTTTGAGGTAGAGTTCGTGTATTTAATATCGAATGTATAATGTATATCGCGAATATATGTTTGACCTATCATCGAGAAAAATACGGAAAGTCAGAAAAGAAATGCAAGAAGGTGGTGTACCTCTGGACCTTGCAGAGGAACTAAAGTACATTGAGTGCTGTAGAACTCGATGAGACACCTGCAAATCGGTACCTGAGAACTGCCAGAAGGCATCACGGGACAGATCCACGATGATTTATGCCTTCGGCAGGTGGATAGTGGTTTTTCACATTTCGCCACGGCTATGCATTGTCGAAGGACTTAACGATTCGCTGGGCTGCCATGGTCGAAAGAAAGCTTCGATATTCCGACGACTGTGGAGCCAAGCTACCCAAAAATGATCTGAAAGTTTGCAAGGAGCTGCTCACCTCTGAGAATGTAAGTGCAAAGCTATGGGTATACCTATACCACTGAAATACTTCTTCTACGATTCACTTTTTCTTAGCCCTCCTTTTTTCTCTCTACTTTCGGCTCTCCCTCGTGGCCACGGGCCAAGCTTAATAGGCTTTCCCCTCGAATCTCTGTGGTTCTTCAAGAAAATCTCGTTATGTTATATCGTCGCGAGAGAGATATAGAAAAGAGACTGGATCTACTGGCACAACGTTGAGCCTCTGAGGCCTTGTTGATTTTTGGACCTAGCCCAGCTTCGGGACTAATACGCTTCACAACCAACACACCCAGAGAGGATTTCACAACGAAGCGAAAGCTTTCGCTCGATTCTTTTTATTTTTAAGCTCTCGGGGGCCTGATCTTCAAAATTCTGCAGTACGCGTTACGTCGTTTTCCAGACGTGCTATTGGAAAAATAAAAGCCACGTAAAAACCAATTCCCTTAATTCGCCTCTCCGGTAATCACAAATCTCAATGCAAAACCTATTTGCTTGCTTATACCTTTCAATTCCACTATTAATAATCCTGTGGACTTTGCATTCACGGATCATTGGAGATATAGGGGAGGGCGGGCCAAAGTGGGTCACGCATTTCGGAGAAAATATGCGGGGCTAAGTGGACCACTCCCGAATTTTTATTGAAAACGTGTTTTTACAATACAATTCAGTTGAATTATCCAATAGACGACGCTCTTGAATCTATTTCTAGTGTTTAAATCGACAAAATCTTAAATATCGAAAACGGAGCAAAGTCGGCCACTCCCATATTTAAAAAAAAATACGCTTCTACAACTCAATTTAATGAGGAAACAAGAGAGGAACTTCAGCAGATATCACATTTAACAAATCTTACCTAACATTTGAAATTTACATTTGCAAAAACAACTTTTGAAAACTTTTCATTTTCGAAGCAATCTGAAATTGTTAGTAGGTATACTATAATATCTTTCCTATTTACAAAAATCGCACGTATAATGACATCAACTTGAAAAATTATTGTGCTTTTTAATACTTGGCGTCGTGACGGTACTGCGTCTCTTGTTTACATTGAATAATGCATTTCCGAATTTGGTGAAGTGGCCCACTTTGCCCCGGATAATTTTTTTTGTCGATTTTCAAAATTTAGTATTGGAATCGATTTCTCGGATGAAAAACAGTAACAATACACTTTGGGTATCGCGATAAGCCGATGTTTTGTTTATGCCTTGCACTTTGCTAATACTCCCCTACAAATAAACGGAGAAAATATTTTACATGACTGTTCTATTTTGCTCCCGATGATATTTTTTTCTCCGGAATATCAAAATTAATCTACAACACAATTGCCATCAAAATATAATCAATGGCGATGATGTTTAGTAGCACCCAGTTGGTAAAATCATACATTTCCGAATTTGGGGAAGTGGCTCACTTTGACCCACCATTTTTTTTTTTTTTTTCGCCGGCGGTCAAAATCGACTATTGGAATCGAGTTTCTGGGTGAAAAGCAGCAACAATACACTTCGAGTTCCGTGATAAAGTCATTTTTTTTCTTAGGTGGCCCATTTTGCCCCGCACCCCCCTTTATGTACTTTTGTACAACATCGGTTCTTCCACAAAATCCACATCTACAAACCACATACATAATTTTACAGTGAAAATATTTTTGTTCCAATATTCGATTTCGGTATCATACTAATTAATAGAATGTACCTCTCATTTTTGTTCGATGATTTAAAAAAATTGATATCAGGGACTGTGAAAACGTCAACTATATGTCGACATTATCATAATTACCAACATCCATCAAAACAATTTAGTAATTTAATGAATATAACATACTTACATGAATATATATTGAAAGACCATCGGTTGTCATTGATAGTTGCCAGAACTACTGCAATATTCCTGACCGTACAGCCAACAAAATGTTAAGAACATCTGTCGATTTCGTCGTTACTACAATCACATGATATTCGATTATTATGTTGTTTCTATTATTTCTATTATTATAATTTTTTTTTTTTTTTTTTTTTACTGAGTTTGCATTATCATAATTTCAAAAACATCACGCGACTGATCCAGCCCGGTGCAATAGCAAAACAACGAGTTTCGGTGAGAAGCTGCGTTAGAAGACGATGAAAAAAGAAACAACGACTGAAGAGCCTCGTGGGAAAGAAACGCTGAGCCAGCACAGTATCGAGGTGTCCTGCGGGAGTTAATGAGCCTAATCCTGCGGTTCTGCGTGGTGAGATTAAGCAAGAAGATCCTGTCGCGATGGGCAGAGGATGCCACCAGTGCCACCTGTGCATCCCTTGTGCCAAGATGCGATGTCCTGCCCTGGCTCTTTGGTAGCTTATGCGAAGAGGAACCCTCGGGTTTTCTATGTTGCACGAACATAAGAACGTAAGGATCTGTGTGGCTCAGGGCCGCTCTTGAACTCACAGGCGGCGCAGGAACAACCCACAAACAAAGGATCGACGATAACGAACCTGCTGTCGACAAAACTGCAACTATTATTCTCAGCATCGAGAACGGGGGGGGGGGGGGGGGGGCAGGGGGACTCGTTTCTCACTGCATGGTGCAAAAATCCGTTGAGCATCGTTACCCAATCCATGAGATCGTCCATGCGACAAGTCACGGGTAAACTGGTTAACTCAAATTAGTTACAAATTACAAGGACATTTTCGCTACTAAATTTCTTGATTAACGGGAGACCATACTAGAGTTCCGATGCGTCCACGGCTGACTTAGCTACACTGTGGCACATTTGCCACGGACTCGGGACAACTGCTAAAAAACCGTACTGATAAAGATGGCCATATATTCTTCTAAATTCTCGTTGTATACACAAAAGTAACTTACTTAAGTATATACACCGAGGTCTGAGAAAAACTGACCTCCGTTCGCTGGTTAATGAGCCAAACGATGAACGACTGAGGAACCGGAGTATTAACGGAGTATTAAATCGTCCAATACGCTATACTCTTGAGACTTTTTCTTTAATACCTTTTTTACTCATTTAATACTTTTTTTGTTTGCGCGGGTCCACTAAGAATGTCAATAAATAAATGGAAATTGTAAAAATTACTTGTGATTTAAAAAATCTGAAGCGTCGTAGCTACAATAGCACGGCAAGGTCAATGCACCTGTAGTACAGCAATCGTTACACAAATGTGTAAGCCTGTGAAATGAAAGCATAAATCATGTGGATTTTTTAGAGCTAAAATCCAAAAAATAACCATCACGATTATAGCCGGCAGCGATTCTCAAGTGCAACCGGGTGGTATTTCTCGGCCGATTGTTTCCTCGTTCGATGTAGATCAGTGGAATGATATCCACGCAAAGACTCTAGAGTGAGATGTCCCCCGTAGATGCTCGTGCGCCAATGCCACTGGTAGCAGGATAGCCTGGACTTGTATGAATGAAATTCCACAGTTCTTGTGGACGACCAGCGGTGCATTCATTCAGCTTTGTCCCAGAGTTAGAGAGAAAGAGAGAAGCGAAAAAAGAGGGCGAGGTACATACGGGGCCTCTACAGGATACGAGATCGCCGATAAACTCGGGCTATTTATATTCGCACCTCTCACGTCCCTCGGGTCGTCCTGCGGCGGCCCACTTTACGCGCGGGCGTCCTCTTTGCTTTTTCCATTTTTTGTCTCTTTCCTTTACCATTTCATTCGGCGATTCGCGTCTCGCTTTCCATCTCGTAGCAATGGCTGCGTCTATCTGAGTCCCGCACTGTGCAACATCGGACAGTGTCGACTTTCCTGGAAAATGACCTGTGTCTGGATGCCCATGGTCCGGTACCCCACAGAGACACCATTCGTCGCCCTTGGTCCTCACCTTCGTCTCTTTGCCCAGGTGAAAAAACTACGGTTTCCCGATGAAACGATCAAGTTGGAAATAAAATAGAGCGACAATGAAAGGGACGGTGCCCCCGGTGTCATAAACGGCAGTACAAGCGCGAGGAGAAGAAAAAAAAAACCCCCAGAAACGACGATGTGGTGCACGCTGAAAAAAATACCCTCTTCTCCCGCGGATCCCTCATTACCGTGAGATTTTTGGGCGTTGGGCCGAGATGGACGTAGGTAAGCGATAGGAGACCCGTGCCAGAGTCCCAACAAACGAAATCAGAATTTGCTCGTACCTTTATTATTTTTTGCCACTATATAGGAGCCATTCGTGACCTTTCTTGTATTATGCTATGCGTACTATGAACTCGAAACGATTGCTTCGTTCAATTCGAGTGCTACGTTTCGTTAAAATTTGGTCAAATAAGTAATCGTAGTTTAAGATTCACGCTCCAACTAGTTGACTCATAAATTACATACTTTTATTGAAATGGCCGTGACTAAGTGTAAATCAAAACAATTTGATCACAATTTGAAAAAGTTCAGGTCTTCGTGGTCATTAAATTGTTGCAAAGCAATCAAGTGTCATTTCCCTCTCAAAGTTCCCTTTGATTTGTGTAAGATATATGTGTACTCCTGGTCGTTTGTTATATTTACAAAAGCTCATTCATGCCAGTTTCAACGTCCGCGAAGCCAAATTGTGGATCGATGCCCTGGTAAATCATGAATTATACATTTGCTTTGAAATCCGTTCGCTGACCAATGCGAGTCCTTCGGTGTGGTCATTCGAGAATCTGTTTCCATTGAAATCGAACCGGAGCCTCGATTTTTTATTTACAGAAATTTATCTAGCGAAAGGAATTCGCAGGTAAAGACTGGTAGCTGGAATCTTCCACCCACCGGCCTGGTACCTGGACCTCGCCTCGCTATTTGTCACGATAATCGTATAGAGAGCTCATAATATTTCACCACGAACGAAAATACCGGTAGCCAAACCCAGCAACATTGGAGAGCCTCCACAATGCCACGGAGGCGCATATTGACGCGCCATGTTCGACCCTCACCACCCCTGTGGCCACATTATTGCCATTTTTTGAGCTTTCTTCTTTTTCATACCATTTTCTGGTCATTCTATGCTTCAAATCCTCAACTGTCATCCCTTATAGATTCGTGTTAGGATAATAAAATTAATCAAAGTCATTGTCACCGTCGAGAGACGACGTTTTCGGGATCTATTTTATCGATATTTATAAACAATTTTTAATTCAATGCGATTTAAATAATTATTTTTCCGTTTCACTCAGTTTTTTTTCCTAGTTGTGCACTTAACATCTTAAAATCGTGATCCATCATTGATTTTTTAGAATGACAACGTAAAATTACTCAAAGGGTAACCAATCTTCGAAAAAAAGACTTGCGAAAGTAAATTTTGTCGGTTATATCCTTCTCTTGAACCTTAAATTTTTACTTTATTAAGTACATACCAAGCATTATAATTGTCCAAATTTGATGAGACACACAGTGTACCAGAATGATGTCAGATAAAAAGTAAAAATGTTCACTTGTCGTAAAAGGTACTTTGTCTCGTGTTAAATTGTGGTTTTGGAAAATTTAATCCCTGGTAGCCGTGGCACTTGTTCAGGATCAATACGAGGAGCCCGGGGAGGTCCAGAATTTTTAGGAACTAAAGGCGGAAAGGGTCGCCAAGGTTTGTTTCATGATGCACGGTCAGCCGAAGCCAGCAAGCCCATTCATGCTTTCCGCCCCGGCGAGGCACATTGGAATGTCGTAAATCCCTTCTCGCGGCAATTCGTAGGAACTGAAGAGAGCCCTGACGGTGAGACAGAGAGAATGAAAGAAGAAAGAAAAAAGAAAAAAGGAAAGAAAGAGTCTAGCACTCGTGGGAGGAAGAGAAGATCGTTCTCGCGAGGTTCCTGTCAAGAAAAAAGGCTCTTCTGGCAGGGCTCCTGGCAACCCTCCGAGCTCAAGGTATCGAATCACTTGTCTACAGCCTCAGCGTTCATTCTGCCGCCGCAGTTTCTTTTTTTTCCCGCGCTACTGAACTGCGTGCGAAGGATCTCGTCGCTCAAATCTCTTCTTGAGGGTCCAAACGAGAGTGAGACAGAAATATATATATATATATAGTCAGAACTTGGCGAAGAAGTATAGGGAATGAGATCTCGTTTACGATCTCGGAACCAGATCAGCCTGAGCGCAGATCGTCAAGCTGACGCGTCCTGAATACCCTAGAGGGTGAGCCCGCCTCGTGCTGCTTTTTCGTTTCCCCCCCTCGAATTAAAAGAGTGAGAGAGGGACGCTGGAGGAGCGACAAGAAAAAAAAACACGGACGCTGAGAAAAAGATCGTTCCGCGGGTTCGCCAGAAAGAGATTCGGTGTCGAGTTTCAGGGCGAGCTCTCGTTTTTTCTTCCTCTACTCTATCTCTATCTGTTGATTTTATATTTTTCATGAACACGTTTTTTTTACAACATTTTATTCTTCTCTTCGCGGTGAAGTTCTTCAGGAAGTATTCATTGCTAATAAGCGTGAGCTGCAACTGCGTTTTACCAAGATACAATAAATCATTTTTATTGTCCTTGACCATCTTCGGTACCATCACAAATGAGAATGAACCTATACAACAACAAAATGTTCATCGATTACAAAAATACGTTTTTGACGTGTTTACAGTTACGTCTCGATTTTTTTAAATAGCATAAAATGTCAATAAATTATGGACCCTCTTCGTTTTATGTGCCGCACAAAAGTCATTGTTTGAACAAAAATTTTGCAATTGCGGCAACGACTTGCCGTTTAAATTTAACTTTTCCTCTGTCTTCGACTGCTGAGAATTCACGTTGGATGCAGTGCAGAGATATTTGATAGCCTAAATCGGGGAAACGAGAATAGGAAAATAAGGGAAAGAGATCAGGACAGTAAGAGCGAATCGAGGATGCTCCAGCATCGAAAGTACGACGCAACTCGTTAACGCATCTATTGTCAAAATCAGAGAAGAGTACCGGGTTCCAAGGCCTGAAGAAGGCCTGATACAAAAAACGATGTCGTTGCACTGACGGAAAAAAGAACACGAAAAAAAATGACCGTTAGCTGCAGCAAAGCATTTACTTTATTTTCTCTACCACTGCGTGCCCAGATAATACATAACAGCTGTTCTTCTTGATTAGCTACAGTTCATTTCTTTTTTCGTCTCAAATTCGTTATTTCACACAAACTGACGTCGTTTGATAGATTTCTGAAAAGATACAGGATGTTCATTGACAGTAGGTAAGGCTCGTGTCTTGTTAGGTTGGTTTCTTCAGAAGACAAGGAATCTCAATCATGAAACCGTGACCTTTTATCCGAAGTAAGTTGTATCTTTATCGACAGCAATGAAAATCTGTTAGCGTTACGACTTTTTTATATCAATTTCACTCTGATGTAACCGAAGATTTTTTTTTCAACAACGTTCGTTCTAGTGTCATAGGTGCGGTAATGTACACATTGTACACAATTGTGAATTCAGGAAGCTTAGATAACTCGACGGTACATACAAATTGTACATTTTATCATTTTGTAACTGTAACATTGCTGGTTTAGGACGTCGGAATCAAAAGAATATAAGAAATATCGGGTTCGTCGTTAAATCCGTTCTTCAAATACAAAATACGATTTTTTCAAGATTTTACGAGCAATTTTTACACACATATATCATCACTTTTTTCTAAATTACTAATCACGATATTTGACAACATTATGCCTAAGAAAATGCCTGATGGAAAAGTAAGGTAAACATTTTTTTCACTAGAACGAACTTTCGGTATTAGAAAGGAAAAATCTCAAGTTGAAACACAATTTTTATAAACATATAAATTGCTATATAGCAAAACGAATAAAGTGTATATTATAACGGAATTCTATTAAAGGTGAAGTGCTCTGACACCGGAAAATGCGTGACAGAGTTATAACGAGGTTTCCGAACGATATAACGGGAAGCGATTGAGTTTGGGCGTTAACTTGACGATTGGAAGTTAATCGTTATGGTCATGTGTATATATATATATATATATATAGAAGTGAAGATCGCATCGCATCGTGTGGCATCGCATAGCATCGAGAGCCACACGGTAACCATAATAGCGAGGGAAGCTCGAGCGGACTCAAACGGCAAGCAATCGGCACTTGGAAGCGGTTGCGATCGCGGTCGCATAACGGCCCTAACCTCGCGTTGACTCCTGTCAAAGCTTCTCTCGGTCTCGAAGTCTCCGTTGCCATGAGATGTCCCCGTCATTCAATTCCAATTCAATGCAACTACGTGGCATCTCGTGCTTACTACTACCGCTAACAGAAGTTGTCCTCTATACTTAACATGAAAACGAATGATGTTATACGTCAACCACCAGTAGCCTAGAAGTTAAGACTCGGAATTGCGTTAATTCCACCTTGACATTTCAAGGTGCGATGCAAAATAATTAAATCTCGCATCTCCTCTAACTTTATAAACTAATTTTCAATTATTTATATTACATTGACGTGTTGATTCATTGATAGAGCAATTATTAATAACTTAAACAAATTTTTTTTGAGCAAATAATCATTGAAACTGATACTGAGAACCAGCTATAATGCTGTAAATACTTAAATTTTTTTTGGTAATTCATTGATTCGAGCGGATGTAAGTGATGGAAGCTTACCCTCAAACTCTCCAAACATTCCCGATTTTTTTTTTTTTTTTTTTTTTAATTCGAATCATTTTTTGTTTTTTTGTTGACTCATCGATGGAGCGTTTTTAACATTGCTCGGCTAGCTTATCTGCAGGGCTCCGTTTTGGTGAATAATTTGGTTCGAGATTTTTGTGTCATGATACTCTAAATGATTTTAATCGTTGCAAAAAGTAATGTCAAAAAGTTTGGTACGAGTATGAGTGCCAAGGGTTCACCCCTTAATCCACTCATAGCTTAATAAACGCTTGACCGTGCTTAAATTTGGTGGGATTGTTTTTTTCTCCTTACGCTGATCCTTCCTTACGTACTAACTTTTATTGCAACTTCGGATATCGGTAAAAACGACAAAACTTTCAGCTAGTCTGAAAAAAAAATGTTATTGTTCTTTGAGCTGTAAGTGAAGGCGGTTGATCCTTAAATATCTCAATCTATCAAGTGCTGCCATGAAACCCTTCGAGTCGTGTGGTAGAAACTCCCGAAGATGGAAAAAAAAACGTCTTCCCGCGATGGTATAATGTTCCTGTCTCTGGATAACGCTCCTCCACATACAATCTCACATACAACCGTGTCATCGAAATCTTTCTTCCGTGAGTGCAGCGTTCCTCCTACGCTCTCGGGATGAGAGTGCTGCCGGCAGAGCCGAAGAGTGGCGAGCCGCTCGGCTCGCGATATCGCGTTCACCGGCGGGGACAGATGTTCCAGGCGGTACTGCGCTCCGGGGACCGGGACGCAACGCGTACCAATGACTGACAGCTCAATGCCCCGTGGCTGTACGGTCTCTACTTCTTATACCACGTTCGTACGTACCTATATACTTTGGCAGTCGTATACCATTCGTTGCTATATATACCCACCATTCACACATATACAAATGCGAATGTCTTTTCTCCCTCGCAACTTCCATATCTCGTTCTTTTTTATCACTCGTACAAACGACAGATCGCTCAACGCTATCGCCTCACGTTTGTGTTTTCTCTTCGACTGTATGGACATTTAAAAATAAAAAAATTTTATAGCTTATGTGCTCCAAGATCGGAACACGTGTGATATGTATTTTATAGGGTGTCCTAGGCTAGTAGGTCAAAATCAACTTAGCGTTACTGCTCGAAAGACGGAAAACAGTTTTTATGAAAATAAAAACTTCTACTTGTTTTGTTAGAAGTACGAGTTTGTTTCGTCATCTGTTTCTGGACAAATAATAATTTTGTCCTTGTTAAAATAGAGGTATACCATAAATGAAGTGACAATTTGTATGCCGAGCCGTTACCTGTCGAAGATCAATAACAAACATGCTGCACGTCGACGAAGAGAAGCGAAGAAAAATGGGCTTGGATCGAGTGAGAAAGAGGAGTGTAAATTCGTTAGGATATAGTATTAATCGGAAGGATAGGTGGTACAGCGTACACGGAGCATTGGCACCCCCGAATCTGTTTAATGGCTGGCAGCTCGGTGATCCGAGGTCTGAGTCTCCGATGGGCTCGGGTTACCGTATCTCGGGTGCAGGCGGGACAGAACTCTGCAAGAGAATCGTCGGTAGACGTGGGCGCTTTGTCGGCCCACGGGAGTCCTCTCCTTTGTCCAAGTACGAGCTGCCGAAGATAACTGATCGTTGAATGGACTCTGACCAAGAAGCTTGCTCCGATAGTTGGACCGGGCCGGGGTGCAAGGGTGCGCGAGGGAACGAGGCTGTCGATTGGGTATCGCGAAAAGAGCGTTAATTCGCGCTAACCTCAATAAAAGCGTCTTCAATACACTCGACGATGTTGGGTCTATATCCGCTTGGTGTCTCCATTTCTTCAAACGGCAGGACCTACATTTGTATACCGACCAATTATAATAATACGGATTAGGAGCTTAAATAGAATCGAAGCCGAACACTACCAATAGAGTTTCACCTAGCTCTGATGACTCTAGAGAGTATCTATACCTCTTTCTTGGAAGTTTTCACCCTGCTACATTTTTTTCACTTACCGACCTAGAAAACACTGTCCGATTTTCCACTACCCGACATTCCAAGATTAAACCCCAGAACCCGAACCTGCCCATGCGACAGATAGATATATCAAGAAATATATCACTGTGGAAGAGGCACAGTGGGTTGAAGGGAAAGGTGCCGCTCCTGCAGACGATTGTCGTGGCATGTAAACCTGCTACAAGTACTACTATAGAAGGAGAGAAACAGTCGTGTGAGCGCGGGGGAAGGCGAAGGAGGACGTTTAACGGGGATGGCCTCGGGGCTAGTAGTCTCGGTCGCGATAGCGATGTCATGGCGGCCACCGGAAATAGCCGGCACTATCGGCCTCCCTGCCGGAAGGACTCCCGTCATCGCAGAAAGAGTTCCAATCTTCTATTCAGCGTTAGACGGGGGGGCGCGTTCTCAACCTCCTCGAGCCTTCCTCCCTCTCGCTCCTTTACCGTCCTTGCGTTCTGCCTCGTTCCCGTCCACTACTCCGTTCCACCTTCGCCACCTCATCCTTCGCTGCCCTTCCTCCCACGAGTTTTCTTCAAGACCCCAGCTTGCTTTCCTCGCTGCTTCGATCGTGTGTGCTGTCCTCCTCCTCCTCCTCCTCCTCCTCCTCCTCCTCCTCCTTGTCCTCCTCTTCCTTCCTACTTCCTGGCGTTCTTCAGTCCTCCGCATCCGAGTCGTCGTATTCCACAGCCTGGACGATATAACGTGTCGAGCAGAATGGACCGTGGCCTTAGAAGCAACGACCGCGAACGAGGAAATGGTAAAGGGGCTGGAGGATGGCCGGACGTGGTACAAAGAGGGAAAAAAAGAGGGACGAAGCACACGGGGAGGAAGCCGAGGAACAGCCGAACAAGTGCATAGCCAGAGCGTCAACGTGGACTTATCTGTCGACGACCTGCTTCTATGTACGCGTCCGTCTAGTGACTATGGCTTTTTTTTGCAAAGCCATCGGGTCGGTTTACGTGTTTACCGTGGGATGGCACTTTTTTTCTTATGTTTCCGTGGGTCACTTCCGGCTGCAAAGTGCCTGGGTCCTCTATCGTAGTGCGCATTGAAATCTAAATAGCTGGATATATCCGAACGGGCTTGATCCCCAAATGACTCTGGTATCCACGACCTCTTTCATTCGGTCTCTGACTCTGCACATTATATTTCAATAAAGATTAACCAAAGCTACTTTTTTTATATCACTTGCATGGAAAATCTGACGATGGAAGACACATAGAGCGACATTCAATTTTTTTTTCAAACATTCCACCTTCTTTATGTCTATAAGTAAGTCTAGCTTGCTTTATCGTAGATTTCTGACGGGGTAGTGTTATACCTGCTTATCACAAGCATACAGCAGAACCCCACTATTTCAATTTACGCATCATATATCGTGATGTAGATTACATCTATCTATTGTAATGTCGCATTGGCCAAACCCATCCTTTTAATTCAACGATGAGGAAGATACAGTCGCTCGGATTATAACGAACCTAATATAGTAGCAGTTTGAAAAGCAATCTTGAAATCGATCTCGACGAGTATGACAGTAAAATTGGCAGCTAATCAACAGCCACATCCATCTATCCTTCTTACACGAATGATGGCTAAACAGCAACAAAAAGCCTCTATTTTCGGCGAATTATAAAAATATTTGTAGATCCCATGGAGAAAATACTCTTCACGTTTTTTTGTTTTTCTCCACTAGTTTTTCTCTGTCGCTTTTTGGATCTGAGTTGTTGTTTTTTTTTTTTTTTTTCTTCACATTCGACGTCGTTAACGACAAACACCCTCCGATTTAGGTGGTAAGTTGCTGCGCTGCGACTGGAGGCTGTACCCAAGAAGACCGCGACCGTCAAGCCCCAACACCGCAACAGTATCGTCGCCGTCGTAGTAGCCGCGCATGGTGATACATCATTGGGTGTCAACGAGTGTCCCCGGCCCCCGTAATCTCGCATCCATCAAACCTGCGCTTCGGCGCCGGGCGATGGAACCGACGCTCCAACGAACAGACCGACGGACGAACTCTTGATCGATGTCCGCCGCACCGAGCACCAGAAAAGCCGCACGCGCCGTCTCAACGTGAGATATACAAATATATTCCGGTCCTTCCATGAATATCATTTTCCGTCTTTCACGATTAGTCTCATTTTTCCATCGGTCATCTCTTTATTTTAGGTTTGAGATCCGTTTCACTCTGCTCGTTTCATCATCACTTGAAACTGTCTTGGGTCTTGATTTATTCGTCTTCAGGATGTAATTGTAATTCATCTCAAGTTCAGGTCTAGTATGTGTTAATGTGAGATGTCAATGCGAAGTGCATTTTCCAATGGGAAGAATAGGATTGGGTTCCCGAAACCGGAAAATAACCTCAATTCATCGTTGCAAGATTCGGAGATCCGACTTGCGGTTGGCCAATTGAATTAGAACTTTTTTTTCTTAACGATAGAGAATTCTAGTCGGTTCTATTATAAGTCTTCTATTGGAAGTATGGTCCCCCCCCCCCCTGAAACACACACGTTTCAATCTTTTTTCATATTTGTTTTGAAAAAAAAAGCGACTTTTTTCGTTTGATTGGAACGTTTATAAATTTTGTAAATTACTCAAGCGTCATATAGTTTTTTAGCATTAAAAGTGCATAAGACTTGGATATAATAGAGTTATTTGAGTTTATCGAATAAGTATGTAGAACAAGAGCATAGGGTAGCAATAGATATGATCGCAATTTGAGGCGTAAGGTTCGAATTATCATAAGCCTCATTCATTGGTACGGATTAAATTTTCTTTGACAGGGGACCGCGCGCCAGAAAGGGCGACATAGAGACAAAGAAAGTGAGGGCGTTGTGTGTATAGGTCACAATATGGTATCGTTGTCCTTGTCGGAAACGCCGACGGGGTCGGCTATGACTCGAACTGTGTGAGCACGATAATGGGGTCTGCAAATCGAATTACACTCGACGCGACAACAGGCCAATCCTGGACTCCCTCGCAAGTCCACCTGCAAAAACGCATCGATTACTTTCGTGCCTCGGACCAATATGCATTATATAGATGTCATTGTAAAAATAATAATACGAGGGTGTCGAAATATCGTGCTTAGATACCGATCCTCACGGATTTATGTATTAACCCTTTCGAGTACGAGCGTGAGGTTTCAGGTGGATATTGAGGACAAGTTATTCAACTTGTCAACATAATCTTTAAGCGCAAAACTCATGTTGTAGTCTAACGAACGCCCGATTAACGAGACCAGTTTTCAAGGATTAATTTCTATCACAAGCGGATTTTTTCGAAGGACCAAGAACCAATTTCACTCTTATGATCCAAGGTTCCTCTAAATTGAATAGAAATAAAAAAATTCTATTCAGGACGCACCATCAACCGAAACCCCACAAAGAGAGCTCAAATAGCGTTTAGATTGAGATTTGCTAAATTTTACTGAGTTATCTATCGCTAAATCACTGAATATTATTCCATTTACGTGTGAAACTTGATCTCGCTAGTGCATGGATCCGAACGACTTTCCGATTTCGGCCAAATTCAATGTCAAATAAACACGTCCCGATTTTTCCCGACGACTCTAGGAGAAAAGCAAGAGAGAGAGAGAGAGAGACAGAGAGAGAGAGAGAGAGAGAGAGAGAGAGAGAGAGAGGTTGATCCGCGAGGGATAATCGATCAGGGCGAACTCGAAACAACTAACCCTCCTACATTGAAACTCGGGTTTGAATGTTCGCTAGAAGCCACAGTCGCTCACCATCTTCCTCCACATCGTCGCAAACCCGCTATTCAAAGGATATGCAAAAGGGGAAGGTGTGTTTAAACCAGCATCGTACGATGGCGACGGTAGAAGCGGGATCGCCGCGAAGAGCGAAGTGCTTTCTCAACGACGAGCGATTCGTAACAGTCGTCGAAGGGATAGACGCCGTCGCGACGCTTGGTATAATGCGGAAGTCGTGTCCAAGTCCGAGCTCCGTGGTAGCTCCGGTACTATATTGCTCTTGCTGCTTTTCGAGGTTTTGTTGGCCCTCCATTACACACCGCTACATATCATGTTACGGTAAGGCTTAACAGTCTCACGAAATCAGATCAATCCTCCACCGTACCTCGATTCAACGATACAACACTAGCAACTTTTGAGTGACACAATTAGTCCCAGTCAAGTAATTACATTAAATGTATAATAATTCCACACAATTTTTAATTCAAATTACTCAAAGGATTCATCTAACATTATCTTTCCATTTCTGATAAATTTTTTGGCCAATAAACAATTGTAGCACGATTAATCAAAAATGGATTCATTTTTAATACAAAGATTTTCCTAATTTCTCTATTTACTAAATTTTCAATACGATTAATTGGTAATAAAATTAACTTTTTAATAATCCGCCGATTATCGTTTTGGGTATAGTTTTCAGAGAGTGCAAAAAAATAAATAATTCCGTTGATATATTATGTAATGTGGAGTTTTGAAGTTATGTTTAGAACTCGATGCGCGGCCGAGACCTTGGGAACTTGGGTAAATGTTAGAAATATAATACATGTATAAAACTAATTATATGTAACTGCATTGTTACATTCCATGATATCTGCAAATATTCATTGCCTGCCAAGTTTCAAATTTCTAAACAAATTCCCATTATTTTCACGTCACTTATTAAAAATTGGAAGGAGGAGCAAAACGGGCACCGTCTTAACTTTCTAAAAAACGAATTGTCTCTGTACCTATGTTATGTTTGTTGAATACAAAACGTCCGGAAAAAGTTGAATTGTTGAAGAGATAAACATAATAATCCGAATCAAACCAGAATTCCTCGAAACATTCGTTTGAAACTTTTTTTTTTTTGAAAATTTGCTTGATCAAGAACTTGCTTCCAACTTTTTTTCCAGTCAAAAAAATTTTTTTGGTTACTGCATTACCGTGTTTCCATCGATTGATCGACAAAAATCAAGGGATTTGCCTTTCATTCTTATTCTTCGACGAGGTAATCGTGTCAGAGGAGAATCTACGTAAAAGAGAAGTAGGTGTTGGGATTTTATGTGTCGTTGAATCCCGCACACTTGCGGCCCTTATACATGCAGTATTACATATATAGGGGAGTGCGAGGCAACGTGGGCCACCCATTTGAAAGAAAATATGCGGGGCAAAGTGGGCCAGTCCCATATTTTTTTTAAAAACGCGTTTTTACAAAACAATTCAGTTGAATCATCCAATAGACGAGGTTTTTGAATCTATTTTGAGTGTTTAAATCGACAAAATCTGACAATAAAAATATCGAAAAAGGGGCAAAGTGTGCCACTCCCATATTTTTTTTAAAATACGCTTCTACAACTGAATTTAATGAGGAAAGGAAAGAGAAACTTCAGCAGATATCACGTTTAACAAATCTTACCTAACATTTGAAATTTACATTTACAAAAACAACTTTTAAAATTTTTTCATCTTCGAAGCAATCTGAAATTGTAAGTGGGTACTATAATATCTTTCCTGTTTACAAAAATCGCACGTATAATCATATTCACTTGAAAAATTATTGTTCTTTTTAATACGTGGCGTCGCGACGCTACCGCGTCTCTTGTTTACATAATATCATACATTTCCGAATTTGGGGAAGTGGCCCACTTTGACCCGCATACAGTTTTTTTTTTCTTTTTTTTTGGCTGACACTGAAAGTCGACTATTGGAATCGAGTGTCCGGGTCAAAAGCAGCAATAATACACTTCGAGTTTCGTGATTAAGTAATTTTTTTCTTAGGTGGCCCACTTTGCCCCCCCACTCATATGTATAAATATGTATATACAGGGAGGACACGGTGAAACTAGACAGTCCAATGCGGCTCCGTGAGAATTTAGGAAGCCTGATTGGCTACTGCCTACGGCCGCCAGTGCGTCTCATCCGAGCGGCGACTGTGTCCCCACGCGCCATCGGAATGGGCCAGTAAGGGTAGTGGTAGGGGCAAGGGACGTTACCTGAGCTGGTAGGGCAGACGCCAGAAACCAAGATTTATTTACTACTCGGTCTGCACGCATAGAGTGGGAACCGTCGGTTTGACGCGCAAGCGCATTTGCGCTGTCTAGTTTCACCGTGTCCTCCCTGTATGTATATATATAAGTGTGTGAATATATCTATATATACAATTCAGTACTCACGCTTCGATACCGCACTCAAACGATATCGTTCACTTTCTGAGGTGTACATGAAGGTGCACAAGGTACAAACATTTCAATCTTGCGCCTTGTTCTCGTTTTGAAACGTCGTATGTACTTTACGGACAACCATTTTATCCTAGCACGTCAGGCACTTCAGTGGTTCGACTACGTATAACACATGACCTTTGACAGCCACTATAGATGCTCGTATTCCTCACCCCGACGACCGAGTGAAAAAAATCTCGGGCACTCGGGATATTAAAAACAAATTCTTCATTTAAGATGATAATTATATAAAGCAGACATAAACTGAAAGACGCTGTCAAGAGTGAATGCGTTTTTTTCGTTCGTAAGATATTTGCCCCGTAAACTCAAAATATTGATTCTGAATACATATTCGAAATTTATTGTAGGGAACAAAAAAAAAATCTTTTCGAGAAAGTCGAGAACTTTGAAAAAGCTCATTTTAAGAATCACGAATCGAAGAAATAGATGAAACTAGGACTCTATTAAAAATTTCGGATTGGAAAAAGCACAAGTATATTTGAAACGCAATTTATTCTAAACGGTTTATCACTCTGGTATACTTTGATTTTTGTCCTTTTATCTTTATTCAGGATATCGTTGAGGCATGTACATTATTGAGTGCTAAACATTTCATATGAAAAATAAAAATCCGTGTGCTACTATATATATATATATATATACACATACACTAAGCCTATATGTTGAAGGCGAGACAGAGACGAATGTAAATCGATAGGGTGCGGAGCTATTTTGTAGGATCTATAACGATGCTAACCTGGGGGTTTTTTGACAGGCACCCCACTGCGAATCAACCTCAATAATGTGTGCCGTCAGAAACCAAAAAAAAAAAGAGAAGGACACGTAAAGAAACATCTTTGGGCCCTCTCGAAGTAGCGCTAACTTGCGCAAGTCGAGCGGTGGGTTAACTTTCACCGTTGAATACGAAGCGGTTTTTGAAGCGACAAGATTGCTGCAGGGTTGTTCCTCCATGCCTGGCTCGCCGAGGCACGCATCGGTCCCCTCAGGGCTAATAAAACGGCAATTTAATTCATACACTTGATAAACGTCAGGCGGCTGGGCGCGAGCGCGCGTTCAAGCTCTTGCGCAGTTTCTTGTACGTCACGGAATTCAAGGATTCTGCACAAGTCAAGCGTAAGGTATCGCAAATAGCGGGAAGGGCTTGTTTCACAAATCATCGCACCCGCGAGTATAAGTATGAAAATGGAGTTGGAGACTGAGAGTCTTTTGATATATCTCTGGAGAAAAGTCATTCGTTTGCGCGTTCTCGATCATATCCGAAAAAATAAAGATACGATTATCATTATCTAATCATCGCATCATGAGTCGCGTGGAAATATAAAGTCATAATTATTGCTTACCTTTCTACATTGTATACAGTAAAGGACGGTGTATCGTTATTTGTATTGATAGAGTTCGGCCCATGCAAAAACTTATTATATCATATTACAAATTGACACTGAGACTAACATAATGATTCATTCACCCGGAGCATCACTCCGAGACTCAGAAAGGGACTCACTGCGAGAGTTCGAAGAGGGCTCAATCCAAGATTCAGAAGGAGACGCACTCCGACATCTAGAAAGAGACTCATTCCGAAACTCGGAAAACGTTTCACATCGAGTCTTTGGTTTAACTAACTTTTTATTTGCAATTTCGGGCATAAACACAAATCGTGGTCTTTCAATGGGTGTGAAAGTCAATCCCGGTCTATAAAACAATATATTCCTAAATGTCGTATCCCAATTTCAGAGGCGTTTCAAATCTTGATTATAATGGCGAGAGCTAAATATTATTAAATATGGATATATCAGAGACATATATGTCCGGCTATTTAAGCCCTCATTAATATCCGATGGGGTCAGTAACTGGTACTTTGACATTCCTCCCTATTGCAACATGCATCTCGGCGCATAGATACGCGCACATATTAGCATATACCGTATGCATTGCAATCTACTGTACGTAGCCGGATAGCAGTAGAGCTTCTAAGCACCTACACACACATTATTTGCGTTCATCGGAGCACCGTCCGAGGAACGCACGTGTGTGTGGGAATCAGCGAGAGCAGGCGACTCAGAGAGAGAGAGGATGGGGTGAGAGCCGAGCACAGAGCTGTAGCACACAGCATCGCTCGACTCGCGAGGGTTGGAAGCCATCTGCATCACGATGAATGCCACTAGTCCGCCTCCCCTACGAAAAACCCCCTTCGCGTTTCCAACCCCTGGCGGGCGGCTCAGCATCGAACAGCCGGACGCTTTCACCATAGGTTCTCAACTTACCGGCTGTAATATGTACCTCAATCTTTACACACCGATATGCAGTACCATAATATTGAACTCGCGAAATTTTAGCGCTCCCTTTGTTCATCTAACCCTTCGTTTAAACTTTTTTTTTTTTCTTCATGTACGTTTAATCTTTATTTTTTTGTATGATACAATTCTGTGATACCACAAATTGGTAGAACAAGACTGTACGAAATTATCGATCTGACAATATGGTACGGCCACGAATTCAATTTAATTGCAGAGTGTTCTTAACATCATTTTCAACGATGCAGTTTTAAAATGGTGCGATTTTTGTATAATCAAAAATCAAGTATTTTTTGCAAAAAAAAATTAAAGTCTTTCAGCGTTAAGAATATTCAATCATGCGATACTTTCATGTCCTAAAGGCAGAAATAGTGTAAAAGGGTTTCTTACGTATTGAGCGTGTAATTATAACGGATTCTCACGGACAGAAAAAAGCGGTAATTAAACTTTTTCCGTAAAAATGAAAATATGATGAGAATTACCCAAGCTTCTCACGCAAAAATATAAATTCTTACATATAATTGACGTCTACGTACTTATATCTTATATGGGTGAAAAAATGCCATGAAGAAAAATGTAAACATGAAGTTTATTCAAGAGTTTAAAAGGTGGCTAATTAAAAAATATAGCTCTGTTGATAACCTTCTATAATAAAAAATAGAGGGTATGTGGGGAAATTTCATTTCATGGTGGTCACTTGATGGGGAATTATACAAGCCTGCAACTAGCAATCACTGTGCTAAATCGGTACGATAACGTGCGTTGTACCGTTGATACGTACATCTACGTAGATATGTATACACCTCGTAACATATATACATATATACATATGTATATATGTATATATACATATATATGCAGACGAGTTCACCGAACGATCGGATCCACCGCTCGTAGAATTTCGACAGAGATGCCCGGTGGTAATTTTGCAGTGCCGAAATTGTCTCGTTTCACGCAGCGACGTAAAATCGAAGAGCGAGCGAGAATAACCGACGGTAGAGGAATAGAAAAAGATAGAAGAGGAGATATATAGAGAGAAAGAGAAGAGCGCTGTGTACAGCGCGCGATCACATTGGTCCTTTGGTTCATAGAGCTTCGATAATTAATTCGAGTGGGGCGCGTGGGATAACGAATCGAGGGATTTCGTAATTGACTGCGGGACTCGACGGACCGAATAAATGGCGACTGACTCGACGAGTCGTGATGAATTATAATTTGCACCAGTGCAAACTCTACCAAATGTATACGCCCGTAGGTATGGCCACGGATTGATGTATCAATACTTATATTCACGTTGCGAATCCTCTCCGTTAACGATATTGTACAATTTTCTCGGGCTTCAACAAGCCATCTTTCTATCTAATTTGTGGCCATTTTTCTTACCCAATGTTGTATAATTGACCTTTCAAATTGTTCGTTTTTTTTGACCTTACAACAATAACAAAAATAACTATACTCGCTGCAGAGACTTGCTTGAATTTTAATGGTTTTCAATAACAAGTTCGTAGATTTTAACATTGTTGTTAATAAAAGAGCAATCGAAATTCCAACGGATCTGAAAAGTTGCAGTAGAATTTTACAAATTGCAACTTCATTATTTCAACCTCTTAAAAATCTAAGCCCCCTAACAAATTATGATAACTGTGCCCCCTGATATGCATATTATAATGATATCATGCCTGAATACTCCTGATGTAATATACAAAATTTGATCATCATATATTTTACTGAGATTAATGGTATAACATAATTTTTCACTTTTTTTTACTTTTTTTTTTTTTGTAAAAGTAATAATTGTGAGAAACTTGAACCACGTTGCGGATTATGACGAAACCACGTAATCCACGGAGTTAAAAGGGTGCAGTTATTGTAGGAATCACGGAATTGATAGGTGCCAACTTATAGGGATGGTAAATGGTAATATGGTATTAATAATTTATCGTGTGTCAGACACCAATGGTGATTAGTTGGTTTTGGGATAGGTGGCCATTCAACGAATCGCAACTATAAATCGTCTCCGTTGGTAAGAACGACGCTAATCAACGTTGGCGTTATCATTACCAATTAAATAGTTGTATATTCGCATCGGTTGGATCGCATTCCACGTCAAGTTACTTGGTATTACCGTAGTTGGTAAGTGATGCGAGTAATCGATTGCTTTGCTTTATTGAGATGGTGTAACGGAATAGGCAGCATAACCATAACCAATCGAATTATACATGCTGCTAAAAAAACGTTGTTGATCCATCAAATAGGTACATAGACAAAATGGCATGTTTAGGATAACCAAAGAATTAGTTGTATATGCTACGAACGCGACTTATTCATCGGTTAAAGATAAGACGATGAAATTTTCTATGTGACTTGTGAATTCGGATTCGCTAACTCCCTGCTAATTCCATCTTAGTTGCAACTACTAGCCACTCCACTACTTATGTCTCAGATAAGAATAAAAGAAAATGTCGGGAACGAAAGAAAGCATATCAAAAGCTCCAAGAGCAAGTTATACCACATACATTATAAACGCTCGTTCCGCAAACCAAGACACGCGGTCTGCTTTTCCCCTTCGAGTTTACCTGTCACCCCGATGACGACGCTGACGAGGGTATTCTCTCCTTTCTCTCTTGCATTACATGTACATACGCACATGTATATAGATATATATGTATGTATATAGAGCGCAGACTCTTGCAGTACATGTCTTGGTGTCTTGGCCCTTCTCGCTACTATAAATTTATATACATGCATCTATACGAGACTAGCCTCTCATCTCGTCTACGCGCCCTTTGTCCCCCTGGAATGCGTTTCGTATACACGTACTACCACCTCGAGCCTCTCTTCGTATATCTTCTACTATACGTCGTCTTCTCGATACATTTTATGTCCCGTATTTCGAGCATAGCACGAATTTTCATTATTATAAGCTCGATGCACGATCCCACCGGGAAAGTTTGCCACTTGAAATTCGCTTGGCCCGCTGGTCCTCCGATGTCATCGACACAGCCATACCAGGTGTTCTGTTAAAAAAAAAACATTCAACTCATCCCTGTCAAGCATTGTAGATCATCGACTTCGTGCCCTCTTTTTTTTTCTTCTTCTTTTGCTTTTTCTTCTTTTATACTGTCGTTCGTTACGAAGGTTCGATTTTGTAGCTGTCTGTATATTTATACATGTGTACACGAACATTGCGACTTCCAAGATCGATGCGTCTTCGTGTGGAATTTTTAGGCTAAGTGATGTTGTCATTTGGGAGAAGATGATCTTTGTGTTTTATGTTAAATAATTTTGTATATAAAGGAACGAAGAGTGCTGAATATGACGAGTGCTACATCAAATTCGATGCTCTATATAGTATTCTGAATGAAATCGATTTTCGGAGTACAATTCTTGCAGTACGGTATCATTTGTAGAAGAAAAAAAAACCCCAGCCAATAGAGGGAATTCGAAAAATGTCAAACCCCTTAAAAATAAAATATTATAACATTTCACGACAAAAAATCAATTTACACGTAAAAAACAGAAGGTGTTTTTTTTCGTGCGACAAAATAGAGCATAGTCAACGTCAAATAACAAGAAATAAGAAAAAGGGTAGTTTTATCGGATCTGCCGTTTCGATCGAAACGTCGAGTGCACCGCCGAGGATAGAAGAAATCGCGAAAAACGTAATTAACGACGAATTGCTCACTCACGCTATGGTCCATTTTCTCGATGCCAAAAATCACGTTAAGCTTAAAGCGTAACATTGATATCGGCAAGTTTATCTTTGTTATATCTTGTTTTAACAAGTTTGTTTAATGTTGAAGAATGAAATTTCCGTCTTGAAGCCCGCACCGGGGCTTCGCCTTGAGCCCATCAAGGGCTTCATCCCTGGACCCCACGAGGGACTCCGACCGTAGACTCCGTGTAATAGGTACAAAAAGTAACGTCTTACACGCGGCCCTCAAGTTGCCAATTCCGAATCATTTTCTTTCTATTTTAATGTTTAATGGGATTTAATAAATCCACATTTCACAAGTATCCGGTTAGTGCAAATTTCCAAAATATTTACCAGAGGAATTCTCGAAAACTGATGCTCCTCGATGTCAAAGAATTGGAGTATAAATTTTATGAAGGAAAAAAGGAATGATTAAAAATTTGGATGTAAATATCTCGGAAAATGTGAAAGAATGGAAAGTGTAATTTGTGCTTATTTTATCGCGGCAAATGTAAAATTCGCTTGTCAGTTGTATCGTTGGCCACCGTGATATCGACAAACATACATTTTTCAAAACTATGCGTTGGAAAACTGCGCGATATATAGAGTCTAAATCTTCAACTTCCCTAAATTCTGAAATCATTATCGTATTATGGACATTCCAATAAGGCCATCCCTATTTCGTCATCGCGCTTCATCCATGTATCGCACAAAGCCCGCAGTTTGCGTTTCGGAGTTGGCTACGATGATAATATGCATGCCGAAGCCGAGCACGAAGAAACTTTGTTTCTATTTTCAATATAAACAGCTCATATAAGGGAGGCTCGCCCCATCAATTCATATATTGCTATAACTATGTAGTATACATATATAAATGCTTTTCGGAGAGTGACAAGGAAAGTAGGATCAGGAGACGAGGAACAAGGTACAATCTATAGTAGAGGGTATACATAATATATATTCTCGAAAATAATTCTGTCGGGCACAGGTGAGGGTCAAGTTTTTCGTGGTGTAAGGGGAAGCGAATGAAAAACGGCTGGTGGAGAGCCACAGGAGACGCGTCAGGACCACTTAGCGTGTGTCTTCTTCGACTCACGGGAGACTCGTTTTCACATGCAAAAGGGACGTGCGACTGAGACGCCGCGGTGCATCCTCGAGACACACTCGTCGTGGCTATACGACAATTTGCATAGGCACGTCCCCTTTTCCTTTCCTTCTATCTCTCTCATGACGTACTACCGTCCTTCTTTCACCTTCTCCGATAATATCTCCCTCTCTCTCTCTCTCTCTTGTCCATACACCGTGTCTATACTTTGTTCGGTCTCTCGCGTTTCTCGACACCCCTCTCAATTGTCATTAAAATTTAGGCCGGAGAACCAAACAATCGTACACAGCCGGGAACGTCGTCGTTGTCGCCTCAGACGGAACATCTTGACCAGCACGTACACGCAATATATTATACTAATACGCGTCTATCGGCATATGTCTGTACACGTATGCAGGTGAGATGGACGTATCGAGGCAGCTCGATATAGTTCTTGTTTTTTTTGTTTTTGTTTGTTTTTTTTTTTTTTTTTTTTCTTTTCTTCATTAAAGGTAAAACCATATTATAATGAAGATCATGTCCCTCTTTGACTTCCGATAATACAAGATTCTCATATTGTTGGCCGATTTTTTAATAGGCTCGATGACACTTGGCCCTGTCCCAACCGATCCAGGTCCCGTCTCTATCAAAGGAATTGAAAAGAGAGAAAGAAACTGAAATGAGGGCGGGGGGGTGACGAGAAGTCTCGAAATTCGCATAAATGAGATTGATACGACTTTAAGTTACTCCTGACGAGAGAAACGCGAGCCCGAGCTTCAGTGGGATATATATATGCGGTAGCTCACTCGAGATTCCAGTCTCGTCACAGAGTCATAGTCGTCACCCCACGTCATTCACGCCACGTCCTTGTAACCCCGACAATCGTTTTCATTATTCTTCTCCTCTATATGTATATATATATATATATGTATATATGTATCTCTTTTTTGCCTTTGTGCATGACTTCTGACGATGCAAATTTTAACTAAGGCAATTCGCGCGACTCGTGATACTTGCCCGAAATACTTTGAATTCCGTTTACAATTGATTGCATCAATTTGTCGTGGAAGTTTTGTTTTTGTAATAACAAAAGTAAAAATATTATCGCCGAAATCTTGCGAAACAGTTACTAAACTAATATCAGAGGATTTGCATCAGCAGTAGATAACATGAGATACGACCGATAAGTGGAGAGCATTTAAATCCTCATTCGCGGTATATCTCTTCGTTTTCGTCGTCTACTATTTCGGCCGCGATTTCTCCTCCAGAGTTGGCCAATACCCATATATAAAGAATGTAACGATAGGCCCAATGATTAAATCAAGTAATGGCAACAAACCGTTGGTTACCACCATCAGTTATATTCCGTAGCAGTGCGTACGTGCTTCCAGCACCGAATAATAGCTATGAACCGTTATTGGCTCTCGGTATTGGTTCAACTCCAAACCAGTGGTGGCTCGAATAGGCCAATGTTCACTGGTCGAGTTAAGGCTGAAAGCAGTGTGCCAGTGCTGGAGGCACACATTAATACCTTACTTCCAATACGATTCTCACACATGGCAGCATGTGTGACCTTATCGACAATTTAAATAACCTTTTGCACTTGGGCAACATTTTTATTATAAAATGTTACGACGAACTACGAAATATAACATTTCTTGCAACGTTCTATTAAAATCTTTGCATTACACGTGCTATTACAAAAAATGTAAACCCCTTGGAAAATGATTCACTTTTTGTGCTTGTCACGTGGTACTTTTATACGAGGGTGAAAGATTTAGAAAATGCAATTTTTGATAATTTGTAAGTGACCGGTCCTCTTAGGAATGGCAAAAATATTTGTACCCTCAATATGGGCTTCGAAAAACTGTTGATCATGCTATTAATTTCGTTCTTTTTACATCTCGACAATATTATATCAAACATATATATATACTATCTTTTGGTCTGTGTGTATATGTGTTATTATAGCGACAAATACTATTTGGTATCTACGTACATATTGTTGGTACATAAATGCATGCATATTGTATGTAAAATCCCAAACATATCGGGAGGTACGGTCTACCTACTCGGTAAATATGGGAACCGGGCGTTATGTAGAACAAGTAATAAAATAATTTTAACGACCTACTTGAATTATGTGCGGTACAAATAATAATATCCCCGCGATAAATAATAGCGCGGAACGCCGCACCGTACGCTTCTGGGTTCTATTGCTATGCCGTTGTGGCTCTCGTCCCCTGACTCCCCCAGCACGTTGCCCTGTATACCGTTGATAGACCGTTCTGAACCGTACGGGACGACCCCCGGTCTTCGAAAAACGAGGGGGATGAGAAAAAAACGACGTCCCGCGCTCTTCACGCTGTCCGGGACGCACCGCAGCTATGTCAAGCATAGAATTCATAGCATTTATATATAAGTATATACATGGGAGCCCTGGAAACGTACGAAAAATCACAGCCTGCACCCCGGTTCACTGGAGGGTGCCTCTCTCAGGGCCTCTCACAGTACAGTGCATAATTACTTTATATTAAAGTGAATCCTTCACGCTACTTATTTATTAACGTTTTCCCAAAACTCTCTTCTTTGAATACTCTCTACAGTTTTCTAGTGAAGTTTCCACTGAAGCATTCAGGGGAATTACTCGGTAAGACATAATAGTGATAACACAAGTATTATGGTAATTCGATAAAAAATTTCTTGCGTTAATCACGATTTTATGTCAAATTTGAAAAGTGACAGAAAGATCGAAATTCGGCGAATTCAGAAGTATTTCGGATTTTTTTTTTTTTTTTTTTTTTTTTTTTTTTTTCTTTTTCAAGTTTGAAAGTTACATAAATACATTGTAAAATTAACATGATTTTTGTGTAAAAGAGACAGAACACAGCACGAAAATAAAAGTGCAACACTATAATATAATATTTTCAATTTATTTCTGTTCTTACTGGATATATAGCGGTGTTTTCGACACTACATTTTTGTTATAGGGATTCGTCTTTACGTGGAAATTCGAAAGATCGTCGACACGACATATAATTGAACGCGTAACCCCATTCGATTTTTCGCAAGTGTTCGTTACTCTTTAGGTTTTTTTTTTTTTTTTTTTTCCATCAACGTTGAACGCGTAGACCGTTTTTATTTCAATTAGCAGTGCTGACGCAGTGTTGCCTTTCTGCATCCAATTTAACTTTTAACTTTCAAGTATTTTCTTAAACGTTATTCAAACTAATTGGAATTATGAGAGGATAAAATTAATATACTCATGAGCGAATTAACTAAGTGGCTTAATGTGATAATTCAATTGCTTAATCCATAAACATTAAACAAATATTTTTTACACAGAACGAAATAAAGAATTCTATGCTCATCTAACGATAAAATCATTTCTATGAGGAAAATGCGATTTCAACTGTAAATAAAGATTCGCCTACCAAGAGACGATACCGTTGGCAAAGCTTTTTAATTGGTAATAATTATAAATAAGATATATATTTACTCGATTTATGAGGAAGAGAATTGTATCCGATATGAGTTATGCTCATCTAATGTTTTTATATTTTTAATAATTTTTTTTTTCACTGGAAGCCTTTGAATTATCCGTAAACCGAAAGTCGCTTAACGAGACACGTTTCATGCACGGTCGGATGACCCGTTAACTGAGTGAAGCAATAAAATTTTATTGGTCGTGCCTGTTTTCGCAGTTCACCCACAAAATTGAACCGGAATGCATAATGGTATATATCTCTATGACGCCGATTTGCCGGTACAGGGCCAGACCCTCGCACTCGCAGTCAATGCACCTCATTAGATTTACAACTGGCCCTGCCATAAATGCGAAAAGCAGTGCAACCTTTCCACGATCCCATAACGGTGAATCACCAGTTTTCAGAAGTTGGATACGGATTAAGTATACTATAGCCCCGTATTCATACTCTGCCCCGAATATGAAGTATTCCACACTGAGTAAACTAATTGGTAAAACCAAACCAAGATGCAGCTGCGCGTGGTGAAAGAAATATTTACCTGATTGTAATAAATATTATTCCTTTTAATTAACCTAACATTTCTGTCGAATATTCAGTTGGTCTGACCAATTTGTTTTCTCAGTGCACGACTAATCGCACATGTTTTGGAGGTGAAAAATGTAGCATGGCGAAAATATGTCCTCCTACTAACGGTGTAACACCCCGTTTATGGTAAACATTTTTTAAAGATATGTATACTGATATGCTTTCACATAATTACATAAAACAGACTGGTTATGTATCGTCTATTGAATAATAGAAATAATGAACCTCAATATTTACATCCGATTGTGTAAAATTCAAATTAACATTAGTAAAGTATAGGTGGTTTGCTCAAATAAAACAATGAATTTTTTTTTTTTAAATCACTAAAATATACAGGGAGGACACGGTGAAACTAGACAGTCCAATACGGCCGCCAGTTCGTCTCATCCGAGCGGCGACTGTGTCCCCACGCGCCATCAGAATGGGCCAGTAAGGGTAGTGGTAGGGGCAAGGGACGCTACCTGAGCTGGTAGGGCAGACGCCAGAAACCAAGATTGATTTAGAACAAAAACATTACCCCTCTCCGTTCTCTCTGGCTGGCCCGACTACTCGGTCTGCACGCATAGAGTGAGAACCGTCGGTTTGACGCGCAAGCGCATTTGCGCTGTCTAGTTTCACCGTGTCCTCCCTATATATATAGTATATATATATATATATATATAACTGCAGGCATTGCTGCCGCATGTTTTTCATACGCCGCATTCCGGTAGATTTGGCGTAATTCGATAAAAAAAATGAGATAATAAAAAAATAAAGAAAAAAAAATGGTACTTTTCATGAAAGAAATAAAGGAATAAAGTGGGCTCGGAACGATCGGGATAATTGTAAATCGACAAATAAAACGTGGCATTCGGCTGTACTTGTGTTCGTTCGGTATTGGCCTTTTTGTACAAGGTGAGAAGGGAGATAATCAAGAAGTGAGTACAGAAGAGATTAAACTGTGAGGAAAATAGCAGGGTTCGCGGCTGGCGGGTATGGCGAGTAGCCTTTTCTACTGTACCTCGATCGTTTCTCGCTTTGGTAGCGGTGATTTAAAGCGCCGCTGGCGTAGGGCCGTCAGTCAGACGATGAGATTATTTGGATCCGGTGAAATGGCAACGATCGAGCTTTGTAATCGTCGTTCGCGTACTCCTCGATAAAGACTTTGTTAACCGCCCTTGGCGCACTCTCTAACCACGACACTAGCGCACCAGCAGCAATACCAGCAACAGCGCCAGCACCACCATCAGCAGTAGCAGCTTTACGAATGCCCCTGATTTCTACCCCTGGTCGCTCCTCCCTCTTCGACATCGCGCATTCTCTCATTATTCGAACGCTAAGAGCGAAAGCCCCCAATAGAATCACCTGTTGGTACCGCAATGCACACTCGCGAAATTCTATCGACGTCCTCGCCATTAACCATTGCCAAACATTTTATAGCCAGCTCCGCGAGCAAAAGAGACAAATTTTTTCACTGCCCAATCAATAGACATAAGATCTGTAAGTACAAATTCTGTATAATAACAAAAAATATCAATTTTCTATTTCTTTTCGTTTGATACGACTCACGAACTAGATTCGTAACATTCATAATTGAATGTTTTATTGAAGTAACGTTTTAATTATTCAAATTGGATTTATAAATTAAATCTATATGAAAGTCAAAAATATAAATTTCAATCGCTAGAGGGCCCAAAAACAAGGTCTATTTTCACTATGATTTTTGGATAAAAGTATGATGTACAGACAAGATCGCAATTTTCAACACAATTGATACTTTCGTCTTTTAAGAAAAAATATTTGTAATATTTGTATTTGTCTCTAAATAAAACATAAAAATCATAATAACGATAATAATTTAGCATGGTCTATATTAAGAGTATCCTACTGGCCTGACCCAGTAGCTTGAACTGCTATATTACGAATTCGTAGTATTGGAAATACGATACAAAAGTGTATATAGCGTAGCTATAAACGTATGTAAAAGTGCGGTAGCGCAATATGCAACGGAGAACGCGCCATCGAGTATCACAAACATTGATTTGAATGACAAAGACCTCCCGCGCTCTCCCGTTGTCGGACTGACTTATTGTACTACTTTTCTATCTTCCTCTTTTGCTCACTCGCCACGAATGCCACAATGTCAAGTATTTCAAGTGTACGTCGCACTTTGCCCTATCGTTCCTCTTTTTCTTTAGCTCTATCAATCTGCACTTACAACTCCGTTTATGTACCACTTGCCGCGTCTCGCTTGCTATCACTGATATCTGCATATAGTTCAGCAATGGCAATAGCAATAATGTCCACATTTGCCTACATTTTCTTTCACTCGTATCATAACAATTCTTCAAAACTGCCATTTTTTCATATTAACAATTGCATACGCACAAAAATCGATCGCTGCCCTTGGTTGTAGAAACTCTGTATTAGTCAATTTTTTTCTTTACTTTGTTATTTCATACAAGGTATGTGGGATATAATGTATTGGAATTCAACAAAAAATTTGACTCACAGTTTGTAAATAAAAGTACATGTTTCGAGTGTTCAAGATTGCAAAAACGGCATTCACACATTTTTTCCTATGCGACTCTCTGTCTGTATCGTACGTCAACACAATATCGTCCGTGCAGAAGTTTATTCAGGGCTACGTATTGGGCACGTATAATTTTCCTTGACACCTTTTCCTCAACACAGAAGAGGGTGTTGAACTCTCAAACAACCGAGTGACAGCGAAAAATTTCCTTGGGGCTAGGGACTCGGAGTTGCATAGTCGATCGGGCAGGCTCGGTACTTGCGAGAAGCGCTGTGGCGCCGTATCCATCTCTCGACCGGCCGACGAACTAAATTCCGTGGCGCATGTGCGTGAGTGCCCGCGGCGCTCGAAAAGCCTGCTCTGCTTGCGCCCGAGTATTTGTATTGATCGCTCTCGATTTCACTTTAACAACAACAATCCTTAATAATCAATGAATTAAGTGAGATGATGAATTTAACGTAGCGATGAGTCAAATGCACGCTCATCCTCGGGAGTGTGGCTCGTATATAGACATATAGATAGATAGGAAGATATGTTTATTCATATACGTATGCAGAGAGAAAAAAACTTTTCGTTTTTTAAGGAATCAAATTTTATCTCGGTTTTGGTTTTTTGGTTTTTTGGTTTTTTGCTTTTTTGGTGTTTTGGTTTTTTTCAACGGCAACAGAGGAATCTTTGAAAAATCTAGGCGTTTGAAATATTAATAAAAACATCGATTTTGGTTAAATATAATGCCAAAAGATAAATTTCTTTTGTTTAAATTTACAGTCTTTTCGGTTATCAAAAATTTCGGCGAAATTAAATAAAACTTCTTTGTATGTAGATTAAAATAATAATTTTTATTTCCTTCGTGTTTCAGAATTGTACAAAAGGAACCGTCCAAAAATCATGACATTTCATGACGCAGAATGAAAAAAATCAAGCAGGTAAGAATAAAAATAATATGGTAAATCTCAAAATAGAATTACAATAAATGACGATTCGATAATATTAAAGAAATAAAAATTCTATCTGTGCTAAAAAAACCTGGAAACTTGAGTAATTTCTCTGTTTACAATCTGTCATGCGTAACGATGTTTCCGAGTTAGGGGTGGCAATTATATCTTGAGGGTAGCTACGCAGGGGTTAATTTTAAGTGTTGTATTTTTCTAAGGCCCCCCTCGAGGATACCTTCCTGTCGCTCTATACAAGCGGTCATTTTATTGAGGGAAAAAATTTTACTGTCGGATTAACTGCGGACCAAACGGTACCTCGGTACAGGGATTATCGTGAAGGTTTGTATTACGGTCAACCGGTCCGCAACTCGTTAATGCTCTATTTTCGGATTCGAGAAAAATCCCAAGTGACTAAGTCCAAACAATAGAACTTTTTTCCTCTCTATTTCTTGGGTTTACGAGGCGCGACGTAGGTACCTGTTCGCCATCATGATGATTGACCTTCTTCGTAAGCCATGCTATGTAGTCGAATATAGGTGCGACGATCCTCTCTGTTAGGGAAAACAGGAGGACACCGAGTGTCCGCATAATTATCAATGAGTCATTGTTGTGGATATAGACGATAGCTGGCTTACAACTTAATCTTTTCTAAGCTCTTGATTTTACTGTCTTTTATTATAGGATTTGCTTTCGAATGTCAACCTATTTTCCGACTCTAGCGGTATTTCCAGTGGCTCACTACTAGCCTTTCCTAACTTCAATCACATTTTCTTTACCTCTCGATGCTCGTATATAGACAATAATTATTGCCATCATTTTTTTATTGCGTTTGCCTCTTCGATCGTCGCTTTTATGCACTTCGGTTGTCGCAATATTTCTACTGCATCTTTTACCACTTGTGCCGCTTATTCAATTCTTTTTCAATACCTTTGGAACAAAAAAGTTATATCCCGCAAAATATTTTCGTTCCGATTATACAACATTTATGTATATCCATTTAAAAAATTGCGTCTGCATATCGTATTGTATTTTGCAGCTTTCTAATATTCAATCTATAGTTTTTCCATCAGTTTCGCAGGATAAACATTTTTTTTCGTGATTATTGGGTCTCAAACAGTGATATGAAAATAAACAGGAAGAAAAGCACGGACACAATAAAAATTTCGTTCCTCAACATTTAAGTAAAAGTAAAAGTAGTTGCTCAGCTACTGTCACTTTTACGGGTATAAGCGAAATACAAAAGCTCGTGCATGTCCTAGCATTTACTGGGATAGCAGATGAAAGGAAAGTTGAATTTTTTTTTTCTCTATAAACCATCATGAACAAGATAAAAGCATCAATGACGAAATAGTAAATTTGGATACGAGTGCGAAATGTGATAGGTTTATAGGTGAGTCCGACGTTTTCAGGACGAAGCTCATAGTGTAGGGCGCCTCTGGTGCCTCGTGTGGTCGATGTCGATACTACGTTTCGTTCTGAAAACGACATACTTGACTCTAAGGGCATCATATTTTGCACAAGTATCGAAGCCATCTGTTTTGTTTATAACAAATGCATTAAAAAGTTTCACAATGTGTATCGTCTCGCCTGGAACATGCATCGCAAATAACACAAACAAGGTCCGTCAATTTTTATAAATAAGGAGCAGCCTAAAATATTAATTTCAACTTTATTTCTTGAATTTCTTGAATCGAGGCGATGAAATTTTCGTAACGTTTTCTTGTAACATTTTCGTGGCTTTTGTGGCAAAAGTTTTTCTACCAATGCCCCGCGGTACTTGCATCAATTATTTCGGATGGTCTTTGAGGATTCGAATAATCCTCTGTCGAGCTCATTGTCAATTATCGATCTTTTTGACTTTTCCCGAATCGAAACAGCGTTCTTTATTTACACAAAAATCACGATCACTAAGGCCCCCACGGAATATACGGATGATTTATATACGATTCGTACAGAAAACTGAGAAATCGGCTCAATATAAAAGTTGCCGCCTGAGCGGTATCGCGTAGAGAACGCGATAATCGTCCCTTTAGAAGCACGCCGTGCTAACAAGAATCGTGTCGTGCACGCTCACTTTTCGCAGAACGTAATCCGCATATCTGGCGTAGTTTCTCTGATGTAACATTTAAGGAACTACACAAAATGCCTAAATATAGACGCTCTAGAAAACGCGCAAAATTTTCAGGCATGCCTCAGAAAAATGAGATTATATGCTCATTTTCTTATTCAATTTTGCAGTTTTTTCTCAATATATTTCGAATTTACCGATGTTTCAAGAGAATTTCATGTTGAGCATTTGTCACCGTTTTTCAGATGTGAGACAAACAAGAAAATCTAAATCGAACCTTGAAGAAGATAAATAAAAAATTCACTTTCCGTTACACAAGAAATACGGCAGTGACCTCCAAATTTTTATTTTTCGCACCCATTAAAGGTAAGAAGCAAGAAAAAACAATCAAAGTTGAAAATGAACCACCGTATAATACGTGCGCAACGTAATAAGTACAAGATAACGAAGCTTCGCGTTCTGGTAAGGGACGGCAGCCAGCCATTGTACATTGACATACAACCGCTTGTGTATCGGCATATACACTAAATATTGCATATACACAGCAGTGCACACTGAAAAGTTGGATTCACTCCGCGAAACGGGATTCTTGGCTGCGTCTTGAGATCGCCTTTACCGAAAGCTTTCACGCTTCGTTTAGCCACGAATACACCGACTCTGTGGCGAATCTCCGCTGCTACGTATATGGCTCCAAGTTTCCCTCATCTCATCACTTACGATCTCCAGTTATTCATTTATTTCCTTAATATAGTATATCTAACATTTTTCCACAATTTCCCAGAAGTCATAAAAAATAATATCTTATTTTGATAGAACACCGAAAAATGAATGATAAAAAAAGGAACACTTTCATTTTCGTGTCCTTTTTTTGGTAAGATTTATTCTCAAACATTATTTTTCTCCTTTTACCAAAATATGTCTAATAATCTGTACCAATATGCCAGTGTATTCTAAAAGTAATATTCCACCTCCATTACATGGATAAACTTATAAAGCCAATCCATAACTAATATGATTGTTGCATCGTGTCACTCTAGGTACGTGTAAACAGAACGAAAGAACTTTTTCCAAGTACGATAAGACCAAACGTGAATATGTAATAACTGTATTTATATGAGCGCTTTTCTATTTGTGTTCCGGTAAGAAAGCACCAAGCCGCCAATGTAAACAATATTAGCGATGAATGGATCGTGATAAACGTCTTTGTACAATGTCTAAGGATGAATTAGTATGGGTCTAATATTGAAACACGTTATTTATCGCCCTTTGTGTGATTTCGTATTTCATACAATTTTCGAAACTCATACGATTCTGTTATGCAATTACAGAATGAAATATGCGGGGTTAATGATGTCTTTATATTGTCACTGAATTTCCGTTACGAATCTATATTTCGTTCGACCTTCAGCTTCGAAAGAGCAGCATTACGAAATGAACTCGTTGAAAATAAATCTGTGTTATCCAAAGATATTCCATAAGAGAGTATAAACTCTCTCATTGCTTCGTGACAGTCTGTATTTGTGCATTTGGTCCATAATCATGCAAGGTAAATTATAAGCTCTGACGTTGGCAGTAAAATATATTGATGATGTAAAGAAAGCTACTAAAATCATGATTTACGGAAGCTTAGTAAAACAAAAAATTACTATTCAATGCAATTAAAGGAAAAAGTAATTCACTTTCACTGTGTAATATTTTGAGAAGAACAAACTGACACAGGTACGCCATCATTGATCGAAAAATTCTCGGTCAACTTTAATTGTTTCCCAGTATTACGTATATTTTTTCACGTAAGAATTTTTTGTTCTTTCTTCCATTTATCAAATCTTGGCCATCGATGTTCCGGTAATTTTATGTCGATGAGTCGAACCATTAAAATAATAATTATCAGAAAATTCGAGAAATTTCGAAAAATGTTCAGGAACATCTAGAAGTTTTGGGAAACTAAAAAATGGTCAAAAAAATCGGGAAATCACCTTGTATAGTGAAACCCGAATCATGTACAAAACGCTTTTACCACGAGCTTGATCATACGAAATAAATAATTGGAAATTGAGTTGCATTAGCAAGGCTAATATGTCGTACTCTAAGCAAGCGGCATATTTCCAAATGTTGAAAAAATCGCTTCAGGGACAAGGTCACGGATTCTTTGTTCCAGAGTGTCTTAGAGTGAAAAATTCGAGATCGTTGGACATGTGACTGTGGAAAATAACTGATAAACATAGAAGAAGGGGCGAGCTGCGGGGGGGGGGGGGGGGGGGTTGTCAGGAGTAGCTTTGGTAAAGTACGGTTAGTCTGACAGACGCGTGCGTACGACGACGACAACAACAACAACAACAACAACAACACACAATGAGAATCGAAGGCGTCCGTTCGTCGGAAATTGAAGGCGCGCACGGACGAGGTGCCCTTTTCCCTGGGCTGAACCTTACATAGAGTATACAGAGAGTTTGAACATACGACAAAGAGAGTGAAAGGGCGAGTGAGAGTGACTACACAGTAGTAGTTCTGTGGTATATTATAGTATACTTATTGTCGTGGGCTATTCACCGGCCGCGGCTATGATTATCTATGACGCATTCTTCCATTATAGTATCTCGCGTCGGCAACAGGTCCTACTACGTTCGAATCTATAGGGCGACTACCCCGCATTACCGGCGTGTAGTCTTTCTCATTGGCTACATTATTCGTACAACTATATAATATACTAAAGTGTGTTAGACACACCGCAGTCAAACAGTCAGTGGCCTTTTGCCACGGACTATTGAGCAACGTCTTTAGAGAGTTCGAAAAACGACACGATTGAGACGACGAAAAAACGAACGATGGAATAAGGAAAACGTAGGATTACACGAACTTCGACTCACTCTCCACTGTCCGAAGCTCGAGCTACTCTATGGATAACTTTTATCGCGGTTGCTCCAAAGTATCAAACTTTTCAAACTTTCCATCGCTATAATTACCCCTCAGATTTAATAACTCTTATCATATTTATTAAATTCGCTTGACTCCTGTTATAATTATATTATGATCGTGTAATTTCATTGGACGGTAACATTTATAAAATGGTCAATGTTGAAGTTTTTTTGAAAAAATCTTATATCCCAAAATCACAAATTTACAGATTATATCAAACTATCTATTGCTATCTATTATTCTTATTGTTTCTTGTAAGTGTAAGCAAAAAAACATGTTTATGGACCTTTTTGTTGTTTTTTTTTGCCATCAACGACAAATCACAATACGAGAAATAAATGGCAATAATTGGAACACGTAATTCGGTGTAATTATTCGGCAAAGAGACGAAAAAGCGTCACGACCTCAGGACACGAATCCACAGGTGAAATAACTTACTTCTTGCTATTAATCTCGGCAATTTGGCTTTTATTATTATTATAGTGATAGAAGTCAATCGGTGGTCTATGAGAGGGTATTGTAAAGGCGCGTTTGTGGATATTCGATTCGGTGCTTTTGCCTTATTCCACCCTCGAACGCGCTTCTTCCTATAGCGCTCTACTCTGTGCTATATAAGGGATGAATATATATTTGGCACAATGGAACCGAGGCCTCTTATACTCTCCCTTCTCACTCTTTCTCGCACTTTTGTGCTGCACTTTTCCTCTTTATCGCCGCTTTTTTTTCGTCCTCATTCACGTGTGCCTCAACTCCCCGTTTCACATACACAACCTATAATAAAGAGGTGGATTTCGCGTCTCACGCAGCTTTGAATGCCTGCACTAGCATAATGGCCGATGCGCCGATATGCCATTGGGATTATTTACACGCCATTTGGAGGCTTTTCCGTCAGCAAACGCGGTGCAACTCAAAAGAGACGAAAGGAAATATATGTACACTCTGGCACAAGGAACTGCCGATGCGAGGCACGCGTCGACCCTCCGATTCATTACTCGCACACAGTGCACCAACTTGGCATCATCTTATTATTTCCCCGGATTCCATATAATTCCTTTTACCCTGAAGGTATTCCTTGCGTTGCCGTTTTTCTTGATTTTTTTTTCTGTTTTTTCCGTTATTTTTTCACGCCTCCCTGCTATTGCAACGCTAACGATAGCAAAAGTACGTAGTTTGATATTAATGTTACGGTGTCGAGTCTACGTATACAGAAGTGCGGCGAGTGTGAACGCACTTATGAACAACACACGTGACTCGACTTCCAAACAAATATGTATTTAACCATTTATCCGATGTGTTATTAAGCGGCCTAAAAAAAAGCCAATATGCAATTTATAACCTGTTTTTTTCCCAAAGCTCAATCAATCGTGCGTTACATTTGGAATTGTAATAAGCGATGTCTCAAATTTGTTCACATATAAAAATTGGAATTTTAATTAGATGGAGGTGTGTTAGTGTGTAAAATCATTGCAATGGCTTAATTTCTAGTTGATTAGACTGGTTTTCCGCCGTGTATCGTATACGGAGTTACTTCGCACCGTGTGGAAAGAAAGTTTTCAGCGGCCAAAACCCCGAAGCAAAGTAAATTGTGATTCGATAAGTGTTATTCCGTAATTTCATTGAAACGTGATGTATTTCCTTATTTCCCTGCTGATCATTGCTGTTTTTTATAGTAAACTTGTAGGAAAAATTGAATTCCCAAAAGTGAAAATTATTATATGAGTAACTTGAAAAAAGGAAGTGAATTTGCAAGTAGAAACAATAGAAACATGTAATTTGCGCAATTTTGTTCAATTGTATAAATTGGATGTGGTGAAACCATGGAGAATGGTGGTGTATCCGAAAACTGTGGAAAAGCGTTCGCGGAAAAGCACGAAAGAGAAAAAACGATTAGTGTGCTGTTCGTAGCCCGCATCGTTGGAGAGAATCGTCCGCATAGGTCCGAAAACGGTTCCGTGAAGAGACGTCGATCCGGTCATCCCGCAGCGTAGCGCGCTTTTCACACACATACACGCACATACATCGACATACTACGACTATATTTGCGGCAGGTTCACACGCGCAAGCGCACGTATTACGCTTGGTTGTGTGAACGCGCGTAGTCCCACGGGCCACCGGTGTTCGGTTGAGCCGCGCGGCGTCACGAAAACCACGCTCAGCCTGCAGTGGAAGCGAGACGGACGTAGAGAAAACACGAGGGGTCGCGTCGTGGTAATAGTGACGTCACTGAGGCAAACCACGCCCCATTTCTCGAGCGGCGCGTGGTATTGGACGAGCGAAATGATGGCAGGCCAGCTTGCCAATCGATTGCGAGCTCGTGGTTCGAGCTCCCTCGGCAGTAGCGCTCGCTGGGTGGCGGCACGTTGCGGTAGTGGGAGAGAACTCTCCCCGCCGGTGGGGAATCTGGTGGAGGGGTAACACCGTCGACGAGTGGAGCGCCTCGGCGGAGAGAGGGGCTGTGACTGGCGAGACCGCCTCGGCAGGAAGTGAGCCCCGTAGAGGGCCCCCGTTACGAACAGTTGGGACCCTAAGGCGAAACCTACAAATGCTCAGACGGTTCCGTTCTTCCGAGCAGAGTGGACCTCGCTAATACGGTTCGCTCGCTTGAGTAACAACAAAAAAACCGAAAAACGTGCGCGTACCGATACATACAAACGGTGAAGAAAATATATCTGAGTTATTGGAGATAAAGGGTGGCGGTGAACCGGTTGTTTTACGTGTTAATAATATTTTTAAAAAACATTATATATATATATTTATATATATATATATATATATATGCATACGTGTGCATATGTATTAATATATTATGGTGTGAAAAGCTGTAATACGAAAAACGAACAGGAGAAATTTTTTACACGAGTTTACACTCGAAGTATACCGTGTGCGTGTTCGGCTCAATCAGTGGTGATTTAATATACTGTGTCAAGTCTAAAACCAAGTTGTACGAGAATGCCAACAATGTCGGTGTAAACTGAGGATACTTTAACGCGGATTATAACGACGCATGTATCTTAATTTTCAAAAGTATATATCGTGTTGTCACGGTATTACGAGCGAGATTCGTGAAGCCGGTGTACGGTGTTGAGGGTTCGGGAACGAGGATAAACGTTACGGAGAGCGGGAGTAAATCGTCGAAGAAAGGGGACTATAGAAGGTTTGAAGCGCCTTCGAAAGTGATAGTGCATTCAGTTCTGGTTCGAACACGGTGACGGACGGACGGACGGACGGGAAAACAATATTTTTCTTTTCCAAATACGATACCTGTATACCCGAATTACAATATCAATCGCGTTTATTGCATAGTTATTCGAATAATTGCGTAAATAAAGTACTCGTTATCGTTGGAAAATCAAGATTCAAAGAGGACCAGCGACAGTGGTGAAATCAGTAAAGTGTGATGTTTACGGGTAACGCGTCTCGTTACACAATAAACGACTCAAGTCGAGGGTCCTGTTCCGGCGGTTACTATATTGCTGTCTGTCCCGTGTAACTGTCATCAGTGGTGGTTTCTTCTGTTGAGTCAACGGATCATTGAGGACATGCGTTTCAGTAGTACGAATACAATATCGTTTGTAGCGCGAGAAAGCAGAAGAGACAGTTGAGAAAAAAAAAAAAATAAGTTGTCTGACTTTGACTGGAAGATCGTTCGGCGGAGAACCGCGTGTTGATCCTGTTAAAGGTTAGTCGCTAGCGGCGATCAATGAAAAATTGGCTTCTTCGATCGCAAAGTTCATCGCAAGACCCTTCGAGCTTCGATGATATATCCCAGTGAATATAACAAAGTTTCTTAACGAACTCTCGTTTATCGTTTTTCTTAATAGATGCGCGGTATTCGAAAGATCGTTAGAATCGTCTTCATCGGATAGCGATTATTTTTCGTTGTCGATAAGTAATAAGTGAAGATTAGATATAAAGAGGAGGCCCTTGTACAACATTGGGCGAGTTTGACTTAGATATCGTAAAGAGATACGATTATTCCTTTTATCGAGGTAAAAAGAAAAGGGCGGCAAGCTGTACGGGCACAGGGAGGAAGACATGCTCACGATGGAGTCGGATTTGAAGGGCGGCAGTCTGCACGGCCAGATGCCGCCTCATCCGCATCAGGGTGTATCGCCGATGGGACATCACACCGGTGTATCTCCTTACGGTGCACTCGGTTCGATAGTCCACAGTCCAGCTTTATCGGGTAGTCCACCGAGCTCCGGTGGACTCGGTGGTCTGAGTTTGCAACATCATCATCAAGCTACGCAACAGCATCACTACGCTTCGATGCAAGCGGCCCAGCAGCAGCAGCAGCAGCAACAGCAGCAGCAGCAACATCAAACGATGCATTCGCTAGCGGCGCAGCATCAGGCAGCTCAAGCCGCGGTTCAGGCGGCGGCTCAGCATCAAAATCATCATCATCAGCAGCAACAGCAGCAGCAGCAGCAGCAACACCAACAGCAGCAGCAGCAACAAACGCAACAGCAACAACCGTCTCAGCCGCCGCATCAACCGCCCAACAACAACAACAACACGAGCAAGAACAACAACATTGACCGTGTCAAGAGGCCCATGAACGCATTCATGGTATGGTCGCGAGGACAACGCCGCAAAATGGCCCAGGAAAATCCGAAGATGCACAATTCTGAGATATCCAAGAGGCTCGGAGCCGAATGGAAACTCCTGAGCGAAACCGAGAAGCGACCGTTCATCGATGAGGCCAAAAGACTCCGAGCTGTACACATGAAGGAACATCCGGACTACAAGTACAGACCACGAAGGAAGACAAAGACTCTCCTGAAGAAGGATAAATTCCCGTTGGGTGGCGGTGTCGCCGGTGTTGGCGGTATACTCGGTGTTGATCAACGACAGGTCAGCGCTGCCGGTGGACCGCAACAGGCGCAATTGCCACGCGATGTCTATCAGATGCCCAATGGATACATGCCCAACGGATACATGATGCACGATCCGACGGCCGCTGCCTATCAACAACATGCTTACGGCGGCCACATGGGAGCCGCCGCTGCTGCTGCTGCCGCTGCTGGTTATCCAAGGTACGACATGGGACATCATATGGGCGGTGGTAGTCCGAGTCCCATAAACAGCTACTTGAACGGTTATGGCGGCTATGGGACGACAACCGTTCCCGGTGGATCACCCTCACCATATCATCAGGCCCAACCAGGATCACAGATGTCCAGTCACAGTCCCAGCGGCAGTAGCATCAAATCTGAACCTACGAGTCCCGCTAGCGGCGGAATTCACACACCAACACCAAGCGGAGCTTCGTCCGGCGGCGGCGGCAGCGGCGGAGGCGGCGGAGGTCCGGGCTCCGGTGTCAAGAGAGAATACATGGGACAACAGAGCCAACAACCCCAAGGTGATCTAAGGCAGATGATCTCCGTGTACCTGCCCCAGGGCGGCGAACAGGGCGTCGTGCAACACGGTGCTGGTGTGTACTCGTCTGGACCATCACCCGATCCACTCGCACAACATCATTCCGCTATACCACCGCTCACCCACATGTAAGCATCATCTATTTACCTGTATTTATACGTATCAACATTTACCCAGTTCCCGGCAAACACCAAATTTTCTCAAGCTCCAATATTAAAAATACAATTTTTTCGACCAACCGAGTAGGCACTTTTTTTTTTTTTTTTCCTCTTTCTTTTTTTCTACTTTCACCAGGCTGTTAGACTGGGTTTCTAGTTTTTTTTCGTTAATTGCCTAAAGATATTTTCAAGTAATCGGTAATTGTAAAAGCAAATAAGAAAATTTGGCCTTGCTCGTCGCTGAATGTTTGCGAATTCGTTTTGAATGAATTTTCCCTTCCGATCTCAGGGTGTGGTTTCTTAAAGTGAATGGTAGAACACGTGTGCTGTTATCGTGATTATACAAAGATATTTATTGAAATTGTTTTTGAGGTACATTTGTCGACGTGATATTCGATTCGTTTGGTATATTCTTAATGTCTTCTTCGCAAGAGTCTCGACTATTCTTCTTCCATTATTCGCATCGACTTTCACTGATACCCGCTTTCGATGTACATCAGTCCTTTTTATCGCTTACGACGAATTTTTTTCAAGGATATTAAGTGATGTACGGAGGATCCCGGATTTTTCAGATTCGATTGCTCGACGAGCGTTGAAGTCTCTGTGCTGCATGATGTTTTCAAATTGAACCGGCGATTTTATGGTTTAATAATGATGATGATGATGATGATGATGATGATGATGACGGCGAACAATTTTAATCTAACGTGTGAAAAAAAGTGAACTTGTTTTTATTTTCCGTTCTTTTTACGTTTTTCTTTAGTTTTTTTTAACTTTCTTTCCTTATTCTAGTTCTTATAACGGGTTTCTTTCCCAACATACTTATCAACTGTGGCGCACTCTTGACGCGCACTGCTACATAAAAACGTGTTTGCCTCTCTGTTTTCTAATATAGATACGGTCATGCGCGACTCGTATATGCGCCAAAATGAAAATTCAACAAAAGCTCTAACGAAAAAAAATCAACTAACCTCGTAGGATAGCTTAGACGCGGATGGAAGGATGTACGAGAATACGGCTTGCGGAGAGTCCCGAAAGGACCGACGGATTGGCGTGATGGGGTCAAACGGTCGAGTCGATAGTGTCGAGTGGCGTAAAACGGATAACACAAAAAACGGAACGGAAAACGATGTTCTTCGATCGGCCAAAGTGGCCGGCGAACGCAGTGTTCGAGCGGTTAATCAATGACAATCGGCGATAAAAGAGGAAGGAAAAATCGGCAAAAAGAGTAAATTATCGTGGGGGCCAGCGAGACCGAGAAACCAAGTTTAGCGCAATACGACGCAAATACGAAACGTCCGAGAAAAGGAGATGATGGAAAAAAATCATGGAAATTCATCGAAAAAGTGTATCCTGTGATAAATCACGGTATTTCTTAGTGCATAAAGCTTAATGTTCGAATTTAGCGTCGAAACGCGAGCTTCCGCAAGTCCCCACGTTTTGCGATTTTTTCTTCCTTTTTCTTCAATATCGCGCATCTGGAGGCTAGACAAAATAAATAAGCAAAGCGTTGAGTAATTCGTTTTTAAGCGTACGAGAGGATAAAGCCTCGTTCTTCACGAGTCGAACCACTGTGATAAACGATAGTTCCGCGTCAAGTATTCGAGTAAAAAGTGAGGCGTGCGTTCAGGCGGAAAATTATCGAGAGATTTTTGAAGGAGTAGACTTAGAGGCGTCGGACGTGGAAAACGTGGAAAATTATTTGAAATTCGAGATATCCGAGGATAATAAGAGACGACGTTCTCGTGGCTCGGAGTCTCACGAGAAAGCATTAACGTAATAAAATCGATATCTTGGCAAAATAAAATGCGAGTATACCGTTAATATTAATGTTTATCGCTTCCTTTAATTTTCGGGTATTGAAATCTTCTACGGCTGTACATATATTTATATTAAATCATACAGATACATGCATATACGTGTATATATTTAGATTAACGTGACGTAAAACAAAAATAGTATGTGTATTGTATGATAAAAAAATGAACTTCTCTTGCGGGTCTCGCTCTCAACGGGCGGACATAACAGGGTAGAGGACCTTGGCGAAAAACAATAAAACAGCGTATTTTTTCTTCATTTTACTCAATGTTATTCCTTGAATCGGGGTCCCGCGGGACGACTTAACCCCCTTCCCTTGTAAATAGTCATGAGTATCGGAAAATAAAGAATATGTTTTTTTAATCTAATCGAAAGTGTGGCGGGCGAGCAACGTGACAAATAAATTAATTCAACGGAGAGATTTTAAGGTGATACTTTCCGGTAGAATCTTTGAACCAATTACACATATTTCATGGTTCAATCTCCCGCTATTATCGTCGATCATTAGTTATCATTATTATTATTATTATTATTAGTTACTATTATTGAATATTGTCACAGCAGTGCCCTTAAAAACATTATACTTATTATTATTATTATTTTAATTATTATCATCGCGATTACCACTACTATTATCATTATAATTCATGCGCCATTATATTATATATTCGATGACTCTTATAACTGTGGTGATAATTATATTCGTCGGAAATCATCTCTATCCCCTTCCAATATTCCTTTGTTATCTGATAATCCTCGGATAACTTGTCCTCAAATCGCTCCAGTCTCATATTCGCTTAGAGATTTTTCTCACTTTTCCGAAATTCTGGTCGGTGAAATCGATCTTTGTCCTCATCATCATTATTATATTAAACATAATCGTCTGCTAATCATTAACAATAATAATAATAATGTGATGGTTGTTGAAATTCGATGGAGGTAATTAAATAGTCAACTGTATACTGATCCGTGACTGTGATCCCGTACAGGGCCTATCGGACGACGTTTTCTTCGTTTTATTGCGACCGAGCTTCCGCCCCGTACGCCCAAGAACGAACTAACGCCGGAAGACTTCATCCTCTCGAGCTTTAGGGAAAGTGAGAAAAAAACAAAAACACAAAAAAAAGAAAATAAAACTCGAAATGACAGAGTGTGAGCGGCCTGGAAACGATCCTGATGCTGTGATGTACGCACAACCAACGTCGGATGACACGAAAACACGAAACAACATGAACAACACATTATTTTCCGGAGCAGAGATGGATTTATTTTTATTTGAATAATTATTCGAGCCATTCAAAAGTTGCCTCAATGAAAAACCGTACATTGTGAAAATTTATCTTATTTAAAATCCTTTTTATTTAATTTTTTATCTTTCATTTGACACGCAATTAATGTTGCGATATTCTTATTTTAATAAATCAGCATCTCTGGCTCTCGCACATGCGTAGACGCTAGAGCAACATTTTTTTAATTTTGTATGTACATAAACGAAAAAAACAATTGGTCCAAAAATGACCGGAGAAAAAAATCACATATGTAAGCCATAATGTATTTAAATACGTATACGAACTAAAAAGAGCATAGAACAAAATAAAACGTGTGCATATCCGATCGCAAGGAGGTCACGTGCACGACAAAGAGCTCTCAATTAAAATAATAGTGGAAAATGGTACCGACACCCACGAACACGACACGCGACCGTACCAATGCGAGAAGACGTATCGGACGATATATACAAGGAAATACATACACACATATGCAGCGTCCTTGAGAAATTTTCGAGCAGACCTCTTCCTCCCTCTCGATTCTTCGTTAAGTATTATTAAATCCTATTCTAGCTCATACAATTTAGCGTGAGTGACAAGAGAAGAGTGAGATAGATAGATAAAGAACGAAATAATTCTGAAAAATCTGTTTCCATTAAGTCTATGTATCGGTAATGAAGTGCTTTGTACATATATTATTAATTGACTATCACGAAAGAGTTTTACCACACAGAGACGTGAAGCCATTTCTATGTAAATATTAAATATGTTTTCTTCGTTTACGATCGCAAAAAAGATCGTGAACGATGCTTGAATATATATATCATATATATATTGATTAAGTGCATTTACATTGTGTTTTCAATCAGACTTTACCTTTATCACATACACTATCCTAATCACTGGCTCCCACAAGATCGTCGATGGAATTTCTAAATGTTACATATCGCTGGCCTTTCATTCGTAATTTGTCGTTTCACACGAGGGACCGAGTGGAATAAAGAGAATATTACTCCGAGAATGAACTTTAAGAATCAGGTAATTATGTTGAATTTCAAAAAAATTTATTTACATTTTATCTTACACATTATTTGTCAGGCGCACCGATTTTAATGCTTTCATTTTATATAAATTTGAAAATAACGTTGGAACGCAAAATGTGATCATATTTAATAAAAGTTGCAATTGTTAGAATTAGGAATTTAAAAACCATAGTTTTTCCTCAATTCACATAATTACGATAAATTTTGGTACCAAATCCTTGATACGTTATATTATGACTTACTTTATTTGATTAACAAAAGTGCATTGAATTTTCGACAATCTATTGGAGTAATAAATAGCACCAAATGATTGTCGTTTTCAAAACAATATTCGCCGCTGTGTAAATTCGAATACGTGTATTTTATTATTCTGGGAATAAAAAAATTAATCTTCACAGCGTAGTAATTTTCCACGCATATTTATATTGTTGCGGGCGACGTTGGTTTCTTTTTCATTGGCATCCTCATGCTCAACCGTCAGAGGACTCTTGTGGCCCATTAATTCGTGCCAATAAATATTTGATCGGCAGCATAAGCGTCCGCGAACGAGTAATTTCGTTTAAAAGGCTTGTATCTCAGTGACTCTTTCGGGTCTGGTATGTGCGGCCTGAGGGATGGTTCTTTATCTTCGTCGCTCCGCGCGCCTAGAATGCTAATTCCCTTCGACGCGTTTGCCACGTTTTTACCCTCTATGTATTTACGTACTTATGCTACCGTATATCGAACCTCGGATTGTGTACGTGTGTGTGCGCGTACGGGCTGCTGGATCGCCAAGGGTCTCTAAAGTGCTTTTAATTAACCGTTCGACTAACACACCCAACAACTCTGCTGCAACCTCAAACTCAGGATGCTGTTAAGAGCGTTATTTATATCTTATTATTCCATTATACAAACAAATTCTAAATCTGCTACAAAACTTACACCCCATATTAATATCTTTTCATTTTCAAATTCTTTTATTTCCAATTTACAAGCAATTACTATTTCTCGTCGTTTACTTTTTCTTGTACTTTATCAATCAAGTGGATTCGTGATTTCCCAATAAATTGTGAATTTTATTTTACTTTGTGTTTTCATTCATTCATTCGATACGATCTGCGGTAATAATATCGAATATATATATCGTATAAGCCAGTAATGGCTTTTCCGTCGTACAATTCCCGTTCCAATCCATGGCAGCGGCCAATATTAATCTCCGCACGACGAATTATCGAACGCAGCTTTCGCGTCATTAGCGAACTCGATTAACGTCCGGATATATAATTCGGTGATATAAAAAAATGTGCTCGAACCGCTTGTGAGCACGAACGTTTTGCAATTATTCGGTTTGCGAGAGTCGGGGAGGAGTGATAAACGCTCACTTCTCTATTGACAGTAACTATATCCCGGCTCATCGATATATATACCAATATATATACATGTATATATCTATCTATGTTATCAATCAATTCGTACTTGGCCTGTATTTAAATCTCAACAACCTGTTAATTTATCCTTATTAAAAACATTTTCGTGTCACGAAAATTCACCGATGAAACGAAAATATTAAAAATCTATCTAAACAACAAAAATGGAAAATTATCAATTGTTGTGAGAAAAATATGTAATAATATCAGCATTAACATAGATATTCATGACGAGATAATTTTAAATTATGCGCTCACGAAATGTTTCTAACATGTTGCGTCGAAAAAAAAAAACGATTTTCCGAATTTAACGTGTGATTGTTAGCTTTTGATTTTTTTAAAATATTGAAATCGCTTTCGAAATCAATCTTTTTGAGTTTCTCTTTGTCATTTGAAAGGTGACCGGATGAAACAGTTCATTATAGCGCGTAAGCGAGAAAAAATAAATGTTATCTATATATTTAGGTACGAGTATTAAAAGTGCAATCACCCTTGACATCTTGAAGAACAGTAATGAAAAAAAAAAAAAAAATTAATCTACAAGGATGTAGTTAAAGAATTTCACGCTATTTCTACAGATAATGAAATGGCAAATGTTAAAATCTTCGATGTGCATTCTGAAGCATGTTAAAACATGTGTCGAGTTATCCAAATTTTCAACGATATTCCATAAAATGAATATTTTATTTTTAGCATGAAATATTTTGCGATATTCGTTATTACGGCGATTACTCATGATGGAAGAAAAAATGGAATATGTCTGAAATATAAACGACGAATAAAAAGGGCGAAGTTGGAAGAGTGAGAGAAAGGAGAAGTTGTGGTTTGTGACTGTTAGTCTCATGCGTGGTTCATCTGTTTTCAAATGAGTTGGTCGAGCCTCCGCGGTCGAACAACATTCCCGTGATATTTACACAAGAGCGTGAGGTGAGCGCGCTCGCGCTCCAGCAAAGAATAAAATTCGTTCGGTCGATTCTCTGGTAGCCCTGCGAGTCTGCCACGAGGCTATAACTCTTAGCTGTGATTCAGACATTACACTCGAGACGATGAGAGAAAGTCCGACGGCTCGATCCCCATACATCTTCCAATCGTCCATCATAACTCGACTCTTTTATCCGCTGCGTTCTCTTGCTAAACTCTCCTATTATCTCTATTCTACTGGCACAGCTGTCTCCCTCTCCGTCTAACTGTGTAGCTGTACGCGGTGATCCTTGCCAACGCGTTTCGACTATACGGCAAATTCGCCTACCGATCCTCGCTAATACTCGTCAACTTCGCTAATGAGCCTGACTCATGAAATACGGCTGATGACAATGAGACGTATTTGATGGAGGCAATAGATAAACACGAGAAATCTTCCAATATTCACGCGACATGAAGCTTTTTATTACACAATCCATCAACTCACAAATAACGAAATGGATTTTTTAGCTTGATAAAAATATAGAAGAAAAGTTCAGGAAAAAGAATATTTATTTGTACCAATAATAAACAGTGGCCTATGATAATTTCATTGTGTGTGACATACACTTGATTTTCGTGAGGGTAGCTGACATATTGTTTACGATATTAAAAGGTTAATGGATAAAATAATGCTTGTCAGTGTCATTGGTAAATATATTGGTAGATACAGGTGTATACAGTACCCCGGTACCTGGTACTGACGTCTCCGTGACAAAGTCCGACGTGTTCTGAGGCCGTTCAGTTTGACGGCCAAACCCAACCGTGCACTGACCGAAACCACGATCGTCATCATTACACCGTTCGAAACTAAACAGCCGAGCGCTGACACGTTTAAGATAATTCCCACGCGTTCTCGCCACAAAGGGCACTCCAAGTGAACGGGCAACCGAGTAACCAAGTGAAATTGTAAGCCGAGAGAAGATATTAGCCACAAGCCACGTGGGGTTCTTCGTTGAAACGCTCATACGCTTGTGCGGCTAAGCCTTTCGGATGTTTGTCTTATATTCCGAGGTCTATCCTCGCTAAGGTTTTCCACAAGCTACAGGTACGCTAATGCTATACTAATAACACTATTAGTAGCTCACAGGCCGCTAATGAGACACACTGCCGCTTATTTGATACTAATCCCCTTTTATTTTTTCCGTTTCATTATCGCATCACTTAACTCCTATTATCACATTTTTCGTGTGCCAAAATATAGTACAAACGTTTTTTTTTTTTCATCAACTACAAAACGGTGAGCAACATTAACTATCTCAGAGAACTACAAAAAATTCCTCACAGCAGATTTTTTTAACTCTGTGAGTAAAAAAAATAGTCCACAGACACTAACTTCTCCTGAATCGAATCAATTACCAAATTATGATAAATCCGAACTTGATCATTGTATACATTTCACTAAGCTCATATTATTTCGCTACTTTCGATCGATTTCCCAATGATGTACCGAAAATTCGGTGAATACGTGCCCGATCGCGCTATTGGAATCATCTACCATCCCTATACTTGACATCTCTATCTCCTAACCCAGGAATTCATGAGGATTCGCGTTCGCTTGCAGGTGTTACGTACGCTTCAATGAACCGCGTTAATTGCGTTAAATTTCGTACTAGCTCCTAGCCGAACGACTGCGATTTAGATTGATCGCCCCGCCCTCGTCATTCTCACGGAAATCTAAATCGCGGCTATTAGAAAGGCAATGAAAGGCGAGTACAGTAAACTAGTCAAAGGTGCAAGTGCGGTTGGGTGAGGGGGGCGATCGAAATATAGAGAAAAGCCAGAAACGACCGACGAGAGCAATGGAAAAGGGGTTTTGAGCTCGGATTTTCCGCGATTCGTTAATTGGCAATTTGCGGTATTCTGTGGTGAACTCATGCAGTGTGCCCGAACGCAGTGGATCCTCAAAGCATCGGTGAGGCCTTTGGCTCGTCCATGCACGGCAAAGGCTACTCGCATGTCGACGTTGAATGGAGGAAAAAAATATCTATAGCTATATGGAGCACACATTATAGCTGATAGTACGACGATAGTACGGGAGAGGAAGGGGAGGGGCGAGGGGGGGGGGGGGGGGTGACTCGAGGCTACGGGGAGATCAGCGGGGACTGATGTTCCGCTATCATCGGAATTCTACCATGTTTCGACAATCCGCAGTCCCCGAATCAAAAGCGGAACATGTGGAGGGATGGGGGCTGAGGACTGTCGAATATCGTATCGATATATTCGGGCAAATTTCGTTTTTGATTGACCAGTCCGCGGGCTTATCGGGCAATGCGCGTTCTGCGTACGTGCGCACAAAGGAGGGGTGAACACGCACACACACACACACATATATATATATAAAGGTTGGAGCATGAGTTTGATGAAACTGTGTTGCGTGGGAGGGAACGTAACTGCGTACGCCACTCCAGGATATTGAGTATCGACGAAATCGGGTATAGGATGTATATGTGTTATACTTCGATGTGGTGAATCAGCGATGGAAAGCTCATCGAAAAAAATGATATTTTTGTAAAGCCCTTTTCGCGGTTTTATTGGAAATTGAAAGGTTTGTGTAATTATTCTGTGGCATATAGGAGGAGATTGGATTCATTTGGCGGGAAATTCGCGCGAATGTTTTAATGCAAATTAAATACAAGTCGGAATCGTTGGACCAGTTCTGGACCAGAAGATGGTCCATGTGGCTATTCTTATTGTAATCTTTCAACTATCAATGTGGAATATCTACTGTATTAAATAGGTGAGCTTGTTTCATACATATATTTTTGAAATCTACATATATCATCTTCGAAACATTTAATGAACAGTGGATCTTAATTAAAATCCATTGTCTATTGTTCACTTTATGAGATAGAAAGACGAAGTGAGATGCAGCATTTTGTTCTCACTATAAGAATTTGATAGTTTTGTAAAAAATATTTGCAATGAGGTTAATTACCTAAAAAAAAATACAATAGCTACACGAAAGTCATCATATTATTATTTGTAAACCATTTGTGGGAAAGATTTAAAAAAGTGGCTACTTTGCGTGGATTTATAATCGAGCGTACAGCGACACACGGCACACATGACATGCAACGCCACTTTTTTTCGTCGTCAAGTCCAACGAATATACCGTGGCATTTCGCCCGGCAAAACTCCTTGCAGAGAAACTGCTGGAACGGCGATGCAACGACACAGAGTAACTCGAAACTCTCTACACTTTGGTTGCATTCAAAAGTGTAGGTATGCATCGCTAACTCGGCAGACCGCGAAAGTTTGAGTTGTGTACCTATATTTCGAGACGCTATATACGAAGATCGTTCAGAAGCTAAATTTCCAAACCTCAAAACTGCGGGATACGCATAATTATGCAGAAAAGTAACGGTGCGAGGTAAACAGTGCGGTGAGATATGGAGGATCTGAGCTCACGGGGAGCCGGGAAAGTTTGCACCTACTCCAATTTCTCCTCATCCTTCTTATACTCATATACTTTTCCTCAAAGCGACCCCTGGGGTTTTGCTTTTAAATATTGAACTACTCGTATACAAAACGTCCCTCTACATAAATTTGTGGGATATATATCCTCGTTTTATTTCGTCCGCTTTTCATTTCTATAGATTTTCCTTCGTTATAATACGGAGCATAATAAAATATATTTTGGTTTTAAGAGCCAATAGATTTGATAACTCGACCATTGATTGTCTCAATAAATAATAAATAAAAAACTTTTTCTTGTCACTCCGAGTATTGCATTCTCGAAAATTAATTACATCAAGATTTAGTTTTGACCAGATAGAATTTATTTTATCCAAATGAGTCGTATTATATGAACGCGCGTGTGATAGGGTCCTTCTGACCCCATTTAACCACGTAACGTTAAACAAGTATTATATAATCCCAATTAAATTCAATCGATTTCGAGCAGATTCAATTAAAATAAGCCCATCGATTCTCCTGGGTGTGCAAAAATTAATACAATTGAAATCTCACCCACCGTATCCTTACTTATTTCTAGTTTACCTCACAGAACTTGTTTAATGGATTGTATGTGTGTTTTACTTTTTTCAACTATAAATTAGCATTTGTTCGTTGCATCGTCAAATAGCATAAATTTTCAGGTGAATACACAAATTTTACCTAAATTTTCGAACTTGTTGCATGTAGATGGTAAATGTGAAATAAAAGGTGCGAGAGAGCCCCCCGAGTTTGGAAAGATGGAAGAATAAACTGGAGGTTGGAAGCGCGAGGAGGAGATGGTTAGCTACAGTCACGACTGGTCCTGGTCAGTCGTCGGACGACTAGCTACGGGGTCACTTTATCGCAAACAAATGGGTTACCGCGCTCGTTCGTTCCTTCGTAGTCGTATATTTCACCGAAATTTATTGTTTATTATTCCGGCGCGTCGCACGCGGATGATATAGAGCCGTGTTTGCCCCGGCGCGTTGCGTTAATGTCGTTAATAGCTTCCACCACCGGTTGACCGGTGGTACATCCAACGATAGGGAAAACGAGCAACTGGAATTGGATGCACGAACGATCGACAAAGACAGAGAGAGAGAGAGAGAGAGAGAGAGTGTAGCGAGCGTCCCCTTTGGCGAACGATCCTCGTAAGGCGGGCCCCAACAGCCGAGAAATATTACTAGATGGCAAGCTCCTTGCTATTGCTTTTTATTGTTGTACCTCATCTACTCTACTTACCAGCCGGTCCTTCCCCGTAACCACATGACAAATTCTTTCAACCCCATTACCGACGTCCAATGTCGTCTTTCGTCTGTCGACGTTCCCAGAGACTCAATTTTTTCCTCATCTTCAAAATCCACTGATAATCGTCGTATGAGCTAATTTTTTAATCAACTAATCAGCCGAAAGTCTCATATTAATGTTTAAAATAATCACTACATCAAATTAACATTTCCCATAATGATCTATTGTACAAAATATACATTTAACAATTTGAATGTTCTAATAATCAGTAATAGCGCTTGAAGATTGATTCGTGAACTTCGGTTTTACAAGATATGTTTAAAATTAAATTTCCCTCAATTTATGACGGGATTTATTAACATTCATTGACAAAAGCTGCAGATAATTATCTCAAAAGAGATTAAGTATGATGAATGTAAATGTAAAAAATATAGGATCTTGGAAGTTGAAGATAAGGTCAATTCTATGTAGGTATAATTAATCGTTTCAAGAGCTATCTTAATTTTTGATTTCGTGCCCTGGAGTAAAAACGATTGGTAGGTCGTTCCAGGTACGACGAGGGCGAATCTTCGAATGCAAGGTACGCAATTATAGTCGCATGAAAGTGTCACGGAGTTCCAGAGCGGACGTAACGTGTCGTGCTGTGGTAACTTAGCACCAGCGCGCTTAAAGCTACGCTCTCGATCTCTCGAGCGGCCGCACCAACGGCGTTAGCAATTACACCGAGTATTAAATACTCGGGTACAAACGTACGAATATATGCAGTACTTGGGATATATTATTCGTCGTCGTGCGATGACGGCTTGGCGAGAGCGCTCGTTTGAGCCGCGAGCGCTACAGCTTATATCACGCCAATCGGTTAACCCGACGTGCGACTCGACGCTAATGCGTTCTTAATGCGCGACAAACACGCTGTTAGCAAACTCCATCTGCGTCAATGAAAAATCTCCAACGACTTGACATTCTTCATTTTATATCCGACACGGATACGACGAATCCCGAAAAAGAAGAACCCAGAAACAAAACCTACCCGGAAATAAGAACCTCGGTAAAAAAATCTCCGGGAAGATTGTCCGTGAACTTTTAAAATCTCCTATCATAACTCAGTAACCGCTCAACCGATTGAGCTAAAATGCGGTTTACAGGTGACATCGATCTATAAATCATATTCGTCAACCGAATTGAGTGGTTTTAACCTCACGACGAAGTTTGAGCCAGCGTTTAAGCCGCGAAGGTGAGCATGTCATGCGATTGTCCCAAATAGATATAAATCGTGGCTCACCGGGGATTATAAAAGGGAATTGGACTTGGTGGATTTTCCAAGTTCATCAGATGGCATATCTTAAAATAGCAGGATACATACAACTGTAATCGTTGTGAGAAGCAGAGGGCGCGCGCGTTATTTCTAGGTTCACCGTTGGGCCACTCGAACGATTAGTCAACCTTGCTTATAATTAATGCAAATGGTTGTACACATGCGTGCGGTACATTCGCTGAAGCTTCAACTAGTGTAAGATAGCCTAGCGTAGTAGTATTAGTATAATAGCGCTGGAATAGTCCCAAACTGTTACGCACCACTGTACGAAACTATAGACTATTCCCAGTGTGCACGAGCTGCAGAGACTCTAATGCTCGATTCGCATGCCGTGCTTGTAGAGCACGCGGTAGGCAACAATAAAGCTCGCACTCCTGTTTTCCCTCGACTAATTTAACGCGATCGTAATCGTACGATTTGTCTTAATTTCGGTTTTCACCCGCACGTCCACCTCAACATGATTAACGCACCTCAACGATTTCCTTATCGCGTATGGGGCTCCAAATTATCGTATGTTTCTTGCATGTGTACATATATCTTTATATATACGTATGGGTGTGTCGGTGCATATGGACGTGATGTGCTGTAAAAGAATACGCGCGCCTTTCAATTTAAGGCGCATATCATTTATACATTCATCGACGGATAGAAAAATATCTTAATGTCATTTACAGTTCAAATAACACTTTACGCTCTTGAGCTATCACCAATATGATAAAAGTAATAATCGGTTAGCGGAAAAATAAGACTTACGTATTTTGTTGCTCATGAAAAAATTATTTCATAATTTTCCTTGACAAAGTCAATCTAGAGTAAACGATAAACATGACGAGATTCAATTGGCAATAAAATATTTTGCTACATCGTGAAAAAAGTTTTTGGTTGGTAGTAACAAGATGTAAAAAATTGTACAAGGGATCCTTCTTTGGATCATAGCACCATTCGTAATGACGGCTAATGTATTTTTTGCAAATTTAGAATTTTTGAATAGTACATAAAATAACATCTTTGTATCTTTAAAAAATTAACGATATATCCTTTTTCGTTTGACACTCCCGGTCGAAACTTGGCCTCCGCTCATAATGGGAATATGAACAACAACCAGCTAATGATTTAATAGAAACAACAAATACACGTTAATTAAGCGCAACGTCGTAGCACCTGTTCCCGCATTTTCAACAATAACAAACATCGCGTGAATAATGTATATGTAACTCAATCGCCAACGAGACACACACAAGCTCTTCGGCTTTGATAAACATTGTTCCTGGCTCAATAACAAGATGAACGAGGCGCGAACGCGTGGAACAACGCTCGAAAACAATGAAACGACGACGCAATATACATACATATGCTGTATTCACATAAGTACGAGACATTCACCCTTCGACTCTCAAAACTCTCGACCTTTTTTCTCCCACGTTCATTTGGTGGTACTCCTCCTCCTCCTCCTCCATTCCATTCAGAACGTACTCCCTCACTAACTCTTTTAGTTCTCTGAATATTCCTCATCCCTCGACCCTTGTTCTTCCATTCATAATTCCATTGTCCCCCTTAAATTCGATAAACTCGAATGAGCTGCACACTAACGCGACGTTTTCTTTTTTTCAAATTCCTTTTTTCGAGTCCTCTACTTCTCCCATAGCTCTGATTGTGAGTAGTCGACACCCCGAATGGCTTACCTAATTACGTAATTACGCAATTAAGGTGCGACGACGCGCGCGCGGGGTTCGACGAGCGGCTCCAACATTCACCACATAAATATATACATGTACATATATATATGTGTGTGTGTGTGTGTATGTCTGTCTGTGCTCGTCCTGGAAATTGCCAATTGCTCATTAGCATCCGAGCAGCTTGGCGCAAACTTCTACGTACGGATACATATGTGTGCTATGCATATACAGCTATCATCGTTGTTGTAACGAGGATCGGATGGTCCTGATGTGGATAATATAGTGTTACATTTATGATATGGTGCAACAGGATCACGCATGCGCATCGACACCCTGCAGTGCAGTTGCCGCGTGTTCCACTCGCAAACACTAATTTTCGAGTGACCGAGTGATATATATATGCCGATAATAATTGAGTGTCCGTGTAACTTATCGAGATGTTTTACAGGTTTGAGAGAGATACGCACGTGAATCGAGGTGACAGTCCTGATAAAAATTATTCAGAGAGTCTACATATGTATCTCGCAAACACGTGATTAGTCTCTCGCGATCGAGTCGCGCGAAATCGCGAGTTGCTTGGAAGAATCGGAAGTGCTGCGCTCAATATCAAAATAACCAACTAACATAATACGCCTAGGACTAACGAAACTTTTACATTCTTGTTGTTTATTTTATATCATGGAGACTGGTAAGAACTTGAAATATGCGAAAAGTCGAAAATAAATAATTTTTTACGATGCTTTTTATTTTATGTCCGCTCAACTTTATCGTGGAGTTTCAAACTTGTTAGTGAAGTATTGTATTGGAAAATTAGGAATAATATATTCCAAATATTTTGCCACTTTTTCAGTTTAAATAAATTGTTTTTTGGCAAACATGTATATTATTCCAAGATCTACATTTCTTGTCGTTAAGCAATCATCAGGTTTTAACTTAAATAACCGTAAAAGAAAATAGAAACAACAACACATGACACATGTCTACGGTTTACGCGCATTATCTTGAACTTGATTGTTAAAAATCGTCGACTCGCTTATCAAAACTGGGATTTAAAAAAAAGAGAATAATAGCACAAAGAAGTATAATGAAAAACAGGGTGTTGTGGAAAATTCGGTTAAAGAACTCGCGAGGAATGGTAGAGAAAAAAAGAGAAAAGGGGAAAAGGGAAGGCACGTGGAGTGGAGGTAGAAATAAGTGTGACGAGGCGCTCCGCTGGAGGGTAAGATGGCCTACCCTTAGGCGCCCGTACTAATTACTTAAAACTCGCAATTAAGTGCACCCGTGGGGTAAGCGAAGGAAAAAAGAAAGATCTCGAGGTAGATGGGGGAAGGGAGGAGAAGGGAGGAGAAGCTGAGGCAGCTTCGCGGAAGCGAATTTCGCACTTGCCCTGTCTGTGCACTGTATTACTCGGTCGTTCGTTGCGCTCGTGCAAACCCCGAGGCTTCGCCGCTGCTTATGCTTCTGCATCTTAGCGGTAACTCCGAGCTGTGCGCATCACTCCTCGGAAATTAATTGAGGCGAATCCACGAGCGCACCCCTGCTCCTTCACTCCGACAGCTTCGAGTCTCGTTCACTCTCTCAACCTACCACTACTAAATCCGCTTTTCTATATACATATATCTCTATGTACACATATATGTATACAAGTAAAACTCGTAGCTTCCTCTTTATTCCGTCTCGGTGATGAGTGTCTCGCATCGCTTTCGCCTCGTTGCACATGCACACCTCCCGATTCGCGATCCTTCTATCAGTCCAACGTCAACAATTTATTCGCCCACTCATGTACTTTTTATTCCCTTCTTAATGTACAAAACAGATAAAATTTCCAATCTACAATGTCTTAAGTTACACACAGTATTAAGCGTATGAAAATTCATCTTTTTTTCGACACCAATTTTCGGATCACGGATGGCTGAGAAGAAAAAGAATCTGCTGATTTTTTTAAAACGTACGAAAATGTTATATCAAGATTATTGTTATTCCATACGCTTTTTTTGTCACTTTGAATGTGACGCGAAACAATTATCTGAATTTCACTAAAGAAAACCTTTTTTATTCTCAAGGAAAAAGTGTATCTTGCAGATTAGCAACTTCTCTTAATATTCAAAGTGTGAAAACATAGTTTAAATGCATGTACATTTTGTTATGGAAGTATGTTTTGTGCTAAATTAGAGAAAAGCTATTTTTGAAAATTATATTTTCAAGAAACAGTTTGGCTTCCAACCAAGTTCATACATTCAAAACTTGGTCAAAATTTCATTCGAGTTATTATTATTAATATTATTATTATTTAATTTTTTTTCAAGTTTCGGTACGACAAGCGACATTTTTTGTCTAAACCACAGTTGTTCGCGAATTTTAGATAAACTAATTATTTTAAGAAATCGGCAATCTGATGGCATCATTGCAGATTAAATTTTGATGGTCTTGATTAAATATTATAAATTATATAAATTTACGTGAAGAAATTTGTTATACCCCCGAAATCCATTCAGCCGATAATATAACGTTTCTGCTATGTCTTTTTTTTTTTTTTTTTTTTTTTTTTTTTTTTTTTTTTTTTCTTACTTACAAACCCGAGTAATTGCACATTGAATCGGGCGTCGGTCATATGTGCACGGCTGATTTTTGGAATCGATTGCCCCGATCAGAACTGCCACAAGTCGACAATAGTAATTTCGTTTCGCGTTTAAGTGAAGCTGAGTCTTGGAGGTTTTGTTGGAGTGCGGTAGGTCGATTTCGTGCGAAATGAAAAAATAAAAATAAAACAAAACGATATAATGAAGAAACGAAACGCCGGGAGTGGTGCGCCTGTGGTTTTGTTGAATCCCCGAGGTGTGCAAAACGTAGTTCCTCGACATTGTCGCGTTAACGACGCATAACCAAGTGCAACAATACACGACTTAACGCGTTAATGGCGAGGCGAAACGGCGCGAGAAGTATACTTTAAATCAATCGTGATCTCGGCTCAATGAATAAATGTAAAATGTAGATGTAAGTGAAAAGCGAAACCCGACAAAGTGAAACTTTTGTTAAAAATAACAATTTGTTTATGTCCTCCAAGCGTGAAGGCTTGAATTTTTGTATTAAAAAAAATAAAGAAAATGAATCGAGGGTAATTTTCTAACGTCTGAAAAAAAAATCTTTGATCAAACGATATAAGCGCATGAGAGGATTTTATTCGCTTGCTTCAATTATAACTTGGGTTTCAAACGACCTCGGCGTAAAATAAAATACCGGAAAAAAGTAAGAAAAAAAGAAAAGAAAAACAGAAAAAAGAAAAAAAGAAAAAAAGAAAAAAAGAAAAAAAGTAATGACTGGCGCACCGCGGGGCACCACTTGGGAACGGCAGCTTTGAGACTGAGGGTCGAACCTTTGAACTTTTGAGTTACGAGTACTCAGCAGCAACAGCAACACACCAGTTTCTCCACGCGGACTGAGCTTCGATGTCATGTTCGTCAAAGTTTATAACTGCTGGGTTAGCGCGAGCTCCTCCCCAGCTAATGAGCTGTAATTCTGCCATCGGAATCGGAGTCGGCTATAACGAGCACAGTTTCATCGTTTAAACGGAATATTGCTCAGTCAAAAATTGATTTTCCCAACATTATTTATACATTCAGTCGTGCAATCTTCTATTTTTACGTGAAAATAAACCTTTATTCAAGTATTTTTCAAGTTATCAAGGGAAGCAAGTCACCTAAAAAGAAGTCATAAGAAAACAATTTGTTACAACTGATACACTTGTTTGAAAAAATTACTCATTAAATATATAAGAAGGATAATTAAGGATACAAAAGACGATCATCCTTATATATTTTTTTTAGTGGATGTAAGAATTATTGATAAGCAAATGCCAAGTATATATATTTTTGATAAAAATTGCAGAAGATTATAGTAATTTGTCGAATGTAATGATTTGTAGCTTGAAATTTTTCAGAAATTTTTATGTACGCGTTAGAGAATTTATCCGGTAGACAAGTTTTAGTTGGAAGTTATTCGTTTTCGGTCTAAATATAGATGCGACTGGTAATGATTCACAAGAATATTTTTTGGTCTCCCCCACGACGGTGATGCTGCATCGGACACAACTCTAGCACCAGCAGAAGCGGCAGGTATATTTAATAACCAGCTTCGCTACCTGAACGCGGATGATGACGCGGAGGCCAACCCGATTCAACCGGCGGGCGGAATATTTTAAGCCTTTTTTTCAAATTTAATTTGTCTCATTATATTTTCCGTAAGCGGGAGCTACCGCAAGATAGAGATCCATATCGATTGATGAATTAATAACGCGTTAAAAAAGTGCATGCAAAAATAAAACTTGATTACAATCAAATTAATGATCAACGCATTGAAAAATGTAAATCCAACCAAAGAAATTTTCAAGATAACAGGAAAATATTCAGCGACGAAATGGATTTGGACCTCAGAAATATCGCGAGGACGTGGCAAGAGCCAGCGTCACAAATCATCGACTAAAAAATATAATTTACGAGGGTGCGCGCGACTAACCCGGGGCTTAGCTAGGCAAGCAGAAAAGGAAAAAGTGAAAGAGTGAAAAGGTGAAAAAGCGAAAAAGCGAAAAAGCGAAAAAGCGAAAAAAAGTGGAGGTGAGATAGTTCGTCCTTCTCCATATACGACTCGGGTATATATATATAGCTACATATATATATCCGGCCACAGTGGATCCACGTGGGATGCCGAAAAATATATGCTTTATTCATTAGATATTCGTAGTCCAACGCAAAAATATTCACGACTCAAAGACGACAGCGTCGCCCTTGTAGACCGACCTTCTTCAAGGTTTTCGTGAACCAAAATATCATCCTTCATTCAAAATTGCCTTTGAAAAAAAATGATTTGTACAAATATCGGAGCATCACTACTGCACAAATTAAGATTACTGACTGCATATATTTAGCAGAGACAATGCAGTGGCGTACTCGAAGAGAGTATAATACTTTAATCGCCTTCTGTATTCCTCTGTGAATTACTGAGTTATGTGGATGTACATTAAAAAACTGATTTATCGTTTTTTCGGCTCGTTGTATGTCCAAATTCAACGCATAAAAAATTTACCTTTCTCGACATAGATAAGAAAAGTAAGATTAACAATATAGTCATTGGATATAAGCAGTGGATCAAATTTTGAATTGAATGACATCCTGACTTTGAATTTTTTTAAACGTCATTTTCGGGCAAACAATTGTAATGAATTTAAATCAAATTGGAATTTAATATTATAATTACTTCTCTAAGTCCACTGTGGAAGTCAATTTTCATGTTTATGTGTCATTGTGGACGATGAATTTAAGTGTAAGAATAAATCAAATTTCGCGATTTTCAATTTTTTTTCTCGATCTTTCAGTTCAATAGATTCCTAGGAATTTGAATTCGTTATTGATAAGTTATTCGTTATTATAAATGGCCAAACTTGTTGCCTCTTCGGATCGACCTTTTTCAAGTTTTCTAATTGAAAAAAAAAGGACCATCTTAAGAACGACAAAACAGAATTTGTTCTTTTTTCAGATTTATTTCTCGTTATTTTTGCGCAATAGGTCCCTACCCATTCAAATAAAACCATAAGTTATTCCAGTTTTGACAAATTCCCTCTTCTATTTTGGTCAGTTTAACGAGGTACGATGGAAGATAGAACAAAAGAAAAGAATTTGGGAAAGGATAGCGGACGACCCGCAGAGAAACAGAAGGAAGCTGCGGACCTTCGAGCGTGAAATTGCTTTCAAAATTCGCTAAGATGGAAATTATGCAACCGCGAAAGTCCCGCGGAGCTTGGAGAGTGGAACCCAAAAGTGAGAAATTATAATTTCAAGTTCGTCACGGGTAGCACCTGCAGTGGCCAACTCGGGTACGACATACGAATAAAAGGGAGAGAGAAAATAAGAGAATGGAAAGAAGGGAATGAGAGTTAAAAGAGAAAAGATCACGATGACGACACCGGCGACGAAGGGAGAATCCCAAACTCCTGGTTATCCTAATATGAGACGTAGTATAGTTGGACTCGCGTCACGACATAGTCTCCAACTGGGGCCACGACTTTCCACGCTCTTTCGTAGCGTACCTGTTTGTCCTTAGGGACGTTCGTTTCAAAGTCACCTTCCCCCCAGAATCCGCCGATGGTTCGTGACAATATAGGACCGGCATTCTTTCTTACTTTTGCTAATTAAATTCAAAACCATTGCTTCCTTATTATTTTTACCGTTCTTACAAATCCATCTCTACGACGTGTTTATCAATATTGCCTTGTTTACGGAGGATGCTTATAGCTCAAAAAGTTCATAATAATGAGGGAGCGATATGGCACTTTGGGCCCTACTTCGAATTTTACTCACTTTTTCAAGTTTTGTAGAATTTATTAAAAATAACGACACATTCCTTATTTTAGAAAAAATCTCAGAGGATTGGAAACATTCGAGATGACGGAGAATTTTTGTCAAAAAAAATCACCTACATTCCTGAAATAAAGCGTGCGGGTTATTGGTCAGGAGGTGATTATGGCTCTCGGAATAATTTTATTGTATATTTAACATAATAAATACACACGACAGTCACAGGATGAAAAATAAATTTCAAGAAACAAAATCTCAGCAAAAACCTCAAAGCCACGACAAATAATCTTCTATGTTCCCGAAATGTTGATTTTGTTCAAAGCCCAACTTCCCCAATACAAAAATATCTCGGTTAATATCCCCAATTCCAAACCGGAAATGTCTCGAATATCGCGGGTTCTTAACCGGTGAATTCTTTTGTCCTTTGTAGTGGTGAATTTAACTTTGAAAAGCAGGACCTTTCATAGGCTCTCGTTTGTTGTTGTTGATTCTCGCATTTATTTTATTCCTTCCCCCGGGCGATCGTGAGTCTCTTTTTTCATTCAATTTTTTCGATGCCAGTCCCCCGGATTATTACCTTCTCGTGATCTCTTTTTATTTGGGTAAAAATGTGGCGCAAAGCCGAGAATTCCTGGGTGGGGCAGAGAACGAAGAGGTTCGCTGGTGCTGGCGGTAAATCACCGGGCAAGTCCGCGGAGCGCTCTTGGCTCGCGCGCGAGTCCGATGCCGCGCACAGAGGGCCCTTTCGATGGAGGAGGAGGAGGTGGTGGGTGTCTGCTCGGGGATCGCTACAGGAGAACCAGACAGGCTGCCTGCTTCACTCGGTATATCCATTGGGTTCGCTCCTGTAGTTGGCACCATCGCGAGCCTACTCCGAGCCATAACCAACCTCACACCATAACTCCACACCATGACACACACGGTTTATCGCGGGAGTCTATATATATCCACTGCGGTTAGTTCAACTGTGTGTTGTTCCCGTTCCACGCGCTAATAAATTCCTTGGCCACCGACCTATTTCGACATTGTCATCGTACGGTGGCGGTCGCTGTCCCCCCGGTCATAATGATTTTCGAGGGCGACCGCGTGCACTCCTTTACCCCTCTATATACACTATATTCTACACTTATAGCAGGCATTCTCTGTTTAAAAAACAACAACGACAACAAAATTGCTGCTCTTTCTACCGGACGACTATCTCTAATATCTCTCGAAATTAGACACTGCAGAGTCAAATCTGGAGCACACCCATTTTTTATTATAATTATTAGATTAATTGATCGATTAACATTAAATTTTCGAATTTTAAATACTTGACCTAATAACGATACGAGGAATACGATAAAAGTATTTTTTTTTGACAGATTAAATATGTGCAGCATGGACTATCGATTTTTATTGTATGTATTCTACAGTCCCGGAAAATACTGTTAAATTTAAAAAAAACTACCGGAATACCGAACTGAGTAAAAAAATTAAATCTATTGTTTTGCCTAGAAAATAATATATTTATTGTTCAAAGCTACGTAAAAAATGCACTCAAAACTGATTTTGCAAGATAAATAAATATAATTTTTAAAAAATGTATAACTTGAAAAACGTGGACTTTTCAGGAGAGGCTTCTTTGAGATATAGATAGTGTATGTTCTCTCAAATTTTGCTGGCCAAAAAAAAATGGCAAAAATGCACCGTAAGTTTTCATAAGTAACAGTGGAATGTAGTGAGCTACGAGAAATGCATGCGGTTAAATATGAGCTTTGTGTAAAAGAGTAGATAAACTGACAGTGAATGGCTCATATAGAGAGTATATATTTATATGGTGTGATATAAGGTACGGGTAACCAGCGGTAACCACCGGCCCACCCAAGGTAGCCAGCAATTCTAATTCTCGTGATGGATTGCGATATGAAATATCGCGAGCAAGAGGCAGAAAGAGTGGCGAACTGTGCGAGCGTAAACGCACAATGAGACGAGATTTATATGATACGAAAAATTATGCAGACGAGGAGAGGTTGACCGGAAGCTGTGTGAGCTACCGGAACCGGTATTGTGGAACTGGTTTGGTGGGTACTGGTTTATTAAATCGATTTTAAGAGCTTCACAAGTAATCTACAGTGTGGATTTTTCTCAAAGTCTTCCGCCCGTGTTTATCGATCACAATTGTTGTAGGAATTCGGTATTATCGAAAATTTCGGAAATTTTAACAAATCGAACGGGTAGCCAAAAAAAGGGAAAAAAATGTTGCTTGTTCTCTGAAATACTCTGTTGAGCTTGAATAGTAATCTGTTTTAAATACCCTTCAGTTCAATCAGCCGGTGAAAACAATTTCTCGTGATGTCAAAAACAACAATTTCACTATTTACATACTTTGTACGTGATGAGAAAATTAAAATGTAACACTGTACAGTAAAAGAATAAATAAACGTAATACATGTAACAAAAAATGTTTGTCCACTGAGATTTCACGTGCACATTTGGCTTTTATTTCATAATTATTTTCAACGCTAAATAGAAACCTAATGGTCGACTTGAATCATTATGTATAAGTAAGAACAAGTTTCTGTGCACCTTGGTTGGCACAAATTTCAAGTTATTTATTACTTTTTAATGTCTTCAATTTCCAGTGCAGTAGCTAAATGAACTTTCTCGCACTGCTAAATAAATTTTTTAGAACTTCCGATGACGTAGATGTTCCGCTGTCGGAAGCACTTTTACAGGTAAAGAGAGTCTGACCTCGACACGACCAAAAGAGTAGGCGCTCCGGCTTCGTTCGCCGCCACTTTCCTCCCACTAAACACACACACACACACATTATCTATATATCCCTACGAAGTAAATACATCTATATAAATGTATTTGTTTCTACTACTAATGCCAACTGACAAAACCAGCATTCGTCATTTCCCCGTGTGTATGAAGCGAGCGATAGATAGCAAACACTCGTCGGAGCCGCGAGCGCCGATCAAACACGGGAAACGATGGACACTCCTCTCTTGCCGGGCGCAGAGATTCGAAGGCTCATGGCTGTAGTTTGCGTAAACTCGGCGCCGAGGGAACGGCAAACACTCGTGCGGCTCCTGCCGGTTCCAACACAGTCGTTATCCATACGATGTACACGTGCAAGTACACGGTGTACTTGTACTTCTGCTAGTTCCATCGATTTCGCCACTGATGCACACTGTGGATATTCAAACGCCTCGGACGTCATATGCTATCGTACCCCCTACGTTTACATCACAGTACTTGCCCATCGGACCAAAAGAATTTTAGGACTGCTTTTAACCCTTCGTTGTCACACCTCTGACAGTCCATTGTCATCTTGTATTCCGTCAATTCACCCTATGGATTTTAAAAAGCCTGCCATTTTCCGATAATGACGTAATGTGCGAATTTTCATACTAAAGATGTTATGTTGATTGATATTTGGTGGGTTTTATGGTCTTACAAAAATGCAGAATTAACGCACTTGTAAAATTTGTTTAAAGTAAGCTATCACGAATACATTTTTTTTCTTATGATTTTATTTCCGGGAAAATTAGCGACACCATTGCAAAATAGTTAATTAAATTGAAAACCGAGCTACAGCATATCAGGCGTATCTACTTAATTGAATAAACGCACGTGCATCATCCCCACTTGTACAAAGAACGATGGAAGCGCGTGTATTCGGTCCTCAACGACCGAACAAGTGTGCAGTGTGGTGGTACGCAATGTTTTTTTTCCTTCTTCTTTCCTCTCAGTCGCTCAAGTTCGAGTGCTGATCATTAATTGGAGGTAACGTAGTCGAGTGGTGCACGGAACACAGTCGTATTCCGATATAAACCTATGAGCTATATGAGTACGATTGATAGTACACGGACGACTGAGTGCCTAATGCATGCACGTAACAGGCGGCGCCACTTGTCGCATCTTGTGCGCCTCTAGTGGGAGCTGAGCGCGATACTCGTGCGATAAGTAATAATACAACCCTATAGCACATATAATACGAAGCCATACCAAGAGTATATATCTCTGATGGTGTAGTAACGTTGATTCCCGACCGGAGAACGCTTTATTGGCATAGTGAACACTCAACAAGATAGAGGAACAGAGAAAAAAAAGTAAACACGAAAAGAAAAAAAAACGCATGTTTCTGCCGGTACTCACTGAGTTTGGCTCATGTTGCTCGCGTACTCGTAACAAGTGTGTGTATATAGATGCCTTTTGGCCTGAGCGGAGCTTCCTCTTCTTCGTCTCTTATCATACTATACACGTGTACAAGTTCATACTATAAGGACGATTATTAATCAGTGGAGTAGTCGTTAGTTCACCGTGTACAGATTTGCAGCACCGAAGCAACAAGCTATACGGGACGTTCGAATGAAAATGTTGCTAACACAGTGAGTACCGAACGAGGCGATTCTTCGTTTGAAAGTGTTTTGAGAAGTCGTCACAAGCCTTGAACGTCTACGTAAAACTGTGGAAAAAGTTTGTGAGTCGAGGCTCGACGATTACAGAACCCGGTTTTCAGGTTAAAGACTGTTTTATTTATTAGAGATATTTTTTATTGCCCTTCACACTCTCTAACATTTTCGTGTTCTACTGTTAGATGTAATCGGGAAATTGGAAAAATTTCGGTCAAGGAAACAGTGATTATTAAAATCGATACAAAGATATACATTCAATTAAGAGACATTAAAGAAATATATTAAGGAAAATTGGAAAATTGTCATGGAACTTGATAAAGATTATGAAAATGTCGAGAAGCTCAAGAGTGATCGGAAAGTCTAGGTAATTTCAAGAAAGTTAAGTCATCCAAAGTATAGAAAATAACGGAGTTGTCTAAAACGATCATGAATATCCAACAACAACAAAAACTATCAAGATAATTTCAATTGAATCAATAAGAGCTGGGAAATTTTTTTATTAGTTTGACCAAACATTAGTATCGAAGGAAATGAATCAAAGTCTTTTGTACGAACCACCAAAATTATAAACAATTTAATTTGTTATATATCTAAAAATGATAATAATAAATTATTTCAAAGATGTGGTTAGAAGCGCATTTTGGGCTATTTTAACTTGGATATTATCTTGCCTTGCGACTACGAATGAGGAACAAATCGCTTTGTATCAACGCAACTAGAAACGAGACATTCTTCGTTTTATTATCTCATTTGGAAGGTTGACCCAACTAACGAAATCAGCCTATAGAAAAAGACAAAGAAGTGTGGACAATTCACCACCACATGAATGAGTGAAAGAGAATGAGAAAAGCCGACGGAAGATCGGAGAAGGTCCGAGATTTATGGCGTTACCATTGTCTCAACTCTCGATCGTTGGTCGTGGTGGCGAATGCTGCCGCGTGGACCCAATTAGTCAGCCCGCTTCGTGCCATCCTATACATATAGTACTACGGTGTGCATCCAGGCCAAGAAACCTGGACCTCCAGAGTGCCACTCTCTAACAGACCTCTTGAACGTCTTCATCTGATAATTACAGGCTTCCGTATAACACGCTGTTTTAACCACGTCTTTCCAACGGATATTATCCTCGACCAACCCTCACAAACAACCGCAAAAACTATATTCTCTGTGACTAATTGGCTTAATTGTCTCTCAAAGCGGAAAAAAAACATTTCTTCGTGTACATAATAATGGACTTGTCATATTTATTGCCAATCGCTTCTTAATAGATATTGATTTTTATTTATTTATATATTTTATACATTTTTTGTTTAAGTACTTGTTTTATCTAGAGCACGAGGAGTGTTTCCATATTCTTCGATAGAAATAGTCTTGGTGTTTTGTAATTTGAAATATAATATAAATTCTGGTTAAATCTATATTCACCTTGAATTCTTATTTCCCGGGGGTTTGCTTTTTTTTCCGTCTGTCAAATGACGAAATATTAATGGAGTGTAGATTGTCTCGAACGATGGCTTGGAATAGGATAGCCACAGTGTAGGACAAGCTAAAAGGTGGCGACAAGTATAACGTAAGATGCGATTCTGTAATTTGATATCTCTTATAGTGAGACCATGACCATGAGATGAAAGCTAATGGGGTCCTCGTGTAGGTCCATCGTTTTTACTTGTATCGGAAATCACTCTTACAATCGAAATAAGAATTTGAAAAGTTCATATCCATTTCCAAACTGTATCTGGAAAAAGTGAAAAATCTTGTATTTTTCCTTGCAACATTTTCATGCATTTATCCGTGCACAAAATTGTGGATGCGTCTTTTCTACAATTCATAGGACCGAAGCTCAAGTCTTTTGAAAACAATTATATCATTAACAAAAAAAATCTTCTTTGACCATATTTCTCAGAAATCACATATACAAAATTTTGTTACTTTTGAACATATGAAACCTTGCCATTTTTCACAATAACTATTTAGATATGTAGCTAAAGAGAATGCAATGGTTTCATGAGTTTAATTTTATTCGCAGTCAACTCGCGAGCAAATAATAGTTCTGCATGCCAACGTTTAGTTGTCTTTTAATTTGCAAAATCGTATTTTTCTTTATTGACTGGCGACTCAACATTTTTTTGCATTGCAGCACAATATTTTCACGGATGTTACTGGAAATATCGTATTTAATGTATATTGGGGAAAAATTTCCGTGTATATTTCGCAGCCGTGTAAACATATATTTGGACATATCCGATGCGTTATGGAATCTTTCCCGCAAGCGTAAGAAAATACGATCCCAAAGTCGAGTGCGAGAATCTCGGGCACAGAGAGTCTCGATGCCCTCGAGCATTCATCCCCGCGAGCGTAAACGTAAACCAGTACGATAAGTAACACCGGGACATCAGTGGTGAGGAGAGAAGATACGCGTCCGGTGTACAAGGGCGCTGGATGAGTGTTAGAATTCGACGTGGAAAAGGAGAGTAGAGTGGTACGGAAAGCGAGCGGGAACGATACGGTGTCGCGTCAACCAGGATGTCACACGAGGTATCGAGTTCCGACGCACTCTTACTATCCCCTCGTTGTTCATCCCGCTTGTCCACGCATCAGGAACTTTGGCTCTTCGTCCTCGTTGTCCTCGCCGTCGCCGCGACAATCTATATCTCTATCGAGTACCGGAGAAAATCTAGACTATTTTTTCCGTGGTACTGACAACTTTCTACATAAAAATAACTGTTATATATGTTTTCAAAACTTTATTAGGGGCTCACTAGGTTAAAAAATGAAAATCACCACTAGCAGAACTCGCAAATTTCCAACTGCTATAAATCCGGAACGAGGTGACAGAAAAATTTGACAAGCATCAAAGAAGCTCTTTTTCCCATGGACTTTTCAAATAATTTATTCATTTATTTTGACTTTTGACTACCGTGGTACAACTTAGTTCACACTACTTGGTGGAAAGCGACCCGTCTATAAACTTTGTTTTCTTGAAGTTTCAGCTGTTGCTTTTTAGTATCCACAATCCGTCTACTCTTCGGCTGGCTCATGACTCGAAGCGCAGTGCGCGTTGACCTCATCAACGGAAGGTGCTATGCCGAGTCACGAGCCACTTGTCTCATAATACGTACAACAATATGTCAAAAACCTCTGTAGTAACTGTACACTCGTATTGCTACGGGTTCTTCAATATATTCTAAAGTAGGTATAATATCATTGTACGTATCTTACGCGCAAGGCTATTGTGCACTTATGTAGCACGTGTTATCGACTCTTCATTGGTCACGTGTTCTTGCGTACCGGTGCACCCCCAAGCCTATCCTATGACTCTATCTGTGAAGAGTGGAAAACATTATTTTGTTTTTTTCAAGTGCGATGAAAGCTCACGACGCAGAGTTTTGTCGAGCTCAGATGTAATATGCGCACGCGTATGTCCTGTGCGGACTCTCAGAAGGCACGTGCGGACTTCTGGGTAGTCGGGCGACGCTGCTACCACCTATAGCAGTCACGTGATGTCGCAGCCACGCGTTCCGAGTTGTGTGTCTCTCTGACGCATCGGCGTCTCCTGTTGCATACATATCGCTTGGCCTCACGTGCAACCCAAGCTCTGTGAGTACACACATCGGATCTCGAAGATCGCCGCGTACGCAATGAGCGCCGTATAACATTATAAGTACTCGTTATAAACGTGCGTACAACGATCTTATAGGCAGCCGTTTATTTATAGATATTGAGTGGGCACGAGCGTCTTTCTGCGTCATTATACGTTGTGATGTATCGAAATGATCGGTCTGCTCGTTGCATTCGTTGCTTCTTATTAGAGGGTCAATGAACCTCTAATCCTTTTTCGAAACAATATTTTTTCCGATATACAATCATACCATTTTTTTTTTTCATTATTTTCAAGGATCATTGAGGTATTTCATTAAAAGAAAATTAATCGGTAATTAATGGACGAGGATCTTGTACGATAATATGATTAATTTTTCTAGATAAACGTTATCTTGTTACAACCTAACCCATTGCTGTGACGAAAAATAGCTTACTACTCTTCTTTTTGAGTCTCTTTGCAATAAGAAAGAAAAACGTTGTGTTTGTTCAACCATCGAAAACATTTGGCAATATTGACTAAAATTATCCAATCAACATTTAATTAAATCAATCAACGAAAATTTCATTTTCCTGAAACGAAGATGTATTTCATTAATTTTTCCTTATCTGGCAACAGAACTAGTTAAAATTACTCGATACATGTATTGGCGATTTTTTCTTAAAACAAATTCAAATGTTTCTTCAGATCCAATAGGAATTTATTTCTAGGATCTAGGAGGCTTGGTAGCCCATTATTCGAGTAAATAAATTTATTTTCCATGAGTAGGTTTAGTCCCGTTAATGTTCGTGAAATGTTTGAAAAATTTGTCATCTGTGTAGTAACGGATTTATTGAAAAACCATTGACAAATGAATTGTACGATGCGTAAGGAAAAAAAAAGATTGCCTAAAAGCCATGGGCTGGTTAGAGTTCTGGTAAGCAGTGTGTGTGTACGTGTATACATGTACAAGTGATTTACGTGGAAGGTATGTAGTGCACGAGTGGCAGTGTGTCCAAGCGGAGATACGGTGGGTGGATCGAGTGCGGTGCGGGTGACAGTGTCGCAGTGAAGCAGAGGAGCCGGGCGTCGAGGGCGTCGTCGGATACCGTGACTGAACTGAATCTGCCGGTCAACACCGAGACCGGCGACGAGCGTACCGCGCGGCCAAGGGGTGTGCGCCGCTCGTCTCTCGGCTGACCAGCCTCTCTGTACACTTCGAAGCTTCGTGCGCGCTACCGTGTTTCCCTGTCGTCGCACGTACAATGAATTCACACATATGCGAGTATATTTGTCGAGCGCATACCTATATACGGAGTCACGTATGTTTATTCTCAAGTTATGCTCAAAGCGCTGTGCATACATCAGGTTCATACCGATTTCTGTGATGCATACCGTGTCTACACGGTCACTTAATTATATTACCACTATCGAATTTGTTTGCCGAATCGACGAAAAATATAGATAAATAACCAATTAGCTAAAATCAAGTTTTCTTAAAATTAGTCGAGTCGGTTGGCAATTTTTCATTTATTTATTTTTCTTTCCATTCAGTACTGTATTTACTAAGCTTACCATAATAGTTACACATTCCAAAAATGGTTGTGTGAGTAATTTTTTAAAAATCGTTTCACAAATTGGTTGCACAAAATTAAAATAAAATAAAAAAGCGTGAGAACAGAGTTTTACTCTCGCGTGTCATTGTAGTAAAGGAGAAAAATAGTGTGTTTGATTACTCTGCCATAGGTTGTCATAAAATAATAACAAATTGATGATACAATATATTGGGAAATGATGGGATGTGAGAAATTTTCGGTTCATTATCATTCGCTTTGTGGTCTCTGATATTTTTGAGTAAAGTGTACTGTACACTTTACCATACACTTACGATATATACGGCGAGCGCATAAATTACGTGGAGCAGTACAAGAAGGTTGACGTTGGATTTACCAGAGCCGTCTGGGCACTCGCGGTGTACCTCTCTGTGGCCGGTATCGCCGCCTCGGCTCTGTGTAACTTAAACTCTTCATTCTGTGTCGTATTCACGGGAAAGGAAAGACGGCGAATCGCCGCCGGTGCACGGTCTCCGGTTCAAATACCAACTATCTATGTACTGCTTTGTTTTGTTGTATCAAGTTTTCGGTTCGACTGAATTCCTACAAAGAATTTACGCACAGGCATTTTCATGATTGACCCATAAAAATGGCTTTATCAGAATTAAAAGTACAATTTTGGTGATACCTAGTTTTCTCTGAGATCTATTACCGATTAAGTTGTAACGTGGTATATGAGTTACGTATCAAAAAAATTATGCCAAATGATGCTAAGGCGTAGCAGATTGTTACGCTTGAGGATTGCCTGAAAACAATTATAAGAAAAAAAAAATTCTGTACATGGTACGTTACTTTTGAATGAAAAATTCTACATTCAGACCTCATTAAGTACATACATTAATTACATCATAATTTTTCAATTTCCCAAGTCCATCAAAGTCGTGTGAGGTAAAAAGTAAAATTTTGAATTTTTCCCAGCTTTGAGGCCATACCGATGACCAAATTATGGTGTTCGATGTCTCATCTCGTCCATCGACGAGCACATGTTGGGATATGTGTAGGCATTTTTGTCCAATGTCGTTTTGACAGAGCTATGATTTGAAACGTAAATAAATCTTTCTTTATTAAAAACTCATTATATAATTGGTTACGTTTGATCAAATTTCCGCTGCATCCAGAATTGTTACACTTATCTTACTACAATGCTTCTCTTTGACAAAAAAAAATAAGACATCGAGAAATAAAATTGGAGAATAACAATGCTTGACGTTGATGAGATTTGAATGAGGGAATTTTTTTGAAAAAGGCAAAATTTTTTGTACAAAATTCTTTTTCGTATCACTTTTGTAGGTAACTCAAGCCCCTCAATTTGGGATATTTGAATGGGAAAAAAAAATAAATCAAACGGGAGAAGTAACGAGTAATAATGTAGAGTGAAGAAAGTGAAGACGATTTAGTATGAGAAAGGGAGGATGGCCCGAGTCTAGCCGGGTTCACTCCTCATCTTGTGGAATTCTCAATGTTGGAAATCTCAGTGGGCAAGTTCTGTGAGAAATCCACTAGCACCGTGCCGAGGTCGTCGCAGCAGTTTCAGCGCCGGGGGAACGGAATAAACGTCGCGAACAGCGCGTAACTCCAGTTGCCTTTGCAAACGGATTCCAAACGATCCTGGCGCGCTGCTTTCTGCCGCTATAAATTCATAAACCCACAACTTTGAAACTCGACGGGCCACCACCACCGCAGCAGCAGCAGCAGCAGCAGCATCTCCTTGCCGGGCGTTGCGCTCCGTGCCGCCGCCGCCGCCGCCGCCACCACCACCACCACCCCCGTTAGACGACCCGCTTGCAAACTTCCACGACTGGTTGAGCAACCTCACTTCCCCCTCCAACCGCACACACCTAATATCACTTCAGCCCAACTCGAATACCGTAGACGCGGCCAACAGGACCAGAAACTACACCATCGCCGTCCTACTCGCCGTCGCTGCCACGATAAATTCACAGCCTGTTAGTTGCACCAAGAAACTCCCTTACTACCTTCACTTTTCCTCTTTAACTCCCAGTCCTAGAATTTTCAAGCATTTTCAGAGCTACAACCCATTATATTAAAGTTTATAAACTCTTCTTTTTGTTTCTCTGTCAAACTTATATAGGGAATTTTGTTTTTGATAATATTTCATCAACATCCTAACTAAACGCACGTAACTTTTGTTTATCGTATTTACAATTGCATGTAAAATTAAACTCGAATTCAACAATTATAGTAAATTTGACAGACCTTTCCTTTTTCAGTATTTTTTGTCGATATTGACAATCGAAGACTACAGTGAGATTGATTTTTTTTTCTTCTATGAACGGTAATAAATATGTATCGAGCGACTGGAATTATTCGTGGAAACGTAGCAAGGAAGTCGAAATTGAATAGTTTTGTTTGTAGAGAAAAGGATGTTCTCAACAGCGAAGAAAACGGGTATTAGCCGAGCATATTGGGTTTGGGTTGACCGATGATGGCGGTTTTATATGCGAGAAGTGATCGTCACGTACACGGTAGCGCGTCGGCGTTTTTCTCGCCAAGGAGGAAAAGACTAAAAGCGAGCCGGTGCGACGGCACGTGAGTTGAGAGCTCGATCGTTGTTGGTAGTGGATAGCCTTTTGCAGACGTAGCCACGTGGCTCTTGTATACGCCGAGAAGCCGATTAAAAGATTACGCCGCGTGTAATTATCGTCTATCGGTCACGTACACTGCGGACGTCTTACGAGGAGAAGCCGAGCGTGTCTCAAGACGCGCACGCGACTGTCGCGCGTCTTTTTTTTCCTACGATGAATCAACAAACTCTGTGCGTCGTCGCTATACCTTTAACTCGTTAATAATATGAACAAATCCTTCAATCGCGTGATTTCTAACAAAATATCCTTCAAAAACACAAAAAAAGAAGTTACACGCAAAATAATTCCCAAATTTTCGTGGGAGTCGTAATTTTGGATTTTTTCTTCTGAAGCAAATGGAAATACTTCAATTATATATATATATATATTTGTATTTCCATCGCTGCACGAGAGTACAGGCTTTTTAATGGAGAAAAAATGTTGCCAAGTCCAATAATCAATTTTGACGTGGCTTAGATAAATGCATTGGATTTATTTACATCGCTCGTTATTGACGAGCATTTCTTTGTTAAAATTGACGTTTCTAGGCTCGTCAAACTTGTTTCTGCGACGCGTCGTAGGCACATAAATAATGCGACACAGATAAAAAGTTGATCGGGTTATGCGGAGACTGTCACTATAACACGGTCATGACAGATATATAAAAATCGCATTTATTTATATACCGTTTGTTCATATAGTGACTGATACGAAATGAATATTACAGAAGTTTTGTTGGAAAACATGGAAAGCCAAAAAATCTCATATCCGAACATTGCGAAGACGATACAACGAGAGAGACATCTTTTTTCTAATATTCTCTATTTAAAAAATGGAAGTTGAAAGATTTTTTTTTTACTATTTTGCTTCCTCATCATAGAGGCAGTTTCGTTTTCGTTAAAAAAGTTTTTTCGAATTTTTCGTGTTAGCAAATTTAAAATGGTCAAAACGTTGGGAAAAATTTGTAGAATTCTAACGGATCGACTGAATTATACCGCACCGAAAAAATAACATTCAATCGTACAAGCTGCCAAATTTAGTGGCGATCGGTGAAGCGGTTCGAATTTTACGTGCTGTTGAATATTCCGAACAATTAACATTTTTTTAAATCTGTACAACTTGACGTAATTTTACTTGGAGATTTCTTTGCTCGATGAAATGACGAAAAATAATTTTAAAAAATGATATTCATTAAACACACTGTAAATCGAGAGGAAAATAATTAAAAAAATAAGCAAATTCTATAAATACAAAGATGTGTCTGAGAATCGAAATCCCGTATTTTCGAGACTGCGGAACGTGCTTGACGAGCAAAAGGTGGATGAGCGAGATAGAATGAAAAAGAAAAAAAGAAAAAAAGATAGCGAAAGCCGGCCGGTTTTTCGCGCTACGTCGGACACAAACGCGGGTTGACGTGGTCGCGGCTACCGGATTTCATCCCTGGCTACACACACCTCGTGCTAGTCGGCCGCAGCCGCAGCGGCAGCAGCGGCAGCAGCAGCGCTTGGGGTCCTGCAGCCAGAGGGAAGCTGTATATATAGGTAAAACGAAGCTAGCCGTGGCGGCAGCACAACTCTCGTCGGTCACCGGGAGCTCCGGCTATTTGATCTGGCCCACGATAGCCGGGGAGGCGCAACTCAGCCGGAATATCTCCGGTCTGGATGTAACGAAGAGATGAGAAAAAAAACCGTCCAAGAGATGAGTAGAGAAACGATGGAATGGGGTGGAGGTTGGAGGGAGGAATGAGAAGACGGAGACACCCAATCTGCTTCTGTTTCTCTGCATCGTGAACGTACGCGAGGCTAAACTCGAGCCAGAACCAAAGGCACCGGCGCTGCGTCGCAGCTCTCGTTTCTTCGGCCGAGACTCGATCGTTTCGACAAGCTGAGCCGAGCCTGTCGAGGCTACTGCCAACTTCTCCGTCTCTTCTCCGAGTCCTCCAAGCCCTTTCAAGGGGAGGCCACTACAAACATCGACTAACCACCGAGGTTGCCATTTTTCAAAATTGTTTTATATTTCCCGCATTAAAATGAGTTAGTGTGACGATAGAAATGTCTCAAAAAATACATTTGTTGTGAACAATTAGGAATTTCCGATCGAGGAGATAATCAGCTGGGTCACAAGTGTAGAGCGGTAGCGTTGTTTCGATACCTATACAAGTCCATCTACGTGTTTCGGTTGAAAAAAAAAAAAAAAAAAAAAAAAAAAAAAAAATGCACAATTGATGAAAAATCATGTTAAACAACAGTATACTTGAAAATTAATATCCGAATTTCTAACGTGATGCTCGACGAACTGGAAAAAAAGGTTCAACTCACTGGAATGAGGCATGAAATTGCAAAATTTATTGGTAAATTCAACAAAGTTAAATTTTTGACTTCGACATATCGAATGTTTTGATTCAAGCATGGTTCTCAAGTCGTACGTTTGACTGCTGAAAACACCCTTTTCAAAGATTTCAGACTCAAGAGATATGAGGTCGTAGGAATTGCCGTTCGGAGAGACAATTAGCTGGGTGACAAGTGCAAAGTAATAGTGTTGTTTTTTAGGTAGACTAGTCGGAGACAAGGGAAAACGGGGCTACCCGGCTTGAGCCTGGGTCTCTCTTGCCACACTCATGAATGGAAATAGTAGTCGTTCGGTGTTTTTTTCTTGCCGCCTCGTCAATGTTTCTGTCTATTCTTCAGTGATTCATTCGACAATGGGACTGTCGGTGGCGCTCTCGGGCCTATGAGCGTAGTCCGCCGCGCGCTATGAAAGCATTTCTGCATTGTTAGCTACTATTTATGACACCGGTAGTGGCGACTGTATCAGCGGCACGAGACCACGAGAGTTGACGCGCGCACCTTCGCTGCGATACTCTTCTCTCAGTTTTTTCAACTCTCACGACTCGTCCAGTCTTTCTCACTGCGGGAGGCGTGACTCCACGCATTGTTATCATCGGGATCTTGAATTTCAATGAGATTTTCTTAGATTTATTAAGATATCTTTGCGGGAATAGTCCATTTCGAAGCGTCAAGAGATTCTCCATATAGGCATTTCTGTTTCTATTGAATGCTAAGATTAACCGAATTCCATGACTTAATAAAAACCACTGTTATCTCACTGTCAAAATAGACTAGAAATTTTATGCGTTAACTCGTAAATTCAATTAAATTTACAAATGTCATGATTAATTGATATACCTGTACAGTTAAATTCAAGTTAATCATTCAGTAATAAAGTTCTTTTGCGCTAAAGTCCGAGTTAATAATTGAAATCACTGATGTTAAATCACATACTGGAATTTCGCATTGCATTTATTATATCGAATTGAATATACCGGTCCATGCATAAAAATTTCACTGCGGTTGCAATAAAATTTTAGTACCTCGCTTTTTCGGTGCTGTTAATCTGATTTTTTTAGAATGGAAACTCGAAATAAGTATGCGAACCTCAATCTGATATCTAATAATATGCGAAACAAAATCATCTTAAGCTCCTGATGAATTACTTTGAACATGTATTAAATAATGTAAATCACTTGGAACCGAATTTTCAATGGTACGTTTTGTCTCAAAATGGTACTTGAGATCGTATTTATTTCATAATTTCGACCATAACTCGAACCTAATTCCGGTGATTCTCCGAGTAATCGAAATTTTCACTATTCGAATACAGCTGTAAGTAAGACGCACGCCCAGTTGCACGAACCGACTTCCTGAATGAAATGCTGTAACAATTTTACTTGAATATTTGAGAACTCACACCTCGAGTTTCCTGCCCATCCACTTTGATCCTGCTCCGGAAGACGTCCAAGTGGAATTGTCCCCGTAGCTTATTATATGCTACTATAGCCGGCCTTAGAATCCCCAAACGTGTCTATAATGCATTTGATCTCACTCCCAGATTATTATTGGGTCGTACTCACGCGCGCGTCTGACGCTGAGCCTCGTCGCTACTGTCTCCATAGCATTGGCCGGGGGTATCCGAAATCTGTCACTCGTTTGATTTCCATACAGGAAGCCTTGTAACGAGAAACCAGTGGCCTTCCCTCCTCCTATACTCATCTATATATACATATCCATTTTTATATATATATATATATATATATATATATTATACATATAGATATACATATCCCAATTCATCTCTCTCTCTCTCTACGAAACTATGAGCTGGGCCACATCGAGACACGGACTCTCGGCTTATTATCCTCGTGTACGATCGCCCAGCCACTCCAGCATCAGGTATGTGCTGCGTCTGCATCAAACACGTTCATATATATCCACTCCTCTCTCCACTCGTGGACGTACATGTTTGATACTGCTTGGAACTTGTTGGTGTTGGCAATCGTGGTTCTATACTATACTGGTACCTTCTTTTTCTGTATACATACAGGGAGGACACGGTGAAACTAGACAGCGCAAATGCGCTTGCGCGTCAAACCGACGGTTCCCACTCTATGCGTGCAGACCGAGTAGTAAATAAATCTTGGTTTCTGGCGTCTGCCCTACCAGCTCAGGTAACGTCCCTTGCCCCTAGCACTACCCTTACTGGCCCATTCCGATGGCGCGTGGGGACACAGTCGCCGCTCGGATGAGACGCACTGGCGGCCGTAGGCAGTAGCCAATCAGGCTTCCTACATTCTCACGGAGCCGCATTGGACTGTCTAGTTTCACCGTGTCCTCCCTGTATATATAACACGAGAAGGACGTCTGGCTGCTACGTTCCACGAGTCGTTGGGACGACGATTATTATTGTCCCCTGTATTGCAACAGCCTCGTTGTTGCGCACAGTTCCTGCTGCTGGTACACTTTTCGGCCGGTCCTCTCTCACTTCCCTCTCACTTTCTACCCTGAAACTGCTTCAGGGTTCTCAATTTTTTTTTTTATCTTTTTTTTTTATTCAATTTAAATAAGCCATCCTAATGGAATTTAATTTTTTTTTTTATGGAGCTTTATATTAGACGGTTTAGTATAAATCGAAAAAAAAACTATTCCTATATCTCCTTGAGGCTTTAATTGATAAAATTGAAAAAATACTTTAACAAGATAAAATTCATTTTCTCGATTGGAAGACACTTTATTTAAGAATATTTTTACTGGTATCAATTGTACTAAAGGTACTATCACTTTTGATACAAAAAAATTATATTTTTTCAATGATGAATAATATAAAATATTTGAGGCTCATAAAAGATAAGGTATCTCATAATGAACAAAATAATACTCACCATAATAATAGTGGCATAACAATTTACTTATTTCAAACATAGATATCTGCCCGAATGACACTTGTATAAATCCCGTATTTTTGTTTTCCTACGCGTTGAGATTTAATTTGATAAATCTCTAGATGTCAGTGACAAATGGATGAGAAACGCTGTGCTAGAATATAATTCCAGTGGACGCAGCGGGATCAAGGTGGGGCCGGAGCGCAACAGAGAGCGAGAGAGACGGACGATTGACTACCCATCCTGGATATCCTGCGCCGAGGATCGCCCAGGTGCACGCGCTACGAGAAAGCAGGGGTACCTGAGGCACACAGGGGTGGTTGCTGCTTTACGGCCGAGACCCACTCCGACCACTCTCCCCTTCTCTATGTATATACGCATACATATACGTAAAGGGAAAGAGAGAGAGAATGATATGCATACTCCACGTGCTATATATATATATATATGTGTGTGTGTGTATGTATATGTATATATGTACAGCATGTATATGTATATATGAGCAGCCTCTTTCGGTCGAAGGGCTCAAGGGGCCGCAGCAGCTAGCTCGACGCTCAACGATAGAGCGCACACGCGGCAGCTACCTGAGCTGGTTCGTTCGCTCGGCCCCGACGACCTGGCTGCCACGCTCGATCGGAGGATTTTTTCCCGGTAAACTCAGGCGCCCAACTGTCTACCGATCCCGAGAGACAGAGAGAGAGAATATGTCTTGCGCGTTGGCGGCTCTATATATTTATAAATATATGTATACATATATATGTTTTCGTGTGTGTGAGTGTATACTTGTAGTCGAAAGCGTTTCATATCTCGATGGAACCGTTCTGACGTCGACTCAGCCTAACCTGCTAGTGGCATCGTCTTAATCGCACTGTTTCGAATAACATAAAATATTGTCAGCTAAATTCCGTGATGTCGATTGTGATAACCTCTGAATGTTAAATTACACGATTTATATAGATTAAATACTTTTTCTTATGTGATATTTATTTTACAATCTTCTACACGGTAATCAACTTTATCTCTGATATCTATTCGTCAAAGATTTTTTCAACTAAGATTGATTCCACATCGACTGCACACCCACACACACACACACACACGGCGTGACATCACAGTGTGATTCGAATAATAAAGAATATTATTTATTAGTTTCATCATATCTATGAGAATAATCATGAGATGAAAAAAAACCCGTCATCATCATTATTCATCTACATTTATTGAAGTGGCATTTAAAATATTGTCTTTTTTGCAAATTTGTTTACCGTCCAAATGATAAGTATGTCAAGTTTTAGAAATACATTTTTGGAGCCAACATGAGTGGCGTGTGCCTCATGATTTTCGCGACTACTGAAGTTATTTAGCCGTCGAGACGACCGACGCAAGTACAAACACGAGCGAGCGGCAAACCGATAACCTCGTGCGCCAATGTATGCGCTCTCGCCGGCAAACGTGTAAAGCGATTTGCTAGCTGCTAGCAGCTACCAGTGTTACGAAATGCCTACCGCAAGCAACCAAGCAAGGTCTGGGAATCTTTTCGTTGTTTTCACTGTTAATATTTGAACAGAGAGTTCGGTTACGTCCCCGGGTTTTCGATGATTTGTATACTTTGCGTACGACACCATGCGTGCTCGTGCGACACTGTGTCACACGACCCCAATTACACTCGCAGTTTCGACCTTTTCGCCAATTTGCCATTTATTTTATGGACTCACTCGAATATCGTCACGGATATATTAAAAAATGAATTTTATTTAACTTTCAATTCATATGTCATAATGTATAGTACGTATATTGGTAAGTGAAGACATGTCAGCTAAACGAAACACAATGTCTTGCGTTTGAATTTCGAAAATTTGTGAAATGAAGATTTATTTTTCAAACGATTGGTGCGGTAAAGCAAGCAAGAAATTTTGGCCGGGAACTCTTTCCGTCAAATGGACCAACAGTCTGAGCGCGGTAGCCACAGATTATTGTTCCGCCGGCGGGACGCTTCCTCCTGCGTTCCCACGCCACGGCAACTTCATCGTGAGCTCCTCTAAAGGTGAAGCTATCCCGCGGGACGCCGACGCTTCTTGGAAAAGGATTTTTCTCGCTCTTCCTGGGATACAAAACCCGCGTCCTATAGGCCCTGCGTTTACCGTCATCTCAATTTTCCATTGCTGGATTTTCCAAGTTCTTGCACTCTCGGCTATTTCAAACTCGCACGATATACATATATATAAAGATATCTTATATTCCAACATTGATGATAATTCAAATTTTTGCATGCAATAAACTTTAATTCCTAAACACTTTAACGATTGCAATAATCATGATTATTAATTACTGTAGAAACGTAAATTTTTATTGCCATGTAATGATAATCAACAATTTACAGTATTGGTAATTTTTTTCAATTTTTTTATTTCATTTAATCTGCCATCTGAATGTGCCGGCGTGATTCAGTTTAGCGAACGAAAGTAAATAAAATGCGATTTCGAAAAATTCTACATTTCGGATATATTTTAAAATTTTTTTTTTAAATGACGCATTATATCCCAACAGTGCCAGTGTCTGTTGCGTAATTAGTTACGTATAATTGAATTATTTTTTATTTTGAAAGGTATTTTTATCGAAATTGCTCAAAAACTATACGCTACCGTAAAATGTCCTACAAAAATTATTGGTGTTCAATATGGGCTTCTCAACGATATTTATTTCCATCACGTTATACCAATAATATAATAATAGTAATAAAATATAATTTAAACAATTTACTTTTACTTTCAAAACGGACACAATATTATGTATTTCTGTTATATATACATGGAAATATGTCATTCCTAATCTGTAGGAGTAGCATACCAAATTGGTATTCATATGTAAAATTCAATAAATAGAAAATTAATCCCAAGTAAACAAAGAAAACAAAAGTTAAATAATAAATTCAATATTCCATGTACTGAAACTCGTGAAATATCGAAAAATTATGTTAATCTGTAGTTTTCCAGAGAAAACCATGAAAATTCAAGAACGATTGAGGCTATTGAATTCAATAAGCGATAAAGAGGAGAAAATTCGTCGAGTGCGGTGGTGTCTCCGAGGATCACGCCTTGGGTCGAGAAAAGAATAAATGAGCGAGATCCCGATCTCATCGTTAAGGTCAAACACGCAGCGAGATGTATCGAGCTTCCTGCCACGACTCGAATGGTGGTGTTTTCTTTTTTTTCTTTTTTTTTCCTCAATGTGCAAGAGAAAGAAAGAAAATGCAAGAGAGCCGGAGGAACGCGACAAATTCGTGGAGGGTGGGCGCAACCGAGACGTGGAAAATATCACTAATTTATGATAATTTCTGGAGTGCGTCCACGGAACGTGGATGTCGGACTGTCGCAGTCTGGCACGAAGGACGAGTGGTAACCCGACTGAAGCCCGTTGTCTCACCTCTCACGCTTTTTTCAACTCAAAAGCATTCCACGTGTATTTATCGTGCTGGCAACGCTAATCGAGCATAAATATTTATCGGCAAAATTCGTTACGAATCCGACAGCGTAGAAGAGCGGCGGTCAGAGGGCTGTTTGCATGCACGACGAGTTTTCGTGACGACTGACGCGATTCTCAAGTGTGCCATTCACTTTGCTTGTGGAATCACTGGACCCACTGACGCGAATATTTGGTTTTTACATCGCGGAATATTCCGAAATTTACCATAGCTCAGGTCAGACGTTCAAGGAGAGTAAAGCAGTTGCATATTATAAAGGGAAATTCGTTTCACAAATGGAGAAAAAAACTAATTTTATCGATAGATTGTACGGTATTTTTTTTTTAAATGCCTCTTGCGATTGGGTTTAGTTCTTGTATTTTCGAAAATTCTTGATATTTAATATTTTTTTATATATAAATTTTAGCGGACATATTCAAATTCGTGGCGAAACGCTTTGTTGGAAAAACTTTTTTTTTTTTTTAATTCTTGAGCGTAAATGCCTCTTTGCTTCGGTAACATTTCTACTGGACAATGCACTCATAATGAAATTCCTCTGATTTTTAAGATTTCTCGGAGTTCTTGGATTCACATTGAAAAGTTGGACCTTTCATTGGTTGTTCTTTAGTTCGATCCTGAGTGAAATTGTTAATTAGAGCTCAAAGTTGGAACTTTAGTGACTCAAATGTAACTTTCAGATGTGACCACGTTTTGTGACCTTTTTTTAAAATTTGTGCCATGCCGTCGGTTTTTTGTTTTATCGCAAACGATAGAGAATAAGCGGTGCAAATCTAAGTTCCATGTAGACTCTGAATACCTTCCGGGTTTTCCCGTCACCTATAAAATGCGGTGTATAGCATGTTTCTCGCTGTTTCGCTGCCCCGCATCACACAAAAGTTTTTTCAATATTACATTTATATTCAGATCGTATAATTATTTTTTCCACTAAATGAGAATGCGAGTATATGTACAATTTATCCGTTTTTGATCCAATTGAAATTATGATTGATATTGTAAAAAAATGATAGACCGTCAGTTAAAAGATGACCTTCAAAATGTGACGATTTTATAAAGCTATTCTCATAAATCCGAGTCATTCCATCGGTTCATTGTGACCGTTAATACGTTGGACATACGAGAACTCCTTTTATCGCGAATAATGGGGAATAATGTCAAGCACACACAGTGCACATCTACGCGTTAAGTTGACTGTGAGCCTTTTAGGGGATTTCCCCTCACGTGTTGTGCGGTGTATAGCACGTTTGTTGCTGCTTCTGTGGCTCGCATCGCACACAAACGTCTCGTTCTATGACTCACCCTTTCGTCAATCTTCCATTCTTTTGGGAGGATAAATACCCGGTCAACAGGTGAATTTATTCAAATGTCGATGAGCTTCGAGGGACACCACTGGATGCCAGAGTTAACAATCCCTGTGCACAACCTACCATCAACAACACCCTCAAATTCTTTCTTCTTTTCAACCGCATTGCTTCACTTTACTACACCATACGCATTCGAAGTTGCCGTTTTTCATTTTTTTGTTTTGTTTTTTTTTTTCTCTCCCGTGAAGTGATTCCTTTGTGCGCCACCGTACGGGCAATAGAGTCTTCCCCAAAACGAGTGACGCGCCCGAGAATGATGATTGACGATTGTCCGATTTGTTTATAAATACGTAACTTGTCCCGTATAGCAAGACTTTTTGCGGCTGTGCACCGTTCCGCTGACGTAACGTAAACCGAAGGATCGTAGTGTTGAATGAGCAATAGCCCGAAGCCAGTTAACCCGTCGAGCGAGGTGTAAAATTCTATTTAACCGAGCTAACTCTTGTATACGTTATGCTATGAGAACAAGCCCCTTCGTTCCGGACAGGTTGCTCGGTGGCCGTTAATGTCGAGAGACTCCGAGAGTAGTCTTTGAATTAACGCCGCTTATAGAAGGGGGCACGTGCCCGTGTAACTCTCTCGAAAACTATTGTCCCACCGATAACTCAAAATCCGATAGAAATCCTATATTCATACGACCCTTCGTACATTAAATTAAATTACACACTGCTTATTAACAGAATAAATTAACAAAGCTGTTCAGCTGACTCCATAAAACGTGAAAATAACATATCAATTTGTAGCGCATTAATTTTCGCACCTTGGTTCATTTATTTGATATGTAGATAATAAAGGTGATGAGAAGTTGATTAACATTTTCGGACTTTAACGAAAAGTTTTTTTTCCACAAAGCATTTTTTCGTCTGTAGCTCAAGAGTAAAGAAACTCCCGCGGAAAGGATGAGAACCTCTTTCCTTTTTGTTCGACAGTGATTTAGCGAGGTGGTAGTAGCTCTTCTGATTCTCGGTAAAGCCGAGCACCGGAAAGCAGCAGCAGCAGCAAAGAAGAGGAAGAAGAAGAAGAAGAACGAAAACGCGGAAGATGAACAAGAGAGTATAGCGAGAGAGGGTGAGTGGCGCGCGGAGAAAATCATTCGGGGTGGAACCAAAGCCGAAGAGGGTGCTTCAAGGTTCTTCTCTCGCTCGGTACTGTCGTCGCGCGGGTCCGCCTCGCGCTCTCGCCTGGCTAGACTCGCTCATATTCTCGAGCCTTTATAGATTTATTTCGATAGCGAGCCAGGGGGGCCCTCATTCACTCGCTCGCTCCTCTTCTATCGATTGCACCTCTCGATACATGACGACGACGACGTCGACGACGATGCTCAACGAAACCCGTCCAATCCAATGCAACACGCGAGAAAAATAAATCTATATGGAATATTCAACCGAAATGGAATACCTTGCTCACGAAAATGATATGTAATGGGTAATTGAAAAATAAAATAAAATTATCGGTCGCTAATTTTTGTATACGCTCCAAGGCCCTGTTTACATTTTTTTCAAGAAATACCCTTTCTCAAACGAGGTGGTAGAAAAAAATCAGTTTAGAAAAATTCACTTTACAACTTTTACATGTGGACGTATATTTCTTCAATAAAACTAGAAAATCGAATGCATCGATAGATTATTTCACCGTCTTCTAATTTTTTCTAACTTGTCGGAGCAAAATTGAAAAAAAAAAATCTCAAAAATTATCCATAAATCCACTTTTTCTTGATTTATTTATTTTGCAGAACCTTATTATTATTTGCTTTGTAATTACCATTACAAAATACTAAAAACTATTGAATGAACATAAATTTTTTAATTATTCATTATATTGTTACAGTGGTAGTTGCTCATCTGTAATGTTTGATATTTTTTTTATTGGTTATTCCTCAAGTAGGCCAATTGGCTTTTATTATTCTTTCCCCTATATTCTCCATTTGATTCCTTGAGAGCCCTCTACCGTGTTGTCCGCAGCCACACTTTCCAATGTACCACTGTATCGCATTTTCACGAGGGCTCAGGGAAACTGCGGACAACCTGGCCGATACAGGCGGCTTTATTTTACTGAGTTTCTACTGTATTGGAATACATTAGAAACTCAGAAAAACTACCTCTCGCTCAACAATTTACGGGCAAACCAGTGCTCGGCCAAGCGGTCACCCATCCAAGTTATGGCCGCATAAAATGGTGCTTAACTCTGGGGACCGCCGAAGCTACACACCAACCGCGCGTCTAATGCTGTCGGTCTGTAATGTCTGAGATATGTCAATGGTTTTTCTGCTAGAATAAATATTTATCATTGATGGTAGACGAATTGCAAATATTGCATTGCGTAATATAAGAGCACGGAATAGTCGTGGCTTGTGCGCTCGTTGAAATCGTTCGATCCAGAGTTGGAGTTTTGCGCGAGGGTAGTATACCGAAGAGTGGGTATATGCACGTGTATATATATATATATATAGCGGTGTGCGCGTAACTGAAATCTCAGCATCCACCCCCCTCTGAAGCGAGAGCCGAGCGTGGCCACCCCTCGTGCGGCCTCTCCTCTTTTCATCCCCGAGGTAGGACGGGTAGGGGGGCTAGGGCCACGAAAGGTTGCAGCTGCGTGGCCACGGCCAGGTGTGCATCCGTCGTTCTCGCTTGGGCACAATTTCCATCTTTCTCTTGGTCCTTGGCTTTCACGCGTTCATCTTCCTTCTTCATTTTGGACCGGCGAGCTCTTCTCTCAACGTTTTGCTGCCACAAGGGTGGCTTCCTTCTCTCTTTCTCGTAGCAAAAGCGCGCGCGACCCCGCATGCGCTCTGCATCCGATCGTGCTGAAATTCCCGCAGTGAAACTGCACGCCGCGAGGTTTCACGCTGTGATATTACGCTCACGCTCTCGAAATTATTATCGCGCTAATTACCATAGAGGAAATTTATTTATATTTACAGACTAATAGTTGATCCTTATGGCAACCATAAAGTGGTACTGGGTAATAAACAGTAGCATCAATTTTTCCATATATACCTTAATTCATTATTAATTAACTTTATCTGCACTGCAAAAAGTCACGGTGGATCTGGTAACTATAAATTGCCAATTATTACTTCTACATTATTGAAGATGTAGATATTAATAAAATATTTCATATTACTAGAAAAATTGTAGAATATACTAATGCCCATGGAAAAGACATATGTACAAAAATATATCTGACATATGGAACTTTTCGGACGATAATATAGCGAAAATTTATTTTTGTATCCAAGAAAATCGGGCGGTGCCACTCTGGTGACTTTTTTCGAGATATCAGCAATTATGCGACAATACTCTGTAATTTTTTCAGCCCGGAAAAGATATCCGTTTTCAAATTGAAAAAATAATTCCTCCGTTTTTTCAGTAAAAAATCATACTCGCTGGATCCCAAAAATCATTCCATATATTCCGCTCGAAAGCTAACAAAAAACGACAACTTTTATGTAAAGACATTCTTTTTTTTTCAGCAATTTTAAGTTTTCGAAATATTAGCTCTTGAATGAAAGACGGTATTTTTTAAAATAATGTTTTAAAAAATCTGAAAAAATTCCCATAGTCTGCTTTTTATTAGTGCTTCGAAATATCCAATTATGGAAGAGATCATAGGGGGTCCAAAAAAAAGTGGCTGTATTGACAGAGAATGCTTCATATATTGTTCACAGGCATATATTTCGAATATATCTTGGATATACCTTTTTTCCATTGGGAAATACTCGATAGTCAATCGATTAACCCTAAGAGACTGTAGTAGCGCAAAGTTTTGAAATTCGTAATCATTAAATTTATCTTTCAAGTTAACAAACAATAGTATATTCTTGTTATTATTGTGGTTATACGTCTTCATAAAAATTGTAAGGTATATCTATAATAATAATTTTTATTGGAATTTGTGTTTATTTACGCCTCTTTTCTGAAACTCGCTATGTCGTTTCCGCTGTTTCCGTTCCTCTTTGTACGTAGAATTTACAGCTATATACGTAGCTGTATACGATCCCACTATAGCCTATACCGTGTCGAGCGGCGTGTATATATGTATATAGGTAACGATTTCCACGTGCGACACACGCACATTCCTGCATACTCCAAATGGACAGAATCACAGGAGGTACAGAGCGTGGAAATTGCGGAAGCTCGTAGAGACCCCGACGATATCTCGATAAGCGGAGTCGAGAGTGACGTCGTTATTGCCTTCCATTTCCACTTCCACCATAGCACATCCGCCCGTGATTTGTCTCGTTTTTTTTTCCTCCAACGTGTTGACCAGGCCCAACCTAAGCACACCCGTCAACCAGCCCTGAACTCGTCACTTTTTTTTACTACCGTTGATCACGCTGCTTTGCTTCGAGAATCTATTTTATGTTACTTTAGTACGTCAATTATTCTTTACCTATAATATTCGCATCAATCACACAAACAATTGAACAGTTATTACCATTACTCTGGAAAACATTGATTTCCATTATTCGTCAAAAGAAAAAAAAAATCATAATCATCAGTGCCCTGCATATATATCGATAAATTTTTAATATCAACTAATTCGAGCGAGCAATGATGTATACGCTGGAAAAACATGTTGAATATCAATATTTTCTTCATAAATAAATGAAAAATGATTATATTCATCGTTGTATATGTACGAATCAATTTTCGATATAATTAAATACGCGAATTTTGAAATAATTTTCGGTGATGATGACGGGTTGACGATTTATCCGAAAGATTGGCTGGCGCGGGAATATCACAGCGCTCCGCTGAGCGTATATCCCACCCAAAACGGAAGCGGGGTTTCCCCCGAAGCTATCCGCGGGGTCAAGCCTACCGGAACACCGGAACCGGAAGGGTGCGGAACCTCAGCGCGACGGATCATGGGACGCGTACTCCGAGCCGCACTGATTACCCGGAGTTAATGAAAACCTCGCTGCTCGGTTCCCCTTGAGTTTTGCATTTTCACGCTGCCGAATTTCAAAATCTGTTGTATTGAAAATTTACCTATTTTTTTTTTCTATTTCAATTGTCAATTTAATAGAAATTTCCACCATATTTCTCGATAGCCCAGAAACTTGGAATTTAAATTTTCCGTTGTTATATGATGACGTTAAAACATTGCTTTGTTTTCAAGTTTTGTACAAAGCTGTCTATCTAAAAGTCGAAATTGATCGATTTGTAAAAAGTGGTAAGTAGTATAATGAGAAAGCAATATGCAAGATTTTACTTCGTATCCTTTTTTTTTTCAAGTTTTCTCATGAAATAACTTGATAAGTGGAATATCCTATACATAGATGAAATATGTCGAAATCCATATGTATATGTGTATTCCGAGGTGAATGATTATCCCGCGCAGTTGTAGTACACGGTGGATTGAGTTCCACCTGTGAAACTTGGTTGTGCCGCGTGTGAACGGTGACTAATGATTGGCGGTTTAAACAAAATGCGGGTTGCCCTGTTGCGCGGTCGTTGTGTATATCGGAACGAGGAGCGTAGAGTCGCGGCGAGGAAATTGCCTCTCGCAGCTAACCTACCGCGTTGCCGCCGGTGCCCCACCAAACGCACAAGAGCCACCATTAGGCCAAATGACTCGAGCGTGAACAACTCGTGATTAAAAGCCCGATTTGTTATACGGATATGGTGTATATCCAGACGGCTCTTGAAACGGCCATCTCGAAACGAACGATGCGTGCCGAGAGGCACACCTAGATCTATCCGTCAAACTCTCGAGGATCCCGCTTCTTTTTCCTCTCATGCTTCTTCCTTCTCGTTTTCACTTTCGCCCTTCATACCCTTTACACGTGCTTCACTCAACAAATTCTTCTTCATATTTTCCACGTATATAAATCTACGGACTCAACTTGCCGAATCATCATTCACATTAACGCTCATTTGATTTCTTTTTTTTTTTTTTTGCCGTTTCATTCGTTTTACTTTTAATTTTGAGCGGTTACACAATCTCGAGAATTAAAAAAAAAACCATTGTGTTTTTCGGCTAGATAAATTGTTCCAGACTCTCGAGAATATCTCAAACATTTCGCGATTCCAAATTCGAAATTATTTGCGAAGTTATAGCGATTAGAAGTGAGCGCGGCAGCGCGTCGCTGAACTGTGTATCCGATATCCGATCAAGATCTACTCAACCGATTTTGTTTGAATATACAACACAGTAGAAAATAACATTCTTGAGTAATTACCCAAAATTTTGGTCCAAGAATTTTCTTCGTTTCCTTAATATCGGAATAATGCAATGAAGTGAAATATATATGCCATTTTTCGTTCAATTCTCTTGGTGAGCTTCTTCAAAAACCTTGAAACAGGATTGGCAATATTTTCCAACTTATCCATATTCTTTCGCTCGGCGGTCTTTTCAAACCCCTTCTTACTTCCGATTAATATATCCCGTACTATTTTAATCACAATTTGTGAATTTTCGATTAACGACTTTGAAAAATAAATGAAATATCGTGCGGTATTAAAAAAATATCCATGATTTCCTCGTGACACGGTTTCTTGAAATATTTATCGAAGCTAATAGTTAGCAACAATTATTTGTAAAAAAAAAATGTTGATGCTAAGGAAAAACTGCTAATTTTTTATTAAATGGTTAATAGTTTTGGTTCGTGTGTTTAAATCCTTACTATCGTGATTATTTTCGTTGATTTGAATATTTTTGTGTCGTGCCGGAATAAACAAACGTGGGAGTGATCGTCTGGCATTGATTATTATAGGATAACGAGCGGTGGAGTTAATTCTATTGGAACCGAGTCCATATAGTCAGCCGGAATTACTCAACAGTGTGTCCGGGTGGTGGAACTCTCCATGGGAATCTCAGTGTCCAGGTGAAACGGCCCTTAATTATCGACGAGGTGTAGTGTACCTTACGCATTATAATACTATGGGAAATCCGAGCATCACCTGCCAAAAGTACCGGGACTAGGGACTCTCCATCGCAGTACCAACTACGGTACAATATACGTTTACCTCCTACGCATCGTATTTCTTGGCTTTGCTGTGTGCGTCTCTGCAAAACGCACGCGTAAACCTCGCCGAGGCTATGGGAACCTGGTCTCGTTGCTGCCCTCTCTAAATACAGTAATTACTCGGAGCGTCGTTCCTCCCCTCTTTTCCTCGCGAGGACACGATACTTGCTTGGTATATCTCAAAATTACACGTTCAATCGCACAGGAATTACGACGACAACGACGACTCACGTCGATCAGATGAGATTCTTCAATTTGCTCCAATCTCAGTTTGCATTGTTTTCACCAGTTGGCATCTTACTTTTTTTCGTCCATTTGCTCGGATTAAAATGCGGCTATCAATTTGTCCTTGTAGGAGATTTGAGCCGCGAACCAACATTCTATAAAATCTGACGCGCTTCACGGATTTGGCTCAAAGTCAATACCGACCATCATTTATAACTGCGTCATATTTTAAGTACTATTCGGATTAACAGCTAAAATATTCCGGCAGCTAAAGAGCATACAGACATTTTTCGGAAAAACTCAAAGTCTCATAGAATCTGAAGAAATAGTTCAATTCTATCTTAAATTCATACATGGAAAAGGGCGTTGCTTCTCTACCGGTGAACCAAATCCGAGCTCGATTGTCAAAGCAGTTCTTGAGATCTAGACGTTTGAATTTTGCAAACCTGTTACACACACACACACACACACACACATCCGGACATTTTTTCTAAACCTCTTTTTTCGGTGTTTTAGACCATCCTGAGTATTCCGACATGATGGTAATTTTTAGATCCGGTAATTTTTTTTATTACGAAAATAAAGCTTCCTCTATGAAGAAGCAAAAAAAAATACTCTAATTATAGAACAAACCTTTCGCGATATTATTTATTGTTTAACAATAAATTTCAAGGGAATTATACCAAAGTCGGAAAATGTATATATTCTATATTCCTTGATTATTGTGGAAGCGTAAATGCATAAAATGAGTGAGGAAAAGGTGAGTTGGCAAAATCGTCTTGTCACCTTGCTGACAAATGATTGGAGAAAGCCTCTTATGCTCTCGGGAGAAGCTTTTCCACCTCAATATAAAATCCACGTGGTTCACTCCCACGGAGGGTCTTCCAGCCCGACGAAGACGATGACGTACCAAGGAGGCTCCAGGTGGTCGTGGCAATATAACGATTATTCATTAATGATTGACACTCGGTGGCAAATAGGGCCCGACGTCGAGCGCACACGGGAAATTAGAGTGACGTTGGCGGATCGAAAGCGCGATGCCAATTATTCTTCCCTGTTGCGGTAGATATTAGGTAGGTAGAGTAGAGGCGTTGACTATCGCTCGATCCCTTCTCTCATTTGTTATTCCCCGCCGTCGTTTCTGAACGACACCTCATCGTTGCCGATACCAACACAGGATATTATAAATAAAGTAATACACTTATCGGACAAATCTCCGATACAATACTCGTTTCGTCGTTATTTCGATTCCGTACTCGTATTCCGTTGATTATTGGAATAGCCCTAGCTACTGCTCGCAGCCTCTAGCAGTCGGCTATTCATCTGACTGTAGATCTTCGACTTCCCAACACTTCCGACAAGTTGGAAGGTAATAAATTTTACACAATTTGGTCATTATAACTCAATGAAAATTGCAATGAATTTCCAATATTGTAACGCAATATCCAAAGTGCCAATAGTCCTTTAAGCGACACCAAAAAAAAAACTCGTGACCAACAACCCCGGCTGTTGTTCAGAATTAGCGCAAGCTTCTGTCGCAGGCATTTTGAGTCAAGCACGTAGTTGGAATCTGGATAGACGGAAATTCGCATGCCTATACCGTCAAATCGCAACGACCCATCTATAGCACCGTTTCCGCGCATACCTTTGGTATATAGCGGCGAGGGCATATTCGAGATGTGCAAGCCGAAAGGGCCCGATAACCGCGAGGGTGGTGGTGGTGGTGGTGGTGGTGGTGGTGGTTAGCCCGGCAGAGCGCGTTCCGAAAATCACGTACGTGCGTAGCCCCTTCGTGGTGCGTCGCGCGCACCGACCCCTCGAATTAACGTCGAGCAAAAAGGCATTGCCACACATTGCACCGCACTCACGGCTCTCCATACCACCAATGGTAATCGCGGCGGCTCTGCTCGCCACGTTCTCGATGATGCTCCACACATACATCCATTTACCATACACACATATCTCTACATATGTAAACTATATAGATGCCAGTTGTCACCATGTACGGCAATCCGACTCACGTGACTACGAGAACCGTCCCGAGCACACGCATGAATGCGTAATGCCTCCGGACACTGATTTCCACCCTTCCCCCGCGTGTACAGCGCCCGCGCTATGTGCACCCTCCTTTCCTCTCCCCTTAATGCCTCCCCGTCTCACCAGCCCGCGGACACCCTCGTTGACGCGCGTATTTTGCGGCGCACAGACAGACAGATGGGGTTCTCACGGGTTCTCTCTGCCGTGTATGTCCCCCGCGCCAACCTGGCTTTTCCCCGCGGGAGGGGTGCACCACCACCTCCCTCCCCACCGGCCCGCCCTTTCTCATGTTCGTGCCCCTTCGATAATATGCGACGTAATCGGGCAACGATAATGCCACTGTCACAACACGCAAACACATCGCATGTGTTTCTTCTGTGGCTTGGTCACGCATGCACTTACATGTATTTATTTATATACCAACGGGAGACACTTATAGAGTTCTCCAAGCCCGAAATACGGGCGTGGAGTGTCAGATGAATTAATTGGCAATGAATATTTTATTGGACACTCGAGACAGGTATTTTGGTGATAAGCCACATTTTTAGGGTACGATTGCGGTTTTATTTGCAGGCTTTTCTTGTAACGAGGGATGACTATGGCAAAAGGGGTGATTATTTTTCGACACTATGTCTATTGTATGCTCGTCGATTGGTATCGTAAAAATAAAAAGGCATTTTGAGAAGCTATTTCAGTAATAGTGACAGAAATTTTCTTTAATGTTTGTTTTTTTTAAACCTGTAAACGCAATCCAATAAATTTATTATTTAGGTACCTAAAAATCATTGTAGCATTTTCAACTGTAAAAAAATTGAAAAAAGTATAATCCTGTCTTCAATTGCTTACTAAGGAAATAAAAAAATGTTTGGCAAAAATGTACCGTTATTAATTAAGCTCTTTTTTCATTCTTGTTACAGGTCCGAGAGTGATCGTAAAATGTTAAATCCTGAAACGGGTTGCTACTCCGAATCCGTTCGAGCATGGTGAGTAAAATGTTACTAATTAAACTAATCGACGGTCTTACTTACAACAAATATTTATAGACGAGATATTGAACAGATCATATGGCAGAGTGCGAAAAGTGGGTGACTGACAAATCGATTTCGGAAAATCTCGGTCACCGGGTGACGTTGACGGCATTTATACGAGTGTCAAGTAGTAAACTCGTTAGAGTTTAACTCTTTGGCACTTTTTTTTAGCAACACTCGACATATATTGCGTTGCACGTTTGGTACGCGTATCCCACAAACGTCCCACTGAGATATACTTATACATACATATGTATGTAACTGCAGAAGTTAGTGTATGCGTAACTACGAAACACGTCGTTTGCACTCTCATTAGCGCCGTATTTTAATTAGTTACAAAGTGTCGCAGGTTTGTGGGACACGCAACGAGAAAATGGATAATCGCAACAAGGATAAAAAGGGGTTTCCTGCCTTTAGCAAACTGCATAAATGTAGGGTAGGTTAAACGGGAGTGCAAAGATCATTGTCACGCTAAGTTTGATTATAAGATTATGAAATCAAAAGGTGTGTAATAAATATCCATTCAACAATAGCATAGAATTAAGATGAGAAATCTTTCATTTTTGGTACACTCGGAAATAATGTTGTTCGAAAAAATCAACATTTACGTGCGGCGAAGCGAATTTAAGTTAAACCAACAAAATATTTGATTCCGTTCACTATCTTCGGTAGACGAAACCAAAAATTCAGTTACGCCAGCTTTAAGTTCGTTTTTCTTCAAAAAAAAATTATCTTTCCATTAAGCGGACTTTTTTATTACAATAATTACAACTAGCAGATGATTCTGGTGCACTACTTTTTTTAACGGATATAAGCAATGGACGGATGATGAAAAAGGTCAGTCGACCATTAAAAAAATGAATATCCGAATCAAAATACTTGTATTCTCAACATTTTTCATAACTTTCATATGACGATTTATTTCTCCAAATCTATCTAGGGACATAAAATTCTATTCGAAAAGACCGTCAACCTCTCAATCATGAGTCATTGCGTGAATAATAAAAGTATCTCCGGAAAAAAATCCCTTGCTTAAAAATATTATTGCTTTCATAACCCATTCTACCTGCTAATCGCTGAACTACACCGATAAATATGAATGCGCAGGTGACATATAATTTTCTCTACCCTACGTCTTATTATTTTTTTGGTCTTATTATTATTCGTTGAGTGATTTATTTATTTATAAGGTTGGGAGACGTTCAAGTGTTACAGGCTGTCCTACACTGGTGGTTATGCACTGCTTATACTGGTTGAAACGATATTAGAGAGATAGGCGTGCAAGTCTCTCGTGGGTGCGAGGAGAAAAAAAAAAGGGGCGCGAAACACGAGGCGAGAAAAGAGTGTTAATTCGAGAGAGGGTGGGAATGAGAGCGAGCGAGAGGGAGCCTTAATGCGATTACCACTGTTATCAGATGTCACGTCCACTTCTCGTCGCGTGATGACTCCTCCGAGTTGGTGGTCACCAACGACCGGCCCCGCTCGTTTGTCATCGCGTGACGCTCGGTCTCCCGGTCAACACGATTTACTTCCGTTACGTCCTACTACCTTTTCTCCACCACCCTCTCATTTTTTATTTTTTATTTTTTCTGCTTCAGTGTGTCGTCGACGCCGTCGTCGTCGATCGTACATTCCATTTTTTTACTTGTCTTTCTCTCTATCTCTTTTGAGGAGAACATCACACCGAAAAATCATAAAAATGAATATTACGATCCCGTGCAAGTACTGAGAAAGAAGGAAAAATACAGTGTAAAAAATTGAAAAACAGAATTTTTCTTACAATAAATAAAAAAGGAGAAGCACCATAATCATCTTTTGTCTCTTTTTATTTCGACAGAGCATATTGTGAAGCAAAGAAATCTAGTAATTGAATGAAAAGAGGAGGAAAGTCATTCGATCCCTATCCAACAAAGTAGCGCTGTAAGAAGCGAAGGGTGCCAATCTGGAGAACCGTGACCACCCTCCAAGGGCTGTTAAGGGCGGGCAAGTTGGTTCGCGTGTCGCACGCGACCTCGAGAGTTCCTTATACGTGAGCGGCAAAGAACCGAAGCGGCGCCCTAACTTACGTTAACGACGACGTTAATGCGCGAGCGTCCCGACAACCCTATAGCCTATAAGTTGGGGGATAGGGCTGGCACATTAGCGACTACGGGCGGCAGAAGCTCCGGCAGTAAATCCAGTAGGAAATCTTCGCGGATGTGCTGCCAGCAGGAACTATGGGGGTGGGTGTGACCCCGAGTAGATTCGGGGGTGATTAGACATTAGTGCAGTCCCGAGGCTCATTCCCCACGAAAGCCCACCGGAAAATTCATTGACTCTCGCTCGAGACTCTAGCTCATTCGTTTACCACCCGGATACCGGAAGTACTTATATCCCGCTCCCGTCAGGACTCACTTCTCTGTCTCTAAGCTATCTCACTTAATTCCTTAATTAATTGTCTTCTCACTTTATTCTCAATGTGAGATATTAAGCTGTTGATCCTGCCTATTGTTTCCGTAAATTTCAATCGTATTTAAACATTCAAAAAAGTTTTGTGTATTGGAGAAAATCAGCGAATCCATTTCATAAGACAACGGAAGATGTTATTCAAAACTGTAGTAAGAAAAAAAACAATCATAACTTATTGTTATTAATATTATTGAGGAATAGCAAAAACTTGATTGAAACATTTTTGACGACAAAAATGCTTCTAACCCAAAATTCCTGCACAGGACATATGTTTTATGGAAGTGCATAAAAATTAGTGGAGTTTGTGTATATATCGCACAAGACTTGATAAACGTGGAACCAGAGCTAAGTAACATACGCCAACATGATCACTATTTATTTTTAAATGTTATGTAAAAAAAATCCTAAAATATAATAAAATTCAATGAGTGGAATAGAAAATTCTCAAGGATGTATCAACGACGTCGATAAAATAAACGTAGAATAATTTTCAACAAATACAAACGGATTTGAGAAGCGCAGGAGAAGACAGAAGGAGGGAAGAAAAGAAAAATAGCGACATCGCGTCGTAGCCCCGGGCATATCGTAGCAAAAGTAGCTGTTACAAAATCAGAAAGAAGATCGCTGATTGGGTGTGTGTAAGTGAGAGTAGCCGGCAGGAGAGATCCATGTCTCTCAGGGTGTGTCATCCCCCCTGAGAGTCCCTCCTCGGTTTGTCAAACGACCCTTCGGGTGTCGTTTACAACACAGCAAATTTGTCTTAGATAAGCAAAACAAGGACCCGACGAGGACGAGTCGACTGGTTGCCCCGTCAGCCTCGTCCACTCCCGAGGAGCTGCCACAATTTCGGTCCGTCTTTGCCATTCAATCTTCGTGTCTTCTTATCCACTTGTTGTTTCACGAGCCGCATTTCCTCGACACACGACAGCCCGACAAACTGATGGAACTATCCACTCTGCGATCGGTGCACGAATTCTGGATGAAGATGTTCATTCGCCCGAATCTCGACCTGTTGAAACGTTAGAACAACTTACCACATGCTTTACAAGCCCCAAATGTCAATTTATCACTGTCTCATTAACAAGTCACAAATTTCAAATTGTCGCAGTGAAAACGTCTTTTCACAAATTATTTATGTATATTGATTATATTGAATACGAAACGGCAACTTACAAGGTGTTGTACAATTTAAGAAAAGCAAATAACTATAAATAATCATACTAGTATGTTATAGTTTTGCCGAAATCCTAAAGGTTTAATTAACAATAAAATAACTCTATAATAAAGATATAAATGGAATGCGAAAATACGAAAATACAATATTATATAGATTTTCCCAAAACGCTAAACTTGTAAATATAAGAAGTTATAATAGTAAATAATTAATTGGATGCGAATGATTATATATAGCTACACTAATGTGTTACATTTCTCATAAAATCCTAAAGGTCTGAATAACAATAATAAACTGAACGGATAATAAAGGTATGAACGATATAGTTTTGGAGAATAAAATTAAAAAAGCTGTAGGTGCCTCAACGAAATAAAGAAATTGACTCGTTGAATCCAGCCGCCGTGATATATTCTTTTTCACACCAGGCGCAGAAGGTGTCCCAAAGACGTATTTCCTACTCTCGTTGAATCGATTCCGCGAAACTGCGTAGAGCCCGCGGTCACATGTGTTTCACTCTTTAGTTCTCTTCGGCAGTCTCAGCATCAGGAACACCGATATTGCAAAGACATCAGCAGGAGCAATAGCTACTCGTGAGGATTAGCATAAATTAGATTTTATCCTTCCGAGAACGTCCGTCTTCTTGTTGTTCTCTTCTTCTTCTTCTTCTTCTTCTTCTTCTTCTTTAACTCATTCTCTTTCAGGAGACCCTTGTATTTATGGTAGCTAGTTTTGCTATCCAAAACGAAAACATACAAAAAAACGAAGATTAATAAAATACCTTTCCCTTCCAATGATACAGATATATCAGATAAACGATTCCTTGGTACTGTTGCAAGAAATATGTCATTTTCCACTAATGACATCAATTTTTCACTCACAATTCAGTAAGCCCTCTAATTTAGTTGCATGTGTCAACATTTGTCAAGTTGTGGATCAACTCTTGAACTCGTAAATAAATGGAATCTTTTCTTATTGAAAATTTAATTGCGTGTCAGAAAGAAAAGGAAAAAAATCTAAAACATATCGTAACATTTTTATTTATTTTCCGTCAATACCATCTCTATTTTCTGACGATTTAGAATAGTCCCAAATTTAGTTGCATGCATCTAAATTTGATTTCTTATTAGGCAGGTTTTGGATCAAGCTTTTGTATTGATCAATACTTTTTTAGTGGGATGTAATTTTTATTCTATGTTTCGATAATGATATTACGTCTTTTTTTATTGCAGCAGATGAGGAAATCCTTTATGAGAAGCATTGTTGGGGTACATGGGAAAAGTGTTTAGCTCTATAGTATTTTTGTATGAGCTTCGTCCCTTTTCTTCAATTTTCTTGTTCCTAATTTGATGAACCTTCCAATTTAATCATATGGACCCACGCCTTATCGACCTTTTGACCAAGTTTTTGTCTCGAAGATCAGGGGAATAATTTTTTCATACAAATTCAATTATCTACAAAAGCTATAACAAATGACAAGACTTTCACGGAGACTACTTTCTAAATGAATGCAATAATTTCTTTTCCTATACTTTAATGAATAGCAATAGATTTCTAATTAGTAAAAATGATAGAAATTAATCTTGACTGTTAATATCAGATGCACGGGACAAGTGCGTGAAAACGTTATCTCAAACGCGATTATTCTACCATGGAGAAATAATTCCATTTTACTTTTAAACTGCTCTTACTACTTTCCAACCAAATGCAACAATTTGATGAATAGTAGTGGAATTTTCTGTACAAATGGTAGGAATTCTGTTTGAGAGGCGTTACTAAGGTGCATGAAACAAGTTACATGCATAAAAAAATGTCCGAGTGACCGATGACGTCAATGACATCGGCACCCTTTGTGCCTCGATGATCGAGACTGGCTAAGAGAGAAGGAATAGGAGAGGTATAATATTTTATGTCGATGAAGCCCGAAAAGAACCAAGAAGTTCGTGCAATGGTCGCGCACCTTCGAACTCTCTACGTTGGACACATTATGTGCAGCGTGGGTAGATCTCTCTTGGTATTAGCGAGAGGTAATAGAGGCATTGAGCCTAATGGTCCGCTAGTGGACTAACTGCTGGTTGCCCCTCTTGGCCGGTCTGACGTCCCCTTAAACATTCGATACCTTCGATCGCTTAATACTATACTTATCGATCGTTCGATCAGCCGGCGATCCACACGATTCTCTATCTTCATCGGACTGAGACATCGTTCGTGTCATTTGTTATTTTTCATTTCCTTCTTCTTCAGTCCTCCAAAATCGTCATCACTTTATTATCAGACCTCCGTATATTTTAAACTCATTCTTTTTTGTTTTTATTTATTTTTTTCGTAACAAGTGACCTTCCAACATCTTAATATCTTTTTTCTTTTCGTTTTTTTTCATAAAGGAAGCTCTGTGAATAACGTAAGCCAATATTAAGGTTTTTGATGTGCTTCGAAATAAATTTGAAAAAAAGTAGTCTTATTTCCGGAAGTCTATTGTAATTTTCTTAATCGACAAATCATTGGGCACGTCGATGTTGGAATTCAAATCGACAAGATAATATATTTTATGAACCGTTTTATGTAGTCGATCAGATGTCCCAACTGCAGACGGGGAATTATTCTGATGTGACACTTTTCGATATATTGATTTGATTCGGTGTCGCGCTTTATTTTTTTTTTTTTTTAATAGACGTGAACGAGACGAGAAAAGGAAATAAGGACGAAAGAGCCTACGGGCCCTTTCGACGCGTCACTAATCGCTTTACCATTGGGTCCCTGAGTTTCTGTCTCCCATTCGCGCTTAGGCATTATGCAACAACGAGATTTTAATACACCTTTCGAAAAGCGAGACGGGAAGTTCGTTCTCGTTTGGTACAGGACGCGGAACGAATTGCAAGTCGGCAATCGAGAAAGGATTATCCCCGGGAAAGTGAGATAGAAAAAAAAGGGAGAGCAGATCGAGAGGACGCGACCAATTTATTCGATGGCATTAAGCGCTCGTTGGTGAAGCTAGCGGCGAACAGCTCTAGCACCCTTTTTTGTGGCCCATCGCTGCGCTGTGAAATTGCAGAGGTTGCAGCTGGATATCGAAAACGAATGTCAAAAATCCAGGTGTTAAGATTTTTCGATAATCAGAAAACAAGATTGACGTGATGAAATAAAATCAGCACACGATGCTTGTAAATAAACAATTTCATCGGGAATTAATTTTTTTTTTTTTTAAATTTAGATGTGACATTCCTTCAAATAAGCATTTATGGGAATGCGAAAAACTGGACAAAAAAATTCAATATGCAAAATTTACAGAGACGAAACGCAAAAAAAATCAGGTTTGCGAACAATAAAATTGTAAAATTTTATGATGGCATTATTTTTTGGTAGAAAAATTAATTCTTGAAACCATTTGAATTTGCGATCGATATTAATAATTGATTGGAAAAAATATAATCCATTGGCTTGGTATTCTGTGTCAAAAAAATGCAAGAGATTTTTGTGGTGTTAAGCCGGGTACCGGAATATATATAAGATAATAAATATTGAATAAAATCTCGTAAAATAATGTGAATGATTGAGAGCCAAGTGCAAACAATAATAATTCTCGATGGAAATACAAATTCCAAGTTATATTATTGGAGAGGCAGTCGTTGGGCTTGTGGGATAAAAAAAAATATGCAGGGGATGGTGGATATAGAGAAGGGGGGTTGCAGTGGCGGTGAAGAACATGAGAGGGCTCGACGTTAATGGCGTGCTATAACGGTTTACGCAAAAGCCCCCGACGCGGGATGCCTGAGCGTCGATTCGTACTGCGGGCTATGCGTTCCTGGCGCACGGAGCACACACGGCCTCGTGGGGATTCCGAAGGGTAAACATCGTGTAACCACCGGGGACCTTTCGATCTCGGGGGTGAATGGCAGTGACGCGAGGCACCACGCTCTCTGCACGCCGAGACTCCAAACAGCCCCCTCAGCGACTATATATTCTATAAATATTTTATTGGCTCGTTTTTCGACTTTATCGCGCGTGGGTGCTCCCACCAAATGCCACAACGATCAGAGGGCCTCAAATTTTCCCGAGTTATTGCACTACAACATTGAATCATCATCAAATTATTTTTTCGTCACGCAAAACTCTCGAGAATTCAATCAACCGGAAGAACGTTATTTCAAGTGGATTTTTTCTCTCCCTCAATTATTCAAATAATAATTATGTCGTTACAATTATTATATCCGGCTTTTCATCTTCGTTTAATAAATAACACAATTGTTATATCGTAATGACAGATTTCCCGATTCATAGAGATATCTTTGTGTTTTACGAATTTTCCTCTTTTCGAGAAATCCAGAATTCATCAAGAAAAGGGGTTTGGAAAAATGTCCTCATGTATATGTGTACGTAGTTCTATGTAGAATCAAAAATCTATATACTTTGTATTTTTGTGTAATGAATTTTCTTTCTTTCCAGAATTTCAAAGCGTTTTATGTAGTAGGAAAAAAAATATTATTTCTTTTTCGATACAACTAGTGAAATTTTTTTTTCTTTTTTCTTTAGACGAAAAAAAAGATTACCACGCCGAAGTTTAATTACGGCTTCTTATTGACTTACCAGCTACACGTGAATGCCGCCTGATTGGCAGACTTTTGGCTCGCGGTTACATTTTTTGTTTTCCACACATTCGTACTCACGTTATTCGTTTACATATTGAAGGTAGAATATTTGCGTACATGTGTTGTGGTGCACAGGCACTTGGAGAGGAGCGAGAAGCGAAGACTCGCGGCCACTCAGTCAACATCACAGCCGGCGAGGGCTGAGTTATGCCGAGGGCTCGGGTTCTTTCAAACTCGCCAATAAATCGCGTCTCCGACTTCGTCAGCAGGTAGCCTCGCGCTTTCCTTCCCGCTGCTGCTGCTGCTGCTGCCGCTGCTGCTGTGGTCAGCGAGAGGTGCGAATCGACCCGTTCTTACGATCACTCGTCCGACGCCAACTTGCTCTTTCCTTCTTTTTTACCACTTCCATCTCGCAAGACACTGACAACAACAGTTTATGTATTTTCGCGAGTTTCTCGTTATGCATGTGATATTCCGGGACTCTGTGCTGTACTACCCAATCACCTCAACGTCGAAGCTGATTATTTTAAAAGATCAATTGATTTTTAAATAACGACAGATGATTATTTTTATTAATTACCTACTAAATATGTTTATCGAGATATCATTTAAAGCGGGCGACACTTCTACAGTGTCCTTTACCCGTCTATTTAATTAATTGATTTCATGATATCTACAATTTTGTCGTGATATTTCTCCAAACTAAAGAAATTTTTTCATATCAATTCGATTTTCACGACTTCATAAATGGAATTTAGACAACAACAAAAAATCGTCCGTCGATATCATTTAAGTAACGTCGTTACATTACGTAACTGATGCAACTCGATGCCGATCGAACTTTAATCTCTAATCGGAAAATCAAAAAAAATCTATCAATTAAATGATAATTGATTCCTCAACGTTCTAAGAATTTTTCAAAGAATTTGATTTTATTACAATCTTAGTTAAGTATAATAACCACCATACTCTATCGTATTCTTCGGGGCTTTCTCCGCTAACGAAAATTGCTAAAGTATTTAAGCAAGGAAACATCATGAATACCGGAGTAATAAATGATTTCCGTTCTCCAAGATTAAATATACGATCACCTGCAGCACCGAACGAACATGAAATTTCATAACATCACGATAAGACGATTTCAGAGGCTGCGTGCAACCGAGAGAAATAAATTGAATTTACGTGGTAATAAAATATTAATTATTATGAAATTGTATTGATATTCAGCTGCACTATTCGGAATAATGTAACCGAAATATATCATCGAAGGGTGCGCAAGATCAATCTGCTTTCGAATATCCTTGATTAATCTCGATGGTATTCCCGTAGGGCACAAGAGCACCAACAGCATCGAGAGTAACAGCAGCGGTAAGCGTGTACCGTCACCGATTAATAATTACGTGAAGGGGAGGCGGCGGCGCATTGCTGGGCGAGCGTCGCTAAACGCTTTTAATCAATGTCATCGGGCCAATTTCCGATCGCCGTTCCTCGCTCGCGCTGCCATCCCGTTTCTCTCCCGCGCGCTACTGCTCCTCTGTCATACAGCTGTACGAGCTCGTGTCTCTTCATCTATTTACTACGATTATATATAGCTCTTTCTCTCCAAGTGTTGGCCTCGTCGAACACGCGTTATCGGCCGTCCGTTCGCCGTTCGCCGTTCGCGCTCTACTCCTCATGGCAGGAAATTACCAACGGCCCAAACTCACCGCACGGAAGTTGCAATTTATCAATATTCAACCTCCAAACGACGTGGCCACCTCTCGCCGCACATCTCTTTATTGCGATTTAAGGTGAGACGAGTCGAATTGTTATGCTTCTACACTATCACACCGAGGAAAGGATATCATTTATTTTATTTAATATCCCGATAGGTTCAAATATCATTGATTTCCTTACTTTCAAAAGAACATCCATTTAAAACATTCATGGAAATTTGTTTTGATAATACTAATCATATATTCAATAAGATATTTCGACGATACAACGAAATATTATATTTCTTAGATAAATAAATGCCATAAATATATGTTCGGTATTATCGGCGACTTTTCTATCGATAGAGGAAAATCGCGCGGATAAACATTTGATTTTTCAAATTACCATAGTATCAATTATCAACGGCTTAAATAAGTTTTCTTCCAGTCGTGTATAATGATAAATATTCGTAAAATTTCACAAACATTTTTTTCAAAAAAGCTTACGTGATATATAACGCCAATTTTGCTACCGTACATTTTCTTAGCAATCATCGAAAAGATTTTTTTAAACAAATTTAGCGCAATTCGTGTTTGTACCATTTCTCGGCATCTGACGACGTATTATGTACACGAACCTGAAAATTGTGTTAGAAGAAAAGGCCGCATCATTAAATTTTTCTTAAAATTACGTTAAATACCTATAAGGTATAGGAAGTAAATGTTGGTACTCAAAGTAGACGTTCATCTTGACTAAGTATTTTTACAACTGACCTTTCGCCCTTTAACCCGATCCTCACTAGCGATGTTTTATTTATCACTTTGCGTCCTCGTGAGGGGCCGCAATCTCTCCAACGTATACCTACCTACTAGGTGCGTTACACTGGTACAGTATCATATAGCCGCGTACGGTGCACGCGGCTCTTGAGCGATAACGAGGATTGCTCCGTCTAGTAATGCCGCGAGTGCAACAAGAACGTAGAGAAGAGTTGCGTGGGTGTCCGATAATTATCGCACGCCACTCGGATCTTCCCGAGACCGAGTCCCACTCGTAGGCGTCCTCCCGCTTCGTTACGTTAAACGAGCGTAGAAATAAAATCTCGGTCGGCGTGAGAAACGAGATCCAATAGACTCTCGATGCAGTTGCGTCCTCATAATCCTTCCCCGTCATCTTCAATACCTCTCACTTAACCTCTTGAGATTTTTCTCAAAATTATAAAGTTTGCCATCTGTTTGCCCAAATTATTTGAATAAAATCGCATGTAATTTCGCCCCCTCAGTTCCATGAGAATATACTAACCCTGTGGGTATTTTCAATGTTATTCGACGGTTTTTTCTTAGTTAATTGTAATTGCACGCAAAGAACTAATTCACTTGATTTATAGAATATTACGTATAGGGATGTATTTTGAAAAATTACGATTATAAGGATACAGCCTTGAAAAAATATAATATTATTCAACTAGGTTTTTAAAACTTTATTTGCAATAGTTTTTTATTTAATAACCAGGTTAATCTGAATTTATCGTCAATATATTGTATTTTCCTTTAATTTTTCTATATCCTTGTTATAGTTATTCCGAGCTCATTGCTTGCTTATTTTTGTTTATGCTCCTTGTCAAGTCCGCCCAAAGGTATTTTTTTAGTGTTTGTATCTATAACATAGATGTGCCTGTGGCAGTTGATGACGGAACGAATCGTCGGTGGAAGAAGAGGAGAGAAAAAAGCGTTCAGAGAGGATGAAAAAAAAGGAGAAGGAAAAGGCACTCGACCCACTGGCGGCGTTTCCAGCATCAGCATCGAAAAATATCGTCGGATCCGCGCGCTCGGCACTCGACCGTTACTCGAGTGGCTGCCTAGCCAGCCGGTGAGGCTCCGCTATACATTTACCTATATATACTACACCTATGTACCTGAATACCACAGAACCGCTGGCGTTCCGAGTTCCTCGGAGCTCTTATCCCAAACTCGTACGCGACCAATGCCAGAAACGTTCCTAGTTGAGCCAGCGGAACATAATATGCAAAGTACCGTGATTCTCGACACGTAACCGCTGCGCATCGTTCTACTATTTCTTATTCTCATTCACAGTTCCGTAGATTTTCTTGCTCCAAAGTTATTCGCGATTTAAATTAATCTGAACTTGCGTATTTTAAACTTACTGAAATGAAAGGAAAAAATAATGAATTTAAAATTATACCCAAACCGAATTTTTTTCACCAGTTTTGTGCGCGTTTCGAAAAATTTTAAATACCCCGACATTTTCAGATTTCAATTAAAAATATAAATTTCAAGATTCCAATGAAAATCCATTTTTATTAAAATCTCAGTCATAGAGGCAATAAAATTCTCTTTTTTTTCTCTCTGAGCTACCGAGTGATGCCCGTTGATGCGCGAAGAAAAATCCCGCCAGCTCCGATCATCACGACGATGTGCGCGCAACGGGCAAGCTGGAGCCGGCGAAGGATCTCTCTCCCCGTAACTCACCGCGTCGGTGCGTCGAGTGGTATATTCAAAATTCATCTATACCATAAGTAATAACAACACACTCCACACACATGTGCGGGTTTACCTTGATCCACCATCACTGATTAGCCAGCGCCAAATTTTTTGACATATTATCAAAGAGTTTTGGTAACTTCATAGCTTAACAAAGAGAAGGAGAATAATTCATTAACCTTGAAATGTCAAACTGGAAATTGAGAAAAGATTTTGTGAATTCACGCAAAAAAAAATGTTAGTAGGTCTTAATAGTGAAAAACGTTTCGTTATAATCGCCAGAATTGTATTCTTATTACTACTGTCTACTTCTAGCCTCGAAATAAAGATTTGCACGACAAATTTTTGTAATTAACAGTTTCGAAGCCCTCTACACTATTCAAATCCATGCACTAAACCAGAACTTGAAATGATTCGTTCTTGTGATTGTGTTCTCTTTTTAATTAACTTTCACAAGTTACCGTTCCCAGAAATCGATTAATTTTTCAACATTATTTCTTCGGAATTACTCATCATTTTCCTACGACCGCTTGCATTGTCTACTACGAAATGCAGAGAAAATCGCTGTTTCAACGAGTCTTTGGACTCGTACGTGAAAAGGAAAAAAAAATGCCGACGCACTGGGCATTATATTGTCCCACAATGGAAAATTGTCCAGAATCATCGGATTTTAAAGTAGTGTATATACAAAAAATAATTTTAAACGGCTTAAAGAGCGGCTTTTCGGTGTTGAAAATAAATGTAACTTTCGGGTCCGATGCGCCGATTTACGTAAAGTGCGAAAATGTTTCACGGAGTCGCCACGCCGATTTCGGTAGCATCGATGCTTGCACGCGCGTTCGGCAATTCATCACGATCTGTCACTTCCGACACCTTTTCGACACCTCGGCAAGCATCGACTCTCGAAACTTTAGAAACCGGTGCCTTTTACGATGAATTATTGAAAAGAAGGTAGCATCGAAAGATGGAAGGGCCGACGAGAAAAACTTACGCGCAGAATTACATGAGTAAATGGAAAAACCGAAAACAACGTGATTCTTGGAAAATCACAGATTCCTCATAGACAAGCTGGCATGTATTTGGCGTAGAGTATAAAACCCGCAATATAACGCTGATCGTTGCGGTTCAACGGCGTCAAAAATCTCGCTGACGCTCATACTCCGACGTATAGTTCATCACCCGGCGAAAAGTTTCACGGCCAAAAGTTTCAATTTGCGGGCAACGCGGGATTTCCTACTACGGAAAATCCGACAACTACTAGGTCTGCGCTCTCCACAGAGAGCCGTGTAAGTGAAACTGTGAAAAGCTATCGCTGAGCCAATGAGCTGATGGCAATTTCGGCCGTTCACCCCCTTCATCACTAGGACAAAAAAAATGTGGTTTTCAATATACCGAGAGAAACTCACTACAAGACGCGAGACAGTTAATCCAATCACTTAAAACCAATCGATTCATTGAGCTACTGGTATATATAGCACTTTACTTGCGATATAACGGGTAAAGTCTCCGGTACTTAATGTATGAACGATCCATTTTGGGATTATTTTGGAAATATTTCCATCTCGAAACTTGAAGATAAAAGGGTCGTGGAGCCACCATTACTCTGTAAACGCACAATTTAATGATGAAATCATTTTTGTTTTTTTAGCGATTCCAACCATTTGCTCCTTTCTCTCACGAGGAAAAAAAAAGTACTGTCTTGCGTGACATTCCGAATAACCTCCCAACGCGACGATGCAACTCATAAATCTCAACCAACTAAACAACCCGTTTTTGTAGCGCAATCTATTCTAACTAGATTTAACGAGATTTAACGAGGAGAAAAAGTAGAAAGATAGCAAGAAGCCTGAAAGTTTTCTTGCGATACTAATTGGTAACCCGATGAAACCGATTAGTCCCGATTATAGAAGGCAATAAGTAGCTTAAGTCAGTATAGCCGTCAAGCCCAAAGGATTTTATCCGGTCGTGTTATCTTCATTATGCTCGGCACGAGGCACACTTCGCTTGGCGACTGCTTGGACAAGAGCTTCGATGAGAATTCACGGAGTTCTGCTCCGCAAGAACAGAGTCGTACGAACTCAAACGTTTTACTTATTCGGTCTTGCAAGTGGATTGAATTTCAGTGTCCGGGATATGCGGACGAAATATGTGTCGACGACGTGGGATATAGCGTTATACATACTATAGCGTGTAGTAGCAAAAGTGGAAGCGCTAGAGCGATGTCCCGGCGTGAAACAAGGGTTGAGTTTCGTCAACAAATCGTCCAACGCCGTATCTAATCGGCTTAGTTGGTCCACCTGTAGCCCCCAAGGGACTTAAAGCTTCTTCGGCGTGATTCGGTGCACCTTGCACAGGCGCTACCCAAAACCCTGCGGGGTGAGCTCGAAATATTATCCTATCCTGGTGTATCTCGGGCGACAAGGATGAACCCCATGGGACATCTTAGCTTCGCGTTCACAACCACGAGGACTCTCAAACCTGTCGAACGCTCGTCGGACCTTCCGGCCGATCGTCCGGCCTTGTTCTTCTGCACCTGCTGCTGCAGGCCGTCGATTCTTTGCGGTAAATACGCCCAGGTAATTCTCGCACCGGTAACTGTCCATAAAATGTCGCTCCTTCCTTTCGCAGTTTCACCATCGACCTTCGTTTCCCTTTCCATCGTTTTATCTACCCGAGCTACTACGCCTACTGTAATTTTCGAGCGGCGAAGAATTCCGAGGTGCGAAAGTCTCGTGGATTTTGACCATAGCAAACCTACCCCTTTTCCCTCGCCTTAACGGACACTAAACGACGAGCCTTTACCTACACGCCGGAGGCTACTTGTCTTATTCTCAGTCAACACTCTTAATATTCGCCTTCTCTGCTACTTGAGTTTTTCGTCCAACAACAAGTCGTCGAATAGGCGAATTGTTTGGCCGGAAGTTCTTGTGCAAATATTTCCCTGCACTCGAATTTTATCACCGGATATTAGAGAGGAAATAATTCTTACAACTACGCTCAACATCATGTGGTATACGTTTTTTCCATTTATTTTGTTTCGAGTTATATATTTGGGTTATAACGTTGAATGAAAGCTTTCGTGTTAGATACATTGTTGTGAAAGATACAGTTGACCCATTCGAATCCTTACCAGTGATGAATGTACCAAATAGCTATGAATAATTTCATCATGCACCTTCTTAAATTCGATCCACTATAAGTCTACCTCACTAGAATTTTCTGGCGACAGATTTGAAAATTGTTTACAATGCAAGTCTTCACTTTGGTAGATTCATCATCCAATTTAATCCAAAATAGTGAATGCTTCACAGCAACATTACACAGATCTAAGTTTGTCATGCAATTAAGTTATAGTTACTGAAATTAATTAGTACATTTGTCTTAAATGTGGTTAGTGATGTTCAACAGACATGTCTTAATTTTTGTCGTTATATTGTTGGCGGAAAAATTGGTTATGCGGGATAAATACGAGCAGGACTGAACTAGAAGAGACCTAGCCAAGAAAGTGAGATTGTAACGGCGAGATGAAGCGAGGCGTCTAATCTGTCGGCAATGATCAGGGACCGCGAGGGCCGCGTATCAATGATGAAGCCTCCGAAGGACTTTGAAGTCCGACCGGCCGCTCAACGGGGGGGGGGGGGGGGGGAGCCCTGACCATTCGGAATCCGCTGCCGCCCGGCCAAACTCCTCATCCGCAGCTCCGCTATGCTCCTCTGCATCCTGATCCTCGTCCGTCTGTCTTAATGTCTGTCTGAAATTAAAAGCGACCTGTGGAGGACTCTCTCGATTCGTATAGTTCGTGTATTGCTCGAGTAGCAGTCGATTCTCTGATGGAAATACTAATGATACAACGCCAGCCGAGTATTGGGCAGGTTCCGTATCTTCGAGATTTCGACTGGTGGATATCATGTTTGGAATTATCTGAGCCGCGAATAGAAATGGCAAAAATGTTCAATGTTACATTGTTGTAGCTTGTTCCACTGATCCTTCTGTCCTATTAGTGTTTTCTTTTCAATTTTTTTTCATCGCGAGTAAGTAAATACTTTATCCTTTCACTGAAATAGCGCATTTATTTATATCCGAAACGTCAATTTCGCTACTGTAACATAACTGCACCGTAGTTTAATCCCCAAATTTGTAGGATATTTGTAGGATAAAGAGTTTTAGATCTTGCCAAACCATCGTTATCCAGACGGGCAATCTGCACTGTACGACAAATGGAAGAAAAAATAAAAAAACATTGGACCATTAAACTTAGGTAAAAAAAGAAAATGTTCACGCATCAACATTTCGAAGGTTCTCATATGTGCAATAGCAGCAATATTGAGCTAATATGTCAATATGCTTATACCAGATAAATTTTGTCATTTTCAGTAAAACATAAAGGCAAACGAAAGAATTTTTGCTACGAAATATCTATCCTTTTTTCTACCTTAACTCGTGACTAAAGGGGCGATATAAATCGTACCCTACCATATACATATCCCAGTGGAATATATTGCTGGATCGGTCGCGGAACGAGGTCTCGTTTACGACGAGACGGATACGCTTCTTCACGGTGGTACGAGGCCTCAAAATGAGAGAAGGAGGAAAGCCAGTGGGTGACCGATTGGGGCAATACTACCGGTGGCGCGAGTTCCTTCGGCAACAGCAGGAGCCGAGAAGCCTCCAACGCTCCATTTCATCCATCCTTGTTTATCTCCGCGTGCTGCAGTCCCGCAGCGTTCTGCCGGTATTATCTTGCTGGCAGTGAGAGAAAAAGGAAATGAAAAAATAAGAATAAAAAGACGAAAAAGAAGGAGAGATTCAGGAACGCGCGGAAGGATAAAGAAGATCGAAGCTCTTGACGAGGCGCAAGAAAGGAGACATGGAAAAACGTTTGGAAAGAAACCAAGTGCAACATTCATTGGAGAAGAAGGATCATCTACAGGATGCCATAAGAACGACGACGAAGGAAGTTGAGGGAGAAGAAGAGGAGGATGGAAAATGCCGCGCGGCGTGACTGCCATAACACCGAATAACCCGAAGTGCCGCTAAACAATGCACGCCACCATAAAAGTGTCCACCCCTGGCAAAATCGTTTTATGGCGACCCGTGCCAGAAGGAACCAAGTCCTTGTTGCTGATGCTGCAGCACATCAGGTATCGACGTCACAACCACTGAGAGATCTTACACCACTACACGAATGTTGTAGCACGTTATACCACGACTATTTCAGGTCTGCATAGCCGAAAGTAACTTTGCTAGGTGTCTTGGTTACCTTGATCCCCGGAACCCATCTGTCCTCCGATGGTTCTCCTGTCGAACAAAATGACCAGCTCCTCAATCGGATCTTCCGTTTACAAGTTTCGAGGCTCCACGTCTACCAACCTTTGAACCTCAACTAATTGCCGCTAATCCTAAACCAAAAGACTAATCTTCCATCCATGTCGCTCATGTCATATGATGTCATTGATCGGGGCAAAGGTCTCCATTGTAGATTGGAATCGGTCGGACAGTTATTACCCCAGAGAGAGAGAGAGAGCGAGAGAGATACATTATTTGAACTTCTTTGATTAATTATATTCTTTCATCGGGCGATTTGCAAGTGTTGTGATGGATTGATGGTGTCTCATTGTTTCTCCATCTTGGGATCATTAATTTTTTCCTTAATATTCCGTTAAATGCCATGCGTTATTATTTTGGAAAGTTTTTTCTTTTGCGTCGAGATATGGGATAAAATACAAAACGATTATCTCGTTGAGATTGCATTCACTTGCAGTTATCCTCTATCAAATTTCCATACTTTCTAAACATATAATTATCATTAATGTACATGATTATTCAAAGATTCACTTGATTAATTGTGGAAACCCATGGGGACTTTTAATTTGAAGAAAGTATTACACTCGACAGCTCGGTAAACTGTGAAAAATACCATCAATGAACAAAGACTCAGTTCTGAAGATTTTCATTATTAGCTACATTGTTTTGAGTGAGCCATCAAATATCCGTGACCCAAAGAAAATAGTTGAAGCGGCTTGTAAGCTGGTCGTGTTATCGTTAATTAGTGAAAATTAGCCGCGAACCGTGACAGAGTTTCATTTGGGAGGAGCGACGGTGGAGAGAGTGATCAGTGCAGAACGAACGGATATTTGTCTTCTGGGATGAGCCACAAGGCAGAAACAAAACAAATGGGCTTTGACTCGTTATCCCCGAACGCTTAGGTGGGGCTTTGTTCGTTCCGCAGGTTCGGACAGTCGATCGGACGCTCTTCTCATTCTGTCCTTCTTTCTTTCTTTCTTCCGTTCCTTCGTTTGGTTTGATGCAGGAGTCGATGGGCGTCATTTCTAGTAACCGCAACTATACCGACTATCTATCTCGCTTTTTTTCTTCCCGTTTTCGTCGTTCTTCGCAGGCCCACAGAGTCACTACACTTAAGACAATAGAAGACGGGGTTAACGAGAAGTCAAGATTGTTTTGAGTGACTCGGTACAAACGAACCCTCAAAGAGCGAGAGGCTCCTCAGCAACGGTACTTATGTAAGCAAACATCTTTTCCTTTACCGATTGATCAAGATAAACAGAAAAACATAAATTGAAGAATTCGACGAAAAGAGCCGGAAATTTTGCGAGCCTACATTCTCTGATTAATCGCACAATCCCAAAATGGAATTTCATAGTTATACAATGAGAATTTTTTTTTTTTTTTTATGAATCAAATCGGCGTACACCCTCGTTCAAATTAATTTTTACTCGCTATAACCAAGATTTTTGTTACAACGAATATATATTTGACAAAAAATTATTGTCGAAATTATGAATATTTTTTTATGTTAAAAAAAACGAAAACTTGGTATTAATTTTGTTTACAACCACGATCACATCATCCCGATACTTTAATCAGAAAACATTGATAATCAATTTACATTTAAAAAAAAAAACTAAAAAAAATTTATATAAAAGATCAATATAAAAATTAATATTTGACCCGTTTTTTGAACCCGTTTCGAACACTTCAACCCTCTCCTCCCAGGAAAAAGATGCGCTCATTCTCCAAAAAAAAAGAGCTTTATCTAAAATGATCCAGATGACTTCCCAAATCCATAGAGCTATTTTTATCACTATTGCCCTATACTTGAAGATTCGTTTCACAAGGATTTTATCGTTCGTGCATTGATGTCGTCCTCGACCAATCGGCCAAAGCAATATCATTTCCTCGATTCACCGAGTAAAATACAAATACCCTTCTTCCATATTCGCTGGGCTAAATGAAACCGCGTGTTGCTTTTCACAGCTAGAAACTCGGTCGAGAGAACGTCCAGCTTCCGGCGCTCACACTTTGCGAAGCTCACAACTCGGAGTTCGCAATTCGTTGGTATTCTCTTCTGTGTATATGGTAGGAGACTTATCTGATGCAACGCGAACAATAATATACAGGAGAAATGCAGACGAGCTTACAAACTAACGGACTACAGTGCATAACGGCATAAAAATAAGCAGGAAACATTCTCACCAGCCGTATCGAATATTAGAGCATTTCGAGACGATAATTAAATAAGCTAGAGAGAATTATTCCATAGAATTATACACGATCGTCATATAATTTTTATTTCTTATCGTTAACCATTGAGGACTCAATAATTTATCAATATAATATATTGTATTAATAATAACAGTTTCTTCGATGTTTTTGTAAGTGATCGATTAAACGTCAACAATCGAATAATTTGAATGAAGTGTTTAATTAAATGTTTGCATTTCCCGAATCTGACAGAGTTGAGGTAAGGAATAAAAAATGTCGAGCTGCTTGTCGCTTGCTCTGCCGATGGAATGCTACGGATAATTCGACACGAGTAAACCAAGTTGAACGACGTCGGTGACCGGTAAGCAAACGATTTTCCAGAATGCAAACGAATGCGGACGGCTGCTCGTGTTGGGACACAACTAACATGTATGCGAATCCGACACTGTGCACATCGTCAAACGTGTGCGGACTAGCCGCTCGTTGCTTGTAACGCGACTACCCTTTCGGTATACCTCATATTAATCCTGCTGACACACACATATCTTTGTTTGTCTCTTTGGGCTTCGATAAATCTGAATTACTGTTTGTATCAAGTTCCCTTCAATGACAATATTAAAATAAGCCAGCGAAATGAATTTATTTGTTAATACAAATAATACGTATTTCGAAAGATCCGTAAAATTATTCAGCATGTAAAAACACGTTTTTCACAAAGTTGAAATATCATGTTGGAATTATTTATGTCTGAAATCACATGTTCTAAAAATTTTTGCGTATGGAAAATCTTTCAACGTCAGCATTGTTTATTCATCTACATATATTTGGTAATGTGGAATTGAAACATATCCTTAAGCGACCCTTTCCAAGTATATTGCTTCTTCTTTTATTTCAATTCTTGCTAACCTCTATTTTCGCCGAAAAAATTACGAGTAACGAATTACATGCCGAGGATTATTGTACAACAGTTGATCGTGTATCGTGTTAAATTAGCTTATTGGAAAAATTCGTTTCGCCTTTCAAAATTAGTCCGCGCACTGGATATTTGATATTCAGTTAGAGTTATAATTCGCTAATGAGATTTTAAAAATATATTGAATTTCATAGTTTTTCATACCAATGGTGATTCTTAGTCAAACCCGATACTCGATTAATGAATACGTGAGTAAGTTATCAATATATAATAATGTATAATATATCATTTTGAAGAGAAAAAAAAAACGTGTTTATCGGTTATAAAAAAATAATAATTGAATATCCCTCCGATGACAAGTGATGAATATCGCTCGTATAGAAGTAAAAATAATAGACTTATGAGCGTCGAGAAGGAGTAGTAGAGCAATAGCCAGCCAGTGACACTTTTCGCGGTATCAGAGACTCATATAAAATCGCCGGTGCTGGTGACTCCACTGGTTTACGGAGCGTGACGTCCGAGAGGTTGCCCGGGGACCTTTTCCAGGTTCCACGGGTCGCGGTGACTTCCGCTATTTCCGCGCCGTGACGACAAAAGGTCGGTCACATAAGTCGGTGGCCGAGACGACCAAGACGAACACAAGTCGACGACACGCTTCGATTCGACCACCTCGTCTCCGTCGTCTGTCCGTTCGGCCAACCATCTCGGTAATACGACATAACCTATCGCGCGCATAGACCCTCCGTTTGCACGTCACGTTGCAATAACTATAGCAACGTGCGTCGACCTCCGCCTCCCCAGCTTCTCTCCAGAGTCTCGAAAGCTTTATTTTTTCTGCACGTGCTGCCTTCATGCTCCACAGATGTCACACACTCGAGTATTCAAGAAAGATTTTCAGTTGCACAACCATTGCACGTAACTACCGCTCATCTCATGTTACTTTTACTAATAATATACAGGAATAGAAATTGTTAGCGATAAACACTAATTGCATCGTCAAATATGAGACACGAAGAATTTTTGATATTCTGCACTTTCAATAATTTTTCATAGGAGCGATAGGAGGAGGAGGAGGAGGAGGGTGCGGGGAGGCCGAACTTGGGCTTGAAATAGGAATTGTGGACGAATCGGGCTGTGGGAAGTAAAAAAAACCGGTTGTTTTTTCGCTCGAAACACGGAGTATTGTGCTTACGATACAGTCCAGACGGAAGGCTATTTGGAAAAGTCAAAATTTGGATCATCGGTTGCGTGTGCTTGAACGGAGCACGTTGACTCCAAACGGTAGCCACTCTGCACTTTTCACCGACAAAAAAAATTACAAGAAATTTTCAAGGGGTCGTAAATTTTATGACTATTCATGAGGCTCGAGAATTACACTTTCTCACGGCCTGTACTTTCTCCCTTGAAAAAGAAAGTACCAGCAAATGATGACAGATTTTCTATCGTGTAAACTTTGAAAAATTAACATCACGATTTTCGAATAACTCATTGCTAAAAATTATGTTTCGAAGAAAATTGCTAACAGCCAAATATTTGCTTTGAAACGTAGTCAAAATATTTTCCTCCAGTAATAATCCAATATTCTTAACAAGTAAATCAAATGTCACGGAACTATTTTTTCCTTCGAATAAAAAAAAGTCTTTTTACATTTTGTCCAATATTCAAGAAATAATAAGAACAAAAAGAGCTCACCCAGCTGATTTTTCAGAGTCGAAGAATATTACAAGGATTACAAGGAGTAATTAAAATCTTTAGAGAAAAATAACGAACTTGTCACGCGTTAGTAGGCGATGAGGCTATGTGCATGCAGTTTCTCGATGTGTACAGTAGAAATATACACGTACGTGAAGCCATGCGATGCAAAAGTCGTGGTTGTGGCATGGGTACACCACGTACGACTCCGAGAAATCGTAACTTGGCGTGTTTATCGCCGCGCGCCGTGCGTTCACCACCCGAGAAACTGGACGTTAGTGCGCGAGGAATGGCTTCTTGCGAAGGGGCGTTAAAATCATATGGGACTTTTTGCAAAAAACAATGGAGAAAAAAATATTGTTACCGGGTACGATAGAGGCCAACACAGGCTTTTTCGTACCCAACGTCTTTCTCACTCTTCCATGAGGACTTCACGCACGTTTTCACTCTCACCCACGGCATCTAATATGTTCTCAGAAAATATTATAATAATGACCTTTCCCATTTCGCCTCAAGACTCAGCAGACAAATAACGAATGTTCCCATCGAATTTTTACAATATTCATAGTTTAATAATTTCATAATTCACGTATTTTGATTCGATTTGATTATCATGAAGAACATTTATGAGCACTTTATTACAAGCAAAAGGATAATATTTTTCATAGAAACGAAAATAATAAACTGTGAAGAAAACAATCTCCTATCACTTTTTTCGTTATTTTGTGACAGTTTTTCGGATGAAGACCTTCGTTTTTACTCTGAGTAACATACTTCCTCAATTCGTTGTACTACAAATTTTAGTTGAAAATAAATAATAGGTTAAATTACGTATGGGAGATACAAACATAGATTTGGAATTCACGAATACAAGAATAACGACATTGTTTCAGCCTCATATTAAAATGATTAGTTTTTTTTCTCGGATAATTGTGAATATTTTGAGAGTCAAAGTTGCGAGAAAATCAATAATTAAAATCCCACATGAAATTATTTATGGGATATAGAAACATATAGATTTTGAATAGAATGCTATATTAGCAACTTCATTTAGACTCATTTCTAGGGAAAGCATTTTTTTTCTGTTATTGTAAAAACATAACTTTCCTTGTAAAAATGTGCAATGTCAAATACATTGTTACACATAGTTATCCGGAAAAAACGCCGAACGTAATACAATGGGTTTGAATGGGCAGGTGCTGTCCGGAAAGTAAGACTCGCCAACAGTACCCATTTCTCGGGTGAAATAAAGCCAGCGTAAATTCAGCGTATCCTAACATCGTCACAGTGTGACCAAAGGACGAAAATAAGGACGAAGGACAAGTTAAAAGAGAGGCGACGGCGGTTCCCTCTGGTTCAGCTGTGCCTGGCCTGGTGACCGGCCGAGTCTTCGGGATCTCGACGCGACGACGGAGGGCCAAGAGTTCGCGGTGGGGCCGTTCATCAGAGGCAACTTGTCACGCCGCTGGCCATCGGGCATAAATTCCACTCCGTAATGTGACAGCTTCCCGCGCGTGCTTCTCTCTTTCTCCCTCTCGTCTTCTCACTCACACCAACCCCCGCGTCATCGATGACGACGAGCCTCTGTCTCTCGATGCTCTGTACCGGGTGTCCTGAAATTTAATACCTCCTGCAAATGTTAAGAGTTAACAGGCAGCTACCAACTTTTCACCATCCTAATTCATATTTTCGATAATTTATAACATTACATCAAATTTATGTGCCCGAATTTTTATTATGTTCTTCCGGTGGAACACAACTAGCGTGTGGTGGTGCTAGGTTAATATCAAACTCGAGACATAATAATAAATATGAGATTTCTCTTAGAAAGAAAAAAAGCAGACATTTTTGAGATTTGCATTTATCTTTATATTTCATATCTAATTTCTGATAATTGCTTAAAAAAAGTATCATCAACATAAAATTGTCTACCCCGAAGTAATAAACAAAAACCAATATATTTTTCTAGTTCAACTAATTTTAATTAAACAAATTTCACACCGCAGATATTCCAGATAATATTTAACGTTGAATTCAAGGCTGCAATCGAATAAAAGGTACGGAACATCGAGTTTTCTTCATGACACATGTACAAAGCGGAGTGCACATTACGAGTTGTGAGCTAGAAAGAGCTGCGAGCTCGTCGCGGCGCTTCCTCCACTTCCGCCGGAACCCGATAGCGATCGGATAGCCCCGGTACGTCGTTCTCTGTCCCCAATCCTGCAGGGCTCGAGTAAGTACGTATACTGGATACATAACACGCCCGCGTGCGCGCGCGCCTAGTTTCTATAGTATATCGCAACCTCTTTCCACATCCACATTCGTATATAAATTCGCCAAACGGCGACATGTAGAGAAACCAAGCGAGTGAATATAGTGACCGTTTCGTTCCACGCGTGTATACGTGTATATTCATATATATATATGTGTGTATATATACGTGTGTGTGGGTACGCGACGCGGAAAGTCCGCGACTTCCTCAGGGGGTCAAACGGGGGTGGTGGTCCGATACCAACCCGCAAAAGCGACTTAATGTTCCCATTTGTCCGCTGGACTCTCCGGAGGCGATTCATCTCACCCTTTGTGCATTCGCCCCGGCGAACCACCACGTCCGTTCGCTCGAATAAACCACGAAAGCTACCCCTACTACTCGGAATACCAAGCCAGCACGAACCTTTACTGTATCCTCAGGAAGAAATTAATCCCCTCCCTCGAGGGTCTAATCTATGGCTCGACCATGGATCACTACTTTTGCTTTCAACGAATGTCATAATAATTATATTCCGCGCTCCGACTAAGAAAACTTCGTTACCAACATATCGGATTTAATTTCGGACTGTTGTGGAGAGTTGTAAATATTCTATCACTTTTGAACTCACTTTGATTATTCATTCTCTAAGTAATGTGGTATTATTCTTTTTGCTCCACTCTTGTATATTATACTTTGTACCTATTTCTTTCAGAACCTTCAATTGGTAAAATAATATTAACCAATCACCCAAAGACCAATCTTCATTATTAACCAAAAATTGTTTTTTTATTTTATTAAGTATTCCCACGCCATATTCACTCAATAACACCGCTGAATTTTAATTGGCTAATTATTTTCGACAGCCATTTTTTTCAGGGCTCCTACAGGTCAAAGAAGACAAGTTGAACAATCCTAGCTACACTCCGATTGTTTGTGTTTCGCAAACAAACAAAAAATAACTTTGAAGATGAAACAAATTTCAATTGAGAAAGGGAATAAATTGAAAAAAAAACACACACACAAATTGACAATGAACGACAAAAATGCCCCCCTCTCCGCCATCGTTTAAAATCTCGACGTCTTCTGTATCTGCTAGTACACCTCGTACTGTATACCCGTGACCAATCCGAAATAAATATTACCAATTATTAATAGAGGCTCAAGTTCTAGAGGCAAGCCCCGTGTAAGTCGAGAAAGCGAGGAGTAGAGGGAGAAGGCAAAGGGAGGCATTGTGATTGTGGTTACCGTGAAGGGTGGGGAAGCACGGAGACGAAGAATCAGAATGAGAAGACGACGTTGATGGAGGAGTCAAAGTTGCTCACTCGGACAAGATGTAAAGGACGCAAAGGATGAACCGACGAGATCCAAGAAGGGATGCTGGTTGAGATGTTAAGTGGGGCCATTAGCGTGCTCTCTCACACCGGGCGTCATTCCACAAGCTGGATGACGACCCTGCCAACGTATATCACATGACCGACCAATGGCATTCCTCCTTGAGGCGTTCAATCTACCAGAGTGTGAGTGTAGTCAAGTGTGGTGATGATTTTAGACCGATGCAAGAGAAAGGAAATCCAAAACACAAAACGGAGTTCGAAACAGAATACTATTAAGTACATTACTTATTGCAATGAAAAAAAGATTTTACTCCTTTGAGGGCAAAGTCTCAAGATTAAAGAAGTTGAAAATAATGAGAAAACAATGTTTAAGGTTCCGCTGTGCGTCCTCCATTTTAGTTTGAAGTTCAACGGGTAAAACTTTGCTCCATCAAAAGAGTCACTTGTAAGACAATTAGCAATTTGGTTAGAGTGAAAATCACGAAGCTCTACGAAGAGAATTTATAAAGCTATGCAGAGGCTCGATATTATAGCGCTGGAATAATCATCGGGCTATGTAGAATCAGTGGAGGATCATTGGATGACCCCGAATAGGCGAGTGCTTCGTCCAGGTGTCCCGTGAGTTTCCGACAAAGGACCGTGCATGTAGAATCACGAAGGCGAAGAAGAGACGGACGTCACTGGGCAAGCCGCGTCGATGAGCCGCGAGACACGGCCGAGTCATGCCGTTCTCTGCGTATAACCTACGAAGCTGTCTCGCGCTCGTGCGAGCCTTGGGGTGATGCGCGTCTTTTTCGGATGACCGGAGACACGATGAGCGAGAAAAAAAAAGAAATGGATGGACGAAAGAAAGAGAAAAAGTCTCATACAGTGTATATTATATTGTAGAGAGACCTCATTGCAACTCGATGGCAGTCACAGAAACGATAAAGATGTCACCGCACGAGGCGCGCGAAGAAGTTCTGGACGGGGGGGACGAGAAAGAAAGGCGAGTCAGCAAATTCCTTCGAGATTCCTCGAGAATGCCTTTTAACCTTCATTACCACATCTATCTCCACCAAATTTCATTTAACACCGTTTTGTTGTGTTCTCTATCGTCACTCTGAAAATCATGGCAAATATGTGCGCTTATCAATATAAAGCGATCCATTCATAAATATTCTTATGGCAATCACCGGAAAAAGGTGTGAAATAGTTGAAACACGAGAATGAGTATACGGAAAACTAATAGACGATGACAATTAAATTCAGTTGATGAGTTCGGCTCTCAGGTTGTATATTGCGCCTCGGAGAAGATCCGTGTCAAAAATCTTTTGTGTGATTTTGGAAAAAAAATTTATTTTATCGTTTGCGATTGAATCGGCTTCAAAATATTAAGTTGTCCGTAAATTAATATAATTAAGAAAATGGGTTTTTTTTTCTCACTATTTACAATTAAACGGCCACAAATAATTCTATTCAAGACACATCGCAGTGCAGAAATCGAATATGCGTATTCATTTCCGCCTCCACGGTAGTGGATTTTCAGATATTTAGGAAAATTCATAACGCATGAACGGAATTACAATTTAATTAAATTGAATGTGTTATACTAGGATATTAATAAAAGGTCCTGCACCTGTGAAGAACCATAAAAATTTGTTTTACCGGTATGACAATGAGTAATATCTTATGTTCATGAATTTTCAAGAACCCTGGAGAAAAGAACGTTCACCGTATGGTGTTTCCTCGGCTATTCCGAAAGTCGCGTGTTCATGTGTGTTCCGAAAAATATCGATATGCCCCCATTCTACGATAACCAGTGTTGGTACTAGAGCAGAGAAGAGTGAGTCCCCTTGCGAAGATTAAATTTACACATAGTAGCGCGGTGGAACAATGAGCCACGAGCGTTTGCACTGGGTGCACCAGAGGGGGTAGTGGTAAATATTTGAGCGAGTCGGGGAAGGCTTCACGGTGGTTGCCCCCTTCTCCTAAAACTCTTCAATGCAGTCCGCAAGTATAAGCGTAGCCTCACAGAGATTTACTTCTCGTCCAACTTCGTCCAACACCCCGGAAGCCCCAATCTTGTTTCTCACCCCTCCCGCAGAGGGCGATCGATGTTTGCACCGGCCACTTGGCTTTAATTGCTGGCGAATCGTCTATTAATGGCTATTGATAGAGAGTGAACGGGCAGATAGCAAATGGAAGGGCGAAATAAATAGAGAACAGCTTTTCAGCTGAAAAACACATACCAGATCTCTCAGGACTGCGGCACTCGATTTTCTCAAGTATCGTGTCGCTCCCAGATTGTCTCTCGTACATATAGATAGGTAATTAGTGGGGGGAAAATTCGAGAACGTCGAAAATCCGACTTCGATTGGAATCGAATCATTCGATTTTTTTTACGGTTTTTTATTTGAATCTCGTACGAATAGTACAAAATTGCACCATAGTTCGAGTTCGCGACGAATAATGTATTTTAAATACCCCATCCGAAATTATGCGTCGATGATTCAGTTGGCTGCCCCGATAAACTAATTGGCCGATTCAACTTACGAGTCATGGCTGCGAGGGTAAGTAATTGGTTGTCCTGACTTATCAGTTGATCGCGACAATAAAGCAATCAATTGAGACAAGGAATCAGTTGTTTTGGTACGAAAAAAATATAATTGAATACATCCGAAAATCAATTAGCAGCACTATTAAAAAAATTGATAGATCCAACTAATTAATTCGTTAGTCTAATACTCGATTATTTAGGATTATCGAGTAATCGACACATCCATCCGATCTACCTTTTTTACCCACGGAACGTTCAATTGAGCCAACGAATTAGTTGGCGATGATCCTTTGGGAAAATCTCATTACTTCCTTTGGTCGAAAGCGTACTTGGACATGTGACATCTGTCAAAGGTTCTCATAGAGATATTTTCGGTGGATATATCGTATTGGGTACTCATCCATATTTTTTAACTTACGTACCAACCGTTCCGCGAAGCGGCAGAAATACATGCGGCTGTCAGTGGACAAATCGCCCAGGAAGCGGAAGTTCATCTCTACTATACCGAGGCAGAACGAGGGCCCGTAGGTGCGGCAGCTACGCGCGGGAGGAAGTGCAAGAGAAGTACTATGTACTGTACTTGTGCTTTCGTATAGGTGAATGCGGAAGGGACGAGAGGAGATGAAATCGTCCGCCGGATGTACTGCGGAAACGGAATACATAAAAAAAAACTGACGTGCTCTCGACGACGGTAACTTGGCGTGGATAGACTAAGCGATCCGGTCAACTGTTATCCTTTTTCCTTACTTTTCTTATATATTCTCGTTCATACTTGGGTCATGTTTATATTTACCATCCCCATTGAGCCATACTGATTTCCTGCACGATGCCTTTATTCCTGAACCTATGCGATAAGCGAAAATGAAAATATTTTTTCTGGTACATTTTTTTATACTTGTTTGCTCGGAAAATTTATGTAAATTAAAGTACAACAAATATTTGCGAGCAAAGAAGTAGTGTAGATTTAGAATTTATGCAATGGTTAGAACTGTGTTAAATGAAGATAACTATATTTTTTTCACCAGCTTGGGCCAACTTCATTGAAGCTCCTCTCGGAAATTCCGAAAGTGCGCGGTATGTCGACGTGGGTTATTAGAGGAAGCGGATTTTTCATTTTTTCCCCGCATTATCGGAGCTTCGCTCATTAAGAACGTCTCTATATGCTCTCTCTTTTTATCTCGCTTCTTGCATTGGCACTCAAGTCTCCGGTTGGACAAGAGCGTTGACTGTGGAATCGGCCTGGTTGGTCGGCTCTGTCTGCTGATATACCAAGCGTAGTCGACGTTTCTCGCACGCTCCCCGCGACTTTACCCCGTCTCTATTTTCCTCTTCTGTTTCCCCCTCTTTTCCCCTTCGCTTTTGGCTCTGTAAGCACATCGGTGCTTTTCCTCGCTCTCCATGTCCTCTCACTTTTATCCCATATTTTCCTCGCTCACTCGCTTCGACTTGCGAATACTCGACGCCGCCTCGGGGCTTGCGTCCCTAATGAACCGTGTAATAACGTCGCCCGACGCCCCCGCCAACTCGCCGCCGCGAGTTACGCCTTCCTTCCTCTCCACCATTCCTCGCTCCGTTTTCTCTGTTTTTTTTTCTTTTTTCATTCTTTTAATTTTTTATTTTTTCCTATCTTCCTCACTCCTTTGCTCCTCAACACTGTTTTTTTTCGACTCTCGTTATCTTTCGTTCTTCTTTATTTTTCGTTTTCTTTTTTGCCACTAGCGATGTTTAACGGAAAGCCGTCGAAATATTAGTTTTCTTTTTTTCGGTAATGTAGTTATAAAACAAGTTGATCTTGAAGATTCGTTGGCGTTGAAACAAATATTATCTTCTGAATGTCGGACACTTTCGTAAATTAATGATACCTTTGGAAAATGGATTTTTCAAAAACCTGGGAAAAGTCTGTATCTGCATCGGATTGAAAATGTCCATCGGTTAGCAAAATGAGAAAAATTCTAGTAAACGGAAAATACTCACGAGGCATTGAATATTGAGAAGAAGCGTTGGTGCCCTAAGGCGGCTACGAGGAAAGACGTAAGAAGATGGCAGAAGAGAAAGATTATGCAGGGTTCCGAACGACAGAGAGGGTTAAAGCCCCGAAGGAAAGATGTCTCTATAAAGCATGAAGAAGAGGCGTGAGCGTCTATCTCAATATCGAGGTTGTTCAGCCTCTTTCACACGTGCGACTCACACGTGTAGTCGCATACATCATGTAACACTTTTCGTCCATGCAATCGCCACTTTTTTCTCTTCTTCAGAGACTCCCCCGCACACCGCTCGGCATCTTACAATTTCTCTCTGGCGCTTCTCAGTGAGGCTCGCGTTTCGCTTCTAGAACGAATCTTTCGCGCCTCTTCGGCCTCGGGGTCCTCATCCTCTTTTTTTCATCGTAGGTACGTACAAGCCTGAGGCTACGTGTGCCACTACTGCTGCATCTTAAGAATCGGAGCGCAAAGAGCGGCCAAGACGAAGCGGCAAAATCTCAACACTCGAAAGCTGAGAGACCAAGACGTGCGTGCCGATCGAGCGCCCTCAGTGACTTAGGAAGCGGAGGAGGATTAATGGCGCGGTTAATGCGCGGACGTGTGCTCGTCGGGTCACGCCATCTTTCCACAATTCCTTTTTTTTTTCTCTCTCGCCTATACGCACCTACTACGCTATTCTGTATGCGGGACTTCTCTGTCCAGGATTTTTACGTTATTTATCGTTTCTTCTTTATTGCGACAGCTCGGCGGGAGACGGGGCCAATGTCTCCACCGAAGCCGTGATGGCACATCGGGAGACCCGTTTTGTCCCTAATTGATCGTTGTCTGGACTTTTTTCGTTCTCTGGCCGTATTTTTTTATTTTTCTTCTTTACTCGACTCTTCGTTCGCAGAGCATCTTTTCGCAACATATTTTTTTTCTCTCGACTTCTCGTTTTTGCAGCAGAATTTTGCAATGCATCGAATTCACCGTCTCATAATCCGTTGATCAACGACGTCTCTAATGACGAGCGTCTATTGAAAGCCTTGAATTTAGTGAAAATTTCCAAAAGAGACATAAAAAGAACAAAATAAAAGACCACTTTTGGGCGGTTTTTTTTTATCAACTGGTATGGATGAAAAATAAAATAATAAGTCTTGATGCACACGAGAGTATGCTGTCTACTCTAACGCCAGAAAAGTCTTATGGGTGGATGTGATATCGTGATTAAGTGAAAAAGGAAAATAGGAAAACGTAACAGAAGAGATTTAGCGAGACTGAGACGAATGTGGTTATGGTGTGTGTTGCAGGGACTGGAGCGCGACGGGCAACGTGCGCGTGCAAGAGTCCTGGCCAACGTGAGCGCCTTTCGCCATGGCCGAGATTCTTACCTCAACAGCACGCAAGGATCGGGCTCCTTGATCGTTTCGCGCAGTATGGTGAGTCTCATTTCAGTCAGGCGTGTAGAGAGTAGAGACTTGACCCGATAGATTGTGCTTGGCTTCGTTTTTTTTTTCTTTCTTTCCTTCCTTTTTCTTCGGTTCGTGGCCGATCCAATTTAGTAGTGTTCACCACAATACTGAAATGCACCTTAGAACAAAAACTGTAGTACTCCTGATGGTACAAATGGTAAAAGACGTTGATTAGACAGTTGAAAACAAAGTGTCCATGTTGTTTTCTTAGCTTTCCAATTGTCTTATTAATCACTTTCGTTGCGGTTTGACTATTGCCTTACGACGTGACGCATTAATGTAGCATACGGTTTTGTAGCCCACATCGCGTGACGGTTGATTCTTCGATCACCGATCGCGGTCCATCTCTCTGCCAGTTTGATTTACGATGCTTTGCTCCAATTTCACCAATGATAACCGCTCTGCACGCTGTGGCGGTTCTGCGAATCGACAAAGTAAACGATATCAGGCAAACTAGTCGCAGCGATTGGTCTGTATAAGGGATCGTGGATGATGAATCGGATTGGTCATCGAATGCTTAGTTTTCCATGCGATCTATGAACTTGAATTTGATATTTCAAGGTATTCCTCTTGCTCACCTGGGAAATCTTTTCTATTTCGGCGTGAAATAAAAAAATCGGACATTTCGATGAAAATTTCTGGCGCAGGATTAGGTTGGGATCTCAATCGATCGGAATGCGCTAGATCATCCGACGACGCGCGGCGATCGACTGGGACACTCGGAGAACCTGATGATCGATCTTTTTAATCCCCTCCTGTGTGTGACCCTCAAGCTTGAAACCTCCGAGTTCTCCGAACATCTTGTCTCAAGGACATCTCGTCAGGAGGCTGAGAAATTAATTGGAGATAACGACATAGTAATATTTAAAAATGGTCTAATCCGACTGTTGAGTTGTCTCTGACTACAAGCTTCGGTTACTATTCGTCAAATATTTAACCAACGGTACTTAACCTTCGTAACAATCATAAAAATTGATTACCACAATGTATCTGGGTGATCTACGAGAATGATTGTACCAAACATTTTGTTAAGCGAAATAACACGAACAATTGATTACCGCAACAGATCGATCGACAAAACAATGTTTGTGAAATTAATTATATCTCCCATTATTACTCATACAGGAATCAACATAATCAATAACCTGCCTCGACATATTTTTTGGCTGTTGAATTGATTATTCGTTTTCGTAAGTCTTTTATAGTTAACGTCTTCATCAAAAATCTATATTCCAAACCAATGGAGATCTTTTTTTTTCTGATCAGAAGCAATTTAAGCCGTTATTCAATTTTCTTATTTTACGTTAGCGTCAAATCGACCCTTCGCAATAATACCATCGATGACGAATGCACTCTGACATTACATCTGGCTATGACTAGCTGAACTATAGAACTCGGTGTGATCGAAGATTCGAGTGCCACAGCCCGTATCCCTGTCGATACCGTTTCGAGATCGATCGAAAGATTCTCGTGGCATCCAAACTTCCGAAGCAAAACAGAGGCAGAAGCGGCAATAAAGGATATACGAAGCTCTTTCCCGATTCTGTGTCGAATGTCGAATGGACCGTGAACGTTCGCCGTCGGCGCACGTTGATTTTCCTCGGTTGAATATCGCTGATTCATGGAAACACGACTCCTCCCAGAGTGACGATGAGGCACAGGCGATGAACACAACGTCGTCCTTCTATTTTGCACCTTCTGTCCTCCTCGGCTCCTCGATTATCGGATGCTCCTCTCCTCCTGGCGAGCAGCAACACGTCCACCAAATCCTCGAAGCAGTCTCAGCTTGAGCTTCGCTCGCACCGGCATATCAACATGGGCTGCACCTACATAGTCAACTCGTGGATAGCATTGACCGGGATTAACACGTCAAAGAACGAGACACGCTCTCGCGTACCGGGACGCACGTAATTTCTCGAGGATTCAGGACTAATGGGTTATTTGAGGCAATCAGTGCGCCGCCGAGTTCAATTCCCTCACCGCTCTTCGTCTCCTTCTTCTGCCTCTTCTGGCTCTTCGTTATGCCCGGTTAACGCAATGTGATCTTTAAACGGCGGACCTCGAGATGTATACTATTGAGGATATACACGTCTGTCGACGCGTTCCTCCGTGCCACTATGACTCCTGCCATCCACTCATTATTATTAATACTATCATTATTATTTTATCACGTATGAGAGTTTATATATACTTATACATATATCGTATAACTCTGTTGAAGGAATGTAGCTATTAATTGCTCTATTCGTAGAGAGAATTTCATTCGATGCAGTGATTAATTGATCAATTTTTTGTATCGTTATCTTTGGAGAATCAACGGTTCGTCAATGTCGTCGATTCGAATGTGCGATTGCGGTTAATCGTATCGATTATAAAAAATGAGAATCTTCCGAGTTAGTTTATATTATATCAATTCAATCAATAAGAACGTGAACTGTTTTGTTTTGTCGACTTTGGTTATTCGGGGCTCAGAAATATGTTGTTATAAACTGAATGTCGTATCTCATGAGATATTTTTTGTGTCGAGCATTTTTTCATAAAAATTGTTGTATCTTGTAAAGATAACTAACATAGGCAGTGAATCGATAAAATATCTTCCTATAAACAGAAAAAGCTATCACTCATCTTAACCCGATTAATATTATACGCTCTTTTACTTGCATTTATCTCGTCTGCAAACAGTCTGATGCTTATTATAAGATCGGCCCAAGTCAGTGGCCAGTCCTCCGTTGATGTTCCGGTCCGAATCGGTAACCAGACTTCCCATGCGAAAAACCTATGCCCATATAACCGCTCTACACTTTACCTCAAGGTACCAAAGTTCCACACGTTCTGTCGAGAATATAAACACGAATAATTTTATGGCTTATTATTTTATGAATAACCGCAAACATATATGTTTTTTAAAAGCATTGATTGGCCAATTTTATCTGAATTATATGACTACGAACGGTTCTTCATGTTCAAAACATACATGAAAATGTAAATTGTTCTCCAAGACGCTGAATAACGTCGCTGCGATGCAGATGAGGTTGAAAAATGAAAAAACACTGATTTGAATCAATCGTCCTTAAGGACTTGACATTTTGTCTATTTCTTTTCACCAACCTCGTCGTATAATTTGGTAGAAACCGAAGAGTCGTACATAGTAAGTGAAGTCAGTGAGCTGTAGGCTAAAATCGACAGTTATCGGAAGTGGAACAAAAATTTTCATCACGATCATCGAGCAAAGGCACTGGTGATCACCGGCACGAATCTCAATCACTTTGCCACGACTTGATCGATCACCCTTGACGCTAATTCGCTAGAAAGTTTGTTCCTATTACTGTGGACGCCTGATAAGTTCGCCGGAGTTCGTGGGAGTGTTATTAATAAGAATTCAAGATTTCATCTACGAGTTTCAGTCATGCACGCACGAATGCAACTTTTCAGAAGCTAAGAGTATCGCTCGAGAAGAATTTGCGTGTCGCCTGCAGGGTTCTTCGACGCTCGTACTTACTCGACACTTTCTCCCTGGCGACGCCGAGTTTCGTAACTTGTGCGAGCTCACCGGCAATTAAGGAATTCGCGTCGACTGTTGGACATATTGGCTACCGTGAGTCTATCAAACTCTGTAATAGTATAATATATTGGGCAGTATGAGAACACCTTGGAACACCTAACTTATAATTAGCCCGAAAATTTATTTTAATGATCGGTACGAGGGATATACAATTCGGTTGGTACTCCGATCGAAATCTTGATGAAAGTCGGTATTCCATTCAATCAGTGATGGATCCAACATTTTGTTGCATGAGTATCATATATCGTTTATTTGTGTCGTGGATAAATTTATCTCCATACAATTTTAGAAAACTCTAAAATGTTGGGAAATATGTATAAACGTTGTATCAAAGTTAATGAGTATGTATAGGTTATGGCCTATGGTGGCTATAATGGACCACTATTTTGTTATTTTATAACCAAAGTTCGGAAGGAATCCTCTATTGATATAATAGTAATGGATTTATTTAAGTAATTATGATAAGAACACTTTTTTTATTAAAAATTCAGCGGAAAAATTCGCGATTAATTGCCTAGAATATTCTTTTTACCGTACGCTTTACTTTTCTGACGTCTAGGTACGTTAAAAACGGAATATGTCAGCGCTCTACGTTTTTATTGCAAAAACTATAATGTAATTATGGTTTAATTGCGAGAGTATAATTATTTAATCGCTTGTCCGATTATTCCCTTTTATTGCTGCAACATAGAGAGCTAGCGAGAGACGCCAGCGCGCACGAAAAGGGTTTCATGGCCGTTACGAGGTACGCTCAAGCAGATTCCAAGTTTTATCCACAGCTTGTGGAGAAGAGGCGGCAGAGCAGAAGGAGGCGAAGGAGGACGACAGGTCGGGAGTGTCGGGAGTCTCGGGAGTCTCGGGAGAGCCGGGAGAGTCGGAAGTGTCGAGTCACGGCCAGTAACGAGCTTCGAAGCGCTAAACCGCATCTGACTCTTCTTCTTCTGCTTCTTCCTTCGTCTTCGTCTTCCTCTTCATCATCATCGTCATCATCTTCTCCTTCTGCTTCTTCTTCTTCTTCGCTCCTTCGTCTTTGTAACGGAGCCCGCAGGGTCGATTGTCTTTTTTCTGAGCGATCGAAAGCGAGGTGTTGCCGAGCTTCTGATGCGGACAAGTTGCATCCAACGATGTTCGAGGAACTCACTCCTATCCTGAAAATACTTGCCACCTTTTCCATTCGCTCTTTGCCTCGAAAAAACAAGAAGTAAAGGAGACGTTCACATACACACATACATGTATGTATGCCTCACAATTTCGCCGCCTCTTTCCTCTAATTGGCAGGTTCGATTCAAGCATCTCGCGACTCGAGATACCGTCGAGAGTCAACAGCAGTAACGAGGCAGAGTGCGAGCGAGAAAGACGAACATAGAAGATGGAGGTGTATAAAAATTCAGTGGCGCCAAAATTGCGACTTTGGACTGCTCCCAAGTGAGTATAGTGAACGTTGAGAAATACAATATGTGACTATATTGTTCGAGGATCAAATACAAGGTTTTTTGGTTATTAGATCAACCTCTATTCTCGTGTGTCCCATAGAGCTCTAATGCGTTACAAATTTTTTCATTCCAACCAGTTGCCGGTTACTTATTTTTCAATTATCACTCCCGATTGCTCGCCAGGGAAAGAAGAGGAGTTATGCATTTAGTAGAGATTAGCTGATATTGATGGAATTTAATATGTCGCGGATCTTCTCGAAAACTTTACTTCAAAAATGATGACATATAAATGTCTTTTTGTTTGAATGTAAGCCAAAATGGAAAATTGAAATTATCCAGTTGTCGAAATTTCGTTTAAAAACTCTGTATCAAAGTTATGGTGAACGAACTTATCTCACTGTTTTGTTCTTTAGAAAAAATATCTACATACTCCTTTTTTTTGCAAGTCCTACGGATTTCCAATTTCCGTCGAGATGGGAAATATCAACGAATTAATGTCCATGCGGACATTCTATAATATATCGACCGCAAAATGTTTGCACCGATTTTTATTGGAACGAGTTGGTTCGCAAATTCGATCGAGTAATTTAATTGAATGCAGGTTTCAACGGGATGGACACGAGTGTATTGCGTATAGGAAGTGAACGATTGGAAAAAGGAAGAGGAAGGACGCGGGGCCATACATGCAGCACGACGGCGGCGAAGCGGGTTCGTCCGAGAGTGCGCGCGTACCAGCCGCTCCCTTAATTACCGATTTTCCTCGGTCCGCGTCACTTTTTAAATGACGCCAGAAATTGAACTGGGCCAGCAACAGCAGCAACTACTTTCGCCGGGCAGTGAGTCGTCAGGTTCCAGCATAGTCATCCCAGCGCTTCGTTTCTTTCTTTCGTAGCTGATCGACGAGTTGCACAAAAATCTCCCTTTACACGGCAATTTTTGACATCCCACGTCCTCTATACGCCGACGAAAGGTTCAGCAGCGCATGGCAAAACTTCTTAAGAGGAAAAACACTTGAAATAAATTTGGCGAGCTTGGCCGTGAAGCTGCGAAAAACAAGAAAACATGAGCTAGCTCTTTTGCCCGATAAAGAGAATTTTGTTTATGGTGTATTCGTCTCTGCTCACTTTTTATATACATATATCAAATCGACTCGCACTTTTTTTCCTCTTATTGTTGCTTTCGGCTCTTTAGCGAACCCGTGCCAATTCCGTTCTTTATTGTCGAATATATCTCTCTTGAGGATTCTAATTGGGACAAGTACTCACAGGTACAATTGCCTCCATTTTATTCAGACAGGACAACGTCTCTACAGGATAAGACTCTACACAGACTAGCTTATACAAAAGAATTTCTGCACAGCAACAGTTTGTTACGAGAAGATTCTTTATTATAATAATTCCGTTTTGCATTAAGAAAAGTTATTTTACAGGTATAAGTGGTGATATAAAATCGTGCTTTTTACTAAAAATAAACTTCAATTTATATAGAATACACACAATTAATCGTAAGACCTTATTCCTCGAGACTCTTGCATAATCGTCAAAGCTTTCGCCAAGTTCCAATTTCATATCCCATTTCACCTCGATTCTCAAGGCACTCTCTATAAATACTCTTAAGTTCAGGATAACGCGTAATTGGACGACATTGATTTTCGTTCGCCTGCCTATTAATTATATTATTATCACTCCCTAATTGTTCTAGACAATTTTGGCCATGGCACGAGGCTACTCGAAAGATTTCATATCTTCGAAGCAATTATTTTTAATGAGCATTTTGAGCATTGATACAGGTACTGTAATACAGTGGTACAATAAAATCTCGTCGCCGATTACTCAATTTCGATCAATTAAATTATCGAATTCACAGTCATATAATTGTCTCTCGTACTTATCGCTAATTCGTTCGTACGCTTAGCGTCCGTGTTAAATTAACGGTTAAACCACTCGTGTATTACTCTTCCACCGACGCGTTACTTTTTCCATCTCTTTCACTTTCCGTCCTTCCTCCAGCCATTTGGGTCTTTATTTTATTTTTTTTTGTTCAATCACACTTTCATTCACCGCGTCCAGCTCCGTCGTGGCCAGATGTTCGTTTCGCTAATAATAATCATCGCGTCGAGGAGACCATTTAAAAGTGACTGGCTCGTTGGTTTGGTTGAGTCGTGGCGGTGGTGCGAGGTATTTCTCTACTCTACCACTATACACCGGTAGGTACTACTGCTCACCCAGCGCGTACCCGACCACTCTACCAGCCCGCCCCGTTTAAACCCCCGGAGGGGAATAAAACAATGAGAGTGAGCCGATGTCCCGCGTCCATTATTCCACTCGTCGTTGGTGTGCCCGAGCCTCCAAACGAGACAAGAATTATGCAAGAATCTCAACAGCCAGGGAAACGAGTTATGAAATTGCCCATGACTGAACCGAGGGTGGACGAAAAAGAGAGAGTCAACCAACAAGCCGCCCTTCATGATAAATCCACGTAATACATTCCCTCAAATCATGGATTCATAATTATTATTCGATCGCATCTATGAAAATCTTCATCTTTGCACAACAAAAACAATAACTATCTGCTGAAAAACTAATTGTAAGAAAATACAGTATCTCAAGAGTCGAGAAAATAAATGATATTCTTTATTTTAATAGAATAGTTTTAATTAAAAGATTCAATTATGAGATGAGAGTCAATAGTCAACTGAAGAAACTGTGGATTTGTCTCTTCAACTTTGCGATTTTGTCCGCCCAATGACCTAAAAAATTACATTACTGACAAATTATTGCCGCAAGATTTGTCACTTCCTTGGGCCTAATCGATTAATAACAAAATCTTCTCGACTCTCAACAGCTACACAAATGTCTGTACAATCTAAGCGACTTCTAGCGCTTGTTTATGAAAAAAAAAATTCGTCAAAAATTGTTGCCAAGATTCACCTTCGACTTTATTATGTTAATAATTCACCTGCCAACGTAGCACATTTGCGACTTCGAAGAAAAAGCTATTTTCAAGTACTCTTTATGAATTTTGTTTGTTTTGAGAATCCTCGAACAATTTGGCAAGCAGTCCAATTTTTACTAGCAATTCATATTTACATACTTATTCCATACCAATTGTATCGTGGTTTTTAGAAAATGTTCCGCTTTTTTTTTTCATTATAAAGTGAAAGAAGTTTATCGCTGAAAAAACATATACTCTCTTTTTACGTAGTCACGAAAATCATACAATGTTTTCAGCTGGTTTTGCCCCGTTATTTTTCTGCCTCTTTAGATTTATCATTTAGCCATTTGCTTGTATACCGCACATTTCTCTCCATTTAATCGCAGTAGAATGAAGAAAACGGCATGCCCGAGGACGAGAGGAATAGAGAGAAGAGCCCAGCCAGTCAGCGAAGCATGCAGCCCTGTCGAGCTGTCAGTTTCCGGGAGTTCGCACTCCTAGGAAGCTCGGGAGACCGCGCGGGCGCCGTCGCTTCTCTAGATGCTGCCGATGACGTGGATCTTTGTCTCGACGACGAACGCGAGCCTCCGCCTCCTCCGCCTCCTCCGCCTCCTCTTCCTCCTCCCTTTCTCATCGCTCCCGTACTATCGCTCTACGTACCTACGTACCTTCGATATACGCCTATATACATACAGCTCCAGCTTCCCTTTGCCTCTCAGGGTTTTCCCGCTTTTCCCCCTTCCCTTTCATGCCATTCTTCTCTTTCGCTTTTCCTTGTCACCTGCGTTGGCGTCGCACGTTCCTATCGTCCACTTATTTTGCTTTTTCCCGTCTCTTCGATATCCTATATATTATCCAATATTAAATTATTCGTACCTCCATGGTCCCATGAAAAATAGACCCTAAATTCTGTTTTTACAACGATTTTTCAATATGTCGAATTTTCAAGTAAACATTCTGGAAAAAATGTCATGCAATTTCTTTGTGCTTTGTGAAAACCTTGTTAAAAACCTTCTTTTCTCTTTGATTTTTGTTGTTGTCGCTGATTTACCTGTAAGTGGAACTCGTAGATTAACTTTCGTTGTGGCTTTGTATAGAAAAGTCTGTGACAAAACTTGATAATAATATGGATTGTAGAAAGAAAAAAGAAATCACTGTAGCTTATTAGAAGTGAGGAAATTCAGAGAAAAACAAAATTTTCAATTCAATTTGAATAAAAATTTAAAGAAAATTTCGTTAAATTCAGTGGAAAACCCAAAAAAACGAAGCATGTGTCAATTAGCAATTTTCTCGGATATCTACGATTCAACTCAAATGTTGTCCAGAATGTGGGTGTTATCGAAATTTTTTTCAAAAATTTCTAATCCATTACAACCCTTCGTTAACTATCTATTTTCAAACTTTGGCTATCGTGATTGTTGATAACCTTCTATCAATTTTACCCGAATTCATTATCGATCGTCTTTTAACATTATTACGTATGCGGTCGAAATTTAGCTCGTTTTATTACATTTTAGAAAAGTAGAAAAGTTCAACCTTCATAATTCTTAGGTACATTTAGTTGAAGACTAAATTGTCTCATTAGATGACCTTTCTCCTTGTTATGCCTTACGAGAAGAAAAAAAGTTTTAAAGTTTACATGCATTACGGATCTTCACTGGATATAATTGAGCAAGCTTTGCAAGACACCAATACAATGTGCTGTTTTAAAGAATGTAACTCCAGGCACTTGCGACGATGGCCCGTATCTCTATGAGAATCTTCTGTTATCAACGGTGTAGCAGGGAATGTACTAGTTGTGCGATATATAGTGCTGTACTATGAGCGAAATACTCCTCGAGAGTCGAAGCCTGTCAACGGCAGGAGTTCTCGCCCTTGGAAAAATAATTACCAGCCAGTAAGCGAGAGAATCGTTGAAAGCACAGAGAAGAGCGAGCTGGGTCGCCTCGTCGACCATGCTGGGCTCTCACCCCTCACCTTAATTTTACCCTCGAAAACCACCCTCTCGGTCTATTACCTTCTCTTCTGTCTTTCTTCTTCTTCTTCTTTTCCACGATGGTTTCCCTCAGATTATACAGATAAGAGACAGGAAGTGAAAGGGGAAAGACAGCGACGACATCCATTGTACCAATCGAGCGAGTCCCTCGAATTCTATCATCCATATCTCTCGGTCTCGATAAGCTCCAACGATCGGCACTAATAAAAATTCATTATTTGTCTTCTTGTTCATGTCGTGTCGAGGCCAACAACAAGCTATTGGATCGTCTCCGCAGCTTTCTTCATGACCATTTCCTTTCAGAGAACCTGTGGCTTCGTAGCATTAAGAAAATATCAAAGAGCCGGAAAATGGTACTGAATTGTCACTCACTTCTACAGTTTCGCAGTCATTTTCCTTTATCCGGCCATTAAGTTTTCGGTTGTTCAGTAAAATTAATGATATTATTTTTAACTTGGGACCGTCCGGAAGATTGCAATTTTTCGAAACGCGCACGAGAAGATAATGCCTTATTGCTTTATTATAAAAATTCCAACATCACAAGATTATTCTTCTTAGCTAAAACATTTGAAAACAATATGTCGAACATTTTATGAGCATATGGTGAACATTTTCCAAAAACCCCCGACGAATAAAATCGTAGTTAAATTACAGGAGAAACTGAAAAAAAAAAATCCGTATAATTAAACGTCTACCACTTGGTTTTAAATTTAATTTAATGAATTCTTTTCTGTTGTGAAAATGCTCATTTCCACATGACACCTTATCATAATTAGAGTTGATAATAGATATCCCTCTGGATATATTATCCATTCTCTATCGTTGATTAATCAATAATTTCTCTCGAGTAATTTGACGAACAATCCCATTATCCGCCTTAAAATTTGCACCTTCCCATGAGACACGAGACGCATAGATATGAAACAAAACACGCGTAAAAACAAAAAGTGAACGAGAGGAAATGAACGGAGATGCAAGGAGCCCATGGGACTTACGCATTCGTGAGCACAGATTTGCGAAATCATTCCGTACTGACGCGTCTGAACAACGTCAGAGAATACTACTGTAATACACTATACGAAAAAAGCAGGGAGCGAGGAAAAACCGTAGTTCACCGATCTGTGTAAAAATACGAGTATTCCTCTCTCCCCGATACTCAGATAAACACACCACCGCATGTCATCATCCCCTTCGTACTCTCGTCTATTCCCAAAGGATCCTCTTCTTTCTCGCTGGAAACCTCACGACAAAAAAAAATTAATATTGCCACTCGATGACGTCGAATGAGTCCCAACAGTGCTGCCGGAGAACACAACGATCGAACGATCGGCATCCATTTGCTTTCGAACAATGGCTGTACATTTTTTAGCGCTCCCTACGTGTGTTTTCATTTATTTTTAGGTTGTCGAATCTGCCCAAGTTTTCTCACTTCATTTCTCCATCGACTTTCTCATTTCTTCTAGTTACGGGCTGCCACTTTTTCTCCCATATTTCACATTTTCGCATATACCGCACGGTTGCAACGGTTTTTCAAAACATTTTTTTCCCCTTTTTTCAACGATCGAACCGCCCGTTGGGATTTTATGCGTAATTGCGAATCGTGGCTGGATGGTACGATGAATTCCCGCAGGAACGAAGCTGCTGCGACTACTATATCGAAATTTACGAAACGGGGTAATTACCGACGGTTATTGCTACGCTGCGATAACTGCATGTATCGTCGGCATCGTCGTTCTCTCGCTGCTGTTGTAGTTTTACCTAGTCTATGCCGTGTGACGACTAATCGCGGAGCTTTCGATGTTGCCTCACGATGAACGTAATCGGTTTTTTTTTTCCATTTCATGATCCCTAAACCCCCAAACACGACTATTTTTTTTCAATTATTTTAGCTTTATTTTTATTATGTTCGTATGCATGTAACACAATTTTTCATATTTTTTTCGCATGGTATCCAATTTTCGCTTTTTTGTATTTGCCCTTTATTTCGATGAGATTGTTAGGCATGCTATGCAGTTTGTACATCTCTAGAGCAGATTTATCGGTGTACCATTTGTTTTCACGAACCTAAAAATGTCTGTGGCATATTAAAATGATAGTGCAAAGACAGTTTTTGATTATGTCAGTTTTGTATTATTGTATTTTTTGATTTTAGAAAACCTGACGTATCAATGCATCAGCCGCTGCCCAACTTACCCGTGATAATACTGCCCGTCTCCCCACCGAGCTCGCGAGAAACGACAAGTTATATGAACAAAAAATCATGTATTATTAAGCGTCTTTTAATAAGGTTTTTATGTAGATTCTACGAGTACGTAAGTTGGATTATAAATGAAAACAAAAATATAAGTGTTGAATAAACGAGTCTCGATAACAGAGACTGAATGATTATTTTTGACTAGCTGCTTGTTAATTTATATGAAATACGAATAATTCCAACAACAACAACATGCCCATTCCTAATAAGCATTCCTCTACTGTTACTCGAGTAATTCTTGAATTTCTAACATCTCCGAAAAATTATAGATCATTGTCAAACAAGTTTATGTTTTAAAAACGTAAAATTTCCGCAATCCCCTATTTTCACAAGTAATTTTTTATGTTTGTCCGCTTGAGTCAATGAACTATTAAAAATAGTTGACGTTTCGAAAATTATCATTAGCTTTTGTTTTATATGATTTAAAAATGATTTCTCGGTGAATCGGCTTCAAGATCTTTATTCCGCTATGTTTACAAGTATCATTGCTGCAAATAAACCGAGAAATCACTTATTAAAGACGTTTCGCGTCACGGTATCGTAAATACTAGTAACAACAGCATCTTGACGCTTCACGGAACCATCTAATTAACTAAGTCCCATCAAACTCCTCTAATTAGCGAAGACATTGTAAGCCGTCGTCGTCGTCGTCGTCGTATTCCTAGTCCTCAGAGTGTCGCCGAAGTCGTCGTCTTCTCTTAGCAAAGTCGGCAATTAATTCACTACCTCGAAGAAGACGTTTCAGAATATTCTCCGGGTCTCGGCAGTAGCGCGCTGCAAGGCGGTAACGAGATCCTCTCGCCAAGCAAGTGAACTTTACCGCCCTAACTATATCTATATGTATACTACACGTTCCCGGAATAGTCGTTCGCACGGCACTCGAGAAATCCGTGACCCGAGTTACTTCCTTTGATGTATACTGTATTACCATCCATCTACTGCCCTCTCACGGACAAGGGCAAAGCTCTGACCAAACGAAAATGCCAATTAAGGAGGCTGAAATTTATAATATAGTCGAATCTGGGATAATTCTTTGAAACCATTCTTTAAATATCTCTCGGTCTTGGAATAGAACTTGCATAGCACTACGCATTGTTGATAAATATGAACATCCACGATTATTTAATGAAAATTTCAATTTCATTGATACTCGGTTTTCATTTACCAATAATTAATCTCATGCTTAACGACCTTTCGGTCCTACAAATGTTTCTGGACGATACTTTCGTATATCTTAATCGCACGATCCGACAATGTATTTATATAATTATCGTATTTGTGAGATAGCGAGAGATAACCTCGTTAGAATTCCAGGAATGCCCTCTCTCCAGGGCTATACATTCTCGTCACTCTGGCGTAGTGTAGGGGAATGATGCACATAGAGCATCAGGCCGAGCTCTCGCGCCAGAGGGTGGTGGTTAAAACAAAGGGCTGCTTGCGGGTTGGTCGATAGTCGACGGCCGCCAATCAGGCGAGAGCAGCCCTCGACTAACTCTCGCTCGCTCTCTCGGGAAACCTGTGAGCCACCGAGGGCTTATTCGTGTGTTGAGCAGAGGGTTGCTCACTCCCTCTATTCCTACAACTCGTGGAGGTTGCCGACTATGGTGCGGCTTGCTCGCTCGCTCACTCGCTCACTCGCTCACTCGCTCACTCGCTCACTCGCGTTTCCGTGGACCGACGCCGGACCGGAGACCAACGGAAACTCTTGGGGAAGCGACCGAGCGTCTCCAAGGTGACGGTGAACGAGAAGAGGGTGGCCGCCGACTCTCGACACAGTCTCACCCCTCATCCAAGGTCTCCTCCCTCTCGCTATACTACACCCCCGCTAAAGGCCCTTATTACCTTTACTCCGAAACAAAAATGGAAGCTATCCGCTTAGAACAAACTTTGGCTATACGATTCAACAACTCAAAGCGATGTTCTCATCTCGCAAGATAAAGTTTCAATTTCTTCTTTAACCTATTCATGAGGTTGAAAAAGTCCGTGCAACTTCTGTTTCGTGACGTACTGCGATACCGTTGCAATTTCATCGTAATTAATCATAAATATTGACGTTTTTGAGGTCATTGGACTCTCCCCGTAAGTTGCTTTATCGATCACATTTTTTTAAATTACACTATTGTTGTATCATTAGTTCCAAGTAAATTAACCTGCAAACTTACCTTTGTTGACAATGTGCATGTCGCACATACCGGCCTCAAAAAGTCTTGCGGCTTTGGTTTCACGAAAGACATATACATTTTTTTTAAATCAACGGTATAACCATTTTATCGTGCACCGTATCCTCTTTAACATTGCTTAATTTTATTCCAACACATATTTGCCCAAAATGGAGTAAATAAACGAATGCTTTCTAAATTTCAGTAGAATGTGACGAAAACTGGTTCAATAGTAATTATTTTTCTATGTCTCATGGGCAGAAACAGAAATCAGGCATATTGGAGTTTTTGTTTCAAATACTGAGTACGGCGAAGAAATGTATAGATGGATAAAAACACATTATACGAGATCGATGGAAAATATAAATTCAAATTAATGGGTTACTATAACATATATATATATATATATATAATGGCACGGTATATATTTTGGAGCTATTAGGGAAATCGTAAAGAGAGAAAAAAAGATGGGTAGCCCGGGGTCGTAATTACGGAGCCCGTGGGCCGTAGAGTCGCGAGATATTCAATTCGCGTCATTACGCAGTCGGTTCCACTCTCTATCCACACCTTCACCTGTCTCTCTCGCTCTTTCATCGTTTTCTTTCTATTTTTTCACTCTCTGCTTCACTCCCTAGTTCTCGGACTCCTTTTCCTCTTGCTGACCAGCATTTACTGCCGAGTATAGTCCAGTTCTTTTTTTTCCTAATTAATAGAGCTTACGTCAGTGTACTCACGTAAAAAGTACGTTCAGTCGGTCTATCTTCGCCTCTCATAGTCCGTAGTTTTCCCAAAAAAAAGTAAAGAAAGATGAGTCTGGAAAAGAGTAAACCGCGCACTCTGGCGAGTAATCGCGCGGGAAGAAGGAAAGGAGCAGAAATAAAGTGAAAAAAAAGATACTACATGATTTGCTTTATTGTTATAACTTAATTTACCGGATAAGATTCCGCCATTTTTTATCAGAATATAAAAATAATCAGGCTTACCGGGTCAACCTCAAAAAACTAGGAATATCGCATCGATTTAGTTTTTCATATATGTATCTAGATTGGTTTTTTACGTTGCTGTGGCAAAAATGAAGATTTTCCGAAAAACTTGTCGAAAATGACGAGTTAAATCATTGAAACGAATATAAAATAAACAACTCTCTCGAACGTGAAAAGTGTATCCTCAGAAATTTGTACTTATCTCGAGGATGTTCCAATTTACCCCGACGTCGATTAATTTTTTTTCCGATGGAATGGGATGGTAAAAATATGTGGAAGTAAGGTAAAGGTGGAATGGAATAGGAAATGGCAGGAACGAGTATGAGGAGATAGGAGCACAAGCGAGGAAGATGAGGGTGCGCTGGAGGGTTTTTAATGAGGATGAGCGAGATGAACTTGGCCAGCACCTCCGCACTCCCACTGCTGCATCGCTACCCAGACCACCGCTCAGGATCTTCTCGAAAAGTCTTCGTTTCACATTGAGGCCCTCTAACCCTCGCATACTTCATCTCCATTGTAAAAGTTATACTTTTCTAGATTATAAATTATTGTTAAAAGAAAATTTTAAAAATACAAGATAGTAAAAAGTCGGATGCAATAACGTAACGTAACAATAAATAAAATAAAATGTCGCTGGAGATATAAGATATTTCGCCTTGATGAAAAATACCACTGCGTAGCACAAAAAGTATGGAACATTGTCTCTATGAACTTGAGTGAAAAAGCAGAACGTCAGTTAGGGAAACGAGGGGCTTTTTGTTTTTTTCCCATTGATATTTTGTTGTTTAGAACAATTGTTTAAATAAAGAAAAGACTGTGGAATTGTAATGTTGAATAAATTTGGAAACGATATTTCCTTAACTAATGGAAGTTGTTAATTATCATTGATGGTTTACTCCTTGGAGAACAGTCGAGTTCATTGACAGGCGCAGGACGAGCTCGGAGTGGCAAGTTAGCTTCGAACCGCGGTGGCGACGTTTTAGCTCGGTGTTATATTATAACTACGTACAGGTGTTAACTCGTGACGCACGTCTCGCTCGTGGGCGGGAGACGATATCGGAACTGGTGAAGCGTCGTCGAACACGCCGTTCTCGCAGTCACCGGCAGCTAGAACGAGCCATAGTCAATGTACATAATACTAGCTCGCTCGACGCGACGCTTAGCATAATTAGCGATCGATGATTAACAGACGGCTAGTGGGCCGACGATGCTTGGCACTGGTAACCGGGTACATTGTGTGCCGCGACCCCGGTACCTGGCCCGGTAATGGCTTGATTAATTCCCCTATCGTGTTAGATTCTATATATAACATCATCGGACAGCATCTCGTTCCCATAATACCTCAAGGAAATATGTCCGGTGAAGATGTCCCGAAATTGCGTAATTTTCGTCAGCCCTTACTATCCTCAACTTATTTTCACCCTACACGAAAACAACCTACGCATACTTCTCAATGCATCGAATCGATTAAAAATATTGATTGAGGTCAAATAACATATCAATTATTATATGATCGTACGGTATTTGCATAGCTTATAAACATAGTTGACCATGTCGAAATATTTCCAACCTACACAGAAAAAAATATTATCCATCAAGACTATCTATCAATTCATTAGCGCTCTCAAATGCATTGAAATTATTTGAAAAAATTTATTAGAACAAAATAATGAATATTTTACGAGTCTATTAATCACTTACCGACAAACCAATTGCATAGAGATCATTGGGACCGACGTCGAATGAGATTTCCTATATATAGAGATTTGATGTTGACCCAATGGGTGTGAGTATAATATTGCAGACGTGCGGTAATCCGAGCTCGCGATATTTCAATGGAAAGAATGGAGAGGGGCCGATGATATCGATATGTCTCGTCAAGCGTCGCATATTACGGTAATGGTGGCAAACATAATAGTACGATTATGAAAATAATATCATGTTCGATAAATGAGAAAATGATATGCTCTCGTTACTGTCGCAATCCCCATTTTTCTCTACAATAATTTCCATGAAATCTTGTACTTGTCTATACAGATAGGAAAACGCGGTAACTCCGTTATTTTTATATACAGGGAGGACACGGTGAAACTAGACAGTCCAATGCGGCTCCGTGAGAATTTAGGAAGCCTGATTGGCTACTGCCTACGGCCGCCAGTGCGTCTCATCCGAGGGGCGACTGTGTCCCCACGCGCCATCGGAATGGGCCAGTAAGGGTAGTGGTAGGGGCAAGGGACGTTACCTGAGCTGGTAGGGCAGACGCCAGAAACCAAGATTTATTTACTACTCGGTCTGCACGCATAGAGTGGGAACCGTCGGTTTGACGCGCAAGCGCATTTGCGCTGTCTAGTTTCACCGTGTCCTCCCTGTATAGTGAAAATATATAACACTATGATATTTTTTTTTTTTTTAATTTCAAGCCCACGCGTTTTTTGTCCGTCTTGTAACCCCTAACTTATGTCTTACTGTAATTGGTTCACAGTGGGCGAAAAATGTTATGTCTTACCAAGCGCCGAAACACTGTAAAATGGAATTAGTAGTGACGAGCAAGAGACGAAGGCATTACAGGATACGCACATCCACAAACGCATATTAAGCTTCCCCTTGATAACGATTTCGTGGCTGCGGAGCACCGAGCAAGCATCCCCTCCAACCCCCGGAAACGGAAAGCATCTCCAGCCGCTTCTCGTTCGCTAATTAATGCGAAACGACCTCCGTTCGCTCGTTCAACGTCTGTTGCTTGTGCCACTGGTGCTTCTGGTTCTCCCGATGCTCTGAGCTAAGCACTCGCTCTATGTATTATAGTGATACCATGGCACTACGTATGGCGTGCGTAACGCGCCGAGCCGGAAGAAGCCGTTGTGGATGACGATGAATGGACCTGCCTCGAGATAAACGAGAATCCACGAGCATCTAGCCAACACAGCGTGGCCATTTGTCTTTCGCTTTCTATCGCTTCGCCTTCTTTATCAATATCTCTTTATCCTTCTAACTGCACGCCTCTTGCAGACTCTATTATTGCTTTCCTTAAGTTGTTTGAACTCGAGTGGCTCCAAAAATTTGCCAGATCACCATCTGTAGAACCTTTTTTAAGTTCATTAGCTTTTGAAATACCATCTTTAAAAATATAGGTCGTAGAGAATTTTTCACGCCAAACTAAGATTTAAACGAAAATTTGACATCAAGGAGTTCGCATGAGCTTGATTTACGACATTTTTTTGTCATCTCGATTCAATCTTAGTGATTGCTGGCAAGAATGAATAGTATATTGTGCAACAAGGGCCGAAAAGTTTGCGATTGCGACCAGTGTGAGGTTACGAAAAAGTGAACTGCGCATGCGCCAACCAAACATTACAACACTGCTATGAAACTAGCCACTTTCGGCCTTCAAAACTGCCATGAAAAGCACCGCTGTTCATGCACGAGTGACGAAAATAACTTTACAAGGAATTCTTTGGAATCTGCAGATAGTTTTCGTACTTTTAGACATGACCATGTGGTTTTATTCTTTGGGCGAAAAGTACTTTTCACTTAGTCCACTTGATGATATATAAGAGGATATTTTTCTGGTAATAAAAAATCGCAAAGAGGAGAGAGAGAGAGATCCCCGTCGGGAAGACCGGGAACCGGGAGCAGTTAGCAGGGGCATTAGGGTGAATTATTTTGGCCCGACCGGCATAAAAAGTCCCATGAATCACCGGGAATCACGACGACCCTCGTACTGTTTCGCGCGGCATATCTCTTTTCAAGAGAAAGAAAGATCTTGTCGACTGTCGCTTAAGGTCTTTCTTACATACCCAGGCAGATCTTTATTTCTCGCCGGGCTTATCCCTCCCATCTTCAATCTCCGAATGTGACCCTACCAACTTGTACCTTATCTTGTTCATTCCTAATTTCTTAATTAGATAATATACGTTTTTGGGGGTTCTCAGCTTCAGTAGGCTTTGTACACTTTTCCAAGAATCGTCGATGACTCGGAGTAATTTTATTTTTGCTGGATAAGTGATAATATTTCTAACACATATTAATTTACACCTGTTTCGTAAAATAATGAAAAAACATTATCTCGCTGATGAAAAAATAAACTAAATCTGTTGATTAAGTGAATAAAGTAACATATTTGTAAATAGTCAAAATAATATAAGTGATAAACAGTTGAATAAATAATAGTAAATCCTCTGATACCCGAAAAGTATTATTTTGCAATATAAAACATTAAGAATATTATTTTTATTAAACATCTTACGAAAATAAATAAAATAGCAAAATAAATAGGCGTATCTTCAGCAGAAAACTACGGATAAATGTACGGAAATGGAAAATACGTATTGCAATAGGACTATTTCGGATATTTTGGCGTATGGGCTTATGATCGCATCCAATGAAACAAAAAAACATAGGAAAAAGGAGAATTTGCATATCCTGCGTGTCGAGTATTCTTGGAAAGGTAAAATTATTTTCCAACGGACTCGGAAAAGAACGTGGTGTAGGCGGCGGCGGCGCACACCAACATTGAATTTGCGAGTATTGGCTGTCATCAACTCATTTGAAAAAGGCCCTTCTGTAAGGCGATGTCCCTGATGCTCGTGAAAATCCCAGAGAGACTTTTCGCCACAGGGTATTAGGTGCAGTGCGGGGATCCCGCGATTCTATCGTTCGTCCGAATTACACCCCCGTCGATGGAGCCCGATGGAGCCCCCCCCCCCCCCCCTCCCCCCTTTCGCTCTCCTAGTGAAAGAGGTTTGTCGTTCACCGACCAGAATAGTACGGTGAAAAAGGGGGTGAGGTGAGGTGCGGGGGCGAAAGGACGGTGAAGTCCTCTTCGACAGGGGAGAACGAGAGCTTTCATTACTCTAAGAGCCGATTGCATTTTTTACGTCTCCACAGAGCGGTCCCCACTCTATATAGTACGATAGTACGCGCTGTAGTCTCCACTGCGTGGTATTCTCGTACGGGTCGATCCCATCATCCCCGTTTCCGCTTGCCCCGCACCGCTGCCCCTGTCGACCCCTCATGGTTTCAATCTCCGCGCGGCTTTCTACCACGAAGGTCGTGGCTCTCACTGCCGCTACTACCGCTGGCCATCTAATCACGAGCGCACGCTCCGCGCAATCAGATCCGGCTACTGCCGCTGCTGCTGCTATTCCTCTCCAATCCAAAGCTCCACTCTAAATTGAACTTCACTCTGACTGACTGACTGACTGACTGACTGAGTGATCGGCCAGATGCACATTCCCCGGGTCATTTGAAATATTTTCATCAATATTTTCACTATATTACTATAACATTTATCAACAATTTCCAATAGTTTTATATCGTGTGCCATGGGAAATGTTAAATGTTAAATCAATTTGTGGATGGAAACTGAAGTTTCAACCGTTCTTTATTTGTCACATTTCAGATAAAGTATCGGAAGCGGAATATAATAATTTGTATACTATAAAAAAAAATTCTTGGGAGCAAAACAATTTTTATCCTTCTATTGCGTTCAAAACTTGACGGTATAAGCTGACGAACAGATCGATAGAAATTGGGCAATGATTTTCTTAGAAATTTCGAGTCTCAAAAATAATAATATAATTTTGGCCGAATTTTCCGTTCGATTACGATACTCTCTTGTACTCCGTGCGTGATGACATAACAACTTTGCAAAAAAATGCACACCAAGCGCTGTAAACTCGCTATTTTCTGACAGACATGAAGCGCAGCATCATACCATCATTGACCAACAGCATTCTTTGTCAACTCGTCGCACCTTTCAAATCCGAATATTAGAGAGTTTTTAGGTGTCGACTCTTCTTTGAGTTCGTACAAGTGGAATATCAAGGTCATCATTGATTTTATCTGCAATCGTGAAACAAACGGGCATTATGGTCAAACTTCTACATAACACTTGGCGTTGACGCGATTCGACATAACGCTAAAAATATTTTTCTAATTCAATAAAATATGTTTATTTCGCAAGTCCAAATAATATTAGCTTTAACAGTATTCAATGCTACGATCCAACGAGGACAAAAGCGATGCTTTTAGTTTCGTCCAGGGATCCAGCCTGTTCCGAAAATGCGTCTCGTCCTCTTCCCGGTCCTTTTCACCAGGCCTTGTGGGTCAAAGTGCAGAGTAAAGGAAGGGAGCGACGATGTCATTCTCTTTTTGTCGAGGACGGAGACCGGTATCCCACCGATCTCTTAGGATCCGCCTCTTCAATCGACCTTCTGTCATTTGCCGTTTTTTTCGTTCTATTTATCTTACCCTGAAAGGAGCACACGATAGGCTAAGACGGAGGTAGTTGGATAGTGAAAACGTAGCAACGGTATTAGAAGCCCGTGGTGACGAGGCGAGAGCTTAGCGAGCCACGTAATTAAGTCTCGATTGAAAATTAATCATCGTGGACGATATCCGGAGCTGGAGGAACTTGAATTTCGATGACGATCGAGATTACTCGCCGCACCGACCTCTTATATTTTTTCCCATCCAACCCAATGCCCCCGGAGGACCAACGAAAAAGATTGAAAATTACTCGCCCACTCAACGATAAAAAGGTTGGCCGCGATTACGGGGCTGCATCGATGCCTTTGATGTTGAATCGGAGAGAAGGGAAAATACGTAGAGCCCTAGCGGCTCTTTAGTTGCCAAAAGCTCCCGCAAAAGCTTCTTACGCCAATTATCTTCGAGGATTATTATTTTTTCCATTGGCTGCTTACGAAACAGATGTACCAAGTAAAATGCGGTTTTTTGTGCTATCGTTTTTTCTCACTTTTATTCGCCATTTGTTAATTTGTTTTTCATCTTCCGGCGTCTCAGGATCTTACACCGACCGGTAAGACGGTTTTAAGGAAAAGCAGTGGGAGTTAAAGAAAATAACTTTTATGGTATAGAAGGAATTATTGATCGCATAACAATCGCTTTATCGTGGCCCAAAGCTCTTAATTTTTCAGCCTAATTATAAAAGTTCGAAAATTATGTAATTGAAGATGATTAACAATAGATTTACACATAAACCGAGAAACATCCGAAAGTTAAAATGGATATTATTTTAAACTTTTTACAAGCCCTGTTTCTCCTTTTAAAGTGTTGGATGTTGAGCATTTGCTAGTGCAATCACACCTAGAGCTTCTCCATCCCTTCATTATTCTCTTTACGTAGAAAAGCCAGAGATGTGAATGCAAAGGTTCAGCTCTCGGATACAATCAAGGGATGACCTAGCGGTGCTTTGATGTCACCCGACATCGAAGCCACAGTGTCGAGTAGGGGTTTGTCGCCACGAGCTAGACACGTATTCGCGCATGAAACATGTTTCGGTCTATCACATCTGACCCTACCGAAAAAAAGGGAATCCCCGACATCGCCATGACATTCATGATCTCAGCGAAGCTCTTCTGACTCTGCCGCTGATATACACAAAATCGTGTGGATATCCGAATTCTACATTGTGAGCATAAGCGTAGCAATTCACTGTACATTGACTCATCTAGTTGTCGTAAGAACATAGCTCTTAATCATACCCGTAAAGCCCCAAGAAAGCTGTGGGGAAGACCTTCTCGAATCTCACCAACGTGTATGCTCACCTGGAACATGTATTCGAACTCTGCACTTGATAGTCGTAAATGTATCAATTCAATTGAGATTAATGAGAACATGAGGAGTGTTCCATTTGGGTCTTTCCCTGTACCGGTTTTTCTAGTAGCTCTTCATCAAACCTGCAATACGCCAAGAAAGATATTTCGATGATCTTCACGAATATCACCGATGAATAATTAACGTCTCAGTTGAACCTATACATTTTTGTGCATTCGCATTTTCAGTTAAATCTTGGTTATTCCAAAACAGAAAAAAACTCAATGTAGCACTAACGGTGTTGACGGTGAAACTGACAGTATTAAAAAAAAGAGTCTAAGACGTTAGACGATTTTCGTGTTTTATTTATCTTTCCTCAAAAAAAGGGAATGGGAGATCGATTTCGACGAGTCGGCTCAGTCACCGGGTTCTCGCGATTCCGTTCTCATCCGCAACGAGTACGCATTCGCGAAAATCCCGATAATCCGCTACGAGACACAGATTGAGTTCGTTCTTCCACGTCATCCCAGGTCAGGCAAGTGGATGAGAGCCGAGAAGCAAGGAGGAAAGTCCGGAGAGAAGAAAATTGGAATTCTGCGCGCTCGGAAAAGGTAGCGTACTGCGACATACAGTATATACCAAAAGACGAAATTGATGAGAGGACGAGCAGGTGTTGAGCTAAGCCGGATCTGTAAAAGATACCCTACAACCTGCCTCCCAGTTCTTGCTGGACATTGCGGCCATAAAATTGTCCAATGTCATATAAGTCTTGTCCAACATCTATTGTCACTTGACTTACGTTTCATCTTTCATAAAATCCAAAATATACATTCATTTGCACGTTCCCAATGAGATATGAGGAATAGTCTGTCCATAATATGAATTGAAGAATTCGATGCTAAAAAAGTAACGTCGTGAAAAATTATCGTCGCTTTTCCCCAGTTCTACAGACTACTCGAACACAATAAAGAATTATTTTTTTTAGAGTGTGTGTAATACATGATCTAGGGTATGAATCGTAGACCTGAACTTACAAAATCGATGGAATCATGAGAATTTTCGAAAAGAACAAAATTTTACTAATCGGAAAAAAAACGGTCATGATCATCATAAAAAATTTTGCGATGCTGAGATCTTGTGGAAATTTTAAGCCCAATTGATTACATTCGGAGATAACGTAAATCGGTTAATGTTTCCAAAAGTCCATCCCAATCGATATTCTTTTGGGTGAAATTTGCACGTTTTAACAAAAATTATTTTCCACTGAATTGTCTTGCCCGAATAGAACTACAATACTGCTAAAGCGTTTCCAAAAAATGTCTCACTGGATGAAACTCTTAACCTTGCATTTTTACAATTCTCTATGTATTTGAAATGGAATCATATTATATGCCGTAACACATCTCTACCTGTAAGCTACGGCGTGTCGCCGTATAAGGCGAATAAGTAAATAAGAAGTGCAAATTTCGATGGCTTTTGCGATGTAATCTACGATAAACGCCAAGACACACACCTTCTCGTGATATCTGAGCAGTGCGGGCTGCCCATTGTACAAGCGATACGGTTACGATAACCCGAATTCGCGAGTTGCGCTAACGGGCGTCGATTATTTTAATCCAGGTGGTGCGAAGCGACGATGGCGGGCCATAAAGCGTGGAAGCGTGAAGAGAAGACGCGGTGATGCAAGTGGAAGGGTGAATCTAATGGTTGGAGAATTCCTGACTGGTCGAGTATACGCTGCATAACCTGGCAGCGCGTTACTCGACGAAGAACCAAGACCGCGCGTATATACAGAAGACGTAATTTGTTTCGAGATGGTATCATCAAAGTGGCTCTTCGTCCCCGTCGAGGGGACACTCGAGAGATAGAGGAACGGAGAACGAGAAAGCTAAAGAGAAACAGAGAAGAAATGGGACGTAGGTAGGGTTCTTGGTCCGTATGTATAGGGCAACGGCGAATGGATCAGCAATAGAATCTGGGCGAGGGTGAAAGAGTGGAGTTGGCTGAGGAAGAGATCGGCAAATCGCGAGAAAAGTCACGACAACCTGTGTACTACTTTCATGGTACATAGTGTGTCTTTTTTTTAACAACCATTTTGATAAGGTATCCGTAAAGAGATGCTCGATGGGCATGAAATGGAAGAACTCGATAGCGCCGGTCAATTTTTTATACTAACCAGGTTGATTTTTTATATTTACCAGTCATGTCAAACTCTGTCCATACTTTCTGAGCTTCAAAGAACATACATATTTTCTAAATTTCCTTTATCAACATTTTAGGTGATTCTGAGTGTCCAGACATGAAAATTACGAAAAAAAAATTGTTTCACGAAAACGAAGCATCCTCTATGAGGACGGAAAGCCAAGATCTAAGAATTCTAACGAAAAAAATTGTACTTCCTACCAATTCATAGATCACAAAACAAAAAGCAATCGCAACAATTCATAAAAGTCGGTGGAAATTTGATTTTTTTTACGCGAGTCCATATTGAAACTTACAAAAGAGTTTTCTGCTTGGCAGAAGAAAACATTAACAAGTGCTATAAAAATAATTAACTACATTTATGGCAATTTTATAGCGACCTCAGTTGCTTAGGTGTTCCCTTTCTTGCCATGTACTCCTTTGTACATACACTGTTGGAAAAGATTGAAAGTTTGTATTCATAAACTCGTAATCGAAATTGCATAAACAATTGTGGTATAGAATTCATGTACTTTTCCAGTAAAATTCAAGCAAATTATTTAAATTCAAGTCCTTTTACTGTGAAATTGAAGTAAATTATTGAATATGCTATACGATAAATTAATTTTACATTACACTTGTATACTAAATTTCATATACTAGATTATGAATAAAAACTTCCAGTAACAGTACACTAAATTTCAAGTAGATTTTTTTGACAGTGTAGAAACGAAAGGCGACGAAAGGAGGAAGTAGAGAATGACAACGTCAATGGAATGGAAGGAGGATGTTCTGGTAGTAGTGGAAAAGAAAGAACGTTCTGGCAACGTAAAAGAAGTGGCAGACGGTGGAGGTGGAGTGGCTCTATAAGACCGTCTCAATCTGTCCAGTCCGCGGATCGCTTTAGCGACTTTGCTTCTCGCAATCATTGGGCTCAGCGTGTCGAAATGGAAGACTCGAAGATTCGACTCTCTTGTCTTCACTTTATCTCTTAGCGACCGTTATGGTCTGGCACGGACGCTCATTGGATTTTCTTGGAGCCATACAGCCACGGAAATTCAGTCCCGTTTCTCCTTCGCTTTTTCTTATCGCCAATCTTTTGGTTTCACAATCAAAAGCTTTAACTCCTCCGTTCTATTACATATAGTACCGCCGCCCAACACATTTTACTCAATAAGACATTTCGAGACATTCAAATATAGAAGCGATTTAAACATAGTTCGCAAATGAATAGGCAAAAACAATATCATTATTTATTGGGCTCTAAGTGAAAATTTTTAGGACGGAGCACGTAATGTAATTCCTTCCTTACAAAACGAAGAATGAACTCCCAACTGAAAAAAAGTGTTTATATATGAAGCAAATTGGGTAAACGAAAAATTCCGAAGTAACAATAATTTGCATATTCCGGTTGGGAAGGTTTCACACCCTTGACGAAATGCCGCTGAAAAAAACAGAATCGACGATTTGAATTTCAAAAAATTCCTATTATTTTAGTACGTTGGATTTTTTGGAAGGAAATAAATAAAAAAAAAAAATTTTTGTTGATAAGTCATATTTTTCGAGTGGTCGAACTCACGTGGAGGGCCTCATAAGTATCACACATCGGGATAGGAGTAAGCCGGTAGCAGTTGTAAGCTCGTACAAGATTTTTCTCTCACTCATTGGTATCGAACGGATTCGGGCTATCCGGTATATGGACGACATACGCGCTGTATCCAGTCGGAAGGGGACCGGTCGGAGGGGCAAGCGGCGAAGGGAGGGAAAGTGGACGCGCGATGTGAACGGCGCAACAAACAGGCGGCAGCAGCAGCAGCAGCAGCAGCAGCAGCAGCAGCAGCTACCCGGTAGGGCTCACTCGATGCGCACAATTAATACCGAGCCCTATCTCCGATCTCTCATTATTACCAAGAGGGCGCACAGGCATACTACTGGGTTGTAGCGAGCGCCTCGTCTCGCGTGTAGGTGCGTATCGCATGCTCCTGTAGCTATGTACGTACGTACTACACGAGAGGAGAGAAGATATGCGAGGATGCGATCGTCCGTGCACGATGTCCGCCGCGCGCCGAACCGCAGGCAGCGGCTACCGTACACCCCGGGACACCACAGTCGGCCATGCATCACCGTAACGAGCCGAGGATCGCGTGCCGATCTGTATTAAGGATTTATAATCCTGCGCCACGTTGAGAAAGAGACGGAGGTCCATAGAGGGCGCTCCCATGACACTGTAGACTTCCGATGATTCCTCCGCACTGTCTGTAAATGAGAGGAAGGGAAGAGATGCCAAGGTATATTGTGTTATCATTCAGGAGCGACTTTACCAAATAAAAGCGAGTAATATCAGCTTGTCTAATAACCATCATTCATTACTAAATTAAAGCTCCAGAAGTGTCCGAAAAAAATGTCAAAGGTTTGGGGCTTGGAGCACACGATCAAGCCCACTGGATCATACGAATATTCTTATTCCGGTCATTTTTAAGTTGTATTGTTTTCTCAGGTTGAGGGTTGATAAAATTTCAGTTACAGAAGTGACATATCTTTGCAGCAGTCACCATAAAATATGACACTACCAGGGTTACGTTTCCATAACCGTTACCAATTTTATATCCCTTCATTTTCACACTTGAATGGTAATTTTTTAATTGCCAACTTTATCATTTTTCAGTTTTTTTGTGTGATAAAACCAACAGACTTACCATCGGTAACTTTGAACTCATCCGCGAGGAAATGCACGCATTTAATTCTCATATAGTGTGAACGAAACCCGAATAAAATCTACGTTTCCCTCTCCATTGGTCGCATTCTATGATATATCTGTGAGGGTTCTAACGCAGTCAAAAGTTAGACAGTGAAGATCATTTAAAAAAAGACATCGTGTTGGTGTGCAGAGCTACGGTATATCACGATTCTGATAGCATATAGTTTTGCCTGAGTTGCTACGCTGTAGGTACAAAGCTCATCGCTCTCGAGATTCGAGACTCGAGACACCTACCCGAGAGCAAACGCGTACCAACAGCTCGGCCGGCCAAAGAAGACTCGAGTCCGAGCGAAAGCGAAGCTGAGAAGGTATAACGGGGTGGACGTTTAACATATGAGCGGCTACCAGTGTTATTAATGCGGCGGCAGCGGAGGTGCGTCTTGGACTTCTCGGTTTCTCGCGGCACTTGGCCGCCGCTGGCCGCACGTACACCGCGGGTACCGCGGGAACAAGAAAGTGAGATAGAGACTGCGATCCGCGAGGGCCACCCGCAGGTCCTAACAGCCGCTGCTTTGGGGAGCCCGAGGGGACGCACGCTTGTCCCGCTGGTAACACGAGACTCGGAAATCACGCGCGCGGCCTCCACGCACCTCCACGCCGACCGTCTTCCAGCTTTATCCACTACCACTGATGCACGCGACATTACACCCGCCAAGGCTTATAGCGATTGTCAATTTCCCACAAGATTATCATAGTCAATGTTGTCATTTCTGCACTCCTCTCTTTATTTCACCTTCCTCCTAGATGCGATTCACTGGATAATTTACTTTTTTTCTTACACTGTACTGTAAAAAACTTGAAATTTAATAGACTCAGGCTTACGAAATTTACAGCACTCGGATACTTAAAACTGTAATTTAACTACCGGTGTTGTAAATTTCCATTTCTTTTGCGAAACTGATGCAACTAACTATAAACAGCATGGCCCAGTGGAATTATGTCTCTCGGCAGTCGGCTGATTAATATGTTTTTAGGGATGGAATACCGTACGTGGTGTCCGGCCACGGTATCTGTCGGAAGATATTGAAATAAAAGGGCCTGGAGAAGGGACAGTTTCGGGGTATCAGAGGATGTCTTTCCGCTTTGCTTTTTCATAAGAAGATGCCGACGTAAAAAATGTCAAGACGTATGGAGAAGTGGCCGCATGATAATGAGAAATTATCATGCGTTATAGTGAGGAACGGGTTTCCAAAGGGTTTCCCGCAGGAAGCTCTCGGTTCATTTGGGCTTGAACTTATGAATTTTTCAATCTATTGCGTGATAAAAATATCAATGTTCGATATAAAACCATGTTTTTAACGATATCCATTTCTCGATGAAAAAGAACGTCAATAACCCTGTTGTCTGCATTGTTACTGTTTCAGGTACCACTACAACGAGGGTACCAGCCGACTTCCTCCTCGCCATTATTCGCCGAAATCGCCAATGTCATGAGTCCCGCCGACTTGTTACATCACCTACGAGCCGGCATCACCAGCAGAAATGTCTACGCACTCGACGCGTACCACTCGGCTTGCCACTTCCACTGTTTACGAATCTCAAACACATAAAGATTATACTCCACTGCCAACAGACTATGATCACGAGTCTTCGTCATCTACATCAACAACCTAAACATAACAACAACAACAAAAGTTCGACTAAGATCATTAGGCATCAAAACGAAATAAAAAACATTGGCCTACGGTTAGAAAACATTCGAGCACCGCAGAAAAATACTTTCCAATTCGGACAGTCCTTGACCAAACCACTACAAATATTTGAAAACAAATTTTTTATATCGACAAAGTTTCAGTAGTTTCGTATTTGTCCCCTCAATCTATCAATTGAACATAAAAAATATATATACGAATGAAGCTGACTCACGTGAAAATGATGACAATAAAATTCTGTCGCAATTGCACGTATTGCAAAAAAATACCATTTGACGAGTACAGGACGGAAAAATATTTTCAGCAAAACGATAATAGAACTGGACATAGATTTGTTACGAAACGCAAGAGATCTTGAAAAGGCAATGTTCGCCCTTGAAAAATTCAAAGAGTCAAAATATTTCAACCAATGAACGAGACAATCGAAAAATTCTTCTGATTAATTTATTTAGTTATTTTATTCGCAATCAGCATTTGCTTCATTGAAATTCGTTCGTAGCATAACTTTTAATACACGATTTTTAGATGACGAAGCTTGTTGAGGGGGTCTGCATGAGCGTGGGACCCTACAAAAAGATCGGTTTTCACTGTGACTTTCTGACGAGCGAATAACGATGAGGAGGTCGGGATTTTACACACAACTGATACATAATCTTGCAAAGTTTAAGTTTCCTTATTGAAGAATATTGATAAATATCTTGTACCATTGTCATATATTTTTCAATAACTGAAAAAGTTAATCTTGGCGAATCCGTGTATCAATTATCTTGAAAATTCCAATCTCATTATCTCAATACCCTAAAGAGAGAAAAAAAACGTGGAACGTGGACCTGTTTTTTTTTAGCACCAAGCGCATGCTCAAGCGTGTCGTAAAAAAACCTCAAATGAGATTATATTATCGGATCGTCAATCAATTTGAAAGAACCTTTTAAAGGGACACACCTGACCCAGGAAGTACATGACTTTCGAGTCTCAGTGGCGGACCGTTTTTCCCGGACTTGCCGAAACTTCCGACGACGACTTTCCAAAAAAGTCTTGGGATTCCATAGAATATAGACGGATGCACCTGACTTGTGAGTGCCACCCTAGTGCGTCGTCGTGGTGGGCCTCAGCTTCTCCCTCCACTTTGCCGCAAGGCCCAAACTCCCCACCACTAGGCGAAACGCGGGCGCGGGCGCGGTCGCGCGCGCTTATTCCAGGTTTAACTCGTTAATTATTCCGGGAGCGAGGTGTACGCTCCTGGAATACGCGTTGCGTGTAAGCTGCGTGCGTGCGCGCATACTCCGTTCGTGCTGGCTGTACGATGCGTAGTATAGAATAGGCGCGATGCCCGATCGTAGCGGAGATAACGTGGCCCAGAGTGTATCCCCTGGGGCCCAGCGTGAAGCTCATTCAGGAACACCCACGCGTGGATATCCGAAGACGAAGAAGAGGAGCTCTGCTCGTCCCTTCCTACGTCAGATAACGACGAATCTTCACAAAGAAACGAAAATTCAAGTTCTCACAAACAATTTTTAATTGTAAATAAATTAACTATACTGTATCATAGACTTATTCTAATTTTATTAATAATTGTACTATGTAGTAAATGATAAATGGAGTGATGATAATTGAATAAATAATAATAATTCATCAAAAGTCGTTATTAAGGCGCTCTTTTAGTTCAGACAGAGAGAGTTTTCCGAAATAAATTATAGAATAAGTATCGAGCGAAGTTTAGAGGAATATCTATGAATGAAACGAAAAATTAATTACGGTTATTTTTTATGAATACTTTTTTAACAACATCTGATTTGAAAAATTTCACTTAGGTTTATCGTGTTTGTAGTGTATTCCTCATTCAAAATTACGAGAAACATATTAATTCATTTTGATATTTTACTCTCGGTTATAAACTTTACGCATTTCAAGTTAATTAAGACCTTATAGACCAATTTTTAAGAATTCAAGCCATAATAAAAGGCAATGTTGAGAAATCTTTTTTGTTTTTATTTTAATTTTTTTAATTTTCTGGACTAGAATAACGCCTTAAATATAGGTATATGCAGTGGGGAGGGGGAAAAAAAAGAAATGTAACAAGAGAGCTGGTTTTCGAATGTCCAACAATGTAAATATAAAAAAGTACGTATAAAAATGTAAATATCGTCGGATTTGTATGTATGAATGTGGGCATATGACAGTCTGGGAGGTTGCAAAGAAAGGACAGTATCGAAAGCGGAAAACGGCAGCCTGTGTATAGACGCGGGGGCCTTAAGACGTGGAGTTAGCGGCTGTCTGGTAGCCGGTGGTGTAGCTTAGGCGCGAACGCCCCATAAATAACTAATTGTTGCGGGGGAATTGCGACCGTAAAGCGAGCGCGATGCTGTGGACCCCCCGAGCATCGACTGCTCAAAGGCATAAATTACCCCGGGGGGCTGAAACCGGTGGGCCCGCCAACCGCACCGAACGCGGGTAACCACGTGAATCCAACCGGGGCCCGCCCGATTAATTACGACCCACGAACGGTCCCCGAAAGCAACATGCCTTACACCAGCTCTTCTCACGTTAAGTCGTCTGAATAATATTGAAGACCTCTTCCAAATACCGGAAATCACATCGCACTCGCTCCGAGTGATCGTTACAAGTGCAACTTGAATACTCGAGGTGGATATCCCAGTTATTGATACGCAGTGTGAATCTGCGTCATCGATTTTTCACTACATTTGCATTCTGATTAAACAAATTTTTATTTATTCACAATGTTGAAAAAATTATTCAATTTAGCACTAATCGTTGATAAGTTCGACATTTGTGGTCACGTGATTATTGGTTGTAACTAATTATAGTATAGATGTCTTTATCGTTCCTTGTATTTTCAATGTCATTGATTTTGCGGATTTTTTCTTTATGAATAGTCGGCATTTCACCTCGACTGGTGGGAGCCATGATAAATCGCAGCTTACGTAAAAAGTATGTTTTTTTCTGTGACTACGAAAATGCAAATGTATAAAACGAATACCAATGAAAGTGTAAATGATGAATGTAGTTTGAAAAACTGTCATTCGTGCATATCCCAGATAACTTATCAATGTCGACGCATGTGTATCTACCCTACTAGTTGATAACTGTACAGCAATGGATAAAATAAATCAAAGAAAACAAACAATACTTGTACTAAACCTAGACCTGTACTAAATCATGTGTAAACGATTGGTCGATCATTTCGCTAAATCTAACTCCAAGCTGGAAAATCAAAAGCAGTTGCAGGTAAGTGTGACGCCCTAAGACTTTCTTCGTCAAAACTAAGAAGGGCTTTTCATTAATGTAATGAAAATATATTTAAACAAGATTCCATCACGAAAAAGTGCTCGAGCCTAAAGATTGCGTCATACAAACGTTCGCATTTAAAAATTCGATCCAATCGGAATCTGACTAAATCGAGACAAGTGAAAAAAAAAACGCTTTGTATATTCTGTGAAGAAAATTAGCTTAGCCGGATAGATTTTCTGAATTGCGTGTCTAGAAACGTTGACGCGATTTCGATAATGAATCTTGCAGAAAGCTTATGCAACTTTTTATATGAAGTATTGTCCGTCGATTCGCCACTTTTTGTTTCGGCCCTCTCCGGACCTGCAGAGCCTAGCGGATTTCAAACGTCAGCTGCACGCACGGCTCCTAACGGGACTTTATAGCGGAGGCTGAACTAGGTTCGAATAAGTTAGGTTCAGTTACTGTGTAAGCCCTGTGTATCGTGTTTTTGTACTCAGTGCTCTTAGGGGATTTTTCCCTGACCATAATAATAATAACAATAATAATAATATCGGAATCAATGTTTCAAAAAATTTCGTTTCTTCCAAGTGCAAAATATCTAAGAAATTTGAGGATCCCCAAAAACAATGTCTCCACATAAAAGTTGTCATTTTTTGTTAACTCATGAGCGAAATGTTTGGAGTAATTGTCACGTTCTGGTGAGTATTTTTTTTTTTTTTTTTTTCACCGAGAAACTGAGAAACTATTATTGCATTTAAAAGCGGATATTCGTTCTGAACTTAAAAAGTAACTGAGGACAGTTAATAATGAAGAAAAGTTTATGCCAAAACAAGAGATACGGCCAGTCGTCAGTTGTGCCGAGATATGACAATGGGCGACAAGCTCGAATGAACAAGAAAGCAAAGCATTAGAGTGGGAAGGGAGCTTGGGCAAGAGAGAAAAGCACCTAGAGCTCACATCACAAGATATTAGAGATGAGAGATAGCTTTATTAGAGGTGAAGTGATGCCAACAGACCCGAGACACCTTGTCGGCCGCGCTTTGATCACTAGACGATTTTTGTCTCTGTGATATTCGTGCTCGCTCTGATGCTACCATGGTAAACTTATTCTCAAAGACTCAGCACACTTGCGTCTCTCTTTCATTCGTACTCCTTGGAACTTGATATCTTTCTTTATTAAGAAGTGGGGAGAATGAGCAAAGAAACAGCCGAGCAATCATGACTGCCCTCCATACTGCATCATCTACATGCCAACTTCATTCCAGAACAACGAAGCAGCTGGACGGACGTGTTCTCACACCTCGACAACCGCATATGTATTTATATGCAGGACGTCCCGGAAGAAGTTATGCCGTTGTAATGCTCACGCAAAGCGTTATCCGTTACATACCTACAGACTTGTGGATTGTTGGGAGAAAGATCGGCTTATACAGATAGACGATCGTATCGCTAACGACGCATAATTATCGAACAATCGAGACTTGTCAGGGCGAGCGGTTGCAATCAGCTTCTCGCCTAAATGTCCCTCTGTTGTACCATTTACTGTTTTATCATGGGCTATCTATCTGGAAATATATTATTCGAGTCCAAGCTTCTCTAGAAATCGAGCGAACATGCCGCGTTTTACCGTTGTTCGGCGAGACCATCGTATCTTTTATTTTTCCCGGGTCAATTAAATTTTTTATGTCAAATGCGTAGAATAATTATTCTCCAATCGGAACGAGCCGTTGATTGCAAAAATCTGATAAGTGTAATTATATAGAGCCACCATACGGATGATGTAGATGAGAAACAACCTCGTTACGCAAAACTCCTACATTTTTTGTCCTTTTCGCCGGCACTGAAAATCGATAATAGGAAACACGTTTCTGGGTGGAAAGCAGCAAAAATACACTTTCGAGTTTAATGATGAAGCGATTTTTTGCTTATGTAGCCGACTTTGCCCCACCTTCACGTATATAGATGGTCGAAGGTATCGATCGGAGTGTTGTGAAGAGTCACTCGAATCCGTGAAGAGGAGATCGCGGGGAGTGAGGCAAAAGCTTTTTCCCTCCTAAGATACACCCCACTCGGAGTGTCCAGTTGAGAGATGAGATGACGTTCGAGATATCGAGTCCCAGAGGTGTCGGTGTTGGTGTTGGATGGTGACTCGAGAGGAGAGATTCCTCCCGCTCGGAGGATCGAGCCTCGCCGCTCGCCCGCCTCTAATACTCTTTCCTCGTCCGAGTTCAGAGCACCGACTCGAAGACATGCGAGCTCGTACAGCCGCCACCGGTCCAAGAGGAATCCTCAGCAGAGGGAGAGAGACGCGGCGGGCCAAGAATACCGCAGGCTCGATCGCACGGCCGGCCAAGAATACCGCAGGCTCGATCGCACGGCCGGCACGCGGATCTCTCGGCTCTTTCTGACAGGCCGAACGTCATTACACGATGACTCGACGATCGCACTTCACTGCTGAGCTCACACAGAGAGCGATTAATATTCGAACGAGAGATAGAAAAAACGAGCGACGTCAAAAGTAAAAAGGACAATAATATGCCTTAAGGGCGTTCGAGGGTTAATATCGCCCAAATTATTATATTTATCTTATGCAATCTTAGAAAACCGTAATAATAATATTTCCTTAACAAATATCAAGATAAAAATCGGAGGAGAGTCATTGAATTTTCAAAGCATAAAATTATCCTGCAATTAGACGTCATTAATTTTTTGCGAAACATTTTATAGCCTTGGAAAAGAATTTAAAATGAGCGATTTTTAAAAATAATTTACGCTAAAAATCAATTAACGAGACAATTGTACGACGACAGATGAAGTGAAATTCTTCACTTTACATTTAATGGAAAAGAACAAGAATCCCACGAGACATTGTGAGGAAAAAAACAGGAGTTTGAGATTTGCCGTAAATTTACTCGCATCGATGTATTAGCGATTCTTTGAATGGTTGATTAGTATCGAGATGATTATGACATGTGAGTGAAATAAATTAATGGCGTATTTGTGAGGAGTCATCTGGTCAGTTATCTACAATTACATTGCAAAATGATATTGCGTAAATTTTACATTTGCCGCCGACCTCTGATGCGTAAGAAGTTCTACCATTTTTAATACAATTAAAAAAAAAAAAATTTTCATCGTTTAACCATATTTCATGATATTTGTGGATTCCGAGAATTGTCATTATTGATAGAGGTAATGGCTGTTTGCTGATAATCGGTATCTAGACGATAAAAAATATTTTCGCAGCTTAAAATAGGAGAGTGAAAAGATCCGTGAAAATGAAGACAAGCCTTAAGCTCCTTGATGGTAGAAACGAAGTGGGAAAGATAAAATCAAAAGGGGGTTGGACACCATTACGGCCGTTAAGGAACCGGCAATTTCCGAATTATAACCGGTCACGGAATGGACAGGTTGCCGAGGTTACAGGTGTAGAATCGAAGATCGGCGAGATCTTCTTTGGCCGGGTCGTCACTACGATATGAGCAGCCGAATAACCACCAGGAAAATAAACGCAGCGTCATCCGCTACCTGGGCAACGGCGCTACGCATCGACGAGGTGCGAAACCCAGCGGGTGAAGCCAATCGAAACATCTCATTACCACCAGCCAGCGCGGCTGTGAAGAGCTCTCAAGTGGATCTCCGAAAGAGATGCCAGGGGTGCCAACACGAGGGGAACTACATTCTAGAAGCTCGAGCAAAATGAATAAAATCCAACCATTTATCTTATTAGTGGGCTTGAAAAAAAAACATTCTATTGAAAGAGGTTTCGTTTCGTCACCAATATTTGTACCGATACACATTTATGAGATTTTTTTCCTCAGATGAAGTAGCAGTGAAAAAGAAATAAATGTTATTTATCGTTAGTGTAATTTAATAAAGGTGTAATAGTCGATGCTCTCAGGAATAAATAAGTTTTCGTACTAAAACTCTTCGAGTTTCCAAGTTTTTGGTCTTGTTTAGGCTTGCCATAGAATTTTATTGATTCTCTGGTTTCACACGTATGCGTATGGTCAATTATAAATAGCTGAAAAACTTTATAAGAAATGCCTGAAAAAGAAATAAAAATATTGTGATACTCCAAATTTTGAATTATCGAGAGTTATCATTGTCGTTAGGTCTTTTTGTTTTCATCAAGTTTTTGGTCATTATTCAGGTATGTATGTATGTTACATTCTCTTGGAAACATAATAACATGTAAGAAATGTAATCACGTTTCGACTATTGATCGATATTCGTGCAAACGTTCATGCAACCTCCGTAGAATAACTAACATAACTTTCTTACTACGATTATTGAATAATTGAATTATTATTGAGTATCCGAGATTTTGTACACATTTTTAAGTAAATATTTCTTTATTGGTAAGTGCCACCATTAAAATACGAAAGAATGTAAAAGCTTCGGGACTAAAGACGTTGGACACTGAAGAAAATGTAGAAAAGAAAAGTAAGGAAAAAAATTCCGAGATAAACTATAAAGTGAAGTAGTAAGAGAGGTATAACGGGGTGAAGAATAGGGATGAAAAAGCGATAGAAAGCTCCTTCTTTGAAGTCGCGTTGCAAACGTGCGACTCCACATTTTACTCACCAACGTCGGTGTGGGGAGGACGCTACTAATTAATTACTGTGATTAATCAGAAAAGTTCGTAATTAGAAAGTTTCTTCGAGAAATTAAAATGGCGTAGAGTGACGGGGCAAGAGGGAGTTTTCCACCCTATCCGAGTCCACACTTCGTCGGTAAGTTGGCGGTAACCAACGGGGCTTAGAGGGAACGTAGGGACTAACATCAACGCTCAGAGTTTCCGATAAACTCATTAATTAAGGTAGATCGCGTGGTACGCCGACATCCGGGCTGAGGTGGAACCAGCTCCTCAATCTCGGATATCGGACTTAAAAATGGTTGAACCACGCCTTCCGAAATATCGCTTTTATACTTCGCGTCGACGAGAGTCATATTTTTTCGCTTTCCTAAAAAAATAAAGAATATATTTCTTTCCCTCTCGATTGAAAATCTTCATCCGCATAATATAGTTTTCTCATATATCAAGTCTCGATTGGGTGAAAATAGTCGAAACACACTTTGCGGAACATGCTACGCCATCGCTTGGATACTTTGGATTAATGATTTCATGACTTTTGGCTTCTCCGAAAGTTAGAAAAAAATTTAATATTTTTTTTTGCTATTATTGGAAAAAAATTACTTTGACGGTATATAGTTTTCTCATCTATAAAATATTCATTTTAACGATACAACTTTGCAGATTATATGCTTACTTCTTTATTTTAGGGATAAATTTTTTTTCAATGTTCCGGTATCAATCTATAAATGGCGTTAATGCTGTCTATAAAAACATCAAATAATATATATATCTATTATTCTCTTCATCTCATTCCCATAAAGTTTGTCTGACGTTTCAAACATTTTTTGTTGGTTTACCTAAAATTTGAGAGAAACCGCGAATATCCGCGGAAAAGTTCGCCTATCCATTTGTATCCCGAGAGTAGTGATTTCAACACTGGGATGTAAAACTAAATAGAAAAGCTACGCCATCATGAAAGTGCAGAGAGTGAAATCAACCATTCGAAATGTAAAATCACGAGCAATGGAGGGCAACAGGAGCGGTAATAGAAGTGAAAACATTTACTGAGAGCGGGAGTAGAGGCTCGGTGGCTCGAGCCGATAGCTCGTATCACCAGGAACCAGCAACCGGGGATAGAGCTCTTGCAGAGCTCTTCCATTCACTCCAGGTCACTTCGACAGCATTCCAATTGCGAACATTCGGTGGACAACCCGAAATTCGGGTACGTGTGTTCACATTTTTTTTTTACTTTTTTTACTTTTTTTCGGTACGTTTTTTTTATATATCGCGAGGACGCCAATGCCGTCGGTAGATTGACCGGGACGACTTTGTGTTAGTGTGGTGCCGGTGCCACCGATTCACCGCTCTCTCGAATTAATGTCCTGAAAGGATTCACACGAAATTCACAATATTCGGTGGACATAACCTCGTCCAACTCGTTCGATTTATTGTTATTTTTCCATCGTCAAAAATATCGTTCCAAATCTTTTTGTAGTAGTTAGGCAAAACGAAAAAGACATTGTTGAAAGGTTTTGGTATTCAGAATTCGTAAATCTGACTCGTGGCTAAAAACAACCCGTAAATTCGATTTATTTAAACTTTTTTTGAATCCGCGAGTTTCAAGTTGTACGTTGTTCACCACGAAAAATACCAGACAAGTATATTGACATTAACATTTATATATCCGTATTGCAGTAAATAAAAATGTCAAAAAATATCTATCATATTTTTTCTTCGCACTATCAATTTTTGGCTTTCGCTATTATTTTCAAGTAATCTTAAAGAACGTCCAAACATTAAACTAATTTACCCGGAGGGTTCTAAAAAATGTACCAAAGTTTATTTTTATGGATTAAAAATTTTCTCATAAATTTCAAATTTACCGAGAATGTTGAGAATCGTGCCAACCGAGTATAATTATCGTGCGCCTTTCGTTCCAAGAACTTTGTTGTCACGGTGAGACGTAAGTATCTGCTATTTGTTCTTTTAAATTTGATCTCCGACGACATAGCGAGTTATCGTGTGTCCACGATACAAACGTGCATCAGCACAGCAGTGGCAAGGTGAGACTGCCTAAGCTATTTGCTGATGTCCAGAGTTTTAACGTCCATCTACGAAGCGTTGAAAAACAATATATTTTACGTTGACTCTATGTGCGATTTTCAAATATTCCGCGTTCAAATAATCACATGTTTTCATCCAGTTTAATGATTTACCATAATTTTTCAGTTTCCCTGAACGAATTATAAGTAAACCATCCTAAAAGATTAATACATTTACAATCGAATAGTTGAAATATCTTCTAGTTTTCACAAAGTACTTCATTTTAATCTTCTTCTACGAATAATATCCGATTATTCGTCTGGTTAATAGATAAGGAGCCTGAAAATAAACATAAAAATTTCAACCATAAGAGTGAAAATCGTGTTCCGGGTGAGACTACATTAATTGAAGTAATAAATAAGATTGTTCGGACTTACCATTGTCGATAGCCGTGAGACAATCATTTAGGTACGGTTTCGTCGAATCATTTTTTAACCTCATCACCCCTCGAGAGTCAGGGGTCCAGAGAAATCGGTGCGCACCCTAAAAAACGTGCGGTGCGGGCGAAGGGTGATTTCGTATCTATCTCGACATCCCCCTTTTTCACGTGCCACCCTTCCAACCGCAGATTGAAATTCTTAGTCTCCAACGACCCCCACGATCCTACCCTTCTTTCCTCACCAATGTCACCCAGATTTCATTATTTCATTCGTGACTCCATCTTGCACCGTGCACGGCTATCTATCAACTCGGACGATGGCATCTGCTTGACAATTCTTTGACTCGGCGACGGAATTGCATTTTTATATAACCCCAAATGTCACTTGAAACTGACCAATAACAGTCATTAACACGCCTCGAGATGTGCCGTAGTGTTTTTTATTTTTTTTTTTTCATAAATGACAACAAGCTACTGACTACTGTAATTCTTTTCTACAACACAAGAAAAAACAAAGCGCAGACTCTAGTGGAATACCTTGCCCGATTTATTCATGAGGAAATTCAAGTGCTTGAAAGTCGATAAAGTGTTTATTCTATCTCTTGTTTTCTTTCTGCTCTTCTTTCAAGTTTTTTTTTCGCTCTCCATCGCCTCTGCTCGTAGAATGCTCCCGGAAGTAGTTTGAACTTGTTTCGAGCGATAGAGCAAGATCTCTCCTCGAGTGTTTCGTACTCCAGCACCCGAAGCTGTGACAGATAGGTTTAAGATGAAAGGAGGAATATAGAAAAAATATTCAAAATCGAAAATTCGTGTAGCCTAGTGTGGCGTGTAGGTGGGCTCCATAGTGGCCTCGAGCTTCTCCGCACGACGGGCTCGATCATGACACCGTTCCACACATGTAATTGTCATAAATTTCCATTTAGTCGGTCAAGGATATTGATGGAATCCAATTTTCCATATAACAAAAAAATTAGTCTTGATTCGAAGATAGCACACATGATTAATAACTTTTGAATAAATACAATAAAGGCTTTTTACATTTTTACAGCAAATTTTGAGGAAAGTATTTTCGTTCTTGATTAATTGAATATATTTCAAAATTTATCGAACAAACATATCGAAAAATATTACTGCAATTATATTCGCTTCGGCATCGTTAAAAATTCAAACACACGTTGAAATAGCTAGAAATATAAATAGTTGCACAGTAATAATATTGATTGAGTCAATTTGACGATGAATTTTTATTTTACATGAACGATAAGCATGTTGATTCACAAGCAAAGCAAATTCTGCACCAAATGAGTATTTGACTTTTATTAAAATCTAATATAAATCTGATTTTTAGCAATAATTGTAACCGGAAACGCCGCTGGGGACGTGAAAAAGATGATTGAAGCCTCGACAGTATAGTCGTCGACTGTAAGGAAGTTGGACGGGTACCAGTAGTGCATAGTGCCTGGGGGTTGCTAACCGGAATGCATAAGTAAAGAGCCTCTTGGCTCAGTGCGCTTGCTGGTTAGACTCGCCCACGTTACGCCCACAAAACGCGCATGAAAACACATTGTTGAACCCCCCGTTTACGTATACGAGTGTTGACTTTCGTATTAAGTGGTTCGTCGATTTATACTATAGAACAGAGATCTTATTGTCTTCATCTCGATCCCATAAATCCTATATTCAATTAGAAAAGGAAGGAAATTCTAATCAGCGATATTAGAGCTTCAAAATTCTTAGTTTTCCAAAAAAATAATAATACACGATAATGAAATTGATCTATTTATGAGTTTTTATGCGGAAAGGTTCTGCTTGAAAACTTTTCATCGCAAAGACATAAACGGTCTTTATACTTGGTATATATGTTATCCTGGCCATACAATATGCGTATATGTAATATTCTTTAGCAAGAAAAAAATGAGATGGAGCAGTCACAATGGGCTTCCCTAACGAAAGACAGGCAAAGAGGATAAGCCAAAAATAAATTATAAATGTACGTAGAAAGATGAAGAAGCCGATAGGAGAAGAGCTGCCAATCAGCCTTGCCTGTCCCCCTGGGTGGTTCTCTTCTGGCCCTCGAGGTCCTTACAACACCGGGGACAGATCGAGGGTGAGACAGAAACCGGAAGGGTGTCTAGCGCGAGATATCGCGAGTTGCTCGAGGTAATGAACGCATGGACATCGAGCCAATCGGAGAGGAGCTCACCTCATAGCCCGTGTGTGTGTGGGTATGCGTGCATTGGACGTCAAGGGCTCGAGAGATCCTGAACGCCCTTGCCTTGTGCTCTTGGTCCGATTCGGTGCAGCCTGATCCCTACGTTACCGACAAATGTGGAACCTACGACGATAGACGCGCGCACGTGTACAACACTTCTGATGCGTATACATGGCCCATTATACAACATCGTCTATACATCCAATATATATGTATATATCGGATACATCGTTTCGCTCTCGTGTATGCGTTTGGTACGCTCAGAGCCCACGCATTCAAGGAAGGAGGAGGGTCTCGCACAATGCCCGTCTCCCGCGGGAGACGCTTATCTGAAATTACAATGTTACCCCCACCCTTCTACCAACTTTGGCCATCTGGTGGAAATCCGTGGTCCCGTTTCCTACCTCTCTCCTAGCAGCTCCCTAACACCAAACAACCTCTCCTATCGGCACGTGCGTATCCTGCTTGCAAAGCCTTTTTTCAAAAATAACTTTTACCCTCAATCGCTAAGTGAAAGAACTTCAGGTTATGTTTTTCCGAAGTAGAACGTGTATAAGTAGAGGGTTGGAAACGATTTCCGGAACTCTGATTTTACGTCATTCTCAATTTAACAACGTTTACGATGATCTTTCAAGATGGTCACAATTAGTTAGTTTTATCGTCTGTTGGACGAATGTGTCATAATGTAGCTTGTTTTAAGGGAAATTATTGAATGTTAATTCGATAATTTTCGTGAGGGCTTCTAATAATTCCAAATGTTCAAGGATACTAAAAGAAATAATTAGCTGCAAGGCTGCTCGCTCGTACCACTCTGCCGCTACCGGCATTTGTTGCTATCGGCTCCGGAGAACCTGAATATGATAATGACATAATTCTCCATGGAATATCCATTTATTCAGCTTCTAATTCATTTCCAAAAACAAACTTAATGTTTAACAATTCTTGAGGTACTGAATGTAGGTTGATGTGGGCTTCTGATTATGTACACATTACTCCGGTCGGCATTGCTACCCAAATATACCTCTACAAAAAAACAGAAAAACAAACAAAAAAAAAACAGATTAAAAATAATTTGCAGCAAGCGTTTTCTTCACACTGCAAGCGGTTGTACTCATTAAAGAAACGGAGTAAAGAGCGTCTGCCTGGGGTGTCTCTTCTTTACTCGTACAGCTTTTATTCCATGCGCCGTACCATACATCCCGTGTAATCCGTAGGTACTGGTAGTCTTGCCTGAATAGAGCAGCCCTTCCTCGCATACCTCATTGCGTACACTCTTCTCTCGTCCGCATTTCCGCATAATTTGTCTGGTCGCCTCTCATCGCTCTCGTCATCATCGTACCGGGTCCTCGACCCTCGAGCTTTTTCAGTCATCGTCATCGTCTGCAGGGGCTGCTTGTTGTTCTTCGTCGTTTATTTGATTTAATCCCGCTGGCTTCTCCATTATTGAGAAGACGTGAAATACAGCCCTCGACCGCATAAGTGGAAACGAGAGTGACATAGAACGATGATGACGACAGGCTTGTTTGTTAGACACCGTTTCATTACGCCAACACTTGAATGATGTTTCCGATGAACAATTCACCATTGAGGATTCCAGGTAATGAGTATCTTTGTTGAACTCTCTTGACTGTTCTTAAACGTTGGGTCAAAACTATATGGATTATACACGAATGCCCAGCCTTACAGATTTGCGATGGCCAAACTTTCGCAAGCGACATGTGAATCTGGGTAATTATTATGACAAATGACAAGACACTCAACAATCTCTATTGGCATAGATGTTTCAACGTACATGTTACCATCATAATGATAACCATGACGAGGACTACTTGATTCGTGTCCTACACACGCAAACACAACCAGAAAGCCTCTTTTCCTAAGTACACAACATAATATCACAACGTATTATCACTGTCGGTTGCCGTCCACCTGAATACCGCTGATAATCCTCTAAACGATTCCACAAAACTCGTTACAATTCATGTGCGATTAATTTAAACAAGATTCTAGCATAAGATACATGAGTAATATTTCGTTTTGTCGTTTTTTATTAATCACAGTGAACCCAGAATTTAACATAGTCTCGAGTTCATGGTAATTGACTATAGTACGCATCAGGAATAATTATATTCAAGTAAAAGTCGATTCTGTAAATTGATTTCGTAGGAATTCTTGCCAGATGATAGCATCGCTCGATGGACGAGAGTGCATTGACGTGAAGTGAGGTGAATTGAATTAGGAAAACGAAGCGGACAACCGGCACTCTTCGAGAACCCGCTGAAACTTACTCACCCTCTTCGTTTCCTTGAAAAAATAAATAAATAAAAAATGACTTATTACTTTCAATTTACTCTTATTTCGGGTGCTTTCACTTTTTCCCTAGTTTTTCGTTTTTCAAGTAACTCTGGCATTTTGTATAGCTTCGGGGAGCGGACCATTTGGTCAGCGAATAATGCTAAGTTAATGCTAACCGAAGGAACCTGTCGTTCTTGGTTCGAGACACGCTGGAGGGCCACAGACATGAGACGAGGTGGCAGGACGAATAAAAGTAAATAAATAAATGGACGAGTTGGAAGAAGAAACAGGAACGAAGGCGATTGGGAGGGAAAAAAACGGATAGAGAAAGTGCAAGAAAGAAAAAGTAAAGTGCAGGTCTCGGGGAGCTTGCGCTTATTCATATTCATCCGATTTCCAATTACCTGCGCGGCGGAACGAGAACGGAAAAGAGTTTGCTAGGTAATAAAAAAAGACCGAGTGTGAGGAAGACGGAAAATGCGATGGGCACAACTAGGTAAGAAGAAAAGAGCGAGAAAGAAGAACACGATGAAAAAAGAGACGGAGAGAGCGTGCGTGATCGGGATTCATCTTGCGGTAGCTCGCATGTCCTGTCACACTTTCGTTCTCACTCTCTTTCTTTCCATCGTTCTCGCCTTTCCCGTTTCCTTTCACGCCTTCCGCTGCATCCCTCTTTCGTACGTCATTTCTCTGGTTTGCGAGCTCGGAAACATCAACACTATTTTTCGCTCCTCCATTGGATATCCTCTTTTCAGTTAGCCTATATCATGTTGCACCATTTTCATTGATATTTTTTCGATTCAATGGTGTTTATAATTTCTTCGCGAGATAGCTGTAGACTATTTTAAAAAATGGCTTGCCTCCACACAACTACACGCCGCGTTATCTCACATTCAGAAATACTTTTAACCCAAATCGAAAAACGCACTCAAGTTCACATAAAACAACCACCACATTGAAACGAGCCCAGTTTCCAGTTGGCAAGAGCCTGCCTTGAAAAAATTCTGAAAACCTGCCCGGAAATGCGACCTTACTAGCGAGTAAGAGATAGAAAAAATGCGCGAGTTACGGGAAAACGATGAAAGCTCGAGAAAACTGAAGAAAAAAAAGCAAGAAAGCATGCTGGAAGTCGGGGTAGGCACACTCATGGTCGGGCAAATGAGGTGGAAAAGATAAAGGCCGTCGCCGGCGATCATTAACATGCGCGCAAGTTCTAGCTTTCGAGATGAGAGATCTCGTTTCTCTGCCAGTGGTGTGCAGCAGAGAGCAGAAGCACAAGCTCGCTTTGCTTCGCTTCGTCCTTCATTGCACATCTTTCCTCTTCGTCTTGCTGCTCTGCCTCTCCGGTTCTTCTTCCTTTTCTCACTTTCACCAAGGATATCAAGCTCTTGCACCAATGATATACACATAGAGATATATATATATATATATTTATTCATATATATCCGAGAGGTTGGGTAGGACTGGGAGTCGTACCGATGCTCGCTGATACTTGGCGTGATGATGCGGTAGCGACAAGTAGATGCTGAAGTTGACGCTCTATTCGTCCAGAGGGCGCTCGTGGTAGTGCCGGTACTGTTGGTCTTTGGTAGCCTTTTGCGAAGATGTTGGAGCTTGTATCTGTATATGTACGAAGGAAGAGCGGGAAGAAAGCGAGGAAGGGCGAAAGCAATGGAGCGAGGTAGTTGGAGGGAAGAAGAGCGTGGAGATGCCAACCTAATGGCGGCAGCAATTAACAACAAACACCGCTCATTAATCGCGAGAGAGTCCTCCCTTTCTCGCACCCTTTACTTCTCAACCCTTTCCCCTTGGTTTCCATCCACCGACGCTTCTTCAACCCATTGCTACTGCTTTTTACCGTAGCTTCACGTTTCCTTCTTCTTCTTCTTCTTCTTCTTCTTCTTCTTCCGCTGCTTCTTCATCGCGTTCTTTCTTCCCCACAGCCTTTCTTTTTTATCTATCGTTTCCAAGCCTCTGTCGACGTTTCTTGTCGCAGTAGTTCTTCATCCGAAGCACCAACAGCGGCGGCATCATCGTCGCTACTGAACCAACCCTTTTTCCTTCGCTCAACGTTTTTGTAGCCTTTACCCGCTTTGCTTTCGCAATATTTATATCTCACTTTCTTTCACTTACAACATACCAGTGGATATTTTTTCGTCTCCGTCTGTTGGCCGAACGACTTTACAGTTTTATCGTAACGGTCTTTCTCTTTGGACCCTTTTGGATTTTTGTTTCTTTTTGCTTGTGTGTATTATAATGATTTGTTCAATAGTCGCAGTTTCTTTCCCTTAACTGTAGAAGTGCTTTTTCTCCGGATCGAATAATACGTGAGGAAAAATATTGCTGCTTCTCTGGTGTCTTGTTGGCCACTTCAGTTGGTTGAGGCTTCAAATTTTGTAAATGTCATTTATATCGTTTTGTTTTTACATCCGAAAGGTTAGGCTGCGAAACTATTTGCGACTCGGACGAAAAAACTTGCCCGATTGAATATGAAACTTGAATATTCTACTGTTCACTCAAAATAATTAACCTTCCCCACATCCTTGCGTCAATTTCGCAACGACTTTACTTACAACTTCCATACAAAAAAACCTGGTCGATTGTTTTTCACCAATGACCGAGCGATTTTTTCAATTGGCAAAAGTTTGCTAAACACTAATTATATCTCTCTGTATTACGGAACAATCTCACCATTTATAGTGGAAAAAATAAAATTGGTAATTTGAGTCAAAAATTGAATGTGGCTTATGAGAAAAAAAAAAAAGAAATACGGTTAAAGAGGGCAGAAGAAAGCGTCGTGTATAGGTTACAGTTGTGAGTTATCGTCATTATTACTCTGTCGCGAACGTCTCCGCATAAAAGATGAAGTTGGGGCGTAAATTACTCGCGGCAAGGCTGCCGCGTTTTCTCACCACAACGAGTATAGCCCCCTTTTCTACGCCATAAGCAACGCACACCGGCCAAAGCATGGTATAGTCACCCAGCTCCTGTCGGCACGAAGCTCCTCTTTGCCAAATTATTAAAAGCTAAACTGCGTTTGATTTATAAGAGGGCACCGTGCGCTTGCACTGCTGGGGGGAGAAGCCGAGGCGAGTACACGCTCGGGTTCGCGGAGATTAATTTTGTTACTTCCGCCCGAGTAATTATTGCATTACTTCACGAGGAAGTTGCTTCCAGGACGCTTGCAACCTTCACCACCGCTCCCATAAAACCAACGGAACTTCTTTTCCACGCCCGGGCACCCATTCTTTTTTTTATTACACGATCTAGCTGCCGATATATAGTTACCCAAAATCGACAAATTCCACTATCACGAAACTCACTATTCTCGTTTCATTATGAGGTCAAAAATACGAAGTTTATCTTTTGGAAGAATATTTGACCGATCGGTGAAAAAATGCATAACTATCATAGTAATGAAAATGAAAAAGAAATCTACACGAATTTGTTTGGCACTTGATTGAAAATTGCTGAAAGTGTACTTACCATTACTGTAAAATAAAAAGGAATTTTGTTGTAGACCAGAAATAATTGTTTTTGCTCCTTTCCTGTGCAAAGTTTATTTTCATTTTACGTTTTGAAATTTTGTTCGCTAAACGACTGGGGTTTTCTCACGATATACAGCTCGTCGATATTAATTACAAATAAGGTTTTATCGCCTTAAATTTGTACTTATCACGTTTAACGACTTAGCGCCTTGACCGGTAAATTAATAACGCAGCTCATTTTACTACCTTCAGTCGAGTAGAAATACGGAATTGCAGTACAACAAGTGCGCGAGTACTGCATCGTAAGGGCCGTCCGATGCGGTACATTGCCATTACTTCCCTTAGCTTTAAGCTGGATATTTTTTTTTGCTATGCATTGCATTCCATTTCGTATTTTATAATTTCGTTCCGTAGAAAGTTCTCACGATTGACGTTTTATTAACGGCCCTTCTTCATGATCCTAAATTACAGACGTTCGCTCTTGACTCAATTTCTCCTTCACTCAGCTATATCGTACAGAATTTAACGCCGGCAAATACGTTAGAGTGAGATGTTATTTCACTGCCATGTTCCAAGAATCTGGAGATATTTATTCTGGAAAGTTACGATGAGTTTTCGTACTGTCCATATTAAGGAGGTTAGAGCGCTCAAAAAAATATCTAATCAGTGATAAATGTCTGTAATCATTTCTGCAAGGTTTTATCCATTTATTAAGAGATATTATGGTTGATTGGTATTTTAGACACACTGTATATTCATTGAAAATTGGATAATTTAATTTTTATTTTTCTCAGTGAATTACAACAACACGATCATTCAAGTATTCGACATAAAATACTATAGAATAACACTAATTCACAAATTAACATTGTGGATATTTGCACGACAAGGAAATAATTAACCGTTTCAAGGGACCGTCAGGGGCACAGCTTTTGGAAAACGAATGTACACGGCAAAGTGCACTCGTGGAAAATCCTTTCAATCTTCACAATACCTGTACAGCGTATACACGCTCGGCAGTTTCATTACCGCATGCGTCCCGCCGTTGTAGCCTCGTCGCGCTTTCCCACTGAACAAAATCTCCAGCCGTAGGGGCCGTGCGTGGCAATCAACGTTTTGGTAATTAATCTGGCGTTCGGGCATAACGATCGTTTCCAACTAACTATTAATTCATATCGCTCGTCGATGAATACTTGATAAAAAAAAAATAATTAAAAATAGGAGTAAAATGGACCGCTCGAATGAAATTCAATGTATTTGGTAACAAACCAGAATTTTCAACGATTTTTTAGAGTCAATTCACGGCAGTATCATACCAATTGCTTTGCATGCTATCGCAAAATATTACTTCCGAATACGGGTCATAATAGTTATTCAATTGATAGATGATTTTTCGTTTTGTTTTCGATACACATTACGCGTTTGACGAATTTAGTTAATGGCAAATTCAGTAAAAAAAAACAAAATGTGTATCTTATCATTTCTACGATTGAAAAGTGAACGTTTCATGGAGCATTTGAGTGTCTGCACAAAATAATAAAGATTTACAAATATCGAGAGGCGAGCTTCTAAAATTACAATTAAAATAAAAATTAAACCTTTTATAATGTTTATTTATCTTTAACGAAGGATACAAGAAATAATATTTTCTCATGCTGTACAGGTGAGTTTGTCGCCTTGAAAAGTGGCACGAATTAACTTTTTTCAAAAAATCTTTTTTAAGTTACAGATTAATGGCGAATAAGAAAAAAAAATGAAGACATCAAGGTGCTGAAGTACTTACTCGAATAACGTGCATTACATATATTCAGTGGATGTCGTGACTGGGATTGCTTCTCACCAATGTCACATGCATGTACGTGCATTTTTTTGCTTAACAAGCATTTGTACAAGAGTGGGAACAAAAAAATCAAAATTGAGGGTCTTGGTCCAAGTAAAACATTGAAATGAGAATTATAGTAAAAGCAAAAAGCAGGAAAAAATCAGTCGTTGGGCAAGTGCGAGCAATTGAGAGGGATTCGTCGCATTTCTTCGTTTCTGAAATCGTTTCGTGACTGGCTGTGGTGAGTTAACACGCCACACGCCAGGCCGTTTTTAATTTTTTCATCCATAAATCGAAGCAAGAGAATACACGAGGACAAAGTGGCTGGAGGAGGAAAAGAAATTTTAAGGAGGTGAAGGGAGGGAATGAGGCGAAGTGGACGGAAGATAGGCTGTCTGGGTCCTGGCATCGAGTAAGTATCGGTAAATAATCGCGGCGGACGTTACATTACCGCCTGGAATTTATGATTCGACCAGCCGGTCGAACGAACGGACGCTCGGTCGGTCGCGTTTGCCCGTGGGGCCCCCCTCCTCCCCGAACAACTAAAACCAACCAACAGGATTAAATAAAAACCAAGAAGAAGGGAGAAGAAGGGAAAGAAGAACCTGACGGAAAGGAAAGAGAAATTAAATGAAATAAAGTCGTTCTACCATATACTCGGTGAACTCATCTTATCTTGATATTATACAGTTAAAGCTAAATTGATTTTTTTTTTTTTCCTGTATTTCAACGTCAATAGTGTAGAAATAAAAGTGAAAAGTGAAAATTTCGGATGCAGTGAAAGTTAAATTGACGGTAACCACTTGTTTAGCGATTTCATTAATAGCGAAGGATTTATTTACACATTTGAAATCATAGCTTTGCAATGAAGACGTGAAATAAAAATTTCTGTAAATCGAATCCAGAACCCACTTTTCGACAGATAAAATAAAACATCGGATACTAAAATTTTTTAACCGTTTTGATCTGAAAGATACAAGTGAAAATTTTTACTTCTCACCTTGTACCATTCTAGTTCGCTCTATGTCCTTGCAATATTTTTCATTCAATCAAAGATTTTTTTTAAAGAAAGATTATCATTTACAGGATTTTTTGTTCTTATGATTTTTTGTTAGGTGACCGGGTGACCCTTGAAGAATGCTTATTTTCCAAAAAATATTTTAATTACCCAAGAGAAAAACAACAACAACTTTAAGAACCCTCGTCAGCTCGTTCAAGTTGAAGATTCGACGTGGTCCTCGAAGGATTTATGCAACGTCGCACATTCCAGAGGATCGTGCCGCGAGAAACAATCAAAAGGCGCCGAACAAGTCTGGTAAGGCTGTGCGTTCGGCGCGCTAAAGGTCGCCCGATAATAACGGATAATGCGCGCGAACACGTACCCATAATACCGAGGCGGAAAACAAGGCCATACCGAGCGCGTAGTACTCGGCATATACACGTAACGATCGTCATCCCAGTGGCAACCACAACGGCCGCTCATTCCGCTCCTCGTTTACCTTTACCTTGGTAAACGTCCCGATGGATGGACACTTAACAGCGAGCTCCAAGTCACTGGACATAAATAGAAAATCATATTCCCGTCTCTGTTCCACACACAGTTTGTCCAGTCACCGGGACGTTTACCTCACTGCAGTTGGTCGACTGAATCGAAGCCCTTGACTGTGAGGACCTCGAGTGCGCGGGTTTCCTTTGAGCTGTGAACTGCAAGTTCCTACCACACTCAGCCCAACGACTTTTCGTACACCGAGTGGTGGCGCATGTACTGTATATGTACGTGTGACGATGCGCCCACCCCGCACGTAGATTAATTTAATACCCGAGTAAAATCAATCAATGGGAATTGATGTTAGCCACAAAGAGCAAGTGGGTGCGTTGCTGCTGCATCATTGCCTCTACTCTCTAGAGATGTGAAGGAGAGAGGGCACAATATATACAAGAAAAATGAAGAAGAAGAGGCAGAAGAAGAAGCTCGGAGAAGGAGGAAAAAAATAAGAGAGAAAGAGAGAGAGAGAGAGAGGAGTGAGCATCATGATGTCGAAATATAGACGGGGCGAAGGGTGTATTTGCTTTGCGACGTGCCGGAGCCCGTAATCAGTGTAAATCAGGGAACCCGTAAATCAAACACCCGATGCGGTAACAGCCTCTCTCTGGCGTAACGGGTGGTCCATTTATGTATATCGAACTCGAACTCTCGCGCGTCGAGAACAATTAATAATTGCTATAAAATAATTTACAACGAACTGAGGGCACGCCATGATACGCACGGAAAGAGAGTTGTACACAAACAGAAGCATGGATATTAAATTGCCATACTGTACGGAAACACTGGCTAAGTACCGAGGCAAAAGTAAAGACTATTTTTTTTACTCTCAATAAGCGTGTACATTATTGCGACTATTTATCGAGTTACGAAATTGGATATTTTGTTGTTGTTGGTAATGTTATTTTTTATTTTACGGAAAAATAACACTCGTCCTTTTCATTAGCCTGGAATTTAATTTTACATAGAAATATTTGTCTTTTCCCAATTTACAGACTAGAGCGACAAAAAATGTTTGCCAAATTGGAAAAAGTTATTAACATGCATAATCATCGAAATTCTTATCGAACCAATATAAAGATATTTTCCAGAATTCGGGTTGATAAGAACACGTTGATATCATCAAGAATTGTGATTGTGTTAGCGCAACATTGAGACATTGAGAAAGTCAAATTGTTAGAATTTTTCAAACTTTTCGCAAATAACAAAGTCTCTCGCCATCAACTTGATGTGCTGCTGCATTTTCATAAACAATGAACCGGTCTTTTCGTTACCACGCTCTCGTCCATTGATGTCCAGAGCTCTCTTTTCTTTCAAGGCAGTTTTTAACAAAATTGAAACAAGCCAAACTATAATGAAACGAAAAAATCTTGAAAATTTGTCGGTACCAATTTTCCGACGTTTTTTCCTCTAAGGGCTACATTTTTGAGAATCGGTATCTAATTTTTCTAGACATTAACAGTATCCATCTTCCGTTTGTATACTTGTGACAGATTAAGAAAAAATAATAATTTATTGTAAATTATATAGCCTCTAATCTTGACTCTACTTGGTAATAAAAAATGACTTTGCCAAAGCGAATTGCGATGATATTCCAAAGTTATTAAGACGATAAACGTGCGGTTTCTAACAACGAGGAAAATAGTCGAATATTTTGAAAAGTTCGGTGCATTGGGTGTGTCCGTGGGTTGAAAGATAAATAAATGAAAGTCGAGTTGTAAATGAAGGATGGGCATGCACATGTATCGAGAAAGTTACGGGATGGATATAGACATGAGAACATGTTTGATTCTCTATCGCGCGTCTCGTTCTCTTTGGTTTTTTCATTGAGTATTACTCCTGGGCTACTTAGGCCCGCGTGCGCGTTCACTACACGTGCACGATGGAACGAGATGATCGTGAATGCACGAAGCTGCAATAACGCGTTGCCCACGCGCACTTAGACGAGGGTGAGGATGAAGAAGGGCGTGGACGAAGGTCCTTTCGTTGATTGGATATTCTCTCAAATTAATTAGCGCCGGCACACTTCGTCGATAAATCACACGCAACGTCTATGTGAACACAAGTTTTTCTTGTAATAAATTACTAAGTAATAAATGGACTGAGCTAACATCGAATTATCGAGAAATTGATTCGACGATAATGCAGTGGTAAAACATACGAAAATAAAAATGAATAATCCTCAGTACTTTTGTAACGACCCAAAACGTATAAACTATTTCGCAAATTAATATGCCTTTTGTAACGTTTTTATTTAATTTAATAAAATAATTGACCTAATATTCATATTCAAAAGATGCACTCCTTTCTGCATATTATCGTTCTATAAATGGACACATATTTAGAAAGACAAATTTTAGTGCGAATGACAATTGAAACCAGACCGATACTCGAAATTCAATGAAAAATTTCCATGCAAGTATATGAAAATCAAAATTTATATGCTTGGCCCCAAATGAAGTGTAACAAAATACTAGAAAAGAATATTATACTACCAAGGGCGCGATGTTCGCCAAAGGTAAAAGAGAACCCAAGGGAATTGGAGTAAAAATCACGCTTCCGCCCGTGTAGCATACGATTTTTTTTCGATTCCGCTAAAAAATAACCACATTTCGTGCTTGCAACAAAATTTACATATTTTAGCTGAAAATCAAAATTCTGGATTTAACAATATAAATTTGCTATTTTTACAATTTTTTTACCTTGAATCGATCAATTGATTGTGAAGATGAAATGAAACGATGTATAAAAATAAAAATTGAGAGACTGTGAAATGTAGTGAATGAACTAGTCGTATAGGAGAACGAGTGAGACTTGACTGCGCGCACGCGAAATGACCTTCGATCTTTCTACGAGGGATCAGCCGCATCGTATAATATGCTTCATTGTAATTGTAATAAAGGTTATCGCGCCACGGGATTTCCAGACACGATCTTCTCCCCGAGTTCAGTCATTCTCGCTTCCATTTCTTTTGAAATGGTAAGAGCACTGCTTAACGTTGAGTAACCGCCCATCGATACCCGTATATCTTTTCGATATCTACGATTCAGCAACGAATTTATGTAGAAAAAAAAAACAAAAAAACATACAGCAAAATAGAACAGTTCGCAGTACAAAATTAACAAAAAATATATGGATTGACGTCACGTTTTTATTACAGAGGCAAAAATTGAGACATTGTAGATGTTATTTTTACAAAAAAATTTATTTGTCAAAGAATCCCTTTTTCGAAAAATTCCCGGGTTCCCATCGAAATCGCTCCGGCAACCGAAACTCAAAAAATGATAACACCAAAAATGTGATCCTGAAGAAATGTCAATCACCGAGAGAGAACGTCGATATTCCGTGGATTGGCGACGTTATGGTTATGGCAGTGCGCTGAGGGAAGTCGCGGTGCACGAGTGGACCTTTCGGGAATGCCGAAAGGTGCTCGAGCCAAAAATCACTGAATAAACGAGGCGAAATCGAGGGTGATGCTGGAGAACGCGATCATGTTGGTCGCTACCGAACCGCACTCGAATTTTCGAGGTGCGCCCGGGGAACAAAAAATGAGATAACAAAAATATGTTGAGTTAAGGGAGAAGCGAGGAAAAGGAAAGGGTGAGTCGATGGCGTGTCACTCAAAGAAGCCGCACAGGTACGAAATTATGCCAACCAATCATCATTATGCCCAAGCCCAAAGCAATTTTCTACTCAATATATTGTCAGTCGCATGCGCGTGACGCCGAATTCGGAGCGCGACTCGCACCTATAATCCCGCGGGGGGATTACTTATACGCTCGACGTTGGATCCACCAATGGTGTTGAGGTGTTCTTGAAGAACGCAGTGCGACGCACTGCAGGACCGCGGACTTGGCACAACGATACAGACATTCAAAAGTACCGACTATAACTACAGTCGTGAGTAAAATACATCGATTGTACATACGCATACTTTTTTCAATGGTCTTACGCCAAGAAATTATCATTATCTCACTTATGTCACTTTTGTAACAAATTCATCGTTGTATAAAAAATATCCGTTGATCTCTAAATTCAGAGGTTCTCCAAGTTGGAAATGGCATAAAATACCTCGCCCGCATTCAAAATACAATTGGGTATGAATTAATAAATGAAAAACCGAATTACCAGACGAGGTTACAATGTCCGTTAATTAAATAAGTCCAGTACGGCCCTCAACGTCAAAACAATGCTAAATTCTTGTAATCCATTTTTTAAAGTTTGATGATAATCTGATAAACATTTCTTTTCGATGAGTTATATTTTCGTTTAATTTTTTCCAACTATGATCTTCGATTATTTGCCGATTATGACATTTCATGGAGTTCACAGTTCAATAATTGTAGTCTCTTTAACGAAAATGAAAATACTTCTTTTAACATACTTATTTAATTGGTATACATTTTATAAAAATCGCTTTAAGCATTTAATTATCATGAGAAATTGAAAATTTTGAATAAAGTACGTAAACACACTAGCTCGGACGAATTTTCAGCTATCGGGCTGAAACTTCGTGTTAAAATTGAATACGGAGTTCCACTGTTTCGATAATATTTTTTTCGTAATTACGGTCTTCCTTTGAATGTGATTGGCAGCTCGGAAATATTTTTAATGTGACATTCACACACGAGGATACGGCGAAAGTTTCGATGTGCGAAATTATAGTGTGAACATCCGGTTGGACCGGAAACCTTCTACCGTATACCGCGACGTGGTCTTTGCGACGGAACTTCCCCGGTTCTCCAGGGCAGACAAACCGCCAATCATCAATGACTGACGGGGCGAAATCTGTCACACGAATTTTTTATCAATTCGACTTCCTGTGTGCTTTCAATTCTCAAGCGGCGTATGAAGCAAGACTTTATGCATGTTGTACCAAGAATTGGATGGAAGTCGTGATGCGATCGAGGTCATTTGTCATTTGTTGAAAATGTCAACGGGATATCTTAACATTTAGGCAAGTTATAGAGTGGAGTCTTTTTGAGAAAATCCTCAAGTGGTGGAAAATTTTAACCTGTCTACCGATTTACGAACAATTTTCGTGAAAACAGACCTTCTTTTATGGGAAAGTAAGAGTTCATTACTTTTGTCCATTTTTTTCACTCGTAAATTTACACAAAAAAGGGAATTCATCTCCATCAGTTAGACTTGTCTCTCCTCGAAGGAGCTTCCGTGAGCTCGAGTGTCTTCGATTCACGGTCGACTTAACGGGAATTTCCAGCGGCAGATTCTCGAGGCTTTCCGCATTTGCTGTCATCACGAGAACGGTAACTCGACCCTCTAATCGACGAATGATGAGACGCTCTCATTGAGAAGAGCTGATGGCATCCCACGAGGAATTTCGACAAATCACTAGACCCGGAAGTTCCAAATTGAGGTTTATACGAATAAGAGGGTTGACGGAATACTCCAGCCTACCCTGTAATCATTCAAAATTCACCCTCAGTCTCGTCCGATTCACTTTTCACAAACCGACCTCTCGCAATGATTTCTCCTCCTTCACCATAAGTGAGTCTGTGACTTAAGGAGAATTCGAAATGTCATACAATGGTGGGGGTAAATAAAAATTAAAAAATTATCACCACATTCTTATCGTAACTTCCATAGAATATATCGTCATTTGCGAAACCTTACGTACAGCAAAAAGTTAGTAACTTGAATTTCATAATGAGAGACAAAGTTTCCTTGATTCACGAAAATCACTCTAAAAATCATTGGAACGGGTTATGATTTTTTTTTTCATAGAAACAATCCATCGATTTATTTGGAAGCGATGAATTTTTTTTTCGGCCAAATCTCTAATGAGCCATCGGCTTAAGTTTTTCCACTTGTTGAATGCTTGTTTGTCGGCTGTCATTGTAGTCTACTTTAGAAACAAGACTAAAGTCTACAAGCGACTGGTATCATTACTTGATTCGTTAAAATTCATTTCAATGCTCTTAGGGGACGAACTAAAAAACCATTTGAACGCGCGATGGAGCACCGAAAAATGGAAGTGTAAAGAAAAAAATGAAAATTTTCACCGAATGCGATGGTCACGTGGTTGCATCGATTGCACGTAATAGTCGTGAGAGGATTCTCCGCAAGGAGCGTCCAAGGATGTACGAAGGATCCTGCGGTGTATACACCGCAGGGTCGCGTGACGGAAGCAGAGATGACTTCTCGCAAATTTGGTCATGCATATGTATAAGGACCGGGACGATCTAGAGGAGAGTAGTAAGGAGGCTTTTCTCGCAGAAAGACAACGACGACGACGTTATACCCGAAAACATACAACCCCTATACCATATTATGACTATATGTATATGTATACACATAATATTTATATATGTATAGTATTTGTAACTATGCTTATGTGTTTACATGCTGCGGGCTATATACGAAGGTACGTTCCGAGTTGCGTGAATTGGGGTTGCATTGGCATCCGAGGATGTAGTAATTACCGTCCTCGAGTCGTTCCCTGCTGTTGCTGTTGCTGTTGCTGCTGCTGCTGCTGCTGCTTCTGCTGCTGTTGCTATTGCTGCTGGGCACTTGCTGGTCGTCGTTGCCGCAGACTGACGAAGAACGGATGGACAGAACGGGACGGAACGTCGTGTCCGCAACTCGCGGACCGCAGAACCACGGAAAGAATACGCCCATCGCGCGTTACACATATGTTACGACAAAACCCCACACCCTATTTTTTTTATATATGTTGCACGGAAGAGACTCGACACAGCGTCTTGTGGGAAACTTACGCTCGCCCTCTCTCTCTCTCTCTCTCTCTCTCCCTCCCGTCCTTCTTCTGCGATACGCTTTGTCTTGAACGCGATCGCGTACTTGCCAGAACGTTCTGCTGTTTTTGCTTCCTCTTAAAAGGAGCAAGCCCCACTATTTGTTTATAAAAGGTTTGTGTCGGAATTGTTGGAAATTATTGTACATAACGACGATAATAAATTACAAATTCATCACAAGGGATCAACAAGTTTCAGCATGGCACACTGATTTCTCTTGAATTTAGTATATCATGATTTTTCAGTGATATTGCCTGATGAACCAAAATTTTATACAAGACTGACACTGAATTGCCACAGAATTCTTGAATGAAAATTAGAATTTTATTGCTCCGAATTATCGTATACAGAATTAAGTGTCAGTTGCAATTTTAAGCTTTTTTTTCAAGCCCTTAATTTTTATTTCTCCCAATCGATGTATCGAAAGAAATGTGAAAAAAAATTGTTAAAATTGTCGTTGTGGTTTATTTAAAAAATATGTGTGTCAATTTTATGATTCCGTATGAATAATGAAGCCGCTTTCTCGGAACTGTGGAAGTGCATGTAAATGATATAGCTCATACAGAGGTAACGGTGAGCTCGGGTGAGGGTCGGACGATTCCACGTGACCGTGAACTCTTCATAATCGTCTCGTGCGTGGTCGCTGACAATACGATGTGGAGTTCGGGGTGATTCGAAATCTGGCGCTATTAAAGGACGCACGCGATGACCCCTGGACATTCCGGTGACAACGCGGAGACGAGAAACCAGAGCTCACTGTCTGCCTATACAACGCGCATATTAATAATCTTTCATTATAACGGCGGAGAGCTGTACCGGTTGGTACTCACGGGGCACGCGACTCTACTAGAGACCCTGGAGTAACGCAAAACGGCTCAAGATGAGCCATAATTTCGGTAATTACCACATTTGTATCGTTGCTTCTCGTCTCGAAGATGTTTTTGCTAGAGAGGCAGTTAGGCGAGAGAGTCGTCGGTGCACATTGGGCACGCAACCTCGTTCAAGATTCTCCAAATAGCTGCCAAAAATGCATTTATACCTTTTCCTACTAGGCCGTCATACTAGGTGAAATTTTTTTTTTTTCAACAACGCGATTAGTTATATTTTAATTTTTTTTCATTTCTCTTGTTTATTCAAACTTTTATTAATTTTTTGTTCATAACTCAATTAACTCTAGAAAACGAAGCTTCAACGCGACAATTTTTATATAGCTTTCACTTTGAGTAATTGAACTGATTCTTCCGAGCAACACGTGTTGCAGCAACTCAAACATGTTCTGCTTTGTAACCAACTAAATTGGCACGCGGAGCCATAATTTCGAAAAAAAAAATGGATCATGAAATAAAAATGGATAATGATGAGAATTAGTGGGAGGTGAAAATCTGTTGTATCCCCTCTTCCGGTCTCAAGTCTCCGAAAGCGTCGGTCAAAGTTACATAATTGAAACAAAAACTTCAAGCAGATTTGGCCACGATTAATTTCGTCAGCACAGCACGGAATTAGTTGGTCCAGCGTCTACTTTCTTGTACAATTCTGGGAGGAGAAAAAAATCGGTTTCGTCTCGAGAATAAAAAAAAAAAGTTTTGAAAAAATTTCAAGTTATTGGCCGTCGACACAACCCGAGGAATCCAACCCCCCAAGGTGAAGTTCGCGTGCACCGGCATAGTTTAGTAATGACAGACTCAAATTTGCCGATGTAAATCAATCTTACGCGGGGTGCCAAAGGTGGCCTTAGGGCTGTCGAGTCCTTTGGAAAGCGCAGCTCCACACAAATCGCGGGTGCATGCCCGGAGCGAGCTGCATAGGTTGCGCTTCTCTTGTGCAACCTAATTATGACTATGCACAAAAGTTATGGGCTACGCGATTCGAAAGGTGCATGGCATGCGACAAAACGTCGATGAGCCTTGGCGCTTCTTCGTGCACTTATTGAAAAGCTAGGATCGCGTGCATCGTGAAAAAGGGTGGACGCGAGTATTCCCGGCAGACCAACAGACGAGGAGGATATTAGGGTAGAATTTGGGCCGCTGCAGAAAAATCGTCCGATTCCTTCCTCCAACATTAATACCAGAGAGACGGAATATCTTGTAGAATTTATTTTTCTACCCCATCCCATTCAATTGTGCTATGTGATTACAAATTATACATCTTCTTTATGATTATTTTATCTTAATATTATAATATAACGAAGAGCTCGAATTTGAAATTAAAAAATCTTTGTACTTTTTACCAATTTTTATTATTAAATAGATCCTTTCTATCCTCGCCAATTATCATATTTTGTCGAACACGTACTCCCTTATCGACACCAAATACCGGTTTGTACATCAAATTATTAAGTAAAAAAAATGAATTATGAATTGAATCTGCCTGTAATAGATTAGTTTGATCTAATAAACGATATTGACCAGTGTTCCTTTGAGTCGAGGGTAAATAAATTATTTTGAGGCGAATTATTGAAGGGTAAGAAAGGTATATCCACACCGCAGGTCCTTCGCGGGCTTTTGGTGGTCTGCATATCGCCTCCAGCGCTCTGCATCCTTAATTCCGTTTTCGGAACCCCGGACGGCAAAGGTGTGGAAAGTGCGCACGAAAGATGCCGAGCAGCAGAGAGGCTGACGCCCCAAGCTCGACTCTCAATTCCTTGGCGAGGAGAAGATAGTCCGCCAAGGTGTGGAAATTACGGTTGCACTTGGAGAACTTAAAACTCTTCTAGTCGTGCTTCTCTACGCAGCCTCTTCGGCCGACCGAAGCCTCAAGCTATGGAATCTCAATTTCTTGGCGAAAGGTATGAAAATTATAATGAGTTTCGAGTGCAATAGCACTAAATGCTCCGAGCCATTTGTTAATCCACTTTGGCCGACAATTTGCAGTTTCTGTATTTGCTTTTGAAAGGCACTTCTGAAAAGCCCCCAAGAAAACGATATTATCATGCAAAAAATATCCTCACAATAATATCCTTCCTTATGTTCGAGCGATATCAAAATGTTGGCTCAGAATCATATTCAGAATTGACTAATTAAGTAAAATTAACTCGATAGAAAATAATTGGATAGAGGAAGGAGAGAGAAAGGGAGACAGTAATTTGAAAAAAAAAGTATGGGGCAAAGTGGAATGAGCCGAAATTTTTTGAAAAACACATTTCAACAATACGATTCAACCAAAAATCGAATTCGAAAGAAAACGTTATTATTTTGAATGGTTGAAGCGATAAAATCTATGAACGCATAAATACAAATTTTGCTTTCGACAATATTTTTTCTCCGGGGCCGCGAAGTAATTCAACAACACAATTGCCATTGAAATGTTATCAGTAGTGATTAAGTTATTGCCCAGTTGAAAGAATCATACATTTTAATAAAATTTTTGGGTGATAAGTATCAAAAATACATTTCGGGTATCGAGATAGAGTAATTTTTTGCTCCTACGTTGCTTTAAGTACACTTTTCTGTTTTGTTCGTTCTGTTAACACAATTATAACGAAAAAAAGTTTCATAATTTTTCCATAATTATATATCGAGAATTGATTGTCGAGAAGAAATCGGTGCCAAATGCAATTGCACAATATAAAAGAGATGAATGTTCACGATTGAAACAACGGCAGTAGAGCTCATCGAATTGAACGGAGAATGCAAAAGGGCATGACGAGATCCAAGCGTTCCGGTATAATGCTGTGTTCCGTCCACTTTGTCGTAGCTCAGGGCAATGAGTAGCAGCGACGTTATGGTCAGCGCTGAAACGGCGCTGAAAACGTTAATCTAGATGCCCTCAGGCCGGACTACACAATTAGCGAGAGCTTTTAATCCAGCCTAGTGAACAGCCGGACAAGGCCCTGAGGGCGACGCGAGGCTGCGGCTGCTGCTGATGTTGTTGGTGCTGGAATACGTGGTCCTACGGCAGATAGCCGAAAAGAGAGGTCACGGGTTTACTCCGGGAGCTAGCCTGGAGCATCCGTCATCAGGATTTCACTCTAATTAACGTCATCTGCCTAACGAGGCCAACAGCACCAGCGCCAGTGGCAATTCTGGCTGCGAAACTGGACCGACGTCCGCGCGTTTACTCGACCAAGAGCCACCGACTGAAAAATCGTGATGGAACGAACGTCGAACGATCCTTGCGGAAAATCGCCGCGTCCAATATAACCAAGTCACCGAAGCAAACCCGCCGGCTCCACTCTGACTGTGAGTGAGATCACCGCTTTCCTCGCGTATGTTCAGTCCCTCAGCTGTACTTTGTCTCATATCGTTCGTTTTACCATTGTACCAAAAATCGGCCACTTTTTTCAAGCTCCCGTTTGTTCCCAATCAACTTTTCGATCTCGCCGAATTGAATCTGTTGCAATCACGACTGTCGAAAAAACCGCAAATATTGTACGAGAACAATTACCAATTGTCCGGTCAAGAACGCTATTCCAATTTTTTATTGAACCTTGCTCCGAAGTTCCATCCTCGTACAATACAAAACTACAGTATTTGTTTCATCATTGAGAAAGATGGATTTTTTATTCATTTATAAGAATTTAAAAAAAACGTGTCCTTTGATAATAATTCCTTTAATTTTGGATACAGCGGCTCATGAATAAGTCAGGTTATAATGGATTAACGTCATTCAAGGTCAGTGTACTAAATTTACTTTAAAACCGACATTTTGTGTCAGGCGCTAATGAAAAATGAGGTTAAAGGGGTAGAAATGCCGTTGTCGCCTACCTCCATACGTTGCGGAGAGGTTTTTGGCGTTTCTCCATCTTTTATGTGGACTCTACTTGGTCTACTCCCGTCAAGTACAACCCGCTTCTCAAAACAAATGATGGAGTTACGTGCCCGAAACTGTAAGAAGCTAATTACGAGTAGATGATGATAATAGGCGCAAGAAGAGCATCGGCTCTTATAGAATAAGGGGCTGTTGCTCCTTGGGGTTCTGGTGGCTATGGTGGCCAGGCTAACGACCGCTTCCTCCGCTACTTGGTTACTTCTTGTACAGACGCACCTGTTACTCCCAGGCTGGTGGAGACTTGCACGCGAGCCACATATGCCAAGGGAGCTGGATCCTCTCCCGGTCTCCTCGTCTTCAAGACAAAACGGCCCGGGGCAACTGTTTCCTCGTGCTTGCGGGGCTACACGGCATGCCAGAGTTCTGCTAAACTCGACCACTAAACTTTAAAAAAAACGTAAAAACCAACTAAGATTAAAATAAAAAAAGGAGATGAGTCTACTGCACTTCGGTAGCGCCGAAAAGCTTTAAAGGTGATGCTATAGTTCACCGAATTATGAGGTCTTCGATAGTCTCAAAAGAAAAACATCGACCTACTGAAATGTCGTATTAGTATCGTGAATTATGCGAATAAAGCGTACATTCCGATATGCCAATGGGTTTTATTAAAATTTACAAAATAAGTGTATAACGGAGCGTATTAGAGGCTTTCATTTGATTTCGGATTATATTAAATAAATTCGGTCGTATATTAATGTGGTCCACTTTTGAGCTTTGATTTTTTTTTCTTTACCAACTTACGAAACAGTGCCAAATACTTTTTAAAAATCCTGCTACGTAATGAGTGCGTAAAAAAAAAAATTGGAGTTCGAAATAATACCTCCGAATTTATTACAGCAGCCTTTAATACTGTCCTACGCGGCGCGCACCAAAATCAATTTCAAAGAAATATATTTTCTTCACATCTTCCCCCTCCGGGGGGAAATTTCCGGCAGGAACTACAATATACTACAATCTAAGCTAACTGACTATATTCCTGTATTTAGTACTTTTTTGCTATCTTCCGTTTCCTCGTGTTTTACTCTGCAGACGTTTTATTATAATTATCTGTGGCCCGTATTAACTCTGTATATCAAATTCGATATTTGGTGTACGTTCTTCATGAGTTTGAGGCTGATTTCTGCCGATGAAATAATGTCTACTTTTTCGTAGTATCTGTTGTGTTTATCTATTATCTTTCTCTTCATGTTTCGTACTTGTTCATTTTTCTCTTGGTTTTCTTGAATTAAAAATTTCTAAAATGTATAAAATTCGTACGCTTTAACGAGAATAGTAGAACGAGCGATAAATGCGAGAGGGTTCAGTAAAACCCCATAGACACGTAATGATTAATATCAAATGAAAAATACTCTTTACGCGAGTCTTAGAGTTGTAAATCTTTATTGTCAGTATTTGCAGTGGATTTGGCTTATCGAGTGTTTGACTACTGCAAGAATGAAATAAGACGCGTTATTCCGCATCGTGCGAGATGAGTAGCGGCGAAGAGATGGTGGAAGCACTAGCGCACAGAGGCGAAAGGAGATTAGCGCGAGAATAATGAAGACACGACCCCGTGAAAGCCTAAGCGGACCTCCTTAAGCTCTGGTGCTTCTTCGAGTAAAAGCCGAAGCCGGAAAGAGAAGACGACAAGGGTGTGGTGATGGTGAGAGAGTCTCCTGGTGGAAGCAGTTAATTACTCCGTGCACGGCTCCGCCTCGGCGCAGGGTAACGACTTCCCCTTATTTGTCGAGAGGCGCAAACAGCCACCCCACTCGACACAGCTCAGCAACGAGAAATCCCTCACTGTAAGAAGCTCCTCGAAAAGGGGGGCCACCACCGAAACTTCCACCATAAAGCTCGAACGCCATTTTACTCCTGTTCCTGCTTCGTAAGGATAAATTCATAGCGTTAAAACAGACCTTCTTCACACCACCTAACTATATTCACCTTTACCACTATTAGTCTTATCTCATCCTTTAGATATAACTATCGATACACGCATGTACGCCGTGATTTACTTTGTTCTTTTTATAATTATACTCGAAAGGAATTTAATTAACATTTTTCTTCATTTATTTGTCGCGGCTTTCAATTTTTTTGACTAACAAGAATTTCAGAAGCGAAGGCATTTCGAGTATCCACTTCGCTGTTTTGTTGCTTCAATGAATGATTTAATTTTAACTATCCGTTCAAGTCCTCCAACCCGGTGATACGAGAACATATCAAGTGTTTATTAAAAAAAGAAAAAATCTGTGCTCAAATTTTGTGAATAGAACAATGACGTTTGAATTAACAAAGAAAATCACGAGTAATCGATATTTGCGTTATTCGGCATCTAACTTTTGTTTTATCGGATTTTCCCCATGATTTTATTATGGGCAACAACAAAACGTTACAAGTCCAATCAAAACTTATACCAGTCCAGTCTAACACATCTCATTTTCGATACACGTTATCTTTAGAATTAGAAAAACATTTTATTTATCAATATACAATGAGTCCTGGGAAGTAATAAAAATTTTACAAGTACATTGTTATTGATTCCATTAATTCCTTCGGCCTTCCCTTAGAACCGCAGCTAATTCCCTCATAGCAGTGGTATTATTATTTATCACTGTCATTACGAGATCTAAATCATACAGCGGGGTAATGAGACTGCGCAATGATGAATTCGATGGGCCAGTTACAAAATTTCTTTCCGATTTGTCTGCAAAAAAAAATTAATATCTATTATCACAATGGAGCTTTTTTCGTTTAAAAGTTCTTCGACTACCTTCGTTTTCGTCATCGGAGTCGCAGTCTTTTATTAGCGTAATGGTCGTGTTAGAATTAATCATTAGAATGAACGGTACATCTCCGTCGTTGTGTTTCGGATTGGCTTCCTTCTTTGGAGCGGCTCCCTTGATACAAATCACCTGAAAGAGCAAGAAACAATTCAGCAATAGCTTTATTATACTTTTCCTTGATCAATTTCGTTCTTATGCTTAATGCTTAGAAAAAAGAAAAACATTTCAAGCAGTCGAATCCAAGAACGGTAAAAGGAATCGTGAAGGTGGTAATTTCAGTAAGAAGCAAAATTAAAAAGATATGCTACGACTCGTTGTTAAGAGTAATTATAGAATAGCGTCATCAATTGACAGCGACATAAGTTAAAGGTTAATTAATTTCAGTAGAAAAATGAAAAAAAAAAAATTCAATTTTCATAATATTTCACATGCTAACCTTGTTTCGTTTAACAAAAGACCTAATCCGCTCGATTTCGTTCTCCAAGGCCATACACTGAATGCGCAGTGCCTTTTCGTTGGCAACCATAAATTTTAAGTAAACAATTTTTTCGTCTCCGAACGGCCTTGGCTCCTCCACAGCATCTACCCGTACGACGACGTCGCTGCGATGAAAATTTTCATCTTTATCCCAACTTAATAATGGAGTTGTTAATTATAACAAGTAACCAACTTACACCCAATTATCAGTGATTACTTACGTGATTTGTTCTTTTTTCTTCGCAAAATTCACTAAATCGTCGTCCATTGGATTAGATAAGTATTTGCGATTTCTGAAAAGCCACTTGTGTCGACATAAACGATCGCAAAGTGTAAAAGATATTCGAAAAACTGAAATGCAACTGCAGCAACGATTTAACTCGATAATATGATTTGTTATCGCGTTTGCCTCATCGATGATAGTTTTAAAAATTATTCTTATTAGATATGATTAGATTTTCTTTCGGTCTCTTGTCAATCTTATCATTGATATTGACATTGCAACGCATATTTCCGCAAAAGTTGATGAATTGAAAATGTACATTTTCGACGTCGTACTGTGAAGGATATGACCTAGAAAATGAATTCGTAAGATGAGATAATAGCATTTTTGTGTGGAATGCAATTTTAGATTCTTCGTGGAAGAAGTCGCGTGAGCAGCGAGATGAATTATCGTCCGGGCTGTCGAATCGAGCGCGGCTGAGAAATAAGACGCTCGTCGCAAGAGGTGAGAGGACTCCCGCTGCGAAAATATCTCAGCTCGATCTTTCGAGTCTGATTAATCGAGAAACAAGATCTATAGAGACCGCTCGATCCTGTTGAATCGACACGCGGCGTTGCCATTCCTTGCAATCCTAAGAGGCATGAGCAACATTCCCATCAGGTAGTTGATGAGAACTGCGGTATATAGTAACGCACAAGCAAATCGAGCCCTACAAAATATACCATTTCATGATGATTTTACGCGACTCGCCAATCGTATACATAAATCGACAGATAAAAAAATCAATTCATTACGAAAATCTCGCCACGATTGGAAATCCCCGCGGGCTTTCTTGCACTTAAGCAAGCTTTTTATTACGTCTGCAAAAATTTAGGCGTGTTTTGACATTATGAACGATAAACAATAATGTAAAACCAATTTCGTTTTAAGAAGTTGACGAGATATATCAAGTCAAACCCGACGAAAAGCTGTTAAGTAGTTAATTGACATTGAGAATAACAATGTCTGAATAAATTTACATCGCAATTAAATATTGGATGGAGCTAAAAATTGCATATGGCAAGATATTTCAACGACGTGAATTTAATTATTGGAAACTTTTACAACAATTCCGAATTTCTACTTTCAAGCAAACGATAAAAAAAAAGGATTAGAATAGCGAGTTATTGGAAAAACACACACACATACACTATGCCATATACAGCAGTATTAATTAAATTTTGAAATAAATATAACTTTTCGTCACCTAACTCTTCAGATTAGAGTAAAAAAATACGTATATCCCTTTTTTCGACCGCGCGTTTGTATAGCGCTACTGACTGGACCGAACTTTGGAGCATACACAGTTAGGATACTGAGGCCAAAGGTCTTTCAATGAAACACAAATGGGTTAACGAATAGAAAGCCGTTTTTTTTCTAGAAAAAAAAAAAACAATTTCATAACAGGTGCAATCTTCGACCGGTGCATAGAGTAGTACACAAAACAGGAATTACATACTTTGCGAGAGCCATCCACTCAGCATTGGTAAAAAATGTCGTTATTGTCTTTAACAAAGTAATGACTACGCTACGAGGATTCTTTGCTTTACTCCACACAATAAATTGGTATTTTCATAATGAGAACATTTGTCGGTGTTTTTATTTATTATTTACTCTCCACCGTTCAATCCATTCATCGTTTACCGATTTTACGAATACAAGAGAATGTATTCATGAAGGTTCCGAGGCCTTTGACTTTCGAATCGACGCAAGGGAATCGATGATGGCAGTAACGACGACGTTTCATCAACAGAAATCAGTAAAATCTTTCTTTCTTATCGTGCAGCTGAAAACAATACTTAAAAAGCATTAGAATTATACTTTCCAAGTGATATAAAAGAAATATTTCCACGTGATCGTTCATCGCCCTGCGATCATGATTTATTCGACGAACTTACGGGGAATAATATTAAGCTTGTTCACCTAGTCGTGTTGTACGTCCGTTTTGGCGTTGTGCAGTTACCACTCGAGGTAGACAGCCAAAAATGCCCGATGAAGTAAACGCCCGCAAAGAAAACTAATCAAGTTTAATTTTACGAACTATTCGAAGGGTGACAAGGAAAATGCTCTCCTCGAGAATGGAGCTTTCGACTGACACGCCTGCGGAATCTTCTACATGCGACAATTGTGATTGACCTGTCTCGCGTTCGTCGTTCTAAGTCACGATACAATTGAATGGAAAATTGCGGGTAATGAATAAAAATAACTGACACGAAAGTTTCATCTGCTTGACCATTCGAGCACTATATCGGAATCAATTACTGTCATCCACCAGAAAACCTTTTCTTCGCTGAATAGAACGTTTATGGGTGAACGAAAATATCGAAATTTTTTATTAATTCTGTGATAGCTAAGATAATCATAAATCCCGGTCTCGAATCGAACTCTTCTTTTTGCCTTGGGACCGTAAAGGTGAATTAATAATTATTTTGAATCATCATTAACATGAAAGTAGTTAGGAGCTGGAACTCACGGTTGATCTCAAAACAAACAATGATTTCTCGATTGGTGGTGAATTCTTACTGTGTACATACGAAAATGAAAGTGATATAATCGGTCAACGAATAATGTCGGGGAGTTATTTCGGATCGCAACCGGTCTCCAACCGGTAAAATGCCGTAAAATGCCTTCTTTACAATGCGAATATGGAGTGGCCCACGCTCGCACTCGAATATCCATTTATATTTCTCTTTCTCTCTCTTTCTCTCTGTCGACTCTTAATCCCCATTTATTCTCTAGTTGTATCTACTGCTGGAGGTTAAGAAGAACACTCTGATTCGGTGGCAAATACGCAACGTTGCGGGAACGCGATAATTGGTAAGCGATGTCCTCAGCTGCTTCGATTCGTCTCAATTCGACGAGACCATCACCGGCATCACCCAGAGATTTCGCCAATAAACTCGCGGCCTGAGCGTCACCCTCAGCACTGATAATTGCAGCTTTCTTTTGCTGCTCTGCTCTTTCTACCAAGAAACGAGCCTTTTCCGCGTCTTGCTGCGCTACCTGCTTCAACTCCACGGCTTGGGTAAATTCCTTGCCGAAAGTCAAGTGCGTCTGGAACGTTTCAAAGAAAAAAACAAATTGAAAAAACCATTAGAACATATATTTTTGTACCGAATTGCGCCGATCATTTCTCTTCATCATACTCCATTTGATAAACGATTCAATTATAATTTTCTTACAAAGGCATTCAAATAAACTGCTACAAGTAATCTTTCTTTACGAAATTGCTAATCATGTAAAGAAAGTACATAACTGAAACTTTTAAAAGCTTGTTTCACTATCGCAGTTAAGTTCAAGGATAAAAGATACATGGAAATGACTCCAGAATTCTAAAACGCAGTCAACCACCCTTATTTTTTATCTATGAGATCTATTTCAGTAACGAAAAAACAAAACATGGTTTACAGTTTTCGTTGCCCACCGGGTAACGTACTGTATTACGGTAACTATACCAACCGAGTTGCCGACTAATGGTATAGCGCTTGCTTGATCACACTCAGGGCGCCTTCTCGGTCGGTATAGTACCTTAGGGGAATGTGCTACATATCGTCTGTTGTCTATGTCAGATCGCCGCAAGTGCTAGAGAGATAGCTAAAAACTCCCAAAGTGTTATTCGGCTCCACAGATGATTTTCTAGAAGTACCGACTGCAGAGTGCTAAGACGCAGTCGGAACTCCTAATGTTTTGACTGAAACGTCAATTGTGGCCTAGAATAACGCATTGCAGTTTTTGTTATCGACCGAATCGCCGTGAGTACGAGGGAGAACGCATTTGGCAGTCGCAGTGGAGCATGAGAGAACGACAAAAGCGTGTACTAACACATCACGTTAGTAAATGGCGATAAAATATTTTAACTTTATATATTAAATCTATATTTTGTGCTAAAAATGATTTCACGGCAGCAAGTTCGGTCCTTGCACATTGCTTTCTCATTATCCGTCTTTGCAACCTCCTTGGAAGGAAAGTTGAATACAATTTCAATAAATCGTAAATATCAAATACGAATTTTTACAAATACTTCAAGTAATAACTATATATTTCTGCGTAACACACGACGGAAATTTGAGGTCAATCAAGCTGAATTACTTAATAAGTTACAAACTTTTATTTCAATAGTCGGATGCAATGAAAAAATCCGAAAATTCAATGTACGATTCGATGCTCACAGTCGATATTCGGAAAATTTGTCACCAAATATCCTTCACTGTGATCGCCTACCAATTTAGTACGGTTCATAGAAAACAGAGTTGAGGGTTGCAATTTGATTGTCACGAATTTCACTGGATGATGCAATACAAAATAATAGTTTACTCACAATAGATATATCGTCCAAAATGACTCCGAATTCTGCGGCGCGTTCCGTAAGATCCTCGCTGACTTTTTGCGATACCAATTCACGCTGTGTGATGAGTTCACCAGCGTCAAATTGGGCAACCACAGCTTTGAGAACTTCAGTGGTGATGGAGGGTAAAACTCGCTCGTCGTAATCGACGCCGAGAATCGTGTAAATTTTTGGCAACTGATCGGGTTTCGGTCTGAAGAGAATACGAAGAGTGATGTTTACGTTCTGAAGATCTTTGCTTCCCGTTACTACGGGGACGTTTCTTGGTCTTGAACGAATGTCAAAGATTATAGGTTTTTGGATCCAGGGAATAAAGAAATGCGTGCCTTCGCCAACTACCCCGGTCTTTATACCCGCGAATCTGTCGAATATTACAGCTCTATGACCTCCGTCGACTGAAACAAGTCGTTAAAATTAATGAATATCACAATATACTACAAAATATATACAGTCTAGCAAGCAGTTAGTCGACTGAGACATACCGTTGTAAAGAGCTGAGTTTACTACACTGCCCGTGAGAGCCAAGCCCAAACCAAGCTGGCCCATTCTGTTGAAAAAGTTTGACGCCATTTTTCAATCTGCTGGAGGAAAAAAAAAAATTTCATATTATTCGCTTTAGGCTATTTTAAGTCTTACCAAATTTTTGGTATAATCTAGTGAGGTTTATACCAAAGGTTTATAATGTTCAGTTATTATTATTTTATCATACATTATATAATTCAACATGTTGCAAGCCATAAGCAAAGATTAATTTAACTAAATTCTGTTAATAAATTTGGGATTTCCCAACAAATGTTTTTGTTTTTTTGCAAATATGGATCTGCAATTGGAAAAACATCAATCTTGACTCATTATTAAAAACATGGTACCTCATAATATACAAGTATAGATAAAACCAACAAATAATTATTTTCCATCACAGATTTTATTTTATTTCGTTAGAATCAACTGATAAATATAACAATGATGCAATTTGATCATTGAAAAAATGTATAGGATGATTTCTTTAGAACATATGTCTATTGAACCAGCAAATTGTATGTTACACAGAAGAAGCAATAATACATTGTACAATTATTTCAGCAATTGGTTTTCTTGTCACTTTATCTTAAAAAGGCCAAAATGATAATGATAATTTGTCTAATAAAACATGAAATATTACTCAAAATCAGTTGTTTTTCACTTTTACTTTTTGAACCTTTTTTTTCAAGTCCATAACTAAAATCAAAGTCACGACGCCAAAGAATACAGATAGCATAGAAGCACAGTTCCCGGGAAAACACACAATGAAGCCCTAGCTTCTGCGCAGGTTCAAGCCACCCATAACGACCGTGCTTCTATGTAAGTCTGAATTCATTGACGACGCTGACTGCTTAACCAACTTAACTCATCTTAGATTTTTATATAAGATAACAAAAATGTGTGCAACACACTGTCGAAAATTTAATGAATTTCGGTAACTCCGCCACTTATCCTAATATACATTCTCATTTACGATGATAAACACGGATTTATCTTAAAACAATAAAAAAACATGTAGAAAAACAACAATTTCATCACAATGACCAGCAATTGAATCATCAATTTAGAACTTTGATCGAAATATCGAATAGACCGTTTGCGTAAAGTTTGTATGCCCATGAAAATAATAATTTCAACAGTGACGAAATATATCGGTATTTTCTGTTGATAACGAGTGTGAAAAATCCTCGTGCACCGGGCTAACCTTAAAACGAAACTGGTTATCACCGCTAACACTGGCACCTGTTACGTAAAGACGTGGTGATTGAGAAAGGCACGAAAAAATAAAATATTGTCACTACAAATCGCAATAAACGTGAAATTGTGACAAAGTGATGTAAATTGTTCGAAAAATGAGAGGTTGGCACTGTAACGCCGAGTTCACCGGTCTCCGTTCGTCTGTGGAATTTTTTCGTCGGGCTATCGAACGCGTATCAATAAGTATTTCACATAACAGCGATATCCAGAATTCGCAACTCGAGGAAATACATTATTTTCTCAAACTGACATAACTCGCCCTTACGTAATTCGTTGTCCCTTTGAACTCTGAATTTTATCGGTTTTTCGGTCCTCTCGCGGGGTTACACGCCGATAAAGGAAAATGGACTCCGCATATCCAGCAAAAAAGAGACGCGACTGATGCGCCCCACGTTGCCCCGCGATTATATAAAACGTCACGTGGGCTTGGCTCAGCCAATAAATTGAGTGCTCATTCCAAATGAGGCAGGCCGATTTCTAACTAGGTTCCATGGCCAACGTTGGTCTACGAAAAGTTTCCAGTCGCGACGGTTCTCAACTATTTTAATTGTACCATAATGTCCATGCTTAAGTAGAATTACCGTATGAAATTATCCGAGTTAAATGCATATTTATAGGATCGTGTAAACGTAACTCGACAATAGTACTAAATTGCAACGAAAAAAAATCTAGTTGTCTCCATACAATAACGCATCCCGATGATATAGTGTTAAATTCGTTGGATCTTCTGGTCAGTCAATCTTTTTCAGCTGCATTACCGATAGGTGAAAATACCAGCGGTTAGAAATGCAGATATCCAGTTATTTCGAAGGTAACTATTTCTGTCGAGTCCTGCCGATTAGTGTCAACGCTGTCACCACGGTTACAATCGAGGGAACGACCTGTAGTTGTACAAGTGGTGCAAGTATACCAAAATAGCTGATCGAAATTAATTTTGGCAATATTTACCTTTTAGTTACGTAGATATCTGCATTACCGACCGCTCGCATTTCCAACGGTCGACAATGCAGCTCACAACTTTGAAGGTAAGATCGAAAAAAAAGTTGTGGTTGAACGAAAAAAAATTGTGTGAGTAGAAGATCCAACGACTTAAATACGATTTTGTCAGGACGCGCTACTGTTTAAAGACAACTTTACCGGTCGCATTTTAGTACTATTGTTGAAAGAACCCTCGCGGATCCGAACAACCGTCATTTTATGGTTGCTGTACGGTTAGATATGAGTATCCATCATTATAAAGTTTATTTCCAGTTGCTTTACCGTAACACAACCATAATGCCAACCGCCAAAGCGACCAAAAAAATGTATTTGCGTTGGATGTAGAGTCTGGCTTGGTTTGGTGGTTGGCAAGAGAAAACTCTGTGATATAAATAAGTTATTCGAAGAGCCTATCTTGTTAGTCGGTTAGAGAGAACTCTGTGATACGATGGGGGGTTTTCCAAGTCATGTTTTTATGTACGTTTCTCAATGCAAAAAAATTTTTTTCAAGTATTTGCAGTGGAAATTCAGCCACCTCTCATTTCGCGTCAGTTACGAACCTTCCCATTCGTTGAAAGAAGGATGGTATTATCACGAGAGAGAGAGATGACCTACGGTGGACAGTGCTGCCGCTGGAGTCCTGTCGCATATATTGGCCAACTTCCAGCGGAACTTTCAACGAGCTTATAGCGCAAGCGTCCCCATTTTGCGACACGAAGTATACTAGCTACCTTTTCCTTTGTTTAACGTCATTTAAATTAACAACCGTAACAGATTATTATGTCAAGTGACGCAATGTAACCAAATATTCAGTCAATCGATAAAGTCGATAAACACACATAAGGTAAGAAATGTTATTTTTTCGGTAAGCCAAATTTTCAGAGGTGTCAATATCTATTATTATTGTTTATGTTCTTTTCATTATCCGTAATCGCAATTTCACCCATAAAATTACTAGCTTATTCAATTTGTTTTTCCTTAAACATTGCTGTTGGAAAATTGAAATAGCTGAGCCTGTTGAAAAGAGGGTAAACACCATTGGAATATGCACAACGTGTCTCAGTGACTCCTGACTTTATATCGTGGTGCAACAAATGGAGAGACCGTCTGTGATGCGGGCGCAAAATCATGAGCGGCAGGTCGCACGTGTTACCATAGGACGGATCACCAGGTTGTACTTGGACTCACGTGCGTTACGATCGCTATAGAGGTTATAGAGGTGTATGATGCTGCCGATTCTATACTATATCTACTGTCGCGAATGGAGCTCCGGTAGCATCGCTGCGAGAGCTCGCAGCTGCACCGGGAAGTACTTAAACATTCAGAGCGAGGTGTACCAGAGCGGAGGAGGGTATACGTACCAGTGAATGAACGAATGTACCATGAGCAAACTTACGCACATGCAAACCAAGTAACGTACTATACACGAAGAGAGGCGAGCGAACCAGATCGGTATTTACGATTCAAGAGAAATCCTTCTCCCAGCCAAGTGCTCTGTCCGTTCGCCCGTGTCCCGTCAATCCGTTATAATTTCTCCGCTAATAGAATCCGAGATTTCGTGGCGCTCCGTGAGTCGCATCCAAAAGTCACTCTGCATTCCTCCATCATCGTACGGCCACGAGTATGCGTACACGGAGTTACTCTCCGCTCTCCATTTATCGCGCTCCCATTTTCTTTTCTCCTGCAACGAATAATCGTAACACAAATACAACTACACTCATTCGACGTGGTGCATCGTGCTTTCGGACCCCTGGATGCAATAGCTTGTTATTGTCGTTACTCGAGCCGCTTTTCCAGGAGACGGGGCAATCTACGCGGAATCGCGAGACAATTTATCAACTCGTTTAGATACAACTCGCGTCTCTGAGCTGGGGTCTCCTGAGATTATGGTGCAACGCCCTTTCTACAAAGTGTCTCGTAAGTAGAGTTCTCGAAACACATTGGTAGAAATGATAGTGTCGTCACCTATCGCTCCTTTCATCTGGAATAAAACATGTATAGTCGGATTTCACATACCTTCGATATTATTTATTTACATCTTTTTTTTTCTTAAACATTGCGCTTTTTACACGCGAAAATATTCATCAATTTGAATTGTAAAAAATTTCTGCCCGGAAATAAATTAAACTATTAAATAATTTTACAACACAATAGCTATACTAACGTCATTATTTCTTTTTACCATTTGGATTATATTGTTTGGCTCGGATTTTTTAAGGACTGGTCAGACCGTCGAATGCACTAGATTTTTTTCTTCCATCTTTTCAATGCAAATTTTTGATTGACATTTTTTTACTGTGACATATCGAATTCCATAATTTACAGATCTGAAAAAATGCTGAAAAATACTTTCCATGAATATAAACATTTTCTAGTTTTACCGTAGTCAATAGATGTACATTGACCCGTGTAGATTAAATGTCAGGATTCTCTTGGACTTTTCTAAATGCATACAACAATAATTTATATTTATAGATGTGTGATCTACAGCGTGGCTCGAATTGCTAGGTTATATTGAGCAAGCAATAGCTAAAGAGCACGTGCGCGTATGTCGGTTGTACGAGTGCGATAATAGTACTGGTATACACCGGTAAGGCGAGAACGACACCACATACCTGGTCTCTCCCACAGCACGCAGGTATCAAGCTCCTCGCGGTTTATATGCAGTAGTAGCAGAGACGTATATAACTTCTCCTAGTGTGTTGCAGCGATAGACCATGCACCGGTTGCGGAAGCGCACGCGAGCCACGAGTATACGGCTGTGCTTCGATGCCCGACGAAATTACGTCCACGAAACTCAATGCGAAGACAACGGCAAGAGGGCGGGGGGGGGGGGGGGGGGGGGGAACATCGGACACATATAGGTACTCATCGGGAATTCTCTCGTCGGGAGAGAAACGGTCAACCGCTTACCGATCGCGCTTACCGAGCGCGTTTCGTTATGCGGATGCCCCACGTTCGAAGAGACAACACCACCACACAGGTCGGGCGAGCAAACTCTTCTATCGTGATGTACATCAAGTTGCAACATCGACCTGGGCTTTATACGCGAGAGAGAGTTCTTTTGCAATCGAATCGAGCGAAGAAATAATTGGAAGTCCAGGTTAACTGGTACTTGGATCTGGGATTCAAAGTCGAATAGTCGCTTTTAAATGTTTTTCACTTTACGCGTATGTTTGGACTGCAAAGTATTATTACAATGGCATATTTACTATTTATAACGTATTGTCACTACGTAAATCTAAGCGCAGTACTATCCAGTGGATTTAGTATATTTCCGGTATCTCTTTACACTTTGAAAGTGTGCTCTTTGTGTACATAAAGAATATAATTACATTTTTCTGTCGCTACAAAAAAAAATTATATGCAAAAAAAAAGCTCAACCAGCAAACTAACAAAAATACAACAACAATGAAAAACCAATAATAACTTGACACTGTGAGAGGTGAATCTTTAAATATCCGAAAAATGTTGCCACGCAAGCAAGAGCAACGAGACGTAAATATTTGTTAATCCGTCAATTTACCGATTTGGGATTTAACGACGAGCTAAGATCTTATCATCGAGAGCCTCGACGGTTTGTACGAAAGCAACATCGATGTGTTGGTGAGTCGCGGTCGATGATATATCTTCCCGCTTTCCTTAGTCGGAATGCGTATACACATTAATTAATGCGTGGAGAATTGTCGAGTTTATGGCTCATCACATATCCTCTCTGTACGCTCTTCGACTCTCCGGCATGCCGCGTTTTGTCCTATATGGACACGTCCAAGACGAGCTCATTGTCTCGAGAGACGCGCATATTGACTATTATCAGAGAATATCCGCGACAATCGTTTCTCCATATCGGTTTGCGGCGTTGCGGTATCGCGTCGCTGGTCACGTCTTTATAATATCGGTGCGGTGCGGGTGGTTCCTCGGTGGTGTCTACCGGTCATCTTGGCAGCGATGGCATAGGCGACTCCAAGTTTGGTGGTCTCAGAACCACCCACGAGCGATGCCCGTGGCATTCGTAAAATCGTGTACCACGGCTCTCTTCTGCTATAGCCTCGGTTCTCCTCGCCTCCTCTTCTCCTCGGACCTCCTTCCGATCGTCGTTCGGGATTCAAAGAAACGACGTCGCCGTTGCTCCACAAGATCACCGAAACGTCCATCAATATTCAAACCTCGGATGACACTTGTCTTTAATAACTTACCGCGTGGTCGAATCGTATCCATTTCTATGTCCGAGAAGAGCGTCATTGTTTTATCGACTTTAAAAAATAGGAAAAAAGTTATTCCCAAAACGTTAGTAAAAATAATGCAAGAACAAGAAGAGTTACTGCTAGAACAAAATTCAAAGTCCTAATATTACATGCTCTTGGCGCCGAAGGTATAATATTGCTCATCGAAACTTTGAACGCGTTTTTTCTCGAAACTGCGTTTTCAGAACAGGTTAAAAGATAATTTACCGATGTCATCACCATAAACAATACCCAGCTTAAAGAAAAGTTAAACAAATTCTTCTCTTTTAAACAAAATCATGAAAATAGTGCGGAACTTTGACTTGTTAACATTGCTAGGATTATGGAGAGGGCACGGATCTCGCAAGCTCTCCGAGAGATTCGGGGATCGGGCGTCGGCCGGTATAGATGAAGAAATCGATTGGGCCCGCACTCGAAAGGAGAAACAGAACGGGCCTGACGACGGAATGCACATACACTGCGACTGGCAGTGCGTGTAGAGAAAGAGAAAAGCAATGGAGCGAGAGAGAGAGAGAGAGAGAGAGAGTAGAGAGAACATAGAGGATTCGAGCAAGCTGCATTTGAGCCACGTTTGACGAGCACCACCGGTCGCGAGTGGTGCTCTCACTCCCAAGCTCTTTTCCCCGGCTCCCAAGAAGAGAAGATGTTACGTGCTCGACGCTACGTCGTGATGCGAATGCCAAGATGAGAAGAGAAGAACCCATACGAAACGCGTGGGAGAAGCTATGCTCGACAAGAAGCAGCACTGCGAGGTGCCGGGAATCGCCTCGGTATCCAGGTGAAATGCTCCTCCGCGGTTCTCTATGTATACACGAGGCATTCGGTATCATATAATCTTGGCCACATTTTTCCACCGGCCACTTCTATGTTTTCTCAAATTTCGCAGTCTTTATAGTGTTACTCCAGAGGAACGACGTTGATTTTTTCAATTATATTAAACATCTTTTACTTTTTGCTACGTATAATTCATAGTAATATTTAAAAAATAGCCTTCACTAATTTCAGAGCACACTTCTTACGAAAATAGTTTTCATTTTTTTATTCATTCAAAAGTGTATTTTTGTGAAACTAGAAATAATGATTATGACTTTATATGGGTGGTCGATGAAAAAACACAATATCCTTATAGGTTGTTCGAGTGACTGATAAGTGTTTACGATACACTGAGATAAAAGAAAAAGGTATTTTTGAAAGAGGAACATTGAAAAATGAAGAAGAAATATATAGGAAGTGGCCCAGTCGATAGAGAATGGCTCGTATGCGTCAATACGATCGACAGGTACTTGTAGAAGGTATCATCATATGCATGAAAGTACGATTACAATATAGCTGTGTGTCGTCTGTCATGGGATGTGGGAGGGAGCGACAGCGATCGGCTGAGACTATCCGCATGCGGAAGCCGCATGCTCATTCTCGGTGTAGCGCGTCTTCTCATCGTTTCTCCGATCAATCCACCACCCCGATCATGCACTCGCTCGAATCGTCTGTCCCGCTGGACACGTACACTCCGTGTCCCCGTACACGTAGCCTCGCACATCGACTCACAATTACTGTACACCCGCACTCTCTGTAAATGCACACATGTAACTATCTATGGATTGTCCATATAGATTCGCCCGTAGCCCTGTTATATATGCTCCCTCAACTTTCCGTATCTGTAGCTACTGTAGGCACTGCGCTCTGGACCAAACGAATCATAGAAGAATAACCCGTTAACGGCGTAATACCATTTTCATCGAAAAGAAATAACTTTCTTTCATTTTCACGCTTCTGAATTGATATGGTGGTAAAAGGCTCTTTCGGAAAAAAACTTGGTCAATTTTGTTAAGTAAATACATTTTTGTATATTTAAATACGTTAAAAAAAACATTGGAAGGTAATAGAAAAACATGCATTTCTTCGAAAGAATTGAAATTGGCAAATGAAAGTTGAGATGTTACTTTAATCTAATATAAATACTAATTTATCTACCTGCGAAGACAAATTAGTATTTGCTCTTTAGGGCGTTCATAATAGTCTATATTTGAGAACGAAATTCGATTGGGAGCTCGAGAGCTTTCATACAAGAAAGTATGAATAATTAAAAATTATTATTCCCGATCCGATCTGAACAGTTACAAAAACGTAGTTCGAGAGCGCAAAACTCGAGTAACCCGTCACGTGACTCGTCGCAACGGCGTCGATGTTGATCGGAAAGTGTAACACGGTCGCATGGCGCGCTTATGATTGCGCCCGGACGTTAGCAAAGAGACCGCCGAGATAAAAAATAAATAAAATAAGCGTCACAACTCAGACGGGCAGACAATGGACTATATGCGTATCCCGAAAAGGAACTGCACGACGCTTAATGCAACCAGCGTAGAATGAACGATTAGTCAATGTGGAACAGCGTGTCGCATAGTACAATATTAAATAGAATTATAGTGATTTCGTCTCTATCGAGAGGTTTACTGGAGAGGAGGAAGTCAGATCCAAATAATGCAATTCGAAAATTCAACATCATCTATATCTTAATGTATGTCAAAATTACCAACAAACCACATTGTTGATATTCAACGGAAGCATTTCATTTGTAGAATGCACTCTTCGGCAGTTGAAAAACTACATCGAAGACTAAAATTTGTTCACTGGTTTGATCTGAAAGCTAAGACAGGTTAAAACTTTTACTCTTTTTCTCGCACCATTTTACTGCCCTGTATATCTTTGCATAATTGCAGGATTATAATGCTTGGTACTTAATGAGATTCAAATTCAAAATTTTCACAAGAAGGGTATCATTTACAGAATTTTTTTTCCAATGCCTTTTTATGAATATCATACATTAGAATATGTATGATATTCAATTTTATAAATCAATTATTTAGATCCAACTCCCTCCTCTTGAATACGTCGAATACCGAAACGACTCTGATGAAGGTAACGACGAAAAGGTGGAGAAGAATATAAAAACAAGTGTTTAACGGGCGCGTGCGGCTGGTCAGCGGCCGGCAGCTGGACCGTGACTACTTATTTTTATTGTAACCACTCTCGTACACGCGTCTGAAAGAAACTGGCTCGGATGGAGTATATAAGCTGTTGGTCTGCCGCTGCTGCTCCCCTCAAGAAAGATCCTTGGACGATTTCGCTCGTGGATCGCCAGCTGTTGATCCGTAACAGGGAGAGCAGGAGTCAAGGCACTAAATAAAAAGAGGATGATGATCTTGTCTGAACCGCGCCTTCAGCGCTAAGTAATCACTCATAATTTCATGGAAACTTCACACCGGGATTTCCCATGGAAACAAAATAGTCATAATAGCCAACGATCGGGAGTACTAACGTCTATTCCTCTAAGCTATAGCTACAGTTTCTATTGTCGCTGTATAATCTATACGTAGTAACGCAAAACGTTTAAATGCTCTCAGGATTTATTAGTCATATTTTTTTGAGTTGTTTTTAGTGTACTAGGAACTCCAGTCGCTTATACACATACAGCGAAGTAAGCGACAATGGGTGCGACAGGCCCACGGCGCATATCGTCTGCAGGGGAAGTGGTCTGCGGCTAAATCGGTCGCCTCGCCGGCAACGTATCGGATATTCCGTCCGGATGACGATTCGATATGTTCTCGGGAGCGTGCTTCGTCTTCGAGAGAGCCCAGCAGCGAGGCTGCTCGATTCACCATGTTTGTATAGGACCACTGCTTTTGCTGCTGCTGCTGCTGCTACTATTGATGATGATGATGATAATGATGATGATGATGCTTGTGCTCCTGTTGCTGGATTCAATTGGCAGTCGTGTCAGGTGCACGCTGAATTCTTATGCTAATGCGAGAAAGGAACCGGGAGAAAACAATACAGAGACACCGGGATACGAGAGTGATGCGTAGTGTACATCGTCCATCGTACCTACATGGTATATACAGCCAAAGAACTTTTGGAAAATCCTGAATAGGCTATGACGCGAACTCTCGTTCTTATCGCCGTTTACTCCCTAAATTTATTGCCTTACTCACTATTTTTATGCACTTTTACAGTACAATAGCAGAAAAGCGTTATTTGATATTGTGAATGTCTCTCGACTATCTTTAACATGCCGCAAAGGTTTATCTATCCAGAGATTAGTTGTAATTAGTACCTTTTGCTGAATAGGGAGATATATGTACTTACAATAACTTTGATTAATAATTTCGATTATCGATAATCAAGACGAGATCAGAGTATCGAACAATTAAATTTAAAGTCTGTGTATGTGCACGTGGAGCTTCCGGTGAAGAACGCACGAGAAGTCGTCAGAGCCAGCTTACGGTATCGGTTGCTTCCGGTCACTCGTGTAACGTCTTGGCCCTAGCGGCAACGGAACTGCAGCCGAAACACACGTCTCCTGAGCTCGATCCATCCTTTCTCGGCAGGCCCACTCCTTATTTGGTATAGTGCCAGAAGTTATTCAGTCGAGTGTCTGTAATGATAATAAAATCATTCATGAGAAGTGCCTCAAGACATAATCGCACGCAAACCTAAAGTACGCACCCTAACGAGATGTCATTTCCCTGCTCCTTCGGGATACTTCTTTTCACCGTATATTTTTAATCGAATGATAATTGCTACCAATTTAAAAATCTTAATTGGGATTGAAGTGCTCATAAAAATAAATCTCTTATCCCACTCTGAAATTTACATATGTTGCGTGAAAGATTCTCAGTGTTTTTTTTTTTTTTTTTTCATAAAAATAGAATTGTAATTAAAGTCGGAAAAAGCGCTTGAAAAAACACTTTAACAATTTCGGCACCAAACTACATCATTTTTCCTGAAAAGTTGATACTTTTTTACATAAGAATACGTCGTGATCTTACATTTTTCGGGAACTATTAATTGAAATGATGTTCCTAAAATCGCGATAATTCAATACCTTCAGGGAACTTGCAGGGTAGCCGAGAAAAAAATCTGAAAAAATTCGAGCGACCTCTACTGAGGGTATACTGGACATAGAAAAAGTTACAGCTCTATCGTAGAGGGAAGGTGCAAATTCTTGTAAATAATTGGTGGAATCACCCGTATAGATGAATAAAAAATCTCTTTTAGCTCGACACAAGAATGGATACCGTCGGATTTCAGAGAAAGGATCGCGTACCAAAAGTAGGGGAAGACGTGGAACTCAGCGGCAAGCACGTTCTATACGTAACGGTCACCGTCGTTCTGCCTCGCCAGGACAGATGAGTGTAGCATTTCCCATATTGTCATCGTAATACGGGTAAAAGGAAGCGGCGATTGTTCCTCGCAGTAGGCGTAGAGAGGCTTCGACCAACGCTACGCTCAAACAAAAATTATATATTTCGCATCGGGTGTCCGAGAGAGTCGTCGGTATGTGCGCGGAGAAAATAAGGAATCGCTCTCTCTAGCGGGCGGCTACCGTACTTATATTGTAGCAAGTGCGGCAGAGGAGCGTATAGCCCGTGAGTAGTGGAGCGTAAACGACGGAGAGCTATACGATGTGCAACTGGTTGTCATATGTTAGACGGGTGGATGATGTCGATCGTGGCGCTCCACGCGATTTTTCCGTATACTTATATCGCGAAATACCCGGAGACGAGGGAAAGAATCGTAACAGCAGCAGCAGCAGCAGCAGCGGCAGCGGCCACTCTTGGGTGGATATGGTTACTGTTGTGTAGATGTCAAGTAGTCATATCGGATCCGTATAACAGCAGAGTGCATGCGAAACGGTACTTCTCTTTGCCAAGAAGATCGTCAAGTAGACTCGCTGCAGAGGTGGAATATTTTGTTCGCTTGAGAGCTTTCCACAAAGAGCTTATCCGCTCGCAAGGCGACTCGAGAGGAGAGAAAAAAACGTATCCGAAGAACGAGAATAGCTCGAGAGAGGGATAGATGGTAATTCGCCGAGCGCTCTCCTACCTCGGAGTTGGAGAGCAGCTTGGGAGCCTCCGAGAGGTTTCCCACCTTTTACGGTTTCCCTTCGTAGCCCCGCTGCCCCCGGCGAGAATCAACACCAGCAACAGCCGCAGCAGCACCACCGCTGACGCTCTAATATTTCTTGTTATCCCTCCCGGAGACATAATTACTTAATCCTTAGATAAACTCCATTCAAAAAGGTTTTATTGAAAGTTGGCTTTTTTTTTCATACGAAACTGATTCTACAATAGTGAATCCATGGTGAAAAAATGTTTTCATCAATTACCTCCTAGTTATGCACATCCAGCAGAGATACTTGTGTATAATGTATATTTATTGAAATAGCGCACACCCTGAGGTTACTAATAACCGTACTGACAGGACAGAGAGAAAGTCTGCCGATCATTTCATCCGCGATATGTCGATCTACCGATCAATCATAGCTCCGGGATATAAAAAAAACTTTATGTTATAACCCCATCCCGCTCCCAATGTGTCTTCACAAGGTCGAACGGTGCAAATGAATCGTTCTCTATTTATTTACTTTTCACACGTGAGATCGAACGTTTTTCACGCTATGCCTTATTAAGGAATTAAAAAAATTAGTTTACGTATCATCTCCGTTCTTATTTGCAATATGCCAGAATGATGTCTCAGCATTGATATTTACCTGTCGGATTCGATTTACCTCTGTGGCCGTAACCAGTTAAATTTGGCCGGAAAACGTTGTTCTTTCAATAATACTTTGTAGTTATGCAGATCCACTGGGGATACTCGTGTACAATGTGTATTAACACGAAGGAACGAGCACAGCGAGGTTACAAAAAACGTACGGAGAGGAGAGAGAGGATGCACAGTCTGCCGATCTCTTGATCCGATTAACTCCCACCGGGTGCGTCCAACCGCGTTCCGCGCTAACCACGTCCGATCGTCCCGTCTCCGTTTTGCCGACGAAGCGATGCGATATACGCGATATATGCGATGTTCGCGGGCACAGTGCTTCTCTCCTCCCGGTCTCTTTCGCTTCTCTCTCGCTCGGGTCGTCCTTCGGTCTCTTCCCCGCTGTAGGCATCAGAGAACTCCTCGCGGATGCTCGCTTCCCTCCTAACGTTCCGTCTCCGTTCTTTGCCGTCCGTCGGGTGCGCGATAGAGCGAGAGGCCAATACAGGTACGCGTAGCATCTCTTCTCGGTCTCTCGGTCCCCTTCGTTCTGTGAAAGAGTTCGCAGCCTATAATTCCAAGTTACCGCTGCCGGTGTGCCCTGTGGCTTGTTATCCGTAACAAACGCTGTGTTTTGACCTCACTTCGATATTCAGGGTAATAAGAGCACCAATTAACCAACGCCGACTGATGAGAACTGCACAGTATATTTTGTAGGCTTGACTTCGGAAACTCGAGCAACTCTACAATTTTACCTAAGTTACACAGTTTTTGTTACACACAGGAACACAACATGGAACCTTACATATTGCTGTCCCATTATTTCTAATCTTTTGCAAATCCCTATCTATTCTTCACATGTAAACAAAGTTTTCTATGTGAGGAAAAAAGAATATCACATATGATAGTTATCGATATTTATCTCAGTATGGATCTTGAGAATAATCGTAAAACTGAAAACGATCAACTCGATTTTTATTCACGTGCTTCGGTACCCTAGTTAATAATTTTCAGATATTCATTAACGCTATTTGAAAACCAACACGATGCACCTTATTACTTTTATTGTAAGCATCAATAGTCGCGACTCTTATACGTCGTGAGGAATTTCCCAAAAATTGTTCTCGATTACGAAAATAGAGGTGGCGGCACGACTAGTCAACGTTGACGCGGTTTTAACAACGCGGAGGCGGGTGTACCTACGTAGCAGGTGGTACACAGTACACAGAGCGTACTCATATATACCTATATAAACATAAATACGTGTATGTCTGCATATATATATATAGAGAAAATTCAACGTTACGGCGTAGTGAGCCACGCAGAGAGGAACACGCAGGTGATACGGGTAGGCCGAACGCGACGGCGGGGGCTCCATACCCTCATAGAGATACAGAGAGGGCGAATACGTAGAACGCACGGGCAAGAGAAAGAGGGGGAGAGAGAGAGAGAGAGAGAATTGTGCACGATCTCTCTGTTACGTTACCTATATGGTAGATAGTAACGTTCACGCTGCTGCAGATACAGCGTATAGTAACGAGCAACTGTGATAACGTAAGCGCTATGATGCTAGCCACCACCAAACGTACTTACATATATATATGTTATATATATATAGAACAGCTATAATGTACATTTATTTTTCAGTGTATCCCGCGATGTTGCGGGTTGGTTTGCGATGTGTGAGAGGGCGCGTGAGTCTCGTCGCACGCACGAACGAGGTGTGCGTACGAACGAGGGGACAGGCCGACAGAGATAAAGAGCACTTCCGGAGAAACGCGCGAGCCAACGAGTGAGCGGGAAACTGAAAACCCTCTACCGGCCGAAGGCTTGTGAGTATCTGTCGCTGATGGTGATGCCGGCAAGCGCAGGGGCACACAGCCGCGTGTATATGCTACACTACGGTGTATTATAGAATATATATGTATATAGTACGGATAGAGCGAGGTACGTATGCTCACGAGCTCGAGCCAGGAGGAGAACACCCGCGGGAGAGAGTCACACCTGAGTGCCCACGCTTCCTCTTATCCGACGTTGACTGCCTGGCTGCGTTGCTCGTTCCCTCCGCTCTGTCGCTGCTGCCAAGAGGAGCAGAAGCAGCCTTCTGTCTTTGCGGACGCGAGGGCTCTCCGCACCGGAATATATGATTCATTCTCAAAAGTCACTCTCTGTGTCCGACGGCCATTCGGGAATGAGTGGTTCTCGTGAGAGCACTTACTACCTCCTGTCCTTCCGGTTGTAATTAATTTCATTTCGGACCAACTTTATACCCTTTATCTCAAAGTCCAGAAGGATGTGGTCTTTTTTTCTGGGTTAAAGGAAGAGGAGGATGGGAAGGAACGGAATGAGACGTATATTTCCTCGACGCTGCCTTTAGGCAGGATTTTCAAAAGTCACTGCGCTTACAAATAATTGAGAAAATTAAAAACAATTATTGGAAACTACGCAAGTACGCTCTACTTGAATCAACAGTTAAATTTTCAGAAGCGCATTACTGACATTATAATTTTTTTAATGAATGCTTTTTGTGCAAGTGACCAGCCGGTGCTGTACTAAGTACCACAACTAATCACGTCTTTGGCGTCGACAGGACGAGAGTGCTGACTATCTTTCCTTCCGGTTGCAATTACTGTTATTTCAAGTTTATACCGGTTATCTCAGGGTCCAGTCGAATGTAGTTTTTGTCCTTTCTGGTAAAAAGATGCTAAGCATATAGAAAAAAGAGAAAAGCCCCCGTCCTTGAAAAATGCTCTTCTGGTGCAGTTTATATACGAGCACAAAATAATTCGCAAAAGTCGTCGCGTCCGAGGAATATCCGGGAATGAGTGGTACTCTCACGATTGCCAGTGTTACTCCTTTACATCCGGTCATAATTAATTCAATTTGCTCGCAACATTCCCCTTTATCTCAGTCGACTACCTTTTCTTTATCTTTCCTCGACAAAGAGCAAAGAAGGATGTAAAAAAAAAGAAGAAGAAGAAGAAGCAATCCTCTTACTCACGAAAATTATACCTGACGCGATATGCTCTTTTGTTTACGTTTGACGAGGGATAAAGAACGATATAATGAAGGATGTTTCCGAAGGAGGAGGAAGAAGCAGAAAGGGGATGTCCTCCACTATATCTCCGGACGTAATTCGCCTTAATCGAAGGAGGATGTGGAGTCGGTTAAACCGAAGTCAGTCAGTCTCACTGGAACGTCAGCTGCCCGGATGTCTCCCCCGTCTGCGAGACCTCGTGTCTGAGCTGCTGCTGCTGCTGCTGCTGCTGCTGCTTCTGCTGCTTCTGCTGGCGCTGGTGCTGCTGTACAGAGGGAACGTCCAGGAGCACCCATGTGAGACACCTTCTCCTTCGTGCCTGACTTCGGTTGCCTGACTCGCTCTTCTTATTCTTCTTGCTATACTGTAACGTACTATAATAGCCATTCTCTTGTGATCCTGCTGGCGTTGTACTTGCCGACTATCCGCACTTGTATACACGAGTCTTCTATTTCCCTCAAAGTGGACCGACTTGTAATAGAGCATTGGGCATTATCTCTTCGAAATCATATGTGCTTCGTCAGCATTTGCTCTCGAGTCTATGGACATCATCGCTTCCTGAAATCTGATAAGTCTCTCGCTCATTCTCCGGACGACCTTGTCCCCGATTACGCGAATGCGTGACTGTTTCCACACGCGAGACTCCATAACGCTGCATCACAAATATTATCAGTGATCCCTCGCGGTCTAGACGCCTCTTTTGCTGTTCGACGCCACTCGAGATGATCGGTATGCGACATTGCACTTACAATAATAATATGCTGTTTTTTTTGTACGTATACGCGGAAGGGAGTGAGACAACATGGACCTCTTGGGATATTTTAGGACATGTCTGAATTTTATGATCATGGCAACTATTTTTGGGGCTACGAATACATTTCTCTATAGAAGGCTAAATGGACGGCTAAATGGAGATTTCCGAATTTGAAGATGATGAAAAAAAATTTTAGAGGAGTAAGTGAACCATAATATGAGACATGATGGCATAATATAGTGAAAATTGATTCATTGTCGTTTTTACTAATCTAAGAGTTTGAGGATGACAAAATTGTATTTCGGGTAAAATATGTAAAAAATTTCCAAAAATCTGAAAAAACGAACGAACCCGTAACTACGTAATAAGGTCCTGATTGGCAACTCTGCATAATCTATTGATAATTATATGTAAGCTACGCAGTGTATTACAGAAAAAATAATAACAATGTAAAATTGTTATTAAAGAAATACAATTCAATCTCTTAATCAGTTGGTTTAACCCCCGACGTCCGCCCAAGTCCAATTTATCATGCACTTCTCTATATATGTCAATGATATCAAGTTTAAATATCTTGATATAAGCATTGTCGAGAAGAGAATCGGTCTCTCGTTACTTTCTCGTCTCGTTGTATCTCGACGTTACGAGAGGGAACGTTCTCTGCTGCTCCAGGGTCGCTTCCTGAAAGACGATCAGAGGTGCGACCTTGTGAGTTATGAAAACGTATGCGGATAACACGAGATAGCGTCTAGACACTTCTCGCAACAGCCATACGAGATTATCCAAAACAAGAGTTTCACGATTTCGCGAACACTGCAGAATCTTCAGGAGCTTGAGCCTTCTCATTCGTAACGATAATTATACACCCGCAAAGAGAGACGTCTCGAAATAATCATGCAGCGCTGTACTTTATTAACATAGTACTTATATGTATATATGTACATATGTATCATTGTATATATATATGTATATATCAAGAAACGCGGCGCCGAGTATAAATATACATTCGTGCTTGTATTACCGGAAAAAAACGAAGAATGCAGCAACTAGTATAGAGGCTGACTTTGCTAACATGATCGCACGGATGATGACGACTAGGAGGAGGAGAAGGAGGAGGAGGAGGAGTGTAACGGCGACAAACTGCAAAAGCTCTCTGTTACCAGTCTCTTTATCTGTTTTTTCGGAAGTACTCTCGTATGACGGTGGCAGCCGGCGATTGGTACCGCGACCACTGTCGCTGATGACACTAATACCAAAGCGCGATATATCGAGGAACTATGTATTGTCGTACGAATGATTATTTAGCGAAGTGAGAATAGAGTGTATGTATACGTATATGTACATGCCGATACGAGGAGGTCACGTCTCGTGTTCGGAGGGGGAAGCGCGAATGAGTATGAGAAAGAGAGTGAGAGTGGACGGCAGGAGAAAATTTAGAGGGAATGGGAGAACGAAATAATTTTTTTAACGTAAAAAGAATATCAAAAAATCAAAATATATTTGGAAACAATTGTTATTGTCATCTGGTAATATGGAACTGTTATTTGTTAACAAGGGTGAGACCTTTTACAATTATTTTGACCATATTCATTGAGGATTCTGTATATATATCGTTACGACCAAACTAAATAACGACACGGATTTTTTCTTGTGGGATGGATATTATTAATTACAGGCGATTGTTATTGTCTCAATTTATATATATTACACGTCTGTTCAGTGTCAACGATTAGTAAAGTCTCTCTTCACCGTGAAGTTGATCATCATCTATTCGTCGTCTGTCGATCGTCATATTGTGTGTTCCTATAAATCTTAATCTCAGTGTTAACAATTTAACGAAAATCACTGCCTTGGCAGGTGTACAAATTTGTAATTTTACTGCATTCGTATGGTAAAATTAATACAACAGCTAATGAATGAAAATTCCGGTAATGTTAGTTCATATACATTTTTGTAATACTCGAGTATCAAATTTAACATACCAGTTTATGAATGAAACTTTCGACAGTGGAAATTCTTTAAAAATTTTTGACAGTACGAAACATGCGTAAGATTCAGTTGACGCAGTGTGGATACTGCAGTGAAGACGATGACGCGGGAAGCGAGGGTGGCATCGGTCGAGGCGACGACGAGGTGGAGCGGGTTAAAAGAAAGAGAAAGAAAAGTTTGAACCGAGTAGTGGGAGTACCATTCCCTATAACCGGAGGAGGCAGCGGGGGAGGGGCATGTCCTGTCAGCACCATTTCGAGTTCAACGATCTTGGATGCGGTGGGCACCGTCGTTGTATCCGCGCCATACTCCACTCGACATACTCTTTTTTTCCTTTTCTTTTCTTTCATTTCATTTGTCATATGTGTAATGACATTTTTCCACTTTTAAACGACTTTTATGATTTTTCAAAGATTCTTCAGGAGTATCTCATTACTATCAGCGTGTAATGACATTTTTCGACTCTGACACGACTTTAATGACCCGCCGAAATAATGTTCACGAGCATCTCATTACAATCAGCGTCTAATGACATTTTTCGAGTACAACGAGAGTGCACCATTATGCAATTTGGAATACACGACCGAGAGCACGAGATAAAATCTCGTCGACGGTCATTAGAAGAAATGAGAGAAAGCCACAAATTTCCAATTTGTTAAATAGGTCATTAGTAGATTGTAAGGAGTGCGCTACCGTTAGAGATTTTCCAAAGAATTATTTGAAAGTCTGTCGACATGTTATTCTCGGCCGTGTACGCGTGGATTATTATATCTCTCGCGGACAATTGCAAGAGCCTCACTAACCAGTGGGCCAAGGTCGATCGCGCCAAGATATTAACCTAGACAACGTACGAGAAGTAGACAAGTGGGAAATATACGAGAAGAATCCAGTAGCATTTCCCCTTGATCTCGTGAACCTATAATGTGAACAAAATCATCACGGCAAGGGTTTATTTATCTCATCCTAACGTTCTCCCGATCTTTATGATTGTTCACATGGACAGGCGCCTTATTAAAATTCGATATTAAACTGTGTTGTCTATAGAATAGAAAGAAAATGTTTAGAAATACATTAACAGGAGCGAACTGTCAATTAATACATTAGTAATATTGTTTTTCACTTCCATATTCATTCTATGACATATTCGAAAAAAATTATTTGTCTCGATATATGAAATATATCGCGTATACTTCATTATCATATATCACGCCGAAGAAAAAAGTATATATGGAACAAATATGTTTGAATATATCGTATCGACAACTTCCATATGCTGCATATATGTGTGAAAATTTACATGTGCAAAATATTTCATGTGCGTTTAGAACGAAAAAGTTTTATATGTCAAATGTACCGTGCATATATTTATATATTCATATAAGGATTTTATGTAGGAGCTTCGTGATAACATGTGTATAACTATGAATTAGTTAAGTGTGCTCCAGTTATAATGTTGTAACAACATTATTGCTCCCGGCAATGCGCAAAGTGTTTCTGCAGTGCACTCTTAAGGGGGGTCAGGGATGACTCAGCCTCACTGACTAATCCCCCGACCACCTCCGCAGCACTTTCAGAATCGATAATCCGGCGACTTACCTATTCACACTGCGTACCGATAATTCCGGGGATTCCCTAATAGTTATGAAATCTCCAATCCAATTTCCTGTTGCGTTGATCCGAACGAATTCAGTGGAAGTCGAGTCGAAAATCGGCAATCAGTTGAAACAGAGAAAGAGAGAGAGAGAGAGAGGGGAAATTTGTCACAAAGTGTGGCATGTGTTATATGTAGGAGCCCGAAGGAGGGGATTTGGCGAGAGAGAAGCGCGAGGGTATTTGGATAGGAAAGCACCCCTCGTTGGCAAGATAGCGGAGGGCTGGCTGTCCAACCTAACCTGAGCCGGTTCTTCTCGCGCTGGCATCGTGATATGCTTTCGGGTGGCTTCTACCTCGAGAAGTGAAGAGAAGAGGAGGAACAGCACATCGGCGATTCAGCCAACTAGTAGATAGATATATGAGGTATTCTACGTCAGTTGAGCCACAATATTTTCGTAACTTCTCAGATTTTAACTCGACTTATCCATATTTGAATACGAAGTTGCTAAAAATATCAGAAAGTTCCCGCCATTTGTGGGCCATTTTTGAGAAATGTTTGCTTTGTACAATACCAGCTTTTAAGAATACGCTACCGTGAAGTTAATATTTACTTATTTAGCTTTTGGTTCTGTATTGTTTTGTAAAACCTAAAACGATTTTTGAGAGGACCGAGTCACCTAAACAAAGTCATAAGGGAAAAAATGCTGTAAATGCCACACTTCTTTCGAAAATTCAAACCTCATTAGAAACTTAGTAAGCATTATAATTTTGCATGAACGTACTCATCGGAATTGTGTGAGCTAAAAAGTAAGAAATTTCACTTATCTTCAATCTATCTCTACTAATGAATCACAAATAAATAGCTAATAATAAAATTGAGATAATTGTTGCCAATTTGAGAAAATACACAAAAATGAGTGAGAGTTTTCGAAAATTTGCGTTATACAGAGCATACTCGAAAAAATTCAGTACCAAACTTTTGAAAAATTGAGCGATTATAGTGAAGGGTTAAAAAATTATACCACAAAATAACAAAATAATCTGAAACCCAAGTTGACGCTCTTAAAGATATTAAAAATAAGCGCAAACTCTCTCCGTAGATCTACTAAAATGTGTCCGTGTATGCATAGCTTTAAAAAAACGTGGCTGACGGAGAATGCCTGGATAGACCGGCGAGAGGGCGAGAGGGCGAGAGGGCGAGAGGCCGAGTGGGTAAGCGGGCGGCTGCGGTTCCGGGAAGGTAGCTCGGAACTCCCGGGGCCGATGGCTCGCAGCCCGCCGGGCCCGGTAGCCGGACGACGTCGGCGGCGGCAGCAGCGACGACGACGACGACGACGACGATGACGACCGAGTAGAGCCTGGCAAGCGGCTCTCCGGACGACTGGGCGAGCTAATGTGGGCGGCTGTGGGGGTTGCGGAGAGATTGGGGTGAAGCCTGCCGCTGGCGATCCGACGAGGGCGAGAGAAAAAAGGAGAGAGCATCGGACACGAAAAGCGAGATAGCGCGGCAGAAGAAACGAGAGGGTGAATAGTGGTAGTAGTAGTAGTAGTAGTAGTCGTTGTTGATGCTTCCACCGGTAACTCTGGTGACGTTTTAGCTTGATGCAGAGGGAGAAGGAGAAAGAGAAAGAAAGGAGAAGCAAGAGAGTCAGCTCACCGTGACCGCCCAGGTATTGACCCGTTGCCAGCTCCCTCCGCGTAACCTGGCAACCGTTTGCACCCAACACACCTATGAAACCTTGGAGATCTGACTTCTAGAGCGAGGGAGTGAGCCAGCGGACGTGGCAGCGGTAAAGACGGGGCGGGGATTCGGCCCCGGATCGCGACGATCCGGGACGTTCAATTCTTCCGGGCGAAAAAACAAACCAAAAACACACAAAAAACACTCACGCAGATAAGAGTAATGAAAAAAAGACGTTGTCCTCTTCCTCGTATTATTCCGCAAGGAAATAATCTCCGATGAAATATTGAATCTGTCGATGGTTTTTAGGCTCAAATGTCATTTGGAAATCACGTAAGGCTTTGATGGACCTCAACTCCTCTGCAATATGAAATTTTAGTCAATGTAAACAAAACAAAAATATTATATCTTATTCTCTTTTTTTTATCATCTTTTCCATTTATATTTTCGTTTTGTCATTCCTTTTCTCGGAGACTTTTTCAGAGTGTTTCACGCAGCCACTCTTCGGTAATGTATTACCGAAAAGTGATGCGGGCTCAAGCTGCGGGTTCAGAGAAACAACGGCAACTCCAACTGCGATATAGACGATTTTTCAAGACTTTGGGCTGTACAAATGATTGAAGAAAATAAAAATATCTCGCAAATACGAGAATATCTCAAATTGATGAGATCACATGTTATTACTTAAAGTGCAAGAAGTATACGAGATCAAAGTAGATGGGGATAAATGGGTAGATGGCGTATGAACGATAAATATCTTCGAATATCATTAACCCGTTTTCCGATGAATATTTTTATTCGTAATAAGCTCGCCTCGACAAATCTTAAGCGGGTAACGATGTAAGACCACTGGGGAGCCACAAGCCGGCAGCAGTTCCACAGTCGTCAATTGCAAAACCCTTACCCGTACTTGTGGCATTGCAAAGAGAATATCTAACAGTGAGAAGAGGACGTATCGTACTTGAAGAGAACACAAAGTGTACGAGGTCGGAGTAGATGGGTAGAGGACCACTATTATTATATGAATAGTAAATTGGCCAATCGAGAGGGGTGCGGTTGTGGCTGGAGTCGCTGGGCCCGGGTTGCCAGGCTACCAAAACCACCCACACTGGTGGCCGGTGCACGTTCTCTTCTCTTTCCTCCTCGCTATCCCTCCTCTCCCATTCGCGAACGCTCGACACGTGTCTGTGCGTTCTTCGCTAGCTCCCTTCCTACCTACCTACCTACAACATATACACACACACACACACACAGACCTCTATATACATATATACTTATCTGCCAGTAGAGAGAGAGTACGATGGTCCTCCCTGTCGGTGTATTACGTCCGGAGAGGTAAAATCAGCCAGGCAGACCGAGAGAGTCGAGGGAGCAGAGGAGTTGGATCAATACCTGCGGAGACCGAGGTCTCTCTACACTCTCGTCGCATACCCTCTCTCTCTCTCTCTCTCGTTCTCTCTCTCCCTGTGGACGAGGCTCATTCACTCCCCGGTGTGTTATGCCTACATCTCTATATCTATATCTATAAAAAGATATTCGTATATATTTATATATATATATACACACGTGAAGCATATAGTTATATACATTAATGTTTTCCAACGGCTGGAAGGTATCTCTTCTGCGAAATATACGGCTATGCGTGTATATATATATACTTTGAAAGGGAATTCGTTCGTTGGCTCTCTCTCTCCTTCTTGCGAAAAATGCTCCAATGCCCGTGCCCGGATATCCTGGCAGCGCGCCGCCATTGCTCTCCACCCTCCTGCTCTGGCACTGCGACTCTGACGAAGGGGGTGGTTTTCTCGCGCTGGCCTGGTTCCACTCTGCCTATCTCCTGGTTCTCCGCTTCTCCCCGGGGATACCGAGAAATTACGAGAATTGGTTTACACCTCCCTGCTTTCCCCTTGCTCGACCCTGATGTTCTATCTCTGCCTTCCTGTCTGCACGCTCTGTGGTGGATATTTATATTGAATAACGGGGACTACAAACATTGCACAAAGAAATCTGGTACTCGTACTATGTATTAGTGGACGAAGTGACTGATTATATTGAAATTAGTCAGTTCTCATGAATGCTACATAATATTAAATGTTGATATTTAGACCGTATGTATTGCGAAAGAAATCTAATATCGGTGACTATATATAGTACATTGAAATACATTCAACTATATTTTTGAAGCTTCCATAGATATTGCAACCAGTCAGTTCTTAAGATAACCCCGTTTTCAAGGGAAGTTAGGGGAGAACAGTATTAAGTCTAGAAAACAAACTTTGAAACGTTAAAACAAATGTCAGTTGTGGTAATCATGAAATTCATTACTGACCCAACTTCCCAAAGCTTTCGTGAACTACTTTTGACCAGAACACACATTATCAATCTTTTTGGTAACCAACACTATGTCAAAGACTAAAAATAGTTAGGAGCAATCACTTTGTAAGATCATTGTACTTAGTTGAAATTGTTAACTGAAATATGGACTCTGACGGTGTCACGTAAATTCCAGGATCCATCCATTTTTATTGGAAATACTTGCCAGGGCTAAATTTGCACTCTAGATTTGGATGAACAACTTTTTTAACGTTTTGTCTCCTTCTTGTGATATTTGGAAAAGATATATGTATTTTGAAAATTAGTAAATGATCCACAAGTAATTTCCCCCTATGTTTAAAATTGCCAAACAGTGAAGTTCCATCAATGCATCCTGTATTTTTATTTAAAAAACGAGCAAACGCATGTCCACGTGAAAAAATTTTGTTGTTGCTACTATTTTTATTATTAAAATTGGAATAACTATAAAAATCGTCGAGTGGACCAGCAATTAACAGTAGCTATACTCATAGTTGCCACGATTTCTCCGACTGAACGTAACGAGGTATACACGTGTATATCTCATGAACCAAGGAGACAAGGCAGACTCTCCATCCTCTGAGATCATTTCGCAAAGTTGAAACGATAACATCTATTTAGATGAGAGGAAGCGACCAAGGTCTTCGTGGCAGCAAATACCTCTTCGCCTTCCTCCATCGTCAGTGAGTCTAATTCTTGCTCTCTCGTTGGATATATATAGTAGCGAGGATTCTGCGCGGGTAAATGAGAATGAGAGAGACGGATCAGCGAGGCGGAACGAGCAGCGCGAACCAACAGTCCTTCGCATTGTTCTGCCACAGGAATAAATACTAATTCTGCTAAACCCACGCCTGGGCTCTTGTCTAGCTCTCGCGTTCACCAGAAAACGCGTCCAGCCATATATACTATACATATACTATATAACCATAGTCAAATGTATATATATCCATCCACGGACTATATGTCAGTGCCGATTGACTACAACATGAATTCGCCTCTTATGTACAGTGTGTACATAAGACTTGAGGTAGTTTTGTCGCTGAGTGTTTATTTCGCATAAGTTCGAGAAACGGGACAGAAAAATGCAAATACTTCTCGATGCTATATAAATCTGAAAAAAATCACGCTTATATCACGAAGATACCGAAAAAAAATCATTATGCATAATAATGATTCGAAATATTATTAACAAATTATTGTAGAAACTAATTGATTAACACTCTTCGCGACAACTTCATTTTTTTCCAAAATAATTCCTTCTTTTCAATTAGTCACGAATTTTTTTCAGAATTCCTAATTTGTTTTGAATTTTGTGTTTTTCCACACATTTGTTCTGTATTTGAAAAAAATTCAGAGCAACTAATTTGAAAAAATTCTTTACGAATCATTTTTGTAAAAGAGAAAAGTTGACGTTCATCAATTTTTCGATAACATTTCGGAATTATTATTATGGAAAATTAATCTTTTTAGTACCTTCAACGAGCATGAATTTTTTCATATTTTTATACCATCGAAAGGATATTTGTAAGTTTGTCTAATTTTTCTCGAAGTTGTGCGAAAAGAAGACCAGGCGACAGAAGTACCTTAAGCTAAAACACAGTAGACCAGTTCCCACGAACTTGGCCGACGGTCGCGAGAGCACGCAAATTCACGGTAACGGTATGTTTCCCCGATCGCTTCGAGTCTTGCTCGTGTCTATGTTTATGTTTATACCCGATTGGTCCGTATGTCTGTCTGTCTGCATGTCCGGCAAACCGTTTGGACTATGCGGAATATAACCACCGAAGTATAATTATATTATATCGTGGCGTGCTGTCACGAGAGAAGAGGCTCGGGCGACTCGAAACTATACGAAATAACGAGAAGGTTTCCGAGAGAGCTTTGGCGCACGAGCTCTCGCTGCACCACCACTCATTAGCTGCATTCCGAGTCGTTGTGCTGCACGGCTGACTCATCGCTAATGCACCTCGCCCGAGCGGACTCTCGGGAAAATCTGTCTCCGCTATATTGCTCCGCTATGGTATATACGCGTCTGCATTTTTCTCCGTACAGTAATGTGACAATTAGTCGTGGAAGCAAATTGTAGGGCAATAAAATCGCTCGGTTGAAAGTTGAGGAAAAAAAATCGGGCACTTTGTCTCCGCTAATTCCGTGTATCGTTGTCACATTTATCAGAACCTCGCAAGCTTTACATTTTATTTAACAAATATTTATCTCATTATTTACTTGATAGTTGTTATTTAGGATAGACTTTTAGAGTTAAAACGGAAAAAAAACACGGACATATTCTTGAAAAAAATGAGTTGTTGAAAAGTTTTATAATTTTTTAGAGTGTAATTTTTTTGACCTGCATCTTTTCGAATTCGTCCCAAAAGGTGAAAATTAAATTAAAACACCCGTAATTTGTGATAAGATCCGTTTCATATTTCGAGTAATTCGAAAAATATCGCAATTGTGTAACCTCTAAAGTAACTATTAAACAATGACAAAAAATAATATTCCTGGTCATGAGAAAAAACTGTAACTCTAATCTCCATACAGTAATGTGACAATCCTATGAGTAAATCGTGTGACAATAAAAGTGGGGAAGGTTGCTCTAAATAATCTATATCCGAGCGTAGCGGCCCCGCCACTCAATTAGAAGTTGCGGAAAAAAAACAGTAGGAATCTCTGACAGTCGTACAGCGTAATAGTCTGGATTTTTCAATCGCGGCCAGTGCTCGCACTACGGTTCTCACAGAGAGGAGAGGGAAAAGGGGCTATTAGAGTAGAACTCGAACGCGTATAGTCTCTGGCCACGAGGAACTCAAGTTGCCGCTTGGGAGTAAATCGATCGTCGTCAATATCGTCATCATCCGGTCAGGGCGTCAGTATAAATGTTTCACGAGCGCAACTTCGTTATTCCGAGATTTCAAAAGCTTCGACGCTTACAATTATCGACCTCGTCCTCCTGTTATGGTTTCTCTCTTCCTTTTGTTCATTTTTTTTTGGTCAACTCCCAAGCTTTTCGCCCGATTTTTTTTTATCGAGCGATCATGTCGCCGTCGTTGCCGCTGTGCGCTCGTCGCTTATACTTGCACCACAGTAGGACGAATAACAGGATATACGGTGTCCGATGTACATCCTCTCCTCTTGCTCTTCTTCTTCTTCGTGCTCTCTGCCTCTGTCTCGTCTACCTTTGCTCTCCGGACGTTCGGTGTCGGTGTTTCTGCGCTTCTGTTCCTATATATGCATATAGATATAGTACAGGTGGGTATACCGCGCTCGTCCGTTATCGACCACTTGGCGAACTCGCTGCAACACACAATGACACGACACAGTTATAACCAAACGCCCAAGCGAGTCAGAGAGAATTCGCTAATACAGAATCGAGACACGCAGCGAAACGTACATTCCGGATAAAAAATAATCTAATTTCGTTAAGAATATCAAAATTAATTTTTATCTCGAAATGTAGGATATCGATACATAAAATATATAAAAGATGGTCTTTTAATATTTTTCCAAGCAACTGTCTCCTCCCCTGTACGATAAATATGTTTTTGGCAATCTGCGCTTATTTAAAATAATTGTTTGTCAAAAATTAGAGAAAGCTCTGTCTTCGTGAAAAGTTTCTTTTGCCAGTGTTAATGTCACTTGAAATGGTCCAAAACATCGAGAACAGAGGTTAAGAAAAAAAAAGATAAAAAATTTGAAACCCTTAAGGTTTAAGGTCTATCTTAATAACGAATTGGACAATTATGCTGTCATTCGGTTGATCGGTGTGGAACGTTTCTCGAGGAATGGAAATAGAGAATCTTACCCCAATTATTTCTAGCACTTGACTCGAATATTCTCTTTGCGCTTATCCGAAAGTTCAAACATCATAATGTGTGCATTAATTATAATAATCAAATTAATTATGCTGTAAACACGGATTTCATAAAATAACGTAGAATTAAAGCTCCGCATATTAACCGACGAAAAGTTCTATATGTCTGATATATCGTTGAATATATTTCTCTTTATGGAGAAGACAGACGTACAGACGGGGTATCCTATTATTTCCGTCTCCTTCCTAACCGCAATCAAACCGAGAGTAATAATAACGAGCACGAATCACGCGCGCGCGCGCAAGCGCATATTTATATTTATATTTATATATATATATATGCACGCGTTCTCACTCGTTCTTGCTCCGCGTTCACGTTGATGCGCGCGGGCGTGACACTTATGCGAGGTAGAACGGTAACGGCTCTCCCCCGTGCCTACGTCCTCAATAACTGTGTCTCCTCATCGCTCGTTGTCTTTTACGTATGTATGTAGATAGGCTCGCTACTCCGGGATCGCGCTCGAGAATCGAAGAAGAAAGTAGCCCTCCGCATCGTAAATCGAGGCTCGAACGAGACTCGTGGCCGTCGACGTCCTCTGTATCGAAACGCAACGATTTCACGACGACGACGACGACGAGCGATGTGGGCCACTGCTCGGACTCGCTCTTAATTCTCCCGTCTCGGATGAGTATCTATGAATTCTACGGCTGCCGGATTAATGGAAAGAAATCGATCTGTACAGTAGAACCGAATCACTGTTCAATTAGTCGAATCCCGCGTAAAAATTAAGTATCGAAAAAAAAAAGTATATCAAGTTCCGTTATAAACTAAGGTCAGTAACCGAAAAATAATTCGCCTATGAAATTTCTCTAGAATTTCTTTCAACTAAATCAATTTCCCAGAGAATTTTTCTGATAAATAATTTGTACGAAAGAATTTAACCAGTGAAATTCTTCGCAAAATATTATTTCGAAAAAATCTAATTTAACAAATAACTGCAGAAATCGAATGATTACAACGCTGGGATTGATGAAAAATTCTCTTTACTAAATATGATTTATTTTAGATGACACGTTACGAAGACAATTTTAATGAATTCTCACAAGCTAATACGAGCCGCTTATGCATGTCTTCAACGGCCCAACGAAATAGAGCACGCAGTTTCCCCGGAGACCGCTTGGGAAGCTATCGATGCAAATTATCCGAAAACTCTCTTAAACAGGCCGAGGGAGAAAATGTCACACCGTTTCATCGAGTCACATCATTCTGATCAATTGCTATACGAACTACACTCATCGTTCCCGTGGGACTCTATTTCAATGCTGAATTTGTGGCTACGGCTATTTATCGAGGGGAAGATTCGCCGCTCCCTCTAACCGCTGATCTGTCGAGTCACTTCATCTTCACTCTACGCTATATATATATATATGAGGATATATATTTAACGATATAGGCGTGTACGACTATAGGTATATACGATGTAATAGACTTTACGAGTGTATACTATTAGTCGTCCTTCCGGAGAGTAGCAGTGGCGACGACGGCACGAACAGCATCAGTACCAGTCTATTAGTGGGATGCTGATGTCGTGACATTTGCACGAGGGGGGTGAGCGCGTGGCATTTGACTTCATCCCCTCGTCTCTCGGAACCCTCTTTAGCTACGACGCTTCCGCAGTTAAACATCCCTGCTTCTCGTTCGGCAATGCAATTTCCTATCTGATCAACTCACCCATTATAGTTGGAGATAGAAAAAAAAAACTATCTCTTGCCCTGCTGTTGCTTGGACGGAGGGCGTGAAGCGGCACCATTCCCAAACCCTATGTGTACTCTTCCCACACTGTGAGTAGGTGCTCGATTTCAGTAGGACGAGCCCTAAAAAAAATTAAGGCACTTATTATATATCGGATTCAAAAAATTGTCGATCTTATTGAGATTCGAAGATGACTCGTTCGGGTTCGTTCGCGATCGAGGGAAAAAAAATTCACATTTAAATTATTTGTGGGTCAAAATGATTCGTTATAGCGTGGTAAATAATTGTTTTCGTTCTTGCATTTGTACACCCAAGTTTCAAACACAAAAAAACCAGTGATTTTTTGTACACAGTTAAAGGATAGTTCTGCCAAAATTGTATTTTTATTTTGTAGATAGATATCCATAACCAATGAAATCATCGTTATTAAAAAAAAAAGCTCCACTGTATTGCTCAAAGAATCCGATTCGCCAGTACTTTGTTTGAACAAGACGGTGACTTACTTTATGTTCGTAACTAGGTAAGAAATTTTTCATAGCTTAAGATTCTTCAATACAGTGGAAGATGAAATATCGTATTATTCATTCAAATCCATAAAACAATCATTGATATTTTTATTTAATAAATAAAAAATTGAATCGTAAGATAAATGTTAAAATGCCCTGTTTTCAATGCAGAAAAAAATTATCTTGTATTCACATCCGAATCTTCGTTAACAACCCACCGTTAAAAAAAAAATAAGAACGTTCGAAGAAGCATATGTAGTCAACAGCATCCATTATCTATATCCTATCAATTTTTCCTCGCGTCGAAAGTACCGCAGGGTGCGCCGATCGTGCGTTTTTTTTCCGTCAGCTGTATCCACTCGGATAATAATAAATATCCATTAATGCGATCGTGGGGATGATGTTAAAGAGGGGATGGTTATCACGTCACGGTAGCATGCCGTATGCCTCCAACACAACTTCACGAGAACCACCAAAGGCAGATGACTCGAAGACCGAGAGATACATGCAGCTGCCCGTTTATATTCTCACTTTGGCTTATACTTCTCGAGGGCCTCTCCTTCGCGTCATACACGCGAGTGCGAAGAGAACAAATCATATGGATAAAGACTTGTAGGTGTATATATATACATACCGACACGACATTGATATGTATAGTCTATATCTAAATAAAAAATTATCAATTTTAACTTATAGACAATTAAAAAGACGTGATACCGATAAATAAATAAATAAATCACATCGCAATAACAGTTTATAGATTGTTGGGATAATACTTGTGAATTGTATTTTCAATTCATCATTGACTATATAAATATGGAGGCCCATCCTCCTCCCCCTATACGTCTTTGAACCTGTATCTATATATATTCAATACGTGTATTTGGTCATTTTGATTAGATCTTTTTCCCGGATTAAAAAACGTATTTAGTAGCGACAAAAAAATATTTTTCCCGTATCTGCGTAGAAAGTTGTTTTAAATAAATAAATATGTTCGAAATAAAGAAAATAAAAAATTGAAGAAAATACTTATTCGTTTGAGGGGAAATTAAATTTTCATTTATTGAAATAATTAGATGTTGAATAAATAATTTTAGTCGATATCACTAAATCTCATTTCTGGATGTAGTAACCATATACGTGTATATGTCGATGATGTATATAGAGGAGATCTGGCTCGTGCCAGAGAACTGTATGTTACACAGCAGGTGTCGTCCAGCAGCAGCAGCAGCAGCAGGAGCAGGAGCTGGAGCAGCACGCGTCCGGGCGTGTGCCTTGCACGCACCCGGACACCGGCATCATCAACGGCAACGACCAAGAGAACGACGACGATGAAACAGGTATTCCCGGCACACTCGCAAGATGTTCCTCGGACTACCAGAGAATGAGAGGGTATTACAGCAAAAGATGAAAAGAACGGAGTAGAGAGGGACTCGTCTTGACGTTTTTTTCTCACTCTATCTCTCACACACAACGGCCACTATACTCGAACACAATTTACTCGCGCGCGCCAGCGTCTGCTCTTCCCTCGCCACGAGGGAAGAGCAGAGCAAGCACCTGCTTCCACGACTTGTCTTCTCTGCGCTGTCTTTTATGTAGCGTCTTCTATATATACATATATATATATATGTGGTTTTTTTTTCAATATGTGCGTTTCGATTTTGATCAATGTATGCTAATTCAATCGCTGATAACAAAGTTGTGCCGAAAGTTGACATAAGAACGAAAAGAGGTGAAACGTTGGGTTTAGCGCTGCACCGTAGTTTTACAAAAAAAAGTACAAAGATAATTCATTCAACTCGAAATTGAACGAAACTTTTCTTTAACACAAAAAGATCTACGGGTCTTTCTGAAGCAACATTTTTTTACAATAAAAAAGGCAAACACATCTTTTATCGAAACATCTTAGAACAAATACTAGTGAATCGATACAAACTGGATACCGACAAAATTTTCAATCGTAAGATCGATTTGAAGCTTAATATTAAGATAAAAATTACGGACACGATACGATCTTGAGTGTCATCATAAAATCGTACAATTGAAAATACGAGCCAAAGGTGCGCTTCGTGTTTTGAGTTCGATGCCATACATAATATAGGACGCTATAAGCCCTCGAGAAGCATCGGGAAAAGCAAAAAAAAAGTAACAAAGATCTTGATACTCGGATCTTGAAAGGGAAGCGATGACGGGAGCGGGAGTTGGACACGCGCTCGCTGCTGAGGGCCAGGAGTTGGTCTCGGCAAGGTGTGCCCACGTCTCTCACTTACATCTTACTACTACAACCAACGGTATATTATAGTTGGATCGGCCGTTGGAGTGGATGCCAAAGCCAGTGGCTGTGGCCACCTTCGCCGCGTCACGGAGCCACGGACTCAAAGGCGAGCAGAGCAGACTTTCCGTTCCGTCTCGACAACATTGTCAGAATAACGCATGGCGCGTGCCATAATACAATAATAATGATAATAATTGTATGAACAATGATGATTACAATGATAATGATATTAATGATAAAAAGACAGAACGCGTGATTTCCCTTTTTTGCTTGGTACATGTTGAAAAAAACTTCAATTCAGAATACTCGACCGAAAGTTGGATCTGTAAATTCTGCGATCATAGATGGGGGGGGGGGAAATAATTTTTTTCCAAAATCACAGTAAGAACGTTCGAAATGGGTGTTTTCAGGGTACAATATACGACTTGAGAATGATGGTAAAGTTGAAAATTCTATATCTCGGGTAGCGTTCGATAAATCACCGTGAAACATAAACGTGATTATTCGAAGCGATGCTAGAAAGTCTTTCAGCACTCGACTCCCTGCTTTGCTGTCTCTCGTCAATAACGCGTGGCATCCCCCGTTGCGTTTCCAGATTAATTATCTAATGCGATGGGGAACATCTGTCATCGCTGTTGCACCGCTCACGCACGCACGAATCCAGCGAGCCAAGCTTTTTTCGTGTATCGTATATCTACCATCCACCCTCTGCTGCACCGGCAACACTTCATAGTGGTGGTGGCTCCTGGTGGTGGCGACGGCATTCAAGTGGGTATTTTGCCGTACACGCCAATTGTATGCCAGTCACCTTAATATCTTCGTTATAAAATAATGGACGATAAAGAAAATCTTTGGTTTCAAAACTGTGGTTTTTCAATCTTTTCAACAATACTGAAAAATGCGGTATCTGCCACTTTTGTCATTTGGGGAAAAATACAAAAATGTATCTAATAATTTCTAGCTGACACACTAAATACTAAATAAAAGGTAAGTGACACTGCATTTATTTACGAAATGGTTTAAGGAAATTTAGTGAGGAAAAATATATAATTTTCTAATAAATTAACATCGTCTATGGTAAAAACCGTTGAAAACTGGCTTTTTTCCACCTACACAGTACCAGCAGGACCGACATGCTGTGCTACGCGCGTTTGACCTCAAAAGATTCGGGCTGACGAAACGCGGATAGGATAGAAAAAGTGACTCTATGCGTTAGATGAACTAATTTGCAACATTGTCACGCGCATCCTGTAAGCCACCTCGATAGTGGGCATAGAGGGAGCACCTAGAGAGCCGGCGGCGCACTCTCTATGGCATGCCTCGACGTCTCGGCCATTAGATTGGCCGATCATCGGAAGAGAATGAGAATCGATGGCAGCGAGGCATAAAGAAGAGCGGGAGGGAGCGAGGGAGGGGAGGCCAGAAGAAAATAAAAGAATTCAGTTGTCTCGCTTGTCGCAACAGCTAAGAATACATAGGCGAGGATTGGCCTTTAAATCCCGTTAGGCTTTTGGTTCTTCTCTCGCGAAGCTCTCCTCGATAGCTACACAGTTGTATACACACTATCATAGACAGTAGCTTGTCTTTGTGCGCGCGAGACGATGACGCGTTCTCTCTCGCAACGGCGTTTGCCGCGCGTGCTAAGAGTCTTTTATGTGCTCCGCTGCCGCACGCTCCTGTACCTCTGCTTCTGTATAAGCCGCGATGGCTCGCGCGCTTAAAGACGAGAGGAGGAGGAGGAGGGACCAACAACGCTATCCTGTACAGAGCGCTAACACGTACGCTATCCTCCTCTTTCTCTTTTTCCGCGTGGCTGCTATGCGACCAAAGAAATGCTTCCGAGAAATCATACATCAAGAGATAGACATGGCCAAAATTGCATATCGTCCGAAAAAATTATCTTTTCGTTTAATATTCTCGAGAACCAATGACGATCTGTAGATCCTTTCACAATTGTCAAGACAAATAGGATCAACTCGTTCCCGGGAGATTCGACTAGAGTGTGGAAAGGTAAAACGATTTTTCATTAAGGTATCGCCTTGAGTGACCTCTAAGGAGTTACTCTCTTACGAACATAAACATTGCAAAAATTATATAAAAAAATTTATATAAAAGTAGACAAACTCGATTCGTAAAGTAAAGGAGAAAATAAAAAAATGTATTCATTGAGCGACACTTTAGTGGTGATACTGTGGACACGTCTTCCATATTGATATCATGCTAATATTTGTGGCGAATTCTCCTCTGTGCGTTCACGAATAAGGAAACGAATGTTAAAGTTCCAACCGATTATGGGTAGAATCTACGTGAGCCGGGCAGAAAAAAGGAAAGAAGCGGGCAAAAGATGGAGGCTAAGGAACGGGTGAACGGGTGAACGGGCGCCGGGGCAGGTGCAACGTAGATATTGCCCGAAGACTGCAACAGCTGTCACCCTGGCCTACCCCGAAGTGCAGGCGCACGCGCCACAACCGCGCCCACATTTATACGTTACGCTACGTTACGTTACGTTACCTCTGTACCTTTCTCTGTTCTGCTGCGCTTCTACAATCGCACTATCTCGGCCACCCGTCTCTCTCCTCGTAACGGTCAACGATCTCCTCGTCCGGGTGCTGCTGATGAACGACGCGTCGGCGTCACGGGATAATGTTACTTCTCTGTCGATTAGCATTCAATTTTTCGTCTACGTCAGATTCATCATTTTTATTTCAACTTGTTTCAATTCCTATTCTTATTCCTTATCGTATATTTTTCATTACACATAATTTTTTTATAAACTATTTTTAATTTTTTCAAATTATTTCAATAATATGTCGCACATATTTTTTAGTCTAATAATCTTGAATTCGATTTCTCGCGGTCGATAGCATCTGTCGGATTCATCATTTTTATCTTAGCGTGTAATATGCCCGATTTATACTTTTTTATTTATTTATCTTTTTTATTACCGATCTCAAGAATGACGTAAAAACACTGATTTGAATTATACATCAGGGAATAATAATAATATGCTTCATCATGCCGCCAGTTCAATAGTATTAACTTATTTGTACAGGCTTAATTGAGGGGTTGTAGGAGATGATGAAGGACTGTAAGTCAAAAGCTTCGGGAACTAAAATGTGTTCCAGAATCACAGATAGGGTGAGCACGATGCTACAGTTCACATATTCTACGATTAGTTAACGCTGAGTTACAACGTCATTACGAACCTGCGCTACCTTTGGCGTTTTAGTGTTTAATTTAAATTTCATATTAGTATTAGGTCACTATCGTTTCATCCTTTTATGAGGTCACAGGATAATTTAAAAAAAATTTAGTTCTTATGTAAGAAACTTTGAAGTTCGTTAGCTAAAATATGAGCTAACTAATTGGCATTGCGACCTTGATAGATGAATAGCTATTCCGGAAATCGACAATGTACTTTGAATACAGTCTTGGAATTCCATTTTTTCTATTCGCATATACAAAGATATACATATACCGCATAATGGTTAAAGCTCCTAAAGCCTATCGATTATTTTAACGTGAATGTTCTGGCCTAGAAATAAAATTCTACTCGTAGATCAAGCAGAGCAGCGAGAATAGACATTAGAAGAAAGAGTCGAAGAGCTGAATAAGTTATGCAATCTAGTGGAGGAACGTTAATTCCGAGTGAGACCGATCGCGGTTGTCGTGTTCCGGGAGGAAGAGAAGGAGAAACGGGCGAAGAGTCGCTTCGGGTGAGGAGTAAGAGAGATAAAGAGAGGAAGAAGCGGACCGAGGAGCAAACGCGTAGTCAAAGGGGCAACGAAGAGGTTCGCGATAATGGCTACACCGGTTATCGTTATCGGCCTGCCACCGACTCCGCCAAAGCTCCTCTTTCTTTATTTCTTTTTTTTTCTTTTTTTTTCTATTCGCCGCACCTCACCACCGAATAGCCAGTACATGTACGCGGTGAGTCGTCAAACGGGAATAGGTGTATATGGCGCACATGAGTATCGCAGGCTCTGCCTTCTTTCTCGTGTGTCTTTATCAGTGTAACCGAACGTCCGGTACAGCCGCTCTTATTTCTTGAGCTATTGCGATTACGACCCGCACATGTATACGCTATTAAAGTATCTCTAACGTGCGACGCGCGCGCCTCTGCGTAACCGGTGAGAGATAGTGAGGTACAACAGTGTGACATTATTTTTCTTAGGATTTCCAAAAACGTTCAGCATGGTGTTACGAATAATCACCAATCATAATTGGTGTCTCTAAACACCTTTCGATATACAGACAAGCTGCGATAAATAGTTAAGGCGACCAAATCACCTAAAATGAAGACATATGGAATTTTCATAAATGATATCCTTTTAAAAAAAATTCTGCACTTATACCTGATTCGGTATACGACAAACTTTACAATTCTGCGATTTTGTAAAATCCTACAGTGCACAAGAAATGTGTGAGGTCAAAAGAGAAAATGTTCACTTGTACGCCCGGAGGAAACAAGTGAACCAATTTAAGTGTACGATGTCTCATTTTATCTGTCGAAGAGTGCATTATGGGTTGAATATAGGAATTTTATTCGCCTATTTATCTCAAATCAATGAAATCTATTTTGTCGGTGTACTTGAATTGCGCACAGGCTCTCCGGAGCTTTACCATAGCCAGAGTAATGCATCCTCTGCAAAAGTAATAAGGAATTGCAATGGGGAGAAACATAGAAAGATAGATATTCGGTGTTTGCACCGTGTCCAGCTCCGGCGGAGTAATTAGTTCCGCGGCAGCTAGCCCATGGAAGAATAAGATGGATGTATATATAACGCTCTCGATGCTCGACTCGCGAGGGCGTTGCAGCTCGTGATGCACCAAGTGAAAGTGCACCAACAGCAGCAGGAGAAACGGCTGCAGAGAGTGCAGGTATTACGTGCCATCATCGCTGATGGTCAGGCTGCAAGTGAAGCTATATCGCTTTTACTCCCTTGTCGAGAGGGATATTGCGAAAAATTGTTAGTATCGCTACAACTAAAAATGTTGTTAGAATCTTCACCAATAGATTTGTTTCCTATCGCTCATTATCACCACAATTGTTAAGTGATAGTCGATAGATTAAGAAGTCTAGTATCCGTACATTTCGCTTGAAAATGCTGACAAAATATTTCAGCAACAAATTGTTTTCGCCAATTCTTTTTAATGCAATTTCAGTATATTTAAGATCAATTTAGAAATGTAAAACGAATGCTATTTTTTATCGCTATCACTGTGGCTTCGCACTATCCAATATGCGGATAGACAAATATTTGTGATATAGAAAAGTTAGCGGGCCTTATATTTTTAATGGCGAAAATATCAAAATTGAAGATTAAGAACATAGATTGAAAACAAGGATTAATTTACAAATTTAGCCAGAAAGAATAGCCAAGGACTGATATGCCGAGCCCCGAAATAACACAATAAACTTACATTGGATCTGCAAACAGTCATACAAATAAAAAATGTTATTTTTCTTCTCGCAATATTTCAATACACATTGTGCGATGCAAAATTACAGGTCCACAATACTTAATTAATATTACATTAGCTTTATCATCGACAACACAAGTTCTTGTGGCATATTTTCTGACTCAGCATCATCAATCTAGTAATATTATAAATTGGCGTAAAAAAAAAGATGTATTGTCTCGCTCGGCAATTTTTGTCCTTGGGGTGATGAGATAACGCTAAGATTATTCGCGGGCTGGCGCTGCTTAGCCTACCTGGATAACTTGTCTTGGCTATTAAGCGATCGCGTATTAACTATACGCGAGTTTTCAACGGCTAAGATGAAACTAGAAAATTGACAGTCATCGAGAGCCATACCAAGGACACTGTACTGCATATACAACGACTACGCTATCTTATGTGATATGTGCTCCAACGTCCCGAGTTTCCCGTGACTGGTGGTCGAGCGTTAGCGAACGACCATACTATTTACATAACAATCGCGCGAGCCGAGATCACGTAACTCGCGCGCGTCTTGCCGCTTCTTCGTATATATGATATACATATATACATATATATATATATATATATATACTTTTTTTATATACACACATTTATGTAGACGTATGCAATAAAAGATTTAGATATGTTTTTGTAATAATTCATTGCATCTCAAAACAGTGCAAAAGATTTCCGAACAAAATCAACGTATCCCTCGACCAAAACTTTGAGTAATCGATAGAGCTTGAGGCAACTTTTAATCCCTCCTCTAGAGGGAAAGTATGACAATATTTTAACACGTAGATGCATTTTTTTATTCGACAACTCTTTCCTTATTGCGATAGCGAGTGAAAAAAATTCTCAAATTTTTCCCTCGACTTTCTTGAATATTTTGTAATACCGAGTATTTCTGGGAATTGCAGGTCCTTTACCAATCAGTGTTAAATATGTAATGGAAACGTGTTCAATCGGCTTGAGCGTCGCCAAAATTCGTGGTGCTCTCATGAAAATTGATTCTCAGGCAGCACACGATTATGGAGTGCTTTCACCCTCTCGAACCATCGAAAGCGTGGGGTGGTTTCTCCTGGCGAACGCTGCTGCTGGTCTGTACCCGAGTGAATAACAAACAGAGCGATGAAGAGAGGGAGCGAGAGGAGAAAACAACGAAGAGGGCGGTGGGAAAAGGAAAGAGAGAGGACCATCGACGGCGTCAAACAAATGGTCAAAGTGATTTGGTGTTGTGGCAGTGAATCGCGATGGCAACGAGCGTGAGGTCGGTAGCCATGGAAACGGGACTGCTTGCCGACGCCCGGCACCTTCTCCCGTTCACCGTCTCTCTAATTCACCAGAACGCACCACCCACAGGTGCTCCAGCTAAATTATCTTTTTTCTTCTTTATTATATGTATATCTTTTTTTTCAGTGGTTCGCAGAAAAAAATATTACCGATGTTGTTATCGCTTCGATAATGTGTTATGTTCCTTTTTTCTTTTAAGAAAATCAACTCAAGCGTTGAAAATAGCAAGAAAGTATATTTTTTTATCGATGGTATTACTGCTTAAAAAAATTCTATTCAAACCATTGAGCATTGTATTAAAAATTCGGCGAGCATTCATGCTGTTTCAATGATCCTACAAATTCTACATGAAAAATGGAAAATTTCTTTTGAAATATTTCTATTTATATTCTTAATAATTATTTGGCATAGCAAGGAAAAGCAAAGTATTTTGAATACTTTTATTCGAATATTACCGATTGGTATTGCTTCATGTCGATTTTGCCTTTATCACGTAAACGCAAAAACAAATTTTCTGAAACTCTTTTCATTTGAATATTGTCCATTCCCATATTTTCTCGTGAGCCCTTTTCTTCGTTTAGGAAACTTAAAAATGAAAAAGAAAAAACGGGTGCGTCGCATAAGCGGTAAAAAAAAAGTAGCTCAACTGGCAGCGACGCCGGTTCGCCGGTTCGTCGGTACGTCGGGCTGTCCGTTCTGCACCGAGAGGCGCTTCGCAACGACGAGGGGCGCGTAGAGCGCGCGGCAGCCCTCACCCTCGGCCAACAGCGGCACGTTGAGATAGCGCGCAGGTGAAAGAGGTCGCGAGCAGCGAGAGGGTGGGCGCGCAACCCTCGCTCATGAGAAGCGAACGGGGTGGATACGTGCAAGGGAGAGAAAAAAGAGCGAGGAAGAGGAGGAGACGGAGAAAGAGGATGAGAGAAAAGCGGGCGAACCCACCACCGGGAGGAGAGAAACGAGAGCGATTGCCTCGTGTGTTTCTCTATTCGTGTTTCCATGACTACTGTACTGCTCGATTCTCGTCCGAGGTTCTTTGCTACTCTTGTTTTTCATGCTCCCGTATATATAGGTATACACTAAACGTGGGCTCTCAGCGTTGACGAGTTCTCTCGTACATACTAGAGTAGTACGCGAGTATACTGCCGTACATGAGGGACGGTTCATGCAGGGTGAGACAGCAAATGAGCGTCGAAAAAAAGAAAAAAAAAATAACAGGAGTGGGCGAACGGGGCGTTCGAGACCCTCGACCCTGTGTCTCCCACGCTGCCCTGGCTCACCAAAGGACACCTGCCACTGGCTGCTGTAACGATTCCGGAGAATATTACCAAACGTAATGCCTCAAAGCTCTATGTGTTATCAGGCCGACGTTTTTTTTTTTTTTTTTTTTTTTTTTCGTGGGGAGAACGAGGAACATATTATTGTCTACCCCTTCTCAGTTATTTTTCGTCTTTATTCCACGATCGGTCGTTACACTTGATTCAACGATTCCAATCCGCACTGCAAATGAGGCACGGGAAAAAATGATACGTTTTGGCCAATTATTATGTAGGAATATATATACATATTTGTTTTTCAGGAATTGTTAATCATATAGTCAATATTTTACTGGGACAACGTGGCCGATTCATGTAATAATTTAGTCATAGATAGATTATAAATAATTCATCGTTCGAATTGTGTCGGCCTTTGCTGCAAAGGTACGAGAGCATTGACTGATCGCACGAGTGACGCAAATTCTCTGTATTTCTTGATAAATATTCTAACTAGAAAAATACATCTCGTTCCCCAGTAAGCAGGTTACAACTGCCTCGCTACCCACGTCACTCCAAGTTCCACCATCGATTTATATCATTATTGTTATTATTATAATCATCACCGATTGACAGCAGAAATAGCACCATTCGCTATCCGTGGATCACCGCAAGAATGAAGATTAATTGGTTTTACTTAATCAGGATGGCATATAAATATTTTGTTAAAACAGCAAAATTTTTCATTATCTAAACAATTCAAAAATATTTTTATCATCCCAAAAAAAAGGGTTATGATTATTTATTATCTGTCAATTATTTATCTTTATATCTTACATTCGCTAAATAAATCATTGGCATTTAATGAAAAATCTGTACATATTATGATCCATTCTTGGAGCAAGTGGCATTTTTTGTTCAGGAGTGAGAAAAAGCTACATTTTTGTACTTGTGTTACAAAGTATTATATTATTCATTACAATAAATGTAATTATAAGTGCACGCTAAAAGGGCTTGGCCATAACTGTTCAATAGATAAACAAGTTTTCGTTGGTGGCAGAAAATTGATTTGACAGCCCCTGGCCGGCCAATTAGAGGCATTACGTTTTTTGTTGTTGTATACGTGATGAACGGTACAACAACGGTAATCCGGCCCGGATGCAGAATCGACGTGCATTTTCATTCTCTTTTGAATAAAAAAAACCATACACACACAGGCAGACATTGTACGACTATTCTATACGCGAGAGATGTTTGCATTCGCGTTCGTTATTCCATTATTTTCTCAGCAGTTACGAGGCCAGCGAGTCTCTGCAGAAGCGCATAACGTCTGTCATTTTCGACACGAGCTCTCGGGGGCGCTGTGGCCGTCGCGGCCTTTCCCACACGTAGGAATTGTTTGCGACGACCCGTTGACCCCCAAGCGCTCGTTGCCATTGCCGTTGTTGTCGTCGTTGCGCGCATTGGCTCTGTATACTATGAAAGACACATCCTCCTCCACCTCCGTGTACCTCCGACGAGTCCAAGATTAAATACGGAATTGGCGAAAACGTCGAACCGAGTTTTCGTTCTTTGGTTACAAGGTCTGGGGTCAATCGAGTGGATGAAAAGCAGTTTTCTTCCCGTGGTCGTCGGCTAGCGGCTCTTGTTTCTCGCAACAGCAGCCGCCTCGACACAGCCACTGCGCAGCACTGTCATGAATATGCATAGGAGGATATATAGAAGCTTCGCGATCGCTCGTTCAGTGCACGTTGATCATTCATTGATCCTCGGGTCATGCGAGCTGCTGGTTGCCCTCGTATACCACTCGCGACTTCCAACTACCTCTTGTGCTAAGCATCTCTTTGATCTACATTTTCCGTTGCCGCAACAATCAACTTTTATGCTATTTCATCGTGTATCTCTACAGGAGAACCCCGATTAAGGTTGCCTCTTTGCACCGGTCCAATCAGTGCCAAATTTTCAAAAACCATTCAACTATTTCTACTGGCTTTATTGACACTCACGAGTAGACTCACGGGGCGGAATTAATTCCTAATGTAAAAATGCATCGACAGCCGTTATTCGAGTTTTTTTTATGTTTTGAAATCAAATGAAATAAAATGTATTGAGTACTCTGGGATAAATCCTCTGAGAGTACAAGTTACATAGCCGGAATACATAATCGTAAAAATTAAAAGTTGAAAATGAGTATAATAATGATAATACAGTGCAATCTTATGGGTAAACTTAAAGTAGCCTACGCAGCCAAAAAACATACAGTGTTTCTATCAGCGATATCGGTAGATAATACGAAAATCAATTTTTTCAAAATCCTTTGACCCCAATGACGAGATCGCAACAACAACAACAAATATACATAAATGCGATTCCGGTTAATCGACGTTCTACTATACATGTACGTGGCATGTACCATCGCACACAGATCTGTTTATATCGTATGTCATGCTTTGCACGAGACTCGCGGCTCAATTCAAGGTACACGCACGTATACATAAAGGCATTATATGTTTTGCCTCCCTCGCATATAGCCGCGACACGCGAGTCTCATCGTCAGTACCACGCCAATATACAATTATATATTGTTCGTTGATTCTTATACCGAACCGTAACATATCTATATATTATATATATTAGGGTGTGCCAAAAAAAGCGATATTTTTTTTTTCTTTGCTCTCAGCCCAACATATCGTAGAATACGTCTTAGTGAAGATCCTGTCAAAAGTGGAGCTCATCATTTTTATTCTTAGAAGATCATCATCGCGTTCGTAGTTTTCCCATTTAAATAACACAGGAAAGTGATTTTTTTCATTCTTTCTACGTGCAACATAAGAAGAATTTTTTTTTTCATAAAATCAATGACTACATCTTATGAGTCATTAAATTTCGAACAAAAAATCTTGTTAAGATGAATTTCTATCTTCAATATTTAATATTTTACAGAGCCCGGTAATTTTCAATGGTGTTAATTTGCCGTTTTTTTATACATTTTTTAGCTTAATTATAGAAGTTAGGACAAAAAGTTAAAGAAAAATTTTGTCGTCCGTCTGATGCATTACAAAAAAGTCGCTGGCGAGTTTTTCGTATCGTTGATAGTTACGAAGTTACAGACCAACAAAGTCGTCGTTCTTATATTTTTAACTGTTATTAAGTAAACTACTGATATTAGTACAACAAAGTCAATAGGAATAATTCAGAACATTGAATTTTCTAAGTAATTGTCCGGGTGAAATTTTATATGTTGCTAGCGGTTATAAGTTACAGACTCATTAAATGTCATTTTGATGGTGTTTTATGTTATTCAATTTTTTATCGGATATGCGTAAACACCGTTTACTATATATATATGATGCATACATATACATATATATATAGTAAGCGTAGCTTTCTGATGTGGAGATTATAAAGTTGACTTTCGGAAGATTTTCACTACCGGTGAAGAGTGAATTCCTTTATTGTGATGAAATATGTACGTGCATATCATTAAGCCGAGGATGAGTCGAGTTCAGATAGTATGCATTAACGGGGGGAGCAGACGTCGCTGTGCTCATCGCTGCTGGGATTAAGCGTATGCTAATGAAACAGTTACCACGCGGATAGCCAGTGGCAGGGGCACTACACCGGACGTTCCGTCTGCAAATGTATGCTAATCGAAATGTATCAGTGCGCTGCGTGCGGCGCGGTCGCGTTGCTCGCGGCTTTACGACGCGCCCGAAGCTTCTTGATGCTTCAAAGTCGCGCCAGAGTTCGTACCTACCTCTATATATATGTATGTATATATATGTAGCCTAACTACGGACCGATATATATGTATATACATCTGCAGTAAATGACAACTTACGAGCGTTTGGAGAAACTGGTACATCGTAATCGTGGTTCCCATTACGTGGGTATTCGTGATAATATTCGACAGAAATAAGAAAAGCGCTTTAGAGGAAAAAGACGCAAAAGTTAAGCTTAGAAAAAAATGTTAGAAATTAAAATAGAGTTGATCTATATAATTTAAATAGCCGAGACTAGCTCACAGCGATAACACTTTTTTTGTCGTGATAATGCGCAATAGTTAAAAAAACAAAGTCGGGCCGTGCATATTTTGCCTCCTCGTTTTCAACCTTTCACAAAGCCACAAGGAAATATGTTGATCACTTTTGACTCAGTCACGGAGGAAACTCTCGGAAAGACGGAAAATGCGGTAACAACTTCCAAGGTGACTTTGCACCGTTGTTGTTTCCAATAAGAAGTGTCAGAAGTTTTAAGCCCCATTATCGATGCAGACAAAATTTAGTAATGAATTACTTTATTTATGATTACACTTCTATAGAATTTTTCAGCGTGATAGCATGGAATTTCTGCGTTCTATACTATTTACGATATTTTGGATTTGTTAGACCTAAAAATATTACCGTATTAACGTTGATAAAAATTAATTTTTGTACAATTTTTCTCGCCGTTTAAGAGCATTTTTTCGTTTCTTGAAATTAAAATCTCGAAATTGTTATTTTGATGCAAAAGAAATTTCTTCTGTATGCGGAACATAAAGAAATAAAACTGAATTACTCATACGACGAAAAATGCTATGGTTTGCTCAAGAAAAAAAAAAGATAGGTACATTGATAGAAATGGGATAGGTATATATTATATAAAGCTTAAGGTAGAGCCATAGGTTTGCTCTACATTCCCATGGTCTCAGAGCCCGGTGAGCCCGTAAAAATCATGGGAAGAGATAGAGGATGGTCAGAAAATTGACCGCCGTGTAGCCCGATGCGAAAAGGACGAGAGAATTGTTCTATTTGCGTGAGAGTCGCGGTCACTGGACCCACAAAGGGTGAAAAAGGACGATGGGTATTCGCAGGGTGTCCCTACGATGCTCCAATTCATATACGTACCACGATTTTCTACCCCGCAGAGGTACTCGAGAATATTATAATTTTCAAATCGTCGCTCGACTGACCCGTACCTACGCAAAATCGTTTCAACGATGTATATAACCAAGAGGAGACGACACGAGAATCCCAAAGTTTTTCCCATGCCGCGATCTGCCTACCTGGACTATTCGACCCCCCGCTCCTCACGATTCTCGTCTTTTCGACGGTCATCACTTTATTTTTACCTGGACGCTGTCCGAACCGTTCATACACCCTTGCAATACTCTGCATACTCATTTAAATCAGGCCGAAAAAATCCGTTAAGCACGGGGAAGCAGTCAGCCGGCCGGGCAGTCAAGCAAACGACCGGGCTGACAGATACACACAGGTGACCTCCATCGGAGGCATATTCCGATATGATAGTCTCGTCCAAACGACCGTATCGTTTCTTCCTTCCTTCCTTCCTTCCTTCCTTGTTTTCTTCCTGCTATACTCGGTACCATGGGAAAATACCCAAGAGCCCCGTTTGGAAAGTCTATGTCCGCCGAACGAACTAACTGCGATGACGATGACGATGACGAAGAAGCTCGTCGCGTATATTAGCAACGGACAAAATTTAACGCTGACAAGAGGCAGGATATCGGAAGGCAGTGGGGATAAGCAGAGTTTCTGGTATGTCTCTTCTTCTGTCTGCTGCTCGCGTCACCTGGATTTGGTCTTGTCATTTTCCATTTTTTTTTCTTCTTTAGACTGTTGGTTCGTTAAATAGAGCAACGCGCCACATCCCCACCAACTTAAATTTGGAACGACTGACCTTTTGGATGAACGCAACCAGAGGAAGATCGCCAACGGTCAACCCAATCGGCCCTAAAGGAGAAACGTAGTCCGGCCCTTTTTACTGAAAAACGGCCAATGAGGCTTACAACCGACCAAAGCGTAGGATTGACGATTTTTTTTTCTTAACTTTGTCGACAACTGGTCTAGTTACCTCTATCACCTCGTACATTCCGTTGCGCTACGCGAGAGAGAAGACTTTGAGGCAACAATGACGATCGTGATGTAACGGTCAAAAACCCGAAACGACTTGTACGCAGAAGGGCAAAGGACTCGTCGAGCAACCTCGAATTCTCTAGATCTTTTGGATTTCGACAAACGAGTTTAACGGAAAATTGAAGAAATGCACCAAAAATTTTTTTTTTTTTTTTTTATTTGAAAAAATTAAACCTTGCCCGAAACGGTTATGACGTAAAATCTTTCATATTGCTTCTATATTCTACCACTGTCAACACCCATTTCGACCCATTTTGTTTTCAGAATTCACAGGTCTGACTTCTGGTCGAAAAATCCACAATTTCTCTTTTCTTTTATAATAAAATCACTTTGTTTTTCTTCTTTAAGATCTGCATGACATTACATTCCAAGGATGAAAATTGTTGTTTTTTATCTGTTCGTTTCGACGGTCATTAAAATAATTTTTATTTTTCCAAGCTTTCTAAGGACCTTAAAACATTTGAGCAGAATATTAAAACCGAAGATGTGATCTAGAAAACCATAAAACTTTTTAGAGTAGCTTTTTTATGGGACTCCAAAAGGATGCTTCGGAAAACGGTTCAACTTTTATAGGCGTATCGCTAAGATTATTATTGAAGAACGAATGCTTTTTTTTCGATGTCATAAGCGTGAAAATGGGAAGCCCGGTACTGTGCCAAATGTTTACCAATGAGCCCTTTGGTCCTATCTGGGTGTTTCACTATTTCGTCCGATGACGGCAACAAAACAGTGTCACGTTTCTCGTCGCTTCACCGAGTCCCCAATTGTCCTCAATCTCTCAACCAAAATAACAACCAGGGCAATTAATAATACTGGGCTGTAAAGAATCATGAGCAACGCTCGTCATAAACACCTTTAAGCCTTATAGATCGAGTCCTTTATTCATCGTCTAACGGTCGCTCGAGACGTACCGTAGGATCCGAGGATTTGCAGTCTTCGGTCACTAGGAAAACGTCCGTTCAGAGAGACAGAGAGATATATATGTAAGAGAGAAAGAGATAAAAAGAGGACAGCAAGCACAAGATATAGAGAAAAGAAGGGACATCGGTGGAGGAAAGGAAAAGAAGAAGGCGAATGCCCGCATCCTCGACGCGAAACGTCGTCATGCTGAGTGCACGGCCGTGTATTAGTAGCACTGAAGCTATATAAACATATACATGAGCATCGATATAAAAATACATCTATAACGCTATACTAAGATACGACTAAGGGCATTTAAATGAGCCGACAGTTCGTCGCCATGCTCGTCCAGCCGTCCCCGCAGGTCGGACCTAAAGGGTTCATGTACCTGCGTGACCCATGGATCGCGTCGCCGATTCACCCAACGCCTGCTGCTGTCCATTATGACCCCGAGTGCAATACCCGCTCAGTAGGGACTCAACACGAAAATCAGGTTTTTCACGGGCGCGCGCGCGCTCGCGCACGCACACACACACACTAGAAGTTCCTACAATTATCCGGCTAGGGTTTAAACTCGTGTGACGTCGAGATCGCACCCTCGAATTAATGGGTGCTGGTGTCTCGATGCAGCAGGTATGCGACCTTTAGCCCTTTGGGGGCCATTGGGTCCATCCAGTTGATGACCCCATCTGTAAGCACGAAGAGAGTCGGCTATGAATCGTATAATGTGCGCGAGTCCGATTTCTACATCCGCCTACCGAAATGCATTTTTTTTGGAATTTTTTTTTACGGTTCCGGTGTCTAGATTTTTCTTTTAATGATGAGAGTAAATAATCCGTCTATATAAGGCGGGGAAATTTTTTAATGGAATTTCGCGAGAAATTAATTGTTATTTGCAATAATTGTTGCTCTGGTGGATACTATTGATGTTGGATTGCCAGTTCACGAAGCGCGATGTCCGGAGGCTGTGCGCAAGGTATTGGATCGTGCTTCCTATTGGTTTCTCTATGCCAACCAATAGGGAATGGACTTTCCCTTCTCCCCGTTTCTCGAGATGCTGGCGCTTGCTTCTCGATGGTCCAGCCTTTCTGCACACGTTGCCGCGCATGCGAGGGCTGGATTTCACTTGAGATCACGAGATATTCATCTCGGTGTCGTCCTTCACTGTAAAAACAAGCTGCAAGTTGACAAGTGTGTCCTTCATTCACCCTACTCTTTACATTATAGTTACTTTCTACTGACAATTTTATTTTTGCGGTTTCTATGTTATATCAAAAATAAAAGTATAGTCACGTGAAATAAAAATTCGTCAGTTGTCGCGTATTTTTTCAAATGCACCTTTTTTCTAATAATCTCTTAATCACTTACGCAAAATATTTTTATCAGAAATACACTACCTAAAAGTAATTTGACCTTTGCGATCGATGGACCATCGAAATTTTAGAAGACTAAGAGGAGAATAGAATTTTTATAATTCGTTGACCCAGCAACTTGATTATTCCCGGATCGGAGTCCGCTTTTGAATAAGTAGCGTGCTCTTGTCGTTAGTACTATCCGTAATGTGACTAATTTCCACTGTCGAATATTATCCAAGTTGTGAACACCAACAATAGAGAATAGCGGCGAAGCTCGGTCACTTTTTTATTACGCCGGATTGAGACCATTAACTCTGTGTGATTCACTACGAAGACAAAATGCAAATTTATTGATAAGTTGATAAGGTCGAGTCCGACCTTTAGAATTGTAGATGGATTTATCGAATGACAATACATAAATCTTAAATCATTTTATTTTATCCCAAAATAATATTACTACTACGTCTGAAGGATTTTGGTCGATTATTTGGTTGCAATGTGTATATCTTGTCTATAAATCCACCATTGCTACTACTATTACTAGTTATATATATATTTATAACGTCCAGTTAGGACAATTTCTCAGTACAACACATCGATTTTGTTTTCAATGTTCTTCCTCATCAGTTTTCAAGATAAATAATTTACCAACGCACAGAAAGGAATTTATTTATTATAGTAGTTCATAAATAATATTCGCGAGTTGCTTATCAACTTTTCATTATACGAACAAATATTCAAATCATTACCAACAAATAATTATCTTCCTCGTAGTTCGAGCAGCTAATAAACTGTCGTTGCACGAACGTCTTGGTCCGTGCGCAGTGAAAGAGAGAGCACAGCGCAACAAACAGAGAGACAGAGAGAGAGAGCGGGAAAAAAAGTAAGAGTAGAAAAAAAGTGGCTCTATGGAAGCCAAGTTGTAGCTGCATGTACAACTCGGAGATTAGAAGGTTATAATTACCTGAGCGGTTGAGGGCGGAGAGGAAGAAGAAAAGAAGTAGAGATATGTGTAATAAGGCGGAGGCATTGGTGTTTGGGGCTTATCGGGACTGGCAATGAGAGGAGGGAAGAAGCGCGGAGAGTGAGTTGGCTCTCGCGCGCCGGATATTTTTTACCGAGGCTCGCTTTTATTTTCTTTTTCTTTTGTTCGCCCCTCTGTGGTTCATCCGCAATTGTTCTAGTTACGTCGCGAGCCGCTAAATTGTCCGTCTAATCAGCTTGCACGCGCGTTCTCGTTGGATATACGACGGCGACTGAAGGAGGTATCTATCACGAGGGAACAAGTGAATTGCGATGGTGCTGACGGTGTTTTCGTTGTTCCAATGGCTGCGAAGTAAAGAGAGGTAAGTAGGTGAACGACGCTCTTAATTTCGAGTATTTAGTTAATTATTGATGACTCTAGGCTGACTGTTTGACATGCGCGCTACTATATATGTATACATCATTACGTATAACGGTGGCTTCGCCTTGGCTTGTACCATCAGCGATAAATATATTACCTTCGAAACTTGACGTGCGTTGAGCTAGAGCGGAATTTTTCACCTTCTCGTAAGGCGAAAACCAAGCGCCTCGAGTATTATCGCTTCTGGCAAATAAACGACCGCTGCACTATCTATCTATAGTGGTGCACTATAGTTAGCCGAGTTACTCTTGCTGGGCCATCGGGCAGGTGGACTCGATGGCTCCGAGGTCGAACCACTTGCGTCTATCCATAAGAAAGAGAATTCCGCGACTCTCTTCGTACGACATGATCATCAGTCAGGCCAATCTAAAATTCATTTACCTTCGCAAGGATTAGGATATTGTGAGCCAATGCTTGTGCATCAAGAGAATCTATGTTAATTCTGAAAACTATCGAGTGACAACTACCAACTATAATTTTATGCAACTCTTTTTCGTTGACGTTTTTACATTAAATAACAAACCGTACCACGTTAAAATAAAATTATTAATTAGAGGAATCTCAAATTATCGATATTTTTGAACACTGAAAGATTGTCACAAAACGGAAAGTAAATCTATAAAAATTATATTAATCCTGGCAAAAAGTAAATGTCGAGGAGTACTGATTGTAGAGCGTTAAAACGCAGTCAGTATAATTTTCAGATGTTTCCTATAACATCAATTGTGGCCAAGAACAAGGCACTTACAGTTATCGTTACACCGATTTGTCGTTCTCTCGCGCTCTTCTATAACGCGAGTCTTTGTCGCACGCGTGACGGCCGGGTCAGTATAACACATCACCTTTTAACGTACTTTTTCATATCAAAACATATCTGGGAGACCGGTGGGCATATGGGGCGAGAGAGGGGCTGGTTAGGGCGCTACCAACCCCCTCGGCTCCCACCGTGGCCCACATTAGGCAACGAAACGTCACGACGTATTGCCCGTTGCTTCCCATTGGTCGACAAAAGTAGAGCACAATCCCGAAAGGGTGGATCCCCGCATTTTTCTCTCTCATCGAAAATCTCCGCTGGTTCTCTCATCCCCATCATCGTTGAACCGGAGACTCGAGAAATTCTCGTCAGTTCTCAATGTAATCTCGTCTCAGCTTCGTATCCGTCGCGATCAAGAGGAAAAGCATCTCGACCGCGAGCATTCGAAAAAAAAAAAAAATTGATCATCATTATACGCGCGTATGCTATTCGAAAGTGTAAATTTCGAATTCGACACTGAAAATCATCGGCTCACCAGCGAAATGATTGTTACCATCGACGGCTGGCCATCTCCCGGCGTTACAAGTGAGTACAAAGCAATGTGTATTTATATATGTATTAGAAGTAGCGTAGGTAATAATATTTTCGAAGTAACTGTTGTTAGAGTTGGACGAGGTCAGAGCTTCTCGCACGTGGAGCCGCAAGTTCGTAACAACCTGTATTTGCGCTATTAAGTTTGCGAGCTATATTTGCGTAACTATCTGCCGAGTGGGACACACTAGAGCTGTGGAGGCTCACTTATGCGTTCGGGTCGATTAGATGTTCTCACGAGTCACGTTCGGACATTACAACAGAAATGTAGTTTCAGTGTTCTCGGGCTAAACAAGCCGATTATTATTGAAAGAGTAAACATTCACTTTGGTACCTTTATCGGCCTGGATACGTCAATGGCGCAGACAAATCGGCGCGAGGGAGGAAACCAAATTATCGCAGGCAGCGAGAAATGTTTCTTTGAACCAAAGCGATTACATTGAAATCTTGGATTACGAAATTTTGTGTTGCCAATGAAAAAAAGTGTTATCCTTGTTGTTACATTTTTTTTTCATTGTTGATATAAATTGAATTCTCGAAAATGTACGTTCTATCTACAAAAAGTTGATTTACGCCAATCATTAACGGCAAATTTTATCGTCGATTATTTCGAAACGTCATGGTGTTTGGGAAAGAAATTTCGTAAAATATTTTTATACATAAGTCGGTATATTAAATTCAATATACGACATATTGAATGCGTTGAGACAATGATATTCAATATAAAAATAATGTAACATTACTCTATAAATTTATGTTAAATTCAATATAACTAGTCTTTTACACAGCAAATGAAATCTTTTTTCTTGGCGTGAGTTTAGCTGCGGATCGATATAAAATATAACCATATAATCGAGCATCGACGCTGCGCATGAAACTATCAACCGCTACGTGATCTCGATATCATGGTTACAATATATATCAATCACCGTTCGCCGATGGCAGCGTCCGTCAAAGATAAGAACCAAGCGACGAACTGAAACAGCAACCCGCGGAAAGTAAGAAGTAAGAATGCCTCGGATAAAAGATTTACCGTGAGCACGATCTCAATGTACGATCACCAATTAGCCGTCTTCTTAAGATCGTCGTGATAAGCCCACGCGACTATATATGACACTGCTCGTTTGTCGGGGATTCTGGAAATCCCCAGATCAATTTCTCGATTGCGTGTTCTCAGTATTGTTTCGAGTACATCTGGCACGATTTAATTGGTATCTCTCGGGTCCGGCATCGCGAACCCTCAAGAGAGTAAAATGTTGGATCGATCGACAATATGTATTAAACTTCGATCACCCATGATAGCCTCTCGAATTCTTGACGCGTCGTAATCACGGCACAATGAAATTTCATAATATCGTAACACTCCCGCGTGCCTTAGCAACTGTGCGACTGTATATATTTGCCGTGCGTACAATCGTACTTTTCATTGGGCCAAGACGACGGCGGCACGAGGGCGCGATCACATCCGTGAGTCACGCACCTTCTTTTTTCCCCTCAGCGCTCACACCGCCAACAGCGATGCGCGCATATATTTGCTGTATTCTCTTTGCACCATTCTCGATATGCGTGCAGACATGCAGTCCGGAAAGCACGTGATTCATCCTCGCAGAGGGATCGGAATCGCGTCAATAGCCTCGAAACAAACCAAGTTTCAGATGATCTGTAAGGAAAATCATGGATAAAAAGTACAAACTTGCATATTGTACCATCATTGTTTTGTAATTCATACAAATCCTCTTCTATGAAGCGTCGATTTTCGCTTCATCATAGACCAAACTTTGTAAAATGTTACGAATAAATATTTAAAAAAGCTCGTCTACTCCTTAGTTTTCAAGTGTAATCTTGTCACTCGACTTTTACCCCCTAATGCCATCGGAAGATTCATTGCTTTGCGAGCAGACGCTTCTGGTCGAGAATAAAAATAAAGTGTTAAGATTCGTGTGGGGATAAACCGACCGAGTCTCTATGAAATGAATCAAGTAGCTGCTTAGTCAACCGATCGAATAATGGAAATAGGAAGAAGAGAGTATTCGGTATGAGCGCTTCGTGTCACGTAGCAACACCGCATCTTCCTTTATTTCTCGTGCCGGTATAGAATATACGGCAAGCAAGTGTATATAGCTATACAGGGGTTCGCGAAAGAGTATATCCGCAACCACATAAACCGCAGAAGAAGCCAGGCTACTGAAAGTTTATAAAGACGGGGCACGTGCGCCGTTTTCGCTCCTCTACACGGCGCACGACGCGTCGTTCCGCTTATATGCTCGATCGCCTTTAGCTCCATACATCGTGCGCCACGTTATACTATCTCGATCTCATGGCTGAATAACTACGCAAAAACAAGACGTTACTTATCGCCTCGGAAATTTCTCAATTTCTGCCACCCCGAGGATGTTCATCATCTTTATCGAGAAACCTCGCCGATTGTTAGATCGATTAATATTTGATTGTTTTTTATTATGAGAATCGCGAAATTATTAATAACTCGCGAGCGTCGGGGACGTGTTTAAAACGGAAAAGCCGACCGTGCAAGCCACGCTGATACTGCTTTTTTTTTAAATACCTTTTTGCGTTTTGTTCTTGAGGATTGTATCACGCCAATACGCAATTTCGGAGATAATTGTCAATCTGTAATTACATCGGTAGTGCGCAAGTCGAATATTTAAGGACTTTTAGTGTTGTTAAGTTTAACCCCGGAAAATCGTTTTAAATCTTTTTATAGGGATTTTACGATAGCTAATTTATCTGATATCACGATTGAATCCCAGTCGAAAAATGTTAAAAATGTCCCCTCCACATTTTTCTCCAGATATGGCATTCATCTTATGTTTTATAATTTGTTTCAATATCGCTTTTTATACCTCTTTTCGTGTCTTATTCATTTAAAAAGAAACAAAAATGCAGCAACATTTCGTAATTGTCCATAAAACGATTTATTTTGGATTCCCATAGCTTCGATTCTCTTTAACCACTTACATCCACGAATTATGATAACGTGTATTTCAATGAAATACTTGCATATTATCAGTTCGATGATCATTACGATATAAGCTACGTGAAAAAATTCTGAGAAAGAAATCGGTCGTGGAGCAGTGACCGAGTTTTTTATCTGCGGAAAACTTGGATGAAGACCAAACGGATGGGAAGATGCGAATAACTGATGGTGTCCACTACGCTTATGACTGATACGTGTCCGAGTTACCGTCTAGCTTTGTCATCGTTGCTTATCTTCTATGTTCTTCTTATCAGCGGCAAGCACGGATGCAGATTAACCTTTTATGTCCCGTATATTTATGTCGACCGCGCGCAAGTGAAAGAGAACGACCGGTACGTGGACACGGTGTTATGAACTGAGGCTCGGAAGCCTCTTTCGACCTTAAGCGTTTACTCTTACGGTCTTGTTTCCCTCAACTGTGACCCCTCGATCTCTCAAGTCGTCGTTAGTCAACATCCCGAGCGGCACGCACCGACGGATTCAATTCAACTTGTACTTATTATTCTTCTGATTTTCGTTGCTGCCACTTGATACTTTATACAGTGCATTCTCTTTAACTCGGCGCTCTGAGGACTGAATTTTTTTTCGAGCACCAGAGAGAGAGTTTCCCAGCAGAGAAATTCCTTCACTTAGAGAAGTGAAGTAACTGCACTTTTCACCACGCGTCACAAATATGGGCTAACAGCCACATCCGCTCACATGTGCGTTCGCACAATCTTAAAAGCCAAGCATTTGTTACTGAGAACGTGGAATCAATCGCAACAACATTTTTCGCGGATGAACCTCTCGTATTTTTCGATTGTATACATGTTCAATAGCTGTTAAATAGTATAGCGTTGTCCTGCCATATGCCAATCCCACAATTTTTTTTATTCACATTTCCTCCCGCCTGCAAGCATTACGCCTATTACAAGGTTGGCCAGGGTCAGTAGCCAGTCCCCTCTACTGCACTGTACGTATGTGCACTGTATGTGTTTACAAAATTGCAAGATGATAATGTTATTGGTTTTCTTTATGGAGACAGAGAGATACAAAGACGGAGACTGAGACCCAGAGATAGTCAGATGGATTGATTTATTGCATTAGGACGAAGCGTGCGTTCCGAATGAATTGTTTGGCTACTTTTCACTCTTTCTTCCATTCGCGATAGGAAAGAAGGAAAAATCGCCAGGCGCGCATTCGGAACATAGTCCAGTGGGTAGTCGTATAAGGCGACCCTAGACAGAGACAGAAAAACCGAGCGACAGAGAGAAGAGAGAGAGAGACGGTTTAATGTAAGATGATTCAGAAGAAGGGTATCTTTCTCAAAATTTGTCTTGTTATGGCTTTTTTTCAGTGCTTGGGTCTCCTTGTATTGACTTTCGATATTATATTCGTAGAATAATAAGAATTCAAACTTTTGAAATAACATCAAGTTTTGTAAAAACTTTCGAAATTAGTTAACGTGATGGCCAATGGACAAACAAATGGAGGTATACGATGCACTTTTGTAGCTACTAGATAATGAAAAAGTCGAGTTCGAGCGAGTTCACCGTAGATAGAAAACGATGAGGAGGCCTGGGCACGAGCTGGAGTACGCACGTTCTGCAGCATTCTCGGTAAACTCGTAAATCCGTCACTCTCTAGAGAGGTCTTTTCACCGTCATCAAAAAGTACCACAACACAGCACGTCAAGCTCACCTTTTCCCCGTCATCGCTGTTATGTCTGTACACGAAACTAATGGGACGTACGAAGAAGACGACACGGGACCCGGAGTCGTGAAGCGAACCGACGCGCGGGTCCCGACGAGTTCAATGATGCCTATGTTACTATGTATTGTATACATACAGACTGCTATACCGTGTCGGTCCGTAACAATAACACATAGCGCCGACGAGCGGGCGCGTGTCGCAACACTCGCTTAATAGGTCCAGTTTATCCTCAAGAGCCGGCAGATGAAAAAACCCACCTATGATAACTACTCTACGCACTTGATTTTGTAATTCTGTTACGCCTCTTTTATTATCTCCGTGCAAGTTCACATAACCTCAAAAGTTAAGCAGGCGTATGCCTGAAGGGAATAACTTTCCTCATTGTGGCGAGGTCTCGCGTATAACTTCGAATTTGCCATGCGAGCATAATTGTAAATTTTCATTAATTCAAGAAACATTGTTCACTTTGTTTGCACTCTTTTCCTTTTATTTGGCTCTTTCGATGGCCTAACATTGAATTTGCATGTTTATACCAGTCGTCATTTTGAGAGCCTCTTTTTTTTGCTCCAGTGTTTCGATATAATCGACTTTTGATGCGCCATGTTTTTTTTTACGAAACAAAAATGAAAGCAACAAAAATAATCTGTTTTCGAAAGAATAATGTATTCTATTTCACAACGGCGAAAAAAACAGCAATTCCAAAAGTGCGTCATGCGTGATACTGCAGCGATTATTACAGTTTGAAGTTGGCCCTATGTCAAAGCCATCGACGACCTCTCAGAAATTTCGACTTCCGATGACTTCTCAAAGGAAGAATAGTATGTTTCTCAACTCTAAATTATGTTTTCACGATGATAACGTTCAACATTGTTTAAGTTTGCAACAAAGTAGCAAGAGACTTATAAATTGCTTCTTGTTAAATTGGCAATTAATTCAAGTGTGATGAGACATTTCTTGGGAATTCCAAGAAACTTGACTGTACCGGTAATACGGTATTCGTCAGATTTCATCGCTACATTGTGTTCATTTGCGCGTAAATCTTTCGTTCGGCAAAAAACATTGAGCAACAATTATTGTATTTTCATTTTAATTTAAAGGCATTAATGAAGATATCGAGTCGAGAACCAATGAAAATATTTCTTTTTTTTTCAGATCAGCAGTAAAGTCTCGTCTCTAACTTAGTATTCTTCGTGTTCTGTGCAAAAAGTAATTTTTCTTCTTAAATAAACTGAGTTTATCCAAGTGCGTTGGGAAATTTTGGGCAATTTCCAAGAAACTTGAAGCTACTCGCTTAATCCTGTTACTGGAGTGTTTCCATTTTGCGCGTTAATCTCTCGAACGACGATAAACCTTTGCTGAGAATTATCTTATTTTCAGTGAAACAGCATGACAATCAGGGTTCAGAAGGAAGAGACGACGTAAATTACTCGAAATAATGATCGTCGACTATCTTTCTGTACAGTACAGTGTAATATACTATAATATAACCCGAATGCTCGGTATTAGGATGCGGACGAGAAAAAAGCCGGTTAACAGTAATCTGTCGCACCGGTTTATATTGGCACCATTAATGCGAGGCAAAAGGCCAAGACGACCCTTGACGTACCCGGATTATAGCGTTTATTGTACGTGGAACTACATAATACAAGCCCCCGAAACGAGGGTGCATAACGCGGGACACTCCCGGGTGGGATTTCAACACGCGGTCAACCACCGACATCGAGATGAAGAGAGAAAAATACTTGCTCGCCACAGTGCGACAGAATTTTAACGGGACTGCCTCCAGTGATGTTGACCGTGTCAATGGTCATCGAGGGTCGATGAATGATGACCCTTGCCAAAGAAAACCGGGCTCACGACGTAGCGGCAGGTAACACCGCCAGACTGACTGACTGACTGACTGACTGACTGACTGACTGACTGACTGACTGACTGCGGACGTCGATTAATATATAATATACAGTAACAGGTATTTTGTAAAATTGACTTGAATTGTTCCATTTTTTCGAGAGAGCTAAATTATTATTTTAATTATTGTTTCAGTTCTAGTACTGTTTAACAAGAGTGAATCGGCAATTTTTGGAATTGAGGAATATTCGTTCGAATATATATATATATATATATATCGATTATATCGATTGTATTTTATAAATACATAAATCAAACGCTCAACCTAATACGCAAACATAATTTAGCCTAAAGTATGGGGTGCTTAGTCCTAGGGTTAATACTTATCCCTGATCACTGACACTGGTGGTTGTGCCGACCGTGTACCACTCTGGCGATACTCGGAGTTGAACAGCGTTGTTTGCGGCCACAAGTTGGGTGGATGACCGTGCATCGGCTGATTGATCAATCAGTGAACGAGAGGTCAGAACGAGGGAAAGCTAAATAAAAACCCTCACTGGTGTATCTTGGCGGTGCAACTGAACAAATAAATAATAATAATAATATTTATCCCTGATCTCCCCAAATAGAGATCATTATTTTATGTTATTGTACTTACAGAAAATATTCCTGAGCATTTAATTTTCAATTCTCTTAACGATCAATTTTGAAAAATTAAAATTTTGTTCGAAAAACGAAAAATCTGAGGAATAACAAAAAAAGCAATATCAGATAAGTAGCATTATAAAACTAATTGGAATTGATTCTCTCGGGATTTTTTTTTAATTTCAAGATCTTTGTGAATGATGGAATTTCAATAATTTTCAAACAATCGAGCACCTTCAACATCGGTGCACTAACATTGAACGTAATTGAAAAATGTTGAAGTCGAATTACATAGAATGCGGGACTTGGCAGTTAAAAAAAAGTTACCGATAACCAAATTGACCTGTCATTTCTCATAATTCAAACAATACGTTACTTCTTTGAAAATAACTTCATTTATTCATGTAAAAAAAATAATAATTTGCCTCTACCAGGTTCAGTCGAATGTCCACTGTTTTCTTAGTTTCCTAACAGTACAAGATCGACCTTAGCGAATGGTGAGGAAATTTTTCGAACTCAGTCGCACTGACTCATTTCCCTTCAGTACCAAATTTCTCAAGAATCGAACGTTATTGCTCACAGGCGAACATGTGACGACGTCAGAGCGATGCCGATATATCTATCGAAGAGTCCAAGATACTTGGCTGCGATTTCACCGAGTAGATTGTTTGCGAGGCAAACAATTTGTACACGCATCACCAAAGTGATTCTTTTTCTACACATCAAACTGAATGGAAAGTAATATCTGTGGATGTTATCTCATTTCCAGCTGTACTCTTCGAAATGTATTAGCCAGAGGATTTCGTCGTCGGTTTCAATTGGCAGGCACCTCGTCCACGCAGAAACACCTAAATCGATATTTAAACACCGATAAGATAGACTTCTAATATTAGAGGCCAATCATTTGGAGCTTTCGTAAGAGATTATCTGTGGCTGGGCAAGGCTGATAGATCGATATGGAGACAGAGATCGCTGCAATTGGGGACAAAACCAGGATATGTCCGATGCAAGGATTCGCAATTCATTCAATAAAAACATATTTGGAGATAACTTTTATTTCCCATGGAAATATATGCATGAAATTCACACAGCATGAAAACCAACTGACGCTAATCTTTGTCTAATTTTTTTATGTGATTGATTCATCACATCAAACGGGGCACCAATTAATTTTTTTACGAATTTTCTTTAATCGTTTTTTTTTTTCATTCGAATTCCGAGTGTGAACATCTGATTGACAAACAGAAACAGCTCAATATTTATGTAGTTTAACATGATTTACGATAAAAATCTTTCATTTTTTCAATTTTGTTATATGGTTAATTATATACCTCCTCCAATGCCGTTACCATTATGGATACTTGTCACGCTTTTTTTCCTTGGAATTCTCATAAAAATATGTTTGCATATACGGTACAACTTTTGCTCGTTGAATCATGTTATATTATGTGTATTGGTCTACTTGTCAACAGTCTGATCGGACAACCAGAAGTTAGAAAAAAGGTAGATTTTATTCCATTGATTAGATACTTTTGCTGTGATTTGCGATTTATATCGATTCTACTGATCAATGATTAACAATTTCGTGATGTTCTGCACCGTGATATTGAAAAAAAAATCACGTTGGGTCTAACTTCTTCTGAGCTTAATGACAATATTAACGTCTCACGAATATTTTTGGAAAAAGTAGTGCAACAAAGTGATAGTGTAGTTTTAATTACAAATTTCGTAATATTTTTTTATGGTACATTTCAAATATTTATGAAAAAAAACGAACCTTTTTTTTCATAATATTTAGATCGGAGCAAATGAAAATGAACTGAAATGTTTTTTTTTATCTACGGTTATTACGTCGAAGAAAATGATAGCAGAGCGATGCAACTCGGAAAAGTTCAGACCAAGTTTTGACACGACTCTCGTGAGTAGAACCGCGGCGCCTATCGAGTTTCTGATGCATAGCGCACGGAGCATCTAGGAGAGCGGCGTTATATATTATTCTCTCCATACCCGGTGTCCAGCACGCCGCCGCCGTCTTCTCGATTACGTAAAGTCGGCGGAGCCAGGTGCGGGCATTTGTTGCACAGGTGGCGAACTTTTGCTAATTAGCGCGGGAGAAACCGTGCCTGCGACCAGCGAGCCGAGATAGAGAGAGAGAGAGAGATCGCACTCCAGTGGGTGTATATTTACCGAGGCATCATACACCGCGCTAGTCAACCCACATGGAAAAAAGTATATCTAAAAATATAACAAATATGTAAATTCACCTATACACTGACTAAATTCAATTATCAATGACTCCAGGATAATAATAATAAATTTGACCGCGTAGAAGAGGGCGATTAATTTGACCTGCATTTTATATCCTCAGGCTGACCGCAAACCTTTTTCGATGACATGGAATTGACGATCAACGATAACAAAATATTTATAGGTCATTTGAAGCCTTGGTAATTGTAACTGTGAATTAAAAATTGAAAGTTGCTCGTTCGGCTGAGGGAAATATAATTTTCCTCTCTAACCACATTAATACAATGATTTACAGCCCGGAAGACTGGAATCGCGATCTCCCCGGGTGAGTTCTCTGCGTGCAACACTGAGAGGCTCCCGGCGACTGCGCTACTCGCGTCTTTACGTAAGCCGTACATAGCTCAAACGAGCTAAGACCATTCGCGAGAACGGCACGCAGGGTAGTTGATCGGAAAAGAGAACGAGGAAAATCATCAACACCTCGATACAGCATGTAGTTCAACTCCCTTATTTCCCAATATAGCTATAATATCCTTATTTTCCTATATTCCTAGATATTCATGAGATAACGATTAATACACAACGGAGATGAAAATAACTTCCGGAATATGACCTTATAAATAACAAACGTAATTTTTGCCCATTTTTCTCCCCTTAGACATTATTCTGTCTAAACTATTCGTAGAAAAATTGCAGTTTTCGCAAATTTTACCTTACCATAGAGCATGATTTCGTTTTTATGATTTTTTTTTTCGAGATTTTAATATCAATGCACTGACATGCTGTCTTGTCATCGTACGGTTTGAAAAAGTTTAACGGATATTTATCCTGGAGAAATAATCTAATTGATGGTATGGAAGGGGTAAAACAATATCTCGAGCGACAATAAGCTCACCGGCGGTGGAGATAATGAGAACGCATGAAGAATCGTTCCAAGAATAGCGCGAGAACATTAAACGGTGGACCAACATCACAGTGGATTATCGCGACGATGGCGAAGGCGTTAATCGCGCGCCTCGCTTCGCCTCGCCTTGAGACGAACGTCTTGTCAGAAGGTCTCGTCTCATGAGCGGGGCGCGCGGATGAATACAGCGGGAGATTGCGCTTATCTCAAACGAGTTCGCGGATGAGGTGTCCTTCTCTCGAAATGCGCAACGGCGTTAGCTTCGACATACCTCGCTCCGAGATAGACATATCTATGTACTCTCGGGACGGAGAGTTTCGTTTTTCAATGTTTTATTGATGGTTTGAATGACACGCGAACACGTTCGCCAAGTGTGAACACGATGACGAAGAGTCAAGGTACGCGGATATGAGATTCCAAGAACGAAAAAGTAAATAACGAGATGAATCAAAGATACTATAACGAATGTCATTGCGCTCGGTCGTGAAATAATTTCGCTGTAAAAACAATAGCCTCCTTTGCATACTCGGGATATTCCGATGGTCCAACTTAGGCGCCGGTCCAAGATGGGCCACATTCTCCTATACGTAACGGGTCCAACGAGGGATTTTTTGGCAAGTGCGATGAAGCGACGGAGATAAGTGAGCGAGTTCCGCTCTCTCCCTCGCTCTCCTCTTCTCTCCGGTTAATCCTAATTAAACGTGAGCGTGTCTCTTGCGGCAGAGTCTCACGCTCTAGAATTTGACACTCGTCCACCGAGTGGCAGGTACCATAAGTGCGAGTGGCTCGCCGTGACTATACGAGTAACGAGACTTGCGTTCGTCTGCCGGTTAACCGGCCGCGTAAATATTACGCAGAGTCAGGTACATCACATCATAACTGTCGGGGCTCTCTGAAAAAAAAAAAAGACAAAAAAAAGAAAGAAGAAACGCAGCATAATGCGCGCGACAAGTTGCCGAAACGCGAGTCGCGTTTCGTCGCTCTGTGGGGTTAATGATCTTGACGATCGATCGACAAACACAGACACCGCTGTTGCCGCTTGTGCGACGCGTACGTGTCATGCACCGAACTGCACACATATCAACGGCACGTTGCGCCTTTGCTGCCGATGAATTCGTCGCGCACACACGCGTACCCACCTCCTACCCACCTAGTGCGCGATCTAAGCTGATGAGCATCGCAAGTTACGCCTTTATAACAGCAGTGAACGCCCGCCCGGGCACGTGCAATACGCTATACGTTCTCTGCCACTTACATCGGGCATTTAACGCGTCAGTGGATGCCGCACGCGTCTTCCTTCCATCTAGTGGTAGATGTACGCAACCTCTACCCGCTTAACCACCGCGACAACCTGTGAACGCAATCACAATTTTCGGGAACATGCATTACGAACTCACGTTCTTCCGCCCGGATGTCAATGATCCTTTCGTCATCACCTTCGCAGCGTATTAAATATCGCCGTAGCGTAAAGTTCGAGATAGGCGCATTATTTTTGACCGGTATTCGATCGTCACGTGACCGCCAATAAAGTAACCGCATTACGATAAAAGCAAAATTTATTCCGTAAAGCTATATAAATTACAAAATGACCAAATGTAGGGCCGCAAAATTTGTTCATGTGTGTACGTACAATGCAGCGGCAACATTGTCTGAATAAGATGCGTGCCGAAAGTACGTCTTCTGGGGAGAGAACAAGCGCACAAGGTAACAAAAAAAAAAAAACAAGAACACGGAAGCGACTCAGAGGTCGAACGCAGATCTTAATAAAGCCCGGACCGCTTTGTTTTGCTTTTTTTAACCTTCCTCTTACACGCTTTTTATAGCCCTCCGTGTTGACCCTCCGTTTGATCTTTCGTCGTTCCGTGTGATACAAGATGAAGAGTCCCGTTGAGGTTATACATAAGAATTGCTCTCCTGGCACGGGAGAGACATTATGCAGAGAAACTGACGAGAAGTGGCAGGTCGGGGGGCCATCGCGGCCAGCGGTGGGGTCGATTCTACACAAACGCACAGTGTCGTTCGTTCGTCGGTTCGTTCCGTTGTAATTCGTATGGGCACATACCGAGCGAGTGAACGATGCTTCCTGCTCGTACCTATATCGCTGACGCTGACTTACAGCCACAGGTTGTATCTCTTATTCCGTCTTGCGTTCTTCTTCTTCTTCTTCTTCTTCATCGTCTCTCGTAACTTGACGAGAGAAGACGGAAATGACGTTCCGTGAATAACAAGAAGAGAACGCGAGACAGAAAGACCAAGTCCCGCTGGCTTTCCAAGCTCTGATATCCCTCTCGAACGTTCCTTTTATTTCCCCGTCTACGCTTATTGCGCAACGAATTAATCTAATGAATGATAGTGATGACGTGGTCACGGTAGCGCGAGTTTATAACACGGAACTGGAAACTCTTGTACATCGCACCCTGATGCATCCTTTTCACTTTTTCCTCGACGTAATTCACTCTGCACTCTCCAGAAGAATCCAGAGATTTATCATTCATCAAATCAGTGCTACATTTTTTAAAAAATTTGCACAGTTTCAGGTAGTCTAATTAACAGTTGCAAAGAGTTACTCACATAGCATAATCATATTTTGAGATATTGAGATATTCACAAACGTGATTTCAACGGAAAATTGATGCATATCATTTTGAGTATTCTGATATAAAATCCCGAAGACTTATTTTTTCATGAAAACGAAGCTTTCTCTATGATGAAGCGAAAAAGAAAGAAAATATATTTAGACAAAATATCTTCAGCAATGCGAACTGCCGAAAATGTTTTCACGTAATTTTATTGTGAGGGCAGATATCGTCACAACTTTTTTTCTTTGAGATTCGCTTCTAGACCGGATATACGAAAAGAAAGAGCGTAAAGTCACGATGGCGTATAGCGACCACCTCAGTTGGTGGATTTATCTTTCGACGACCGGAAGTTTGTACCAATGAGCTAGCTGTACTTACGATGCACGTACATACATATGTACATGGATGTACAATAATATTATGCTGTCGGTATACACGGGGGCACGCGCGATCACAGCGAGTAACACTACTCGTATGACATTTTAAAACATCCTCGCGGAGAGGCCTCCGGAAGTCGACGGCCGTGCGATATATTTTTAGTGCCTTATCTCCCGTTGCAACTAAATACCCGATGACTGTGACGATGATCGTGCGACGAGAACGAGAAGTGCACGATGAGCCAGCGTAACTCTAGACAATACTATATTATAACCGAGAAATTGGACTCGCAGGCCTCATTCACTCTCATTCTCGATTCAAGATTAATTGCAGCAATTTAAAAAGTGTAATTCACAAATCTTACTATGAAAATGTAATTTATAAAGAGACACCAAAAAATTCCTTCCATAACTGATGATTATATTATTGCTGATATGACGAATGGGTGATTTAAATTAGTCTCGCTTCCACTGAATGAATTATCATACCCCCAGCATCGAGTTGTTTACACTGTTCATAACTGCAACTTCTGCTTGCAGAAAATTCGCCTCGTCGATTGTCCTGGCGATTCGCCCGTAGAGAGAGAGAGAGAGAGTGAGTGAAAAAAATCAAGAGTCGCGCGCAGTATCAGAATTCAAGACGGGATCAGCTTCGATTCGCTTTCTCGCTCGTTGAAGAGTGTCGGATTGATGGAAAAAAAATTGTCTCCAGCGTTGGCGAAGACGAATGAGGGGAAGGAACGAAGACGAGTCGCGTTTATTGCAAGGCCTGCAAGGGAACATGCACGCGTGGCACCTACCACGTAACGAGCCTCGCCACTCTGGCTTATACGGATCTTTTCATCGATTGAGCTTGACGTTGAATTCCTAAGTTGAACTTCTTTTGCTCCACCCATAGAAGAAGATTCGTTTTCGTGAAATTTGTTTTTTTTTGTCGGGATTTTCATTTCAGGACATTTAAAATGGTCCAAAACGTCGAGAACGGCACATATGTATATGGGACAGGTGGACAATTTTGTTTGAGAAAAATTTCGAAATAATTTAAACTTCTGTACAAAGTTTCTTCTGTACTTTCTGTTCTGTTCTGTACAAAGAGCAAAGAATGCACTAAAATTTCCTCTACACGAGAAATAGTAGTAATCGGCACGCTTACATACCAAATTTAGTGGATCGTAGAGAAATTCGGGTTTTATGGTATTTTGAATTCTTTAGGAAATCAATGTTCCCCTCTATCTCAGATCAACTCACATCAAGTGAATCTAAATATGAAAACAGACCAAGAAATTATATATACCACGAAGCTCAAGTGATGCCAAAATTGATAATCGAATTTCCTAATAGATTTTATGATTCAAAATAATTTTAGTTCAAAATTTGAAGAAAAAAATGAAACTTTATGTGTGCAAAGTTGTGTTTTGGACCTTTTTTAAAACGCTGTCTGAACTCCGATGGGGATGACACGATTGTACGGTCCTTGGTCCGGAAGTGACCGCGGTGCTCGTGAGACTCCGATGGAATTCGCTTATGCGAGCAGCTCATACGGTTTCGGTGCACGCGAGAGATATATGGCAACCGCATTGGAATATAAAAATCGATATACGCGAGTTTGCAATCAGCCGATTGGCACACGCATATAAAAGTACCTAGGTTGTACATATCTATATATATATGTATAAGCTAAGAGCTCCGTAAACGCAACACAACCGCTGTTTCCCCCTATTGCTCCCTGTTCGTGGTTTCTGATTTCCAGTGCACGAGCAAAAGAGCGAACGAGCGAAGCAACGAGGTGCCCAAGCACTTTCTTCGCTCGTACGCTCGCCCGACTCTTTTTCTATCTCTGTCTCGCTCTCCCTCTCTCTCTTTCTCTCTCTTACTTGCTCTGCGCAACACACCTTATCGACACCCGGGAGTCGCCAGCTCCAGCTCTCGCTCGTTGCTAAGTGCGAAATGGAGAGTAATATAGCATATACGCAAGTAATATATTACAGACGTTCGAATATCTAATTCCCTCTCGAAACTTATATGAGGCATTCTCTGTTAGTTCAGCCATTTTTTTCTCTCAAGATATTTCTGTGGTACTTTATTTGCTCGAATTTATGTTAATTTTTCACATCTTCTTCAATGTCAATCTTCAACATTTTAAAAATAATGCCAATTGTTATTTCACAGAAGAAAAAGCGTTTGTATAAAAATTAAAAGTCTAATTTTACGATTATTTTTAATAAAAAAAGTCTTCAATATTTAAGATTTTCTTTCGTTTCAAATTGTTATTATCGGGAAGAATAAAAATCAATATTGGCAAAATTAACGCTGAAATTTTGAAAAAATGAAATATGAAACGTGCATTGTCGGAAAAATTAATGTCGAGAAAATGGGAAATTATCCTGAAAAGCCACAATTACTCGGATAAATGATTTTTCATTATGTTGATAAAAAGAAACAATTTTATTTTCTGCTATGTCAAAAATTTCTGGCATTATTGTTATACAAAATCGATAGAGTTATCATTTTTAATGTCTTTTTTAATATCGGACTTAGATTCGAATCGTGATTATTAATAAAATGTCTACATTGACGGAGAATGCAATGTATACGGCGCATGTACGCGCAGGAACAGTTCGGAGAGGAAGAGTTGCCGCGGAATCTTTGGTCGAGGATCGCGAAAATTGGCGTGACGTGTGAGCAACTAGGAAAAGAAGCGCGCGCTCCAGCTCCGCTGTTGTTTCCGCGGCGAGAACGCAACAACTCTCGGAGTCTCTCCCAAGAACAGGCCAGCCCGAGATAAGAGCGCAGCGCGCGTTTCCTCCTCGAACAAGAGAATGGCCAGTGCCCGTGAGGCTCGAAATAATTATATTGCATCTTCGCGGTCTGACGGTTACGCGAGCAGCAGGAAAAAAATTCACGTTCGTTTACATTATATTCCTCGACGAGAAGAAACGCGAGCGTCTACGAGTCTTGTTTTCCTTCCTTCTTTCTTTGAACAGCCTGTTCATTCATCATGGGTCGCATCAGCACTAGGAGGAAAGATTACCCAAATCAAGTGACTATTTAATCGTTTTGAAGTTAACCCTTTTTCATCATCCGCCAGAAAATATTTCATTGATGTCCTTAAAGAATTTGTGTATTTACTCGACATGTAAATTGAATGAATATTGAATCATTTCAATGCAATGCTTGTATGAACTTTTTTTTTTCACTAATGTTTACGGAATACAAAAAAAAAATGTTTTCTTATTTTTGGGATTCGGCACCGTTGCGACCTGCATAATGAAGCTTAGTTACAAGATACAGTTGCTATAAGTACAACAAAAAAAACTCGCGTGGGATTAATATGATTTAATTTCGTGTTACGGTTAGCGACGCAAGATTTTCTTCGTCGCGTTTTGTGAATTAAAATATCGAAAGTAGAAAAAGGGTGTAACGTCTGAGCGATGAAGAGCGACAGAGAGGGGAGGGGGGGTTCGAGTACGGGCGCGTGGCGCGTGCATAGCAGGTTGCCCGCACCGACTGACGGGAAACCGAGCGAGCAGACCGCGCACGGGTACGGGCCAGACGACAGAGGAGCAGGTGCAGCACCAGCGGCACTCCGCGACTCTGTTGAGATAGAAAGTGCTTCTGCAGCAACGAAATGTAATCCGATCTCGAATTATAATACCTAAAGAAGCAACTGTAATCCTTCGTAAAGCTAAATTGCTAACATATCATTGGTGGAATGAAGAATTGTCAACATAAATTTTACTCATCTTTTGTTAAATATATCACCTCTAAAATTTGCTAATTACAATTGGAAAAATAGTGCCAGTCTCGGCAACTATCAAGCAGCAACGGTTGATTGGTCCAAATTTGAAAAATGTTACGGTTACAGTTTATTAATTAAACTATTAAAAGAGCCCCATGGATTAAGGATTATAAATTGAGAAACGGGCAGATGTGAGCATATTCATAGTAATCAATAGTATATAAGAGCAATTTATTCTAATAATCAATAATACATCAATAACATCGGTAGGTCGCGGGTTCGGTGCCGTCGAAAAATAAAAACACGGACGCGACGAAGCTCCAGGTCTATACGTCACAGACACAGGTTACTCTGGGAATCACATGTACATATACAGCCATAGTCTGTGTTTACATTCTCGACGAAAATCGTGACGTAGCTCCGGTCCCGCGAGGCGAACACGAGACCGGCTATATCGGCATAGGTTTTTCCTCAATTTTTCCCTATGCCCTTAGCAGAAATGCTATGGCGAATGTGATATAGAGGGGGAAGTCGGATGCGGCCGCATAGGAACCTGGTTATTGAGCCGGACCAGGGCCGACCGTGTAACAGACGTGATGCCTGCAGTCAAGGGAAATGCGAATAAAAAAAAATAGCAATCTGCAGTTATCTTTAGTACTCGTTCCTAAAAACTTTTTTGTAAAATATTCCAAAATGAAAAACTAACTTCGGACATACTCTTTAAATTAATTCATCGAATAAATAAATATATTAGTTTGATAATAATTTCATTCTTATGAAAATATTTTTTGAGTATGACAATTATTTCGAGGATTATTTTCCGACAAGAATAAAAAACCTCCGAGATGGTGACGACGGCTGCTGTTGCCATATCAGCTGTGTAACAGGTAAAGGCCAAGTGTCGAAAATAAAGATTCACGAGGTGCCTTTCCGACGACAGCTATTGGCATAGCTGCGTCTCACTTCGTTCAGCATTGATCGTCTCTACAACAACAAAAATTGTCAATCGTCGTTAGCCGGCTGATAACTGCGCTACGGTTGAGCGTCTCTTATCTAAACCGTTTTCCAAAGACTTTACGTAATACAAATAGCGCAGCGCACAAAGCGAGATCGACGTAAAAAAAAATTAATCTTCTCAGCGATGGATATGAAAATTCTGAATTATGCCTATAATAGAAAAAAGGAGGAACGTGCGACAGTCGAACTGTTTCAAAGGCAAACAAGAACGCCAGTGCGATAACATACTTTCCGAGTATATCTGTCTGGCCGTCGAGTTGAGCTCGCGCGCGACGAGACGCAACAGCAGCAGCAGCAGCCGCCGCAACGATGAGTCGAAGAGTGTGAGTGAGAAATGAAACTCCCCGAGACTGGAGAGACGACGCGCAGCATCTGCGTGCCGGCCTCTTCTCCGAGCACCTGTGTACACCGGCCCGCATTATTATCTTCTCGCATGCTCGCAGACTGAGAAATAAAAAAAAATTAGTTTGAGCGAACTGAATTTAGTCTGAACCAAGTGAATTTGTTTTCAACTGAATTTATTTTCGACCGAGGGAATCTACTTTGGGACACCTGAATTATTTTTCGGATCACTGAATTTATCTCGAAACGTTGAATTTTATTTCGAAACATCTCAATTTATTTTTAGCCAATAAAATAGATTTTTGGTTTAACGAAATTTATTTTGAGCCAAATAAATTTGTTTTTAATCATCTGAATTTATTTTTGGCAAACAGCATTTATTTTGGGTAAAATCAATTAATTTTTGTTTATCTCAACTCGTTCAAGTGCGACCGAATTTACTTCAGTAGAATGAGATTTATTTCATATCTTTCCCAATAGTCACCTCATACGCAAGCGAAAAAAATTCTTAGAACGTAGAGTCAACTTGTTTGAATGAAATACGATTAGCGGGAATAAGATGATGGGACCGAACGATGCTCGATTATTTCTCGTATTTTATTCGATACACCTATATATACCTACGTCGAGTACAGTGACAAGAATATTGTCGAAGCAGAAAGAAGGACGATAAGATATGTACACATGGTGTAGATTCGGAGATGTTTTAAAAATTTCTATGCCAGGTAACCAGTCGTAACGTGGCTCGGAATCCCATATGTGTGAGTTTCCGTTGATAGTAGAAAAGATGATGGATTCCCCGGATGTGAGATACTCGGAAAGTATTGAGTCTATGAGAAAGACAAGTCCGTCAGTATTTTTTCCTTCTTTTTTTCTCCTTCTTTATTTTTTATCTTCAATGGCCATTGAACTGCTGAGGGATCTCGAGAAAAGGTGGAAGTCAGACTCTCTGAAAAAGAAGCAGGTCGCTCATCTCTATCTGTCTCCCTCGGTCACAGGCTCACGGTCGATGCTGCGAGAGCAGCTCATTGTCTGCCACCTGTTTCCTTTCCTTCTTCTTGCGAGACCGGGACGCTGCGTTCCTCTGCGCGCCAAAGAGAATGAGAATGAGAATGAGAAGGAGAAGGAAAGGGCAAGAGACGCAGAAAGAGATCCTTTATCGTCGTCGCTTCGTTCCCTCGCAATAACACGTAGTCGACAGTCTCCGGAACAACGACTAGAACAAAACGAAGATGACGAGATGAAAAATACCAAGTAGAATCACGAGCCAATACCATTTTTTCTTATGTCCTGTTTTCCCATTTTTAACTTTTTCACTCCAAGTATGTTCATTGATTTTCACTTGCTCTAGAAGGAATATTGACTGTGTGATAAGTTAAAAATAACAACAACAACAAAAGCAATATGCAAGGTTCTACTTTGCATCCACATTTTACATAAATTTGCTAAACCGATTTTTAGCGAAATTTTAATCGTCGAGATATATACTCCGTGTATGATTAGCCTAATGTAGAGTAAAAATCTCATATATGTCAATTGAAGGTCAAAAATATTTACTTCCCATGAAGAGCGGCCATAAATAGAACAAGAATGTTTTCGGTATATCTCGGTGTGTAATCGATATCAGAGCGCGTTATAGGGCCGTCTTGGTCCGAATGAACACGAAGCGTGTCTCCGGATGTGCAGTTCCAAGACGACGAAGCCATGCAAGCTTCTCCAGAATCTTTATCCAGAATATCAGCTCCCGGTCGAGAGGAAGCCACGCAGCATGCTCAAACTCTCACAGTCGGTCCGTCGTTGCCGGTCTGGCTCTCTACGTACATATATCTATACCTATACCTGGCTGACTCTTCGTGTACATAACAATATGACATACCGCGCGAGAGGAGTATACAGTATAAACACGTACATACACAACAAGAGACGAGTTCTCTGGGATGTACTGTGAGCAAGCACAGCCTTCGTGCTGCTGGCTTCGTGGTGCTCCTTCGTACAGTAGGTATTCTATACACAATGGGCCGCCGACACCGAGCGGAAGTCAGCTTTGCCTCTCTCCCACGTCCGCGACGCAGCCTCCCGACGCATCGCAACAACGATCCAACAACAACGAGCCCAATGTTGCTTTTTCCACTCATCAACACTCAAATACCGTTAACGAGTCTAAGCCACCTAAAAAAAAAAAAGCCATAAGAAACAAAAATTATCTTAGTCAAACACATCTTTCAAAAAATTTTACATCCAAGCCTCATCAAGTACATACCAAGCATTGTAATTTTGCAATTTTGCAAACACATACAGTGCACTAAAATGGTGTGAGGAAAAAAGTAATATTTTCATCCTATCGTTGCTTTCAGAGCAACCCGGTGACCTAATTACTTAGTGCTCGAAGTCTTTTTCAATCTGTCGAAAAGTGCATTTTAGATTTAATACCGGAATTTTTATTTCGAGTGTTTATGACAAACCTATGATTATAAGTGTGTAAATAAATCTTTCTCTATTGGAAACTCACGCAACAATTGGTTACAGCGAATCTAATTTTCACTGCATCTAGAATCGTTATATCCACCGGAATTAATTAACACCGGTTTGGTCTGAAAGCTCGACCGAGTAAAAAATCTGACTTTTCACCTCATAACTTTCTTGTGCACTTTAATGTTTGTTATGTACTTAATAAAGTAAAAGTGCAACATTTTTTAAAAGAAGGATATCGTTAAAAAAAAAATTCTTTCGACTTTTTTAGAGTGATTTAATCACCTTAAGTCATAAATTAGGAAAATTGAGACTGAAGAAGGAGCTTCATGAAATATATATTTCAACCATTCGCCATAAATGCAACAATGCGCATTTTGTTATGATGGAAGAAGATTTGATATTTATTTTTGTTCAACACTACGCCTATTTTGGCTATCGTCGATCAAATGTATGTGATATGGCGTTGATTTTTTCGTGATTCAATATTTCGCGTCACACCCACTATTAATCTGATGAAACATTTAATACCAACATTGTAACAAATCAGCTAACTAAAAATAACTACACCTTATTGATTCAGGTTGGCACATTTTACATTTCATTAATCATCTAACGAGAAAAAAATCATACCTATAATTATCTCCGTGTACAAACGTAAAAGATTTAGCAGTAAACTATGAAATAAGTATACCCCGAGCTTTATTTTCGGCCATCTATCGATCATCTCACTCGGCGAAACCAGAGGAATAGGAAGAGACGACACTCCGCGTACACGTGCGTGAACGTTCGACTCCGTGATACGCAACGAAGTCAACATAATCATCTATTATGGCATCGAAGTCGATGGAGTAGGGAGGATTAAAAAAAAGAGTAGGATCGAAGCGAGTGAGACTGGCAACGCTATCTATATATACGATACACACGGAGTGTCAATATGTGTAATACCGTTCGATGAATCGATGAATTATTGCTTGCGAAAGAAACGCGGAAAAATAAATAATCATGAGAATAACTATGCAAACGAGTGTGCTACTTTGTGATACCCTTTCGCTCCGAAGCTCGTGAGAACAGATGAAAGACAACAAACGAGAAAAACCGATAGAACATACCACCAAAGCACACAAACATATCATAATGAAAAATTGTCCATTGGCGATTGAAAATTGTGGTACATACAAGTGCGTTTTTTCTACCGTACAGAGTTCTCATCCTCTTATTACTTTTCAGGTCGTCTTCTTTACTTCGAAACATAATTTAAAATTATTTTATCAGAATTTTTGATCATATTAATTTATAAATTAAATTTAAAAAAAAAGTATTTTCCATAAAAATTCATGAAAAAAAATAACACCTTCTTACCTTTTTTTTCGACTACGGTAGAATATTGCAACAAAAATGTTAATATCGAATTCCTTATCAAATAGGCGATAAAAGTGAGTTAGGAAATAATGAGATTGTTACGATAGTGCAATACGATTAAATTGGATTAGAGATGTTGCGAGCGTCGGTGAGCTTTCTATTTTGTTGGCAGAAGCCAAGAAAAGATGCAGTCTCGTCGGAGCCTGCAACAGATTAAAGATCTGTTGAGTCCGACGTGACGTTCCTACTCTTTTCTTATGTTTTTTCGTCTTTCCAAAGTATCCGTCCGTCTCTCTTTTTCCCCTCTCAACGACTCGTATGCTCCTTTCGTCTCTTCATCTCCGTGGCGTCGTGTGAACGTGGCTCGAGTACGGAATGAGGTTAGGCGCCCATGAACGCGATCCTCTGACATGCCACGAACTCCATGAACTCGCTGAACGAGAGAACGCATGAAAAGAGTCAAAGGAAAATAAGTAAAAGCGAAAAATCGATATCCATAACAATCCATAAAGATCCTCTTAAGTAAGCAATGGTATAGAGGGCCAAGACATATCGCAAGTGGAAGTTCCATGCGAGCCTGAAAAAATAATGACGACATTGAACTTTTGGGTGCGAATCGAATGGTTAACGATACACGCACGAGTTTCGATGGGTAATCGCAAGAGTCACCATGACATCTGGTAGATGAATTCTAGTTACCGTAACGCATTCGCCATTATCTAGAATTTGTTGTCAAGTATGATCTCTTGCATACATGAAACTGATATTCACATTATAATAAGACGTGGAAAACATATTAATTAATTATAAACAAAGCGAAAAATTCATACGTCCCTAATGAATTAATTCGATCCAAATCAAGTCTTTTCTCGGTGTAATTTTCTCGAGAACGTATCGCATTTTAATCTATTTGTTTTTTATTACATATTTTTATATATATTGTATCATTTATATAATCATAAGTTTGCAGAATTTTTTTTCAAATCTGGTACATTTGAGGGTCTAAACAATCTTACAAAAAATTCATGAAAATTCACAGAACAACGAAAAAATCGATAAAAATTACAGATATGAACTTGGAAGAATTATTAAATAAAAAATTCCGCGTGACAAAAATCTAATACGTGGAATACAATTCAATATTTATATCACACATTAGTTGTGTGGATATAATAAAAAGTCGATTATCGGTAATTTTCAAGCCAGCCTATCGAAGGGCTTATTTACAGGGTAGAAAGGTCGCGCAGCTAGGGCGAATGGTATTTACACATGCCGTGATCGCGAGCTCGATGTCTCTGTCAGACATCTGTTGGCCAGCGACAAGTCCGAGTCGCGAGCCAAGTCGAGAGCACCAGACGATTGTACGCTTGGTACCTATATAGTTGATGATATACTGTAACGGATAACCTACATGCGAAGAGGAATGCTCGTGCAGTAAAGTGTGGAGGAGAAGGAGGAACGAGAGCGAGAGGTGTATATATATACATTGTATAGAATATACTTACACCCACAAGCGTAGCTCTTCGAGAGCCCATACCGAAGATACGTTCGTCTATACCACAGAAAGAATCTTATAGTACAAAAAGAGATAGCAACCACTACCACCACCACCACCACCACTGTATATACCAGTACAGCTCCTCCTTCCATTCTATACGTTTCGTATGCAACCTTCGTATACACGATGGACGCGGACTCTCTTCCAGCGATACGCGTCGCGCTGTCGCGCGTTCACATCGTCGCTCTATAGCTACTTACGCACTCGCACGCACCCTAACTATCCAAGTTCATACTCAACGACGATGTCCGTCTGTGTGTGCAAAGAGTGTATGACGAATACCATACGAATATATACAATAAAGTATGTTATGTATATTAGGTATTCCCCGTCAACCTAAGGCTATTTTTTAAATCAATTTTATATCGCTTATTATTATCAGGTTTTGCACCCCGTGGAAATAATCTGTGATTTTTTTGGAATCACAAAATCTTTTTTTTTTCAGAAAGCGGATTCAGGATTTAGAAATTATTCCACAATAGTGACAATTCAGCGATTTTATGATATGCGATTTTGTTATTTAATATTTTTATCGCTTATATATTTAATACTTATTTGTCAATTTTTTCGCGAGGTTCAGTAGCGATTCCCGTTTATTGAAATATATAATCATCCATTTTTTCTGCAGAACTTTGCGGAAAATAAAAAAAAACGAAAACATAATTCTCAGAAAATACGTTCAAGGGCTATTAAAATATGACTAATTATGAAGAATATCTAGAAGACGTGGATAATAAAGTAGCTGTACTAACATAGAATGTCTCGTATATTCAACGATCACACAACCCTCGTCCAAGTGGGTCATAAAATACGCGTCGTCGGATTTACATATCGATCAGAGAATCCTAGTCTCGGGAGAATTTGTTCAGACGCATCTGCATGCCCGAACGAGAGATATAACCATTTATGTAAACGTCTTTGGTGAGAAACGTGGTCTCTCGGATGCTTCTCTTTGTGTCTTGGGGATAACGATTGTTAGAAGGTTTCTTCTCACGATCAGAAATATTGGTATATATTCGTGTAACTTTGGACCGAGTCAAAGAGCACAACCGGATGGACCATCGAGGGACAGGCTGACATCATCACTGATCAAACATGGGTGAGGACTCGAGAGCGAGAGAGCTCAGAGAGGCAAACAAGAACTCGATCTAATCGTCACTTATCAGCAAGTAACGCGCGAGTCTCTCCACTTTTACCGACTTTTTAACGCTCGAGAAAGATATGCATTATTTACACTCCAGCATCATCCGGATTGTGTTCAAGATGAGGATTGAAAAATGTTGGAAGGAGAGAGAGACAGACTCGAGTCGATCGCCATCAGATAAAGAGACTTTCCTGATACTAAAAGAACTGAGTGACCAAAAAAAAAAAAGCATTACGATAACTTTACGATGAAGCATTGTTGCTTCAGAAACAAAATTTCCCTGTATTAAAAAAAAAACTCCCGCAATTGATAACAAATAATAGGTTGGGGTTAGTATAAATGTCATTTCCTCCTTGTTTTCTTTTAATTTCTATTATATTTGATAATAATGAATGGAAAGAAAAGTATGCAAAGTAAACCTTTGCATATTGCTTCCTCATTAATTTTTGAACTTCGTGAAGCCTTCTCTATGAAAAAATGGATTTGGTTTAATTTTGGCTTCCTCATAGAGGAAAGTTTCTCAAAAGAAAATTTGGTAAGTAGCAGAGCTGAATATTATTTTTCCTGTATAGAAAATTGCAGTCGATTTATTGAAATTTTACCTGAATCAGAGACAAATGAACTTTTTTCGGAAATTTCAAAATTTTACAAAAAACGAAAAAATTTATTTATCCGAACATTTTTTCTGAACCACTTTTATCGACGTGTTTTATCGACATTTTCAGTGTCCTGACTCGAAGAACACGACAAAAATATTTTCTCCGAAAACGAAACATTCTCTATGAGGAAGCAAAAACTATTTCCGATTCCCGTTTTTTTGGTATACCCCTTAATGTCCTCTGATTCTCTTGGTCCCAAACCGTATACGAACAGCTGAATGTCATATATTTATCAACGATTGAATATAAATTGATGTGAATACCGTAAAGCCCGAGAGTAAATATGAAATAGTCCAGGCAATAGAAAAGTACAAAGTCCTCGAAGGATATTGGGGCCATTGTAAATTACCGTAGTTACGCGCCCGGTAACAAGTCACGCATCGCCATCATAACAACAGAAAGTATAGCGTTAGTAAAATGCCCGTGTTGTGTGCGATCGCCAATGAGCGAGTGTGAAAGCGCACGTGCGTATAATACAAGAAAGATCACGATTCACCGATTCTTTGGTCTTCATTATAGTCTTTTTCCATAAAGCTCGCTGGGTGAATACAGTCCACTTTTACGCACACACACACACACACACCATCTCGGTTTATTTCTAGATAAGCAAGGTGACCGCTACTCGGATTCAACTCAAGAGAGGCATCTTTCGAACACAATCGCCTTTGTAATTCGGCAATGTATTGAAATATAATTGGCGCGTTCTATTCTAATTTTATGAATCTCCGACTCTGGCCATCGTGATCGGATTTTTTTTCCATTTCTTCCCAGAGTCAATGGCGAATGCACAATTTTCTTTCAGATCCGCTATCACAATTTTCATGGATTTATAGCTAATATAGAAAACAAAAAAATTACTTTTGAATGTTTTTACTTTTAAGGGTTCAGTAAATAACGAAATATATTCTATGCGAATCTTTTGTCTTTCTAAATGTACTTTTATATGATAATATTCTAAAAATATCGAACAATTTCGAATCAAGTTTTTTGCAGTAATAAACAAACAAAAATTCTATTCAAAATGTCTGTCAATGTTTTTTCCTTCCCATAAATTCTCAAAGATACGACACGAAAAAAAGGCTGCTTAGAAAAAAATATTATCGTTCTTGTTTTCGCTGAGAGGGACATTATTAAATTTCCTGTAAATTTAATAGAACCTTCGTTATTACGTTCTAAAACTATGAAATAATTAGCGCGATTATAAATCCATAAGTTTTCACTGTTGGTCGAATTATAAGCAAGAATATATCAAAATGATGAAAGCGAAACAATGCTATGTTTGTCAATATCCATATAACCCCGCCTTCATTTTTCTTTTTTATTTGTTCAAATCAAGAGTTGGAATTTATTATAAAAGTTTAAAAAATTGTTACACTTGGTACAGGAAATATCATTCTTCTCACAAATAATGTACCTGTAGTCTTATCGTTCTTGTGATAAAGTGCTATTACGGCTACGCAACATTAGTTTTCCCATTGCAAATAATTATTGCACTCTCTTCTTATGCAATGGACTATCCACTATATCAGTCGCATCTGTACTTCAAGGCATACATATTAGAATACCAACGAAAAAAAAAAGGAATTTGTGGAGCCAGACAAATTTTTCTAATCACTTGTCGAGACATAATGATGTCCCGTCATCATGGGCGCATCGTATTTACAACTGCAATGACGACTATTTTCTCTTTCGCCGTATCTTCTGCCGTCTTAACGAGCATCTTATATAATTAGTAGTTTCCAGATATTTTCGTTGGAAAATCATAAGCGGAAGTCAGAGATTACGAAAACGAGCTTCGAGCTCGTTTTGAAGATATTATCGAATTGCTCTCGGTGCACGACCCTTTGCAATGACTCTATTCGTGACTCCTCGCTGTCGACGTGGCTCTTAGGTATTAGCGGCTCATTATTTGTCCGAAATTTAGATTATGAAAATTTTCGAGACTCCCTTTACCGCCCTAATAGCATTTCTTTGAAAATTATCTTTCCAAGAGCATTACGTGATTCCGGCTATTGGACGATCCCTGAACGACTTATCTGGCGAATCCCCTCTCCCTGTTTACTTGATAAGCGCACGAATGATGCGCTATTACAGTTTATCCTCCATGGGAGGCAGTATAGAAAGGAAAGAAGCTCGAGGAGCCAATAGAGCTTATCCGCTCGGTCACTGCTGTACAGTGGTACATGTATACTTAGTGGGACTATACGCGGGACTGAGTGGCGCCGCGTCTTTCACATATCAGAGACGTTGAATGTGAGGAAGAAGACGTTGAGAGCCAAGTCGGAAGTGAGAGAGGCATTCATCTAAATTTCCATCTTAAGCCTCTTTGTTCAATTCTCTCAGATATCCCGATTTCTCAAACCCTTCGAATATTTAAACTTTTTAATATTTATTTTTTATATTCTCATATTATTTATATTATTTAGATTTCTTGAAGTTTTTTTTTAATGGCTTCTATATTTTTTACAAATTTTATTACTTGGCAACTTTATCACTTTCATGACTGAAAGTAGAAATACAAAAAAAAATTATTATGGATCCTTTCAGTGCCATAGGTCTTATATATATTTTTTTAAAATTAAAAGCGAATTGAGCAATATTCAATTGAGGTGAGATAAAAAAAAATTCCTTACGGAAATGTAATGCAAATTAATGCGAGTAAATGCAATTTATTGCATAAAAAAGTACACGGAACAACTCTTGTTTCTTGTTGAACAACTTTTTTTTCGATACTATGCGCGAAAATTGTGCGCTGTTAATTATAAAGTTGATTCTCGATAGGAGGCGGTATAGAAAGCAAAGAGCTCGGTAGCCAATAGAGTCTTATCCGCTCGGTGACCGCTATTGAGTGGTACATACGCGAGGCTCAGCGATTCCTCGACTATCATAGGTCAGGAACGTGGAAAAGGAGAAGGGAAAACGATGCGAGTCAAGTCAGAAGTGAGGGAGAAAGAACCTAAGAGACATTGATCTAAATTGCCGCGAGGCACGAGGGCCGTCATCGAGAGATCCCGAGATAGCATTGATTTCCCCTAGATCATTCTCTCCAATAACGGCGTAGAACTACTCTGTGCACTAATTGCGTACTTTGCATTATTCTCTCTATTTCAGGATTCTTGTGACGTGCGTAACGTTCAGATACCAGCCTGCATCATTTCATTCCAAGAACCTCTCTCTCTCTCTCTCTCAATCCAGGAGATTGTCACATTTCTAACAGTGATAAAAATGAAGATTTTTGGGATAAACCATTTTTCATTCGGACGAATAAAATTTTCTAGGAGTTATAGACAGCAGCATCTATATGGCACCGAAAATGTATCATATATTGCATTTCGACTGTGGCAATGATAATACCAAAAATAATCGAGAATTTGTCGACATTGTTGCAATCTGGTTGTCACAATAATTAGCAATAAAATTATTTTTCACTGCGAATTTCACTTCGTTTTCACGACATCTCGAAAATCGGATGACAGCGCAGTTAGATAGCATCAACTTGCCCGGAATCGTCAACTTCAATATTAGTCTCTCTAATATTATAGCCTCACTTTTTTATGATGCGCAAAAATTAACAAATAATTTTCGAATTCGCGGTACTTTTTATCTTTTCTCAATTTTTCGTCAAAGTATGTTAATTCTCGATTGAGAGATTCATTTCGCCAACACTTCTATAAGTGCCGTGTAAGAAGGTCGATTTTCAAGTTTGAGGAAGAACTTTATTTGCTTTCCTGACATTTCCCGAAGAGATAAATTTTAATAAATTTAAGAACCGAAAAATTCTTGCCATAACTGCACATAGGATTAAGTCGTCACGCACTACAAGTCGCTAAACGGGATTAAAGTTATATTGAGGCCCAATCACGTGGATTAGTCTTCTCGGAAAATTGCATTGTATTGTTTCTACGAGGGGGAGTTTGGGTGATCCTCTAGGGCATTAAGCCAAAGCAATATTCCCCAAGCTTCGCGCGAGATTGTTAGAATTTCAATTTTTCTCTCATTGTATAGTATCTTCTGCATGCAGCAAGAGAGACGAACCACTGTCGTAAAACTACTTTAGTTTCTATACGACCATAAAATCGTCTGCATAATAATGAAAGGGATTAATGAATTCTCGAGTGGCGAAAAGTAAGTATCTGGTCTATACCTATAAAGGCCTTCGCTAATCCACAATCTCTTTCTGTCTTATTCTGTGGCCTATTTACAGCTATACCTGGAGTGCGTAATAAACCGCGATCGCACGAGTTTCAAAGACCTTCTCGTATACATCTGTGTGTTTCTGGGTATACTTACATTGACCTATGGTCAGTAGAAAGACTAAGTAGCCGAAGAGTGCGTATACTCGGGACGGTGGTAATTCTCGTAGATGTCGGTGCAGCCGGAAAAGGTCTCGTCGTCGCACGTCAGCAGTCCCGCTGGCACCAAAACGCGTGTCGTCAGTCGAGGAAACTGACTGCAAGAATTTTCAACGTTTTTTTTATTCAAGATATCGAATTTTGGGTCTTTATTATCCTCAAGACGTAAATCAGTCCTAGAATAAATATTTCTTAAACCAAGTGTGTTATAGGCTGCGACTGAATATCGTTAAAGTTAATTTCAGCGTCGACTATAGGCGGTCAGTTTTTTTTATAAGATGAAATTCATGCGAATTACATCTCCGGAGTACATCTCCGGTTTAAGACAGAAATCGGTAGATTCAAAGACCTCGAAAATAAGGCCTAATTCAAATCCCCTAATCCGAATCTTTTTATAAATATCGATTGCAGGTTCTTAATAAATTTAATTGCTTTATCAAGCAGTCAAAATCGACGCATTTTTAACTCAAAAAATGGTGAAAAAATTCTGACACGGTCAGGGCTCGAACCGGCAACACCCAGAATTCTTGCCTGGTGCGTTACCAATTAGGCTACCGTGGCCCTGGCCTAATTTATTCACAATTGTTAATTTATAGTAGTATTTTAACCAAAGTGTGTTGTAGGCTGCGACCGAATATCGTTAACGTTAATTTTAGCATCGATTATTAGCGGCCAGTTTTTTCTTATAATAGTTTCTTGTACAGTTTTGCTTGGATGATATTCCTTAACGCCACTGTATTTACCTACCTGCTACACTTATGTAGGTGTGGGTGAATCGCCGTTATAAATCATTCGATATTATAATGTTATAAATTCTTCGATATCATAATATTATAAATCATCAACAGCATTTGAATTATTAACAGGGATTAGCACATCAATACCAATTCATTAGGATTGCCCAACGAGGAAATTTTTGGCTTACAGTAGTGCATCGATTATCCGAATAGGGATTCGGTCTATCCGAAGTTTGGAAAACCGAAACTCTATCGTTGCATAAATTGTTGTGCAACTAAGCGGGCTCAGACTCGCATGGGGTTACAATACAATTAATCTGCCCTGAAAATTAAAAAAAAAAAGGAAGGCGGTCCATCGAGTAGCATTTAAGATTTTATGGCGACCGATTTTTTGGTCGATCTTGATGAAAACCTCCTCTTAATCCAAGATAAAACATTTCCAAACTCAAGAATACCGAAGTTCCCAATGAGTGTCTCCTACTTATTCCAATTTTTTCGCAAAACAAAAGCATCTACAAAGTCAACCCTTTTGGACCGTGAAAACGTCGACAACGATACATACGTTTTATCCTCAACCGAGACGCCTGACTTTCCGGCAGATGCAAAATGTTGATGTCCAGGTAGAGATGCTCCTGGTAACCGTCAAGAGTCAAAAAGCATTGAAAGAGTCAACGTGTTTGTCCATTCTTTTTTCATCTCTCCGTGTAATGACGGCAAACACGTCGGGCAGTGAATTACGTCCAGCTGAATATTATAGTGGGATCGAAGGACCAAAAGGGTCGGGCGACAGGCTCTCTAGTTAATTCCGCGAGCGAACCTTACGGCCAAACTCTTTTGTATTGCGTTGTGGAGTTTGGTGCGCGGTCCATTCGCGAGACCGACCGAGGGGTGGTCCTCGGGTTAATTTGGATTAACTTTCCAGGTATCTATCGGTAAGAGAGGTTATGTGCGTGGAAGCTGCAACTTTTCCGATGACCCTTTGCACAGTAAAACGCAGATGACTCGGCAGTGAGCAGGTGAGACCCTTGAGTTTGTCCAACACTATGCAAAATCGGTTAATGCAGCGATGGTACTGTTTTGTACCCTCGCACGCAGCTCACTACAGTCGTGCAGCAGGTATAAGTCGACTCGACCCTTATTTCGATGATGTATTGTGGCCGACGGTCTTTACGTCTCTATGGTTGTTTTTCGTCCCGACTCATTGTTTCCCGTCGCCCCGGATAAATGCAAATGACGCCCGAGGCAGTAAATTATATTTACGACTATACTTGAACGCCTCTACAGTGCGATGGAGTGCGACTGGACATTGTTTTTCCGAGATAAATTGGGGTAATCGGTTAAAGCGGATTGTCGATAGTCACGACGCTAGCGGATTAAGCCCTCTACTACTTGTAATATATTTTCAACATCCGGCAATAAATGTTTCGGGGAATTACCGTTGTTACTTGTAAAACTTTTCCGAGTTCCAGTTTGGGATCGGCGAAGCAGGCTAATCCATAGATGAAGATTACTTGAAATGAGAAACAGCCTTTCGAATAAGTAGTTTGGGCACTGAGAAAAAAAAATCGTTAAAATCAACAAAACGTGCGTTTGCCGGCAGCGAAAAGCATATTTTGTCGATTGGACAAAATATTTGGCAATCTTAATCGAAATATCTATTAATAGTATCACCAGCCGCTTCGATCAATTGAATATTGCTTTCGATCAAATATTTATTTCGCCGCCCGCAAGCGCACATTTTGTTGGTTCTAACAATTTTTTTTCTCAGTGGGTATAAAAATATGACAAATTATTATTGTTAAATATTTTCATGTTTTTGCAATGAATCATTATATCTTTTTTCGGGACAATGATCAATATGTATTTAGAGAGTACATATTTTATTATACTTTTTTGTTTAACTTTCTTTTTGGTATTTATAAGATAGTAACGAATTACCGAAGGGACATGAATTTATGGTGAAAAATCATCAGTTTGTAATGGTATAATAATATTGAATGAATAACCGAACATACTACTTTGCTGAAAGAAATTTTAATAATTATTGCAATTACGAGTACCCGTGTTATCGTACAAATTGGTCGTTCCTCCAATCAATTTTATCGCTATTTATGACCAACTAATTTAGGTTGCACGCGAACGTGGAAAATAGACTAGAAATTATTGGACAAATTCGGATAAATGAGAAAATTAAGCTCAAGATAAATATTGTAAGCTAATTTTTTTTAGATTTATTCCATGATGAGAATAGCAGCGATATTTTTTACATGATACAATTTTTTTCCTCATCACAATATTATATGTTGATGGGAATCGGATTGAGTTGCAATGAAAAAGTTAATTTCAATGTATTGTAAACTTGCAGGCTAGTGCCCATTCACGGAGAGTTGGATGTACATTTTTATATTTTCTTATTTAGTTGTATCCGCTCAATTTTTTTATTTTACAAATACGTTTATACATACGAAAATCTCAGCATCTGTGTTTAAAAATGGTGAGAAAGCGCGAATCTCGATAGCGTTTACTATAAAATAGAATAGAAGTGAGTGGGGTATAATGGGCAACAGTGAGCAACGGCGTCTATCGGAGAACACAGATCGCCAAAAATTATAGTTTTTTCAATATAAAACTGTGAGCTCAATTGGCTGTTACTCGTTCAAGTTAATTTTGAGTAATCTCGGAGTATGACCAAAGATTGAATAAAACCGACTGAACACCTTTCCGTTCATATTGTGATTTTAATAAAACTACAGACGAATTTAAGAAAAAAGTGGCTCACTGTTGCCCACTCTCCCCTATACGTTTGACAAATCCTCTACTTTCAATATATAGCCTGCACATCTTTTTGCATTCAAGCATTGCGATTTAACGAGGATATACTATGGAAAGAAGATGAAATAAAGCAGGGCAGTTTTCCGGAGTTTACATTTGCTGGTAATAAACGTAGCGTACCTAAACCATTCGTAAAAATTCGTAAATGTAGAAAAGAGATTAATTTTATTGTAGTTTTCGTACATGAATAGGTCAGCTTTTTAAAAGTGGCTGTAACTTTATTTTCGAAAGTAATAAACTTAATTCCTTTAAAAGTCTTTTATTACCCTTTGCAGAATCTACTTCCTTTTCGACAGACATAAGGAGACTACCAGTCTTCTTATTACAAAATAAAATGCGGATTCGGTCCTTGCACTTTGGATTTGCAATATATATTGCAGACCTATGCGGACATTCATAATTGTTAATAAAAATTCGCACTAGAAAATGGAGAAGATAGAGAAGAAAAAACCAATCGTCAGATGCACTGTTAGAAAAGATTGGAAGTTTTTATGCATAAACTCGTCATCGAAATTTAATAAACAATTGTGGTATAGAATTAATGTACTTTTTTAGTAAAATTAAAGTGAATTATTAAAATTCAAATACTTTTACTGGAAAATTAAGGTGAATTATTGAATATGCTGTAACATACATTAATTTTACATTAAACTTGTATATTAAATTTCACATACTAGTTTATGAATAAAAACTTCCAGTAAAAGTACACTAAATTTCAAGTAGATTTTTTTTACAGTGTGGCTAAACGGGTAAATGTAGTTTGGCTGGCATTTCCAATTGTTGCTTGGCTGTCATTATCAGTCGGTCGTTTAATATTGCGCATAGGTTATTTGACGTTACCGATCGGTTGTTTGGTGTTAACAATCGGTTGATTTTGACACACAATAATCTACCAATGCCATATTCTACGGAGCCCGTGGGTTGCCACGTATAAATTCCGTTGTCCCTACAAATACACCTTTTTCTCCGTGCATGCAACGAGATTTGCGAACTCTTCGGACATAACAAATCACGTTCTTCCGTCTGCTTATCTTATTAATCGATAATTATCTCGACGTTACATGAGCACGGCCGTGAGTGTGGAGCAGAGAGAGAGAGTACAGTGAAAATATGAGCACTGACTCACGATATATACATATACCGATGTACCCACTTTTACACTCGCGCCTCTTTGCTGTATCAACTCCTCTGATAATCCATCCTCTTGCAAATTAGAAAAAAAGAAATGCGGATATACACGGAGCGAATTTATTAGTACCATCTAAAAGTCTGACAACTATCAAGAACCTGCGCTATTGATTCGCCTAATTAGCTATAGGCATGGTAAATACACGAAGCTCTAAAATTTCAAAATTTAATATCTGACCTACATTTGTGACGAAATTTTCTAGATAATTTTTTAAAAAAATGTAAGTGAGATATTAAATTTTGGAATGGTATGGAATGGTACCGGCAGTCTTTCATCCGATTTTTGTATCAAATTTGGAAAATGACAAAGTGATTCTCCAAATTTTTGATAATATGCAAGTATTTCACACGATTTGCTTTAGCTCATAGACGAAACTTTGTTTCCGCGAGAAAAAAAAAATCTCCTGACTTTGACAATTAAGCTTAAATTTGTTCGCTGGTAGCAACGTCCCCATGTACGAATTTACGAAAAAAATTGAATCATTTTTCAGATTTTATAAGACTTTGAATTTCTCCAAATGCTTGGATGGTCTCTAGGTGCCGCGTGTTTTCAGCTAATGGTCTAAGTAGTTTTTGACAAATGAATCAATAAAAAAACCTGCAAAGTAGAACCTTGGAGGCGTTTTTTTTTTATTTGGGAGGTACTTAACGAATTGAAAGAATTTCCGTAATCTAGGGTTAAATAGGAAGTGATCTGAAACGTTATCCACGCTTGAAAAAAAAAATCCGCATCAACACAGAATGCTCGATAGACGTTGCCTAGCCATTTACATTTAGGGATGCTGCGGAACTCCAGCATCGCAAGAATTGTACGAAATGAAAAATGTATTTGGAAGATGTTATAGGAAAAGATAAGAAGCGCGAATGCTCAGCCGTAATGCATCATAGTCTCGATTTTAATTTTCACCTCTGTGCTCGCCTCTTTCTCTTTGCAAAGGCGGGGATCGGGCGAGGGCAGTCGTTGTGGCGCACAGAGAGCTCTATTAGACAAGAAGCAGAAAGATAGATGCGCGAGGGTGTCGGCGTACTCGTGGTCGACCTCACGTAGAGGGAAGTGGGGATAGGGAGAAGAGACCAGGGGCTCGCACCGCATCGGCAGAAGAGCCAAAGCTACAGCAACATTGGAAAAAAGAAAAGAGACAGAGAGGGACAACGTCAGACGGCGGCAGCAGCACGTGAAGCAGTACGATGCGCGAACGAGTAGAAACACCAAAGTGGGGATAACCCCCGAGAGCGAAAGAGGAGAGCGCTAGGCGACCTGGAAGGGAGAGATGATCATGAGAGCTACCACTACCGTGCACCTTTCCCCCTCCTGCGCGCCTTGCCTCACCTTACGCCTTGCTGACTATATTTCTCCTCCAGGTTGAGGGAGATCGTCAGAAGCCCACCAGAGTCACTTCTCTGCGGTTGTTCGTACCGCCGAGACGTGTTCCATCGTGGATTTCAAGTTCGGGTATCTCTTCCGGAGATAAACACTTTTACGCTAAATATACGTCATATACACACGTGCATACACACGCGTTATAAACATTCACGGCTACGTACCACTGGTTAATATACGAGTGATCGTGATACAGTGATATTTAAAAAGTTTAAGTGGTAATACTTTTTAAATTTTAATACGAGAAAAGTGTCTGTACATCGGTGGTCCGGGTACTATAGTTTTTCTCTCACCAACGCAGCATCACTGTCTTTTCCTTTGCGGGATAAATTATAAATATTACGAGTGATGTAGTTATGTGCAAAACTCAGTTGACACGTCGTTCGTGAAAAATTTTAGGATATCCGGCAGTGTATCCGGAGATCGGTGTGCGGCGTGGTGACGTACGCGAGAATAAGTGGACATTCGAATCATTTCATTGTCAATTTTGTAGAGCGATTCATTTATATGCATCTGTTTATCTATATATTTGGACAACGTCGAGATGAATTTTTCAAAGAGAGCTCCTGGATAAGATTTTTGGGGTGGGGATCGGAGATCGCGACGATCTCGCGGTGACGCAGTTGATCGCGATTACCCGGACGAAACTGCGAAAGTGGTGCGCGGCACCTGCTATCATAAACTTGATACTACCTCCAGCAGCACCCCAAAAGCTCTTCGACTAACGCGGTGCTCTCGTTCCTTCATTACCGCAAAATTTTTTTAAACGGATTCAATTCTCGTGTCAGTGCTGCACGATCGCTTCGATTTCAATAACGCGTTACTACGTGATAAGTGAGATATAAGCAGCGTTAAGCAAAAAAAAAAACGTGCTACAAGACTACGTGCTACAAAGTTCTACGAAGAACGAGTGAGCGAATTTTATATGGCCAGATTGGATCATCCTGCTGAAGAATCGAGAATCGCTTTTCCAGATAAGGATTTGTGACCTGAGTAATAACTCAGGTCACACCAGGATGGATTACTCCACTAAAGGTACGTCTACTTATACATGCACTGATGCAATATGCGAAAAAATTATCTGTATGTAATAAGTAAACAAGCAGCTGTTCGTAAACAAGTTTTCCACAAAGTATAAACAATCTATTATTCGAACAAAAATCTATATCTTAGCATAGATTGGTCTAATAAAGATAAATCTCCTGTTTATAAACGTAGCGATGCAAGATAACAGAAATAATGTATTCAGGAAAATAACGGATTTTCGTAGAAAAGTATTTCATTAATTTCAAACAATAATTACCTTAGAAATGAATCTGCAATATCTTAGCAGAGATTACTCCACTACAGACAGCGTCACTTATTCACTGAGTGACGCAAGATGAGGAAAACAATACCTCGAGTGACGGTTCTTTGGTAGCAAAGTATTTTACACATTTGAAAAAATGTAGTAAACTCATTTCTTAAAAACGTTCGTGTATATCGATAACGAAAATCGATCGACGCCGTGAAAGGCATAGATCACTTTGAAATTTCTGTAACACTTGATTTGAGGATCTATTTGTAAAGGGAATAAGGTAAATACATATAATTATACTGAGTACTGCAAAACAAAACTAAACCTTGGTCCTGCAAATACCTACACGATGATAAGCACAGATTAGAAGCGTCAGACTTCATGATTTCTTCTCAATATTCCGTTGTATTCCCGTACTTATCTGATTACGCGCGTCTGACTTATTCTCTTCACGATCATGTGTTTGGATAGATCGAAATATTAAGTCCCGTGAAATATTTATTAATTTATTTATGCGATTGTCGGCACTCGACCCATAAAAATCTCCAACGTCATTACTGCATCTACAAAATCTTCCATTTTGGGTGTAGAATTTTTTGGTACATTCAAATGATGGATAATAAAATATGATTGATTTCTCCCGTGTGTTTCTCGGTGTTGGTTCTGCCGAGCTAGTTAAAATCGAAGTCACGCATTGTTCGCGAAATTCAAGAGAAATGGCTCACAGACGTGACGCGCAGTTGCCCATCTCTCGTTACTATAGGTATACATACACACACATACACACATAAATATATATATATATATCTTCCACGATGTTTTGACGTGCTATATGGTCATACCACAAATCGATCTTCCGCGCGTCGAGTCACGGGAGAGGCTTCATCTTCTTTCTCTGTCTCTGGCTGTGCCTTCCATCTGTTTTACTGTCTACGACCTTCAAATGACTGCTAAGACGAGCGAGACAAAGATTCTAAACATGGGATACAAAGAGGGGTTTGCGGGGTGACACGACGCGTTTAAAATTACGGGTCACCGTGTGCAACAGTCAATATTTTTTTCATTCGTATTATTTATTTGTATACTTCGACAAGAGAAGCGTAAGATCTTAATTTTTCCAGCCTCTTTTCGAGGTCGTAAATCTATTTCCTCCAGAAACATCGAATACGATGTTTCTGATCTGTGAGAGATACAGAGGGTCACGTAACGTGACGTGTCAATATTCTAATCTCAAACTGGTCATTCGAAAAGCGAGAGAGAGAGAGGGACAAAGAGAGAAACGACGTAAACGGTAAACAGATTCGCAGCGCGCCCTGCGGGGAGTCCGTGAGAGATAAGGACCCGCTGATGCTTTTGTCTCTTATCAGACAAGCTCTTGAGCCTCGCGACAGAACGATTCTTTTCTATTGGAGATTTACACTGTTGTTCCTCACCGACGATAGAGACTCGATCGAGAAGAATAGATGAATCATCGAGCGGCCGAGAGAAGGAAATTAAGTGAAATATAATAGCGAGTAACATCGCCGCTTTACAGAGTAAGACCCTGGGGCGAAATCGGTAGTAGTAGATGAGGAATCTGCTCTTTCGAAATGAAGGGAGACAAAGTATAGACCGATAATCTGGCGTCTTTGCACACTTAAATGCCGAGACGCCATCAACAGCAGCCGAATAAGTGGCTCCGCCAAAAGAGAGTCTGCCGCAGGGTATTAGAGTTTCGTGAAAGCGAGAATTAAGAAATAAAGCGGGACTAAGTAGTAAGTAATATGGCGTCTGTACAGAGACTTTGCGGCGCCATCATCAGCAGCGGCAGCGGCAGCAGCAGCAGCCGAGGGGGTGGCTCTGCTATAGAGAGACCGACGGAGGGTGTTTGACTTCCGTGAAAACGAGAATCAGGGCGTGGCGTGGTTGCTACTGCTGCTCTCTATGCTCTGGTGCTTCTCCCCGTTTCTCGGCAAAGCTTCTCCTTCGCCGTTGGCGGAGCAACCCTCGCTATACTATATTTAGTACAAGGGTCGCTCCGAGGATGCGCTGGGAGAGCAGAGGCGCTGCACGGCGTAGGCGTCGCAACGAAAAGAGATAAATGGACTCTCAACCATTTTGGGGAACATCTTGGCGCGATTTTCTCAAGGGCGGAGCTATGCTTTTTCAAAGCCCTTGTACTGTACCTTGTTCTTCGGCAGGACTTTTTCCTTACCGATGGTAATGAAACCAATACTCTTATATATCGAGTGTTCCATGCTTAGCGGGACAGATCATTGGAGTACAAAAACTGGGGTCGAGTTAAAATGAAAACGTATGAAAAATTAATAAAAAGCCTCTTAAAACGAAGCTTCGGAAAGCTTTGTTTATTTTTATCCAGTCTTTGATCCATTATGTGGTGTGACATTGTTCCCCCATAAAGTCATAAAATACACTTTTGTTGTTGGTTCTTTAAAATCCTTTTTTGTGGAAATTGTCGTTATGAGGCTCAATAATGCGGTTGATAATTGTAATATCCTACATCGAGCAATCTTCCACGTAGCTCGACGTGTCACCGAGGAAGTTTGAAAGAATGACTCGCGTGGGGCGCACGAGGCTACACACGAAGGTATAGATTGCGTTTCTATAGTCGGCTCTAGGCCAGAGCGCGAGAGAAGCAGTTCGCATGCATTTTATATATAGTGACTCGTCTGTGAGTTAGCGAGGAGCGCACCGGGTGAACCTCACACATCGTGCTCTACAAGCTATACACTCAGCTTGGCTAGGACATGCGGAGAAACTCGGTTGGGCCACGTATGACCAGTTGATATTTTCTGCACGCTCCTCTTTATAGATATCCGCCAATGCGATGCGACCACCTTCAAACGATGCGGCATAGCGCAGTGGCTGCTGCTGCTGCTGTGCTCGTTTAATTGAAGGAGGCTCGCCGCCTCACTAGCGCAAGAGATTCGTACATTAGGACAGGCAAAAAGCCAGCGAATATCTTCATTTCCATCGAATGACAATTAGCAGAAAGAAACATCGTATAATATTGCAACATCCAAGTATTTAGAAATCGAAACGCAAAATAAAAATTCGCCGTACCCTGCGTGAAAATTTTTCTGGGCCTAACACTGTATTTTAGAATTTGCATTAATTCGCATTTTTTCGTAACTATTCGAGAGTAAGTCAAAAACGGTTACATACACTATCATCGATACCATCGACTAATTACGATAGTAATAAAAGACGTTGAGTCTAATATAAAAAAAAGTGTTGCGTAAACTACCGATTTATATTTCTCCCTCACAGTTGCCGATTATTATTACAGTATATAGTATGTCTATACATAGTAGTAGTTATTCGTTTGCCAAAAGAAAGGAAAAAAATGGTCGCTCGTTTGGTACCTCATCTGCGAATCTATAGGCAGAGCAGGGAAGAGTGTTGAGCACGCGATGCGTGCGTTACGCACCCGCGAGTGCGTGCCCGAGCTAACGCAAACACAGAGCTCCACTCACGTGTACGTTGCGAGGAAACAGACAGACAGACAGACGGACGGACGGACGAACCGAGCGACCGACAGATACATGCGCAGAGGGAGCGCTTGAGAGGGTGGATGGGGGTTCTGGGTGGGTGAGTCCAAGGTTGTCAGGGTTACAGCTCTCGAAACACATGCAAGCCGCTATAAGCTGCTCGCATGTGGGGCTACAACATACATAGTTTATAGTACAGACCGCGGAGGAGAAGGAGAAACAGCGGAGAGCACTCCTGGCGGTGCTTGTGCCAGGACCGCCGACCCGTTTATATGTACAGGATACAAGCGCCATTTTCCTTTCTCGTTTCTCTCTCCCGGAGAGTTGTGCCGCGTCGTCGTCCCGGGTTATAGGCGTGGGTGTAACGGAGCAACGAGAGCGCATAACGAGGAGGCAGGAAAGACCTCAAGAAACACGTATATATACATATATATCTTACTATATTATAAAAACATCTCGCCGCCGCCGCCGCCGCTGTGTACGACATATAGGACTTTCCATGTGGACAGAGCGCTTCAAGATCGATTTTGCTTAACTCGATTGAATTTGTACAGTGCCACTGAAAAAAAAATCGAGCTTGTAGAAGGTGCCGACAAGATCGATTTTGCATAATAATCATTCCGGACAACTGATCGAGTAGATTCGTAAGTACAGCTTAGACAAAAAAAAAACAGTCGAATCGTTGTCATCTGTCGTTTAGAGAAACTTACAATAGTTTATTACATTACATTTTCGACAAAGCAAGGTGAAGCGTGCAGGAGGGCGGAGCCCCTATTGTATCTATATACAGAATATATATGTATATATGGGAGATGGAGACGGCAAAGTATAATCGACAAGGAGTGGGAGAGAGTGAAGCTGCGAGAGGTGCTCTGAGGTCGTTCTCGACGACGAGAGAAACAAGTGCCTGATTGCCGGAAGCCGATTGGCGCGGTGATTCAATGTAGGAGAGGGGCAGAGACGCCGGAGCTGCATAGTGTGGAACATCGCCGTGAGGATTTACGGTTGAAGCGCGCGCGGTTATAGAACGAGGGGAGGTAACGAGAAGCGAGAAGAGGCTACGAGATAAAAGCTCCGGAGATGAAGAGGGACCAATGGGGAAACGGGGCAACGCCCTCGCCGCCTGCTACTTTCCCCACTCCCCGTTGAGCGGCGCGAGAGCGCAGCATCCCACTCGCAGCGAACGCCTCGAATCGTACCTTGCAGTCTCTATGCCGTTCGGGCTCTGCTATAACGACGTTGATCACGCGAACGAGCGGGAAATGTGCGCATGTGCTAATCTGCCAGTGACTCAAAGGATATGAGGCTTCTCTCTCCCTCTCTCTTACTCTCGCTTTTTTCCCCTGGGTATATTCTATTGGTATGTACTATCGTCAAATAGATCAATATCGAAATTCTCACCGGGAGAAAATATTCCGTCGAAGAAATTTCATTTATTTTTTTATATATAGCTTGGATTATCAACATTTTATTTGTCGCTAATGTAATTATTCATTATATGGATATTATATTTTATTTGATAGGCTTAGAATTACGTTAAATGTGACATTGAATCACTAATTAACTCAACAATTTGCTATGTGGATATTAGAGGTCTGACGATTGCAAGTGCGGTGAATATCAAGCACCGAAGGTTGATGTGCAACGAAATTTCTTTACCATCCAGAAGTGTGTCCCCTTCGTTAATTATTTAATCGTGCGACGAGGCGCAGCACACGTGTGCCGTCTCCGCGATCGTTACTCGTGTTTGTGTCTACCCGTCACATGTTTCACCTATTTGATTGACAGTACTTGGATAAACCTATTAATATTCGAGATTTTCTATGACATATGCGGTCACTGGTACTCACTTTCAAGGCTCCTCTCCTCTGTTCTTTTATCCGCGAAAAAGGTAACTTGCGCGGTTTACCGTGATGACCCATCAAGATCGATAAGTCTATCTTTGGATCAGTTTTTTTATCGGCTATCGCCTATCTCTGGATACCTTTTCTAATGTAATAACTTGCCTGATGTGCCGCTATCCGATAGCCCATGAGATCGCATTCTTTGAAAAAATCCTCAGAAATTAATTTTTTTGTGCAATCATGACATTTTATTACTTTTGGTTAAAATTAATTATTGATAAACTTAACGCTCCCAGAGCAGAACGTATATAAAGTAAAATGTATCAAATGAATCTAGAAAAAAAATGTAAATGAAAAGTTGACATATTTAGACAAACAGTTATAATAGTAATAATATATTGCTATATTAACATCATTGCTATTTTTCTTACCCATATAAGTAGGAATGTTGAAAAAAAAAATTTGTAAATAATCGTAATCAATATTCATTAATTTGTTGAAAAAAGTTGAAGAACAGTGAACATAAAAGAGTCCTCGTATTTTACAAAGTTATTTGTGACTATACATTTATTGATAACTGAAAGTACGTGTAAGTAAGATTGGTATTTTATAGTAGAATGCTCGAAAATTAATTCCTTTTCCCATAGATATACATTTTTATAGCTTATTATTATATGCCGAGCGTCGGTTCTTAGATATATAGGCATGTGCGCGCCTTTGCATTAGGTATATAGGTGTGATGGGTCGCACGCATGATTCACGCGGCCAAACATTCAACCGCCGTGAAGCACATGAATAAAAATCACCTGCCAGCGTTTTGCGCGCGCTCGCGGTGCTCGAGCACATAATTACGTTACACTTGTGACGAAGCCCGTGCGTGCCAAAAGCTTCGGGTTATATTTGAGGACATTTAAAAGCCTTAAAATCGAGTTTCCATTCATTCGGGTAAAGAATTGTAATTGGTATTCATTAATTGTTAGTCATTAAATAATTTAAAAAAAGCTATATTTTCGTATGCTTTCTAAAAATGCCACGATAACAAGATAAATGGAAAAAAAAAATCAACTGGTTATTTTTTCCAATCACATTTTCGGGACTTTTTGTCAGTGACAAGAATTTTTTTTCTATTTCTTGAATAAAATTTATAGGCACTAAAAAAGAACTGTCCTACGGTAAAAATAATAATAATTGACTGGATGATCATTATTTTATCTGAAGACGATAACAAAACATTTTCAAAGGTTTTTCCAGTATTCAATAATTGGCAAGAAAAAATTGTTTCGTTTTAAGGTCACGTAACGAAGAGCTTCATTTTTTCTCAGAGATGTTTTTTTATGACGCATTGAGAATTCACGCTAATAGAGTGATATAAATTAATATTGAATTATTTATGCAAGAACCACTTAAACACAGTTGAGGAGAAAATGGAAGGATCGATTCTTTTTTTTTTTGTGATCTTAATATTTGAATAACATTTCAAGTTGAAAAAAAAAGAATAAAAAAATAAGGTGACCATTGTACGGTTGTTCTGTAAGTCTAGAATTTTCTGTGGTTAAAACTCGTATCCGCGAGGTCACTGATAAATGTTATTGTCCCGGCAGAGCCGTAGCCGCGACATCTCCGCGGCTGTATCCCCGTTCTCTGCTTCCGGTACACGTCAGCAGATCTCTCCTCGACAGTAAAACTTTGCGGGTGTCCAGAGCGTCTCGACATTATTGTTATTATATAACACTACGTGTATTCTCGATCTCTCAGCGAGACGTAAATAAGATTAGTGGAAAAATGTCATACGTCGAAGCGTATTTCTCTGTAGCCTCGCACGAGCGACAGAGACGCAAGGCGGAAGGAACCGCTTTTTTGTCGATTATACGATACGGTGTATCGATCGCGCTTTCTCAGATAAAGAACCGCGAGAATACCGCGGGACCACCACGTGTGCTTATCTCGAGCTCGGTGATCGATGCGTCTTTCTCACTTCCGAAACGTAAGAAGAAAGTGGAAGAGAAAGAGAAACGCGCGGAGAAGGGAGAAACCGTTGGCGACTTTCCGATAATTCTGACGACGAGATCTTTGATCATCGTCGTTTCTTTCTGAATCATCGTGTGTACTCTCAGCGAGAATTCCGTGAAGAAGGCTTAAGCGCCTTTGCAGCTATTTCGCAGCGGATGTTCCGCGAGCGATTTGATTAAGAGGAAAATATAGACTCGATATATAGACGGTTAGGATATATACATATAACGGAAAAAGGCAGAGCGTATTGCGTAGAGATGGTGCGAGATGTTCGTTAGTACCACAGACCGCGATACATCCTTTTCCCTTAAAATCGGAAAGCAGAGAGGCCGCAATGCGGCGCGAGATTTTCCCGGTGCTGCTGTTTCGATTCTCGTCGAGTGGGATATGGTCAGTGGTCGGCGGGCACTGCTCCAACGCACTGATCATTATCTTTCTTGACGTTAGCGAGGCTAGAGTTTCTCGTGTATGCCTACACACATACCCGTATATGCAGGGATATACCTAAACGACTAACACTGTCAATTTGTCTGATTACAGCTGCGACAACTACAACAGGAGCAGGAGCGACAACAATAGTTGAGAAGAGAACGGAACATCGACACAGCAACGAGAGACAGACGGATGGCGCATCATCGCCACTGGTAAGTAATATAATCAATAGTCATAAGTTAAAACGCCAAAAGGATATATTTTTTGTTGAATAAAGTAATAAGCATTTTCAACTATGGGGTTTTTAATAATTTGATTGGTTTCGGTGTTTTAGGGTTCGGATCAACAGGATGGCACTTATCCCTGTCCAGCTTGTCCGATAATTCTGTCGAGCTCCCACGAGTTATCGAATCATCTCCGGGGTCACAATTCCCCGCGCAGCACCGATTACAGCGGCGAGGACGATTACACGTGTGGCGTTTGTCACAAGGTACTGAGCTCAGCGAGTTCATTGGACCGTCACGTTCTCGTTCACTCTGGCGAACGTCCCTTTAAATGCAAATATTGCGACATGGCATTCACGACAAACGGCAATATGAATAGACACCTGAGAACCGCTCATGGCGGTCTCTCGCCTCGGGATAACAGTTACACGGATTCCGAGGCGAGCAGCGACTCAGAAAAGGTGCCCAAAAAGCGCCGTCACGTCGAGGAGGAATATAACAACAATGAAATAGCAAAAACGAGTTCTCCGGATTTTATCGAGCAGCGGGACTCTCCGAGATATCCTGCCAAGCGAAAATGCTTGGATATTGAGGAAATCGAGATTCCGATTTCGGAAGAAGAGATTGTTTCCGAACCCCCGAGATTTAGGATAAAGGACACTTTGATGGAAATGAAGAAATCCAACAACTGTACTGTCTGTGGTAGATCGGATTTCGCAACGCTCGCTCTTCTCGAAGCTCACTTGGCGAAAAACCATCCGCAAATTCCGATAAAATGCGAAACCTGTCATTCGTCCTTCAAAAATCTACGGGTTCTCAATCTTCACAGACATATGGGCCACTTGGACAAAAAATCCAAGCAAGAGGAGCCCCTGGAAGCAGATTCGGTCCGGGGATTTAAGGATCTTACGTTTCTGGATTTCACCTCCGAGAAATTTCCGACGGTCGCACGTGCCGTTTGCGAGGAATCGATGCATCATCCGGCCTCCGGCGAGAGTGCCAATTTTCAGTGCGGAAAATGCCAGCGCGCTTTTCCGTGCAAATCGGCTCTCGATGCTCATGAAATGGAGTGCGGAGTGGAAAACCCGCAGGCGAGATGCGAGTCACTCGGCGACGATCACTCAAAAAGAGACGACTTTTTCGCGCGTCTCGATCTCCAGAATAAAGCCGCCCTAACCGAGGCAAAGGAGGGCAAGGATCTCGCGGATATACAAAGCATAATATCGGTAACATCGGGACCGATCCTTCAAAATTTTCCGCGATCCGACGCAAGCACACCGGAACATCAGATGAAAATAAATCCGAACGTTGGCTCGTCCGGATCATCGAGCACACCGTCCTCCGAGTATCATCAAGAGGAGGAAGCTCAGGACGCGTTCGCAGCCGAATTCCGAAAAATGAAGCTAAAAGGCGAATTTCCATGCAGATTGTGCACCGCGGTATTTCCGAATTTACGTGCACTTAAAGGTCACAATCGCGCTCATATGGGCGTTGGACCAGGAATGCCATATCCTTGCAACATGTGCCCATACACAAGCACCGACAAAGCCACTCTCGTTCGTCATTTGAGATCTCACAATGGCGATCGTCCCTTTGAATGTTCTCTGTGTAATTACGCTTTCACGACTAAAGCAAACTGCGAGAGACACGTTAGAAATCGTCATGGAAAACTCACGCGTGAGGACATTAAGAGCGTGCTCATTTATCATCCCAGTGAGGACTACACGAACGACGGTTCACTCGAGCGAAGCTCACCACGTGGAATTCGCGAGGATGTACGCAAGTCACTCGTCTATCCGAACGAGCGTGACGAGTATTCCCATCAACAGGCCATCTATTCTAGCATGTCTATGGAAAATAGGCACGATCTCGGCAGCGTTTCGGACGATGGACACGTTCGTCCGCCGATGGCCATGCATACACCCCGCGGAATCTCTTCCCTTGGCCATTACGAGAGATCCGAGAGCTTATTGACAACACCAAGTCATAGCATAGTGCATTCTCTTGGCCTAAATAGCCACAGAATTAGCCAACATAACGAGAGAGCTTGCAACGATCTGATAGCGAGTTCCGATTTCAGTGGCAAACTCGAGGACGACATGGACTCGGGATCTTCCGAGGATGGAAGCGTTTCTCTAGTCAGCGATACCAAATCCGACGTGATGCTGCACCAAAGACTCGAAGCTAGTCCGATGAACTTGAAGAAGAATCCGGTGGCGATCGACGCGACACCACTGAATCCTCTTGACAATTCTGCATCAACCGCCGGCGAAGACGCGCCGCTCGATCTCTCGATGGACGTTCTCGATCTGAGCAAAAAATCAAAAGGAGACTACAGCAGTGCGGATTCGGTGGTTAATTCCCCCGAGAATATCGGCAGAAGTCAAAAGGAGCTATACAACGCCACTAATCAGTTTCTACTGACACAGGCTCTTTTGAAGGCCGGACAAGCCGGAAATGCTGCTGCGACCTCACTCGAAGCTCTCTATGCAAACATGATGTACAATAACTTTGGAGGATTTCCCGCTGCCGGTGTCGGGGCTGGAATACTTCCGCCTTATTTGTTCAATCCTCATATGTTCGGCCAGGATTTCGCTATGAAGGACAGATTGCAAAAGGAATTGGTTCGCGGACGGCAATTGACCAGCGGAGGAAATCTCGTTGAACCGCCGATGGGAAGTACCGCCTATACCGGTGGTGCCTATCCTCAGGCCAGGGACATTTCTGGCCAATCAATAAGCGAACAGCCCGATTATTCGAAACTCATGTCCTCGAAATTGCCCAGCAAAATGGTCAGCCCCAGAGACAAGCTCGACAATTCTCCGACGACGAATTCCGTTAAAATGGTCATTAAAAATGGAGTTTTGATGCCAAAGCAGAAACAACGAAGATACAGAACCGAAAGACCATTCACTTGCGAACATTGCTCAGCGAGATTTACACTCAGAAGCAATATGGAAAGACACATTAAACAACAACATCCGCAACACTGGAGTCAGAGACCCAGAGGAGGTCACTCAACCAGAGGAAGACCACCAGCGAATCCACCGACTCTTTTGCACAACGCTAATAATCCGGGAAATCAATCCGGTTTGTCTCAGGCTTATTCGAATATCCTTCCGAAAGCCGGACAATCCTCCACGGGTTATGAAAAACACCCCATTTCCGATCATGTTAAATACGCGATACTCGCTCAACACTTGAAAGCCAGCAAGGCCGAGGAGAACGACACGGACGAAGAATTGGTAATCGACGAAGGTCCTACTAATGACAGAGAAACCGGAGATAATCAGGAGACGATGGAGAGCCAGCGTCCGACGAGTCTCCTTAGAGGTACACTCGAGGGTAGTAATTTATATAAGGAAAGTAGTAGCTCGAGGCAAATGATACAGCAGCAAGCTAGTGAAGCTTCTGAAATAGAAAAAAAAAAAACCTCCAATAATGAAGAGAACGATGGAAACGACGACGACAACAAAGGTAACATGGCCGACGAGGAAGCCGGTTGCTCGACCGATGATTTTTCTCCGGCCAAGGTGAAAGTTGAGACCGTCCAACAAGATAATGAGGAGGATTCCAAAGACTGCGCAGCGCCAAGCGAAATGTGCGCCACGGAAAATGGCAAGGACGAGCAATGCTCGCGCGACGATATGAGCGAAAAAAACGAAGATGGCGCTGCCGATCTTGCGAGTGTCTCGGAATTATTGGACAACGCTTCGCAACAACATCAACAATTTCAACCGCAGTATATGAGCGACGAGGAAGGCCTCGTTGCTTCCACCAGCGATTGCAACAATTCCGGCAGCGATGAAAGATCTGATTCTATTACTTCACCCAATTCGGCAAACTCGAACTCGTCCAAGAAGAAGAAGAAGAAAAAGAAGAAGAGGAAGAAGAACAAGTCGGCTTACTCACTGGCACCAAACAGAGTTCTATGCCCATACTGCGAGAGAGCCTTTCCTTGGAGTTCCTCACTCAGACGTCATATTCTGACACACACGGGACAAAAACCCTATAAATGCATTTTCTGCTCACTTCTCTTCACGACTAAATCCAATTGCGACCGTCATTTGCTCAGAAAACACAAGAACAATGCAAACAAAATTCGTCGTATGAGAAATTCGTCGTCACCCGAAGCACAAGAACAACCGTCCAACAACAATAGCAACACATTCGCTATGAGAAACGTACCCGAACGACCTTACAAATGCGACTTGTGCCCAAGCTCGACCTTCTCCACTATTGGCAATCTTAAGAAGCACCAATCGTCGAAACACTCGGGCGGTTTTAAATCCAGCAGGCCCGAATCTCCTGTTACAAGCGAGCCGCAAAATAGTCCAATGGCCAAGAATAACGATCAGGGTGGCTATGAGAGTCAGTCCTCCGGAGCTTCCGATAATATAGATCATCCGGAGAACGTGGAGGTCGTGGAACACGCTGAAGCACATCCCGAAAATTCGGAAACCTCGAAAAACCTTGAGAAATCTCAAGTTGTCGTGAAAACAGAAGGTCCCGTGGAATGTTATGAAATCGTGAAAGAGCCTGAAAATGTTGAGACGATCAAGACTAACCAGGGAGCCCCTGAACCCGTTGACAACGCCGAAACCACGGAAACCATGGATGCCGCTTCTTCCGCCGTGGATAACACCGCGACGGAAAATTCCGATAACATCCCTACAAACACAAGCGAAGCCTCCAAATCTCGAAGACCATCACCAAGGTCATCACCCGGGCCCAGCGATGTACCTTTCAAGTGCCATTTGTGCGAGAGTGGATTCTCCGAGCGTCAAGATTGTCTTGAACACATCAGGATCAATCACCCGCGCTCCTATGAGACGATTCTCGAGAGGAGAACGCTCGGTATGGACATCGAGACTTGTGAGGAACAACAGCAGCCACCGTCGCATTACAGCAATCGAAAGGTCAGTTATTCATCCATTTTTTCATATTTTTCTTCTTCTAACGGCTAGAATTGTGTAAAATAGCAAATAGACATTTTTTTCTCGCAAAACTATAAGATAAAATACATCATTTTTATTAAATATTTAACAACAAATCAATTGCACAATAAAGAATTTTAAGATATTGTTAAAAAGTCCTAAGAGATGGAGTTGAAAAGAAAAAGCGACATCAATGATCTCTCAAACTAACGGTCGAATATTCGTTTCCAGGTCGTCTGTGCATTCTGTATGCGTCGTTTTTGGTCAGCAGAGGATTTGCGACGCCACATGAGGACTCACACGGGCGACAAGCCATTCAAGTGCGATATATGCAGGCGACTTTTTACTCTGAAGCACAGCATGCTTCGACATCGGAAGAAGCACGAGTCCGTTGACTCAACGATGTACGTGGGAACGAGCGGTGACGAAGAGTCTGGCCCCTCGCAACCGCCAACGATAACGCCACGTAGTCAACAACAGCTGGTATCTTTGGTTAGTGGTGCGACAAGCGGTGAGTCGAGGATTCACGAGAGAATCTCTCTGCCAACAGTGGCGACAGTAGCTACAGGCGACGCCGCGCCCAGTGGCCTCATGCGTTTTAATCCCTACGAGAAGCTCACCACTCTCACGGGAAAATTGGCAAACGCCCAGCAACATTTTCATTCCCACGACGGTGGCGCCGACACCGAAAACGACCTCATCTCCAATCTTCTGGGTATTCGCGACAAAAGCATTATAGATAAGGTGCTCCAGGCATCGGCCGATGACGCAGCGAAGCTTCTCGGCGTTAACCGCAATCATGACTGAATAAAATAAGGTAATTAGAGAGTGAAGAGCCGCCCCATCGAAATGAAGCTGGCGGCTGTTGACTCTCGCGATAACATACTGTACATAGAATACCAATTATTACTGTATTATATATCGTTAGGGCAAGCCCCGGGTGACTCTTGGCCCCGCGGGAGTGAAATTTATTCACCCCCGAATCTCGTTCACGATCGTGCCTTACAGATTCTATTAGACTTCCCGCGAATAATGGTCGATCCTCCGAGACGCGACACGCGGGGAGCATCCCCGGGATATAACTATTAGGTTTAAAAAAAACAACAAAAAACAAAAACCAAAAAAAAAACAAACAAACAAAATCACTAAAAAAAAACTGACTATTTGAACAGCCTATGAAATGGTTAACACACGATAATCATCGAGACAAAACAAAAAAAGCCCATCCGGTAAACAGAGTGCGGCTTCGAACGTTGTTTTATTCCGCCAATATTGAAAGGGATTCGAACGATTTGCATTTTACTCGACGATCGATTTTCGGTAGATCAATATACAAAGTAGTATATCACGTACACCAGAAAGATTCTTACTTTTGTTCTTTCTTCGTCGGTTGTGCCTATAATTCATTTCTCTTTGTACGTGCTGTGTATTCGTGTGTGGATAAGTGTGCATGCAATAATGTGTATATGTATATACTAGGATTTAGTCGAGTTTTTTTTTAGATGTTACACGATATATATATATATTAGGTACGTCGGTCATAGATAAAGACAACTAAAGATGTTGTCAACCGAGAGGGAGTGGGTGCTAGCACATTTCAAAACTATAGAATCAACGTGAGAGTGTGCGTTGTTTGAATACGACACGAAATCCACGTGTATTTTCATTGAATTTATCCAATTGGTATATAAATTCACAATTACGCGTGTAAATTGTTAGAAGTAGCTAAAGTTTTGCGTCTCGCGATTCGCTCGTGAGCCAATTGTAGCATCGACTACTCCCACTTCGAAGATAGTAGATAGTAATTGTATAGATGAAAATATTACTTAATAAGGCTCAGATATATGTATGTATTATATTACTTACTGAAGGTTGACGACATCATGTGTGGCAACGCGCGACGCTTATGTTGTACTTGAAACCAAAGAGAAACTGTTTTAAGTAACGACTTGAATAATATAGCCATACCTGTTTTCGGTTGTATACTTATTATTTTGAGTCTGCAATTTCCTCCGATGCATGATGATTGACTATTTTTGTTCTCTTTTTTTCTCTAGTAATATTTGCTTATGATAATTATAATTACGATTATAGTTACAATAATTAATATTATGCTACTCGCGACTGCGTTACCTAAGGCGCAGAGCAATACGAAAAAAAGAGAAAATATAATATTCAATTGATCTATATTTTATTGGCTACGAGTTTCGTATGTAAATAGCGGGTATGAAAATTAATAATCGTACTATACTATTCCGGTTCCTCCGATAGGATAATATGATATTTAATAAATGCAATTATACCAAATAATGGTCAAGATTGACCAAGCGCGTATCTATCTAGATTGAAGCGCAAAAAAATAATGGTAACGTTCAAGAAATTTAACATTCTCAATCAATCGGGGCTTTTCTCTTTTTCCTTCCATTTCTCTTTCTCTCCCTTCATAGTTTACTACTTTTTTGACTTACTATTTATTTTTTCTTTTTCAAAACTCCAATTAAACAAAAAAATTAAATAAAATATAACAATCAAAAATAATAAGTCGAAAATAAAAACGTTCTAATTTGATTCCTTTGATATCCTTTTATTTCTCTCTTATTATCCCTTCACAGTGTACTACTACTTTCTTGACTTACCATTTATTTATTCTGTTTGAAAATTGAATTTAAAAAAATATAACTAATTTGATCAGTTTGATTTTCTTCTACTCTCTCTCTCTCTCTCTCTCTCTCTTTCTTTCTTGCCCTCCACAATATACTACTTTCTTGACTTACCATTTATTTATTCTTTTTTAAAATTAGAAAACTAAGAAAAATCGAAGAAAAAAAATATAAAGAAACGGGCTAATTTGATTCGGGAGAATGGCCAACCAACCGTGGTAACCGTGATCGAGAAAAGAGTGTCCGTTTTTCAATCGATGATGAGAATATGATCGAAATAACATTTATTTTCGATCACGGTTTTGCACGTATATAATGTGTACTATAGTATATGTTTGCCGCAACATTTGGGGCAATCCACCCCGTTTCGACCAGGTTTTTACCTCAACCCCTCCGATTTAGCGCATAATTTTTCTTAGGCTTAGTTGGACGCTTAACTACACAAAAAAGAATTTTTTATTTTTTTTTAAGTGTATTTTTAAAATGACACATCGAATGCCATAATAATAACAAAGTACTTTGGAAAATACTTTGTTTAATAACAAAATTATCTAGTTTAGTAGTAGTTGAGGGTCTAACTAAGCCTAGATAAAATAATGAGCTAAATCGGAGACGTCAAGGTCAAAAGCTGGTCTAAACGGGGTGGATTGCCCCAAATACACTACACTACCGAGATAGAAAAACGTGTAGTGCGACGAGTCGGGACTGCGTGCCGCGTCAGAAATGAGTAACGTGCGATCGAATGTAACGACACAGTGACGACACAATTAAATCCAGCACTATGCCAGTATAGGGATTAACGAGTTGTATTGTCACCGTGTCGTTCGGCCCAATATAACTGCACGGTAGTAGCACGACGAGCCGTCCCATGTCGCCATATTGCTATCCGGGTAATATTACATTGTAAGATGACTTCCCACAAAGAAAAACGTGCAGTGCCGCTCGGAACTGTGTACAAATGAGCTGAGATTAACGTCCCAGTAATTGTCAGTGAACTAGTAATCGACCATATGTGCTTTGACTATAGGGAATCTATATTTAACACCGGTTCACTGGCGATTACTGGGACGTTTACCTTATGTGCGGGCGAATGTAACGCCACGGTGACGGCACGACGTGCTGAATCCGATAATAACTGCTCGGTACCGAAACGACGAGCCGTGCCCTGTCGATGGCGTGTCGCCATATTTCTAACTGGGATTATGTAAACAAAATGGAAAATTTATTTATTGAGAAGAAACAAACAAATGCTATGCGGATTCGGTGGAATCTGAACTTGGAATAAGGCATTTTCTTTCTCCCTGTTCATTCGCAACTATCAACATCTAGCGCTATCTAATAATCATTGTAATGCGTACGTATGTATAAGATTCCGTTGTAATATCGTTTAAATTTTCCTTACATACAATAATATCAATAAATAATGTAAAATGAAATATAAAAATTTGTTAATATATTTATTTATCCCTCATCATTATGGCTCCCAAAATAAGATAATGATATCCTATACATCGTAGACGTAACGGTTAGCGCAAAAAAAATCTGACTACGATATCGCATAGAAATAATATCGACTCGCGACGTGTGTGACGTTGGTACGAACGAACGAAAATGGAGTCATCTATTCGGAACGCAAAATCATCGAGTATTTAGCCAGTGTGAATAACCGGCAAGCTGAGTACGTGTAAAAATTGTTACATATTCGACAAAAATGAAATAATTGGGGTTCAGGTACGATTGAAAATGTTGCGCACGGCCGCGAGGGATATGAGAATGATTCAGAAGAGGAGGCATGGATTACATAGAGAAAAAACTTCTCCAGAAGTACCGCACTTGTCCCATAAATTAGATCGTATTCCCGATGTCAAGACGGAAGGTGATTTTGGCGTTGCCCGTCATCTCCAAATTTATAAATATTTTCAGACCTTCGATATTTTACAAAGTAGCGAACGCAGTTTACAATCACCCGGACATAACTTGCATCGCAGAGTATATAAAAAATAAATTGTACTTTGCAACACTTGCAAGTGGGAGAAAAGAGCCGAGAAGCGTAGCGGACATACATTTTTTCAATATCGACAACGAGCTGATCTACAATAATTTTTATAACGATTTTGGTCCTCTAAACCTCGCCTGTCTGTACAAGTAAATCAAAGTCATGTATATCCTCAAATACATACAAGATACATAATTTTTAATTACATGTTGTCAACGAATAAAACAAAGTTTATGTGGAAAAATGTTAATTACAAAATCTGCAAATTCAATGTAATAGAGAAATAATGTGGCATCAAGTACTCTACTTGATAATTAGATTTTCAATAGCATTTTGTAATTAATTCATCTTGGAAAATATAGTTTACTTTTTTTTGGTACAATTTATATAAATTTGCGTAATTATTAATTGCGTAACTGAACAAATGAAATAAATTTTAAGATGATTGCCCCTCGTAACACATACAATCTATCCAAGATGAATCTCTTGAATCCAGATATTGCTGCAAATTGAATAAGAAACTGCGGAATCCGGCGAACAAGCATAAACACATTGTCCATTACACATCTCAGAATCAGCAGAAGAGAGCAAACGCTGCTTATCTGATAGCGTCCTATGCGATTCTTTATTTGAAGAAAAATCCCCGAGAAGCTTTTGCAACTTTGATAGATGAATTTGATTCCGAGCCACTAAGACCATTTCAGGATGCCTCAATGGGGGTCTCAATTTATAATATAAGAGTGCAAGGTAGGACGCAAAATGAAAATTTTTGTCCCCACCCTTAACCCGAAAAACAATCAAAACGACTAAACATTTTCTATGCAAGGACAGACTGTCTGAACGCAATTCACAAAGCTACAGCTTTCGGTTTCTTCAATTTCGAGGACTTTGATCTCGCAGAGTACGAAAAATACGAGCTTATGAAAAACGGTGATCTCAACTGGATGTTACCGCAAAAATTTCTTGCTTTTACGGGTCCAAGCACAGAGATTGGAACTGCTTATCATCCGCCCGAACGTTACATAGACTATTTTACGAAAAATGGTATAATTGCGGTGGTGAGATTGAACAAAAAGTCGTACGAAGCGTCGAGATTCACAAGAGCAGGAATCGATCATTACGATATGTTTATGCCTGATGGAAGCGCTCCACCACGTCATATACTCAATAAATTCCTTCATCTCGCCGAAAGCACTAATGGACCTATTGCTGTGCATTGCAAAGCAGGTCTTGGTCGAACAGGATCGCTCATCGCTGCGTATTTAGTTAAACATTACGGAATGTCGGCGAGGGAGGCAATCGCTTGGATGAGAATCTGTCGACCGGGTTCGGTCATCGGACATCAACAGGCTTGGCTCGAGGGCATGGAAAATGAACTCCGACGCGCTGGTCACCAGTACAGGTCAGTGAATTTCATTGGCCTTGTCAACGGTTTTACATGTTCCAGGAAGAGCCATTTTTTAATTTCCAACCTTTCGATTTCCGAGGAAATTTCTCGTGTTTCTAACAGACGTGCTATTCTCGTAACGACGTTACACTTTGTTTTGTGCAAACCGTGTCTTGGAACTCGAAACCCCGAGGCCCGAGTCCACAATGTTGACGTTTAATGGAAAAACAATAACTTAACACGGGTAATAATTAACTAAATTCTTTAGGCTTAAGTATCACGGAGATGGAAACATGATTCTGCATCACAAGCGAGGAATATATTCAGTAGTACACAAATTGGAGAAAAAGATTAATTCAATTATGGGAAAAGGTACTTTGTCATCGAAGAAACGCGAAAAGTCCCCAGGCAAGAGTTTACACGATTTTTAATACACATTAAAGATTAATTCACCGCAGTTAAAATTATTTTCATTACATTTATCCATAACCCAGAAAAATATCAATACCGATGAAATTACGATATACATCAATTGATAGCAATTTGTGAAGTGTTTCAACACGGCTTTGATCAAAACGCTTAATCTTTCAAGCGTATAGTTTGATAACAAAAACATACGTTTCAGGCAACGGATCAATTGCTACAATTCGAAATGACATTTACAATGAAAATTCGAACCTAGCCGGTGCTGCTAATAAGATAAGCAAGCCGGGAATCACGAGTATCTTTGGTAACGAACTCCACCTTTATATAATTTCTACAACTCTGATAAAAACAGTTGAAGAAAAAACCCTTGAATTGATTTTTGTGTGTAAACACTTCTAGGGAAATTGTGTATGGCCCGCGGAACCAGAACCACTAGAGCAGAAGTGAGATCTTCACCAGGTAATAGGAAATTTGATCTGGACATGGCTAAGTACAAGCCGAAAATGAACGGAGCCATTAACGACAACAGAACGCAAGGTGATCGTTTAAATGAGATCAAAGCGGGAAGAAATAAATATTATCAAGTCGATTCCATGTTCTGAGTCAGATAATTTAACGGATTCACTGATTGATCGACATGATACGAGATAAAAGTGACAGATCTTGGAACAGAGAATTTCACGCTATTAATGATGACATGTTATTATAAAAGTATCCAATGATTTATTGGTCCGTATAACCTTACAGATAGTAACAAATTCGTATCTTTCTTCTCACGAATTATTGTTTTTTATTTGAATTAAGCGTTCTCTGAATTGTGCTTCTTCAGACTTTAAACGTTCTGTATTGAAATTTGTACGCCAGGATGCTCTGAAAAATAAAGAATGTCTATTAACTACACAATCTTGATCACGAAACTGTAGAAAATAAACGCATCCAAAGAAAAACGAACTTTTGATTGATTTCGAATTGATTGTTCCAACTACGTAAATTTAGCGTAAATGAGTATATCAATGATGTTTTTTTGAAACAGTTTTCATGAAATTACCAACATCCATTTTTACTGCATTTATTGAACATAAATAATCTAATAAACACACATTGTTATTATCAAATAATTATTTTAAATTAATTCATATCATAGACGTTTATTTTATGAAATAAGAAAGACTTGAAAGTTCGCTGTGAAGAAAAGATATCGAGAACTTACATATGCGAGCACAACTCGCTCAGGTGATGAGGAATGAGATAACGTGTATGTGGTGAAAGATCTTCAAAAGGATCTTCGTTTCTGTTGGCCGCAGCATCGAAGCCTTCTAATCTATAGACAGAAAAAAAGGCGATATAAAAATACTTTGCTAATATGATATTGGAATAAAAAAAGTGGAGTCGACTTTGCATGTCCCCTACCGTACGACAAAATGTTTATTATATTGAAGTGTTTGTTCTGGCGTAACATTTCTTTTGGCCAAATCGAGTACGCTCGGCAATGCAATGTCCCTAAAATCGCTAATAGTATCTTCGTCGAGACAACGTTGGTATGGTCGTTTGGGTTCGCTCATACGATTATTTTTCCACTGCATGTTGATTAACGATCTCGCTCTAGGAGTATCTACCCAAATCGCCCGGTGATTCTGTTTCAATAATTCAGCGACCCACGCTGAGGGACCAATTGTAGCAACAGCATCCCATTCACTTGCCGCGTACCAATCGTGCACCTGCAATTAGTATGTATATCAACGTACCAATTTTAGAGAAAATTCATTATTATTCAAGACATACAACTCGTTTTTTTTTTCATGCTAAGAAAAACCCTTTTCTTTATGAAATGTATTGACAACATTTCAACGGTATGTCGTTGAAATTTCGAAGCAGAAATAGAACAAAAAAATTAATAAATTTATTAATAAGATGTTAATTAGATTATTAAAACTTAGAATGCGTTTTTGGCAAAACAAAATTCTTTCACCGGACATTTCTGCTTTCTCCGGAGGCTAAGAAATATGTTCATGCGAAAATAAAAAAATTAATGATGAACTGCAACTCAGAAATCAAAAATTTTTTGTATAATTAAAAAATGATGAAAAATTAATTTAGACAATGAAAATTTCTATTCCGCGCATCACAGTCAATATGTAATCTATATGTTCGATTAATAATACCTGTGAGTCATCTTCGAATAATTTATCTATCTATCTCTGTATCTGTAAGAAAATCTCCTGAGTGACACACAGACTCATCAATGGCCAGTCCAAACACCTTCACGTTACTTCCACGACCCGAATGTCTACTCAAAATATTTTTTTATACTGTTTCTTAAACTGTTGAAAGTCCGAAGATTCTTGCAAAACGCAGGTGCAAAAGTAAGTAGCAAATAAAACTACTTTACAAATCTACATGAAATTACGTTCTTTTGAATAGTTCTTCGAATCAGTTGTTGAATAAGTTTGAATAATTGTTTGAATAAATAAGTTTAAAAAAATCATTGTTATGAGGCAGGAAAAACGTGTCACATGCCCTGAGGATAAATTACGTACGTGGGAGCTGCAATAGTTTTTGAGAATCTCTCGGAAGTCCGACATGAGCGACATAAAGGTAGGGGACCCTCGAGCATATAAAAGTATAATTGCATCGCCTTCATCGCTGTTATTACTTCCTTTAATACCTTCGTCATCGGTCGTTTCGACGCTATCTATTTCCGTGGCGATCTTCAGATTTCTCAACTTTGTGTTAGCCCATACACGTTGTTCGGCATATCGCGAATGGGAACGGTACACGAATAATATAGTACAAGTAACTATGAGTATGATAAGCATAACGGCGATGGCAATTGGCAGAAAGAATACGTAGTCCAAGCTAATTATATCATTGCGGATCATACTGTCAGAAGTAAACTTATTGATGCAACGTATAGTCTGTCTACACGCATTTTTTTTATCTTGTCTTGGCTTCCATAAAGAGCGTTTATGACATCGAATGTCTAGAACTTGGATGTGAAAGCAATAGCCAACGTTTCGGGGTAATTTTACTGTCAACTCGCAATCTATTCTGGATTCATTCCTGTTATATCCATATTTTGTGCAGTTTTGATTAAGCTCAGTGCGATTTTCCTTCTGTAATCAAAAGAAATTTTTATATACTTTTTCTGACTTTAAATTATATACATATGTGGAAAACTTGTGTAGTTTATTGGGAGTTGCATACGAATAAATGATAAATTGTTCGTGCTGCATAACGTGTAGATAAATAATATTGATTAGTTTCTTACCGTACTAATTTTCCATGCGTGCGACCGATCTTCACTGCCACAAGCAATTTGTTTAGTGTCACTTGAGTTTTCCACCGGTGTATATGTTAAGTTCAACTGCGATATACTGGCATGTGCTTCAATCTCCAGAATAAATGTCACGTCTGCCTCACTGTAAGTACAATCACTGTGAGTACAATGTTGAATTTCCTACTGTAATTACGAGTATTTTACTAATCTGATGAAAGTTTCATCAATAAAATATCGTTTGAAAAAATAATTTAAAAATAAAAAAAAGTGTTACTTAGCAGGAGTTAATTTTGATAAGATTGTTAGATGTATTTGAATAAAATTCACCTAATCCCATGAGCCCGATCATTCTCGGAATATTTACATTCCCATCTTGGTTGAACGACGTCGGTGCGGCTAAAATTAGTCGTGAGGAAGGCGCTTCCGCGCACATAATACTTGATGCTATTACCAAGGACAAATCGCAGGGCGTAGCATCCTGTGAATACATGCGTGTAGCGTAAGGAGAATTTTTGTTTCTGCAGTAAACCGACAATGAAAATTAATACTTCTGTGGCTTTCAGGCCGCATTATTAATGTCTTCAAGTTGTTTATTACTTGGCAATGAGGTGCTGAGCTCTGATTTGAACTTTCTGAGACGCATATGACGCGATCATCAGTGTGGAGTTCCGCCTGAACTGAATTACTCTCGTGGAAGACTTCATTATTGCAGTCCTCTTTTCTTGTTATCGATGTATTCACCAGTAAGGCTACCTTGTATTTACAGTTTACATTCGGGAAGGTAAAATTTACGTCCACCTTACCTACAACAGAATTGTGAACTCTATTACCAACAAACTGTTTTTTCTTGTTATTATAGAGTTTGGAGAACTTCACCCTGGACCAATCAGTGCCAATATTTTGTGATGGTTCATCAAAATTTAATATAATGTATGGAAATGTTAATGGTGTAAGATTCACAAGAAATTAAATCATCAATATACATTTTCAAGAAAACACATTTTATTGAGTTTAACAAGACAAACCGATGAAATTTATTGCCAATTTTGATCAGGAACAGCTCATACTTTTTTTTAAAGTTCTCCACACATTTAACACCAAATAACATAAATTTAAAACAACCATGCATTGTTGGACATAATTGGACAGTTTACAAAATGATTTTCATGCAGAAAAATAGTACTTTTGTTATATTAGTGAAAAAATTGTCTACTTTTCATGCATGTGTTACAAAAATCATATGTGAATTTCAATTGTCAATTTGACATTATACTTGTAATCAAATTAAAAACACCTATTTTGTGCATAGAAAAATTCTTTGAAGATGTATTAATTTTATAATGAAAATACTTACACTGTGGCTTATGGCACATACTTTACTAATTGTCTTTACATATCGAACACTAATAATTATCTACGCATCTCATTTGCAGAGTCTCTTCTACAGAATATACTATGCTGCATTTGAATTGATAAGAATCTAAAGATTATGTTCTTATGTTGTGAGAGCAGAATATGAATGCATTTTTTTGAGATTTGCCAAACCACCTAATATTTGTTGTGAATCCATTGCTTTGAATGTCCCTGCATTGTGGATACGTATTCATTAACTTCAATTATTTTTAATGAACAGTGAAACCTTATAGAAACAATGACAAGTATTTAGCACCAATTTGAGTAGTGTGAATTCTAGAAACTCCTCAAAAATTTAATTTCAGTTCTCTTTGGAACACACCAGTCCAGTCAGGCCCATCGCTGTGCTCTACAATAAAATTGATATCATCGACTTTCTCTGTAAGACACTTTTGACTCTGAGCTCTCTTGTCTATTATCATCGACACATTGGAGTTCGTGTCGCATCCAATAGGAAAAACCTGTGAATCAGTTTATTGAAACAATACAAAATGAAAAAAGGTGGTGATTTGTGTGGTATTCATGTAAAAACATTAGATGTAATTGCAACAACAAAAGAGTTATACCAATTGAAACAAGGATGAACCTGATAGATACATGATATGGTGATCAGAGAAGTATGATTTGATTTTTATAAGTTGTTTGTTCATAGTTGAAACTCTGCAGAGACAAAAAATGATTCTTAGACAGGCTGGGAATTGTCCAATAATATAAGGTGGTATCTAAAAGATTATTTCAAAATCGAAATTTTTTCTGTCGTCTAGCCTAGTCCTAAAATGGGGATGCATTTATTAATAAAAATTATTTTGGAACAGGACTTTCCAATATTTGCTTCACCTACGACTCTGAGCTATAGTTTGACCTCAAGTTTGCCTCATCATAAGACCTTGCAAAAACAGATGTCTGTACAACAATATTTACTCATAGATAGTATTAATATTGAATTGTATGTTTACCACTGCCCAAAATAGATTTCGTCAATGTCTTTCAAAATTACCCTCCGTATTTACTTTTTACCGCAATAGTGAACAATTACCCAAAAATGAAGGGTCAGAAAGTAAACAAAAAATATATTTGAAAGTTATATCAAATGTCATTTGTCACTAGGTAATGATCTATCATCTTTAATGAAATAAGTTTACAATTAAAATGCAGCAACTTTATTGAAGGCAGATTTTAGCAGCCACAAATAATTTTTAAATAAATAAAAGGTTGTTAATTGAAGAACACAAAGTAGACAGGCATGTTGTTTGCAATCATTAACCTTTTTGAATAAAATATGATTTGAAATTCAAGCATGCAGACTGCTCAAAGCCAGAATCCAGAGGCTGAATTTTTGCAAAGCTACCTCTGTAAAGAAGTATATTAATCAGTTTTAGTTTTACCAGAGAAAACTTTGTTCTTATGAAATTCTACTCTGCAGCTTTTTTTAATCAAAATTAAAATTTGAAAAATGTGACCCATGTAAAAAATTATGATAAAACTGTGTATCTATCATCACTCAATAATCATGATTTCAAGTAAAAAATTTAAACCTACTATCTCATGTTTTGCTCAAATAAATGCAATGATGTCACTTTTTTCTGAGCATTAAAATTTAAAAAAATTTGAATCACATTGCAAATTATGACAAAATTATATGCTGAATAGTACCAATTACAAAAGTTTGTGCATATATTTTTTTTTTTAAATGCATCACTTAAAGATGGACTGCTGCTTAACTTGTGTACCAAATATTAACACAATAGATTAAATGGTACTTGAGTTACACACATACAGACACATAGACACACAAACACAAACACGCAAACATTGTTTCTAAACCACTTTTGTCAATGTTTTGGACCATTCCAAATATCCTGACTTGAAATTCTCAACAACAACAAAAATGTTCATGAAAACAAACCTTCCTCTATGAGGGAGCAATAAATAAAAAGTAAATGTTAGTTTCAAAAAATCTCACATTCCTTCAAAATAAGAAAAATAATTTACCATCTTTGATGGAATACAATTGGAAATTCAAGTGCATTAACTTTAATCAAGTTCAGAATGTAAAGGCTACAAATGAATGATACATAATTCAATCAAAGAAAAATAAATCGAATAATGAATACAACACATGCATATTGATTAAATAATCATCAACCTACTTGAATTGAAGATGATTGGAAATTGAAGTGCACCGTCTTTGCATAAATCTACAATATATAGGCTAAAAGTAAATAAAACTTACTTTACATTCTGTGTTGTCTGCGTTTAATCTGGCAACACAACCAAAAAATATCATCAATCCGACACACGGTCGGTAATACATCGTACGTGTTTGAGAACTAGGAACAAAAATTCATTTCCTCTCAACAATACAAAATACTGGGCGTCGCAAGCTCTTTCTGTACGACGCACTTTCACCCACGTGCACTCGCATCACCTTAAACAAATTTGATAACTTCACTTTATCGAATTTTATGACGAAATTGTAATGGTTCTCCCGTGTAGTAGAAAACTTTATTTACGCAGGAATTTCGCCATATGTCAAACTATGTGTAATCGCGAGTCTAAGATTACGGTTGGTTGCGTTAATAATAACAATAATCGTCATTAATCGCAGAGGATTGAATCTCTTTTGACGTCCGGTGGTTTTGTGGCACATCCCGTCACCAGATGGCGATATGCAAGAGAGAAGGAGAAGAAGAAGACGTCCGGTGGTTTGCGATATGCCACAACGTTCTCCACGCAATTTCAAGTCGGTGAAGAAGAAACCGAGCCGACCGGTGATTGGCAGAACATGCGAATTCAAAGACTAAAGTGAAACAACTACTCGGCTGATAACACCAACTGTAATCCGAATTTCTCTGCCACAGTTAATTGTTTGGATAAAAGCCGGGAACATTCTTTCATTTTTTACGACTTTCTTTGTCGGGACAATGATCCGCGATGCGTAATCGTTTGGTCTCCAAGAATATCATAATTAAAACATTTGGCGGTCTCTTTTTTAGAGAAAAACAATTGTTCAATCCGTAAAAATCGATTCCACCAAATTCGACAGTCGATTCAAATCACCAGGTCTAAATGTGCTTCTCTGTTTAACAGTCAACGGAACGTCGGCCCCTCGATCTACTGAACAATCTTTTCGTCTTGCGAATATTGAGCCCTTTTGATTGCCACAAAAATCTCTAACATAAAAAACTCTCAATCGCATTTGTTCTCAGAATCTATTTGGCGCTGCAAAACATGTTTGACAGTATTAATTTTAGCGCGTACTGATTCTCGTACTTAAAGTTACGATACGTTCCTTTGTTTGTTTTTCTCTAAATATGCTGCCAGATTAGGTAGTAATTCTTATATAGTTACGGACAAGAGTTGAATCTGTAACGATGACGAAATGCGTGGTTCTTGAATTGACTGATAGAGGCGTATATTAAAGATCATGTTTAAAAAAATAGTGGGTCACATTAGAACCTGCGGAATTTTCGTAATCAGACATATCGATGGAAAGGGGTTACTAGAAAAGCATGTTTTTCAAGCGAGTTAAACCATCCATTTATTTTTCTTAAAAATCTTAAACTTACAACAAGAATTATAGTATAGTTATGCGAATGTTTGCGATATATACATAGTTCTTTTCAACCTATTCGCGACTTTTCTTTGATATCCTCCCATAATATATATATATTTATACATATACATGAGATAATGCACGCAATTGCAGTAAAGATCAATCAAACTTGATTCCCATTTTTCTTCGTTTTTCCGGCGCCATTTATTGTGGGCACCGATTTTAATTCGTGTAGAATTTTCCTATTTCGAGCCATTCAGTTTCCAACACATTTCTGCCATGCTAAACCGCCGCAACACATCGAGACAATGAAGTAGATCACGACCTGCGATAGAATGAATTTGCGGTCATAAAATGTTCATCGAACTCTGAGGAAATTCATCACTACGTTATGAATAGAGATTTGTTGAAAAACCAGAACAAGGAAAAAAACCTATAATGTATATATTTATATATATTTTTTTCTTTCTTTGAAATTGCTACACGAAATTTGCAAATGAAAGATGACAAATAGTCACGGAGAATATTTCAAAAATAAGATGAGTTTTTGGCTTAGATTGCACAGAAATAGAGAAGTATTCGTACTTTTATTTTACTTATCGAGAATAGTCAAGCTACTTTTATGTCATATTGAAGAGTTGTAATCGCTCACTTATCTCTTGATTCACGAAGAAACTGATAATTTGTATACGAATATCGATAAATATTTACATAATATTTTGATGACATGAACTTACCACGAGTATGACAGCAACGGTAACGTAAAGTTTGACGCTTTTCCAGAACATCGAGCGTGCTAAGTTTCGACTTGTAGATCGAAACGTGACAGACTGTGACGAACAAATAAATATAAGTTAGCGTATGATACAAGCCCAGTAATTTTGCCGAGTTGCATAGATTATGAGCCTTACGCTTGCGGTCAAATTTTCAGTCTTGTTCACGAGAAGTTCCAGGCGTTCTCCCCTCATAGTTATGTTATCTATATTTCGGACCATTATGTCTCTGAGCTCGTCCAGCTCACCGTGTACCATTGACAAAGTGTCAATGTCTTTGGAAGTACTGTAGTGTTTCTAAAAATGTAATCATTATTTGTTAGACACTGGTAAATTGAGTATCCCAAGTAAGAATATCTCATCTCTATGAACATAATTTTCCAGTTTCTAGGTATATTTTAAATGTAAAATACGAGGAAGCCCAGAGGCTCAACAATTTTTTTTTATTTCCAAAATATTCAAAAGATTTTTTGAGTTTCTTAAAAATGAGTATAAAAAATAAGGTACAATGATTTTCTATGAAATTAAGTTTTTGACAAGTTATTTTAAGTGATTTAAAATTTTTAGCATTAAAAAAAAAAGATATAAGCCTGATCATTATGAAGAGAGTTTTTTTTATTATTCTCTAATACCCTGGCATATCCCTGATTCTTCAGATCATATTGAAATTCCAGAATTCTCTGATCAGTGCCAAAGGATGGGTCCTAACTTCCATTTGGAATCCTATTTTTATTTTTCCACTGGAAACAGAAATAATTCTCACCATTTCATTGGCTAATACTGAAGAGAATTCTGTGTTCATGGCATATGGCAAAGCAGTGAGAATGCCTTCGCCATAGGCTGCTTGAAATCTCCTTTTGATTTCATTGAGGAAGAGGAAAGCTCTGGACCTCTGAAAATCCTATATAAACAAAAATTAATTTAGACCCTGTATTTTTCTGTTCATGTATAATTTCATGGATATCATATAAAAGCTCATACATCATCAGAGATGCACATGTAAATGATTCCTTTCTCACAGATATAGTGAAAGAGATACGGTCCTTGGGAATATGTGATTTTGTGATCCTGAGGTGGTATTTTTGCCAGAATATGGTCAGTAACATCTTCAAAATTGCCTCCACAGGTGGCATGTTTAACCAGTACTGTGATCCCTCTCGATACAAGACTGTAGAGGAGTGGCATGATGACTTCTGAAAATATAGAAACGCGAACTCCAATTATGTCAGGTAAAATCCCAGATGCAGAAGAATTGAAGGTCCTAATGTGAGCAAATGCAAATCATAATCTTCTGGAGAATCACTCTGACTGATCGGATGATGCACGTCCCAGTGTTTACTGGGATAGGAGGCAAAAGAAATTTTCAATTTTTACATAAACCATTATGAACAAGATAATACATAGATGACAAAAATTTTTTTATGCTTATTTTTTTTTGTGGTGAACTGTACATATATTTTCAATGTGTCGATGTTTCCAATGTCCAAAATGCACCACCCTAATGCACAAACTGGCAATCAGGTGCAGATGGCGATTGAACGTAGTAAAATAAATGTACATAGATAAGCTGTAAGACGTAAATGTGTCTCAATTAAGCAATACGACACATTATTATTGTCGTTAAAAAAAAAATAGTTTCTATGAGCAATGAGGCAACAAGTGAGGGACAAATATGTGTTTCCCATGTGCTGCAAAATTGAAAGGGCTTCGGACTTTCTTAGGAATTTTCGAAGCTCAAGCAGATCTATATTAACGTCAAAATGACTCACCCTCGGAGTTACAGCAACGTATTAATCTTTAAAATGACAGCGCACTTCACCAGATACTCCGTATCATGCGCTAACTGTGTATAAGGTGCAACGAAAACGCATTAACTTTATGTCACTCCAATACGAACATCTGCTTGAATTATTGATCTTCGATCATTCGACAAAGAAATCGCGAAACGTCAGAGGCATCCTCCCCTCACTGATAGCAATGTAAGTACTTCAAGAGTCGCAATAGAACATTCGTTACTAACGACAGTAGTCATACTGTTTATTTCACTCGATTCTGACAAGGACGGAAAAAGCATCTGCTGGCTGACAGCTTAATCGTGTAGCATTGCTGTCGACGGTAAGTCAGGCATGTTTTTTGCCCGCGATCGATGAAGAAGATCCCGGCGCAGATTTCGCAAAAAATACTAACATTTAGCATACATTTTATTCTCTAATAAAAAATAAATAAATCTTCCCAATATCGATTGTTTGAATATCCGAATGTTTATAATTTGTTATGAAAAAATTAAAAATAATAGAAATAGAGTTTAGTTTTCAGAGGAATGAGAGAGAGATTCAAGTATCACAGAGCTCTATTTGCTCTTAGTTAATTTCATTAAAATATGTTTTGTTAAAGTGTTTACGCGCCAAAATGTCATTCGCCCTTGACGCCTATGTGACCTCTGTTGGGCATCAAACGACGTTTTCTGTGGAAACATAACAAGAATTCTACCATAATTGATTTACCTGATAGGAAACTGAAATGCAATATAAAGAGATAACAATGGTATATTATTTTTGTGACAGGCGGTCGTGTGCAGTTGTCTGTCGGCTCGGGCGCTCGGTCGGCAGCCGCTAGTTCCCTCGCGACCGTCAATGAGAGCTCATTCCCCTTCTGGAACTTCTCCGTGACTCTTTGATAAGCGCAATAAAGTTCACAAGTGCGTAGACGGATACGATAAACTCAGTCATGGGCAAGTATGAATATGTAGTAATCCTCGTACAATCTCAAAGAAATATCATAATCTTTTTCTCGCTTAGATAATATTAATATCTGATGTGAGAAAAAAAACATTACATATTATAGTCGATTGATGATTGTGTCGCGGTAGCGTCAAGTGTTGCTTCTGGCAGCCGGTTTCGCAAGTACCGTTTACTTTGAAAATCTCTATTTATAACAAAATGATGCCACTTGTTTCACATCTATTTGCTGCAAGTGAAATTGCTCTTCGGTCTGAATAGACTAGATTTACGGAAATTATATATCGAGTTTTCTTCTAACAAATGCATTTAGACTCGAATAATAACAATAAGGGTGCTATTAAAGAGAAATATTGCATTTTCCATGAAAAAAATTGTGTTTTTGTTCGAATTTACGTACTGTTGAAAAGGGAATCTCGTAAATTAATTTAAGGAGATTATTGGTTGGATTGAAAACGTTGCGAACTAGTTCTAATTAAGGTTATTGTTAATTAATTATAACATTTGCTCGTACGGTGGCACTATTAGTGCACCAGACTTAACGGTAATTGCTGGAATTAACGATGTGCGTCTGAATTGAGCTACTTTATTAACGGCACGTCGTACCCATGCCGGCACTGTGTCTACAAAGTTCCGACTCGCTGGGCAGCGCCAACGCATGCCGGAACTGTGCAGGCATAGTGGCAGCGGTGGCGGCATTCGTGCCGCAGCCTATTGATGCAGCCTAATGTTGCGCATGGCATTGCTCATTTTTGACGACATGCTGTGCCGCACTTTTTTTCTATTTGGGGTATATATAATGTATACGCTGTTAAAAAAATCTAGGTGAAATTACAGATTAGGAATCTCCTTCTGCAGAAACGTGAATAGAAAATTTACCGCACGATTATAACGTAAAATTGATGTGCAATTTGTCTAGATTCGTTGCGAAATCCGTATTTGTGATGTACAGTCTGCTGAATTCATTGCAAAATATGTATTAATTCGTGTTTAATAAATATTATAAATAGGCCGTCCGAGCCGTGTTTGCAGTATGAGTTACCTTTAATTTTGCACATGGGAAAAAAAACTTGATTGTTGTTTATCTGGTCCGGCATTTTGCGTGCCGCCAAATCTCTCATCGCACTTCCACATCAAAGGGACACAAAACTTCTTGATGAATAATGATTCGAAAATGTTAACAGATTAATAAAAAGATAAAAAATCAAAACGATAACTTTGTTTTTTAATGAAAACGGTTTGTCAATTTTTTCGAATACGTGTAAATTAAAAAATTACGTTTTTAAATTTATTTTAAATTTCGAAAATTGCGTGCAAACTCACTAATTTTGAATATGTGTCTGTGACAAATCAACAAAGTATCCGTGTAATTGGTCATTAAATTTACAAATACGGGTGGAGAATAAGAAAAAAATACGATTTAAAAAAATTACACGAAATTTAGAAATATTTCTATGCATTCAGAAAAAATTGCCAATTGTTTTCATTCGAGAAAATGTAGTTTGTCGCGAGATTTGTTGAATAATTTGATATGCAAATTTATTCAAAGACTCCCGAATGTATAATTTTTTTTTAAATTGGGTAACGAAGTTATTTGTAGCAGACAGTATTGATTACAGTGATAAGAAATGGAACATGTGCTGCAAATATAGATATGGGTGATGTTGTCGTACTATGTTGAACGCCTCTCCATTTATCTCGTGAGAAAACAAAAATTGATGTTATTCTCGTACTTTGTAGACATCAGGACGAGAGTAGCGTATATATCAGCGTTGACTGTGGGAACTGGTACCATTGCTCTTTTTATTTGGCGATGGTTTTCCAATAAAAAGAAACACAGCCCACCCGCGAAATGGAGAAAGGTCGGTGAGTTGGGAGACTTGATGGTTTTTCCGGTGAAATCGTTTGGATGCATACACGAGGATTCCATGGAATGTACAATCCTCGGTCTCAAATCGGGATGGCTCAGGGACAGAAATCTTTTGGTTATCGATCAAGATGGAAAACCCGTCACTGCAAGAAAATATCCTGCAATGGTTCAGGTAAATGCTTACCGACGAATTTCCTCACTTGAAATTACATTGAACATCAAAAAGAAAAAAAAATTTCTCGATGGTTGTGCATTACTTACAATATATCACACGTATGGATTTCTTCTTTTACTCACTATCATTAAAGTCTTATTGTTGGAAGTTTTCTCATCGTTTCGGTCATAGTTTATCCTTTATAAGTGGTACTCTAGTATTACAAGTGTAAAGTGTATTAAAGGAGGACATGTATTTCAATGATGTTGAACGATCTCTATGGTAAGATAGATCAGGGATTAGATTACGAGCGATATTATGAGCATTTCATTCACCGTTCAAGCTCACCCACTACTGATTCATTTTTTTATGCTGTTAAAAAAATCGGCCGCAAATGTACCTTTTACAATTTATACTATTGTGAATCAAGCTGCCCTGAAAATCTCGAGAAAAACCCGTTTGTACGAGATACAGAAAGAGTAAGTTTGGTTTCATTACAGAGGAATAAAAATTTTTCTCTATAATAAAGCGGAATTGAGCTCTAGGCACTAAGCTATAATAGACACTAATATATCACTAAGCATAATGAAGAATGATCTTTTTTCATTCTCAGGTAGTTTCAAGTGTCGCTGGCTCGGTGCTGACGCTACAGGCGGAAGGAATGATGTCGATAACCATCGACCTAGCGGAAATTCTGGCCAAGAATATGCGGACGTCGATTCAAGGTGAATCGATTAAGGTGTTGGACTGCGGTGAAGAAATTGCTCGTTGGCTCTCCCGTTTGCTTCTGCAGGCTGATAATGGTCTTCGACTTGTGTATTACCCGTTTGAAACATCATCGCGGGATGTACGGAAACGATACGAGCCTTTTCCCCTCGTAGGAAAAATGGACACGGTACGGTATCATACGGCGAACATTTTCTTCCACTGCTCTGGTTCTTTATCGCCCTATATACAACGATGTCGAGCAGGCATTTATCAGAGGCATTTTTTATATTCTATAATGCGGTCTTGTCTTTTTTTTGCGCTCCAATCTGATTACATTTCACTTCTTTATATATACTGTTGGCTGGTTCAGATTTTCCAGAATTTGAAACAATCAAGCATTTTTCAATTGACCGTATGGTAACACGTTATATTCAAAGTCTATCGAAGCGATCGAGGGAAGAATCTCAATAAAATTTAATAAACATGAAAATGTTCAGGGCGCGTTTCCAGACGAGACGAGTTACATGATGATTAATGAGGCTTCGATAACCGACCTAAATAATAGAATCGAGGATCCGGTGACGCCGCTATATTTTCGTCCAAATTTCGTGGTCAAAGGCGCACATGCTCTCGCTGAAGATGACTGGGATTGGGTGAAGATCGGGAATGTCGTTTTCCGGAATGTAAGGCCTTGCACTCGCTGTATCTTCACGACCATCGACCCGGAAACTGCCAAAAAGCATCCGAAGTTCGAGCCACTGAGAACACTCAGGAAGTTAGTATCATCATTGTAGCCTCTGGTTTATCGCGCTAGTGAAGTTTATATTACTCAATCGACGTGATTCTATTTCTGCTTCAATGTTTCGATATAATCCACTTTCCTTGTGCCATAACTTTTTTTAAAGAGGATAAATCCTGACAATTCTTAGCCATATATTATCAATTCTCAATTTTTTCAAATTTTGGTTTTAGCGGTTAGGTTAGGAAAGTGCGAAAAGATCCAAAAACCCTAATTTCCTATAGCTCATTTCTTGAATGCTTTTGCCGTAGAGCAAAAAATCGTTATTTTAGAGTTTAAGAGGCCACATTTTTTAAATGACATCAGCAGACAAATAAGTGCAATGTTTGTCAATTAATATCAGCAATTTGTTACTGACCCCTTGCCCTTAAAATAAGTCCCCGTTTATGGAGATGCTACTGAAACAATTTCTCAAAGCAATGTTAATTAAACTGATTTCCGCTGTATTATAGGTACAGGCTTGTCAAAGATCCCAAAATACGTGCGTTTGTGGGCGAAAGCCCAGCGATGGGAATTCATCTTGTGCTTAGAGGACCAAGCGGAGTCGTGCATATGGGGGATCCTATCTACGTCGGAGTCCCCGAGGATAAATACGCTCCAGTGGAATTGCGGTGATCGCCTTTGCGAATCATTTTGAATTCGTGAGAACTTTGGCTCCACAAAATATTAATATTTATGAATAGCATGCTGTAAGAAAAATCTGCTCGAAATTCGATCCATATCTTTATTGAAAGTTTTTATCCAGACTGGTATATCAATTTTTGCATAAAAGTGTAATTGACAAGTAATTAACGTTATTTTACAAAAGTTGATAATTATCCGTTTTATCTAAAAGTATTTTTATTTCACATCGTACATGTGTATTAAATTTGTTATACCAGTTTATTCAAACTTTTAGAAGCGGTATGTGTAATTTCCAAATATTTTTAACGGTGACATACAAAGACATCTGTCACCAACTGGCTGAAGTCTAGCCTTGTTTTCTTTATGGATTATCGATAAAGAAGGTTGCTACACTCGTGATGATAGATATTGTAAATACCGCACTTGAATTCGATGTTATATGCGAGCTCATGGGAAATCAAGAATTTTATATAAATAATAACGATAAAAATTGTAATTCTGTAAATATGTGTATACGTTGCATATCGATATTCAGTATATTCTGAAGTTGTACATAAACTTGATTATAGAAGCGAAAATGAATCAAATTTCGGTTGTCAAGTCGTTGTCTTGCTGCAGTTTTTAATAAACAAATTACCAGACTCTGGGAGCACGTGCGTTACTACTGCGTCTTGAGTCCACCGATGTCTCCTACCAATCTCGACGTCCCTTTTACTACAATGAAATCACGATTTTACAGAGTAGAGCAACGCTCATTGATAACGGTACATGATCCTCATTGAGAGAAGGCCGTTTTATGCGCCAAGAGCTCAGTCCCCCTTTAGTGTTCTCCCGACTGCCAGCGAGAGATATTCCTCTTATTGCGTTCTTATAGTGTTACGAAATTCGTTGAAAAAATAATACGGTTGGAAAAGTGCCTAAAAAGAAAAAACTATCATGGGTATGTTTACAATTTACAATCCCTCTTGCGTTGTCAGCATGCGATAAATTCCTCTTTGGCACTCTGATGAACTTAACGTTATAGTCTCACCTCTCCTAAATTTCTGCACTTTAACTAAAATATGAGTAGATGATGGAAAATTAAATAAAATCCTGAAGCTTGGACAATTCGGCTCTGAATTCTGCCGGCATCAAGTACACCGCCCAGCAGCCGGCTTGGCTTCGGTTTATTGATTGCACGTAGGTCTCCACGTGACTTTACGTCATATATAGATATATAGCTGCATACATTGAACAATTAATTACTAGTTTTATCGAGATGCATGTATTTTGGTCTGGTGTTTCTTAAAACCTCTCGATTGTCAAGATTGCTGCTTTGTAAGCAGTTATTGACAATAATAGATGCTATTATTGTCAATAACTATATATAGCAAAATAAAAATTTCATTTTGCTATATACTTGTTAATCTGACAAGGAAAACTTCCTATACAGTATATTAACTTTCGGAGCGCCTCTTTTAATACGAAATAAGGTCGTACAGCAAACGGATGTGTTCTTTTTGCAATACCGTTCGTTAATTTTCGTTTTTTGTGTTGTTGTTTTGCTTTCTTATATCGTACCGCAAAGACGATGTGCGAGAGCGAGACTGGCTCGGAACATCTGGCATATGTGTAGTATACCCAACGCACCGTTACACTTGCTGCGTAAGCCTCTGCTAGTAGTTGGCAATCCGCGTGTCATTAGTAAGCCGATTATGTATTTTCTTACTCGTAAATATAACGAAGAAAACGGTAATAACGTAAGGAAAACCCCGGACGAGCGCTCGGCCGACAACATACCTTTGTGAACGGAAGAGCTATTGTCAATTCATTACAACTGTAATTATCTTTAAGTTGTAAAGCCCGTTGCACGCTTAGTTTAAGCGCACAAACTATTTATATTTTATTTTTGAACGCATCATTGAAAAGTTTTGAAGTAATAGAAAAATGATACTCGAAATATTCAGGAGTTATGTTTCTATTATATATATATTTTTCAATATAGCTTTATGTCACCTATCAATTTTAACAAATTCCAAGCCATGTAATTAAACCGTCGAATTTTTTACCTTTTTATATGAGAAGCTTTTTATTATCAGTATTTTCGAGGCATTTAAAATTTTCTTCTTGAGATACTATGTTATTATTTTCTTGAATACAGATTGATGTTAGCTATTTATTCTATTTTTATACCAAGCTATGCAATTAATTGGCCAAATTATTTTCCTGTTTACATTAGAAGATGCCTTAATTTATCAGTATTTTAGACATTTTAGAAACGTCGACTGCTTTAATGGTCATGTAATGCATTTGCATACGTTTATAACGCTTGATAAACGTATAAGAAGAAATAGTAGAATTAATATTCGTCAGATTTTCTTTTACGGTTGTTTCACCGAGTCGTTACGCTCCGATCAAACGTCCAGCTCTTGCAATTAGCATATACTATACATTTTATATCCGATCGGATCTGCATGCATAATGTATGCTAGAAGTTGGCTGTGGTGATTTATCGCACACTTTAAGAGTCGTTGATTAAAACGAACAATATGGATGCACTGACTGCGATTATATTTGGATTTTCACGAATCTTTTATGTTTAGGTTTTTTGTTTTAGTAGAAAGCGAGTAAATGCCATTATTCTGATTTCTTTTTTACTTGATTACATTGAAAGTCCTATCGCTTGGAAGACTTTACGAGCTTCAACAGGTTTGAGATAGGATGATAATGCAAATCTCAACTTGTCGAATGCTTCCAAATGTCGAATATATGGAAAATTATGAGGTCATGAATGTTTTCCGTGATAGATAGCGTGTGTGATAAGAAGAGTAGTATCGCGACAGATATAGTATAGATATTGCGACGTCTTGTCACGATAGCGCTAATCTTTTGAGTATTTAGCGCCGAGAAAAAAAAATATTAGTGGTACATTATCACGTATATGTGTGTTTGCAGATAGAGCGAGACTGGCCTATGTATCGGCGTTGGCTGTCGGAGCCGGAACCGCTGCTTTTTTCGTATGGTGGTGGTGGTCCCGTAAGCAAAAACACAAGCCACCCTCGAAATGGCGAAAGGTCGGAGAACTCAGCGATCTCATGGTATTTCCGGTCAAATCTCTCGGTGCTGTTCGTGAAAATTCCATGGAATGCACGGTCCTCGGTCTGAAATCTGGATGGCTCAGAGATCGGACTCTCATGGTTATTGATCTCGACGGAAAATTCGTCACTGGCAGGGAGATGCCAAGAATGGTCCAGGTAAAACCGTCGTTTCAATGCCATTGTCATTATTATGCAAGAAATTATGTTCTTTATGGTTTAGGTCTTTAGTAGGATTGAAAAGATGGCTAACGATGTTTGAAAAATGAATAAAAAAATTATTCCTCTAATTTTTCAATAATTGCTTTGTAAAATGAAGTTTGTAGAATGAAAAGAAAAAAAAAAAAATTACAATGAATCACTCGTCGATAGAACTTATTTTCGAATAAAAAAAATTAGTATATAATTCCAAACACCTATGAATTTTTTTTTTAGAATTTTGTGTAATTTTCAAAAATTGCATTGTTTTCGTATGTTCAGGTATACTTGCTAATCTACATGATTAATTGTCCGGAATCTTCATGGGTGTGATAGGTAATTTTATAACAGATAGATATCCAAAATACGTACGCTTATACAATTTTTTTTTCATTACGAACAAAAATTCAAAAACATAATCGTGAAAAATTACTCCATATCCTTAAAAAAAATCCATACGGACTTAGGAGCAAACATTATTGGTCATAGAGGTAGCCTTTTCTAAATTACGACTCATAGAATTATTCGATTTTAGCTCTGTTTACTGAGAGCCAGTTGTTAAATAGACAAAGATCGGACTTGATCGTTGTATATTCATCCGGGCGACGATAAGAATTTCCGGCGCAATGTACCAATGTAGATTTAATCAATGGACAGTTATCCGCAAGGTATCTCCAAGCGTCGCGGGTTCGGTGTTGACTTTGAAAGCACCTGGAATGATGTCGATAAGCATCGATCTCGCTCAAATTCGCGGGACGAGTATCCGGGCATCGGTATGGGGAGAGACGATCGAGGTGCGGGATTGTGGCGAAGAAATTGCACGCTGGCTGTCCCGCTTTCTTCTGCAGGAAGACGTTGGGCTCAGACTCGTCTATTATCCGTTAGAACGACCATCGCGACAAGTACGGGCGAAAAACCAGCCATTCCCGCTCACCGAGAGTATCGATACGGTAAGAGGATCACTTTTTTTTTTATAATTGCTACTTTGCTCTCAATAGAAACTGGAAAATCGTCTTTCTATCACATCCACCGCACTTCGCAGGAGTGTCAACTAATTTTCAGATAAAGCCCACTGAGTGATAAAAATATTTAAAATTAATCGTTTCCCTCGAATTGTCTTGTAAGATTGAAAATTTAACTATTGTTATAACGAAACTAAAGTGCACATTGTTGCTGCATATTGAATTTAGTATATCAGTTTATGTATAAAACTTTCCAATACTTGTACACTAAATTTCCAGTCCTTTTACACTGCACTGAATTTCTAGTCAAGAAGTTTTCTGACTTTTCTGATCATTTATGTGATAAGATATTCAGAATTTAGTGCTTTTTGCTCGTAATCGAGGCTTCGGCTTAGAATTTTTCGTGTACAAAATATAGATTCTGAATTTCTTTATTTGTTCCACAATATTCAGGGCGCTTTTCCGGACGCGACGAGTTATACGATGATGAACGAGGCCTCGATAGCCGAACTCAACACACGAATAGAGGATCCCGTGACGCCGCAACACTTTCGACCGAATTTTGTGGTCAAAGGTGCTCAGCCTCTCGAAGAGGATGAATGGGATTGGGTCAAGATTGGCCAGGTCATATTTCGCAACGTCAAACCTACTACACGCTGCATTTTCACGACTATCGATCCCGAGACTGGCAAAAAACATCCCAAGTTTGAGCCACTAAAGACACTGCGGAAGTGAGTCATCTTCAACGTCTCCTGCAGTTCCAAATCTATAAAAAAAAATAATAGACTCAGAAAAACTGTAGTTTGCAACAGAATCGGCATTTGCAAATTTACGACCGAATTTTTCAATCGTACTACAATGAAAATAATTACAATTTTTATTTTTTTTTCAAGATAGAGAAGAAAACGCCGTGCAAATTTAAGAAAAAAAAAAAAAAAACGAATTGATTACTAAAAAACATTTTTTTGCTGCTGATAAATTAAATTAACATTTCTTTGACTATCCTTTATAGGTACAGGCTTATAGAAGACCCTGACTTAAGACCCTATACCGGCGAAAGCCCGGTAATGGGAATTCACCTAGGTTTGAAGGGTTCAAACGGAACTGTCCGACTCGGTGATCCAGTCTATGTGAGCGTTTCCGAAAAGGAAGATGAACCATTGGTATCTCCACCATAGCTCCGACGTTGGGGCTCCTGCGAATGTCAATCAGGACTATTGGGAGCTTGGCTGTCCTCTATGGAGCAAAATAATTATGTAGGAGCCTCAAGGACATCATTGGATCCTCCCGAACACGCCCGAGTATATATTGCTGATAAATCGCACGAAGTGGATTGATATTAACTCATATTTTATTGCATAATCACTTTTCGCGGATTGAACTCTCCTTTTCGCTAAGTTTCAAGATTTCGGCGGTCAAAACTCCCATAGAAATCAATTATACTCGGGATATATAACTGATATACATTTATATATAGCGGCCAAAAATATCTTTTATATATTTTCGGATATACTTTATTTCCATCTGCGAATGTAGAAACGGGCAACGATAATTTTAGAAATGGAGTGGATGAATGCGATAATGTTTTTTTAAATGTGATATTCCGGGTAATTTGTAAGAATTCAACTTTTTTCTGTGGCAAATATTTTTTCTGTGCCAAACTCCAATTTTGTTAATTCGGATATACATTTATGCGCCCAACATATAATATATAAAGAAATGTCGATAGTTTGGCCTAATGAACGCTGTATGTTGCATGAAGTATTAATAGGATTTTTGCAATGCACGTCCCATGGAATTTAGCTATTGAACCAATTTATTACCAACTGGTTTGAAACTTGAATCCAAAAATATATTTTGTTCAATTAATTAGCACGAAGCTATTAAAGTCGTAAATCAAATAATTGTAAAAGTTAAAAATGAAGAATGTTTCATCGCCCTTTTACATGAAAAGTTACGGCCCAAGATTGAATGTCAAGATTTCAGATAAAAGTGGAAGGCCTTGAAAATGTGCGCACGTGTTACCATCGAGAGAAGCATGACTTATAAAGCACCCCGCGATACGGAAATAACGAATCTGCATATCTGACAGTCTCGTGATTCAAATGTCAAATATATTCACAAAATATTTTCATATATTTATGATACACGTTTACACATAAACGATCATTGCATAAGCTTCCGCCGCGAGGAAGTTATTTCAGTAGTCGTTAAGAAAAACTTCAACTCATTAGAAGTAATTTTTATATTGCTAGTATGCAAAAGTCTCTTTAAATATATTTATATACACCCACACATATATATATATATATATAGATATATATAAGCAACAGTGTGCAGTTTGTAGCCTCGAAGTCCTGCTTCGATCCTAGACTACTCTAAAATTCTTTCGCGATTAATAACCAAGCGGGTTTCATAATAAAGAACGGAAAAAAAAAACAAGTATCTTATTCTCTTATCGCAATAAAATTTATTTACACTACAAGATAACGGGGACGATTTACATACAAATCAAAGAGAGAAAGATTGGGGGCGAGGGGGTAATTAATTGTGTTCAACGACGAGTATGTATCGAGCGTCGAAGTTGGTAATGAAAAGCCGATTAAATCGTTCTTCGTCTGTCTCAGTGCTGCGATCGAACGATAAGACAAAGGTAGAAGGATTCATCCGCAAATATTATTGTGTCGAGGCAGACTGCTCGGCTCGCTGTCTCGTAATCCTTCGTAAACATAGTTACGTGAGTATCATCGAAGAATATCGATGTAAATGGAATATGAAATTTTTTTTTTTTCCTTTAGTACTCCAGTTTCTGTGCAGCTTCGGGTGAAGCATAGGATCTGTACTTCCATTTACATCCATATTCTTTGCTATCGCAACAACTACCGCTGCAGCACTTTGTGAGACTTTAGCTCCGCAAAGTCTCTCTTCTGATGTTTTTTCTTGAATTGTTTTATTTAATAGGAACGCCGGACTGGAGAGGCCGAACGCAGTTAATGCTGCTAAAAGGTCACAATAGTCGTGTATAATTTGATTTATAAAAAACCATCAGCAGTGTAAAAGCAAAAAAAAAAGAAGAAGGAGAGAATCACGAATTACAATTATGTACAAAAAAAATTCACAGCATTGGTTTTGGGTTCACGACGATTCGCTACCAATCTTTTGCCGCGTCCGTTCAATCGAGTCCAGTTCTCATGATTCAAAGCCTGATACACAATAAAAGTAAAAAATCTAAAATAGAAATTTTAAAAAAATTTTAATTTTGTGCCGATGACATGAATCTGCAATTTGCTTAGGTTAACTGTCGTGCATTGTGTGACAGGCTTTACAATAGTGAAAAGAGTAAGAATGCGAGTATAATGAGGAAAGAAGGGACCGGGGGGCGAGCAGTAGGGAAAGACTCGGCAAAGCGTGAATCGATCCTCGATTGATCGATCGCTCGCTACTTGGTCGTTGCGCTGTTCTCTCTCTCTCGGCAGACGCTTCCGATGGAATCTCGGGTACAAAGGGCAACGACGATACGAGTGTGTCACCGACGCGAAAAAATAGAAAACAATACAAATGACAGCACGTTGCCAGCGTCATACCCGAGTTGTCCATGTTCCGAGAACATAAAGTCCTTCGCCGTTGTGATTGGGCGAATATTTATAGTCTTCTTCCGTAACCCTCAACGTGTGGGTTTCGTGCGTCTTCTTCTTTTTCTTCTTCTCCTCGTCGTCTTCTTTCTCGCCCCCCTGACCTCTGGCAGCATTCAACATTTTTCGCGATGCCCGCGAATCTCACTGTCATCTCATCTCGTTGACTTGGCTTGGATTTATTATTTTTACTGTCAGCCGCGATCGCCGCTCCTCCGGATTGGCTCTCTAGATGATGGACGTGATCAATCGTGCCTTGAAGTTGACGATGCGCTCGCTAGTGGCTGCTAGGCGCTGTAAACAAAGAGAAAACGTCGTTATGCTACGAATTGAAATTCCTCTTGAGTATCACATGCTCATAACGTCATCGGTCATTCTACCTTCGGCAACTGTCGACATTTCGGGACCGGTATTTTTGTCTTTTTTTGTTTCGTTCAGGTCGAGGATAATTCGAAAATTTATACATTCGGCAAATGCGTAATCCAGTAGCGGACCTTTTTTTCTGAGATTTGTTTAACGCACGTTACAGAGGATTATGTTTATGCATTGTTTTGCTTCCCCATAGAGGTAGCTTTCGGTGGTTAGTATTGTTGTCCTCGTTGAGAACGCGTACGCGATGCGGCTTCCTAAAAGTCTTGCACCGCGACGTCATTGCGAAAGTTGCGGTGACAACAACTATCTAATATTTTTACTTTTTAGGTCTGTATGTGTGTGGCAATGTTGTAATAATTAAGGAAGCGAGTGGTGCGCCCGTCGTTAAGATTAACGCTTCATCGACCGCACACGAGGTATTTATGAGAGCTGTCGTCGCTGATATCTGAAGCTCGATCAATCATTAGTGAGATACTTTGGTCAGTAATACATTTAAAATATGTACGATTTCCAATGAGAATGTCGTTAATGTTATTCAGTAACAATGGAATCTCGTCAGAAATGTTTGCGTAATTGGAAATTAACTTTTGTGTCTTTTGATGATATATTTTTTTCAACGATTAATATATATCATAGTGTCATTTATTTCACTCACTGATTAGTGAGTTAACACATTTTTCTTTAATTGACTGCGGTACATCTGATAAAATAAGCTAGAGAAAAATTTGGACAATTCATGATAAAGGAGAATTCGATTTATTTTAAATATACTTTCACATCCCCTGGAGGCAAATATTAGTAAATTCCATGTGTCTCGACAAAACCGTTTTCTTCATGACAATTGATGACGAAATTCCGTCAAACGCTCGTCGAAAGAATATATTTTTTAGTCGGCCTTGATGTAAAATTATTAAGAGCGAAATTCTGACGAAAAAGAAGGGCGACCTCGGGTCGATTACGTAAATTAGCTTTAGTTTTGGGCCTTTCGTGATACTGGCGGACTTTCGAAGGAACACGTGTGCGGAACGTTGGTGCGCGTGTTTGTTTGGTTGGGTTGGGATCTGGGTGGGTCAGTCGGGCGTCTCTTACGGGGACACTGAGAGTGTTGGTTTGCCAGTAGCTGACCAAAGGCGTTTGCCGCGTTTCTCGGGCGGCGGACAACAGTGGCGACCGCGAGTGGGCCTTGCATAACTCGATTGGGCCCGCGTGGCTCGCGTTCGCGCTTGGGGCAAACGGACGAGCTATTTCATAGAGAAAGTCGCGCGCAACATTTTTGCTTTCCATCGATTCGACGAGCGCTCCGAATATTGCGCAATTCTCGCTGTTTATAACTGGAACACCGGACATTCTGGTGTCCAGCGATTGAGGCCTGTTTGATCATCTCGCAGGATGACAAGACGCGGATTTTTAGCCTCGAGGCTATGCTAAAAAAACAGGCGACATATTTTCCGCAATCTAATGTGATATGGATTCTTTCCGAGATATTGCATGAGAGAAAAATCTGGTATTTCCACTCAGTGAAATCGTGGAAGTCGTGGCAGCGATTTAACGTTTTTCGTTCGTGTAATTATGAAATTGCTATAAGTATATTTTTGTAGGCGGAAGAAATAGCATCGTTAGGATGCATCTGATGTATCAAAAATGGATTTGATTGAATTTATTCAACTTCAGGAATTTTTTATTGTTACGTGAGATTGGTTTAATTGAATGAACAACTTATTACAATTTTAAGTAAATCAGTTTCATAGAACCATCGATATTAGTTGGTCCATAGGACTATTCTTATAAGAGACAGAAACTATAAAAACTTGAAAATTGTACTCAAATGATTTTCACGTACTATTTCATTCACTCGACTCAGGAACATAAGTGGTCTCGGGAACTATTTCACATTTTATAGTTCTTAAAGTACACATGTACCGATATTATGTTTTTCTCTGACTAAATAAGTGCTAGACCTGGTGACTAAAATAGTTACTAGAAATCTTAATTGTATCATTGAGATTACCATAGTAGTATTAATGTTTAATACCAACTATGTAGTGGTTGGAAAAAGGTCATGTAGCTATAAAAATAATCGCATGGAGTAATGGATAGTAGACCGGCGATCGAAACGTGTTCGGTCATCTTATAGGTTAGCGAACTTCTGGATTTGTTGCCTTCAGGCTCTTTTGAGAAACTCGTTATGTATTATACAAGATTTAATATTGTTTAACAGCATTTCTTCATTATTGATTCCGCGATTTCGATTTTCTTATATCGGCGTTCGATAATTAGTCAACTCCGATTGCAACTATCGTGAGATCTGCACGAGATAATTGTTATATCAAGTTTTACATCATTTTACGCTATTTCTTTAATTTGTTCCCCTCCTCCAACGATCTCTATGAGTGATTGCAGCAGCGAGGAATGAAGAAATCGGTAAATTTCGCTTTGTGCCCGAGCGACGCCAATCGCGATCTTATTTTCGCCCCGCGGTGCAATTAACCGCGATGCAATATCTCCGGTGCTATCATATGTGAAGCTATTTGAGCGCGAGTTGATTGTATAAGGGAAGAGCGGTACAACAATCACGTAATTTTAGTTGCCGCAATTAAATCTCATGGAGCGTAGGTCTACTGTCATCATTTATACAAATTATATTTAGGTTCTATTTACATCATTGTACACTTAATTGTGTTTTCACTTCACAGTTGGACCAAAAAATATTTTTTCATATTAATAAAATCTAGACACAACAATGATGAAAATTAAATTGTGCACAATTCCGTACGATTGTTTTTTCTAGCTCGAGTATCGCAGTATAAAAAGAAATATTCTATGCATTCTAAAGCTCTCAGAAAAAAAAAATTTCGTAAATAATTTCGTTGCAATTTTTTTTCAAATTTCGTTTGGAGAATTTAATTATTCCAGAAATTTATGACCGAATTTTAATTTCTCTGAAATTATGGCGAATCGTTTCATATGTGCAATTTTAATCTGATTGTCATGGATCTTAGGTAAATAACGGTCTCCAATCCAGAAGAAGTTTTTAATAAGTAAATAAAAAATATTTGTGGAACTTACGAGAATGAGATCTTGGATGAGATTCGAGATTCCTCGGTTGGCGATGACGAAAAGCCTGGTTACAGGTCCGGGAACAGCCTCGGCAGTACCGTCGTTCCTTCCGCCAGGCGATGGCGCGCCCGCAGCTACGTCAGTGGCTTGTGAGCTTCCGCTTCCTGCGACGAGCTGTAATATATTCGACATATCGAAGTTTAGTCGAGAGGCGACGGCTAGGCGTCAATCTACGAAAACCGTGCTAGATCAAAACAAGCTGTCTCCTGTCTTCGCACGCTTTGCACCTTAATTAATCTCGATATACGGAGCGTGCGAAGACAGCTGAGACTGGGTAGGTGCACTGAAACTGAGATTCACGATATTTCATTAAAAATTCACTCCTAATAAAAAAAGAGCCCATTAAATAAATCATTCTATTTTGTATAAATGCATTTAACCTTATTCCAGCTGTCGAAAAAATAAATTTGAAAAATGAAAACACAAATTTGAGAAAACAATCTCGAGACCTTAATTGCTTTTCAAATGCTTCAACTACGAGACCCTATTTTTTTAAAGATAATTTCAAAAACAACACGAAATCTGTAAATAATTGTTCAGAATAATAACTATCAAGTAGATATTTGTAGAATTTAATGACGATTTGTAACGCCGTTCTACAAGATTGAATCAACCAAGGAGACAAAACGTTGTTTATTGAATAAATTGATGTTGGAGTGAATTTTAATCGAAAATCTTGGAACCTTTTTTCAGTGTGGATTATGGATCTCGGATAATTACCACGAGGACATTTGCGGAGCTACATCACAAAACAACTTGCTATTAACGTGATAAGTAATAATAAAAAATAGAGCAAAAGAGCAGAGATAGACGCGTGCATATACCGTGTTGTGTATTACATTTATGGGTTGTACGACATTCATAATACTTAGTAGCATACATATATAGTATATGCACCTCGACGTCCACAGCTCCAGCGCTCCCGACACTACGGTGCTACACCTCTCGGTCGCACACAACAAATATCATCAACAATAAATACAGCAGATAATAATCCTTTCGTTCCTCTTATTTGCGGCAATGATCATCATCATCATCATCATCATCCCCTTCGATCCTGCGGCTATTGAGCTCCTCTAAACGTGCGTTCCTACGTATACTTTTATATTACGTTCAAATCGACAGACAACAGAGCGAGTGACAGATAAGTGCGAGATAATAGCAAGTGATGAAAGGTAGTGGAGGAAAAAAATAGTGATCCCCGTTTTTCACTGTTAGCAATTATTATAGAAAATTAATATAAAGTATTGGAACATTCTTTGCGGATACATACAAATATTAATTAATATATTAAAAAATTGTTGTAAAATTGATATGATATATAATAAACACTTCATAAAAGTTGTGCTTATTGATGTTTTTGTAATATAATTATTGGAATCTCACAACAAATCTGTCTATTAAATGAAATTGAATATAAAATATTAAATGTTCAATTGATTTTTAGTATATTAAATGAAATTCAATATTATCAAAGGAAATTCGAATACATATATTAATTTTCAAAAAATTTTTAACAGTGTTGCCAAGAAACAGAGGCTGGACGCTTCGACCGCGCGGAAAGTAATTATTTACGTAATAAAATTTACGATTTAAGATACAATAGTGTAACCGCAAGAAGACCCATTTACAAGGTGCTTTACCGCAAGGCAACCCCGCGAACTCGAGCCTCCATCCTCTATCGGATTCAAGTGAGATAATTGGAGAGAAAAAAAAATGATTGAGAATGATGCGGGCAGGAGAATCGGCATTGCATTATTAAATAGCTAAATAGCTGGTAATACGTGTATTAGCATTTCAAGGTTCGACAGGTGCTCGGGAATCTGCTTGGCTCGATGATTTAACGTAAGGCCGAGTCGGCCGCCGAATCATTGTTGTGGAAAAATAATGGATTTTTTAAATCCCTTGTGCTTCGCTACTACGACCGATAATACAATTCTACTGATCAACTTCGTTGCTGTAAATATACTATGGTGCATCTCGTGATTTCCGCATGGGCCGAAGAGACGAAACGTACGAACTGTACGTAAATACGGGAACGCCCCAGAAAGTGTCACAAGTCGGTGGTCGTCAGCGTTGCGTCGGGACCGTTGGCCGGGTGGAACGATCGGATGATACTTGGACGCGTCGACGGATATGTGCGGTACATATCCATGAAAGGAAGAGAAAGAGTGAGAGAGAGAGAGAGAGAGCGAAAGAGCGCTTACACCGGGAGAATAATCGGGTATTGGCAACTATACATTTTGAGGAAAAAAAGCTTTAAGTTAATTTTAAAAAAATACTATTAGAGCAGGATGGCCCAAAACTTCAGCGAAATTTTATTAATTTTTAGTCTCACCCACTAAAAAATATGCTTCCGGTGAAACAGCAATTCTCGCGAAAAATGGATCTTACAAAAAATGATTTAGAGGTTGGTTAAGAATTTTTTACAATTTCCAAAACGATTATTTTTTTTCAATTTTTGTTATCTCTCTAATTTATGGTTGAAAGTTTGCAAAAAAATGTCATCAAAAGGTCGTTCAACGACAAAAAAACATTTGGAGATTATTAAATTTGAATAATTTTTTTTTTCAGCTCTCGCCCCGGATTTTCTCTGATTATCCAACGTTTAGTACATAGCTATTAATGTCATGAAAATATTAATGCTGAGCTGTCATTCACTCAAGTCGTTTTTTCATGACCCTGAAAATATGTGCATCCGGACATTCAATACTTATGTCAGCCATAACCTCGGCACATTCTTTAACTACGCATTGGATAATAAAATAAGATCAGGGGTGAGCTCAGAAAAAATTAATAAAAAAAAACAAAAGTAATTTGATTCGAAATACATCGTCATTAAGCGACCTTCCGATGATAATTTTTTTTCTAAATTTCAACCATACACTAGGAATGGGTTAATAAGATAATATGAGGGGTGAGGGATTACAAAAATTAGAGCAAAAAAACGTTTTTAAAGTTTTCACAATTTTGAGTGATTCTGAATAATTGTTCGCAAGCTCCATTTTTTGTGAGAATTGCTGCAAGAACGTCTTTTTTTATTGAGTGAGGCTAAAAATTAAAAAATCTCTCCAAAATTTGGGCCAAAATTGGTTCGTAGTAACTGTAACTGGTCAAAAGTTACTATAATCATTTGGTAGATATTGTAACTAATTTGAAGTTACTATAACTTGTTAGTAGTGACTGTAACTCGTTAACAGTTATTACAAACGTTCTGAAAAATAGATTAAAATCAAGAACACAGTTGCGTAGATCAACAATCGATTGTTGTGACATATAGTTTCCAGGATTACCACGATATCTCGAAGTGTAGAATTTAGGAGAGTTAGAACTCGATTAATATGCTTTGCATGCTAGATATTTTGAACGATAAATTTGAAAAAAAAGAGTTGAAATCCAGTTAAGAAGTTTGTCAGTTTTGTTACAACAGAAATACAGATAGAGTGTTAAAAAAGGACCGCGAGCGAGACGCGAAAAGAGATAACGAACGTACATGAGACGAGTGATAGTAACGTGCGTTGTATAAATTAGATTAAAAAAGTCATTACAGGGTGCTGTGTGCGAGAACATGCCTTGTTAAGCGATAGATAAGGGTGCACAGGCTTTTGTGATATGACGATTTATTGCGAATACGATTGACAATGACGTATGTGACATGAATTCTAATCAAGTGTCATGTGAGATGAGGGTTTGATCAGTAACGACCGTGACTACTGCGTCTGCAGTAGAACTCGTGCGTCATGGACCAGACAGCCCTTCAAATCATTTTGATATTTCAAACTGTACGATATTTAAAATAGCTTAAATAAATTCCTCAGAACACTCAAGTAATCGTGACAGATATGTCTACTAACAACTTGTAGTTCATACGGCAATTTTCACCTTCAATTCGTTTTGGAAAAATAATAAAAATCCTCTATCACGATTTCCTTGAGTGTATATAATTGGCCACGTTTTTTTCACATTCAAAGGATAAGGTTCTAAGCGACAATTAATTTCCAATGATTCTCTCAAAAATATGATCGATTGTTGTAATTATGGTTATCGATGCTTAAAAATTGGATTCAAAGGGCATTCTGTACTCGTATAACTGTGGCTGTAGTTGTACAAAAAAAAAGGTTAATTTGTGTGCAATGAGAGTTAATGTCTGGTTGATAAGTGAGAGTGCGTTACGGTGGTGATGTGAAAATGGCAGTGGTTGTTTTTGGTGGTTGTCGGAAGGAATGGCGTACCGGTGGTTGCATGCCGGCTCCGGGCGCAGGGGCAGCTGCGGGGGCAGCGGGCATTGCTGCTGGGGCACTGGGCGCAGGGGCAGCTGCGGGGGCACTGGGGGCGGGAGCAGCCGCCGGCGCAGGACCCAAGTCACGCGTGGCGCTTAGACCTAGACCGAGGCTTTGCGTACCCGCTACAACGCGGTACACCGTGCCTGCTGCTCTAGCCGCCCCGTCGGCCGCTTGCTAAGAAGACAGACGAGCTATGTTTATCATCGTTTTTCCTCACACTTTTTTTCTTTTTTTTTAATCATATTTTCTCAAGCTTTGATTTTCAATATTCTTCATCTCCTTTGACGTTTTCGCATAAATCGATGAAAGAGAGAGAGAGAGAGAAGATTCTGCGTATCCATTTGCCGGTTCTCCAGTTACCTAATAGTTCAAAATCATTGAACGTTTATTGCTGCAAGAAGTTTCGTTACTTCGTACACAAAATTGACAATTTTTTTTTTCATGTCCTTGTAACTATTTTCAGTTGGATTAGGCCGTTGGCCACTTTCCAAGGAGACGTTCGTTTTCCCTCATATTTTTTATTCTCTGTTTTTATTATTTTTCCTGAAGGAGTGATTTTCAATATTCGTTGTCTTCTGTGACTTTTTTCGATGTAACGATTGGAGAGAGAGAGAGAAGAGTCTGAGATTCCATCTTCCGGTTCTCCAGTTACCTAATCCTTCAAAATCACTGAACGATTTATTGCTGCAAGGAATTTCGTTAGTTTGCTTTTGCACCATTTTTTTTTTTCATGTCGTTGTATCTTTCTTATGTTCGAATAAACATATTTACAGTTTATAGTACTACAGTAATTATAAAAGTATTGAAGAAATTGCTGCAATGAAAACGGTTAGTTTTTGACATAGTTAACTATTCATAGTAACTGCCGAACAGTCGCTTTATCGTTTGGTAAAAAAACAAGGCTTACAAGTGTCGCCCGTGGAAGGGTCAACATAGATAATTGTTGGAGGACTGTGGAAATTTGTGGGAGGAAGGTGTTCGCACTGAAAGGAATTGGTCTCGGTCGATGATTGCTCGAGATTGAATTCTCAGACGGGGCTGCGGAATAACCGGGAAAACCACGTAGCGAGCGCGCGCGCGTGTCATAATCGCTTAAGAGCGAGCAACCCGATTCTATGCATAGCATCGTCGTGCAATACCGCGCGATGAAAAACTCGTTCCGCCAATCGCGGAGCAGCCAGCACGATCGAACGCTCGGTCGTCGATCAGAATGGCGCTGTTGCACCTGTAAGCCTGGTGGATTGTGAAATTAGACGGAACGATCGTGCCTCTTGCAGTTGAAGACTGTTCCGCTCGTACAAATCAACAGCCGCTTCATCTGGACACGTACGTCCTTTTCACTTTGGGGCTTATAATTCGATTTACACTTTGTGAAACGTTTCTCCAATTTAATTTGACGTCATTGTACAAATATTAAATTGCCCAATACACTTTCCGCCACTACGTTGACTCCATTTCGTTTACCGACTTGAGAAACTGAGTTCAATAAAAAATAGGATTCATAATTAATCCAATGAGTTAAGCATAATAATATTAAGAATAGTTGAAGAAGTCTTTCTATTTTGGATTTTGTAATTCTTCAAATTGTTTGGTTTTTCTATACCAAAGCATTTATAATGATCAACGAATTATAGAAAATGCTTCCGGAGAATTTGCGCCGGGCGTGGCAACTTTTTTATAGAAAAATTCAGTCATTGTGAAACAATAAGATGGTTACTTCGAAAATAGTCACGTGGGCGAAAATAGTCAATAGGTGACTTAATAATACCCAAAAGGTTTTCACGTGTTTCTAAGCGACTATAAAGTTCGCTTTTTTGCAGTGCACTGTAAAATTCTGTTCGCGTGGAGATTGATAAGATGTTGCAAGTATTAAAGGCACTAAAAACGGTAGAGTGTAATATGTAGAAAAAAGTGTACAATTTAGCGAATCTCTTATAAACAATATTTTTTATTTACGACCTCAAACCCGATTGTGCTATTGTATTTGCACATTCTAATAAAAATATTCTCCGAGACCGAAATACGTGAAATGAATAACATTGTCAAGTACTTTATTTATTCTGAGTGAGAGTCAAATAGGCAAAGCAAACGAGAGATAAATTCCAAGTCACTCGAAAAGTGTTGAATGGACGATGACTGGTGTACTCAGAGTCGTGTCGAATGTGTGACGCACGTAAGTAAATTTAAAGAGCCGGTACCGCGTTGCACTCACGACTTTCACCGTGCCCTTGTGGACCCGGAGTGCGAAATGTCTCTCTTGCCATTAAGATAGCTACTACGATTTGCACTTCGTTCATATCAGTGCTAAATAAATAAAAAATGTTCGTATAAATTTTGGTGGTTTAATTATCGTTTCAAAGTTGTTACTCACGTAGCTTAATATAACATAAAAAACATAATAAACTTTTGAACAACTAATACCATACGAAATGTGGATGGTTATCTAATTGAGGATCTTCCAATAATTAAAATAAGACATCGCTCATCATAATTAGACTATTATTATGGTTTTTATGAACTGCACAAAAAACATTATGTCTGACATTCGCCTGTATAAGAGAAATTTTTCGAAACCGTTGAGTAAATCACCGGAAAGTATAAAAATATTTTTTAAATTTAGCACTGATTTGACTAGCGGGAAATGCAGTAGCAACTTTAAACTTCTATAGTGCTTCGAATGCGCGCGGTATATGGCGCCTCTCGACATGTCTGCCTGCACACGATCACGATCACCGCTGTTGCGATTCTCGTGCGATCTCGCAACTCTCGAGAGCGTTGGATATACGCGGAAGTTTGTAATAGCGCGAGGAGTAATTAGTCCCGAGTCTTGCAGAACGAAGGAGGAAATATATGGTGCAATTCATACCAATCCGATCTGCATGTGACCCTCGACCTATCGGATGTGGTCAGTGATTTTCTATGTTGTTATTTCAACTATAAAAGGATAGCAGATTTTTTAAAAAAAAGATTCCTATGACTCGGCGATCTTGAAAGAAATAGCACTGGCCGTAATTTAAAAATCCTTCCTATGCACCTATTTGATCTGACGTGTCTCTAAGCTAGAAAATGTTGATATTCAACAGAGTATTTTTCGGAATTTTTTTTTCAAAAGTTTAAATTATGCCATTCGATGTGAATTAAAAGAAATATTACAAAATTGCATAAAAATAAAAAATATAAAAATCGAGTGCATTTTAGAGTCTAACGAATCCTTAAAAAAATTACGAGTCAAATCGGGGAGGTCGAAGATTAGATCCAGGTCGAATTGAGATGGACTACTCCATGTAGAAGTTCAAAAAATGGAGGCCAATGCCGTTCCTTTTTGGGTGTATGCTGGAAATTTTTTAAATGTGACAAACGATTGTTCACATTTTTTAAAACATATTTCAATTACGGCTTACACGATTTTCTTTTTTTTTATGAGTGAAAAGGCAAAAAATTTTTATCTGCTTTTTTTTTTAGAGTTGGATAAACAACATAAAAAATCAATGAACAGATTCGAGAGGTCGACCGACACCGAATTGAAGTGAATTTTCCTATATGTGAGTGGATATGTCGTGGCTAGGAGATTGAAGGATGAGGACGCGGTTGATACTCTCAGATTGGAAACGAGTGAAATAAAAGTTCAAAGGGTTCGTCGAAACTCACCCTGATGATGTCGAAGAGGAAGTTTCCGGATCCACCACCGCTTCCGGAACTGGCACCTCCGCCGGCTCCTCCAGATGCCCCAAAGCCAAAGTTGAGGAACCTCTTGTTGCGATTCTCGTCGTCACTGACCTCGATGTCCTCCAGTGGCGCGAGCTCGGATTCCACGGCTTCGTTAGCCGCAGAACTCGACTGATCATCCGCAAACTGCACTCGTACCTCGTTGTTCTGAGATTCGGCAGTGTCTTGAATCAGTCGGTCCTCAGCTTCGGGATTAACGTCCTGCAAGAGTCACGAGACCGAGATTAGTCAGTGGAAGTGAAATTCAAGCGTTGGATCGATACACAGATATTAATAATGATAGGATCGTAGAAATGGACTGAAAAAGTATATTAGTTGCTCAACTTAATGCGGTATAAACAAAATCCAAGTTAAAGAATAATCTAAAATATATATATAAAAGTTGGTTGCTCCAATAACTGAGATCAGTCGGGCTCTTTAATTGTTTGGTGCAATAACTAATCGTTAGGCTTAAGTAATTAGTCGTTACAGCAATAAAAATGGGTCCAACTTATGTTTCTGGACGTCTCTGTTGAATTTACTTTCACCAACGAATATCTTTTTCAGTTCATGAATTTAGTTGGGCGAGGTCCGGTCCACGCGGCCCCTTGTGGTATCAAACGATTCTCCATAGATTAATCGTGTAATAATGACATAAGTATTTGAAACCAATAGAATTTTCTCGAGTCGACAAATGCCAGAACCTGATGACCCGAATAATAATATATATCTATGAGTAGAGATGTAGCAGACAGAACCAAAATACCAAACGACAGAGAGAAGGACAGTGAAAGAGACAGATTCTTGTGGAGCGAGAGAAGGTGAACGAAAGATTTCCCACCCCGATGACAGGGTGAGATGCGCCGAGTACGTGGATCTCGTCCCATTAAAGATCCCAATCTACGACGCGCAGGTATGTTGCTGACGATGCAAGTGGAAGAACGACAACATAGTCATTTCAACCATGTAAAGGTGCAGTCGATATCGGATGAAGAAAAAAACACCAATGAAATCGCTTAATGCCACCCGAATGACCGAGTGTATAGTGTGTGACGTAGTTGCGATTCACAAGGATCAACCGGGTATGACCAGGAAGAATGAGATAATTGAAAAGTGCTGAGACCCTGGCCGATCGTTTCCATTCCACATGTCGTTTCCTTCTCTTTCGATTCTGTACCGAGGCTTCTGTGGTTGTAGTACTCGTGGTTGTCGTTGTTGTTGTTGTTGTTGTCGACGACGTAGTGATTGGGGCTTCTGTAACGTCGTCTTCCTCGTCGGGCGGATAGGTCGGCAAAGATATTGCGATTCTGGATTTGCTTTGGGTCGCCGATGATGAATCATCATCATCATCGTCATCAGGTATCGGTAGTTCAACGGTCGTACCGCCGTTTGCGCTGTTTTTAGAGCTTGAACCACCTCCGCCGCCTCCACCGCCTCCAAGTACACCTCGCAGAATAACCGGCCCGAGAATCCTGATGACCTCCGAAGTTATTGCGCTCACCTTTTGTTCGACTATCTAGAAAACAATAGGTCTTAGCTGTCTCCGGACGAGAGAGACCTCACTGACAGATGGTGCACACGAGAATTCTATGAGATGTTTCTTCAGTCTTTGATTAACCCTTTAATGCGATTGTTGTAGATTTACCGCTATTCTTTCATGAGAACATGAGGAATTTGGGACTATTTTTCTGGGACGACGCGTTTTTTTCAAATCAAACTTATGGTCCAAAAATTATTAAGCTACGATGTTTAGTACTCGAGTTATAAAGGTTTTTGTATAATTAACGAGTTGAAAAGTGGGTTGACGCTTTGGAAAATGAGTTGGAGATGTGGCGAGCGGAGTTATACATTGGTTAGCACTAACTGAAGTTCTAACCCACCTTATAGACCTCAAATTGATCTATCAAAGCTACTAACCACGTAATTTGAAGTTACAATCACGCACAATCCCAATATTGTCGAATGCTGAGTCTTCTACTAATGTTTTTGTCATGTAAACCCATGCTGGATAACATACAGGGTACTTAGGTGCACAGAGTGGATCCATAGGTGGATGAACACTAACTAAAAATGTTAATTTTTAAATTTACACTGGTTCACCCCTCAACTTCGATGCTTCATAACTCAAAATCTAAACATCGTAAGATCATGAGCTTTCTACCATGACTTTTGTAATGTTCACGCTCTTGTAGATCCCCCCTCTGAATTAACGAGTCATAAATATCGACAAGTACTCTTGTCGCTGATCACGAAAAATCGTGTCACGATCGCATCTTCGATTTTCTCTTCCTCGTTCCTCGGATGCTATTAATTCTACAAGTGACTATCACCTAACTCTAGTCGTTACATAAACTAGTAAAGATATACCGTTTATTGGCAACGCGCCCACTATCCTGAGTGCGACGACGTTGAGTGCCGCTTATCGTTGCATAGCAGGACAGAATTCAATGGAGTTGGCGCAACCCGCACTTTTCCACAGCACATTTTTCTTCCAAGGATGCTTGTCACGTAAATGCATCACAAATGTATTTTATACTAAAAGTCATCTGTCCTTAATGCCGCAAGCGTGTATCGCGATGTATGTGCGCGTAGAGCATTGACTGCAAAAGTAGCTCAAGGGAGAAACAAATGTCTAGGACAATGACAGAAGACTTGGTGAATTTCGCCATTTTTTCTAGTCGCCGTAATACCCGTATCCAAGATAGAGGGAAAATGTGCCGTTCTTGGTAAGAATACAAAACGAGGGATCAATTGAAATACAAAAATACAGCGAGAAAAAGTGGTGCCGGAGACGTGCGTGAGATCGCGAATCGATCATTTTCTTCTTCAGTAATTGCGGTGTCACTCGGTGAAGGAAAGTGCCCCGAGGGCACGTAATTAAACGAGCTACGAGGGAGTAAACTAAACGATTAATAAAATCGACCAAGTTAAAGTTACGGTAACGAGAATTCTGTGTTTATTGCGGAAATATCTTTGGGACGTCTTTCGCGAAAAAATAATCGTCGGAATATAACACTTGGCATTAGAGCAGTCACTTCCTCGGCTGTGTGTACAAAACGATTATGCAGAGAGCGAAAGAGGTGTTTGCAGTCCGCTTTGCGAGCGAGTGGAGCCACGAGCCACTCGCTGTAGCCGGTATTTTATTTTTATTGAACAATCACACTACCGGGGCATAAATCACCGGGGCGAGAACAGAGCTACTTCTCGCCGTTCATTATAGGTTCTCGGCCAGATAAGTAGTGCTCGGAAAGCGTCATCACGACTGCAGATAGAAACGATCTTTAAACGAGCACTCGCGGACCAATCGATCGTCGCTAAATGAAACTAGCCAGTTCGGCGTGTCTATAAGCAGTGATGCCGGTTTGAGAGAAAAATCCCGCATGCGGGAAACTCCACAACAGACCTGAAAAATCTACTGTGACATCAATCGATAAATAAGCAATGCAATAAATAAATAAATAAATGAATACGTGTATGCAAAGAAAACAAATACATTTTTTTAAAAATACGACTCCTCAACCTATTGTGAATGGAATTTATTTGTTTTTATTGTTAAGAAAGTGCATTTTACAAAGTTTACCCTGAACACTCCTTCAACCCCTGAAGTGGCATAATTCGTTAACAAATGGAGAAAAAAATAAAATGATTTGATTTTGTTGCATCTTTTTCCAAAACAAAACAGTAAAATTAATAAACCCATATGGCGTTAAAGTTATATAATTTATTTCCCTGTTATTCATAATAATTTTTATTGTATTCAAATTATAATTATTACTTATTCTTTGAATGAGCGATTGATGTGCCTTCGCTGAGCGAGCAGGCAGAATTCATCGCCGCGCATTATCCGGCATCACTGTCTATGAGTGACTGCTCTTCTCGCGAGACTCTCGTTGGGAAGATGTGATCATCACGCGATTAAGACGGTAGTCGATCGTGATACGATGTTCTAGCGATGATTTCTATATAACGCGGCGTGGGCAGCGGAAAATTCCCGGCGCTTCTTTCGAGAGACTCTTATGCAGAGGATCGTGCGGTAGACAGAGACGAGAGGGAGCGGAAGTTTGCGTTTCTTCCGGTTGGCGCAGAGGCGCGTTAGCGTTCCGCTGCACCAAGATTCTCTCCACGTTGGAGCCTATCTAGCGGCTGGATTTAGCTGCGGAAGATGCACATACAGCAGCCGCGATGCAGCCCGACAGGATTCTGCGCAAAACGCGTAACGAGTCTCGCGTGGCGAGTTAATAAACATAAATGCGCCTGGAGTGCGTGTTCGGCGCGAGGAACGTAGTCGGTATTAAAGTATACGCGCGGAGCAACAGTGTGTATGTATAGCTTAGACAGGGCGGGACAGTGCCGAGCCAAGTAAGTTACTTTCTCGCTCGGAATGTTGTGTACGCTCGCGTACCGCGCCAGAGACGAACACAACGAGCAAGGACTACGAAGATCCCTCCGCGATAAAATCGCCGCTGGATGCATCTAAATACACAAACGATGAGTCCTTGCGAGTCTTGTGGCCACTGGCAACAAAACTTACCTGAGATATTCCCGGGAAGAGCTGTCGCAGCACGCCGATCGTTCTTTTACTCCTCAGTGCCTCCGCGTTGTCTCCCTCAACCATCACCAATCGGTCCAGTGCCTGCAACATTAAAACGAACGCTTTGTTTAGTAAATAGAATACAGTCGTTATATGTGAAATAATTATGAGCGGGAATATGGTTCGCTGCACTTTATGAGCTATTTTTATGAGTAAATATGAGTCTGGTAATTGCTACTCGGGCTTATGCCAATCGAGCTATTAGTTCGACTAAGTAATGTTTTGGGACATTAATTACCAAGTATAGAAGACCAATGCTCCAACTGTGTCGTTCTGGTGCAATGTTTCTTCAGTTTATTTCAGAGTTAATCAAATATGATAATTATCAAGTATTTGACCATATTTGAAAAAAGACATGCATTTTAATTGTTTTTATCTAATATTTATGAATCAATCGTGATGTTAGCGTGAAAGATTTATTTTTGTAGATTTACAAAATCTAATTTCCACAGGTCGTTTATTGTGTAATGCGTGTATAAATTTCCTTGATAAATATGGTATTAAAAATTTCAAAGAACACTATTAATCGCTCAGTTTTTGAATAAAAATTATGTTAAATGAGATTGTGATTAGGGCCATAATTGCCTTATTACTCTATTACAATTTTTCGTTAAAAAAAATTTTTGTCGAATGTAACGTTGCAACTGATACCACAAAAAAAAACAACATGTTCGCCATTACCATGATTTACTTTGAACTATGCAAATTGTATATCTTCATATATACTCCTATTACAGATTATTTCCATAAGGATACGCAAGTGATTTATCTTTATCGAAGTTTTATCTATAATTTGCATTACTAAGCTTATCAATGATTATCCACTAACATATCTTTGTCAATAGCGTACATCTATAAGGCGTTAAAAAAATATATTGGCAATGAATTATAAAGACAGATAGTCAACCATCAGTGAATCTAGTTCTCGTCTATATATTAATATACCTATATGTTGAGCCTGCTGACGGCTAGCTGCAATTATAATTTTGCAATCCTCGTATAAAATCGTCGATAAAGCGTTGAGCGTTATTCGCAGGAGCAATGGTGTCTCTCAGAGTGCGACGGTGTTGCTGGACGTTGCTCAACTATAAGGCTCTCGGTCCACTTTCCCTCAAAGCTGTACACAGCTCGCGTTGCTTCTACACTACTTTAGTATAACGCGACCGCAACTTTGTCTGGCCGTTCGCACATTCTCCAATCATATAATACATATGTTTTAGCACGCATGATTATTTCGTTCGTCTCTGTTCTTCGGTAAGATAATAATAAAGTAATATGTATATATATTTATATAAATGTATATACATATATTTTAAAAGGGTATTTCTCCTTTTTGTTGTTTTTAAGGAGATGAGAAGCGTGCAGTAGCTCGCTCAGCGATCCTCGCCGGTTTTACTTTCCCGTCGGGCATCGATCGAGCGAAGAAAGTGTCCGGTGACCTCGCACTTCGTGAGTTCTGGCCGCTACTACGCTAGAAGGTGAAAGCGCGCGTGAGCCTCGACTGCCACCTTCGCTCTTGCTTTTGCCGCCGCCTGCGCTGCGATGCTCTTTTCAGTGATACGATATGAGACGGTCAGAGTCAAAGCCCACGCGTGTATGTCACTCGCATTGCTTATTTCGATCGAAACGCTCCTTTTATCCTTCTGGGTTTTATAGACACTTTGTATATGAAACATTCTGCACAAATTTGGCAACTCGATTTTCCAAAGTTCCCGAAAAATGTTTCAATTTTCGGCAACATGTAGTACCAACGTCAGACAAAGCAAATTGTATTACTTTAAAAATCCGTCAATTTTAAGACAAATTCACTTGGGTTGGATTTGTATAAGATACGTTATCACTTGTGCAGAGAGCTGCGTTGATTGGAGGGTCACGTTCAGACCCATTGTACTTTTTCATGGAACACAATTTTGAAAACAAAATTCTGAAAAACCACATTTTCGAAACCGTATTTCAACATAGTGTTAAAAAAAAAGATAAATAAAATTTGAAACGAACGACGTAAATTTGCCGCCCCCAACATAACCAAGTATATAGGTAGATCAGCTTCTGAAGATGGTCTTTCGATACGGCAAATTTGATACGGTTTTTTTGAGAATTTCGAAAAATTGTTTGGCGGAATTGATTTGGGTGCATAATTGTCATATATCTTTGCGGGAAACGCACACTCGGCTGGGAGTTGTACTTTATGCAACCGGAGTAGCGGAGCGAGTTTGATGACGCGTCGAAGGCACGACCCACGCTGTGTTGCTCGCGTCACACTACACCGCAATAGCGTTATTCCACATGGCGGTTATTCCATCCGTCGCTTATCTATAATATCCCAGCGAACGACCTCGTATACTATAACGTTCGTTTATTATTTAGAAATAGAGGGTACCTATGAGCGTAAGTAGCCAACGGAACGGAAACGAGTTAATCGTAAAATCCTTTGGCTAAGGCGCGCGCGGCTGTGCACATTGTGTGCAAGCTCCTTCCGTAATTGTCCGTAACAATGGGCCCGCGCTCTCCCGCAACTCTCGTCTGACCGCTCGATGCAACGAGACGTGAGCGCACTGCGCTTTAGACCCTGTCCTAAAGTCCGAACAAGAAATCTCGCGGCTCAATTATATTTTCCATCTCGTCCGCGACGCTTATCGCGCTTCGGTGACTTCCCCGTGACACTTTTGTTCGCGGAGGTGTTTTCGCGAAAATTAGCAGTCGCGTCCGCGTCTAAATCGCCTGGACAGATCTTTCGGCTAGGGTTGCATCCTATCACTTTCCAAGTTGTTCCATTTTCCATTTTATTTCCTCCATTTATCATGTGTGCCTTGTTAAAAATATTGCGGCTCATTGGACAATTAATAAAAACGTTTTTCAATCAAATTCTTATGATTTTTTTACATAAAATCGTTTAGTATCGTCATAAAAATTGAAATAATGGACGATTACTTTCACCATTAGTTTGATTCACGTGACATTTCTTGATGAATTTTTATGAAGAAAACTTTATGTCGTTAATTATAGAATTCGTATAAATTTGTTGTCAATTTGATACCTTCATAAAAAAAATTATGATGCCATTTAAAAACATTAATGAACAGTCAAGATAAAATCCAAAGTAAAAAAACTATTGTGACATTTTGTAATGTTATGCAAAACTTTTCTAAAAATTCCTCATGCTAAGATAATTAAAAAAAAATTGTATCCAAGTCTTTGTAAAATGAATTAAATACCAGATTCAAATTCAAAGTGATAATAATAATAATTACCAATTTTTCCGGTTGCATGATTTTTTAACGAATTTTTATGGAAAATGTTAAATTTTTTTTGTTGATATTATTTGTATTCATTGGATTGCCAATATCGTAGAATAGTAAAAGAAAATATTTCTTATTGCTCAAGGAAGAAATAATCTAATATGGAGAAATCAAAAGTAACGGGCTGAATGGAATGTCTACGTTCGAGAGTACACAGACTGTGCTGAAGTTTTGCATTTCGCCGTTGAGGATATGAGCGAGTTTCTTCTCGAAGATAATCTCGAAAGGAACGCAGGAGTTGGTGCGGTGCACGCTTTACGAGTTGGAAAAGACGCAGCGCTACTTTCGAGCACGAGAGTGGAACGAGCCGAACACTCGAACGTCATCCAGCCGGTAAAACGCGACGCTAGTAGGTTAGCACCGTGTGTGCTAGACGAGTCACGTGCGCGCGACTCTTCTCTCCCATCGGCTAGCCGGTGTAAAGATCAAGTTCCTCGCATATTCTTGAGCACGTATGGAGCGGAAGAACTTGAGATACACAACGGAATATGCACTTTCAAAGCTAGACAACGCACGGAAGAAAAATATCGGTGTTTCAATGAAACTAATAATCTGGAAATTCATTTCATTGAATCAAACGATTGACTAAACTTAGAATTCATTTTATTAAATCAAAATATTGACTCATCTTGAAATAAATTGTATCAAATTGCAATATTGATTGAATTCAAAATAAATTTCATTGAATCAAAATATTGATTAAACTTGAAATTATTTTTATTGAAAGATTGAGATTGAGGGAATGTAGAATTATTTGTAATATCTTTGATTCACAAATACGATTCGTTTATCATGCACTATCTTTTTTATAAATTACAAAATATAAAACTTGCATAAGCGATAAAAAGACTTTGACGGATACTTGTGATCGCTTTACAGATTCAATCTCTCGAAACCAATTTTTATGTGTGTAATTGATACGAGATATCACTACCTTCTCTGATTTTATCATATGTGATAAGGAATGGTCAATCACAGAGATATGAACCGTGAATTATTCCGGAATTCCGTTTCTGAGACAGAGAAAACTCTCGAGGAAGCAGACGTTCGGAGAAACTGTGAATCACGATGTCGCGTAATCGATTAACGCGTGTAACGAAAAGCGATTGTTGCTTTTACTGGCGCTACAGCGGCTGCTGCGAGAACGAGCGCTCGTTGAGTTGAGTAATCATAGCCTGCACTCCCCGAATTCCGGTGAAAGTCACCACGTTTCGAGTGTACACGCTCGATATTAACAAGATGAAAAGAGAAATGAAATTTAATGCATCAACGATCTATTTATTATTCATGTTTTGCTGTATTAATAAGCCTCTTAAGAAACTACGTAATGATAATTCATCCTGATAGCGCAGTATTGTTATTTCTTGTCGATGACTTTACAAAATGCTAATCACCCCGAATAGTAGACATTAAAAATAAAAAATTATCTAATATGCATCACGATACGTATTAATGGATTCGTTAATTGCTAACAAGATTTGAGTGTTATTCTGTGTGTACCAGAAGATGAGTTTTAACTTTTTAATTCCATTCTCATGTGGACTAAGTACAGTACAAATTTCCCCAAATGGAAATTTTATTTATTATTCAAGCCAGTAAAATTCATATTATTTATGGGATGTAAATAAATCAAAAATGATTCCGATAGTAATGTCTGGTTATACTATGGGTTACACTGTATGTTTATAATATATTGAATATACTTTGGATATAATTTATAATTATATGTTTATGGGATAGATATTTGTTCACATCCCGTATATACCATATGATGTTTCGCGATATACTTCCTTTTCACGTGAGGGAGTTATAATTTTAATTATTCCTAATTCTTACCTGTGATCGAAGTCCCTCGTTTTGAGGAACTGGCGACGTGCTGACTAGAGCGACGCAGAGCGCGACAGCGACCAATATCGTCGTAAACTTCATGATTTCTTGTGTTAAAATCCGTTGAAACAAAATTTTTCCTGTAAGATAAATGAAAATTTCGTTAATGCAGAGAAATTACTGAGGAAGAAGTTACGATCTAGTAGACGTATGACAGGAGAATTTTTGGAGAAAGCGTTGAGTGAGGAATTCGATGAGGGATAAAAGATAAAGTTATTATTATTTGACATAATTTAAATGTCTTATGTTCCATTTATCTATAAGATTTTCAAAGCACACAAAATATAGAAGAAGGAAGTGCGAAAATGTAATTTAATAATTTATTTACATTATTTAAATGCTTGTTGTTGCATTTGTATTTGTTTACAAAATTTAGAAAAATTATTTTAAAAAAATTCTAAACTTGTTGATATACGATAGCGGGATTTTGAGACAAAGCGTTATGTGGGGAAATGGATGAGGTGACCAGTCGTACAAAGTCTTGGAGGAGAGAGACCGGCGGTTCGCCTTTCTCGAGCACGCCGTTAAGAAAGACTATCACTTTCGAAGAGCAAATTGAAAGTCTCGAATACCGTCGTAGCCAACGAGGCGACTGGCCTGGAGTTACGGTGGGCGCCCTAACATTTTCGGTTCCCGAAAATCGCGACGATATTAGTTATCACCCCCTTAATACAATACTTTTATTTCAGTACAGCGCAATTTACTTTTCCTCAAATTATAAAGGGGCACACAAAAATAAATAACAATTGTAGATTTTGTTCACCTCCAGAAATTTGATGATGTTTATTCCTCTAATATTAGTTATATATATCGATGAAAAGTCGATGAATAGATATAAAACTATAATATTTAAACTTTTTGGCTCACATGAAAATAATCTTCGTTCGTAATCAATTAATGTCTGCTTTATTTATTTATAGTGTGAGTCGAGAGAATAAAAAAGACTACTAATAGTCTTCGTTTTGTGAAAGGACAACGTAACTTTCTACTCAAGTTTTTTCCGTGAAAAGACACCGGAAATTTTCTGCTATTTAACGGTGCTTTTTTTGTTGTATTGTTTTTTTGTTGGTATATATATTATAGAATGGATCTGACACTAGACACTGACCGAAGGCTGTAATCTTTATTTATTTAAATTCGCTTTCGATCGACATGGATTTAATAATTGCGCAGACTTTGCACCTCGCGTTAACCGTCGACGCGTATCGTTTGAGAGAGCAGTTAACCGCATTGCAAATAAATTACTGTAAGGGGGTCGTGTGTCATTTTTTAAAAGCAGCTCATACACACGACGACAGTGAGGTAATCACAATCGAAGGTAATATAGATTCAGCACGCACGCTCGTAACGATGTGTGCGCGCGTGTGCCACGAGTTCGAGGACGAGCAAGAAGGACCTGCAGACCTCGATCGACGATTCCCCGTGTCGGTTTATAATCGAGAAACACTTGCGAGGTAAACCGGTTCACTTTTGGACCCATTGAAAGACCGGCCGATTTGTTTCATGAATTTACAATAAAATTCCACAAATGATGAAACGCACGTTCACTCGTTGTTTGGCGGGAAAAATATCGGTTCAATTTTTCTTTTAATCGGTTTTTTTTTGTTTTGTTTATCTTAAGAAGGACTATTTGGATGAGGAAGCAGGAAGATGATGATGACGCGACGGATGCTGTATAGACGCGAGAACTCACCACTCACACGGATATCCGAACTCGTGGTAACTTAAACTCGGAATCGAGGATTAACGGGGAGCTCGCGACGCTCCTGCTCTTTCGCTCTGGCTGTGACTGTCTGTGTGGCCGCGCTTAGTGAGCCGCTTTTATTAGCAGGAGGGGCCTCGCGCCACCTCCACGCTACACTTGACTTCTCCGGCTCGAGATCTCCCGGTGGTGTCCAGCCGCTGCTTCATGACGCCTCCGAGCCCCCGACGATCATCACGAGGATCGTCAGAAGGAACAAGAAGGGATTCTCAGGACCATCGACCCGCGAACGTTACATCCCTGCGTTCCGCTACCGTTAACGATATACGAGCGGTACAGTCCGGCAAAACCAGAGTTTCCGACGAAATTTTCAACATTTCTCGATAGAAACAAAATCTCAAAGAAATCAAGTATGTAAAAGGTACTCTAAAGATTCATTTGGTGTAATTATAATTTCGAAATTATATTGACAAGCACGCGAGAAAAAGAATTTTTAGATGTTATCATTTATTTGATCACATATGGATTTATCGAGAGTTGTATCTTATTTTTTCAAATTATTTTTTTTAACGGCCGTTGTGTTGCTTGGTGTTTATTTGACATCAGTTTGAGAAAAATGAGAGAAAATCAAAAGTACTTCGTGATGGTATAAAAATCTAAAAAAATATATGCTTATTAAAGGTTTTAAGAAAATTAGTTCAATCACATGCATATGACAGACGCGTATTCAAAATTCGTGACCTTCCACATACTTTCTAGAATTTTTTTTAAATTTTAAATTTTTTTTTATTACACAAAATTTCGACCAAATTCCTACACAGAAAATTAACAAATCGCTTAAATTTGAGAAAAAAATAGTTAGGTTGGGGCATTCTTTGATGAACCATTCTTTTTCAATGAATTTGTTAATAAAATTTTAGAATTAATATTATTCAGCATCAATCATTTCGGCATATCCTACATGCTTGATTTTCTTGAGGTTTTTATCGTATCGAGAAGTATTTGAAATTTCCATTGGATGATTATGTGCATTAGATATTTATATTATTCTAAATCAGCTCTTCAATATTGCTTTATGAGGATATAAATTGATATACGGCTTTATTTGAATGGTCACATGAAGTGGAACGATTAGAACGAAAAAATGGTACGTAAATTTTACATTTGGTATTCTATTGTAGCGATTCTATGGACGTGACATGGAATACTTACTAAAACTTGTTGAGCACGTTTATAAATGAAACATTAATTTTTGTACGATAAAAATAACACTACGATCCAATTCCGGGAAACATCTGCCATGTAAAAAGTCTACGATAATCCGATGCTACAACCATGACTTATTTACAATGGTAGAAAATGTCATTGAAAAAGCTATTGTCACGTTATAGTGTTGTAAAATGCCGGAGTCGTAACATCGTAGAATATTAATAAAATGCTCTATGAATCTGACAGTTTTACATAAATTCCGAAACTTTTTCAATAATTTCAAGAATTCAAACACATTTATCAAAACATTTATTACACTTGAGATTAATATTAAAAATAATAGAATTTCAATGAAGATACATCACGGTTGTTTGAGTGTTCTGTTTTTTTGGGTATACGAAATAAACAGACATAATACGATCAGAGTAAAAAAAATTGGGGACGTATCCTTCATTTTGTCTGAGTTTGAGTCTGAACTCAAAAATCGGGGATGCAGAAATAAAAAATGGCTGTGCTTATACAGTTAATCCAAATACAAAAAGTGATTTGATTTGAATGAAAACCGGTACAGGGGGATTATTGAGTTTGCTGAAGTTGGTATGTGAGTGAAAAAAAGTTTCGATTTTCAATGCGGCATTTTGTGTTTTTATTTACATAGAAACCTGAGGTAGGTCCTGAATTACAGAGAGAAATTGAAAGGAAGGACAACGAGGACGATGATCGTGGTCCACTCGGCTCGTTGCCAAAGGATTTCGATGGCGGAGAGCGCTAGAGAGGTCGTCACGTTTAATCAAGCACGTAAAAACGCAACCCAATCGCCCGTATGTCCAACAATGTATTATATATACACAAAGAGAGAGAGAGAGGGACTCGATGAAAATTCTTTAAATTTGGCAATCGTTATTGCAAGCAGGAATTGCGACGGAGACTTAAGCTGCTGAGACAGATGACTGCGATTTCCACGATTAGGAAAGGCGCGGATGCTGTCTTAATCAGATTAAACAGTAGGACCAGCTAATAAGCTTCCGTTGATATTATTTTCCATTAGGGTTGCCGATCTCTACTAAAATAGAAAACGATAATGATGTTTTTACGTTAGCTACGTCACAGAGCCGGTAATGACCTTACAAAGACCCTCTAGCAGGCTTTCTATGAAGCGCGGAGAGCTCGCGGTTCCCGCAATTCCATTTCGCAATCATAAGGCGTGACGAACTGCCGCCTCCGTTTCCAGGATCATACCGAGATATTATCGTTGCCACTTGTTTAAGTGACCGATTAAACGCGTCTGTTAACAGTCGCTTCACAGGAAGAGAATTGCATCGATCACAGTACTGAAGAAGTCTTGATACACACGCCAATAATTCGCTCATTTTTAATGTCTCACTGCAAAAAGTATTCGCGGTTTTCCGATACATACATGTAGGAATTTTGTTCAACTTGATATAAGAAATCGAAATTAATATGTTTTCACAGTAATTTCAAGAAAGATCAATGGATTTTGATAATTTGGTAATTGAAAATTACAACACGTGATTATTGAATAAATAATTATTAAACCAGTACGTAGAATTTAACACTCATTTTAAGAATGTTTGTGCTCGATTCGAAATTTGATCCACATTGTCGCATTAAATGTAACATAAAAGTTATCAAAATTTCAGTTACTAATATTGTCATATTCAGTACAGTATTTGTATTTATGTACACATAAATACGTATGTACACGCAAAATTTTTATGTACGAAGGACGAATATTTTTTTAAATCTTTAAGGTCAAATAATATAGTAAGGCGACATTATAGAATACGGAAGCTATTTTGTGGAAACATGATTTTTCAGAATAAAGAGGATTTGACATGAAAAATAAATGAAATTGCTTTTAATCCAATAACCAGTGAAAATCTTCCACAAACTTTTTTATTGTCCGGTCAATGACTTAAAGCTTTGCCTCGAGCGCAGAAACCAGCATCTAAATATTCCGTAGTAGAATGAGGCCAGGCGCCAATCATTAACAAGCACGAAACTCCGAATCTGTTAACACTGAAGCAACACAGCTCCTCAAAGTTCATTTCTGACGAACGAGCAAATTTCGAAAGCCGACATTTTGCTATTTTATCAATGTCATACTACTTTGAAGCTCACATGTCACGCGAGAAACTTATTATAAAACAATGATGATAAAGAGATTATCATTTATGTAAATACAGTTGCTTCACTATCTACATGCAGTTTCTCGTTCGAAAGTCAAACATTTGCTATAATTTAATAAAAACGCAGCAATAAAAAGAAACCATCCATTAAAAAGTTTACGCAATTAAAGATGTGCATTTTCGTTTCGTAAGCGGAAACTTTGCTATTTTATCAGGCGAATTGTATCCCGAGGCTCACAGTTCATGCGAGATGTTTTTGGGATTAGCATAATGGGTTAGAGTGTCCGCGCCCACCATGGCCGCCCATCATTCAGTGACATCAATGCACGGAGAGAATGTTTCGAGCCCCCGATCAAAATTTCAAAAAGCGAGATTGGCTGTTCAATCAGAAGGAGGACATGAGTTTCGTAACGTAACGAAATTTCAATCGAAATGATCGTTCGGTCAGTGATTAATATTTAAAAATCGTTGAATAAAAAACAAGTAATACAGTAAAAATGCCAACTATATATTGACAACATTTTTTTTTTCTTTTTGCATAATCTCTCAGCTGCTTGCCGACGTATAATCATTAGGCGAGGCTCCATCCCGCGGAAAATATCATCCCAATAGCGCCATTAATATCGTCAGCGAAACACAGTGATGCCTGTCACTGTCAGTTGTTTCGTCGTCTAACTCCGTAAATCCGAGTGCTTCCTTCTTCATTCTATCATTTACCTTGTCAAATCTTTTGAGTGAGTCGTCTAACGAGCCTCTTCCCGTGTGCGTGCGACTTGAGTACATTCGCTAAGTGCCCCGCGATTCTTGACCGTCCTATTTTCATTATTCATTCACGTATAGCCGAAAGTAGAAAACGTGAATTTATGGGCTTTAGATTTGGGTGCATTAGGAACCGAGCCGAGCGGCGTTTCAATGTCGCAGAGGTTGAGAGGGTAAGAGGGGTTTTCATCAAGGCGAAGAAGCGAGTTTTTTTTCGTAAACAAATATCTTATGATCATCCAGATAAATCAGTCTAATGGGTTCATTTGAATAAAATACAAATCGTATCCGTATTTCTCATAAGCGGCGGTCCTCCGCCTCTAAAAATTGGGGTCAAGGATGTTCATCGGTCCACCACACGCTTTCATCGGAAAATCAATATTATTTATATAATACCCGTATTTGAATTTATTCGTCGAACGGATGTCATTTAATATTACGAGGAAGGCCCTGCTTTTTTATTTCGATTACGTTTTACCAGCTATGTTGGTTATTATAACCAGCGTAGCGCTCAGGAGCACGTGCATCAGTTAGAATATATATATATGTGTAACGAATCAAGACCGTAACAAGTTGTGGTATTACGTAACTCAAGTTGACGCTCCTCCACTTCCGGAAGAGCGGCGCGTGCGTTCCTCCCACACAGAGCGGGACGCGTCGGGTTTTGAGAAAAGCCATAAACTTTTTGCATTGATGTTTTTCAGAGGCACAAAGCAAAAGACGATAGATCGACATCGAGAAAGGAAGAACTATTGTCAAGGCTTCTCACTAAAAAAATCCTGAGCTAGGTAAACCAATTTTTTAATAACCGAAGGGTTCCTCAAGAGTTTTGACAATATTGTGAAGAAAAATCTAGTAAATAGACAAAATCCTCGTATCTCATACTTTTCATTTGGTTAAACTAATTTTTGCGGATATTGTATGTTTATGAGGTTCTTGAATGCTACAAGTAGATACTTATTAGGATCAACCATAGGAAATGTATCGTTAAGATAAAAATTAACGGACCAAAAAAAAGTGTGACAAGGTTGTCGAATCTCCCCTACGTATTATCGAGTCTCAAGTCTGACAACTCTTTCGCTTGAATAATAATCATATATCGTACTATACTATTTATTGCCTAAAGTATAACAGGTATAGGAATTACATAGTAGTGGATTTCCAACAAGCGAGTTACGCAAAGGCTGTTCCAATGTCGAAATGGCCTTGGGTTCTCGTCCTACGAAATTGTAACTGACAGACAAATATTTTGTGTTCGGAGATTGGACTTTTTGGGCAGGCTGCAGGATTCCAATGTCCTTCTTCGAACTTGACGAATTTCTCGGCCAGTTCCATTTTAGACCGGGACGTCAGTCATGTATCACTGCACCTACGTACATTTATACATTTGCCGACTGCATTGAAAGAAATCTTGTTAGAAGGAGTCAATAAAAAAAATTTTAAGCTCAGTAAATTTCGTTCACCCAAGTAAAATGTCGGTTAACGATACAGAATTGAGTCCACGTAGTTAGCTCAACCTCATATCGAAGTTGGGCACTTGAAACATGAGGCGATTTTCAACCTCCTATATGATACAATAGAACGAATTTAAGGATTTGCCTAAGCTCAGGGCTAAAGATAACATGTTGACTTTTATTATTATTTTTTCGACATTTTAGACACAATGGCAACATACAGTGAAAGGCTGCGTGCTCTCATATACTTTTAAATGTATACAAAACATTGCGACATTAAAAAAAAAATTAATGTTTCTCAGAATATTCTTATTTGCCAGACTTGACATATATTCTTGCTACAGATCATTATTTGGGACTAATTATTGTGTGTCAAATTCCAAGTCAATCTGTCGTACGGTGCTTGAATTATAGCTGATATTCCAGGGAAAAAAAATGCATGAAATAAATTTTTTTCTTATTCCATAAAGAAAAATAAATAAATAAACATCTTATGGAATTAATGAGATAAAAATTGATGCTTGTCATTCTTTATATCGTTGGGAAGTAGTTTCATTAAGAACAAAATCCTTTGTTCACATGGTTATCAAGGAGTTGTAACAATAAAACCGCTTGGTTTGTATACAACAATGTACGCTAGAGGTCTCACGACACGATCGTCTCTCTCGCACGCCGTTCGCCAGGCCAGCATTTTAGAGAGAGACCTCATTGTGAACCTGATGGTCTCCAGCACTTTCCCGCCAACAAAGACACCAATTGGCCGCCTTAACAAGGGCGGTTATCGTAATCTGGTGGGGAAGTGCATAGAAAAGGTTAAGCGGTGCGCTCGACTGTAACACGCAAGTGCGACGATCGTGTCGTGAGACCTGGAGCGTAGATTGCTGCTTACAAACCAAGCTCTTTTATTTTTCCTGACACGAACGTGCGTTGACATATCATTTTCCTTCTTGATAGTGGAAGTTTCGTTATCATGGAATTTTTTTGTTCGAGATTTTAAGGTTACAATACTCAAAATGGGCCAGAACATCGGAACACGTGGTTCAAAAAAATGATCCGGACATATGTATGTATGTATGTATGTATGTATGATGAGGTGCTTTAGTCATAATTTATTGCAGCCTAACTCGTAAAGGACACGACCAAATCGGCTCAAATTTCGATTTCATGTAATGCACTGATTAATCTTGACTTGTAATTAATTCTATAAAAATCACCCAACGCATTCCGTGTTCATGAGATTTTCAAGATTTTAAGAAATATCTGTAAATGTAGTAACTCAAACAAATTGGAACTTTGTATGAACATTAAACGAAATTATGTGTCCTTGGGTGATGAATTTGGGCAGAATCGGTAAGACCGTTAGATTTTACAGAATAATTTGAAATTTTTTTTTTTAAATACGTTATTGCATGAACTCGTTTAAAACTAAATCCGGCGGACACAAAACATGCACGTCAGTAAAATAATTTTCAACAATGCTACATATCGAATTTGATGAAGATCGGCAGGAAGGTTCGGATTTTATAGAAAATTGATTTATTCGTCCCAACGAGTTGAAGAGAAAACTATAACAAAATGTCGATATGATATTTATTGCCGGCCCATAATGTTATCTCGGATATTTACATATAGAGCAATTACACAGCTCAAACTTTTTGGTGAATTGTGGTTACAGGAGCTGCAGGGGATTCATTGTGTCGCGGGAGAAAGTTTCGTGCGCTGCGAAGCGTCGCGAAACGGATCGAAAGGGATCAGTAGACGGGCGCGCACGGAGTACCAAGAGACAACAAAGCGATACGGAATTAGTTGAGGCTAATAATGCTCGTTTGTTCGTGCTTGCGATCGACGCTGTCGTTAATGCCTGTAATAATAATAACCGTGTGGCCACTTCTTTAGCCCATCTGACCACTCGATCAAGGATCATTCCGCAGATATCATCGTCGCTACAAGGAAATCCGTAAAATTCGATGATTTATATTGCTCGATCCAGACGAGATTTCCTCATTGAAAGATCGTGTCTCCGAGCTTTGAAAGCGGGCCTCCAATTGGAGCACCTTTGAGGCGCCATGGACGGTAACCGTGTGAATGTTGTTCGCCTTGCACTTAGAGGCGTAACAGGTGGTCTGTTTTTTTAATTCATACAAAAATTACAGGAGACTGATTGAGAAAGAAGGAGAGAGGTCGATTGCTGAATAGCGAGTCGTTGGAGGCGACAGGATCACTGGCAATGAAGAGGATACAGTTTTTATATGGTTATTTTATTTTCTGTTCTCACAGACGAAAATTTTATTTAATCCTGATTTCTACGTTAAGATATTCATATTGATGGTCCAAATTATCGAAAAAAAGTATTTGTAACTTTGTATTAAAATTATTGCATTATGATTATTCGATCTTACCGACTCAATGTATTGAATGAGCTGATCAAAGTGCAGGCTCGAATGGTTGATTGAGCGTTCGCCAGACGGAGGCACCGAGCTGAATAATATTTGTACCGCAATACGAGCAAAGAAGTATAAATGCTATACGAGCGTTGGGTGAACATTCAGATTGAAAAAATTTGGTTACTTACAGCGAATGAGGAAAAAGTGTGACTCGCGTTTCGACTGGTGTGACGTGAGCACAATAAGCGAAAATAATATTGGGGTCCAATAAAAAAGTGAAGGGACATGCTCGTAAGCAACGAAATCGGTCGGTCACTCCACTCGATGTATATGTTTTATAACGCCTTTGTAGAGATAAATGAAAGCGACGTCTCGATGCGAATGTACTAACACCTACCTCACCACATTGACGTGATGTACTAATTTGCAAGAACGAAACGCATTAAATGTCCGAACGTTGCAACGAGAAAATTTAAACGTTACATTGTAAACTCCTGTAACTCATAATTGGAGTTACATACATTTTAGTAAATTCAAGCGTATTTCCTCTCTGCTTAAAATTTACGTAGCGTAGTTTTTCATTTTAATATTGCTTTTCGTAATTAAAAAATATTTATCCAGGTATTTATAATGATAAGTATATTCGTACTAGAAATGTACATTTCTTTCTACAATTGATGAATGTTATACTTCTAGACTGGTGGGAGTTAAAAGAGTCACGTAATTCCAGAGAGAGTTTAAGGGTTAAGGTGTTGTCCATTTTTGGATTTTTCCCGACATCGATTACCTCGTTTACATGCTTATTTGGCGTGGAGAGTCATAGTAGCTCGTGCGCCTCTCACCTCATCAGCACGATCTACTCGAGCGCACTTACCTCGAGGGAAAAGGTGTCGAAAGCGTCCTTGCATTGTCGGCAAAGCCGGCAGATCTCGGAGATGTCTCGGGAAGTCAAGATCGACTTTTCAGGATCATGGCCTATAGCGGAGCTTCCTGAGACTCATTAGGAACGAGGCATTGAACCTATTACCACAATAAAAATGGAATCATTAGTTTCAGAGATTTTCGGGATACGAAGAAGTATCGACAAAGAGTTCCACGTGTATCCACAAATTTTTGTTGCGAACTGTATGTATTAATATAACTGAATGTTTTATTTTGACGGTTGAAAAATTGATATCTCGAAGGAAAATAAATCGTGGAGTATTTTTCGACTGGAAGTGAGATCCGTGAATTCTAGATACAGAAGGACCAAAAGTAACTTTTGTAGACAAATCTTTTTTTTCGAGGGAGCAAAAAGGACATCAATTGCCCTCAAAGTCCATGTCGCAAAAAAAATTATTTAAGTCAGCCGTAGTGTCCGCCATCGTGCTCCTCAACGCAGTACTTGATGCATGCGTCGCGGGTGTAATGACTCGCTGTCGCAGGCACTTCCGACACGCGCGTAATAGGACTTTCGCGATCCCCGTAATCACGATTATATAGATGAGGCACTTAATGGGCGTGTAGCTTCATCGATATACCTCACAATATCGAAGGGGCTCGTGAAGCATGGAAAATATGTTCGAATCCGCGAGTACATCACACGCGGAAGGAGCTAAGGGCAGTCATTATCTTCAGGCAGCGATGCGCTCCTATATAGCCAGGCTGATCGAGCCATTGTTTCCTCGTCTATTCTCAGCCGTTGAGGAATCGGGATCGCGTATTGTCACCGTGTCGTCCTTGGAAAACTCCATAAGTGTGTAGTTCTACGATTAAAAGATCAATTAAACCCATTAAATTGCCACAAGCCTAGCGAAAATGTCATTGAATTTTGGCCTGATCAAATTCTTGCTCATCCTTGCATTAGTGGATCAAGCGCTTCAAGCGCCATCACCTCGTTCTCCGAGCTCCAACCACCAACAAGATCGGCTTCCACCTCCGAAACTCGTCGAGTTCAAACTTCCTGTGAAAATCACGAGCATGCACGACCTCGTCGCTTGGGCGAGGAACGCTATGCGATCTATGGCCTCGAGAATCGACATAACTCTCGAATCCGTTAATGAACCTGTCTCGGGTTTGAAAAATCGCGAGGATTTAAGAGGTGCAACCAAAGATACGAGGTCCAAGCAAAGAGATCCTTCCAAGGAGAGAGAGGAGGCTGTCAGAATCGAACCTAAAAGACCCGTTGCTCCTAGTGCACTCGTTTCCACGTACGCTAGTCTTCTAGATCCTGAAAGTTACTCCGAGTCCTTGATAGAAGGACAAAATGAGGCTTTTCACGATGGACTTTCTCATGGAAACCTCAATGCTTACCTTCCACTCTTCTTGGATGACGTGGAAATCTCCAGGTACCGGGAGGAGGCTCTTAAAAAATATTATCTCGAGAATGAGCAGATGAAGAGGGATCAAAGTAAGAAAGAGAGCAGAGAGAAAAGTTTTGGAAAATCCTCGAAGGCAGTCGCTCAGCAAACTTCTCAGGTTCGAGTGAACAACGATGATTCGAGGACTGTCAAGGGTGGCAGTCAGAAAGAAGAGAAAAAGGTCACTCCGGTGATTTCCGTTCCGTTTGAGGCGATCGTCACGATCACTCGAGAAAACTTGGAGCAACCGTCACGCATCAGTCTTCCGGAGACTCGAGATCCTCCTGATGAGTTCCCACCCTACTTCGAGAGGGATTATCCACGACAAGAAGTCCTTGAGAAGATTGAACGTAACACGAAGACGAAGGACTCTTCGCAGAAACGGCAGATCGCTACTTTGGGGGATTTGCTGCGGATGCTAGGACTGACCAAGAAATTCACCACTACGAAGGAGAATAAAGCTGATGCTACGAAATCGCAGTCGAAGAAATCAAGACCCAGGAAACCTGCCGAGAAATTTACACCGCCGCCGTTAATTCAATTTGAAGACGTATGTAATTTCATCCAATTATTATTGATTAATTTTCCGGACCTTCGACTATCAATATGTTTTATTAGGTCAATTCGAGAATAGCGCTTGTTCAACGAATTTTAAGCTTTCTTATGGAATAAGTAATGGTTTCATGAACTGACTAAACAAAAACGTGAAAAAAAGTGGCTTAAAGTAAATGTGCGTTCGGGTTCGAAATTTCCATCATCAACAATTCACGAACCGTTAAAACGATTTAGGTTGGATTTCGCACACGAGTTAAGCAGTTTTTTTTTTATTGTTGCAATTAATTCTTTTAATCTAAAGATTTCATCGCTCGAAAAAAATGGCAAGTTATTCTAAAACCAGTTTCCATTTTTTCGGTTATTATTAATAGAATAAATAACTCGAATAATACCACACAAACGGATAATGCATTTTAACCTCTAAACTATTACCGAGAAATGGATATAATAATTGCCATTAAAATGTATGCAGGTCATAAATTCTTTCGATAATATATATGTTCAACTGCCATGAATTATCGCTCGTATATAGCTAACGTATCATTGTGATTATAATCAACAGCGGTTTGAACTCCTGAGGCGGTATATTGCATCTACCTGCATTCGCAATTATTATGCAGCAAGCGATTATAATTCTTTAACTTTGCGAGGCTGATGATTTTGATACTTTGTGGCGGTGACGAGAAGAGTTCACACGTCGGATAGACGTGCGATAATTTATCTTCGTGTTTAGGACCGTCATTTTGTCTTAACATTGCGAGTAACCTCTTACTTAAGCAGGATCAACTGCGAAGGCTCCGTAATTTTATTGGGACACACTCTTCAGCTTGTGTCAGTAGTTGCGTAAGATTTTTCTCTCTGCGTTTGCACGACAGCAGCGCTCGCGCAACTTGTGCATATGGACAATAAAATCGAGATACTTTTCCGCTGTCCGCTGTATTTTCGCTTTCGACGACCTAAAACTAAGAAAGAAAGTTTGTTGACTAGTTAACGAACAACCCGCGATTCACCAACTGCTGAATCTCATTATGGTTATTTCCACAGCAACCTCCGCGTCAACGGAGAAACGAGACATCACAGCGACAAGAATTTGATGACGAGGAAGACGAAGAGGTAAATATAATTAATCATGAACGGCAATTATAATATTTAGAAAAGAAAAGTAACCACCAGAAGCGTGGTGGTAATTATTTATATATAATCATTATTAATCACTACACTGTGACGGAAGTAGGCGAATGTTCTTCATGGTTACTCAATCAGGCGCAATTTATACTTTCAGGAAGATATGGGTTCGCTGGGATCGATTACCGATCTCTTACCTCTTGTAATTCCGATTCTCCAAGATATCAGTGACGTAAGAATCCTTGCAGATTATAATACGCTACATATATCAATCGATAATCAAGAAAGTCAATGACCATATCGGTGATCGTATGGTCGTTGTGTAATCGAAAGAAGATTATCTACATGTTACCAACTTTTTGGTGTAGAAATTACTTTAATGACAATTACTGGTACCGATTATGATTTTTAGCCGAATACGGAAACGGATTTGGGTGAAGTGTTGGAAGCCGCTTTGCCATTGGTTCAAGGACTCTCAGAGGTAAATCCCTTAAGACGTTTTATTGAACCCATTACCATGACTATGAATGGCTAATGGTTATATTCCGTTGTGGTTAACAGCATATTTGAGAAAATTCTTTCATTGCAGCCTAGCGATGACCCCGATGCTCCCGACATTTTGGGAATGATAGGACCGATCCTGACAAAAATTATTGGGGTGAGCTGAATGACCTGACGGTTCGACCGGACTATTGTCAAGGCAAAGCCGTCAATTGACGGGTTGCGATGATCCACGCAAAGATCGTCAGTCAGAGCAATAATTAACTGGTGCAACAAAGACACATAAACAAACATAAATGTTTTCAGGGCAAGGACGGGCAAGGTAGTGACGTAGCTGCAGTCTTGGGACCAGCCATTTCGTTGGTAGCACCCCTTATAGGGCCAGTTCTCGGTCCCTTGATCGGTCCCCTTCTAAGCACTATTAGCAACGTAAGTAAAACATCCTGCAGCCTCGACATGCATTCAATTTTTTGTTGAAAATTGCGTCCCTGATCCGTAATTGATTTCAATAATAACACTGAGAAAAATCATTGGTCTCCGACAGCAAATTACAGATGGTAAAATAGTTTTTCTTGCCAGTCCAACAAAAAAAAAAAGAATTAGCTTTCGGTATATCGATTGGCTAAACAATGTTCCTCCGTGAAAACTTCGATTCCACTGTTATATCGATTTCAGCCACCACAGGGTGAAGGTTCTTCCTTGGTGACGTTGATCTCAGCAGTTCTTGGACCACTGACCCAGGTAATTGCTCCTTCGTTCACTAACTATTCAGAATAGCAAATCGAGTTTCCCTGGTGGAATAGTTTATTGGTTTCGCAAGTTAGTAATAAGGCGGGGTCATAATTATGTGTGCAAATTTTTTTTTTCTCTCAATATGTCTGCGATCACTTTTCCGCTCGCGTCAGACCACAGGACAGGGAAAAATGTCTCCACTCTCGGTGCTTGTCGCAGGAATTGTCGCAGCTCTGAGCAAAGTACGTGATTCGAATCGAATGTAATATTAATTCCAGTTGCGTGGAATTTTCTACGGGTTTGTTGATTCGTTTGATACATTTCCTTTTTATTTGAGTAGGAACTGAGACCCGGTCTGCCAGGAGGACTTGATGTTGGGGCTATCGTGTCGTCTGTTCTCTCGGGCGTTATCGCTGGCACCAGTGCTGGTCTCAGCGGTACTTTAAGCTCTGATCAGCAGCAACCTTACGGAGCTTATGGACCTTACGGCGCGGTAAGTATTCAAATTTGAATAGAATTTATATTTGATTGAATAGTTTAATTGCACAAAACGTTTTTGTAAAATTCAGGGCCCCATTCAAGCTGGAAGTGTCAACTCTGGTACGAGTACGGGATTCACTTTTCCTGGACCACAGGCCAATTCGCAGATAAGACCGGTGAACGTGAGGACATTTGTTTAAATAACGTTGTTGATGTACATTATTGAACTTGAGATCAAACTTGGAACTATAAATTTGGACCCTCGAGATTTTATTGATTTACAAATGCAACTGGATTAAGTGAAAATTTCTCGTTAGCATTTAGTCTTGATAAAAATGCCTCGACCCTTCTCACCGTGTAAAACTTAAGGCTGTGTTCGATTTAATGCCTGTTGGTTGTTGTAATTATTCAATGAAAGGTACACGTTTGACTTCTATGGTGTTTAGCAGCAACCGGTTGCCGCGAACATCGTGGAACATCAGAGAATCGTGCATCACACGACCCGAAGACCTTACTCCACGCTGCCGCAGAGAGTTACTTCAGGACCTCAGCCTCGTCCGCCTCCTCCGACGTACGTGCAACCTCAATTGACGGTGAGTGTCGGAGTATGTGATAGCTCGATCGTAAAATTGTTCTCTCACCTTATATGCTTCGATTAATAATTATATCTGCCCGTTCTAAACAGGGACCCTTGCCAGCGGCAGCTACCAACGGTAATGGTGACTCAAGTTACTTGCCTTATGGAACGGTAAGCACATTATAATTTTTTATTTATACATTACTGACAATTGCTTCATGAATAGTTTCCGAAATTTTCAATAGAAATTTATTCTCAAAATATGAGAATTTTTTTGTCAACTCGGTAGAGCTTATAATTATGGTCAAAAATTAACGTATAGCATATGAAAAATATCCTGAATGTACATCTTTTCATACTCAAATATCTACACGTACGCGTATATTCAATTGAATTAAATGCACGGCAGTGCAAAAAAACTTTGCATAAATTTGATTTTTCCAAATACTTTCGATAATGTATATTGTTTAAATTGTGATATTTTGTAGAGTAACGCAGTGCCAGCGAATAGTGTTAATCCCATCGGGCTCATCGCCAACCTTATTAAGGATATTCTCGGAGCTGGAATTCAGGTTGGCGGGTCGGTTGTCAACGCGGTATTCGGAATTATTGGATCTTCTTCTGGTGCGGAGGATCCAAAACCTGTCTATGGCCCACCAGCCCCGTCACCTTACGGCCAATCAGCGGGAAGTTACACTCGGACGTAGCACAAAGGCCGCAATCAATGTTTTGTCAATGGGGCAGCAACTTCCTACTTGATTGATTGGTTCGAAAAACACGTGACATATTTACATTCGCCGTTTCATTCCACTTGGAAAAACAGTATATACAAAAATATATACGCGAATATTTTTATACCGCTGTATACAATGTATATTGTATTTATTTCGGCAACAAATTTCTAAAATTCGGAATCTTCGAAAATTTTATATATTAGCGGACATCGATTTTTGTCCTGCTGTATATAATGGATATAGACCATAAGGTGGGGGTCAAAATCGTGAATTGCCAGAATATCAAATGGCTAAAATAGCGAATTTTCCAATTATGGCCATTCTAGATTCACACGTTCACTAGTTTGAAATTTACTATTGTAGCCATTCGCTTTTTCGGACCCGACCAAGATTATATATCTTGTGTTTTTAGTAAAAAATCGGTTGAGAAAATCAATTGAATCCAAGTGATAAATTTTTTTTTCAAATGACGATTGTCGTTCCGAATGAATGCTTTTCAGGATGTCACCCCTCGTAATAGAGGAGTCATTGCGCGAAATGATATTCAGATGAAGACTTTAATAACCCTTAGACAATGTATGAATAATAAAGAAAATCTGTTTCGCTGCTCCAAAGAGGATCTTACTTTAATGTGATAATCAATCGTCTATTGAGCCACGCTCTCACGAGTCTCCCTCATCGCAGAGATTACGTGACAACGATCGCGAGGAAAGTGGGGTTTCCCTTCTCGATTTATGCATTATGCTGTCCCCGAGTGGCACGACTTCGAGCGACATACCTGCGGAGTTAAGTTAGCTAAGCGGCACCACGGAAATACATATCGACGAGCGTGAATCAAAGAAAATACGTTGTATCTCGCGTGTGTCGCGTGAGCCCACGTGGTAATAGCTATACGCTGTTCATATCTCTCGTTACTTCCGGGGTGCAAAGTACGATCGTGCATACCGTTGCATATGTAGACTTATAACCCGGAAGTGTGAACAAAAAGACCGTCACAATTTTACCCTGTAGCTCGATCGATGTAATATTACAGCCTTGTACAATGTTTATTCTCAGATTATCGCAACTTACCACTACCGTCTATTTATGCAATTTACCAAGAATACTAGGAACTAATTATGTAAAGGGTTTTTTTTAATTTTATTAATTCTTTTAATTCATGCGGTCTTTTCACTTGTTTGTCGCTTATTTTGTCACAACTTTCTCACGGATCTCGGAGCCGTTCGCGTCATCGACATCCTTTCGACTTTCGTTCAGAATCCCATCCGGATGCGAGGGATTCTCGGAGAAGGATTTTAGTGTTTCATAGAAAAAAGAGTTGTTTATATATGGAGCCTCCAGCGGTTCATCAGAAAATGAATTAACGTGATAAATAGTCTCAGAAGTGGTATAACTATCGCTCGTCATGCCGGAAGTGAAATGGCTTATTCTCTATGCATAGTATAGTCCGGGCTAACGCATAATTGCGTTTCCTGATACGGGACAACGTAATGTTTCGTGTGGTGAGGTGAAAAGCTTTCCTAAGACGGTCATGCCCCGCGATCTTATCGCACGAGTATCCGGTTGTTAAGTATCTTTAGATGTCTTTTGATTTGCGTGCTATTTTTGCTCCGCTTGCTCAACGTTGTTATTTTTTGTTGTATCTACATCGCGCTTCGGAGTCGAGTATCGACGATTCATCAAACTTTCGTAACGACTATATTGAGGCTAGATCGAGTGGACGAAGGTCAAATGTGGAAAAAAAGATCGTACTGATGCGCACGGTGAAATCACATTTGCACATCAATCGCAAGACACTCTGAATTTATTGAGCTGGTCTCTCAACTGTTCCAGAAATATTCTCGAGCTGTTGTCGATTTTATTTCATTTTGCTTAAGTGCTTCAGGTTTTAATGAGACGCTGAAGACTTTCATTCGGTGTAGCGACTATACACACGTCGAATCACTTCTGAAATTCGTTATTCCTTTAATGTATATCTTGTGTGAAACTTCAAGCACTTAACTGTCAACATGGTATACATAAAAGATATATATTTCAAAAAATTTTTTGTTTGAGTGTCACCAAATTTTGGACACGTTTGACGAACATTAAAATTTTATAAAGAATGCAAGCCACGTTTAATCATTTATTCGGAAGAAACGTGCAATTTTTAAGAACGGAAAAGTGCTCATAATGTTTTACTTAATGAGTAGTCGTTAAACGATTAAATATTTTCTCAGTAATCATATTCAAATTCAAATTCAAAATAAAATTCTGGTTACATAAAAAAAATAATGCGCTATCCCCGTGACACACCAGCTAAATCACTCGAATTAAAAAATAGTTTTACCGACAAGCCGAGCGCATACTTGCCGTCATATAAACCTGCTATTCAAAAGCTTGTACATTAGGATTGTGCAACTCGTCTCTGAGCGTTGCTCTGCGCCGCAAGAACGAAAAGAGTTCGTTGACACGCGTGTACGAACGCTCTCGATCGACAATTATTATTCTCGATCATTCTCCGGGTGATCGAGCCGTATTGCAAGATACTTTTCAACGACTGGAACGTGTGCGCTTACCCGCAGATCAATCTCGTCTATCTCGTGACGATAACCCTCGTTGCAAAAGCTTTTAAAACCAACGAGACGAGACGAGGAAAATGTAGTTTCATTAATGACTCAAGCAAAAGGAAAATCTAAAAGTTTGTTGCACGTACAAATATTGACCCGATAATTTTTATCGCCAGGAAAAACTCATGTCTATCGTCGGTTTATCTCTATCGTCGGTTGTATCTAATTTTCGAAGGTGACAACGATGTTTTCATGGTTATCAATATAATAAGTAATTGTTTGAGCTAAATAATTCATAACACGAGTAATTATTTGGATAGCGCAACATCTCGATTGTTGTCATTTTAATTTTTTACGTTCAGCGTGGCACTGGACTCTGATCTCTTCTCTGAGGACCTGAGATTGCAGAGTACGCACAAGTATATATCGCCCAACGATGCTTTAATTTACATTTGTTTAACTCAGCCTCAATTTTATTGAGAAATACTGCATATATGACTTATGGTGAATCGCAGGTGACCTCCGCGTGTTGAACCGGATCGACTCGTGGTTGACAAGACAAGATGATGATGATGATTCTTTGCTTGTGGAGATAGCCACGTTATGAGCTTTGTAACTGTTGATTTCGTAATGCTCGCATCATAGTAAGTGGATCACCGTGCTCTAGAATCCACTCAAGTGGATGACAAGCTATTTCACTCCAGCTTCGTAGAATCTTAGCTTCTGCCGATCCCATTTTGTATCAGTTAATCAGGACGCGCATCGGGTTTGCACGTTTAAACGACAAAACCGGTGTTTACAAGTAGTGCAAATGCGATAGAGTCAGACGGAGTCAGTCAGCTTGATAAGACGATCGTACACTGTTTATTAACATCTCAGTTACACGGCATTTAACGTTTTTTTATACAAATGTTCCGGCTGCTCATGATAGCTCGTTGTGACTTTTTTTTAACTTTCTTTAAAATGAAACCTAATAAAACCTACGCTGGTGTATATAAAGTGAGTTTTTTCTGCATACGGTATCAGCTGTTTTTATAGCTCAATCTGAACAGAGTTAATAACATGATTAGAACGGTACATAAATTCAAGTATGGCGATTTAAAAATTCGTTATGTCGGAATTTCTGTGGTATAGCGTTAGAATTATGGTGAATATAAAAGAGCTTTTCTGGATCTCTTATCCCTTTGGACACTATCCTTCGAGATTCTGTAACCCTCGGGATACCTCAGGAACCCAAAGATCTATTGCATCAGATCTTTGGACCGGGAGGTCGAAGGTCAGTCCCACGTTGCATTGTGATGGAATGCCTCGTATAAGCCACCTATCCTTAGGGAAAGGCCTTTATTCTTTGAGAGACAATCCTATAACTTGGTAGCCGCCTGAATTTTTGGGAGACATTTTTAGGCTCCCCCCCTTGACCCCTATTATGTAGAATATTGGGGGGGAAGCTAATATTATGTTCCGCAACATAATATTCGTGAACATTCTATTGAGAAATAGCAGTAACTAAAAACACGAAAGTCTCAATTCCCAATATTATTTCATGAAAAATGCATGTAAATGAAGTGTTAAAAGGCCTTTGGTACATAATGAACGGTACATTAAATCTGAAGACTTTAAAAATAAAATGCTAAACGTGTATCCATTCAGTCACGAGATTACCAATCTATAATTATTCAACGATTATTGTACGTGTTTTTTTGCATAGTATTAGTGTGGCGTGGACGTGCAATTCGAGGCTAAGCTGGTTGATGTAGTTTTTAACGTAACCCCTTTTATACAGTTGCGTCTCTGGGCTTCGATTATAGCCTCTTACGACGTTTGTAAGATTACATTATAGACTTTTTCGCTTTCTTCCATCGAGAGTGAAAGGTCGCGGTGAAACGCTCTCTTGAATATTCACACAAACTAGCGACAAATTCCTAAACAAGGTGCAGACAGTAGACGGATAAAGTGAAGCTGAGGACGTGAGCAAAGAGTCGCAAGGTCGAAGGTCGGGAACATTTCCTTTCCTGCTTCGGCTTGTTGCATTAGACACATTGTTTGTAGTACATCATGTTCTTCATGCTATTTCTTTCAAGCTAATGTATTTGCAGTTGCAGTGCGTGTATGTCTAGTCTCGTTACATGAGCTGGTATTAATAAAATTGTACGATCGGAGATGATGGTTGCGTAATAAAAAAAGAACCGTAGATCCATATGAGGCTGTACGTGTCGGATTTGCCCCTCGACCTAGCAAAGCTGCTGCTGTTGCTGTTGCTGCCGGCGATAACTTTCTAGCTGCATTTCATTAGTGTTGCCTCCATATATTACAACCTCCATAACTGGATTATTAACGAGAGGTGGGATCCTCGCATGTTCTCCACTCGAGGAGCCACAACCCACAAGCATATGTTGAGTTACGCTTTCGTCCAACTGTTAAAGAGTCCTCCTTGAGGAATAAGTAATTTCCTTCAGTTCGGCTGACTTTTGTATGCAACAGTCCACCGTGTGAAGGTTTCCTCTTAGTGCGAACCCTCGTTAAACCGGTATTACGAAAGAGTTGCGAATTAATTGCGGAGCAACACGAGGGATTGGTAGACCAAACACGTGGCTTAATGAATGAGGCAAATGAGAATGGTCAGAGGATTTTATCATATTCCGTCGTTTCGAGGCGCTTGACTGTTTTGCGTTTGAGTGAGAATTTTGCTTAATATATGAAGTTGCCAATTTTTTTTTTCTCTCACTGTTCGACGTTACTGTATTCACGTAAAAGAAGGAATATCCATATTCTCAATTCTTTAAACACTTTTTGAAGGAATCATCGGACAGATTTCCAAAAAAAAAGTATTCATACAATCTAAATATTATTATTACCCGAATGAACTCAGAGGTAAATGCATAATGTTATATAACAAAAACGAAATAAAAAATTGTCATGATACCGACAAGATCCGTTACGGTTAATATCGCAACCGGAAAATCCGGGATATCGTATTATGGAATGATAAGTGCATGAGAAACAGGCAGGGCTGTAACAGATATATGCTGCAGTATATTAAATGATACGGCAATGAGCATTACGTTACTCCGCTCCGTCTTTCTCTTACGCGCTCGACGACACGTAACAGGACGTCGGCACGGTAAAATAACGCATGTACACCAATATCCACACGAGACCCGGACGGAGATGTGTACCGCGGAGATCCGGCGAGGCCTTTCGTTCCTCGTAGTCGTCCCGGTCATTGTACATTCGTGCGAGACGACTTGTGTGTGCGTCACACCGGAGAAAGTAAACGACAACGTATATTCGGGTTACACATATTCCCGAGTCTCGGAGAGCAGACGGGGATTTAATGCACGCGCGATATCCGCTCCTCCGCCTCGGACCTCCCCCCTCCTTACGTAATATGTTAAATTTTATAAGATCGTAAGTTGGCTATAACCGAATTACCAAGTATTATGAGTGAAGAATGATTCATATGGAATTTTTTTTTCTTTCTGGTATATATGATTTTATTTTTTCTAGTTCTTCCAGACACTGGAGAAAATGAATAATTTTTCATGACATTTTTAGTTACACACAATGATTCATTATTACAAATTTTTTATAATTTATTTTAACAATAAAGTAAATATATTAGGTTATTTTGTTGAGAAAATGTAAATTATCAAATTCTGTTTATATTGCTTATATTTAATATTATTACGTGGATGAATCTTATAATTTCTGAAGCACTTTTACCTTAGTAATACCAAGATTTTTTTTCCAATTTCCTACACTAGGTTTATATTGAAATTTCTATATCGATTAATCAAACGATCACGATCCTGCCTTACGCAATGAGTGTTTTCTGCGGTCGCTATGCAATGCACGCAAGAAACGCTTGACTGATATGAATGCGACTTTTTTTACTGCAAATTTTTATTATAAAAACCGAAAATATGCTTTCATAAATATCTTATTATTTTATTTGGACAATAAAAAAGTAGGTCATTTCAAATTCTTGCGTGCGATCGTATAGTCAATGATGCTTACACCACTTTTGCGGCGACTGTAGTAATAATGAGAAATAGAAAAAATAATTTTTCTACATTACGTAGATGCAAATTGTACTCAAAATTCAGAATCGATTGATCGAACAATCACGCTCTTGGCTGACGCAATTAGTATTTCCTGTGGTCGCTATGCAACGCACGCAACAACAGCGCGACTAATAGGATTGCGCCATTTTTTTCCTTCTCCTTATTCTTATTTCGTCGTTCGATTCCTGGGCTGACACCTCTCTAACGTTTCGTGCGCTACAGGCGTACGTATATCCGTGTGCTAACAAACCACACCACGTTGAGTACAGAGTAGTAGGTATAGTCGGTACAAGAACGGCCAATTTCCCCGCGAGGACACAACTTTCTTGCGTGCGGGCGTCGCGAACGGGTGCGTCTCATCCGCTCGGTAAATATCGACTGGTATAGTGAAAAATCGTTCGATCGCCGATCGGCTGACTATTCGTCTCTTGCCTCGATCGTTACCCATCGGATTTATGTTCCAATAGTGTCGTTATTATCGCGGCTCGTGTCAAGAAGAAATTTCATTGTTCTTCGTCAATACCTTTCCCGGGAAAACGTTCGGGTGTCATAGCGATTGGTTCGGTCGTTGCAGTGCCCGCGGCAGTGAAGGTGTCTGATCGCGAAGCGCGCGTTGACCTCGTTGTGCCGCTCAAATCATTAACGCGTCGTAGAGTCACTGTATACATCCAACACCGTGTGCATTATCTGGGAGGAGGAAAGAGAGAGGAAACGCCTCGACCTCGGTGAGGTCGCGCACTGCACCTTGTAACGAGATCGTGTAGCACCTAGCCTCGGCATCCCGTTCTCCGATTACACGAATATACCGTATTGCTGATCTACTGGTAGCGGTTTCACGGGCGACTCTACGTCGCTGCTAGCATCTCCCTGCAACGGTAAGTAGATAATAGAAATTGATTATAAATTTTGCGTACCTTATCGAATTCTTACAGAAATTCTACATATTTCTTAGCTGAGTTTGATATTTTTTTCAAACACCATTTCTATATCACTTTCAATGATCTATTCTTGTATTTATTTATTCATTGTATAACTCATTTAGCCTTTTACATTCCCCTCCTTATGTTCCCAGATACATTTGTTTTTCAATGACGTAAACTTAAATTTGAATTTAAATTTACATAAAAATAACATAAGCTTGGCTCGACTTTTATACAGGAAGACTTATCGATACGCGCGCTACACTCTATGTTTATTTATGGCTATCATTTGTACAGTCTTATCACATCGTTCCGCTAAATACCCTCATTTTCAATGATCTATTGTATTTTCTAAATGTATAGATTCTATACAGATTTTATATATTTTCGTTATAGGAAGAAACTACTGAACTTGCGTATAAATTCTATATAATTTTTTTACTCGATTGTTACTTGGTTTTTTCAATTTACCTGATGACTAAGTTATTTCTAGGCTTAACAACCAGTTGATTGTGTTGTGTTACTTTTATTTATAAATTTTCCGAATTTTCCTGAAAAATTTTTATGTTCTGACTCGACAACATTTTTACAGATTTACAGATTTACAGATATTTGGTGGAATAGTGCAATGTTGCAGATTTATAAAAATTTTGTAGGAAATAGTTTATTGCATTTGTACAGGAATTCTGTACATTTTGCTTCCTCACAAGCGGTTCGGATTTTATAAAATTATTGATTTTTTCAAATGAACTTCACGCATTATCTTTAACGTTCTCGTCAGTTAGTGATACAAATGAAACATTACTAAAGTATTAGTACCTCAAAAATAAACAATTTTTATTTAAAGTCAACAAATATTGACACCAAGAAGAAAAAGTCAGTTAGCCATAAAGATACAATAGTTATTTTAATTAAATCAATTATATTGTTAGCAGCGTTGTCGACGAACTCACTCGAACGTTCTCCTCGCAATAATGACAAGAGCTGAGGTTACGAGCAGCTTCGTCGATGGCCCACTTTCGTTTTCTCACCGCAACCTTATGAGAGGATCCTGAACCTTTTACGTAAAAGGATCCTCGATCTGCAAATTCCTCCCCCGCACAACGGTTTAATTTCCTCAATCTTTCTCTATCACTCGCGTTCGCTCCCGTTGTCTACTGGAAAGTTACACACTCATGTGGTAATACAACGGTTGCTTTCGCTCCTTGCATCTTCCGAACTCTCACGTTGCGCGCCCATGCATTTATCCGCGCACCCCTTTCTTACCTGATCCAAAGATCGCGCTACAGTATCGCCGATCGACGGTTTCATGAGACTCTGGAAAGTTACCAAGCGAGATTCGTCGCGAGCGACATTTACGATCCTCGTGAAAGAACGTACTAACGCCTGCAAGTTTCTACGCACCGTGGCACCACGAGACGATCGTCCAATCGGTCGATGAAAAGCCATTGTTAACAAACTCAACATTTCCACATTGAAAAAAAATCTATCCGAAAAAAGCTTCGTACGCTGACCCCAAAAAACAAATGTTGTCAAATTTATTTTTCAGTCTTACAGAAACGTGCACGATTTTCTTTAGCTTACACGCAAAAAAAAAATTTAACTCGGTGTAATAATTTACTCAATGTTACTCAATAGTTACCGAGACAATTCGCAAATACTTTGAGTGTAAAGTACAAAGTTCTCTACTTGTACACAATTTTTGTATAAAATTTTTCAAATTGGAAACTATTTAATTTTTTCTGAAATATAAACTCCGACTCGATCACTCATTAATCTTCCACTTTGTTTACAACGATTCCGACGAATAGATAACCGGAATGATATTCCTTATGTTAGAGTCCGAGACAGTTCTAATATGTTGAGTCTCTTCTAATCGGGCATTCAAGTCACCGATCGGCGGTTCTGTATGATGTGGTCCAGGCACTTAACCATACGTACCTGTCAAACTTGTCCAAATTTTCAGGAGATACGTGTTTGTAATGGCTCAAAAGTGTTTGGGCTCGTATAATACGTTACATTATTTTACGTAACATTCGGTGAAGTTGACCGAGCTGCCCTGACGATTAGTACTATATGAACCTTGTTGAAATAATTTTAGGTCGTTCAGTTTCAATAAAAGGACATGTACGAACTCTATAAGTTGTGCAAAACACGTGTCAGCAAATACGTACACATATAATGAAATTCTTCAATACAATCTCCCATAAAAAGGAATAAATTAATGCTACATGGCCGCGAGAGGCCTTGATCCTTTCTATTCGGGAATCCGTGAACGGAATTAATTCATGAGGAAAAAAAGAGCAGAAGCAGAGCGACGGGTATGGTTGATCTCTTGCTGTTGCTCACGCACGCAATTCTACTGCAAATATATAAGGAATATGGATACGAACGGTCGCGTTGCTGCACTGAGGGATTGCCCAACAAAGTTGGCATATACTTAAGAGACTATCTCACTCGATTAGATCGTTCTCTCGGGATATTGCGAGAAGCCGGAATTTTCCTGGGCTTGGAGTTGACGACCGAAACTCCTGACGAAGTTCTCCGGATATCCTGTTGTTTGTCGAAGTCTCTGGGCAATTGGCCTCAAGTAATTTGAGATGAGACTTTGAAATCCGGGTCTTCCAGTTTAGAAGCTGAATGGAGGCACTTAAGCCATTTAGTTTTGAGATTTCTGGTTTCTACTATGATTTATTAAAATTGCCATAAAACTTCCACTGATTTTGTAGTAATAACTTTATAATATTTATTCTCTATATATATATATTGGTATAGTAGGACCTACTACATTTTTCTCTCATTGCGGGCTAAGGTTTTTACCAGGCTAGTAAGATATTTTGTTGGGCCAGAGAAATCGATTTCTCCGGGTATAAAAAATAACATTCAGGTTTGACTATTTTTTTTATACTGCTAATTTTTTTTATCAGAGTAAAAAACTTATAGATTTTAAGGTGTCTCGGTTTTCTCACGATGATTAATAACAATAACCTTCAACATTTCCTGAGGCGCCTAATAATAGATTATTTTTATTTCGATAATATTTTTATAATATTAAAATATAAATAAATAATTATATAAATGCTTTAAATTGTTGGAGAAAAAAATACAAATTCTCAGGGGATACATATTGACTATATGTACTTCAGATATAAAGTTAATTAAAGTAAATGAATTTCCGGTCACGTTATTATAATTTTAATGATTTTGCTTAGAGTGTTTCAACGTGTAGTTATATAAAAAAATTTCATCCCCCCTATTCGTTTAGGCGTACGCAGCTAAATCAAGGCACTTTAAGCTACTCATGAAGTTTTGAGGTTTCTGGTTTCATCACTGTGATTTACTATAATTACTATAACCGTCTTGCGGGCTCGCAATAATTAGATATTTTTTATTCCGATAAAAACATAATTACATTATGATGGAAAGGAACAATCTTCTAACTCCTAAATTTCTAGAAAAAAACTCATAAATCGAGTCTCTTAACTTGGAATCATGAAGAAATATGGAATATTTATTTCAGTCATTTATATAATGGAATTTAAAAAATACAATCGGGTCTTCAACTTGATTTTTGAGATTACTAGGAGAAGAAATATGTAATTCGCACTTCGTGTTCTATAATATAATACGTATTGATGATATATTAAATTAATAATAATCATGTTTTACGAATGTACATTCATTTTAAGTAAATTACATCGTGAAAAATCTAGACGCGCAGCTATACTTTTGATATTGTTCGTGGCTCCTTCCACAAAGTGTTTCAAAGAATGTTGTCATTCTAACATCGCCTGAGGGATGCTCGTATTTCGACATTCGAGAATGCAGCAACAATTATTTTGTAATCATACGCAAGTTCTCCCAAATGCTTATTACTTATTTATATTTAATGTCCTGCATAAAATATCAACTATAAACAAGTTTTATTCCATTGATCTATATCGCATGCTTCAAAGGTCGTGCTGAAAAAAAAAAAACAAAATATCTGAAACAAAAATTATCAGCTAAATGAATCTTATAACTTTAGAAAAGTTTGATAATCAACAACTTACGAAAGTTTACTTTCACAAGTAGATGATATTTTATCCACTCCAATAAATGAGTAAAAAAAAATTCTTTCGCCACTTGAATACCTGAAGCGCCGATCGCAAATGCGTTTCGAAGGGGATCGATGACTCGTTAATTTATGCATCGATGCTGTCGAATCAGGCATCCCCAATCTCCCGTTGTATTTTTTGCTAAGATCTAGTTACGTGACGCTTTGAAAAAAAATCCTCAGCTTATGGTCGCGCTCATAAAGTAACCGTAGCCAAAATATGGCACTTTTAAGATTTTTACATGATAATGTATTATTCTTGAAGGAAAAATACATTGAGGCAAATCCGTAATAAAATTCTAGGATTAAATATTTATTTCATATAATTTTTTTAATAAAATAAAAATTCTTTAAATTAATTCAATGTTCATATTTGAGTCTGGACGTGGTTAGTTTGAACTTAATTTTGATATTAAAAAGATTAGGGTTTATTATAAATTATGAATGTGTAAATCACGGCTTATATCGACCATTCATTTTCTCAACACGAAATAAAGTAAGAATCGATTGTGTAAGTTTTAGATAAAAATTCTTAATAAAATTTTACGAAAAATGGAGAGAGAAGTTTTTTCCGATAAGAGGGGGACCTTCTCTCATTCTAAGCGCATTCAATATGAAATGGTGCAAATTATTGTTTTTACTTTCTAATCATTTAAAAATTTTTACACCGGTTATAGACAATTGTTGCAGGGCAATAAGTTTCAATTCATTCATACCGGCCACGCTTGCCTAATAAAATGATGGAGCTTTGCAGTCCTAGTCTTCTTAAGGGGACTAAGGCACCTAAATAAAGTCATAAGGAAAAAAATTCTCCGAATGATACCTGTTTTTGAAAAAAATATTACACTCAAACAAAAGTAAAAATTTCCATTTGTCGTAATTTTCAGACCAAATCGGTGACCCAATTTTAGTGTTCGATGTCTTATTTTATCGGTCGAAGTGTGATTCTAGATTTAATTCAGCCATTCAGGATATTATATTATATTATAATATAGGAAAATATATTTACACATTCAAAGTTACAGCTTTGTCATAAAGACTTGAAATAAAAGTTCTTACATCCACACGATGCACTCTTCGACAGATAAAATAAGACATTGAATTGTTTGAAAGAACGATTTGATTTGATTTGAAAAAAAATAAAATTATTCTGACCTTTATATAGGTGAATTGGTCCCTTCAAGGAGTGCCACAAAAAATTCCAAAAAGTGACTTTCACATTACGACGTCAGGTCGTCAGTCCAAAACCGCCCGTTGCTATTTTCCCACTACGCTCATAATCTCTGACTCGCGATTATTCCGGATACGACAATGCTCCCGATATAATGCGGTGTGCCGCGAAGCCATAGTCTATTCCAGCTCGATCAATCAAAGCCTCCGTAATAATCGAAACTCGAGTCGGTATTTCCCCTTACCACATCATCTCAAGTCCTCGCGACATTCTCCCCAACAGATTCTCTTGTTGGTGGCAGCGCGATTTCAGTGGGCTGGTAAAGGCTTTTAAGGAACGTGCGTGCGCGTCTCTCGCCGCTATTACACGTTTGCCGGTCAGCCGCAGGAGACGCAGGAGTCACCGGATTCGCAGGTAAATCGGCGCACCGCCTCCGCTGCTCTGCTAATCCGCGACTCGCGACGTCCTCTTTCTATCGCCAACTCCCGTACTCTCTCGATACATACGTGAACGTACTCAATTCACGAAGCCAATACCAATATAAACGGCTACTCGGAGGCGCGTATGCTTTTACATTGCATACATAGTATAAATACCTATACACATACACATACACATATATGTATACGTGTGTGTGTGTGTGTTCCCGTAAGATTGAACACGCGTGTGCCCTCGCCGCCCGGGCGGCTCGAAGCAAGTATCTTTCCCCTCGCTTCGCGGCGTGCAATCGAGGAGCCGAGATCCCCGCGCACACGTCACACACCGCACAAGACTTCGGGCTCTCCTTCGACTTCTGCCGCAAACGAGTCTCGCACCTTGCAAGGCACGCGTCTCTCCTCGTCTGTCCGTATCATCGTCAGCGAGTCCCGCGCACCCACGAGACTCTCCGCTCTCGTCTTGGATTAAACAATTTTTTTATTCACAAAATTACCATTCACCGTTGCTTATTTTATTTTTTTTTTCATTCGTTTCTGGACAGTAGAGACAACCAACTTCAACCCCTTTCGCTGGCTGTGACACGTCTTCTTCTCCTTCAAAATTTCACGTAAGTTTCGCGCTACTGTCAACGACAGATTACACGTCTGACCGAATATTGCTTTTTCCACTGGATCATTTTGTTTTTTTGCTGAAACCGCGAGTGCTATCGATACGATTGGGGAAAAAAATGGGATGTGTGCGTGTTAGCGTGGCGCTCACTTCTTCGTGAGATTTTTTTTTCTTCCCAATGGAAGTTGCCTTTCACTCACGGTGATCCATTTAATCCGGATAAATTAACGTCTCTCAAGGTTCCTTCGTGGTGTCTGCGGTTGCTTCGAGTTATTTATTATGTATTATAATTTATTTATTTTCGTTTTTTATTTGATACCAGGCCGAGTCGACGAACCCTGACGATATTTGTGTCGTAATCTTGAAGAGAATTAGTATTTACAAAAATCATCATGAGGGCTGCTCTTCTTGTCTGTGCCCTTTTCCTGACCCTCGCTATTGCCTCAGCGGCTCCCGTCGTCAAACGAGCTGCCGACGAAGATATCAGTCCACTCAATGAGGTGAGTACCTATACAATTACACGCTTTTTTTCTCTTGGCTATTGCAATTTTAGTCGCGATGACTTTGGACGATGATCCAAAGTCCCGCGAGAGTGTGTCGAAGATGAAAACGAGAGGAACAGCAAGTCGAGAGTGAAAGTCGTTGAGCATTCGCACTCACACTCGCGCATGCTCGGGTTATGGACCAGACAAGCACTCTCGAGACTTTTAACTCTCGCGTGGCTCGTGTAACTTTACTCCACCCCAAACCACGTGCACAACACTCCCCAAATTGTTGAACCGAATCCGATATGTTAGCTTACGGTTTTTCAAACTCTTTTGAACATTCTGTGCTATTACGATTGTAGGAAATGAATTTATGTAAAGGCAGGTAATGGAAAAAAATAAATTGATTGAATAACGTCTACTATTACGAAATGCTTGCCGGTATATGTTAGCTCGCCGTTACCGCTAATTCGAATTATTCGTTGGGAGTTTGAAACAAAAAACGTAAACATTTTCCGAGAGAATATATTATTGTTTGAAAATCGCACAAAATTATAGATGGAATCGAGTTAACATGACAGCATATGTCTGTGGCAGTCGGTATTGTTGATAGTCGGTTAAACAATTCATTACTATTTTTCAATGCTGTTGATTGATTTATGGCACGGAATATTTAAGATTGAAATGGATTAATGATGGAAATTTTTTTTCTCGCGAATTGCACTCGAAATTAATTTATATTCATATATAGTATTGACTTAGGATAATTATCGACATGCGATGGGTTCGGATTTTTTAAATTGAAAAATAAATAAATTTACGGTAAAGTTACTATTACGAAAAAAAAGGAAGTTGGTCCAATGATGAGGCACTCTCACTCTCAGATTCACTCTCGCTCTCGTAGACTCTTCCGTGCGAAGTCTCGGTTGTCGAAGGCGCCACCGACTCGACCAAGAGAAATTACGTGTGTAACGTAAGATATTCGAGAGAAGGTGATGGCGAGCGTGGCCTCAGCTTCGTATTCGTGCAGCAGTATCGCGCGCCGGTCGCATGTATATGGTTTTCGTTTGGGATTACGTAACCTTTATAACACACACGATTCAGCAACCAGCGCGAGCTTGAGAGAGAGAGAGAAAAAGAGAAGGAGTTCCATGACGGCCTCAGGGTCCGTCGACACGAATATTTTCTAGTAAAAAACACTCATAACACGTCGTACCGAGAGGCTATAAAATAAAGATAAATAGATATTAGCGAACTGATCTAAATTCAATGACAGCCACTTAATAATTTCGTAAAACGCATTCGACCACCGGTGAAAATCACTTCATGAATTATTTCGGGCGCGTTTGCATTTGCACTCGTAATCTACGATCACAGGCGTCGCGACGTACTTATTTCGGCGCGAAATTCGACGCCGTGAGATGTATACAAAGTTGTAGGCCTTCATTATTTTTCAACAACATTTATAATATGATCAATTTAGTAGCTGTTATGACGCAATAGTTATCAATTTTTTTAGAACTAATACCGGGGAAAAACAACTTTTTTATTCTTAGTGATGAAATTGACTTAACACTGAGAAATCGATCTGATGAGTCTATTTGAATCAATAATGGCGTCCGCTTGAAATAAAATAAAATATGATTTTATTTATTCCAAATGGACCCCATAATTGATATGATAGACCCCATAATCGATTAAAATAAGCTCTTCAGACCGATTTCTCTAGATGTATTCAAGAAGATAATCGACTTTGAATATTACGCAGGTTCTTGTGTAAATTGCACAACAATTTTCTACCGAAGAGAAATTTTTATTATTTTGGGCTATCCGCAGGTCTACGTATTTCAAAATGAGGACGATCCAGCGCTGTCCGAAGATGGTGAACACGGTGACCGAGAGAAGAGAAAGATCGGTATAATCAAACTTGGAGTTTCTAATGGCATCATCAATTTCGTCTTCGGGGTAAGAAAAAAATTCATCATGAAAATTACTAAATTGTGATGAAACAACTGCTTGTTTTTATTTGTTTTTTTTTAAACAGAGGCCAACACTTTGTTTTTCTTTTCGCGCGGGATTACTCGGCACGCGTACTGTCCATAAATATCCGGCGAATAGCCCACAGCACGTGCGGACTTAACTTTCTACCGGTGCATCGTTATTCCCTAATAACTCTTGAGCACTCTCCAATTTGTACAATTCAGTCGACGACTTACCGCTTCTTTAACATTTTATATCTTCTTTTCCTTCGTCTTTCTCCGTTGTTGCATTAACCTTTCGTAACTTTCTCCAATTATAAAAAACAGTCACACATAAGTCGCCATTTGTCATGGAAAAAACTAACAAATAACCAACATGCTAATTATTTGTCTGGACCTTCCCATACTTTGCGCAACAGTCGATAATTAATTTTTTGCATCCATTTATAATACGTAACCTATGTTAATTATGACTATATATTAGTGAAAAAATCCACTGTAAAAACTTGATTGAATTATTTGTACGATAACAAAAACTTTCGGTTCTCTGGAATCTCAAATCAATCTCGAAAAAAAATTCCTGGTCAATTCTAGTTTGATATTTGTAGTTTAACAATTTTTGTGTACTTTTTTTTGTTGAAATGAAAAATAACAAAAACGATTATACAAAGTTAACGAGAAGTTTCTGTAGATCTGAACAGATGTATCGTAATTTGAATGAAGAGCAATTCAATTTTTTTTAAAATGTTTTTGAGCGTTTTAAAAACAATCCAAATAAATATATATAAAATGAGTGCCTATATTTGAGAAAGTACTTATTCAAAAGTCAATTTAAATTCAATAATTTTTTATCGTCGATTTATCGTTAGAAAACTTACTCGCGAATTGTTTGAATATTAAAAATGTTTCCCAGAAATTGGACGCTTTCCTCGACGCAAAGACACGAGCGATCAGCGTTCTGGACGAGGGTAACAAGGCGAAAAACGCGGCGTACGGAATCGATAACACGCAATCAGCGACGAGTCAATTTATCGGAAACCTGATAAGCCAAAAAATCCAGGCGGGAACAGCGAGCATAGGACCTATCATCAACAGCGCGACGACCTTCATATCCGGAGCAAAAAGCGGAATCGCCGGCGCGTTTGCCTCGAAATTGGCACCGTTGAGTTCGATAGCCGGAAGCCTTTCGGCTGGCGCAGGTGAGACGATAGAGAATGGACCTGAGCATCGAAACGAGGACGGTACGCTAGACACTCGCTCACAGTAGAACCTTCCACATGAAAAAACTATCGCTACCTTAATTTATTTGCTCAAAATATATGCCAAAAATATATGTGAAGTATTCAAAATTTTGGCGCATAATAGGAAAGAAAAAAAAGTGGTTATATTCTCGTATAAATTCAGACTATGTTATATTTTGATGACGACTAGACGCTTCATTAAACGGCTCAAACGGATTTGGATGTAAAAATATTTCTAATTGGTATTTAAATAATTAAAAATCATAGGTACGAGTGGCGGATCAAGCGGCGGCGGTGGTGGCTCCGGAAACATACTTGGAAGTTTGATCTCAGGCCTGAGCAGCGGAAGTGGAGGTCTCGGAAGTTTGAGCGCAGGAAGCTCCGGCAATGGTGACGATAGCTCTTCATCGAGCGGAAGCTCGAGTGGAGGAGCTGGAATAAATCTCGGGGCATTTGCCAATCTTGGTGGAGGGGTAGGACCATATTGAGTACAAAAATAGCTAGGAGTTCGGCGCTCCACGTTGTAAAACCACAATTTTTTTTCGAATATCACTATTTCCTTACTATATTTGTAATGATATAGTTTTGACGCTCTCTATATTCCTCTTCGTTCTATTCGAGCCGTTCGTAAGCTTACTCACCCCACACTCAGAGAAATCGTAGTATTCCAGTCAACTATAATGTGACAATTAATAATTTTCAGGTCACGCAACTATTTTCATGTTGTGGAAACTATAAAAAATTGGTCGCACGAACTAAAAATGAAAAATTGTCACTTTATTGTTAGTATTCGCACTATTACCACTGTAGTTGTGTCTGACGATCGTCGTAATCTCGCGACGAGTATCGTAGATTAATGTTCTCCTATTCATAGAAATTTCCAACCAATGCCATTGTTGTACCCGCAAGAATTTTTGCAGCCATATGGAAAATGGATCGCTAAGACAATACGCCTCATAGCTAACGGCTTGATAAATATTGGTAGATATATTTCCCCTGATAATACTGCCTAGATCATTTAATTGAATTGATATAAAAATTGAATCTAATGCATTTAATTTTTTTGAAAGTTATCAGTCTTGTTAGACATTACTGGCTCAGTGGAAGCTGTTTTTTTTAAAGGCAAATCTATGTTTTTGGAAAACGTCCGATCAGATCCGTGGAATGGATAATATTCGAATAAGAAAAAAAAATTCAGAATACCATTTCGTTTGAATAACTGTGAATTCTTATTGAGAATTATTCACAATTTTTAAAATGAATGTTCTTGCATTATGTGCCGTTATTTGAGAAAATTATCATTTTGCTTGTTAGTCGATCCTTCAAATATTCGGAAATTCACCTTTTTTTTCGTACATAATCCATATGGATAGTAGATGTGTAGAAATTTTTGAAACAGAAAAAAATTAAAAACTGATACTGCTTTCGTTAGTGAATGCCATCGAAAAATGGCATTTTTCAAAGAATTCAGTGGCAAATTCTTTCAATTTTCTTTTGCAAAATTTTTGTTAAAGTACCTTCTCATTCGAATATTGCCAAACCGCGAATTAAGGTAGCTAGCAATTCTCAGTAGATCGTACAGTACATTTTATTAAGTGGATCACCCTACAATCGGCTCGGACTGAATGAATCCGCCGCTTAATCGACAATCCTTGCTCACGCTGGCAGCGGAAATTTTTTTTGCAAAAAGGCAGTGAGACAATCCGCGATTTTGCTTTTCTAACACCGAGTGCAGATTGTTTATAATGGATCGCGGGCTGCTGGAATTTTTATTAATTTTGCTTTGGAGCCGTCATCGGAGGCTTCATTCGGATGTGTGAAATCGGACACCCAATTTACTTTACCATTTGCTCTGGTACTTTACCCTCCCTCTCTTCTTTTTTTTTTCTAGACAGTAAAACAGTAAAGACGGACGCCCCTGGCCCTTAAGGTATTGCGAGGTGTTGTTCCACCCTGCGACCGCTACCACAGCACGCACAACCCGTTCTTATCACTATTTTACGAACACTCTTACCTTATCACGAGTACACTGAGAAAAAAAAATTGAATATATAGAATCATTTTTTTTTTTTTCAAACGATATAATTGTTTTCCGAATTTTTTTTGTCGAAATATTGTACCGAATCTGCTAAATGATATGATTTGTATTATAACGTCAAATTCACAAAATTGCTTCAAGTCCGTATCATTTAAAAAATTGGCAATGATTTTAGTAAATCAAACCGGATAATTAGGAGATTCAGTTATATTTTATTCTCAGTTTACGATTGTAAGTCAGGGCTCTCACGACGATCGTTATCTTAGCGACTGTTACGTCCACCAAATGCTGAAACACTGTAGCTGCTGCTGTAAATACTAATAGTAAACTTCTGTAAATTATGTAAATATAGCGAAATCTTTAAAAAATATACACTCCGAGGCAAGATACTCTACTATGATGATGACGACGCCGACGATGACAGTCGTGTCTTCTGTTGTGATTGATTGAATGTTTATTATTACTATTATGATGATGATGATGATGATGATAATATTGGTGTCAAATAAAATGACGACTTTGTTATCCGTGAGTTAATTCGTGTATTTGTAAAAATACTCTTATTCCCTTCAAGAGAATATTCCCCACCTAAAGTAACAATCCTGATCCTGTTGGACCCCACGTAAATAAGTAGTTATGGTGATTTGCACGCTCAGTGTGGTTGGCATTCAACCTTTTTTCAGTGTGGGGTGATGAAAAGCTGCGAGTACATTTAATAGAACCGAATAAAACATGTTCGAGGATACAAGCGAGAAATTTTATGTGCGAAAATAGCAATCGATGCCATGATTTTATTTACATGCAATCAGAGTTGTAATTGCTGATTGTTTCTGAAATTATTATGTAACTTTCTTACTCCACTCCTTCCATAATTTGAAATCCATAACTTTGAAGAATGTTTCAACTTACTGCTAAGAAATTTTTTTAATATTATATTTTTTCAAAGTGTAAATTTGCCATATAGATTCGTATAAGAATGCCAGAAGGAATAATGGACAAAATAATAATAGGATACTCAAGAAAAAGCATATGCAGATTAATTCAAGTAATAATTAATATTGGATATTTTAGGAGTAATTATTTGAGTAAATTGGACAGTAATGCGTTTCAACTCTGCATTAGATATACTAGGTTTGAGTTTACATTTACATTTGAACTTGAGTAGAGGCTGTCAAGTAAAAATTACTAATGTTCGTCGACAAATATCTTGGTATTATAATTATTTCATTTGTTCTTCACACCGCAAATCTTGATAAAAAAAAACTGATAGGCTGAATATTCTTGAACAATCCTGACTTGAGGAGAAGATGAATTCCCCTAAAATAAGGGTATTATTCTGAAATAGAGTCAAAATCGGGGGAATAGCTTTTAATACAGAAGCTCAAAGATAATTGCTTATGCAAATAATTACTCTAAAAATATAAAATACACTCAATCACCCTGTAAGAACACATCTTATCCACATCTCAGAATTATTTAAAAATATAAAGGCTATTAGTTTTTTATTTAATGGAGTACGCAGGGCTTATAAATAAATATATATTTGCAATACCATCAGCCAGACAACTGAGATATGCATGGACAAATGTAATTGATTTTTACCTGACTTCTTATCCTCGGAATTATTGATTTTGCTATGATGCAATCTAGTACGAGGGTAAAAAAATGTTACGACATATGTGAATGTTATGAGCGATTGGCTGTTTGTATGCGCAGGAAAGGATAACGACGACTACGGAGGACATTCCTGAATTTGATAGAACTCGTGTGTCGTTGGATATACCTGCGCCGGCCTTCGGTTCTGGATTTACTCTAATTACAAACATCAGCAAAATCTTCAGCAGCATCATTCTAGTAAGTCTCGGAGGACGTCGATTATCGACGCCTTTCACCGGGTGTCACGAGTGTCTCATTGCTCCACTTGTCGACATCCGGTTCTCCTCGGACTCGTATAGTACCGCAGAACCAACAGATCCTTGACACTACGATACTCTCATTTCTCCTTCATTTTATTTTCTAGAACTCGGCACACCGGACGCAGAGCATACTCGAAGTCTTCAAGCCTTTCTTCCGTGGAGCTTTCGCCATAAAGGGACTGCCCTCCGATAGGCCGAAATAAAATTGGACTTTCGCCGAACCTCGTTGGTGAAGGACGTGATAATATAATTGCTCAAGTGCTCAAAAGGTCAAAACACCTTCACGAAAAAAAGCTTTTTTAGCGGAACTAAGAATTAATTTTGCGATAAGAATGTATTAAGAAAACTTGGTACATTTTAACTTTAAATAATCAAGAACTCGGTAAGCCTAACCGACAACTCGGTTGGGCCTATCAACTTATTGGTTAACATACCCAAGTATTTGTACCAAACTTACCTATTATAGCCGAGGGATTAGTAAACTGGACCAATAACTTAAATTAGACTTGTCAAGTTATTGGTTGATATAACTAAATATTTGATGAGCTTAACCAACGCACACGTTTGGACTTGGTTAGTTATATCGGTTAACATATCCGATTCCTTAGTGAGTTCAACCAATGACTTGTTTCGTGCTACTAAATTTTTGCTAGTAGCATTTTTAAGGAGGTACAGTCACCTAGTATAAAAAGACATGAGAAAAAAATCCTGAAATCATACACATCTTTGAAATTTTTTAAATTAAAACCTCATCAAATAAATAACAAGCATTATAATCCCGCAATTTTCAAAAAACATACAGTGCACCTGAATGGTATGAGGAAAAGTAACATTTTTCACTTGTTGTAGCTTTTAGATCAAACTATCATTCTAAATCTGGAAATGAATCTTCTTCTATTAAAAATTGCACTAAATAATTGGTTACAGTAAGTTTGATTCTCACTGCATCAAAAATCGCTGTATTCTATCCATAATGCACTCTTTAACAGATAAAATTAGAGATTTTACACTAAAATTGATTCACTGGTTTGGTCTGAGAGCTACGAAAAGTGAAAATTTTCAGTTTTGATTTCAAACTTTTTTATGCGCTGTATGTCTTTACGAAATTGCAGGATTGTAGTGCTTGTAATATTCTTAAAGAGGTTTAATTGCAACATATTTTTAAAAAACTGTATCATTTGAAGAATTTTTTTTCTTATGACTTGTTTTTTGGTGATTTTGTCTCCTTAACCAATTCTTGGTTGTCCGAAACAAGCTTTCGTCTTCCTGTTAGTAAAGTTTGATCATCCTCGCAGGCACGATAATTGTTAATAGGAAAGTGTAAATAACTCGGCGAGAAAATGTAATAACTAAGAGACAGTTGGACGTTAGTAATTGAGAATAAGGTGTACGGGAGCTGCGTCCACAATGTGGTCAAGCCATGTATAATTATTAGACATTAAATGCGAGACTAAATTGAACCACAGGTCGTGGATTTTAGTGTCGACCATCCGCTTCCTCGAGTCTCGATTGTAGGACATGCGAGATGTGTAGGATTTTATAGCCTTTGTATACATTACTTTGTACCTCTTTATGAGAGAAGCGAAGACAGTTAAGAAGGTGCTACTGCTGCCTAGCCATAAATTCTCAGGTGCAGAGTCGCGAACGTAGTTATCACTACCAGGCAGAATATTGTAGATTGTAGCAACAATAATACGGGTACCATATGTTATTCAATATCCACTTTGTGTACAGGAAGTTTTAATTGGCTCATTGTATCTATAATTTTGCAAATTAATAAAAAATTTGTTTAGAAATATTATAAATTGACGGTGACGAATAATTTTCCGACGAGTCCCTTCAATAACAAATTTAATCATAAGCACTTTGAGAAAAAATTTATTAGGCTGCCAGACTGTAATGATGGGAGGTTATTACCACATATTGTAATTTCCTGCAGTGACAGCTATGTCGTTAACGTTTCGAGAGCTGCTGATTCACTCCTAGTTACCTGTCGTAAAGTGTTTAAAAATATTTTGCTGGTTAATTTTTAAAAAATAATCTTGTTTATGTTTGCAACATCAGCGCTCGCTGATGTTGAAATTTGCTGGTATTGTGCGGTAAATGTAGCAGTATTTATTTACAGGTGATATGTCGGCGAAGGAGTGAAATCATTATTGCCCACTGCATAAAGCAAAAAGCACACTTTATTCATACCATATGTAATTGACGAATGTTATAAGTGATTGATTCTGTAATACTTGGTGAATTATTTATCACGTCATTGACAGGAGTTTCTCATACATTTACTCACGTGCACCTAATGATCCCGGTTTTATCAGAATCCCGAGATACGTCGTTATAGCTCCAAGGATCTAACGTAAAAAAATTTTAAAAAGGAACTTACATTACAGTATTTTTTCAAACGGTAATACATAGAATGAACATTTACTAACGGTTAACAAGAGTGGCAGGTCGATGGTGAGTATTCCAGAACCGGCGATAAAATGGAACCGACGAAGTACGAAGTATTGTCCAATCAAAATGCTTTCCTAGAAAATTGAAGGCCACAATGTGAATTTATGTCACTGATGTAATTATGGGACATGAAAATAAAAAAATTTGTTTAATAGTTGTTCAATAATTGTGCAGAGATATATTTTCATTCACATCCGTAACCATCCTGAAAATGGAATGCAAACTTCCGAACCTCATTTTGTGCGTCAAGATATTCCGGAACATATTTCGGGCTGCTAGGATACAAATTGTTTGCGACCTTGTTCACCTAAACAAAACAAAAAAAAAATTATAAATTACAATAAACAAAAAAAGTTACGAATTTAAAAAAATAATAGTTGCCTCCGCAGCGGTGATATGACACATGACGAGCTTGTATGTCAGTAGCAAAACAGCAACGATAATCATCGCGCTATCGTAGATCATGAACACCGTAAATCCACTCGAAAGTCTGTAGATACGAGTTATGATATTGACTATGATAACACAGATCCAAAAAAAAATCTGAATGCTGAACATCGAATTAAATTCTTCGGAAGCGTCGGTCAGGTGAGCATGAAGTATCCAAATTTCACGGAGTTTTGGTGATTCCCGAATAAATTTTGGGCTTGAACCTGTTAACATGCATTTCCGCGTTGAATGTCATTTTCATTTTGATATTTATGGGACACCTAGTTTGACCTTCACGTTCCAAATGAAACCGCAAATTTTTTTTTAAAATACATAACATAAATTTAAGTAATTTCACGAACCTGAAAGTACGAGGCGATTGATGTGTTGGTATCGGCGCAGAAGACAAGATATTATACTCCAATACTTGCAGGCATTTGAAAATAAACCATTGTATGATATGGCACGTGTGGTAGTGCGCCAATAGGAGACAGTGGGATTGAAATAAGCCGTGATCACGACTACGGACCCGTTAATAATCGGGATTGCCATTGATCGGGCCCAGTCGATTACTGTGCATCTTTTCGTAATAGGATTCAAATTGACCATCGCGTCAAACTTGCTGATCTCTTTGATAAACCGAAAGAATCGTCGATGGCCAAGCATCGACGATAAGCAGCTAAGTAGAAGGCTGATTGTCACCAAAAACATTCTTAAAATTCGTATTTTTGTGAGCTTCTGTTCCCACTTCAAGAATGACACATCTTCTATGTAGTTGTACACTTCGACCATGAAGACAACAGTCAGAATCAACGAATAACACACCGCGATAGGCGATCTATTCAAATTATTTGTAGCAAAACTATACGGTGCAAATCCAAATGCACGAGCGACCATCAGAGAGGGTTTCAATTCATCAACGAGCGACATTTTTTCGCACTGTTGATCAATGTGACTTTGATGTGCGATGTATTCTTGTCAGAAGCTTTGAAGTTTCTGCGTTCATTTTTTCGACGTTTACAGTTCGTCGGGCGTGTGGTCGATAATTATTACTATGTCGAAACAACCGAAGTCGCAAATGTAATTGGTAATTGGCATGTAATATTTCCCAGTACGTCAAGTCCAACCGATAAGAAAGATAATATCTCTATTGTACACTTCTATTTTTTTTATGTACCCATCGCTCTATTGTTTCTTTGTGTATACGTTCTGTTGACGTTTCCAATTATGTTCAGTGTTGCAGCGCTGTATTTTGTGGTCGATGGGATCAATAGTACACTTCTGCTTGGAGTGCAGTTGCTCAAATGCTCAAGGATCAATTTTAACTCCGACCATGACGTCTAGAACCGTCATCTAATATTTATGAGGATACCCTTGGGGTGGAGTAGATTATGGTTCTGTTTATACCACACCGTATGGTTACCCTAGGGTATAAGTACATTATTGTTCTAATATAGGAAGTGACCTCGCACGTGAAATGCTTGAATTGATAGATTCACAGAGTTTATGAATTAATAAATTCACAGAGTTTATGAATTAATAAATTCACAGAGTTTATGAATTAATAAATTCACAGAGTATATGAATTATTAAATTCACAGAGTATATGAATTCATAAATTCAACTACTTATAAAGAGTAAGTTCTGTAAAAAGTTGACTTCCTGTAATACTATTTACATTTCCTTAAAGTCTTTGGATAATCCATTCAATGCTAAAAACGATGTGCCAATACCCGGACAAACGAGGTGATTTCATGAAGTGGTGGGTTAACGTTTGTTTACTGGAACCAGATCATTTTACGAACCGCAAAGGATGACTAGCACCGTGGTTATTGCTCCAAAGAGCTGAAAAAAAAATTTATTGAATTTTTAAACTTTGCATGGATTGGCTTTTTCAAGAAACTTACGGTGTACAGAAGTTGCAGGTTAACACGAAACAAGCCCCACGCAGCTGAGAAGTGAAGTGGATTAAGCAAAAAGTATTGTCCGGTCGAGAAGATTTTCTAAAATTTTATCATACCCGTCCAATCACCATACTGCCCTTTAGTGTCTAGTATAAATACTGAGATCGTTTCTTACATATCTTTCGTAACGTAAACTGAGACGAAGAACGTGCGAATTTGGTGAAAAAGCCACGTGACCTATTTTATTTGCCTGGGACAAGTTGAGACATACAATATTAATACAAGCGATGTTTTGCATTCAAAAATGGTTACGCTAATTTATGGTAATTTGATTCGCCCGAAAAAAAGCCGCGATAGCAGCTTGATGTCGTAGTCCAGCGTATTTTTGTACCTATTTCGAATAAGATAGTATTACTGACCTGCGCTGATGCCTCGTTGCAAGCGATTAAAAGAACGACCAGGATAATGAAATCCACTACGAAATACATAGGAATTTTTAACAAGAGTTTCGAAGGATTCTCGGCAACCAAAAGATCGTATGTTGACCAAGTCAATCGCAACGATAAGACGAAAATCCAAAGCAATAACGGCATCGTGTACATGGAATTGATGTTCTCTGCTGCTGCTACGAGATAACCGTGAAGACGACGAACGTCTTCAAGATACAGCGGTCTGTAATTGTTGCTGAACTCATCTAAGATCATTGATGCATCTACAAGTAAAAGTAAAAAAGTTGATTACTTGAGTTTATGGATTTAGAAAAATATTAGGTGCGTTCAAAAGAAGACATCATAAGACCAATCAACGGTAGAACTATGTGGATTTTCTGACGATTCGTCGAAAACGAATTCATCGAAAAAACACTTCGTCGAAAATCAATTCGTCTAATAACAAATCGTCGAATAGCAATTCGTCGATGAATTGTTATTCGATGAATTGTTTCCGACGAATTTTCCGCCGACCAGAACTTTTCAATCGCGTCTTCATTACCTGGAACTATTATCAGAAAAGAAATCAAATAGTAAGAAATCAAATGATAAGAAATCAATTCGCAAGATTTCACTTCACGTGCTTTTTGTATCATTGTGAAGTACCTGATGTGACCAGGTGACGCAATTTTCGAAATCGACGAGCCAGTGAAAATACAATTGCAGTGAACTGCATAACCGTATTACTCCAAATTAGCGACCGCTCGATAAATAACACGATCCACAGTGTATCAAAGTGTAATTCCGGACCGTAATCGATTGCGGCCTTGCAAAGATCCTGAAGTGTATAAGCAACAATAATTGTCCAGTTGAAAATAGCGATTTTCCATGTTGCTGAACTTCGTCTTACAGCGTCGTCATATTTGCGTATTAAATCCATGGTTGCTTTCAGTTCGTTGAAGTTCTTAAGGTATTTATAAGACGTATAAGACAAAGAAACCCCCAAAAATGTAGAGTAAGCGATTATGAAATATTCTCTCGCGATTAATTTATCCCAGCGCATCAGATGAATCACTGGCCATACAATAACTAGCGTTCCATAAATAGCTGCGATAATTGTAAAAACGAAATCGACTTTTGACTGCAAAAGATGCCCGTCGACGACCGAAAAGGGAAACAGGCCGTTCATTCGCGATCTGATGAAGTAAGGTTTTATCTCCTCGTACCACGTCATTTAAGAATAAATTTTACACCACTGGAAATTCCGTCGCCCAATGTTGATCGCCTACACGACTGTTTCGTTCGCACATAACTTCACTTTTTTGTTGTTTCCCGATTCTCCCGAACAAACGGCTTCGAGTTTCGGGAATTCAGAAGCTTAACCCACATTTGCCATACTTCCGCACATTCCTTTAAAATCTAAGCTCTATCCACCGAGTAGTTTGAGGAAAAATAGGTTCTAAAATCTTGAGGTGAGAGGAAAAGTGCCAGTGTCTGATAATTCCAGAAAAATTGTGGAGCTTGCAAGTTCGCATATGGAGATCTACTCGTCCGTAGTTCTAGCTGAACTGACGAGCTCTGAACGTTCTATTCATACTTTTGCAGATATCCGACGGGCATCAGAAAAAAAAAATGTTTAAACGTCATTATGAGTGGACTCGTGGGACTGAGGAATATTTGCTGTGTCAGTGAAAACGATATTATCCTTCGTGGAAATATTAAGTGGTGACGAAGTATACCGCGTTACCAAGTATGTCAATAAAAAGTCGCTCATACTGAAGTTTGAACAACTTTACGAAAATGAAGGTGGTGATGGGCTTGCCGGGTTATTTCAAGCATTCCCATACATATGCATTTTTGCATTACGTCCAAACGTCGTCGCACGTGCTTGGCGATCTGAAGACAATGTACTCGATCTGAAGACGAAGTCCACAAAGATAAATATAGATAAATACAGCAAGGAAATGCATCTTGCGCTAAATGTGATATATTAACTATAGTTGTAGCAAATGTATCACGTGACATCTGTCGTGGTTGGCCAGATTGGATGGATATACAACTGGTAAATCCACTTAATCTACGAGCTTGACAAAGGAAACAATTGCTGCAAAAAAAGATACATACTGGACGTTTCCAAATCTGTACCGATAAAGAATCTCTCTCATGAATAGATAAGCTGCATATCAAAATATATAAAAGTTTAGGAATTCGAAGGAGCTCACTTTTTCCTCGTCTATATTCTTCACCTTCGATGTAAGTATTGATTTTCTAGACTTGTAAATAACTTCCGGGTATTCAATAAATTTTAGTAACTATTTCGTTTTTTTCATGATATACCGAGTGGGAAGGAAATTTAGATAGTGGTGTGACAACATATTTTGGTGACCTAGACTTTTAAAAGTGAATACTTTTCTCATCTCCGTTTGACAATTTTCCGGGACGTTTAGAATTGGTATTCAACCGGAGAATAGAAGAATCTTGCACATTGCAAGTTTTTTAATTTTTTACAGTTTTTCCTCCACGATAAGGGTCTTATCTCAATTTGATGCTTTGATAAGAACAATTGTGGATGACAGATCACTAGTACGAAGAGGCAATGTGCAAAGTTCTCATTCTAATCTTTTTTTGTTTATATCTGTTGTATTTTGCATTATTATAACCAACATTCTATAATTATTATTTAATAAAGTGTAGAATATGGGATCATTCCCTTGAGCCGGCTGTGAATTGTTGAATTTAGAAAAATAACTCAAATATATTAACTGTTTGATTTTTAGGCAATTTACCATCAAACTTCGACATCCGCTTGATTCAGTTTTTGGGCAATATTTTATGTTATTCTATTGGACTATCGGTAAAATTCAAAATTTTGTCAGGGTAGACCGAACAGTCAATAGACGGTTGAGCAGACGAAGCAGACATCATAACCTTATTTATTGTTGATATGCGTCCAGTGATTTAGATGAGATAGCTTCGCGTTACTTACAGAATCTGAGTCATTGGTCTTACGTAATTTTTTTTAAGACCAATTTTAAATCAAAGAGACTCCAATTCCGACTTGATTTCATTGACAAATAAACGGAAAAACCTATGCTGGAATTTGTTGCCACAACTATCTTCTTATTTCCGTGTATGAGGATCTCGTCAAAATATGTGTTAATTATCTAATATCTACATCTTCTCGGCTGATTACGAATACAGAGAATACCTTTATTCGTAATCAGCCTAAGCCAGATGTTCGATAAAATCTATTGTTACGAAATATAAATGACACTAGATGCGACCAAATCGGTGTCCATGATAAATTTCTTTTATCACTAGATAAAGTAATATAGAAAAATATATAAACGTACAGATCTCCTAGAGGAGCTCATTCACCTTTTTCCTATGTGCCAGTCATTATCGAAGCGATCCAATGACATGTACACGCTGTGAGTAATAATTTTTTCAATAAGTGCAACAGTGCATAATTTTTCTGTGCTTGATTATTTTCTATGGTTATTTGAATTTCTTAAATATACTGAGTTTCGCTATCCTTTATATTCCTACAGCGATGTATGTGCTAGTGGGGTGTGCATTCGTCCTGGGCTCTGCACTCGTAGTCGTGGCTGATGCAGATGGAATAATTTACAACGAGTATCCCGAACGGGGTATGGGAAATATTATCGTAAATTTGGCTCATGAAAACGACTGCACAAAATATTACCAATGCAGTGGTGGCAAGAGATATCTAAAGGAATGCCCGATCATCGATTTGGCGGGTGACAGACTGTACTTCAACCCCTTTCTGCAAATTTGTGATTGGCCACAGAATGTCGACTGCGAACAATCTGAACGCATTAGACTCACTAATCTAAAAGTTGACATTCCAACGAAGTGTCCGAAAGTCGATTCCATCTATGTCACCGTACACCTAGCTCATGAGACAGATTGTACTAAGTTTTACAAATGCCAACATGGCCAAAAGGTGGAGTTCGATTGTCCTCTCGCTAATGCACTGGGTGACAAACTTCACTTCAATGCGGCCCTACAAGTTTGCGACTGGCCTGCAAATGCTGGATGCCAATCGTCCGATCATACAACGATTTCTCCGTCAACGACACCTGCATTTGGCAGTCGTTATTGTAACGGAACATGCCCCAGTGGGAGTAACTTACCATACATTCCTACACTTCCACACAAAGATGACTGTACTAAATATTGTCTGTGCGTCGATGGCATTAGTCAGGTTAGGGACTGCCCGTCAGGACTGGCTTACGACCCGTTGAAGGGCATCTGTGACTATCCTTCAGACGGACTATGTCACGTAGGTACGACTTCGGAAATGCCAACTCCCGAAACACCAACTCCGGAAACATCAACTCCAGAAACGTCAACTCCGGTAACGTCAAGTCCAGAAACGTCAACTCCGGTAACGTCAAGTCCAGAACCGTCAAGTCCAGAACCGTCAAGTACAGAACCGTCAAGTCCAGAACCGCCTAGTCCAGAACCATCAAGTCCAGTACCGTCAAGCCCAGAACCGTCAAGTCCAGAACCGTCAAGTCCAGAACCGTCAAGTCCAGAACCGTCAAGTCCAGAACCGTCAAGTCCAGAACCGTCAAGTCCAGAACCGTCAAGTCCAGAACCGTCAAGTCCAGAACCGTCAAGTCCAGAACCGTCAAGTCCAGAACCGTCAAGTCCAGAACCGTCAAGTCCAGAACCGTCAAGTCCAGAACCGTCAAGTCCAGAACCGTCAAGTCCAGAACCGTCAAGTCCAGAACCGTCAAGTCCAGAACCGTCAAGTCCAGAACCGTCAAGCCCAGAACCGTCAAGTCCAGAACCGTCAAGTCTAGAACCGTCAAGTCTAGAACCGTCAAGTCCAGAACCGTCAAGTACAGAACCGTCAAGTACAGAACCGTCAAGTACAGAACCGTCAAGTCCAGAACCGTCAAGTCCAGAACCGTCAAGTCCAGAACCGTCAAGTCCAGAACCGTCAAGTACAGAACCGTCAAGTCCAGAACCGCCTAGTCCAGAACCATCAAGTCCAGAACCGTCAAGCCCAGAACCGTCAAGTCCAGAACCGTCAAGTCCAGAACCGTCAAGTCCAGAACCGTCAAGTCCAGAACCGTCAAGTCCAGAACCGTCAAGTCCAGAACCGTCAAGTCCAGAACCGTCAAGTCCAGAACCGTCAAGTTCAGAACCGTCAAGTTCAGAACCGTCAAGCCCAGAACCGTCAACTCCAGAAACATCAACTCCAGAAACATCAACTCCACAAACATCAACTCCACAAACATCAACTCCACAAACATCAACTCCACAAACATCAACTCCACAAACATCAACTCCACAAACATCAACTCCACAAACATCCACTCCACAAACATCCACTCCACAAACATCCACTCCACAAACATCCACTCCACAAACATCCACTCCACAAACATCCACTCCACAAACATCCACTCCACAAACATCCACTCCACAAACATCCACTCCACAAACATCCACTCCACAAACATCCACTCCACAAACATCCACTCCACAAACATCCACTCCACAAACATCCACTCCACAAACATCCACTCCACAAACATCCACTCCACAAACATCCACTCCAGAGATATCAAGCAACGGTTGCATAGGCACATGTCCAAAAACAGACCCGGCAGACGCGATACATCTACCGAACAAAGAATGTACGAAGTTTTGCGAGTGTGGCAATGGCAAAGCATACGTTTTCAGTTGTCCACCAGGACTTCACTTCAGTCCAACTTTGAAGGTATGCGCTAGGCCGAAAACAGCTAAATGCGCAAATGGTGACTACAAGCCGAAGCCATAAATATCACAAAAGCGTAATGAGTCGCTCACGAACGTTTTGGGAAATTACGAATGAATCAGGATTTTGAATACCAATTGGAAATATTGTTTTATGATACATCGATCGCGTCATTTGCAAATGATACGACGGTTCAGAGCAATCGTAAATGCTTGAAAGATGATATTTTCACATGCTAAAATACTATGCATACGACAATCAATGGAATCGCAAGGATTATCAAACTGCGCAACGGAAATGGAAAATCGCATGACAGGCGATATTACATTGTACTTCACGGAGCCATTTTCGATTCGAACATCGTAGAGTCAAAGGTACAATAACCTGATGCTGCGTCGTCGTGGTCATTATTCTCGATGTTTCTTTTCTTTCGAACTGTACTCACATCGAAACAACCGAGGTGGTGACGTACAAAAAAATTCTACCATAAAGAACAGTTCAGGATCGCGAGCTGCATTTAGACTTTATCGAAATAAAAATTAAGATAGATGTGGATAATCAATAAATAATTATGTGGAAAATTCTTATTATTAATGCAATAAAATGTGCAATGTTTTATATGTCTGTGTATTAAAATAGATTAATATCCGTTACAATTCCTTTCTTGTTTTAGCATCAGTTATTTAATACTAATATGAGTCATATTTATAGACCCGAGGCTTTGGAATGCTCGCTGCCGAAGCTATGAAGATAAAACGGGCACACGATATCTATCTGATCAACCCAGTTCTTCTGTATTTGGTACTTGAAATATTTCTAAAAGATAGCAAATCGAGCAGCTTGGAGCACTTCTATACCATTTAAAACGTCACTAAATTTTCTGTATAACTAAGTGTTCTTTTAATCTTATGCATTGAATAACAGTTATTGTTGTTTAAAAATGTTATGTCTGTGCATGTGTCCTTGATGTAGAGAAGCATCAATACCGATAGATTTTTTATTAAACATTTTTCAACCATAATTTATATTCTATATTCAAATTCATTTTATTCCAAGTTAGTGGGATTGTTTAATCACATATTCAAACAATTTTAATCCTTTCACATGAACGTTGAAAAAAATTGATTTCGATTTTTAATTGATATCGTTTCAATTTTTTTCAATATGAAAGTAACAATCTTGCGATTTTGGAATTACACATAAAGCTCTGAATTTCCTCTTACCAATCGATATCGAGTGCTCCCGATAATCGTGTCGCCATCTGACGATCTAACCAGCTCAATTATCAAGTATGTTGAAATGCACCGTGATCATGGAAGGAGAGATGCAAGAAAGGAAGGGAGAGTCTGTTAGTGCCTCGAGATACAACGGAAAGCGAGCAATCGTCTCTGCTGCCGCTGTCGTAGATTTTGTGACAAATATTTTCAGGAGGGAGGAGACCGGTACTTCTAATAAACTGGTCTGATTCGTCTGTTCGTTTGACGCACCTGTCGAATATCGTCGAGGGTGTAAGACCTCGACTTCGTGACAAGGACGAAGAGGAAAGCGATAAAGTGGGGAACGCCCGGCTTTACTTTCGTACAGCTCACTGGGCTGCTGCACGAATGTCTTAACTCTTTCGTAAATATGTCGATAACCTTGAGGGCCGTAGATCCCGATAGCCCGAGAGGCTCTTGCTGGCTCATCTCGCTAGTATCAGCTCTGACAAGCACCGAAGGAGATGCAGTCATCCAACTCTCTGCACCAGGTGTTGATCCGAAAGTCGATTTCTTGATTCTCAGCTCTTAATCATAGTGAAGTACATCGATTCGAGTGAAAGGGCGTGTGGCCAAATGATAAGCCGTTCGAAGGTTGGAAAAATACCCCAAGTATCAACGTGTTCCTGGTGCTCATAATTCGTTGACCGCTTCTACTTTTATCACGGTTAGTCGTCTAATTCAATAGTTAAGTGGACTCGCACGATCAATGCAGTTTTCGTTGGACCAGTGCACCGCAATATCCGCGGAGCTGTACTGACAGTCGTAACGTATCTACTATATACTTTCACTACTCGCGTTTTAGAACTAATAGATGCCGAAGGTTCGGACGAAACAAAAGTGGAACATCACCCGGGAAAATCGAAATAGTTCAAATGACAATCCAATATTAATTCACGACAAATACAAAATCATGGACGGAACTGTTTTTTCGTGAAAGCTTAAGATTTTTTGGCAGTCGATTGTATCGATCCATGCACACGAAAAACACAAACAACAGCGTATAACATTTCATACGTTTTTTTTACAGATTGTCATTACTCTCAAAATACGTAAAATGATCTATTATCCGAAATGTAAATGACAAAATTCATATAGAGGGAATTCATTTCCAAGTCTTACATAATGTGAATTGCAACAGGTTAAAAATTGCGTTCGGTACATAAATATTTATCATATTCAGTGTTAAACTAATTCTTTTGTACTTGTCGACTTGTGAAATGACAGACTTGAGACGCTGAGTTGGAACTCAATTTTAAATTTGGGTTGGTTCAAGCTTGATTTGAAACTTCGGACTACAAAGTCGACTCTGATCGTCACAAAATATACAGTAAAATTTTGGTAAAACAATAAAATGTGTGCTTCGTCTTGGTACCTGTTCGTTCCGTGCCACAAAAATTGTAGGACATAGTTTCAAAATGGTATCATACTGCAACGAAACGCAGAGACGGCATTCACGTGGCCACATTCATGCTATACTTTGTTGGTCTTTCGGGTGGGACCCACAGCGTTATGGCATACCGGTTTCATAAGAGTTCTACAAGAAAACGATGATGTAAATTACATAAGAGAGCGGGGCCGATGACGCCGGGTCATTCAGGAGAGCCCCACGCGATTTTTTCCCGGACATATTGCCTGCTATCTATATATATATACTCTCGTTTTTTTTAAATCAGAAGCGAACGCAATCGAAGGAATGCGGTAACAAAGTTGTAAGCATAGCATTGCTCTAGAACTCATTGTTTACTTGTTCCACAAATAACTGTGAATTGCTACTAGTATCATATTTGTTGGAAATTGACACTCTATTGGTAATCGGGTAACAAAAATCGTTTTAACACGGAAAAAAAAACATTCCATAACACTTTTTCTTTATATTACCTTTGCTTTTGTGTGATGTTTTTCATGCATGTACATATATTTTGTAAACTACGTTTCCAACGCTTTGGACCATTCTACGTATTCTGACATGAAAATCCCCATAACAGTATTTTTCAAGGAAACAAAAAATCAGAAAGGAGCCAAAAACATTCTTAATAGACAATATTATTTTTGGAACACTGAAGAATTCGGTGCAATTTGGCCGACAATTTGGGTTTTCTTAAATTTGTGAAGAATTGTTAGCAAATTTTCTGCTGTGTGTTTTTATCTCCTTAATAATTAGTTGTTATTTATGTAATAAATCAACGAACAGAGTTGGAAAGTAATCGGATGCTTACAACTCTGTTCGGTAATCACAGTTCTACGGTGTGAGCAGCAGTTGCTTTACGATCAATAGAGCGTATCCTTAAGGTGGTCCTAGCGGTACAGTCCCGCCAAATGTAATATTTTGAGAGATTTACGAACATTTTTTGATAAAATAAAGCAAGAATACTCGGAGGGCATGGGAAAATTGAATTGGCATAATAACATCAGCAAAACGTTATTAATAAATTAATTTTACAAACTATAGAAGAAATGACAAGTCAAACGAACTTTTATTTTAATAGTTTCTTAATTTTTATGAATACTCTTACATTTCTTCAGACATTGGTATAATTTTTGGAAAACCATGTTTTTCTTGTTTTAATTGTCAATTTTCGAATGTTGCATATGCGTCCATCGTAAAGAAGCAGCAATTACATCCATGAAGATTGTTTTTTCTTTTCTTCTTCTAGTATACACGCCTTGATAGAAATCACACACCACTGTTATTATTTAATGCATTTAACGTTTTAAAATTTATTGAGAAAATATAGCATTGATTTGACTTGGAGGGTCGTGGAGAACCTCCTTAAGCGTTCGGAATTCTCTGTGAATTTCTCGTTTGACCGAACTGTACCGCTAGGACCACTTCAAACGCCAGTTTGTACTTTGCAGTACAATAGTCTCACGGGTTTCTACCTCCACCGTTGAGTGCATTTTTCTTATGCCCTGATGCCGTTACGGAATACTGTAAGAGAGTATGCATAGTACGGGGTCGGAGGAGCGTCGTATCGGTGCGTCAGTCCGCTCCGCGATTCTCCGAAGGCACGACTTCAGGTAATACCGCGAGTTCGGAGGTGCGAGAGACGATAATTATCCATAAAGAAGTAGCGCTGGACAAACACGCGAGATATCGTCACGCGTACTGCGAAGACATTGCGTAAGCTTACGGGGACCAAAGAGCACAGTCTCGGCGAGGTTCCTTAAGATATTCGTCTCGTCTCGTCTCGTTCCACGTAAGATGCCAACATCTGCGACACCTAAGTGTTACAAGGATTTCTAGATTATTACACTGCGACAATAATAGCGAGGATCTCGGGTCAAACGCACCATCGGAGATCATGCTCACGTGACGAGCAACGATCGGTTGAAATCTATGTTGCACCATGTGAAAAAAGTCGTCTCAGAAATAGCGCGGGAATATCGAGTGGGTATGAAGTACAAGCACGACGCTTATCACGGTTTTACACGGATATTTATGTTAGTGAATTATATGGGGCGATCTGTACCGATTCGACAAGTCCTCAAGCATGACCATCGTGGGGATTGACTTTTTAAAAATATTATTTATTATTTGCTACAGTTAAAAGAGGGCTCAACAATTTTTCAGATTCCAATTCAAAATTTTCATTGTGTCAAGGCGATGCAAGGAAAATAAAAAAAATATTTTCGTATGCTCATTTTTTTCGGGATATGTACGATATTGAATTTGAAATTAAATTTCATATGAGAAGAGCCACCATTGACCAATAATGTTTCTCATATAAGAATCGGCTTTTAGAAATTTAGACCAATTTCAGTATTTTCAAAAAATTCTCAAGAATAACACTAGTGAAAATGTCTTAGGAACTATTTAAAGTTTTTTAATTGAATGATTTGGCTGAGTTAATTACAAATTGTTAGTTTTCTATATCAACATTCGACCTCATAACGATTTTTGTTTTGTTTTCAGTCTGATAATTTTTATGGAGAAATAATTATTCTATGTTATTCGTAAATTGGTTGAAGTGGGTGAAACGAAAGAATAGGATCCGCAACGATCGCCGTCAGAGATTTATTAAATTGACACGGATTGCCCCATAAGTAGAAAATATATGCGGAATATTCGCGTACCATGAACGTGTAAGTGTGCAAATAGTGATTGTAATATATTGTAATATACACTTGGCAACACGCATAGTTTTTGTAGTGAGCATTTTATATGTTCCATAAATATTGATTGCACACATTTTAACTGCAGACATTTCCACGTGGTTTTGGTCGCGGTGTAACAACGATCCGTAACGCGCGGGTTTATTTATTACACCGCTCGACCGCTGCACGCACACTGACGTATCCGGTCTCCTAGAACTGGAAAGTGAATAATGCTTCCAGCTATTTTTTTCTTTCCTTGTTCACGAAAAAACATACGTTTACTTAAAGTGATTCCTGTAGAAAAAATATTATAGCCCGATTATATTCAACCTTGAAGATGTTATTTTCGGTAGTTGATGATGGGTTCTTGGTAAAACGGAAGCTGCAGATTGTCACTTAGCAATTTATCTCTTGCATTGAGTTGTAAAATGTGACTTTACGATCTTCACATTTTCACGTTTATTAAAAAATACAGAGAAAAATGAGTTTTTCAGTTTTTACATTAAAAAAGAATTGACCTTCATAAAATTAAAATAAGGGACATACTCTCAATAAAATTTCATCGTTTTTAGAATATCTGATGAATTTTGAGGATAAAATTTCAAAACATCTTTATATAACCATAATTTTTTTTGTCCAAACAAAAAATGAACTGATTATAAAAATTGTTGTATCAACTCCATGGCATTTCGCCATTTTACCTTCATCTAATATTATTTTTATTTTGCCGAAAAAAAAAAATTTTGCTTTCGGGTTAAATAAAATATCCTATTTCAATAACATCAGCGGATAAAAAGCAATTTGCGTCTCACGCGTTCCCTTTAATAGCCATCACTTATAGTTGCAAAAACCACCACCACCTTTTTTTTTTAGTGTAATAGAGTGGACAAAACTGGTTCGTGAAATGACAGATATGTCGAAACTCAAATCGCAGGTGTGAGACCTACATGAACTTCAAGAGTGGTTAATTGTTATAATTTCGCGTTGACCCTTCGAGTCAGATCGGATAGACGTTATTCGCGTCCGGCTCAGTGCGATAGTAGGGCGCGTCGTTCTCACGACGTCAATTTGTATTTCAATCAAACTAAGGACATTATAATATTCTCATCACACCCATTAGGCAATATTTGCGGTAATTTCTCCACGTAACAATAATTTCGTTAGTGACGCAGACAAAGCGCACACAGGTGAGCGCTTGCAACGAGGTAAATCGCTCTGAGAAACCCAAGTGCATGGCCGGTACTACCGGTCACCGGCGCGCGTAATAATCTCCGTAATCGATGGAAATCTCGGTCGCGGAAGCGTCGCGGAAGTTGCCGAGAAAGTCCCAACTCAGTCATACTCTCGGTGTGCAACTTATAAATTCAAAGAAAAATCTGGTAACTATCGACAGTAGGTTAAACGATTATAAGTAGCCACACGGAGAAAATTTTTTGCTGTGCCAACTGGTGTACCAATGCTATTCGCTGTCTTTGCTGGTCTAACAAATTTGGGTTTACCCCTCGATCTCCCCGATTTGGCTCCTAATTTTTCGTAGGATTAGTTAGAAATTTGTGGTGAAAAAATTATGAAAAATACTCTATTGAAGAGATTTTTCTTCATATAGTTTTTAAGTTTTTTTTTTATTCCCAAAAATTGATTAAGAAACGGAAAAGAAAATTATTCTACTATGGACGTTGAACATTCCTGAAGATTTGAAATTTTTCTACGCAATGCCGCGAATAATTTTGAAGAAAATCTGAAGTTTTTCATTTGTCCATGTTGACTGGAGGTAAATTGTTATCCCTCAACAGATAACAATACCAAAGTTGTGAATAACTTTTTAAATCATTTTAAAATATGAAATTTTTTTTTCCTTAGTCAATCGTGATAGTCCAATGCCTGCTTGGACTATCACGATTTATTTGTGTATAAACCACAACAAGTGTAGTCGTGATCTACTGATATTTAAAGCTGAGTCGAGTTTCGTCAATGCTACACATACTCTGCAGTGGAATTTGATGCAAGCAATTATTCGGAGCACGCGCGAGCGGTCCACGCCACTAGCGCTATCGCACGTGTTTTCGTGTCGCAAAGCGGCCAGCCGAAACTTTGAGCCGATTCTAGGGCAGGGCGGTGTAATATAGAGGGTATTATATGCGGCACGCGACATTCCACCAGAGCAATATTGCCTGCAGTTGCGAATGAGAGACCGACGTTGACGGATCGCTCACCCAGAGAAATTGGTTCGATCGGTTTCGTTATATAGAAATAGACATATTGAAAAAAATACAGTATTGTTCCGATAAAATAAAATTTGTTCGAAATAAATACGATTTACTTGATCGAAATGAGATTCTATTATACTATCATTTGAAAAATAAATTTATTCAATGGTCGATCAAATTTTATCTTAATCAGAAAAGTTCATTGCATAAAAATGGATCGTACGAATTTTAAATACAATTGTATTAATTTCGATCCCATATTTGATTCAAATAAACTAATCAGATCAATTTCTCTGGGTGCATTTACCTACAGAAATACTCAGTGAATTGTATAGAAGGGTGAGAAGAAAAAAATTTAAAAAGTTCAAAAGTGAATTAGGCGAATTTTTCAGATGTCTCTCGATCGGACAATAATATTGGCGTTGGCATGTCTGCTGATGTCATGTTTGGCGGAAGTGGGAGGAGATGAACCGAGATTATCACGGTCAATCAACGACCGTGCTTATCAGCCACGGCGAAATTCGATAAGGTTTGAAGATAGGGATTATAATAATGGAGGATACTCGATGGGGCCGAGTTATCTGCAGCGATCAAACGTTGTGATTCCGAACACAATCGTATTCCTGGCACCCCAGACTTTCGAGGACTCCAGAGAAATCCAGGAAGAGGAAGAGAAGCTGTTTGAAGTAATTATGTCGAAGGATTACGAAGTGTCTACTCCTTCGGATCTGGAAAAGTTCGATCGTATCGGGGAGCGAATGATCGCCAGAGCAAATATCACGGAAGAAGCGAAACGAGTCGTGAGACAGGTGAAAAAACAGAGGCCCGGATTTTTTTGGACTCTTGCTCGAGTAGCGTTCGAAGTGAGTATCGCTATCATCAATAAGAAATTGATGTACTTAAGATTGTAGTAATTTGATAATTATATAAAGAGGTTTTGATTTCCTTAAGATAAGAATAATGCAAATCAAAGTCTGCGAGCTTATCAAGTGCGATTAAAAGTACTTGGCATTCGATACAGTTTTCAATCTGAAATATCGAATCTCAATGAACGGATTGTTCGAAGTCTATTATAGAACCACTCTCAAGTTTGGATTTCTTAAATTCCTCAAACTAAGATCTCTTATATCTTTCAATTGTTATGGCAATTAATTGGATTTAGTTGTAATGATAATAGAATAATTCATGAAACTATAAATATGTACACATGGACGAGCATAATTTTTGCAAATATGGATTTCAATAGGAAATCTTCTAATGTCTTTCAATTGAAGTACATTATGAGATTCTTTTCCTGCAGATCTTTCTCGTTGCATTTAAATTAATTAAATCAATGTTATTGCACCTGATGATAAAATTCATTGAAATGAATTATGAATTTGTAGACTGTCAATGAGACTCGCGCAGCGATACAGCAAATCAGCACTCTCGTGGAGGCCAACTTCGTCCCCGAGACAACAACCGTACGAGGCGGAATGAATGCAGCCCTTACGACAAATGGAACGACAACGGAACGACCAACCACGACCAGTGGATCGAATTCTACAGAAGCAACGACGACTACCACCGAGGAGCCCTTCAAATTGACAAGAACCGATCTCCAGGGGATAATAAGAAGAAACTTTCGAGGGCTTGTTCGACTCTTTAATATCGAATGGCAGGATGCTCTCAACGTGAGAAAAAACGAAGCACATTTCTAACTTTACCATTGAATTTTTTATAAAATAAATTATATATATCAGCAATATAAAGATACATATTTATGTTGCCGGCAAATGAAACCCCGTTTGATTAATTGATCAATTAACACGCACGAAAAAACGTTTATTATGCGTCCAGATGAATTTGAAATCACCTTGCAAATTTTGATGGTCGAATAGGCATTTATTTTTTATGGATATTTTTTCTATCGGGCTTTTTTCCATCGGCCATTTTTTCTTCGTCCATTTTTTTATATATTCGGGTGATTCTTAGGGCCGTTTGATGGTAGACTTACGAATGTGCCAAAATGTATGCAATGCAATAATTGCTTCCTATTACCGAAGCTTTACGTTCATAAAATTTATTTTACATGGTCTTCATAGTCAGGTACTTGAAATAGTGAAAGCCATAAGTGATCAACATATTTCATCACAATGGTTGCTTACCATCGGTGTAAAATAATGAGGAAGCAATTTGCAAAGTACTTGACAGGCTCGTTCCACACGCTCATTAAAATCTTATTAATTGTTTCAGCAATCCCAGGCAAATGTGCGAGAATTTCGACAAGATCTGGGGAACAAAATAAGTCCCTTCCTCCAGGACAATCCCGACGTTGTTTGATCTCCAAAGATTTCTCGATCAATCGATTCCCTCAACAAAGTTGTACATAAAAACCGATCGGTCACTAGTTGTATATATACATATATAAATTCCTTGCCAACAAATCCTAGTTTTTAGCGAATAAACGAGTATTCATTTTACAGTAGAGCCTCGCTTATATTTTTATAATCTCACGAGACAACGCAGTAACCTTTAAAATTACTTCTCATGAGCAATAGACATGAATATAGCCATAAAAATATTTACCACATCTTTTGCGCAACTTCGCAATGTGTAGCGACTACGTCACCTCGTACAGTTCAACCCACGCGTCTCTTTATCGTTCAACGCGAAATAAAAGGTAAATTCGAACGGAGAAAGTTGTCTTCGCGATTCATCTGAGAGACGATTGGCCGATGAATTTCGGCGTGGGCTACACCGAAGCAGCGCTCTTATAAACACCGTGAACGCGAGGGGCGCGAGGATTTAACGTTTCATTCGTATGGACGCAACTTCACGTACAGCAAGTAGTTGAATTTTCGCAGAAATGATCGTGTTTTGGGTGATCGCGGTGGTTGTTGCGATTTCTCAGCAAGTTTTGGGTGGTCCTTTGCCCCAGAATGAGGTGAGTTCGTGTAAATCGGCTGTGTACACATATATGTAATGAGTTCGATCAGTGTTATATATAATTAACGAGTGTACATCGCGTTTCAGAGAACTCTGCACTTCAGTGATCGAAGAAGAGAACCGGAAAACTCGGATTACAGGATTCGGAGACCTCTGAACGGCGGAGGTGGTTCTAACATAGAGAACATCTTCAAAGTGAGATCGTTTCGTAGATGGTGAACTCCGTGTCGGTAGGATAAGCCGTACAGTGATTGGACGGTTACGTTAATGGCTATTAATATCTTTATGCAACTCCGTGCGAGAAGTGCCTGCTTCTCGCACTCGTGAAATAAAATTGTGTACGCAACTTGTGCGAGAAACTTTTTCTCGTCAGAAGAAATTTCATCGCACTCGTATCGTATTATACTATTAGCCATCATCGGATACGGATGATGCAAAAAGCGGAAATACAGCAAGCAACACGAAATGAGGGAAAATAACGTAAATTTTTTTATTCTTTATTATTGGTCAATTGGGTACGTCAGGCTTCATGGGTTAAGTAGCCTGAATCACCTTAGAAAAATCTGCAAATTCGACGATATAGCGATGTAGAAAGGTGGTTCTCATTACCGAAATTTTATCCTCCACCCAAATAACCAATAACAGTACAATTATTCAGTACATCGGAAGCTCTGATATGTCATATAATCACGTAGTAAGCACTAGTTATTTTATTTTATTATTACTTGCATAACACTGGATCACGATTCATCTTGATTACAATCAAAACGAGACTTATGCAAGTCGTTAAAATCAATTTTAATCAGTTCCACCTGATGAACACGTCTCCTAGCATTATTATCAAATATTATGATATGAGAAACGTAAATTACAATTACTTTTCGCAATTCCATAATATATCTTAATCGGTAATTGTTTACTGATATTTCAATTAGTACACCACCAAGTCATTTTTAGTGGCATTGATCATTCCTATTTTTATAAATAAATTAATGACCGTTTTTTTGTTGATAATATTATCATTGGCAATCAAAAAGTAGCGTTACGCAAAGGTTCCATGATATGAGAAATAGGTTCGACTCCGAAGCATTTTCATCTTTTAACTATTTTCTGGCCCATTGACTATACCGTAACCAATCACTGTTGGTAGTCTAACGACTGTACAGCTTACACTCGACCCAAATTCATTGAAATTCAAAACACCAATCAATAATTCCCAAATTAATTATCAACCAGATACCGATCGCAGTGATAAAAGGAACGTCATCTGCAGCACAAGCATTTTCCCCGCAGAACACGGAGACCATAAACAAGATATTTGACGTAGGTTTGCAGGAAACCTAGCAGCGAGAATAAAAAAAATATAACAACTCGCGTTAAGACGATGTGACACGCTGAATGATTTAGAAAATTACCTAGTTTCCTACAATCCTCAATTATGTTATACAAAAGCGTCCAATACATTGTAAGTCAAAGCGTGTTACAAATGTGTGTGTTTTTGCCCTCATCTCCATTGCAGTTAAATTTCCATCTCACGTTCGAATAAAGTTTCAATTCAAGTTTTTTTTTAGGTTGGCTTAGAAAATCAGATTCTAATAAGATTAATGTGTTTCCTGTGACAGATTCCGGTGATGACTCTCGACGCTGTTGGAAATTACATCAAAGAAAGGCCCCAAAGGCCGGGCTTGAATAGTCAAGACGGCAGCGGGGAACAAAATCCAATACGTTTTGGCAACCAGCGCCCGGACCGGCGTCGAGACGAGCGCAGGGAAAGAATAATACAGCTCCGAGAACAGGAGCGTCTCGAACGTGAGCGTCGTCGTATGATGAATGAAGAGCGTCTGGAACGCGATCGACGTCGGTTGATGGATCGAGAGAGTCTAGAACACGATCGACGTCAGCCGTTGGAACAAGAAAGATTTTTCCTTGGTGGTGGGCATCATTCCATTGGTCTGTACGACGTTGCATCCGCTTTTGCGGATTTATTGGTTGGCGGTGGTGGTCATGGTCACCATCATGGTCACGGCCAGATTTTTGGAAAACCTCCGAAACGCCCGTTGAAACCGATAAGGCCATCAAAACCTCACAAGCCTCACAAGCCTCACAAACCTGGACATCTCGGTGGTAATTATTAGTGCATCATCTGTTTGTTCTAATTTTTTCGATGGAATTACCAGGATTATCATTGATTTGCAGGTATTCATGGTGGCTTGCTCAGTGGCAATGGGGGCCATGGTGGTAATGGTGGCAATGGGGACTATGGTGGTAATGGTAGCAATGGTGGCAATGGTGGTGGCTATGAAGTTCATGAGCAATTCGAAGATACACCTTTCCAATCGTCCGGAGGAACCGGAATATTCTCGTGGCTACAGACGACATTTCAATCGGATCCCTTGTTTGGACGCCCCAAAATTCAGAACAAAATCGCACCGGGCTCTGAGTTCCGGAATGATCGAGATATTGCGGGATTTCGCGCTCTTTGAGAGCAACGCAAGCGCGTATAATTTGCCGATAGAAACTATACGAAAGTACGAATGATTTTGTATAAATGAGTGTGACTGTGGAATATAGAATTAGGATTTTGTAATATAGAATATAAAGTTGAGTGACGAAGAGAAAATTGGCCTTTGTTTGCGATCACGACGATTCTATTATAAGCAATGTTGTAATGCTGATGCTTTTATGCGCTACATACTCTGCACTCATAATCAGGTCGGCTCTGGGAAGCAAATTTACATTGCTAATCTTGAAACACATGCCGATTCCGAATTCTCGATGATATTCAGTTGAACACAGTGTTTATAAAACATTGGCCACTATATTCATTTGGTACAAATAAACGAAATTTATGCTAAGTTCAATGATTGTTACTATCTAATGGTTTTTTCTATCAAGAAAAAGTTCTTAGAAGATGATGAGCAACCCGATGAAAGGATCTATTACTTCATGAACATGTCTAATGAACATCTACCATATGTAAAAATTGTGACAGTCAAATTGTTTTTTTCAAGTCATTTCTTTCGCTTGAGCGTCTCCATTAAGAAAAAATTCTTGAAACTTGACGAGCAACCTCATCAAAGAATATGATACTTTATGAACCAGTCTAATGAACATATGCCATATTTAAAAATTGAAACACTCAAAATGCTCTTGTCCTTTTGCTCGAGCTTCTGTATTATGGGAAAGTTTTTGAAGCTTGATGAATAACCCGATCAAAGAACATGATACTTTATGAACCAGTCTGATGAACATATGACACATGTAGTTTGCCCGGAAATTCCCTGGTCCGTAGCGCCAGACGATTGCTTTTTTTTATATTAATTTTTTCAACGCAGGTATCCAATGAATGGGTCCGTGTTGTTGTTTTCCATCAGATGCTCTCGACTCACGATTGTCTTCGGACTCGGGGATTGGTTCGCCAGTTGCATCCCCACCGTCAAGACACAATTATTCCCTTCTCCGGTTGTCGAGAGTGATAGAAAGAGAGAGCAACAACACACGAACGATGCTCATTCACCAACACACCTCGTATTTGTTGCGCCTTTCGACTGGTCTTCCGCTGTCTCACCTTCGCGCAAAAGTCCGGGCATACCTCGGTCTCTTCGAGCAGTCCTCCCGCAATTCCTGCTCCTTCTAGACAGTCGGAGAGCTCTAGCTGGTTCTGCGGCTTCTGCGCCACCGAGTCATTCAGTCTTCCTCAAGATGGTGAAGAATTACCAAGCTTTTCTTTCGCTCCTCTTTGCGCTCGTAGTTCTAACAGCGGCTTTACCTCAGCATGGTATCGACAAGGTCGTGACCTCCGAACAAAGTGCAGATGCCGGCGGTTCGATTGACGTAAGTTATCGTATTAAAATTCCCCCACCATTTTATCGATCAGTTCATGAATTCACGCGCTCCTTACTGGTAAATCGTTGCAGCGACAAAAGCAAATCATTCGAAGACTCGAAAGAAATTTGACGTGTTGCACGGAAACGGATTTTGCCATCAGTCACGGTGGAATAATCGGTAGCTGCATTTCGCGATCGGTCGCGGTCTTCGCGTCTATTAATTGACAGTCACAATCATTAAGCAGCACTGTGTATTCAGCTCGTCTGTCAATTTCGTAGCCGGCGCCTCTTAAGTGTATACACACTAGCGATTACTCGGCGGTAAATCGGTTTGAGTAACAAAGAACATTTGTCATCGCCGTCTGTCACCGGCAATTTATTATCTACGCATCTACCTTGAGAAAAGAAAAATAAGCAGGCTTCGTGGACGACCGGTCGAGCGCACTTCCTTACAAGTTCTTGTTCCAAGTTTTACCTAACTTACGCGCAACGTCTCAAACATGTCGCAATCTAACGAACCCCCTCAGGAGGGATCTGGTAACGGCCGGGTACGCCAGATTATCTAAAACGATTAAGATAGTCCTCAAAGCACAGTCCGTTCAAACTCGATATTCTTTCATGAATTAATTGCCTACATTTTGTAATTAATTGTACAAAATTTCATTTCATACGGTCCGAAAATGGGACTTATACGCGGAGCGTGTGTAAAACATCCATTATCACACTGAAAAAAGAAAAAAAAATATATATATATACCGTATACGCTTGATATATGGTGCCAAAAAATTCTATATGTCGAGCATATTGTGTATATATTGCTGTTTTCATGTGGGACTGTACCGCTAGGACTATCTTAAGGAGACTTTCCCCATTTGTTACGTAGCGTTTTCCTCAACCGGTGTGTAACACGTAATCCTTTGCAGCTGCCGTTCCTGCAATTCAAGAATGGAGGAATTCGCGTGAATTTCGCCGGCTACCATGCCGAAGCCGGACTAGGAGGACTGCTCGGAGGTTCGGATGCGAAAGGTGGACTCTTCGCCAGTGCTGGAACGCCCTGGGGACCCTCAGCTTCCGCTGGATTGGGAGGGGCCCTGGGGGGTCAAGATGGTACCGCCAGGGGAGGTTTGCATGCCAGGGCTGGTCTGGGTAATGGTCGACCGGAAGCTGCCGCTGGTTTGGGTGGTTCTCTCGATGGTTCTGCTCGTTCAGGAGGCCGAGCTCGTGGTGGACTCTACGCAGGAGCGACTGCAGGAGGACCGGAAGCGGCTGCCGGTCTGAGCGGTTCCCTCGATGGTACGTTTATCGATTAGCTTATTTATTATGCACTATACCCTACATTGACCTGTAGGCATCCAAAAAAGACAAAGCAATGAGGAAAGTTTTACTGTGCATCCTTATTTTGAATAGACTTGAAAGTCTCGAATTTATAGAAAGACGCGTCACCAAGGATAAAAATTTACTCGTCCGAAAAATTATTGTCGAATACGAAAATTTTTCGGGTAATTAAAAATGACGGGAAATTCGAACCGCTTTACTGATCACCACCAAAATCAGTATATGTGCACGGCTAGATGTTATCATTCCTGTGTAGAAAATTTCAGTCGATTCGTTGAAATTGTACATAAATTTGAGGGAAACGGAATTTAAAAAAAAAATTCTAAAACTTATAAAAAACAAACCGCTTTACCGATTTGGCCTAAATTCAATATCAAAGCTCGCTCAATATCAAATTTATACCAAGTGAAAATTAGCTGCTACGGTACTTGTTGTTTAAATTTGAGTTGATTTGGTCGAATGTCTTACAAGTTACAGTTAAATGAGTTTTTGGCTTTTCATCCCAACACACACATACATACATGCGCACTATTTTGTGTTCTGATATAAGAATTTCGAAATTTTGTTTCTTGTTATAGAGAAAGCAGAAGATACAAAAAATTAACAGATTCCACCGATTGTATACAATTAAAACATTAACAAAAATAATCAATAAAACAACAAAAATCTTTGACCGGAAAGTGGAAGAACAAAAAGAGACTTCATATAAAATAAAAAAAGTAAGCACATCTCGTCTTAAAAACTACGCAGGTAGCGGCGCATCTGGAAGCAACAGAGGAAGTTCTTTCGCAGGCGCAAGCGACGGACACACAACGAAAATCGCTGTCAAAGAAGTGAGCCACATTCAATCAGTCCCATCGGCTGGACAAAAAGTCTATTCGACGAAACCCGGAGCGAAGGACGCCTCTACGACTTTGGAGTTCAAACTCCCTGCGGCAAGCGCAAAGAGTGACGTTTCGTCCAGTTTTGTGGCTAGAGAACTTGATAATCCGGGTCCAAAGTACGAGGTAGCCGGAGTTAATGGTTTTGTCGCTGGTAAGTATCCGGAACAGTTATAATGACACACTTGTCCTTTTTTGGACAAGGAATCAGCGTCACGCATGTGCGAAGCGTTAATTACTCAAATGTACGATTCAAATTACACCGATGTAGTAAAGAGGAATATTTATTTATAAAATAAAGTTAACAAAAACTGAAGAAGTATTTTATTGAGTACCTTCAACATTTATCATTGAATACCTTCGAATCATTCATAGAAAATATTGTAATCACTTCTGTCAGTAGACGGTAATCATTGGTCACGTGAAGCAAATTTTTTTTGTCTGCCTAGCAAATTATTTGTTCCAGGAAACATACTTGCTGCACTAGTAAAAAACAGGCAATAGAAAAATTTCTATTGACAATTAATATACCGGGTATGAAACTCGGTTGCATATGCCATGTATTAATTCCCAGATACATTCGTCATTGACAAATACAATATTGGTATATTAAAATACAGATTATGATACTAACGTACTGTAACCTCGTACACCAGTATCGTACATTTTTTAATACTATTCTTAGATTTACAATACAAGTCCATTAATATGAGAATCATACCCGGTTCGTAGATCTCATATTGTCTTGTATATTAAATTTAGTTGTATCTTTAACAGTGTTTTTTTTTCGTGTAATAAACCAAATTAAACTTTTTGTTGAATGAACGTTTTAGACGTAACTCCAAAAATATTTCGGTGGATGTGTCCAAATAATTCAACAACGCTGAACATTTTTTTATTTTTTTATAAACATTTTTTATCGTGTCTCACTATTTGATGTCTTTTTAGGCGCTGATGTTCCGGATTATTCTGAAGTTTCTCATCCTTCGAGGCGATATCATCGCAAGCGATATCGCAATAGTCCCGTCAGGAAGTCTTTCTACAAATTTTTCACGACAAACACTGGACCCGTTGCTGAAGTGCCAGCCGCATCAGCTTCTGCACGTGTCGAGGGTGGAATCGAAGCCGGAAAAACGTACGAAGATCATCCAGCAGCCGTGGCACCTGCCAAGATGTCATACGGCGTTGTCACCAAGGCAAAAAGCACGACCCTATTTGACGACATCTTCAACGTGCGTATATTCATGAATCCATAAATATTTCCGTAACGTCGCAAGACGTAAACGATAATTGCTGTTGAGACAGTGAGTCGCGAGGTAATTACTTTGAACGCTTTTTTGCATTTCATATAATAATTGTCCGCAGATTCCCATATCTACTCTCGCGGCCGTCAACCAATTGCTGAATAACAAGGCCGGCTGAATCACGAAGACGCTTTGACTTGGATCTGCGTCATTTTAACGCGATCGAGAATCGTCGACACTTAAACTTAATACTCCAGTTTTACTATTACTCATATTCGTATCGCGTATTCACTAAAATTAGAATATTAGCATACGGTAGATATAAAAAAAATTTACCTCTATATCTTGATATCGTGGTCTTCGGCAATTAAAATATAGAGAATCACGATGCGCAGGAATGAAATACTCTTAAAAATGATGTTTTTCTGTACAATTGAGGAGACGCCGGAAATACTGTTTTGTGACCTTCGCAAGTTTTTACGGATTAAAAAAAAAATTAAGTAGTCACTTATCCTGCTTTGTGAGGACTTTTACCGCAGGTACAACGACCGGTATCGCTAATAACGATATTCACGAAACTTCCATAGAACCAGTTGTCATGTGTTCTTCGATGAAATTGGCTGAAGACTGAGAATGACAAATTGTAGTCTGACGTCAGTGTATGTGTGTATATATATGTATATGATACCAGTATATCCAGTTTTTTATATCGGTACGAGGCTCTTATGGAGATCCAGGTGGAAGGAATAAAGGCAAGATGATCACATGCATATACATTTCTAATCTCTTTCTTTCATTAACCATAAGCACTATTTGAAAAAAAATTGCAATGATGGTAAAATGGTAAGTATTGTAATTATTTGAAATGTGCGTTATTTATGAATAGTAATTCAAGTTATTGGAACTTGTAATCCCGAAAATTTTTACATCTTTTATAAACCCCTTAAAGCACTTGCAAAAACTTAAGACACAAAAAAGAGATTCATTCCCAATAATTTTTTTTGTCATAAGAGTATTGAATGATGAGGTCGAAATTTTCCACACAACTAATGCATTTCGTAGATCCGACTTCCGCTCGTAACAACCAACGCAATTTTTTTTTCACAATGATAAATTTTCGTCTTTATCATCGCTCTCAAATCGCTTTCATCGCTTTCATTTTGGAAAAAGTCGTTTTTTATTTTTTCTGATTTCAGTATCTATAGATCCGACTTCTGGTAAAAAAAAATCGTCTCGAATTTTTTCGAGATATCGAATAGTGGTCTCGATGAGAAAGTCAGAAAGTTAGCAAAAATGCTTTCAATTGGTTGCTTTGGAAATATCGTAAATCAATAAGAAAACAATTTGCAAAGAAGTAACAAAGAATAATCACCAAATCAATTTCGTTAGCATGTCAGAACCATTTATATTCGATCCTCGGTAATGACTTCATGATTCATCAGGAAAAATCCATCGTGTCAATATATCTCGGAATTAATTGTAGATTTGCAACGTTTTGCAGAATTGCTTATCGTGTATGCACCTGATCAAAGATTGATCAATAATTGAATAGTATTGTCTCCATTACCTGGATGCTTTGTTAATTATATTGCGTGTTTTTGATTGCTCGAAAATAGTACTTTGACCTGATGATGTAGCGTCAATCCTAATTTCTGCGTACTCAGCAAAAACAAGTTATTCACTTTGAAGTAAATTTTTCATCCACCTTAAATCCAATTTTTTTCTAATCTATATAACAGCTAAATCTTCATGGAACCATATTTCCTTAATAAAAATTAAAAGGTTTCAAACTCGAAATTGATCATTCAAAACCGGATCAAAAATTTTTGTTATGCTCTCCTTATTGATGGATGGTGAAAGGAGTCAATTAATCCCGCAATATGATCGGTAAAACGTATGGTTACTTAATACTTGACAGCGGTTTAGTTGAGAATCTCCCACGGCATCGAATGACACGAACATCTCAGAAAAAAAAAGTTCATCTCAAGAATTATGTTAATGACTAACGTAACATTACCTTCTATAATTTTACTGGCCTTTTTTTCACTGCAAGAGATCCCGATACTGAAAACAAATATTAAAATAAGATAACAATTTTCAAACTACAGTAACAAACAACTTTCCATCAAATCAACAGATAATTTTTTCCGGAAGAAAAAAATAATTCTATTCAATTAGACGCCGTCTCATGAAAAAAAACGGGACTTCACCGACGTCAACAGCCACGTCAACAAAGTAGGTCAAACCGACCAGTGAATTGGCCAGTTGAGCGGACGAAGAAACCCAGTCAATGAACGCTTTTTGTGCACGTGCTCTTATGGACAGTGTCCATTCTCTGGTCCCCGTTCATTCACTCGCTCGTTCACCTTAGTTTAGTCATTATTATGGGCATAGTGGAACAAAATTGCAAACTGTGCTAAAGAGAAAATGAAATTATATGCAATAAGATACAGATGACATTGATTTTCCAAATTCAATTATTTAGACCGTTCTCCTCTTGAGTTCCATTGCATAATCAAAAAATCGTACGCAACATTTGAAGGTCACCCTCAAGAACTATTCTTCGAATCCGATCTCTTCATTTACCGCGGAATAGTAACTACGATAACGTGACTTCTCGATACTTGAGAAGGTAACATAGAGAGAGAACGAAAATTTAAAAGAGAAAGCGACGTCGTCAACATGTCGTAACATCGAGTATCGTAGTAGTGGAATCGACGGGCTGAGCCCGAAGAAATCGGTTAGTCGGTTTCTGCACGGCACATAACTGCCTGCCGGTTCAATCACTATTGTCAACTCACTGTCATAGTTTGTACTTTCATTGCTTAGTAAAAAATCCAAAAATTGACAAAGTCGAGTAACATTATTATTCAAGTGCATTAAAAGTGTTTTGATTGATTAAGCATCGCTTTTTCTGGTCAACGATCGTTGACTATCAGTCTCAACAGGTGTTTTAGGTGACCTTTCAAATATCTTGGTCGACAAGCACCACTGCAATGTCGAGTGGGAAAGCACTGTGCACATTTCTCCTGGTTTTCACGGTCGCTGCAGTGAAAGCACGTCCAGCTGAACCACCGACGAAATTTAGTCTGGACACTTCATTGGAGAGCGCCAATCAACCAACCAAGTGGGAACAAGGCATGGTAATAATAAAGAAAAAAAATTAATTCGTAGTACATATTAAGATTTTCGAAAGTTTCCCAAAAATCTGGCCTATTTCGGAAAAGATAAAAGGGCTGAGAAAGCATCCAAAATTGTCTATTGTAGGATTTGTTAGGCCGAGTGGGAGACGCATTGAGATTCGGCAGAGGGAGATTAATCAATTCGGCTATATTGACACGAAACGTTATTGCCGAGCGAGCGGAGGTAATTAATAACAATATATGATTTCATCACACTGAGAAAATAATCTGGTATTGGTAACTATATATAATGAGGTGAAGAAAAAAAAATTAAATTGCCACAGTAGCGTAAATAATTAATAATCGTTCACAGTTGCCATGACTACCACGATTTCTCTGAGTGCAGAAATCTCATCCATGTTTTATTGTAAATAACTTGCATCATAAATTTTCATATTGCTCACATTTCTCATGGTTAACACACCTAATGACAGGATCAGGTTGTCAATTTTTTTTTGCGTCGAGGCAAAAAGATAAACATAACAAGCCAGCAATAAATTATTTGAACTTTGTACTATCGTTTTTATACAGCGAAGAACATTGAACACAGACATCGAAGTCATTGCACGAAAGTTTCATGAGGCATGAATACTCAAGTTATTCCCCAACGAGTTTTGAAATCGTCGACAACTCGCTCAGTATAAACAGTCGTTCGTGATAGTCGTGCATGTTTTGATTACGAATGAGTGTAAACGATCAGCCATAAAATAGTTTGATGTCATGCGATGAATTTTCTAGGAATTCGCGAGTGAGACTCGAAACAACGTGGCATCAGTGATAGAAGCGAAAAAGGACATTCTGGCTCAAGGATCCACAGCGATTAATTCAATTGCGAGCGCCGCACCATTCGAAAACTTTTTTCCTCCGAATACTCGCGAAACCGTGAGACTCGAGAGCGAAAATGCTCAGTCGTTGGCCGAGCGTCAGAAGCCAAATCCGATTGGACGACTGCTGGAGAATTATCTCAAGCCCATTCCGCTGGTTGACAAAATTCAGGAGGATGAAAAGTACGGAAACGCCGGGGATAAGTTCATCGGAATCGGGCGAGCATTGGTCGGTGGTTTGGAAGGATTGAGCAACTTCTTGAACGCTGTTGTTGACGTAAGTGAATAATCCATGCATCGGTTGGACGACAGCCTACGTAAGGGTCATTCCATCCCAATTCGATCTGGGTCAGATCCTCGACTTTACTATATGACTAGCACCAGCATGTCATATTTAAAAAAGCTTAAAATTTGTTGACCAATACTCTTTTGAACATCAACGTTTTCTAGCATAGAGGCGAAGTGGGAAAGATTTTTCTTCTTATAGTTTCCGAGCTTTTTTTATTTGAAAAATTATTAAAAAATAGAAAAAAATCTACTCTGGACGATTTGTCACACATTTGGTTCTAGAATGTTGCTTGTAAGGGTCTGGAATAGAGTTTTAGTGCAGAAGAATCCGAGGAAATTCTAAAAAATGCGTTCTTACGTTTAACCAATCTCCGCTGGTAGATTTTTTTAGTTAGCTAGAAGCTAGAAAATGTTGATATTCCACAAAGCATTTTTCAGAAGTTTTTCAAATTTTTCAATTATCGCAGTTGATATGTCACTTAGAAAATAAACATAAACATTTGAATGGAAAAATAGAAAATATAGCGCATTTGAGGGTCTAAACAATCCTACAAAACATTATAATGCGAATTGGGGAGGTCGAGAATCAGACCAAGGTCGAATCGGGATGGAATGCCCCGTATATAACGACTAGAAAGTTTGTACGTGTCTATATACTCATCCAATAAATTTTCTAATAGTTTCCAATCGACACAGCAAAGAAAACGTCACGAGGTGTGACCGAGGCTCTCAATCAATTGGGAGGTCGACTTGTCGGTCTCCAGTAATTTTATCAGGTATCAAACACCCCAGTATTGTTGTAAATATTTAGGTCAAATTTTTTCTATACTCATAACAAACGGTAATAAATATATATTTGAAAAAAAGCTCGGACTACACAATTTCCCTCACACTTTGACATACACACAATTACACTTTGGTCAATCACACATTTGCATTACCACTCACTAGTGTTTGGGTAATACCAATGAATATTTAATACACTCGCGAATAATTGTTATTCGCACCACTCGCTCGACTTCTATTAGCTAACGCACTCGTTCTAGTAGTTGTAATCATAAATAACGTAATATAACTTAGTCTATGTTCACATACAGTTGGTGAAATACTTAATCGTCTTGTCCACTTTCTCCGTCAAAAAAGGTGATCGGACGAATCAATTTTTTCACAGACAAAATACTACATAGTGAATTATAAAATTAGTAATCGTAATCAGTGATGGGCAGTATTCGAATAAAAATAGAATTTAAATGCTTTTAGATCGAATAACTAAATAACTTTTTGATACGGGCAACAAAAATATTGGATAATCATATTTTCACATTAGGTTTTTCAATTCGGTGGAAATCGATATTCGTAATAGTTGTTCGAATTATAAAGTTTAACAAATCAGGCTTATTACAATATTGCCCATGCGTAATTGAAATTTCCCTATATGTCTAGTAAATTCCGTAAAATTTTTATCAGCGAATTAATTTTGTTCACATACAGATTGTGGACTACTTTATCATCTTCTCCATTTCCCTGACAAAAAAATCATTGTACCGATAAAATACTACACTGATTTATTAAAATTAATACGCGATTATAATCGCAGATGAGCAGCATTCGAATAAAAAAATTTAATCGAAACGATTTTCAGAACGAATAACGCAAGAATACCTTAACATGGCTAAAAATAATGTTTGTATCAAATAATTATCTTTACCATTCTCAAATCAACGGAATACTTTTATCCTCATCAAATTATTCGAACGACAAAATATTTTTTATAGGATGTTGCCCACGTGTGATTATAATTTTTTTTATATATTGGGAATATCCCTCATAGTATTTTTATCAGCCAATTAAATTTGTTTTTCCCTAAGGATTTTGTCGGCTATCTTCTTAATTATTTCTAGTGGAATTTAAAGCATCTGGATTATGAGTTTCCGGGAGCAACTTTGGGCTGTTCGCGATTGGTTTCGCGGTTTTGGTACCTCGGATAATCGTTCTCTCGTTTCGAGAGTTTACATTTGGCTCTCTCATACAGGATGTAAATCACTGTAAAAATTTTCCCTAAGAACATCAGTATAATTACTTTTATCAAAAGTTGATATGAACCGTCATATAAAATGAGATATGCAAGAATGATATAAAACTAGTGCACAGTATATTAAACACATCCAAAAATGTAGGTTTAATATAAATGTACGGTCATATTACAATATAATTTTATATCATGATTGATATACCGATTCGTGAGAACTTCCGATCAAAGTCAAAAGTATACCAATTTCTAGGAAATTTTTGACAGCACAGCGGCGAAGCGTTTTTAATAACGCAATCCTGCGGAATGTACTTTGAGCGGTTACGTAACAAGTCATCCAATGTCAAAATATTCGCGATAAAATATCCTCGACAAAATATCCGAGTAATGAAACGTGTGCGGCCAAAATATCTACGCAACATTCACGTAATCACATCCTATTGTAAATACCATTACATCCATTTCATTATCAATTACCATCAATCAAAGATAAAAAAAGCAAGAAAAAAAGTGAAGCGAAGTAAGCAAAAGACAAGTAAAGACACGCAAATGAAACAGTCGGTTGAAATAAAAAGGATAAAAATAACATTAGAAGACTCTAGTCAGGCCCTAAAAAACCTAACAAGCCTAAGTCAGATCTCAAAAAGCTGTGAAAACAAAACAGCCTAGTCGCATTTTTTATTTTATAAAATCGTAGGTTAAATAAATAATGCAATACGTTGAATAAATAAATAATTGCACTGATAATGTTGCGATTCTAATAAATCGTACACATACAAGATAGTTCACCGGATATTTCGGCCGCGAATCGAACGGATACACGGAGAAAAATCATCTGATAATATACCGACAGCAAATCTTTTTTGCTAGCGCGAGAAATATTTTTGCCAGCCCGGCAAATAATTTCTATGAATAGAAACCATATTATTTACGTAGCAAAAAAAATGTTTATATTCCACGAAAAAAAAAAAAATCACCGTCGTTATATCATAAACTAATTTGCTGGACCAGCGATAAGAACATTCTCGCATATTGCACAAATATTTTTAAAGCTTTTTGATTCATTACGCGTACATTTGGTCGCGGATATTTTGACATCGGATGACAAGTCGTGACTCTGAACTCCTCAAACCATTTCATGTGACCGTCTCCTCAGACGGTGTGTTAGTTTCGTGGATCCCGTATGCCGGGATCCACGCGCGTTCCTAGGTGTTCGCTGTGTCGTAACTCTTGTAAGTGTGAGACGATCTCTTGCTGCTGACCGTGCAGAAGAGTATCATGCTTGCGACCAGGCCGAACAGTTGGAGAAAACCAACGACTAATCCGACCGTACCGACCACGTGAAGTCTCCGGACGAGCCACATCTGTATCGCAGTCGCGCAACCCTTTTTGTGCCAAAGGTCCTTGTTTTTCTCTTCCGGGTCCAATCGTCCGCAATAACGCTTGCGCTCCCTGCAGCAAGAATCGGGCACGCGATTCTCATTTGGCCAAGCTTCAATTTGAAACCAGTCGGTGTAATCACGGATTCCGCAGCATTCAAACTGTCAAGGTTGATAGAAATTATTTGATAAATTGAATGAACACACTCGGAATAATGAAATTGGTCTCGTCATTTGAATAAATGAGGAGCGGAAAAAAAATTTAATTTGTTGAATATTCTGATAGGCTGGATAAAAATGATTACGTTGCTAACTTTGGAAAAAAAATCATTTTCGTTTAAGTTGTTTTTCTTGCAGTTTTGAAATAAGCAAAATAATAAAATGAAAAAGCCTTTTTCTTGTACCTTCTCGTGTATGTCGTCCCAGACTGCAGGCAAAGTGCCAGGCTCCCTTGTGACGTTGTAATGGTTGTGAATCCCATAGAGCAGCTCGCTCTTCAGGCTTCTGGCGAGATGTTCGCGGAATACGAATGCAAGAGCGCCGAGCATAAACTCAGCGAGAAATACGAGTATCACCAAGCTGAAGTACTGAAACGTATAGAGAACTACATAAAAAATGTGCGTAAAAAACCGTGAAGTGAAAATTTGATCTAGGCTCAGTTTTCAAGAACACGTAAAAATATACATAAATCCTTCCTCATTGATTTTTGCTTTTTATAAATCTATCACCACGAGAAAATGTGTTCATCAATTTTCGTTTGTAATAATGACAAAAAATACAAACAAAGATTTCTATGTTAGAAAGCAAAATAAAAAAAATTTGTAAAATCGAACATGCTGTCAAAAAATAATTAGCTTAGTTGGTTTAAAATAACTATAAACAAAAATTTATATATTAGGAAGCAAAACCAAGAAATACAAAAAATACAAAAAATCTAAGGAGCTGTGAAAAAAAATGGGCTAAATTTGTGAAAGATAAAATTGATACTAACCGTAATAAGCATACACCTTGACTGGAACCAGGCCCCACAGCATCCAAAAAAGGCAACCACAAATGTGACACATCCTCCAGCTAGGAGAACTGAATCAGCCGATGCAAAGCTGTACTGAGGTACGAGTGCAGCGTAACCGGAGTACGCCAGTCTCAACCAGAGACCGGCACCTAAAACTCCGCAGGCACATAGCTGCAAAGAATCCAATCCAATTATTAACATCTAAATTCAGAGCTAAAAAAATAATTCGATTGAAATTTCACGACTGTGGATACAAGAAAAATCTAAAAGAATACACGTCTCTTGCAAACACATTATTTTTCATCAAAATAATGCCAAAAAGCTATTCATAAATTTTTAACGCCTCATTTGATGTTAATGAAAACTTTCAAAATGTCATACACGGTTTAAAATTAGAGAATTTATTGTGTATGAAAAAAAAATGTTGATCGTATTTATCAAACAATTTATTTTGTAATTTCATTCACAAGTTTTCAGTATAATTCTGATACGGAATCAATATTTTAAGAATTTTTTTTTTTATATTCCTTATATACTAAAAAATTTTTATGAAATCAAACTGTTTGTTATAAATGTAAACCCAAAGCGGCATAAATAAAATTTAATTCTATTAATTTTATATAATTTACGAAAAATAATTAATGCTACAGAAAAATGTGTAAATTATTCGAGGCAGTCGGTTAAACTTTGTTATCAGAACAAAGTAATATTGCAAATGGCTCGAAACCTCCCAATGACCATTAAAAGTTCAATATAGCGTATAACGGACTCTTAGTCGCGTGCCGACACTGCGACAAAATCGCAGTTCGCGGTTTTCTACAACTACGACTCATTTGCAATTATTCCATAGGTAAGACAGTGGGTCACCTACTTGCGGCGAGATTATATATTCGCACGCGGTAAAAGTTGATCTCCGTTATATACATATATATATATATATATATATACAGGGGAGAGGACAGCAAAACGGGCAGCTACAAAAATCATATTGTAAGAAAAAGGGTTTTTCGCGGTATCCCACAATTTTGATTCACGGAAAATGCAGGAAATGAATCAAACAAATTTATTGAAAAGAAGGAGAAACAAATAAATAATTATAATTCTAACATGCTTAATTGCATCAACAATTAAAAAATATTAAAATCTGTTTTGAACCAGATCCGAGAACAAGTTCGAATTTTTTTTCTTATAACTTTTTTTAGGCGACTGAGTCCTTCCAAATATTTCAAGACCGGTACATTTACCTTGCTCAACAAAAACACACTCTAAACTAGATATTCTCAACGGTAAATATTATGAAAGGCCCGTGACACCGTCGAAACCCGTTGGACGTAATTCCACGAGTTTGTGGTCTGCCCATCACAGTGTAAACCCACTTAAGAAAAAAACAAATGCATGTTGCTCGCTGGCACGTGACGCGAATGTTGAATTAACGTCGATTCGATGAGAGTCTCTTCGGGGCTCGCGGTGCGCCGACAATTATTTTCGATTGGTATTCAGCGTGCATCGTGGATCAGTGGCCAAAGGCAAAGGGACGGAGAAGAATGAACGAGCTCGCGGGAGCTCAAAGATTTCCGAGTGCGGGGGCGTTCTCTTTCAGCCGCGCAGCCGTCACTGTGTACACAGCAGCAACTTTCAAACTATTTTTACACCCGAGAAACATTCTCGGGCCTATCAATTTATTTTCTTCATTCACTAGACAAGTGAGTGTGTTTACGAACCCAGATGAGCACGTTCAACGAGCAGAAGACGTGCCTCACGCACGTGTATCCTGTGCGGCCCATCGCGATCAGCTTCCAGCCAAACTTTTATATATCCTTCTGTCTACAACCGGCAGCCGGTATTTCCTGGAATAACAAAAACACACAAAACCCATCGGCGTTAAACATCCGATCGTTACGGTCAATAGTTACGATCCGTTAATCGCTAAATTAAATCGATTTCACTCTCTGAAAAACCGGACGTCGTTGCCTTTTATCTCCATCGACTCGTATTAACAATAATATTATTCTTGCTGTAAGCTCCACAGACAAAAATAATTGCTGGCCATGCTTATGAAATAATTATAGCTTTTATTCATATCAATTACGTTAAATTATACGACAATTATTATTAAAAATATAGGTTGTTCATTCCAGTGATTGATTGGCACATTGACTAAATTCGAGTCATTCGACAATGTCCAATATAATTCGTACGATTTTTTTTCCCCACTTGATAGAAATGGCACTCACGTACAAACTATTCGATACCTTGTATATTAGGTATCATTATTATTATCCACACATTATTAATTGAAACTTTGACCCGATGTTTGATAGTTGTGCTCCTGCGTTTGACGATTGATTGGATTCAAGGCACTTTAGCCTCAGTATCTTCTTACTATTGTCGTAATAATTACCATCGTTGGTAATTTTATCTGAGGATTTAAAATGATTGAATAAAGTAATTATTGTGTCGCCGCGTGATTCGATGGTAAACAGTCTGATATAATTGGCGGGCATTTGTCTTTCCACTTGATAGATATGGCATTCTCGTCTAAACTGTCATACTATATAGCGCACACCTACCACGATAATAGGAACCGTCGGGGCACGCACGTAGTGCACCGCACGAGAGTTTGTAACGCGTCGCGTAACTAACGGGCGGATGAAGCTCATCACGCGACATCACCACGAGGGAATCTGTCCATTTCGCCCACGGACCTCGGAGCACGCTACTGCGCTCGAGTTGTCCCACAGCTTCGTATATAGTGTATATGTATATATATATATAATACACACGGACGAATAGCGCACTCAATAATAAAGTAGTACGAAAAATTAAGCGCGAAACCGCAGCTAGTGTTCGACGGCAACTAGCGTAATGAGTACTATTATGAATTAAGTCGAATGGAGGCGTTTAAACCGTGCACGGAGCGGTTACCTACTATTATAATTTCTGTAATGCGATGAGAGTCGAAGCGGCGAGGATACGGCGCGCATTATCGCGAGAGAACTGCTGACCGATCGTCTGGATCCTCCACTACTGTACTCGATGGCCCGTGCGCGCCTCTCCGGCCTTCCAGGTCTCGTAACGGGACATCCAAGAGCCGCGGCACGCTCACCGTAGTACGTCTCCCGTTCCCACCTACGCCACACCGCGACCCTGTCTCTTTCTCTGTCTTTGACGCTACTACCGCGCTCACCATCCTCACACCGAACAACACTAGAGTAAAACTCCACCCACAGCTATGCTTACTAACGTCGGAGCTGTGCTAAACATACGAGAAACGAGGCGATCTCACCTTCTTTCTCTTGGTCAACACGCCGCGTTGACGCGGCTCGAGAACACACACTAATAATTGTATACCTTTTTCTACCAACTTTTAATATGATTTTCGCTGCATAGATTTTTTCATAACTTTTTTAAAAGTTTTTTTTTTTCAAGATTTTGGATAAATTTCTCGGTAAGTTTTTTTTTCTGGGGAAAAAGATGAAAATGAGGAATTTAGTGTCATTATTTCCTAGGAAGAGAAAAGGTTCATTTCTGCCCGATGGGAGTAATGGAGCCGATATGTAACGTCTTCTCACTTACGCCACACAGCGATTCTGTGTCTTTCTCTGTTTTTGACGCTACTACCGCACTCACCATGCTCACAGCGAACAACACTAGACCGCTCCACCCACAGCTATGCTTACTATTTGTCAGAGCTGTGCTAAACATACGAGAAACGAGGCGATCTCACCTTCTCTCTCTTGGTCAACACGGCGTGTTGACCCGGCTCGAGAACTGTCGGGATACACATACTAAATTGTTCATTGTATACTTTTCTTTTACCAAATTTTAATATGTTTTTTGCATAGATTTTTTCATAATTTTTTTCATAACCTTTTTTAAAGGTTTTTTTTTCAAGATTTTGGATAAATTTCTCGATAAGTTTTTTTTACTGGGGAAAAAGATGAAAATGAGGTGTGATGAAAGAGAAAATTTAGTGTGATTATTTCCTAGGAAGAGAAACGGTTCCACACCGCGACCTTGTCCTGTTGATGTGTGCTTTGTGCTTGGGCCATTTTGACAGCGAACGACACTAGACCGCAGCTATGCTTACCTATCGTTAGACCTGTGCTAATCATAATAGAGAAACGAGGTGATCTCACCTTTTCAACCTCTCTCTCAACCCGCGGCGTTGACCCAGCTGAAGAGTCGTCGAAATACATACACAAAATTGTTAACTTTACAATAGTACACTACGATTAGAATATATATTTATGTGTGAAAATTTAGATCAGGTGAAATAGCCTGTAAATGAGTTCAAAGTTAAAAAGTAATGAGATCGAATCTATTGTTGCAATGGACGTTTGATGTTACGGAATTACGATTGATGGTCAAAATAGCGAATTTCAAAATTATGCACGCCTGAATCTAGATAAGATTAATAGTCATAATTATGATATTCGCCATTTTAGCCATTTACTAATTTAATCATTCAATACTTTTATTGCGTTTTCCATAAGATGGGTGCCGAAATAGCAAATTTCATAACGGTTGCGATCTTGGATTCAGACGTGAATTATTTCAAAATTGGCTATGCGAATAAATCGATATTTTTGTCATTTACTGTTTTGACCTTCACCCAGAATTACTGCTAAGTAAGCTACCTAATTAACTTAATCAATTTGATCTCGACTATTTCTACCAGCAATTACTCCACCCAGAAAAAATTTTAATAACCATGAGTGATAGCTATTATTTATTTTGCCTATGCACTAATTTTCCAAGTTCCATCAACGTTTTACCGCTATTATATAATTACGTTTATTACGAAGAGCAGCTGAAAACATTTTCTATCTTTTTCTCAGTAAAATTAATGATTTTATTTCCCCTTAATTTCTATAATTTCATTCCAACAAAATCGAAAAATTAAATTTCCAATGCAATGTAATTGTATTTCCAATAAAACTGCACAGAACGTGAAATCGCAAAACAAAACGAAAACTCGATTTTTAGATAAACAATGTTTGTTCATAACTTCAATGAAGAGTGCACACGGTGTCTCACACATGGTGTGTATAACGGTAGAGACCATAGACATTTTCCACACGTTGAACTAGACCGAATGTAGCGCATTGGTCTATACCATATTTTGTTGTTGTTTACAAGGGACTTGTCCCGCTCACTGAAGAATAAATAGATAAATAAATGAATCAATCAATAAATGAATCAATAAATAAATAAATAAATAAATAAATAAATAAATAAATGATTAGACCTCTCGTGGTCCTGTTCTATAAAATATTGAAATAACAGTAGTGGCCAGTGTAAAAGGGAGAATCGATGCGCAAGGACGTATGCAGATGATGTAGGATGGAAGTAGGCGAAAGATAGAGAGAAGTTGGCGAGCGCTACCGACGAAAAGCAGCACACGGTGCTGTACAGCTGTAGGGACACGAGCATGTAGGAACGTAACCGCGAGAACGGCATGCATAGTACGGTCCCCCCGACTTCCTGCCAATTCCAACCAATTTGCAATCATCTATGATCCCCACACGTTACGCCTCGGTTCTCTCTCGCGAGCTCACAGCTCTCCCGGTGCCTCTGCACCGGCAGCCAAGACCGAGAGGAGCACCGGCAGAAGCACAGCGGCCCGATTCATCGAATCGCGAGAGTATTAACGCGTCCTACTCGCTAATACAGTGATGCAATCTCACAGTCGCAACCCTCTCGACAGGACATTGTTCCCGATGTCTCATGCCTCTGCAATAAATATTTTTTTTCTCACCGGGATTAACGTCCTGTGGGCGGTTTGATAATATATCATTTCATATATTATTATGGTATACAATCATCGTAATAATTTTATTTTAATTGACTTCAAAATAAAATAATAAATTAAGACTTCAAAATAAACTTAAAAAAAATTCCTTGAGTTCTGAACACTGATGTAAATAAAAATATTTTTGAAAATACAATTGGATTTTCGCATGGTAATATATTTTTCTGTGTGATATGAAATTTAAATTCACATTACATGTAACAATAAATATTAGATATCATTCTAGTGTGAAAATATCGTAATGTAATATTTTATTATTGCTCTGCGTTTTATATTTCCATGCGGATTTCTTGATCATGATATTGAAATCAAGAGTATAATTTTGCGCGTTATTAATTTAACCCGGAACAAGAGTTCGAATGAAATAGGCGATACTTTTCTCGTTGCGGTATTACTTGAATTACGGAAGCAGCGCATGTCCCCACGACCGACAAAAAATGAATAAAAGGATCAAAGGTACTATACGCATTTTTTGTATTCCACCACGACGTTGGCCTACTGAAAATTCAATACCCCAGAGAGATAGTATACTCGACGATCCGTTACGCCTAGTATCGGGTGACGAAGGATATTGATAGGAGCACAGGGATTTTGTTATAAAAATGTAGGTCGTGAATATCGAGTACGTGCATAAAATTTTCACACTACGTCGAAAATACTAAAGGGCTATTTCTCCTCAATCTTAACAAAAATATTCAACCGCTTGAACCTTATTAATATCAAAATATTCAAAAAATGACACTTTTCAAAAAATCAATTTTTTTTCAATTTCGCTCCCAAGCAAAAAAATATATGTACTTAGTCATTTTTTTCCACTATTATGGCGAAGCATTTTTGATAAACCAAATTGACAAATTCGGCAGCTGATATTATAAACAAATTATTTCAAATATTCCTGTAGTATCGTAAAAAAAAATGACGGTAGTATAAATTTTTAACAAAAAGATAGCAAAAACATATTCCAAGTGTTCAAGAAATATATTTCGGTCAATTGTATTTTCCGGCGGTGTCGCCACTCGTTAGCCTCAATTTTCTCAGAGAAAATGACATTGAAATTATGTTTTAATTTTCGTAAGACATAGATGAAAAAAATCTGGTCCACATTTGCGAGCGTCTATCCTCTTCGGTGCTCTCAGCAGCTCTGCTTTGATTACGCAGCGTTGAGCCGCCGATTGCGTCACAGAAATCCTGATAACGCTAGCTCGATATATATGCGAGGGAATTATGAATCCGACTCGTGTTACACTTGCGGCACTCGTGATTGTGGTAATGCGAGTTAATTGAGCGTCGAGTCTGGCCTCAAAAAAATTGTTGCGTGCGACAGCTGATTGTGACAGAATTTGAAAGAGGTGACGAGTAAGATCGAGAGTCAATAGTCGAGTGTCGAGTGTCCCACAGCGACAGGCGAAGCGCACCCAATAATAATACGCGATGCAGATTTATAGCCGCTTTTTGTCATAAATCTAGTAGTCGCTTAGTAATTTTTCTGCAGCTGCTCGATACTTTCACGCGGGATCTGCAGAGCGAACGAGTGACATAGTCTCTTGAAACATATTTATTACCTACTCGAGTGTCAATATGTACACAATATTCGATACATCCAGAAGCTCGCGCAGTTCAGATAAGAAAAAAGCACCAATGAACTTGTCGACGCGAGGTCGCACTTCGTAGTCACACGCGATGTTATTTTAGTATTCACTCTAAGCGATCGGCAAATGCGCCAGTCGATGACGCGATTGCTAACGTCTAAAGATCACCACCAGCAGAAATTATGATAAAGAATAAATATTTAACTAAAATATTCATTCAGCAGAAATGACATTTTGGAAAAATTGATATTGCTTTTCTTTTCTAAAGGAGAAAAAATAAACTTACCGTCGATTTAAGAAATACCGAACTCCCAGGTTTCTGTGGAAGCTGCGCCGTCGAAAAATTGGTGCGTCGACGAGAGTTACGAATCGCGACTGAATCACCGCGCGCTTTCAATGGCTCGGCGCTCTCGACAATCGCTGTTCGAGAAGAGAGGCGCGTTCGAGCGATACTCGCGCCTCACCGCACACAACGATGCTACGAACTTTGTGGAATAAGAAGCAGCAACAGCGTTGCTCGTTATTCAAGCGCTACCGGTCGCTTGCCACTGCCGGTCTCGTCGATTCCTTCACTGTCGTTTCACTTTATCTTTTTGCTTCCTCATAGAGGAAGCTTTGTTTTCGAATGCAACATTTTTTTCAACTTTCTCCTGTCAGAACTTTTAAATTGGTCTAAAACGTCCAGAAAAGTGGTTTAGGAAAAATGTCCGGACGTGTGTATAAATTTCTTCGAAAAAAATTAAGGATAATTTCGATTTTATGGGACTGTTAACTTTTGTTTATTTAAATTTTTTGTTTTTGGTCTAATTAAAGTTAACTTCGACCAAACCTCTTCCAATTTTTTTGAAGATGAAATTAATATCCAATTGTGGTAAGTATCAAATTTGGTGAAGATCGGTAATGCGGTTCAGATTTTCTGAGACATTGAATTTTTCAAAAAATCACTGTATGCCCTCCACAGCTGCTGCAATTTTTTAACTATCGGACTAATTTTTTAAATTAAAATCAAATAAAGAAATGCGACCTTTAGAAGTGAATTCGGGCTCAATCGGAAAAGTGGTTCGGTTTTTATGAGATTTGGAAATTTCCGCAAAAATTTCGTTTTGCTCTGATTCAGGTTGAATTTAGGCAAATCGACTGAAATTTTCTACACAAGAAAAATAACATTAAGCTCTACTACGTACAAAATTTTCTCTCTATAAGCTTTCTCTACAAGGAAGCCGAAAATAAAATAAATAAACTTGCTCTACGGATCGAAGTTTTACATGGGCTGATGTATTAAATAAATCTTGAAAAAGGAATGTTCAATAACATTCCTTTTCTACGACATCCTATGAAAATTCGGAAATTCAACATGAAAATAACAAGATTTAATATAAAAATAACTTAATTAACTACACTTTTGTATTTCATAAATCCGCCCATGAATAATATTTCCTCAACTATAAAAAAAAGTCGCATGGTCTAAGAATCGATGTGAAGAATAGTAAAATAGTTATCACTTCACAGTTGCAAAAACTAGCCTATCAAAAGTTTGTTGAAGAGCTCGGACTCAAGTAACAAATAAATTCTCCGTTATTTTTTTAAAAACCAGTAGACTTTTATTCCTCAGCCGCTGTTTGGTAATAAAACAACGAAACAACAATTACGCAGTGGCTAAATAAACAAATGTTCGGCAAGAATAAAAAACGTGGAGAACAAATAAAGCCCACGAGTGTTGGTATTAATTTATGACAAACAATATGAGGTAAAAAATAATGTTAAAGCTTCCAGAGGCTCATAATTTTTTGTGAGATATGTAGCTTTGAGATCACTTTGCCTTCTTGAGCCTTTGCGATGACTCTTCCATTGAGTCCAGCCAAAGCTTAAGCTCTTTCGACACTGGTGGGCACTGAGCGGTTGGATCAACCTTCGCGACGATTTCCGGTACTGGAACTTTCAGGCCAGTTACACTTTGCTTGCTCAGGATGACGGCGCGCACAAAATTGTCCGAGATGCTGATAAACTGATGTTCCAGATAGAAGTTTTTGTCGTCCCAGAAAAGTAGCTGAAATTTATAACAATTTTAATAATGGTGGTATCATTTATAAATAACCAATGTACTATTGAGGTAAAATAGTTACAATTAGTTTTTCACACCTCTCACTATTGAAAATTAATAGTAACTATGTATTTCAAAAAATCATAAAAGAAAAGTAATGTATAAAAAACTTTGAAAAAAATGTTGAGACGTTTTATTCAGCAAGAATAACATAAAAAGAAATGGAAAAGATTGGAAAAGAATCAAATATTCACCAAATTGATATGGGATACGTCTAATATATATTTATAAGTTTCACAAGCAAGGAAAAGAACATTGTTTCAAATTGATTCTAACATGAAAAATTCCACACGAATTCAGCTACTCGAATTTCAAATAATTACGATAATTGTTGTCGTTATTGAGTTTTCAATTCAAAAATCTTTAATGTTGTTTATAATTTTTTTTTATCGATTCTATGTTATCAGCAGTAATTACACCATTTTCCAAGCATATAAATATATAAATATATATATTCTGAGCTCTACTGCATTTATCGCCGTGTACTGTGCGAATTATTACAAATACCTGGTAATCGTCCAACGTACGATCAAGAAATGCAGTATCTTATAAATGTCTATCATTAACTGTTAAACTCATTTCTTGATCGTTCCAACGCAAGAAAAAGCGTAATACCTTTGTAGTGACTTTGTACAGTGTAAAGATCGGCAAAGCTCGTCGGTATCTAACTGACGAGGCGCCTTGAACCGCGCCACCTCCTCGTCTGCTGATTTCAGCATAAATGCCCGTTCGGTCATAGTAATGAAACCGGGCAAAGTCAAGTTCCCTCAGGTACCTTGCATTGTTCATGTGCTTCATGAAGAGATCGACATCCTGACTGGTGCACAGACCTGAAAATATTTCATAAATTATTTATTCACTCGAATCGATTGTCATTGTGCGCCACGAAAATTTACGTATATTACGAATCAAACGAAGTCGATTTATGTAACTCATTTGAATGCTACTTGAGTCTTGAACTATCGTCATTTGTGTTGACCCTATGCAGAGGAACACTTCGAGTAACACACACAGATAATGTATGCATTTATATTTCGGTATTATTACATATGCATGGAACTTATTTTGAAAACCCCAAATTCGACATGCATGGAACTTATTGAAAAAAATATTCAGCATAAAGAGGAAATTGATAATGGGAAGAATTTTTCCAATAGTATCGAGTTTTCACTGAACTTGGAGAAAGGTTACTCGAAAACAGGTTCGTAAACGTCGGACAGTTATTACTAGCGCTTACCGTTATCGATGCCGGCCTCACTATCCTCGTATAACGTCGTAATATAAAGTTTACATGTACCACGAGAAATTATGCTTGGGAACTTATAGTGTGTTACTAAAAGAATGTATGGAATATTTGTTTATGAATAACAATAATGAATTATTCTTCATTGACTGCTGTCATTTTTTTTTTCATTCGATAATTATTTATATGTTCAAACATGTGGGAAACGTCTAGCTGGGAAAACTATAAACTTCAAATTTTCATATGAATAAAACCTAATGATTTTTTGAATGATCTGATAATCCTCAATATGATGAAAAAATAATCAAAAGTCCATTGAACACGATAAAGAACGTCCTCTTTAATATAAAAGTACTCAAGTATTATTTAATATCCGTATCGTCATTCTAACATCCTAATCTATGTATCGAAGCTTCCTATTTTCGAAAATTAATTTTGCTACCATTTTTAGCGGTGCAAGATATTCGTAATAATTATAATGACAAATATAATAAATCTATCAGCTTAATTTCTTTCAGGTCTGAATAACAACATATTTATTCACTGATAATGTTTATCTGAAAGATAATGGCATTCTATATTTGCCATTAAATTATTTTTCAGTTCGAATTGCATAATATTTTTGAAAAACACGAATATTGCATTAACTCACCATATATAGAAGTTTCGTCAAACAGCCTCTTCTTCTTTTGAAAGATGCGTCCCCAGCCGATGGTAAAAGCGATTCTCAGAAAGTAATTGACATCGAAAAGAATATAGAGAATCGCGATAGTGAACCAGCTCCATGGGCACGTCATGTTTGCTCTCTGTGAGTATTAGTACTATTATATTTAGAGTTTAACTATAGCTGAGCTGAGCGATTCTCTTTCGTCGTTGGACAGCGGAAGACTGCAGACGTAAGTATCGATGGATACCGCTGTGCCGACATCGTCGTACGGTGCTTTGACATGCAGCGCCATCCCCACTCGACACGCCTCGTGACGCGCGTATGTTGTATCTCAGTTACTGCGCTGAGAATCACCGAACAGGTTTCGGCATTGTGACTTTAAAAAAATGCAACAATCTCACAAGAGTCATTGACGATCAGATCGTCGCTGAAGAGATTTCATTGCTCTCCGATCATCTCTTCATTTCCGGAAGTGCTTTTATCTGATATTTTGAATATTGCGTTTTTGTAATGGCCTGAATTGAATTTGCGGAACTACTCGTCATTTTGTGAGTGCAGGTATATAAGATACGCATACCAAAAATTTCTCACTTATCACACACTTGTCAAATTAATAAATAAATGTAGACATATTTATTTTAAAAAATTACACAAGATTCTTGAAGAAAAATCGTACCGTTCCACAACAAAAAACGTCATTGCCTCTGAAATCAACGCACCAATCCCACATCCATCTAATTTTGAAAAATAAGTCCTTTTACCCCTTGGCACCTCAAAAAAAACTTTGGAAACTGATATTGACCTTCATGATAGGAAAGTTTTGTAAGATTTTTTTTTTTTTAGTGATGGCGCAACGGCCTTTTGTATTTTGCATTCGATTAGCATGTAGATAATCGAATTTTTCGTTTAAATATCATTTTTACAAATATATGTATTTTTTTTCTACACAATAAAAAAATTCTAGCGACGACAAATGTTCTCTGTAAACGCAATAAAGTTTCCACATACGGTTGTTATCCCCACTCGATGCTCTTCGAGACTCGCGCTTGTTGCATCTCAGCCCCGCCGAGAATTAAACAGGTTTTGTCGCCGCGAACTGAAGGAAACGCAACAATCTCGTAAGAGCCATTGACGATCCGATCGCCGGTAAAACCTGTTGCAGAATTGGCGATTGGGCGGACCAGAAATTGTGTTATGCGCTACAGGACCGAAAAAAAAGAAGAATGACCTCCTTCGCTGGTCTCACGGCCGCTCCAAAAATTTCCACAGTGGAATTATACCTTCGTTAATTCGCAACACACTCACACTTTCGTAGAAAATACAAACGGCGTCTACGAAGAAAGAAGCTCGCATCGGCAAATTCCATTCGCCGCGGTAATAAACACGATAGCAAATCTGCGTCAGGTTTTTTCGTGTGACAATGGATACTCGACGATCGAAACTCTGCAGTTTAAACACAATATGAGGCATTCTTCATAAACTTGGGTACTTTTATTCGACCTCTCTAAATTATCCTATGATTGGACATATTTTAGTACAACTTGAAAGCAGCCTCTCCTAATTTTTGCAGATTTCTAAATCCAATATTACGACATATAGCGTATTTCTTTAGTCAAAATATCTTGTGAAGTTCAAGTCACAGTAAAAAATTATTCATTATAGTTTTTTATCAGCTAAATGAGACGGATTCAGCTTATTTAGCAAAATCTTAATATTTTGTAGTAAAAAATGAATGTTATCTGATGCAAAGAATTTTTTGAAAAATGTTATCTGAAAATTTAAATGAAACTACCACTTTTATTTTTAAACATTTCTTTCCACTTGAATTTTCCAAGATTCATTGACTTCAAAAATATACACTATTTTTCGTAGTATTGTATTTAGAAATCTGAAAAAAATTGAAAGAGAAATGTTCTAAATGCTACTGAAATGTGTTTAATAGAGAAATTAATCGGAGAGATTGAAAAAAAAATTGGCCGGTGTGGTAGAGAGTGTCTGATATATACAGTCAACGACACGTTGACCGACGATGCTAACGACACTGCAACTGCGGTAGTTCAACGGGTCGCGAACTTGATTTATAAAATATTCATCGTGCTACGTCTAGTCGTTCAGTCGGACGTTAACATCGAGGCTTTGCCCAAGTTTATGGACACTGAAAAGTAAACGGCAATGATTTCTTGGCCGAATGTCAACTCAACACATAACCGACTCTCTTTATTTAATAATTGAAATTAAATTGTGTATATACATAGTTAATTGTTGGTTTATTTACAACGAGGTTCCAGAGTGTCGTAGCAATAGATGATAAGAGATTAGGACCCTCGTGAAATTTCTGCTGTGTGCGCAGAACACCCTGTAGCCTTTAATGTCTGTTAATTATTTATTTATTCTCGGACTCGTTGGACGCCTCGCCGAGAGGATTCTTCAGGTACGAGTGGCCGAGAGTGACGCACACTGGACGTCGAAAAAGAGGCTTTTCGATGGGCACTTTCACTCTCGATAACGGTTATCTCGTTTACGCGCATCCACTATTCAGCTTTTCACGTCATACTCCTTTTTTTCTTTATTTTTTAAGCTCTCGTCGCAGCTGGACAGTGGCGATACGCTCAGAGATTAGTGTATAAAACTCTTTGCTCGCCTATCGCTTGTCTTTCGAGACCCTGGAGCCTCGGAACGTTAGCTTCGCTTTGGTTGCACGCATTCTCGATTTCGGACACCTCCTGGTCCCGCAAAGTGGGTCAGCAATCCCCTGTTGCTGGAGGTGGAGGCGCTGGCTCTCGTTGCCTCAACGTCGCCGATGAGATCTCGTTACTCTCCAACCATCTAGCCACTTCCGGGGGTATCGATGGCCTCACATTAGGTATCTGTAAAAAAAATTCCTCATTATAAAACCTTTCAACAATATTCTCAATAAAAGGCTTTGAAAAAAAGTTTAGTCTGAAAAAAATCAGAATCTCGAAAAAAATTGAGGATGGGAGTTTTTATTTTTGTTTCTCATTTGTTGGCGAGTGAAATGATGGTGAATTCGGAAATGATAAAGAAATTATGAATTTCCATACTTTTTTCATCGAAAGGATTCAGGCTAGGAAAGTGGCTACAATTTTATCAAAAAGCTACCTGATACAGAATTTATCGCTGTATCAGATAAGCAAATGTTTATCCAGCGATAATATAAATTTTCACACCTTTCACACTGTATAACCCAGAACAAAATTATGTTTCCCTGATAAGCTTGATATATTGAGGGCATTGTAATCTTATTGGCAGGGAGAAGAGCTTTACACAGGCTGATAAATTCAACATTTTAGAATAAGGATGACAGTGCCCTATTTATACCGAATACGAATTTTCAACAATATTTTTAAATGTAATTATTGCAAAAATGTTTTATTTTCGGGTCGCGTAAGTTATTGAAACTTTACTATTTTTGTCAGGCAAACATGCACTCATCTAAAATACAGCATTAAATTCACCAATATGTACTTTTTGAAATCAATTGTAATACTCTGTTGGTAAATTTTTTTAATAAGGTTGTGAAGTTTTGATAATACTTGCATAACAAAGCAAATAAATATTTTTGCAAGAATGAAAGCATTTTATTTGCTCTTCAAATAAATGAGTGAGCTTTCTATCAATGAATATCGTCAATTTGGGTCTGACTTCTTCCCCTCATTAATGGGAAACAAAAACTTTCTCCAATTTCAAACTGAGTGAAAAAAGTAACAAATCGAAAGCGATGTTATCAAACTTTTGGGTCGTACTTCTGAAAGTAATTGATTATTTCGCTTTCGCGATTTACCGAATAAACAAAAGATCTTCAGCGAATTTTTTCCTAGCTGAATTTTTCTCTCTTGCACATTGACTAACGAGTTTAGCGCAGCGGGTCACGCGTTCGCGCATCTTTTATAAATATCCTTGAAAACATTTTCATAATCTAATATCCCGACTCTAACAGTCAGTTTATAGTTAACAACGTTCAGTTTTTTTTCATACCTTCGAAAACAAAATAATGACAATTAATTCCTACGGATCATTCTTAATTTCTCAATTTCTCAATAATCATCGAATTATTCTTTCACTGGAAATCCCAAATTTCGTGAACCGTACTGGATATTTTTATGCATAATCTGGTATTATAAATTAAATGCAAAATGCAAAATCATTATGATCGATAAAAATCATATGATGGCGAAAAACTTCCGATAAATTAAACTTCGAGTAAATTTTTATCCAGCGATCTACATTTAATTCCACTATTTAATATGCACGTATCACGACGAAAAATTATCTGATAATATTATCGACAGAAATTCTTTTTTGCCGGTGCAAAAAATATATCCCGGAAACCCATTTTTCAACCAACTAGAAATTTTGTCAGTCCAAAGAAAAATATTTGCTGTAAGCGACAGTAAAAATATTTTAAAATAATTCGCTAGAAAATACCAAACCCTTTTTTGTGATAATCCATAATCATTGAGTTACGGAAATATTTTAAATCAATGTTCATTCAATGAATACTCATGTAAATATGAGCATATAGCTGCTTTTGAGTGCAAAAAAAATGAAGATGCAATGGGCAAAGTTCCAAGCTTTACAATGTTGCTGTTTTTTTTTCGTCTACGCCTGCGTACACGCATAAGATCAATAACTTAACGGTGATTGAGACGTGTTATTGGTACCTGCGTGACGCCAACTTCGACGCTGCCGTTCTGCTTGACTCCTCGCTCCATGAGAGCTCCCATAACAGCCTCAGCGCTGCAGTCCAACAATCGTTGTCGACAGATAGCAATAGCTCTGACGAATCCATCAGCCGGCGTTACAAAGCGATGCTCCATGAATATCGACTTTTCGTCCCAGTAAATAATCTGTCGAACGAAAAAAGAAATAAATGAGACATTCCTATTCACGCACGTTCACAGAAGCAATGCAAATTGCTTATTAATGCAAATACAAATTGTTTTCGCGTTTCGATCGACGCTTCGCAAACTTAGCTGAAGGTCGAACAGCGGATGGTAACACCCATTCCTTCTATTAAGAGGTATATGGAAAATGCTACGAGTTGGGAATACCAGAGGGAATCCAACATTCAACGTTAGCTCATAGCCACATTCGCGAATCGTCTCCAATAACGAGTTATTCCCAGTCGATGTATCTGATTGTATTCATTAACCACGAGCACTTACTGTAATTATTGGTTGCGACGGGACGAGCGGAAAGTCTCTAATGATTTGATTTTTATAGTCATTTTCGTTAAAGACCTTCGTTAAATAGGAAGTTCATTAATCAAATGAAAAAAGATGTCGGTAAATAAACGTGATTAAAACGTTAATCACTTTGTAAATGTTTCGAATAACCAACAACTGCACCTTGAACCCAACTGCGGATGGAGAATAGGAGACAATGAATAAGGCGTTAGAGCGCGACAACTCGAGGATATGCGAGGTGAATGTCAAATTATCGAATGGCTCATAACTAGCCGCGAGTTCATTGGTGAGAGAGGGGAAAAAAAGGGATGAGCCAATACAAACAATCGGGAAAAGTGCAATAGGATCTTGAACGAAAGGAATTAGCGATAAGCAGAAATCGGCAAATTTCGCTCGCGATTCAACGAACCGAGAGAGACTCGGTGATGGTTTTAGTTATTCCGTGCAAACTTTGCGGTACAAGTCACGCGCTCGGTCTACTATTGACAGAAGGTAACGAGGAATCTCTTGGAAAAATTGAAATATCGGCGTTGGCAGATGTAAACGACAAACGATGTAGATACGTACCTTCGAGATAATCTTAAAAATCGACAGAGGCTTGAGAAATCTTCTGTAGCGAATTGTCGCTGCACCTTGAACTACTCCTGATCCTTGTGAACATATTTCACGGTACAAGCAGGTTCGCTCATAAAAATCGGCGCGGGCAAAATCAAGCTCACGAAGATATCTTGCATTGTTCATGTGATATAGCAGAGTATCGACGTCCGTCGTTGTGCAAATTCCTGTATAAACAAAAAATATTCGATAAGATAAAAAATATACAATATGCACTTATCATCGATTACCACAGAAATAGAACAGAACGGAATAGAATCTGTGAGAGAATATCATCGTTCTTGCTTCATTTCCGCGGGCATAAAATATGATCGGAATTATATGTGACGCTTGGGTTTTTTCTAAAATAATTTGCATGATTACATCTATGACTAAACAATCATTACGTCATTAATTAGGATACATGAAGGATAGAATTAAAAAATAATTTACTTATGAATTAATAGAAAATGTGATTATAATAATTGATATAATTCCATAATAATAAAGTGCAGAGTTTAAAAAAATTGTTTTAATTTTTTGAAATTTGCAATTCATTAGGTGATGTGTACCCGATCAATATATACTTTTGAGAATTCCATAAAAACCGTCGTGCAAATTTTGATCCTATCTAAACATCTGTAAAATTTTAAAAAGATTGTCTGACTTTGAGTCGAAATATTTACACTTGAACTTAGCCTTCAACTTCGCTCGTGAAACGGCGAATATAAATGTTATTTTTTATAATCTTTCCAAACTAATGAGAAAAAATAATAACGATCTAGAAAAAATTGCGGATGTTTGTCTAGGTGTGAAAAAACGTTCTTCGGACAATTTACATTATTAGATGGATCGGCCGAAATATCTCGTCGAGGGGAAAAGAAATAAGATCCGGTACACAGCTCGTACAGTCTGGCAAAAAGTTTCTTCATCCTGTCCTGATGAATATAGCTGATGAAATGAGTTTCGAGACGCTAATCCATAATTTTTTCTTGTAACATCAATCACCACATGTCAATATCATGTTTAATAGTTTTTTCTATAATGTCCCGATTAGACTTTACATCTGTCAGACATATGCATGGAACTAAAGATTTGGTTTAGATTGTCTTACTGGTCTATCGGCTTACGATCGTGATAAAGAAATAGTCTTAAAAATAATTCTGACATTATGACCTTCACTGTAAAAAAAATCAGCTTGAAATTTACTGTACTTTTATTGGAAGTTTTTATTCATAAACTAGTATATGAAATTTAGGTTACAAGTGTAATGTAAAATTCATGTATGGTATATCATATTCAATAATTTACTCCAATTTTACAGTAAAAGTATTTGAATTTCAAGAATTTTCTTTAATTGTACATGGAAAGTACACGAATTTTATACCACAATTATTAATTAAATTTCGATGACGAGTTTATGCATAAAAACTTCCAATCTTTCCTAACAGTGTTCGTAAGATAGTGTCTTTTTTTTAAGTCTATTACCACGATGAGATTATATATGGAAGGAGTTCCTTGGGAATTTTTCAAATACAACATTTAGAAAAAACAAAATATAATTGGCGCGAAACAATAATGATTAATTAAACTGAATGATAGATTTTGACTAAATTATACGAGATTCACAATTGTGAGATTTAGCGAGTCTACGAATACAATAATGAAACATCATTGTAAGAATGTTATTCTTTGAAGCCGATTGCGCGATTTTCTAATCGAAAATCTTTCGATTCATTTTTTTTTTACGTCCAAGTGGCAATTTTTATTTTGGCATTGTTGTCTTTGTGACGAGCAATTCACTTTCTTGGTTCTTAACTTAGAAAGGTCGATATTTCAGAAACAAGTGACATGCAAGCCACTCGCGACTGACCCAGCAGCCGGACAGTTGCATAGGTCAAGGTTGACATTGCACGGAGATAAGTAAAGAAATTGTAAGGATTCCAGAATTGGCTCGCCGCTGGAGGGCTGAGAACGAGCGAGGGCTCGTAGCGGTCGTACCGAATGGTTCAAGGCCTGCTATATCTAACTTCTTGCTGACTCAAAAAAATTGCAGTGACAGTCTCTACATTGAATGCCTTTGAGTCATAGTTCTAAGAATTTTAACGTCGAAAAAGCCACATGAATATTCACTGGTTAGTACGCTTCGTAATATATATTCTGTGAATTAAATTTTTGCGATACCGATAAATCCCAAAAAAATCATAATAAGAACCAACTATATTTTGATTGATGATCGGAAATTCCTGGAATTCTAACCATTGCAACATTATCTCTAGAAATAACTTCGGAATCCGATCTCTGATAGGAGAATGACATGTGTATCATTTCAAGAAGATGTTCTTCTATTTGGACAGCAATAAAAAACATTCAATAATTCAAAAGCTACATTTTCCTTTGAAAGACGAGTAATATTAGTGTGTTGGGAAAAGTCAATTTTTCAAATGTGTCTCAAGTATAAATCGTGTAATTTCAAAGCATTGTTCAGAGATACATACTTCTCATAAAAATAGAGTCCTAATTGTGAGAATCACTATACATTTCTATATTTGTTTATTAATTATTGAAAATATCTAGCAATCTTTAAAACTTCAAGCAAAAATTCTTAATTACTGTGAAAGTGATCAGAATTCTAAAAATTCTTAACTACACTGTTAGAAAATTTTCAATAAAAAATTGATATGAAGTATTGGAGATTTGATTTGCGGATACGCGTGTAATAAATTTAATATACAAATATCAATTAATATACAGGAAAATTGTTGTAAAATTAGTATAGAGTATAGTAAACACTTCATAAAAGTTATAATTATGATAAAACTATTAGAATTTTACAACATATCTGTATATGAAATAAAATGTAGCACACTGTATCTGTAAAAGAACTTCCAATACATGTATATTCATTTTTTAAATATTTTCGACAGTTCAATAAATTAATTTAAAAAAAAACACTTCTTCAAATAAATCAACAGATAAGCATCAACAGTGTTTAGTACCCACCATAAACAGCTGTTTCATCGAGGATATGAACTCTCTTTTTGCAGAACCGTGCGAAAAACACAGTGACGAACATCCTCAAAAAGTAGTGAACTTCAATGAGAGCGTATAGGAGAACAATAGCTCCGAAAACGCCGGTGAGAACCCAGCAGGCCAACATTTTACTTTTTCTCAGTCCTCGGCGAGTATTGAAATATCGAATTGAACGAAGCACTGTTTTCTCGAGCCGGTATATCGTCGCTGCTCGTCTTCTCGGCTAAAAGCGTGCACTACCCGCTCCGAAAAACTCGTGAGGCGCACAGAGAGGCCTCAGCGCGGTCGTTTAGTCACCGGGCGGACTTATCGATTCGCGTCTGCAACCTCCCGCTCCCACTGCGTCTGTTGCTCCTTCCGGGTGTGCTTTTCATCAATAAACCGCCTTGGCAAGCGAGAGAGCGAATTTTCGATGAGCCGATAGCGCAGTGAACGCCGTTCACTGTCGACAAATATCTGCGTCTACGTTTTGAGGAGTTTCGTCCTGAGCGACGATCATCATCATCATCATCATCATCCCTCTCCAAGTGTCCATTTCTCGTCCTCCTCTCGCTGTCCAGATTTCCACCACTTCCACCGTCAGCTCTGAAATCACAGTAGAACATGAAGAGTGAGAGAGAAAAAAAAAGAAACTATCGATTGACATAAGCCGCGATGCGTCGCCCCGGTGATTTAATTTCCAGAGCAATTCCGATTCCTCCCACGAGAGACGCACAGTGAAAGTGCCTACCGACTCGTTCGGCTGCGGGCACGTGTAACACCAGCGAGTATGTTGTGCAGCAGGAGCACGTACCCGAAGAAAAAGAAGTGAAAAAGTAAATAAAACGCTTCGTGCGTTGGCTGAATGAGCGCAAGGTGAGTCGAACAGAGTCGCTTCTTCAATTTTACGTGAATAATACGCAAACATAGCGGAGCAACGGAACAGGAAGTCGCGTTCCAAAAAAAAAAGAAAAAAAATCTCTTTTCACCTCATTCATCGACACTTCGGTTCACAGAACAATTCGACACTAATTCAATAAGCAAAGATACTAGAGCAACAGGACCGGAAGTGAAGCTACAAAAAGAACAATTCTCCGCTGATGCATCGACACTCTGATTTTTAAAACGACTTAGCACCAATCTCATAAGCAAACATACCAGGAAGCGACGTTCCAAGGAAAAAAAAATCTCTTTGCTGATTAATCGTCACTCCGATTAACGAAACAATTTAGCACTGATTCAATGAACAAACGTGTCAGAACGTAAAAGAACAAGAGGCGGTGTTGGAAAAAAAAGAAAAAACATTCTCCGTTGATTCGTCGACACTTTGATTTACAAAACAATTAAACACTCACATATTAATTTCGTGGTTGGCGAATGGTTAGCGATTTGAAAGTCAGTAGTTATCACTGTCAATAGTCCGACGATAATTGTTCCCGGATGAAGAAGAGTGCTCGGAGAGTAGACTAATAAGATAGTAGGCTGCTAGTAGTGCAGTCTGCGCTCTGGTCAGACTCGATTGCCACGCGAGAGTGGAATGCATGTGCACGACGAAGTGCAGCAGCGGTTATGCGTTGCCGAAAGAGAATTGCGTCAGTGAGGAGAGCAATCGGGAAAAGAGTCTCGGACGTATAAGTCACCTTGCCGGTTTGCCGACATTTAACAGACTGAAGTGATGTGGCGGACTGGGAGAAGAGAGCGAAAACGGGCGAGGAACGTGCGTGTGTGCAACTGGGCCGAGACAGGAGCTACTGTACACACTCGCTCTCTTGGTGCTCGCGAAAACCTTCGCACCTGCGCGCCTTTGGACAAGAGATTATGCTTTCTCGCTGTAGGTATGTGCTGCGTCAACGAGCAGCACACATTCGAGCACGTTGGCTCGCTGCAGGTGGGGTAGTTGTTGTCGCTGCACGGCTGACCAAGCCAATCGTCCGGTTGCGATATCCAGCCAACGTGACGTCACTCACCGCGTCTCTTCCACTCTGCAAGGTCTTCGACCAAGGATAAACGACTTCCGGTTTATCGTTTTATGTTTTTATGCTTATGCGAAACCGCTTCATTGTATTTGCATCTTTTGCCCGAGATTCGGTTTAGAAAGTGCTGGTGGGGCGAGGTTCAACCACTGTGGGATCTCCCAGAGGATTTTGTGGTCGGGTTTTTTTTTTTTCATGATGTTACCCAAGATGAGCTGAGATCGCCGGAGAAATCTGTAAATTTGCATATATTTTTTTAAATAACCTGCTGAAATGTTTTTGGAAATCGAGATGGGACTTGAAATGGAATATCGTATATATGAAGCATTCTCTGTTTCTCTCGACGATCTGCTCCATAATTGGATATATCACAATACCACTGAAAGGGATTCAAGATATTACCCAAGATGAGCTGAGGTCACCGGAGAAATCTGGAAATTTGCATACATTTTTTTTTATTAACGCGCTGAATCGTCTTTGGAGATCGAGATAGAGATTTGGAATAGAATTTGGTGTTGTAGGTGCTGTGGCCGAATTAGGAATATTGCGATGACGGTTAGTCGGCTATTGGCCGTCAGGTTAAAGAAATACTATTTTTTATACGTTTCGATCGTCGTCTGGGTCTTTCGATAAATTATTTCATTTTCTACAAAAAAAAATTGTAAATAAATTTTTCATTATTTTCTACAAAAAAAAAATTGTAAATAAATTTTTCATTGTTTTCTAAAAAAAAAAAAAAATTTCTGTGCTATAAGTTAGTAAAATTATATTATATAACTGCCTCAAATATTATTCTGAGAATAATATTTTTTTAAGAGGACACAGACGAGAATCGAAACGTTCAAAGAATAGTATTTTTTTAACCTGGCCGCCAATAGCCGATTAAGCGTCATCTTTATAATTCGAACTGGAATATCGTATGTATGAAGCATTCGCTGTCTCTCCCCGATCTGCTCAATATTTGAATATACCAAAGTACCGTTCAAATGGTATTTTTTAGCATTATGTCAGATTTTTGTAAACAATATTTTTAAAAATGCAATTTTTTTCATGGGCAAATATTCCGGAAAATTGCAGTTACTGGGAAAAAGGTTTCCAGATAAAAGTTGTCCTTCTTTGTTAGCTTTCGAGTGGACTGTTCGGAATAATTGTCACATTCCGATGAGTATGATTTTTTACCGAAAAATGGATGGATTACTTTTTTTATTTAAAAAAAACGGATTTTTTTTCACATTTGAAAATCTACAGAGTAATTTCTGCAGGGCTCCCGATAAAAAAAAATTGTCGGAGTGGTCCTGATATACGCAATAAGATCATGAAGTCAAACTACATTATTAATAAAATATTGATGTGAATTTTTTTGTCCATCCATAATTAGATACCAATTTTTTCGTCATTCACACAAAAATTTCAATTTAAATTTTACTGCGCGCGCTGCGGGTTTTCCTTTTTCCCACGCTTTGAGGTTCAACGGGTTTTCACCATTTGTAGGCAGTCTAGCATCACTGAAAGGGATTGCAAATGGTTGTAAGTCCTATTGCGAGAAGTTGCTTCGATGCTGTATCGGAGAGAGGAATGTATACTATTACTGCAATTATCTATGATTCTATATATGTGCCACTGATTCCGACATCCTTATCCCGAGATACGATTTTCTTGTATGGTTTTTCCAGACGGCAGCAAACTTCGGGTTTTCCTTAAGCAGCAGATATGTCATGGAACTATAAACAGGATATGAGTTTAAAAAATTACAATATTTTATAATGACTCTCGGTATAAACCGAATACAATGTATCGCTGAAACATCATATTTGCAACAGCGACTCGCAGAGCTCGGCGACTGTGCGATCGAGCTCGCAAAGTGGGGATATGCGGCTACTGTGCGCGCGCAACAATTCAATCTTTCTTCAGACTTTGCGATATTCAAAAAAGAGTTACAATCGTTGAAGAAATTAAGTTGCATGAATAAAAATTGGCACAAATTATTTAAATTAATATGGAAAGTTGAAGAAAAATGTAGGTACAGCTGTTTTTAATTTCAATAATTAAACGATTTGTAATAGGGAGCGTTAATAACTATTTTAAAACCGAATTACCTCAAATTATTTCATTTGATGTACAAATAGAGTTGCCAATACATTTCGTTTAAATGCTGCTTTTTTCTGGATATCAATACATCCAATCAAATATCGATTAATCCGGTTTTTCGAGATTTTATAGGTATGTGATATTATTACCGATGTATATGATTGAAATGTGAGCAAACTTCGATTCGAATATCAAAGAAAAAATAAATAAAGTATTTTGACAAAGTACCTATTGGACGTGTCCTCGCTGATCGAGCGCTCAGCGGAGACTGAACGTTGCGCCAAGATTGCGGCCAAGTAGAGCTAATCCGAGAGCGCGACGGTCGCAAATCCAGAATTCGCGCGAATGCGTCACTCGCCGAATGTATGAAAGTCGCGGATCGACCAATTTATGGATTTATTGTGAACGCAATAATTCCAGTCTCAGGTCTAAATTCCATATGCCAGAAAAACGCTAAATAGTATAACACGTTAACATAACACAACATTACAATAATACGCTTTAAAATCAAAGTACGCCTCATAATCGATGTGTACTTTGATTATGACGAACGAGAGTTGTAAATCGATGATTCTTTGAGAATGAAGACCATTCATTCGGAAGTCTGCGTTTTTTTACTTGCATTGTCTTTTGTGTGTTTTTAGGATGTCGTGTTATTGCGACGTCTGCTATGGTCAATTATAGCATTTCCGCGTTATAACTTACTGGAAAATTAAGATGCAAAAATATATATTCCTACATTTTTTCTGTCCAATATATTTATTTTCTCAGGGATTTTGGCAACAAATTATATTATTTGACGGATATCAAGTACGTTTTCGAACATTACAGCATATATCGTATACACAAACAAGAATTAGTAGAAAATTAAATATCGTGGATATTCTCTTAAATAATTATAAAATAATCACAGCTCACGTTGTAGTTTTGTTTTGTTCCTATACTGATTCGGAATGAAAATTATAAATTTTATGAAAGCATATCGCAAATGACTAGTTTTTTAGCCAATTTTGTGATTTACAATGTTTCGATGAGTAGTTTCGCAATTTTTTTTTTTTTTTTTCGAAATCGATAATTTTATCATCAATTTTGACGCTCGTCACGCCGTAAAAATAACTACCGAACATGAAAAATGTATAATTAAATAGAACAGAAGAGAGCATTAGTTTAGGAATATTCATACAAAAAGGCATTTCCATTATATGAAAATATATTCGTCGTCTGCGTTTGCCTAAGTGATTCGTTCCATGCGGATTTTACTGGACGTGTTTCAAATCGCTCGTAATTATAAGAAACCCATTTTGTTTCTCCATTGCGCATATGGATTATACGCAAATGGGAATTTGCTACTATTCAGCAATGAAAACACTACGTTCGCTCTCTATCTCCCTGTTTGGAGTAATTTCCGCAAAAACTAGTAATTTAGCCAATGTAACCAACACAAAAGCTACAAAGAAATCTGCAAACATTTTATACGCAATCCTCTGACGATTCTTGCGCAATTTAAATCGCATCGATTCGCCACAGTGACTATCGCATCGGGTGAAGACTCTCTCCCTCTTAGGCGATATGGCGGTGCCCTTAAGTACCCTTAAGGCGATATGGCAGATATTAACCAATATATTAATCAAATTCAAATGACCTTTAAATTACAGTCTTGATATCGATTTCAGTTTCAGTATTTGCTCCACGTCACCTCAAGAGTGTAATAAACACGTATAGAAGCGAAAAGGAAGGGAACCAGTCTTACGATGCGGAATTTATCCGCGACGGTTGATCTATTGGTGGATAAACGAAAACATCACTTGTAGAATTGACAGAGGTCAATCATTTCAGTTCCAGCAACCAATTCGGATTACAGTCCTTGTTATCGGACGAATAGTAATACGTCTTTTTAACTTGGATTCGCCTGGCAATACCTTTTATAAACAATAATATCTAAGTGGTCAGGTACGAAATCACATTTCCGTATTTACAAGTGATCATTGGGAAGCTAATCCGGAAAAAACGCGATCTCCTTTCTGGAAAAAATCGGCAACAAAGGGTTTATCTTCTTCTCTGTACGGAGTCAACGGTAGATCGTACGGTATTGGAAACGTCGGTGTTGTGCTTTCAGGATTTGATTTGACCGGAAAGTTAGTTGCGCCAATCTGCAGGGAGAAAAAATTTCGTTTTTGGTTAATAATTCGAAGGATTTTTTTTTAGAATTACCGTTAGAACGCTGCGTACCACGAACTTTGGAAGAAAAACAACAGAAGCTTCGTAGTTCAGCACACAAACGCTCTGTCCCTGATAATAGCCCCAAGCTGCTTTGCTGAAATTTGCAGATCCCAGAGAAAACCACCATATCTTGCTTTCATCACTCGAGATCCTCGTAAAAGTCTTTATGTGCGGCACTGCGGATGAGCGACCAATCTTATTTGCCACCCACTGACTGTAACAGAATTTATTTAAAAAACATAGTTTTCATGCATAAAATCTACCAAGTGTGGTAGATATTCACTTTTCGTACATAATTTTTTACAATAAATGTTCACTTGATTGAAAAGGAATTGATATCGTGGTCTAAATAACAAATGATGACGCAGAATCTTACATTTATTTCTAATTTATAGCAAAATCATTGTCATCTTTGGGATGCCAAATTATTGGACATAAATACTCACTGTAGATAACGACGGAGCCAAGCTTGTTTGAGATGTTGAGCCTCGCTATAGCATAAGCAATTCGCACCTTCTCGCATGTCGTAGCTGCTTTTGTAGTTTTCGATCGTCGGAAATATTACTTTTAAAGCGACATCCCCGTCTTTTCGCGTTGTCTTGGACATTGAGTTCACGAGTTGGGATCCTACCCAACTGTTATACTTGCCGAAGTTCCCCATACTCGAGGCTTGTGCTATGATAGATGATCGTGGTTCATCGTCCGGAATTTCCACGTGTTTTTTCAGTAAAGTTGCCAGTTTTCTATGACCCCAGCGGTCTTTGTCGACATCAGTGCGATAATGTCCCGGCACTGAGAAAACGAGCGCTACATTTACCGACGAGAAATCCGTTCTCTTAACTACAGCTTTCCATCGATCCATTTCAGCGCTGTATCGCGAAAGGTAGTGAATAAGCTCTTTTTTGAATCCCGTTTTCGATTCACCTTCTGAGGCACTTGCGGTCGTCGGCAGACGAGGAAGATGAGGTGACATCCAGAGACTGAAAAAAAATCATTTGTTCAATTCAAAGAAAATCTATATTTAGTATTCATACAGAAGAAGACACGCGGTAGCGTTCATAGATCCAACTTCCGGTGGCGAACGGGACCTCGATTTTATTCCTTTGAGGGGATATCGCCCTCTGAGATCGAGGGTTATTTGTTTACCACGGTGGCACCACAATTTTTATTGTTGTTAAACTTTTCATTCGAAAAAACAATAAAAAGTGATTTTTTTTTTTTTTTTCCAGAATCCAAAATGTTTTTTTTTTTTATTCTTGTGTTCTAAGTGGACTGAAAAACATTTGGGTTTCTCGATTCGTTTATAAATAAAACTTTCGAAATTAACATTTTGGATTGAAAATTTAAAATGTTGTTTCCCTTTTGTTTTTTGTAATGAAATGTTAAACAAAAAAAATTGTGGTGGTGCCACTGTGGTAACAAAATAACAAAGACAATGATTATTTACCCCTGAGTACGTAAGTGCCAGTCATCCTTGTAAAGGTTTGCCGTTGAAACTATAACTCTTATTCCCCCATCCTCGTACTGCAAAATGGAGAATTTTGAATGATGGCAGCCAAACTTGGTGGGACATGTTACTTTGTGCATTTTAATGTTAGAAGGCAGTGGTGATTCATCAGCTCGGTCTCCGTAGAAAATCAACATGTCCCTTGTTTGCTCAGCGAGCATGTACTGACTGCATATCCAGCCCAAATCGACAACAAAGTTGAGATGCAAGCTCATAGTAATTTTGCCCAGACTTTTGTCCAGAAGTTCTGACAAAGTCACTGATTGTTTCTGATTCCAAGTTGGCTTTGCTTTTTGTACTGCAGTGAAGAATATATGATACGGTGCAGCATTCTTGTGCTTTTCCGCAAACATTCCTTGCGGTGCAACATATTCCGGAGCCTCGCCGCATTCTTTCAACATTTTTATCGTCTGCGCACGCAAAGAATTTTCGATCTCCACAACATTTTTTGCCTGCATGTTTGCTCGAGGCTTCTCGTCATCGCAATTGGATTTTGTTTGTCTCGCTGTGCGAAGGACTTCCAGCTGTTCTTTGAGCAACGCTCGACTGGTACAAGCAAAATTCAACTTTTCCGGTACATCTATCGGCTTATCCTCAGGCATTCCATCCAGCAGATCGTCCACTAAGAATGAAAATTGTATCACCGAATTTTGTTTTATGAACAAAATTAATTATTGTAGATAAAAAATTTGTAGCTTTTTTATTCTGAACATATGTTTAGATTGCAAAAGCGCAATAATCACTTGATTGCAAAATTGAATACATGTTCAAAATTATTTCCAGTTTAAACAAGAATATTACAACTGGTGCAAAGAGAAATTCTTAAAACTGAGACAAATTTTTGTCTCGCTCGACTGTTTCATCGTTAATCAATTTTTGTGAAGAACATTTTGCGTCAGTGAGTAAATACGAAGTCTGACAGGTCTGTGAATATTTGGTTGCAGGTTATGTGGATGCACTTACGATGAGGATGAGCCAATTGTTGAAAATGTTCGGGATTTCGGCGATAACAAGCAGCACCGTAAGAGCAGATTGACTTGCTGCTAGCCATCGCAGCTAGATTTATGATTCTACCGAAATTTAGTCGAATCCGTACTGAAAATATGGTTAGGAGCGAGATTTTCGTGCGACAACAAACACGATCGCGCTGTACCGTATGGCGGCTATTACGCGACTGACACAACAGGCAAAACCGGAAACTGCACAGCTGATTCTGCAGTATAGAAGCAACCGCCAAGAGTTACTCGATGAGTAGAATGTCAAATTGACTATGAGACGAGAATTATCGACGAAAAACAAAATTCAATATTGGAGGCATTCTTTATAAACTGTTAAATTTCTTCAGATTTTGTTAAGAAACATTTTCAAATTTTCGTGAAAAAATTTATTCAGGTCGAAAAAAAACATTCAGATATAAAAAACAATTTATCAAGTTTTTGCAGAACGCCGTTCAGGATTTATGTTTTTTTTTTTTTTAATATCACTATATCAGAAAATTATTGCCTGAGAACATTTTCGAATCATTAACTTTTTCGATTTCAATTTTTTTTTTCGAATATCAGTCATAATTTTTTCAATGAAAGTAAATCGATAAAAAAGCGGTAAATAATTTGTTTAAACAAAAACGTATCTTCGATTTTGGTATAAATTTCACAAGGTATTTTGCATTTTACGAAGATACTCAGAAAAAAAAATCCCAAATCTGTTGTTAAAATATCAACAAAATAAATCATGCGAAAGCTGAGAGACAATATTCAGAACCGACCCTTCCTTGCACGATTTGATAAAAAAAACAATTATCAGAACAGAAAGAGAGATTTTTTCCAGACAAATTGTGTAATCCACATAGCAGATGGCTCGAAGCAAGTGACAAAAGCAAGGCACTATACGTATCTTGAAGAAAAGTGACATTGTAAGTTATTTGGTATAGCAGCTTTACGAGAGGATCAACCCTCCTACCGAGCCTCGCTTTCGCTTGTCATTCTCAATAGTAATTTATTACATCCTTTATTATTTCCGACAGTTCCGGTTTTCTCAATCTACCCCGTAACAATTCACGAGAAAACTCAACCACTTTCTCGCAACTTTACGCGTTCTCTGACTCGCCGATTGATCCAAAATTATTAAAAACTAAAAAATATTATTGTATCGCTGTATTATAATGCCATGACGTATTGTTTATTATTAAGGGCAGCGTTAATGACAAATAAATCATAACAAACAATTACAGCCTTTCACTGAAACAGCTTTAAAAGTAAATTATTAATTACTGGGAGAACATGAATTTTCGCATACAACGATTTCATAATATTAATCAACCCCTCTACAGACTCCACTTTTCCGTTTGTATTATACAAGCTGAAGAGCTCATCAAAAAAAGGCGTAAAAAGAAATGTCAATTCCGAATTGAACAATCGAAAGCCTTAATAGCCAAACTGCACATATCTGTTGCGTGTTCGGTGCAATTACGTCTTCTACTGCCGCGACCTTCGCAACCGCCATGTTGTCATGTAAAGAGTTCGTTGCCCTCGTGGTTGGTAATTAATTTTCGCATCCTTCTGCATTCAATTTTTTTTTCCCTCGAAAGATAACTCCTCGATGAGCTTGAGAGAGCTTCAATAGTCGGGATCAATTTTTCCCGTGAAGACATCATCATCATTGGCCGCAAGAAGCGGGTCGAAGAGTTGCGAAGGGATGAGCGTCGGAGGATCGTTGATAGGGAAGAATAATCGCAGCGTAGAGAGGCGGATGAGACGGAGAACAGCAGAGAGAGCAGCAGGAACAGCAGTCGAGAAGGAACGGAGGGTGGGAGCGACGCCGAGCGTCGCGACGCCTCGATTTTCTCTCAGTCACCGCCCAGCTCGCGTCGCGAGCGATACCCCGAGCGATATTTCGGGGCAGCGCGCGTTTCCGCAGCCTCACTTCGTCTCGCGGGCCTCGTAATTGTTACGATCTTTCCCCACAAGCATTTCGATCGATGCTTCCTCAGTAGTGGCATTACATTTTCCCTCGGTTAACTTTAATTTCCCTATTATTTATCGAATTGTGCAACAGCGAGGATTAAACTTGAGTATAAGAAGTTGAAGTTGACAATCGGTGGAACGGATTCCCTCGAGTCTTAACGGTGACAAAGCGCTCGATTGACGCGCCTCGATCGCACTGAAAGAAGCAGGTGCAATCGGTTTCTCTGGAGGCGTTAAGGAGACAGTCAAGATCGATCGCTGCAAGGCGATGTGGCAAAGTCAAGGTCAGACACACTTGCATCACTACCTTCATTGTCTCTACGATCCGGTGATAAGAGCGTTTGATTGTTTGTCGTACCGTCGAATCAACATCTCTTTCGAAACGCCGCCGGACTCTCGACCATAAACAACTAATGTTTTCACTCCCAATGTCAAACTTCCGATGACGATATATGAGGAAAGATGCGGAGAATAAATTTCCGCTTTAACGAAAATATAGGGGATTTAGAAACAATTCGGTTGCCGTCTTTCAACAAGCAATGTTGTTTTTTCGACACTGCTACTATTTAGTTCTTACAATTTTATATTCCATTGCGATAATACAATGATACTTTTTAATTGTTCGAGCTTCCATTTTTTATGCGACTGTAGGAATGAAAGATTAAATCACGAAATACGATTTTCGCAGATCGTGTGCAGATTGTTTGGAACTTTTTTTCTCAAGTTACAAGAAATGCATCTTGATATTTGGTTCACCCTGAGGCGAATGAAAATAATAATTCGATGCAAAATGCTAAAGCAATGAGAGTTTGAGAAATTGTTGCTACATATTCGTTATAAATAAGTGAAGAATATTTATTTTATAATGGCAAATAATTATTATTAATTTGTAGTATCTTTATAGTGACATTATCTATTTATACATAATCAATTATAAATCCTTACCGACCGGTAACTGTCAACTGCTGGATGAATCTGAGTGTAGATGTTGATAGAGTTTGAGGAGATACTGTCCAGATCAGGGGTAATTTTTTTTATCACCGTAGCACCACAACAGTTTTTTGTTGTTGCTTAATTTTTTATGCGAAACAAGAATAAAAATCTAACAAATTTCTTTTTTCGAAATTCAAAATGTTCATTTAAATAAAAACTTATTCGTGAACAAATAAAAAAATCCAATCGTTATTATTTCTAAATATTATTGTAAACACGCAAACATATTGATATTTGCGAATGTGGTTCCTTTTTTCTTCATTTTTTCACTCTGTCTTCAGCAAAAATTATCGGATTATTGTTCCGTGACTTATTTTATATTTTGCTCATTACTGTGCGTCAATTCTCCACAAAAAATTTATAATTGAATTTTTATTTCTCAATAGAAAAAACCAGAAAAAAAAATAATAATAATTTTTTTTCCATGACTCAACGCACAATGATGGGCAAAATATAAAATCAGAAAGTAAACCAGTTGAATAAAGAACTTCTAAAAGAAGGAACCAAACTTATTTTTTCCCCGTCGCCGATTTTCTCGCGTGTTTACAATAAAATTTAGAAAATAATTACATTCAAAGTTTTCGATCGGTTAACATATAAAAATATCTTTAAATTAACATTTTCGATTTTGAAGAAAAATCGTACCATTTATTGTTGTTTTTTTTTCCAAATAAAAAGTTGAACAACAAAAAAAATTGTCGTAGTACCATCGTGGTAAAAAAAATGATCCCCGACCTGAGAAAGGGGAATCCCCTTAGAATGTAACCCGAAAAAAAGTGGCGCCAAATTGGAAAAGATGTCCGCTGATCGGTATTAAGTTATCTCGTTGTAATGTGCGGCGAATGATCGCGGCAGTTTCGTAAAACTTATGTCGACGCTGTACCTCATTTATTATAGTCGATGAGTCGTGGGAATAATGATGTCGGTCGCCGTGGTACGCCCTGGGGACTCAGTTTCACTCGTCCACGCGTTATCTCTCTTGCTCCTTCCCTTTCCAGAAATGCCGTCTCACTGCGAGGCTCATTCTCTCAGAAAGGATCCTCTTTCCCTTCTCGTAATATGTTTATAACACGCTTATTTACCAAAGCACCCCGTTGGACATTAGCGTCCCAACTACATTAGCCTTAACAGTAGCTTCCTCTTACATTCTATGTGCTCTGTCTGAGACTCTGCAAGAAAATTGAAATTACTTGGGGCGCTTTCTTCCCTCCTCACATTTCCAAGGCTCAGACTAATTCAAGAATTACAAAGGCGTACACGGCCCCTTAATTTAAGGGTCGTATAGCGAATGACGATAATAACTCACTGTACTTTTAGATTAAACACCAATTTTTCATCGAGAAGAGACTTTTTTTTTACTGCAAAATGTTAAATTTATTGTAGATCTGACATTCTTTTACTTCACGTTTGGAAAGTTTGAGCAGAAACATTCAGTTAAAAATTAATTAATCATTCTCTCCATTTTTGTGCAGTAGGTTTTTTTTATTAATTTTGGCACATGTGTATTGCAATTTTGAGGCAACAGACTTTATTTGATGCTAATATATGTTATTTTTATACATGATTTTTAAATTGAAATTAGTGGGTACAGTAACCTTCGTTTTATATGTGCGATTAAATCCTATTAAATTCAATATTCCTGAATATATAATATACAAAGTTTTTTACCACTGAAATCAACTTTTAGCAACCTTTGCTCACGTGAAAAGTTTGTTTATCTGCCGACAGAAATTTCATATCGGTCAAAGTATTTTTCAAAAAAAATTCTGATTTCCAAATAATGGCAATTGATATGTCACTTTAAAGATATATATTTTTTTAAATTGCCATAGAAAAAAAATCTGGTGTACAAAAAATTGAGAGCCCATTTGGAGAGGTCGAGGTCACACCCTGGTCGAATCGTCGTGGATTGCCCCATAAATATCATATGTCAGTATGAAATATTGTGTAAGAGTGTTAAAAAATGTACATCGATATGTGCAGAAAGTATTAACTACACGAACCCTCGATAAGTGACAAAACGTGTTAATTTAATAAGTACAAATAAATTGGTTGCATTGGACAGTCAAAGGATTCCGTTACATATGCTCGCCCATTGAATCGTCATCTCCTAATTATAATTCCACAACAAATTGGTGTCACGATATCGCAGCACTTGGGGATGCGACGTTCGGATGATCGCATGGTGTAATGATCCTTGATTAACGTCGCCCATCCCACTGCGACATTATACCTCGAGGATGAATGGATATAATTAATAACGGCACGTTCGCGCGGAAACACAAAGCGAAACCGAGAAGATGACCGTTCTCCACAGAGTTTCGTTATATACAGCACCATTGGGTTCTATCAATTTCCGATCGTCCGGGACAAAAGTTTCAATCGTTTCGCCGTACTTTTCCGTGGCAATACCGCACCGTGATTTCCAGAGTGGGCCATAAAACTTCTTCTCTTCCAATTAGTACCAATACCTCGATAAAACAAGAGTCACTAAAGTGGATGGAATTAAAACTCGGTTATTTTGCAATTTTACAACGCAATACACTATACCACGTTACCAATGTGTATTACGTATCCCGTTTTCGATAACGTGGTGAATATAGAGAAAGAAATATAGGTGTGTGATATTGGCAAAGAGAATGATTGATTGGTAAAAGCTTTTGTACAGCCTACGCGTTGTTTACAAGTGCAATAACTATTATGGAACGAGTACACGGAACAAAATTTTCGCAAGCGACGGGTTGCGAAAAGTTATTTTTTCTGGCCGCATGACAAAAATAGTGCATTTCGACACTAGGATGAAAAAACATTCTTGTTATCCCTGGAAACTGCAGTTTTCGCATTTATAAAAATGATGAAATTTACAACTTTCATAAGTACAAAAAAATTGTCATCTACAAATTGAATCTATCCATTCTTATTTTTTTAAATGTGCAGAATGATAGACAATTGCCAGATACTTTCATCTTCCTAAAAAAAATCGTTTTCACAGTGTCAACAATACGTATTTTTTTGTATAACACCAGTAGTCGAATCAGTGAGTCAATTATCGATCAATATCACTGATTATGAATTCCCTCCTCTTCGGAGTATGTAAAGCACATTCCTAGACCCACGAGTCTCACCTACGAATGTTTCCTGTCTTAATGGTGATAGGAAACTCCGGACTACCATTATTGATTAAGTGAATTGTTGGATTCCCTTCGCGCAGTTTTCGCTATGATTACAGCCTCATCCATAATCAATGGTTCAACACAACCATTGGAATATATGCAAGAGCTTCGAAATGCATCAGCAAATCCAATGGGAGCTTCGACCATTACATTTCTCGTGCCGCTAACTCACGTGAACCAACGATAAACAGTTACCTCGCTACAGAGAAAAAAAAAAAAAATCAAATGAATGCATTAAAAAATATAATCGCTACCCAACAATAATTAGTTGAAGCATCGAAATGTTTCTTGAATATTCTATACAATATGATTTATATTATAAAAAATATTCATGATTTAAAAAAAATACATATCCGCTCAAGTTTGGAACGCAATGATTCCACTGAATTAATAAAAAAAAGAAACAAAATTAAATTATATATTATTCTCAGTTTTCCATTCGGAGTAGTAGCAATAAAGTTATAAGTTGATAACGGGCTTTGGTGAGCTGGGTTATAAATTGAAAACGTGGCTGTCACAAGCAACCTTTGCTTTTCGCTTACTCGAGAGAAAAGTAACAAGGTAAAGGCTTCCCGGACACAGGATATATTGGTATGTTATATTGTTGCGGCTGGCAGCAGCTGAACACCATGTTCTTTGGAATATATAGTTATAATAGGATATTGGTGAAGGAGGTAGTGTCGAGTGGTAGAGTCAGAGTGGCTTCCGGGGGATGTGGACGACAGAGTCAGCCTGGAAAGGCTCGGGAGCAATCGTTGTTGCGCCAAGTTTCCGGAGCTCAAAGTTCGAGAACGTCGGGCTCGTCATCTCGCGGGGTGTCTCACGGTGTTGGAAATTGAATAGAGAAAGTGTGGGCGTAGTTGGTGCGGTGCAGTGGTGGCTGAGAGTCTTCAAGTAGGTAACGACGTAAGCGAGTGACGCTGTGGTCAGAGACTAGCACATCTCCGCGGTAACGCGTAGAATAGTTGGCTACGTAAAGCTTTTTTTTCCATGGCATTAAATAATAAGCATGTGAGATATCTGTCAATGAATATCGATAATTTGGGTCTGAAACTCTTCCCTCAATACATTTCGTAATCAGACATGGGAAGAAAGTGAATGTGGACGTGTGCAAAATTTTTTTCATCAATGCAGTGTAACGAAAAGCCATTATTCTCGGTATATCACGGCACTTGACCGCTAGGTGGCTAATCGTCGCAAAGTGTTTCCCGAAGGCGAAACGCTTCCGCCGCAATAAACCTATCTATTGTTCTATTCTTATGGTCCGAAACGTACTACGAGTAATCAGATAGCTAATTTTGAACTATGTGCAATCAATCACTTTGAATAGCAACCTTGATTCTAAGCGATTACACCGAACACCATGTTCTTCGTAATATTCAGTTATGTTAGGATATTGGTGAAGGAGGCTATGTACACCGAGCAAAATAGGTCTGATGAATTCATTCGAATCAATTATGGGGTGTGTTGGGACTGAATACAATGTTATTTCAATCAAATGGAGTCTATTCCGATTAAATACAATGTTATTTCAATCAAACAGAGGCTATTTCGATAAAATGGAATTTGATTTAATCGAAATAGAGTCTATTCAAACTAAAAAAACATTTATCTGATTGAAATTAATTATCCTATTAACTCTTCAGACCGATTTTTCTGGGTGTAGTGCCGAGTGGTAGAGTGAGAGTGACTTTCGGGGATGTGGACAACGGAATCAGCTCGGGAGCAATCGTCGTTGCGCCAAGTTTCCGGAGTTTAAAGTTCGAGAACATCGAGTTCGTCATTTCGCGGAGTGTCTCGCGGTATTGGAAATTGAATAGAGAAAGTGTGGGCGTAGGTGGTACGGTGCAGTGGTGGCCAAGAGTCTTCAAGTAAATAACGACGTAGACGAGAGAGGCTGTGGTCAGAGAGAGTGGTCCAGCACATCTCGAGGGTAACGTGTACAATAGTTGGCTACGTAAAGGAAAACTGTTAAATTCTATTGCTACGACACATGAAAATAATTCCAAAGTTATGCGAACATCGGTAACTTTGTTGTAAACTTTATATTGCAAAAATGATATCTGAAAGTGAAAGTACATAGGGTGAACAAGTGAACAAGAGTTCCAGTGAATGGACATTGTCAATAAGAGCACGTGCATAAAAAGCGTTCATTCACTGGGTTTTTCGTCTGCTTAACTGGTCGCTTCACCCTATGTGCCGAATTTGGACCAAGGAATTGATTGAACCAACCTGACAATTAGCTGGCCCAACAAATCAGTCGGCAATCCAACTGAAAGTGGTACAACTTATTTGCCGTTCCAACTAATTAACGGACTAATCAGAATAATTGTTTGGATGACCCACCAAAATAGTTGGTTCCTAGCCATCAACGAGCTAAATTCTGGTTTACCTTCAACTATTCAGCTGATAGTAGAAGCCAATCCATCCGATAATCCGATAATGTTTACCGATACGTTCTCCTCTTTGACACGACATAAATGCGATCTTCTGGAATACAGAAGGCATCGCGCGGAGTCGTTGCATCCTCCTTAAACGGAATATCAACAAGCCGCGAATACTCGACTCCGCGGGTATCCGCAGAAACCAATCAAGTATATATTCCAGAGACTTGACTTAGACTCGAAGCTGTCTTGCGATGTTAGGGCAGACGCGTTTGATTGATTTTGGCATGTTTATGTAAACCCGTAGCTAGCCTCGCTCCAGCGACTTACCACCCAACGGGCTTATATACCTATAGTATACATCTGTGTTTGCAATTTCGAACTAAGACATACACCTTCTAGCTCGAGGTTGCCGTTCATCGTCGCTACGATATATATCTCGAACGCCTGAGAACGAACTGCACCTATTACTCGATTCGCTTCCACCACAGAAGCTGCAGACCCGCTCCCTCGTTGATCGTTGCCGCGCTCGAGAGTGAGATTCGAAGCAAAGCTTATATCGCTTCACGACTATAAACCTCTTTGAAGTCTCCGCATGCCTAACACACCGCCCGTAATCGCACTAACCACTACCCCAAAATACACTCTAACGCTTTCTCTCTCTCTCTTTCTCTAGCTTTTTTCAATTCCCGTTTCTTCGTGATGAACGAAGAAAAAAAAACGGTTGAGAACCACTCAAAAAGTGTTTGGACAGACAGCTTTTCGTTATAGTCCATTTTGAAAAATTTGTATAGCACGGATTCCAGTGGACATTTATGACAATTGGTAGAGCGAAAAAATCAATTGGTTGAACCAACGAATCAATAGGATGGGCCAACGAATAAGTTGTGCACAAAAACCAATTCGGTGTCACAATTAACTAATTTGTCGGCATACTCAAGTAAACCATAATCCCAATCAACTTAGTCGCTTGAAGAAGCTTAGCCATGCGAATTCGTTATGTCAACCAATGATTTCTCTTCGAGTTGTAAATCATTCAAGCCTCTTGAGTTTATTGCCACAGCTATTGTCGTCAGATGTCTCAATTCACAAATAATGCCATTGAGTAAATGGTTCCAGCAGCTTGTTTATAGCTGACTCATAAAATGGTAGTTGCAGTACCAACTAGTCTTTTTATTCCTCGGTGTATATAGTCGGAAAAAATAGGAGATGTGCTGGAACTCTTGGGAAATGGATCGAGAGCGATGATCGAACAACCCTCTGAGAAGTTTGTCACATAGCAAGGGTTGCCACGCAGCAGCGCATTATACGAGGAGCCGAGCTCTCGACTTTCCGCTCCTTCGCCTATCTACAACGTTCTCTGATCGTCGATTTATCGACCATCGTGAAATCTCTAAAAACGCGCACTCGAAGCTTTGTCATCGTGGTCGTCGTTGTCGACGCTGGCTCGAGATCGACCCTTTGACGCTTTCCCGGCATGGAGATTTGATGCCAACGGCCCTTTTATCCTCCGTCGACCCCTTGACATCACAGCCACCCCCTCATCACCCACTGCCAACTCTATTCCACTCCTCTTTCGTGTAATGAGGATTTTATGTAAAACGTTTGCTCTCGTATATCGGGGACAATAATCGACGATCCTTAATTACAATAGGTCCGTAGTTTAAAAAAATATTTTTTCACTACCCTGTCATCACTTTGTACGAGCTTTTTCGACCGTTCAGATTATTGATCATAGTTGGAATATAACGTAATAGTCGGCTTTTAATTCCTATGGGATTCGGTGAGTTGAGTCACCGACGATCGATAAATTCATGTGGTTAGGGGTGAAATTTAATGTTCATATCGGTGATGTAAATTTGAGGGTGCTTCATCAATAAGCAAATTAAAAAGTATATTCTCGGTACATACCAACATCTCACTTAGCAAGCTTATTCTAATTACCGATGAAAAGAAAAGATTGACATAGATTTAACAAAATCTTTGTGTCAGTGTTAAAAAAACTGCTTTTTTTATTTCACATCAAACGATAAATATGTGAGACATCTGTCAATAAATATCAATAATTCGCGTCTGAACCTCTTCTCTCAATACATTTCGTTATCAAACATCAGAATAAAGTAAATCTGGACGTGTGCAAAATATTTTCATCTCGTACAGTAACGAAAAGCCATTATCCTCGGTACATCACGGCACTTGACCGCTAGGTGGCTAATAGCCGAAACGTTTCCCGAAAGCGAAACGGTTATGCCGCAGTACCTAAACCCATCTATTGTTCTACCCTTATAGTCCTTTTCCAAACCCTACTAAAAAGTAACCATATACCTGCAAAACAAGGGAATCCCAGAATAAGTGGTCGTATCTTTTTAACCCGTGTGCAAACCATCATTTTTAATAGTAAACTTGATTTTAATCAATTATGTGCTCTAATAAGTTCAGATAAAAAAAATAAATATTAGATTCATGTTAACCAAACTTGAGTTCTATATTGTGCATGTTTTATGTTTTTATTATTTGTTTTCCTATATTCGTTAATTATTCTTATACTATTCTTATTTATTGTTATTCTTCTATTTAATATGATCTATTTTATTGTGTTCTGCTTGTGAATTTCTTGAATTATTCAAGGTCGCAGTTTTGACGCCCTAATATTTTTCGTTACGAAAAAAACTTTCTATCGTTTGTAACTTTTTCATAACTATTTACTGCGCATATGGAGTCCTATACAAATTTATATTATGTAAGATTAGACTGACTGGGTAGAATGTAGTCGATGCTCGTTTTCGGATAGAGTGGATCAAAATCCTGAGTTTGATCATTTGGCACTATCAAAGCGTCTCAGTATTTTGCATATAAAGTGCCGTATTATCTACCGGCACACACTATCGGTGCCGTCCAGCTTGAGGAAACGCTCGAGATTCACAACTTTGGGGGTGAGTCGAATGCGCCCCCGACGATCGGAAACCTCATGAGCATCTTGCCTTGCGATTTCTTATAAGTATACACCCATTTTAAACTTCAAATAAAAATGATTTTGTATGATCATATGAGGATTATCAGTTACAATGCCACATTTCCACTTTTTTCAAAATCTGAAGAATTTATACAGTTCATAGATGAAAGTAAAAATATTTTTCAGAAAATCTGTCAAGCTGATTATTTCCTACAAGTACAAAAAAAAACCCCTTCCCCCTTTTTGATTTATCTATACGAAACCGAAAACGGAGGATTCTTATTTTTACTTCAAGGGAAACAAAATTTCCCTCGAAGTAAAAATATAATAACCTATTACAAATTAAATTTTTTTTTCAGTCTTAACGTCAAGCACATTTCTCAATATCTAATTTTACCGTAATAAGTAAAAGACCCTTTATTCCTCTCAGTAATTCAGTGTCCTTTATCCCCTTGAGAATATAAATAATATTCCCTAAAGGATTAGTGAGCTCGGATTCACCGATAAATGGATTCGCGTAACGCAAAACAACCAAAGAAACCTCAGGATTTGTTTTTCTCATATTTCGACGTCATTTTCCTAAAGTGTCATCACTTGGTTTGCGGAGCCGATCACCGGAATGATTCACCGTATTCATGATGACGCCTAATGCGATTCCCTGTATCTATATTTCCTGTGGGATTGGTTGGTTCGTATAGATGGATTTTGCGAAGCGAATGAAGAGATTTGGGCTATAATCTCTCGCAGGCGGGAATAGGTCGAGAAAGGGAATGTTCATCGGAGAAAAGCGAGGGGTGAAAGCCATGAGCGAGGTAATGTCGCCTGGGAAATAACCGAAACTCAGACCACTTTGGCTCCAGCGTCGATACTCCGTGAGCTTCTTCGGGAAGTATGTCGGCGAAAAATCCCTTTGATACGATACGGAGAACACCGTTGACTTTATCTTCCGCTCGTGGCTCTATCTACAACCCAAAGGTCCACTTCGATATGCCGTGTTACTCTAGTTCAAGGTAACACAAGGAGCCACACAGCTGCGAGTCAGTTTATACACTTTGTTTCCAAGCTTTATGCTTTTCCGAGTGCAAGACTTTGTGCGGAATTCTCGAGAACTCTTGCCACTGGAACACGTCGGCGAGGAAAGCTGCATCGCTGGGGGTCGTCGCCGTCGTCGACCAGAGAAAACGACTGGGCTAGACGCACGTGTTGACTCGATCCGCTTGTTTCTCAGCACACGCTCCTGGCAAACTTTCAACCTCTATATATGCCATGTATCTCATTCTGTATCTCTCGGGTTTCAACCTCTCTCGTGTCTCCCTTTGCAAACAAACTTCTTCTCGAAAAGACCCCGAATATATCCTATATATCCTGGAGAATCTTCTCTCGGGTGGGAGAATTTTTCCGGGACTAGAAAATTGTTCGTTTTCTAGTTTGATGCTCAGTGCAGGATAAAAGGTTGCGAAGTCGAGCTCATTGTTTCCGCCTTTTCCTCTTTTTTTGAGAAAAAAGATGTCATAGTGAATGAATTGTTTTATTTTTTCGAAGAACACTTGGATGAACGTCGAAAAGTAGAAGAGATTTTTTATTTATTCAAACCATTCTCCACATCCGTCATAAATGACACTCACATAGCGATTTACACGCTGATGAAAAAAAGTTTGGATTAAATAATTTTTGACAACTGAAGCTAATAATTATTAAGAAAATTAAACAATTGGGGAAAACGACTGGGCTAGACGCACGTGTTGACTCGATCCGCTTGTTTCTCAGCACACGCTCCTGGCAAACTTTCAACCTCTATATATGCCATGTATCTCATTCTGTATCTCTCGGGTTTCAACCTCTCTCGTGTCTCCCTTTGCAAACAAACTTCTTCTCGAAAAGACCCCGAATATATCCTATATATCCTGGAGAATCTTCTCTCGGGTGGGAGAATATTTCCGGGAGTAGAAAATTGTTCGTTTTCTAGTTTGATTCTCATTGCAGGATAAAAGGTTGCGAAGTCGAGTTGATTGTTTCCTCCTTTTCCTCTTTTTTTGAGAAAAAAGATCTCATAGTGAATGAGTTGTTTTTTTTCCGAATAACACTTGGATAAAAGTTGAAAAGTAAAAGAGATTTTTTACCCATCCAAACCATTCTTCACATTCGTCACAAATCAGACACATATAACATTTTACACACTGTGGAAAAAAAAAGTTTGAATCAACAAATTTTTGACAACTGAACCTAACGATCATTAAGAAAACTAAACATTTTATTACTCCAATAAAAAAATCGCTCGAACGTGGATGTACTTCGACTTCGTTAATTCGAATATTTTTTTTATCACTGAAAAGTTCTACTTTTTCACTTTAGCAAGTCAGTAGTCCTTATAATAAAGATTATAATACAGAGAACTTTATTTGACTGACTCGTCGCTCGTTGTAATTGATATTTCAGGGTGTTAGTCTATGGCGAAATTGTAAAACGGACAGTTTGAGAATAAATTAGTGATAATAGTGGCTTAATAACCGAACGTACGAGGGTCGTTGTTATCGGATAAGCTTGTTTCGCGAATAATTGTGGAGAGAATGAGCGGAGGGGAGAGGGCGTGATCGCACGATGTTCGCAGCTAGCAGGGATTCTATCAGAGCGTGTGTTCCGGAGTGCAATCGTGCGGGTCGTCGCCCAGAGAGCCAGTAGGTACTGCCAGCAGGACAACTAGCGCGAGACGACCATCAACAGAGAGGACAGAGCTGCCGCGGTCGAGTTGACGATCGATCGATATCCTGTGCGATTAATCCAATCATCCTCTCGGCGTTCCGGTTCGAGCCCTCTGGCGAACATCCTTCGTCGTATACATATAGCTTCGCGAGTGCCAACATCCGCACTCAATATTCGTCCGCGACAAATTTTTTCACAAAATCTGCATAAACCTTCGAATACATTTTCTTGGGACGAACGTAGTTTGACGTGGAAAGGAGGATACTTATCGCCATATGGGTTTGAAAGTAAGGATCTGAAGCAGAACCTTGTACATTGCTTCCTCGTCAAATTCCACGAGGAAAGAAAAATGACAATCAATTTTAGCTTCTGAATATCTTCACCGAATTCGATATCTACTATCACCGGATGTTAATTTGATCTTGTAAAGATTCGAGGTAGTTTGATCGGAAATAACTTGAATTTGAACGAAAACAAAAAATTTTCGAAAATTCATAATTCTATAAAATCTAAATTGATCCATGGAATTCGCTCGAATTCAATACCGACCGTCTTTTTTCATGGCTTTATATGTCAAGATCTATTTGGCTCATTAGGTAGAAAATTGCGAAAGCTAAAGAACATGCAAACATTTTTCGAAAAATAAACTAAACGACTAAAAAACGTTTGCACGAAAAAAAACCTTCCTCTATGAGAAAGCAGAAGTTGCTTGATTTCTAGGAAATCAACAACTTTGATGAGAATAGAAAAAAAATGCAAGTTCCACTTGGCGAATTCGATTCCGGGAAAAAAAGTGCACTTGAAGTCGAGAACAAAATATGCTTTTTTTTTTAAACCCGCGTTCCAAGCACTTTCATCTACGCAACGGCCTGCAGAAAACGACTACGATAGAACTTGGAATTTCTTTCAGTGGAAAAGTATGTAACGGCTTTTATGAAAGAAAAGTGCAAACTTTTTTTTTCTTCCAAACATACTATTGAAAAAGCAGCTGCGGTATTCAAAGCGCACGGTTCTGAGGGCTTAAAATTTCATTTTAATATTCTCTGCATCGTGTCGAATAAAGCAACGCATAAAAGTCAGAGAGATATATACGTTATATTAAAGAAACGCGTCTACTCCTTCTACTTATCCTTTATAGAATGAGAGCGAACCGAACCACACAGCAAATTCGAATCACCCCAAATTCATTTACATGTCGAGCCAAGAAATGAGTTTTTTTTTATACGTTTTCTAACTCAATAAATAAAGTATATTCCTTGGGAAAAAAACCGAGTGAACGATATTTCTGCAGCAAAATCTTTGAAAGGAAATCTATCACATCTATTTCGTTAAATAAAAAATTCTCAAACATATTAAACACTCCTTCAATCAAAATAGTATACAAATTATAGTTTTAAAAAGGCGTTTGTGCCATTTCGACGTGTGAATGCATTTCTGCTTCAGGAAAAAATGGATCATGAATTCCTAATAAAAATCTGGCGTTTATCAAAATTTTCCAGAATTTTTGAATTCAAGTAGAGAAATATAAATGTAAAATTAGCCACAAATTGTAGATATAAAATATTGTCATTTTGATTCTACGTGATTCGACTACATTCCTAATCTCAGTTTTTATTTCGTGAATAAAGAAAACCTTTTTTGAATTTATCGCAAGAGATATGAAAATTTCGAGACCCTCATGAGCTCTGATATTGGGTTATGGCTGACGTCACCGGGACGAGTTTCTACAATCCTGCGATGTGGCCCGGAGTCAGTCGTCGTCATCCCACGTACGGGTTACTCGTGAAATACTAATTAATTTTCGTCCCATAAGCTCGGTAAGGGTTTGAGAAAAGACCCTTGATGTTTCTGGTACATGAAATCAGAGATCTCGGGAAGCTGGGTGAACCGCAAGCCTCGCGCGACCAATTCAATCTTCCGGCCAGTGGAAAAGCCGGTATTGGGTCAGACATGCTCGAGCGACCGTCCGAGTCCTAACGATCGAAGCTCGCGGATACCCGAATTTTCAGGAAATCCTCTTTAAAATTTGCAATTAAAAAGTTGTCAAGAGCACCAACTCTATAATTATTTTTACCCTCAGAGCCCCGAAAGTTTGATTAAAAATTATATTTTCCAAAGAACACACCCGTTGCGTTATAAATAAATTTAAGAATAAATTTGCATATTTGTTATTCGGTTACGTAAAAATTTAACTTTCTCATAGTGAAAGCTTTGTTTACGTGAATTTTCTTGTGTTCGCTAATTTTATTCATGCTAGTAAAAATAGTCGAAAGCTTAAAAAAAATGTATTTCTTTTCAGATATAAGTGCTGGGTTAATATAAGTTTTGGATATAAGTCTGCGTCAAAATTCCAAAAATCACACCTCAAATTCTCAAAAATTACGATTCTTTATTTTTCCCTATTTGCGCAATAAATGAAACACCTGCTCAACATTTATTCGCTTCCGTAATTTTTGCAGGATCCAACTAATGTTCAGCAGCGCTTAATAATATTGGAAAATAAATTCTTAAAAATTATATTTCACAATTTATATCATAAATCCTGTTGTTAAAAGGCGATCAACGACTAGTGCATCCACTGAATCCTGAAGAGACATCGCGTATGACTGGCCGAAATAATATTATAGCACAATGTACAAAATTCCAATCCGCACCTTTTCAAACATATGTTTCAAAATTCATATTTCTAATCCCGTTATTGCTAAGCGGTCAGTAACCGGTACATCGACCACTGGCACATATGGTTTTCATTCCCACGCGAGACAGGAGGGTTGTGCAACCCCCTGAGTGCGTGTTCGCTTGGTTTCGTCATCAGATAAGGCGCGTGTGTCCAACACACCTCCGGGTTTGCGTTCTGCACAATTTCCCATAAACGCCACGACGCGATACTCCGTTGGGTGTCTGGGCGTCCGAGATAGCATGCACATCGCAATATCCGCAAAAAGCGTCCATGCAATAGCAGAGTTTGCTATAGTTACACGCTGTCTGCATATGCGAATAACAATAAATATCGTCTGCGTATAAAAAACAACCGAGCTCAGATTCACGACCCCCATGCAAAAAAAGTATACTCGTAAAAATATCGAAAATTATATTTTTCTTATACCACGTATACTTTGGACAAAAGATTTAATATATATGATATAAATTTTAGCATACTTACAAAGTATATACGGTGAAATACTAGTTCATATATCTTTTTGGTAAATCGAATATATTTTTTTGATATTTTTCATATAATTCTCAATGCATATATATTTTGAATACGGGAATATTAATTTATTTATTCATTCATTTATTTATTTGTAATAATATAATATTGATTTGTAATAATAAAATTATATTTTATTATTTGCTGACGATTTGCAAAGTTAAGTGACTCGCATTTGTAGTTCATTACATTAAACTTTTTATCGAAAGATCGGACTGCTGATGCAAATGTATTTTATACACTGAGGGTGTTTTTTGGGAGGTAAAAAATAAACCAAGTACGTTATTTATATATTTTTCGATATATCGAAAAAAATACTATTTCAGGATACTTTTTTCGATAAAGGGGAAAAGTGCTGGAGTTGGGGGATTTTGCTGATGCTCCGAATGGTAAATCACGTGAATATTATTAGTCGGAGACACCGAGGGCGGCAGAAACGCACGTGGAGTCGATGGGAATGGGAAGGGTGGACGAACGCGAGCGAGGAAACGCACGACGACAACGCCGACGACTTTACCGTACACCATTTATATGAAGGACGAGAATATACGACCCAGACTGACGCCATCCCCATTGATTCTCCCCAACAACCACAACACCCACCTCTTACATTGTATGTGATACTATTCCGGCAATGTGTGCGCATTTCTATCTCGTACCTTGCAGTTCGGATGAGCGGAGAACAGAAGTGTACACACGCATACATACATAGAGGGGAAACCGGGGTTTGTTGTGTCGGAGTCAAGATAAATGAAACGGCGTTAAAAAAATATTTTTTTTCTTCTGAAAAGCTCTTAGCTTATACGAACCTCGTTACCCAGAAACGATTGTAATCGAATGATGCTGCAATCGCACATATGACGTGGTATTTTTCTAATACACTTTTTATGTAATTGGCAATATCCAATATTTCGTCCGAGCCTACATTTGGCGAATATACGTTAAGTAAAATTTGATTCATTTTAAATGAATCCCATACTTGTTTCAAATGAAATTTCGTTTGTTTCTAAAAGATCCCACGTCTGTTTCAAATAAAATTTCGCTAAATACACGTTAGGAAAAATTAAGTTTTTTATTCCGCAAAAAATTTGATAGCGACTTCCAAATTATTTTTCTACGTACTCATGATTCCGGAGGATTTTTAAAAAGTACTTGGCCCTCCGTTCTGAGTTGCAAAATTTAATAAGCGATAACAGTGTGAAAAGTAACCCAACACACATAGATCCCATGTCTAATTCAAATAACCACGCCAGTCCGATTAATGTCTTGGAATTCGCAAAATAGATCAAAACCGATTCAACTAGCCCCGGTCTCCCGACTAGTAGAATATATGACGCGATGGAAAATACAAGGTACATGTTACATGAACTGAGTAATTTCTATACAGCGACGACGCAAGGTACGGGAGACTGCAAGTCCTGGGCGAAGTGAGACAGAGTTACGTCGTGTGTGCGGAAAGTAGACGAAACCGCGCTAACCCGCTACAAGCGTAACCTGATTACGTGCCTCGAAAGTAGAGTGCGAGAGAAAGAGAGAGAGAGAGGGAAAGAGAACACACGAAATGCAGAAAGGGAGATACGAGAGAAAGAGGCGGAAAACGAGCCAGTTAGAGAATCGAACAATTTGCCAGGAAGCCAGTTGTTGGCAATAACCCGTTCGTCTCCGTATAGTTGCGGTGTCGCGGGCAGCTTCTGCGGTTTCATTTGAACGAGAAAAGCGTGTAATTCCTTCGAATGACTGCATATATCGTTGCTGTTGGTGGAAGCACGGCAATAGACCGGCCAGGAAGTCATAGAATTTCACGCCGTGGTTTGCCACGAGCTGCATGCATTCCCTCGCCAATGAGAGAACGAGCGAAAATTAGAGACACCGAGAGCTTTATTCGTATGGCTATTAAATTATAGGGGCATAAGCAATCGAGCACGCGTGCAATTCGTGATAATAATACTCGCCTATAAACGATACACAATGAGCTGCGGAATTCACTATTCAAAGTGTGAGAAAACCCTCGTTGAGCCAGGCATTAAATGAGGGGCGCATTTTTTTTTTCATCATATGCTTTCTTCACCGGCATATAGACGTTCTTTTAATTAAAATAATATCTGTTATCACGCAGGCGGAAAAACGCGGGTGAGAATAAATTGTGAAATTATTATTGTCGAGTGGATACAGACGGAAAAATACGTGGAATGATTTTATTTTAACCAAGTATTTACCTGTACCAAGTATTTTATTGCAATGCAATTTGTTCGGGTTTAATAAATCCTATTTTGGTGAAAATAAATCTTTATTGGGATCATGTTAGAGGAATTAGAATTTTTTTAATTTGGAAAAATGAATTTATCGCGAAGACATGTTGTATTTTACATAAATAAATTTTATTTCGTGTGAAGAACTTTTATTCTTTTCATTATTTATCTGGTCAGAGAGGATAGTTATACTTCAGGGCATTTTTATTCAGGACAACTCTCAAACTCGGAAAGACCTGAAACTTTTTAAGCAGTACGTGAAAATTTTGTACTTACGGAAACGGATGAATTATGTAGTACATCGCGTTATAAGAAACGTAGCTATAACAAAGAGCTTGAGAGACTTAAAAGGTCTGACCACTTTAACCGGATGAGCGATGAGTTTCCCTTGAAAAAATTAATTGACGCGGTTAATGGTAGAAAAAGAACAAATCTTTTTAACGTCACGAAAAAGAGCGCGAATTTTTTTCAATGTATAATTCAGCTACGATAATGAATAACAAAATCGAAATTATGATTTCTTATGCATACATATGATATTTTTTCCACTTATCCGAATAAAAAAATCTAGAATCGATGTTTTTAAAAATCGTTTGTCAATTTAATAACCGTCATTACCAAGAAAATTTCATAAATTTTTTTCGGCATTTCTAAATGGAAACAGCGCGAGAGGATTTAAAAAAATAGTTCCAATGAAGCAGATATGTCGACAGTCATGCATATTAATGTGATACACATTCGACAAGGTGTCGACGATCGAAATATCCATAAATCACGTTGGAATTTCCACTTTAACTTCGATTTCCTTACGTCGCCAGACGGAGCAACAATAAAACTGGATATAACGGCTGAGAGATTCGTTCAACCTGGAATTCTCGAGTCCCACTTGAAATCGTTTCGTCGTATATGCGCGAGATCTTGAGCTTTTACAACCGATCCTTAACGTCGATCGATCACGTCGCACGAGAGACGACGAAAGCGGAATCTCAAGAACTGGTAACATACGTGACGCGTGCGTCCATCAGAGTTTACTCGCGTTCGCCTCATTATTTTTTTTTTTTCTCCCGGATGGCGTCTCCCAAGAGATAAAGTCGCGCAAACGCTCGCGATTTCATTCGATAACGCTTCGTCGGCAACGATTCCTTTGATTATTACAAACGTGCACTCCAGAACTTCTGCGTTTAACGCTGGAGTCTCCGGAACTTAACGCGATGTCGTAAAACGTTTTTTTTTTCTGTAAGTCTTATACGAGTCTCAAGTAAACTCTCTTGCTGTAAAGCACCTTTTTCAGTAACTCTCGAGGATCACTGTATTTTATTATAAATCTATGGAAATTAAGGTTTGGAAATTGTCATTGGATCGAATGTCCGGATTGTTACCGATTTTTTCTGCTCTGTTCTCGTGATTATACTGCTCTCAAGGTTCGCTTCTATTTATTTATGTTGTAAGAAAAAGTGGTACATTATTTTCGATTAATCGCTGCCTGCGGCAAAAGCCAACTAACGTTGCGCGCAATGTACGTTACTTTTTCATTCGGATGATTCAGCACATTGAATTTTCTGAAGCTATAAACCGTAATTATACAAGGATTTAAAGTTCGATGCTAAATTGTACTTTGTGAGGTAACTACGATAACGAAGGAAAATAATTCATTTCTATAATGTCGGAATATCCGCAAACGTGAAAGCCATTGTGGAAAAAAATTATCAAATGGCGAAAAAGGGCTCCAGCGGTTTTAAAACAAAAATTCAACAAAATGTCCTTTGAAAGTTTAGCTCAAATAATTTTTGTTCAGCATTCTTTCACAAGACTACTTTTGAATATTATCTCACGCGTAAAATAATGACTATACAAAGTTCACAGTCTGTATTTCCAAATGGATTGTTTCAAAGACGACATTTCGTCACTGCTGTTCAACATAACATTTCAGGAAATAAAATCTATAAAAAAATTTTATTTCCAGATCCGTGTAAAAGTTGGCTGCAATCTCAAAGTTGCAATTCTATGCACAGATGCATTGTCAACGACGTCGGTAGTTGCTTAAATTCCGTAATGGAGAGTCCTCTCCAGCGGAAAGGCAAAGAGCTATTGCGGAGAATGGTATAATGTTATCAGCACGTCGTAGAGAAAGCTTCTTCCACTCCCTGGAGCAAGTCTCTATTGCAGTGTGTCTATCGCGAGCTTTTTCGAAAAGACGAGACTGCATGGGTACACACAAGAGGGAAAGGAAAATGGAAATAGGTGCGCGAAGCAAGAGAGAGAGAATAGACAGTGAGAGGATTTACGTCCCGAGTATAGAGATACTCTCTCCCTCTTTCTTTTTCTCTCTCGCAACTCCTCACTCGAGGTTGCAGCTTTTATATTATCGTCGCTCACATTTTCCGTGGAGCACCGTGTGCGCACTGCATGTGTACAGATGTTCGCCACGCTCTGGAGCACCACGGGATACAGTCGCCGCGACGGCTTGTCGGAAACTCGTGAAAGAGAGAGGACGTGTGTTATAATTAGGCCACAATTAAGCTCGCGCGATGGGTGGCTCCGAAGTCGACGCTCCATGACCCAAACCCGGGCCACGTATTCACCTTCCAAGCGCGAGACTCGAGCGTAGTCGACAAAAGCTTTTACTCTGCCCTGTGGGTGTCACTCTATGGATCGAGCTTTCAATGCGCGTGGATATTGCTTATGACAGTTTACCATATAAGCCAATGGCTTTGTGGGATGCTATCAAAAACAGCGTCACGACAGGGTTAAGCGAAGGGAGGGGGGGGACAAGAGTTGGCTATTGGAAATAATCGTATAAAAAATCTGAAAAGATCAGTTAAAAGCCTTTCCTTTCACTCTTTGCAACGTATTTTGAAGCGAATAAAAGAATCGATTTTTCAGCACTGGCGATTTTCTAGAATAGCGATAAATAATTGGACAAAAAATCTATCACGATAGATTGTTGAGAATAGTATGCACAGCGCGTAAAAAAATTGACAAGTCGGAATATTGAAAATTGGAGCTGGTGATACGTTTTTTATATTAAAGTGATACTGTTTTTTTTTTTTTTTTTTCGTAATGTGAATTTAAATTAGCAGACATTAGGTTTTGTAATATACATAGTTCTGATTGGTATTTCCAGAGGTATGATTTTTTAAAAATTTATTTGGTATTATTTTAAAATGCAAACAACTCAAAGCGAGGCGCAAACATGTATGAAATTTAATTTTTTTTTTTTTTTAATTTCAGGATTGGTCCTCCAAATATGGAACGAAAATCTGGCCTTAAAATTTTTGGTGCTTTTTTTTTATTCGATTCACTATATTAAAATAAAGGACAATCCCAAATGTGAAGATAACGTTAAAATTTTTGTCGGAAATTTTCTGAATCTTCCGAAAAAAAATTTTTATATTCACACTCGACGACATTTCCAAAGTAAAAAATTTCAAAAACGATTTGAAAACCCTTTTCAATGCTTAGCCCGAGTTAAAAAAAAAATTTCATTTTTCGATAAGTTTAGAAAATTTGCCCCTACTTGATTTCTACCAGAAATTTTCATAAATCTGTAATATCGACGACCAGAAATAGTTCGGAGACTTTTGTACCAATTTATTTTTATCTTTCGTCTAGAGGCGAGAAGAGTATTTAATCTCTCGTCTCACCCTATATTGAGCTCACGATTCCCGCCTACACTGGACACATAGTTTTTCTGGTCATTTACGAAACACTTCGTTTCTGTTGATTTTGCAACTTCTTCAACACTTTTACGCCCTGTATTTAGGTGGGCCTTCAATTTATCGTGGGTTCTGAACTAGTAGCCCGCACAAAAAACACTTACAAGAAATCCATTGATGTTCGGTGGGAATCGAAGATTGGACCGCTGCGTGATTGTTCCGGATTCGACCCTTTTTATCACTGCCTGAATAGAGTACACGACTGCTCTTCAGTCTACTAGATTTATCTATTTATCCCATAAATAATATTATATCAATTATTCATCTAGAACTTTGTACACCTTACTAATAAGTAAATGTATGGAAAATTTGAAAAAAAAAAAAATAACCATGGATGCAGATAAGAAAAAGGTTCTTTACAGAAATTAATTGACAAATGCAACTATAATGAAAATAATCGACTATTACCTTTACCATTGTCCATATTTTTTATTTTTACAACATTTTTTAATGTATACAAGGAAATTGTACTTTTTGCAATATATGAACAAAAATTCAGTTATTCATTCTTTCAAAATCTGTACAAGAACAAAAATATTATTCATCCTCTCTCTGCATTTATAGAATAAAAACATAACCAAGATATTTCTACATATCGTTCGAGCGATTACGGCGAATCAGAATTTCAAATATTGCTCATCACTGCCAAAATGCACGATGCTTATGCGGTGCTTTGGAAATGATTTTTCTAGAGAATAGCAAAAACATCCCGCATGTTCGGCATCAATCTATTCGGCGAAAAGCGTACGCAGCGTGTAATGAATAGTTTTATGAATGAGCTCAGCTTTTTCGATCCCGACAGGCTTCGCGATGGAAGCAAGCACTGATGAGGAATGAGTGGAGGTTTGCTCTCTCTGGCTCGTATCGATCACTTTCACCGTTGCGTTGAAAGAGACCGATGATTCACGGGGCTAGAGATTCGAATTTGTCTCTCCCGGCCTTCTATAAACCTCTCCCAAGTTCAATGAACCCAAACCTTGCACCTTTCCCACTTCTTTCACAGGAGACGTACTGTACATTTCAACCATTGCACGGAGAGATTTTTTTGTGTTTTGATAACATGAAACGGTGACAAAAAAAATCATTTTCTTATGTTATCAAAAAATTTGTCAGCCGAACAATTTAATTTTCCAGCCAAATGTATCGATTTTTCTTGTTACCATTTAATGTTGTCACAACACAGGAATTTTTCTCCGTGTGGCATTGAATTGCAAAGAAATTTTCGTCGTAAAGAAATAATGATCAACAGTACTTTTCATAATACATAGACAAAAAGTGCTCATTCCGTGCCTCTCAAGTGTAACGAATGTAATCCTTTTCCGCAAGTGAGGCGGAAAAAATACAACGAATGCTTAAATTGCACCACTTACTTTTCCCGCACACTTTTTTTCTCTCTTGCAAAACAAAACCACTTTCAGCGTTGTGTTGAACGAAAACGATGATTCACGGTACGAGCGATTCGCAATTTGTCTCTCGTAGCCGTCTATACGCCTCTCCCAAGTTCATCGAACTCAAACCTTGCAAAGCTTTCTCGATTCCTCTTTACAAGACTTTCTTTTCATTCCAACCACTGGCACTCCTTCGATTCGCACGATTCTTTCTCGATCTCGTAGCGTTGCAAACAGCAGCACCGATCGTAAAGCCTTTCACACCTTCTCAGACTAGAGAGTAGCCTCGTTCCCTGCGGAGATCTCCACAATTCCGCCAACTTTTCTTTTCTTAAGAAAATAAAAGGCGAAAGAATGAAGAAGATCCCGGAAACGGCGGCTCCCGTTGTTTATACTCTCGGGCGGTGCTCGGAGCTATATGAGGCAACGTAAGTGTACAAAGTATTCTTTGTAATCTTTTTTTCCACATCCGCAGTGTTTCTTAAAATTAGCCGGATTTGGCTTCTATTTTAGAGCGTTTCTATTAATATTTTTTGAGTTTCAAATATTTTTCAAAGCAATTTTAGGTAAATTCACTCAGATCTTATTGTGAAAATTTAAATAGGAAAAATGCAAAGTACAACCTTGCCCATTTTTCATTAATTATTTTTGCTTTTAACAAAGCTACCTCTTAAAAAACTTGAGTTACACTTTAAGGTGTTCATTGCGAAAGCGATTTTTTCAAATATTCTTCCAGTGAAACGCTTTTTTTTTCGAAAGTCATAATGTATTTCCGTTTCCCTTTTGAGATTCGAGAATAATAATAATAAAAAAATGCAGCTCCAGAATCATAGCGAAATAAATATAAAAAAACTCGCGGAAAATACTGTCGAGTAGTAGTAAAATCAGCTTAATTGTGAGAAATGTCTGGGAGGGTCAGCAAAAGAAAAGTGGCTGAATTGACAGAGAATGCCTCATGTACTATATAATATAAGGTGTATACATGGCTATATATAAAGGGAGGAGAAAGGAAAACGGAAGCGGGTGTATAAGTAACATTCAGCTCGCGCGCGCACGCCGGAGAATAAACCGCAACGAAGGCACGAGCCGCGTTCAATGATCGTAAGAGAGATTGGACAGAGATTTACTCGCTGGCGGTTTGATTCGGGGAAGTTATCCGTATTTTCTCCCCACGTTTCAGAGGAGCTTGAGTCCAAGACAAAAAGATAAAAAGAGAACTGCGAACTTTAAATTTATAGGTGAATACGAGCTTGGCCATTTTTACAAATTCGTCTTCACTGATTATACATATTCCACATAATTAATATAAAATATATCAATTATTTCACCAAATATCGAGTGAAAATCTGGCCTTTAAATTTTTGGTGGTCAAGTTAAGCATTTGGCATTCTTAGGCCAATTTTCAGAACTCTGAACGCTGAAAAACAAAAAAATGAAGAAAGTGGAGTAACCGCCAAAAAGGGCTTTCAAAATTTCTTCGTTTAACTTTGTGACCTTGAAAATGGCGTCAAATGTTAACATACATACATATTTTATTCAAAAATTTCCGAGAAAAATATTACTATGGATTTTCCTGATCACATTCGGTAAGACGTTTAAATTTTAAGTTCAAATTTCCCGTTGACGACTGAAATAGGCGATTTCCTTTGGAAATGTTGAGCGAAACATTTTTAATTCGGGCTTTTTCTTTATTTCAGTATAGTGAATCGAAACACGAAAGAAAAGAGCACCAAAAATTGGAAATCCAGATTTTCGTTCGATAACTGTATTTATTTAAACACGAATATAATATACATATAGAATTCAGAACTCCTTCGGCAGTTATTAGAACTGAATTCATGTTTAGAATATTTTTTAAATATTACTAAAATTTCACACGGTAATTTGTAGTTATGGTTTAATACTCGTCTGGACTATCACGATTTCTCTCAGTGTACGTAGTCGAGTCTCTCATCTCATGAATTTATTCACAGAACAGGAAATAGGAGGACGCGAAAAGGAAAAAGAGCGCGAGAGCCGAGTTAAAGGGTTCGCAACCTTTGAATGGAAGCAGCGGTGCAGAGAGAGGGAAGAGGAAAGGGAAAGGGGGAAGAAAAGCAGAGACAGAGACAATAGGTCTGTCGGTTTCTTTGTCTCCCATTGGACAAAATTAATGGCCGTCAGAGCGCGTGAAAGTCGAGGAGATTCGTGAAAAATACGATGAGACAAAGCGACTTTCGGTTGATTCTGATTCCAGAATCCACAGATCAGACTTCCGGTCGAATAAATCTGACTCGATTTTTTTTTCCTTCGGAATATCGAATTTTCCTCATCACTATCGTTCAGAAATCGTATATTCCGCTTCTATAAATACCTGTTTCATCCCTTTCCAATATTACGAAAAAAGTGAAAGTGCTTCGAAGAAGCCTCAGTTGAACGGAGTCGAAGAACTTCACTCACTCCATTTATCTCATGAATATATTTCCAGAGCAGGAAATAGAAGGATGCAAACAAGAGAAAGAAGCGTGATAGCCCGACTAAAGGGTTCGCAACCTTTGAATGCGGAAGTGGAGGATGAGGGGAGGAGGGAGAGGAAGAAAGAAGAAAAGCAGAGCCGGTAAAAGCGGTAGATCTGTCGATTCCTTTATCTCCCATTGAAAATAATGAATGGCCGTCAGTGCGAACGAAAATCAATGAGAATTAAAAAAACAATACGATGAGAAAAGCGAGTGATGTCAGAGAGAAAAGAAGGGGAAAAAAAAGGTAAAAGTGGACGTGTCAAGCGTCCATTAATTTTCCACTCCGGGATTCGATTCGTTTTGGCGCTCACGTTTCGAGGACCGAAGAGTGTAATGTACGATCGGGCGCAACGTCAACACGGAAATTCCGTAGGAAATCGATTTCTATTTTCAAACAAACACACCAGCTGCAAAACGCCGTTTCCCATGTGGTTTTGTGTGAGTGCGCTGTGCGCGGCCAGGAAACATCCGCTCGGCGATTTCGCTTGACGATTGTTCCGGAAAATCAAAAATGTACCGGACGTGCTTTCCATCGGGAGCGGAAACTCCTATATGTGCGCGTACCAATTGATGTGGAACGCCAAGCTTCGAAAGACTCGAAAGGATGTTCCTTAAAAGCCAATGGGAGCTCGGGAGTGATACAGGCGGAAAGATCTGTGCGGAGATTCATCTTTTGAGTCTCTAGTTTCGATACCGAGTGGCAATGAAGGACGCGCTGAGCTATAGAGATGAGTAGTGGAGCCGAGCGTGGTTTCCCGCTCGTCAAATAAACAAGCAGACCGCACAGTATGCATACTGCTGCTTCTACTGCTGCTGCTGCCGTTGCTGCGAACACGCTGGATGTGACGGCTGTCCGACGGCGAGAGCGAGAGAAAGAATTAATGAATGAGGGAGATTGGCTCGTGGATGTCAAAAACAAGAATCACTGTTGTTTATTTCTGTTCTATTTAATGACAATAAAAATTGTGAGTGCATTTGCGTGTACTCGCGATAATCCTCTCTGAAAAAGACATGGCACATCGAAAGTCAAAGTATCGAAGACCGAAGGCACCTTTCTAGCATTTTGATTGGTCGGCGATGACTTTGACTCAAAGCCAACTTCAGACTGTCATAATTACTGGAAAATCACGCGTGGCGCGCTTTTCGAATTGCTGTTTTTTCGCAGTTGTGAAATAGAATATATTTTTCTTACGAATAAAGATTTTTTTTCCTTTTCTTTCTACAATTTTTTTTTTTTTTTTTTTTTTTTTTTGTAGAAAAAGACACATTAAAAAAAAGGCACATTAAAAGTGGATGCTATCGATACACTGGAGCAGAAATAGAGTCACTTGAAAAATACTATAGGCAAATCCGCAACTATTGATTTTTGTATGAGTTGAGAACACATGCTTTAATAGAAATTATCCTCCATAATGATTACTTAATGCATATTGAATGTAAAAAAAATGTGTTCGAGAACACATTTTTGAAAAATCCTCGTTAAAGATGTTTTCACATAAGACATTGTATAGTTGTGGCGTTATGCAACTAATGATATTTTGAATTTAAATGATTGAAAAGAAAATGAGGATAGTGTCGGGTAAAAATAAAAGTTGTAGTCAAATGAAGAAATCATCAAAGCAATATTAATTTAAAGTAGTATTCTGGCAACTTGCACGTTTTTTCACGTCTCCATCGGGAATTTTTATTGGTGTAAAAATAAAATTCAATAGTTTTGTTGTTTTAGTATATTATTATAAAACCCTAAAGGATACAAAAAAAAAGTATTTAATTTTACAACGTTTTTTAGGCGTCTAATTTGACCAATAATAATAATAAAACGTTATAAAATTGAGACAAAACATTTAGTTGTTGTCTTCTTCGGATGTCAGTAATAACATATTAAAAAAGCAAGACGATTGAATTCCATTTTACCATGAAAAAGATAATTCCAGATAAAGACGTAAAAAACCGTGCCAAGTTACGAGACTACTAATTTCTTCAACTTTCTAACGTGACTATAATAGATAAATAATAATGTTTCCAGATACGAATATGGTTATATTTTTGAAAACGTGAATGTCTTTACGTGTTTCAGTCATTCGCTGGACGCTACCATGACAGGAACGTACAGGAGATCGGTGAGTACAGGTAGAGTACACAAATTGCATTACGTCCTCGCTTTGCCTCTCTCTGCCACTCCGCGCAACACTGCATCATACTTGCATGCACGAGGCCAGCATGCATCATAGTCGTCGTTCCATTTTACTCTCCCGGTGTATAACGCAGTCGCCACCCCCTCGAATTATATTTCCATCCGTATCTCGCTTCCCCATTTCCGCACATTGGCAGCGCGTAATTAATGATTTTAGCCCATGCTCGCTTTTAATCGAATCGTGAGTGCCTGCGGTGTTACAAAATTTCGGTTAATATCAAGAACTTTTGTCTGTTCCAATATAATTATGACAATTACTTCACGTAATCATCGTAATTTCCGTAAGCCTCCCAAAGCCGAAATGTACAACTTTGGAATGGAAAAACTTAGAAAATACTTTTTAAATAATTATGACTAATTATCCCCGACTCTCTTTTTTTGGGCGGTCATTCATCCATTTAGTCGAATCATCATTTCTTACCGAATTCGGGTAGCAGTAATAAATAAATCGGAAATACTTTTAACAACAAATAACGACGAAATTTTTTTTTAAATTCTAGAATGTTGACATTTTTGCGATATTTAAATAATCCTTGAGGATAATTCTTCGTTTACAAAAAGTTCTAATATCAAATGGTGGTCAAAATCGATAATCATGAATTCATGAACGAATTTCAACAACCTTTTAAATATGGAAAAAAAATATTTTCTCGAATCTTCACGCACATATATTTATGTTTCTCATTCAAGTAAGTTTGAATGTATATTTTCAACCAGAATTCCTAGATGAGGAATGCATTTGAAATTCTTTTTCATCCGATTGGTTGCCATCGGCTTCGACTTTAAGAGCTGATGGGGAAAAAATTATTGTACACTAGATTCCCTACATTCCGGAGTCGGCATGCAGCACCGAGGAAAAGAGACAGAGCGAGAGAGAGAGGGGGAGAAAAAGGAGGACATACCAACATGTCCATTGCACTTCCACGTCGGAATTGCATTGAAATGGTGGAAAAAAGTTATCATCCCTTTTTTTTCTAGTATGGAAGACATAAACGTGAACGGTATTTATCGAAAAAATATCTCTATGGCGTTCGCGAAGCAATCTGATATTCGTGGAATTCTCGTCTGGTGTACGATATCAGCAATATTTTCCTTTATCTTACAGAACACATAGTGCATTCGATATTTCGGTATGCTAACAACAGTAGAGCTTCGGGAATACAGAATAGATGTAGACGATATTTGTATAGATGATTTTTCCCGCCCCTACCGATCGCTGAAAAGACTCCCACGTCTCTGTATATCTATCTCGTGCGGTATTCAAAATCGCGCCCCATTTTTCACTGTCCATTCTCTCTTAACCCGCTCGGAGATCCCGGGTCGACGCTATTCGCTCCGCGAATCCCACCAGCCACCATCGATGCCCGGGTTTATACAGACTTCCGATCAATTTCTTTTCGAAGGGAGCTTTAAGGCTCTCCCACCGTTCTCCCTGCTCTACGCTCACTGAAAGCAGCACTGAGAACTTTTCAACTTTTTTTTCTCATCATCCATCTCTGCCAAAACACCAGCGGTTTCGTTTTTGTGGAACACCCAATGAAATGTCATTTTATGTGCAAATTGGATAACTTATTAATCTGTGCTTAGGGTAGATATATCGTTTCCCTTCGTCTTTGGACCTTGGCCTCAAAATTTGAAAGAACAATATAAGGGGTATTCCATTGCAAATTTTTATTCTTTATTTTTTTCAAGTGACTTATCCAATGCCGTAATTTGAAAATGTGAAAAATCCTTTGTCGACTATAAAAATTATCTAGTTCATAGCCAAGGAGACAAGATTTTTCTTCTTATAATTTTTTGAACTTTTTTGATTTAAAAAATTATTCAAAAAAAGAATGAAAGAAGAATCAATCTATTACAGGCAACTGATCAAACGTTTATTTATGCAGGACTGAATTTTGTAGAATTTCCTCAGGATTTTCGGAATTTTCCGGATTTTTCCAATCTAAGATTGTATTCCAGCACCATACAAGATAAATTCTAGCATCAGCATGCCATAATTTAAGAATCTGAAAGGATTTTGAAACTTGTCTAACATTTCTGTATGTATACAAAAATGTTCATGTTGTCCATATTAGATTTTTTTCTATTCTTTTTTTCAAATAAAAAAAGCATAAAAAACCATAAGAAGAAAAGACTTGCTCACTTCGGCTATAAGCTAGAAAATTTTGATATCCATCAAAGAGTTTTTTAGAATTTTTTTCAGATTTTCAATCTATAGCATTTGATATGACACTTTAAAACAATTATTACAAAAAAAATTGCATAGAAAATTTTTGAAAAAGATGAAATTATGGTGCATTTGAGAGCCCAACAATCCTACAAAAAATAAGGAGCCAAATCCGGGAGGTTGAAGGTCAAAATCGAAATAAAATGCGCCATAAACATTCTTGAATTATGAAAAAATCGAGTGGATAATCGTGTCAACTTTTATGAATACTGTTGAAGCATCAACATGTGAAAAAGGGTCAGCAATAGTTTGAAATTCATTATCGAGAAAATGCCCACATTTGATGGAATGGCTACAATTAGTGCATCTACTCTATTATATACTGTTTTACTTGCGTGCCAAATTCCTCGACAATTGTTTGAAGACTTCGTGAGTCATAGTTAATTGAAACTTCAAAGCTCTGCACACACACACACACACACACATGCTCGCGGAAATTTGTTCTAAACTACGTTTCTCGACTATTATTGTGATTTTGGTATTATCATATTCACGGGAATAATTTGTACCTGAAGAGTCGACTGCAATTGGATTCTTGATCAAACAATGTGCAGCATCTCGTAGATACACATTTATTCCCAAATCAAACTCAACTCGACAAACACAAGTTAAGTTTGTCTCTCGAGCAGAGAACTTTAATGGTATCTTTAACCATGGAGTATAAAGCGGTTGCAATTCGCTCAACGTCGTATCGGAGTCGATTGCATCGACAAAACTATCAAGCCCAAGTGCGGAAGACGCGGTGAAGTGCCATTGGTATCGCTTTCCACCGGAGCACATAGAAAAGCATATCCTCGAGTTGGCTGTATCAGAAACAGCATTACTGTGTATCAGCGACGTTATACCGAAAGCGTATCTCCGGGTCTTGCGAGTCTGTGGACGTCACGTTTGCATATTGGATTTTCACGTCCCAATATCCGGCAAAATGTGCGGATTTCTCAAGTGAGAATCGTCCTCCCTCAACTCCTACACTCATGTTGAGTCCTCCGTTAAGTCCATCGACACACTCGTTCTCTGCACTGACAGAAAAATATAATTAAACATCCTGCATTTTAAAATAAAAAATCTACTGTTGGATATTCGATTGCCTGAGTTAACATGATTTTCAAATTAAACATGCCCGATTAATTTTCATTAACTATCAATTAAAATATATATTAAATCCGTACAATAACTTACTTATTAGACTCAACTAAATATTTAGGAGTTCAATTGCACTGGTTTTTTTTTTTTAATTCATTATATTGGGGGTTTGACATCACGTACACTGTAAAAAATTCAAGTAAAGAGAATACACAAAAATTTTATACTAAATTTGCTTTACAAAATTGCTGATTCGTAATGCTTGTTATGCGTTTCGTAAGATTATAATGTACGGTTGATAAAAAAAGAAAATTTCCTTAAAATAGCAAGATACTTGTATAAATTATGTATATATCGAATGAATGATTTGATGTATTGTTTTTTTTTCTCTCACAGTGTGCGCACTCGAGATCTCGTTAGTCGTATTTCGCAGGGACGATAAGGCGAACGACGGAACGATCGAGTTAGCACTCGTCGTTGGTGTCGGCTGATAATCCGATTGATTCCCGACAAACTTTCCAACGACTGTAAGACTCAATCTCTCGCTCTTCATACATTGAGCGTATTTGCACCGACTGTAGAAACGTGCCCTCTGCTATTTCAGCGAATTATACAGTCAACAGACTTCTCGCTGTATAGGACCAATAGAAGTACGTCGTTCTTGCTGGAATTCTCCATGAGAATGCCAAATGAAGCGAGTTGAGGTAGTTTCAACGGCAAATAGTTTCTCACTTAGAGCCATTTCGCTTCTATTGACTTAAACTACCGAGTTCAGTAAGCTTAAGTTTTCTCTGAATTATTGAACTTTTGAGCTCTCAATCAAGAGAGAAAGTTGAAACCGATCGTTTTTCTTCGAGTTTTCCTTTAAAAAAAAGTGGCAATTAATACTTACTTACTTTGTGTACTTTCTTAAATGGATGGCTTAATAATTCTCAAAATTTTTCTTCTTCTGGGAATTTGTCTACTACTTCTTGCGTTATTCGCTCGAGCAAATTCTTTTTTTCAATAAGCTAACGGTATTTTTAGTTAATTCGGAATTTTTGTATATACTAGATACTGAATTTTTGTGATTTTTTAATTTTTAAGTTAACAGAACACAATTCTATCACTCTTTTAGCAAAAGATTTGTTGGGACAACTGGAGAAAAAAAATCGAACGAATCTAAGATTTTTACTGAAAGATGTGGAACGGACATACAAATATCGAATAAGAACTACTTTTTCCCAAAAAATTACATACTTTTTTTTTGCACATAAATCCATAAATTTGTCTACTGTTACAAAAATAATTTAAAAAATATTTCGTTCTCATTGCGAATATATTCGCAATGTACATTTCTAATTTGCGTGAAAGCAGGCCCGCAGAAAGAAAGAATTGGCACACGTTGCTTGGTCCTCAGTATTGCAACAAATGTGACAAAAATGCCGAGAATTTGTTAGTATTTGCTGCGGGGAGAATATCGATATTTCTGCTCTTCTTTTCATCTTTGTGTGAGTGTCTCTGTGGTGTTCACAGTGAAACCGAGTGAACTGAGAAGCAACAGCAGTAGCAGGGTCAAACGCGAAAGATCGTGAGTTCCGTAGCTTCAAGCACTCGACTCAACTCCGCGCGTTGCCTCCGTTCGGTACGTTACTACTTTGACCGGTGTAGCGAACTGTGCTATAGCTCACTTGCTTCCTCAAGTACTACTTTTGCACCGGGCCATAGAACATCAGTGGCAATGGCCACGCTACTGAGTCACTGAGTAATAAAAGGGTAGAAAGTGGAAAACGAAAACATATACGGGGTGTCGCGACGGATGTGGTCGTATTCCCTCTATTTTATTTCGCTGAACTTTCGTTCGTGTAAAAATTTTATGTGCCAGCGGAGAAGGAAACAAGAATGCAAAGTAGAACCTTGCACATTGCTTCCAATTTTTTTTTCGCTTTTCCAAAACTACCTCTAAGAAGAAGAATGTTAAGGGACCTGGGTCACCTAAAAGAAGGCTTAAGAAAAAAAATTCTGGATAATTTCTTTCTCTTGAAAAATGTCAAACTTAAACTTCATAAAGACATGCCAAGCATATAATGCTGCAATTCTGTAAAGACGTACAGTGCGACAAAATAAAATCATCCATAGACTCTTCGCAGGCTGCGGAAAAAAAATCCTCATGCTCGGACCGGGAATCACTTTTTGAAAAATAAAACTCCAGAGCTTCGCATCCATAACACTAGATTGAGTGAAAAAAACTATGCCAAGTGAAAAATGTTATTTCTTCTCGCAGCATTCTTGTGAAGTACATTCCAACCGAGAAGTACTCACGTTAAACGAAATGAAACCATAAAAAAAGAAATTCGTACACTGGTTAGATAATAAAAAATGCACCAAATGAAAAAAGTTATATTTCTTTCCACAAAATTCCGGTGAACTGCGTGTTTGAAAGGAATTGCCGATTTTTATTGTTTCTTATCCATTAATGAAATGCATTTTACAATTCTTGTCTTAATGAGAGATTACGTCCTCACACAATAATTGACAAAGCACAGTCAATAAAAGAAATGTTGTAAAATCGAAATCATACTCTCCTAAATAATATATATTTTTAAAAAATCGCCGTTAATTCAAGCTGTAAAAAAATCCTGTTGACTATTCGATATAATCACAATTCATATTTGAAAAATGCTGCATACAATCTGAACTTCAGATACATCTAGACCCTTATAGAAAAAAACTACTAGATAGTTATTATTAATTTTTAATAGCTAGAACCATCGATACTAATCAGAATATATTAGTTTTTATATCTACTATTAGTTACATAATAGGTATACAATAATATCTTGGCGACTTTAATTTTTTTTTCTGTGCGGGGAAGTTTCAAGCGTTTGAAAGATGAGCTTTTCAGCGTTTAAAACTGTGCCGTTCTGATAGCTCTAAAACGGTACACACTAATTAAAGCTAGAGTCAAGCCTCTTGTGCGATGTGTGCCATTCCACTTAGATCCCGGACAATATGGTTGCCAATCAGCGATGTGGTTGAGGTGCACTATCCTGCAGGTTGAGTGCAAACAGATCGTTAATCGTCGGCTCACGGCTCGCACACGTTAATTGCTGCTTACATTACAAGGTGGCGTTGTGCGGGCAACACTGATGAACAAGACATTGAATCAGAAAGCGAAGCTTCACGATTATGAAGTACAGGATAGAAAAATAACTAGAATGATTTTCGAATAATTGAAATTGTAAAATATCAAAATGGTGTGGAATGGTTTAACCACGAAAAAAGTCACCTAGACTGATCAAAAATACTTATAATTGAGTAGTTAACATGATCATCTCGATTTCTCTTAGTTTAATGTTTTTTTTTTCATTAGTTGCCCCAAATTAGCAAGCACAATTTGAATTTGAACAATTGAACAATTTGAATTTTCTAAGTGAATTTATCCTGGTAGCAAATAATTGATTGGGTTATAAAATCAAACGAGATCTACGTTTTTTGTTTCCTTAGCAAATGCTTGTCTGTTAATTACAACTGCAAATTAGATGTCACAAGTGAACATGGCTGGGACAGCAAAAAAACTGTCGAACGAATAAAGTTTAAGTGTTTTACAAATATAATTTTTCTCCGTGTACAGGACGTGCGTTTGATATACTGTAAATTCAATGTATGTGTGATGAAATAATGATTATTTTATATTAAAAAGGCGATTTTTTTTTAACGAATTCAGTAGAATTGTATATCAATTTTACGTTACACTGGTTGTACTAAGATTTTTATAATCATTTCCGTAAAAGTGCCTCATCTACATGTTTAGTAATGTAACTACACTTTCTACACTGTGTAGTAATTTCACCTAAATTTTTTTTAACGCTGTATAGAACTATGATTTCTTACACTCCAAGCACAGTGAACGCACTCGTCCGCAAAGAGAGTCGTAGCAACTGCAGTTAACCCCTCGACTCGAATCTATTTTACTCACTCCAGCGCTTTTTCCCTCTGGCTTCCGGTCAGACAATGCGGAAGATAAACTCTCCGCGCGATAAGCTATTACAGACTCTCCCCTTCTTCGGGTAACAACTGTGTTTTAATCCAGTCTGAAGACTCGAGACAAGACAGGCTTGAGCTGCTTTTGCTTCGCACTGTTTCTGTCGTCGTAACCAAATTGAGTAACGTAGCTTGGGAAAACGACTTTTACCGTACAAAAACTGTAGAATTAAATGTCGGGGGTTTAATAAGTTTTTTTTTAATTCTTAAAGCTTCTGGAGCGCTGAAGTGAATGGCTCCGACGATATAATCAAGAGTGGTTAATGTACCAGCAAGCGATAGAAAGTATAATTTCTTTTTTGTAATTACCCATATGAAAGGAATTTCCACCGGGAAAAACAAGATTCGTTTATTCGAATGAAAGTAAATTTTAATTCAAAAACGTATTATCGAGATTGTGTTTGAGAAAATTGCTTTATTCAACTTTGATTTCTAGAGAATGCATCTTTTAAATTCCTTCGTATACAGATGATTTTCTTAATTAGGTTTACTATTCACTAATCCTTTATTTATATTGGCAAATGGATAATGAGAGGAAAATTTTATACTTTTTCCGACGACTTCTATATGAATTATTCAAAATCAATTTAACCCATTTTTACTTCGAATATAAAAATATCGGGTATTTATACAGATCATGTTGGAAAACAAGGAAAATCATTATTTCTCTTACGCTGCTTTCGTCACGGGCTTAAAAAGAGGACTTTTCGTGCATGTGTTACAAAAGTTGTTTTTCTGCCCTCATCGTCTTCTGCCCCATTAGGGATTGAAAGAAAGGTTTTCAACTTACACTTTTTATACTAAATGCAGATTTCAAAAACAACCAATCGACAGGTATTTGTAGAATTTTTTTAAATAATTTTTCCAAAACTCACTCACGTCTTAACGTTGTTCGAAATGGGTTTTAGCAATTTTTATTTGTCTGTTACTTTTCGTTCTCGTTGATTCTGCCAGTGCAATGGAATTAAATAGTATGATTCAGAAAAAGTGCTTTTGTCAGGAAAAACGTAGAATCGAAAGTAAAGAATTCAATCGGTTTATCGAATCTTTAAAGTCCTCTTTTGAAGTAAATAGTTCGTCGATTTAAGCCAGACGGGTTAATGATCCAGCGAGCGATAGAGAGTTCCATTTCTTTGTTTTAATTGCCGATATAAAAGAGCGCTCGTTTCACGGTTCTGCATCGTCTCTCACACTAATCGTAGGCTTACACGAACGAACTAATTGCTACTTAAATTCTTCGGGATGTGGTGGGCTCGGCTTTGCTCGCTTGCCTTCACTGTCCGACCACACGACGATTTATTCCACTGGAAGAGCCTAATGCGTTTGCAAACGTAGAGTTGACTTTATGCACACACATAAGTTGACTCTATATTGAAGTTAGTTTGATTTCGATTTATCGTCGGACAATAGAAAAGTAAAATGGATTTTTGTATTGCCGTTTCTGTTAAAGCAATTTTTCAGTAATGATTTTCAGAAGTGATTTCAAGATCCTAATTTTTAATTTCGACGATGGCATCTTATAAAAATTTACGAAATACAAATATTCACCGAAGAGAATCTACTCCAATCTTCACTGTAGTTTGTACAGCTGATTTTGTTCGATCGATTCTTTAGCGATAATTTTCAGAAGTGACTGAAATATACGATTTTTTATTTTGAGCATAGCATCTCTTCAAAAGTAACGAAATACAAATATTCCCAGAAGAGAATCTCCTCTAATCTCCATCACAATTATCTACATATGCGTCGAGGCGAGAATTCCTCTAATTAAAGTTTGCCTGGAGGTTCTTAATGCAGAGCGAAGCGAAGTCAAGCGATAAAAGCGCCGCATAGTTATTCGAGCGAGGAGGAAGTTGAGTTGATCCTTGGGTTCTTCCTTTTCTCTTCGGTTTTCCTATAGAACCCTATAACCGATTATGTCCTGTCGAGCGAGAGCTGTGTCTCCTCTCTCCTTCCTCGATTCGCCGTCATTCCCTTGACGCCCCCGCGCGTTCATTAAATTAACGCCACCGCCAGCATCGACATCCGGTAAAAGGTGGAGGATGAAGCAAATCTTGCTACGAATTTCCGTACCGACCTTTCACCGTTTTATCACAACGGAACGTATAACCGTGGCGAGCTTTTACGCACGCTCTTCATAAACTCACCTGTAATTTATTACCGGGTGGATTTACCTATAGGTCAGGTAGATCTAAATTTTTTCATTCTGGTTTATTGTATTTTTTGCCTCTTCATAGAGGAGACTTTGGATTCATGGAAACATTTTTTCGAGATTTTTATGTCAAGACACTCAAAATAGGCCAAAACGTCGAGAAAGGTGATTCATTTATTTATTTATTTGTTTATTTATTTGTTTATTTATTTGTTACATTGGACGGAACAAGCACTTGAGAACAATGGCAGAAACTTTAAAGTACATCATATTAACGAAAAATATTTACATCGCTTCTCCAGCCGAAACATAATTATCCCCAGAATGTGATAATTGTGAGAAAGGGCGATTGAAAAAATGATGTACACAAAATGTCCGTATGTATGTATGTGTGTGTGTATCCAATTTGGAAAATTCAAACGCTTGTAACTCGAGAACCATTTTAACTACCGAGCTCAATTTTGGCACACAACTGGAGGAGCAGCTCCTTTTAAATTGCTATAATTGGTGACTGAATCCATGGAAAAATTTACGATGCGAAAAATTTTCGATGTGTAGGTTCTACTTTTTAATTTAATTATTTTCAGACGATGTTTAAATCTGGTCCGGAAAGTTAGGTTTCGAAAAAAAATAAAAATGTTTCATGACAAAATAAAATGCGAATAAAAATGAGCTTTCAATCAACGCGGCTCTCTTCAGAAGTAATATCTTAAACGAATCCAAGTTTAGGCGGGACAACAAACTTAATAAAGTGATTCATTTCAAAACTGACCGCTAATTTCGATCGAACTGCACTTTCCCCACTTCACCTGCCATTAATTTCCTCAGAACTATAAAATCCCGTTCAGCCTTGAGATGACATCAACATGATTAAATTTTAGAAAACTTCTATCTCGATATGTTCTTTACGAAAACTTTTTGGCGGCAAACTTTTCGATGCCTAGGGCGGCTAAAAATATAAATTCGCCCCTGGTATTATTGCTATCAAGATCTCTCGCACCTACTTGAGCAATAGACTAACATCGTATGCCACCGAATAGTGTCGAGGTACATGAGAAAAGCTATTTACCGAATTAAAGTAGCATTCCGGATAGAAATATATACAGAAGCAGTGGGGACTCTCCATCGAAAGTCCAAGCGGTCGAAAAGGCTCGCTGGCTATTCCATCGCTCGCTAGAGACTCGTTAAAAGTTGGCGGTTCGCCGAAAGCCCTCGGATTGCGAGCGTTCCTGCACGGGTTCTCCACTGGCCGGCATAAAGGCCCTCGCTCGTCAAGATAAAGCCGCCGGAATCAGGTATGATGGAATCGCGATTCAAAAGAAACTCGTAAAACAGTTGATACAATTATTCTACTTTTTTAGTGGTGCTTTAAACTCGCGAAGCACGATCTTCAAGCGAATTTGTGGAATTTTAAGAGATTCAACTTTCGAATCGTGCTCACGTAAGCAAAATTGACCGAACGTTCGTAAATTCTCGTGGTTATATAATGTTTATTTGATTTTGCTTCCTCATAGAAAAAGAGGTTTTAGTGCAAAAAAAATCGAGATTTCTATCTCAAGCCACTCAAAATCGAATAAGACGTCTAGAACAGTGGTCGAGAAAAATGTGCGTATGTATATAACGTCGATAATTGACATTATGCCATTGAGGTCTTCAAAATCTTATGACAAGTGAAAAATGTTACTTTTGACGTCACACCTCTCTTTTTGTACGTCTTTACGAGATTGCAAAATCATACATTTTTTTATGTATTTGATGAGGTGCTTAACACATTACATTTTCAAAAGAGAGATATCATTTTATTTTTTATTATCCAAACATACGTTTACAATGTACATTTGGTAATGACGTTCAATGTTAAACGTCCGCTTCTTCCGATACGTTACCTAAAATGTGATGAATAGAAGAAAATAAAAATATTCTCGTCAACAACCTGATCTCATTAATTACCACTTTACCGGTAATTCTTCTTCCTGTATACAAAAAAATTCATAGAATAAATTTGTGGATTCGTGTAAAATGTGGTTGAAAGTTATTTCCTATGTACGACATAAACATCGTAGATTCTGATCGCTCGCGAAATAGGTAAAGCGCCTATATTAAGACATGGTCTAAGGTCTGGTGGTTACTAGCCTCAACATCCGTCCTCGGCACATCGTCCAAATTCGGTTAAGCCCGCAGGGTAAGTTCGACAAGCTGTTTGGATTGCGCGCATCTGGCGATGATTTACTCTCTCAGCCATGCGCCAGCCGCGGTGTTAACCACGGGCACAAGTGAGCGCAACCAGATCCATGGAACATTCTTCCGTGTCGGTGGATACACGGAGTTCTTAAAGCCATGGCCGAAAACGCCCGATACTTATTCATTGACGCGTGAGTTTCATGAAAAGTTGAAAGAGCCAGTAAAAATATCTTGTGTATACCGAGAAAAGTATCAAAAGCGAGAGGAAGACAGGGGCGGCGGTATCTGGAAAACAGCGATATTCAAGCCCACGTCTCTTGCTCTTTCTCGCTTGAGCAGGGACGATGATTTATTGGCCGATCGGCGACGTGGGAGGGATATTGGAGCGCGAAAGGCTGCCAGCAACCGCGACGCCAGTGTTCTCCATAGTGTAGTTTACGTGGTACACATCCGGCCTGGCTATGGAAGCTGGAGTAACGAGTTTTTCAACAAAATCTTCACCAGCAACCAACTATAGAGTGTTGCCACTTTTTTTTTCACTATAAGTGCTTGTAATGTGTTGAAAGTGTGCTCATCAAAGCAGGATTAACACACAAAAGCTCAAGAGGATTATTTTTAACGATGGACTGAGAAGAAAAAAGCACAAGATCGTAGTCTGGTAACTCTCGGTTCGATCTCATGTTTTTTTCAAGAGATACCGCGGTGTTTAGCTGCTAAAATGTTGTGTTATGGTGTTAGATTTTTAACCCTTCAATAGCTAAGCCGCTTTCCGACTGAATATTTTTCTCTCCTTTACCTTGGTCACTTTTCCGAAAGTGAAAGTGGACATATCAGACATATTATACTTTTGAAGATTTTGTTAAAAATATGATCTTCGCAGTGCGACCCATGATTTTTATATTCTTGTCACAGACAGTTTTTTACAACAGATCATTTTTATTTTTCAACGTTTCGTCAATCTGAATATTGAGACAATTTTTACGTCTGGTTTGAAAAATCACATGTCGAGTAATAGCATGTTTCAGGCTGACAAGGAAGTCGACAGGATTTTTTTCGGCCGCTCAATAGCCCACACGGAAAAAACGACTTCGTTGCGGTAACGAAAAAATATTTGGCCCTAACCAAGTGACTTAGTGCTCTGAGAGACAGACAATTATTTAGTTAAATCAACTATTTTCAGGTGGTTAGCTCTGATCGTTGCTTAAACTAAATAGTTAGTTGAGCCAACTACTATTTTGGCCCTAACTGTCGTCCTTAGTTGGATCACGAATAAAATTCGTTCTGTGACATATTTAAGTCAACTAAGTCGGAATGGTAAATGTGACTAATATCAGGTCGTTCCACCGACTAACCAATGGTTGTGGCAACAAACTTTCATTCAACTGATGAATAGTTAGTCAGCCCAACGAAGCCGTTTTTTCCGTGCACACCGGCGAAAAAACATAGTAGAACAGTAGGTTCAACCTATACCGATATAATTCCCAGAGAAACGATCATATCGATTGATACTGGATACCATGCATTTGACTAGTTGAGCTATTATTATGTTTCCAGCTATTATTTCTTGTCATTGTCGTAACTGTAAGATATAAAAGTTCCTCCTCCCATCTATACCATATGGTCAAAGTATGATATTGTTGCTCCAACATTTAGATACAATTTCCTCTCAACGCCCCACAAAACACACCCGCAAACACATAAGTACATTCACACACATACACGGATTTCTCAACCCCATTCCTCAGCATTTTCCCCAATTTTAGGTAACGTGATATAAAAAATTTGTACAAAGAATGTTTCACGAAAGCTTTCCCCTGCAAAAGAGCAAGCAAAACAAGCAAGACTCGAAACAAAATGCACGTAAGCGTTATGCAGTTCTCTCTGAACTCCGTACAAAGCAAAGTGGTCCTGCAATATCCTTGCGGTTCTATGGCTGGATTCCAGGGTTTGCCGAAAGCCGCAACAACCGGAACTCAGTGCAGAATATGTTGAATAGGCCGAGTGGCCGTGTCGAAAGGTCTCCATAATAACCCGAGAGTTCTCCACACACTCCTTCTGCATTTGCCTAGTAATCGTCGACACTCAACGAGCTACATATATATATAATAATTTTATGTATACGCACATATCCATATCCACACATATCTATACAAATACACATATAAATAAATATATATATACGACATCAAGCAACAGGTGTACAGAGATACTCCTGCGAGTATAGCAGGCAGTGAGGTCAAGCAACTCGCGAGGGACTTATTCGCGAGAGATAGTAATAGGCCTGGGGTGCAGAGAGATATCCGTTGGCTAGCGTCACTTCCGCAGAGATATCTGACACTAACAGCGGCGTCAGGGTGGCTCGTTTCTACAGGTAGTATTAGAAGCTTTCGTAATATACCTGTACATCATCAATCACAGGAGTCGGGCATTAAAGTAACATCGATCTACGTCTGGCGACCGCGCCATCAGCCCCTCTGTGTGCTTGATGCTTGGTAATAGGTGACGGAGATTACGTGCTCGCGTTTTCTTTCCTCCTATTTAGTGGCTCTCACTCGGTTTTGCAGTACTTTACTCGTGCAGCACGTGTGCATCACCTGCTATGCATAGCGCATTGTGTTGCGGTTATACCGTAGGCCCGCAGGTTGCACTACCTACATTATCGATCTTCCTCTCTCTCTCTCTGTCCTTCTCTGCCATTCTTCTTCTCTAGCCTCTCGCGGTTGCAAACATGCAACGCGTCTTTGGCACAACGACCCTCCGCGAGGTCGCGGGGTCGAAGACTCGCTAACCCCGCGAGGCATAACTCTGTGGCAACTCCTCCAGGACTCGGCTCGACTCCGAGCCTCCGAATATGCAGGTGTAACTGACCCCATCGCTCTGTATCGATCGTCGCCACGCTAATATCATTCGCTTATCCACCATATGCCCGTTTCACTCACCGACCTAATGCCACAATGAGGCAGATTGTACTTGACACTTGACTGGTTAATTATGGATATTTTTTGTATTGTAACGAATATGGAGATTTAGGCGTGCAGGATCATACAATATGACAATTTACAAACAGATGATTCACTTGAAGATTATAGAGACAGGCGACAGTTTTGGGTAGAACGTCATGTCCTCCGGACGTACGAGAGATCCTTATTGGGATAACATAATATTTTTATATTTTTCATAATACAAAAACAATTGTATTGTCATTTTACTCATTCGTAACGGTATATCGGTAGTTTTCGATTAACGGAATTTTAATCCTGGAATCTCAAATTGTTCTTGTTATATGGTTTATGTATTGAATGTTATAAATAAGGACGGAAGCCGACAAGCCGTGAATTTTATAGAAAATTTAATACCTTGGCATTTCTGAAATTCCAAGACTCCCCCTCACGTTCCGAAATTTGATATTATAAACTGAATCCCACTTGAGGTTCAAAGCATGCTGGCAAAAAGGAAGGTAAAAGCTACAACAACGTTAGAAACGTTCGAGCCGTTAAACGACCCAATTCCCGGTACGTTGATCGCTTTAAATCAGCAAACTAGATTTTCCAGCCACAAATTGACAATACCGTTGATCAGTACAGGCTTTCCCATTGGGCATACAAAATCATGTAGTTTACGAGACAATTACGCAGCGCACGCACGCACGTCAACGAGTCGTTGAGAAGGGCTCGGGAAATTCGCTTGTTTACACGAGTCAAGCAACGAAGAGGAGAAGAGAGTACGTTTGTCGATCCATCATCCCGACCTGCTGTACGGGTATAGGCGCGTTACTGTGGGGAAAGGGCGGTATAGGGAATTCCGCACTAGTAGCAGCGTCAGCCGCAGAAGTAGGATTAGCCGACGATCTCCTCTCCGGCTTTTAGCGTTCACCGGATCGTGAAAACGAATCGCCCTCGGCGACGTAGGAATCTTGAGTGCCATATATACGACATTATAGCCTATTACTCTGGATATTTGGAACTCGGGGATATACAGATGTGTCTCGATTGAGCGCCGTATGGGAAACTACCAAATAAACACCATTGAATCGTGTGGAGATATGTGGATGCATTCTATCCCAACTGCGCCACTCTTATTCGAAATTCTGATCAGTGCCACAATTGGACACATTTTATTACCACTTAAAAGATAGCCGCAATAAGAAAAAAAAAATTATTTATATTGGCAAACAGGTGAAGAGTGGAAAATTCTTTATTTTTTCAAAAGGCTCCTGCATAAATCATTCCAAATGAATTAAGCCCGTTTTTACTACATCAATGGAGGTCAGAGATTTGTATGGATCATCTAAAAAAAGGGAAATGAGTTTTCCATTCCCGCAGAATGGCGGTAAAGGGCGAGAACGTACTATTTGCGCACTAGTGCGCTAAAAATATGTGAAAAAGTAGAAAACACGGCATTGCACTTGCGCTTTCATTTTTACTCATATTTCACCGAGAAAACGCCACTTTTTCTGAGTAGTTTCTCATGTACTTTTAGTTGAAAATTTTCAAATACTTTTACGTCAAACTAATAATATTGTATTTAGGACTGTAAAAAAATTTGCGAAGCGTACTTTCAGGTAGTACTAAAAAGTAACTAATTACGGGGCTAATCGTGAAGGTGCGAGAAAAAAGCGGTGCGTTTGGTGAAGAATGTCTTATATACCCCGAAAACAGGCTATTTAATGGACCATACACAAAAACGTTGACGGGTATATGAGTACGTAGCTACTGTAGATAAAAACATATAGAAGAGAGTTTACGATCGAGCATTTGAGTGGACGTCGGATCGATCGGTTTTCGATAAGCGTTCGCTGGCATCAATCCCTAATCGCGGGTCGCGTATAACGATAGTGTATATCCGTAACGATAACAAGCCCCATCAAAAATCTACGGTGAAATCTCTCCGGTGTATGTGGGTGAAAGTTTCAATGGAGGGATTAATCGAACTGGCCGTTATCAACCACGGCGGTGCTTTGTATGTGAACGAAGCGGTAATTTTTCACATTGTCGGAGGTGAATCGAAAACGGGGTGTGTAACGGGCGGGGCATCAATGCATTCGTACAATGGTGAAGGACCGATTGTGAAATACAATATGCAGTGACAGCATTTTATTCTGAAGTATGATATTGCACTGGCGATATTGTCGGGTAAAAGAGAACTCGAATACCCTCCGAATGGTCCAGTTTCACAGAGACTCAGTTCCATACTATATTTCAACTTTTCAAATATCCAGATGCAACAGTGATGCATATATCTTTTATATGGTCAAATTGAAATAACAAACAAAAGTATAGACATATTATGTTGCAGGTGACGATTTGTTTGTATTCACGTTTTGATTGATCGATCTATCTGAACGGACAGCGGTTTTCTTCCGATTGAATAATAGGTGGGTCTAATTAACCGGTGAGTCTAATTGAGCGGTCGGCTTCGATAATGACTCTGCCCAACTAATCGGTTGTCGACCAAATGCTTGGTTAGCTCGACTAATTGGAAGATCCAACTAATTGTTCAACTCGAAGGTTAACTGAACCAATGGATAGCGCCAACTAATTGGTTCGCCCGTATAAAAACCTAACAAATTTCCATCAGCTTATTTAAGTTACCGTTTGTCAAACCAATTGGTTCTATTCGCCGTGTGCTATTTTGTATGCATGCATTTTGCATATCCGTGCTCTACTTCAATTCAAAATACAAAGTGTATTTTCACTAGCGCAACTGTCGCATATCACGAATAATCGATGGGGTACAATGGAATTTGTGTTGAATTACAGAAAGCGCGGACGAGAATGAGGAAAGCCTCGCTGAAGCCGGGAGGTTCTTCGATTCCACGGCTGCTGGTGATGTCCCCGGTCCGACGGGCGATTTGCCCATGACAACGAGGACAATGACGCGATCTGCGATGGCAAGCGGTGGCCGGGGGACGCGTCCGAATCCGGCCACCGGTTTTCTTCGCGGTATAGGCCGCGGTGGTGGCCTCCACTATCAGCATCATCAACAGCAGCACGTCAGCTTTGATCCGGAAGCGCCTCCACCGCCGCTCACTCTTCATGGTCATCATCAGACGACGTGTCTACTCGAGAAGCCGGAAGTTGACAAGAAAGTCAAGGTAAGAGCATCGCGCTGAGATCCGTGAAAGGGTTGACGTTGAAGCGAGTATCCGGACGATCCTTATCCCCATGTGCCTTTCACCTTTCCATCGTGTCCGCTTCTTTCTAACCGTCCAATGCACCCCATCAACCGTTAGAACTCAGGAAAACGGTTGTTAACTATATATGGCGAGACGCTTCTTTCCAAAGCTCACAAGCCGGCTTCTCCAAAGCTTCCAAGCTTTTAACGTCGTTTCCGCAAGCCCACCCGCGAAATGACGAAAGAAACGAGAGCTCGTGCGAGAATATCCGTGAAATACTATACCAGAGACCGATCTTCATTTTGAGTATCACTGTAGCTATCACAACGCTCTGTATAAGAGACGGCGAGATAGAGACGAGCGAGAGAATAACACCAATGCCTCTACGAGCTTTCATCCACCCGACCACCCCCAACACACCCGGCGTTTGTCCCTCTATTTTCAGACGTCACGCTCGGTCGCAACTGCCCCATTAAATGTACGTATGTCTATGGGGCATTCCGACCTTTGTCTTGTCTCTTCCGATTGGACTCGCAAATTTTTATTTTATCGGCGTTTAATTGGTACTAAAAAGCACCAATTTATTAAAGCATTTTTTTACAGATCTTCAATTACCTATGGTTTTTTTTAACAAATTAAAGAAGGACAAATTTTTTAAATCGAATAATTCTGAAAAAAAAAATTCGAACACTAAACGTTTTTGGCAACCGAACCGACGGCAATTCTTCCTGATTATTTGTCCTTTGTTTTTTTTTTAAACCTGCGACGTAAAACTTGCAAATCGCTTTGTTACTTTCACTTTTTTCGATGATTATTCTAAGTTTCCTGACATAAGAATCCGAATTTTTTTCAACCAAAACAAGGCTTTTTATAAGGAAGCAAAAATTCAGAATATTTTTAAAAGTATCAATCTTACTGTGGGCAGCAATGGAAATTTTTTTATATATGCCACATTATTCAAATAACATTTTTTAATGTTTGCCACTGTTTGTAGAAATTATAGAAATCATATGTTGCAGATAGAAATGAATATTCTAGCTGCTGCCTGTCGTAAAGTTATTTTTTTGTTTGTTGATAATAGACCGAAAAAATAAGAAGAGAAAACGATTCGCTTAGGCTCGGTTACCAAATTTTTTTATTTTCCAAAATAATGTTTTTCAGTATTTTCTACGATCTTTAAAATGTGTCGTTCCATAACTTGCTTAAAAAAATCGTAGGCTAAAATAAAAATACACGAAATTTGGAATGGTCAAGGGTCAGAAGTGGAATATCCGATACATAAACTACTCTCGATTTGGGTGATCCAAAGTCGATTGCCTCGATGGCGCGGCCGAGACGATACGCGCTTCCGTTAGGTTAAAAGAAACGCCCACGCGTCGCCAATCGAACATTCTTTTGTCCCATAAGGCTTTATAACCCTCGTAACACTCGCGGCAATGGTCATTCTCGATTCGCTGATAACCGTTCTCCAAATGGAATTTGCCCCGGCTATTATTTGACTATTTAGATCGGTTGGACGACGAAAGTACTTTTTTCGTTTATCCCTTAATTCAACATCCAGATCTATCGGTTATAAATTCGTAATTACCGAAATTGTTTTTATTTAAATTCCATGTTAGGTATCAAATCATGATAAAGAATTCTTTTTGATATATGATTTAGTTTAATTAGTCAGGATGTTCATTTCGGAATGAAAAATTAATTCTAAAATATTGAAAATTACGAATATTATTGTGGAAAAAAATCGATATTAAAAACCGGTCCATCCCGAACGTCATTGTGAAAGATTTGGCGATAATTTGAATTACTTTAATTTTTGTTTATTTTTTTTTTAGGAATGATTGATCTTTCAAGCTTATCTCTTGGTCATTAAATTCTCATTCTAATTCTAAGCTGATTAGTTATTTGGGTAAATTGAGTATTTTGTCAGGATCCTCTCCCGGATACCAAATTTATTCAGATAGATAACCCTGCTGTTCTATAATATTACAAGAAAAATATTATTACCAAAAAATAAAAACGTAATACTTACTCTAGTTAATTCTTACTGAGGATGGGAACTGAACGATAGACTCTCAATCCTCTAAATGAGAATACAGCTGAGAAGATCGATCCATTCGTGCAGACAGTAACTACTTGTCGTCAAGAGGACTGAAAAGGTGAAGTGGAGAACGAATAGATACTAAAACCGAAGAAAACGAGGATAAATTGAAGCAGCTAACGCGACTAGATATCGAACGACAAAACATCTGCGAATATCGACGAAAAAAACATTTGTTACAAAATGTCTTTATCTATAAAATGTACAGATAATGAAAAAGTTGCAAATTGCTTCCGCATTATTCTTCGCTTTTTTGCAAAACGACTTACAAAGTTAAGAAGAAATATGTTGACCGGTCTCGGTTTCGATAAAGTTTCGTAAATAGCGGAAAATAATGAGGAATAAATTTTCGAGCTTCTACTTTGCATCCTTGTTCAAAATAAATTAATAAATTTAACTTGAGTAGAATTTCGTTCGTCCAAAAATAATAAACAAAAATGTAATTCAGTAAAATCTGATCGCTGTCACAGATCTTCCCCAAATTGATAGTATAGCATCACTGAACATTGGAAAATATGTAATCACTGAATAAAATTTCGATGTCACAAAGTTCGCTAAACTTTAGTTTTTCAAACTAATTTTAAAAAAACGCAGAAACAAATTATTTTTCACTTTTTACAGAGCCTCTATGAGAAAGCCAAAAACCGTAAACCTTCTAAAGTTGATTAGCAATAAAAAAAAATAATATGGATGCTTGTACACTGCATCCTTCCTGTCGGTTTATTCGTAGACGTTCTGACGTTGATATTTTGTCATAAAATATTTTGTTATGAAGCCTAAAACTCACTATTGTCGTTCACCGCAATAACGAGCGGAGTATAGAAATTCCACGAGACAATAAACTTTGCTCAGTCTTTCTTTATATCCATTCCGCAAGCATGTCCAGCTCTTCCGTTTCCAGGAAAGCTTAGAGCTGGTGGGACATCGGTTGTACACATACTTGGGAAAGACAAGAGGTGTGGCAGCTGTGAATGCGACAGCCACTGCCCAGGTAGACAGACGGACAGATAGAGAAAGCGCGGAAAGTATACACACGTAGTCTACACTTACGGTAAGAAGGGTGAGGCGCGTGTTCCGTTCTCAACGGTGTGCAAGCTCCTCGTTCAGCCGGTCTCTCCGGTTCACCTCGTGCGCTCGATTAACCCTCTCGAGACTTCCTCAGGATAGGATGAGACAAAGACAGAAAAAGAAAAAGTTTAAGGGGTTACCAAGCATTTCATCAAAGTACAGATGTTAGGGTCTCCCTCAATTCCATTAAACTTCGTCAAAACATATCGAATAAAATGAACCATGAGGTCCATTCCGCCAATTATCGATAAGCTATCATACCTCGTCCTCTGTAACTTTGCAAATGTTGAATAAGACACGATAAAAAGTTGCTTGAATTATTTCAGAATTTTTCGGGTTTTTTCTGAGAATTTTCTCAGGGGTATCGAATTATCGCAATTTTTTAATTACCTTTTCAAACTATTTTGAGAAAGGATTACTAGTGTTAAAAATAAAGTTAAGACCGTTGTTCGCATCTGAAAGATTTAATGTAGTGTAAATCGACTGATAACTTCAAAGTATTCGTTCTGCTATATGCTTATCAAATCAGATATAAACAAATATTCGATAAGAAGTTGTTTTCATTCGGTTTCATATTACAAAAAACCCTAATATTTTCGGATCATGACAAGAAAAAACTTAGTTTATTCATTGAATGATGCATCGACTACCTTCCAAACCTTTTTTTATCCCAGAAAAATGTATATCCAATACCCATCGATTAACCACTCTGAAAAAAGCATATAATTCAGTTAAAAAAAAGTTAGCTTTTCAATCAAAATGCACAATAAACAATAGGAAGATGTGAACTCTTCAAAAAAATTATTCTTCGTACTCTTTGACAAAGCATCGATTGAGTGTAATTGTAATATCATTCCCATTCCCCAATCACTCCTCAGCTTCACAATTTTATACTATTTTATTAATTCTCCCATACTTTCCATTTTCCGCGGGAAAATATTGATGAAACGCAGTAATAACACGCATGCTGTACGTAGCTCGTTGGCTGTCCTCGTCTATTTCTCCCGCCACATCAACTAGTGCGATGGAGAACAAGACGAGGATGTGGAGGACGAGAAGGACAGGATGTTGACGAGCTTGACGAGAAGGACGAGTGTTTACTCTGGCGCTCCCTCTCACAATTGTCGAGCGACCACACCCTCGAGGCTCTCTCACGCGCGCGCATCCTCTCTCGCTCTCTTCATCCCTTTCTCTCTCTCTCCATCCTTTTCTTCATCTCTCTCTCTTCCAGTATTCTCGCCCCTTCGAGCGTACACAAGCCTCGAGGACCACACGTGCTTTCGAAATACATGTATACATAAGTTCCTACATAGACGTTGGCCACTCGAGAACAGTGACGGATAGAGTCGAGCACAAGGGTGCACGCGCACCGACACACCCCCAACTATGCAAGAACACATTTCATCCCCGCGGATAACGCGTCTCGCCGCGAGCGTTTTATTTACGCCCGCTGGCGATATGCATGATGTATATGTAATATCCATCGTATTATACTGTGTATAATGATAATAATAATGGTAGTAAGATAATATGCGGGTGGTGTTGGACCGAAATGAGATATATCGCCTCCCTTAAAGCCATGTATATGATATGGTTGCGTACATCGATGGCGATAACGGGCGTCGCTTGGTCCATGATGCACCGATGGGTTCGTTACTGAACACGACACCTGCATTATTAATTATACAACATTTTGGACGCCCGTCACGTCCGGAACAACAGGTGGCAATAGTATCGTTTTATTTTCGGACATTATTCCGGTAAAGGCACTGTTGCTACACGCGAATTAAGGGCTTGACTCTTGTAACGCTTAAGATTAACGTTCGGGATTAACGAATTTCTTAGACTCGAAGTCGTGATCATTCTGGGAGGATTTAACGACATCTGTAGACTGGTACTTTTTGTGCAGGAATTTAAATGTGCACTGTAAGAAAAGACTGGAAATTTTTATTCATAAATTCGTGAATCATATTTGATGTACAGTTTTATCTACAATTGAGGTACTTTCGCAATGAAATTAGAGTAAATTCGAACAATTACAGTAATTTTACAGTTGAATTGAAGCGAATTATGAAATATACTGTACGGAAAATGAATTTTCCGTCGCAGTTGTACAGTAAATTTAGTGTACGAGCTTATGAATAGAAACTTTCAGTACATGTACATGAAGTTTCAAGTGAATTTGTTTCCTCGACGTGAGGTTGCGAGAAACCTCCGACCTCCAACCTCCACATATATTTTTATTGCACTGATGTTTTAAGAGAATTTTATGTTGAGCATTCGTCACCGTTTTTCAGGAGGTAGACATGCAAGAAATATAAACCTTTAAGAAGAAGACAAATATTTCGTCACAAAAAGTACAAGAAATTCGGTAGCGACCTCCAGTTATTTTTTATACGCGCTCATGATGGAAGTGGATTTTTAAATAAGTATTTGGGACTGCTTTCTAACCTGGGAAACCAAAAAGAAAAATCAAGGTTCAAAATGAACTAATGCACTGAGAAAAAAATCTAATTGAAATTGAGTATACATGTACTGGAAGTTTTTGTGCAGAAACGAGTATACTAAGTGTACTATAGAAATGCGATGTCACATTTATTTTTGGTACAGTAATTTTAATAATTTGCTTCAAATGTGAAAGTACTTTGATTTAAAAAATTTGCTTTCATTTCATTGCAAAAGTCTTAAAATTGTACATCAAATTTAATCGACGAGTTTACGAATTGAAACTGGCAGTCTTTTCCACATTGTGCCCTAACAAAATTAGGGCGAACCGAAAAGGGCAAGTTGGAGCTTCAACTAATTTTCGGCACGGATTCATCCGACTAATTTAAAAAATATCAGTATCAAACATAACATTTGCAAAATATGGTCATTTCTATGATCCCACATGAAAGAAATATTCAGTCTCAATAATTACCAACAAATTCTTTAGTGACAATCGCAATAAAAATTCTGGTCAACCTGTTCCGATTTTTATCAATACGTACAATCACTTGATATTAATTTTTTAATATATAACGTTCAGTAAAAATAACACTGATACAGGAGATTTTAATTGAAAATAATTTCTTCTTCAAGACCAACAATAGGAATCTTATCGTAACCCTTTCCTTCAGACACTTGTACGTGGTGAATGATCGAATCCTCATATAGCACTCGCTGCCTGTGGTGTTTTTCCAGAGACACAGCATCCACGGGATGATGGAGGAGGAAAACGTGGTGCGACCCCATCAAGAAATGGCGAGTCTTTCGCTCGACGAAAAGAAGTATCTTCTTGCTGTGGAGCGAGGTGACGTTGCTTCCGTGAGGAGGTAAAAACAATTTAATTCACCGAGTACCTAAAACTTGTTCGCCCCGTAAAGAAAATGATAAAAAAAAGATATATAACAAAATAAGCGAAGAGAAAGGCCCCGCGATAAAAATGTGTCGAGGGACAAACTTTAAAGCCGAGGAATTGTGTCCACGTCAGGATGCTTCAGCGGGCTCACGACACGGATTGGATAAACATGAATTGCGTCGATCCTTTGGGACGATCGGCACTTCTCATGGCAATTGACAACGAGAATCTCGAGATGGTTGAACTGCTGATAGAACACAAGGTCGACACCAAGGACGCTCTTCTTCACGCCATTTCGGAAGAGTTTGTGGAGGCTGTCGAGGTCCTCTTGGAACACGAAAAGAAACGCCACAGAAATGGCGAGCCCCACGTAAGCAGCTACGCTGTCTACTACTCGTCCGCTTGCAATAAGACCGTTCGTAGCTCGTATATTTATCTGCACGAACACTACGCTTCACATATCCTTACAGAGGCACTCAATACACTCTACATTGCTTCAAGTCGATGTCCACATAACGCTCTTTATTTATTTTTTATTTTTTAGGAACCGTACAGCTGAATGAAAAATACAACGGCGGATAAAATTATATACAAATCCCCGGATAAACTGTTGACTAATTCCCTGTTCGACTATTCCCAATGAGAAACGTTAGTATCAGAGGACTACAGAGATAACACAGTCTTCTCCTAATAGTCTATATATTTTTTTACATTTCGACGATTGACTCAATTCCTTATTTTACGTTTTACACTATTGTTTTTAGTTTATTTGTTAGGCATTTTTACATTGTTTGTGGAGAACAGTGAAATTGTTAATAAAATAGATAAAGGGAAAAAGAGATTCGGGAATATTGATTTACAACTCTGATTAAAATGAGAAATGTCGTCTGAAACATCGCCGACATCTACGTATTTATACATATATATATATTTAACGTATTCACCTGTACCCTACAAGTAGAAGAGGGCGTTGTGTACGGCATGTCGTGCTAGAGAGATGCATAGGTATTAACTCTGGTATCTGCATGCCACGACCACTACTCTCTAGAGCTCTATGTGCTTCAATCGAGTTTCCCTCGACGCCTCGAGCATGAGAGCTCGTACAACTCGAGGAGACGAAGAGGCTTTCTGCCCCAGCAAGCTCCAGATGAATTTACCCGATTAAATTCCTCTCCTTTCTCTCTCGCGCTTTTATATTTTCATATCAGGAAGAACGAGCGACGAAACCGGAAGCAACGAGCTTTATTGACGTTCCTCAAGTTCGTACAGTGACAAACAGACGGACGAAGTACAGATAAGAAAACGTCTCACAATCATATGCAGCTTTGCACGAAGCTGATTGCATTTAATAATTAAATCATTCGCTCGACGGTCCGCAAATTATTGTATTTGATAATAATAATTCGGCATCCATCAGGAATGACAATGTGACGCAATAATCGTATGCATAGCATCGATCGCACGTTCGACGTGAGCTTCGCTGCACTCTCACATATTTACCAAGCACGGAAAACAAGCTATTACACATATCTACCACAATGAATTATCGTGAAATACGATTAGCGATACCGATCAATCTGTCAACTTAATTACGTATCGATCCTGCAGAGCTGGGAAGCTCTGCCTCCGGACACAGCCACCTTTACGCCAGACATCACACCCCTCATACTATCCGCTCATCGGGACAATTACGAGATCATCAAGATCTTACTCGATCGAGGATCTGTTCTGCCGATGCCCCACGACGTTCGCTGTGGGTCAGTACTTCAATAATTAGCCCTAAATTCATTCCTCTTGATTACTTTAACAAATCAGATTATTGATAACAATCAGAGTTGGAAATGCCTATAGGAATAAAGACTATGATACAATTACGCTCTATAATTATGATTTCCTAATGATTAAGTATAGCGACTATACTTTATCAGCGATGTTTAATGGCTGCAAAACTCTTCATTCTTGGTAAAATGTCATGCTTGCATTTTTGAAAAAAAAAGAAAAAATGTAATTTATGCATTCATGGAACCCAGACACTTGAAAAAGGCATTAAAAAATTCTGTGACTGATACACTTCTTGAAAAAAATCTTATATTAAAACCTCATTAAGTACATAATAAGCATGATAATTTTGCAATTTTGTAGTTACGGTGCCCCAGAATAATGCGAGGTAAAAAGTACAATTTTTCATTTGCATAACTTTCAGCTTCAGCCGGGAAACAAATTTTAGTGTTCGATGTTCTAATTCGAATATAGGAATTTTTATTAAAAAGCCTTCATGGCAAAATTATTATTCCGAATGTGCAAATGAATCTTTCCCTATTGAAAATGAATTTGTAGTTAAGATTTCAAATGTGTAAATAAACCTTTGTCAATTGTAACAAGTGGTTACAGTGGATCTAATTTCACTGCATCCAGAATCGCTATATTCAATCCGGAATGCACTTTTCGACAGATAAAATAAGACCTCGAACATGAAAATAGATCAACCGGTTTGGTCTGAAAGCTACAAGTGAAAAATTTTACTTTTGATCTCACACCTTTCTTTGTCATCTGCTCAATGAAGTATAAGTGTAACATTTTTTAAATAAAAGATATCATTCTTAAGAAAATGTCTTATGACTTTTTTTAGGTGATTTGGTTAACGCATTTAGTAATGGAAAATTGTGCTTCCCATTTTTTCGACTATTTTTTTCCCATATATGAAAAAAAGAGGGAAAAATAATTGGGGCTATAATATACAGCTCGAAATTCCTCATCACTCTCATGAGCAAATATTTGTGGTGTTTTTTTTCAACAGATGCGACGAGTGTGTGACGTCGCGGATGGAAGATTCGCTGAGGCACTCGAGGAGCCGAATAAACGCGTACAGGGCGTTAGCTTCGCCGTCACTCATAGCTCTTTCGTCGAAGGATCCCATACTAACGGCATTTGAACTCTCGTGGGAACTTCGCCGACTGTCCTTTCTGGAGCACGAGTTCAAGAACGAGTATCAGGTGACTGGAGAACCCTCGAGCTAAATACCATTAGGATTTCCAACTCTCTGTACAATTCCTCTTCACCCGCCCGATCCCTTTCCTCACAGTTTCGCCAATTCGTAGATAGACGTCTGTTAAAACAAGGCTTGAACCGTTGTATGCAGGAACTGAGGCGACAGTGTCAGGACTTTGCTACAGCGCTACTGGACCACACGAGAAGTTCGTACGAACTGGAAGTACTCTTGAATCATGATCCCACGGGACCAGCTTTCGAGCACGGCGAGAGGATGCATCTGAATCGTCTCAAGTTGGCCATTAAATTACGCCAGAAGAAGGTAAGACGGGCATCTCAGACCAATACAGCAATACTATGGGCCATTCCGGGCTAAATCGAAATTTAAAAATATAGCTTAACAATTTTTTCTAATACATTCATCGAAAATTCGTTTTGCAATAAATATACCTACAACATCTATCTTCAATTTACTCCGAGTAAATTAGAGATGAAGTTGTGCCCATTTCCAAAAAATTCTGAGGCAGATTTTTTCAAGGTTGTAAACCAATTAACTTCCCTAGGATGAAGTTAATGGCATCATGTATTTTTAAAAAATCTATTGATTCTCAACCCCTTACTCAACTTGTATTGATTTGAAAATCAACAGGGTTTCGTCAGGCAAAATTTCGAGGCCCATTTCAATAAAAAAAACGTAGGTCCCAAAATAAAACCTTTAATCATTTTCTAAAAAGACGTTTTACGGAGGTCCCTTTATTTTTTAAATTATCGGTCCGCCCATTAATATCCGAGGTAATTAGAAGTATAAATAATACAGTCGGTTAACTTGACCGCGAATACCGCGTAGATACATTGAAATGAGCATCAGCTGTGTACAAACAGAAGCTTTTTCTAGAGTGTTGAGAGCAAGAGGGCTGAAGAGAATAGTAGTTGGCCCCGTGTAGAATATGTAACCCAACAGCGGCGTATCTTTCTCCTCAATCTCCTCGTCTTGCTCTCGTTCTTCTGCTTGTACTTTAACTTCACGTACAGACTATCAAATTTATCACTATTGCAGTTCGTGGCCCATCCGAACGTGCAGCAACTGCTAGCTTCCATCTGGTACGAGGGACTGCCAGGATTCCGTCGAAAGAACATGGTTCTCCAAGCTCTAGAGATCGTCCGCATCGGTCTTTTGTTTCCGATATTCAGCGCGGCCTACATAATCGCTCCGCACAGCGTATTCGGCCAAACCATGCGAAAACCATTCATCAAATTCATCTGCCATTCGGCGTCCTACTTCACATTCTTGTGTGAGTAAATCTCCATTTATTTCGCAATATTTATATAGCGATTCTGGATGCAGTGAAAATTGAATTTACCGTAACCATTCCTTCAGGGATTTTTTAATCGAGCGAGATTTATTCACACATTTAAAATCGTAGATTTGTCATAAAGACTTGAAATAAAAATTTCTATATTCAACCCAGAATGCACTCTTCGACGGATAAAAATTTTACTTTTTATCTGACACCGTTGTGGTGCATGTATTGACAAAAATGGCAAAATTATAATGCTTGGTATGTGTATAATGAGTTTTTAATTCAACATTTTTTAAGAGAAGTGTATAATTTACTGATTTTCTATTCTCATGACTCTTTTTAGGCGATTGGGTCCTTAGGTGATTGAAATCATTTCAATCGATTCAAATTTTTGTTAAATTTGAATCAATCGAATCTATTTAAATTGGAATAAATATTTTTAATTGGAATGAAAACCTGTTATGCTAGCATTTGAAGAAGAAATTGATTTAATGACCAACCTAGTCAGTAGTAATCCGTTTTTCGCTGATTAAGTTCGCCAGGGTAAATGGTTTTTTTTTCCTTTGCAGTCATGCTGATACTAGCCAGTCAAAGGATCGAAAGTGTTATCGGTCTCTGGATGGGACAAGATATCCAAGAGCACGATCCAGCTCCGACTAAAAGAGGAGCAGCGCCGACAATAGTGGAATGGTTCATTCTCGCTTGGGTTTCTGGGCTCATCTGGTCCGAGGTGAAGCAACTTTGGGACGTGGGGCTCGAAGAGTACGTCAATGACATGTGGAACGTCATTGACTTTGTCACGAATTCACTGTACGTAGCTACTGTAGCGCTAAGAATCGTGGCTTACTACAGAGTGCAGAAGGAAAACGAGCTACAGACAAATGGGACCATTATCGAGCTGCAGAGACACCAGTGGGACACCTGGGATCCTATGCTCATATCTGAGGGATTATTCTCCGCTGCTAATATATTCAGGCAATTAATTACTTAATTTTTTAATTGTATTAACCGAAAAAAGTCATGCTCAAATTCCTCATATTTATTGACAGATTTCTCTTGTTAATATGCTGATGTAATTCAAAAGTCTATATATTCTTTTGAATCCTAAAACAAAGATTTTTTCCTCTGTGGCAAATACATCTAACTATTGCAGATAAGCTGTAGGGAATTTATAGATTTTGGAACTTTTTAACACTTTCCTGAGGTACGAGGTAAATAAAAAATTCATAAAAATTGCTCCATCGTAAATAAGAAGAAAATCTCCGGCGTGAATAAAGTTTTTTTTTCTCAAAATTCGTAAAGTTCTATTTGTCTAATGAAAATAATTTTTTTCCTCTTTATCTTAAATCGCTACGTTCATGCCAGAAGAATTCTTGAGTACAATTTTTCGTTTGATGATTATTTCTTTTTAATGCAAGAAAGTTAACAAATCTACATCCGCTTATTAAAGTGATTGAAAAGTTGAAATTTAATTATTACAAATATACTGATTATTGTTACCGATTTTCTTTGTATAGTTCACTTAAGCTCGTCTACATATTCTCCGTGAATCCTCATTTGGGACCTCTTCAAGTTTCGCTGTCTCGAATGGTTATGGACATCATGAAATTCTTCTTCCTCTACGTACTTGTTCTATTCGCCTTCTCGTGCGGTGAGTGGTATGCCGGATCCGCAGGGGGTGAAGGCAGTGATCAATGAATAGTTCAAGCTCTAGGACAAGACCGTGAATGAACATCTTATCCCTTGATTAAAATGGATCTAATTGCATGGAATTACTGAACAATGAATTATATTCCTTCATTGTGAAGCGACCTCATTATTCGCAGTATCGTACTTATTCTTATCAGCTTCATCGATTATTTAATGTATCTAATCATTGTCAAATTTAAATTATGCAATTAGTTTTAAGAAAATAATTGGATTTTCTCAGCTGGTTACTTTGTGTTAATTTTGTTTTAATATTCGAAAAAGTGTTGCTACTTCCCGTGTCAATTGAATCCACAGTATTGAGTAGATGAAAAAGAAAACTACATCGGTAGATTTCTTCCAAAAAGCTTCGAAAATGGTAAAGGAACTGTCCTGTTTTTTTTTTAGGTCTCAACCAACTGCTGTGGTATTATGCGGACATGGAGAAGAAGCGATGCCCGACGGCGACGCTCTATCCGAGCAGCAGCAACGTCACAACGGACTCAAACGCCTGTGTCGTATGGCGTAGATTCGCCAAGTACGTCCAAGAATATATTTTTCCTAGTGGTGTCTTCTAATGAGTTGCGGTAGAGCAGTCGTCTCACAAACGCTGGATGATTGCAGTTTGTTCGAGACAACTCAGACACTCTTCTGGGCAGTTTTCGGGCTCGTGGACCTCGAGAGCTTCGAGCTCGACGGTATCAAGGTCTTCACACGCTTCTGGGGAATGCTTATGTTCGGCACTTACTCTGTAATCAACATCGTGGTGCTTCTCAATCTCCTCATCGCCATGATGAATCATTCCTATCAACTCATATCCGTAAGATTGCTTCTTATCTAGTTCTTGCTGCCTCTCTATTTCTCGGGAAAATTCTTCGATTTCACTCGGATTACTTCAAATTGACTACACAGTTGCAAGAAAATTCGAAATTTACTGCGACGAGTGATACGAAATTCACAAAACCGATTTATGAAATAATGATTTCAAATATTTTAATAAAAATTACGAAATGTACGTAGTGATCCAGTTAATACATGATCAAAATTGTATCAACTGCTATTGCAAAATTAGAAACCGCCACTGAATATTACAATAATCGGTTTATAATTACAAAATTTACAAGCGACATGCGAAATAATAATAAAAAAGTATTTAAATTCCTTATACTTTGTAACATTTAGTTTCAAAATTATTCAAATCTTTTTTAGTATTGTTACTTCAAGTATCTAATACAGATGGAGAAGAAATTTATTGTACAGATTGCGAATAAAAACTTTCAGTGCGGTACTTCAATTTTCCACTAATTTTTTTAATAGTGTAAAAATGAATAGTCGTTTGGTGCAAAATTCTGAACAATTTTAAGTTTTAAGTGTCCGAAAAATTGTAAATGTTACACATATAATAAACAGGAGCGAGCGGACGTAGAGTGGAAGTTCGCGCGAAGCAAATTATGGATAAGCTATTTCGAAGAAGGTGGAACAGTTCCTCCGCCATTCAACATCATTCCGACTCCAAAAAGCGCGTGGTACATTGGCCAATGGGTGTACCGAAAACTCTGTGGTCATAGTAGAGCTGCAAAGAAGGAGCACATGAGAACAATCAGGGTAAGGAAATTATCTTAACGATCTGCGTATTTCTTTGGTGAATTACGCTTGATTTCGAACTGAGCCTGACTCTACCGATTGAGTCCGCTATTTTTTATATGAATGACATAACACTTAAAAGCCATAATTTTTTTGAATATCCTTTAACATACTTTCAACTATGTAAGATTTTCGTAAACATATATCGAACGTCGTTCGTTTTAAAAAAATCTGAAAAAATTCTGAACGCCTTTTTTTAGGAAAAAAAAACTTTTTCGGTCCCGTTTCGGTTTTTCAAAAATTAAGAATATCAGGAAAAAATAGTAACTGTAGAAAAGTAGTGTTCTTTAGAGTTATGTTAATCATATAAAAAATTGTAGACCCAATCAGAAGGGTAAAGCGTCAGACCGAGGTCAAAACCGATGGAATGCCCCCGATAGAATCTGTACTTACAGTGATTTTTGTTGTCTTTTTGCAACTTAATAGCGGAAAGTAAAGCAGGCTTCGGAAAGGGACTTTCGGTACCAAGGGATAATGAGGAACCTCGTGCGGCGATACGTGACGGTTGAACAGCGTAAAACGGAAGGCGAAGGCGTTACTGAGGACGACGTGAACGAGATAAAGCAAGACATCAGTGCTTTCAGATGCGAGCTGATAGAAATATTGAAAAATTCGGGAATGAACACATCTACGGCCTCCGGAACCGGTACCGGTGAGCCCCGTACTCCCTTCCATGCTCCCCTCCAATCCAAATCGCATTACTTGCCCGTGTACTCTGGCAATGTTGTTTAAACTGAAAAATCTCTATATCGGAATATACTGTACAAGAAGTTATTCCTCAGACACTTGATTATTGCGAATATTAAATTTCACGTACAAATATTATAAAACTTGTGATAGTAGCATTATAAGACTCGTGCTTATCATATAAATATTTTTATTTTACACGACGTGCGTGCCTTAAACTGAATTTAATACGCGGTGTACGCCAAAATCTTTACATACAGAATAATAATCCTCAAAACATTTTAAGCACTGTTTTTCTAACTTTCGGCCAAATCTCCAGTTGTTCTATCTTTAAATCAAAATTACGAAGCAATGTACAAATTTCACGAAGTTTACTGTGCACATTGCTCCGTATCTACAAAAAATAGCCTAAAAAGTAGTAGGTTGCCGATTATTTATCGTTATTATATCATTTGCAAAGTACTTCTATGTGAAAGTAGGCTCCGACATAGAGAAATCTGTTTAAAACATTTAAAGTAATGGAAAAGCAAAGCAACTTTGTATTTTACGTTTGATCTCATGTCTGAAAATCGGGACATTACACGACCTGCTCGCAAACTGTCGGCATGCTATTCCTTTAGAGTGACTTTATCTTAAGTTGTGGAAGTCTTTGTTGCAGAATGCTAAAGAAAATTTTTCGCAGGTGCTGGCGGAAAGAAGAATCGGCAGAAGGAACGACGACTGATGAAAGGCTTCAATATAGCACCGCAGCCTGGCGGAAGTGGCACTTTGCCGCCGGTCGCTGAGTTGAAAGCTTCCCTGCAACACGCACAACCTGAAAGCTCTCTTCACGACCGCTTCGGCAGTACTCCGAGCGGTATATTCGGACCCGGGGCAACTCCAAAGAAAAATCCACATCACACTAGCACCAACAGCGTTCCCGGACTCGCCACTTGTGCTCGGCAAACTCGTTGCACTCGGAATGGCTCGAGGAAGAGACGATGGGGCACTTTGATCGAAGCTGCCAAGGCTGGCCGAGTCTCCAGGCTTATTGGTATATACAACAATTTCCCATTTATCTCCCGTTCTTTCCTAATATATATATTTTCTTCACTTTCCCACCAGTTCATTAAATACGAAGTACGTAAAAATAGAACACATTGCAATCCAAAAAAGAGGGTAACACATATTTCGAGTGTTCTCGAAGCCATCCTATAACACATTAACTTTAGTAAAACGCTGTGTACCGCAATGACATTTGGCGTATGTGCCTTCTACATTGTAACACGTAATTTTGCAACTGAAATCGAATCCAAAATCTCCGCTTTCTCTGATACTATTTCGGAAATATCAAGGAAAAACTTATGAGAAGCAAAACAATAAAAAGCAACAAATAGAGCTCGACAATCACTGAAATACACAAAAAGTAGCACATATCCGACGAATCTAGAAAAATATAGAACTCTAAAAATAGCAGAAAACAATAATACCCCAACAAACCCCGTGACCTCGAAAACGATTAAAAATTACCAGAAAACGACAGGTCATCAAATGCAAGAAACAAACCATGGAGAAGAGCCAAATGGCCAAGGAAACGACCATTGCAATCATATTTAGTTAGTCATTTTCTTGATCATTTGGCTTTTTCCAGTGGTTTTTTTCTTTCATTTAACAACCGGTTGTTTTTATGGTCATTCGTCTGGTCACTGGACCTGCTAGAGTGATTTTGTGTCACCTTCAGCACGTTATTAATAATTCCGGTGAACATTGCCTGCAGGTCGATCGCGTTCCGAGGATTCGATGTACTCTCCAGCATCGGAAGACGGTGGTTCTCGTTCCGAAGGTTCATCCGACTCAAAGTCCTCGCTGGACGTGCCTCCGTCGTCATCGCGGTCGCACCATCATCACCAGCCGTCGACTGGAACGTCACAGGACCATTCCCATCAGCACGTTACGGTGGACAATCGTCATCATCGAACGAACGAAGCTCACCACGTGTTCGCTCACGGTCTCGGGCCAGCGATTGCGGCTCTGCGAAAGAAGCGTAAAAAGTTCTCGGCTTCAAGAGCCTCGACGCCGACCATGACGAGTGGAAACGCGAGTACGATCGAGAGTACGTCGACGACGAATCCACCGAGTGCAGGCTTTCCTACGACCGCGAGTGCGATTGCAGCCGTGACGAAGGGCCAATTGCAGCGCGCCAGTAGCGTTCCAGCCCGAGGACCGGATTTGGCTTCTCAGACGATTCCAGCTCGTCGCCACGAGGTCACCCAAAGTCAGCAACCGAGTTTAGATACCGGAGAAGCCTCCAGCGTCACCGAGAGACTAGGTGAGGCCTCCATAGCAGGGTTCGGCATAAATCCTTTCCGTTATTAATGTTTGTATCTTAAATCACCGATTACATTAGTCAATCGTTAATTGAGATCGATCACTCATTACGTCCCGCAATTGCTTGATTTTTGGAAAAGTGGTCGGTAATCACGTAAAAAAGTTTGTTTAGTGGGTTAATCGACAATTAAAAAAAAAAGACTACTTGATTATTTAGAGTTGTTGTGCGGAGAAAATAAAAAATTTCAAGTTTTCATAAACTATAATCAAGCAATCAAGAAATATTGATCATTGCTTAATAAGTTGATTTTTGAGAAATTTCAATTACCGATTAGTCAAGTAATCAGCAATTGATTATTCAGATTATTGAATAGTCAATTGATTCGGAAATTTCTCTCCCAAATACATGATTGATTGAGTGATGGAATGATGTTAATTGTTAATTATAATTTTGCCGATTTCTGCTCGATAGCGAGCCTCGCGAGAATTTCCAGGCTTCCGGACAGGCCATTGGTCGAAACATTTGAACTGTCCGATCCAGAGATCGACGATGTTGCAGGCGAAGAAACAACGACGACGACGTCGGCAACAATGGCAATTGGCACTCCACCGTTGACGCCGTCGACGACGGAGGAAAGCGTCGTCGGGGCGCAGGCTGGACCAGCGAATTCCGACGAGCCAGCGGATCCCTCTTCGGGCGTCAACGGCAGCAGCAGCCATTCCTCTAGCTTCAAGAGAAACGGCTCGGCAAGTCGGCTGCAAAGGCTCGCAGGTATCGAGCCTATTTCCGGCCACGATGTCACCACCGGTTGGCTCTGAAAAACGATATTTTTGTTTTATCCTCTGGTCCGAGGATAGAAGATCAATAAAAGGGAATAAATAATACTCGACCGAGTCGCCGAGAGCCACAACGATGCCTTCGTCGCCCGAGAGAGAGCGAAAAACCAAGAGTTTATCTCTATAAATCATTTTAAAAAACATACACACACTGTATTAGTACTCAAAGCGGCGATAATTGACGTTCGCATGGTCGCCCTCACGAACCTCGTTCCGAATTGAGCAAGAATCCGGAGATGCGTATTAATTCAATGAAAATGGAATCAAAATACTTTTTATGTTAGATAACTATGATTAATTTTCACCCAAATCTCGAAATTTTTACATTTCTTCAACAATTATGAATAATTTATTTCAATTAATCGTTCAATAAGTTTAATAATATTTAACGATTTAGTGATAAAAGTATTCCAAAAACATTCTTATTGAATAAATGCCCATTTCTACAAGAAGCGCGCGGGCGCGATCTCTTTATACTTGTAATTCGTCGCCGATGCTCTCGTTTTTAATTAGCAATCCTCTCGCCGAAAATCTCTCGCTCTCTCTCTCTCTCTCTCTCATTCTCTCTGTCTCTCTGTCCTTGTCTTTCCTCGGTCTGTGAATCTTCTGTTATTTATAAAATGTGAAACTGTAGCGTTGATCGCCGTGCGATCGGGGCGAAAGTTTATCGGTCCGGAAGACGACGAGGAAGATACGAGATGCGAGCAGATTCGTCTGGCCCTGATTGGACGTAGTACGTAGTATACATATATTATATATACATATATATATATATATATTATATATATATCGTAATAAGCTACTGGAGGCTGATGGACTCGTGTATTTTTTCACCTGCACAATTTGCGAGCGTGGCTCGTACGGGCCACTCTTATTAACTGCCAGTACGATGGTACGACACTCGGGTCGGGCAACGAGACGGGCTATTGCCCATCGCACAACCAAAAATCTACTTAAAAGATTCCAATTACAAAAACCGTTAATAACAAGCAAATACGCCACTCGTTAAACGGTTGTGGAGTGTTGCTGCAAAAACAAATATTAAAATCCGCAACAATTTAACCTAGATCTGAGCCTTGACCTTTCAGATCTGGCCAATGATTCGTTTATGTCGTATTTCCGACTTAAAAAATAGAAGATGCAGAGTCAAACTTTGCACATTGCTTCCTCATTCATTTTTATCTTTCGCCACCGCTGTAAGAAAATTTATTTCATTCCTTATTGAATGTTTTTTCCTGTATAGAAAATCCGGATATTTTTTCTAAACCATTTTTTTCGAAAAAAAAAGTGTTTTTCTTTCAGAGTTAAAAAGAGAACATAAAAAATCATCGACCAGATTAGAGACATCGAGAGTCACACCCATTTCTGAATGGCGTGGAATGCCCCATATACACCATACCGTTTAACGAACGTTTAATTATCGGGGTTTTATCACTATCGACTTGTCGTACGTCTTATTATTAGCAACTACTATACCATTACTACTTCTACTACTACTACAACTACTACTATGGCTACTAATAACTATAACGAAAAAAAAAAAGAATTATCTCACATAGCGATCAGGGAAGACAGAGGCTGGAGGATGACCGTTGTCGTCACGACCAAGTAGCGTCAGATAATTAGGTATCTCTTTATAGTTCTATAGTATACATATTGTACTATAATAAAGAATGGAAAAAAAATCAAACTACTGTAGCGGTGCAGTCGGAATTGGAACTCTGGCGTCTCGCCGCGCAAATCGGACACATACGTTATTATAATTGATATACCTAATTGTCGGATTATAGGATGCGCCAGAAATTAAGCGCACGTGTACGAATACGTTAAAGAAACATTATAATGATAATTATAATACGGAAAACCTCTGCTTTATTCTATCTCTACGTGGTACAATCTTTCAGCTACGCTACATTCCCGCATCGAAATAAAGTATATCCGCAGATATATAAGAGATATATACGAGAAAATTTTCGCCTCATGATATATAAAATATATCAAACGATACATGAAAATATATGGGATTTTGTAAAATATATTATATAAAAGATATATGGAGTATACAGAATACTTTTTACGCTACATTTGATGGTATATAAATTATATACTTTGAGTATACTTTATTTCTGTAGGGATAACTACAGTGATTTTAATTTTATTGTCAAATAGTTTTGATTCGATGCGATGCTTGGCTGTTTTCTTATTCGCAAGGTGCCAACATGCAACGAGCACGTCGCTGCAATTTTCTCGGGCATGGACGTCCACCGTTTGCAGATTCCCGCTGAAGAAAACAAAAAAAATCGTTAAAGATGAATTAGAAAATTGGGAACGATTTTTCAGTGACCTATGCATTACCTTTATCATTCGGAAGCTGGTAAGTCGTCCAGGACCACAACTCACGCTGCATGGACTCCATTGAGACCATTCCGTGACCATACAATCGATGGGTTGAGGTTTCGGAGCAACGATCTGATTTTGCTGGAGTCCAGCGGGATCCGGAAGTGATTGGCCTGTGAGAGCAGCTCTTACCTACAATTTAGAACAGATAAATTAATTTTGCGAGCATACATTCAAATATTATTCATAGTGAGAATTCAATTACCCTAAAAACCCCTGGTGAAAATATTTATTTGCAAATTTGTCTGAAAAACTGTAACCAGAACGTTTCAGTGATTTTCCGACATTTTTCTCTGATTTTTTATGCCACTTTCTGCACGCAAACTCCAACAGTCACGATTCATCAAATAAATTCCTTTTTTTCCAAAATATTCTAGACAACTCTAACTTTTCGGACGAAGTACGTTTAGAGAGCATCCAAGTTAACTCTACTTATTCTGTAATTCGAATCGAAACAACCAACGAATATTTGTAAACAGATTATTCGGTACAAAACTAGCGGTCATTTTTTCGCTCGTCTTACGATCTCATTGGAATACTTACAATTCCACACGTGCTTGTGCATTCTTCCAACGTGAGGAAGTTGTTTCGGTTACCGCGACATCCGCCATAACCGAAGGAAACGCACATGAGCTTCCTTGGATCGAATGCCCAGCGTTGGAAATATCCTCGACAGGGGCCAACATCTGCTTCCTCCATACAGACGACTGAAAATTAATAAAACACATTTATCAAATTATTATAAATTCTCGCATAACCAGATATAATATACATATACGGTGAAATCGAAGGAATTAGAATTTCAGAAACCTATCCATAGTTTACCGACAGAATTCACTTTTTCACGTATTAGCATTCGGTAGGAAGAAATTTAGGATAAAACGTTGGCAGTCGGTATAATGGTTTACACATGCACTCGATCGATGCTTGAATCTGCCCCTTTTTGAGCAAGGACCTAAATTCCAAGCAAAAAGCGGCAGATGTCCTTGTTGAGTAAGGACTAATATCGAGAGATCTAAAATTCGCTATATCGAAAAAGATGTGAGTGATATTTTTAATAATATATTCTTTTTTAAGAAAACTTTTTTTTCAGTGCGTAAATACAAAATGAACTATTCGAAAAAAGGATATTATTTATTTTGTTCATTTACCTTTGGCAGTAGCCATATCGAAAGTGCAGTCAGCTTGAACGAGACAAGTTCTCTGTTGCACTAATTCCACCTTCGAGGAGCATTCCTGCTGCCTCGACGGTTCTACCATGAGGAGTCTCGTCCTCATTTTAATTCCTTTGCCACATGAAGCACTGCACGGCGACCAGTCGTTCCACTCGGTTACCTGTAAGTAATATGAAAGGTACAATTGACACCTGACGAGGAAATCATGGATGGAAAGTCTATGCGTGACTTTCGTGTCGAATCTTAGAAATGTGCTTTAAATCGACGATCAAACTTTTATGAGCGTATCACTAATATCATCTTTGGTACGATTTTCTAAACCGAGGGGCGTGAGAAATAAAATATGATTGGAATTAAAAAAAAAATAACGCAAACCTTGTGCTAATTAATTTTAAAATTTTTTTGGGGTAATCGGTTTTTGGAAATTCCAACAATGTTAGATAAAGTTTTTAATGGCAATTATGTTATGAAACATTTTGCAATATACTATTTGAGTATAATGAATGAAGTATTCAGTGGAGGACTTTTGTATTTATTTATGCGAATTGGTGCAATGAGAAATTTTTTTTTAAGATTGGCTATTGTCCATGATTTTTGCGACGATTCTCATAGAGAATGGGCTACATGCTAGTTTATAGACAGTTTCGCTTTTAAATAATCCCTTTGGTAATCTTTGAGGCTGACCTTGCAAGTTGGATCAATGGTTTCTTCGGTACCAGGCGCACAAGGTGGTCCCATACACTTGATCTTTTCTACGATGGAGACATGAGGGCACTTCTTTCGGCCCATACGGTCCTTGAACCTTCTCGTACGCATTTTGAATCCAATGCCGCAATCTGTAGAGCACTCGGACCATTCGCCCCACTCGGTCGTCATGCAAACAGCGCCCTCTGTTCCAGTAAATGCAATTTCACCATCATCTAGGCGGGATTCTTCCTCGCCACTATGAAATCAAGATTATTAATCTATTATAGCTCTTCCGGAAATCAGATATATTCAAAGTTATATGTTACATAAATTTTTTGGGGCGTTTGTATATCATAAAAACATGTTATATCTATCCAAAATCATTATATATTCTCATAGAATTATGTATAATCATAAAGAAATTTTATCTATGAAGACATTTTCAATATATAATTATATATATATATTTTCTAGATCTAACATATCCATATCCTGCGAATACTTTATTTCACGCGGGTGCTGATCGAACTTCCAATTTTTCAGTGGAACTTACGGGCATTCTGCGATAGCAGCGACGCACATCTCCTTCGAAACGAGCTGTCTGTTGCAACCCAACATTTTCGCCTTCTCAGGCATGCGATAAGTACGCGTACGCATTCTGAGACCTTTTCCACAACTCACGGAACAGGGAGAAAAATCGGTGTAATCGGTGGTCTGACATTCGGCTGTTAAAATCAAATTGTTTTTAAATACAAGTGTTTCAAACGATACGATTTCAATTCTTTAAAAAAAAAACAGAAAAGTTCGAAATTGTCTTAAATTATAGCGACGCTTCACATAAACTGTAAACTTATTACAAATAAAAGCGATGAATCTTTTAGACCATTTCGCGTATCTTGCTTAATACCATTTTTATTTTATAGTATCAATGTCACATCAATCGTACCAATAATATCAATGTCATATCAATATCAATAATTTAGTAATAATCAATGGAAATTAGACCACATTTTTGTAGTATCGAAATTATACTATTTCCTTACGTCGAGAAGTATCCTCGGTGTTTTCAGCAACCTCAAATTCCGCAACCTGTTGTCGGAGGGTGTCTTCGTCGCAGCCACGCTCAATTACCTGTTCTCTATTGAGATAAAGTCGAGCGAGAGGCAACATTGGTTTTCCTGTGGGATCGTAGAAGGGAGATCTCGGATCTTCCGGATAACTCGTTGTAATAGGCTTCATTTTTTCTCGTGGCTTCGTCTCCGAGTTGGGAGACATGTAACTGATGCCATTGTCAGTTCCAGCATCCCAAGGATAAAGGTCGATGACCATACGACTCGCCCAAGTGCAGTCCTTCTGACAGAGATTTAATTTGCTGACTCCAACGACCCAATCGGGAGACGGACCCAACATCGAAGCCACCGAGAGCAAAGGATGCTTCTTGTCGACCCTGAAGCTCGTGGAAGTATTGGTATTGACGTTTGGATACCAGAGTCCCGCTGCCTTAACGAGAGTCCTCAGATGCTGAGACTTAGCCCTTAACTCAAGTTCCAGAGCCGAAGCTGAACCCCATTCGGCCAGCTGACGAAAACCGTCGGTGGCCAAGTGCTCTCTTCCCCAGAAAGAGAAATCGCTCTCGTGCGAAGCTCCAATTAAGTCGCTGAAGTGCGTAAGCCAAGCTGAGAATGGAAAGTCCCTGGGATGCGTAATGTTTGACCAGATTCCTTCCATCACGAGCTGTCGACAGTTGGAAGCAGAGCTTCAATTTAGATGTAGGCGTGATGTTGAGAATTTATTCGCAAATTTATGAATTAAGGCGGGGAAAGAGATTTATGCTGGTCAAACTAGTAGAATACTTTTGTAAACGTTGTTGGAATAATAAGCGATGCAGATAACAGCAATCGGCGACAAGTGAATTATCGGCGTGTGACCTTCACCCAGAGAAACTTGGTAGGAATGGGTTTGTGGAGACAGTCACTGATTAACGCAACGCTATCCTTTATTGATTTTAATATGGGACTGGTACTAATGTAGTGTTAACTTTTCAATAATTAACAAACTCATTTTTTTACCACAACGTGTGTCGACCAAAAAAAATTTCTAACACAAAACGACAACTTTTATGTAGAGACATTTGTTTTTAGTGACTTCAAGTCCGAGATATTTACATTTGAAAAAATGGCATTTTCTAAAATATTATTTTTGAAAATCTTAAAAAAATTCACAATCCCTTTATTGTCACTTTGATATTACCAATTACGGAGCAGATCGGAGAAGGTCGAAAAAAACAGTGTATGAATAGACAGAGAATACTTCATAGGATTTTGGAAGAACCTAAAGGAAAATCGATCTCCTTGAAAAAAATATAATTTCATTATACTTGTTGAAAAAAGTTCCCAACATTGAATAGAAAAAAAATGTAAATTTCAGAATTGATGACTCACGGAGTACTTGGCTTCGTCGCAGGCACAGCAAGTAGTGGCTTCATCCTGGTTTGCAGTTTCGCCTGGTCTCGCCTCGCAGAAAGTTTTAACAAGACCGCCATCTTCGGCGTACCAGACGTTTGGATTCTCAAGTACCATAGCGGTAAACACAACGCATCCGGAACCGGCCGGTGGCGATCGCCACATTACCTGAACTTCGGATTTGGGTGAAGCCGTCGCCTCGGTCACGGTGTTTACGCAGTCTTCATTGAAGACCGTCTGCTCGATTGAGTAAAGTTGAAAAGAGCCCACTTTAGCCACTGGACTGTCCGGGGCGTGTTGCGAATCCACCGACAACGTGAAACGTGTGAATTGTCGTGGAATCTCGGTCATCAGTGGTCCTAAACACCCAATTTTTTTTTGTCAGATGCAATTCATATTTCAAAGATATGCATAAAAAATATATAAATCTCTGTACTGAGTTATAATTATTAAATATTCTTAGCAAATTAATGGTACGACTGCTGACAGCCGGTGCTATTTATTTGATGGAGGTTCATATTAATCGCAAATATTATTAATATGCACGCATAATGTGAAATAGGTCATGAGAATAAATTTGAGGATTCCCGTCAGTCTTTTTCCTGACTCGCCAATAATAAATGCACCGAATAACAGAGTATAGTTGAAAATTTGTACACATGCGCAGACATTTTATCAAACGACTATTTCTCGATATTTTAGAATATTCTAACATGGAAATTTCAAAACTATTCTACTAAAATTGATTTTCCTGTACAGAGGAACAATAAGGAATGTCGTATCATTCGATAGCCATCGTGAAAACAAAATTCCGAAAACGAAGATTCATTCCAAAGAAGCGAAATTATTAAACTCCCCCAATATTCTGGTAATGATTTTTGTATAATTCCGAACGAATAAAAATTCCACATTTTAAGAATCATCTGATTCGTAAGTTGCAACATTACCACGAAGCGCGATTGCGTAATTAGTATTTGGCACATATTTCTGGTTCCGGCCGCTGATAGAGATTCTATAACCCCCGTCACCACGAGTTCTCTGAGCGGAAGCTTGTTCGGGTGTGGGTCGCATAGGACATCCAGCGTTCGCCAGGACGACGAAAAGAATCGCCTGGATCAGTGCGAATCTCCACGCCGCTGGTCCCATTATGAAGCTTCTCAATCCCAATCGAAATATCGTCCTCCTTCCTTTCCTCGCTATATGTCTAAATTATACCAGCAAAAAAATCTCCGAGTTAGCTCAAATAAGGACATTCAAATTTCTAAGCCCTTTAGACTGAACAAAATAAAATATTTCTGCGCCATTGCAATACATCAATTTGAATGAATACCTAAATATCCAAATTTACATTACGAAAATAATCTCCGAATGAGATCTAATGAATTAAAAAACAAATGTCATTAGATTGAATTAACATTTTTCACACAATCGCGGTAAATCGAATCAACTGATTATACATTTAAACCTAAACTGTATTGCGGGAAAAAATTACCAAATTAAATCAACTAAATTTTTTTTAAATCAAACGCCTTTGAATTAAATAAAAGAACAGGTCTCCGTGCAATTGCGGTAAATCGAATCATTTGTCTATACATAAAGAACAGTATTAGAACAGAAACGTCCGAATTAAATAGAATAAATTTGAAAAAATCAAACGCCTTTAAATTGAATAAAAGAAAAGGTCTCCGCGCGATTGCGATAAATCGAATTAACTCACGGCCTACAATCCAATTCACTCTGCGAAGATTCTACACTCGCGTTCGGAGGAAAGCGTCACACTGGCCGGAATAAGACTGACTTGTGTGACTCCACGAGTTTCAATACCAAGAAACGCACTGCGTGGTCCGTATCGCAGCAAAACACCATTGGAGATGAGCAGAGAATAGGGACAAAAAATTTCAACGGATTCGACGGTTTGGTAAAGTAACCGAGCCTAAAATCCAACCAAAAAACCGTATAAAATTACATAAATCGCTACAGAGTCCGGGCCTCATAAGCGCCACTTATTCTTCCGCCTTTTCCGCAAAATCGCCAAAAATCGATAATCCATAGATCGCAACAAATCTCTTCCCAAGTTCGCCGATCTTCTCGGTAAGATGACCAGCGATCGAGACATTACCGCACAATCTGTGCGTGAGCGGAGAGGTCAGTCGCTCGGGTCAGTCGGATATCTCGTCGTAGCGTTGACCTCCTCCCGATAACAAATCACCAGACTCTCGCAGTAAACAAGGAATCTGAAACATAGAAACTACGGTAATTATTATTTTTTCTTCACGTAATTTTAATTATCTTTTTTTAATTATATAATATTCCACGGCCTGATAATTAAATTATTTTTCACTGTAAATAAGGAATGAATGCCGCGGATTTTGAGTCAATGTTTTAAATATTAATATCAGTAATTAGGTATTTTCATTGTCGACATTAAGTCGTCCATGAGCTAGCGCCCCCAGCGAGGCGCCTGCGCGTCGTGTTATCGACCGGAGCGGCGATGATGTCTCGTTGCCAGCCAGCGAGCCAGTCGCTCTATACGTTGAAAAGCCTGTATATAGCTTGGCTGTGAGGAAGAGAGATAGCGAGAGTTAGAAGCGATGCGGTTCGTGGTCTCGAGCTCGCAGTACCTGCTAGCACGAGTCGCGAGAACGAACGAGAAAACCCGACGCTCTCGTTTAACATAGACAGACAATTGTCCGTAATAGCTCGAGGCTTAAGGAGCAAAAAAAATCGCTATCATAGTATAATCTTATCAGTGCGGCTCGCGTTATCACACGGGGAACGCAGCGGCACGATTCATTTCCGTGGGACTAATGCTGTAAATATCATTTTTCGTTCTTGTTCTTTAATATAAAGTATCTTTTACACTTAATTTATCAGTCGTTAATGTACGAGGTGACGGTGGAATCGGCGAGGCCCGGCGCCAATCGCCTCTACGATTCACGGCGCTCGTTTGCTGATCGCTACTGCTGAGCCAACGCGACAGTGACAAGCGCTGTCAAAACACAGCTAGATCATGGCCAGTTTAGCCGGTAGCTCGGCGGGTTTTCCTCGAGCACCTACGATGCTCGAACAATTACTCGAGGAAATCAATTTCCAGAGAACTAAGGAGATGCGCCAGCTTCTTAAGGATGGTGGGTGTTTGCTGGATATTTACTTTGTCATTTTCTTTTACATGCACGTACGACTTTGCCTCATACAATTTTTATTTATATATCTGTATGTATCTATATGGGGCATTCCATCCCGATTCGTCCTGGGTCTGACACACGACCTTCCTGACTTGCCCTGTAATTTTTTGTAACATTGATTAGAACTTTAAACGCACCAGATTTGAAAAAATGCATATGCTTTTTTATATTTTTAAAAATTATGTATCATATGACGTAATTAAAAAATCTGGAAGCTAGACACTTCAGAATGGTAGGTGTTTGCTAGATATTTCCTGCCTTTTTTTTTTTGTTCAGATGCACACACGACTTCGTCTTATACAAATCTTATTTATATATTCAATATAATACGATTCGTCACTGTGTATCTGCTTCTGTTTACATGCACGTACAGCAGACTTCACCTTATAAACCTATGTACATAAATAATGCAATGATCGTTAAGTTTCTCTGTCAAACTCAATCTCCGAGTGTCTGCGTACATCCTGGCGCCGTGAGTCATTAATTAACGTTTATTCGCGTTACATATATACGCGGAGATGCGACGGAACGTCGCTCGCGTCGCTTGTTACGGTTTATCCTGCAGATAAGCCAGTCAGATGAATCATATGAGAATAGAACGTCGTGGAAACAAGCTTAGGGAATGCAGTACACGTATTACCATGTATTGAAGAAGAATGCGCAGGATTAGCGTTAAATTTTTTAGTGTTGGAGACGCGCGGAGCTGAAAAGCCTCAGCCGCTTTAGCTGCTCGACGCTCTGTGGCCGATCCACTCCTCCTGTCTATCGATTATATGCTCAAACCGTGCGCCCCTCCCTCAAACTCTGTCGCTGCACTATGCACGCGATACCGTGCGTCGAAAGCCACTGTTTTCGTCCTTAAGGCCTTACGTCTCAGTAAATGGGCGAAAAACAATGCACACTTGAGGAGGATCGGTAACGACTCTCGAAGTAAAATCGGTTTAAACTGGTCGTAATCGATTGTTTAAAGTTGAACGCATTAAATCACAATAACTTTTTTTTAAATGGGATATATTTTTCTTCGGATAGTTAAGTCTGTTTCTCAAAAGATACTCTACAATTTTCCCGCCCAGATATTCCATGATCGTTTAATAATTATAGCCTGTTTAACAAAAATTAAAATACTTCCATATATTTAATGAATTACATTCAATAATAAATGTTGTGTCTTGTACAAACCGTTTCGAGACTTTTCCAGAACATAAATAGTGTCAGAAAAAAATGTCAGAAGTATAGATACAGTTATCTACAATTATTGACCCAAATGATCGCTAAATAAAGAGGAAGATGATAGAATTTATGTTAATGAGATGAATCATTGGTAATCGTCAAACTTTCAGACTCCGGCTTCGTCATGCTCCAAGGTACGACCTATTGGACCGATCTCTTCGTTCGTCACTTTCTCTTTCAAGCTGAGCACACAATAGACGGTGACGATTTGCTTTTTTTCGTGCGTAAGAAGCACGTGAAAACGTCCTCGCGATACGTGCCAAAGTTTGAGACTGAGGTTGACGTTTTCCGTAAGGACAGCAAAAAGCTGCCGATCGGCGACCCGGACATCGATTGGGAGGAAACGGTCTACCTCAATCTCGTTGTTCATCAATTCGATTACACGCTCACTCTCGCTATATGCACACGAACCAGCCCTAAGGAACTGCAGGTGAGATTTCATCGAGTAAACTCTATGATCCAAATCAAGGTAATATTTCCGAATAATTTTCACATCCCTTAAATTTCAAAAAAATTAAAACGGATAAAATCTAAAGAGAATAAGCATATTGAAGGTGCAAAAGATTGACTTTGCATTATAATAATTTCAAAATATTATTAACGCATTGGTCAAGAAAAAAATTGTTTGACAAATCTTTCGGAAACTCAACGTTTTCCTTACGGAAATTATTCGTTCTTTTTCCTGCATGCCTTCAGGAATTTGAGCAAACTTTCTAATTCACTTTGAATTTGCTTTTTTATATGAAGCAAAAAAAAATTGTCTAAAAAAAATTTATGGGCGGTCACAAAATTGGAGTTGTATTTGATGGTCTGAAAAAATATAGTCGTAATATCGAATAAAGAGGACTAACTTTTTTCGGACTCTGTAAATGGTTTAGCTGGTAAACAGAAAAATGATGATCGACAGGTATTGAGGCGTCACTCGCAAAAGGTTTACGCGAGTCCGAGTCGTCGACGGATGGACGCCAAGGGAGACCTCGAGGAGATGACTTATCCGCACATCTGTTTCATGGTCGACAATTTCGACGAAGTATTCTGTGATATATTAGTTAGGGACGGTGAGATGGTGTGCGTCGAGTTGGTCGCCTCCGACCGTGACGGCGCCGTACAAGGCGTCATATTTCTCGGTTCTATCAGATACGACGCTCTCAAGAAGGTTTATGACGCTAGGGTGAGTTAAAGTCAAGTCTGTTTTCATCTCCAATATCTCGCCTCGATTTTTCGTCGCCTCTTTCATACAAGTGTCCCTCCCAAGTGGATTCCCACGAAAATTCATTTTCAATGCTCTTCGCAGTCGAGCCTCAGCACGAAGATGGCCCAGCGCATGACCTTTGGCCTCTTCTCCGGCGCTTCCTCCCAGAGGATCGAATTTGTACGGATGAAGGGACCCCAAGGTAGGCGACGACAATTTTATCGATATCTTTCAACATAAATCCTTATCGAATTGCTCCTTCGTCGGACATCTCACGGTAACGTGATCGTTGATCCGTGAAACCGATAATGAGAGAAGCCCAACGCTGCATTTCTCGGTGGGAAATAAAACGGAATGAACCGCTGCTTATACGGACATACACCGTACTAAAATCGATATCGAATCGATTTCACTGTTCTCTTCAACTTTAAATAGTCTTACACAAAAATAACTTCAGAAAAGTTACGAAACGCTGAAGCTCATAGTCTTCGAAAAATATTACAACAGCTCGAACTTTCTTCAGGAAGTGTTTACCGTATTTGTCGTAGAAAAATTGTTGCAAAATTGATCGACGGTAAATCGATGCATGCACATTCCATATAAAATATAGGAGGCATATCTCGGATTCACTACGAAATATCGTTTATAGTACAAGCTTTTTTGTAGTTATGATTTTGTAATAATAACCGACAGCAATTATAAAATTATACGTTAACTTTTGTATCGGCAATGAATTTGATGGAAAAAAATTGTAAAAAAATGTAACGCGTAACGATGAAACTGGCGATCGTTACTTTTGTTCATTACATTTACTTTTTATTATTTTTTTCATAGAATTTATTGCCAATAATGAGTTTTAAGGATTTTATAGAAAATTTGTAACATTGAGTTACATAAATTTTATGCTACGATTAAAGTCTGATGATGAACAGGTTATAGGAAGAATAAAAATTTTATTTTTAAAAGTAACGAACTATGTAATGTTTGACTAAACTAAAGTTTACGGCGTTTGTTAAAAGAATGTTGGAAAAACGTATTTAAATCGCCATATTTTTAGGCAAAGGCCATGCGGAAATGGCGGTAACGAAGCCAAAAGGTTCGGGTGCTGAGACCCCAACTTCCGAGCCGGGTTATTCAGCGACGGATGCAATTTGGGACGCGGATTGGGACGACGCTGAAGAGCTCTTCATGTACCGTCACCAGCGACGGTTGTCGGACCCCAGTGCGAATCTGAACAACTTCGTGAGAGGAGGATGGCGCACGAAACCGGATCAGATGGCGACGAAGGCTCGTTCGGAGAACGAGGGCCTGGACTCGATGGCGAACGGTCTCAACGAGATCGAGGCTGGAGACGTTCGTGACGGTAATAATCGCTCGACAATTGATTCACCGAGTTTACTATTCTCTATATAACAGTAATACCACGACATCAAGCAAATAGCAGTAGTAACATTATTAGAAGTAGCAGCAGTAAAAGCATATTTTATTTTCTCGTTTTTTTTTTCTCGCTTTGGAGCATTGAGAAACTTTGAGGAATGGAGGAAGAAGGATATTCACCAATGTCATTCCATTAGTCACGCGCGGTCCTCATAATCTCGTGACAATGTGTATAACTGTACGAAAAACAAAATACCAAAATGTAGGACGCGAAGGCGCTCTTCCCCAACACACTCTCGACTCCCTCGTTCTTTCACCGTCGTTTCATTTAACAAAAACTACTATCATACACGTGTACGGTAGTGTGTCCGTGTATTATAATGACGATATTTCCCAATCGGTAATTCCGGCATCTCGTGATGCATGCCCTTGCTCGTTGCTCCCTACGTACGTACTTAATACTGTAATATATAACTTCTGATATGTGCATAGGTGTGTGTCTGTGTCATGGGCATCTCTATCCGTTCACTCTAAACCGTTCAATTCCCTCGCTTAAGACCGATTAATCCGCTGCACGTTCCCAGGTTTTTGTTGCTTCCTCTCTCGCTCTCTCCGAAAATGACCGCATCGCTGTCTTCGCCCGTCGCTACCTTCTCGGGCGAGTCACAAGTGTGAAATATAATGCGAGGGAAGATACGTTATTAGAAAAAAAAATAGTAAAGAAAAGAGTGACGACGTCTGCGCGAGATATCCAATCTTTCTCTATGTCTATCTATCCGTCCATCTGTTTCTCTGCATATCTAACGCTCACGCTATATCGTACCGCTATATCAGTATCTATGTAAATATACATCCATGCCTAATTCACAAACGCCATATACCCACAATACACCAATCACCAAACGAATGAAGTAGAGGTTTAAAGAAAAGATAATAACATTCTTGATGAAGCGTACACGACCAAAATGCGAGATAGTATGTATACGATAATCGTGCACAATCTCTGCGTACACAACAACCAATTGACAGAAGAGTTTGAATGAAAAGCGCGCGCGCGCTTTTTTCCATCTGCAAAATCATCTCGTGTGTCTAATAACCAGAGTTGTAGATGCCTGATACATATAGAAATGAAGATGATAATACACTACGCTTTATGATAATGATTTCATAATAATATCACGTGGGAATTAGGATACAATGTGTACACTTTTGATTAGCTGCAAAAAAAGCCTAGCTGAAAACACACGATTCGTTAAAAAACGGTATAAAGAACCGCTTTTATTTTTACTACTATTTCTTTCGATATTTAAAAGAAAATGTATATTTTTTTTTGCAGCTATCTCAATGTTTGCACATAGTTTTATAATCGCTCCTGATTATTATTGTGGAATCATAATTGCCAAAGAAACGTATGCCATATTTCTCAAATAAATGGGTATTTACAACTCTGCTAATAACTTTTGGCACGACGTATGCCGGCTGTTTCCTTTGTAGCTAAAGGACAGGCTAGCAGCTGGGGCGGCCGGGGCCCATCCCCGGCTCGAACCTCGGATAGTCCGCGACGGAGTCCGCGCGCACGACGACGAGCTTCCCCTCAGCATTCCGCAGCCACCCCCAAAAGAGACAGCCGCAGGGAACGCACTTACGACCCTAGCAGCACTTCGCTAACAACGACGACGACAACAGCTTCTTCAACTACCGCTACTACAGCAACTACTACTACGACGACGAGAGCCAATAACGAGAATCGACTCTCGCCATCCTCAAGACTGAGAGGCAACAAGGAGGACGACGACGCATATCAAGAGACTTCGGCACGCGTCGCAGGTGGTGGTGAGTGTGCTCGCGACCTCTCGTATATATAAAATACCAAATGAATATCCCAATACCAGCAGTTTAGATTAATGGGGGACACGAATGTGTTTTGTAAATTTCGGAATTCTGACCTCAGCTTTACGCGGAATTAATGTCGAATCTTGTGTTACCGAAGTTTATTGATGGAGTCAATTTCGATACTGAAAGAGTTACAAGTTTTACACACGTCGATTTACTGTGGAACTCCCAGTTTGTCGGACTTTTTTTGGTGTCTACTTTGCATTTTGAATAACTTGAGAATGGAATCTTCGATTGTGGTATAAGCGCTAGTTTGATCAGCTAAACAAATGAGACGATATTTTAGGGGGATTTTTAATTGGAGCTTTAAAATAAATTGTATTTTCCTGGAGTTTTTTGTGACGTCATGAATGACGAGAGTTGTTTAAAATTTGTACAGTTTATTATGTTATGTTTTAACTCTTCAAAAAAAAAATTGAATCTATGCGACTTAGAAAATGGGTTTATAAAAGTTGAATGTGGGATATAGCGCCTGATTGCAAAGTGAAGATAACTAATCCGGTTTAGGATTTTTTAAGTAAGAAAACAATAAAAATCTAACCTGAAATTCTAGCTGAGCGATCTGAAAACGGTGATTTTGGTTAAGAATAAACATTAACGCTATTTCAGTAAGAATTATGTAATGATTATTTTTCCCGGATTTCCAATAAAGGTGCAAAATTTATAAAACACAATCTCCCATTAAAAACAAGAAAAAATAAATAAAAATAAAGAGTAGCCCTCTCGCCCTCTCGACGGAGGTCGAATCGACGGGGTCTCGCGTCTCATGACTCTAAAAAACACCAACTACGGCACAAGCGCATCAGACGAATTCATTGATAGATATTGTTATATATCGAGAGCGTCATTAAAAACCATACCCTCGCCGACTTTTCTCTCCGTGACGAGAGGGTGCGAGTACACTCACCCAGCTGCATCTCCCGCACTGTCCACGACTTTCTGTCAATAATAAAAAGCCTACAAGGCTCCGTGTTCGCTTTGGCCTATCAGGAAATCGTCAGCAGCGTCAAACGAGTGGAACCGGAGCGATGCCCGCGGCGACACCAAAACCTCATCGTCGTCGTCATCAGCATCATATTGAAGTTGGAAGTGAGATCCTCGTGACAAGCACAGGCGCTTGTCTCACCGACGACAATGTCATGCAAAAATTGGATGCGGGTGCAATTTTGGTGAACGGAAAGGAAGAATTGCCTCTGGGTTTCGGAGGAATCGGCCAGGAAAACAACGCGAGCAATCAAGAATCATTGGATAGCCGGAGAACGCGAGATGAGGAACAACGAGAGCGACGAGGGATTCCAATTCCTGGTGAAAATCACGATGAGTCGCCTCTGCCAAGACGACGCCGTCCTCGACACCGTCCACGTCGCTATTTCAGCGACGAAGAAATTTTGGGCGTGCATTCTGGAAGAAAAAGCAACGGGCCGATGAACGGCAGCGAAGCTACGAACGGTCTTCATCTCGCAAATGGACTGAGCGAGCCCGAAGAACCTGACAATCCGACCGACAACGCAAATCGTCAACATCCGCGTCTCGTTGAAGGAGATCGCGACAGAAACGCCAACGCCAGAGTCACCAGAGCCAATACTTACGACTGCGGTCAGAGACAGAGTGCGACGCTCCCGCGGCGACGAAGAAGACGCGCTATGTCCGGCAGCATCATTGGAAATCCACTTCCACCGCATCGCGTCACTCCGGACGGAACTGCTATCTACTATTGGTGCGAGCTCCCGCGCCGCCCCGGCTCTCAGGGTAAATTCATCCCCGTAACTGAAAAGAACGAAGAAATTAAAAAAAAAAAAAAAAGGAAAATACGTCAAGACTATTTTGAAATCGATGGGCGATTATCCCTCTCCGCTTCCCCCGCAATGAGTGTCGTCACTCATTGGACTTCTGAACAATGTTTGATCTTTCTCGATCGCTGATTTTGCTTATGCGCTTTTTTTTAATCGCGATTTATATAAAATGCCGACCTTTATCACTTTCCTTTACTCCTGTACTGATCTTTCTGATGCACCTTTTAAGCCTTGTCTACTTATCTTTTCTATTGGATAATTCTCAGCCTTTTGATTCTCAAAATCCAGGAACTTCGGGGAAAAAGATTAATCGTCCGACGTACTGACGAATTTGTATTATCTTGTAAAATTTGAGAAGTAAAATTAATTAATTCTCTCATTTTTGCTTAAGACTAAAGACACTAATGGATATTTTGAATAGAAAGGCTATGAATTGAAAATCCGAATTTTATTAACAATATTGATAACTATGATTCTTTCTAATCGATGTCGTGCACGCACCAAACCGCAAATTATGTCGATGGACTCGTAATTAACATAATTAATGGCTTCTGCATTTATTGCCCTCAAGGGGATTACAGTGCGCCTTCGCTCGACACTCACTCTCACTTATCTCGCACTCTCAAAAACTCTACGACTTTTGAATTCCCCCGCTGCAACAAAGAGAGTTTGCAGCGTAAGCGCGCGGGCCCCTCGTTCCTCAGCTTCTCGCTCTCCTCGCCGCGCCGCGAACAAAATATCGTGCGAACTCACGCGGGGGTCTTGCTGAGGGTTCTGGCCTACTTTTCGATTAGGAATAATCGGCAGTTGAAGTCAAAACATTTTCATCACTTTCTATGTTATAATTTGACTGTTTTTTGCACTTGCAATCCCGCAGAGCTCGACGATGGCGCATACAATCCGCTCTGGACCATGAGAGGCTTCACTCAAACCTTTCACTTTTGGAAGGAAACGAGAAGAGCGCAATCGGTGCCTCTAAACGCCTTCCTTACGTACATCACCCTGCCCTGGTGGAGTATAGCCAAAGGTTCGTATTTCATTCATTAAAACGATATTGAATGTCCTCAAAAAATCATTGATTCAAATAACAACCTGGTGAAAATATTCCTGTGAGGTTGCTTATTGAACAAAATAGTTCTTGACAAACAAAACAATGAAAAATTATGGTCGGTATTGAATTTGAGCAAAAACCACAAAGCGTATTTCGTTTAATAGAATTTTGAGTTTTTGAAAAAAGTTTGTTTTCCTTCTGATTAAAGTTAACTTCGACGAAACCTGCTTAAATCTTCAGCAAGGTAAAATAAATATCCAATTGTACTACATGTAGAATTTGCAGAAGGTCGGTAAAGCGGGTCGAATTTAACGTTATTTTGAATTTTCCGAAAAAATTCTCGTTTTGCTCTGATTCAGGTAATATTTTCAAAAAAATTGACTGGAATTTTCTACACGAGAAAAATACAATTCAACGCTGCTGTGTACCAACTTTTCTTTTCAAAAGCTTCCTCTATGTGGTAGTCAAAAATTGGGAAGCAATATGCAAAGTTCTTCTTTGTATCTTTTTTTTATATCTCGAAAGCACTCGACAAATTTCACTGCAAATTTCCGCTGAAATACTTTCACCAGGAACGTTCGATATAAAATTAATTCAAAACAATAAGTACGAATAAAGTCAAGTAAACAGGAATTTTTTGATCGAATTAATAAAGAAGGATATATATATTTACCTGCAGATATACTGGATCATCGAGAGGATCCTATACTCACATTCTAGCCACTTCTTCCGGCTCAAGCAAGACGCGCTCACGATTCATTTCCACTTGTCGTGGATACGCCGCAACCATGGCCCACAACCGGACGATCGATACTCAAACGAATTGTATTCTGTATAAATTTCATTGATACATGATTCTTTATTTATAGAGGGAAGGTGGTCGTCAATCAGTACATTACTGCACAGTATCCCATTCCTGTCAATCATCTTTCGTTTTTATTTCCTTCTCCGTCATTCCTTCTTCCACGAATAACCAACCAGCCTTCAACAGAGATTTCTCTCAGCTCGTCGTTGTGACGTTTAACACAGTTTCGTAATCCGCAAAGTTGTTCCACGTATGATCCCAAAGTTCCGGGTTGGCTCTTGGATCCCACGGCAGATTTCCAGGTGGCACTGCCGTCGCGTTTAATTTTCTCAGCTCTTCTCGCAGCATCGCAACGATCTCTGGATGTCTAAAATTTGACGAAGTCTACAGACGGCTCCTCAACTTATTTATCAATTTTCGATATAATTGAAAATGTCTATTGTTTCAAGAAGAACAGTTGTTAGGTCCATTTATTTTGTAATCATGTTTTTGTAATAATAAGCTACGGAGATTATAAAATTATGTGTAAACTTTTGTATAACTGCAAATAAAATCTCATTTTCGATTAAATATCGAGAGAAAAATAGTGGAAAAAATCGGACCGTCCTCCATTATTCTCGCAATGCATTGACCATATTTTTACATCTTTTTACGAAAATTATTGTGACATTTTTTTGCAGCTATTTGAAAATTCACACATCGTATTATAATCTCGGTATGTTATTGTAAAATTTTATTTATAAAGGGCATTTGAACACCATAGATATTTCTTGGAGTATTAGATAGGACACTAATTTTCAGAAGTAACTATCGCTTTCTTACCGATCGGCCATATTGTTGATCTCGCAAGGATCCGTCTGAATATTGAAGAGGCACGCCGCCTGAAGGGGTTTGCAGCTTGTAGTATTGAGGTCGGGATAATCGCAGATAACTGCAGCCTTTTTCCGAAGTGAGCTAATTTTGTCATGAGTAATGGGAAATCCCAGACTTGCTACGGCTTTGCCTGCCAAACTGTCGATTACTTTGTCTGCCTCATAAGTCCAGTTAGCCTCGTTAGTTGCGTAACTGTCGTCCCACTGACCACCGTACGTCGTTCCTACGCGATGTAAAAAGTAAAAACGATTAATCAATGTTCTCCGTTTCTATACATTCTCCTCTAACATATAAGTAGTGTCTCGGAATCTTAATTTTATATTTCTGAATTTATACTCCGATAATATTAGTTTGTCCTAATGAACATGAAAAGTTTAAACATCTATCCAAAACCACAAGAAATTTCATATGGAATTTTCCATTTAGAAATTTAATCTTCACGGCAATTCTCGTAAATTTGTGAAATCGACAAATTTCTATTGTTTCCTAAAACGGGAATTCGAACTTTGGACCAAATGTTTTAACAGTCAGTAATGACCTTTGCGAATAAAATGTCACGTCATGAATGTCCTCAAAAAATTTAAAGCATTTCTGGAAAATATAAAAAATTGGAACAAGTGGTTAACTCGAAGTAAACAGCCGTTTACTTACAAAAAACTGTTGAATTTTTATGCAAACAAGGAAAGGTTCATATTTATTACATATTTCCTACCATCAATCAGTTTCCATCCGTTGACTGTTATCCCAGCTATTTTGTAGATATCGTCGATATTGTGAAGAACGCTGAACCTCGGAGATGCAGAATCTCGATTGAGAGCCTTCCACACGTTCATACCATCGATTTTTCTGCTGGATAGCGTTGAATTTATCTCTTCTTCCGAAGCACCAGCAATGCTGAGAATCGTGGGGAGCCAGTCGGTAATATGAAAGAGTTGGCGAGCAATACGACCAGGATTTGGTAGACGTGGTGACCACAAAAGACCTGCACCTCGAACTCCACCTAATTCCACATCCCATATAATTAATCGACACCAATAAACCAAAAAAAAGAAAAGGAATTCTCGACAAAACGACCTGAAAATAAACGGACCTTCCCAAAGGGTATTCTTCACGCCTCTCAAGGGCCAATTTGAGGCAGAATTGGCATTAAAACCTGCGGCTGGGCCCCCGTTGTCAGTGCTAAAGACAATAACGCTGTCTGCAAGCATATTTCGTTTGGCCAAGGCCTCGACGACCTTGCCGACTGAAATATCGAGTTCGTAGAGAATAGCTGTAAAACGTCGGAAAAATCCATGAGCACATCGACAATTATCGACGAGAGAATGGATAAAGGCTTTACGTAATGACACAGACAATTATGATGGAAATAGTAGCAACTGGTAACAAAAGTACAGACAGTTGCTCCGTCCGTCGTTACATTGCTTTATTTGCCGAAGAGGTAAATGAAAAAAAGGAGGAATACCCGGTAAATAGAGACTAGCTCCTTATAATTATCTTGCGTTGCTGTGGCTCGCAACTCACCGGCGAAACGTCGTCTCTTGTAATCCTTTATCCAGTCGAACCTCATTAACGCCTCGTCGCGCGCTGGTAACGGGTTGTACGGATTCCCCGAGTGCACCGCGGTGTGCGCGAGGTAAAGGAAAAGAGGGTTGCTCGAGTTGTGGCCCTCGATAAAATTGACCGCCGTCTCGGTGAATACCTCGGTCGAGTAACGCCCGTGAAGGTCCCATGCTGGTTCGAGGTCTCGTCTCATGTCCAGACCCCAGTAAGGCTACGAGGGAAAGTATAGCGATTCTCTTCTCAATCGATTCTGCTCGTTACAGCAATCAAAAACTTTGTTTCGATTTAATCGTTCTGGCCTCATTTACCCTCTATTAAACAAGAGTCTATTAAGCCTACATGAATGCTCTTGATATCAAAGATTTATTACTCAGCGGCAATTTGCACAAACCGTGTTTTTCATTTACGTATAAACCAATTACCCTCAAATTACTACAACTATATACATGTTATGTTCTTTGGCTCCGTTGATATACATCACTTAATTGAGGGGGACGGATTTGCCGAGTCAAAAGGTGTGTTTTACTTCAGCTTATCGGTATAAAATAAAGTTATCGTAAATTCCGCAAGATTAATTGTCCCTTGGCGTGTAATGTTCGTATGGGAAAATAAGTTGATCGGAGTTGCACATATTTTTTTTCGAATGTCTTGAATGCAGAGAATGGATGGGTATATCAGGCTGAAACTTGGAGACTCTTTTTTTCGAAGATTTATATTTCTTTTTAAGAGGTTCGTTGCAGTGAGTTTTTTTAAATTTTACTAGCGGCTTGAAATTTTATTGAATATACTTTTCAAGCCAATTATCATGACTAGCTATTACGTGAAACTTACAATATTCGTATCATTGCAATAGTCATAAATAATTCGGTCATTATTTGCAATGAATTTTGAATATTGAATAGGCATTATAATCTACGATAATTCAGTCATAAAATTATTTGAGAGACATTTTCATTGAAGAAATCACTGGCTGGAAATAATTGAGTCATTGAGCGATCGCGTGCGTTCAATTTCAGTTTATTGCTCATGATAAAGAGAAACTTATGGAGCTGAAATGAAATTATACTCACATTCTCGACAGCAGTGTGATCGAAGTAATCATGATGACCGGTCCACAGTCCAACGTGTTTTTTAAAACCACGAAAAGTCGGAGTGTATTCCCTCTTATGACATCCCAAGTGCCACTTGCCGACTATGTAATTCGTGTAACCGAGCTCTTGCAAATACTCGGGAAGTAGCTTCTCGGTGAGTGGCAGACCGCGCGGCTCTGCGCCTTTCAACACCTGGCAGGCCCAACGTCCGTTTATACGCAAATAATAAATGCAACACGCGATGCCACATCGATAAGACAGAATATTGTGGCTTTCGATCGCATTCTTCTCATATGTGACGAAGCGTGCTCACCCCGTGCTGCATTCCCGTGTGAATGGGATACTTGCCCGTCATCAGAGCACTTCTCGAGGGTGTGCATATTGGTGTCACGTAGTAATTCTGAAGCATAAGACCGGTGTACGCCAGTGCATCGATATTCGGCGTTTTTATCAAGCCCGAACCGTGAAATCCGACGTCGTACCATCCCTAGACAAATTCAATTGTTTTATGCAAATTACTTGTTTCAATTTCAAAGAATAATTTTAATGGTTCAACTGCGAGCTTCGAGTAATTTACTCTCTCGTAGAGATTTTTTCGTAATTTTTTGTAGGCTTACTCAAATGCATCAGATTTTTTTTTCTACAGCAATTTCTTTGAAATATATTTTTGAAGTGATATATCGAATGCCATAGTTCAAAAATCTAAAAAAATTCTGAAAGATACTTAGTTCAATATCAAATTTTTCAAGCTTATAGCTAAAGTAAGCAAGATTATTCTCATAGTTCTTAACGTTTTTTTAATCAAAAAATGATTATTTAAATTTAAAAACTTGAAAACTAAAAGAAGAAAAATATTTGCTATGTCGCTTTTAAAATATATTTGAAAAAAAAATAAGACAGAACAAGAAATCTGGTCGAATGAGAGTCCAACTAAGCCTACAAAAAATTACGAGCCAAATCCGGAAAGTCGAGGTCAAATACTGGTCAAAACGGGGAGCATTGTCCTAGATGTACTAGAATGTTTCTAAAAAAAACTTTTTTTTCTACTTATCACAAAAAAAACTACTGATCATAATATTGGATTTTTTTGTTTCCGTTTTTTTAGCAATGTATAATACGAATGATAACTGTATAATACAGAATATTGATAAGCTCTCTGATGTCACTCCAACATAATTCCGACCAAAACTTCAGTTACGAAATTTCTTTACAACAAAAAAACCTTAGCCTTCCTCGGAGTTAAATTTGTAAAAAAAAAAATAAATAACGAGCAAGAAACGTGGACTTTACTGTACATTTATTTTCCCTAATTTGAACTTGATTGTCGCCACTTTCCCAACGACTAATCAAAGCCCATATATAACGATAACAAGGAGCTTCGACATTTCGAATGCATCGCGACATCAACTAATTCAATCCAGCAGTAGGATGATATTTTTGACTGATGATCGAGGAAGCCGCTCTAATCTGCTTGAGCCGACAGTATAATAATCTGGGCAGAGCCTCTCGTGCCTAATCTCTCAACTCCCAATTTCCCAAGCCGCAGTCGAGCTGCGACAATAAATAAGTCATCGGCCCACGCGCTGTATACCTATTTTGGAACGACAGAGAGGGAGGCGAAAGGTCATGCATGTACATATCAATGTATCGAAAGGCAACAATAAAAAAGAGAAGAAAAAAGAAATTCCTCGCCGCGATGTACAAAGCGGAGAGGCACATCAATGGGTCCTACGACCCGTTAGCTCGGTGCTCTTCGTGTGCCACTTACCAAATCGTCAGCTAGAATGAAGACGATGTGAGGAGGCTTCGCGACTGCAGAGCGATTGCAAAAAACAATGAGAAGAAATAGCGTGATGCCGGCGGTCAACAATCCGCATTGCGTTCTCCTCTTCTCGCATCTTAATCGAGCTAATATCGTCATCTCCTTGCTTTTGTTTTTGTCCAGTTTACCGTCTTTTGTTATTGACGATTTATCGTTTGCGCTGCTTTCTTCTCGCGCACTTTTGCGAATGGTATTCGCACTACGGTCGTTCTTCGCCGACACTGCACTGCGCCAATCCCAAACGCCTTGGGCCCCTCTGGTCGCGGGACGTCACGTTGGAGGGGGATACACTCAGGCGACTCTTACATTCACAGTCCCACTGAGAGCAGACACTCTCGACTCTCACATTCATAGTCCCACTGAATGCAAACAGTCGCAACTCGTGGACTCTGTCGACGACCTCACTTAAAAACTCTCGTTTACATAATTGCATAGTCAAATGAAACTTCGCGACCCTCAAGCAGATGGCATTGCCGCTGCGATATTTCACTTCGTTTACCAACAATTGCATTCGTTATTCCACTTTGACAGATATGATGTACAGGTGTGATAAAATTTTCAAAATATTTGACATTCATTTTTGCTCTCTCTCAGAGAGGAAGCCTTTGTCTTCGTGAACCTTTTTTTTTGCGATTTTCATACACGGACACTCAAGAAGGTCCGTTGGGAAAAATTGTTTCGAAAAATTGTGTAGATTGTGTTGATTGTTCAGAAAAATTGTCAGGATGTATGTATTAGAGCGGACCGAATTTCCGTGGTATTTTTTAACTTTTTGTCTCACCCAATGAAAAATATGTTTTCGGTGAAAAAGCAATTAGCGAACAATTATTTATCGTTCGCTGAGAAATTTTCCAATTATTTTTAACTATGCACTGAGTTGAATAATGAAAGAAAATCAGGTTTGAGAGCTGAAAGAAAAATTATAATTACCAAAAAAATGAATATATTAAAAAATATTTTTTCGGGAGAAAGCACATTGCAAGTCAATAATTTTCATATTGCGAAAAATGTCCCAAGAGGCGGTTTTGCGAAAGATGAAAATTAGTGAGTAACCAATGTGCAAGTTCTGCTGTGTATCCTTATTGTATAATTTGACATTACAATTGTTTGTAAATGCCACGAAAACAAAGCTTTCTCTATGAAGAAGCAGAGTCTGAAACTGGAAGTTGGGCGTTCTAAAAAAGGGACGTTGGCTGCAAAGAAAAGAGAATCGTGCAACGCGATCGTACTTCGACGACGAGAGCCACCCGTGAGTCTCGTTTCGTAAGAAGAGGAAGATGCGAGTGAGAGAGAGAAAGAGAGACAGTCGAGGATGAGAGAAATGAAACAATTTCAACTCTCTCGGTCGACGTGTGCGGTCTCTATCTTTCGAAGTCGCTCGCAGACTTCGGTGGCACACTCCTGAGCGACTCGTCCGCTCTTCAGCAACTTCACCGGATTTACTCTTGCTTTCTTCTCGCTGTCTCTTTCACTCTCATCAGTATAGACGACCAAACACAATTCACTATGGTTTTAAGCGTCCCGACGCATAGACCAGCCAACATTTAACTGATAACACTCGATGCGGATACATAATTCCTAGAGTCAACCGAGCAGAAACGGAAATACACGTTTCGTTATAAAGCGACTGATTAATGCCTATATTACACTCGTAGTACTGACATATATATATATACATATATAATAAATGATTCGCAATGGTATCTTGTACATTACAAGTACACATCGTGTACGACACAACTGGAGCGGAACTCCCAGCAATAAAACGACGATACATGCGATAATATATAAACTCGAGCGTTCAATATTGCGTAATTCCAGGAGAGATGACCACTCCTGTGCGACGTCCGTTTTACTATTCACTTTCGTTTCTATTTTTTTTTTCCCTACGAAAAATACGAATCTTTGGGTATCAGAAGAGTGAGAGTAATGTAGGACGCTGTATTTATCCTACAATAAAAATTATTTAATTGTGTTACCGATCAACTGAAGGGTTCGATGGCGTAACCAACTCGACTGTACTTGACACACAGTCGCTATTGACTCGGTGCGCCAAGAAGTCAACGCCACTTGTCAGTGATTTCAATGGTGTTGCAACCGCAGAAATATATAGACTCTTCATGAATAAACATATCACGTATAACTTTTTGATTACAGTGTGGAACTTTTGTTGAAATATACGCCAATACCTAAACTAATAAGCAATACGAATTTTTTACATTGTTACCTTATAAAAAAAAATGTGTGAACATTTTTTAAAAAAAATTTGGGTATCATGTTACTCGAAATAGTGCGAAATATCGAGGAAAATAGTTTGGTCTAAACGAAAATATTGCTGGAATAAGGTAAGCGTAACTTTTTTCTCGGGTTCTTTAGGTTCTTTAGGGTTTTTACATTCTTTGATGGTAGGCTAGAGAATAAATGTTATTGTTGAATTCGTTTTCGGTTTAAATTGAGGCTTTTCAAAGTTTTCATACAGACAATGACATTGGCGCCAATTTTTATTATATTCGTGATCAGAAGGTCGAACCACAAATTAATGTACAAAACGTCATTACGATCAACGGTATGCATTTTTCGTAAATTCATCCGCAAGCGATACGAGCATTACAGACGTTGAGGCGTCTAACAACAGCTGAATCATTGTCTTTTCCTCTTCCTCCAAAATATAAGTCAGTGTAGTGCCCTTCGCCTTACAGTCAGTCAGCCTGCGTCACTGAAGACAAGCATCTCTATTATATTCGTTACTCTCATAACATCCGGGAATATTAAGCCCTTTTATCATTAATATGCCTACTAACGTATCATCGTTCTTTGTCGGTTAAAAAACAATAACGTCTCCCTCGCAGTTACACGAAATAATAGCGCTACGTGGCTACGTTCAAAATATCTCAAATGAACGTTGTCCATCTGACCCGCATGGCCATCAACGATGGTGGAATGGCCGTGCGCGTATATAGTATCGAGTCACCCTCTTACGCGCGTGCATTCCATTATTTTCACACGTCGGCTTACATAAGACATCCTCGCGTAGCTCCCGGATGGTGCGGCACTTTCTCTCCGTCTCTCTTTCTCTCGCACGAGAGAAGAATCCCTGCGACAACGTCGGCGCTTGGGCCGCGGGCGCAAAGACGACGAGACGGATGAACCAACGGCTCGAGACAGGAAGATCGACGCTGTCGTTGATGGTGCTGCTGGCGCAGTCGCGTTCAACACAAGGGGAAGCTGTACAAGAAGACACGCTCGTTCGCGTGTGGTTTCTCTTCGGGTAATTGAAAACGAGTAGCTCTCATTCTTAGCCCGTCGATCGGATGACCAGGGCCACCAACAACTCTCCGTACTATTCTGCAACAGGAGCGATGCATGTGTGCACGTAAATGTCTCAACAGGACGACGACGAGGACGCACGCGCGTGCGATCCTGTTTTCGAGAGAAGAAGACCTGCGTGCGCGATAGTTCGTGCTCTCGATCGGAAAAGGCTTCTCGCGCCTCCCGCGACAACTTCCAGACAGGCATTTCGGAACACGGTGACTGCACAGTGATGAAACTGGCTGCACGACTCACTATTAGAAAGATGTTATGTATATCCGTACTTAACACACATGGTGACGTAACGATGTGTTGAATCTAGCACTGTGTTCGCACGGTACCAAGATTTTGTGCACATTAGAGAGGTTGCACGATCTGCTGGAACCGTGCAAACGCAGTGCTGGATTCAGTACGTCGTGACGTTACAGAAGTGTGCCCACACAGTTCCAGCATGTCGTGCGACTCTCTGAAAATGACTCGATGCATTGGAACCGTGCAGGCACAGTGATGTATTTAGCACAACTACAATATAGAATTTCAATGCAATTAAAGGGAAACTCGATTACTCGAGTTTCGAGTTTAAGTCGAAACTTAAAAATAGTTAGTCCGTCTCGCATAAACTTCTCTTTTGAGTGGAATCATTTGAATATCTTGATGAGAAATGTGATGAAAAAAATAAGGCACTTTTCGGAACCGGTCTAATTTCATGTATGCGTCATGAAAACCTTACAAATATATATAGTTAAATACCGACGCGTTGCGTCGATCGAGAGCGCTTCGCGGCTCGACGCGTTTCGCTCAGCCTTTTAATTGGTCTATTCGTACCCAGACCTCACTCTCATTAATCTCCCGGCTTCGCTGTTTTCTCTCCCTCGACAAATAAGCTATCAGCATACGGTTTTTCTCATTTTTCGATCTCGAGAGTTCGAGCTCTTGAGTAAGATGAGACGAGGTTTTCTTTCTCCGTCCCTCTCTATCTTTCTTAATTAAGGAAGCAATCGGAGTATCGTTGTTTTGCTTCCTTGTTTGAAGGAAGCTTTTACCTTATCAGCGACGTACGCGATAATAGAATTATATTCGATCTGGAATAAATTGATGAGGAAAATGTATTTTTGGAAAGATTTTCGAAGTACTTTTTTAATGAGAATCAATCTTTTATCATTCATTATTATATCGCTGATCAACGAAATTTTTTTTATTTCCAAAGAGAATATGACGTAATCGCGTAACGACTGGAGGACTATTTTTTTTTTTTTACGAAAAAAATTAAATTCGATTACCCACATATTTGGTAATTATTTGTGTTATTGAATAGATCTCAAATGCAACAGATTTAAAAAAAATATTGTCCATGCGAATATAATTTCAAATTAGGGCATTCGATGTGCAAAAGTTTCGTGAAAACAAAGATTTTCGTATGTTAAAGCAAATTGTTTGAGTCAATACTGAACAATAATAAGGTAACGCAGCCCTCGGTAATTTAGTTCGCAGGCAGAAAACAATCATGCAGCCGTCCACCTTCGTGTTTTTAATGAGTGCAGTCATAAAAAAAAATGCCCTCAGTGGCTCAGCGTCCTTTTGCGCATCTTAGCGCGCCGCAGGAGATAATGAAGCGAGCGTCTTCCCTATAAAATTGGTAGTCGGTCTCTATCGTTAACGAAGTAATCAAAGTACATCCGTCTCTCTTCATCGCTGTCGGGAAGGATATAAAGAGATCTTCTTCGCGGCAACACCTTTGCGGTCACTGCCTATTGGTGCGTGTACCTACCGCATCGCGGGGAGAGATGGCGGTAGTGAAGGCTCGCAAATCTTCCCGAACAATAAACCCGCGCTGCGCAGATGAGCGCAGTTTTAAGGAGGTTTAAGCGCACTACTCAAATGAGTGCTAATTTTTGTAAATCGTGTATACAGAGTTTTATACATCAATTGACTATAGTTAATGATGCTATGTATTAAAATAAAAATCTTTGAAATTAATTTCAAAGGATTTACAAAAATATTAACTGTTTTATGATAATTTTCAAAAAGGTACATATTCGCTCACTTTTGTCAATGAATAATCCGTATTTTTCGCTCGATTGTTATGTATCATGACTCATTCTCATCCTTGAAAGATGCTCTACAAATTCAGCATCTAACTATTTGATAGTATTCTCCATTTAAAAATTGCAGCCATTTGTTTACGCATCAATAAAATTTCTTCGTAAACAAACCGCTGTAATTTGTAAATGGGGAATACTATTGAATATCTAGACGGCGAATGCGTAAAGCATCTCTCAATTAAGAGAATGAGCTGTAATACATCAAAATCAAGGAAAAAACACGGATTATCCTTTGAAAAAGCTGAACGTATATGTGCCTTTTCGAAATTTAGCATAACTCCGTTAATATTTGGGGAAACCGAGTGCAATTAAATTTTTTCTAAGTAAAAGATATATGCAGCTATGAGAATCACCATCCATTAAAATCATAATGCGTAAAAGTTTGTCCAAATTAAATAATGGATTTAGCACTCCTTTGACTACAGTCTGGCAGGCTCAACCTCCTGAATAAGCGCAGCTACACGACACGATGCTTTCGCGGAATAAGTCAAGTCGTCAGTCTCTCTTCTGCTGCGACAGGTCCAACGAACTCATACGTTTTCAAGTCATTTATGCCAGGAAGACAAATCAAACTGATGTTCACGAATGTTTGGCCTATTGTAATTGAGTTCTTCAGCTTCTTCGAAATTTGGATAAATTCAATAAGTAATGGATACTTAGAAATTGATCTTTTTAACATCCGTTTTTCAATAATAATAAAAAATTCCGTTTTTTTGATAAAAATCATACACACCAGATGAGAGAATTATTTCAAACATGCGAAAGCTAACAAATAAAAATTTGTATGTGGTGATATTTTTTTTCAGCTTATTCAAGCTTCCTAGATATTTGCGCTAAAAAACAGCCTTTTTTTAAATATTATTACAAAAAATTTAAATAAATGCACATAGAGTGCCTTTAATGGTCCTTTATGTATTCAATTATAGGGCAGAGTGAGAGGGTCGAAAAAATATCAACGGAAAATGCTTCATGACTCCGGCGTACTGACATAGCTATCTTAATATCTTTTTTTCTTTTTAATTTCTATTTTCAATCACTGCCTCCCGTTGGTTCAAAACTATAGGGGGGACGTGACAAATAATCGTAGAGCTCGATCGTCACGAACGTAATCTGTATATACACACATCCACGACACGAGAGTCGATGTGTTACTAAATAATTTCGATGTTTTCGTAACTAAGTTAACTGTCCAATAAATTAGAAGTGATTTCGTAGCCTGCAGGTCAGGGTTAGCAAAGAGCGTGAAGCGGAGAGACAACTTTATCTCGTGTTTCTCGAGCTCTGTTTTCGTGCGCTATGCGCAAGCACGTGTACGTATGTTTAAGATTACTTTACATATAAAAGCGAGTTCCTCTCTTCTCCTTTCTCTTCGTGGGTCTTCTCCTGATTAACCCACACGGTCAAAAAACCCTTTTTCGGCGGTGACCGCCGCTGAGGAATATCTCGGCGAAGCAAGAGGAGCTAATAATTTACAGAAGTGGACAGTATTCAAAATACATCATGTACTTTAACTATTTATAATACATATTTTAAATACTAAAATATTACTCGGGTATTTTAAGCACTTCATAAAATTCAAAATACTTTTCTATTTCTCGTGAATGACATTATATGACATTACCTTCGCTTCCTCATAAAATTCATTTAGGTGTGTGATCATGTAATTCAGTAATCCAAGTATTTCATTAATGAGAGCTTCTTTTATGAAGAAGTAAAAAAACAGTTTGATGTTCTAAAGACTAAAGTTAAAAAATATGCAACTACAAGGAAGCTTTGTTGCAATCTTGATTTTCATAGTTTTCCTTGCTCAAGAAGCTTCGTTTTCATGAATGTTCATTATGTGATTTTCATGTAACCGTGTTTAGAATGTTCTGAAACATTTAAAAAATCACACTTGTAAAAAAATTTCTGGATTTATTGTAGTCAATTGCGTAAACGGAAAAATGTCTCAAAAACCTTTCTAAAACGATTATTTCCTGAATTTTGTTTAACTAACAAACAAATAAACATGTATGAAGTGTGTTATGCAACATTAAACAATTACTACCACATATAATAAATGCGCAATGTCTTGGTATTGAATTTCATACGGTTTTAAAAAAAGTATTTTGAAAAGTACTCAAAAATGTATTTTACGTACCAAGGATGAAAGTACCAAAAGTAGTTTGTCTTTTCAAATACCTGAAGTATTTTGTATTTTTAATATAGTCATGTATTTTGTCCAGCTCTGTCCTGATTAACCGACGCGGTCGAAAACCCTTTTTCGGCGGTGAAGGCTGCTGAAGAATAACTCGGCGCAGCAAAGGGAGCTAATAATTTATGGGGTCTGCGCGGTTCTGTTGATTATAAACTTGTAGGACTTGTAGTATCTTGTATCACGGCGAGAGGCGCCTACTTCTCGGCTTCTCCTGCAGTCGCGCTGCCTCCTAAGGGACGCACCGTTCGATAGGCTTAGAAATAGATACTCTAACGAGTCGAAAGATACGAGCAACGATGATGATGCTGCTGCTGCTGCTGCGGTTGCTGTTGGTGCTTCTATGAGGTCGTTCTGCTGTGGCTGCTGCTGTTGACAGTCCCCGATGCAGTTCGGCTGCCTCTCAACACTCTTGGAGACAACCGGCTGGGTGTACGATTGCACGGTGATAATTAACGAGCGTACGTGCCGAGCGACGTTAGACTCTCACAGATTTATCGTCGATTCTACAGCTATAAGCCCAACCTCTACTACCCCGTCGCTTGAGCACGCGCGACGACACGGTTTCTAAAAACGAAATATTATTCCGGCCCCTCGTTGGTCACTGGGACTTATTATGCGGTTGATTTCCAGAGACTTTTCAAGAATGCGGTGAAAGATTAAACGAGTTTTTGGGAAATTTCCCGAATGTCGGACTACTATTAAAGTAGTTGTGTCGGGAAGTCGAATCGAACTGGTGTTCATGAACTTTTGACCTATTGTAATTGAGCTATTCATGTAATGAGCTTGAAAATTTGGATGCTTTTTACGGGTAAATTAAATAAATAATGCGTCGTTGAAAATTGATCTTTTTTACCGACACTTACGGGAGACGTAGCGAAATTAATCTTTTAATAGAAAATAAACATACATACAGATAAAAAATAGATAAAAGATAGTAAGTACCGCGTGGTTAAAACTTATTTGCCAATTTTTTGTTTACGTTTACGTTTGCGTCGTTATCTAACCTAGCGGTCATCCGATTTTCAAGATGGCGTCGTAGAAACGAAGTCAAATTCACACGGAGAAAATAATTCAATCGGAATAATTGATGTTTATTGTTATTATGATTTTTTATACCGCAAATGATGTTGGGCCGTCGGTACAGTGATTTTACATGATAGCCTGTAATCTCAATTCGGTTATTTTCTTATTTATTTTACAGTGGACGGGAATGCCCTTGACAAGACAAGAAAAAGATGACGTACAAGTACATATCTAGATAAGCTTAGATATAAATAAATATAACATCCGTGAAGAGATTTTTCCGCTTTTTAATGCATTTATTATGCAGAATCAATCAATTTGATGTATTCATGGACAAAGCGCAAAAAAAACTAAGGGGGTTTGGCGAAACGAATCAACAAAAGCCGCCGCAACATTACCATTACCGAAGATCCATGCAAGCAGCTCATTATGGCTCATAATTCGTAACTGGCTATTCGCACTAAATCGCAGCTCCGACGTGGATTAGGAATATCTCTAACCTCAAATTGTAATAAAGATAAAATGAATATAATAGATCCCAAAGTTAAGATAAATTCATATGATAATTCAGCATGAATGTTTATAAAATCCAATAAACAAGGTAATCAAATATTAAAAGTCACTTCTATGAATTTACAAACATATCAAAAAATATCTGGCAGGGTTGAAAAAACTAGAAACAATTGTGCCGCAATATTATCGAAAGGAACATGTTTTCAAATGCCGTTGATATGAAAATTCGATACAAATGTTTATAAAATTTAGTGTGTGCATATGCGACTTTTAATACAAGTGTACGAATTTGAGGATTTTTTTTGTTCACAGTTTACCATCTCTGAGGCTTTGAATTCCGTCGGTATATCTCCGACTTAATTATTTTCTCAGAGACGTTTAATATTTCGGACAAAAACAAATGACACAGGTTCACGTGCAGTTATCAACTTAATTGAACCGAACAATTTGCGTTCGCCCGAAATATCAAGCGACTCCGAGAAAATGGGGGAACTGTAATTTTCTGAGTCAGTCGGTGAGTGTGACATTGCCTCAAGGGAAGAGCACAGAGACGAAGCTGAGAGAAAATAATCATAAACGATCCTCGCTCGTACAGCAGCTCACGCATCTCTTGCAACGTCGTTTCTTCGGTCGTCACGTGGACCGCGTATATAGATAAGAGGCCGTGTTAACGGAGGAAGAAATAAATCGTGCGATAGCCCGACGAGACTCCGTAAAGCAGGAGACGTACCAAGCGAGTCACGCCGACTTCGCTCGCATGTAACACAAGCGTGCGATGCGCGTCACTGTATCGACTTGGTTGTTACGAGGATCTCTTTTCCTCACGCGTATGTATATTTACATTAGTCAGGATCTTTGCGCAGTTTCCTCTTGAGAAATCACTTTACGTCTTAGCGACGAAGCTAGGGAAAAACAGGTTGAATATTATTGTGCATAATTTTACTTCCTCGTAGGAGAAACTTTGTTTTTGTGACAAATTCTTTTTGTTCGCGATTTTCATGTCAACATGCATTGTCGAAAAACATCGAAAAATTTTCAAATGTATGTATTTTATTAATATACGGTATACGACGTTTTTTTTTGGATATACGGCGAATTACATTCGGTTGAATACGAACGGATCTCGTAAGATGAGAATATTTGTATGATAAGCAGGATTTTGGAAATTCGGATTATATATAAAATTGAATTCGTCATTGTTATTTCTTGACGACTGGAATTTTGCTAGAATTCAGTTTTTTGTTAATTTAGTTAAAACAAGAATAAAAAGTAGAACCTTGAATAACCTTATATTATTGTTTTAAATATTTCATAAATCTCCCGCTATGAGGAAGCCAAATTAGAGGAACTCACTTTCTTATGGAGTTGAATTTGTGGAAAGGAAAATCAATGGGGCTCCAATATTTATTTAATTAGTAGTAGTAATATGCTTATTGACAATACGAAACAGGTCACAGCTTTACATATATTTATATATCTCTATTGCACTATTTTGTGTTGTATATTGCCAATAGGCCATCGACCTTGATTACCGAGAAAGTATAGAACCGTCAACGCGGTACTCGTGCAGATAAGAGCAGGCTCATCGAGAGAAAGAGATGACTGAACATTCTGAAACATTGAGATGCAGTCGATTTTGCGAAATCCAGCTCGCAAGCCTGTAAATATCATCCTGTATTAAAACCGCGTCGTCGGGACCACGAATAATTCGGAAAATTTTAAGGCCATCTGCATGCAGCAGAAAATGTGCAAGTTTCTACTTCGTTAAAAAAATCTACCTTATGGACATTGCTTACAAATATTTGCAATCAAATCTGCTTACAAATGTGGAAATAAAATGAATATCGACATTAATAGAAGGAGTAATGATAGATCGACAAACAGCGTGAGAAAAATAAATCGTAAATGTTCACTTAATGTCACTGCATACATTTTACAGCATATTGGCAAACACATACTTATGCATGCGAGTGCTGTGTCATAACCGCAAGAAAACTAGTTGTCGGTGATCTTGTCAGGAGTTTCTTCTTAATGGAGAGGCTATTGGAATTTCTTGACAAGATTCTCACGATGACGGCAGTCTTGTATCGTTATTACTGAATAAATTGTCGTTGCGCCTACAATACAAGAAGAATTCAGTCCTCACGTCCCTGTTTGAATGACAGTTGATGACATTTCTTTATTTCTTCGGGTTTGTGTCTTACGCGATACATAGTTGTGTTAACTATTTTATTTCAATGCTAAATAACGGTAATGTGCGATCGAATTATAAGCAATAATCAAAAGTGACCTCACTTTCGAAAATGTTCGATTTCCACATTGCCCATTTATTTGTTTAAATGTGTACACATTTATCTCAGTAATAGCAAATATAAAGCATTCTACACAATAACAAAAAATTCAGAAATTTTTAAGCCCTTCAACCTTCCGTTTAAAAAAAATTAAATTTCTATTTTTATTTCTGCGAAAATCGATCGTACAAATCATTTAAAAAACAACGTCTTTTTATTTTCTTTCCGAGAAAATGACACGAATTCATTGCGGGCGTTGAAAAACCCTTTTTAAAAATAATTTAACGATTTTTTATGCATGAACACAACGAAAACCAATCGATATTTTTCCTTATTATTTTATTTTTTTCAATTCTTCTAACATAACAAAAACATAACAAAAAATAAAAATCGAATAAAAAAATAGTCATACCTCGAGAAGGATTAATTTTGCTATCGAGTCGTGTGGCTGAAAATTCGTTCCAAGTAAGTTCCAAGTTTTATACTCAAAAGCATAAAAAGATGCAATTTGCCGTTCCGATGAAAATTTACAATTCTATTTGAATTCCTTGAAAAAAAAAATATATATATATAGTCTCAAGTCAGTGAATTCTTCGAAAAATCATATAAACCGAGAAAACCAAAGAGATCACTTAACAAGAAGACTTATATCGAATCTGTTGGACACTATTTTTCAAAGCTGTCTAATGAATATCTAATCCAAATATTGGTTAAAAACATTGAATAAAATAAATTTAATTAAAAAAATAAATAACGTTCAGAACACACACACACACACACACAGACAGTCCACTTACGCACGAAACCACATGTAAAAAAAAGGCAATTGCTCAATATGTTATTATTATTATTATCATTATTAATAACGTGACATTTATGTAGTGACTAAAAAGCTTAGTAAAACCGACAAATGCAATAAAATACTGTAGATAGCGATAAAAGCCACAGGTACATCCACCCTACGTTTTATTACGACGCAATAATACAGTATATTAACTCGAGCGTAAGTCTAATATACGTAAGAGGATGAAAAAACAGGTTGCTTGCTCGTTGATGACGTATGTTGACCACGAGAGAGCGAAGATCCTAGGTGCGCAAAGCCACCCACGCGATGCGAGAAGGGGCACGGCCCTCAGGGAGTTATAGCTCTTTCGTTTGACTGATAGGAGGTACGTTTTACGTTTTACGCGCATAGCTTTACCTGGAACTAGTACCTGGAAGTTGCGATACTTCTCGGGAATTCCGATTAAACGATTCCGGGATAAGAGCTCGCTCGTATTCAGGGAGGCCGCCCGTTATATATACGTACAAATAGCTGTATATACATATGTAAGGAGCAGCGGAATATGTACAGAGCAAATGCGCGTACGGCAATGACAAGTGAAATAATAAAATGGCTTAGTCATAGCTCGGCGTGAGTTATCAGTACCCGGCGAACCGAGAGAGAGACAGAGAGAGAGAGACAGAGAGAACGAGAATAACGTGGTTCGTAAAGTACCGCGTTACATTATTACAGGAGTGGTGATCGCACGACGGCGTTAACAGCGCCACCGCGGGATATACCAGGAGCTCCCTCTGCGCCACCAGCAGCGCGAACTGCTCCGCAGTTTTCCACGACGCGAACGACAAGTAGATCGACTCATGAATCATGCCTCGCCTCGACGTTTTACCCGGTACGCGTTCCTCGCTTCCAAGAATTCGTACGGAACGGCAACACACGAGTCGCCCTATATCGCGGTACCTCGAAAAGGAGCATCAAGCACCTCGCACAGGGACCGAGAAAAGGTGAATAAGGCGTAGGAACTACCCTCTCGCGGCCAAGCCCCTGAGTAATCCACGCCGCTCTCGGAATCCCTCGCAATTTCGTATGTTTATGTGTAGGTCGTCCAGTTTACATGTGTTTTATTCATCGGCTGTGGCATTTCTTCACGAATCACCTTCCTTTTCTTCCTTCGTCGAGTAAATGGCAAGGTGATTGATACTTAAAGGCAGATCCTGTCGCGGATAAGACATACGCAATTAATCACAACTGTCTATTTATTCATAATTATATGACTCTTTATTTCAAATTATATGCCTTTTTATTTTAATTATATGTCTTTTCAATGAGGATTAGTTTTGAAAGTTTACCACTCAGGGAAATATCAAGTGCGGCTTGGCAAATATGAGTGAACCCTATTAAGGACGATCGACGCATAAATTCCAAGCTAATCAGTGGATTTGATCAGAGTTTACAAGGAAAATATAAATAACATTGTTGTGGTACTAAGAACATTGATTTTATAATATAGTGATAAATAATAATTGTCATAGACTTCGACAAAAAAAAGATTACTTGGTAAACTCAACGGTAATGATTTTTTCTTCCTAATGAATTGAACTTTTTCGATCACGATTTACAATTTTATTTTCAATGCCTGTGAAAAAATGTTGGAAATCTTTTGAGAAATCCTATGAGTTGAGAAAGTCAAAGAATTTACTTCATAAGATAAGATTTCTATCGAAAATGTTAAGCTGTGTTTTTAAATATTTTTAAATCAATATCATTATGGAATAAGGATTAAAAATGATACTTCCTTGGGAAAGTTTCTCCCAATTGTTGAGAGGATTTAATCTGAAGCGTTGCACAGGCTAAATAGACAAAATAGCGAGCCCAACTTTACGATCTCTTCGAGCCCAACTTTACGCTCTCTTCGAGCCCAACTTTACGCGCTCTCCGAGCCATTAGAGTCTGTTCTAGTACGCGATTACCTCTCGGTTTAGTTATAATGGTTAGGTTGTCGCGTATAACTGCGTGGTAAAAGGCGAACGGCTGGCACACAGAGCTAGAAAAAGCGAGGGCCCGCTCTCTATAAGCCGAGACAGCCTGCATGTGGACAATAGTGTCGGCGTCGCTTTGATGCTTTACTCTTTTAGTTGCGCAATCCCAACGAAGCTGCCAGGATCACGTAAGAATTACTGTACTTAGATCGTAGTACACTAGCTCATCGTGAGACGCACGACGCCCGCGTGACTCGCGTGCCACTATTTCTCGCTGCTCCACACTTAATAATTACAATAGTAAGTATAGCGTAACAGCAGTGCATCATAGAGTTGTTACACGTACAGCACGTAATAAGTCGTAGGAACCAATTCCCGGACGGTTGAGAGCATTTCTAGATTCAAGCATCCACTAAATGGTCCAGATAACATTTATAGATAAGACGATATCAAACCTGTGGGTTTTATTCTGACTATTATCTATGAATAATTGTCAGAATAAAATGAAATTCTTGTTACTGTATATTTAGCTGATCGATTTATGTAATTTAATATCGTAAATTTATCTGCTTCATATATTAATTGGGTGGGCGTCAAAATATCGAATGACCAAAATAACGAACCGGTCAAATAGTGAATTATAAAATTCACTATTTAATGTATAATCAATAATCAATCGCCATTTCGATTGCATTTAAGTAAAATACGGGTCAAAATAGCGAATAGCTGAAATAACGAATTTCATAATCGTGGCCACTCTAGATTCAGACGTTTGTTATTTCGAAATTCACCATTTTAGCCATTCTATATTTCAGTCATTTGCTATTTTGACCTCCGGCCTATTAATTTAATTTATCTTTATTTCTTGTATTTTCTATGGCGACGATTTCGTATCTCACTTCTTTTGTATATGGTTGTTGGGGTTTACCCATCAAAAACAATTACAAAGCTCTGCTTTGCATCTTTAGTTTTTATTGTAAAGTTATTGATGAGCTCGGATAAACAAAGCGTCCGAAGACTGGGACGTGTCCAGGCATTGGTACCGTTATCTCAGGTGTCCATGTCAGAAACGATGCGACGCGTCGCGAGAGTTCATACTTGATGCGAGTGATCTAACGAGAAACGAACCGCGCGTAAAGTGCCCTTAAGCGATTGAAACTCCCGTTAACGAGCTTTCTGTGAAGCAGCGTTCGAGGTAAGCGAGCGATGATCCACTGCCCGGACCTCGGACACAGTTGTCACCGTGACAGCCTCATATACGTATAATATACAGGCGGTACGACAGGATCGATGAGTAACCGCAACGGCAATAGGGACGTCGGTGGTGCGGACCAACGGCAGTAACACCGCAAGCCAAACTCAACTATTGGACGCTCAGTGGAGCAGTAGAATTTCTTCAACTCGTTCTGCAACATTTTACAAAGCAGAATGTGAATATGCTTTCCAATTATAGCGATCTGCGTCATTAGATGTATTGAAAAGCTGCTGAGACGAACGTGACTTTTACTCTTTTCATTTATTTGCTTTATCGCTAACGAAAATTAACTATATTCAAGGATATTTTCTTTAACTATTATGTACGGCATGAATCATGATTACGAAGATTCGTACACGACACATTATGTCGTATACACATCATATTTAATTGACTTATGTTATAAGAATAAAGAGGTTTGTATATGGGGCAATCGACCCCGTTTCGACCAGGATTTCACCTTGACCTCTTCGATTTTGCTGGGTATTTTTTTGGAGGCTCAGTTGGACCCTCGAATGCACTAGATTTCTTTTTTTTTCTATGGCAATTTTTTTTTTTTTATATTTTTTCGCAGTGACATGTTAAATGTCATTATTTAGAAATTTGAAAAATTCTAAAAAATTGCTGGAATGCTAAAGTAATCCTGATAGATGTGAAATTATTATTGTTTGGTAAACGGAAGTGGCTATAATTTAGCTTTCACAAGAATTATGTCCATATCCAGTGGTAGCAATTTTGAACTCAAGTACACGAGAAAGTCGATATTTCGAAGTAAGATCTCTACATAAGAAAGGTGCATGTCGTTAAAAAAATCTCTGGTGTGTCTGGACCACTCAGCAATAATATGTGATATATATATGACAAAATTGCCCACCACATTATAGACAAAATGATAAATTTCGGCGAATAAAAAGTCAGGCGGAAGTGTTTAATAAATTCGTTCTTCTCGAGAGCGGAGTTCTAACGTCTGTAAATAGTAAATGAAGATTTCTCGGGAGAGGGTGCGAAATACCTCTTCCGAGATATCTATCAAGGGTCTAATAATTATTCAGTGGCTCCCGAGAACAGGTGGGACATCGTAGAGCGTCATAGTGACGAGATAGGCGATGGTAGAAGCTCGTCGCACGCGCGCGGATAAAGAAAGACATGAAGCGCGAGCGATTCCGGAACTCGGAACGGGCCAAACGGAGTATACGTTTTAATATATGTATACGTATCTCGATCTCGGGATCTCTCCGCATAACATGCCAATATCCGAGAGGCTAGCACGCGCTTTCGTCGTCCGGGAATAGCTCTTGCGTCGCACCCGCGAATGCCTGATGTTTTCGCGCTCGTTTCTTCAGAATTCACGCTCGATAATGTCCTGGAATCAGAGGAATGAAATCATCGTGGCCCTCCCCTTGCCATTCTCCTCCTACCCTCTCGGCACACATGAGTTCTAGGCGCACGAGCCTTCTTACCTGTCGGCGTCGGTGTCGCTCGCATTTCGCTGCCTCTAACCGACTGCTCGAGCTATCGATCCACCGGACGGTTCGTAACCGGTAATTCCCCGCCCCCTGCACCTCTGCAATTTTTTCTTTCTCATCGACTAAGCTTTGTTTTCAACATAGAATTTTCGGATTTTTAGTGGTATTTCTTTTGCTTCCTCATAGAGGACATGTTCTAAGGACATTTTTTTTCGTGATTTTTATGACAGGACACTTTAGAATGATCCAGAACATCCGGAACAGGGGCACAGAAAAATTGTCTCTAGGTATGCGTGTATGTGTGTGTGTGTGTGTGTGTGTGTGCAGGGCTTTGGAATTTCAATCATTTGTAACTCGAGAACCGTTGAACCGATTGCGCTAAAATTTGGCACACAAATATATGCGGAAATTTTTATTTTGTGGCTTTTTGAATTTTTTCCAGAAAGTACGTGCGCGCTCTTGTTTTTGTAAAATTGATGATATTCTCATAAATGAGTCACCATAAGTGCCGGGTATTCTTGATGTCGTTTGATATTGAATTTGATGAAAATCGGAAAAGCGGTTTGGATTTTATGAAGTTTTGAAATTTTCGAAAAATTTACATTGTGGCCCTAATTTTGGCGAAACATGAGATAACGATCTTAAATTTTATACATGAAATCGGTACTGTTTAGCTATGATTAGTATATTGTTTTGTAATGCGTCCAAATTTTTCAAAATGTTAACTTTTGTTAAAACGCTGGAAAGTAGATACTTCGAATTTTTTTTTTCTAAGAAAAAGTTTGGTGTCCATGAAAAAATCGAGATTTCTTATCAAGATGGAATTGTTCAAAGCATCGAAAAAAGTGGTTCAGGAAAAATGTCCGTATGTATGTGCTTCGAAATTTCAATCACTTGTAACTTGACTTGCGATGTGCGATGTCTTTTTCAACAGCGGAGGAATTGGGATTGGAATTTTTAACGTATATAGATACATTAAGGTGTCGGTGTCGCTTTTGTTCGTTTACATCGTCAGCAGCAGAAGAAGCGATGGATTCGGCGAGTCACGCCGTTCGCGAGAACGTTCTTCGCCAGGGCCTAGATGTGTTTCCTGGAAACGTTTCCCGCCACTGTTGCTGCTGCTGCTGCTGCTGCTGCTGCTGTTATATGCCACACGAGCCGAGCGATTGTGAAAGGCACAGGACTTGACGCGTACTCCTCGTCGTCGGACTTGTAACCTACCCCTCTTTCTTTTCGCAGCAGCTCAAAATGTGCGAGTTCCGTGAACGTAAGGACAAGTTTTTGAGAGGAGAGACTTGTTTCCGGAGGCTGCGTTCGTCATAATGTTATTATTAGCCATGTATAACATCGTCTCATGCTAACCTAGGTTCAGTATACATTCATTTATGGGAATGGAGAGCAGGACATCGCTTCTACCGATTCCCACTATTCACAGATTCGTTTCTACATAAGTAATTCTACACCAAAACTGCTATGTAAATCGCCCTTGTACCCAGTTATTATTTAATATTTATAGTAGTAAAATATAATTATTCAGCACACATTATCCCCAGACATAAAATCAAAAAATAAAAAATGAACATAAGAACTATTTATTAGTATTTAGAACGTATAAGTTTATTGTTATTGTTTTTGTTTATTTATTTCATGCCGCTACTCCTCTCCCACCAATATTTACAGGTCTGAAAGGCTTGTCCTGTTTATAGTAAATAGATAAACAAATACACACAGTTATATTACGTCTATGTAATGGCAAGATATCGCGGTCCAAAGTTTTTAAATGGCAAAAGAAAATATTCCCTTGCCCTTAAAAAAAAATCCGGCAGAACCTGCCACTAGATAATCATGAGTACTACAAAAAAGTCCTACGGCATTTTTGCTCTTGATCAATATTCTAGTCAGGAAACGTGGACAAAGACAAAAGTCCAAATAACCGTCACTTCAAAAGTACGAATAACCGCCACTTCAAAATGAGAATAGAAAGAAAATGTCTCCTACAAACTTTTCTCTCCGAGTCAAAACGGAAAAGATGCAGCGTGACAAAGTTTTCAATTAGCACAGATCGTCTTAATTTCACACAAATTTTTTTTTTTTTAATATCCGCCATCGGGTAATTAAAAAAAGAACAAAAAAGTCCCGAGACATTTTCTTATCAGAACTAATGTCACTGCGCTACAACGTGACAAAGTTTTTTTTTGACAATGCAGAAATTTTGATGGTCATAATTTTATTTAACGATATCCAAGTATCGCATCGAATTTCCCGTTATTTTCTAACATTGTCGTAAACTGTCGTTTCCAATCTTCGCATCAATATTATTCTACGTATTCCGCACACAACCTGAGGTCATTTTGCGAACGCCCAGGAACATGGGATTCCTCGAGGTGTATCCCGTGATACTTCGTCGAGTTCCGGCTTTTGATTGCGGATACAAAAGACACACCCGCACTCTGTCGACAATCTATTCCGCTGCGCGTTGACGACGGTAGCAACTTGTAAAACAATTAGACAATCAAACGTCGGGGAAACCGAGGTAATAGAGCCGGTAACGCGCGAAGGTCACGAGACGCTCAACTAGTTTGAAACGCGACGACGATGTCTCACGGGGGATACCCCTTATTAATCATCGGTAGCGATTGTCGATAAACGCTCGAAATCGCAAAAACTATTACCCACTGCGACGAAGGGCTATTCCCCGTGAGCCACTGAACACACCTTCATCTATATCTATGTATATAAAGTATAAGGGGCAAACCACAACAATTCGACCTGCGTTTGACCCTCGATGTCTCGCATCGACTCGGTGATTTTCCATGTTGTTGTTTCGACTTTGAAAGGAACGCAGTTTTATTTTTTTTTTTTCAGGAATCATTCTTTGTTAGGAAAAAAGTGTTGGACGCAATGTAAGAATTTGCAAAGATCTTTGTCTTGTTTTGAAATTTTTTAGTCTTGATCCAAAATGCGTTTAATGTAGAACAAAATTTAATAAAATAAAAAAAAAGTAAAGCTGCAAAGTTGAACTTTTTCAATCAATTCTGGCTTCCTCATAGAGGAAAGCTTCGTAAGAAAAAAATAAATAGTGAGAAAGCAATTTGCAAAGTTGAACTTTGCAACTTAATTGCGGAGAAATTTCAACTACATAACAAGTTATGATGAAACTGTGTGCCAGTTATTGCTAAAAAGTGATGATTTCATGTCCAAAGGTTGACTGCTATCTTATGTTTCGATGAGGTTTATGCGATAGAATCATGTTTTCAACACTTCAAATTTTGACAAATTGGAACTACATTGCATAGTATGACGAATCTTTGTACTGATCGTCTGTAGATCGCACTGATTTCCTGTGTGACATTTGAGTACGTTATCTTATTTTTTTCCAAAATTAGAGCAAGAACCTGATTTTCTCGGAAATTTCACAACTATAAAATCCGAGCAGCTTTTCGGATTTTGGTCAAATTTGATACCAAAGAACATTGAGAGGGCCGTTGAAAATTTTAACAAGTCATAAAATAAAATTATCTGCATACAGTTCATAAAAAAATGCAACAATCAAAGACGAACTGCTGCATTACTTGTGTGCCAAATTTTAGCTCAATTGGTTGAACTGCACACACACATCTATCTATATACATACGGACACTTTTTGAAAACCACTTTTCTTGACGTTTTAGTCAATTTTCACTGTTCTGACATAAAAATCTCGAATTTTTTATTTTAATTTTTTCATTAAAAATACGGTTCCTTTATGAGGCGGCAGAAACTGGAAAAATTCGTACGAGTAGTCAATTGATTGTGGGCTAATGTTCAACTATCTTTAATGTTAAGTATCAAGTGAAGGTTGCTTCAATTTTTTCTCGAATACGCTACAGGTACCCTTAAGGTATCGAATTATTGCGATTTCGGCATCACTTCGATACAGAATTAATGGTTCCCGAAAAATGTGAGATTACGTCGTATTCCTAATTCCTAATTCTCAGATTATAAAGAAAAATACTGTCGTTTGGTTCCGAATTTGTTAAAGCAGTGAACATCAACAAATTTGTCAAAAAACCCTTTTTTTCCAAGGACTCCCACCACTTTAATTACAGTTCTATTTTTCTTTTTGACCTCCACTTAACTTTCTTAACTTAACATTAGAAAAGTTACAGGTAAATCAAAGAGGGAATGTACAAACTCTTGTTAATAATTGGTGGAATGATCCACATAGAACATCGGATTTTTGAGAATCAACTACGGGTTTTCCAGTCATTTTCTTAATTCCAAAGTCACTTCAATTTCAAGGCAATTCACTATTGCCGAAAACCATGAAAAACTACATACAATTTTTGCCGCCTCGATAATTCTATTTATCCATGTAATAAGATCACCGTACAAGGCTTTCATTTCTCAAATGAATTCTACAAATCGAAAGTCGCGCACTGACACTTTGAGTTCAGGCTTAAAAATGTCTAATAGTGGCAAAGAATTTCGCCATATTTTAACAATGATACCTCGGTACAATAAAAAAAAGAAGATATAAGAAAATTCCACTTTCCATTTAGAGCTGAAAACGAACACAGAAAAAACACCGAGCAGCTCCTAGAGTTGGAGAATCATAACTAGCTGAAATTGGTGTGGATTGCCCTATATATACATAGTAGCGGCGACTAATCCGCGAGAGTTACAGGTGCATAACAATACAATCTGCTTGCTCACGTTTCTCGCAATCGTTTCTCAGTGACAAGGACCGGAAGTGAAAGACGAAAACGCCGATGAGCCTCTCGGGATCTCATCGCGCGTACTCTTCACGCAATAATCACCGTCCCGTGTACTGGAGAGCAGCGCGACGAGAGAACGAGAGAGAGAGAGAGAGAGAGAGAGCGGAGATGTAACATCGACGGGGAGCGCTGTATAGGAGCGTCGTGTACATAGCCATCTCTTTCTCTCTATCGCTCGCACGGTTTCCCGTCGTAACGGCCAGCAGAAAGGACGGCATCCTCTTCGGCCCGAGAGCGAGAGAGAGAGGATTTCTCGGGTGGGAGCTACGTATTATATAGACGCGCCGCGATACATGCCTGCAAACAGTCGACACGCGGCAGCCGTCCGAGCGGCAACATCCTCGATCCCTCCAACATCCACGAGGGTGTTTGAACACACGTTTTTTCTTTCATAGAACAAATAATTCGCTATATCCTAAAAAAGTCTTCAAGTTCGTGTTCGCGAAAATTGCATCAAGGGAAATTGAGCAAAGAAGGAATTATCTATTTCAAGGATCGAAAAAGTGTCCAAAAACCTGTGATGTGCACGGCTCGAGCTAATTCCTCGAGGAACATAGAATAATATTTTTTATCGATAAATTGGCAATTTTGTCGTTGCCGAATATCCAAGATAAATAGACGAAAAAAAATACAGGACCCAAGCTGCAAGTTTAGTGCTGACGGTGTTGCTCTATTTCACGTATATCTGGGATTCCCCGCGGGGATGAGACCGGGATGACCGAAGAGCCGGTGTCTGCCACCGGCAAGGATCACCTTCGCCATCCGGTTCAACGATTGTAGTGTATTACAATAGATAATAAAGCAAAAACAGATAAAGATAAATAAACCCAGTGTGCATAGTGCTGTGCGGGAGATCATAGTTCAATATAGTCGTGCTCTGTGCGAAACGTTCCATTTCCGGTCATCGGGGGGAAAAGCGCAAAGCTCCGCTCGTTCGGTGAGCGATAAGCGAGCGAGTGCAAGACAAACGTACTCCCTATCTTGGATTCTCATGCATAAGCATTGCGAAGAGAGATTTCTGTAGTTCGCGACTTCGATTAATCGTAAAACCTCCATTGATGGTAAAGCTCGCATAGCAGTCGAAAAAAAGGATCCCAATAAGCAATCTTCCACATTCACTTTTATGGACATCGGAAGATCACACGTATCGCGGAATTGCCGCGGTGAAAGCGATGCTGCGCGGATGTACGGCTGGAGAAGGGCTCTGGAAATTAAAAGTACAACTTTCGTTCAGCAGGTGCGGTTGCCTCGTCGTGATAATCGAGCCGAACATCGCGAGGTAGCTTTTCGATCGTTTTAGGCAATACAGGATACACAATAGAAAAAAAAGAGACAATTAAAACCGGTGTGTACATAAAGTGCGCGCAGGTGTCGTGGAAAGCACCGGGGCAAAAATCACCCGCATGTAGGCTGAGGCTATGGGCGAGCATTCAATAACCACACCGGAAACTCGTGTAATCGATAGGGAATCGGGATCGCGGGTGGTCTGTCAGTTGGCTCGTGAGTTTACCGCCGGCGGACTCGTGAGTTCCGCGGGCGGCGTTCTTCGTCGTAGCAGAGCGTGGAAGAACGAGGAGAAAAGATTGGACGTTGTCGTCGTCGGTGGTGATAGCGCGGATGTGAGTGAGTGCAATAAAAGAGAGGGTAAACAGAGAAGAAAGTCACGTGAGGGCGTGAGAAAGCGTTGGCAAAGGGTCGTAGGTGGATTCCCGAGTACGAGTCTCTTGCGAAGGCTCGTTTATCTTCTCCTCTCGCTTCTGGGCGCAGTGCGAACTTCCTCTTCGTCTGTCTCGACGTCGAGAGGATCTCTACTCGTCTCCAGTAGGTGCGCCCTCGTTAGTCTTCTCGTCGTAGGGCTTTTAAGGCCCAGCGTCGCTGTACCGACGAATAACGTCGTAGCTGCTGCTGGTTATAATAGTCGCAACGGTGAGACGACACTCACGAGGATAATGCTGCAGCACAGAGAACCCGCGAATAACGTGGAGGACGGCGTAGACGAAGAGGCTAACTTCGAGAGCGCCGTCGAGGCAACAATGAACCGGCGACGACTCGGAGTCGAGGACCCGAGGAACGAATACGACGACGACTACGACGACTCGCTACTTAGCCCGCTTCTGCAACATCCACGGGAATCCGGACTCGAGAGGAGAAGCCGGCTTCGCGAGGCCGAACTCGACACTATAAGGAGAAGCATCGTGGAGGGTCTCGGTCTCGAGAGGATACCCGATCCTTCAAAGGTATTCGCACAGCACACGCTCATCTCTTCTTCTTCTTCTTCTTCTTCTCCTTCTTTACCTTCGACTCTTTACGTGCTGCTTCTCGCCAGTATTATTAATATGTATGTATATGTATATACGCGGCATTGCAACGCATACTGTACTTCCTCCGTTGAGGATATCCCTCTTCTTGTATTACCGATACTTGTAGGTACTCCTGTAAGTACGCGGATATTTTACACGATGGAAGTTAAGTTTGTTTATCCGGCTTATTAACGCCGAGCTGCATTTCGACCCGGATTTTTGGCCGAACGGTAGCAAGTTGCGGGCGGATTTCACTCGCTACGAGGAAAATATCATTTGATACAGTGGATATTGAAATGGATCATTTGAAGATATTCAAGTGCGAGGCTCATGAATTTTTTTGATATTCTATTCCCTGATTTGTTGTATAGAATTAATATTCTATTGACTCAACAAAATTTTTGATATTTTTTAAAATAAATATTATATTGATTCAATGAAACTATCCTATGAAAGTATAGGTAATTTTGCCAAATAATTTTCTGTTGTACCAAAACAATATTTCTTCTAATATTTAGTATAGTATTTCTTGAAACTTGTTCAATATTCAATTGCTTAAACTGAATAGTTCTTCAAGTGAAACATGAATCCGATTGACGTTTATTAAGAGGACCGAGTCACCTAAAAAAATGTCATAAGAAAAAAAATTTGAAAACCTGATACCCGCCTTTTTAATACAAAATAACTTAAATCTTACTACACATACATTGAATTTTCTTTTGTACTTTAAATTTAATTTCATACACGTTCTTAGTAAACATACATTACACGCGTTTAGTCTCAACTACTACACAGTACATAAATTTCCCTGATATTTTTTACAAGGTAATGCTTGTTATGCATTTGATAAGGTTTCAATGAAAGATTTTTTAGAAGAAGTATATCTTTTCCAGTATTTTTTCCTATGACTTTTTTTAGGTAAATGGATCCCCTTAATTAATAGGTTCCGATTCAAATATATCAAATCCATACAATCATTTATTTATTTAAACTAAATATATGGCCTGTTTTAAATGTACTGGTGCTTTTCATTCAAATAATTCGCTCTTTTTATATAACTCAATCAATGTAATATACTGGTGGTCTTACTATATATGATAGTTGGTTAAAATTTCGCTCGAAGCGCTGCTGCTCTCTCATTCACTGAAAGTCGGGCTTGCCTCGCGAACGACTGCTATATAGATTCTGCGATCGAGCCGTCGAGCCGCTTTACTGTACGATGTAGTGGCACAACGCTCACCGTTGAGCCCCGTTCGAGTTGAACTCGCTCTCGAGGTCTGCAACAGGTGTCAGGGAGCGCGCGCAATACTTGACACGCGGTTACACGCCGTTCTATCGATTATTTACATATAGGTCAGCGTTGTTTGGTATTGTAAGATTCTGACATGATTGATTCTCTAATATTGAGTCCTAATCGACCTGCTGACATGAAAAGAGTGTATGCACATATATATTTTGACAAACTGAAGAAAAAAATATAATTATTAAATATCCACTAAGCTCAATAAAATATTTCAACGTTTTGACGAAATATCGTAAGCACTTGTATATTTTTAAATGAATGATTTTGAACATTTTGTCTCAATTTTTTCTCATTGCGTATAGAATATACTAAAAAGTATTCGCATAGTTGATATATTTTGACATAAATCAAGAATATATATTTGGATAATAATTTAGATACTTTCGATTTATAAAACAGCAAAAGTTTTTTTTGCTTTGGGTCAGAGAGATTGACTAGGGAGATTCGAATGTATGATCGATAATGAAGATCATACTTTGAATCATAATATTGGATTCAGGTTCAATTTTCAGTATCAAAAATCGACTTCCGGTCGAGAAAATAGGGCAATGAATATTGATTTCTTTATTCAGAGGGGTATTAAACATTCAATGAAGGTGAAATCGAGGTTTCTCATATTGCATCATCACAAGTAGTATGAACAGAAATTGTATTGTTTTTTAATTTTTGTCAAATATACAAAATCGGAATGCATTCTTCGTCTATTTGTTCAATGTAGAAACGTTATTAACCGGAGATTTTATCAGACGAATTAAAAAACTGTAATATGCCGTTGATAAATAACCTTTCGTTCTCTACGAAACGCAAATTTCCACCGAAATTTATTACTACCAAAAAAAATAAAGCAATACCAGAATAACGTCAATAAACGCTCAAGACCTCGTTGATTATTATTAAGAGGCGATGCTCTCAATACTGTAACGGACAGTGCATTACAAAAAGCCCCGATTCCTTATCACGCTATTTACCAATTCGAATAATTATCAGTTGACTCATTTTGAAAAAATTATTTAACGATAATTTAAGGAGATTAATTCTATAATTGAAACATACTTATCATCAATCATCTTTCGATTTCAATGAAAAATAATTGCGTGGTTGAATTTATTACGCTCTGTGAGAAAAAAATTGAAGGAGACAAATGTCAATCAATTAACAAAATCTCGTTATAATTATCATGCAAAAATAACGCTGTAATTACTTTTTATCAGGCTATTAACCAATTCGAATTTGTTACTCTTGACAAGAGAGAGGAAAAAATTCGGATCTATTACGCCAAATGTGCAAAATCTCGGTAATTATGATGCAAAAATAAAAACGTCATTATTCTACCGGATCCTATAAACGTTAAACAGAATCTTCAATGCCATAAATCTGATGGATGATAAAATCGATTCTCATGATCTATTCTCGACGTTGGATCGAGGAATCGAGTTTGCGCTCTCGTTTATTACGAGAGCCGATGAGGTTGATACAAAAAGCGCTGAAAGGACGTTTCTCTGGCGGCGCACGGTGATACACCTAGTGCGAGAGAGGAGAAACCGAACGAAATGGTCACTCGAGGCAAGAAGAAGGAAAGACAAGGAGAGGCAACGCGGCGCATCGACGAACGCCGGAGAAAAAGGGGGGTCAATGCGGAGAGTAGATCGCGAAGCGGCGCGGGCTACTACTACACTCGTTCGCTGTGGTACTCTCGCAAGGCACGCGAAGAATGTCGTTGGGAAATTCCAAGTGAGCCTGAACGCTCGCGCGCTCCGCGTTCGAGGGAACCCCGCGAGGTACAAGAGAGATAGTATAGAGCTAGTGGCGCGTATGAGGCATTCTTTATCAACGGGCCCCTTTTTTTTCGGTCCACCTTCCCGATATTTTTCAAATTTCACCAGTTTCTTGCACCGCTTAACATGGATATCTCTGATTTTTTTCAGATTTTTAGAGGGCTTCCTTCAGGATTTACTGTTTTTTTTAAATATCATTATATCTCGGAAAATATCGATCTCTCAGAAAATTCTTAGCATTATTAATTCTTCCATTTCTCATCTTCGTTCGAGTCATGTTGAAGACATCATTTTTACAACGGAAGAAAGCCAATTTTTTCGCAAAAAAAGTTTTTTTTTTTTTTTTTTTTTTTTTTTTTTTTTTTTTTTTTTTTTTTGTTATCTTATTTCGCGAAAAATTATGATTTATAACATCATTCAAAAGTAAATGAAAAATTGAAAAGTAAAGTAAGTAAGTTTGCCACTTTCGGATTTTGTTCTCATAATCTTTATACAATGCGAAATATCTTGTAAAATCGAGACCAGAATTGAAGGTGTGTTTTCGTTAAAAAAAAATACTTAAAGATTTTTTTTCTTGCGAAAAATTGACTCTCTTCCGTTGGAAAAATTATGATCTGAATATCACTCGAAGAAGATGAAAAAAAAAACTCAATGATGCTAAAAATTGTCCGAGGGACCAATATTTTCTGGTTTTAGAGATATTAAAAAAAAACGTAAATCTTGAACAGCGCCCTTCAAAAATCTGAAAAAAATCACAGACACCTATTTCAAGTAGTACAACGAACTAACAAATTTTGAAAAATATCCGGAAGGTCGACAGAAAAAGGTGGCCCAGCTGATAAAGAATGCCTCGTATACAGGAGACGAGATACGAGAATCGAGCCGCCGTGATAGAGAAGCCGCTTACCTCGAGAAACATCTGAGAACGTTATATTAATATACTGCTGATTTCTCGAAGTCGCCTGACGGCCTCGAGATGGGGAAGTGTCTCTCGTTCCAGAGTTAAACCGCCAAGATTCGTACTATTGCGCTCAAACTCATTAATAGTCTGTTGGAACATTCCCATCATTAACAGGCGTTCATAAAAAAAAAAGAAAATTTTTCAGTGGTATTTCAGTGGTATTCAATCACTAATTCGATTTTGCTAATGGTTCCTTTAGGAACATGTTGATTTTTCGGTCAAGAGAATTGATGTCATAAATTTCTTGTCCTACTTCCGACGGTACGAATTGCGATAAAATTCTAGATCTCTTCTCAGTTGAGAGATCATGATCAATTGCTGAAAGATATTAAGATTTACGCGGATTTTAGTAGCATTTTCTTCAAAAAAATATTTTTCGCTCAAATTATGATTTACATCCAAAGTGAAATAAATCTTTAGCGAGCCCGCATCGAAATTTAAAAGTATTCGAATAAAAAAGTGATGAAGACGTACGTTTTTGAAAGTTCATTCTTTGTCGTATATTAACACGCCTACGATTTAATAACGTCATATTTAATAGTAGTAATAACAAATATGAATTTCTATGAATGATAGTCAAGCAGAAATAATAATAACAGTACGTGGAGTAATATTAAATGCCTTCATTTTTCAAAATTTATTTTTACAAGCGAGTTATTTTTTAAAAAATGTCTTGATTAACGCCGAAACATGAGAACTAAGACTGAATTTCGTGTTGACGGTAATGCTTATCAGAAAAAGCGGTATCTAACACGATATTTCAATTTCCAGGTAAATCTTTATATTTAAATTTCATTCAATTATTCTGTCGTATATGTCGAAAGTCTTCGCTCCCTCTTAATTAGAATTTATCGCTAGATCAAAGTATTGGCCATACTTTGATATTTTCGTTGCCAACGTATAATTTTTCGAAATACTTTTTCGGTTGCCTTTGAGATCAGAAAGAAAGTCGTTCACCTCGGCTCTTGTATTTTCCCTTCGAGTATGTATACATTCTTCAATAATTATCGATTATCTTAGGAACGTCGAAAATTATGCAAAAAACTTTTTTCAAGTTAAGGGGGTAGATACTTTAGAGCTGGAGAAAGTAGTTGAATTTCTATGATTTTTTTAAAATAATGAATTGACTTTCTTGAGATGTTCAGGGAAAGCAGTCACTTGAAAAGTCATTAAAAAAAAAATTCTTGATACACTTGTTTGAAAAATCTGCAATTTTGTAAAGGTCGATCTCAGATAAAGTCAGGAGAAAAAATTTGAATGTTCAGTGTCTTATTTTATCTGTCGAAGAGTGCATTCTGGATACAATATAGAAATTTTAATTTTCGGTCTTTATGACAAAGCTACTTGAATATCTAACTCCATTTTTCTCCATAAAAAAAATCATTAATTGACTGGTTACAGTAAATCCAATTTGCACTACATCCAGAGTCGCCATATTCAATCCAGAACGCACTCTTCGACAGCTAAAATAAGACATCAAACACTAAAACCGGTTCGTTCTGAAATCAACGACAAGTTAAAAACTTCACTTTTGTCCTTGTAATGCTTATCAAATATGTAATAAGGAAAGTGTGACATTAAAAAAAAGAGTATCATTAAATGAATTTTTCTTCAGTTTTTCTTCAATATTTCTTCTTTACTTTCTACAAGTCAGAAATTTTGATCTCCAAAAGCTTGTTATATACTAAATCAGTAAAATGTGACATTTAAAAAAAAAACGTGTATCATTCAAAGAATTTTTCTTCAGATGATTTCAATTGGCTGGATCCTCTTAAACTGACTTTCGATATGCTAAATAAATACGACAATTTTTTGTAGCCAAAAATTTTTGAAAAAAAAACGTTTTTCGGAGTTAAACAAAAAATGGCTCATTTCGGCGAAATGAGGGAGAGAGCGCACGCGACGAGACGACTGTAGTCGAGAGTTAAGTGAGTTTAAACAAACGACTGGAGGAGGAGGCGTTGCGACCCGGTAAATGGCTCTTGGTCTTCCTCCTCGCGTTCCTCTTCTCCTGCATCTTTAACAACGTCTTCGTCTTCCTCACCGGAGATGACTCATGAGGGGGTCTCGCCTGGCCATCGGCGAAGCTTCGCGGCGGTTTACCTTTATAATCCGGCAGTCACGTCCGCCTCCTTTCTTTCTTTCTCCTTCCACCCTCTCCCCTTTCTCATACGTCTTATTTTCTTTTTTTTTCAAACCCTCTGGATAAACGCATCGCCAGTAGTAGTATTATAATCATGACCCGGCGCACCTGGCGGCTTGACCCATAGACCCCCATGAGCGCATATACACTATAATGTCAGAGGTAATCGCATCGCAAGTCGCGATCGTTTCGGACCCTCAGGCTGAAAGAAACCGATCTCTCGCGAGTACAATGATCGCAGCTTATTATTGCTAGTGTTATTGTTATTATTATCAGCGTTGGCGAATAGTAGACATAATTAATGATCGACTGGCAGGAAATATACCATGGAAATTGTTGGTGTATTCATATGCAATCGTGACGGGAATTATGAGTACGAGCGAAAGACATTTCTTTGCTATATTCATTCGAAATTTTTAGAAAATACCGTTTCCTAAAAAGACCCATGTTTATTCATTTAGTTCTATGATGAATACTTTCGGCAAAGGGTTTTTGTCAAAATTTTTATTTCCTCGTAACTTTATTATTTTTTTTATAGAAAAATTTTTGAGATTGAATTTTCGCGGCTTGATATGAACTACATAACAAATACAATTTTTGTTATTAATTTTCCTGAATTTTCGTAAGTAACATCATGTTAAATATCAAAATATTATTTTTCAAGGAAGATAAATTTGTTATAACTCTTTTGATTTCTACATCCAAATTCCCTTTCAAACGCCGACATTTTCGAGACTGCAGGACGAAAGTACTTTTTTCGAGAATTTCTAGCAAATTGTAGGAAGTGGTAATTCAATCCCCGAAAATTATGAATCAATGTACATTGCGAAATCATTGAATTCGTCGTAAAATAGTATATTCCGGTGGTTTTTTTTTATTATTTCATGGGGGGTTCGAAGCGTTGGCCAAGAGAGAAGAGGATCCACAGCCGCGCGTAAAGGTCTCGGGTCAATGAGACCTTCGAGCGCTTTGAGATAGTGCGTCGAGATGTCGCGTAGCAGTATCGCAGCGAGGGCTAGGGATCAAAACGGCAGCGAGCAATTATCACAATCTTTGGATCCAGGGAAATCAATTAAGAGGGCAAAGTTCAAGCGCTTAATAAATCCGAGAGTGGCTCGCCGAATCTCTGACAGGCTAATGGCAACGGCTGTCTATAATATAGTTATACAGAGGGATATATATGTTACGGCGGCTCACAACAGTCATTTTTCTTGAGGCTGATTAGGCCGAGCAGCGAGAACCTCTTGCCGTCCGCTTTGCAAACGTTTGCCCGTCAACAACTCGAGCGGAGGATCTATATACACACATAACTTCGGTGGGCTTCTTTCCTTCCTCTCCTTGCTTCGCCTCCTTCTTGTCTGAGAGCTTTTTGACTGCTTCCAATTCTCACTAACTCGAGCGAGTCTTCTCTTTAATTTTTTTCTCCCGCACTGATGCTTTCTTTAACGGGATGAACTCCAAGGGAGTTCATCCGGAATAATGACGTGCGGGGGCCCGAGAAATTTCGCTAATTGACTGGCATACACCTAACTCACCGTCGTATAATTCTTTCCAGGCGAACGTGAGTCAGACCGAGTACCACAGAGCACACCAAGAGTACCTGAAGAGGCTTCACTCGCGAGCCGGAAAAGAAGACAGACTCAGGAGACTTTACACGTTCCATGGATCAGGTACGGTATTTTTCTTCATGCATATATTTTACTATATGAAATCATACACGGTTTGGTCGATTGTCCGGAGCTCTTATCGGGTGGGGGTCAAAATGGCGAATGACCAAAATAGCGAATGGTTAAAATAGCGAATTTCGAAATTAGGAACTTCTGAATCTAGAATGGTCATTATTATGAAATTCGTTATTTCGATCATTCGCTATTTTTACCTCTATCTTATTGAAATGCATTTGAAATAGTGAATGATAAAAATGGCGAATGACTGAAACACCGAATTCCATAATTATGGAAATTCTACATTTGGACGTTCCTAATTTTTAAATTCGCTATTTTAATGGTGCGTTTTTTTTAAATTGACGGATGTCTGCTCTTGTTATTATATGAACACTTTTATGCTCGTAAATATTGAGATATCTGTGCACCTGGGAATTCCAAACATGACGATTATACGCGATTTTACTGTGTCACGTATTTATTGTTTTCGAATATGTTGCTAATGCTTTGAATATTACCGACGTAACTGCATAAATATTGCACAAATCACAAATATATAGAAATAGCTGAAAATAGTTGAAGATACGCCACAGAATGAGCACAATTAATATTTTCATACCATCGCTACTAGAAATTATTACGTGATCAATTACTTGATTTATTATCAATTAATTCAGTGTATGCAGGTTCAAAACGAGTGCTTTATCAACAAGAATATTTGTGACAATCCTTATGTGCAGTTTCTTCACACCTCAATGACTGCGACACCTAGGAAATCATTAATCATCCATCAATCACTCATTCAATAGTCAGCAAACAACGCAATTTTCTTTCTGTCTACTCAATGAACTAATTGAGTAATTGTTTGCTCGAGGAATCTCCTTCAGGCTTCACTCGCGCTACCAAAAATAACATAACAAAGTCGTCATCACGACTGCGAAAAATGAGCACATTACAATTCTCCAGAAAGGAATAAGTAAGAATACAAAAAAAAACATTTCACAAGACTTTCATTTTTATCGACGTCGAACTATTGAATAAAATTTAATGAAAAATCGCCACTTATTAAAATATTAATATTATTCCGAAGCGATTGTGAGCAGAATAGTTATGAAACTTGCTAATAAAGTCATTGGATAATAAATTTTGATAAATGGCCTCACATATAACAGTTTATGCTTATACGCTTCAGCCGAAATAATTTCAATAAATCTCGCAATAATATTACAAAAAAAATCGATAGAAATATATTCTAAGAGATTCAGGGATTCTCATTCATTTTTAGATTTCATATTGCCGCAAAAATTTCTCATTTTTTATACAACAATTATTTATTACTTACAAAAAGTTATTTTCCAGTAACAAACAAATATCGAAAAATCTTTTGTACTATCACGAGGTCAAAATAGAAATGCTGTCATAAAATCCCCTAATGAAAGTACAGAAAAAAATTGATAAAAGTATATTCCGAGAGGCTTGGGAATAATTAATAATATTTAGATTTCATATGCCATAAAAATTCGTCAATTATTAGGGAACAATTATTTATTGGTAACAAAAAACATTCGTGATTTAAAAATTAATTGTCAATAATTGTCCAGTAACAAATAAATGTCGAAAAATCTTTCGCACTATCAGCAGGTCCAAAGAGCCAGGAACGACGTATTCCGTGCATTGCATCGCTATAATTACACTAAGGATTCACGCTTGAGGTATCCATCGACATAATCACCGTAAAGTCTCCAGCGGACATGTACGCGGAATCGACGTTTGGGAATCGGAAATATAATCCGGTATATGCACTGGATGGTCCCGCGGTGGCTGCCCACACGTTCCTAAAAGTCTGCATGATCTCTTGGCAGATATGTGGCCGGCACGCGTATTACTATGTACGTACATACGTACAGAGATCGCTCGCTCGCGCCTCGATGTAAAACACGACGAGAGACCACGCGTAATGTCTCGCATCCTGTTTACTTTCCCGTCGAGCGTGCGCCGCGCCAGAGAGAGAAGAAAGAGTCACCAAGAATTGCTGCTGGCCTTTCGGACGCGTGCACCGCTGCACCAATGTTGCAACCGTCTCATTGCTATTCATTTCATTGACTTTTTAGATGAATTATCTTTTACCAAGTTATGCGAGCCTTTTATTACCTCGCAACTGACACTATTCATTTTGTCTGACAGCTATTGAATGCCAATTTTCTTCTCTCTTTAATACCATAGACAGTAGAATATTTAAAAAAAGGTGGAAAAATGTATGTTAGGTTCTGCTACACAAATATTCGGGGGTAACGAAACGTTTTACGGTTATTACGATCATAAATAATTTTTTGACTAAACAAATGGTAGTGCTAATAATTAGTTCTGTGGCGGGAACTGATGATATTCTGGTTGTTGTTTGGTCCATGAGATTTGGAAGAAAGGCCATGGAAGGAAAGTAATGAGTAATGAATAAATGGGCCATTACTCCTCTCCTTTAGTTTAATTTTTACGATTTCTAAAATATGTGTAGTGAATAGCTGTTTTTTTATTTATAATAATTTAGTTTTTTTTTTAATCTTCTTCTTTTACTCAACATTGTCTGCCAAATTTAAATTTCGTGGCGGTTGGACGGCGATAATTTCTTTTAATGGACAATTACTCTCGAATTTTTTCAACTGACATTTTTGGCATTATATGTAATCGCAAATATCCAAGGAATCTCTTCCACATTTAGTATGGCAGAAAAGTTACATATAACTCTACTTTTTTGCCGTATTTATTTATTTATTTATTTCCAATTTATCTTTATTTTCTCGACCAGTCAGCCCGATAACAGATCTTCGAACTTCGTGAACGTCACAAGAAGATCTTTAACTATAATACAAAAAATCCAAGTGCAAGGACTACCTCGCGAAATGAACACAAAGCGACAAAGCTACCTTAACTCTGAGCTGCACACTCCTCATCTTTCTCTCTCCTCTTGTGTCACACGGACATTGGCGACGCAAAGAAACGCCGCGGGGACATTCGAGTCTATCGCCACGCCGAAGATCATCATCTGTGCATCAATCGCGCGGATGACACTGGCCCTAATGACTATTTTCTACGCACACAGTGAAGCTCGTTTCAGATTTAGCTTGAGGCCTCGTCAGCGTGATTCGCGCATCAAAGTTCAACGAATATAACTGGTTATTCCATAGAGCCCCGCGCTTTTTAATGGCTCATTGAGTAATATGCGTGGGAGTAAGATGGATCGATAGAAATATTGGAATTAGCTAGATTGTCGCCCACGAAGGGTCTATAAGGCCCCGAGACTCTCACGGCACAAATACGTAGATATGATCTCGTGATAATGACTCGAGGTTACGCGGGGGCGAATGTCTCAACTTGTTTCTTAAAAAAAAAAAAAAAAAAAACTATAAATTTTGTTACGTAGTTAAATAGAGTAAAATTTTTCCCAAATGTGGCCGAGGCTCTATTTTCTTCCGTGGTTGTTATCGCGTAACACTAAATTCTCACTTCCACTGCTAGGATATCTAATCTGAGCTCTTTCGTTATGTTTTACTATGTAGCTGCGATTGAATATACTGTCAGCCGAGCAACGAAGGCGAGATCTATAAAGTAGCCAGTCGATGCTATCAGCGGCTTCATCTTCTCTTAGATACGCAACAAATCTCTGCTACAATGTAGCAAAGACTTGACAGAGTTCACGAGGATAAATTGCTATTTTTTTGCACTAAGTAGTTCACGATAATGACAATTTTTTAGCAGCGACAAAGATGCAATATTATGATTGACTGCTATGTCATCTTCATGATTACACTTCGGTTTTAGATAGAATTTGCGTAACTTGATTAGCTTATCAAGTTTTGTTGAAACCCGTCGATGAAGTGCAATAACTATTGGCTACTATGTACGTAGAAGTCACGTTTGGGTCATCGAATTGCAGTGCAAGCTTGTTAACAGTTACGCGACTATTGCTATCTATTCTTCCCCGAAGCTCGCAGTGATATACCAACGGAAAAACACTAAACACAAAATTCTTCATTGAACCTACCGCGAGATCTGTGTATTGATTTTTCATCGCATTTTTGAGATGCTTAATTATTTTAAATGTTTGTCAGCAATTATTTGTCAGAACCGGAAGACAAAAAAGGCAAATTGATGATTTGGTACCTTGGGCAACAAAAACAGAAATTATTGGTATCCGGTTTAATAAATGTTTGAAGTTGAAGAAAGACTCGCTATTGGTTGTTTCAAATTTTAACAAACAGCTTAAATACTATAATTATTAATGCCTAATGGAACATTAATAGTCACTTGACAGTTTGCCAGCTTTAGAATTTCCATGATTCCAAAGATAATTAATGGGAAGCAAAAAAGGCCACCCACTTAATAAAAACAAAAAGTATACATTGACATCTACGCACAATACGACGAGTGATTCATTGTCGTTCATGGAATGAGATACTCATATGTAAAAAAAAAGTTTTAGTAGAAAATATTTAAATAATAGGATTTTCGAAAGCATTTATGATGTAAAATGCAGCGGAATTTAATTTTTTTTTTTCAAGACACGGATTCGAGTCGCGTCTTGATTGTTAATAACAAAAAGACCTAAATTCTCTGAGAACAATAATTCTCGGGAAATTCGAGGGGAAAAATAAATGAATTCTAAATAGTAGACAAAACGAGTGAATCTGCCATAGTCTCCGAAGTGGTTATTACGAAATAGAAATTCCAATCGCCACGGAATGTCGAACGACGAGTCTCGCCTCTTTGCAATAAGAACAAGAACGTCGTACAGCGTGTGTATTATACGGTACGTGCATACGATGCACCTTTCCTCGTCGCTACGATCCCCACAAGGCGAAAAAGCATAGTTAAAATGGGGGCAAAATGGCACCGCGACTAAAAATAGCAATTGGGGCAAGACGGACGTTGTGTCTTAACTGTTTTTTAAGATAACTGGTTTACGTCTTTTTCGTTTCTCACATAAGAAAGGCGCGGCGAATGAATGAAATTCTTCAGGGGCCTGAGTCACCTACAAAAAGTCATAAGGAAAAAAAAAATTCCCTCCTTTTTTCGTTTCGACAAATTAATTGAGCAAATAGACATTATTAATCAAAACAATTTTTTTAATTCTCAATAAAATTAATCGAGGTGTCCGTTTTGCCTCTATTTTTCCCAAATTGCAGAATAATCATCTTGAAATATCGAATTTTTTTCTTATGCTTTTTTATGCGTCTCAATCCCGTTAACGAATAAATCAGTACGTCCAATCGAATCACAATTGTTTCAGACAATTATTTCAAACTTTTTTCAGCAATTTCATTGAGCAAATAATTTGAAACATTATTAATCAAACAATTTTTTAAATAATTCTCAATAAAATCAATCGAGTTGTCCGTTTTACCCGCATCTGCCCCAAAGAGAACGAGAAGAAGAAGAAGAAAAAGAGGATAAGAAGAGGTCCGATGCGACGTGGTTCCGCGTCTCGCGTGCTCGTCTCATCGTCCGGCCGTCGCGCCGACGTACGGGACATCGGCGACGTCGCCTCGGATGTATATCAGCCGAATAGACGGATGTTCCTTGGATCGTGTTCGCGACAGCTTGTAACGGGCCTGTTAACAATCATTAATGGTGCCTCGCGACACGACGCGCCCGTTTGTATAATAACATTGTGTTTATTAGGTACGTGAGAAAAGAGGCGAGCGAGGGATAGTAAGTAGTGAGAGGAGCATTTTTACCAGGGCGCCGACAGTCGAAACGCTATTCTTCGTTCTCAATTGATATTAGTAAGCACGATGCGTGCACATATACGTCATAGCGCCACACGTTAATATACCAAGAGCGACATGCGTCTTTGAGCTCGTTGATTCCTCGGATTCCTCAAGTTTGTCCGCGTGGGAAGCCCCGTGTGAATTCCCCGCGCTGCCCCCTTAAGCGTTCCTTCCCCGTCCCACGCTATCTATTTTCGATCGAATGCCAAGTGATAAAAGCTATACTCGGCTCGAGACCCGTGATTCCGACGGTTATTTGAGATATCAAAGACCGATTCTGCCAGATAACCAGCGGCAGCGCGCGGCACGCACATCCTCCGATTATATACCCTCGTGTTCATTCCGGAATGACGAGTCATCGAGAACCGCCCGCGCCTCCGACGAGTAAACACGAATTCCACGGATTCTCGGCTACGCGGGCTTCTCTCGATTCCCCCGATCGAGGAAAACACATGAGAGAAAGACGACTCGAGGCAATGAGCGGGCCATGCGAAAGCTTTATATATGTATATACATATGTATGTATATATATGCACTCATATAATATTATGGGCTGTAGGTGATTGATAAGCGAGACGAGCCAACGTATTATCGACTCGAGCACGTTCTCTCTTCTCGCCCACGAATTTATTCCCACTTGTTTCTTTTTCAATATCTATTACTCTGTCATCACATACGGAGTATGTAAAAAGAGAAAGTATTGCGATCCAATAAAAATCGACTGTTGGATTTTAATAGAAATATATGTTTTGAGTGTCCCAGATTCTGGAAAACATATTAACTCATTTCTGTCAGTCTGTCCGTCTGTGCTGTTGGGAGATATAATAGCTTTTGAACAAATGTATGAACCGGAATGAAATTTGGTGTGTGCTTTCTGCATTCAAATAGCAGTTTTGGTATTGGAATTCAACCCAAAATATCTACTCGTTCTGATGCTTCACTTTAAATGTGGAAAAAATATATTTTTCTTGTATCATGTTAGTATATGTTTTTCTAAGACGTTTGAAGAATAGAATAAAAAATTAATCGAATTATGGCATTCGATATGTCACTTTAAAGGAATATTTTTAAAAAATTTGCATAGAAAAAAAAATACGTTGCGTTTGAGGGTCTAACCAATCCCACAAAAATATTAGATATTGACTTATAATATATAAATATTCAAATGTTTCAGTCACACTAAATGAAGTTGCACAGTAGAACTCAGCTAATAGCGTCATCATTATTTTTCTTTTCTTTTCTACGAGCCAATAATTAAATAGACATCTCTCTTCTGTTTCAGAACGTTCACCGTCGACACTCGTCAACAGAACACGTCGGAGTGCCTACAATTTGTCGGAGAACTCTGTTCGGCTTGTGCCGTCGACAATCCAGTCCGATGTTCTCTTTTTTCCCCTGGAAATTCCGGAGGACGATACTCTGGTGGATCACGCAACTTTGAGGCTTCTCGTCGATCCCTCAGGCACTTCTCTCGATGAAGAAAGTCACGTTGTTTCCCTGTATCGACTTACAGCCGATTCCAGACAATTCGTGTCCAGACAGAATTTCCTGCCTGGACGAAGAGGTCCTCGATGGATCGAGCTCGACGCCACGGAGCTCGCGAGCCTTTGGCACGAGTACGGAGTCGAGAATTTGGGAGTAGAACTGCGTTTTGAGAGGTCGGAAACCGGCCGAGCCTCTGAACAGCCGAGAATTTCACTTCCGGCCTTAAATGTCTTCACGACGACATTGTCCTTGGAGGATAACGACGGTCGGAACTCCAGACGGAAGCGAAGAGCATCTCCAGAGCATCTCATGTCCCTTCACAAAGGCCGAAGAACCGAATGTCGGGGCGAAAACAAAAAGTGCTGTCGTCATCAGATGACGGTGATATTCAAAGACTTGGAGGGCTTTGAGTTTATCGTACAACCAAAGAGCTTCGACGCCGGTTACTGCAAAGGCCGCTGTCCCCCGCGCTACAATCCGGCTCATCATCACGCGCTTCTTCAGAGCCTAATTTGGAAGGAAGACAAGCGAAAAGCACCGCGTCCCTGCTGCGCTCCCAGCAAACTCGACGAGCTCGAGATTCTCTACTTCGACGAGAACGATCCAACGAAGCTCAAAGTCTCCAGCTGGAAAAACATGAAAGTATTGGAGTGCGCGTGTTCTTAGATTTCTTCTCCCGTTTTCTTAAATTATTATTATTATTATTATTATTGAGTATTTTGAAATATGTTCTTAGAGTCCCGCACCAAAGATTAGCCCGATCTTCCCTCGATCACTAGACGTCTAACGATCGCGTCACTATTCGACCAGTAATGGGCTTTGATCGAATGAAAAAGCCTCCGAAATACGATAAAATGTTTGTGAAATATATCACGAATTAATATCACTCAGCGTGGAAGAATAATTTCCAATTATTCATGACTATTTGTTTTTGTAAGTATTTAAAACGCTTTTACATTCGAATCGTGCCCATCTCTGTATTTGAGACAGTTGGAATGTTCAACAATTTGAGCGTTATTGAAATAACGATACTCCACATTGTTGTTGACGACAACGATTATATTTCTTCCATGAGTCGAAATAATTGATGATTTTGTAAAACGAATTTTCAAATGGACAAGTCGTATTATTCGTGTCCGTGAATTGTACAATTGAATTCTACCAATTTTTCTATTTTTCTATATTTATGAACATTGACAATCGTGTGGAGATTGCGTTATATCGCGTCTGAAACCTTTCTCCGTGTATTGTCTATCTATTAATTACTCTTTTTTCTCTCTTTTTTTCTCTCTATGTATCTCTCGTGACTGTGATATTAAAATACGACAAAAAATTACGCATATCCCCGTTTAGTGTGTCCGCGACGGCTTTGTCGATTTAAAGGGACCGAGTCACCTAAAAAAAAGTCATAGGAAAAAAATCCTGGAGATTGTATATTTCTTCTAAAAAAGATTTGCCATTAAAACCTCATTGAATACATAACAAGCATTACAATTCTGCAATTTTGTAAAGACATACAGAGCACAATAATGATGCGAGGTAAAATCGAAAATGTTTTCACTTGTCATAACTTTCTAACCAAACCAGTGAACAAATTTCATTGTTCAATGTCTTATTTCGTCAAAGAGTACATTCTGGATTGAATATAGAAATTTTTATTCCAAGTCTTTAGACAAAGCTATGATTTTGAATGTGTCGATAAATTCTTCTCCACTAAAAATTTACTAAACGGTAAATCTAATTTTCACTTTCACAAAATCCATTCACCAGTTTCGTCTGAAAGTTACAGGTGAAATTTTTTACTTTTGACCTCGACCCATTCATGTGCACTATATGTTTTTGAAAAATTGTAGAATTAAAATGCTATTTATGTACTTAATAAGGTTTTAATGTAACATTTTAAAAAAAAGGGTATTGCTTACAGATTTTCTTTTATTATGACATTTGTTAGGTGACTCGGTCCTCGTAATACCGATCATCAGCCGATCGCCGTAACTACTGTCCCGCTATAATTACTGCTATTCATACTACTTTGTGAACCACAAGCTACGCTACTTAGACTCGTACTCGGGTAGACGTACCAGGAATAATCGCCGCATCGTTACTGTTATCGACGTCGTCTGGAGCTCTCTGACAGTGCCACTGTCTGCTGCAGCTCCCGTCGTTATTGTAACAAATAATTAAAAAATTTGCGAGCGTGCAAGCATGTAATTCGTTGGAGCGTCGACGAACACGTAATGTGATGCAATGTGAAAGTGCAATGTCAATCCCAGGCATTGAAACGTGTGCCGGTGCCATCTCCGTAATTCTATCGTAATTTGCGAAAATTAACAGCAAAACGGTATTATTACAGTGTATATCTTTCCCGAACAGCACCAGGCATTCAATTGCACTGAGAGAAATTATCTTCAGAGTATTAAGCATCGATTTTTCATCATGCAAATTTGTGGTTTAGGTTTCCATATCGAAAAACATCATAGGATACGCAAGATTCTTTCTCTGTCGCAGAAAATAATGTTGCACATTTTTATCCTGGGCGAACGACACGAACTATTTCTACGTAGAAACGACCACGCAAATATACTCGAAAAACATTTTTTTTTATTAATAGAATGAAAATATTTTGTTTATCAATTGATTCGGATAATCAATCTTGCGATGCCAAGTTTTTTTAAAGTATTTTATCGCCTACTATACTCAGTAGAATAACATCTCGCTCGTGCTCTCAGAATAAAAATCGTCAAGCCTTATAATCCACAAATTTGTATTACTTGAATTGTTGTGATACTACTGAAATTTTTCTTTCTGCACAATGGATAATCGTATACATGTGATTGTCGCTATAGTAACTTAATAATGTCTTACGCACTTCAACACATAAAAATACGCTACAGTGTAGCACACAAATATATATATAAATATACATATAAATATGTATATATATATTTATATATATTTATATATAATGTATAATTGTCACTCTCGTGAACACAAGATGTTATATTTAGGTACTCCGATTCCCACGTTGCGCTATGGCCCGTATCTGTATCTATATATATACGCACAGACGTCGCGTACGCATATTTATATTAATTTATTACAATTGTAAGGCTCGCGCCGATGCGCCCTCGCATTAATCGCTCTAGATCGTCGCGTACTCTCGTTTAATCACTATCGCACATTACTGTACTGTAACTACAACTACGACTGATGCGACTTGGCCGGTTAACCCGTATTCTTTTGGTTCCTGCATTATTATTTTCTACGCGTTTAACTTAGGTACGAATGGAGACTGTAGAAATTTCGCGCATGGAGAAGCGACAATTCTGTATGAAACTTGTTATTGTATAGAACGAAAGCGAATTATTGAAATGCCCAGTGTTTGTATACTCGTGTCGCGGCTCTCGCTATCTATACCTTAGCCTTTGTGCGAAGTTACGCTTTGTATTTATATTGAGAAGCTGTTCCGTAACTCACTCTGGTTTCCATCCATGACCACATATGCATACTCAACTCACTGGCATATCGAGCGATCCACGGCAATGGCGTGCCTCACTTTTTAATATACGTAGGAAACAAATTTCTGAATAAAAACGATATTTTGCAATTTTGTCTCGTACTTAAACATTTCCTGATATTCCTGTAATTCAACGTTTCCCGTTATTTCTTTTTTTATCTTCCCTTGATCAATAATATGTCCTGCGTTTTTTAACTCGAATTACTCTAAGTAATTATTTTTAAGAAATATTCATAAATTATATAAATTCAAGAATTAGACAAATCTCAAAAAAATTATAATGTTTAAACAGGGTATTTTTTTATTTTTCATAAAAACGTTCCTAGGACATTCTAAAAGTGCAACTTTCTCCATCATATTCCGATTTAGGAAAGGTTTCAATAATTAAGGATAATTGAGGAAAGTGTTGAACGCTTATTACGAACGACAAATCGTACAGTAAGCCTTGAAGAACATTCACTTTAAAAGACGTTTTTTAAGCCTAATCTCTGGGACAAAGTCCTGGGGACGTTGACGTCAATGATCTCAACGTGTTCTGGTAACATTCTATCAAAATTACGAAAGCTTTATTACATAGCGCAATTTCTCTTCAACTATTTCAGTAGCTCGTTTTAACATGGGATTTCCTATTACATAATTATACTGATTTCAAAAGAGGCCGGGCAACCATTTGACCAAAGGTGCGTCAGATGAGGATTGATTAACAAAATATAAAGAAAATAAATTAGGAAAATAGACACTTTTTCATAATTTAAAAACCTAAATTTTTCAAAACCTGGAAAATTGCTTCAACAAACGCTTTCTCGCTGTCAGCCAAATCAAATACCAAATAACATCGAGAGCACTTGCACATATAAAGAACTATTTAGCAAAATAATTTAAATTTACGGAAGATGAGACGACATTTTTTTAAAATCCAAAAATCCTTCAAATATATATATTCATCATATCCTTCAAATATATGAATCTTCAAAAAAAAATTATATACCAAATAAATATATTGTGAGCTAATTGGGACAAACGGTTCGATAATTGATTATAACAACAATAAAGTACGCGCGAAAAACGCGCTAAAATTTTAAACTATTCTTCATGTTCAGTGTTGCCAACCTGAAAACATGAAAATCCCTCTTAAGTTTACGGTTTCATAAGTGTGGTTAGGTCATTCTCTGTTAGAAAAAAAAAATGTATCGCTTCTGGTGAATCGTTGTAACTCATTAATTGAGAAACAAAATACCCGGAATATATCAATCGACACATCGTGACATCGCACATGTCGCTTCTACGAAAAACGCAGGTGAGTTTTGGGCAATCTTTTCACAAGAAACCATTCACGATCAATCGAAATTAATATGTTTTATATACCCTAACCTCCAAAAACGTTTTCACCCCGGCATATCATACAATTCTCGTTAAATTATTATTTTTCAGCAATGGGGAACATTCGCTCGAGTTTGGCATATTTTCGATGCCAAGTGGCAGGATCCTTTCAAAAGTGCTCCTCTCATTAGTCACTATCTTACGGGAAAACACAAGCCCATATATCATCCCATGGGTGAGTAAAAACACAGTTCATTTGTATCAAAGCTGACACACAAAAATTATCAAACTTTCCGTCAGAATATAATACAAAGATACCTTAATTGTATGTCGTTTATTCTAATTTAATTATATTCAATTTATTTTTTGAAACAATTATTTCTCGTGAATATATTCTACATGAGTAGATCCACCGATTATTGAAAAGAGTTTGTACCTTCTTGATTTAGCTGTAACTTTTTTAATGTTAAGTATATCCTCAGTGGAGCTCCCTTAAATTTTTCTACATTTTTTTTTATCTACCCTATACGAATTTTGAAGGTATCTAAATATTGCGATTTTAGGTTTCATCATTCCGTTATGGAATTGATGATCCCCAAAAAATAGGAGATCACAATGCATATCTATGAAAAAAAGTGTCATTTTTTTCATTGCATTTACAGGCGAAACTGGAGATCATGTGGTAATTATAAACAGCAGAGACATCGCTATGAGAGGAGATGAATGGACCAAAAGAGTTTATTTCCATCACACTGGCTACCACGGAGGAAAGTCATGGACATTAGCATGGGAGCTTCATAAAAAGGATCCAACATTGGTATTTATAATAATTATAAAACTTCATATCGTAGATACATGATATTCAAATAAGAATGTATTCAAAATCATTAGTGGTACAAATAATTACTGAAAATTACTCAAGACCTAAATAAATAGTAATTTTTTTTTTCATAAAAAAAGTAATATGAAACTTGGATTAGTTTCAAATAAAAATGGAATAATCATTCTTTGATAATAATAGAAAAATAGTTATTGTAGTTGGTAATTTATTATTATTTCTCAAACATATTTGCAGTTAATTTTAATTGTTATATTACTTGGCCCTGTTACAGATAGAATAATTTTAGATTTATCAAGCAAATTGTTTATTTTGTATTATCTTTTTAGTAGTAATTAAATTATTTTGCAGGTCATGAAAAAAGCTATCATTACATCCATGAAAAATACTCTGCAACGGCGATACACGATGGAACGTGTCCACATATATCCGGATGAAAACGTTCCAGAGGAGATTTTAGCTAATGTCAGCAATCAAATAAGGCAACTGAGGGAAGTTCCTATTCGTCTAGACCATATACCTGCGGAGGAGGTGCAGAACTTCCCGAAAATCGTCAAATTTCCGGACAACTATGTTAAAAAATGAACACAATTGTAATTTACTGTTTGTAATATATTAATTCTACCTTTTATTAGTATTGATTTCGTGTCATTCATGCTGTTCAATTTTCTGATTCTTTGACCGCACTTTTCAATCAATCGTGTACTTGGGACGGAACTTTTTTAATTAAATGACAATTCATTGATTACTTGACCAATCGGTAATTGAAATTTCTGAAAACTTAATTTTTCAACCAATAAGTGAATTCTCATTGATTACCCAATCGATTGTCAATGAAAGTCATAAATCCGCAGATTACTTTATTAATCGTTAATCAGGATAGAATAATTCCAAGTTCTAAATCCCGATTGATTCAGTAATCAATTAGTTCCGAAAACCGATCACTAATCGTTCGATTAATCAAGTACGTTCCAACTTCGATTAACGATTAACCGATTATTCATTAATTCTGAATTGTGATTATCGATGAACGAAGTAATCTACAATCAATAATAATTGTCCATTTATGGAAGCAATCCGTAATTTGGACTTGAAATATTGATAAAATAATGGTTAATGCTGCGGATGGAGGTTTTCGTCATTTAAATATATTCGTCTTTCGCGGTTCGAGACATTTGAGATTGGAATCTTTAAGCGGATTGGTTCGCGAGTGGTTCTTTCCTCTCGGAAATGGGATGGCAAGTGTTGCGAGCGCTCTCGTCCCACCCACGCAATCACCTCATGCGTTGTCCTTTGAGATCTAGTGATTTCGAAGTAGTTGAAGAGCGAAGAGCCGCTCGGGACCGACGAGAGTTGTGGGTCTGCGCCGCAGCGCCAGCGTGACACAAAGTAGGTGTGAGTGAGAGAATTTGTAACAGTGAACGCGTTAGAGAGCTGCCGGAATGTAGTAATTGCGCTAATTCGATAATATCCGATATAAATATACCGTTTAGCTAATCGAATCAGTTGTGCGAACGGGGTGAAAGCTCAACTTCCTCCGAGGGAGCATTCTTTTTAATAGGTTACATCTGTCTACGTGCGAGAAAGACCGTTTTTTTGCTTTCACATACGAAGATGGCTCTTCGTAAAGTGAAGGGAAACTTTGAACGAATGTTTGACAAGAATCTGACAGATCTCGTCCGGGGAATTCGAAATCATAAAAACAATGAGGTAATTTTTCTAGGCCACGATCGTTCCACAGATTCTCATCAAAATTTCCTCTACGATCCAACAAGTAGATCGACATTTCCGACGATATCTCGACATTCCACTGAACGATTTACGTACTTTTGCAGGCTAAGTACATCGCACAGTGTATCGAGGAGATTAAGCAGGAATTACGTCAAGACAATATAGACGTTAAAGCCAATGCTGTTGCCAAGCTGACTTATGTATGTATACATGTAATCTACCACTAAAAAAACTGTTAGATTTGCATTCGTTCGAGCTATTGCTTCGTTTTTGATATCCTGGAAATGTTTCTTCCTTGAACAAAGTTTCAATGAATTTTTTTTCCTACTTTGAGGCACTCCGATTGATGCAGAAATAAATATGAATGTGACCTGTGACCTGAATGTTGATTATGTGTTAAAATTGGAGCTAAATCTGCTCGAAAAGTACATTTTTCCTTATCTATTTCTATTTAGCTTCAGATGTTGGGCTACGATATCAGCTGGGCTGGCTTCAATACAATTGAAGTCATGTCATCTGGCAAATTTACGTATAAACGAATTGGTTACTTGGCTGCTAGTCAGAGCTTCCATATGGATACAGAGGTGAGATTCTTATCAGTTATACATAGACATAGGAGCAACTGGAATAAATAATGATCTGGAAAATATTCATAGAGGATAAACTTTTCTACGTGAAAATTATAATTTCATAATAATAACATGCAGCAATTATAACACAATATGTACATTTTTTATTAGCTGCAAAAATTACTGGGCTTGAATAAAAATTGATGTTACTTTTTTTTAAAAAAATGAAAAAACATGCATTAAGGTACTAATAGAGGACAGTGCTTTCCCTTTCATCCTGACGATTCTCCCAATATTTGAATAAAAGTTATTATTGTTATTGCAATTATAATTATTATAATTTCAGCTACTCATGCTCACTACGAATATGATTCGCAAGGATTTGAACAGTCAAAACCAATACGATGCAGGCTTGGCTCTCAGTGGCCTTTCCTGTTTTATCAGTCCAGACTTGGCCAGAGATCTTGTCAATGATATCATGACCCTGTTAACTTGCACAAAGCCGTATTTGCGCAAGAAAGCTGTTCTAATGATGTACAAAGTTTTCCTGCGTTTCCCGGAGGCTTTGAGGCCGGCGTTTCCTCGGTTGAAAGAAAAACTCGAAGATCCCGACAGTGGCGTTCAATCGGCGGCCGTTAACGTCGTCTGCGAGCTCGCGAGAAAAAATCCAAAGAACTATTTGAGTTTAGCTCCAATATTCTTTAAACTCATGACCACATCCACGAATAATTGGATGCTCATTAAGATCATCAAACTGGTGAGTTCACAATTTATCATATTTTTTTAACAAACTTGTACATTCGAAGTAAAGAAACTTTAGAGCAACGGGACTTTTCACCATAACGTTGACAAAAATATTTGACTATAAGAAACCAACAATCTCGATTTTTTACATAGAATTTATATCATATACCCTTGGCATACAATTTACAATGAATTTTTTTTCCTTATTCTTTTATGAGAATAAGTTACAAGATAATTGGTTTAATTCGAAACCATTTCGTGATAAAGTGCAAACATCGTCATACTGTGTTTTCCTCAGCGTCATTCAATAGGGTCTCACTTTCTCCTGTCTTTTCCTCATTTAGTTTTCAACGATAACGCTCATTGAGCCAAAATTGGGTCGGCAGCTAACTCAACCACTCATTGACTTGATATCAAGGTTGTGATTACGTTTTAAAATAGTAAACGAGCGAAAAAATCAATGCTAGTGTTTCTGTTGTCTGTAAATTTTTTTTCGCGCATAAATTGTCGGCGTTCATATTACTTATGCTTCGTACCATAAATGTGTAAACTAGAGAATGTAACTGTTCAGTACCCTGCCATATAGACTATCAGGAACGGGGAATATTCGATTGGCAATATATGCAAAATACTCTTCACCGCGAGTAACCGAGTAATTATGAGAGAACACTAAAACTATAAATATTTTTTTGAATAAGTGTACGTAACATTTTAATAATATAAAAGCCTGTTGATAAGTAGTTACTTAAATTTTTTAAACATCAAAAATAATAATATTAACGAATTTGAGTAATATCAGATTTTTATCAAAGATTTCACACGTCGTTAAACGTTATTTAGAATTATTCAAACTGAAAAGCATTCTGAATATATTGTCATTCAAATATCGCCTATTCCTGTAGACTACTGCCTTTTAAATACTCCTTTAAATTTGCAGTTTGGCGCCTTGACGCCTCTAGAACCTAGGCTTGGAAAAAAACTCATAGAACCTTTGACCAATTTGATACACAGGTAAAATTCAGCTGTTGTTTAATCGCTAACCTTATGTCTCTTGTTACATAGAACGCTAGTAGCAAACTAGAAAAAACTAATAATGCGTAAAAACCATTTCGAGAGTTCGGAATGAATATTGAACCAATTATCACTTTTTAGCACATCTGCTATGTCTCTTCTGTACGAGTGCATAAATACGGTGATAGCGGTGCTGATATCGATATCATCGGGTATGCCAAATCACTCGGATTCCATTCAGCTGTGCGTTCAAAAGCTGAGAATACTGATCGAGGACTCGGATCAGAATTTGAAGTATTTGGGCTTGCTGGCGATGTCGAAAATATTAAAGACTCATCCTAAAAGCGTGCAAGCGCACAAGGATCTTATAATGCAGTGCCTTGATGACAAAGACGAAAGTATTAGGTTACGCGCGCTAGATTTGCTCTACGGTATGGTGTCGAAGAAAAATCTCATGGAGATCGTCAGAAAATTGATGGTTCACATGGACAAGGCCGAGGGAACGACCTATCGCGATGAACTGCTTTCCAAAATTATACAGATCTGCTCGCAAAACAATTATCAGTTCATCACGTATTTCGAGTGGTGCGTATTTTGGTTTTTTCCTATGTAAAAATTATAATCGAGGCATTCTCTACTAACTTGGCCACTTTCCGATTTTTAAATAAACTTGTTTCAAAATAAGTTTGTTCATCAAGTCCATATATCATGGAACATTAAACACCGGCAAAAAAATATAGGAACAATGAAGTACTGTTCTTCTATGGCCATTTTACTTTAAAACATGTTATATTTTTAATGGCATCGAAAAAGTCATTTTTACTGAAAAAAAATTTAAAAATCAAAAAATGTTGTCTCCCAAGGTACTTTCTATATCGTTGTAGATTTTACAAAGTCCTTAGCGCGCTATTCGGAGCGTATAAAAAAACGGCATCACGAGCTCTGAAATCTTGTCGACTCAAAGAAATATTTTACAAAGAACTGGATTAATTAATACATATATTGTACATGTTTTTTTTTACCAACTTTACTGTGTCCTCGTCTCAATAGGTATATATCTATATTGGTCGATCTTACAAGGATGGAAGGTACTAAACACGGTCAATTAGTCGCTACGCAATTGCTCGACGTGGCGATTCGCGTGCAAGCGATAAGAAAGTGTGCGGTGCAGCAATGTGCTGCATTGCTTGAAAATGCTCAACTATTAACTGGACAGCCGAGAGCAACGATGTCCGAGGTGCTCTACGCCGCTGCGTGGATATGCGGCGAATTTTCCAGCGAACTCGAAGATCCTATCGCCACTTTACGAGCGATGCTACGATCCCAAGCCTCCAGCTTACCTGGTCATATTCAAGCGGTCTACGTTCACAATATTCTCAAACTGGCTGCCACGACGTTGAACAAAGCGCAAAAGGAGGGTGATCAAGAAACTATGGATAAGATCTACGAATTGAAGGATTTGGTAGCGGAATTTGTACGCAGCGGTGACTTGGAGGTGCAAGAAAGATCGAGCTCCGCGTTAGCCTTGTTCCAGTGCCTACAGGAAAATCCCGAATTAATAGGCGAATTAGCCGAGACTTTTGTTGGTGAACTCAATCCTGTTGCGCCCAAAGCCCAACGAAAAGTGAGAACGCCGTTTCATCATACGACTAAAATTGATAAAAACAACTATTTTCTGAAGCTCTTTAAATGTTTACACATGATTCCATAATCTGTATAATTATAAACCCATAAATTTGTAGGTCCAGTTGCCCGAAGGCTTGGATTTAGACACTTGGATCAACGAGCCGCCGTCGGAAAGCTCAGACTCAGAGGATCTAGATATGAATGACATATTCGTTAGGGACGAGAAGAGCTCCGAGTACAGAAGTGGCAAACGCGTGTCTATAGAGCCGACGGTCGAGGAATTGGAGAGAAGGCGTGAAGTTCGAAAGATCGAGCAAGAGAATAATCCCAATTATCTTAAGGGTAATAGCACCAACAGCAGGAACTCGAATTCTTATCACGACATTAGTAGCAAGAATGGCGATGATTTCGATCATATTCCAATCGCTGAGCTTGATATACCAATTTCGCTGAAAACTTCGACCTACTCGAATTCGAAAAAACTGTGGGACTCGGAAATAGAGACTGGAAAGAAGCGACGCAAGGCGCACAGCAAGAAAAAGTCCAAAAAAGGTGAAGAAAACCCCTATGAAAAGTTAAGCAACGATTTTGTCATTCTTATTGTACGCTTTTGTGAATTTTAGACAAAAAATCAAGCTCCGAGGACGAACAAGACGATAGATTCCCGCAGCAAGTCGTGAATACCGGCGTCGGAGAATTGCCACCCGGCGCCGAACTCAGTGACAATGATGATTATAATATTGCCGATGATAATGATCCTCATCGCGCTCTCAATGTCGATTTGGACGTTCCTCTTCGAGAAGACGAACGGCTGCCGGTTCTTGAACACAGAGCGCCGACTTTCGATCGTAGCAAGAATATACTTCGCGGGGACAACGATAAGAGAGAAAAGGTAACGCGAACGTTACCGATACTAGCCAAATTCGATATCATGCGATTATGCAAATTGTCTAAAATGCTAAACTGATCAATGTAACAATTTTCAATCTAAACTTTAGGATAAACATATTGAAATTTCCAGAATATCTTCTTATTTTTCCTACTATCATAAAATTATTCCATACGCAGGCTCCCAGAAAATCGAAGAAGAAAAGCAGAAGTCGCAAGAACGAGGAGAAAGCGGAAAAGGAGAGTAAGAATCGCGACACGATAGATCTGTGGCTGGGCAACGATATAACTACGCACGTAAAGGCTGAATCTTCAGGAGCGGATGCTCCGAACGAGACTGAAACAAAGAAGGACTCGAAGACCAAACGCTCAAAGTCCAAGAAGAAAGAGCGTAGCGGCAGCGAGGAGAAACTCAAACGCCGTCGGAAACACAAAGAATCTGGCGACGGAAAACACGCGAAATCGTCGGGTTACGAAGAGGCCGCTGGAATTTCCACTCCGTCAGCAGAGATCCTGCCAAATCTCATTGACAGTCACGATGGATACGAGAAGATGCACAACAGCCTGCCTGTATATAAAAAATTAACTGGAAACGATAGAATAGATATTCTCTATGATTTGAAGCCCACAGACACGCAGATGCTGAATGAAGCGTACAAAATGATTGTTTCCATCGAATTGAAGAATTCGGGAGGTCAGATTTTGAGGGATTTGTCTCTCGATGTGCCGGACACGTCTACATTGAAGCTCGTTAAGAATGTAAGAAGAAAAACAATTTTTCAAGACGAAAAAACACTCGGTTTTTAGCATTAAGACCGCTTTTATAATTCTCTTAACCGTTTCAGCCTGGAGAATCATGTGGCCTTAAGGTTCTACAACCGTCGACGAGTGAGATCATAAAATTGGCGATGACGGTACTAGACACGACGCCGCAGCATCTTCCGGGGTCTCTGTCGTACAAGGTTGAAAATCCTAGCGGCGCAGCGCGTGAACAGCTGAATTTCTCGATAAACTTGGCCTGCTGCGACTTTCTCGTGACGGGAATGAGTCAAAAAGACGCATTTTCGTTGGAAATGAATCGCGAAAGACTCGTTTTCACGAATCAGCGAGAGTTGCGCTTTTCTCGCGGCCTCAGCCACGCACTGGACATTATTTGCAACCAGTGTGGTCTCAGTCTCGTGGAGAAAGTTGACGGTGCAGCTACGTTGTTTGGCCGTTCTGTAATGGGACATCTTGTGTGCCTTTTAATCAAAGAAAAGGTAAGTTCTGTTCGGAATTGTAAATTTCCAACGATTCAAGAAATACAGCTTATAGTACAGTTTGTTTTGTAATCATAATTTTATAATAACAACCTACAGCGATTATAAAACTATTTGGAGAAACCTTGGAACAAAATAGTCTTCGACCAGTTTCTTAATGCATTAACTGTATTTTTAAATTTTTAAAAAAAATTTATAGTGAAATTTTATTGAAAACTGATATTCTTTGTAGCTATTTAAAAGTTTATGTCGAGAGAATAACACGTCGTGTTATATTCTCGACATGTTATTATTGTAAAAACATAATTATAGATTGAACTTAACCATCATCTATATTTCTTGAAGTATTAGGTGTTTACATGTCTGGTTTCATTGGGAAATTGTATTGCTCCATTTTCTGGTTATAGCATTAATCAATTTTGTCATTTGTCTGCAGAAATCGTCCAGCGATCAACATTCCCATCTGAAAATCGAGAGCACGGGAGACAATAACTCACTGCTCTCCGGAATAATGATAGACATAGAAACCGCCTTAATAAACGCCGGTGGATCTGAAAAATTCGGCACAACCGAGTACAGAATCGTGTCGGGAATAAGATGAGAGAATCCCTATTTTTAGTTTTGACTCGACGAGCAAATATCGTGTAAAGAGAAAAAAAAGGAACGTGCCTGTTTTTTTTTATGTAAACAAAAAAGCGTTTTCTTTTTTTTCTATCTGTATACTGTCAAAGCATCTAGATTAATAATAGGATATACGAAATATAAAGCATTTGCAAAGACCAGTAGTTCGACGCACGAGCTACCGCCGCTATATCATGTACTTCTGAACGTACAACGTATGTAATTGCTCTCTTTTTCTATCATGCCAGAGATTTACATGATACGCATTTCGACTGTCCGAATTTCCAACATTTATTCCAACAGTCTACAATCTACATTGTTTTTTCCTTATAAACTTTAATCAACCCGAGATCAGCAATTGTTTATGTTTAAAGTGTATAAAAAGACTTTAAATAAATTTTGGTGTAAATATGTGGAGAAATGAGGTTATTTATTTTTTTCAAACGCTACATACGTAAAACTACGTTAAAATATAAAAAAGAATAATTTTTTCAACCAGATGGTGAAGTTTGTTTTTCCTGAACCCTGTAAAAGTTTGGCATTATTATTTTACTGCACCAATGATTTCAAAAGCAATTAACCGATGTAAGTTACGTTTCATCGGGGTACGAAAGTGAGTCAGTTTTTGATTGCGGATTTCTTTCTGTACAAAACTTCCGTCTTTGTTTTTTGAAAAAATGTTTTTTGACTTTGCATAATAATTATTTTTTAATTTCATTAAAAAATTAATTTAAAAAATTGTTCAAATTTTTTTTCAAAAACCCACCTTTTTTTTATGATATTTAGAATAATTCGTTAATTATTCTAAATACGTATACGTAAAAAAGACGTGGCACATAATCGAAATCTGAATCGACAACTGAAGCCACCTTTCTAGCATTCCGATTGGTCCTCGATGGCTGTGACAAAAAAGCCAACTTCAGACTGTTAAATCACTGGAAGAGCACGTGTGGCGCGCTTTTTGAATTGTTGTTTTTTCGCCGTTTTGAAATAGAATATTTTTTTCGTTCGAAAACCGATTTCTCTTATTTTTCTTTGTAAAAAAAAGACACGGTACATCAAAAATCGATTATATCAAAACACTGAAGCAGAATTAGAGTCACGTAAAGTCACAAATCGTATAAACATGCAAATCTTATAACATGTCATATGCATAACATGTGCATAATTATTAAATGACAATTCAAGTAAATTAAAGCACATGACACTGTATAAACCTCGAAAATTGTAAGTATTGTTATAAATACATTCATGGATCTCCGTGTGAAAAATGCCTACTTCTCGCGCTCGTCAAATAAAATTGTATACGCAACTCGGGCGAAAAACTATTTCTCAACTCGTTTGATTGCAACACTCGTAGAAAAAACTTTCTTCGCACTCGTATCGTAATATACTAATACGCAACCGCTGCGCTCATTCATAATATAATAAATGGGCGAAAATCCCGTTCGCCAATGATACACAAGCTAAGTTAGAAAGCCCAAGTAGCGTTCTTTGAGGAAGCACTGTACAGTAGGTCCATCTGGGCCCGTCAACAAGGCCGCTCGCGTAAAAGCACCGAGAATCAAGAAACGAGAGAAAGGAAGAGAGATCGAGTGAGAGGCATAGAATGCACGGTATAGAACTATAGCGTAATCCGGAACTCTTGTCAAGTGTCCGAATCGCTCGCCAGTTAGTCGTTTTGGAAAGGTGGTGTGTTTGCAACAGTGTGTGTGTTCTCGAGTTATGGAGATAAATAAATGACTGTTAAGGTGTTGCGCGTGCAAAATGCGAGGCATTCCAGTGTCGGAAAGTTCGGTGATTGTCCCTGGGAGATGTTCCCGACAATGGTAAGCGACAAGAGTCACTCGAGATAACGAACTATCTGTTCGTTCGCGCAAATAACCTTTTCAATCCGGATGTACATACATCATCGCTCATTTTGAATCAGCATCTGTTTTCTCAGCTGTCCACTATTCCAAAGCCTTTCGTATTCATCACAGACACTCGGGATTACATTATTCAAAAGCCTTTCGGTCAATCTATCGACAAATTTCGTCGCCAATGTCTTTTACAACAGGTTACAGGTGCCTTAAGCCTATCGTCTCCTTATCACCGTCCTTTGATCTTACTAAAGTCCTCGTTTCTTTAGATCACCACCTAAGATCGATGAAGGAAAGAAAAAGCTCGTTCAGAACGCGGGAATGTTCACACTAGTCTCCACGCGTATATTCGTGGAATGAATGAGGAGGAGCTCTTGAAAAGGTCCGCTGCGGAGCGAGACAGGATATTCAGTTGCTACGATCGAGGCAGAGAGAATGGTGCACAGATCGATTCCTGGGAAGATCCTGCGTATGAAGTTTATCACACCACCGACAGATATGGATTTATCCAGTGAGTATTTGCTGTCTTCGCTTTAATGTTATTTTCTAAAAGTGATCATCGAACCACATCTAAAATTATTTTGTACTATGCAAAAACAAAGATGAGAAGTAAAACCTTGCATATTGGTGTCTCGTTATTTTACACTTTTTGGAAAGCTGAATGTGCCAAGAAGAAGAAAAGAAGCGACTGAATGATGTTACAATTACGTTGCAGCGAAAATCTTTGATAAACTAGCAGACAGAATAAAAATAATCATCCATGCAGGAGTGAACTCCAAAATAAATTAAGGCAACCAAATCACCTAAAAAAAGTTATATTTAAAAAAAAATTATATCCTTTTTTTCTTCGATGTGGCACTTATACGTCTTTAAGTACATAACAAACATTATAATTCCTTTATAGGGAAGAAATAATACATGATAAATGAAAAAAAATCTAATTCTTGTGATTTCAGTGACAAACGCTTGCCGAACGCGATGGATCAAAATGACCTTAAAATACGTCACGTTGAGATGGAGAGACTAAAGAAATGGGAAAAAATGATGACAGACTGGGAAAGCACGTCTACTAAAGAGAAATTAAGGCGTAGGATATATAAGGGAATTCCAAACAGACTCAGAGGAAGAGTGTGGACGCTATTACTCGGAGTGGAGGCTCTCAAGAAAGAACAGGCTGGAAAGTACAATGAGATGCTACAACTTGCCAGACAATGGTCCACGGAAATACGACAAATCGATGCTGACGTCGCCAGACAATACAGAGATCATATTAATTATAGGTACATGCTTCAGAAATTAGTAGATTTAATGAAAAACTATTTAAGCTGTTTAAACAATAATGTTACCAGTTTAAAAAAGATGAAAAATTCTAAATACTTAAGAATGACAGTAAAATTGTTGTCTTTACATCATTGGAAACAAGTCCTTTTTTATGTTAGATTAGTAAATTTTCATAGTTTTTCATGAGAGTGTTTAATGAATTTCTGCTTTATATTCTCTCGAAAACCCGGAATTTTTTTACTTATTTCTCGTACTGATATCGATATTTTCAGGGAGCGCTACAGCATCAAACAACGATCCATGTTCTATGTGCTAGCTGCGTACAGCATGTATAACATGGAAGTTGGCTATTGTCAGGGGATGTCTGTGTTAGCCGGTTTGCTATTGTTGTACATGGATGAAGAGGATGCGTTCTGGGGACTGTCGGTTCTACTTGCAGATAAGAAGTACTGCATGCATGGTTTGGACGATTTGATACCACTATTCTTGTTGTTTTTAGCTCGTTAGTTAGTGTGTCATGAATCATACACAGGGCATTACGAAAATCCTGCTCTACCCGTTTGCGATTCGCACTCTGCAATCGGTGCTTTTTTACAAAAAAAAAAATTTACACCAGATTTTAATCCAAGAACATAATAATTGAACTTCTGGTTTGTGCGACAGTTACGCTGACAAAATTAATAGCGAGTTAGAACAGAAACTAGAAGAGAATTATTAAGATCAGTTATCGCAAAGTTATGTAACTTATCTCATCATGTGGTTCTGAAACAACGACCTAATTCTTTAAAAAGAACGTCGTTTGAAAAAATCACTTGCAAGATTTTTGAAAAAGACTTTAGTTTTTTTTTTTCAAACTAACAAAGCTTTCACTCACCATTTACGCATTTTAATACCCACTTCGTGTATCTCGCCCTGGAGAAATTTTGTATATTTATCTACTGTCGACGGTTTCAGGATTTTACATCGACGGTTTTCCAAAGTTGAATCGCTTTATCGAGCACCATGACAAAATAATGAACAAATTCCTTCCGAAATTGAAGCGAAAACTCGACAAATGTGGCTGCGATTCTATACTCTATGCCCTTAAGTGGTTTTTCGTCGTATTCCAAGAGCGAGTGAGTTGTCTTCCATTGTTAAAAATGTTTCGTATAAGCTTCCATTACGAGTAAACGGAAATCTGATATATTCGATTGAGAATGCAAGTAAAACGTAAAATTACAGTATTTTCTACGAAAACTAGAAAATTCGATATAAAACATTGTAATTTTTCTAGACTCGCGTGGCAAATTTTATGTTAGATGATCATTGATATTTCCGTAATGTAAATTTACAAACATTTTTAACAGTCAACGAAATTTCGTAAATAATTGATAAAAATGACAGCTTCTTTTTTTTTCCTAATAAGACACCGGTGAGTCTCGGGCTCCGAATATGGGACATATTCTTACTCGACGGTGATCGTATCCTTCCCGCAATGGCGTACACCATCATGAAACTGCACAAACGTTATCTGATGGCGATGGAAGGCCTGGACGAATTTTGTAGTTACTTGCAAATAAAATTGGAGAAAGATTTTCGTTACGACGACGATACAGTCGTCAACACTATGCAGCGGAGCACCGATGAACTCAAACGAGCCAAACTCGATTACCCGGGGCCTCCGCTGCCTCCGGAGCTTCCACGGTTTCCCTTCGGCACCTTCAAAGAACCTTCGTTCACAAGCAAGGTCTGTGAATTTATTCGTTTTATCACACATCAAATATCATCTCAAAACAATAATCTAACTCCTTGGTGGAAAAATGTCTACAATTTTCGACGTCGAAATCCCACTATTTCTGAAATTTTCCAATCCGAATAATTACGTGGAAAATACGCCACGAAAACATCTTAAAACTACAATTTTCATGAAAATTTTTTTTTCGTAATTCGGTAACCGTTCAACCGATTGAGCTAAAATTGAACTATTAATGTTATTTGGTATTGAATTTGAGCAAAATCGAAATAGCGGTTCGATTTTTATGGAGGTTTATGGATTTTCAAAAAAATTCACGTTTTTGCCTTAATTTCCGTTCAACATGAGATAACGATCATAAATTTCATACACGTAATCGGTACTATTTAGCGACGATTAGTCCATAGTTTTGTCATAATCTGTAATGTGATTGAAATCTTTAAATACCAAACTACGCCACCTCGACAACTTTATAATATCAAACGTTTATGAAAAAATGTTGTCGAAAATTGATTTAAAGGTTGGAAGACGAGCCGAGGAATTCAGCGAAGCGCAGCACACGATGCGAGAGTCGGTAGTGGAGCGAAGTAACCGAGCAGTGGAAGAAGTGGAGGACCGTAGCAGTCCAACACCGGCAGACGCCTCGAGTGGTGGTGATTTTGGTGGTAAGTCTTACTTCACCCCTACAGATCCGCTAATCGAATCAACAAGACTGTGAATATATATATTATATACATATATATATATATAATACATGTATATATTGTGATACATTTATCTCCCAATCTGTCGGCCGAATATGTAACAGTGTCGAATAATCATTATTTCTAAAAATGAGCTCGTGCCACGATACGGCTGGACACACCAGCCGGGGTATCGTCGCATCTATTTATTACCGAGAGGAATCTATCTGCAGGAAGCAAGTTTTCACTCGACCCAAGCCTAGACGACGGTGCATCGCCGAATGGTTCGCGTCGATCGTTAGCCGATACCTCTGTCACTTCCACAGCGGATCTCTCTGTATTTAGCTCGGCGACGCGCTCCCAAGCTCTCGATAACAGTCTTGATACTCAAAGCAACATTTCTGAGGGCAGCTCGGGTAGTGGTGGTTTGCCAACACCACGGGCAACCCCTCACCAACCGAGTCCCGATGTTGTTAGAATTTATGTACCGTACACTCCACTTTCCCAGGCTTCTTTCAAAGAGGATCTTCAGCGTACTTTGCCGCGTTCGTTAGAGACAAACAAAATACGCATTCGCATAGATCCGGACGAGACGCCGGTTGTCGAGAATCTCAAACCTTTTGCTCTGGAAAATCCGGAGTTTGAGCTGGATTTGAAATAATGTTTATTTTTTAAGTTTAACGAAGAACAAGAAAAATATGTCAAGACCGAGATTTACCGCTGGATAATATTCCCATCCTTCCTACTACTGCATCTATGTCTAAACGCCCTTGAAAACCATCGAGATTTTGAGTATTATTGACAAAGACTAGGAATTTATGATACATTGTAAAGTAAACATCTACGATGGAAAAAAAAAAAAAAAAAACCAATGGAGATGATAAACACAATTGTTCAATATGTAAAAAGAAAAGAGCATGACCTAGAGAGTTTTAGTAGTGTGTATAGATAAGTTCACATTGAATCTCTGTAAAACTCATGGATCCGAATAACTCATGATAATTTTAATTAACGAATAGCTTTCGTCACGCGTATTCCATTGAACATACAAGTTCCGAAGTATGATGATCGCGAAATATCGATAGTTCTGCATCTAAGATGTATTCCTGGTATTAAAGCTCGTTGCGAAAGAGAAAAGTAAAGGAAAAACGAAAGAAATATGTGACTACAGTTTCAGCAATACGAGAGACATGCCACGTACTGATATATCAGGCAAGTATGAAGATTGAGATGAGAAAAAACAAAAATTAGTATTATACACCGAGAATTGATCGCGTGCGCGCGCTAAGTTTTATTTTTTTAAGCGTTAAACGTATTAATCGACTTATGATTGTCTCCCCTGAATTGTAAGATGTGGTATATCGGCAATATATTTTCAAGGAATAGCGTAATAATTGTTAGTCTCGATTTTCCGTCCCACCGCAATCTGGGTTTTTCAAGAGAGAAAAAACAAAAATAATGATAATTCAACTGATGTGCAACTGATTGTTCGCGGTTGATTAGATTACCTTATTGCACGAGGACGAACTGAGTTAACTTTGTTCGCGATTGACGAGCTTCGACGATTCTACTTGCGATTTATTTTTTCCTTCGTTCGAGCGAACTTCGTCATGGTCGTCCGTCTGTGTCTCCGCAATCATGTAGATGCATTGTCATAAAAAACAACAAAAATCACAAAAGCGCGACAATATGTACTCTTATCGTCATCCGTTTCGATCACTTGGATTAAAATGAATTGTAATCGAAGATTTGTGATAGGCGAAAGCGGTATGTTAGTTACCTGATGTGAGTTTCCCTCCGAGGCCATCATTTCTCTTGCCTAATAATTATTCACACACAAACACATACACTCACACACTGCTCTCTGTTAATCTTACGTCATCGCAGCCTCGAGGGCCCGAAAAATGATTAGATGAAACGAATGAGAGAGAAATAAATAAAAGTACCGTTAATAGACTCACAATTAATGTTCTCAGCGTTCATGTTTCGTATTGTAATTCATTTCACGAATGGCCATGTACTCCCATCAGGTGATGATTTTACGTAGAAGTGTATAAAATATACCGAAACGAGACTTGAATTATTCGCGATGTTTATTCGACAATATTTGTAATAATATGTATATATATATAATTAATATACCTACTCCCACGTATATTTCCAATCCTGTGGGTCCCAGCTCACAGTCGACTGTACAACTTCATACACAAGTGGATAAGCTTCAGAATTAATTTTTTTTCGTTTTTTTTGTTATTTTTTTCATTTTAATTGGTACAAGCGAATACTTCTCACTAAACGCAAATATCCTTAGATTAACAGACATCAAACCATTTTCCTAAAGCATTTGAGCATCACAAATTCATCATTCGTTATTCATCGTTCTCCTCAAACTTGCACTATTTTACAGAGCGGCAATCCTCGATTAATCAAGTGTCGCGATGTGAGTAAAAATGTAGAGAATCCTAGATACCGTTAAATTAATCTTCTGATATGATTTATATTTATAATAATTGATTCATCAACTCCGAAACGTGAGGATGGAGGGAGATAGGGTTTTTCATTTCGGAATCCTATGATATCACTGCGGGTATTTGTTTTTTTTTTGTTGTTTTTTTTTTCCTCATAGACGTTAGCCTTAAAAATCCTTTGCAACATTACAGTGTTTACAATCTCATCGTTGATAACGATTAACTTTTTCAAATCTTTACAACATCGTGAGTGGTTTTTCCTGCTTCTCGGGATTCCCGATTTTGGTGGATTCTTCGGTTTTATTGGAATCATCGGGAATAGTCGCTTCGGCAACGTTACCAGGCTGCTCAACAGCCTCCGGCGTTACTTCCGCTTTCGGGGACGGCTCCTGAGGTGCTTTGGCTTCCGGTGTCTGCTCTTCATTCGCTTGGGCTTTCGGTGGCGATTTTTCTTTAGAAAAGCCGGCTTTTGTGGGCGTTGGCTCGGCGGCCGTTTCATTTTTCATGCTTTTTGCTTCCTGAGGCGCTTGGGCTTTAACCATTTCCGCTATTTCCATTACTTCGGCTTTCTGAGACTGCTGCTCGATCGTAGCGACCTGCGCAACCGATTCCTCGAGCTTCTCGGCGTTTTCGATGCTATTGGCACTGGCACAACTCTCAGTGGGCTTCGCCGCTGCGTCTGCCACTGGCGTAACCGCCGATTCCACGGGACAAGCTGGCTCAGCGACGCTGACTGACGCAAGAGTCGCTGCAGGCAACGGCGCGATTTCCTGACCGCTCGCCGCTGAATTGGCAAACTTTGAAGTATCGCTGATGGTCAATGCACTGTCGAAATTGTCGAAATTCGCCCAGCCAGTGGGATCGACAGACTCTGCGGGATCTACGTCCCATGGATTGACTCGCGGTAACACGACGTTACTGGATAAGGGCTCAGCAGCGCCCCAGGCTAAAATTTCACGTAAAACATATTTTTTTAAAATTTTTATGAGAAATTTTGTATTCATTAATATTAAATTACCAATGTCTAATCGGAAATATTCATTCTTTATTTGATGTTGCAATTTTTGCGTTTTTCCCTTATCGAGGGCTCTTCAGAAGTTTATTACTTTACGTTTACGTCGATGTTGGGTTTGTGACCTCTTCTCTTTTTTTTGGGAGTATATCGATGAATTCATATTTTATATCTGCTAGGTTGCAAAATAGGCCTGTATTGAATGTGTTTTACTTCGTTTATAATAAAGCTTTATGAATAGTTGATTAAATTTCCTTCCGTTATTGTTCATTTGTAAAATATGTGGGACTGAAGGGTCCGGCTAGCGTGAGGTCACATTTTAAACTTTAGTTATGATCCATAAGTAAGACATTCTAGGCTCTTTTATCACGTGAAAAAAAATCAATCGAAAAATAAGATGCATTGATTAAATTATAGATCCCCGTAAAAAAAGCTATTTTTTAATGAATTTTTCTTCTCCGTAAAATAGTTCGAAGAATTTTTTATTTGAGTTTAGAAAATTCAAGGAAGATACCCAACGTTTAACTTGTGCTGGCCGAAACTCAATTTTTGCTACTGATTTTCGGCCGATATTTAGTGGAATACTCCATATAAATATTCTTAAAAATCGATTATCTCTGCTGTATCAAGATTATTGTTGTAATAGTGAAGCACTCACGGTCAGTTGTGTCGACTTCCATATTCATTTCACGTGGATCATCTTCTTCATCGGACGAATTCGAATCGTGATGCTGTTGCTTAGATGGCCAATCACGTTTATCTATAACAGTCTGGAATGTGAGCTCGCCCTCGTCGCCCCATTCCACTGCTCCGCCACTTTCGTCTAGTCCCGCTTTTTGCTTTTGTTGGCATATCTGAAGATAAGTCATGTTTTCAATCGTTCATGAAGAATTAATGAACTGTTCATCAACTATGTCTTCGCCGTTTCCAGGAAAGACGTTTAATCGGTTTTCGATAAAGCAAATGTATTAAAACTTGAAACTTGATATATCAACATTTGTGAGCTCTAAATTATTTTAATAGAAATAATAGTTAACAAAAATTTTATATCGTTTCACGTTGCTGCAAAATTTCAAAACTGGCTCAAGCTGTTCTGGAGTTATAAACGTTTGAATTTTACAAATAACTGTACGTAAACGGCAAATCTTTATAAATATGATTACGGGGTATTTTGGCGCATTCTGAAAGTAATGACATTGAAAAATCGTGGAAACTCTTGTGATCATTCCTTTATCATAATCTTCCATGATCAAGCAAATTGAACTAATCGGTTGAAAAAAAAGAATCGGTGAAGACATTCTCAAAGCTTAATTTATGGACACGAAGTAAATCGTACTCACTTTATTAAACATGTCCTCGCCTTTGTCAAGATCCTCCTCGTTCAAGGTGAACGGCATGGTCGTTAGTTGGTCGATCGAATTGCTAAGCATGTTGAGGGCTTATAGATCTCTTTTTTTGCGACTTAACATTTATAATTCAACTAAAATACGTTGCTGTATATACTTACTGAATGGCAGCATCCCGGACATCAAATCCTTCGTCGTGGGCACCGCAATCGTCGATAAAATTCGGAGTCATTTGCTGGCCCTGGTAATTAGCGTATACTTCCTGAACGTAAGCGTCTTGACTGTACGAATTATAGTCATCGGTGGGATCATCCGAACCAGACATATAAGGCTGAGGTTTGCCGCCCTGCGATCATTATTTTAATAATATACTGCAAATAATATTCTCGTTAAACAATCGATACTCGCATCGATACGTACCAGCAAAAGTTGATGAGTTTTGTTAATTTCCACTAGCTCGGTAGTCACGAGTTCTTCCCACTGTTCGGCGCATTCGGGGCTTTGATTTGTTTTCAAATACGCAGCGAGTACCTCATTTTTAGCGCACTCCTTTACAATGTTGTTTACAATGTTTATGAGGTGTCCCATGTATCCTTGTCGGACACCCTTCTCTGTGTTCCTGAAAAATTGTCGTTATAAAATTATTCCAAAAGAGGAACGCTGATTTCAAACGAAAAAGTCCAAAGAAGAACTTGCGAGTTCCTCGTCTTTTTATTTTTGGAAATTGTAGCAATTCGAAATTGAAAAATCTAAATTCCTTGAAATTTGAATCACTCGACAAATCACCATGGAATTATGTGTAAAACATATTTCAATGTTGCTGTTTGTGTAGAATTTTCTAGCTCAGTAGTTCAAGTTTTGCGAAAATTAGTGTGACAACATTATGTTTTTGTTCATTCAACATCTAGTGTTTGTTGGCAGTCACAAAATGAACATCACTTGAAGCTTATTTATTAGATAAACTTACTGTTTATTTTCATTCTTATCCCAAGCCTCCAATAAACGGTTGATCAATTTGCACTCGATGAATATCTGAAGAGAGGTATTGAATAAGTGACGAGTCGGTAACAAAAAAGGAAAAGTATATTATTATCATAAAAACCTTACGTGAGAATAAACAGTCTCGCTAAATCCCTTCCATTCACCATTGATAACGGATGCCAAACACTGTTCAACTTGAGTATGCAAAAAGTTGTTCCACGAATACTTAAAAAATAAGTCCTAAAATGAGAGAATTAATTTCGATGATTAAAAAGCTTCATTTAGCAAAATTTTTCTACAGGAACCGAAAAAAAAAATTTAACTGTCGTTCGAGCTTACCAATAAAATCTGGAATGTACCGAGTTGCGCGAGTTTCCTAAATATTTCGGGATTTTCAGTGTACAGAAGAGCGACGAGCAATTTGGCAACATGGAGCCGAGTATTGCCCAGCGGGCTGGTCAAAAGTCCAGCTGTGGTTTTCACAGGTGGTTTCTGGAAGGTAAAACATTGTCCTGAAGGCTTTGCTCATTTTACGGCTAAAAAGAAAAGGATAAGCGACTAATAGCCGAGCCAACTTACAGGCGGTGGGTTTAGTAGAAGTTTTTGGAGCAGTTCCAAGTACGGCAATGTAGCGTTCTGAATTTTGATGCGACCCTCATCGTCGTTTGTGTCCTCGCCAGCGCTGTTGCCTTGCATGTCTCCCTCGTTCGCGATGCTGCGGAAAATTCACGTACGTAACAAAGCTCGCGACAATGCATTCATTTCTTCCTACTATTGTGAAATATCTTCTAAAATATTTACTTGTTCGTTTCGTGACCCAGAAGCACGAGAAGAACTTGAATTCCCCCGACGATACTACTTTCGATTGGCTCGCCGCTCAAAATTGTCTCCAACAACACGCTGACCGTTTCTTCCCTGAGATTAAAAAACAAATTGCGCGTCATGTAAAAAGTCCGAGAAATTTTTCACGATTTGGAGCAGGATTCGGTAAAATTTTAATTGTATGTAAACGAATTTTTTTCCATTAATTGACTATCAAATAAATAAATTACTGATTACTCGTCATCGATTACAACTACTGATCGTCGTCAAAATTAATCGGTAATTTGAGCCAAAAATATTAATAAAGTCATAATTAATGCCGAATCCTGATTAGGAGTCATCGAATACTCACGATTCTAAGGTATTGAGAATAGGATCGGGATCCGTGCGTTCGGTACACGTTATTCGAAAGTATCTCGCCAATTTAATCATATCGCAGAGCAGGAGCGCTGCATTTGCGTGTCTCGCGGGTTCCGATGTTGGAGACAGTAGCTTTATAAGTCGCTGCACAAGCTGTTGACTATCCAACCACTTTGAACGTCATCGAAAATACAAAAATAAACGAAAAATTGGAAATCGCTCCTGTGAAATCCGCTGTGGGGTAAAAATAAAGAATGATATTCAGCTCACACTAAGTACGTTCTGTCGCATATCGCTCCCCTCGACCTTAGTTACGAGTTTCAATACTAAATCCATTATTGCTGAGGTCTCAAGATGCTGCAGAAGCCGATCAACGCACTTTTCCCGACTTTTCAAAAACTCTAATACCTGCAAACACATGAATTGGTAGGAATACCAATTCTGGAGAACGAGGAAAGTGAAATGGATGGCACAAGCGCAGGTTGGGAGGAGAGGAAGATAATAAAGATTCATATTAGTTCGTTTTCCAACAAGTAACACTACTTAAATACATTTTGGAATTAAATTTTTGTAGAATTGAGACAATTAATTGCTCTTTTTGATTATCAATTAACATCAATTACTAAACGATGCTACAATCTATTTAGCATGCTATTTAAAAAATATGACATATTTTTCTGCAATAACTTCAGCTACACATATTTAATATCACATGTGAGGTTAAGTGAGTAATTATGCTATGGATTTATTATAATTACAACCTGAACCTTCACTTTACGTTGGTAGAATAGTATCGATAATTACTATTATTATCGCCTATCGAATTACCTGATCGCTTCTACGAGTAAGAAGAACTCCGATGGTCTTACTGAAGAAAGAGGCAAGCAGTGGATTTAAAGGCTCATCTGTGTCAATAAAAGAATATAATTTGGCCAGCAGAGTTTCATCGCCAGCGAGTTTCTCGTTGAGAGACGGCACGTTGCAGGTGAGTAATTCACAGGCCACATTTGGATATTTGTAACGACTACGCTCGTCCACATCGGTCGATGGTTCTTTAGTAGTAAGAGTCACTAACTCCTGCATAATGTCTGGCCTGCTCAAACTGTAAATCGTGCAACCATTAATAAACTATCCATCATGCATGCTGCAAAAAAAAATCAGAATATCGAACTTACTAATCAACAAGCTTTTTATTCTGGCTCTTGCATTCCGGAACGATCTCCTCTTGGTCCATAAGCTCGTGTAGCGTGACATCCTAAAAACATAAACAAATCTCTAATACACAAAAAATTACTACATATGTACCCACACACAAGAAAATTTCTCATCATGAGCCAGAGTCTTTATTTCATTTAGAGCACTTTTTAGATGCTGTACCAACAAATAAGGCATACAATAGTGATTACTACTGAACAATCTTCAAACAAGAATTTCATATTTATACTGTGTGAATCATAAATTAACGTAAATTGGTGTACGCATATAATTATGGTTATAACGAGCCACTGACAAGAATTTTTTGGGACGCAAATGCTTCCTCAATAGGATAACATTTTTTCATCTCTTCTACTTCTACATTTTCGCGTACTCTAAACAATATAAACCCGTTACTGACGCCCTGTAATATAAGTGAGAAAATTTTCTTCAACTTGTATCATATAATGTAATTTGTAATACATTAACACGTCCTATTTGCCATTTTTGTAATGGTGTATAAGGGACTTATCCCATGCACTGCAGAATAAATAAATACGATGACTAAAAGTATCCACCCGAATAAAAGGAATATTAAATATGACGCGTAAATTGGGAGAAAAGAAAAAAAAAATGATTCCGCAACAGAAACGACGCTCGCGATCCTCAACAGGTATTACGGGCGAATTTAGCTGTTGATCGTTGAAAAATGATAAAATATCGGTAAGGAATCTAAAGATGCAGTAAAACTCACTTCCTTCTTGAGTAGAGCCTCGATGTGAGGTGACAGGGCGTAAATATTCGTCCAAAACATGATTAAGTCGTCTCGCCACTTCCTGAGCTTGTCAGCAGCCACGGATAGCGAGATAGCTGTTTGAGCGTGATAAGAAATTCTAGCCTCTTGCTAGCCGCCCACAGATCATAGAGAAAGTATTCAACTAGGCGACAGCTCGTCGAGAAGCGGTACCAATCATGCTGACGCTTCCGCGAATCGTTTTTCCGCAAGCATTAACTGCGTCAGTGTTGTAAGTACTTTAGAAGCGCCTACTCCAAAATGACACTCGGACGAACGCACGACGAAGCTTCGCTTCGATGTAATAGGTACACGTGCAATCTCAGAATTTTCGGGGCTCTCGATCGATACACTTATTATCATATTATCAGGCTCTTCTTTAACGATCCTATTTGTCCATCTGCCGTTGCAAACGCAAAGGAGGAAGACGCAATAAACGCTCGTTTCTTTTTTTCAATGTTTTGGAGTTGAATGAGCAAAGATACTGTGTGTGCGCGAGAGCAACCACTTGAACCATGGACGTAAGCGCTCAATTTCTTACAGTATTGTGCGCGAGCTGTGCATTAAACCACTGACCGCTACCGACGACCACCTTACGGTCGGACTAAGCACTAATAAGTACGAATCGCAACTGTTACGCATCACTATAAGCAGGTTTCAAAGTTCCGTCACTGTCCAACTCGCTATTCGGTGCTGTATTCGTAGAGATAATTTTTTTTTCCAGATTCTTCATAATCTATTCTATCAAAGATAACGACTTTGTTCTTATCTTCCGGTATAACTTATAGACTAACTTGCACGCAAGATCATTCGTCGTTCTGATCTCGCTGACTCTTAGCACAGTTCATTATTTTTTCCTCGGGTCGAAAACTTTGTTTTCGTGAAAATTCTTTTTTTCGAGTTTTTCATGCCAGAATACTGAGAATCATCTAAAACGTCGAGAAAAGTGGCTTGGACAAAAAGTACGTGTGTGCGGGTGTGTTTGATTTTTATGGGATTTCGAAATTATAAAAAAATTAACGGTTTGCAGTAACTCACGTAAAATATCGCGGAATCAATTGAAATTTTCAAGTAACGATAGTACTAATAGAGATTTGGATTTTATGGCATAAATGTTCATATTCATTATGAACATTTTTTTTTTCGTACTAAAAAAAACTTTCCATTTCTATTACAAAATTAATAAATATAATTGATCCATTTATTCAAAGATTCTAACTTTTATTAATAAGATCAATCTTAAGTGCGTCATCTTTATGGCAAAGTTATGATATGATACCCAACAAATATGTTCAATACTTCGTTATCAGCTAATCCGATTTTATAGAATTCGATTTGAAAGATTTCATTTTCGATTCACAAACACACTATCGAATAACGTTTTTTTCTGCTTCTTTTCGATGATAAGGTCATTTTTTTTAAATATGAAATATTGAGAAGATCTTTCGTCTGATGACATCGAGAGGTCGCGGTTTCTCGCCGGCGCTGCGGTTCGTCAATCTCGAGGGACGTCGCTATTATTCGTGATTGTAAACTTAAAAATTATTTATATATTAGTGACAAAAGGGGGTGAGGGACCAAAGATTCGTTATTAATTATGGTCCAACCAAGGGATGAGACGCTGTGGTCGAATATCGCCACGCGTATGTTGGTTAACACCATTTCTCATCCTATCGAGTATGCCAAAGTTTTAATACAGGTAAGAAGACTATTTCTAACAAGTAGCGGCATTGGAGGTTGGCTAATGATAGTCAGTGGCAAAGATCGTCATACGAGACTCTATTCTAGATTGGATATGAACCTATACCACCAAAACCGACGACTACTCTCTTCGGAAAACCGGCACTGGCTTTGCCCAATATTTTTCAGTATGGTAAGTGTTTTTTTTTACATGTCCTTCACCTCAACACATTATCTCATATTTTTATCCGCTGTAGTGACAATTCCAAACAAATTTGCATTGTCAGGGACCGAAAGGCACATTTCGCGCAAACATGAATTTGCTGGCCTTTAAGCTTCAATTTCAAGTTTTTAATTTATGTATTTTTATTGCGAGTAGAAAGACAAGTTGAAATTAGTGATATTCATCAATAAATATTGCAGTTACTTGGCTGTTGGAATTACATATTAGATATTACAGAATTACATATTATGTTGATAATATGTAATTCTGATGAATTTAGCAAGGAATACAAAAAATTTTCTCTACAGTTTAGCATTGGTAGCTCAGATATTTTCAAATAATACTCTGCTGTGGCTGGGATAAATGTAGTAAATTGAGTGAAAATGCAATTGCAGAATATCATGAAATCAAGTACTGATTTATAAGAATTACTTCTTGGATATATTCAATGAACTAATTTTTTTTCAATCTGCAAATTTTCTTGAAATATTTGGTTGTTTAATTTTATTGTTTATATGGCACTCTCTCAAAAAACAAAATAAGCTGAGAATAATGCATTATATATCCATTGATTTATAATTTGCTAGACACTCAGAATACTTAATACTAAAATACCACAAAGTTATCTGTCCTAACACATAAATTAAAAAAACATATGATCATATTTTAAGTACAATGATTTTAGTTTTCTTCAATGCAGAAAGCATGGTCTCCTCTAATTGAAGAATTAAAAAGTAAAATTATGTTTTACCATTGAAATATTCTAAAAAACGTGTTTCTGCCAGGATGTTTTATTGTTGAATCTTATTTTGGTTCATTGTGTCTTCAGTCAGGTACATAAAAAGTGTGGATGGCTTCACTGGCTGTTATAGAGGTCTTGTGCCAAAACTGTGCGCCTACACAGTAAGTGCCATTGTTTTTGATACCACCTCTGAGGCAGTTCTGTTTGACGATGAACCTGACAAGGAGATTGATGATGAAGATTTATCAGAGCACGATAGGTACATTATTGACTTCCTATAAACAATGGATCAATAGAAAAAGAATGAGCAATATGATTTAAATATGTTTCCAGACAAAAGAGATGCATTTACGAGCTGATAAGGGACGTCATCAGCAGGGTAGCTGGAATATTAGTGAGCCATCCACTGGATGTCATAGCTTTACGAACAATGGCACAATTTGTCGGTGGTGAAAAAAAATACAGGTATTCCACCAATTTATCAACCTACGATATCTCAATACCTTCAATTAGTTACCCAATTTTTTCAGCTGGCTGATTGTTGAAATTCCCAATAACATCAATGTTGAATTTCAAGCCTTTTAGAATTTCATTGAAAACCTTTTAAAATGTTACTGAAGTAATTCCAATTTAGGCTTAACTGAGCATCAATACACATTAATATCTATGTACTAGCAAAATTACTTTTTATGAAGAAGGCATGACCTATAAAATATTTTATTAATTACTCTTTAATACTCAACAGTGGTGTTTTCCAATCCTTTATCGAAGTGTACAGAGAAAACGGTATTTCCGGTTATTATTCCGGCATAGTGCCGCGTTTGATCGCAAACGTGGCCACACTGGTGATGGTCGGCGCATCAACTTACGCTATAAACAAGTATATAATTCGAGATCGCGAGATGACAATACATACCGGGTCGATAATGACAGTAAGTTATACTTTATTTTAAGGGAGCCGAGTCGCGTTAAAAAAACGTGAAAAAGATTTAAATGTTAGATTTATTTATGAGAAGGCTATCGTCTACCGAGTTTTCAAATCTTATCACTGTTTCAAGTCGACTCAGGCTCCTTGAATGTTAAAAAAATATCAACTCGATGCTCCAATCATTTCTTAACTAAATAAATGTACGATTTTTTGCAGTTCCTCTGCACTACGATAACCTATCCGTTCCACGTAGTTTCGCACTGTATGGTGGTGAACAATTGCGGGTAAGTGATGCAAATTTATTTTAAAAAATAATAAATAAACACACGTAAAAATCTCGAGCTGAAGGACTGCGATCGATGGATCGTTAGCATTTTAGACAGGAATTACAATTGTAAAATAAATTGATGCATCGTAAATGTCAATAAATGCACGTACTAATGCTACTTTTTTAAATAAAATCGTAATAATCTATCTGGATAGAAACACAATCCAAATATATATATACAGAAATTACAAAAGTTCTTTGATATGGGGAAGGAAAAAAGGCTTTTCATTACCGACTGTATTGTTTAATCTATCCGAATTGATTATTTTTCAGACTCGAAGCTGGTCGTCCTCCTCAAATGCCAATCTATGACAGCTGGTTAGACTGCTGGATGCATTTATCGTCAATGAATCAACTAAAACGCGGGAGCAGTATGCTCTGGCGTTATTACACGGGTCCGCATCACGTCTCGGGCAATTGGCGACCAATAGCGATAAATAAATCCAAGTTTCTGCGTTTGGAGTAACGTAACAACAGCTCCGTGAGATGATAACAATACAATCTAAATAATTGTGCACTAATTGAATTCAGCAGTATACATGATATGGATAGGGTTGTATTTTAAAGCGAAGCTTCGGTTGTTTCCGTTGTTCAACATTAACTATTTGACTGAATGATGTGTTTAATAAAATAAAAATCTATACGAATCGTTGTTATGTAGAAATAAAATAAGTTCAATTCATCGAATCGTGTGATAGGCACCACATGTAAAAACTGATAACTATTTTTATTTCTCCCATATTCTCATCTTCTCAGGAAAATTACTATGTCTACCTTAAGTCAAGATTATCTTGTTAATAAAAAGTCACTCAATTGTAATTGCATTCGTTATGTCACTGGTTATTTGGTTTTTTAAAATTTTGTTCTCAGCAATATGAACCTTTATTCTTATCGAAATAATCTTTGAAATTGTTCTCTTCTGTTGAATTGGAATGTAAATTATTACCTAGGATTATAAATTAGCAAACTTAATCGCGATTATGTGCCAAAGAATTAAAAACTTGGTTTTTTTTTAAATAAACAGTGATGCTAGATATAGCGCTGCGTTTTTATGGATATAATCTCTGGAAGAATAGAAATTATGGATAGATGAAATTTGCTAAACTTTTGTTTTAAAAAATTACCGTGATACATGTTGAAACATGTCAATATAAAAATAACAGCCTAAAGAACTATACAACCCGGCGTTTATGTGAGCATAAGTGACCATGGTGATTTTACGAACGGACCATTAAAAAAAAACCATCAAAACCACTTTACGAGTGACAAGAAGGTAAAGTTTGGTTTTAATGTCGGAAACGCTGCTAAAATCATCTCAAAATTCACCATCACAGGCGCTTTCAGAAGCACCGTTAAAACATCGCTGCAACCATCATAAAAAGCGCCATTGAATTTACAATATGTTGTGTAACTTAAGATGCTCGATGCAAAATGTAAGAAAACTAAGTCATTTTCATGTGATTTTTGTGGATTTCCAGATAGAATTTAATCTGACTACTTCTCTGTTCCTTCATCAACATCCTTTCACAAGCTGCAATATATTTTCATGATAAACAGTAATTAAGCTATTGTTTAATTTCCATGAAATCTTTATTGATCGTAGATGATAATAAAATCCTTTATCAAGAATCTGCTTATAAAATAATTAGTGACGTTTGAAGTAGTATTTCCTCTGTGATCTAATCGAACAGTGAGAAAGAATATTTTTTAGAGTAATATCATTGCTACATAGTTGCGAAAAAAATGAAATTGTCCTTCGAATAGCAAACAAAGTTTTAGATTGGAAAAACGATGCTCGGCAGTTAAATAAATTCATTATGCTAAATCGTCGAGTTTGCTCCTCGTGCGAATTTTTGTATTTCGCCCGCATTTCATCGCCCAATAGATTCTGCGGAGCGACCGGAATAGCATTCCAGGATTGGCCAGCGTTATCACTGAATCTCGCGTTGGTTTCCAATCCGCGAGAGTGTAACAGCGCATTTATAGGGACCGGCGTCAATAGGCGTGACTCGTCAAGCCAGCGAAACGCCGGTTATGGTCGGTGCAAGTCGGTGTTTACTTCGGTAGCTAACGATTTGGAAAGCTTTTCGCAGTCTACGTGTACAGCAAATCAAAACCAAATTAATCCAGTGGACAAAACTACGAGACTTTAGTTTTTTATCCAAGAGTTCAAAGACTTGATTATTCGGAAAAATGGCTTGGATACCGCTCGAGTCTAATCCAGAAGTGAGTTGCCACTCAATTGAAACGCAATTGATAATTCTATTAAACGTCATTAAGGAGTGTCAATTAATTTTTTCTTTGTTCTAGGTGATGACCAAGGTGAGACGATACTACGTTTGCTGTGGGCATTTTTTTTGTCTATGTCTAGCAAAATCTCTGGATATTTACTGTCATGGATGATGACATCATCATATTTATGTTTGACCTTGACTAAATTTAATTTATCATTGCTAAGTTAGTTTATTTTATATTCAAGTTCGCTCATCAATTGGGTGTACCAAAAAAATGGGGCTTTGTGGATGTGTATGGTACGGATCCGGTGATTCTGGCCATGGTGCCCAAACCGGTGCTAGCTCTCATACTTCTTTATCCTCTTTCATCAAAGGTATATTTTTTATATCTATTTTTATACCTAGGAATTATTTAAGAAATGATCACCATCTCTGTAACGGTTTATTGAATTTATGAGTGTTCGTTATCTCTTAGATTTAATCATAATGACCCTAGATTGACTGGATTCATTGTGTATGATTTTATAATACAGTTGATTGAATTCAAGTAATTTTACAGTGCTATTTATTTCCTGCAGGCAATTTTATATTATAATTGATTTACACTAAACAATTTTATATTATAATGGATTTAATGCAAGTCTCAAGCTCAATATCTGAGACCTTTGACTTGTGGAACTTTGGCCCAAGTTTTTTTACATCACTATCTTGCTATTTGGATGATATATCTGAAATAAAATATATTAGTCACAACAAGTGAATCAATCAACAGTCACATATTGCAACCCTGTTCACATAAAAAATATGTCTTTTATTGGCTAAAAATAGATTCTCTATGCGAAATAATGAAATGTTTTTATATAATTTTTAGGAATTTTCAATGTCATTTTCTATATTTTTTTTCATGGTTTTGAAATAAATAAAAAATTAAATGAAATTGTGTATTGTAATACATCATGACTTCTCTTGGATTTTTCTTCATTACAATAAAAGTGACAAATTTGTATGAATCAATATCTGAAGATGATTCATATTATCATGAGGATTTGCCATTTAAAGTGGTTGGTTCAATCCGAGATGTTCTATGTATTAATTTATAATTTACTTACACTGATCTTTGCAATATTTTATTTGGATAATAATTGAACTGTATCATGTTTATCAGACAGCTGAATACGATGCTCAAGAAGAGATAAAAATTAAAGAGTCTGGGCAGGAAGTATCCAAGGCTGTTTATCACCTGAAGCAGTGTGTTTCAAATGCCTGTGGAACCGTTGCATTGATACACAGTATCGCCAATAATACAGATTCGTAAGTTCGCGTTCAATGTCCGAATAACGTAAATCCTTACACTTTTTGAAAACTGTAGATAAAAAAACTCCCAATCTATTAATTTTGGAATGTATTGCACAAAATACAACGTCTCATGAATCCCGGAAGTTTAGATACAAGTTCCCAAAAAAAAAAAAAAAAAAAAAATCAAGTTCGACGATTTCAGGCAAAAAAATGATTCACCATTGTCGTCTAAGAACTCCTGTGAATTGACGACGCTCTCGTAATCTAAAAAAAAAAATTTCAATCGGAATATAACAAACTGTACATAAGTAAAACTTAAATTTTTTTAAAAATACAATTTTCGATTAAAAACTGAATGAAACTCACATTTTTTTACATGAACGACGTCTCACATCGGTGTCTGTACAAATGACCAATCTTTGCGGATGTTCTATACAATTTATTCAACGATAAATATAAACAAAACTTGCTTTTTCGCCTACAGTAGCTGGATCTTTCCGCTTAGACGAATACCTCGAGCCCTAACGATCAAGCGTAATGTAACTATGATAATTCTCACCGCTTTAATTCTAGGATCGAATTGGAGCCCGGTTTTCTTAAGAAATTTATCGACGAGTCGTTCAATCGCACATTCGAGGAGCGCGGGGAGCTTCTCATCAACGAGGAAAAGGGAATCGGCGATACTCACGAGAAGATGGCACAAGAAGGACAGACAAAGGTAATCAACAAATACTCCTTAACTAAGTCTCGCATTTTTGTCATATAAATTGAAGAATTTCTTTTTCCTTTTTTTCACAGGCTCCGGCGGATGACGAGCCAGTTTTCCATCACTTTGTTGCTTTCGTTCATAAAGATGGATCGTTGTACGAGCTCGGTAAATGAAAATGATTGACTCAAACGAAAAACCATAATCCATGCCAATGAATTTCGATTTTAAAACGAATTCTCCACTCATTTTTAGACGGACGAAAGCCCGTTCCCATAAATCATGGACCAACGACGAAAGACACGTTGCTGGAAGATGCTGCGGAAGTCTGCAAAGTCTACATGTCCCGTGATCCCACCGAAGTGCGTTTCACGATGGTTGCGCTTGTGCCCATCGAATAAGAGAACCAAATTAAATTTTTAAATACTCACCGCGGCTTTCGTAAAATGACCGAATTACTTTTGAAGAAAAAAAAAATGGATGAATCTTTTTGTATTTCATTTCTATGCGTCACGCTTAAAGCATAATTCGCAAACGTCTGCGTGCTGATATCTGAATGTGATGTAAAGATACATGTCGCTCGAACAATATATGCTATCGATCAGAAGTAAATCTTTCCTTATTGAGTAGAACCATTCAGAAGTCTTCCCTAGAATTTCCGGTCCAAGTGTCGAATTTATAGTCTCAATTCCAAACTTTCACTTTTTGCAAAATTTTCTTGTAGAATGTGAAATCTTGATGTAATGCGAAAGCTGTTCCGGAAGTGGACGATCAAGGCGATAGAATGAGTGATTTTTTCATAATGATTCGAAAAAAAAAATTGGAATTGCGTTGAACCTTTGGAGTATAAGTTCGACCCATTTTGTCATTATGTTCGATTTATTAGAATGGCAATTTTTTTAATGGAACTCTTCTATGTGAAAAGGTAAGTTTTTTCTTAATTACTCGAAAGCGGTTTAATAAATTTGTACAAATCATCGAGTATCGTATAACCGGTCTATAAAGATAAATATTTAGTGATTGAATCTTCTCGTTGCCTGAAAAGACTAAAAAAAGGACATTCATTTACGCATAATATTTTATGTATAAATATAAGTATTCGGTGAAATACAGTACACATAATTTTATGTTCACTGTTATACAACTTAATCGTAACATCGGAAAGTATCTTATATAATACAAATCATTATTGTATCGATTTACCGCGGAGAAATAGGAGGGAATACGCGCTAAAGATATCCCGCCATTTGTGTTCATCCGCGTCGATCTACCTACTCATCAAAGACTTAGCAAGATTCTACCTATGTGGTAAAGAATGTCTTGGTTCGCTGGATAATCTTGAAGGCATCTCGCGACGACATTAACTTTTTCTTTATTCTTCATTTTTATCTAGACACGGTGTCATTCGTGAGACAACAATAGACTTTACACGTGCTTTGAATTCAATTATTTGTACTCGATTATCCGGCCGCGTGTCACACGCGCGGCAAAATATACTTCCTTCCGACGTCCCGCCGAATTTGAGTGTAAACATCATAAAGAGGATTATTAATTTGGTGCTTAAAAGTGCATCTGAGGCTTCACTGTTGATTGTTTAGTCTCTCTCCGTGAAACGGAGCTAATTCAAGGCACCGATATGACGAATTCCTGGTGCAATTTTAAGTACATGAGATACGATAGATCATTAGAGCGTATTTTAATAAATATTCGTAGAGTTAAAAATACTTGATTGACAAAAAAAAAAGAGAATTAAAATTTTGATTACACGTTCTCTTCACTGAAGGCACTTGTTCACGGTGTCTCGTAAGGCTCTCTACCCAATATGGATTTCTCTTGTAAGTAATACGCCAGTAATTTAACATGAATATTGAGGAATCTCTATCTTTAGCCGTAATATATATCTTTGAACATCTGCTCCGACTAGGACAGTTAATTTCACGCTTAAGTATTAACAATTGTGTTCGTTTGCTTATTTTTTTTTTTTTGTTCCAAAAAATCTTTCCATAGATTTCTTCGGCGAGTGATATTTTTTTGCTTTCCAAAAAATCTTTCCATAGATTTCTTCGCCCAGTGATAGATACATAGTTCGAATTTCATCGTAATTACCGTGCTGCATGCTAGGGCACAAGATCTACATGTAATTTCTCTATTCCGTCGCCCGTTTTTTGGACTGTTGTCGCGCAACATTCGGCATATAGTCTTTGGATATATTTGAAACTGCTTAAGGGGACCCAGTCACCTAAAAAAGTAATATAAAAAAAAATACTTCAAGTGATACCCTTCTTTTAAAAAATTTCACATTAAAACTTTATCAAGTCCATTACAATCATTATAATTCTGGAATTTTGTAAAGACGTAAACTGCACAAAAGTGATGCTAAATCAAAATGAAATTTTTTAACTTTTTGTACCTTTCAAACCAAACTGGTGAAACAATGTTCTCAATGTCTTGGTTTATCTGTCGAAGAGTACATTCTTAAAAGAATGTATCAATTCTGCGTGCGGTGAAAATTAGACTTAATGTAACAAAATTGTTTAGTGATTTTTAAATAGAGAAAACTTTATTTACACATTTAAAATCGTAACTTCATTACAAAGACCTGAAATAAAAATTCCTGAATTCAATTCAGAATCCACTCCAAAGATTCAGAAAGATACAAGTGAAAAATGTTGCTTTTTACCTTACACAATTTTTGTGAACTGTATGTCGTTAGAAAATTGCAGAATTATAATGCTTGTTATTTATTCGAAAAGGTTTTAATGTGAGATTTCTTAAGCAAAGTGCATTATTTATAGAATTCTTTTACTCATGATTTTTTGTAGCTGACTAGGTTCCCTCAAGGCTAGTATCCCGATGGATGGCAGACAAGCACAAGGTATGAACGGTCTTTCGACACGCGTACTCTAGTGCTAATCGTGGGTGTACTCGCGCTCATTTATTAATTTTAGTATCTTCTTCTTCGTAAACTCTTTTTATTCTATTGGAGATCTACGGTAAATCGTGATCTGGGCCAGCGCTGGATGTTGAAGATTGGCTCAAGGCCAGCCGGCTCGTCTCCTCTCGGCGTAAGACCAGTGTTCGTGGACCAGCCACCGCAGACATAAGTACAGAGGGGCGGCCGAGGGCCTCGCACAGCCTCGACGAAGAGGCTCTTCAGCCCCTCGACGTATCTACGAAGATAAGGAGTCTCTTGGAGCCATCGTCTCGCGACGGACTCGAGAACTCTTCGAGTCACGGTTTCAGCAACGCGAGGAAGAAATCCTCGCGCGTTCGCTTCTTCCCATTCACCGATCATTTGGCGTGCTGCTTGGGAAGGTGCCGTTTCATGTGAAGAGCCAGATGATCGCTTCGGGCGAACGATCGCTCGCAAACTGCACACTTGAATGGCTTGGCGCCCGTGTGCTTTCGATAGTGTCGGGTCAGCTCGTCGCTTCGCGCGAATCTCCACTCACACTCCGGCCACTGACACTGGTACGGCTTTTCTCCTGTAACAAAAATTACACCTTATTTTTTAGGATTACTACACTAAGAAGAAAATATCATTTATTCAAAAACAATAGCGACATTTTTTCCCGTGTACACTAAATTTTCATTTCCGAATCACTCTAATTAAATGTTCAAAATTTATGATTTACTATGTTTTAAATTTGAAAAATCTTGGAGTATTTAATAATTTACGAGGTAGAATAAAAAAAAAAAAACTATTTAGGATATAATTATCAAAAAATTGGATTCTTGAAGCGGTAGTTCTTTTCCAAAACCGTGTATCCGTGATCACTTCCCAGGGACTTTCAAGATCTTTTCGATACCTCTCGTTAAATCGTTGATTTTCGCCCGATATGCAGAAGCTACAGAGCGAGACGAGAGTGAGAGTGTGTTACCGCCTCACGAAAGGACAAAAGAGGAGGAGGAGGAGGAGGTGGAGGCGAAGAAGAAGAAGACAAGTACGGCAGTTGGAGTCGGAGGTCCGAAACAGGAATGTTGCTCGCCTCGCGCCCGCGTACGACGCTCTGATCCAGGTATATAAGCGCTTACGCGCTTCACCGCAGCCTACATGCGTTACCATCCACGCAGCAGCAGCAGCAGTTGGTCCGTTGTGAAGAGGCGACGATAGGGCTCGTGCCGTCGTCCACCCTCGTCGAAGCCGCCGGACGTCGAATGCCCCGTTCCCGCAGCGTCTACGCTCGTCGTCGTCTTCCTCACTCCTTCTCTTTTTCTCTCGCTCACCGCAGATCCATAGAAACAGAGAGAAGCCGCGAGTCTCCATTCAAGAAGCCTCGTAGCCACGTGCCCGAGGCTCTCAACCCGCAGCCAGCAATAAAGCCCGCGGTACTCGCGTTCACCGTTCGCCGAGAGAGCCCACAGCTTCCCATAAGTGGCTGGCGCCCGACGTCGCTCCGTATCATTGAAGCCCAATGATCCCCGATAATTGTAGGCTTTCAAATCCGATCTACAAGCCCCGGCTCGCTAAAGACACATACAATCTCCCTCCTCACTAATTTTCTCCGTCAACGTTAGCTACTTCACTGCTCTCAAGAACTCTATCGGCCTTTAATCATCCTCCGACTCTTTGGATTACTCGCGGCCTCGTTACCGGCTAATAAACCTCGGGCATGACATTTCCTGACTTTATGGCTCTCCTGTAAACGATCTCACGCTTTTTCTTCGGTAGATTATTTTGTTGCAGGCTAATTTCATTGATTTTTTTATCCAGGACAGTTTAGATATCGATGAGCATCAAACGTCTTAGGATATTAAATTACATCGGTGGGAATTAATACAACGCGGTACTTTTTTTTTAGTCAGTGTCCCTCTTCTGAAGTTAGTAAATATATAAATACAATTTGTCAATACTTTCTGTAAATTCACAGCTTCAAAGTTCAAGAATGTAGGAATTTGTTGAAAGGTTAATTTGTCACTTATTCCATCGTTGTACAGAGAAACTTCAGTATATTCTTTTATCGAATAGTCTATTACGAGTGCGACTATAGAATAACGAAACAGTTTTGTTAAATATTAATCTAACCGCAAGAGTTCGAAGATTCGAAAAGCTAAAGTTGTATTTTACATTGAGTGGATTAAAACCGTTGTCAAAGTGATATCAATGCAACTTTATAGCAACAAGTTTTTCATTTTTCTCAGTGACGCGAAGAAAATTCTTTCATAGCACTTTCAAGTTGCATCATTTCAAAGTATCAAACATTCCACGTTGAGTGTCCTGATAACTCACTAAGAGTTGATAGATCATAACAAAAATGTGCTGCAAAACCGTGAAGCGTTCTCAAGTGATCCATACATATAAGCAATGCGGAAGTGGCGGTGAAAGATAGACCGAAGAAAAGCAGCTCTCTTTATGTACCTGTTTGCGAGGCGGTTTAATCGGTGGCAAGCGCGCGCTCTCAGTCATTCGCGTTTATTAGCGTTTAATTTAATAGCCAGGATATATATTAACTAATTCGAGGCGAGGTCATGGATCGCGGTGTAAAGCCTTTGCAGTTGTCGAGGTATCGGAGGCTCATGCTTGCGGATAGCTGATTCGAAAGTGGTACATCGCACTCGAGATTCTTCTCGCGCGCTACCTTGCATTCCGCGCGAACGCTCCTGGCGGGAAGCTGCTGCTGCTGTTGCTGAAGAGAGTAGGCGAGAGCGTGTGCGGATATGAACCTCTACTTCGCTGTATCTTTCACGCTCCTCGACGCTGCGTCTTGTGTAGAAGCACACAGCGAAGAAACACGCTCGGCGTGCGCCACGCGAGGACTCTGCGCGTGCATCTGTGTGCTTTGTGGCGAGCACGTGCGTGATGTATCTGGATATGAGGCTGGATGTGGGTCGCTGGCTTCTCGCGTGTACACAACTATAAGAATCTCCGCTGACTCGCCGGCTTTGCACGTATCTTAGCTTCAACACGTACACTTCCACGGTATTGGAGCCGCTTGGGGTCTCCTACACGAGACCTCGAGGAAAGAGAGAACCACGCCCTGCAGACTTCTCGCAGGAGCGTTGAAGGTGATACGAGAGAAATGCGCCTGTCGATGAGACGCGCTTTGCGCTTTCCAACTTTCTGCGGTATTATCGAGCAGTTGGTGGACTACATAGCTTATTATCGGGTCCAGGTATTGCTGAAGATGTAGCCGATCAATCGGTGGATGAAGACAGAAGAACTTGTTGGGTTTTACCGATGATCCGAGAAGCTCTGTTGTTTTAGGGTGTTTTTGTTTATGGAGTTCTTAGGGTTTTGAGTTGGTTCTGTGGTTTAGAGATGATGTCGTTCCAGGTCTTGCTGGAGCTGAAGACGATGGATGGGTGGATGAAGAGAGAAGGAATTATTGGAAGTTATTGATGACCTGGGAAGCTTTGCTGTTTTAGCTTGTGTGTCGATTTTTTAGTGTAAGATGATGAATGAGTCGATGAAGAGAGAATGAATTATTGGGATTTATCGATGATCCGAGAAGCTCTGTTATTTTAGCTTGTGTGTCAGTCTCTGATGTTTCGAAATTCTTAGTTCATTGATTTGAAGATGATCCGGTTGGGAAACTTACCCGTGTGTATTCGCTGGTGGGCCTTCAGGTGGGAACTCTTCGTGTAGACTTTTGTACAACCTGCGAAAGAAAGATATTTGTGAGATCGGGACGGTATCATTGCTATTGATAACATGCAGCGAGGAGTTTGTTTAGTGCAAATTGTTGAGAGTAGGTTATATGCTTATCGACTTGAATTTTTTTTCCATACGAAAGTGTATAAATTACTCAATATTTTGTTATTTCCATTATTACAAAATTTACATTATCAAAAATTTTATTTAAGAAAATCAATCTACCGTATGAAAGTATTTCTGTAGTGTACATAAAATGCAATATACAAGTACGGAATAAAGTGAATGTATAATGAATTAAAAGAGATACATTTATATTAAAATAAATTCAATACGCAGTTTTATTGTTATTATTTCTGTTTTTATGATGTATTAAAGTTCTGTGTCCCAGAGGATCGTGAGCTAAATAAATCTATCTACCTATCTATCTATCTGCAAAAATCTTCCCATCTAGGACACGAATCTTTAGAATATTAAGAATCGCACTTAGAAAATAAATAATAAAAAAATCGCACCTATAAAGTCACAGTGGTGAACCCGCCGTTTTTCGAGCTCAGGATTATTCCGCCGATTAAATTTGGTGATCGGCTGCGGTTGAATCCTGTGGGGAGGGTTCAGCATCTGAGGCTGAGGATAGGGAGGAGGCGGTGTCCTTCTCGGTGGTCCACCGAGGGGCGAGCCAGGATCAGAGATCGGTGGCGTCAACGGTGACACGTACATGAGCCTCGTCATCGATCCGTATAACGGCGATGTCGCATTTCCACTGGTTCCATGATGATTCCCCGTGGAATCGTTGTTGTTATTATTGTTATTAGTACTGTTGTTATTATTATTCGGTGGAAAGCCTTTAAGAGCGTTATTCCTAACGTGATGACCAATGGCTTGTTGTTCGTTGGACAGTCGATTGGCAAAGGCCTGTAACGAATTGGTGGAGTTTCTTCCTTCCAGAAGATGAAGAGTAGGCGCGGGAGGCAGAGGTTCGGTCTTTATCTCCACCGGCGACAGAACCGGTGACGTAACGTCCTCCGCTTCCATTTTAACGTGAGAAGGCTGAGATCCAAGCATATCAGCGTTCGCTGGATCGAGTTTTTGAATGCTCGAGGTGATGTCTTCCCAAAGTGGCGGCCTGAGGAAGACGTCGTCGTCGTTACCGGCAGGTTGACTTCTCGAAGAGACAAAACTCGCCTGTGGCCTGCACGCGGGTCCTCCACCCTCGAAGAAGTCGTCCATGTGCTGGATCGTCGAGGAATCCCTCGAGCTCTTCTCCGGGTCATCGTCGTCCAGCTTCTGCAAACGGTCCAGATCTTGTCGGCAGAGTAACGTGTCTAGGTCCGATGTCTGCTGAAAGCAAAGGTAATCAATTGTATTACTACCATGTTCGATTGAATTTATTGTATTATACAGAGCGAGAGAGAGAGACAAAAAGAAAGAGAAGAGAAGAGAAGGAAAAGGTGAGAGGAAGGTGAGGAGAAACATAATGGTATAACACGCCGACCCGTTGAACTCTGGATTATTGCTCGAGACTGCGGAGGAGGAAGAGGAAGACGCGGACTCTTCGGGGTAAACGAGCGAGTGACTTGCGATATGGTGATCGCGGAGCAGGGAGTACAGCTTCGGAAGAAGAGAAGAACGATGCTGCCGTTAATATGCAAGAAGCAGCAGCGGATCGAGACTCGATCTGGTGTAGTGCTTGAATGCTGCTCTAAGAGCGCACGCCTGTTGGAGTCCAACAGGGCATACGAGAATAAGGATACACGAGATGAGGAGGAGGAGGAGGAAGAGAAAAATGTATGAAGAGAGAAAGATAAGCGAGGGCGAAGAGAGGAACGAGGAGATACATAGAGTTCGTCGTAGGAAGGCAATGCCGCGTCATTCTTTGCATGATTTGTACACGCGCAACGCCCCCCGCGTGTTCACGTGCCACTCGTCCTTTTATTTTTATTTTTCTTCCTCTTCTTCTTCTTCTTCTTCTTCTTCATATTATTTTCCTCTCTATGTGTTGTAGGTACATATAAATATATATGGAGATATGGATGTAGATACGAGCGCACGGAAATCTCGCATAATATTTCGAAGATTTTAATGCAACGTGTGCACGCGCCTGAAGGGGGAGAGGGGGAAGGGGGGCACTCCGACGCACGGACAAGGGAACGTACAACGCCCCTTCAACGAGCGCTATAACCCATAGCGCGAGGAGGCTATTGATGAATGATATTTCTTCGGCAACGATCCTACGAAACAATATTATTCATGCGCCCGTCGTGTACATCACCCTTTCGTGTTGAAGGTCTTGTTGCAGGGCGTGGGGGAGGACAATATCGAAGAAAGATGCTCCGCGGGGTGGAAAAATTGGAGAGGGCCAATTGATCTGACACTCTCAGCGAAGCATTTGAATTTTGTGTTGTATCGGTGGTTGGTAAAAGATTTTGGGGATATTTATGGGGAAGCACATTTTTGGAGGTGGAAATTTGGATGCGTTGTCGGAAGAAATGGTTGCATTTCTTGAAAATTAACATTATCGCATGGAGAACTATGGGTGGATTATTTTTTTCTTATTTCCGATTTTTTGACATTTTTATTAGACTGAAAAAAAATAATCCTCAAATATGAAGATCGAAAACCTTAAGTTTAGAAGAATCATGTTGTTTTTATTAATTCTATGCCTGATATTGGTTTTGCTTTGTCATAAGAAAGTTGTGATTCTGTTCTGTGATAGCATAGATAAATTTTTCTTTCAACATTTTTTTGTTTTTTTTTACTTTTTTCTACATGTTTAATTTTTCCGCCTTTTATCTACATTTATGTCCCTCTTAATTTGGTTTGGGTTTCAGTTTAAGATTTCACTTTCTATACTTCACTACTTTTCCTATTGTCTATGTTTTTTTTCTGCCTTTGTCTTTGAGGAATTTGATATTTCAGGACCACAATAAATAGAAAAATAAATAAATAAAGTGAATGAAAAAATTGTGAAAAATGTATCAACCCATATAACGTAATTTCTACATTGTATGTACCGCAAACGTTTCTCACAAAGATCGATAAATCGATGGAACCATTTTATTTTAATTTTATTCCATTAAAATAACACATAATTTTTCCATAAAAATAACCATTAAAATAACACATAATTTATCTCCCTCTTCATTCAGTTTCAGCTTAAGATTCCACTTTCTATACTCCACTACATTTCCTATTGCCTATGTATTTTTTTTCTGCCTTTGTCTTTGAGGAATTTAATATTTCAGGACCACAATAAATAGAAAAATAAATAAATAAATGTGAAAAATGTATCAACCCATATAACGTAATTTCTACATTGTATATACCGCAAACGTTTCTCCACAAAGATAGATAAATCGATGTAAGAACCATTGAAAATAACAGATAATTATCCCGCTAACATTAGTTAATTAACTGCGGGTTTTATCCATGGCGCATATGCAATTTAGCAATCACTTCTCACGTCTGCGAGTCAAGAAGTCCCGTCGCTGACCGAGCAGAGAGGGCGACAATGACGTTTCTTACAGAACGACAATTTGAGATAATGACAGTGTAATGGCAGAGCTCGTGGAGCTTTCTTCGAAGGACTGCTCGACGAGCGATATACGTCTATATTATAACGCGAGGTGTATTCGAACTGCGTGCGGCCATAGCCAGTTTGTCATTTTCTTATTTTCTCCGTCGCAGCTTCTCTCCGCTCGCGCTCGCTCCAGAAACATCTTACAGGTAATGACAGTGCACGCTGAGCGAGAACAAAGTTCGTCCATCCGGCTATTAATGCGTGTAATCATAGACCCGAGGTCAGCGGTGTTAATAACGCGTTTTCGAATCTCCTCCGAAGGATAAAGTGAGGAGAAGACTCGGGCATACACCCCATCGTGCACGGTGAGCTTCGCCTGGGTGCGAAACTTTCCGGTTCATGTCTCCTTCCAACGTGTACGCTTGGCATACATGAGCGATCCATGTATAAGTCATAAATGCAGTGCGACTTTGCTTCTCATTGTATCGCCCGCGCTGCAAAAATGACTCATGATGATTTAAATCTTCACCACGAAGTCGTACGGCGAAGAAAGAGTTTTTTTTCGCACTATACTATTGATAAATACTTGGGTAAAAATTTGGAGCGTTACGTCAGGCGTGCATCTGGCGCTGTTAAGGCCCTGTCAGGACCCTATCAGGCCCGGATTTGTGCTGGATGTAGAATGTAGAGTTATCGGTTGATTGTATAGTATGGGAAATTAATTTATATTAGATGTTCGCTTGACATAGAGAAAGTTGAAATTTGACATGGAAATTCCTTCTTGCTTCCTCATAGATGAAGTGGTGTTTTCATGAAAAAAATTTCTTTGAGATATTTATGTTAGAACAGTCGAAAAAGTCTGATACGTCGAGAAAAGTATGGCTCTGAAAAATTGGGCGGATGGATGTATGTATCGTGTGTGACACAAGGTAAAAAATTTATATACCTGTAACTTGTAGACTATTTGACTGAATCAGTTGAAATCTAAACACCATGTGTAGTACTTCCGAATCTTCAAATGGTAGAAATTTTATGAAAATCGTTCGACGCATCTAATTTTTATCAGAATTAAAAATTTTTTAAAACAATGAGTAAACGCTTTAGCTCGAACGAGTTTTGAGCTATCGGGTCAAAACTTTGTATTGAAATTGCAAAAAGTGATGCGACCTTTCGTATCGAATTTGGGTCAAATCGGTAAAACGGTTGATTTTTTACGTGCTTCTGAATTTTTCTCTATGCGTAAACTGAGTATAAAATGAATAAATTTTCTCATAGATGCGGTTTTGCGACAAATGAAAATTGAGAATGAGATAACAATGTGCAAAGTTCTACTTTGCATCCTTATTTCAAGTTTCATATCATGACGTCTGTAAATCATGACGTCCAATTGTAATTGATACGATGGTAGACATTTAAAAAGAAAAAAGTCTGCGAATCCTGTTTGTAAAATTAGACTGTTACAAGAATCAATAAAAGTCTATGCGAGGCATAAAAAAATGTTTTTTACGGTCTGGTATCGCCGCTCGAAATACAAGGGTGCTGAAGAAATATGGGGTGCTGCACTTTCGTACAATGGAGGTCGATGCAAAAGACGAGCGCAACGCTTGCGTGATATGAAACGAGCTTTGCGCGCATGTACAAGCTTTCCGAATCAATCTGGGGTAGGCCACACCCTTGTGATGTACAGAGGGTGGTTCCCGACTCGGGCCACCCCGTGAGCGTCGGGAGAAGCGCACAGAACGGCCATCGCGCTTCTCTAACTTTCCTTTCACTATACTTCCCCTATATTTCTTCCAGAAACTCGATATCCATTTAAAACCACTTTAAAATCATTAAAAAAACGTGTCTGAAATAAGAAGAAAGATCACTTCATGATATACCGATAATAAATTTTTTTTACTGTGGCTAGAAATTTTTTTATTAGCCTGTCACATTATTTCTTTGCCCGGAAAATATATTTATTGAGGTAACGAATTATTTGTAAGTTCAGAAAACATATTTATTGGCATAAGTTATTTGTAAGTCCGGAAAACATTTTTATTGACCTAGCAAGTAATTGATAAGTCTAGAAAATATATCTGTTGACCTAGGAAATTATATATAAGTCTAGAAAACATATTTATTGAATTAGACAAGTGGTTGTAAGTCCAGATAATATCCCTATCGATCCATAAAATTATATGTGAGTCTAGAAAACATATTTATTGAATTAGAAAAGTGGTTGTAAGTCCAGATAATGTACCTATCGATTTAGAAAATTATTTGTAAGTCCAGAAAATCCATTTATCGATTTAGAAAATTATTTGTAAGTCCAGAAAATCTATTTATCGATCTACCAAATTTTTTGTAAATCCCGTGAGTCTATTTGTTGACTTACCAATTTATTTGTGAGCGCAAAAAAATTTGTTAGTCCAGCAAGAAATATTTTTTACCGGTATATCAGTCAATAATTTGCTGGTCCAGCAAAACATTTTTTCCCATGTTCAGGTAAGAAAGTAGAAGATGTGAAGAAAAAGAAGAAGAAGAAGAAGGAGAAGGAGGAGGAGGAAGAATCGGACTTGAGGCTGAGAGGTCCAGGCTCTGTTCAGGCCTAAGGCGGGCAAGACCAAGAGTCTCCAAGTAGGGATCGCGCTCGTCCTGCGAGGGAATACGACGAGGACGAGGACGAGGAAGAAGTCAGAGGCGCGAGGGGCTGCATCTGAGGTTCGCGCGCGACCGACCGGTAGATTCTATCTCGCCATTCACCCGCCTAAGGTAATAAAACTCTACGTCCATTATTTACTTGCATTATCGTTATTTTACGCCCACAAAACTCCATATTTATGGTGAAATTATTCAGCATTATTTCTCTCTCTCGCGTGCGCGCGCACATTCGGCCCCTTCGAGATATGAATAAAATTGTAGATTCTTGAGATAAATGCGGCGAAGGCGCGTGGATGATATCCGAGTGCAGGGAGCACTCGAGAGGGACGTCCAAAGGGTGACTGCCTCTCTCATTTCGTCTTCCTTGAATGCTCTCGACATTCGCCGCTATCTCTTGGCTTGTTTGTAACACGATTCACCATTCATTTGGCGATTCTACATTCGTCGTTCGTTGGAAACGTGCTCCACGGGAGGAAGTCAAGGGCTCAACGCTTATGGCTCGATTAAACGAGCCACTCAACTCTACAAAGTTCCTATCTCCGATTTAGGAATAAATTTATCGTGAGAATGTTCTTTTGAATTAATGCCATTACCGGTTGTAAACAAGTTGAATTATTATTATTATATATTCGAGAATTGTTTATTGATAGTAAAGTGGGAAATTAAATACATCTTTTTAGTTTTATCATAGATAAAGCTTTGTTTTCATGACATTTTAGTTGTCAAAATTTTCAACCGGGAAAACTGTTGGAAATAACCATTTGAACGTTTATGGTTCGATTAAACGAGCGACACTACTGAACTTTTGTTGTTGGAATCAAATTTTTTTTATTTATTCGAAGAAGGAGAGCGCTTTTAAAAATCATTCTATTATTAGAATCGTTTGAATCGTCTCTTCAAAACAATGAAACCTTTTTTTTTGCTTACTGAAAAAGCTTTGTTTCCGTGACATTTTTTTCTAGATTTCCATGGAAACTTATTCAGAATATTTCAAAACGCGGAGAAATCACATATGAAATCTCTAGTCTCTTTGTAGGTCCAAATTCCTATGACATTCTGCCCCAAGTAAAAAAAATTATATGCAGATTGTATAAAAATTATATATAAAGATCTACACATTAGAAGCTGTATACGAAAGTAGACATATATATTTTCTATATGTTGTATACAATACATATGAAGATTCCACAAAAATTATATCAAGTGCAATATAATTTATTTAAATTTAATAAAACGATTCTCCAAAAATCGTTTTATAAAATCTGCAGACAACATATAAATTTAATATAAATGAAATACAGTGTATTCCATACGTCCATTTTCTTAACCAAACTATATATATTGACTTATAAATGATATTTTCCCTAAAATCCCTGCACAATAGCCTGATGATCGCCCAATCGACAATCGACAATTGATACATAGACACAGAAATTCTAGATGCACAGCAAAAATCGCTATCACAGTGTTACAATACACATCGAGTTTCGTAAGTAGATTGGCATTTGTGAGTCGGGCGAGTTACGCTGACCTTTGGAGGCTCACTTTCTTTGAGAGTCTTTGAAGTAGTGTACAAGTAGAATATATACGCGTGACTTGAACTGAGAAACGGCAAGAGCAAGAGAATGAGCAGCAATGGAGAGCGAGTTCTCTCGAATGGCGTTCTCCGCATCGAACAAGAGCTTTCTATCATTAGAACACACTGACGTTCTTCTATATAGACTCGATTTCGCAATCGTCTATACATTATATTACTCGAGGATTGCACTCCTCTCATCGAGGGAATAACAAGTACTGTACACCTTGCCCCGATTGCTTCTCACTGATAACTCATACGATTCGCTACTATTAATTAAAGTGCAGAAGCTTGACGAGGGTCCTGAACTCGACTGGTGATTCTGCTGCTGTTTCTTAGCCTGCTACGCCGCAGTAGACATGACTCTGTACCTTCGCCGACGCTCGCAAGGGTGACTTTAATGCCAGTACTCGCTAGATGTCTGCCTACTTCGCTTCTGCTGCTTCTTCTTCTTTCTTTCGAAACATAAAACTTGGCGGAGAGGTTGGCATGTGCTCAACACCGGAATGACTTAATGAATATGGACATGCAACGCATTACCGAGTATTAAAAGACACACGTGCGCGCGTGGGTGCTTGCATCTTCTATAAACCCATGGGCCGTTCCACGTCTAATCGACGACTCATCGCCCTTTACACCCTTCGATATTGATTTTTTTTATTTTCTCGTCGTATACGGACTATCACTGGATTAAAAAAATATACTTGAAATTTAGTGGACTTTTAGTGGAAGTTTTTATTCATAAACTAGTATATGAAATTTAGTATACAAGTGTTGAATTAATGTATGGTACAGCATTTTCACGAATTTACTTCGATTTTACAGTAGGAGTACTTGAAGTTTAATCATTTGTATTAATTCTACTGGGAAAGTACATGAATTGTGTATCACAATTGTTTATTAAATTTCGATGCCGAGATTATGAATAAGAACTTCCAATCTTTTCTAACGGTGTATTTAAAAAGAGGAAGTATTTTCAATCCAAAAAAAGATCGAATCTTGGATTTTGATAGAAATACGTGTTGGGAGTGCCACAGATTCTAAAAACCATATTAGCGCATTTTGAAACACAATAACTTTTGAAGATATGTATCGAGAATACCAAGTTTCGGTACTGATATCCAATCCAAAATCTATACGTCTTGGATTTTTTTTCACATTTTTTGAAGATGTTGGACCTTAAATAACATCGAAAAAAGTAGTGCAAAGACGCAATTTTTTTTTAAGGATTTAAAAAATCCACACTGGTCTGTGATTTATAATACGATTGTTTTATTCAACACGTTGATGGGTACTCAATATTTTTTTGTCTTAACAAGTTTTCAGTTTTTTATGTCATAGTTGGAATAAGAATTTTTTGGATTTGACAGAGTTAATATTTGAAAAAGATTAAGACTAAAAAAAAAATTCCAATGCAGACATAAAAAAATGAAGAGCGAAAAAAAGTATCTATATCTCATAAAAATATCATTATCTTGTGATAATGATATTTTTAATTATAGAATAAGTGTGAATTTTCTCAGTTTAAAAATATGGTGTTCGTAATCGGTTTTTGGATGTTTTATTTTCAAATTTTAGTGGTGGTTGAAAAATCAAAAATCTTTCTGAGTTGGGACCAATGTCATACAAAAAAATTATAAAAATCCAGAGGGCGAGGGACATGGTCCGCTGGTTTGACGGGAATGTCCTATATATAAAAGGTTTTTAAGAGGCAGAGTAAAAGAAAGAAGGCTTGACACTTGGTTGTCGTGTGCTACCTCACTAATAAAACATCCGTCTCCCTCCTCGCGACTGAAAGTGAATAGGTTAAAGCATCGCACCCCCTGGGCGAGAATTATGGGGGCCACGTGCCTCTCTAAACGGGAAATTCTTAAAGGGTACGCTTTGTCGTTATTAGTAAATTTGTTACACTCATTTCCTCCTCCTAATATGCAATGCCATCCAATAGAGAAAATTGGTTATCGTTAATAATGTATGAAGAAATACAAATATCGGTTTTCGAGCTTTTATTCCATGAAAACAAAAATAAATATAGGTTTTATATGGGAAAAAAATACTTTTGAAATTCGCGTTGGAAAGCTGTGACTAAAAATAAAAATATAATTTATCAAATTTCAAAATAATAAAAATCAAATGGAGGCGAGTATTAATTAAAAAAAAAAAATTTCCCTAGAAAATCAAACTTCACTAATTTTAAGGAAAAAACGACATTTATGTAAATAAAAAAAATGCCATAAAACATTTTCAACGTCTACAATAGATAGAGTTATAACTCTGATATTCAAAGTTACTAATCTCAAATTACACAATTTATAACTCATAATTTATGTCGTTATGACTATATTTTACACCCTGTACACTTAAGATAAAAGTCTATCACATCGTTTTGTCACCCATTGACAACAATTAATGTGACAACAACGGTGCAATACAAATTTTAATATATAGTTAGTCCCAGCGTTATTTATTATTATGGTAATAACCATAAAAGTGTTGTTGTCACCTCAGGGAAATATCTTCATAGTGGAACGCGACCATACATTTGTACAGGTGTAAAAATGTAAATAGTACATAAACATGTATTCTACATACTGACATCGAGCGATCACATTTTTCAACAGCATCGGCGTTAAATAACTAAAAAAAAAACTCCAAATGGATTGTTTTACATTATCTTTAATGACGGAGATATTATCCCATTATTCAAAGTTACTAATCTCAAATGACAATTTATAGTCCATAATTAATATAATTATTACTGCACTTGACATTTTGTCCATTTAAGGTAAAAGCCAACCAAATATCTTTCTCACACGTAGACAACAATCAGAATCTAGTCAGCAGTACAAAAATTATTATTGATCCAGTCAGACCATTAAATATTATTATAATAACCATGAAAGCGTTGTTGTCACTTCAGGGTCACCTCTTCACAGTGAAACGCGACCATACATTTGCCTCAGTATAAGCGTAAAAATGTAAACAGTACACAGCAATGTATTCTACACGCTGAAGGTGAGCGACAGCATTTTTCGACCCCATCTGCGATAATAAATAACAGAATAAAACTTCCGAATGGACTGTTTTATATTATTTCCAACGGTAGCATTAGATTCTCCGCTGTTATCGACTTCTTGTCTAAATGTCCATTCCCCTGACTTTTCGAGCAGCTCAAAGTCCACGGAAAGAAGCTCTGGCGCGCGAGAGAATTGAAGTTCCTAACGACGTGATAAAGTCACGTGCGTGACCCGCGCCGCTGGTTCAACTCGCCTGCCGCTTCATCATCGATCTCTCCGCTTCTCGTCGTGGTCTTCAGCACGCGATTCGCGCATACTGCGGTAGCCTGACTGACCATCACCCAGCACCCTTTTCCTTCGGCTTCCCTTCGGCTTCTCTTTCTCTCTCGGCACTTTGTTTTATTTTCTTTCCAGAAAACCTTCGCAGCTGTCTCTCGGTAGGGATTATTTATAGTTATCGATAATGACGCTCTGGCAGTGCTCGCCGATACTATCAAAAGATTGAAAGCTGTATACATGCAGCAGCAGCAGCAGTTACAGCAACGAGAATGTGTGCCAAAGGGGAGGATAAAAGTTGTGAGTCATTGAAAAGTTGGAAAGATCGCTGCGGGGGAGAAATATATATACTAAAAGCCAGTTAACGCTCGACGAGGTGAGTGAAGTGCATTAACGTGATTACTCGACGAATCGCTGTCGCTGTATAGCTGTATATATGTCGAAAAATAGTATAAACGAAATATAGAGGTGAAGAGTCAGCTGTGGTTATGGGCCCGAAGCTCGCGTTCATCGACTCATCGCCCGACAGCGTTACCTCATAATCTACCACATAATTTGCACCTGGTGTTCTGATTCTATCGACGACTTATGCTTCATCTCGATGACACGCAGGAAAGCAATGAGGAAATGCGTTTTGCTGTACTAAAAGCCGCAGAAACACTCGCTGTAATCGCTGCTGTCATTGTTAATTTTTAAAAAATGAATCTATGCTCGAGCTGCTGAACATTTTTTTTTAGACAATGATTGTTCGAAAATGTTATTGAAAAATTAGTGAAAAAATAAGCCGTGGAGTTAATTTTTTTTAAATTCAAATGATTTGTCATATTTTTTAATGCGTGGAATTTTTATCAGAATTTTGTGTAATATTGAAAATTATGGTTTTAAATTTTCTAACGTTTTCAAACATTTGTGGATTCACGAGTTTTGCATATGCGTCTTTTATATAATTAACCATTGCCATAAAACGCGAATTTTGAAACTTTATTAAAATACTGAAAAAAAATGTATAGGATTTGAGAAAGTGTACTCGATACATTTTTATTTAAAAAAATAATAGGTTGATGGGTGATTCATTGAATAATGTAATTTTCATCAATTTGTTAATAAGATTTTCGAATTATCATTAAGCAAAATTAATCTTTTCAGAATCTTCGACGTGCTCGATTTTTTCAGAATTATATTCCAGTACATTCAATAGTTTAGATAATAGAATATTTTATGAAATTATGCGATGACGGTATTCACCATAATTTTGTATTTATAAAAGATAAAAATCCCAATCGCATTATCATAAATGTTCAATTTTCTCCATTACCGTTAAAAATCAATTTTAATAAATCGATGATTGGTCGAATCAACACGACTACACCCCGCTGATTAAACGCTCCTCTAACTCAGCATAGCGCAGCTCCCTTCAGCCTAACAAACGCGTGCGATGCAAGAGAGTTATTCACGTGCGCGGTAATTGACGTTCACGGAGTCGTGAGAATGAAAGTCACACAGTCAATACATATATAATGTGTAGTAACGTAAGTGCGCCCGAGTTATATGCTGCTGTGCCTTCCAGCAACAGCAGCAGCGGCACCCGCGCCGCTTGACCCGCGTGTGTACGCGGCTAAATCATAAGTTATGGGAAAATGTGCTGACGAAAGTAATTGAGCGCGCACGGGAACACGAGCAGAGGGAGAAACAAGGGAAGAATAAAAAGAGAACGAGAGGGCGAAAAAAAAAAAAAAAAAAACAAAGTGACAGAGAGGGAGAAAAAAGAAAGCAGGGGCGAGCTTACTTTTTTCGCCGCCCTAGGCCTCGAAAATTTTCCCGTCCATTTTTGTGAAAAAAATCACATTACACACCGAGAAAAAGGATTTAAAAAAATGGGTGGGTTGATTTTGGCTTCATTGATTTCAACAACCTTATTCTTTGATTCCAATGGAAAAGTGCACTTAAATTTCAAGGAGAACATCTCATTGCCTGTAGAGGAACATTTAGTTGGTGAACATTCAATAAAATAAGAGTTTTCATTGATTCAAAGAAAAGGCCTTCTAGATTCATTGAAAAAATATAGTTGATGGCAGCAAGTGCTTCAATGAAAAACGAAAAAATTAAAAAATTCCATCTCTTCAAATTTCTATTTCATCGAATTGAAATTTGGTAAAGTTTAAAAAATAGCAAAACCCACTTTTTTGGAAGTTCTTTAAGAACACAACATTTTGGTGACTCAATATCGCATCCAATATTATATATATCGTAAGCCCGTAAATTTATAGGAACATTCGCCCCTGAAAGAAAGAATAAAAAAAAGAAAGAGAGAGACAGAAAACGGGGAATCCCCTTCGGCAATGTCTCGTGCCTATAGTTGTTCCGGTTAGAGGCTCTAACGCCCCGTTAACATATCTAATGCCCCCAAAGCAGAGTCTACGTCGACCTGACTCGAGACTCCCCTCCACTGCGGTCCTGCTAATGCACTTTTAATTAATTAAATGGACTTATGGTGCGCCTCACCCTCCGATTGCTATGCCCCCGTGTGTACGAGGCTCGACCTCGCGTGCCGGCTGTCCACGACGTACCGTTGCAAACTCATCCCCACGCGTCGTCTCCTTCTCGCCGCCGGCTTTTCTAACCTAACAGGGAACGTATCCCCTCTCACTTGGTGTATATACCTGCGCGTGTGTATATATAACTTTGGCCCTTTCGCCACCCTCGTCACCGACAAACACGAGAGACCGATGCTATCCAATATTTCGACGCCGCCCCCTCGCACACCAACAAGAAAGCCGCTGGAGAAAGAGTGAAAGCACACCCGCTGACTTCGAATGCCGAGGAACATTTCGTTGACGGTTCGACCGTGTCGCCATCTCGCTGCTACGCCGAGAGGCGCCAAAATTCGCGTGACACGTCTCGGAACGTACAACCCGTTATTATTGTACGGTACAATGTGAGTATGTGCGATAATGCAGCCTGTTCGAAATGGAAATTATGCCATCGTCACTGGTTTTGTTGATTTCCACGATTTTCAGGCTTTGCGGAAATTGAGAAATCACAAACTTCGCCGTGACATCTGGTGGATGAATTGTAACTACTCTATCTCAGTCGTGTAACCTATAATTTTCTGGAAATTATTATCCTTTGCATGTTTGAAGGTAATGTTCACATTCTGGAAACAGTTTGTAAAGGTCGTGTTTGAATGACGCGTCACGTGTCACGATCCTTTGAGGATTTAGATGGGTACCGAAATTTTTGTAGTTTTTAAATAAACACGAAAAATATCGGGCTATAATGAAGCCTTTATGTAGGACATAGCGAATTTAAATGCAAATCTGTTTGCGAAATAAGAATTATTCTAATTCACAACAGCGAAGAAACGACAATTCGAAAAGCGCGCCGCTCGTGATCTTGCAGCGCGATTATAACAGTCTGAAGTTGGCTTTATGTCAAAGCCTTCGACGATTAATCAGAATGCTAAAAAGGTGACTTCAGTTTGCGTAATCTTAATAGATTCCATTTAATTCAATTTAATTTCCAAATACTATTATAGGACCTAATTGGTATAAATTTAATTGCACCTTACGAGAAAAAATAGCGGCACTTCGAAATTTATAAAAATGTGTCGCCCTCGTTTTGGAAAAATGTATCTCCTTCTACAATTTTTAATATTCTCACCTGCCAATTTTTTTTCGAGCTATGCAATAAGCGTGGCAAATTTTTTATATATATTTTTTCGGCTATTCCGAAAAATTTACAGTGCCCAACAATCGATGTCACTTATCCAGACCAAAATATGTTATAAAGAGTAAGAAAAGGTGTCTAGGTGAATTTTTCTTATTTTGTCTACAATTATTTCCAATAGCCAACTCCTTTCTGCTAAATTGCGGCTAAATGAACAGGAATCTTTTGGAGAATGACGAATAACGAAGCGCTTTACAAAATGTCCGCAATGGGCTTTACAGAATTAGTGTTGATAATAATTTAACCCTGAAATCGTGGACACGCGCTCCGCGAGGAGAGGGACGGCTCGTAGGTCGTGAGGCATTCAATTTAAAAAGTTGAAGCGGACGTTTGGTGGCGTTCTCGGGCCGTGTTTTGTGGCCGACTAAAGGTGGACCACCCGAGGGCTCAGCGGGTCACCGTCGGCGAACAGAGAGAAAAGAGAAGGAAGAGCAACCTCGCCCTCATAACTAAGCCTCTGATGATGACATTTGATTTAGTTACTCGCGCGTCGGCTACATGCACCACTCCCGGGGACGACGCGTTGTCCTCTATCCCGTCCTTGTCCCTCTCTCCGATAAAATGTACACAAAGCACGCGAGCCCTGTTCTCCGATTGCAGCCAAAGCTATTCGAGTCTCTCCGTTCTCTACATTTATTCCTCGGACTTGTTCTCTGCTCCTCCTGATATTTAGTCTACTGCATTCCATTGGTAATGTTTAATTCCGCGGCCCGGAAAATTGGTAACCGCAAAAGATAAACAAAGCCTTGCACATTGCTTCCTTCAGTATTTTTCGCTTTTTACTAAGCTCCCTCTATGAGAAAGTATGGTAATCGATTTTGGCTTCCTCATAGAGAAAGTTTTGTAAAAAAACGAAAAATAGTGAGGAAGTATGGTAATCGATTTTGGCTTCCTCATAGAGAAAGTTTTGTAAATAAGCGAAAAATAGTGAGGAAGTAGTTATCAAGGTTCTACTTTGCATCCTTGTTTTTGTTAGATGAATAAGCATGTTGTGAATTCGCTTCCATTCCATAAAATAAAAAATTTCATACCGTTCGTCACTAGATTATACTTATGTAATAGCTGAATATTGTTTTATTTACATAAAAAATTTGAGCTCGCTATCTCAAGTTTTGTGAAAGTTGTAATAGATAGACATTTTTTGAAAAAATTTAAAATTCTATAAAATCCGAACCGCTTTACCGATTTTGGTGCAATTCAATACCGAACAACATTAAACGTGTTTTCAGTTATGAATAACTATTTAGCTAAATTGTCGCACTTCTACAAAAGTTAGAGCGACCACGCCCTTTTTTGGAAAATTTTAAAATTACATAAAATCAATGTGGATGCATATATTTAATCAAAAATCACAGGAACTAATAAGCAGTTGTCAATCCTAAAATTGCCAGAACAATAACGATTTCTTTAGGTTATTTTGATAATAAATTCCGAATAATAAGCCCAACGAGTCGATAAATAAACTCGATTGCAAAAAAATGGGTGGGCTGCAATTCGGCAGTACGAAAAAAAAATACTTGAAATAATGTATACCACAAATAAATAAATAGAGTGATTTGCAGAGTAATGGGAGTATTGCAGCTGTGGTTGGCATTTTTGATGATCCGATTACCGCCTGAAATTCGCTCTGGGTCTTCTCCAAATTACCCAAACGATAAATCGATGAAATTTAAGCGATTCCCAAAGACATCCAGAGCTTGCAGTGCTTCATTCGAAGGCGGGCTTCACAGCCAACGGATCGACAAGATTTATCCGCCATCCCGAGTGCTTTACACACTCGAAGGCGTCGCACTTTTCTCTCTCGTCTTTCCTCCTGTCCTGTGCATAGCATCCGGGCCAACGCGTTCGCAACCGAACTTGTTAATTAAATGGTTTATGGGTGCGACCAAATATTCGAGTTTTTATAGTCAATTAGCCACGGTCCTCGTGGCTGGGCGGTTCTGCTGCTGTTGCTATCTTAAAAAGTGCAGCTACGGTAGACAGCGAGAGCTGGTAAGATGCAGGACGATTAGAATGAATGGCCGTTATAAATCAGCTCCCTTGTTGGTCCGGCGCGAGCCCGCTCTCATCTATATATACAGATATATAGCGGAACAAGGGGCAAAATGAAACACCCGAATTTTTTTTTCAATTCCACTTTTCAACAAAATCAATCAAAATATAAAGTTTTTGAAACCATTTAAAGTGTTGAAAGCCTTTAGCTATTGGAGATAATTGTATAAAAAATCTGAAAAAATTCACCTAGATGATATTTTTTTTTTTTTTCAAAAAATTATATCTCTAGAAATATTCATATGAACCATTAATATAATAGGACCTAATTTGTATCAATCTGCACATTACAAAAAAAAAAGTGGCGCTTAAAATTTTTTAAATGTATCGCCCTCGATTCGACAAAATGTATCTTCTATAATTCTTAATATTCTGACCGGTCAATTTTTTTTCGTGCTTTGCATACTATCCTCAACCACAAAACGTGAAAGATTCTTTGAATAATTTTTTTTGGCTGTTCTTAAAAAATCGACAGTGCTCGAAAATCTTTTTTCAGATTTCTCATACGATTATTTCTGGTAATCGAAATCAATAATTTTTTCGGCTTCATGTCTAAGATTTTGCAGATACCGAGATTATACTCAACGAAACAGACGGAAAAAAATTAAATATTTTTTCATTACAAAACCCTTAAATATTTCGTATAATAAAAAAATTGGCTCTAACGTCCGCATATTAAACCAATGTATAAATAAAATCATTAAAAATTTTAATATAATATTATGATAACTTTTTCACGACTTTTGTCTCCCTCCTCAAAATTACTGTATCAAATTTCAAGTAGTTTTTTTTTCTCAGTGCAGATAAAAAGAACCACGCATTTCCATTTTTCGGGTATTGTTTCATTATCCCTCAGATTTTTTTTTGCTTTACTCAAAATCAATAATTGAGGTAAAGGTTCTTGCTAAAAAGCGGTAAAAATACACTTTCGGTATCGTAATTTTTATTTTCCGGTAAGATGGTACATTTTGCCCCGTGTTACTCTATATATGTTGTTAAGGAGCATAACGTTGCTCGGGGAATCCGCGCGTTCGTCGTCTCGTGGCGCACGAGAGGAATCTCGCCGCCGGCTTCTTCTCTTCTTTTCGTTTCGCCTCTTTCTCTCATTCTCTCTTGCCACCTGGATCAGTGGCGAGCGCTGCGGTTTTGATTTCGTTTCTTACGTCCTTTCTCGTGTTTTTCCTTTTTTTCTCTTTATTGTCTTCTTGATTCCTTTGGCTTTCTTCTGGTCCATTCGTTCTGCCTAATGTATCCCCTTTACCACTGTCCAAATCCTGATCTACAGCACTCTCTTCACTCCAAACGAGCCTGATAGCGCGACGAGTGTAAACGAGATATTACCTGCGATTGGAGCGGACGAAGAAAAAAAATTGGTTCAGATTATTTCCGAGGATGGATGGAGCGTTATTCGCAGCGAATCTATATTTAAATAAAGTCAATGATCGGTGAGAAACTCCCATTCAATTGTCATTTTCAAATACAATAACAGAAATATTCAGATGCATTCAATAATATTAATTTTAATGAACTTGTGCAATTTCAATTTTTCATTTATAAAAAAATTAGTCATTTTAATCTCATGCACAAAATTCAATGTCTTCGGCATTCAATTTATCTTCATGCAATAATGTTTTTCTTCATTTATTCTCCAAGTGAAGAAAATAGTCGAAGGACCAATGAATGATAATTGATCAACAAAAGCCAAAAATCAGTATAATGTAGATATGCAAAATATAAATAAAATAGTTTTTCATAATTTAAAAAAAAATCCTACTTTACATCCTGGTTTCTTATTCAGTTCAAACAAAAGTAACATAATTTACTAAGAAGTGAAGACATTGAAATAATTCTTCGAAAGCGACATTCCTCAGGTCTTATCTCCAACAGCGTCTGAGCTTCTCTGCAGTCTTCACGAGCACATCTCGAACCTGTCGGCCTGTCGAGCTCGTTATGTATTCCGATTGCCGCTGTCGAAAAAAAATCCGTAGTCGGTTTGGTACACGCAACGATAATTCGAGTCGAGCACAAATCCCCAAATCTTCGAAGCCAATTGCGAAGCACCAGCGAATAGGATTACGGTAATGAGATCGTATCGTGTATCACCACGAAGCACACGAAATATGTACAGAGAAAAAACTAAGTTTACAGATTAGTTTATAAGTTCACAGATTATCTTAGAATATTTATAAATGTACTTCAGTTAACGGTACAAATTCCCGAATACTTTATCAGTCTGTAGATTTACAAACTTAATTATTAGAAAACTAAAACTGTAACTTGAAAATCGTATTCTCAATTATTAATTAAATCATCGCTGTATTACACCCGGAGAAAGCAGTCTGATCATTTTTTTGCATGAATTGTGAGGTCTATTTGAAATAAATCAAATTTTATTCAGATCAAATCGAATCCCCATAATTTATTCAAACAAATTCATCAGATCGATTTCTCTGGGTGTACAAAAAAACTGTGGCGAAAGTTCAACTATAAATGTCTATACATAAATGACTTCGTAAAAAAAAAGACATGACACATCGAAAGTCGATTACATCGAAACACTGCCGCGGAAATAAAGTCACGTGAAATGACGAATGGTATAAACATGCAAATTTGCTGTTTAGCCATGAGAAAAGCCAAACGGAAGGAAAAAGTCGCTAGTGAAATAAATAAATGCTTGAAGCTGAAGAAGCCCTTAAGTGTCCGGGCATTGGTACCTTTACCTTACTCGAGATTCCTGTCGTCATGCGAGCACAAACAAGGTCTAAGAACGTCCACAGCGCGTTCTTCGTGTAGAAAGGTATTCCGGGCTCTGCCGGAAGGGATTTTCGTTCGCCAAACAGCCTATATATAACAATCGTTAACGAGCGCACGCGTGCGTTGCTCAGGCATCCGGCAAATGAGCATCCGAGGCTAGAGCTCTTCGCCCGCACGACGTAATCCCTGTTTGAAGAGCCCTCCGAGAGTCTCTCGTGTTTGTAGAACTGAATATGACTCGAGGAGTTTGTGTGTGTGTTCGTTTTTACGATTCTAGCTCGGCTATCGCTCGCACATACGGAGGAAACGCCGTAATACTCGATATCCTACGTGTAAACTATTCGGAGACAATGAGACGCCCGAGCAAATAGTAATGAAGTTGTATAGTCACGAGAGTGAGAGAAACGAGCCACGTTTCAAGACGCCGCTTCGTTCGTTCGTTCGCTCGCAGCTCAAGTTGTGCTATATTGATAATAATGCAACTAGTAAACTCTCGAGGCTACTGACTCGAGTGGAAGCTGCGCCACAACGTCAAGTGTTTGTGGATGTATTAGCTGCGGTCTCTGTTAGATGAAAATTTTTAATACTTGGTAAAAAAAACACGGAAATATATTTTTTAGGTAAATCGAGAAAGGAAGATTGCTGAAGACAGAGACCAAGAAGTGTGATGGACAATAGAAAAGTACGAAAAGGTAATTTTTTTAATAGTAGGTATCGTAACTTTTTTTAAATTTTATCACATAACTTTCTTCAAGGGTTCATCAATTTTTTGCTTCCTCACAGAGGAAGCTTTGTTTTCGTGAAAAAAAAATTTTCGGGATTTTATGTGGGAATAATGAAAATGGTCTTATATGTCGAGAAAAATTGTGTGCACGAAATGTCTGTATGTAAGTGTGTACGCATGTGCATAATTTTTTGTCAGCACGATAGCCGTTGTAATTTTTAAGATATCGGGCTCAAATTTGAACCACGAGTAGACTGTCGTTAAAAAGGTATGGGATTGAATTTGAAGCCACTCCCTCGAGGTGTTAAAAAATTATGACATTTTTAATTTTTCGGAAAATTAGTTTTAGCATTCCAACTTTCCCAAGTTTCAAGATATCGGTCTTAAATTGAATACGCGAGTTAAGTGCCGGTAAAATAAACATCAGTTCAAATCTGGCGAAAATCTCTCGAGGGGTTAAAAAATAATGTCATTAAAATTTTTTTTAAACAAGGCTGCAAAGTAGATCTTTGCAAATTGCTTCCTCATTATTATTGGATTTTCATGAAACTTAAATTCCTAAAAATTAATTCCGAGTGTATAAAAAAAAATAGCTAAATTGACAGAGAACATCGCATACGCGAGTCTCAAGAGATTTGACGAGGTATTCGGACGCGACATCGTACTGTTGACCTTAGTGTGAACGTATTTACAGCGTAGGCAACGTGCGGTCCGACGGAGAATGAATCTACAAGTATACTATAAATTCCTGGGAGGCGAAGAGACGCGCGAATGACTGACCGCCAGGTGGACGCTCATAGATATATTTCTTCGTCGATATTTATGCTTTAGCGCGAAATCCTCTGAGTCACAAAGCTGAACTTGTTGCGGTTCTATGTGTTCGAAGCTATGTCGTCGTCTTTCAACTCATTCTGATGATGCTTGGCTCGTCTTTGCTTTTTGGACTTTCTTCGTCTTTTTGTTGTTGTTGTGTGTTTTCTCTTCGTCCGCTTCGTAGTCGTAGTCGTAGTGGTGAATGTTTATATCGACTGAGCAGCGTCGTACCGTACGCGTCTACCCAGTATGTTAATTCCCGCTGATGACCCCATCAGAGAACATGCTCAGCGTAGCTCGGCGCTCGCTCGATCCCTCGTTTCCTCGGCTCGCGCGCTCTGTCCCTTGCGGATAATCGGGCTCCGGACGTTTTCGTACATCCTTGAAGAGCGCCTCTCGAACACAACACGACTCATCCGCAACTTGGCTCACTTCTGTTTAGCCCTCTGGGCATCATCAATGTAGATATGCTTGGGGTAAAATGACACGGTCTTTAGTATTTTCAATGGAAAAGTTTGAAAAATTATGCGGTTTTCGCGATGGGTGAGAATATGATTGAGGGGACGCAGTGACCTAAAAAAACTTCGTAAATCGTACACTTCTTTGGTAAAAAATAAATTAAAACCTCATTTTAATATGTAACAAGCATTTTTACTCTTGTTATACTTCCACAAGCATGTTTATTTCGTAACATTTTGAGCGAAAAATGTTACGAAAAGTAACATTTTTCACTTTTCATAAACTTTAGATCGAACCGATAACTAAATTTTAGGGTTCGGTGTCTTATTTTATCGGTGCATTCTGGATTGAATATAGGAATTTTTATTTCGAGTCCTTGCGATTTTAGATGTGTAAATGAATTAGTATTATCATTATCATGTTAAACTTTTTTTATTAAAGGGGTTATTTGCCAAATTACGTTGTGCGGTTACAAAGCAGATTGTGGCCTATTGTAAAATTGTACAATGTAAACAATTGGTTACTGTAAATATAATTCTCACTGCATTCAGAATCGGTATATTTGATTCTAAATGCATTTTACAACGAAAAAAAAAAGAAACATCAAACCCTAAAAAAATTTCCTGACCGGTTTGTTCTGAAACCTACAAGTGAAATAATTTACATTCGACCTCACACCTTTATACTGACGTCTTTATGAAATTTCAGAATTATAATATTTATGATGTACACAATGAGAAAAGGCTACCAATTTTCGAAAGGACGATATAATTTTTTTTAAATGTATCACTTTTTTTTAACAGTTAATCCTCTTAATTATAAAATTTTTTGTTTCGACATTTTCATGTCAGAATGCTTAAAATGTTCGAAAACATCGAGAAAAATGGTTCAGGATAATTTACTATTGAAACAAATATGTAAAATAGCAACTTTTTTGTGCAATCTTAGGAAACGTGGCAACACGGTTCTATTATCTTCTAAAAGAGCGTTTGAAAACTATCGTTATAATCATTATCCTATTTCCATCACTTGAATGTCTTTCGTGTGCTATTCTCTCCAGTTGGCCAACAACTGGACTTTTTTACACTACCTCGTCCCGTTTCTTAACGCATTCGCTTCGTAACTCGGCTCGACGCCTACACAAATTCAAGAATTCCGCATGCGGAGAGAATTTTATAGTACACTCAAATAATCTCGTAGTCCTGGCGACTATTAAGCGATAATATTAATCTGTAGTTTATGCGACCGGTTTTACAGGCCCAAATATTTTACATTCATTATTTCAATAAAATTGTCGCTAATTTTCATTAGTTGTAATTATTAGTTAGTTAGTGTAACTATGCCGAATAAAAAATTTCTCATCGCTTTGGAACGCATATATATATATATATACATATATATGTATTTATCTCCCGTCTTTTTGCCCTCCAGGCAATCGAAAGTTAAAAATAGTCGTCAGGACTACAACGGCTTTTTAGAGTGCACGAGCTCTCAGGAGAAAAAGGAGAAAGATTTCTCTGCATCGTGAGAAAAATTTGGCATTGAAGTAACTTATTCCAAATTAATCAGAAATGCGCCCTTCGATAGATAAAATAAGACATTAAATCTTAAAATTTTGTCTGAAAGCTACAAGTAAAAATTTTTACTACTGACCTCACACATTTCTTTAGCACTGTACGTCTTTTTAAAAATTGCAGAATTGTAATGTTGCTTACGTACTCAATGAGGTATAAGCATTTCACTTTTGCTTTCTCATAGAGAAATCTTTGTCTTGATGCAAACAAAAAAAAATGTAGATTTCATGTAAAAACACTCAGAATGATCCAAAACTTCGAGAAAAGGGATCTAGAAAAAAATGTCCGTATGTACGTGTATCCAACTTTGAAAATTCAAACGCTGATAACTCAAGAACCATTTTAGTTATCTATCTCAAATTTTTGTTATTAAAAAAATATACTTTATCGCATTAATATTTGCAAAATTTGAGATATCAAGCCGAAATTTTGTACTCAAAACAAGGATGCAAAATAGAACCTTGCACATTGCTTCCTCGTTATTTTCCGCTTTTTACAAAGCTTTCTCTATGAGGAAGCCAACATTGATGAATACACTGCCTCAGAGAGGTAGCTTTGTAAAAAAAAAAAAATAATGTGGACGCAAAGTGCAAACTTCTACTTCTTTTTTTTTTATTGAGGTCCCTTCAATTTCAGAATATCGGCAGGTCGAAAATACGTTCCAACGTGACACCCAGAAGTTGGAGAAGGTCGACGGGGTGTCTCCGGTAATCTCTTAGCTGCTCGTGTGATGGAACGACAAAATCAATTGCTGGGCGACGTCCGGCAGCTCTGAGGATACAATAAGACAATTATGCGAAGAGCGGATGGACAAGAAGATAGGGACCGGATTAGACGGTAGCCTCGCGCACGTCTTAAGTTCCAATCAGCCGAGGAAGCGAGGAAGATCGACTTCTTTGGGTATTTATCACGAGTCACTTCGTCCGCATCACAACAGAGCATCTATCTTGGTCCAGAATATCATATATGTACAGATGTATAGATATATATGTGTATTTATGTATGTCGCAGCCTCCTGATCTATGGGTCCAGCGTCTCTTCGTCTCCCGAGACGAAATCTCGGCTCGGACTGCGCGGGTGATGACGCGCAGCGGGGAACTAATGCCCGAGTCGCATTTCTGACTGTCGTGCTTCTGTCCAGAAGCGTCTTCCTCATATCTCCACTGAAAGAGCCGGACGTTAGCTCGTTCTCCTGATCTTCGTCACCGTCGCTACTGATCCGATCGTCGATTGTCAAATCCCAGACGAATATATGTCCAATTCGAATTGAGACCCAAGGGGATCGAGTTCGATCCCATCTGTGGCTTCTTTGAACCTTCGATTCATCTCTTTGTACTTGAAGAAAAATCCAGGCACCTGCGCTTCGTGGAGCTTCATTTTTGTTGGGAAAAATAGTCACTTTATTATCCTACTGAAACGATTTAAATTGTTCTATTTTTTGACTTTAGGTTTCTTCATTTTTAAGTTCTTATTTGAAGCCATTTCACGTATGGGGAATTTTTATTTTTAACTAAAGATTCTAAATCGTGTTATTGACATTGCTATAAAATCAGATTTTCATCGAATTCGTTCATATTATTGTGAATTAGAAGAAGAATTTTTCTAAGATAGGTGTTGAAAAAAAAATTCCTAAAGAATATGATAAGCAACAATAAAAAAGTTCAAGAATTCTTTTTATGTACAGTCCATAGAATTTTATAAATTTTCTGCTCGCCGGTTTTTCACGGAAGTGTAAAAAAGTTTGTTCAAAATCTCTATACACTTCCTATAGCTTTGTTATTTGCAATAGTATGCTTTCGCCATAAAGCAAAAAAAATTTGTTTCATGTTTTTTCGGTGACGATCATCAGATAAATAATTACGGTATCTATCAATGACTATCAGGAATTTATGTTCCTCTCCTTGATCGCGAATGATTGATTTTTTTTCAAAGTTAACTACTGTTTATCTACACGAATAAGCGACGAAATAAAACTTAGGCTGACAGAAATAAAAAGATCGGTAAATGCCGGAAAACTATAAATAATACGCTTAAAGAGGCTGAGCTGGGCGAACAGCGTGAAATTTAACAGCTTTTTGGGGATGATTCGAGAAAAAAGAAATTTACATCGGACGTAAATAACAGGCAAAGGGCAGGATAGAAAAGGGCCCAGAGATTTAGGTGTCGAGAATGAGTGTCCCAAGCGTGTAAAGTGATTCTTTTTGTCAATGGACTCGAGCTAGAGAGCAACTATATAGGAGAGCACGCCCTTAACTGTACAAGGGATAGTCGTAGAACTGCTCGAGTCTCGCACGGACCCGAAGAGACCACCTTGCCTCAAAAAGGATAGCCCACTATTGTCGTTGATTTGTGGTCACTAATTTTGTGGCTGCACGACAGTGCCGACCGCCCCCTTGACGCTCTCTCCCTCGCTTTTACCCCATTAGCTGGCCATTCTTAAAACCACAAGCGAGTTATACACGTTGATGTTTAGCCGCAGTCTATATACCACCCTGCTAGCGCACTTGCGGCTTTATGACGATAGAGTCGAGGTCCTTTGAAATCCGAGACCTCTATAACGAGGGAGGACAACGGGAGGATAAGATATATTTTTTATTCCATCATTTCACTGATTGGTAACCACTCTTCAGCTTTACCGACTTTTCTTACGGGCATTTTTGGGCCTGCTTTTGAAGTGTTCGGAGGCTAAATCAAAATTTCTTTTTACTGTGGTTTTAAAAAAATTAATTTTTTCATTGTTTCTGGTTTCAGAATTCACAGATCATAGGAACATCGGTTTCAACCATTTTTACCATGATTTTGGAAAACGACAATAAATGTATTCGCATTTGTGAAGAATTATTTTTAAAAATTCGGAAATTTGATGACATTTGGAATTTTGTATCATAAAATCTTTTCGTTCTTTTTTTCAAGGATAAGATATGTTTTTTATTCCATCATTTCACTGATTGGTAACCACTCTTCAGCTTTACCGACTTTTCTTACAGGAATTTTTGGGCCTGCTTTTGAAGTGTTTGGAGGCTAAATCAAAATTTTTTTTTTACTGCGGATTTAAAAAAATTAATTTTTTCATTGTTTCTGGTTCCAAAATTCACAGATCATAGGAACATCGGTTTCAACCAATTTTACCATGATTTTGGAAAACGACAATAAATGTATTCGCATTTATGAAGAATTATTTTTGAAAATTCGGAAATTTGATGATATTTGGAATTTTATATCATAAAATCTTTTCGATCTTTTTTTCGAGGATAAGGGAAGGATAAGATATGTTCTTTATGCAACCATTTTACTGATTGGTAACCTCTCTTCAGCTTTACCGACTTTTCTTACGGGAATTTTTGGGCCTGCTTTTGAAGTGTTTGGAGGCTAAAACAAAATTGTTTTTTTTTTTACTATGAATTAAAAAATGTGACTTTTGATTGTTTCTGATTCCAGAATTCACAGATCACAGAAACATCCGCTTCAGCCATTTTTACCATGATTTTAGAAAACTTAGTATAGGTTCACAGCAAATTATCTCGCTTATAACTAAACTTATCTAGAAAATGTAAATGCTCATTTTAATAATTTTGTTAACCATTGAGTTTGAAATTGTTCTTAAATTACTGTGTTTTCTTATCACGTTTGATTGAACCATTAGACCTGGATTAATCTTTATCATCAATTCCTTAGAATTAGATCTCTTTGAAATCCCATGGAAAATACGTCTTAAAAATGCTTATAAAATTTTATCTAGTTACAACTTTTTCTCAATACGAACAGCAATTTCTGGACTCTCGACTAACCGATATTCAATAATTTTCCAAGTCATCTCGTCCAATCCCCAAAGAAAATCGGCATAATACGATCCACGAGTGGTTCCTTTATGTACGTATTTCACGAAAGTACGATATCCTCTTGAGTCGAGTTTGTGCGTCATCCCCCGTCGAGGGGAATCACGCCCCGAGCAACACTAACTTGACTAATCATGTTGTGCCTTCCTAAGAGAACCCAAACCGATCTCGGAACCCCCACAGGTGTTTGTGTAGGATCTTCACTCCAAAAATCCTTGGGTGCACAGTGCCTACATGATTTTTGGGTGACCCCACGATTTTCGTAATAAATCGTCATAACTCAAACGCCAGAATATTCCGAGAAACCTCGAAGCTTCGATCTCTATGGTATATCGAGTGAAGAAGTCAAAGCTGGATCATCTTTTCCCTCTTCTTCGAGTACTATACATATCTGCGACTCTGATCTTCCAGAAAAAATCTTCTGAATGTTCTGCGACTTGATGAGACTGCTTTTCGCGTTGCTGAAGACCGACGTTGACAAAGTACAGGCAATCATTTTTTTTTACTGAAGGAAAATCATTGTAGGCTCCCGTGGATATTTGAATTAGTATTAAATCGGATTTTCTGCACCGATCTTTACGATATTTGATGTCTATTATTGGCTGATACGACTTCTTCAGGGTAAAAAAAAGGAGCGAATTTTTTGAGCCTGTAATAAATTATACATCAATGTTCCAAAAATGCAAAACCTTTAAAATCTAAAACCCGTTACCGATTTTTGTCAAATTTGATATCCAACATTACTGAATATTCGTTCCTATAAAAAAATTGGAGGTGAATAATTAAGATGACGTGAATTGGAGCGACGATATCACACATTCTCAAAATTCAAACATTAAAAATTCTAAAATCTCATCCGATTTATATTTTATCGTATTGAAATTTGGTAAAGTTTTTACAATAAGACTCGATTTTTTGGAAATCTTGAAGAAGAAAAAAAAGTTGGTACTTGAATTTCACCGGAATCGCTCTGTATATCCGTGACTCGTCGCTCTTCGTGTTACCGAAGAGCGACGTTGACAAAGTACCGGGAATAATTTTTTTGTTGCTGAAGGAAAATCATTGCAGCTCTAGAAAAGCCTCTTAGAGGGGAAAGAGGAATCGCATGCGGATATAGGTGTACCCGAGGCGAGCTACGATTAATTCAACCTGTACGTTAAAACACGGGTATATTTTATACCGTATACATATATATATATCTATGCGTACGTGTATCTATAGACACCCGAGGCTACTCGCCCGCACGAGGTATGGAGAAGAGAAGCGATATAACGGTTACCGCCAGTCCGAGTTGGCGCGCGCGAGTTCTCTTTGCTGTTAGCAATGAACGAGTGTACGAACCATCCTGGCCAGCATCTTAGGCCTATATATCGTTTTTCACTCTTTTCTCAACGAATACACTGCGACAGAACAGATCGGCGAAGTTCTCATTTTTTTAAATGCTTGTGTTTAGATGAATTCAAAGCAAACTGTTTGCTCTACTGCATCACATACTCTTTTTTATTGATCATTTGTTGATGATTTTCTCTGCATATGGTAGACCGAAGCATAAATGTTAACTTGCGGTCTGAAAAAAAAGTTTGAAGAATTTGTGAAGAATTTATGAAAAATATTTTTTTTTTCACATTTAAGGTTAAGTATGAGAAGGAGTAGAGATTTTGGATTGGAATTCAATATTGAGACTGAGATTATAATGCAGGAGGCACACACCAAATTTCATTCCGGTTGATACATTTTTTTTAAAGTTATTGTGTGTCCGGACGGCACAGACGGACGGACGGACAGATAGAAAAATAGATAGACAGACAGAAATAAGTTATATGAGTTTTTTTTGGAATCTGGGATACACGAAAAATGTATTTCCATCAAAATCTAAGAGTCGATTTTATTTGGATTGCAATACTTAATTTTTTTACATACTCCGTTTGGGATGAGAATGTAAAAAAGTTGCACTATATTGAACCTTGCATATTGTTTATTTTTTTAAGTTTTTTACGAACCTGTATACAAAAAATATAATCACTGATATATATCCGGATTGATTCAATGAAATCCTTGAGTTGCCAGCTATAAAAAAATATGTATTTAGGAAAATTTCTCCATCTGCATTTCACGTATTTTTTAAATAACGACGTTAATATCATATTAATAAAATATGAATATTCCATAACTATCACAATAAAATCATGAAAATAGAGAAATTTCTCAAAAATACCCAAATTCGAATTTTTCCTGATAATTGGACCTAAATAACATTTCAAATGGCCTTGAGTGAATAAAAAACAAAATGAACCGATCACATTAAAGTATCCACGAGTGAGCAGCTTTGCATATCGAGCCGCTGAATTTATATTTCCCGTGATAAATATCAGCCGGAAATTTAGATGATGCGCAACGCACAGACATTATTACAAAAGTACAATTGAATCGAGACTCGCTGATCCGTGCATCCGGAGCAGTCAAAGCTCTTGCATAGTACTAATGACACAGTATATACATATATAGTATTTTTTTTTTCAAACTCACACACGTGTCAGTGTGTTTCCGCGTAGGTAACAAACGCGCGGGCTTATGGAAACGATGCGTGGGAGACGTTTGACCGTACGATTGGAATCCACGTGTAACGGGAATATCCGTCGATAAGTGAGAGAGAAAAGACGATGAGGGATTATTGCTCGAGCGAGTTGACGAGGCTGGCATTTTGACACCTTTCTTTTTTTTTTCGTCAAGCTGTATCGACGCAGTATTTTCTCAATTAAATGTTTTTAACATTCGAATAAACACGCTGAACCCGCGATTCTTAGGGGCAATCGAATACATGTTTACACACACGTGTGTATATTTATCTATAAGTATTTATGAGTCATTCCATATCAATTCAACGACGTTGCGACGATTTTTTAGTTCCTCGATTTTTTTTTTTTTTTCACTATGATTTCATAGATGCAAAAAGAAGTCTTTAGCTACATTTTTAACTTTTTATCTCGACCCTTTTCGGGGTTATCGATTTTTGCTCAGAAAATGTATATGTTTGGCCATGATTATAATAATCTTGCTTTATGGGAGGTCATTTAAAAAAAATTTCAACGCTCTTTCTGTGAAAAATGTAGAAACTTTAAAAAAATGAAATGCTTCTTCGGCCATTTTTAGTCGAAAATTTTTTTCTGCAATGGGACACTTTTGATTTTTCGAAAAAATTCACAAAACTCTACGTTAAAAAATGAAAATTTTGAGCCATAGTCCAACACGAGCTTTCAATAACTTCTAGTAAAAAAAAAATTCAAATTTTGTTTTTCTGTAATTTTAATTTATTTTCCTTCTAAGATCACGTAATTTTTGGAAATAGTCTCAAAATACATACCATTAGTCCAACCAAGTATTCTCAGTGAAAAATATTATTTTACACGAAAATATGTGACTTAAGTACTTTTTCGCAATTTGTTGGTTTTTTTTTAGATGACAATTCAAATATATCGACCGTTACATCGTATAATAAGGACACGAAAAAGATGGCATATAGATATGATAGATATATACGCGAGCAATCGGTATTGGAATTCTGATGATCATTCGCAGGAGGGAGAAAGACGTAGACTCGTTGGAGGTCGAATATAGGCAGGCGCACGGGAGGAGAGAAGCCAAGCGATATATACACACTGAGGAGGCGCGGAGAGTGTGAAAAGTGGACGACATGGTGAACGCTCGAAAGGTCGCGACGTTCGAGCGTACGGCTAATACCTGTGCTGCTGTGAAAACCACATCGGTCTTTCGCCGATGCACGTTTGCAGTTTACCACGATATACGATATATCAAGGGAACTCTTAATAAGCATTGGCCAATTTTTCAAAGAATTATTAGCAATGCCATTTATCAAATTCGGGATTATTGTTAGTGTTTATCTCTGGCGCGCTGAAATTACATGAAAACTAATGATCTTACTGTTCACTGTTAATAGTAACCGTTATTACTAACGGTTATTAATTGTATTAATTTTTATCAATCTATGGTAATTTTTATGAATTTTATTAATCTTTGGTTCCTCGTAGAAAAAGGTTTGTCTTCTCGAAAAAAAATTCGTAATGATCGAAATCACGTGATCTGAGCTTTGGGATTAAATTTGGGCCAAATCGGTAGAGCGTTTCGGTTTTTATGAGATTTGGAAATTTTTGGAAAAATTTCGTTTTGCTCTCATTGAAGTATAATTGCCGCAAATGGATCAAAATTTTTTACGCAGGAAGAATAACATTTTTTCCTGCTACGTACCAAATTTAATGATGATCGGTACAGCGGTTCGGGTTACACGCAATTTTGAATTTTTTTGGAAAATTTTTATTTTCGACAAGTTGTTATCAAATTTTATTTCTTGATGACTCAAATTTCTATAATTATTCAATTGTAAATATATTGTAAATATATATTTTACTCTTCGGTAATTTTTCTTTTTTCGTTATCAGAACGATAGTTCAATCAAATTCAAAATCATTTTGCAGAATGGGATCACGAATTTTAGTAATCACTGCTGAATTTCGCGTAGCTACAACACTAGTTACACTAATTACCAGTGTTTATGCGATTGTTATCCATATAATTGAGTCCGAATAATTAGTTAAAACTGGAGTAAATGTCATTCGTGCAAAAAGGGCATTAAAAAATAATACCAGCAATTAATCAAATTAATTTCTCCGTCATTTTCTTCCCCACAAATTAGCAATTGGATAAAAAATTTCCACAATTACAAAAGCTTAAGTAAAAATTTAATTTTCATTACGCCTATAACTATGTACATATCCTATCAGCGATGATCGCATCTCCTAATTAAATACTTGGCTTAATCCCTATTAACAACAATTTCATAAAAACCGCATCGAATATCGAACAATTTTTTCGCTCTGCAGCGACACGACAGCATTTACAGAATTCCTGGAAATTTAATTTTCGTTCCAACTTGAAATACGTATATTTGCCATCGGTAATAATCGCGTACACTAATTGAATAGTTGAGTTAATGCGAATCAATAAAACTTTTATATAAACTTGGTCAAAAATTCTTTAGGCTTTGCAGAATGAGTATTTATAGAATTAAAAGACAGCTCTTCATTAGCACGTTAATGAGATATGTACCTGCGATTGGCAAGAGGCTCGAAAAATGCTGCGAAACGGCTCGTGCCGTCGATTTACCAAAAATTCCATGGAGCGCCGGAAGGTCGAGCTGTTGCGGCGTATAATTTGCGTTTAGCGAGGGAGATACGAGAGGATGTTAGTTCCCTTGAGAAGGAAAATACGAAACGTGCTTGGCTCCTATATGAATACGTTATATGCAGGTATAGAGAGAAGTTAATGAGCGAAGGATGCTGCGATGATGGTACGTCGACGTCGTAGCGGGTGTAAAAGGGACCGAGAGGGAATCGCACATTTAAAGTTGTCGGGGAGTTTACGGAGCGCGCGGAGAAGCCGAGAGCCCGCGCTCACATCACATTCTAGGCTATTCCGCATTCTGTTCTCCCACTCCGGTGGTTAGTTACTCTCCGGTGTGTGGAGCGCGCGGCGCTCTCGCATCTAGAGCCGTACAAGAGGCCGAGCTGCGCGCACTGGCTCACATCCATACGCCCGTTCGCTTAGAAAACGTATATTACTGTACGACGAGGTGAACAGTTGGGATTTATGCGCGTGAGACTGAGACACGCGACTCTCTTCCCTGCTGCAGCTTGCACACCATTGCTACCACGGGCGTGTGCGCTCCACGGGCCCGCGCAGAGTCGCAGCACCGGAGGAAGGTGCATATGCTCTTGTCGATATGCTAGCAACACTCCTCGACCATTTTTCAGGCTACCATCCACTCCATCGTGTTGCATTGGGCCAGTGCACCACGTGGACTGCTGTGGGAGACTGATGTACCAGTTTTTGACCGCTGGTGAAACTTTTTTTTTTTTGGCACTGAATAAAAAAGGTGACGATTGAAATTGCCGTTTTTTAGTTAGGTATGAAAAAAATTGGATGTGTATGCGTGATGCTGCGGTTTGGACTGTTTATATGCTTTTTTGCACTAGTGCATGAAAACGCACTTTGGCGAATTAGTGCATGAAAACGAACTTTTTCGCACTGGTGCATGAAAACAAACTTTTTGGCACTAGTGCGTGAAAAACGAACTTTTTGGCACCAGTGCATGGAAACGAACTTTTTTGCACTGGTGCATGAAAACGAACTTTTTCGCACTAGTGCATGAAAACGCACTTTTACGAATTAGTGCATGAAAACTACTACTCGAACAATTCAATATCACGTAAAATTCGAACCATTTTACCGATCATTACCAAATTTGATACAAAGTAGGGCTTAATGTTATGTTTCCTATAATAAATCGTGTAGTAAATTTAAGTCGATTCGTTCGAATTTCACCTGAATTAGAGCGAAATTGAATTTTTCCGAAAATTTAAAAATCTTGTAAAAACCGAACAACTTTACCGATTTCGCCCAAATTCTATCCCAAAGGTCGCATAACTTTTTTCAATTTTAGGCCGAAGTTTCAGCCCGATAGCTAAAAATCCCTTCGAGCTAGAGCGTTTACATACATTTTTCAAAATTTTTACATTCTTAAGAAAATTAAATGCGTCACACGATTTTTATAAAAATTTATACCAATTAAAGATTAGTCAGTACTGTTAGTATATGTTGTTTAAATTTGAGCGAATTCGTTCGAATAGTTAACAAGTTACGATCATAAACGTAAAATGAAAAACTATGATCCAAAACGTCAATAAAAGAATTTAATAAAAAATTCTCATATATTTTTATTGAAGATTCAAACAGTCTCCTAGCTTTAATCACAATTTACAAAGACTTTAAATATCTTTAGCCATTATTAATTGAATATATGTAATGCTGCCATAAATTTCAGAGTTCATAAATACGAATATCCAGCGGTTCAATAACTGAATCGTAAATTATTTCCTCTGTTAAAATGATTGAGAATTTTATATAGCTTCTGCACGACGATTTAACTGATTCGATATCTTCATGGGAAGAACTCCCACCGTTCTCGGCAGTCCTCTTAAGTGATATCTTGTATTACACTGCGTTAAGTTTGTGTTTGTCTCTCGCTATCCACACTTCGTCTCAATCTATCGTATCCCTCGTGTGTAACAAAGGGTGATCATTAAAACGTCGATCAATACACGATAGTCCATTAAGTGCGGCAGACAGAGAAATCGAAAGAGAGAGAGAGAGAGAAGAACAGAGCGATTGATGGATTGCAAAACATGCAGAAATCAGCTTCCATGAAATATCCTTACGCACGACAATCTCGACAATCAACTCTCGACGCGCGGCGCTCTATCTCCGTCTCTATCGTTCCTTGTTATTCCAATCGCTGCGCGCTGAATTACATATTCAGCAAATGGGATAAATATACAGTCGCGTGGGAGGTTTGCCTTGCACCCGTAAGTGCATAACCAGATCTAGTCTTACAATTTCAATCGTATCGCTTATAGCGTTCGTTTTGCAAAGTTGTTTCTCAAGTTCGAGTGATACGAGAATTTTACATAGTGGAGTAGGAAGATTTCGAGACGTTTATAAGATTTACTGTGATTAAGTCTGAGAATAAAAAATTGGAAAAATTAATTCGATTACTGATATTGATTAACGAATAAAATAATTAAAACGGTAAATTCAATTATTGTAGTAATCACAGGATCAATTATCCTGCAATTAATATCAGTTTGATGGACAAGTTGAAGTAGTAATCATTTAAATTATCGATTTCAGGAGTTATTAAATTTTCACGCATCGTATAAATTATTTATTGGGTTATTTCATCGATCAAAAAATGATATTGTCTTCGATTTTTTTTTCCTAATTATTATCTCTCAAGTTCTAAAGATACGAGGATTTAACATCGTGGAGTTGAAGGATTTTGCTGACTCTTACGAGATTTACTGTGATTAAGCTCGGGACGAAGTTGGACAAATTAATTTGATTACTGACATTGATTAATGAATAAAATAATTTCAACGGTAAATTCAATTATTGCAGTAATCACAGGATCAATCACTTTGCGATGGATATCAGATTAATGCATCAGTTGAATGAGAAATCAATGAAATTGTTGATCCGAGGGGTTATTAAATATTCACGTAATATATCAATGATTTATTAGATTATTTCATCAATCAACAAATAAGATATTCTGTTATTTATTAAATGTATTTATGCTGAGGTTCTACAAGATGATTTTTCTCCTGCTGAACTGTCCCCAAGAGAATTCTTCAGGCAGTAATGACAAGGATTCAATATGAAGAATACAAAAATGTTAAATTAATACATAACTCAATTTATTACCGTTACCAATAAATTTATAATGTATCTCGCTAATTTCAAATAACTCTGAAGAACCATAAAGTTTGTTGATAGAGAAACTTCCTCGGAGTATCAATTAATTCTGTAATTAATTCCTCCGCACATGAGAATAATTTTTCTACTGCTGTGATTTCTCGATGAATATGTGCTACATTCACGATTGACCTTCTACAGAAAAATCCAGTTCATACAAAACTGGTAGCTGATAATTAAGTTCAAATAATGTACGAAATATAATTGCTTATAGTACTAAAAAAAAATCATGACAAATCCTCGTATGTACAATTCTCTCTATGGACCAAAAAAGTGTGATGATAAATTTTTTTTCCGGACGAAATAATTTTTAATTGTTCCTTGAAACCATTGCCACAATTTCACCGTCGATTGGTGGTATATTTGTCGTTTGCCAATAAATAAAATGCGGTAGAGAGAAGTATAAATGTCTCGACGTACAAATTTTAGCCTCGCTGAAGAAGTACATAACGAAGGGTAATTTAATGGAAAGTAGAGTTCAACAAAGAGTCTTTGGCTAATGCTGGGGCATGCAATGCATCCTGCTGCACCGATTGTCCTTGCGGGAGAGCGAAGCGCATGCAGCTCGGTATATAATACATAGGTGAGATTGCGGAGAGTGCGCGAGGCGCGCACCGACCTGATCTCGATTTACATTTGCCGCGGTAATGGCATCGACGACGACTTGATTTATTAACTCGGTATTGGCTTGCCTTGTGCCACGGCTGACAAGTATAGCCCAGCGGTGCGAAGCTTGTGCATCGCGAGAACGTGGTACACACGAGAGGAAAAATCTCGGCAAATGTTGCGCGCCTCGATTCGGGGATAGAGACGCTCCGTGTGGCACTCTGCGACACGAATGACCCCGTTACTTGTTATTTCACCTATCATTCGTCTCTAATCGAGCCTCCTGCGCCCGTAGAACAAAGCCTCAAGCGCCTATACAGCTCTGAAATATCGATGACTTTTCCAACTCTGCCGCGAAGAATTGAATTGCGTCATCCATCTATCTTCGCACGTAGAGAAGAACATGGGGCGAAACGGAACATCTAGGCGAAAAATATGTCGTTGCAACACATGCACAAAAAGTCTCGCTTTTCGTGCGTGCAGCGCGTGGCAAAAGTGCCGCTTTGTGGTTATGTATTTTTTTTTAAAGTACTGTATGCGTAATGCTGCGTTTTCTACTTTTTCAAGGGCTTTTTTTCACACTAGTGCATAAAAGCTACTGTTCTCACACCAGTGCATAAGTGCAACTTTTTTTCACACTGGTGCATAAAAACTACTTTTTTCGCCCTTATGCATAAAAACTACTTTTTTCGCCCTTGTGCATAAAAACTACTTTTTTCGCCCTTGTGCATAAAAACTACTTTTTTTGCCTTTGTGCATAAAACTACTTTTTTTCGCCCTTGTGCATAAAAACTACTTTTTTCGCCTTTGTGCACAAAAACTACTTTTTGTCGCACTTGTGCATAATAGTTACGTTTTTCGCACTAGTGCATAAAAGCTACTTTTTTCGCACTGGTGCGGAAAATTTGGGAAATTTACCCCATCCTAGATTTTTAAATTCAAAGGCTTTATCGCTTCGAACACGGAAAATGGTTTCCAAAACAGCGTATAAATGGAAGTAACGAAATACACTTTTAATAATAAAGTCGGATCCGTTTTGCGCGATTAAGTCGTCTCGAATGACTGTTCCATTTTGCCACGTGTTTCTCTATATGTATAGACGTCCGACATGACAGCGCATGAGGATAGCGCAACGCGGAGACTACGATGACGACCACGCGGTGGACTCTCCACACGACACCTCGTTTGCCTCCTCTCGGCTGCTGATAAGATCCGGCGGAACTTGAGGATAATCTGTACAAACATGCCAGGAGTGAGAGAGCAGGTATAACGGAGCTCAAACATTCTAATCTCAATGTGACATTGAATGCTATGGACTGCGTAAGTATCACACTTTACCCTTTGAAGGCTGGCGATGCTATTCGCTCGAACGTCATTGACGTTATGGTCTTTTTTTTTTGTTCGACTCGGTTGACTTATAAGTAATTTCCTGCTATATTAATTTCCCTAGTAAGAAAGAAACTTTTTTTTTTTAGGAAATGACTCTGAAATTGTCACGTTACATTTTTAATTCCGTTTAAAAAAAATATGTGCCTCGAAATTTCGGTTTTGTTTGTTTATAGATAACGGTTTGGTATCATAAAATTTTCTATAATCGCAAGATACGCTGCGAAATACATTTACGACATTTCAATTCTATGGCATTTTTAAAAATTAATAGTAGAAGCATAAGCTAATTGAGTATATCTACTCAAATGCACATAAAATAAAGGTAAAACCGTAGCGCATTAAATCGGGTAGAATTTATGGCAGGATGCCGGCTATTTATCTTGTAGATCACCGGTCAGTAGATGTATATCTCCGCGTGGAGAATGAATAAATAAATAAACAAACAACAAAAATGAATAAAATAATCGATAAATCCTCGTCTTGTAATATAAATTGTAAATTGATAAATACTGTTTTTTTGAAGGTCTCCGAATGTTTCGGGAAAGATAAACCTGTTATTGGTAAATCTGCATTTTATTTTCGTAACAGTGAAAGCGTTTTTGAGATATCGTTGTATTTATTAAATAATTAATAATGTACATTGGAAGAAACGAGGTCCATCGACCCTCGCGGAATTCGCGCAATATTATATTTGGCCTTATGATATTGGAATGTAAGCATTGATTACGATCAATTGCCGTGGCAGCAGCAGCAGCAGCAGCAGCAGCTAAACCGGCGGCAAGAACGGGCGCAGGAGCAGAGCCTGCTATCGGTACAAAGGCTTCGCAACTGCGATGATGCTGCGAACGCTCGATCTCCGCGACTGCCTCGGCTTATTCGCCTAACAATATAAGTAGGTCCTCTATAATCGATCGCCGATCATAAAACCCACGCGATCCCCTCTCGCTCTCTGTCCTCTCGCGCTCCGTGAGGCATATCTTCGTTGTGCCGTGACTCCCGGATGAATAAGAAGCAGCAGAAGGTAGCATACAAACGTGAGGCGAATTGAGACTGAATTGCACATACATCCGCGAGGCCCAACGAGCAGAGATGTCAGCTGTTTCTTACTTTTAAACACACACATTTTCAAAAAAAATTCCCATAATTTGTTTACTATTAATCGCTACAACGTTATATAACTTAATCTTTTGTAAAAACTTTATATAAATTTTTTTTAGAAATTGTTGGCAATAAATTTTACGAAAAAAATTATAAAAAGTATCTGTATCGAACATAAGTAACGATAGCTGCTTTCATTGTTACTTGCTACTCGGTACATTAAATTTTTTTTTTCATTAATCAATTTTAATTATGATTAAAAGTCTTGGCAAAGCGATGGGGGGAGAGGAGCCATCATTGGGAGCCATCATTGGGAGCCATCATTGGAAGACATGCTCTCTATATGCTATCACTGTAGAGTATCTAATTTTATTTATTTGTTTATTTATTTATGTTTTTAAAAAAACGTCATTATTTATATATTTTGAGAATTATTCTGGTCTCGTATTTTCGTTTCACAAATTGTAACTATATGTAACAAGAGAAAATCTGTTAAGAATGAATGAATTACAAATTAAATGCATTGCCATAAATGTGTTTTAAGAATTTTATGTAAAGCTACGTTTACAAAAGATTTAATAATAAGCAAATTGTAGGGTAAATAAAAAACGTGAGGCGAATTGAGACTGAATTGCACATACATCCGCGAGGCCCAACGAGCAGAGATGTCAGCTGTTCCTTACTTTTAAACACACACATTTTCAAAAAAAATTCCCATAATTTGTTTACTATTAATCGCTACAACGTTATATAACTTAATCTTTTGTAAAAACTTTATATAAAATTTGTTTAGAAATTGTTGGCAATAAATTTTACGAAAAAAATTATAAAAAGTATCTGTATCGAACATAAGTAACGACAGCTGCTTTCATTGTTACTTTTTACTCGGTACATTAAAAATTTTTTTTCATTAATCAATTTTAATTATGATTAAAAGTCTTGGCAAAGCGATGGGGGGAGGGGAGCCATCATTGGGAGCCATCATTGGGAGCCATCATTGGAAGACATGCTCTCCATATGCTATCACTGTAGAGTATCTAATTTTATTTATTTGTTTATTTATTTATGTTTTTAAAAAAACGTCATTATTTATATATTTTAAGAATTAATCTGGTCTCGTATTTTCGTTTCACAAATTGTAACAATATGTAACAAGAGAAAATCTGTTAAGAATGAATGAATTACAAATTCAATTCATTGCCAAAAATGTGTTTGAAGAATTTTATGTAAAGCTACGTTTATAAAAGGTTTAATAATAAGCAAATTGTAGGATAAATAAAAAAAAGGGGACACGGATAGTTAACACACAATGTCAGTCAATGTTAATGCCTACAAAATTCAGATAAATCCATATAATCCCCTAAATCTTCGTCACAATATCTCAAACAATTTTTGTATTACCTGTACTTGCCATTCTTCAGAAACCAAACATAAAGTAGCATTAAAAAAAAAAACGTGAGCCGAATTGAAACTGAAATCGAATCGAGTAAATTGAAAAGGGTTCGATGAGATGCTGTTATTCGGTAGTGGATACATTATTCGAATGGGCTCAACCCTCTCTCCCTCTCTCTCTCTCTCTCAGCAATCTATCCAGAAGTCGCGAATACCGTCATCGCAAAAAAAAAGTGCAGATATTATTCTTATCGCGGCAGTTCGCTGGCGAAACCTCATCGATCACGAGTCTCTCTCGAATAATACGTGCGAAGGCCAGGCAAATAGTATACTATTTATACAATACATATCCAGCATAGAACCGCGGACGTGGAATGCCAAAAAAAAATAAAAAATAAAAAGGAAAAGAAAACTTGTATATATAAAAAGATTTTGTGGAATATTTCGCTGTCACGAGTACACACTCGGTTCGAACTTCTGTTTGCACTTCAGGTGCAGTTCTCACACTCCGATAAAGAGAACTCTATCGCTTTTTTTTTGCCGTAATGTGTCTGCGCCAAGGATCGAACTACTCTGCGTAGTATTTAATGCTTATTGCATAGAATCAGTGGCTAAACGACGGAGTACAATATGTATTGTCTTCCCCGAGCGATAATGCATTAAAGCGTTACAGTTTCCACGCGAAACCAATGCATATATTATAGAAAATATAATATATACAATCTACCATCCTGGAACTTAGGAATATGGTATATTCGCGATTTCCGGTTAATCCGAGAATTCCTCGGAAAGCACTCGACGGTGAGAGTCGTACAGGTTGCTCTTACGAGGTACAAGCCACTCAGAAGTTGTTGTATATTGCATATCGTTGCAAATATACCGTCGTCCTGGGAATGCAGAGGTCACGAGAATTTCTACAGACATTGGCTGCACTAACTGATGAAGAAAATCTTGCTAATTTATCCGGTGGAGCTCTTTCATCCCCACAGGATTCAAATGCCACACGGAGAAAGCTTTTCTCTTTGAGACGTCTTTCTTTGAGAGCTGATTTTTTTATCCAAAATTCTGACGTTGGAATGGCTTGGATTTTACTTTTGTGTAAAAAAGGGTTCAATCATTAATGTTTTGTTCTCCGTTTATTTTCTTAAGGGAACCGAGTCACCTAAAAATATTGATAAGAATAAAATTCTGCAAGTGATATACAACATTTTTTTAAAATGTTACATTAAAATCATATCAACTACATAACAAGCGTTATCATTCTGTAATCTATTAAAGATATGCAGCAGAATGGTGTGGGATAAAAAGTACCATTTTCAGTTTCCATACAGAAGTGGTGAAAAATTGGAGTGTGCGATGGCTTATTTTATCTGTGGAAGAGTGCATTTTGGATTGAATATAAGAATTTTTATTTTGAATGGGTAAATAAATCTTTCTCCACGAAAAAATTACTAAGAAATTGGTAACGGTGAATTCAATGTTCACTAATTCTTGTAATCAATCCAGAATGCACTCTTCGGGAGATTAGAAAAATCATTCAAAGAATTTTTTTCTTTTGATTTTTCTTACATTACTGGGACTCCTTAAAGTGGTGCAAAGAGGACGTCGGTAAAAAATTGCAGAATTATACTGCCTATTATATACTCGATTGAATTTTTTTCTTTTCACTTTCTCACGTTATTGGGACCCCTTCAATCGGTGCGAAAAAAATATGTCGGTCAAAATTTGCAGCATTATACTATTATCCACTTGATAAGGATCAAATGTAACATAATATAATTTTTTCTTTTGACATTATAATAATTTTTTCTTTTGACTTTTTTTAAGTGACTTCGACGCCGTATCGCGATGCGAAAAAGGACGTTTTACGCATCCAACATAAATCCCCCATTCTCGCACATGGGGAATGGAGAAGGGAGAAGAATGTTGTACAATACTCAATGGAAAAAAAGTGTTAAATTGGCCTTCGGCTAGTTCTGCGAAGTCGGACTCGCCAGAAAAAGTTTTACCGCACTTGTATCATAATATACCATTTTTTATTGATTTAAATTTGATACTTTTAGCGGGTATTAATAGTCATTTGTATATTCTTCCGATTCGAGCTTCTGTATGATCTGAAAATCTGCCAGAAAAAGTTTTACCGCACTTGTATCGCAATATACTGTTTTTTCAATTGATGTAAATTTGATACTTTTTAGCGGGTATTAATAGTCATTGGTATATTCTTCCGATTCGAGCTTCTGTGTGATCTGTCGAAGGTGCGGGGAGAGGGGATGAGAGCAATATAACTATAGTGTAACGAATGCGCTCAGTCACGTTAGAAAGTCGCAGGCGGTGGCGGCGGGATCGGTGCTCGATCCACCGCGTGCACTCCAACGGCAACAACAGCATTGCTCCACTCCGAGAGCTCGAGCTCGAGCAGCAGCAACAGCAGCGGCAGCAAACTCGACGCTCATGATCCCGCGCGACGAGGTTTGCCGGTTGCACACGCCGAGAGCTCGCGCTCGCAGATACCAATCTTGTTTCTTGACCTATATCCGCGTTTGCATCCTTGCGCAACGGCTTTGAAAGGCGTCTTCGAAAATCCACTACTATCCAAGACAAAAGTCCTTATTCCACTCCTGCGATCACTCCGCAATTATCTGCGTTAATTTTTTTTTTAATTTCGAATGATTTTGCTTCCTCATGAGAAAAGCTTTGTTTTTTGTAAATGAAAAAAAATCCGGTTCTTATGTGAGAAGATTGTTGTTGAAGATCCTTTAGCCGCTTATGAAGAGTGTTTTGTGTGAGATGCTTCGGCGAATTACGGCTTGTAAATAATGTAAAATATATAAATAATATTTATATATTTTTTATACACAATATTATTTGTGAAATTTTTTTTTGTACAGAATTTCAAAGCAATAAAAACTTTCTGAAGAGGCCCTGATCAGGGCGAAATGTTAAAACATTGAACGAACATTATTTACTTATGTGAGAATACTCAAAATGGTCTAAATCATCGAGAAAAGTGGTTTAGAAAAATCCAAAACGCCGTTTCTCAAAATCGGTTGCGACAATCGAGCTGAAATTTAGTACATCGGTAAAGCACCAACGTTCCTTTTTGTGTATGAATTTTTTTTTTTAATTGAAGTATTTTTTCAGGTTTTATAGGGCTTTTAAATTTTCAAAAAATGTTTGTATGTTCTCTAGGTGCCGCAATTTTTTAGCTAATAATTTATGCTGTAACAGTAAATTTTATTATATATATTATATTTACTTGCAGAGCAATTTATTTGCTTTAGCAGTTAAGTGCATTTTTCCTGTCAGAAAGCGAATTGTTGAAGTGACCCTTTTGCAATATTGGGACAACCTAAATAACCTTTAGATCCAAAGAACGAGATCAGCATTATTTGTTTCCACAGCAAATGCTTCTCTGTTAATACTGCAAAATAATTGCCACACAAAAAAAAAAACAAATGGTTGGTAGCAAAAACTGCCTACCAAATATACTTTCGCTGTTTCACTGATATAACTTTTCTCCGTACAGACATCAAGAGCCTAGCGTTCGATTTCTGCAGCTCGGAGCAGCAGCCAATTGAATATAAATGTTGTTTTAAGCTTGAAGTACTGTTCTGATGATAATAAATTATTATTATTCAGTGTACTACACTATCAAGTGGAGTCAGAAAAATTGTATTAGGCCTGGCAGTTCATAAGTGACAAATATTGATTGATATTAAAAGTGAATAGTTTTATATTTACTGGACATTAGTAAAAAATTTAATTGTTTTTTTGTGTTCTATTTTATTTTTTACATAAATGTGAAACGTCTAAAACAGAAGAAATTATTCTGGACATTTGGAAAACACATTTATTTGATTTTTCACTTCACTATAGCTTTTATTTTATTTCCGATTAATTTTCAGGAATTCAACAGACTTTTTTATATCTGCGGTTTTTGTGGTGAGCTCGTTAATGATATAGTATATCATTGGCGTGATCGGTAGTGGATATATTACTAATGAAAAGCAATCTACTGGGCCACGCTGGACTCCAGATCACGCGAGTTTGTCGAAAAACTTTCTCACTCGTGAATGAAATGTATCTGGTGGAGGAATCTTGATCGACTGTCACTTCGAGGTCTGGGGAACGCTCGGGAGAATTCTGGCCGCCGACCAGATGAAAGGACGACGAGAAAATAAACCGAGGAGCGAAAAATACGAAAAACGCCACTTTTCAATTTTGTTCCCACACTTTTTTCTGAACGATATATAATTTTTCTAGATTATATATAATATGGAAATTTTCCAAATGGTATATAATTCAGAGAAAGGATCGCGAATAAATTAGAAGATATATAATAAAATGTATAGCATGATAAATTGACTTATCGAAATGGCAAACTTCTCCACTAATTTAACGCTGCAACGTTGTAATACAGTGGTAAAATCAAACATTAAAGTAATGACAATTTGCATCGTAGTATCTGAACTACAACTACTTCGTATCATTGAATATACATACAGGACTGGCTCAACAATTTAATCCCCATAAATTGCGTTATTGAAAAGCGCAATAAAATAACCTATTATACATGGACGATTCTCAAATGGCACTAGAGACACGTGCATTAGAATTTCCATACTCACGTACTCAATAAACACGAAGCGTATAAAAAAAGCGAGCTCACGTTAGCTTAGTAAACGTTTATTAAACGTTTATGAATGTATTATACGTCTTATAGAGGGTAATTTGTCCTTTCTTTTAACGCGGTATCGTGTTTATTGGCTCGGCGATTGGCAGCGGACTGCAGAAAGAGGCTATTTTACAAGTCACTGCGGTCTGCAACGAGATTATTATTTATTTAAAATTTTTCAACTGTATAAGTTGAGATAAATCCTTTTCTACGTAGAAGAGTGATTATAACTGGGCGCCAGCGGGGATTACTAGTTGCTTGCTCTTGTGGAAGAGGTTCCGCAGTTCAGAGAGAAAAAGAGAGGCAGATGGAGAGGGTTACACGTATGGAATACTGTAAGTCAGCGTATATAGAAGGCATTCCCCTTCAATTCAGCCGCTTCTTACTGGCCAGCTCTGATTTTTTCAAATAATTACAATCAAGCACAATATAATTGTAATTATTCATATCTAGAATATATTTCATGCTACGTTTTGTCCCAAGATATAAATGATTAGAAAAAAAAAAATTGCATCTTCTAAATTTGTGGATAAGCACAAAACCGACTCTCGAATGATATAGTAAAATCAGGCTTATTATTAGAAATATCGAAGAGGATCTGATAAGAATAAAGTTGACGTGATATTCAAAACTTTCTACAAATTATGTAAAATTAAAAGATGGACAGAGTCATTATTTCTCGACAAGTGTGATACGTAATTCTGTCAAGAATTACTTATCACACTTGTGTATCAAATTTCATACCAATATCTCAAAAATTACGGCCACGATCGTTCTATCAAAATCTGAAAATACGCCCACACATTATACACAAATCGCTTTCTCGCTTACAGACTTTTCAGCACCTTCAGATGAAATTGTGGAAAAAAACGTTCCACGCAAACAAAGCCTACAATTTCTCTTAGTGTTCTTTACAGGGAAGCAAAAAGTTACCTCCCAATTTTATAGGAAAAGCTCAAAACGCACTCTCAAGTGGTGTAGTAAAATAGAGCGTATGATTGTAAATATCGGAGAGGGCCCGAAAAAAAAGTGGTTGAATTGACGGAGAATGGCTCATAGGCAGAGTGTAAGCCGCTGGAGCGTTTTCGTTGGGCGGAGGCTGTGCTCCTGGCCTGGCGCTGCGCGGTACTCTCGAGGCGGCCGGCGCTTTCCTTCCGAGAGTACCGTTACGTAGGTAGGTGCTCAGTCGCTGCGGTGGCCGCTCGTCCCGTTCCCCGTGAACCCCGCAGTCCTCCGCAAACGGAGAGAAGAACCCCAGAGGTCCAGGGGCCCCTGACCACGGGCCTCCAGGCTCTGGGGCGAACCTTGAGCACGCGCCGTTCAGCAGCATCGCCACGATCAACGCGGCAGAAGCACCGGAGAACGGAGAGCAGAGCAGCAGCGTTCCATGCCCTTACTCCATATCGCTGGACCGAGCGCTCACTCTCGTTTTAATCGTTCCGCAGTTTCGCCAAATGTACACTGTAAAAAAAGTTCCTTTTTTTTACCATACAAATGGATATGAATTTTGTAAAACTCGGCATAGAAATTCATCGAAATTAATACGTTCCCATATTGGATACACTGTTAAAAAATATACTAGAAGTTTTTATGCAACAAATCGTCAATTAAATTTAATCACAATTGTCGTATACAATTTATGTAAATTTGTAGTAAAATTACAGCGGATTATGAAAATTAATGGACTTTCACATTGAATTTAATGTACATTATTGAAATTGCTGTAACATACTTTTGTTTTTGTATCCGACTTGTATAGAAAATTTATTATACCAGTTTATTTAAACTTCCTGTACCGATATATTATATTTTGAGTAGATTTTTTTTACAGTGTAGGGATCAAAGTAGTGAATGACCAAAATAGCGAATGGCTAAAATATCGAATTCAAAAATAAGGAACGTCTGTATGTAGAATGTCCGTAATTATGAAATTCGCTTTTTCAGCAATTCGCTATTTTGGTCATTCGCTATTTTGAATGCATTTTAATATGATGAAGGTCGAAATAGGGAATGGTCAAAAAAGCAAATTGATGTTTCAATACTTAAACAAAAACTTCTAATCCGTCATCTATATCATTTTACGTTTTACAGAATTTCCAGGATTATCCATAATATCTACAGAAAAGTTAACAAACCGAATAACTAACATTCTATAAAAACACTGATAAACTATTCCAATTATTTTGTCAATTAAAAAGAAAAGTTTATACAGGAAAAAATAATTAATCGTTGGTTTTTAGTCGTCAGATTGTGTATATATTATCATGAGCTCCGTTCGCATTGAGTCATTAAAATTTTGATTCATGGGTTTCAGATGATTTGATATAAGGGACATTTGCTTCATTGCTTACCGGTTAATCGAGTTAACCGAGAAGAGCGTGAGTATATCTCGAGTATCTTGTACTTATGTGCCTTTACTTTATACGATTGGCCGCGTGATCGGTTCTAATTGATCGATCTCGTCGAGTCGAAGAACGTGAGAACCGTCACCTGGATTAACCGGTGTGTTCCCTCGCGGCCACCGGTCGCTACCGCAAAGCGCCTTCCTTCAATCTCCAACGACGCCTCGCGTTTCCTTCCACTTCTTTTACTCAAATACTCTGAGCGTGTCTATGTAACAGTCATTAACTCATTAAGCAAAGCACTCGACGAACTTGTAACAGAATGCTTGAAAAAAAAAGTTCACACGTTCGTTATAAAGTAATCCAAATGTCCTTGAAAGTCTTTAACATACTTGACTTTCACAGAGAAACAACAACAAAAAAGATCCTTCGTGTTGAAAAGCAAAAGTTACCTGCATATTTATATTATCGTTGACTCGAAATTCATGTTACAAGAAATTGTAATTTTATTACTTCCAAAGTAAATCTATTCCCTTGGTTTTGTTTATTAATAACAGTATATTCATAATTTTGTTAATATATCCTGTGACATTGGTGAGCATATGAAATTTTGGTAAAAAAATTAATAATCACTTAATCCGTAAAAAGTCATGTTAATAACGACAGAAATAGAGTTAATGGCAAAATAATTGAGCTTCACTTTTTCCATTGATTAAGCATAGCATTCGACGGAATTGTAACAGAAAAAGTTTTAAAAAATAGTTACACATTCGTAACGTAGTAATCAAAATGTCCTTGAAAGTGGTTAACATACGAGACTATTGTATACGAATGAAAAAAGTAAACGTTACCTGCATAGCTACATCATCATTAAGTCGGCAATTCGTATTACAAGAAATGCTAATTGGCTTTTATAACGTGCAAAAAGTTGAAAATTCGTTTTTAATAACTCGACAAAGTTAACAACGTTGTACTATTGATATTATCGTTTGTAAAATTCAATTGGTAATGTAATAAGTGAAGTTTTATTATATTTAGACCTGCTGAATAGAATTTTGCAAATTGCTTCCTCATTATTCTGCACTTATTGCACACCAACCGTTACGAAGAAGTATAATGACCAATTTTGGCTCACATAAATATCTTTGTAAACCGTGTAAAATAGCGAGGAAGCATTCAGCAAATTTCTCGTTTGTGCGCTTGTTTACATATTATATACAGTAGATCGTTTCACGAATTCGAATTGTTTGAAAACATTCTCGAAGCTAATGATTAGCATAATAGTGGACGTTACAAAATATTCAAATCTGCAGTTTATACTATGCAAAAAAAATGATTTGACAAATGAAACCAATTATATGATGGTTAAAATTTTCAATAAAAGTTGCTGTCAGTGTAGCCCAAAATATTGATACCTAGCGAAGTCTTTAAACAAACATCAAAGTGGAAAAACTAATTTCCATAGCAAGATAACCTTCAATCCCGCAATAGTCGTGAAATGTAAGATAAAGTGGTCGATGGTGCGATGAACTGAGTCGAAAAATGGGAGAGAAAATGATTGTAATACGCGTGTTAAAAAAGCTGATAATTCGAATTGTCTTGAAAAAGTTTCTCGCACGAGTTTCGTATACAATTTTATTTCACTACTGCGAGAAGTGCGATTTCTCGCACGCTAAGCGACGTTTCGAAGATTTTGAGCACCCTGAGATGAAAACCTGGAAAAGAAAACAATTTTTCACGAATAAAAAAGCTTACCTTACGGGGAAGCAAAATAGACGGACTCTCGTGTAACCGATGCACCGAGAGTGTTCCGGGTTACGCGTGGAACAAAGAGAAATGCACAAAGTACGAAAGACCGGCGGTTATAAAGCCGCGCGATATAATATACGAGGCCCCGTAATAATATGATGCCCTACGCGCGAGAGCGCCTCGCGCGCGGTCCCTGAAGTATATGTATTCTGGGAATTCTAGCAATTCACCGCGGTAAGGAGAATATGGCTTGGTCGATGTTGCGGACGACGAGATAGGCGTATTGTTCTTCACACACGCGGGTTAAATAATATAGCCGGGTTCTTTCGTCGATGGTGCGCGCGGCGAGGCGTCGTTGTCGTCTCTTCACGAGATATGTTGACCGGGCGCGAGCGAGTCAGCCGTCCGGAGAAAGGAAGGTAGAGAGAAAGCTCCTGATAATGACGAGTGGGCGCGCGAAGGTTCCGCCGCGATCAACGAACGGGTAGAGACTCCCAGACCTCGAGAATATCATTCTTCGCTCAGCGCAGACAACCGCATCAATACGAGCCACTCAAATTGACGTAACGAGACGTTATTCGAGCTTCGTGCAACTATCCTGAGAGATGGTCAGTTCCGTCGCTTCTGCTATATTCCCGGAAAACACAAAGTCACTTATCCTTTCACGTATCAATGACTTTTTTTTAACGCTTATGCTTGGGGTTATTTTTATAGAAATTTCGATTGATTCGTAGGTCGAAGAGGTCAAAATTATCATTTTATTGGGTATGATTTGTTTTTGTTAAATTTGATCCAAGGATTATATATAAAGCAATGCAGCCCATTTCGAACAGGATTTGACGTCGACCTCTCCGATTTGACTCGTAATTTTTTGGAGGCTTAGTTGGACCCTTAAATGTAGATTTTTTTTTTCTTTGAAAATTTGTTTAAAAACATTTTTTTAAAGTGACATATCGAATACCGTTATTTAAAAATCTGGAAGAATTGTAAAGAATACTGTGATCAATACTGAAATTTTCTGGCTTATAGCGAAAGTGCAACAATTGGTATTTATAAGGGAAATAAACAAAAACAAACATCGGTTGTTCTCAAGCTTATTTTTAGGTTGAGCGAATTTCAGATTTTTCCGTAAATTGAAGAGATCTCAGAATGTGTATTTTATGAAGACAAATTGTATGCATGTAGACAAAAGTGAGAAAAGACGTTATTCCAGCTTCGTGTAAATATCGAAAGAAGGAAATGGTCAGTTCTACGACTGTACATTTGGGATGAAAAAAATAAATAGTTTCTTCCGTTTTTGCAAGTGAATGCTATTTTTTTGGGCAATCGCGTAGCATTAAATAGAACGTAAGCTCTGTAACAAGGTCATAATAAAGTCATTAATGGTCTACTTGTAAACATACATCCCGTGTATAGAGGTTAGCGGAAATTCGTTTTTCTTGTGTTACACTGCGGCGAATGTATAAAGTGGTTAAGGTTGGATCGATTGAGAGCGAGAAAAGAAAAAGAAAAGGTTCCTCAACCCAAATGTGTCCAACTTTCACTCGCGGGCTAACAACACGAGATCAGCGAAACCGGTGCGTGAGCATCTACCGGCGATCGCTTCGTACTCAGAGCTTGGAACTGTCCCGATTGTTTTTTCATACATGATCAACTGCTCTTCCGTTGGCCAAACGGCATTCTTTACAAAATCGAAAACGCTCGACACGTGTGTTTTCAGGGGTATAATATATGATTTAAGAACGATGACGATGAAATATTATACGTTTTTTCACCATATCTGCAGCCGGAAGTTCGAATTACGTTAAGCCTGTAGGGCGGAAAGGCAAACTTACTGCGTATAGATAATGAAAAGTAACGATGAAGACCATTCGATATCTTGAAGAAAATAAAGTGTTGGTCCGATTGGCCGTCCGAACGGTAGATCTGTGAATTGTGCAATCACAAACGGACATTTGATAAATGTTTTATCTCTTCTAACATGTATACAAATTTTACAATAATTTTCTTTTCTTTCTAGATTCATAATCGATACTCTGATATTGATGGTACTCTTCCTGGATGGATCGACTCGGTCGATCCATCCAGGTCGCGTGTTGGTACTTCAGTACAAGCAGAGAAGAAGCAGTGACGTTAGGTAGTGTAGCATTGATACGTAATCGATACTTTTCTTCGATGGATCGACTCTTAAAATTATCTTTTTTCCGAAGAACCGATTCTGAGAATCGATACAATTAAATCGAAATTTGACATCACTGTTGCCTGGCCAATTTTGCGACGGCCCAGAGTCAAACAGACGAATTGAGCCTCATTCGCGTGTTGGTACTTCAGTACAAGCAGAGAAGAAACAGTGACGTTAGGTAGTGTAGCATTGATACATAATCGATACTTTTCTTCGATAGATCGATTCTTAAAATTATCTTTTTTCCGAAGAACCGATTCTGAGAATCGATACAATTAAATCGAAATTTGACATCACTGTTGCCTGGCCAATTTTGCGACGGCCCAGAGACAAACAGACGAATTGAGTCTCAGTCGCGTGTTGGTACTTCAGTACAAGCAGAAAAGAAGTAGTGACGTTAGGTAGTGTAGCATTGATACATAATCGATACTTTCTTCGATGGATCGACTCTTAAAATTATCTTTTTTCCGAAGAACCGATTCTGAGAATCGATACAATTAAATCGAAATTTGACATCACTGTTGCCTGGCCAATTTTGCGACGTCCCAGAGTCAAACAGACGGATTGAGTCTCAGTCGCGTGTTGGTACTTCAGTACAAGCAGAGAAGAAGCAGTGACGTTAGGTAGTGTAGCATTGATACATAATCGATACTTTTCTTCGATAGATCGATTCTTAAAATTATCTTTTTTCCGAAGAACCGATTCTGAGAATCGATACAATTAAATCGAAATTTGACATCACTGTTGCCTGGCCAATTTTGCGACGGCCCAGAGACAAACAGACGAATTGAGTCTCAGTCGCGTGTTGGTACTTCAGTACAAGCAGAAAAGAAGTAGTGACGTTAGGTAGTGTAGCATTGATACATAATCGATACTTTCTTCGATGGATCGACTCTTAAAATTATCTTTTTTCCGAAGAACCGATTCTGAGAATCGATACAATTAAATCGAAATTTGACATCACTGTTGCCTGGCCAATTTTGCGACGTCCCAGAGTCAAACAGACGGATTGAGTCTCAGTCGCGTGTTGGTACTTCAGTACAAGCAGAGAAGAAGCAGTGACGTTAGGTAGTGTAGCATTGATACATAATCGATACTTTTCTTCGATGGATCGACTCTTAAAATGATCTTTTTTCCGAAGAACCGATTCTGAGAATCGATACAATTAAATCGAAATTTGACATCACTGTTTTGGCCAATTTTGCGACGGCGAAGAGTCAAACAGACGAATTGAGTCTCAGTCGCGTGTTGGTACTTCAGTACAAGCAGAGAAGAAGCAGTGACGTTAGGTAGTGTAGCATTGATACATAATCGATACTTTCTTCGATGGATCGACTCTTAAAATGATCTTTTTTCCGAAGAACCGATTCTGAGAATCGATACAATTAAATCGAAATTTGACATCACTGTTGCCTGGCCAATTTTGCGACGGCCCAGAGTCAAACAGACGAATTGAGTCTCAGTCGCGTGTTGGTACTTCAGTACAAGCAGAGAAGAAGCAGTGACGTTAGGTAGGTGTAGCGTACGTGACTATAGGAAGATCAGCGAGCAGTGAATTTTTTAAGATGCGTACCGACGCGCATTCTACAACAACGACGACGACGACGACGACGAAGAAGAAGAAGACGGTGCCCTCCGCGCTGCGTAGCAATCATGTCAGCGACGCACGCCGCACGCTGGAACGCATGTAAATCCTTTCTTCGCTTCGTACACACTGTATCCTATGTAACCGAGAGGTAGGTACACTCTACCAAAGCTAAATTATACGGCGCGCGTCGTTTCTTCCTTCTCTCTCCCTCTTATTTCTGTCTCTCTAAGTTTACATCGCTCGATGTACGAATATTCAATACGTCCTCTGAGTGACAAAACAGTTGTTCTCCACTTCTCTGAAACAATAGAGTAATTTCGCCAGTGCAAAAAAAAAAGTAAACGGCCAAATAAAGATTTCCCGAAAATGATTTGATTCTGTGAGTGAAGGTTAAAATAGCGAATGACCGAAATAACGAATGGGTAAAATAGTGAGTTTGAAAATAATGAACGTGTGAATGTAGAACGGTTATTTTTATGACATTCGCTATTTTAGCCATTCGTTATTTTAAGTCTCTTTATTGAAATGCAATCAAAATGGCGATTGATTGAAATGGCCAATGGCGAAAATAACGAATTTCATAAGGACCGTGATTCTGGGTTCAGACATTCATTATTTTGAAATTCGCTATTTTGGCCATCCGATTTTTTGGTCATTCTCTATTTTGACCCCCAACCAATTATGTGAAAAAGGGTATAAAAAGGACTCACAATAATAATGTCAAATTTTTAATACTTCGTGAGTAATAATAATAGGAATAATTGCCAAATCCGAAATTTTATGTGGTTAAACAAGCGTCTGTAAATTTTCTTCATTTTGTCAAGCAACTTATTAAATAGCCCAATTTCTTTTTTTCTAACTGATACAATCAGTTGGCTTAAATGATTAAAGCCTCTATCTGAATATGTGAATTTTTGGACACATAAGATCACGTGAATGACATGAATATGAATTAATAAATTTTGCTAATGTTAAGTAATAAAGGAAATTTTGATTCATGCCGGAAGAATTGTTTTTGCTTAAAATTTTTGTCAGGGTAAAAAAGAAAATATTTCTCAACATGACATCAGCGAACCCGTGAGATATCTTTCAATGAATATCAGTAATTTGGGGCCGAATCCTTCCCCTCAAGTTAACACGTAAATTTTTAGCCATAAGTAATGACTTCGATGTTGAAAATTGAAATTTCTCGACGTGTACATAGACAAATATTTTAAGAAAACAGAAGAACCAACACAGCAGGATGTACGAAATTATTCTTGTCAACTGTTGTAAGATAATAAAGCTATCTCATGAGTGCACAAGAGACACTCTCAGTTCGAAGCTACAAGATTGCCACACTCTCTCTTCTCCTCACTTCGTCATAGCACAACGAGTAATATACGAAGAAAAAGTAAGAAATATCGTAACAGGATATATACGAGTACATATTGGATGACTCCTCAGCGTGACGAAATCGTACTTGTCTACTTTTCGGAGACAATAGACCAATAATCAGACGACCACAGAAGAGGAAGTAAAATCAAGACAGGAATTTCCGAAAACTATGAAATTCCTCGAAAAAAAAAAATACCACATACAAGAGCCTCGACGGTTTAGAAATGGTGGCCTAAACTCTCTCGTCAAAGTTGACATCACAACGACGCGACGAGTATAAGAAAAAAAACAGAAAGAAAAAAACGGCAAGAAATAACGTACGAATGTCTCATAGCGCACCATTAAATCGAACTTCATTAGCATGGACGGCGTGACGCCACTTCACAGTTATTACAGGAGAGATACCGATGCTTTACAATCCAGTCTCGGTGCTAGTCCGTAATGCTAATGTGTTGTACAGCTGAGACTTCCGTGCTGCAGACTCTGTGTAGTTCGTAGCCTCTGTAGTCGTACTCCTTGGTACAAAGCGCTCTTTTACGGGCATTACGTATGTAATAGCTCGGGGTACACCTCATGTGAGGTCCCATATCCTCTCGCCACGAGAGGCGCGCGCGACAACCTCGAAGAGAGCTGTCTCCGTTTTTCCATCTCTCGTAAACATCGGGTCTTATTATAAGGACATTGGCGAGAAGATATAGAATGGAACACAATCAGGCTGAAATTTGGTGCACTGGTAGAAAAAACACCAGTTTTCAACATTTGGCTTCCTCATAGAGGAGGCTTTGTTTTGATGAATAAAAAAATTCCGAGATTTTTATGTCAGAACACTCAGAATTGTCCAAAACATCGAGAAAAGTGGTTCAGAAAAAGTGTCCGTTTGTATGTCCTGCGAAATTTCATTCGCCTGTAACTCAAAAACCGTTTTACCGATCGAGCTAAAATTTGGCACACAAGTTAAGCAGCAGTATGTGCAATTAATCAATGTACTGCTGAGACTTCCGTCCTGCAGACTCTGTGTGATCGCAGTCGCTGTAACGAGTCGTACTACTCGGTACAAAGCGCTCTGTTACGGACATTAGGTATGTAATAACTCGCGGTGCACATCGTGTGAGGTTCCATATCTCGCCTCGAGAGGCGCGCGCCACAACCTCGAAGAGAGCTGTCTCCGTTTTTCCATCTCTCGTAAACATCGGGTCTTATTATAAGGACATTGGCGAGAAGATATAGAATGGAACACAATCAAGCTGAAATTTGGTGCACTGGTAGAAAAAACACCAGTTTTCAACATTTGGCTTCCTCATAGAGGAGGCTTTGTTTTGATGAATAAAAAAATTCCGAGATTTTTATGTCAGAACACTCAGAATTGTCCAAAACATTTAGAAAAAGTGTCCGTTTGTATGTCCTTCGAAATTTCATTCGCCTGTAACTCAAAAACCGTTCCACCGATTGAGCTAAAATTTGGCACACAAGTTAAGCAGCAGTATGTGCAATCAATCAATGTACTGCTGAGACTTCCGTGCTGCAGACTCTGTGTGATCGCAGTTTCTGTAACGAGTCGTACTACTCGGTACAAAGCGCTCTTTTACGGGCATTAGGTATGTAATAACTCGCGGTGCACATCGTGTGAGGTTCCATATCTCGCCTCGAGAGGCGCGCGCCACAACCTCATAGAGAGCTGTCTCCGTTTTTCCATCTCTCGTAAACATCGGTTCTTATTATAAGGACATTGGCGAGAAGGTATAGAATGGAACACAATCAGGCTGAAATTTGGTGCACCGGTAGAAAAAAAGCTCCGTTTCGAACATTTTGCTTTCTCATAGAGGAGGCTTTGTTTTGATGAATAAAAAAAATTCCGAGATTTTTATGTCAGAACACTCAGAATTGTCCAAAACATCGAGAAAAGTGGTTCAGAAAAAGTGTCCGTTTGTATGTCCTGCGAAATTTCATTCGCCTGTAACTCAAAAACCTTTCCACCGATTGAGCTAAAATTTGGCACACAAGTTAAGCAGCAGTGTGTGCAATAAATCAATGTACTGCTGAGACTTCCGTGCTGCAGACTCTGTGTGATCGCAGTCTCTGTAACGAGTCGTACTACTCGGTACAAAGCGCTCTGTTACGGACATTAGGTATGTAATAACTCGCCGTGCACATCGTGTGAGGTTCCATATCTCCCCTCGAGAGGCGCGCGACACAACCTCGAAGAGAGCTGTCTCCGTTTTTCCATCTCTCGTAAACATCGGGTCTTATTATAAGGACATTGGCGAGAAAATATAGAATGGAACACAATCAAGCTGAAATTTGGTGCACCGGTAGAGAAAAAGCTCCGTTTCGAACATTTTGCTTTCTCATAGAGGAGGCTTTGTTTTGATGAATAAAAAAATTCCGAGATTTTCATGTCAGAACACTCAGAATTGTCCAAAACATTTAGAAAAAGTGTCCGTTTGTATGTCCTTCGAAATTTCATTCACCTGTAACTCAAGAACCGTTCAACCGATTGATCTAAAATTTGGCACACAAGTGAAGCAGCAGAATGTGCAATAAATCAATGTACTGCTGAGACTTCCGTGCTGTAGACTCTGTGTGATCGCAGTTTCTGTAAGAAGTCGTACTACTCGGTACATAGCGCTCTTTTACGGGCATTGCGTATGTGATAGCTCGGGGTGCACATCATGTGAGGTCCCGTATCCTCTGCCACGAGAGGCGCGCGCGACAACCTCGAAGAGAGCCGTCTCCGTTTTGCCATCTCTCGTAAACATCGAGTCTTATTATAAGGACATCGGTGAGAAGATATCGCGAGGCACGCTTAAAATTATCGGACTTTTTCCGTCCTTTTGATCATTTGTCTTCCCTTCCTCTTCGTTTATTTTCAAATCTCTCTCGGGATTCGGATTACCAGCGGCAGCGCCAGTGTCACTGTCATTCGAGAGCCAATCGTCCATTAAATTCGCCACGATTTTTTCTATGTGTTTCTATGCACTTGGGAAAATGCGCTGGACTACCTCATCGAATTCCAGGACCACAGATGGCGCTCTTCTATTTTATTTTTATTTTTGCTTCCTCGTGAAGTGAAGATTTTTATTTGTGGAAGATCGTGTGTATTTATTATTTATTTCTTCCTCATAAAGGAATTCTATTTTAAGAATAGCTTTAACGTTTAAGTTGAAATTTAGTGAAATTGTACTTCAATTTTTTTTATTAAACTTGCTTCATTATATGAATTTAATTCATTTATTAGGCCCTTCTTATCTATAAATTTACGAAAAAATTGCACCATCTTTTTAAATTTGATAAGACTTTGAGTTCTTCGGAAAAAATTCTGTAATGATCTCATAATTTCTTCATGTTTAATCAACTTCCACCTTCGAAACGTCTGATCAAACGATTTCAAACTCTATGAACTTACGTAAAAACGTTTGAGAATATTTAGTAACAAATTTGATGGATATTGACAGACGTTTAATTTTTATATAATTGACCGGTTCAGGTGAAGATTTCGCAAATTGCTTTCTCATTAATATTTTCCTTGACAAATCTTCCTCCATAAGTTAGCCAAAATCGATCAACATACTTTTTACTCGATCTTTCTAAAAATATAAAAGGTATAGCGAATCCGCAAAGTTCTATTTTGCAGGTTTTCTTAAATATTAAAAAGATCCGTTTGAAAAGTGTCTATTACTGTTTTGCAGTCGAAAATATTTTTGCGCAAATGTTCGGTAAGCATCTTATAATCTTATGGACACAAAGCGACAGGCGAAGTGAAGAAAATATCTCGAATGTGGAATTTATTAGTTTTTTAATTCCTGATGTAAGAAGAATAGCTTAAGCCTCGTATTATCGAATCTCCAGTAGCTTCAACACAGAACGTTGCATACAAAAATAGTTCTCACTCGGTAGTTAGATATATGCACATATAAGAAATAAAATTAATGAAAAAAAAGAAGAAAAGAGAAGCAAATGATGCAGATAAATGATGACTGTCTGCGTACGAGTCAGGCAATACAACTTTCTGCTTCATGAAATCGTATATGCATTTCACGGCTGAGTTCACCTCGATAGTTATACCCGCGATATATTATATTATGCGTGTAAAGCGTACGCGTATCAACAAACATTTGCAGCGAGTCGACGGCGACGCAATGCTCTCCGAGTCTCGGTGCGCGACGATGAGAGACAGGACTCGTGTGTTTGCTTGTCCTGGAATCTAACGAGAGAGTCGTCGCGCATTTTCCTCGGTATATCGAAAAAACGAGGCACGAATTAAATGGACGATAAGCTCTCGAATGACAACGACCCTCGCGCATTATCATTATAACTTCATAGAATTTATAGACATGTGTAAATGAGAAAAAAAACAAAATATTTCAGAACTTCAAAAGCAAATTAATGACGACGTCACCCAACTTTTTAAATAAAACAGCTATAAAGCTAAACTTTGCAAATTGCTTCCTCATTATTTTTGGTTTTTTTTTTACAAACCTTTTTGAAGAAGTTGGTTAATCGATTTCGAAAAACCAAAAATAATGGGCAAGCAATTTGCAAAGTTTAGTTTTGCAGCTGTATTCATCATAACATCATGTTTTGCTGAAGTTAAAATTCTGACAAATTTAAACCATGTTGTATATTATGGCGAAACTATGTACTAATCATCGCTACACGGAAAAAAAATATCATTGATTGGAAAACATATTCGCTTGCGGACTGCCATCAGCAATTGTTGTCAAATCAACTGTTGTTGTAAGCTGATTCGGTCGATCAGTATACAAAGTACCGTTATATGAATTTTCAGTGTTTCGTCACACACTAACATATAAATATATCCAGACAATTTTTTACAATCACTTTTCTCGACGTTTCAAACCATTTTGGGTGTTCTGACATAAGAATATCAAAAGAAAAAAGCTTCATTTTAAAAAAAGCGTTCCTATGGGGAAGCAAAAGGCGAAAAAAAAAAATTCCACCAAAACAAAGCTTCCTTATGTGGAAAAAAAAGCATGAAGAACAGCTTAAGCAACAATAACGGTAACAGTATTTTCCCAGTTCAATGATTCAACGTCGATTAGCACAAAAATAATGAACAACTAGTTTGACACAAACTATAAGTCGTAATACGAGATTTTATGATGCAGAAAGTTGCATTGCTCGGCCAATGCCCAAGATAGTCATAATTATCAACGTGATTCCTTATTCTCGTTCTTCTCTGTGCATTTATCTGTTAAACGTGTGGTTGAATAACTCAAGTATGCAATGTTCTCAGCTGGAAGGCTCAGGGAGTCGATGGTAGGTTGGACATCGACGATCGATGGACATCACTGCGCAGAGAGCTTTTGCCAAGGAAAGATATAGGTCGCAATTACCGTCACAACTCCGGCGAACGGTGCGCAGTAGTACTATACTATGTATATGTATATGTATAAAAGGACAATACACAATAAGGTCGCTAGGTAATTTCCTGTCTGCGCTGTGTGTGCATCGCCGGCAAATGTTCGGTCTTGTACTCGACGACCTGCCGAGCGCTTTATACTGTATATACACGTCGTGTTGCACTCAGTGTTGTTGCTGCTGCTGCTGTTGCTACTGCACGACGCTTTGTTCGGACGCCCTTTACTGCTCTCTCTCATTTGGCACTCCGATAATAAAACTTTCTGGTTACAAGTACCGCCTCTGACCTACCAATATGTGCAATACCGGTCTGTGTGTGCTTGCCTGAAGAATTTACTTCAGGGTTCATGCTGAAGAATGTGTAAAGGTTTGCCAAAAAATTTCCAGACTTTTTTGCCGAGAAGCAAAATTTTCCTACAGGGATAATCTTGAAGAATGTGTGGAAGTTTGCTAAAAAATTCGCAAACTTTTCTTCAGGAAGAATTTTACTTCAGGGATCATGCTGAAGGATGTGTGAAAGTTTGCTAAAAAATTTGCAAACTTTTCTTCAGGAAGAATTTTACTTCAGGGATCATGCTGAAGGATGTGTGAAAGTTTGCTAAAAAATTTGCAAACTTTTCTTCAGGAAGAATTTTACTTCAGGGATCATGCTGAAGGATGTGTGAAAGTTTGCCAAAAAATTTCCAAACTTTTTAGCCGAGAAGAAAAATTTTCCTACAGGGATAATCCTGAAGGAAAAGTTTGTTAAAAATTCGTAAACTTTTTCTTCAGAAAGAAGAATTTTTCTTCAGGGATCATGCTGAAGAATTTGTGAAAGTTTGTTAAAAACTTGCAAACTTTTTCTTCAGGAAGAAGAATTTTTCATCAGGGCTCATACTGAAGAATGTGTCAGAGTCTGCGAATTTTTGGCATCGGTCATAAACTTTTAAAAATTAATAAAACGGGTATTTTCAAGGGTGCAATATATAATTTTTGGAACCATAGAAAAATTCGTTATCTTGAAAAAAAAAAGATTTTTTAATATTCTTTTTATTCCCCACAATGCCAATTTCATCAAAAACATAATTTCCATCAAATAAAATCATCGTCATGACATTCTGTAGTACCGAGTTAAAAAAAAAATCATACATTTCCGAATTTAGGGAAGTGTTCCACTTTGAACTTCTTTTTTTTGCCGCCGCTCAAAACCGATCATTTGAATAGACTTTTTTTTAGTGAAAAAACGTTAGAAATACACTTCTTCTTTCCTAATAAAACCATTTTTCACTCACGCCTGTGCTTCCTTTACACGAAAAATCCCACTAAATATTTTAAACACTGCATTTAAAAAAATTAAGTGTGTATAAAAAAATACATCCGCTAAAATGTATAGATTTTCCTACATTCAAAGATGTCCAGATTTCGTTAAGTACCTTCGACACGTTAAGTATCAGGTTTCGTTGTGGAGAATAATTGGAACCTAATGTACCTAAACAATAATCAGTATTTTACCAAACGACACAAGTAACGTCTGACTAAGTAATTCTGTATGAAGTGCAAAGGGTATTCGCATCTTCTCTTGTGCATTGAGAAACAATCTTGAAGAAAATTGGTACCTGCTCGCTGAGGTCGGGATCGTTAAAACAGCTTTTCTGGCGAAGAGGTTCGCGTAGAGAAAATCTCAACAGGGAGCTGAACGCTTGGCGCTTAATCGCAATCGAGCGTTGCATCGCATGTCTTATAATCACAACCGTACGAACGATGCGAGCTCATCCGCAAGGCCCAGCGATTAAAGACTCGCTCTCGAGCCATACGCTCAACGATTACACACTATGTAGTGGATTTTTGTTGACGCGTACGCGATACAGTCTATCGACTTGCAATTTCAGTCCTCTCAACGAATCCGTCAAGTAACTATTGCCACACACGAAGATACGCGGTTAACTCAAGAAGATATTGAAGATACGCTTCGAGTAGTAGTGAAAAGTGGAAAAATAAAGATTCTCGTAAATAGAAGTAGACGCCCACTAAGCTACATCTTCCGGATGCGATGAACTCTACCGTTTTTAATTGTTCTTTTTTCTTTCCTTTTCTACCTTGCTTATCCTTTTTTTCTACAAGATACTGTTATAAATATTTCGTCGAAGTTTCCATCACGGAAGTATAAATAGGTTTATTTAATTGGTCATGCAAAAGATATGTTAAATTACAGCATTATCTGCTAGTTGCTATGTACTGTAATGTATTTAATTTTTTTTTTTTTAGTTTCTTCCCTACGTTTTTTTTCAACATGTTCTAAGGTCGTTTTGATTAAATGAGCATGTCTTTTAACAACATGTTTGCGAGCTTTTTCTTCAGGAAGAACCATTTTTCTTCAGGAAGAACCATTTTTCTTCAGGAAGAACCATTTTTCTTCAGGAAGAACCATTTTTCTTCAGGAAGAACCATTTTTCTTCAGGAAGAACCATTTTTATTCTGGAAGAACCATTTTTCTTCAGGATGAACCAATTTTCTTCAGGAATCATGCTAGAAAATGCGTTCAAAACTTTGCTAAAAATTTAAAAAAAAAATTTCAAGCGGAAGAATTATTCCTCAGGAATCATGCTGAAGAGTATGTAAAAGGTCGCTAAAAAATTGCAAAGTTAATGCACGTTTCCCGTTACACGGAGGGAGACAGTCGAGACTGAAGAGAGCAGGAGTGTATAAGGAAGGGTCGTCGACGTCGCGGATCGGTGTATATCTACTCACTGTAACTCCCTCCTTATAATTGACCGGAGTGGACTATATAGCCGATCACGAGCCGTTCATAAGAGAGAATATGATTCTTTCTCTTTTCCGTGGGAAATAAAAGAGAACGAGGGAGAAAGGGGCCCAGAGGACGAAGGGTCGCGCTACAGTGATCGTATGTATACAAACACTGTATAAAGCTTTTATGAACGCGACGACTAAGTGGCTTCGTTGTTAATACGTGTATACGAGAGCACAGTGATCACGTTATTAGGGTGATTACATCGCTCGGTAATCGAGCATTAACCGGTCTACCCACAGTTTTCAACTGGTCAGTGTCGAGAGACGGAAACTATAGTCGTAAATCAGGAAAGTAAATACTTGTTGAGGAAATAAGTTTTACCTAATAAACGATGGAAATAGCTTGAGAAAAAAAAACACGCATTTACCCAACATTCTAGAGTTTTGGAGACGATTTAAATGCCCTTAAACTTGAAGAGACGATTAGTTAGTTTCCAGAGACGATTTAAAAAAGTATTTAAGCACAGAAAAAAAACTAATTTAAAACAGTAAGATTTGTTAATTGGATATTTAACATAGCGATAGCAATATTTTTGCCGGCATTGTATTAATATGTATTGATACCTATGACCTTTGTATCTATCAAAACCTATGAAAACCGCTTTTCCGATTTCAACAATATTCAATAACAAATAACACTAAACATAATTGCACAAGTGAAAAAATTGTAGCAGAATATTTTAAACTTTATGAAATTTCAAGCGGAAACACTTTTTTGGTTAAATTCACAAACTCTCAAAATCTAAATTTGCACACACATTCATCCGACAATTTTTTCTATGGGAATTTCGAAAAATTATTTTCATGAAAAAACAAGCTTCCTAAGAAAGAAAAAAATTTTAAATCTATTAATATCCAGATTTTTGTAAAACTGCACCAATGAAGTCATTTTTTTTTTTTCCACTAATGCAAAACTATGTAACAAAATATTCTAAGCTTTGAAAAAAACGAGAACACTATTTTTTATATAAATTCAAAAAGCCTTAAAATTTGAATTTGTGCGTCCATTTTTGAATTTCGAATAATAAATTTGAAAGAAACTTCCTAACGAAGAAGGTTTAAAGAAATCTATCAAAAATCCGATTACTGTAAAGCAAATTTGAATTTTGCGAAATAATCAGTCGTGAATTCGCAATGAAATTAAATTTTTTTAAGGGTATCCGGATTCTGAATGAATCTGTACAGCTTGTTTGGTTGAGCGCGTGTCCTCACGCACTGTCGATCTCACATAGAGGAGCAAAGAATACACACACATTAAAAGGAAGAAGCTTACACCGACGATTGTCACCCACGCGTGAATACACCCACGTATTCTCGTTGTGCCTGTAGAAGAGGGCGCTGTTGCGTTAGTATTTCAACGTGTGCAAGCGTATGCATATAATCGGTGGGCGCGTTCGGCGTTTCACGCTTCGCGACGCGCATCATATCTGTTTCCTGGCGATCATTGCGCGGGTTCTCTAAGCCCTGCGCGCGTTGTATATATGCGAGATTTCCGACTACCCGAATCACTTATTTGTCGAGGGTAATCGTTCGTAATTACGACGAGGGAACCACCGAGTTATGTACACGTGAATCAGCTCGAGAACGCGTTCTTTGTACGCTTTATGCCTCAACGATTATTGCCTAAAATAAAAACACTGTCCCACATTTTCTGTCTTTCTGTTTTACCGTTCAGCTCCTGTTTTTCAGTTGAATATCCTAATTAGTTAAAATTAGCTACTCAAAAAATGCCGTCGATAAATGCATATTTTACGTAATAGATTGAAAATAAAAATATATTATTTTTTTTTCAATATACAAAATAAAAATATATCATTTTTATTTCAATATACAAAATAGAAATATATCATTGTTATTTCAATATAAAAAATAAAAATATATGGTTTTTATTTATATTTATTTATTTCCTGATTTTCGATTGAATATCCCGAGTATTTAAAATTGTGTTTCAACGGAATGAATTTTTTTAATAAATATATATTCTACTTGTTGTATCGTTTACTCTAACATTTCTTGTCTATGAAAACCGTAACTTCATATTTACAATCAACTGTCCCATAATTGACTGTCCAAGACAACAAAAAATAAATCCGTCTATAGTTTTACAATTTTCCTGCAAGAATTACTGAATAATAAAATCATATAGGGAAATAAATTATCATCACTGTGGTGATGTCTCCCCAAAGTTCTTATCGACAATAATCCTCAAGACTTTATTCTACATTGTTAAACATACTTTTTGCCCATTTCGCAATTTTTCCGTCTACTCGCAAAAACTCCCACGATAATTTGTATAGAATGACTGTAATAATCTCAAGAAATTTAATAACCCCTAAAATAAATTTACCAAAGAATTTTCCTTCAAGCACATTGTAATATAATTTACTGCAACATTCTCCATTGAAATAAACTTCATATTTTCAATCAACTGTCCCATATATTACTTCCCAAGCCAATAAAAATCTGTCTACAGTTCCACTATATTTTCCTTCATTTATTCTTCAAGTAAACCTTTCAATGATAGAATAAAGTAAGATAAATCATAGTCTTCGTAATGACATCTCGTCGCAATTCTGCTATCGATAACAATCCTGAAAACCTTATTGCACATTGTTGAAGATACTTTTCGCCCATTTTGCAATCTTTCCGTCACTCGTAAAAATTCCTACGATAATTAAAAAAAAAATGACTTTAATATCTTCAATATATTAAAAACCCCTAAATAAATTTACATTCCTCATTTAAATAAACTTCATATTTTCAATCAACTCTCCCACATATTACTTCCCAAGCCAATAAAAATCTGTCTACAGTTCCACTACATTTTCCTTCATTAATTCTCCAAGTAACCCTTTCAATAGCAGAACAAAGTGCGATAAATCATAGTCTCCATGGTGACATCCCCTCGCAGTTCAGCAATCGACAACAATCCTCAAGACCTTATTCCATATTGTTGAACATGGTCTTAGCCTATTTTGCAATCGACAATATCCATCCACTAGTGAGAATTCCCACGATAGTTGGTATGAACCTCGTCTTCAGGGTCTGCAGCCGTTTATTTATGGGCCAACGTCACCCTGATAATTGCACCTCATTGATTTCGGTGTAGTTTGCTGCTCTTCGACTCCTGAGAGATTCGAAAGCGCACAAGAGAAGGAATCTTCACGACGGTGGGGATTCGCTTCTATGGTAACAACACTGGAAGATATCACCTGCGAAGAAGAGAGAGAGAGAGTGAGAGAGTGAGAGAGTACATTGGTATTAGGTATGTAGCGAGCTTTCACGCGCTCATTTCATATGCGATAGCTTGATTACCTGGAAGCGTGTAACGAGTTAATTGTATACGTGGTGCAATTGCATGTATATACGTATATTCCAGCGTTTTCGCGAGGCGGGGCAGAGCAGAGAAGAGAAGCGAAGCCTATGGGCTCATGCATCACAACGGTCTCCCCTATTATACGCTTCGGATAGTTACTTCTTAATCTGTAGTGTCGCAACCGAGAGACTCCTCTCTGGATGTTCATCCAGGCGATTATGAGCAGGCTACTGGAGAAGAAGCGGCGTGTGTCAGTCCGCTGGAACATGTGCGAATCTGTCCGAAGAAGTTCAAGACGCAACCCTTGTAATTGCTACGTGCATAGACCAACGTCACGCGTATTAGTGTGGGAATATTAATGAAAATAAAAATTCGCATTAAAATAAATGAATTAAATAATTCTCTGTGAAATGGAGGAGTTGGATGTTACAAAGTTGCTGGACATTTTTTTACCGTTACACACGGAGAATTATTATTTTCCTAACCGACTTTCGTGCGGTTAAATATTTTCAGATCTGTGTTTACGACTATGAGATATTTGAATTGAGATTTATGAATATGACTTGCGTAGGAAAATCCACCTGGAATTTTTTTTCATCGAGATATCGAATTTTCGTCTTCACTATCGTTCTTTAGTCTGGGAAAGAAATAGTGTTTCCTTTTTTAGTATCAGTTTAGGTATCAAATATTGATTTATGTGTTGAAATGTGTTGAAAATTTCTACCGTAGAGGAATTGACCGTGTGATCATCAAACACGACACGTGGTTCCTACAATTATCCAATGCATAGATGCAATATTTTGAAAGTCAAATTGATTATGCACAATCGCTTCTGATTATATAATCAATTATCGTAGCATTTTTGAAATTATTTATATTATTTTTTAAATGTTTTTTTTTCCAAAATTCGCTTATCACGACTCGTGAGGACCTGAGCAAAGCTATTCGAAGGAGTTAAAAAAGAATAGTCTGTTGTAATTGCCGCGCGCATCGATGAGCGCCATATTATCGTGACAATAAAAAAAAAGCGGCATCCAAACGAGCAATATAAAATGTACGTCTTCACTATCGTTCTTTAGTCTGGGAAAAAAATTGTGTTTCCTTTTTTAGTATCAGTTTAGGTATCAAATATTGATTTATGTGTTGAAATGTGTTGAAAATTTCTACCGTAGAGTGACCGTGTGATCATCAAACATGACACATGGTTCCTACAATTATCCAATGCATAGATGCAATATTTTGAAAGTCAAATTGATTATGCACAATCGCTTCTGATCATATAATCAATTATTGTAGCATTTTTTAAAATTATTCCTATTATTTTTTAAATGTTTTTTTTTTTTCCGAAATTCGCTTATCACGACTCGTGAAGACCTGAGCAAAGCTTTTCGAAGGAGTTAAAAAATAATAGTCTATTGTAATTGCCGCGCGCATCGATGAGCGGCATATTATCGTGACAATAAAAAAAAGCGGCATCCAAACGAGCAATATAAAATGTACGTCTTCACTATCGTTCTTTAGTCTGGGAAAAAAATTGTGTTTCCTTTTTTAGTATCAGTTTAGGTATCAAATATTGATTTATGTGTTGAAATGTGTTGAAAATTTCTACCGTAGAGGAATTGACCGTGTGATCATCAAACATGACACATGGTTCCTACAATTATCCAATGCATAGATGCAATATTTTGAAAGTCAAATTGATTATGCACAATCGCTTCTGATCATATAATCAATTATCGTAGGATTTTTTAAAATTATTTATATTATTTTTTAAATGTTTTTTTTTCCAAAATTCGCTTATCACGACTCGTGAGGACCTGAGCAAAGCTATTCGAAGGAGTTAAAAAAGAATAGTCTGTTGTAATTGCCGCGCGCATCGATGAGCGCCATATTATCGTGACAATAAAAAAAAAGCGGCATCCAAACGAGCAATATAAAATGTACGTCTTCACTATCGTTCTTTAGTCTGGGAAAAAAATTGTGTTTCCTTTTTTAGTATCAGTTTAGGTATCAAATATTGATTTATGTGTTGAAATGTGTTGAAAATTTCTACCGTAGAGTGACCGTGTGATCATCAAACATGACACATGGTTCCTACAATTATCCAATGCATAGATGCAATATTTTGAAAGTCAAATTGATTATGCACAATCGCTTCTGATCATATAATCAATTATTGTAGCATTTTTTAAAATTATTCCTATTATTTTTTAAATGTTTTTTTTTTTTCCGAAATTCGCTTATCACGACTCGTGAAGACCTGAGCAAAGCTTTTCGAAGGAGTTAAAAAATAATAGTCTATTGTAATTGCCGCGCGCATCGATGAGCGGCATATTATCGTGACAATAAAAAAAAGCGGCATCCAAACGAGCAATATAAAATGTACGTCTTCACTATCGTTCTTTAGTCTGGGAAAAAAATTGTGTTTCCTTTTTTAGTATCAGTTTAGGTATCAAATATTGATTTATGTGTTGAAATGTGTTGAAAATTTCTACCGTAGAGGAATTGACCGTGTGATCATCAAACATGACACATGGTTCCTACAATTATCCAATGCATAGATGCAATATTTTGAAAGTCAAATTGATTATGCACAATCGCTTCTGATCATATAATCAATTATCGTAGGATTTTTTAAAATTATTTATATTATTTTTTAAATGTTTTTTTTTCCAAAATTCGCTTATCACGACTCGTGAGGACCTGAGCAAAGCTATTCGAAGGAGTTAAAAAAGAATAGTCTGTTGTAATTGCCGCGCGCATCGATGAGCGCCATATTATCGTGACAATAAAAAAAAAGCGACATCCAAACGAGCAATATAAAATGTACGAGATAGGCGTTACAGAGTTGCTGGACAATTTGCCTCTCACACTTTTGCACGTGTGTTTATATATGTTTACGAGAGGCTCGCGAGCGCGTAACTACGCTCAAATCCATTATGGCAGTCCGTGAACAATAACTCTTCTCCACTCTCGGCCATTTAATGGTCGCCGTCCATCTATTTGCCCGTGGAGGAAGCGGAAGTGGCTGATGGGTAGATAGGTCGAGCGTTTTGTAACTAATTTCGAGAGTAAATTGTCCGGAACATTGGTTTGGTGCACTCTCGCTAAGAGAGCTTAGCACTGAGGCAAGAGGTGCTCGCGAGACGAGGTACACACGGTGGGGAGCCTTTAAAAACGGGGGGCCCCCCTCATCGACGATGTGCCAACATCGAAGAATAACCAACGTTTAACGCTTATGCGAGAAGCACGAAATACCGACAATGTGCCTTTTAATGAGATATTTAATAGCGACTATATCTGCGATAGCGAATTACACTTTGTATCTATTTGTGTGTACGCGTATTACATGATAACGATTAAGTAAGTAAGAAGCTATCCCGGCGCATCAATATTATATAACCGCGCAGATCAGCCACTGATATTATACCCCGTTTATGATCGAAAGCACCGTATAAGCTCCTTTATATTTATAACGTTGGGATTATAGCTTCGAGACAAGAATGAATCGTCCCGTTCACTCAACTCTTATTTATGAGGGTTTCTACTTTTTTTTTTTTTTTTTTTTTTTTCTTTTCATTAACTCCATGAAGCTTGGATCCATTTTGGATATTTTTATTTCATTGGGATTGACAATTAGTAATTTGATAACGTAGAAGTGGAATTATAAAATAGCAAATACTTGCAAAATTTTATTTGCTGTTTATTTTCTACTTTATGAAAATTGAAAACGAAAGATTTTTACTGAGTGTTAATTATTTGGTACGAAATAAATATTTTTGGACAATTTTCTTTTCACGGTGATGAGTTAATTTAGTAGAAATTAATATCTACATACGTTTTTTCGTTTTTAATGTGATTATTTTTTTTTAGAGCCAGTTATTTTCAATTAATTAAAAATCCAGTTTATTTATCACAGTCAATTGATTAAAATGCTTCGGGAATTTTAAGTGAAGCGAAAAAAAATCTTCGTAGCTCAACGAATTACTGTAGAATCGCTCTTCATGACCAAAAGTCCGAATAAACCCGAATGAACCTTCATGAAACGCTGGTTGCAAAATTGCTTGCAAAACTCCATTCGCTGTTTATATTCAACTCAATGGAAATATTTTTTTTAAAAGATCTTATCTAACCGTAAAAGATTTGTTACGAAAGAAATATTTTTGGACAATTTTATTTTCCCTGTGATGAATTAATTTAGTAAAAATTAACATCTACATACTTTTTTTTATTTTTAATGTGATTAATTTTTTTTTATAGCCAGTTATTTTTAATTAATTAAGTTCCCGGTTTATTTATCACAGTCAATTGATTAAAATGCTTCGACGGGAATTTTTCAAGGAGCAAAAAAAAAATCTTTTAGCTCAACGAATTGACTTAGGATCACTTTTCATGAAGTAAAGTTTCCCCAATGAATGAACCTGTACATGAAACGCTGGTTCAGGGCAGAAGATCGTAGCGCAGAGAAAGGAGAATTATTTTGATACACCTTGGTAGAGGAGAGTGTGTATCTCCTGCACGGGAGAGCAGGTATGACCGCTAGTGCATGTTGTTGCAACGCGAGTAACTGCGCGCGTGTAACACCCACTCGTCGTCTTCGTCGGTTCTTCACCGCGACGACGTGAGTCACTGGCTCGAGTGCACTGCCTATACCTACTCGACTCTGGCGAATGATCTTTTCGATACTCTCGGGTAATTCGAGCTGCCCTACTGCTTAAATACATCTTTTTTTTATCGTTCCACTTTCTACGCTGCTAAATCCTCGTTTTCAAGATTCATTTAATAATCGCAAATTCCTAAATATCCCACGACAATTCCACAGCAACAAACCAAAAATCCATCACGTCTTTGTATTTTTTAAACCGTGGAAAAATAATATTCATAATTGTATCTCATAATAAAAAATTGCATCATGTTAATCATAAATGAATACAACTTTCTGAAAGTTTAATTCGATTCTATGTATTTTTCTATGATCTTTTCGATACTCTCGGGTAATTCGAGCTGCCCTACTGCTTAAATACATCTTTTTTTTATCGTTCCACTTTCTACGCTGCTAAATCCTCGTTTTTAAGATTCATTTAATAATCGCGAATTCCTAAATATCCCACGACAATTCCACAGCAACAAACCAAAAATCCATCACGTTTTTGTATTTTTTAAACCGTGGAAAAATAATATTCATAATTGTATCTCATAATAAAAAATTTCACATGTTAATCATAAATTAATACGACTTTCTGAAAATTTGATTCGATTCTATGTATTTTCTAATCATGGAAAAATGATATTCATAATTGTATCTTATAACAAAAAATTTCACATGACTACATCCAAAAATATAAATATGAGTGAACACACTTCAAAATATTGAATTTTATGAGATTGATTAGTAAATAATATCACACCCCCTCAAAATATAATTTGGCTGCAGAGACAAAATTAATTTTTGCACACTCACAGAAATCGTTCTGATGGATTAACTAGAATCAAATATGTGATACATTTGAATCAAATAAAATTTTATTGGGAATACATACGATTTATTTGTGTGCAATAAATTCTATTTGATTGAAATAAAATCCTGTTACGTTCACCATTAAATAAATTTTTCTTTGTAAATACTAACATTACAGAATTTTATGCCGATCAATAAATTCCACTTCATTCAAATAAATCATATTAGTCAAAAAAAAATGTTACTTAAACGAAATAAAATATTATTAATTTCAAATAAATTCGGTATTTGGTTAAAGTAAACCCGACGTAATGATTTTTTTGAGTGCATTTTGGTAAATTTGAATTCCATGATTTAATAAATGATCCAGGACAAAATCGAAGCTCCGTGAGACTGCCGAAGCGAAGTGAGGTGAACCGTGGAAACGCTTCGTCCGGTCACCTACTCGTCGTTGGACAACATATTGCCTTTTCAGTCCGGATATGGTAATAGTGAATTTCCGTTCGCTCGGAGTTGCAGCGAACTACTAACGCGGTATATATCTTGCACGTGTTGGGTTTAGATTACGTTATACGCGCCGAGGGATAAGTGTGACGAATGTGGCTTGGCTCGCATGCTTCTTTGGGTCAACAATCGGCTAAATAATGTGCAGGACACCGTCAGAATAGTCTAGTAGTTTGCCAGGGGAATTCAAGAGGCATTAATGAATTATCCGATAGCGAGGGAATTCCCAAATTAGGGAAACCCATTCTTCCTGGAAAAACTCAAGCTTCTGGGGTTGACCGTAAGCGTCGCTGAAGCGTGACGTCGTTTGATTCCTATAGAGTCTCCTACTGACTTTGCTCGTTAAGCAGATCCTGTCGATACATCCTAGTAAACTCTCTGTTCTGAAAATACAATAAATTGATAATAATTATCTAGCTTTTTTACGAAATTATTTTGTATCACGAATTTAATTAAGTAGAACTTTTTGCAAAGTGATTTCTTATTATTATTGGATTTTTACAAGTCTAACTCTAGGAGAAAGTATGTTAATCTATTTTGGCTTCCTCATTTGATTTAAGCCAGAAATCTTGAAAATTGTTAAAGTTGGAAGGATAAAACTGATTTTTCGAAAAATTCAAAATGCCGTTATTTTTTACCAACTCGACGGATTCGCACCAAATTCTGACTGATTCTTGTTTTGTCCACACTTTACTTGTTTATCAAATTTTAGCCCGATATCTTGAAAATTGCGGAAGTTAGAGCCTAATGAAAACTTTCAAAAAAAAATTCAAAATGACATAAATTCAGAACCTCTTGACGGATTCACTCCAAATTCAATCTCATACCTTGTTGAGCTACAGTCTACTTGTGGACCAATTTTGAGTCCGATTTGGAAAATTTGAAATGACATAAAAAAAATTATATAAGGGATGAAAGATTACAAAAATGGAAGAAAAAAAATCGTTTTGAATATTTTCCAAATTTTTCAGCGTATCCTAAATAATTTTTCGTAAGCTCAATTTTTCGCGAGAATTGCTTCCTCACCGAAATCATTTTTTTTTTTTATTACGTGGGACTAAAAATGAAAAAATATCGCCAAAATTGAGGTCACCTTATTATACATGTGCACATTCTCAATGCACTTCAAATTAAATTTAATATACCAATATATAAAAAATTTCCAGCATTTGAACATTAAATTCCCAGTAGATTTTGTTGACACTATGTATCATCAATTTATAAAAATTTCCAGCACTTGGACATTAAATTTCCAGTAGATTTTGTTGACACTATGTATGACCAATTTCCAAAAATTTCCAGCACTTGGACATTAAATTTCCAGTAGATTTTATTGACACTATGTATAACCAATTTATAAAAATTTCCAGCACTTGGACATTAAATTTTCAGTAGATTTTATTGACACTATGTATATCCAATTTATAAAAATTTCCAGCACTTGGACATTAAATTTCCAGTAGATTTTATTGACACTATGTATAACCAATTTATAAAAATTTCCAGCACTTGGACATTGAATTTTCAGTAGATTTTATTGACACTATGTATAACCAATTTATAAAAATTTCCAGCACTTGGACATAAAATTTTCAGTAGATTTTGTTGACACTATGTGACAGTCATCGAAACTCGTCATAGTTATCTCTAACGTTTCCCTGATGACGAGGTTCCCTGAAAATTATGTATACAAGTACAATATACTCAAGGTGACAAGTACACAGAGAGAAAAAGAGAGAATGCGAGGGAGTATATAGAAAGAGAGAAAGAAAAAAAAAATTAAAAAAAGTGCGAGCAAGCGATATACCCTCTTTGTAATATGCGAGCGCGACGCGTGTCCCAGACGGACGGCGTATCAAAGGATATTTGCCTTGTCAACATTATAGCTCTACGTGGGGACGCGGCGGAACAGGCAAGTGGTGGCTGCGAGTGAGAAAGATGAGGGGGCGGACCGATAGGGAGAGGGAGAACGCCGCTGAACTCGAGGGGACCAGAGACTCGGCAGCCCGACGCATCGTAGTAGTAATAGGTACCATTACTTTGCCTTATTATTTTATGGCCCGCGTTTATATTAAGTCAATACATTATCCATATCACACACATAGCCTCGGTGGGAAAGACGCTATCACATCACTATTCCGACGCTCCGATCATTTTTCAACTCACACTCTTTATTTCTTCCATAAATTATAGGTCGTTAATTATTTAAAAAGAAGGTCCCTTTCTTTAGCATTTCGGAAACGACATCAAAATCGGTAGCGTGATAAAAATTTTAGCAAATTTACATTGAGGGAAATTTTATTCATCAGCGGATATATTTAATTTTTTAACTCACACTCTTTATATGTTCTATAGATGATCGGAAATTAATTATTCAAATAAAAAGGTTCGTTTCTTTGGCATTTCGGAAACGGCATCAAAATCGGTACAAGTGATAAAAAATTTCCGCAAATTTACATCAAGGGAAATTTTATTCATCAGCGGATATATTGAATTTTTCAACTCACACTCTCTATATGTTCTATAAATGATCGGAAATTAATTATTAAAATAAAAAGGTACGTTTCTTTGGCAGTTCGGAAACGGCATCAAAATCGGTACAAGTGACAAAAAATTTCCGCAAATTTGCATCAAGGGAAATTTTATTCATCAGCGGATATATTTAATTTTTCAACTCACACTCTTTATATGTTCTATAAATGATCGGATATTAATTATTCATAAAAAAGGTTCGTTTCTTTGGCATTTCGGAAACGGCATCAAAATCGGTACAAGTGATAAAAAATTTCCGCAAATTTACATCAAGGGAAATTTTATTCATCAGCGGATATATTTAATTTTTCAACTCACACTCTTTATATGTTCTATAAATGATGGGAAATTAATTATTCAAAAAAAAGGTTCGTTTCTTTGGCATTTCGGAAACGGCATCAAAATCGGTAGACGTGATAAAAATTTTAGCAAATTTACATTGAGGAAAATTATATTCGTTAGTGGATATTAAAAAAATTTGATACGCCATTATTCCGAATTTTTATACAAGGAATCGCTTGGAAAAAGGCATTAGAAAAAATACTCTGTAAATGATATTCTTGTTGGATCAAATGTTACATTTCAACCTCATTAAGTACGTGCATTATAAACCTGCTATTTTGTACACCCAGAGAAATAGATCTGATGAGTTCATTTAAACCAATAAGGGGGTGTATTTTGAATAAATAAAATGTTATTTTAATCAAATAAATTATATTTCTATCGGATGTAACTTTATTCAGATCAAATAAACTCTATTCCGGTTGGATAAAATTCTATTAGGCCGACCATTAAATGGATTATTTGTTCAATGGACAGCCTAATAGCATTTTCTTTAATCGAAATAGAGTTGATTTGATCTAAAGAAAAGTCCATCCGATCGAAATAAAATTTATTTAATTGAAATGCAGCAAAATAGAATGATGAAAAATGTAAAATTTCTATCCTGCCGTAACTTTCACATCAAACTCGCAAAAAAAACAGCGTTCGAAGTCTTATTTCCTCTGATGAAAAGTGCATTTTCGGATAAAAGTTTCTACATTTTGAAAAAAAAAATTCCCTTACAGGTAGTTGAATATTGTTAGATTTAATGTAAAACAAAAAAAATCTATTGTTCGCAAACGTTATTCTGAAAGCCATTGAAAATTAAATTCCCCAACACGGTAATTTATTCCAGCTCTATGTGCATTTTTCCGGCATTCGTTAAATTTTCAACTGACGAAGGTTTCCAGAAAATCCTCATAAAAATAAAATATCACAATATCCAACTGCCACTTAAATGTAACATTTGAAAGGATAATCGTTTGAATTTTTTTTTCCGCAAAACAAACGGTGTATAATTTGTAATACAATACAGAAAAGGGTTGCGACTATGTACGTATGATACATAGTTGCAACATATGGATTACAGTACGATTTGTTTCTCGTTTAGCCCGCGGGCTGAGAATTCAAGATGGCGCAATAAATGACCGTCGATTATTATTCCATCTCAGGCGGAGCGAATAAAAAAATGGCGTTACACGCGACGCCGGAGACGGTTAACACGACGAGAGGAACTACGGCATCGAGAGGAATGGTATTTCGCCGCCAGGGAAAATATGATAAACTTGCCACGAGTTTTCCAATGGCACGCGATATTCACGAGGCTTATACACAACTTGGTTTACGTGAGCGCTTCGAGATTATCCTATGGGGTCATTACAGCATCATGCGACATAATCGCGTGGCCATTCTCTTTTTCCCGATTATACACGCGAACGCGTTGAATAGATTATTTCACGCAGTGAAAAATAGCAGTGACACCACCCGCGAACACTCCGTCATTATTATTTTTCTTGGGGAACAACACGACGCCTTCCCAACCAGTCTACAAGTTAAATGCCTGCTCGCTTACTTCACTTCCACGAACTTTGCTCGCTCAAGGTTAAAAGGGTTATTGTTGTTGATGCTGTGGCCGCAAGTGTTAAAAGTGGTGAAGGTTATTCGCGTGAGGGTCAAAAAAGCGAACGACCAAAATAGTCAATGGTTCTCCGAAAACATCGCATTGCAGCAAGAACGGATTTATTTTAAGTCTAATCCATTTATCGGGAAATTAATTACTACTGCAAACTACATAATTTACCGCTGAGATTTTGCAGCGTTCCCTTCGAGACAAAAAGAACGTTTGTTCAAAATTGTAATGTCTATTATGAGTAGAAGAAATGCTATATTTCCAAACCGATTTCTCTTCGCAGTTACCGCAGGGTGACTGTGTTCGTATCTTAGGCCTGAGATACGAAGTGTTTCTTCTTATGTGAAACTGTTTCTATTCCCACCAAGAATAATTTTTTCAGTAAGTTCAAAGTATCTTTCACGTTTGAGGCAAATAAAATAATCGTTTTGGATTAAGGAGATCTACTTCGAGCGTCTTTTATTCTAACGATAAAGAGAATTCGTCTTAGGCCTGAGATAAGAAGTATTTCTTCTTGTGAAACGGTTTCTATTTCTTCCAAGAATAATTTTTTCAGAGTGTAAAATAGCGAAGTTCGAAATTAGGAACGTTTGAATCTAGAATGGTCATCATTATGAAATTCGCTATTTCAGCCATTCGCTATTTTTACCTCCATCTTATTAAAATGCTATCAAAATAGCGAATGATAAAAAGGCCAATGGCTGAAAAATCGAATTCTGTAATTATGGACATTTTACATTTAGACGTTCCTTTTTTATAAATTCGCCATTTTTGCCATTCGCTATTTCGACCCCCACCCGATTATTCGGCTATTGGCAACCAAAGAATTAAATTGGGAGAAAATATAGTAGAATAGTAAGTTCTACTATTCCAATATAATTCCCAGGAGGAAAGATTATATCGATTATACTGGATACTACGTTTTTTATTAGTTGAGCTATAATTATATTTGCAGCTATTGTTTTTTTGTCTTTGTCATAACTGTAAAATATAACCGTTCCTCTTGGGCACTATTCTGTATGGTAAAAGTATAGTATTGTTGCTTCAACCATATATTTTTCTCTCAATGTAGGATATCTTCTTCCGTTTATACGTTTCGGCCCTCATCATGGTCCTCTTCAGTAATTTATTATGATATCCATCATTAATTAACAGTCTAAAACTTTCTGAAGGCTAAGTTTTCAAAATCATGGCAACAACTTAACTTTGGAAATATTCAGTTGTTGAATATTAGCACTTAGAAAAAAATATTTTTATCACGACTCGGATCAAAATACATCCATTTAGATGCATTAATGTGCATACAAATTTTTCCACAATGTTATGATAGAAAAATTTGAGGTATTTTGAAAAACAGCTGTTTTTTAAATATTCTATATTCTATTATATATTCTACAAATATTCTACAATATTCCCTCAATTTCTTCAAGGAGTTTATAAAGTGATGGTTTTTATAGAGAAATTGTAGAGAAGGCTATTACAGTTTAATTGAGATATTATTTATGACGAAGCTGAGAAAAGATGACTCAGTATCTCTACTATAATGCATCACCTTTTAATACTCTACTGGCCTTTAATTCTTGGCTATTAATTATTCGCGATGCTCTGCTGTATATAGTCTTCACAAAATAAGGTAGCCGATGATTTATCGTAAAATTAGTTATGCGAAGAGTCCAGATGACTTCAGTGCTTCATCTTTCAATATTGAAGCTTGACTATATAATTTTTTTTCTTTCAAATTACCATTTTTAAAGCAGTGAGAAAAAGTCATTAAAAAATCGTTGTCATTCATTCAGGAATTCATTTTTTGGCAGTAGAAGATAAATATTGTTTCCTCAGCTCATCTCTACCAGATTTGTCCGAATCAATTAATTGTTGCTCAGCAGAAATATTAGTTTTGACAAATTAAACAAATTTCGTTTTAATTTTTTTAATTAGTACAAATTCTGGTCCAAGAAAATTTCAGTAAAAATATTGTACACTTTGTAAGTAAAATGACAATTTTTTGCACTCAGAAGATCTTAATTTTCTATGTTGACATCATGAAAAATTAAGATCCTTAACTGAAAAAAAAAAAAAACTGATCAGTATGTTAGCCTCTTCATCGTTCATTGCACGTAATATTTCGATTTTCGAAGGTCGCGTGATAATCAAAGATCGCCTACCTTAAGAAATGACTATATTCCCAGAGACTCGTGATTGACGTAGCTTTTATAGGTCTCAGAACGCTCAGTGTAAAAGGCGCGCCCATATTGACTCCCTCATTTTCAGACATGAACATTTTCTCCCTCTGCGACTCGATGCTTCGTCGGAAGATCGCTGAGGGATCTGATAATTAAATAATATCCTACATCCGCATTTATCAGCCTCATATTTTTCCATTTGCATTAACTGTTTCAATGGTTACCTCCAAATATATGCATTAAAAATTTAAAAAATAAATACGGTACAATAAAAATAATCGTCCCTTGATTCGCATAGTTAATAGTCTACCACTATTTCCATTGAGTGCATATATTTTTTTTTAATATTTGTAAACCACAGAATAATCTGATTGACTTTGATAATATTCTACATTGTAATTTATCAATGAAACATACAAGAAATCCTGAATTTCTGCTACAATTATTATTATACATCATGGAATGATTCAGATTCCTGCACTGAACGTCCTAATATCTTAATTGACCATTTTTATCGCCACATTCAATTGTGGATAAAATAAAGGATGTAGTCACAATAATAGAAAGAGCATCTACGATAAAATAATAGCGTCGACTAATATAATTAATAGTTTCTATTCAATTGTGTGTCTACATTTTTCCCTCTCGATATTTCCACCGTTAAATGGCTCGATAATCCGACATCTTATCGGCAATACATATGATCCATCATTGACAAGCAATGACCGCAAAGATTGGCCGCAAAGTAGCATAAATATACAAGTACCGATGTTGGGCGCGAGGCGCAAGTACAAATACCCTCACGTTCGGCATCAGCAATGCGATAAATCTGCGCTGGTGGCTTTCGCGCATCACCAGCAACGACAGCCACCTACAAAGAAAAATATCCTATCTTAGCTACTGGTCGTCGTAACGAAATCATTGTCATTCCACGGATGTTTCTTCTAACCCACGCTATTGAGCCATTACCAATGACACATTTGTATTAACTAGTAGAATACTCTCTTTTTTCCTCATGAAGAGATATCAAGACATTTCTTGTACTAATTATGAGCCATTAGGGTGGTCGTCATTTGGGTTTTGAACGAATTTCGAGATTGGCGCCCTTTACATCGGCTGCAAGTAAATAAAAATCCTCTTAAAACATAACATTTTTATTTTTATACTTGAGCCTCTCGTCAGAGGCCTTAATTTTGCCATTTAAAATTCATGGGAATTTAGTTTTCGTACAAGAATATCATACTTTCGCATTTTTAGTCAACTTCTCTATGCGTGTCAATTTTGCCATTTAAAGTTCATGGGAATTTGGTTGTAATATAAAAATGTCATATTTTTGTATTTTAGGTCCATTTTTCTATATGTGTCTCCTGTGGGATGAAACAATTTGAAAACCTCGTATAAAGTGACCGAAATATTAGAGTTGGTAAAATTAATTATTCCGTATAAGGTTCGAGATTTTTTTGCAAATATTTGGCTAAAAAAAATGGACGTCATTGATATCCGTATAGTGAAATCCCATGTATTTTTTATGACAGAATTGAGGCCTCTATCGTAAGGGTTAAATATTAAATTGAAATCTTGATATTATAAGAGGATTTTTCTTTATTTATCTGGAATCTGGAGGAAATGTATGTTCGAAAACATCGGCTTTTATTGTTCGGCTTTCATTACATCTCTCATCTCTATTACCAGTCATGAATAATATCTACGAACAAAGATTCGTTTATACATTCGAAAAAAAAAATCGATCAACATTAAAAATCGGCATTTCACCGAAGAAACCGTATATTTCGAAAACAACAACATCGATATAGTGTGAAAAGCATTCCCATACACCCGAACCTGCCGCGATCGTGTAACGAGATCGTCCATCTCCAAAATCAATAATATCGATAAGCGATGATTCGTCAATATATTCCAAATAAAAAAACTGTCGTGTCCACCCATAAACAAACGTAGAAAAATCGGCATTTTACTGGCGAAACCGTACATTTCAAAACAACAGTTTCGTTCGAGTGTGAAACGTGTTCCCACACACACGAGTGTGCCGCGATCGTCCATCTCCAAAATCAATAATATCTATGAGCAATGATTCGTCAATATATTCCAAATAAAAAAACTCTTGTTTCCAGCCATAAACAAACGTAGAAAAATCGGCATTTTACTGGCGAAACCGTACATGTCAAAACAACAGTTTCGTTCGAGTGTGAAACGTGTTCCCACACACACGAGTGTGCCGCGACCGTGTAATTGTTCGGCAATCGCCAAAATCGGTTTCTCACCTGCATCTGCAGCCACGAATAATCGATGTAGGTGGTAGTGCTGTTAGCGGCGAGTCCGGTGATGTTGGTACCCGATGAATTTTGCTGCCAAGAATCCTGGTGACCAGTCCCGACGACGGCGAGCCCGTCGGGCTGGCCGCGATCGGGCACTATTTGATCGGCATACTGATAAGGCGGTTGAATCGTCGGCTGGCCTCCGGAGGGCAAATTCGCGGTGTGATGAGACTGATGCTGGGCCCCCGAGCCGACAGTGGGCATACAGCACACGCTCGCGTCCATCCGGGGGGGCGGCGAGTCGTAAAACCCTCGCTGTTCGGGTTCTGGCTGCTCCCAGGCTGACCTCCCAAGGGCGGCCCCCCGCGGAACCATTCAATCCGTCGTCTCTTATTCCCCGCTACCGCCACAATTCTCCTTTACAACCAAACAACAAATTCACCTTACCACCGATCTTATTTTCAATCACAAGCGCGACACTCTTGTTCTTATTTCCCTCGTATTCACTCATTTAGTCCGCCACATTTTCACGCATCTTCGAGGATCGTTTTTCCTCACTGTCAAACAACAACGCTGCGAAAAGTGATAATCAAAAAAAAGGCGGGAAAAAATTTACAGCGTAATATCACTCAATGTCATACACGAACAGATCGACCGCTCGATGAGCCAAAACAAAAAAAAACGAAAAACAAAAACGCGGTAATCTTCAGCATCCACGATATTACAAAAGTCCGCACTATCACGTTATTCACTACCTAAACCACACGAAAAGTTCCACAACAAAAACAACGGCCATCGAGGCAACTGAGTCACGTGTTCGTGCTCTCGAAATACCGACAATCTTCTCCCTTTGACAATCGTATTCCTCGTACGTCCTGTCGATTAGCCGAGATCCAGTGTCTCAAGTGTAAGTAACACAAGTAATGGCAAGTTCCGTCGCTCGATGGAGAACCGCGCACACGAAGAGAAGCGCTGATAGACCGATAAATCGCGGGAAACCGTCGGGCTCGTAAAACGTTGTATATATATATACACCTCAAAGTTTTCCCTCGGGTAAGACAAACGACAGAAGTGCGCAAGAAAAACAATGATAAACTCTCGGATCGTGCGACAACTACAGATACGACGGTTGCTGAAGAGAAGACGCACGATCCACCGAGTCCCAGTGACGTTTACAATGACAGCATGCTCCCGTTAACGCGGCGCGAGCCACGAGGGCGACGTTGGCCAAAGAGAGACCGAAGAAGGGTGAGAGCGAAGGTGGAGGTGGCCGTCCCGGCCGAAAGGGGCCGTGTGGGAGGGAGGAAGGAGGGTGAAGAGTCTATAAAACCGGTGGGGGATCGAAAACCTCGAAGCGAGGGAGACGAAGACACACGGGAATCCGGAGGAGGGATGATGATGATGAAGAAGAAGAAGGAGGAGGAGGAGGAATCAGAGACTCGCGATCACCGGCGGCTGACGGCGCTGTTCTCCGCTGCTGGCATCACCGACGGACCACTGACGTTACCATTAAATACCGTCTAACCCATGCGTGCATGCGTGTCGCTGAGGCAACGGTTCCGCGGTAACTGGCCCGGGTTCTTCGCGCCGGGCCAACTACTCCGTTCTCGATGTTGCAGAGAGACGGAGAACCCGAGCAAGGAGAGCCTCCTCTCCTCTCGGATATCCCTCGGTTGCTCACGCCCCGGGCGCGAGCGATTCAAGCGAGGCCTAGGCGGCCATCAAACGCGCCTTTCCGTCCCTTAAGCCCCTCGTCCATCCCACCACTTGCGGACACTCCCTACCTTCGGCTTCGTCGTCGCTCTCTCTCTCTCTCTTTCTCTCTGTCCCCCTTCTCTACTATCCCCTCCCCGCGTGCCCTAACGTTGCACTCTCCTTCTTCGTCCCCCTGCGTTCATTCTCTTTTTCCTCGCGATCTCCCACTGCTAGAGCCGCTTCACTCCGCGCGGACTCTCCTCTCCGCCGTGTACCCGAGGAGAGAGAACGCAGCGACGATATTGCCATGGCCATTCCGCCAACGCTTTTCTGACGTCATCCGTACGCCGAGCACGACTCGGTGCGTGCGATGGGATATCCTCGCGATGTATGCCAGAGGAGTCCTTACCTACGGACTCGAGGTGTCCACTGGATTGCGGAAGAATCTTTGGGAACATTCGTCCTCAGGGAATTATCGAGGGCTTGGTATTCAGCAGAGAACTTCTGTGGAACCCTTTTTAGTCACGACTGGTCGAGGGCGGGAGACGAGAGTCGCGAGCTTTGCCACGATCAGCTGATCGATGCAGTTTTTTCATTATGACTTTTTTTTTTTAGGGAATCTGCGTGCGATGGGATATCCTCGCGGTGTATGCCAGAGGAGTCCTTACGTACGGACTCGAGGTGTCCACTGGATTGCGGAAGAATCTTTGGGAACATTCGTCCTCAGGGAATTATCGAGGTCTTGGTATTCAGCGGAGAACTTCTGTGGAACCCTTTTTAATCATGACTGGTCGAGGGCGGGAGACGAGAGTCGCGAGCTTCGACACGATCAGCTGATCGATGCAGTTTTTTCATTATGACTTTTTTTTTTAGGGAATCACGAGAAATCAACTGAATTTTGCACACTGATTTCGAAAGCTGATGAGGTTGTCAGTCGATATACCAGAGTGAAATAACCAACGCTTTTTTGACGTCATCCGTACGCCGAGCACGACTCGGTGCGTGCGATGGGATATCCTCGCGATATATGCCAGAGGAGTCCTTACCTACGGACTCGAGGTGTCCACTGGATTGCGGAAGAATCTTTGGGAACATTCGTCCTCAGGGAATTATCGAGGTCTTGGTATTCAGCGGAGAACTTCTGTGGAACCCTTTTTAGTCACGACTGGTCGAGGGCGGGAGACGAGAGTCGCGAGTTTCGACACGATCAGCTGATCGATGCAGTTTTTTCATTATGACTTTTTTTTTTTTTAGGGAATCACGGGAAATCAACGAAATTTTGCACGCTGATTTCGAAAGATGAGGTTGTCAGTCGATATACCAGAGTAAAATAACCAACGCTTTTTTGACGTCATCCGTACGCCGAGCACGACGCGGTGCGTGCGATGGGATATCCTCGAGATGTATGCCAGAGGAGTCCTTACCTACGGACTCGAGGTGTCCACTGGATTGCGGAAGAATCTTTGGGAACATTCGTCCTCAGGGAATTATCGTAGTCTTCGCTACATTTGGTATTCCGCAGAGAACTTCTGTGGAACCCTTTTTACTTAAGACTGGTACAAGGGCGGAAGTCCAGAGTCGCGAGCTTTGCCACGATCAGCTGATCGACGCAGTTTTTTTATTATGATTTTTTTTTCTATAGAGAATCAGGACAAATCAACTAAATTTTGCACACTGATTCCGAAAGTTGATGAGGTTGTTACGATATACTTTAGTAAATAATTGACCCGCTGCATTAAAGTATTTAAAAAGAATTAGTTTCCAAACTTCGGAAAAAAAATTGGACAAAAATGGAAAAACGTAGTTCAATTCTTAAGAGAATTGGGTAAATAAAAATGACGATTCACGAATTGATCTCCCGAGTATAATATGCGATTTCACAGCTTCCAAGTTCATTTTTTTTAGTGACCTTTTATTCTAAATTGAGTAAAATGTCTTTTATTCTTCTGAGTTTGATTCGACGAGTTGGGAGGACGATTTGCTAGGGTTAAATATGTGGGATATTATTAATCTTCGTTTGTTTTATCGTAAGGTGACGTGGGTAATCGTTTGGCCATTTGTCATGGTTCTTGAAGAGTGGCGAACGACGTCGCACGCTACGACAAAGCTCTCTCTCTCTCTCTCCTTCTCTCCTTCTCTCTCTCTTAGGTTTGCCATAAGGAGGAAACTCTCGGTGATTCATAGAGCGAGTTACTTCACGATGTACCGAAAATGACTGATTCCCGTACACATGGGAAAGCCGGACGAGTTACCTCACGGTCTTCGGAAGACATTGCGGATCGTCGGGACGAAGGATACGGTACAGCGAAATCGTGATCGCCCTGACCAGCGGGGGACGTTGATCTAGCGGCCTTGATCGAGCGAGTGGCCTTGACGCCCCCGGACCACACGACTAAACGAGAGACACGAAAATTTTGCGTTTCCGCTTATCACTTTTTCAGCGAAAATTCAAGAACTTTTTTTTAAAAATCGTTCAAGGAAATTAAGGCATAGAGAGGACTATTATTGGAACTATGGTTTCCGAGGGACGATTGATAATCATTTTTTATAATTAGTGATAATTACCAATCGCATATATTTATTGCACGCATTGGAAAACTTTTTTATATTTGATCAGTTGAGCTATGAAGACGTTTGAAGATATTATTTTTAGTCATTGTCGTAACTATAAAATATAATCGTCCCTACTGGGAATTATATTCTATGGTGAAGATATATTAAAAGTATCGTATTGTTGCTTCAACTATATATTTTTAATAGCGAGGTTTTGTACGCGGCCGTAGGTAAAGTCGTTGTTTTTATTTTGATATATGCGGCTACCAATCGACCAACTTCAGGTTTTGGCGGAGTGTGAAGAAGAACATTCTTTTCCGTTTCGATCCTACGATGCGGACCCTCTTCAGAATATCTATTTCGCCTTTCAATGTAGTAATTATATATTTTTTAGTATATTTTTCTCTCAGTATACCGAATTTTGATAATGAAAAACTAGATTCCAATATAATTAGGAACACAAAATAAGATTCCATATTTCGCTACCGTTATGTTACAAAATTTGACTAACATCAACTTCCACTATCGCATCCATCACCACAAATAATTTTTTTTATGCAGGAAAATCCGGAGGTGCTACTCTAGTGATTTTTCCTAGATATCAGCAATTCTGCAAAAATACCCTGTAATTTTTTCAGCCCGGAAAAAATATCCGTTTTCGAATAAAAAAATTATTTCTCCGTTCTTTCGGTAAAAAATCATACTCGCCGGATCTTGAAAATTATTCCATAAATTCCTATCGAAAACTAACAAAAAACGAAAACTTTTATGTAAACACTTTTTTTTTGTAACTATAAGTTTTCGAAATATTAGCCCTTGAATAAAAAACGGTATTTTCTGAAATAATGTTTTAAAGAATCTGAAAAAATCCACATAGTGTGCTTTTTATCAGTGCTTCGAAATATCCAATTATGGAACGAATCAGAGACAGTCGAAAAAGAAAGTGGCTGAATTGACAGAGAACGCTTCATATATATCTCACAGTGTACCAAATTCTTATAATGAAAAACTAAATCCCAATATAATTAGGACCACAAGAAAAGATTCCATATTTCGCCACCGCAATGTTACAAAATTAGACAAACATTAGCTTCCAGCATCGCGAGACAAAGAGATGCATCGCAATATAATTGACGAACCCGCGCAAATCAGAATGAGATCGTTCGCCCGCTCATAAATAGGCTTCTTGAGGTACGTGGATAATTGCCGGAGAGCATAGAGCGAGATCACAAGTACAGAGAAAACGTGCGCACGAAGAAAACCCTCTTAACTCAGGAGGATATAGTTTGGTCGCTTGGAGCTCTTATATGTGACTTTAATGTGGGTGAACTTACTGGTGCTTCGAACATCGTGATCTCCGGAGTTTACAGACCGCGTGTACGTGTAGAGAGTACGATATAGCCAACAACTGCACCAGAGAGTATCTCGGATACGTCTCGAGAGACGGGCGCTCGCAGCCCAAGCAAAACTAAGAGCTGCACAAGAGATTCCCTTTCTCTTTGGATTGTGAAACTATATTCTATCCCGACTGAGGGGGTTTAGCTTCATGGATTTATTATCTGTAATAGGTTACGCAGATTACAAACAAAGTGCAAATATTTCACATGACCTTCACCCGCGCGCGCGCGCATTTCTCTCTCTCTCTGTTTACCATTCTCACTCTCTCCCTCTCAATATGCTCTCTCTATCAGCTCTTCGGACCGAGCACACGCGATCCTTTCGACCAAATAAATCGCACCGGCTCCACAGCCTCTGTCTATCACCGACAACTGTCTTGTTACTCGAATCCCCGCTAAAGTCCGTAGATTTTCGAAAGAAAGTGCATAACACCTAGTGCGCAGTGTCGTTCAAGTCCCATCCCCTGATTGTATTTCGTTGAATTACGTCGACGTGAACATGCGCCGATTTCGCTGTCGATTCTGCCGGTACAATTGGCAGTGGAGCGGTTTTTTTTAGTAGAGAAAGTATTTGGGGCAATCCACCCCCGTTTTGACCAGGATTTAATCTCGACCTCTAAAATTTGGTTCGTAATTTTTGGTAGCTTAGTTAGACCTTCAAATGCTTCACATATATGTTTTTTGTTTTTCTATAGCAATTTCTTGGTAAATGTATTTAAAAGTGACATCGAACCCCATAATTTAAAAATCTGAAAAATTTTGTGAATGTTGTACAGAAAAATGGCTCTGATCAGTTTATTCGAATCGATAATTTTGTGTATTTGGAATAAATAAAATTTCATTTTAATTTGATAGAATTTTATTTCGGTAGAATAAAATTCTATCAGGCCGGCCATTAAATAAATTGATTATTTAATGGCTGGCCTAATAGGATTCTATTTAATAAAATTTTCTTTTATGAACATCTCTGAATATTAACTAGTTAGTGCTTTCACCAGATTAATTCTACCGGTAAAAATGGACAAGCGGCAGCTTTCGTAAAAATCTTTTTTTTTTATGTAAAGGAAGGAATTAAGAGTTGAAACTAAGAAAAAAAAATTCAGCCATTCGCCATTTTTATCATTCGCTATTTCGAATGCATTTTAATAAAACGAAGGTCAAAATAGCAAATGGCTGAAATATCGAATTTCATAACGATGATAATTCTAGATTCAGACGTTCCTAATTTCGAAATTCGCTATTTTAACCCCCCACTTTTTTGGTCATTCGCTATTTTGATCCCCGCCCAAATAAGCATTCTTCGCGTAAATTTCACAATCTAATATCAGCGCAAAAGCCGTGCAAGTTTCTCATACTATTTCACCTCGATTTCATACTTTACCCAGGTATTCCTACATCATGAGCAATAACCATATTTCACATACATTCCACGAAGCTTCCGCTCCATTTACCCTCGAACTTTGCGAGTCGAAGCTGTCTCTGGCTCAACTATAAATCCATATTACTTAGTTGACGTGACGAAGAGCGATTCCAAAAAGCCTCGCAAAAGGGGTAGTTGCATCCCCTTCCATCGACCAGAAGCCCTTAACGATAAAAGAGGAAAAGTAAGCCCACGAAGAGAAGTAACCAATGGCTGCAAAAGCCTCGAGAGTTTGCGCAGCTCTTCAGGGCTCGTTTGGAGGGATGAAACGCCTTTCTCCTCCCCTCGTTACGCCGATTTTTCTCCTGCGCCGACGAAACTCGCTTATGCAGCCTCGCGCAGTGCACAGTCCGATGAAAAGTGGCCTGGGTTGCATCGCGAAGCTTCAACCTCGATGTTCCCCACTTCCGAGCTCCGGAAGCGGGGCAACTTATGAATGGGAGTGCTCGCCGATTGGTAGAGACTCGTGGCCAATGGTGAGTTCCTCGGTTGGATCTAGTCGCGCGGTCTTTGCAACGGCGTCGTCGTCGTCGTCGTCGTCGTGAGCCTGCACACAGAGACAAAGGATTACGGAATCAGCTGACGGGGAGAGAACGCGAAGAGAGCGGATGATAGTGCGAAGAAGGCGGCGAAGGGAACATCGAAATACATCGTTACGTCGTCGTAAGGGAGCTCGAGGCATTGTTTTGAGGTTGGTTTAACATCAGGAGGTGGCGAATGGGACGCTGAAAAGAAGGATGCAAAGTGGAACTTTGCACACTGCTTTCTCATTAATTTTTCTATTAATTTTATGTAACCGTATATTACGATACGAGTGTGATGAAACTTTTTTTGACGAGGCTGAGATTGCAGCTCGAGCCAAGGGCGAGTGTTGCAATCAAACGAGTTGAGAAAAAGTTTCTCGCACGAGTTTCGTAAACAATTTTATTTCACTAGTGCGAGAAGTGCGATTTCTCGCACGCGGAGCGAAGCGTGTGAGAAGTAAGCACTTCTCGCACGGAGTTGCGTAAATTTTAGGGCGCTGAAGGACCGCGGTCGACGGCTTATTGGCCATATACAATATAAAATAGTGCAATAGGTATATATATGTAAAGCTGTAACCTTTTTTGTATTGTCAATAAATATACTACTACATCTAGTTATTTATTTTAGGGTTAACTTCCAAAAGACACATACTTCCGATCGATCTGGAATTTGGTATACTGAAATATTTTGTTCTACTGATCACGAATCTCGGGATGCATTTTCGAAAAGTTGTAATAGTCTAAATCTAATCTGTAGTTGTAGCTCGGTGCTATTGTGTAGGGCGTATGTAAACATCGTTTTTTCATATTTACCCAGTAAAAGCGTTTAATTACGGCAATATAACGCAGAAATTACATGTAATGTAGAAATGTCACACTTGTGGTAATACAATTGTACTTTTCATCCTTCAAGTTTTTTTATGGTAGTTTAGGGAATAACTTGAATTTTGGATTTTTTTTGGGTTTAAAATGTGGTTTTTAAAGTTTTTATATTGGTAATGACATTTGCGTTCATTTTCATCACCATATTCGTGATTAGAAAGCCGAAATGCATTAGTGTACAAATTTTTGGAACGACCGGAAGTGTGCGCTTTTCGGGAATTAATTAAAAAATTGGATTGATTGTATTAGCTCCAAGTAAGTGATTAGTCGTGCAAGATAATTAGTTGATGGCCCTGAGTAATTCATTAACCGAGCCAATCAGTTGATTATTTCAAATATTTAGTTCAGTAGATCCTGTAATAAAAAATGTAAAGAATGTAATATTTTTTAATCGATTTAACTATAATTAGATGGAATTGAGAATTAGTTCATTTATCGAAATTGTATTTACAGCAGCCAGATGCTTATCAAAAGTTCGTCATTTTCTCAGCGTGAGTGAAACATCCAATTAGACAGTTAACTGATTACTGAGTTAAAGCAATCAATTACCCACGACTATGAAATTCGGTCTGTATACCAGTCATCGTCAAACAGCAAACGATAGGGCATCATTAGGGAACCCTCAACTTAAGCTATATAACTAAAACAGTACAATCGGGTTCATTATTTCAACGGTTATAATTTTGTAAAACAGTTAGCGCCTTAAAGCTCGATTTCTACTTTTCTACATTTATTATTTGTTACCATATTCACAATAATTATTAATTCATAAGTAATTCATGATAATTTAATAAATAATATGAAATTTAAAAAACAAAAAGAAAACACAAAATCGTTGAATTTATATACATTTTTTATATTGAACGGTAAATTACATTGAATTTCATGTCCAAAAAAGGGAAATGAATAATGTTATTGTCATAATTCATGCATGTAATTTTTTTTGTTAGAAGAGATTTTCACTTAGGATTTTCTCTTTTAATTTAAAAAAATAATTATAATAAGGCAATGAAAATTTTAATAAATTAAGCAAATATTCCAAAGCTCAAAACTAACAGTGTGTCAGAAAATTGAGTAATTATCCCGTTGAATGTGTCGTCGTATGCGTTAATTTATGCGGTTCTCTCATCTGGCATTTGTCAGAGGGAAAGAAATGCGTCATTTACTGGGAGAACGTTGTGTTCAAATGCGACCCCTTTACCTTGACGTGCCCAGCAGAATTTCATCGCTGCTCTGTTATAAGCACGTGCGCCGGCATCATCTCCCCTGTATTTATCATAAGTTAAGCGACAATTGCTCGAGTATTTGCTGTACTACGATCCCTGCAATCTTAACTCGAGAACAAACTCGTGCAGTACCCTTCGATTCGCGTTGCGCAATGTTTGAAAGAATAGTATATAGTTGAGATATTCCTCACTAATGCACACTCGTGCATTAGTCTTTCTCGCTCAGTCATATATGGGGCATTCCACCTGGTTTCGACCTGAATCTGATCCTTGACCCTTCCGATTGTGTCCGCAATTTTTTGTCTGCTTGATATGAATCCAAAAAGCCCTAATTTTCATTTTTATGTTTTTATTTTTTGTTATCTAAGATTTTTCTAAATATGCAAATTACGTATTGCACATGTTCTCAATCGCTAAAAATTCCGAACGTCCCCAATATTTTTCAAACTTTGCTATCATTGGATGCTGGATAAAAAACTAATATTCGATTTTTTTTTCAAATTTTTTTCTATTTTTTTATTAAAAAAATAATTTTTCAAATAAAATAAGCTTAAAAACTATAAGAAAAATCTTGCTCACTTTGGCAATGAGGTAGAAAATTTTCATATGCAACAAAGTATTTTTCAGAATTTTTGCAGATTTTTAAATTATGGCATTCGGCAAGTCACTTTAAAAAAATATTTCAAATAATGTGCATAGTTCGGATAAATCTGAAAGAATTCCTAGAAATCTGAAAAAATTCTGGGTAATCCGTTTTTATCCAAACCACTTTGGATATAAGCTAGAAAATTGGGATATTGAACAAAGTATTTTTCAGGATTTTTTCCGATTTTTAAATTATGGCATTTGATATGTTACTTTAAAATCATATTACAAAAAAAATTGTCATAAAAATCTGGTGCATTTGAAGGCCCAACTAAACCTACAAAAAATTACGAGTCAAATGAAAAAACGGACTATCATTGAAATTCATCACAAAAAAAATTGCGAACTCAATCATGAGCGTCGAGCATCAAAATCAAGTGGAATGGCCCATATATATACTTATATATATACTCGCCGAGAACTCATGTGAATTTCATCAACTCATACGCTCAATTGACTCGCCGCTATCATTTCACGCGCGACAAAGACGCCGACGACTAATCGGATACAGTTGGACGGCGTTTACTTCGAGCAGTAATTATTAATCTTGGCCAGAGGTTGTAAAACGTCGGGCGAAGGAGCTCGGTGCATCGATCCACTGTCCCTCAAGCTTTCCGGATAATTAATTCATTACTAACGTTGCAAACTCCCTTGGGAATCAGCTACTGATAACGCAGACGCTGATAATTTAACTCACATAGTATAACGCACGGCATAATGACATGTAGAAAATTCCTATCTTTCTGAATCTTATGAATCATGTGCGGAAACGCGCATAATGCATTTTCACAGCAGCCTGAAAGACTGGGAACAAGATATACCGCAACACATTTTTTATCGTTCAATAAAAACTGCGAATGTCCCCTTATTTAAATAATTACTCCATTCGCTGATGTATCGTTTTTATAAAGAAATTTTATATCCATTTAACTATATTTTGCTAATGAAAAAATGCAAACTTAAACGCTTATTCGATATTTCATTTCACTTTTTACAAAGTTTCTGTGAATAAGTGTTTATCGATTATGCACTATTAGAAATTTTTGTATAAAAATTGACATAAAGTATTGGAAGTTTTTTTTTAATATGACGTCTTTTTTTTTCGTTTGTAATCGAATCCATGTATTGATTTTCAAAACATTTTTAACAGTGTGACTTCCTCATAGACAAAGCTTCGTAAAAAGTGATAAGTAATAAAAAAGCAATGTAAATCTCTGGCTCGCATTCTTTTACGAACATATTTTGAAAAAAAAAGAGCCCGTAAAATTGTAGTCACCTGATAAATTTGAACGAATAATTATCCAAAAACTTCAGCAGTCGATTTCCGAAATCTTGCATTACTAGCGAATTCCCCATTTGAAGATTCTCGCAAGCGAAATCTCGTTGAAAAAATATGAAAGTGGCGTCCTCGCCCGTCGAAACTTCGTACTACAGTAGAGATCGCTGCGCGCGGCATCACATCGCAAAACTTTTGCCGCCATTTTCCCGCGTATCGCGTTCGCATCTCATTTGAATTAACCGCCCGTAATAAGCCTAAGGATAATTAACGAGGCGAACAAAAATAACCATAACTTCCACCGAATCTCCAGAAACACTTTCGGCGCAGCCGTGGAAAAAACTGCGTCCTAAATAGTCGGGAGAATAAATAAAAACCCCGCGATATCGCGAGAGGGTGGCGCTGGTGATTGCGGCGAGTGCAGGAAGCAGAATCGCGCGGCGGTCGTAGTAGGAAGTCTCTCTGCGTCCGCGTGAAGAGAGCGGCTACGATTTCTCGCAGACGCGACAGAGGAGCCTGGGATATACAAAAAGAAAAAAAAAAGGCTGAACGAAGGGAAGACGGAGAGGAAAAAAACGTTAAGTCTCTCGTTGAGTAGCCCAGTGGAAGAAATCGTGTGTTTTTTTATGCCCGTGTCGAGTTCACTAGAGTGGGAAGGCGTCTCGCCCGGTTTCATTGACTATTTAACGAGTTCGGTGTTTTCCTAACACGCAAAATGTCGGTGGATTCACTCACCGACTCTGAGCTTCGCACGAAGCTCGCGGAATACGGTTATCCCGTCGGGCCGGTAACTCAGACCACCAGGAAGATCCTTGTCAAGAAGCTCAAGAATCTTATGGAGTCACGGAGCGGCGCGGGATCGAGACATTCGCTCGCCGCTAGGTATAAACCACGTCGACCGGTTTTTTCCACGTTTATTCCCACGATCGCCCCGCATTTCGACGTTACGACAACGCCGCCGCTCGCGAGCGTGTTTCTCCATTATTTCCAAGCAATGCTTACAGAAGATACTAACTATTTTGCTGTATCGTCATTATTTAACATCTGGCAATTTTTTACCCTGCCGCTCTGATTAATCTTGCTAATTTGCTTCGCTGCGACAATGTGCAATTGGTTGAATATGCTTTTTTGATTATTTTTTAGCAATGCATCCTAAAGCGATTAACAATTTTGCTGTATTGTCATTGTTTAACGTTGGGCTATTTTTTTTCCCTGCCGCTCTGATTAGTCTTGCTAATTTGCGTCGCTGCGACAATGTTAAGTTGGTTGAACATGTTTTTTAAATTATTTCTGAACAATGCATTCAGAAGCAATTAAATATTTTGCTGCGTCGTCAATACATAGCATCAGACTATTATGTTCACCGTGACTAATAAATTTTAGTAATTTGTACGGCTATGGCAAAGCAAAGCTATTCGAGTATGTTTTTCCAATTATTTTTGAGCAATGTCCATGGAAGCAACATTTTTGTTTCATGGTCATAATTCACTACCGAGAAATTTTATTCTCTCTGGATCTAAAAATGTTAACTAATTTACCTTGCTGCAGATATGATTAATTATATTTTTCTTCCTAGATTCGCATTAAAATATGATGAGGTGTGTACCAAGTTATTCAAAATTGTCCACTCGTTCCAATATCCAAATTAAATAGTTTCATGCCTCAAAATTAGGCCTGAGAATTAAAATTAATTTACAGTTTGAATCAGAGAACAGTAGAGAAGCCAGATAAAAGAATTAATATTTTCCTATACAATCCTCATACTCATAGAATTTTATGTGTGCTTCAACAGGTTCAAATATGTTTTTCCTCAACCAATAAAAAATCTCTACTGTTGCCTTTCCCAGGCATAAATTTCCCACTTGCTCTAATTCCATTAATTACTGAAAATCACGTACAAAGAATACATTGTTGCTTCATCATTTATTACCCACTATTTCATTGGAACTATTTAATTCCATTGACAATCTTAGAATCCATCACTGCTAGTATCACACTTGCAGTATTATTTGAACTTCTAAGCGACAATCGTTTCTATTTTCAGGTACAGCAGCGATGAAACGGATGAGGATACGACTTCGAACTCTAGTAAGAAGAAGAAGCCTTCCGCTGCGGTTCGTCGTCAAACGATGGCGAATCCAATGCCTCCGCCTCCAGTAGTAGCGCCAGCTCCAGTCGCGAGTGTTCCTCGAAGTCCTGGCAAGCGAAAAGCTCCTCCAGCTAGAAATTCGGAGCCTAAAGAGACTCTGGTTGCCGAATACGACGAAGTTCCTTCGAGTTCGTCGAATCGCTCGATAACAAGAACGATACAGAAGAAAATCACCACGAGAACGTACAAAACGAGCGCTGCTAGCGATGGTTTGGAAACTGGATCGGATTCCGACATAACCGAGGAACCTGAGAAGTCTTACTACAGCAACAAATCGTACGAATCGAGAGCGCGAGAACGCAGCTCTGCGGATATCGATAACTCGACGAAATTGTACGAAAGCCGAACGAAACCCTCGACTATCACGCCCAAGGTCGACAAATACGTCGTGCCGCCGTTCAAGCCCAATATTTCACCGATTTTGCCCGTAAGAGATGAACCCAGCTACAAGAAGGACGATCTCAGCGTTAACGATATTCTTGCCAATTACGAGACGCCTTATCTCTCGGAATTCACGCGAAGACTCAGCTCGCGGTCCAGCATAAATCCGGCACCGGCGAGATCGACGCTGAAAAGTTAGTAGTCGCTATACCCGCTAAAAGAACTTACGAGTTCCACCCCAATTTTTCGATTATAGAACAATCATTCAATTTTTTTTTTAATATGGTTGAAAGTGTCCAAATTATCGAGAGATTTTTTCAGATTTTTCAGAAGTTCGGATGCCCTTCATTTTTAATTTTTGTAAATATCCGTTCGGTTCCATGTACAAAAAAATTGAGATTTTTAAATGTACTTTACAATATAACATTTTCCTAAGCCTTGCGAAATAATTTTCATGTACATGTACAACAACAAAAAATCGGCAAAGTGGAGAATGGAAATCTTCGCAACGTTTGGCAAAAAAGAAAAAATTTTAAATCGAAAATAACGGAAGCAGCACTTCTGAAAAAAATCTCTCGATAGTCTGGACAACTAAAACTATAGTTGAAAATTTTTTTTAATTTTTTCGACTTATCGAAAAATTGAAGTGTTCCAAAAATTGCAGTGAAATGGCTCCTATATTAAGGGCTTACATCTAAGTAAACAACCAAAAAAAGACATACTTCGGGATTTTTTTCTCGATTGGTACCAACATTATCATTCACTTAACTATCGTCCACTCTATTCCGAATAATAATATAAGCCCGTTTAAATTTTAGGTCCGGTTTTGCGTTCAACGGTCCCAGACACTAAAGATGGCGACACAAACGGTCACTTTTCATCGGTGCGATCGTCGTACACAACCGGAAGCTCCAGGTTTGCATAAAATCTCTACTATTCCACATTTGCCTTTTTAGTAACTTTGTTGCGAATAATCCAATTGTTTAATTGCAGCTCGAGATACGGCGGAAGCTCGTCGAACGATAGACCACGCGACGTGGTGAGCAGAACGTTCAAATCGTCGTCGAGCGGCAAGGAAGAAGTTAGAAACCATCACAACATGATTTCCATGGTATTAGTAATAGTGCTGGCTCTCTTCTTCGGCGTCTTGGCCGTAATGTATCTGGGACTCGGAGGAAAGACCGAAACTTTCCCATCCCTTCCAACGGGTAGGTATTCAGCACCATAAACGTGACACAATGATTTACAAAACGAGCAACAGAACACAAATACAAATATAAACATATATATGGAGCGACGAAGAGTTTTCAAAAGAAAAAGCTCCGCGAATTATTATACTAATGGTATTCTAACGAAAGTAAAAAAAAAAAAAACATCGAGATTAAACTGTTTGAAATTAACTCTAGATAAAATAATGGCACATTAATTCGTGATTAATTCACAACAACAGCCATAAATGTGGTGATGGTGTCCGAGAATCAGATTCTCGAATTATTTTTCTCTATTTTTTGAAGCGATAAGTTATGGAACGTTGTACAGACGAAAAACGCTGTTTGTTGGCGTTAAGGTGATGTGACGTACCGCATTCAGTAACAAAAACTGAAACACTCTCTTTTTAAACGCTATTGAAAGTTTTTGGGTCAATGGAAATTATAAAAACCTTCGTAAATTAATTCTGCAGGAAATGTAATTTGCTTTTGCCCATAAATTTTTATCATTCAACAACAATCAAAGATTGTCAAATTTTATGTCTGCAATATTTCTCGCACGTTATAGGAAATCGTATCACTTTAACTGTACCTGGAATCTCTCACAACTTACACTTACTAAAGACGTATTCGTCGTACAGCATATTTTAAAAATAAATGTATACTGCACAATCGTTTGTGCTTAAACCTAAGAACGATTTATACCCTTAATTATCGTGGATTTCCTGCGATTCCGCGTTGAGGTCAGAGTTTACATCGTTTTTTAACAAAAAGAGGCAAAACTCTGATTTTTCGATTTAAAAAATAATGATTACACGAATAATTCAATCGTTATAGAGAAACTAATCGTGCGTTACACTTGCTTGAATGTCTTTGAATAACAAAAATGGTTTAAAACCAAATAAATTACCGTTTGATAATGTACCTTTTCTTTATGTGAACAAATAAACGTTATTATGACGATTTTATTCGGCACGGTATTTTATTTCCTTTTCCCATCGGTTAACGGTTGTCTTTATCACAGTTTAGCTTAAACGATTACACGTGAAATGCGTTGGTTTTTTTTTTTTGGAAATTCAAACGAAGCTATCTTTTAATAAGGTACAAATGTTATTTACGTTTTGTAGATAGCGAGGTTCCGTACTGTCATAAGTCCGATCACATACCAGCTGTCAACTGTGTGCTCAAAGAACATCTCGAGAACGTGATACAGTTGTTGCATAGGATCAGACCGATTTTAATGCGAAAAGCCGTTGAGGCCGTCTGCGAGGATACCGCCAAGGCGCCTTACCTCACCGACAGCGAAATCATAAATATGTTCAAGAGCGATACCGTGGTAGGCTTCCAAATAAATCCTCCTTCTCGACGGATCTCCTTTTTCTAGACTTTACAATATCCGCTTTCGTATTTGCAGAAAGAACGGGAGATCACCAGCGATCTCCACAACGCTCAGCTTCTCATATTCGGAAACCCCAAGTGGGGCATCTCTCTGGTCGAAATTGGAGAGGGAAATGATATGCCTTATCAGATATTGGACTCAATGGTAAGTTCTTAAGATATCCGAGGCTACAAGTACTGAAAGGTAAACTTATGGATAGATATTGGGATGGTCCTAATTTGGGAGAAGGCCCGAATTTGCCGAGCCGCACCCTTTCAAATCGTTCCATTGGGGAAATAAAAAATCTACGCAAAATTCCACACCGTTCGGATTATTTGTCGAATAAAATAAAAATTTACGATGCATTCTTAATGAAATGCCCTGTGAACTATTTTTTTTTTCGAAATTTGTGGATACAAATTGGAGAAAGGTTTTTAAAAAACTAGTTATCACCTCAATGTAGCGAATGCTGAATGGTTATTGACGTTAGCACTGACACAATTTGAAAAACATTATATTGTACAAAGATTATTATAAAAAAATTTTTTGCAGGATAAAGTATTTCAGACCCGGTTGGATACAAAAGTGGGAATGATAATAAAGAATCCCGAGTTGCCAATGAAATGCTTCATAAAGCAAAAGTTGTTCGCAGTTTTCTCGCTGTTACTACTCATCGCCATCGGTAATTTTCTCACTGAATCCTTACTGGATGACTGAATCATGCATGAATTTAGTTCCACTGCGAAAGCCTCGCAAATTTTGTTGTCGAAGAATACTTTTGCATGTTCGATTACAGTCTACTTTGCTGACAATAAAAAATCTCAAAGACATATTAATAACGTGTACGTCGCATTAGTAAATAACTCGAGCACTCGGCTAATCTCTCGGATGTTCTTCAATGTATCTTGTATCGTACCAGGCGCAGCGACCATTCTCGGTGGCCAAAGACTCGTTCTCTGGTATTTGAAGTACAAGAAGAGCGCCGAGCGAGAGATCTTTCAGCTAGTCAGCGAAATAATCAGTATGGTTGAGGTGCATCACCAAAATGCTTGCACAACGAGTCCGGGAGGTACACAAGAGAGTTATCTCGCTATTAATCATGTTCGGGACAATCTTATACCGCCGAAGGATCGCAAAAAAATGGCTGCACTGTGGGAAAAAGCAGTCAAGTTTCTCGATGAGAACGAGTCAAGGTATTTAGTAAAAGCTGATAATTGGAATTTTCATGTTGCTTCCCCATTAATTTCTAGCTTTTCTAAAAATTCTGTTCTCAATTTTTATCATTATGTTTGACTTCCCCGTAAAAGAGACTTTGTTGTGTGATTAATTCCATTTATTACTGATTTCTGAACAGCATGAAACTCTGTATATTTCGTGGCCGAAAATGAATTTTTAACTCATTCCATTCTTAAACCAATATTTAATATCTAAACTCGTACTAGAACGGAAATATCAATTTTTTGGAATATTCGAAAAATTGAAAATCCCATAAAATTTTAATGATATAATCGATTCTTACAAAAATCGGTACCAATGTACAGTCTATAATAGCCGATTGGTGGACCAAATTTGAGTCCAATATCTTGAAAAGTACTAAAATTAGAGCCCAATAAGTGATTATCGGAAAATTTTTAAATGTAATCATTTTTTAACCACTTGAAGGATCTGTGTCAAATTTGAATTCAGCTTTTGTCCACCTAAACTTTACTCGTCTACCAAATTTCACGCTGATTTCTTGAAAATTGCGGACGCTATCGTGCTAACGAGAATCCGAAAATCCGAAAATACGTACACACATACAGATATTTCATACGAATCCCTTTTCTCGACGTTATAAAGTATTGTAAGCATCTTAAGATGAAAATCTGGAGAAAATTTTCACGAAAACGAAGCTTTCGTTACGGAGAAGCAAATAACACAAATTCTCAACTTTCCTCCGAGTTTGTCACCAAAACATTGCTTTCTTCGACACTAGGATTCGACGAGAAGTTCAACAAGTGGCGGGCGAGGAATTCCACGTGTGGAGATGGCTTCCGAACAATCTTCTCAATACTTCGGGCCCTCAGACTCCGACGGCAAATAAAAAAGCTAAAGTTTGGCAGGGACAGGCCTTTGACACGAAAGAAGGTTCCGTTAACACTTTAACTTGGTCTCCGACGCCTTGTCTCAAGATACGTCACATGTTCGATCCGGACGTGTAAGAATTTAACCAATAACTTATAATTTCATAGATACAAATATTTTTTAGTCGCTAAATTAGTTTTTCTTATCGCTGCAGAGAGTTCGAGGAGAACTGGGAGACGAAAGTACAAGACGCTATCCTCGAGAAGTGCGGGGAAGGCGTCAAGATTTTACATATTCGTGTGGATCGTGGAAGTCGCGAAGGATGCGTTTATATGAAATGCCTGTCGCAGGATGACGCCGGAAAAGCCCACAGAGCTCTTCACGGATGTTGGTTCGATGGTATGATTTTTTTATCGCTACGTTTATTGAAAAATAACACTAAATAATTTAAATAGTATATTCCGTGACCAAAACGTTGGTCTTATCGGATCGTATACTATTTTTCTTGATCCCCGACCGGAAGTATCGGTGGGCGGCGATGTTTGCAAATCCATTAAAAAGACATACATAATAACATACAAGAGGAGAATCTCTAATAATAAAATAATACTTTTTGAACATTTTTAATTCTTTTATATTTCTGTTTTTAAATAATTGTAAATAAGTATTTAGCTCCATAGCTATAAACTCGCATGAATACAGATTTTTATAGAAATCTCGTCTTTCCCACGATAATAGAAAACACGAAGAAACGTATTATTTGTGAGAATACATTTTCTGCAATAATTGTTACAACGATTTTTTTGTCGGACCCAAAACGTGAATATGATTTATTTAGGCGCAGTAAACTAACGAAAAATGTTTCTTTCTGTGCAGGAAACTTGGTGACTGTAAAGTACCTACGATTGGAACGATATCACGAGCGTTTCCCGGACGCAGTTCGCTGCACAGCTCCTCTAAAGCCGAGCAACAATCAGCGTCTCTCTATGCAAGGGCATTCGTGGCAAAGTTCTCTCGAGGCGAACTAGCGAGTCCATATGATCAGGTTTTTACTTAACGAAAGGGAGAATCCCTGCCCCTAAATCTCGATACGGCTGCTTTCGAGTTGAGGAACCAAGTAAAAGAAGGAATAAAAGAAAGTAAAGCAAAAGAAAAACGTTTAAACGAGGTTAAAAATAAAGGGAATTTAAAGAAAGAGCCCAAAATGTACAGTAGAATCATACGTTTTTATGCAAATATACGTGCAGCCGAATAGGGATACGTTTTTGTAAAACATAATACAAAGCCCAATATTTCAGAGCGTTTTAACAAGATTAAGAAATTAAATATTACTTTTTTTCACAATATCAAATTCTCTTCGTGTCCGTTTCAATTTTTCGTCAAATCAGTCTTTCACTGAATTATTGGGCACCAATGTACAGATTACTCGTTTATTAACTGTAGATTTATTAAAACAATGTGTTGCCGTTTATTCTGAATCAATACTTACGTTCTCCGCGACCGAAGGTCGCCAGAGTTGTCGACAAATAAAGGTGTATTTTTTTTTGTTTTTCGTTTACATTTTAACCGCGAGCGATGCGGCGTCGACGCGTCGCTCCTCAAAAAACGTTCATTTTTTAATCAAAAGACTCAATCTGCTTTGTACAACGTACTCGTCATCCGTTTATCATTATTATTATTATTAATATTATTATCATTATTATTATTATTAATTCATTCATCCGCAACTCTTGTGCCATTGATCACTCAAGATTGGAACGATGAAGAAAAAAAAAAAACAACAACAAAGAAACAGAAAGAAAAATATAAAATTCGATTCTCGCAATTAATTGTACCTGTGATCAATGATCGGTGAACCGAGAGGTCGATGCTGCATCGGCCGTTAAAGCGCGGCGTGGCCAAGTTTCACCGCGCGCACGCCTTAGGTACACATTATATTTTATAATTTTATATTTCGCGTAAAATGCGCACATACAATAATATCGTCTGAAGAAAGGAAGAGAAAGGAAAACCATGTTGCATTAACGAGATTGAAAAATGAGAAAAGAAGAAGAAATAAAAAAGCAATCGAAGAAAGCGAATAAATGTTCTTTTTGTCTTTGACGTTTCCGGGAATTTCCTGAGAATCGGCCGAGCGATAAGCGAGGGGGTTGCTATGGAAGTCAAGCGTGACACAACAATGAGGCACTCGCTGCACTCGCGGGTACAATGCGCCGAGGATATCAGTCTATTGGTAAACGCGCGAAATAAAGCTCGTGCAGAATAGGCGCGAGTTTGCAGTGTTCGTAGGCAGATCGATTTGCGAGATTGTTATCGCGGGGGCGACGATTGTCACAGTAGTATCGAACAAATAAAGCTGGTGGTCGTAAGGAGCTCCGCAATCCGTGAGTGCATTTCCGCGATAGCTAATTTTTTATTGATAAGTTAATCTTATCCAGAAATCTGAGCATATTTATTTGTTTTTTTTTTTCTGTATCAAAACGTGATCTTATTAAATCTAAGATATTGGAATTAAACATCGTACGGATGCTAAGAATGGCCACGGTTTCAGTTGCACCGCTTCACGCTGAGAACGGCATCATGAATCAGGCAAGTTGTTGGATTTACCTTTACCGAAACGGCTGAGCCAGGCGTAGAAATAATTGTAGCTCTAAGTGTCGCTCGATCTTTAAATAAGGAAGTATTGTGTGTCAGGGCCACTTCCATAGCTCGGGGAAATCGATGCGCGACGTAAAGCAGACGATTGACCTGATTCTACGTCCAGAGAAGGGCAATACCGGTTTCAGGTGGAAAAACGGGGTTTGTTTTATTTATCGCTCGAAGAAGTCTTAAACGAAAATCCAATGCAATGAGTCTTAAAAAATCGTGGAAATACCATTAAAAAAAAAAAAAAAATGTACCTAATGACAGGAAAATCAATCTTCAATGTGCTATATTTGAATATTAAAATTCCCATCATTTCAATCAATTGCATTGTAGCATATTTACTACATTGTATGCCACATACAAAAAGCTATTTTACAATTTCCGAAAATTTTTATTTAAAAAATCAGGATAAATTTAATGTATACTAATGCATCTAAGCAAAAGTTTTTCGAACAGAGTTTCAGTTCACAATTTTTTTATATGTCCGCTAAAGTTGAAAAAAAAATTTCGCCAATATTTAATTTTTGACATTTATTGTACAGAAATGTCTCGAGCAGTAGGGAAAAATCCTTTTTCTCTACTACGCTAATGAGTACTGGCCGTTAAAGGGTAACAAATAATCGCAAGACGTATTAAAACGCTTTTTCACCCGAAATCGGTATCGATTTCCGTAAAACTTACTTCCTTTCAAACTCTACAACAATAAGCTCATCGAAGCGTTTATAAAGCGAGAGTATAAAGAGCGACTTTCTCACGACTAATCATCTCGCCCGGTGACAAATGGTCGTGTCACTGTAAGACCTCTTTGTGTATCGCCGTTGCAAAACAGAGAAAACGGGGAAAGACAATCGATCGGCCACGCAATAGTTCCCTGGAGATTAATAGTACCGGTTGGCTACCTCCGCGTGTCCGCTGCAGTCATCAAACTAGTCGGAACATGATTTTCCGAGTCGCAAGGTCGCGATGGTGCACCGAACGCAATCGCAACAGGTGCAGAGCAAAACTGTTGAAAAATCGTCGCACAGAAGTGAAGAAAGAAGTCGAGTACCTACTCCCCACCATCTGAAGGCGAAGAAGTTGCGATAAACTGCTGGTAACACTATCGCAGCACGTTCTCCAACATCGCATTACGAAAGGATTGCGATTTGCTCTTCCGTCAGTCTTTCTATTACCGTCGTCGTGATATCGCACGTTGTGATTGTATTTCACGATGGACCCGAATCCTAAACCGTTAGCATTTGGAGAAATGCCTCCGGTGGATTATGACGATGATCGTCCAGTTCAGAGTCCCAAACCAAAACCACCAACCCCTTTCGACTATCCGGCGAGCACGAGCAAGATTTCCGAAGAAGGGGACGTGCCATCGGAAGATCGGAGATCGAGCGAAAAGGACCACAGCGATCTCCGTGGATTTACAGTGGTAGAACATCCGCAAGAAGGAGAAACCGGAACAGATTTTGGTGTTAAAGATGTTTTGAATGCTGTGAGTTAATCGGTTTTGTAAATACCCGATACTTTGAGAAATATGATGGTTAAAATTATTTTATGATTATGATTTTTTTAGTAATAACATGCTGAGATTATAATAAGATTCGTATACTTTTGGATACCTGCAAAGAATTAATTTTTAAACAAATTTGGCTATGTTTTTGTGAATAAAATGTAAAGTTAATGCATTAAGAAATTGAGGAAGCTATACAAAAGTTTACACAGAATTTTATAATCGCTGTTATTATTATTAAATCAGAATTACTAAAAAATTTACTATAAGATATATTTCTTGAATTGATGGGGATTTACAACTTTGAAGATAATACGTGCTGTTATATGTTAACGTTTCGTCAGGAATGTGTATTTTGCGTTGGATAGTATTGCGGGAGATCATATCGACTTTATCACGAATTGTGAAATTGAGGCTATTATCTTTAGTCCATTATCTCTCGTCGATTGGCTCGCTACCAGTTTTATAACTGTTTATTGATTACAGGTGAAGTCACTAGACGCTAATCGATATGCTACCAAAAAAACCATCGCTCAGGGGATGCTTGACATCGCATTACTCACTGCCAATGCATCACAGCTCAAATATATACTTCAGGTAAATGACTCATTTCTTCATTTAATCGTAAAGCTTTGACAACATATTGTTTGTAACGTTTTTTTTTGCGTAGGTGGGAAAGCAGCACGAATTCTACTATCTTATGCTGACGCTCATCTGCGTGTCCATTGGTTTGCAGGTATTTTAAAACTCCTTTTGCTTCCTCACAGACGAATCTTTGTTTTTCGTAATATTTAACATTGAACTTAAAATAGTTCAGTATCAAAATTTCAGACATAAAATATTTTCACAATTGAATGAGACGAATTAGTAATATTCCAAATATTCCCGTTTCTACTGGATTGAAAAATTCCAGCAAATGAAGAAAATTAATTTTAATTTAACTGCATTTGCTGCAATAAACAAAAAAATTAAAAAAAAAAAAAATTTATATGAAGTTTAGTTTCTTCACAAAAAAATGCCTGTTTCTATGTTTTTCTTTTGAGATGTTAAATATTTGCTGAACTATCTTGAGTATAAAACAAAAGCCCAGGAGAGATTTTATAGTTGATTGTAATTACATGCATTTCACTTGGTCATAAAATGATATTAGCAGTTAGAAAGCATCGTAACCTCGGCACCGGATGTTCACCATTCTCGAGGCTCTCGACTGTCACACGCACGTTAGAATAGCTGGCAATTGGTGTTTGGAATTGTTTGCAATTGGTCCAATTAAAGTGTCGCAGGCTCCTTGAATACTGTTTGTAACGTGTGTACCTAGATCCTGTCGGGCTTTTTATCCCTGTCGCTAAATCTATTGAGGGATCGACGGATGGATGACGAGAAGTATGCCTTTTCGGTCGAGTGGATGGGCAGAGCCAGAGTCGGTCTCAGCTTCATTGTATTCTTGGATAATATAATGATCTCGGCTTTCGATCCGATGGGATTGTCGTCGCTTCTCTCGTACGAGTCGCCGCTTCCCGAGACGCCGTTGGGTTAATTGCAATTGCCGTCAATACGTCAAGCACAACACGCTCATTTTTTTCGTCTCCTGCGTCACAAATTGGATCAATTTGCAGCCACGAATGCCCGAGGTTTCAGAGTCTCTTCTTCTACCCGTAAATCCAAACATTGTAGGCACTCGTCGGTATTCTGTTCATAATCGTCGGTGGATTAGACATCAATCGACCGAGGGATCATCGCGCTGCTGATATTATTAACGACGCTATACTCGTCGGTGTATTCGTCATTAGTCTCACCAACGTTATTATATCGGGCTTCGGCATGGAATCTAGCAACAGGCCAATGGAATTTCTCGCTTACAGAAAAGACAGCATGCTCACTGAGACATAAACTCAGCTTCGAGCACTCTTTTACTATAAAAAGTCAATTCGTTGAATGGTGAACCTGGAAAACAGAGATGCAAGTCTTTCGCCACTCTCTCTTGTCTCACAATTTCAAAATATAGGGATTGAATTATTATTATTTCCCATTTTACTCTTACTATTTAATTATCGTTGACAGATATCTCACTCCTTGATCTGCTGATAGAAAAATATGTATATTTTGTAAAAACCTGGAACGAATTCATTTTTTGCATTTTTACCCCAAGGAAATTGTGCGTCAGGCGAAAAATCCCTGTTATCAAAGTGGCGAGAGGTTCTCATCTATCTGGAGATTTATTCCTATGATTTTTCACCGATTATATAATTTACTTTGATCCTTACACTTTTGATTTTCTTTTGTTATTAATTTATTTTTATTTATTTTTGTTTCTCCTATTTTTTTCCGTTCCTACTTTCCTTCTTGTCGAATAAGCTCCTCCAAGGTATAATTTTTGTCCTGCTGGGTTCATCGTACAACATAAACAAGACGCAGGATCAGCAGAAGGCAAATGTATGGAACAACATCAGCGTTTTACTGATGGTCTTGACGGTGGCTGTAAACGTCATCATTTCTGCATTCGAGATGCGCGACACCGATCACATGGGAAATTTTACGGTCAAAGCAGACGAGGCAGCATTGCTGAATTCGCCTGGAGTACGATAACCCATTGGGCGATCTTCGATCCACTCGCAAATCAAAGTGACAAGAGCGACGACTTAAATCCAAAGAATGGCGTCATGTCGCCGAGAACAATTGTATTTATCATGGGTATGAAGTTGATAACAGGTGATTTGGGCGTCCGACGGACGCACGACTGAGTATTTAAAGAAATTATTTTTACAATGTGCCTATACGTGTAAATTATGCACAAGGGCTTCGTTAAAATCAGAGCTAATTAAAAACTAGCAGCTACTTTCGATAGCCGAGGGGATGTAAAGAATAATCTTAATAAAATTTGTAAAAAAAAGTCCTCGAAAAATGTTTTTCTTCACTTATCCGTAGAATTTAACATTTTTTTATTCAGTTAAATTAAATGTCAACAGTACGAACGATAGTGGCTTAATAAATCATCACAAAGTTGCGGCGAGTTTATATCGAGGTAGCAGCGGTATCGCTTCTTGATCTTCTTTAACCATTGTCATTTTTTTCCACCTGAAAGCAAATACGAATGATCAATTGAGAAAAGCAACTTTTGAGAATTTCTCCCGCGTCAAGTAATGAAAAATGTACAGCGAGGAATCTCCATTCAATTGAAGATCTCGGTCATCTTCTCTTAACTCCAAAAGCCCTACATACCCAGCCGTCATCGAAACGCACGACTGCAATATTTACAATTCGTCACAAATAGTATAAGTTTTCTTTCGATTAAATACTCACCTTTTTTGCCCCCTTTATTTTTCCCAGCGTCACCCTTGGCTTCGCCAGCTTTTCCTCCCGCAGCTGCAGCTGCAGCTGCTGGCGCCGCTTTCTTCTGCAAAAAATAGAAAATGGACAATTAAATCGCCCAAATTCTATTCGTGAATTAAAATCAATGAACTTACGTCTCCTCCCTTTCCACCGCCTCCTGAAAATTAAACAACACGATAACGACATGATAACGCTTCCCTCAAGATAGTCCTTCCGTAATAGAGTGTGACGACGCGTAAGATTCGGAGAGAATCGAGAATTAAAAAAATTTTTAAACATCACTCAAAATCCTTAGAAAATGCATTTTAAAAAAAAATTAGTTTGCCGGGTAATTTGTTGAGAAACTATTTTTTCTTTCACTTTTTAATGATATATTGGAATTATTATTATGCAAGATTAATCTTTTCAGCACATTTAAAAAAAGTTTTTTTTTTACTCCAACGAGACACTATCAATTTTCTCTAAATCTCACTCGAGGTCACACTGTACTACAAAAGGACTACCTTAACACTGATACATTTATAAAACGAGGTCATGCATCAAGGTTGGTGTAACCATTCTTCCAAACGGATATAAATGCTTTTTTCTAAATAAATTTAGTATTAGCGATAAAATTTGGGATTTTTTTGTAGCGAAGCTCACCTTTTCCCTTGCCCATGTTTAATCACCAACGATTTAGTGGTCTCGAGTCAAAATTGCGCAAAAAAACTGTCTTATATGTCGATTTGACGTCCCCTATACCGCGAAGACAGAGGCAAACTTACATTTGTTTCGTCGTCGCACTCTGCGTCGAGCTTTTTGATTTCCCCTGACTTCTCCCGTCTATCAACGTCGTAGCGAAGTTTGCAGTACCTCTTTCTCTAGCTTTAGCGATTTCGTCGTCTCGCAATGCAACTAAAACGAAGATGAAAGATATATTCAAGGTGCAATAGTACATACGCCCCAGTTCTTACTATTTAAAGCACGCAGTTAACCCCCACCTTAATCTTGAGCGGAGATGTAGGTGGCGAGCAAAAATTTCAGCTGCAGCGAAAGAGCAGAATTTGCTCTTGGCCTCTGCTGAATACCCTCAAAATTCTATAGATATATAACGATACATAAATCTCTAAGTTTTTTATTTTTCTTATAAAAATTCAAAAGAACACAATCTTCTCCGATTCTGTGCTGGTTATATGAATTATAATATTAATAATATTAAATTAGAATAAGAAACAGTAGTCAGAAAGTTCTGGGATTTTTTTTTTTAAATAGAATTTTATAGTGGTCCAGCAGTTAGAGGATTAACTGCTGGTACTGAAGGAGAGGTTACACTGAATGCTGCGACAAATACGTTTATTATAGTGATGAGAAATACACCGACGACTACGTAATTGTTTATCATTCTGGCCTGAGGCGATTTTCCCTTTCCCTGTATGTCAAAACGGCCCTTGAAGATCAAACTGACTCCCACGGCGATCTGGAAAATGTGTAAAGGTAAAGATAAATTGTACTTATTTTGTTGTTTTTCAATGAAGTTTTTTAACTGCACTTTTGTTTTATTTTTGACGTACATTAATTTTACTTTGTACTTCTATATCAAATTTAATATACGCTGTACCTGTTTTGAAAAGTTCCTATATATTATGCAAATAAGAATGCAAAGTAGAATTTCGCACAATGCTTCCTGATCAAGTTTCATCTTTTTGTTTTACTTCTTCGATAGGAGAAAGATAAACGAAAAATCATATAGTTGTAACCATTGGAACACACTTGAGCATTAAATCACGTAAAATCCGAACCCCTTAACCGATCATCATTAAAATTGGTACGGAACAAGGCTGAATGTTATTTCTCCCGTGTAAGAAATTTCAGAGGATTTTTTGGAATTTCACTTGAATTAGACTAAAACGAATTGGACCCAAATTTAATCAAAGGTCGCATTACTTTGTTCAATTTAATACGAAGTTTCAGCCCGATAGCTAAACATTTGTTCGTTTACGTACGTTTGAAAATTTTTCAAATTCTCATAAAAATAAAATGCGCTGAGTGATTTTTATAAAATTGATTCCAATTGAAAATTAGCTATGTTAAAATAATACGCTGATTCGGTCGAATAGTTCACATGTTACAGTTATATCAATTTTCGGCCTTCATCATATGCATACATCCGGACGATTTTTCTAATCAACTTTTCCCGACTTTTCAGACCATTCTGAATATTAAAAAAAAAAATTTAATTGTTTTCGGAATTATTTTTTGATGTGCGTAAAACTAAAATTAAAAAAGTTGTCTTTGTCATTATTTTTTGGTGTGCATAAAACTAAAATTAAGAAAATTGTCTTTGTAATTATTATTCGATGTGCGTAAAACTAAAATAAAAAATTGTCTTTGTAATTATTTTTTGATGTGCGTAAAACTAAAATAAAAAAAATTGTCTTTGTAATTATTTTTATATGTGCGTGAAATTTTATTTAAAAAAATTGTTCTTGGAATTATTTTTTGATCTGCGTAGAAGTTAATTTTTTAAATTCGTGTTCGAAATTATCATTTAAAAAAAGAGTATACACATTTTTTTCCGTGTATGATCAATAATTATTCAACTCACCTGCAGCAAAAGGCTCACAACGATGAGAAAAACAATAACAAAGAAAGTAGGACTACTACGTTGATACTCCACGAGATATCTCAGCTGATTCGCATTGGCTGTTATAAGCGCAACGTCCATCATTCCCTGCGCCACAGTTTTTTTAGCGGCATAAGTGTGTTGCGCCCTTAAGCCGCTCCGATGGCTTCTTTTGTCAGTGGTATCGATAGTGACAACACTTTCTTTAGCGAACCTCTCTTCGAGAGGCCCAATGCCCTCGCCATCATCCAAATTTTCGACGATTTCATCCAACTTCCGGTCTGTGGCGCCATTCTGAATTAAATCCAAAGACTGTTTCTCCGTTTCTGTGTTTACGACGTCCGAACCGATCGCGTACAATCTATAATTATCGATAAATGGATCCTTTTCATTTTCATCGGCATTGGACGATTCGAAGATATTTTTTTCCACATTCTTTTCAGCCATTTTTTCACCGATCCACTATAATCCACGTAAATTCGGAATTGCAAAACGATCTGCGCATGCTAGAAGTAGTTAGTCAACTAAATTGAATAAACTAATGTCACAAGCCTAAATATATTTTTTCTTGTGGCTCAGTACTATGCGATAAGCTATTTATCGCATATCAACGCCGCACTGTGCTTAAAAACAAAGAAACCGCAATTATGTCGTACTTCCGCTAGGATATATATGCGGTGCGCTAGCCGCAGATTTACGCCCACATGCGACATCATTCTTACTCATAATAGCATGTTTTAAAGAGGTCGAAACGCTCCACGCTAATCAAATGAGTGCTAATTTTTGTAAATCGTGTATACAAAGTTTTATGCATGGATTGACTATAGTTAATATTGCTTTGTAGTAAAATAAATATCCTTGACTAAGAAACGCAGTAAGTTCAATGGATTTACAAAAATGTTAACTGATTTATGCTAATTTAAAAATAAATAATAATAAAAAACGAGAAACGTTCATATTTGTTGACATTTCGAGCGGCCATATTGGTTTTTGAGAGGTTGAGTAATATACAATTTTTCACATTTCTTGTACATTGTGATTGTTCAACCGAACAATCAAGAAAAAATGTTTTTATTACATCCCTGCAGAATTTGACGTATATTTGTAGCATATATTCATACTACGAAATCGGCTATTTTTGCCGACCAAAGTCGGTAAAGAAATCTACTCCAGCATACCCTTAATTCGTGTACATCATTATCGACGTAGCGCTCTTAATTTCCATCGTACAAGAGTCACGCGCGGCTTTTTATTTCCGTTTTGAGATTTTTTCACATGCGGTTACTGCCCATCGCTATTTGTGAACCCGATTTACTGCTTATAGGACCTTTTTACCTAAAAGGAAAACACGGGGTCGCTCGCAACCCCAGTCATGAGTTAGAAGGTAGAAAAAATGATCCATGAGATGTAGGGTCAATTTAAGATTCTTCAGAAGAAATGTATAATTTACAGAATTTAAATCTTATGTCTTTTTATTGGGTCCGTGGGTCCCCTTAAATTTTTAAATATTTTTTTTTCTGATATTACATCGCAAGACTTTCGCGGTCGACTCCTGCAATGAAAATTGTGCAGTAGCAGCGTCAAATTGCATCTATAAAATAATTTTTTTTCCATCAATGTTTACATCGACTTTACAGATTTCTGTATAATAATGATAATAATGCGGTCGTAAGAAAGAATTGTTTTCGCGAAAAGAAAACATTTCGTTGATTTGGGTGATAATACTCGGATATAATGTTCGTGGGGAAAGTATTGTTGTCTTTTGTTGCGCAAACGCGACGATCGCCTCCGATTGGCCGACGAGACACGGATTATCGGTGGTGGGGGTCTTATTCGTTGTGTTCACTTTCGCTCGGTGTCAATACAGTCAATACTATCTTTCGTGGTGATTATTTTCGAGTGTTTTAGGCTTCCCAGGGCTTTTAAATCGCTTCCCTATACTGCAGGCAAGGTAAGACGCGTAATAATCGACGAGTTTAGTAGAAAATCGCTTTATTTTAATTGTAGGTTATATGTATATCTATATGTGCGTCGTCGAATTTTTAACCCACTTTCAGTCAAGGCTTTGCCCAAATCCAGACTATAACAGGTTTTGTCAAGGGCTTTGAGTTGCATCCAACTTGTCCCACGCTCTTCTTGTGTAAAGCCATGTCAAAAATTTTTGGAGTCGCTGTAAATGCCAGATTGGCGTTAATTTCAAAAGCGTCAAATTTCTCTGTGTTGTCTAAACGTAGTGTTGTTTTTGTATATCGATTAGTGAATATTTTGAAAGAGCATCATTAGGGCTTTCCAATTATATTTTTTTCAAATTGCAGCTTAATTGTAATATGTTTTTACAATATTTTTCTTTGTGGCCTTGTTGTCCACTAAAGATGCATAAAAATTTTTTGAAATGGAAATATTTCCATTTATGATTGAATTAGAAGTTGAAAGTTCATTTTTTAAAACAAATATGTATAATCGTCGCTATTTATTGTCCTGTGCCGTTCTTGTAAATAATTTTTGCATATCAAACATTTTTGGAGTCGCGGTTAATGACTGATTAGTGTTAATTTAATTAAAATATCTCCATGGTTCAAAAGAAATATAGTTTGTTTGTGGTCTTGTTGTCTACTGAATATGCATAATGTCAAAACTAATATACAACATATAGACCTTTAGACACGAGTACTCACATCCCATACTCATTGAAAAAAAAATCATTATTTAATTGAACTGTTTATTTATAATTAACTAAGAAGCTTAATTTTTCAAAACAAATATGTATAACATTCGCGATTTGTTGTCCTGTGCCTTTTTTATGTATAATTTTTGCATGTCAAACATTTTTGGAGTCAATACAAAATTAGCATTAATTCCATTTGAGAGTAAAAATTGAATAAAAGTTATTGTTTCAAATAAATTGATCACAATAAGCCAAAGTTTTCAGGGCCAGCCCAACATATTTCTTGCCTAAAAATATTGCCTCAATTTTTCATTGATAAGAAGTCTCGAATCAGTGTTTCTAATTTGCTTCCAGTTACAAAAGCATTCCGCTTATTCTTGTTTCATCGAGTCATTGGAGGAAGAAGTTCACCTTCCTTTCCAATGCAATGTACGCAAGATCAAATTAAAACCCAATAGCATATTGCCAGAACTTCTGGCAGCTCCGAAACAAATAGGGAAGTTGCACAGATGGTAGCAGATGTAAATATTACAAACAAAGAGCAAAGACGGCGTGAAATAAGCAACGTTCTGTGCTTATACCGAAATTATTGGGCCCTGGCCAAAATATAAGAGTGCAGACGCGATGGTCAAATTTAGATCAGTGGAGCTTCCAAAACTGAGTTTTTCTGACAATTCTGTAGAAGCCTCACTGCAAATACTGTTCCTCTATTAGTCTGAAGTATGTCTGAAGCTGAGGAAGCTATTTGGGCGAGAATATCCTCAATGCAACCACCCAGAAAACCACTGGATTGCATTATGTACATAAATGTAGTGATTCTTCACTGTCTCTTATCGCAAATTCATTTTTGATATTTTCATAATATCTCATTGTAGGTGTAGGTGGAAGATGAAAGTGAAACGAAGCAAATCACTCTCGCCGGAGCCGTCGAGCAGCCGAGATTACAAAAGACCGAAAATCGAGCTTGAAGATGAGACGGAAGAAATCGAAACGTACAGCACCAACATTCTCGACTTTTCCGACGATGTTCTTCTCAATATTCTGAAGTACCTCTTGCCACAGGATCTACTAGCACTGAGCTTGTAAGTTTTCGTTATTGGACTGATCGTTCGCCACAATTGAACATACATAAAAATATCCATGAATTTTTCTTAATTTCTCGAGAATAAACTCTGAAAACAATTTAAACAATGCGTGGATAAAGCGAATTTTATCATGTAGATACGCGTTTCAAAGGCGACTGATTATTATAATGTGATTTGTAATACGGAAATTCCCAGAAAGCAAATGAACACTATTTTTATTGGATTTTTTCTATGTATTTTTTCAAATTGTAGATGCTGCAAAAGACTCGACAGAATCTGTCGCGACAGAACTCTGTGGAGGATAATAGATTGTCGTCACTCTCCTATTGCCATGAAGGATTTAGGAAAATACACAAAATTTCTACAGGCGTCAACAAGAAAGTTGGCTTTGCGAGGCAGTCGCGGACCTTGTCCGGCTTTCCGAAAAAACTTTCTCAGAGATGTATGCGAAAAGTGCCATAATCTCAAAGAATTGATCATCGAAGAATGCAACATTAACGCTCAAACCGTGAGTTGAAGCTTTAAACCGTTTTGAGACTTGCACAACTCCGATGCTAATTATCGTTTGTTTCTGGGCAGGTCAAAGTTTGCAATTTTCCGTCGTCACTCGAGAAACTCTCACTCGAAGGTTGCGCCCTGCACAACTTCAGCGTAAGCGACAAATCTTACCTCTTTAAACTGGATCATCAAATGCCACATTTGACGGTAAGAAAATATTCATACGGAAAATTGCACCTTTCCTAAGATAAAATTATACTCCGTTTATAGATTAATTTTTTCGGGAATCACTTCATTGTCACAATAATCAATTTCTAAAAAATCAATGCAAATTTGCAATGATTTTGTAGATAATGACCGCATAAGTTCTCAAATTATGCGTGTTAAAAAATCAACGATATATCATCGATAACCGAATATTTTTTTTAAAATGTAAAAATGTCATGCATTATTAGTAGACAGAGCATTAATAAATCCCAAATAACGATTATCGAGTGATTAATATTTTATCTAGGATATGAAAATTAATTTTCAATCCAAATGCTATTTCAGCTACCAATTATCAGTTGTGGTAATTTATTCATGTATTTATTTTCCTATGGACGATCCAAGGCCGTTTACAAAAGAGTAATAATGGGAGACAAGCCAACAAGAAAATGAGTGAAATATATATACATAAGTTTATTAACAACAACAATTATCGATTTTTAATCAATCAGTTCGCAAAAATTTTTAAGTCCTTATTCACGCCTCCTTTTTTCGATGGCGAATAAAAAAACTTAGTGGGTGAATTAAAAGATCCGTTTTTCTTTTCAGTGTTTAATTCTAAGTCACTGCGCGTGGCTCACGCCGCATTCACTAATGGTTCTCAGCAAAATTCCAAAACTCAAGGAGCTGAGACTGGACTCGTGTCAAGGGCTCGGCGAGTGTGTCGCTTACGCGAGTCTCGCGACGCGATTTGGTTTTAAAACGTTAGAGGTAAAAAGAGAAGGAAAAACCTTAAACGCAATTAGCATCTCAAAGCGATTGGATGAAATTAACTGTTAGTTTGACTTAGATTCTGGACTTGCGATTTACCGCGCTCGGGGACAGCGAGATTTCGTGCTTCAGCAGTACAAAGACATTGACTCATCTATACTTAGAGTGTCCGAAGGCGCGGACCCGAGAATATTGTCATCGTCGGATGGAATCCAGACCCTTAGGCATCGAAGGTGGCGGGCCACTTTACGAAGATCCGAATCTTATCGAGGTACGTTACCTGTTTTTGCTGGAATAAAAAATTGGACAACAAACTTGGACGTTCCTTCTCATTTTGCACCTTTCTCAAAGTTTTCTCTATGAGTAAACTGCAATTGGTCAACAAACTTTCTCAAAGATCTTTGAAAAAGGCGCACAATGGGGAAGCAATGTGCAAATTTCAACTTCCTGCAATGATGAAGAATTATTCAGCAGAATATCGCCAATTTTACGAAAGTTAAAGCGCTGGGGTCCTTTTTTGATCCGCCTAAAAACATTAATTTCAAGCCTATGTCCGTAATTTTGAAAACATCTTACTGAATGAATTTGAAACTGGAACTATGCTTACAACTCTGATATCGAATTAGTTATTACATAAATGAAGAAATGGAGCGAATTCAAAACCAATGGAAATGCTGCAACATTGACTCCATTAGCGATTTCTTATCTGTTCTGTTATTGCAGTACATAGCCGGTGGCGATGCTGTGTGGGACGAAGTGGAACGTTGTCTTATCTCTGACAGAACAGTGTGCGCTCTTGGAACGACCGCGCGCCATCGACGTGCGGTTTTGTATCCCGAAGACATTATATTTGAGGGAGAAATACGCGTGTGCAGTAATCCTAATCTCAAAAGTCTCGTTGTGAGGTGAGTGATTCTCAAAATACAATAACGTTCATTTTCAACGACTTCTTCATGGAAAGTCAATCGAGTTTTTACATTTTCAAAAAATGTTTCAACAAGTGTACACTAATTTTCCGAATATCTTGCATTGAATACCATTTTTATTCTTACGAAAAATCATTTAGTATCACTGTTATCGCAAAGTATGCTTCCGGTCCGATTTTCCATGAGTTTTAATCACGATGCTAATTTTTCTAGGAACTATACGCTAGTTACGAATCAGAGTCTGAGGCATTTAGCCGTGAACGCGTCGAGTCTCGAGTTCCTGGACGTAACAGGCACATCGGTAACACAAGAGGGTGTTCAGACATTTAAAGTGGCGCGACCGAACGTGAAAATCATAACGTCTTTCAACGAGGAGTGAAAAAAGACGAAACTGCGTGGAAAATTGACTTAAAAATAAAACTAGCTTTGATTGCCACATAAATGTTTTCTTCTGGATAAGAAAGGAAACTGCAGAGTTTAAAGCAAGAACGACCAGCCGAGTGAAGCTGAGCAGCGTGTTTTCGAGAATCTGTGTGTAAAATTCCGTTTTTACACTGACAATGCAGTTCCGATATCGCCCCAAAACACGTGAATTGCGATCTTTCGTGTGTTTGTTGTTATGTAGAGCGTTTTACGTCTATCTTCAATATTCTTTATCAATAATCCCTCACGTAGCGAATTTAACGGTATAAGAGCCGCGAGTCGGGAAATGTTGCGTTGCGTTGAAGGGCTTGCGATTTTTCATCGTGAGGTGCAATTATAGATGATGCATAAAAGCAAGTTAATTAGGCATTAAGAGATCCGACCACTGAGATCGATCAGAAAAATGTCTATTTAATTGAAAAAAAAAGGAACTCATGAAGTCGAAAGTATTGATGGTTCGAACTCTGTATCAAGTTGGTTACAAAAATTGTGATTCGAATTTTTTCGCCAGTCACGTGTACAAAAAGTGTCGGAAAATATATAGAAAATTACGGCGCAGTAGCTGACGACATGAATAGTGTAATTTTAATATAGCAAACTGGTTCTTTTTCTATTTAAAAGAACTGTGACTATTAACATGATTTTTTTGAGCTTTTTTTACGTAGAAGATGTCTATTTAAAAAACGAAGCATATCGAGGAGATTATACACTACATTTTCGCCATATTTTTCTGCCATGAACAAATCATTGGCTTTTGTTTCGTACTATTTAAAGTGCGAATATTTTTATACTCAACATATTTGAAGGATGAACTACTGACACGTTATCGTGGTCGGATCTCTTGATTTCGATATTCCAATAGTGCGCAATTAGCAGCGGGAGACAAATCGCGTGTGTCAAATTAATTTCGCACTTCGTTTGCATTTTTGTAAAAAAAAAAGTGAATCATATTTCCCGAATTCATACCCACATCCAGTGACTTATCATCTCAAAGTCCGAATTGTCCGACTTGCGCAATTTTAAAGCTCTGTATTGTAATATGTAATTTACTTAAAAACGAAAGAACAAAACTATCCTAATTATATTACGTATAAATATTTAATCTGATATATACAGAGAATTTGTATTTCAATGAAATGATACCGTCGAAAAATCAATCGTTTATTCAATTATTTTCCAGTTTCCTATCGCAAATTGCCATACTTTAGTCCAAAGTCCGAGTAAAACGCTTGGATAAAATTCTATACTAATGAATTATTATTTTCAATTAAAAAATAACATTATATTTTGTATAAATTTGTGTAACAATACAAGTTATGAGGAATAGTAAAACATCGGCTGAAACCTTCAAAGACACAAGTTCTTTTTGAAGATTTTAATAGCACTTTTTTTACTTTTTTCCTATTAAATCGTTAGCGATTTTATTATCACAGATTAAACATAAATATTGAAAGGGCCTCGAGTGAATCGTGGCATATTTTCTGTTTAATTAGGCAAATAATCATAAAAATCCACCTGTTTTCATCAAATATTTTCATAAATTCATTCTGTGCTAATTTCTTTCGACGTGATCGTTATTTTTACTAATTTCATAAAAGACCCAATAAAAAGTCTTGCAAATAAGATTTTTTATATAAGAAAACTGTCCAACAAAACACCGTCTAAAAGTTGGCAATCATTTGGCAGTTGTTTGATGCTCCAAAACAGTTAAAGTATCACGGAAATAGCTTATATGACAGTAAATCATGCTGTGGTTGCGGAAAGCTCCAAACGTTTTAAAGGGATCCTTAAACTCCTTTAAACCACTCGTAACTACATCACGTTTTCGTCGACTTGCCTCTCAATTATTTTGGAGACTGTAGTACTAAATATTTTCAATAGTTCAGATACTTCAGGTTATCAGAAAGTCAGTCATCGGCAAATAATCGTTTGGATATTCCGGAGAGTCCTTTGGAATCCGTGGACTTAAGTAATGGCATGAGATTAATCTGCGAATACAATGAATCCTGTATAACGACCGTAGGATGTTTTCTTCCTGCTGGTTCGATGCACGAGGAGCCAGAGGAACGTGGAGCTTCGTTACTCATGGAACATTTAATATTTAAGGTGAACATCAAAATATCATAGGTCTTCTTCTCAGCTGCGAAGACTCAGTTTTCTTAAAACTTTAAATTACAGAGGACAAAGTGTCGAAGTCAGGAAGAAATAGAAAAACTACTAGATGAAACTGGAGGAAAGTTAGGAGCTCTTGCAATGCGAGATATGTTTCTCTTCTACGGTTCGGTGCCATCATGCGATATTAAAATAATTATTGAATTACTCGCTGATATCGTCCTCAATGGATTTGCCAGTGAGTTAAAAAAAACTGAAGTCATTATTCTATTACTTAGTTTGATAACAATTTTCAAAAAATTTTTTCAATTGATAAAAACGAATCTCCAAAGATTGTTTGCAATGATTACCTGATCATATCACAAAATCCTCAGATCCTAAAATGGAACATTAAAGGACGTTTATTATTTAAAAACAAACATTAAACTCGCGTTCTTTAAATATTCGTAGCTAAGATTTCGTAGAAATTTTTTAACACCATTAAAAAGACATTTTAAACACTCGATTGCGTGAGATTTTTTACTGATAACTATAAAATTAGATTTTGTCGTGAAATCGATAGAGCCTTTCCTTGAAATTAAAAAAAAAAACTGCTCCCACTTAAGGTGACGAAGACATTGTAGCTGCGCGATTTATGATCCAGAGAGATTTATCAGAAATGGATAATGACAATGAACGAGTGGTGATGGACTATCTTCCAACGACTGCCTATCAGGGCACTGATTTAGGTCGTAGCGTTTATCCAGACACTTCCGTTCTAAAGTAATTAACTAAATTTATTTGCAATTAGCCCTTCAACGGCCAAGTGTTTTTTCAGATGAAAATATAATTCATAAACTCTGAAACTTTTCTAAAATGTAAACGTGAAAGTACCGCACTTGAATTCTCTTCTTGTATTTACACGTCAATTATCTTTTTTTTTCACAAACTTAAATTGTAGGATGTACTGATGAAATAATTTCATCGCTTGACAAATTTACCCACAATTTTCAGTTCCAATTTAATAAAATTGTTTTGATATGTCCAACAAATATAAAATGTTGGAAGTTGAAGGGATAAAAACTGTTTTTCAAAAGTCTTTACGCACGGTTTATAATTTTTTGAAAATTAAAAATAGAAATTTCCGAGCAAGGAACGTGGAGTCTTTCAGAAAACGCCTTTTTCAACCTTCTTTTATGACTATGGTCTGCACCGGTGGAACATCCTTCTCCGATTTTCAGAATCTGGCCAGTAAATATTTTTTAGGGGCCTGCGAAAATTCAAACTCCAATGAAGACAACTGTGTGATGAGAGAATTTTCTTGTACACCCTGCTTTCGATTCACAGGTGAGTTTGATAAGTTTCCACATAAGTTTCAGAGAAATTAGACTAATTAATATGTTTAATTTGCTTTCAGATTTGTATGTTTGCAATTCCCTGTGATTTCTCTGAAATTAAGTGAAGTGTACTATTCCCAACTTATTTATATTTTTCATCGAATTAGGGTCTGAAATCAGATTGAGAGATGACGACGAGCCTTTAGGACATGTCGCATTGGCAATAGAAGGTCCGGGACACGCTAATTGTCACGATCACTGCGCTCTGACTGTGGCTAAGGAAATAATGGGATCCTGGGACTTAACTTACGGTGCAATTATTGTTGCATAATTTTTGCGATAGTCAGAAGCTAAAGTATAAAATTATTTAGGTGGTGGACAGCACAATGCTCCATATCTGGCTCAGTGTGCCTTCAATAGCGATATGTGCCATATGTACAAGTCCTTTAATATTGGATTTAGTCAAACGAGTCTCTGGGGCTGCTACTTTGTTTGCGAAAGGATGCAACTTGAGGTGATCAACTTTTGCAGGAGGGAATAAAAATGTTGAAGCATAGGAATTAGTTGGATTAATCAATTTTGGGAATTGACTGAATTAATTATTAGGACATGCTGTGGATGGTTCAAAACGAGTGGATGAGGCTCTGCTCAACAATAACGAACAAAGAAGTTGCTCGTGCTGTTAATCAATGCAGAACCAGAGAAATCGTCAGAGTAAATGACTCCGTCGATCGCTTTTTTGATATTGCTACTTGTATTTATCGCCGCGGAAACTACGAAACGTTCAATCAGCGACTCTCCAAATACGAAGTAAGTTGTTTCAATTTTGGGATGGAAATTAAATAATGTTTGCAAATAATTGGATCTAAACCGAATCAGTGTTTGAATTTTTTTTTTTCAAACAAGAGATAGAATATTCCCATCATCATTTAAAAATCAAATTTCGACATGAATAATCTACAATCCGAAAAAAGTATGGATTCTGCCTATTAAAATCCCTAGTAGTTTGAACAGTTTCGTAAATACTTAATACTTTGAGAAATATGGATGTTAGTTAAATTCGCTTTACAACACAGATGTGTAAACTTTTAAATCCGAAAACGTAGTTGATGCATTGATAATAAAGAAGATAAATGTATTGCAGAGAGTCACAGCTGAATCGATAAGAGATGTAGCGAATCGGTATATCTATGATCAGTGTCCTGCAGTTGCAGCTTTGGGATGCGTGGAAAATCTGCCGGATTACACCCGCATACGCGCTTACATGTATCGAATTCGGCATTGAAGTCGTTGGTAGACACAGTTGATTCATTCGTTTATTGATACTCATTCGCGACGTATTAGAGATAATGAAGATGCACGTCGACCTCGATTAGAAAATCCAACTTGATCGACTTTACTATTTAAATGCTTTCGTTTGGTCAATGGCACTCTAGTTATACATATCAAGTCTTGCGTCAATGTATTCCCCACGTACACTGATGGCTATTGCCCTAAATGGTAATATTACACAGACAATTTATACACAATATAATATAATATAATATTCTTTGGTCTCAAAATGTATCTACCCCCTATTCATTATACATTTATATACACACAAGTTTAAATGTAGATGTAGCGATAAAACATACGAGTACATTTGTTTGCAGTTTTTGTTGTTTTTTGTTTCCATCGAAGAGCCACGAAACTGATTAGCGGATTTCAATGAACATGTAGTCACGATTGTTCTCTAATTGACCTTGCAAATATACATGATTCTGTGAGCAGTTTATCGCGCAGCGATAAGATATACTATTTTATATTGCACGGATGTGTATAAAAGCTTCAAAAGATCTATATACGCCGATTTGATACAAACTTTGTTCATCAACCGCGGTTTCTGTTTTATTTCCCCTAATAATTAGAGATCCTCTTTACAAGAGCGTAGAAAATCAAAATAAAATCATTGAGTTCCGTGGCTCTTCGCGCGAAATAAGAATATTATCATTCCTTACATTAATAAAGCAGCGTTGAAAAAAAAAAGATAACGTAATAGAAGAAAAAATAAAAAATACGTAGGATACAATATAAAATATTCTCCTAGTGGAATTTTTCTGAAAAAATAGTTAATAACGCGACACAATGATCCCGTTATATATATTCTATATTTAATACTACAATAACTAATAGTACGTTTCCTTTTTCATTTATTTAGCACTCACTTTCGACTCATAGCCACTCGAGTTACCAAAGTTTCTTTCTCTCCCTTTCTCCCTTTCTTTTTGCACGATTCATTCGCGTAATATCGACTCGTGACCTCGAAATCATTAATACTTTTCTGATAAAATATATATACATCGTACATTCAGTCTCTTAAGCCACTGCGAGGTCGTAAAGTCCATTTTGTGTGTCCTCGACCTTTGATTTAGCTACAGTCACGTAAAAACGTAACACCGCTCGCTCAGCAATTCCTTTGCTTATGAAAATCTTTGCCTCGGTTACCGTCAAAAATCCACGCGATTTCTCCCCATACACCAGGATATCAAAGTACAAAACCCGCGCGTGTCATCCGAAGAGCGAAACGGAGTCTGGCGCGTCCACTAAAAAAGAAATTAATCAAAAAACAAAAAACAAAAACAAACAAAAAATTCTCAATCGCTTTAGACAACTACGATCTTGTGGTTGTTGCCGTTCGGCAAGAGAACATAGTAGACGCGCTTCCCCTTATCTCATTGAAATTGTTGCACATTCCCGTGATACTGGTTGTTGCCGAAGTTCTGATCGTTTCTTTCGATAACACTTTGAATCTCGACAACGCGAGCTTCCCCAGTATTTTGGCCGTTGCTATTCGCCGCTAAATTCGCTGTTGTAACAGCGGCGCCCGTTGGATTAACGCCGTTCGTCGAATTAGGCTGATGCTGTTGCTGTTGACCGCTCAAGCTATTATTCGCGTGACTAGCGTTATTCTTCGATCTGTGCCTCAATTTGTGAGTGGTAAGATACTGTTTGACCGAAAAAGCTTTGTGGCAAAGATCGCACTTGTAAGGCAGAGGATCCTGACACCCAGCGCCGTCCATGATGGTCGGCGCGTGGGTCGTAAGATGCATAAGATAGTAATGTTTGACAACGAAAGATTTACCGCAAGTTTCGCAGATATACGGCCCAGAAACGCCGTGAGTTTTCCGATGTTTGTGAAGATTGTCCTTGCGCGAAAAGCTCTTGCCGCACATTTCACATTCGTGCATTTTCTGGCCGGTGTGTGAGACCGAGTGCCTAACGAGATGTTCCTTGCGGCTAAAAGCCTTGGCACAGGTCGTACAGACGTAAGGCCTCTCGCCGGTGTGTAATTTCCGGTGTTGAAACAGATGCTCTTTCCGTTTGAAGGGTTTCCCGCAGATATCGCAACTGAAGCAATTGCCGCTGTTGGGAACGCTGTCATCTTTGCCGCCGATGTCCGAAACGTCGCTTATTATCGGGGACGAGGGACACTGATGGCTGTTGAGTTCATTGAGCGATTCGAAGCTCTTTCCGCAGTCGCGACAGGCGGAACTTCTGCTGGTTTGACAAATCGCTTGTGGATTTACGGTGAGAAGTGGCGCGGCTTCGGGACAGGAACGAATTCGCAAGAATTCCGAAATCTGACCGATGGAATTTCGGGAAATTCCATCGTCGGATGTGCTTTTTATGTAGTCCTTGAATTCCTTGACCTCGTCGCGTTGCGCCTGAGGCGTGAGCCCCAGGCTGAGGAAAACCTCGGGCGATGCTTGCACTGTTGTGTAAGTTTGAACTGTTTCGGCGGGTGAACCGATGTTTTGCGACTCTGTTTCGACTTTTAGCGATACCTGCTGATTTTGCTCCGGTGCGACGACGTCGTTTTTCATTAGAACATTGTTGTTTTGGTGAACAACGATCTGCGGCGGTGGCTGCTGTTGTTGTTCTTGTTGAGAATTAATCTGCACTTGTTGCTTTTCGATCTGCTGTAGCTGACGTTGTTGCTTCTCGTATTCCCGCTGCTGTCTTTGGAGCTGCTGGAGTTGTTGGGTGATTTGCGCTTGGCCTTGTTGTTGTTGTTGTTGTTGTTGTTGTTGCTGCTGCTGTTGCTGCTGTTGTTGCTGCTGCTGCTGCTGCTGCTGCTGCTGCTGCTGCTGTTGCTGCTGCTGCTGTTGTTGTTGCTGCTGCTGCTGTTGTTGCTGTTGAGTCACCACGGTTACTTGATTCTGTTGCTGAACGATTTGAGACTGTTGAATTGACTGTTGCTGCTGAGGAACCTGCCTCTGCGTTTGTAATTGCTGGTTTATTTGACTTTGGCTCTGTATTTGATTTTGCACTTGATGAATCTGTCTAGTTTGTTGTTGCTGCTGCTGTTGCTGCTGCTGCTGCTGCTGTTGTTGCTGTTGCTGCTGCTGTTGTTGAGGCTCTGTGATTCTGTTTTGGGTATGTGGAGAATGATCTTGCGGCGACACTTGTTGAGAGGTCTGCTGTTGATAACTGTAGTGAGTTTCTGCAGTGGCTTCTACCACTGCTGCAGCTACTCCACCCGGTTGCATCTGTCGATAAGAAAATTTAAGTGTAACAGTAATTTTCCTATAACATATTAGCGGCAGATATTTATGACAAGAACAAAAATCAAACCTGCATGGCACATTTATACTGCTGAACTCTTGCTTGAACACCGCTGATTATTTGAATGTTCGAGGCATTAACGTTTCCTACAACAACCGGTTGCTGATGCGGAGCTTGCGGTGGTTCCACCGTTATAATCTGGCCGTTATTAGCCGAAGGAATTTTCTCTATTATTTTGAGAGGATCTTCCTGTGGCGTGGTTGGTCTTTCCTTCTCTGTGCTCTTCACATAAACTTTTCCCTCTTTGAGGAAATCGTCGGAAAATCTCAGGGATGTGAAATATGACTCCAGCATACTTTCCGCACTCACTACTGTATCCCTGAATTCTACATAGGTTTCCAGCTTCCGTACACAGTCGTGGCAAACGACTTTTGGCAAGGAATCTTCCTCGTGGACCTTTAAACACATTTTTTGTGTGATAGTTTGTCCCAACAATTTTTGCTGTTCATAGTTAATGGTTGAAAGTTACCTTTGTTTTTACATACACTTGTGCGTGGGAAATCAAGCAGAATGTGCAAAAAGGAATGTTTTCAAATCTGTGGATCATTAAAAAAGGAGTTTTTCACACTGCTCCCTACAGAAGTTTGGTTCGCATTGTGAAATCTGGATTCAAAAAGCAACGGATGTGCAATACCGCAGACACTCCAAACAGAAAAATATTTTTCTTTGCCTTCGGAATTTCCAAAATTGAAGACATTTAACTGGACACACACAGTTATGTGAATATCTTTGGCATGTGATATGGATTCTTGAAACATCTTTTATGGATAATGCAGCGTAAGGAGCAAACCATGTAACAGTGTTGACATTGTTGATGATGAATGATCAGCTGCACAAAAACTATACATCTAAAAGGCAAAGCATTCTATGTGCCATGTATGCACAGAACGACGGCTGAATGTGGAGAAACAAATTTCCAATGCTCCGAGTTTCGGGAAAAGAAGGTTTATGTAGTAAGCCATGTTAATACTTATAACACAATGTGATGAATGTACAAAAATAGTTAAAAAGTTATGGAACAGCTTGTGCAAGATTTGTATCGCCTTTCAGCACTCAAAAACTACGTATCAAAAATACAAAGTGATTTATGCGCAGGGATAACACAGCATGATAGTTGAATGCAGAAAGACGTATTTTCTGTGCTCCGAGTGCCCATAAAAGAAGACTCATGGAGTAAATCATGTTAACGATGGTAACACAATTTAATAAGTGTACAAAAATGGTTGAAACACTACGGAGCAGCTCTTGCACGCTCGTATCTCCTTTCAACCGCACAAAAACTACACACTCAAAAAACAAAGTTATCTATGCGCCAGGTTTACACAGCATGACAACTGAATGCACGAAAATAAATTTTCAATACTCCAAATTTCCAGAAAGCAACATTTATGTGGTAAACCATGTAACAGTGATGATACAACGTAATGACTACATAAAAATAGTCAAAAAGCTGTGCGACAGCTTCTGAAGCATACGTTTCTCTTGTCCGCCGCACGAAAACTACATATCTAAAAGACTAAGCAACCAAAGCGCCAGATTTACGCAGCATGACGGTTGAATGCAGGAAAGGGAACGTGCAGTCTTGCGACTTGCCAGAAAAGCAGATATACATAGTAACCCATGTAACAATGTAATGATTATATAAAAACAGCTGAAAGGGCTATGGAGCGGCTTCTACTGGGATGATTACTTCAGTCGAGCACTGAAAAGCAGGATAGCCATGGGGGATAACGCTGTAAGATACCTGAATGGGCAGGTACGACTCGATCTTTGATTGGAGTTGCCTCCTGCGACCCTCGTCGCGAAAAATGTTCATTTTATTGCCTTCGCTGCTGGTGCACAATCTGCACAGCTCGTAGTAGTTGACCCTCCGATATCCTGACATGGTGTTGCAATTCCCGCCGAAAATGTTGCCCTCGGTGTGACGCCGATAAAAGGTTAAATGGTCGTACTCGCGAGAACTCGCGATCGCGGTGCCGATCAGAGTAACACCGGCATGTCGAGACGCACTATTCTACTCCGAAACACATGACATTTGTTGACATCGGTGGGGGTTCTATGCAACTTGCACTCTCGCGGCCATTTGCTATCGTAGCTAGCTCTCGAACCACGGTCTTCGTGCCTCGAAACTCTTCGATTATCAAAAACCGCCAAATGTTCGAAACGCCGCTGCTGCTGATTTCAAGTAATTCTCGATCTAGGGATATTCTGGTGGCGACTAGTGTGTCAAATTACCGGTTAATTAGATTATTTAATTGAAATGCCGGTAATGTAGCGAGTGATATTGCCGATTTTATCTTCCATCTTGGGGAAATTTTGATTTTTAATCAAAATTTGATGATGTGCTACTTCTCGGTCGGTAACGGAAACTGTAGTGCGTTGTTCTTAGCTACAATTGATGTTTCAGGCAAAAGATTAGAAGTTGTGGCTTCGACTTAGCGTTCTGCAGTCTACTTCTCAACTTTCATTCGAAATATCATTCGTGGTGACGAATAGTACTTCGGGAGTTTTCAGCTATCTCACTGGCTCTTATCACGATCTGAGAGAGACGGAAGATACGTAGAACATCACCGACCATGTCGCTGTGAGCGCGAGGGAGAAAACTATATTAGCAGTCACTATGAAACAGATAGAGAACGACAAAATTGTGGACATATCACGTTAAGGTGAACGCTCAATCAGTGCGAGAGGGATAAAACTAATTTTGGGATCACGAATTTCTCCGCCATCGTTGCTCTTTTGGATAACGGACGAAAACGTCGGTCTGAAGATTCTTGCAATTTGAAAAACTGACGATTTTTCACATAACGTATATAAATTTCAGACTGATAGACTTTGAATATATTTTCATATAGAATTATGTATAATTTTATATGATTATACATGGTTGTACATGATTGTATACAATAGTTTTTTTTCTAGTCTTCTTTAATTTTGCTCATTTGAAATCATGTTAACACTTTGACTCAGGACAACCAGCGGAGCAAACTTTTGTAGGTGCGACGACGCAATTTGATTGCAAAGGTGAATAATTCTGTAGATAAGAAAAATTTAAAGACAATGTGAGCTGTTAATTGTCGAAGTTTAATATACCAAATATTTAACACAGAGAATTTGCAAGAGAAAAATATTTCAAATTGCACAAGCACTTTTAATTAAATCAAATTAAATTGTGATTCTGCAAACCAATATAAAATGATGAGGAATCATTATAGATTAAAGCGAATGAAAATAAAGAATATGGTATGAATTCATAGGGCAGTATTTTGTTGTACAATGCGCCATCCTTCGTTACATGATAATTAACTCACTGATTGCTCATATATTTTTGGGTCGATGGTTTTTCCTTCTTCAGCGGGAAAATGAATAAGCCATGGAATTTCTCTGAGACATGGTGCTGGTTCTGATAGCCAAGTAGTACCATTTCTTGCGCGTGCCATCACATGGATCAATGCTTCACCAATACGAGATGGTCTACAATTATAGAAAGATTAGAGAATTGGTTAATGAACAATTATTCTCAAAATAGAAAATTAATTTGAAACATTTTTGGGATTAAAACTTACATGGGCGTCTCACAGTATCGTGAAATTTCCACATCAATATTTTTATTAGAAATTGGTAAAACTGGCAAGCCAACTTCACTGAGAGGTTTATTTGATTTGAGAAGAGCTACTAATCTCACTCCAGTTTTCTCCATGGGGTAAATTTTCTACAGAATATTAAAAAAAGTTGAATATCCTGGTGGAAATATTTCTCTAAAAATATCTGAAGATTCTTTCAAAAAATCTCAAAATAGAACTTTGAATTTCCCTGAAAAGCACTGAAAAACTGTGAATTTATCTGTTAAATTGTGCCTCCTGGAGTTTGCATGGAAAAAATGGCAGAGATATTTTCCAAATAGCTGAGAAACTCGGAGGAAAAAAAAGTCAAGGGGAAGAAATATTTTCACCAGGCAATTATGTTTACATAGAAAATTTCAGCAAGTTGAAATTTTTCTTCAAATAGAATATTGGAACAGAATTTTCAAATCTTTATATAAAAATGCTAATTTAGTTTGAAATTTACTGCAAGATCCATTGTAGTTTCGACGACTGGTTCCTTTGAGCAATAAACTGGAGTTGGGTCAATTGGCCATCCCATAAATCCTAGAATACTGGCAGCATTAACAACAATTCCTCCTGAACCTCCATTTGCTTTTCCCATGTACTGAATTCCAGTATGAATGGCCTTCATGGTGTTGCTCTAAAATTGTTGATTAATCCACATTCAAGATTCAAATTTATTTTCAAATTAATTATCAATTTATGTTAAATTTTTCTATTCATCTCGTTTTAATAATCCTTTGTGTTATTATTATTTCCATTCTGGTAAATCCGTATTTACATACACTATTCTTTACATGCCTTACACCCATGATAATGGTTTATTAGTTTTTAATAAAACAGCATATTCTGTTTTTGTTTTAATAAAAAACATTTTTTGTAGCAAGTGTAAAATATTAAATTTTTGTTATAAGCTTTACTTTACAACTAAATGATTCCAGTTGCTATAAGTCGACCCATTTCATTTAAATAGCAAGAAAAGGATATTTAAATTCAGTATCACATTTAATATTCCTTCAAATTAAAGATTTATGATGCTTGAATAAAAAATACCGTTTGTGTATACAGATCAGAAATACATATTTTAATAACAATATATACACATTTTGAATAAAATACTACCAGGCTCCTGGACAAATGATAAAAATTGATTTATTTAAACTAAATTTTATTAAAATGCATTGTACCCATTGATTTTCGGTATCTCCGCATAAGGAAGACTTGGTTCTGTTGTTACTTCCATCCAGATTGCTGAATAAAACATCAACGGCCTTATACCTACAGATCGTATCCTCGAAAATACCTAATGGAAGCAAAACAGTGAAGAAAATCGGTGCAAAAGAATGTAAAGTACTTTTTTTCATATACGTAAAAAAAATCATTGCATGTTATGTACACGCGTAATTTTTAGACGTAAAAAGATAATATTTTTCTGAATTCATATTCAAAATCGGAATACCTTCAAATTGGCAAGGGCTTCCCAGACCACATCGATAAAATCGTGCCCGATTTTTGCCATAGAAGTCACAAAGACTTCGAGCTGCGTTCTCGCCTGCTCTAGAATCTTCGTCTACCAGAATTACCGCCTTAATAAAATGGATTAATCGAGTAATAATTGAATTTTAACACTTTCCTAACAACAGAATTTTATATATTGATTTTTAATAGATATTCAATATTCCTCGGCTTCAAAAATGGCCATCAACACCGAAACCCATTTCATAATAAATCTTAAAAATTCGTTAGTCATACCCAGAACTTAAGAAATTTCATTCGGCTAAAAAGTAGCGGTATCTTCGGTGAAAAAAAACAAAAACATTATTGATCATTTTGTTGGAAAATCTGAGTTAATTTAGGTCAAAATGGCCCATATAAATATCTATTAATTTTTTTGTTGTAGACCATAAAATTCCATACATTTCCATTTTTCAGAAATGTATGTACGATAACACTGTCGCAAGATAGATTTTTCTGAATGGAAAATAAAAAAATTGTAATATCTCATCAGATTTTAATTTTGTCGTATTGAAGTTTTTACAAATGCCAATTTTTTTTGCATTTCTCGAAGGAAAAAAAAATGTTGGTGGCTGTATTTCGGTGCAATAGGTCATAAATACTATTATATAATAATGTAAAAGAGTATTGACGGCCAAATTGTACTAAATTTTTTTCTTCACTCTTACCCGTGCTCCATGATGGAGAAGAGAATCTGCAGCTCTTATCCCAATGTCTGTTGCTCCACCAACAATTATTGCCACTTTGCATTCCGGATCGAGGATAGGAATCCCCGTTTCTGCACTGAATTTTTTTAAAAAATTGCAACGGGCGTCGAAAATCTTTTTTTTCCAACTCACCATTTCTGGGGTGGTGTTATTTTTATTGTATCCTTATCGTCGTCATTTTTTCTTGACCAGGGCCAGAAACCTCGTTTCTTCTTCTTCTTCTTCTTCTCCTCGAGACAAAGAGGCCTTCCTGTGTGAAAAAACTGCACGGTCCGCAATTCTTGGTTCAATCGAATTTTTTTTAAGACTGCGAGACTCCAGGAACGCTGGAGAAATCCAGATAACATTTTCCTACTATTGTCATATCAAAAAAAATTTTTTAGGTTTCGAAAGAAGAAATTGTACTTTACGAGAATTTAGACAGATGTCATAAAATCAATGAAAATTTTGTTTAAATCGTAGAGTTGTTTTTCGTTTGTTTAAAAAAAAGTGTCATGAAACTTTCTTCTGAAGGAATTTTCTATTTTCGTATGGCTTACACTTTGTTGCATGATTTCAATATTTTTTTACATTCTTTGTAAAAGAAATTTCTTTATTAATGAATAAATGAAAATAAATTTACCAGGGATTAATTAAATAAATAACAGGAGAATTTAAAAAGCTAGGCGTTTTATTGACAAGACTCGCAACATACATACCGAGCAAATAATACTTAAAGATCCAACAATTTTCATTAGTCTTAATATTATACTAATAATAACATTATAAATAAGAATAATATTCATAATAATAATGGCATACTCTATAGTATGGAGCTGCCTCGTCGGATTTTATATTCCAAGACAGAAAAGCCCGACAGTTCGTATAGCGCCTAATCCTCGACCAGATCGATGTACGAATTCGGATATCGCAAATTCCACGAGAAACCAGCTCGTAAATAAACAACAAAGCTTGTCTAAAAAATCACGTTACTTCGCGAAAGAATAAATCTAAGACGAAGCCCACACTATCATTCCAAAGCTGCGATTTTACCACTCTTCTTCTTACACAATTACCAAAATTCCATTTTCTTCAATTTATATTTGTATAAAAATTACGTGATTCTCAGATTCGAGAGTTTAAAAAAAAACTTGAAATGCTTGATGATTTTCTTCTGCTTTTTTTTGGCCGGTGCTTGCGCGCGGGAATTAATTTATTCAGACCTCTAATCCTCTAATTATTTTTCAACGCATATTTTTGTCTATCTACTCCATAAATGATTGGATATTAATTTTTTACTCCAACTGCTAAAATTATTTATTAAATAAGGAGATGATTTTTTTTTATCGAATAGTTCATAACAATAATATTCACCATTCTGAGAATGCTACAAAAAAAATATATATAATTTTTGAAATAACTACACTGAGAGGAAATTATGGCATTCTACGAAGTAATAACTATTCTTTTTTATTTGGTACCAAAATTTTCTCATAATTGCCACGACTACCAAGTAGTTATGATAACGATTTTTATAGTTACTGTAACCATGAAAATAGTTGGATGAACAAAAATTTATAGTTATCACTTAATAGTTGCTGTACTACTGCGATTTCTCTGAGTCTATAAATACAAATCACCTTCTAAATCGACTCTTTTTTTTCAACAAAAACCTAATTTTTCAATTCCAATAAAAATTCCGGACGTTTTTGATTCCAAAAGATTAGAGAATGTAGGTAACATTTGATATTACCCGAGAAACAGCAATAAATAAACAAATTTACGGAAATTGGCAAGTAATTAGAGGTTCAAAATTCTGAATAATTTTATAAATCGTTTTAAAAACACACACACACACAAAAGGTGATACATTGTCATAACGATAAATGTTCGCTGGAGGTACACGTTTAAATTGGTACGGCATGAATTTTGTAGCGGTTGAAAGCGAGGAATGGTCCTGGCTGGCGATTATACGTGCGATTCGTGGGGTTTTTTTCTTCTGATTTTTTTTGCACGATTATTGCTCTGGAAAAACGACCTCTCGAGGCTGCAGCCCGTTCTCCACGAGCCAGACGCTTCCGCTTTGAGCAGTGCGAAGTATGTGGATCAGAGCCTTGCCAACGTGTTCAGATTTTTGAGGAACGTGGGAGGCAGTGTCGCGATGCCAAGCGTCCTCATATAAGGACGATAGAAGGGTAGTAGGCGCTACATCGCCTTCGGCACACGTTGCACTCGGGCAAAGAGCCATTACTCTCACACCTGTCAGATTAACGTGGTAATTGTCCTGCAAAAAGATAAATGAGTTGACAATTCAAATTGTCACGTTGCTTCCCCGTTAAAATGTCTTTTTACTTTAGACGATAGAAGAAAGGATACTTTCATGAATTTCCCCCATGGAAACAAAGTATACTCGAAAAAATATCGGGAAATATATTTTTTCATACGAACTATACTTTGGACGAATAATTGGACATTATTTTTAGTATACTTCCAAATTATATGCGGTGGTATACTAGTTCATATATATTTTCGGTAAATCAAATATACACTTTTGATAATTTTCAAATAATTTTGTGTATTCGAAAATATGTGTGAAAGCATATTTTTTCTATAGAACTTATATATGCATTTGTGTAAGAAAATTTTTAACGCTTATATTCGATAAAAGCACACTTCGGAAATTATTCAAATCTTTTTTCTATATAAGAAATTTAGGTGGTCGAGTTGTCGTGTTTTTACATTTTACGAGTTGATGTATTTTTTATATACTACTAATATACTAAAAATATACTTTACGTATATTCGCCAAATTTACGTTTGGACGAAATATTGGATATTGCCAAGTATATAAAAAGTATATGAAAAATATACCACATACAATATTCATATATTTTTCGATATATGCCCTCGATTTGAAAAAAAAAGTATCTCCTTCTACAATTTGTAATATTCCGATCCGTCATTTTTTTCGTACTTTTTGCATACTATTCTCAACATTCAACTGTGACAGATTTTTTATATAATTTTTTTTATTGATTATAAAAAATCGATGTTATTTTTCCGGTCTAAAATATGTTATAAAGAGTAAGTTAACGCATCTAGGTGAATTTCTTCAGATTTTTTCTACAATATATCCAATAAATAACTCTCCCCCCTCCCCCTCCGCCCTCATTGCTCTCTCTATCCCTCAGGATCTCTCAAGTCACCGAAACTCAATTGTGAATTACAAACAACTTACTCCAAATGCCCTGGTGAGACTGACAATCGCGCTCTTCGTTGCTGAGTAAATCGGCAAGCTAACGTAGGGGTTGATACCGACGTTGCTGCCAGTATTGACAACGACTCCTCCTCTGCCGCCTCGATCAGATCCAAGAAATCGTTGAGCCAGTAGCATTCCTCTTATCACGCCGTTCTGTCCGCCAATAATCGATTTCAATAAATAATGCCATCAAGTCTGATAGAAATAAAAAAAATAAAAACAAATATTCTTCTCACCAAATTGATGTCAACCTCGAGTTCCCAGAATCTATCATTCATAATTCCCGCATTATTGATGACTATGTCGATATGACCGAAAACTGCGATAGTCGTGCGGAATGATTCTAAAAAAAGTAACATTAAATTTGTTTAAAAAAATTGTATAAATAATATGTGGAATACTTTAAGAATTTGCATATAAATTGACCTTCGAATTGCGAATAATCGGTCACGTCGCACTGGCAAAATATTACACGATCCTTTCCGTGCTTTGCTGCCAATGAGTTTGTCAATTTTTCGCCTTCGACTCCATTGATGTCGCATATTGAGACCTGGAAATGACCGAAAAATAATTAACTTAAATATTGGAAAATTGGAAATTTTTTTTTTCCACCAAGATAAAACTTAATCTATGAGAAAGCAAAGAAAACAGAGAAGAGCCAGAAAGTAATTAATTTTTATGAGCAATGTTCGCTTTTCTTCGTTGCTTATCATCTCTTCCAGTTAAGAATTTCCAACACTCTGTGCAACTCTAAAAATAATCAAGATCTATTTTTTGCAAAGACGCCGCACAAAGAGGCGCGTCTTCATGGTCGGGGTCATTCTCTCTCTCCCACTTTCTCTCGTATTTTCTCCCATTCTAAATACCTTAGCGCCATGATTCAATAGTTCCTCAGTGTATGTACTTCCGATACCACAAGCCCCTCCCGTAACCAGCGCCACGCGCCCCGTCAGCTCCATCCTCTAAACCAAACGATCTTCTGCAATGAGCAATCAAAAATTGTAGACATTAGCATTAGCATAGAATTTGTAGATAATGATATCGGCGTCTGCTGAGATTGTTCCTTTCATTTTTTAAATCCCTAAAATGTTGTCATTTTCACCTTCTCAACTGAACTCACCTTCAACCAGTTTAGAGAAAAATCGGAAAAAAGGTCGATGTAATCTTTTAAGCCTCTCGCAAAAATGACTTCACATTGCAATTCCCGTAAAGTTTTAAAATCAATAACACGACAGAAATTCATTACTTGTATTACTTCCCTTCTCCCAGATATTGATAATAATTTGAAAAATTATTCAAAATTACCACGAAAAAGGATTCAATATTTTGAATGTCCGCTGAAGTTACTTCGAATCTTAAAAATTTCAAAAGCACTGCCACAAAAAATCAATTATTTCAATCCCACCCTCTTCCCAACAATAATTTTATATAAACTTTTCAATTGCTAAAAAAAAGTGAATTTGTGTAAATAACTTCTAATCACAATCCCACCAATTTTCAAAAGCACTCCGACTACAATAAACGAAAAAGCCGGTTCGTATACTCAAGAGATAGTATCAAAGCAATCTCGTCCGCTAAATTATTTCCAGGTCGTTTCCCACCTGCAAGATCTGCCTCTCAGCCGAGTAGAAAGAACTTTTCGCTCCTACCCTTAAAAAAAAACTTCATACTTCACCTTAAGCTTCAAAACTCGTATACACTTCACCGCACAAAAAATCCAAACAATCAAAAAGTACAATAGTCAGAAATAGAGAATTTCCAGCACTCCACGATTCTCGAGCTTTATACCTCTTCTGTTTTCTTTTTAAATGTTTTCTTCCTCCTCTATTTGGCTTTTTGTGTATCCGTGTAGATGTCCCTCGGCGAGTTGCCCGAACGAAAGTGAATCGACCTTGCCAGAGGATGCGACTCAAGGGAAGGGATACGTATATACCTATATATCTATATGTATATATATAGATAATACAGAGGGCGCGATAGCGAAGGCGATAGAACAACGAAGGGTGGAGGAACCCGGCGCAGACGATTCTCGAGAGTGGCGTAGGAAGAGAGAGGAGAGGAGGATTTGACAGCAGCAGTGGTGGTGGTTTTTAGCCGGACGCGAGCGGTCTCGAGGTGTGGCTGTGACGGTGCGCCGCCGGGTATGGAAACGGGTGCGTTTGGTAAGCAAGCGGAGCGGCTTTGCCGGATGCGACTATGAGTCGCTCCCTCTATGGCCCAGCCCGCGCATATATACATATATATCAAGATATACACATATAGATATGTATGTATATTACCGCGCCCTCTGTCTCGTGGCAGCTACGCACACAGGGCACATCCGGGGTGTGGGGGAAATATCGATTCGCTTGTGGGCTCGAGACACGGCACTGTTAGATAGTTCTCTGGTAGGTAGGTAGACAGGTAGTCGCGAAGAGCTTTTTCAAGAGGAAGATAATGTTGTGACGGGAGCTTAAATGTTATGTGGCGACGAGAATCGACCTCTGCGCAATGACGCAGGGCCGGCGACTACCTTTGCAACCGCCTCAGCGCAATGACTCGCGACTCAAGCTGACCCGGAGTGGGGATTTTGGGAAAAGTAGAAAATGTGCGTAACTTCCGTTTCCGAAAAGTTACACTGTCGAAACCTTGACCATTCTGTAGTGGCATGGAAAAAAATCGATTATACATGTATAAAATGTTATAAACAGAGCTGTTAAGGAAAAACGAGGGCCATAAAACATTACATTAGATGGTTCAATTTCTCTTGTTCAGGAAATTTCATGGTTTATTTCTAGGGAACTGACGTTCATGTGTAACATTCGATATTTTATCGTATGAGGTAGAGATTGATCTATACTTAAATGTTTTTACCGTTTATTGAAAATGTATAATACTGAGGGTGATGAAAAACCATATGCTCCGTAAACGCATGAGAAACTGTCGTCTGGGGTTCAATACTCCAAAGACGATTCAGGCTGGACATTTGATGACGAAATATTAATAGTCTATATTTTGATACTTAAGTTTTATAAGTTCGGCTTAAACTTGAGACTCAATTGCAAAGCCCGTTGACGGTCAGTAGATTTTCATTTGTTGATGAATACTAATCGTACGTCTTCTGTTATGTTTTCATGCTACGGAGCTTGATCCCTCCGCATGCTGATCTGAAGGCTAAGCGATCTGACAGTAGCGCAAAGGGACCGCAATAACTTACATAAAAGTGTGAGTGCGATTGAAGCCGGTGCGGACCGTCTCCACGTGCAATGGACTGCGCCGGTGGCGGCAGAATAAAAGTCAAGAAACTTTCGCACAATCGTAACTCAAAAAACGCTGTTGCCGGCACGAAAACTAAGCAGACAAGACGAAAGCAAAATCCGAAATCAAAAAAATGCGTTTGTCTGCCTTCGAATTACGCAGCAGTCGAATTTCCCTGGGCTGAGCTACGGTTTGTTTCATGTTCTTACAAATTATTAAATTCATAACTAACATTTTTTTTGCGTACGGGAATATATTGATGACTATACAAGACATTTTTCTCTCTATTCCTAATTTCGTAAAGTATGGAAGTAATTAGTTGAAAATGGAGTATTCTCATTGCACCACATGTTTATCATCATTCTTAAAAAACTAAACTTCGTAATTTCTTTCGCTATATGAGTTTATCGTTTTTCTATAGGATGTTGGAAATTCTACATTCTATTGTACTCTATTAATCATCAATACATTGTTAATTTTTCACTGATCTTTTAGAAAATATTTATTTTATTAGCGTCTTGAGAGAAAATCAACAATTATGCGACGGAACCGTAAGATGCGCGAAGGATCAGTTATTTCCGGTACATCGGGTTATCCTCTCTGCCGTCAGTCCCTACTTCAAAGCTCTCTTCACCAACACCCTTAAAAGTGGCAAAAGTGACACAAATGAGGTGTCGATTGGTTGTGTGCCTGGCGAGATATTTGGCTTAATTCTCGATTACGCCTATACAGGCACTTGCAACGTTACTTCTAACAACGTCGAACAGCTTTTGCCACTTGCTGACCAGTTCGAAGTGCTCGGAGTTGTTCAGCTATGCTGTCAATTTTTGCTGCAAGAACTCCGACCAGATAACTGTCTAGGTATGAATTACACACGGGCAAAAATATAAAAGCGAAAACGTCCAATCAGACCCAATCATAATTTCATTATTTTATCCACTTAAATTCAGAACATGTTCCTAACAGTCCAGTACATTATTTTATGCACCATTGAATGTTTTTAATTATAAGAACATAAACAATAAATCTAAAGGTGCCGGATAAAAATGTAATTACTTTGCTAATTTTTTATAAAATTTTGGTTAAAAATTGAAAAACAATAATTAAAAAAAAGGATGCATAGTAGAACTTTGTACATTGCATCCTCACAGACGAGGCTTTTCGAAAGATAAAAATTGATGAGAAAGCTGATGTACAAAGTTCTACTTTGCATCCTCTTTTTTTATCATTGTCGTAACTATAAAATAACAAAGTGTTTCTCTATAAAGCAGCTAAATTCTGAATGATCGTGTATTTTTGTTCTTGTTCCGATTTTTATTTGGCTTATTCTTTAACCGATCCGCAGGCATTTTTAAATTCGCTCGTCACTACTTCTGTCGTGACCTCGAGGAGAAGGGTCGCAAGTACATCCGTCATCACTTCAAGCAGATATTGCACGAGAGTCCGGAGTTCAAGGATCTCGAGTACGACGAGCTCGAGGCTATTTTGCGCGACGACGAGCTCAACGTGCGAAACGAAGAGCTAGTCTTCGAAGCCATCAGAACTTGGGTAGAGACTAAACCCATCGAGCGTAAAAATTCACTGGCAAGACTTTTGGAATGCGTGCGCTTTGGCCTGATGAACTACAAGTACTTCACTTACAACGTTTTATCGTGGAGATACGTAGACAATGATGAAGATTGCCAACGTGTTCTCTTTCCTGCAAATGTTTATCTTTCGGATCAAGAGGCGCGGCAGAACAGCGAAGTCGATTTACGAAATCCTCTGACTAGACCGAGAGTTCCGTATGAAATTCTGTTTGCCGTTGGCGGATGGATCGCCGGTTCGCCGACCAGTTTTGTTGAAACTTATGATACTCGGTATAGCCAATGATTTTTTTCTCAATTTAATTAGGTCACCTGAATAATGTTTGTCAAATTTAATAAGTCGTTACTAACACAGCACAACGATTCAGGAGACCAAAAGATGTCTATAAATTGGTTAAAAGAAGAATTGCGAATTTGCAAATTCCATTAGTTGTCTTTTGGTCACTAAAATTGATAAGGTTGATTAATAATAAAAATGAACAATTGCTATTGTGGATTTTAAGGGCAGACAGATGGTTTCTATCGTCGAACACGGATTCTACGCCCCGATCTTACCACGGAATGTGCGCTTTGAATAATCTCATTTATATTATTGGTGGTTTCGATGGTTACGAGCACTTCAATACGGTTCGTTGTTTCGATCCAGTTACTCGAGTGTGGAGAGAACGAGCCTGCATGTATCACGCTCGTTGCTACGTCAGCGTTTGTACTCACGGTTAGAAAGGAATTGAAATTTTTTTAACAAATCACAATCAATTTTTTGACGAACTTAAAATGTTTCAGAAATTCAGAATTGCCATATTTTGCAGCGATTAAGGTTTTTAGGGCTTCTTTTTCATTGTTGGCCTAAAACTTCGTCATCAGTCTTATTCATTATCTGCATTAGGCCTATTTAAGGGACTGCGCATGCGCGGTAATGCCCGATCGGTGTTGAGTGGGACTCATTTTGGCAAAAAACAAAACATCGAATAACTTCAGTTTCCGAAAAGTAAAAATATCGGGACTTGGACCATTCTATAGTAGCATGGAAGAAAGTTAATTCCACGAGTCCAAATTGTTATAAACATAAACAAAGTTAATAAATATTAACAAATAAGGATTGACAAAAAGCGAAACAATATCCTGGCGCCGATTCCTCATCGTGATTCGAATAATGAGTTTAAAAAAGTTAAAATCGATACTCTTGAAATTAAAAGCTGGAAAAATATACGCTCTTGGTGGTTACAACGGCCGCACCAGAATGAGTTCCGGCGAGCGTTATGATCCTCAACGCAACCAATGGGAGATGATACCGTCGATGCACACACAAAGGTCAGACGCTGGAGCCGCAGCCCTCGACGACAAAATTTACATTGTCGGAGGCTTTAATGGCCATGAAGTCTTTCGATCCGCTGAAGTTTTCGACGTACAGACGAACCAATGGAGCTACATCCGCTCAATGTCGAATCCACGAACTGGTGTCTCTCTCATAGCATTTAGAAACAGTCTCTACGCTCTCGGAGGCTTCGACGGTACCATGAGGCTGACCTCAGGTCAGTTGTACATATAATATTAGGTCTGCGAACTGGCTTAAGGTAGTTCCGCCGCTTTACACCTTAAATATTAAAAAATTCTCTTGGACTTTTATACCATCGAGAAGTATTTGAAATTTCCTCTCACTTTTCTCATGCTAAATGAACACCAACCGACAGAACTACCTTAAAGAACCATTTCGTGTGGAAACGAAATTCTTGAGTCTTAAAAAATCCATATATCGATTTCCGGGCTCTCTCTTCCAATGCTACTCCGGTTTTCGTTTCCGACGAATCTTGGAAAGTGCTGGCGGACCGTCAGACCATGATATAAATTTCACTGAAAAGTGAGAGAGAGAGAGAGAGATAACCGCGACGCACTTAAATAAGTAACGAGGAAGGTTTGCTTTTATTTTTCCCTCAGGTGAACGCTACAGCCCCTTTCACGACGATTGGCACAAAATTTCGCAAATGTTCTGCCCACGAAGCAACTTTGCCACGGTCGTACTCGACGACATGATTTTCGTCGTTGGTGGATTCAACGGTAATTCATACCAAACTGTCCCATTTTTTTTACTTCGATAATTTTTTTTTACCATCCGTTTTTAAATTGGGGTAAAAAAAAATTTTACCATTTTTTGGTAAAAAATCGTACGAACCACAAGGTGACAATTATTTGAAACATGCTGCTCGAAAGCTAAAAAAAGGACAATTTTAGAGTTGAAACATTTTTTCTCCGATAACTTCAAGTTTTGGAGATCACTCGAAAAAAATAATATTTTCTGAAAGACTGTTCTTAAAAATCTGAAAAAAATCACATTGAATTAAATATCCAATTATAGGACAGGCCTGGAAGGGGTGAAAAAAAGTGGCTGAATCGACATAAAATGCTTCATAATTGAAAAGAATTTTTCTCAATTTAATTCTCGTTATTAATTGCTTCGAAGGATCTGAACCGATTGCCTACGTCGAGTGCTACGACCCCGATAGCGACGAGTGGTACGACGCCTCGCCGATGAATCTCAACAGAAGTGCACTTGGTGCCTGCGTTATCGCTGGTCTCGTTAACGCCAAGGAGTACTCGTACGTGAGCAAAGCTCGAAACTTAGGGCAGGGTCAAGCAACATCCAGAAACCGTGTAAAATCGGATAATCAAGGGGCCGTAGAAATGCATAACGTGACTGCTGAAGATCGTTACGCTTACGCGGATGCAGACGAGGACGTTGAACTTCCTCCGATTCCTGGCACGGAGCAAAATCGTTCCAGGAGCACCTAAAAAAAAAATTACAAAAAAAAAAAGATTAACGCAAAAAACGATAACTGAAGAAAATCCAATTATTGTCACATTTTGTAATGGTATTTTTTAATTTTTTTTTCTCTGTCAGATTTATGTCTTTTGCTACGATTTTAGTGAAATTTGCTGTGTCTGCGAGGCACTCGTTGTGAGTGGCATTTTGTTTTTGGAAGCCACTTTTTAATCGTCTATTCCCCAAGGAATAATTTTAATCCGTACTTTTGGTACGAAATGTATTATTTTCTTTTTTCTTTTTTTTAAACTAATTGATACGTATTTTGTTGCTACGAATTGAAATATCTTTCTGTGAGAGAATTATTAAAGTACTTATTGATCTCCGAAGCATTTTGTTATTTTTTTCTTGGAGAAACTGATTATGATTCAGAGTGATTTTGCGATTATGGTAATCGAAAAGATTGATGGTGGAAGTTCATTTGTCCAACTTGTCAATCAAATTTTAAACAATGCTTTTCAAATTGTTAACATTGGTCTCGAAAAATTATTGAACAATTTGCTGAAAACTTTCTTTCATTTTTTTTTTTATTTCAGAAAACCTGAGTAAACTTTAAAAAATGGGAATTGGGAGTTTTGAGGGTGGATACAACGGAAAATAATAATGAAGACTCAATTATTCGAATTAATAGTAATAATAATTACGATTTTTATTCATCTATCTCACATGTATATATATATTATATATGTATATGTATATATTCATATTTTCATTTGGTTTATACATATATACATATACACCTATATAATTATGTATATTGTATACATCGTTTACTGCAATCGCCATTTTTGTAATTCTTTTTTTTACCTCTTTTACTCTTTTCTTCAAATTTTTGGTGTTTTGTCTTATAATCGCGTAAAATCGCGGGTCTCGGGGTCGCTCGGCGACAGCCCGACCTGTTTTTTTATAGGGCTCGGTCGACGGTCCTTCGTTATTTTTTTTTTTCCATTATTTAAACTCATGTGCCTTTTGAGATGCTTGAATTTTTTTAGGTAACTCGCGAGATTCGCTAATATCCGAGAGCATCTTTTGGGCAATCTAGAAAATTATTTGTGCCTTAGATCTTAATTCATTTTGAAAAAACGTTTTACTTTTTTTCTCTTTAATTCAATTATTTTATTTATTTTTCTTTCTTTCGTTAAATACGTTTTATCACGTAAAGAGACGAGTTCTAAAAAGTTTAATACGCTCGCGGATTGGACTTGGATTATCGTACAAGTATACATAATAACACAACGACGTAATTAGTATTCGCTTCTCTCTCCCTCTTTTATCTTTTTTTTCTTTTGAGCAAACGATAGGACGACAATGGAAAAAATTCATCAATATAATCTTACATCGTAAGTGTTTTCTTTTCTCCTCTTCTGTGTACGTGTGAGTGTATTTATAAGTGTAAATAGTATTAAATCGAGAAGCGGAATAAGAGATCAAAGTTTCGGATCTTAATTGGCGTTTTTTAGTACCGAATAATTCGATTTTCCGTTTCGGTGCATTGACAAAATTCGCTCGTTCTATAATTCTAAAAAAAAAAAAAAAAAAAAAAAAACGAAAATTGAGAATAAAGAATAGAAAACAAACTTAATCTCACATCGACTTGTGCACGATCCGGAGATTAATTCCTTTATGCGTTTATATAATTCGGTCGACATGGCTGTTTTTCTATATTAATTTTTTTATGCATCTTCTTCGTTTTATTTAAATCTTGGGCAGGGCGACGACGGGGGTGAGTTGGACTAAGATGTCCAGGCGAAAATGATGAGCGTACGAGTCTCCGTTCTTTTTACTAATAATAATAACTTCCCTAAATTCAGAGGGAACCGGTATTTATTTTAACTTGTTTGGTTTTTCTTTCGCATTATCATCGGAAGTGCATCCCTCGCATTTCTTTTTTTATCTCTCCCTCTCCTTTTTTCTTCTTCTTTGTATTTTTTTTTTTTTTCCACCAATCACTAATACGTACTAGATTGTTCTGAGCAATTGAGATCTATTGGAGGGACTCTCTTCATATTACCTGAAACGAATGATATATACCATCGTAATAACCTCGATGGGTATATATTCCATGTCACGTCACTTACACCATGGGCACTTTCTTCTTTTCTTCTTTTTCCTCGCTTTCTCCTTGTTTCCGGCATCCTTTTGTGCCTTATCCACGTAATTATCGAATCTCATTAAAGCGCAAGAGTGAACATCGTGAACACTCCTGGAGAACTCACGGGACAAAAACGCCCGCCACTCTTTTTGCCGTTTTTCTTATTTTCCTTTTGCTTTTTTTTTGCCTATTACACAATATTATCGTCGATTTAAACGACCCAAGGGGAACAATCGATGCTCCCCGTGCACTCTAAACACACACGCACACGCATTTATCCGAGGGGGAACAATTGACATACGTTTCGTAACTTTCCTAATTACTCGACGGCGAAAATCGCGTCTCTAGAACCTTCGCAATTTTAATGTTTAGTTTTTAGTTTCGGAGGAGAGATTCAGCATTTTTTTCTACTAAGCATATTCCTAGTAAGAAGTTCCGTTCGATGGAGATTATAAGATCCGGGAGTGAGATCAAAATTGGTAAAAGTAAAAAAAAAAAAATTATCTTTTTGCCGGTTTTTTATAGAAGAAATTTATCCGTGTTTGAAATTGCTAAAAATGTTCATAGTATCTTCTGAGATATTGAATATAGATAGGAATGATGACGAAAAAAAAAATCATTGCCACGGAAACGCGGCAAATTTTTATTTTGGTTTAGTTTCTTTGCATCTAAATATCTCAGAAAATAATAGGCGGAGTTTTCAAAAGTTTACGTATATTTTCAAGCAATGAAAATGAAAAATGTAACGTTTTTTTGGAACGAATTTTCGAGGGAATATATCAAGTGAAAATAATTCTAGGTTCTCTCCTCAAATATTCGAATTACTCTCTCGAATCTCGAAATTTTCTAAGTGACTTCGCTCTCAATACGTTTAGCATCTTCATAATCATCGTGAATGAAATAATTAATAGAAACTCTCGTTTACCGACAAGAGTCTCGAATAATGTAAGTTTTTTTGAAATGCAACGATTTGACGATGAACTTAATTATAATGACTCAGTCGTTATTTCATTAGTGAATTTTTTTTTATCGATATTCAATAATGGCGATAATTAATTTAGGAATTTTTTATAATAATAATAATGATAATAATTACTCGCTAAGATCGAGATATCAACGCTCGGTTGTCCCAGTCTTAATTTTTTATAATTTTCGGAGAGAAGAAGCGTTTCTTTTCGTCATTTGGGCGCCGATTTATTTTTCTCTCGCAGATTAAAAATTAATTGAACCCGAGCTTCGGTCCTCGATACGTTTTGTATTTGTCGCCATTACTTTTTATTTTTTTTGCATCCCTTTTTCGAAAATTTAAGCTACCGAAAAGTGATCCGTGTTCTAGTGTGATAATAATAATAATAGCTAAGCGACGTCGCTCGTCGTGCTACCCTGATTTTCGGACGATCTTCTTTCAACCATCTTTTCGCGTTATCTTCATTTTTTGTTTCTCGCTTTCGTAAAATCGCACGCACACGCAAACTACAACGGAGTGACTATGAAGCGAACACGCACACGCGTTTTATTTTCCTTCTTCCTTTTTTTGTTTCGCGATAGGCCCGAGGTTTTTCTTCGATTAACGAGTTTTCGATGAGATCGGTGTTTGAGTTTTTCTCCCTTTCGCTCTTTTTTTTTTCTTCGTATTTCTTTCTTCGAGACGCGCTTAGGAACGTAAAGAGTTAAATTATCGTTAGCGAAGTTGCTTCGTCGTTTTTTTTTTTTTTCGTGTGCCTCAGCAAATTAGTCCACAAGCACATTTTTTCTTCTAAAATTCACGCTGAATGTCTTTCGGGTTGTTCCTTGATGGAAACTTGAAGATCCTTTATCTGAAGTATTTCAAGCCTGCGACTAGAAGAAACTTCTCGATGAAAAGCTCGGAGTCCAATACAGCGATGTGAGCCGCTCTGCCTATCAATGCATTTGCTGTTGGAGGCAACGCGTGATGAACGTCGTATCTCACGAGACTTACTCCTGGAGTTGACATCACCGGGTAGAGAATGTTGTGGACCATTTCTCGGTATGCCGCACCTGGAAAAAGGAACATTTTTTCCGTTATTAATATTAATTGGAACGATAAGATTGTACACTGTTAAAAAAGATTGAGTTTTTACGATGCAAATGTACATAAATTTGTAAAACTCGGCAAAGAAAATCGAAATGAATATGTTTCCATATTAAATTTGAGACAGATCAATGAATTTCGATAATCCGTTAATTGAAAATTCCAAGACAATCATTAAATCAATAATTACTAGATTAGGACATGAAAATCAACATGCATCTTTGCAATTTTAATACCTCATTTGAAATTTAATATACATTGTCGCTTGAATTGTAAGAGCATAGAAAAATTTTCCGTCGCGAAAACCAATACCCAAGTACCAAACAATTGCTGATAACATGTGTTGTCTGAAAAAGTAATGTCCGATGATATTTCTATTTTTTCTTAAATCCTTTTTAAGTATATTTTGAATTTTCATATGTGCTTGGATTTTAAGATAGCGCTCATATGAAAATTCAACACAAATATTTATGGAATTCAATCTCCGAGGTAATTAAATTTTAAAACAAATGTCTATGAATTTTACAAAACTTTTGTTTGTATATTGATAAATATTTCTGTATTAAATTTAATATACTGTATCTGCAAAAAAACTTCCATCACTTTCGCATTAATTTTAACACAGATTTTTTTTAACAGTGTATGACCATCAAAAGGGAATACAATAATGATTTTTAATCGTAATTTTTGATACACATGAAAAGAAGCGTCAATTAAATTTACCTTGATCTGTAGGATCTCTGACAGCGGCCTTACATAATTCTATTCTAGCCGAGTGGAGCGGTACGTAGCGATCCTGAGCGCTACCGCACAGCAACACATGTTTGAATCTTTGAAGATTGCTTCTCTGACTCAAACGGAACATGAAAGAACGTCTTACTTCGGTGGCGTCTTTCATCGCGAGTTGAAGGAGAGATCCGGACTTTTTCCACTTTTGCATAAACCACATACCTGAAAAAAAAACCAATTTTTCCAATGTATTGATAATTATGTTTCCATTATTATCGCTGTGAAAAAATCTTAGCCAGTTCCCCGAAGTCTTGACATATACTGAAATTTTTACGCGGTAGCTTGAAGTGAAAGGATTTTTCGACATCTAACTTTTTTAAATGTCCGTTTGAAAAAAAACCCCAAAAAATAGTAGCAAAGAGCAAAATTAGAAATATTGATATTTGATACAGGATTTACAAGAATTTTGTCAGATTTGGAAAGAATGGCTTTCAATATTTTCGTTATGAACGATTGGCAGCCACGCTTTAAAACAATCAATAAGGGTGTCAAAATTTGTTGGAATAAAATTAAAAATTCAGCGCTGAACGAGCATCTTAAGAAATGTCGTCATTGAAACAAAAAAAACGTTATCATTTGCTTACCTGCGTTGACGAGCCCGCTCGTGTTATACAGTGTGCCAAGATGTGGTCCGCTCAAGCTAAGAAAAGTGTGGAGTCGTGGAAGTAACGGCCTTAACTGAATTCGTGTGAGAGCGCTTCGAATGATAATCGTTCCCAAGGAATGACCAATGAAGCTCACTTTCGTGTGATTAAGACCCGAGGAGTCTATGTGATGTAAAATCTCATTCACCAGACGATCCGTCATGGTGTCAAAGTCCGAAAAAGTATCACCCTGAAAAACGAATCATGCAAAGTTAAGTATTGATAATTTTTCAAAAGGACCTTTGAACTTAAGATGGAATTGCTATATTTTCCCGTAACCCGTTACATTTTTTGAAGAAACTTTCGATGGTAAAAATTGCCCCTAAATATATTTTCACAAAAAGTTACCTGATTCCTCTCCGACATAAGAAAGTCGAGATTTGCGCCGGGAAGTCCCAATTCAAGATAAGTCTTAACGAGCCTAAGATCCGCAGCATTGCCGTCGAGTCCATGAACGCATATGATAAGATGAGCGCCCTCTGGTGAGAAGGGTCGATACTCATCGCTGATACAGAAGTACGGATGCGTTGAAGCGAGCGCCGGATAATCGCTGTTGTTGATAAATGCAACAAAAGAGTAAGAAGAAAGCGAAGAAAATACTCGGTTAATAAGTTCGTCGACATAATAGTAAAATCTGATCTGAAACTTAACCTTCCACACCTGTAGATCCTTCCAGAAAAGCTCATCTGTCTCTTGAACTCGTCCTTGCATTTCTTAAAATTAATAACATCGTCCTGAGTGGACTGCAGCAATTCCTTTCCCTCCTGATAACAATCGAGGCAAATGTCTCTAGCGGCATAAACATTATCTCTCTCCCTATCCCTATTTCTCTGAGGGCTGCAGGGCGCAGTTTTATTTTGTTTGGGGCTTTTAGCCCTCTTAACAGTCTCGTAAACATGATAAAGCGGATTATCGAGCATCTGAGCTGCGGGAGCAGGATCCCTGAATTCTTCAGGAGGCGGAGGTTCGTCCTGAAACATTTTCGGCGGGGGAAGCCTCACTTCCTCGTAAGAATGTTCCAAAATTCCTCCTCCCTGTCCTTTGCTCGAGCTTTTATCCTTTTTCGGCGCGATTTTCGCGAGTTTTTGTCTAAGCTGCTCCCCGGAAACCTTGGCAGCCCTTCGCTGTTCGGAGCTGGAAGTATCCCCGCTACTAACCCAGCCAGAACATTCGGAGGTTAAGTTTCCGGAGCTGGTGCTAGTCGCTGGGCTGCTAGGTCGTGAGGAAGGAGGACTGGGAGGGTTTGGCACAGCGGCTAAATCACTCACGTCCTTCCCGTCCCTTATAGGCATGCAGGGTAAGGAAACAGCGCTTCGGGGAACGACCATTTTGTTCTGTTCAACAGGAACGCTTGCACACCTTAGCCTTCTGGCGTTAGGAGGAGGCGCGCCTTGACTAGATTCTTCGGAGGCCGGAGAATTGCCGTTGGTCGTAGCCACAGCGTTTCCCTGAGGCTCAACCTTGAGAATAATCTTGTTGTTGTTCTCAACTTCGAGGACATTAGTCGCGGGAGTGACGGGAGGAAGTCTGTACTTGGGAAGCGGCGGTATTTCCGGATTCTGAAGGGCCAGCGGCGTCGCCGCAGTTTTTCTCGTTCTGTGCTGACATCTTTTGCTACTTTGTGTTTCCTCAACTCTGGAAGCTTCAGCGTCCATGGCGGGAGCCGAATGAGGCCTCCTCCCATGTCTCCTACGCTCTTCCCTCGCTTCTGGCTTGGGAGGTTCAATTTTCAGCGCTATAATTTCGTACAAAGGCTCCCTTACGCTCTCCCCGCCCCTTTTCTCTCCCTGTGAGCGCCGCGGATGATGTTTCTCGTCGTGATTACCGGCTGCGCCGTTCCTCGTGCCTGTATTTGCCGCTGCGGCTCTCTCGTAGATGTCAGAACATGATTCCGGGAAAAAATCGTTCCTGTCAACAACGTCGAAGAGCCTTTCGGTGCTTTTAGGTCTTTTGGGCCTTTCCTGCTCTCTGCCTCTTCCACTTGTGCCGTTTGTCCTGTAGAAAAAGGAATCTACTGTGGTACCACTGTAATTGTTGGTAGAACGTTTGTTAAGCGGGTCTACGAGCGAGGATTGAACGTCAAAGAGGCATCCGTTCAACGCGTCCAGCGCGACTCTGCCATGTTGCTGTGCAACCATATTTCCCGAAGTTTTCCCGAGCGTGTGATACCTTCGACACTCTAAACTGTTTGTCTGACATTTGTTCTGTTGCGTTTGTTTCCTGGCGTTGCCCCGATAAGTAACCCTGTCGAGAGTAGCTGTGCGTAGAGAATCCTCCCCATTGGCGCTTGTTTTTGGATGGAAAGTCACGCCTTCCGCGTTGGATCGCGAGGGAAGGAGCTTTTGGCTTCGGGGAACCGGCGCCCCAGCGATAGTTCTTCTTGCGTCAAGTCCGTGCGTCCCCTCAGCTTTTCCATCAGCTCCAAGGGACTCCGCAAGTTGGGAAAGATCTAAAGTGCCAACGTAAGTAGGAACCGGGAGGTTTTGCTCGCAGGATTTTCCGGAAGGTCTGTAACCAGGGAAGTGACCACTCGGTGGCAGTTCTGGAAACATTGCCGCGAGAAGGGACGTTATTGAGGTCGAGGGAACCTCTGGCTGTTCACGATAAGAAGGGGGAACGAGAATCTGCGTCGATTTCGCCCGGGGAAGAGTGACGATTGGAGTAGAACCGAGGGAAGGATTGGGAGCCGAACAGGCTTGTTGCTGGTTTGACGGAGGGAAGAGACTCGTGCTTTGGGCCGAATGCAAAGCTGCTCCTGATCTCGTTCGGCCCTTGGAAGGTACTGACGTCGGGGGAGTCGGATTTCGGGGACTTCCACGCTGACGAGGGAAGAGCTGAGTTGATGCCGAACGTGGCAATGTTTTTGGCGAGGTTCTTGGCTGTAATGGCGCTAATTCTGGGCCTAATTGGTCGAGGGATTTACTATGCCGAGCGGGAAGGGCCGAGGGCGTTAGTGTCAAACGAGCCTGCATCGATGCTATGTCCTGAGCCGCTCCTTCGCTTCGGGGAGACCAAACACTCGCTGTTCGCGATTCTAAAATAGCCGCTATACCGCAACTACAGTCCTCGGTACTCGGCACGGAATTTCTGTGGCGCTGCTGCATATCTGCGTACTGGTCCTCGAATATCAGAGGCAACGAGTGAAGGTCCCCGTCCAACTCTGGACAGTGAACTGGCAATGGTGGAAGAGCTGCTAAGTAACGAGAACGACGAGCTGTTTCGCTTACTGCTTGGTAGGATTGGTAATTCGCGTCGTAACAACCTGCTGCTGATGTTCGCGGGTTTTCTAGGACGAAGAAGCCTTCCGCGAAACGTTTTACCTGAAAAAATGGGAATTACGAAATGATTTTTCAAAAATTAGAATCAATTGGTTGTGGCTTCGTATTCCTATTGCGATTGGTTAAAAATTCTATTATTATTCTCTTTTTAATCATTTTTATTTTGAACGTCTAATTGCAAAGTTGACTATAAAATAATAAGGGCAACATTTCAAATCGTGGTTCTACGATTCTTCATTTGTGGGACGCGAGTGAAGTTATGAATCTGCCCATATACGATTAAACAAAATGGCTAATTTGATATTAAAGAAAAATTGCCACTGTCAATAAAATCCGGCTTTTGATATACTAGTTCATTGCCTTTCTCAGTGATAGACAGTCAAGGGTTGACGGCGAAGGTTGGTTGTGGATATAGAAATAAGACGAAAGGAGATGTATCAATTTCTAGAAAAGGGCATTGCCGTAATATCGTGTAGCGAAAGCAGCCACAAGTGTGCAGAGTCGCTGATTCGTTTGGACAGCATCGAGATGAGCTGCCAGCTCCGATAATGGGAAATAATGTCATAGCGCGGCAGTCGAAAAGCGTCTTACCTATGAACCGCAATATATTCGACGTGACATCTTTCTTGATCGAATATTTTTCGGTTCGATTATTTATTGGAATTTGCTTCCAAAGGAAGCTTTGTATTCATGAAAATGTTGTTATTTCGAGATTTTCATGTCAGGACATTCAGAAAGGTCCAAAACGTCGAGAAACGTGGTTTAAAAAAAATGTCCGTATGTTTTTCCAGGGCTTCAAAATTTTGATTACCTATAATTCAACAATCGTTTGACCGATTGAGCAAAAATTTGGCACGCAAATTAAGCAACAGCCTTTCTTTGACTGCTGCAATTTTTTTCCAAAATGTATACGAAATTTTGATTCTATAGCTTTTTGAATTTTTTTCAAAATAGAACGTGCGCGCTTAGCTTTTGTAAGATTGGCCATATTTCGCTGAATAATTCTTTATCAGTGAAAGTACTCTTAATCTTCTTTGCTACTGGATTCGACCGAAATCGGAGAAGCGGTTGCGATTTAATAGAGTTTTGAAATTTTTCGAAATCGAAATAACCAACCGCATAGAATTTTTGAGGGCAGTCGTTTTTACGGTCGTTATATGACCAACTTCCGGTTTTTTTTTGTGCAAAAAACGACTCTATCGTTTTTACGGTAAAACGGTGGTTGTTACGATTGCTAGGGTCTTTTTATGGTTGTTTTACGGTCGTTTTTGAGGTTGCATGGTTTCCTAGGAATCCTTTTTTTATTTTTAAAAGAAAAATGAGTTTTTGTAAAATGAGAGACTAACCCTGAGTTGATGATGTATCTTCGCAAGATGCAAATGAACAGATTCCTGTCTCGTGAAAGCCTCGAGAAAAACGTTCCAAGTGACGATATTTTGTGCGCACAGTTGAGCGATGTTGACTTCTTCAGTGTCGATCCTCTTCATGATGTTCTTGTGTTTTCTTTCGGTGAGTTGGAGTTCTCGTTGCTCCCAGATTGGCAACAAACGCGCGAGATCCGCTAAATCGTTGAGCAAAGATTCTCGAGCAGCTAATAATAATCTTGTCACCTCTCGCTGAACTAATTTTGCATGTTGTATCCTCGTCGCTGATCCCACGCATCGAGTAGTCGTTTCCTAAACACAAAAAAAAAATATAATGCAATAGTCACATTCGTCATTTTCGTGAAAATCAAAAATCGAGGTGTTTTCAAGTTCCTTACGATATCTCCGAGGAAGGCATTGTTGTCTCCGTTTGCAGGCGGCTGTTTTGACTGCAGCCATTGTTTTCCGGCTCTTGGAGCACTGGAAACAATGATCAAGCATCGATTACTATATTTAATAATTGTTAATAAGAAATTCAAGTTTTTCGGCAAACAATCCTATAGTTTTTGTATTTCGCCGACGACAACAGACAATTGTTTGGGAAATAAAGAAAAAAATCCTGAAAAATTCTTTTGGAATATTATGATCACATATTCACGTAATCTCAATTCATCAGGAGAATTCTATGAAAAGAATAATAGTACGCAGATTAAAGTTGGTTTTCTACGAAAAAATCTGTATAATCTTTTACTTTCTAATTCTTCAAGAGGCGATTACCGTGCAGAGGCAAGAAAATGCATAAGCTATGGCATTTTTATAAAATAAGTTCTTCTGGGAATGGATTTCAACGTAGTTTATTCGGCTAGCAATGGAGATTAAATTTATTCATCATTAGGAAGATAAAATACGTTGAACCCCATTTCCTAAAGTAATTTTATATTTAAAAAAAATGCCGTAGTGCCATTTTTATGCGTCTGAACGGTATTCTCCTCTTGATAGAAAAAATAGTAATAATCGATAGATTGTATTCAAAGACTTCTGTTTTCGAGAAAGAAAAGTTCGAGATTTATTGGACGACAAAGTTCGCTTAAGAATCTGAATTTTTATGTTCGTACCAGCTCTGAACGTAGTGAAGAATGCTCTTCTTGACGAACGGCTGATGCAGTGCAACGAGACAAGCGTGAATGGTGATGGAGACCGCAGCGAGATGAAAGTAATCGAAGAGAACCGGTAGATGGTAGTGCAATCCCTTCGTAGGCACGAAGTTGAGTTGTAACGCCCTGTAATCGAACCCAAAAAAGCAAATTACTATGAAAACTGGTTTCATTTTTCGATATTTTGACTTTTGATGTGCCATGTCTTTTTTTAAAAAGGATATAATATTTTTTATCCAAATATACGACAAGAATTAGATCAAATCGATGATGTCGAATTTTGAGACATTCGTATTCTATCAAATAAAATTCATTACGCATACAAATTTAATCAATTGACATAGATAAATACCTGAATCAATTACAACATAATTTCCAATTATTAAAGAAAAGGAATGCATACCAAGTTGTAAGAAAGTTCTAATTGATTTTAATAAAAAAAATATTCAACACATATCACACAGCTTCAAATAAATAAACCTTCGAAGTAAAAAAAACTGAAAAATCGAAAGAAATACATATTTGTTCGAGGGAAAACAAATTGTCGTTGTTTGAAACAATTAATTGGATGTTGAACATAATTTTAGTTGATATTTCCAAAACTTTATTCTGGCTGTATTCGTCATCTTTTCTTATTACCAAGCTTGTTTATTTTTCTCAAGCCAAATAATCCCCAGAATATTTAATATATCTTTTTCAACCCTGCTCCAAAACTAATACCCATTTCCGTACAACGTTATCAAGTGATAAACGGGGAAAAGAGTCGAGATCGCGACCGTTCGCAATCAATCTCTCGAGGAATTCTCTGTGGTGAAAGAGAGTCTTTCAACGATACTCGTACGCTCTGTGTCTTTCAAGTACTGTATTATGCAGCGTAAAGTAGACAAGAGGGAGAGAGAGAGAGAGAGAGAGAGAGAAAAAGAGAGAGAAAGAGAGAGTCACACCGATTTGGTCGTATTCACGTAATCATCATCCAACCGAATACTCTTCTATTTTTCTTCTTTCTCACTTTTCCCTCTTTCTTTTTTTTTTACGCCGCCGGACAATCATCGCTGATTGCTCCCGAGATCCGATTCGACGCGGTCGCGTTGATTAGAAAAGACACGAGGAGAAAATGCGTCGAGAAGGAAAGATGCAAGAGTACAACGCAGTGGTGATCAGGAAAATGGTTGCATCGAGAGGAGCATGATGATGATGGTGCTCGTGGTGGTAGTAGTAATGTTGTGTGAGTCTCGAGGGTTGGTTTACCTCGAGGATACACAGGCCATGTTACCAGGCTGCGTCGGCTCGCTGAACCATAGCTCAACACCGAGATTGAAGTGGGTCCGAGACAGTGCTTCCTCGATCTTGTGACTGTGGACCAGTACGTGAACGCGAAACAGTACAGAAGTACCTAGCGTCACTTCCTCGTTTCGATAGAGTATCTGAAAGCGTTTGCTCGTACCCGGCGCTTCCATCGTGTCTAGTGAACGCTTATCTGGTGACAATTCGTTTCGTTTTGTTAGTACTCGAGTAGAAAAAGAAAACAGGCATTTAAAGGGATGCTGAAGTGAATTTTTTCAACGCCATTGGTCGGTAAATAAAGGCTATTTATTTATTTATTTCTTAGCAGACACAAAAAAAATAGTGTGCACCTAGAGAAATCGGTTTAAGGAGGTTCGTTATTAAAATTGAAAATGCACAGAAAAATCTGAAATAATGACCGCGCTTTAAGTAATTGATAACAAAATCACATGAATTTTTCGGGAATTTTCGTCTACATCGTTTACACAAAATTAATTTTTTTATCCATGCATTTTAACATGGGCTCTTATGGCATATTTACGAATTGAGAAAAAAAAAAACAATTTTTTACATCGTTGACTTTTCAAGTATTTGGTGGAATTAATTCTTTTTTTTTCGATGTAAAATTTTTTAAAAATTTTTTCATTTTTTTTTTTTTTTTCGTAAATATGCCATAAGAGCCCGTGTTAAAATGTATGCATAAAAAAATTAATTTTGTGTAAACGATGTAGACGAAAATTCCTAAAAAATTCATGTGAGTTTGTTATGAATTATTAAAAACGCGGTAATTATTTTAGATTTTTCTGTGCATTTTCAATTTTACTGACGAATCTCCTTAATGGGCTTATTCGAATCGAATGAGAGATCTATTTGCAATAAATAGGATTTGTTACAGAAAAATAAATTGTGTTTGATTATGATGCTGAAGTTTGTATCGATGGAATACAACGGAATAGTTTTTGCAAAACTCTGATGACCTCAAATTATGATAGAAGATTAAAGTAAAAATGATATCGATTACTAGCATTGATAAAAAAGGTCACCGTACATCACGGCGCTCCTTCAGGACCCTAATCTTGGTTTTTATCATTTATTTTTTTTTAGTTGCACTCCAACGATGCAAACTTCAATCGCATATTTTATCGGACTAAAATCATATTATGCCGGCATTTAAAGAAGCTATTTATTTAATGGCCAAGCTAATACGATTTTATTTCGATTCTATTCGATATGAATGAATGGATAATTCATACATTTATTCCATTTAAACAAAATTAATTGAAAATTTCTACAAAAATTGTCCAACTTCAGTTCTATGAAATTGAACCGCATTGAAGTGCTCATTTATAAATTGGCTTATTTAAGACAATTAAATTTGAAAAATTGTCCAAAATAGTAGGAAACTCATTATCCAATAATAAAGTTGCTTATCTGCTGAAGCGAATAGTCTACAATCTTCGGTACGCGGCATAACGAGTGTATTATTGATAACTCACGATTGCGAAATTGATCGACTTCCACCTTGATAGGCAGCTTCGGCGACACTCTGAGGGCCGTTCGGATCTGATAATACCTGAGGGTAAGGATTCATTCGATTGAGAAAGTTGGTAATTGTGGTTAATAATCGGATAGATAGAGAGATGGTTATTGGTGAAGAGTCGTTTGGTTGGTACGATTTTCATTGGGAAATATCGCTTACCCGCGCTGAAAGAGGTCGACATTGTAGAACTTGCAGAGCTCGAGAGAGAACTCGAGGGTAGCCTGTAAATCGCTCATCTCTCCACCGCGACTTAAGATGGGAAAGCCCGTCGCGCCCGCACGTTTCTCGCTCGATGCCCTCTGCCTGATGCTCTTCTTCTTCCTCTTCTCTTCTCCTCTTCTCGCCTAACTGCCCCGAGTCACCTCTTCTTCCTCCTCCACCTTCCGCCGCCTCCTCCTCCTCCTCTTCCTCTTCCGACTCGTCCTCCTCCACCTTCTCCTTCTCCTCCGAGCACCGGCGGCAGAAACAGCTTGTCCTCTTTCTCAGTTCCACAATCCTTGGTGCGATAGGATCATCAGATTGCACGGGTAACGGCCTCTTCCGTCGTTACGAGGACGACGACGACGAGGACTCCCGCAACAGCGGCAGATTGACGCTTCTTCTTCCGGTCGAGAGCGGTAACACTTCTCTCGACTCTCTTCCATCGTGCGGACGCAATATCATTGGCTACGTCCAATATTCTGTAATGTTAATGAAATCGACCTATTAATATTATTGATTCATTGGTTTTTCTTGTGGGGATATTTTTTTATTTTTGCTAATTTTGCTTCGTTACAGAGGGAGATTTGTTTTTGTGAGTTTTTTTTTCGATTTTCATGGCAGCATACTTAAAATGGTCTGAAATGTCTAAAAAGTGGTTTAGAAAAAATGTGCGTGACTCTCTTCCATCGTGCGGACGTAATATCATTGGCTACGTCCAATATTCTGTAATGTTAATGAAATCGACCTATTAATATTATTGATTCATTGGTTTTTCGTGTGGGGATATTTTTTTATTTTTGGTAATTTTGCTTCGTTACTGAGGGAGATTTGTTTTTGTGAGTTTTTTTTCGATTTTCAAGTCAGGATACTTAAAATGGTCTGAAATGTCTAAAAAGTGGTTTAGAAAAAATGTGCGTGACTCTCTTCCATCGTGCGGACGTAATATCATTGGCTACATCCAATATTCTGTAATGTTAATGAAATCGACCTATTAATATTATTGATTCATTGGTTTTTCTTGTGGGGATATTTTTTTATTTTTGGTAATTTTGCTTCGTTACAGAGGAAGATTTGTTTTTGTGAGTTTTTTTTTCGATTTTCATGTCAGGGTACTTAAAATGGTCTGAAATGTCTAAAAAGTGGTTTAGAAAAAATGTGCGTGACTCTCTTCCATCGTGCGGACGTAATATCATTGGCTACGTCCAATATTCTGTAATGTTAATGAAATCGACCTATTAATATTATTGATTGATTGGTTTTGCTTGTGGGGATATTTTTATCTTTGGTAATTTTGCTTCGTTACAGAGGGAGATTTGTTTTTGTGAGTTTTTTTTTCGATTTTCATGTCAGGATACTTAAAATGGTCTGAAATGTCTAAAAAGTGGTTTAGAAAAAATGTGTGTGACTCTCATGTCTAAAAATTAATAACATCACTGACTACGTCCAATATTTTGTAATGTTAATGAAATCGACTTATTAACATTATTGATTAATTGGTTTTGCTTGTGGGGATATTTTTATACTTGGTACTTTTGCTTTCTTACAGAGGACAATTTTTTTGTGAGTTTTTTGGTAATATTTTTTTTGTAAAATAGAAAAACATCTACTAAATAAGAAACCCAATCAAACTTCAGATTCGGAATTATGCAAATAAAGATAAAAGTTTCAATTCCGAGTTTTATCTTGTTATCCAACCGACGATTAAGACTGTAAATATAGTAACCAAGATACTCAAGTTTATCTGACGTTTTCTGGAATTATTCATTTTAATGAGAACGTTGGTAATATTTTATTCTGAAATAGCATTAATTTACAGAATAAGTAAATTAATAAAAATTCCGGTTCTGAATAATGCAAAGAAGAATGTTTCAATTGTGAGTTTAATCTTATTATGCAAAGTAAGAGTGTAAATAGTAACGGAGAAGCTCATCAGGCTTATGTGATGTTTTCTGGAATTATCCATTATTCGTAAAATGCAAGGCGTTAAACCAAAGAACATATATTACATGGAAGTGTACAGCTTATGGGACGATTTGGCAGGAACCGCTGGGGTGATTGCCGCCGAATCACCCCAGCCACTACGAGCGCTGTCTACATCGGTGTGCATGCATACACGGCTACATAGGATTTGCTCCGCCTCCTTTCGCGCTCTGAGCGAATGAGGGCTTGGGGTGATCGCACCTCTCGCTCGTACTGAAGCGGTTTCTATGCTTGGGGTGATGATGCGTTCTCTCTCGTACCTATGCGCTTCCCTCTCCCGTGTCCTCTCGCTTTTCCGATAGTGCGTTCTCGGTCCCACTCGCATGTTCTGATGCTTGGGGTGATCGTGAATCTCGCTCGCTCTCAAGCTCTTTCTATGCTTGGGGTGATGATGCGTTCTCGCTCACTCTTACGTGTCTGAGATAGTATATTTCATTATAAATTAGTAGAATTTGACTAATAATTATAACGGATTACTAGTATATAGCTGTAGTAATGAAAGCAGTTAAGCGAATCTTTTGCTATCACGCCAATTTATCTGTAGTTCGTAACAATAATTATGAAAATTACGTAAAATTTTCTAAAAATCATCAGAATATTCTGATGTTTTTTATGTCTGTGTCAACAAGAAAAGAAAAAAAAAAAAAAAAAAAAGCCAAATTTTGTTTAATCAGGTATGGGCATTTTTCAATTGAAAAGTACATTCAAAAATTTAAATTTTACATACCACCACATTTTATGTACGATCGATAATTTGAATTTATTAAAAAAAAGGTCGTCATTAAATTTTAAGAAAACCATAGGTGCTAAAAAAATGCACGAAATGTATATATTCTTTTAATAGATCTGTTTTCGCTTTTTCACTTTCGCGCCTATTTCACGTCACGTTTTCTTTGTCTTTCTGCCGCGCTGCTAACGTCGTCTATACATGTGTTTCGCGGAAAAAGTTATTGTTTTGTTACTCCGCTTACATCTCTCTGAGATTTCGCAGGGCTACATCGTGCTTCGTGAGAATCGCGAGGGCGCGAATCCAAAGAGGGGCTTCGCTGATTGCACTACGGATCAAAATAAGACTAGAAAAAGATAGACGCTTTTGTTTATTTGACGGTAGTTGAAAAATAAACCGTAAAAATTGGAAATTTTTCAACAACATCTATATTCCTGAATAACGCTCATACCATATTACTTTGTATTAGGTTCACGAACAGTAATTGATAGCGAAAAACGCCACATTATATTGTTTTAGCACAGTCCGGCTAAACGAAAGATTGAGAGAGAATTTGGACCACTTCTCGATAGAATAAAAAACTGAAAAAAATCAAGCACGTTGAAGGTCCTGAAAAGATTAATTTTCCATAATAATAATTTTAAAATGTTGTTAACAAATTGATAAAATAAATTTAATTTGTGAAAATTCCGTTTTTGCTTCCTCATAGAGCAAGCTTTGTTTTTGTGAAAAAAAAATTTTTCAATATTTTCGTGTCAAGATACTTAAAATGGTCTAAAACATCTGGAAAAATTGTTTTTCATTGTAAAATAAATCTGCTTGAAATTTAATGCACAGGCACTGGAAGTTAATTAATGTACGGTATAGTCATTTTCATAATTTATTTGAATTTTAATGCAAAAGTCCTTTAATTCTCATGATTTGCTTTAATTTTACTTCAAAAGTGAATTAATTATATATTGCAATTGTCAATTACATTTTATATACCAGTTTATGCATAAAAACTTCCAATCTTTTTCAACAGTGTATTATTAATACTCGAAGGTAAGTTTAATGTATATAATAAAAAATGATAAAGAACTTCGGCCTTCGTTCAATACAAATATTGAGGGATTTATTGTGCTTTGCTTGCAAACAACAAATTCCCAACTTATTATTTGAGTTAAACAATTTGTTGTATTATTCTAAATTAAAAAAAAAAAAAAAAAAATCGCGGAGGATTTGAAGTGATGAGCGAAAGAGCATCCCCACCGCATGTATTGGGAATACGCGACCGCGTGAGAGCGAGTGGGTCGGAACGTCTGGCTCGTATGCAGGAGTGCGAGAGAGTTAACCGCGTGGGGCGTAGCTTGAGACTCTTCCAATGTGTGCGGCACACCGATACAGCGCCGCGCGAACTATCGGCCAAATTTCGAACTACCTTTTCTCTGCCAAAAGTTAACACGGGCTATACGCTTCCATGTAATATATGTTCTTTGGTTAAACAAAGCTTTCTCCGAGACGCGGTAAAAAAATGGTAACAACGAAGCAAAAAAGGGAGGTATTATAAACGCAGCTATGAACCCTCTACGGTTCGAAGAGATCGCAGAGAAGCCCGTCGAGTGTATATATCGTTTTGATCCCGATTACGCTTTTTATCTTCATACCTTCTCTCCTGGCAATCTATCACGGATGAAGAGACTCGGGAAATCGAGGGAAGAGCTGCAATCGATTCACTTTGAGGGGAGGAGGGATGGTGATGGGCTGTGGGAGGGAATAGAGGCAAAAAATGAAGGAGCATCTACTCTCGTCGTGCGCCGCCAAGTTCTACCAATATCCCCTGATACTCATACTTGTGTACGAACTTTGATAGGTCGACTCGGCGGATGAACTCTCGAATCCTCAACTACGTCACCGTCGTGACGTCAACGGCGGATGTCACTGTCCATTTACCGACAACCCAGATTTATTCTGGTATCGGTGGAAATATCGAAATTGCCCAGCAAAGGTTACATTGAAAATTGAACCTTGCACTTTGCCTTTCCAATTTTTATTTTTATGGGTGCGGGTCAAAATAGCGAATAACCAAAATGGTGAATGGTTGAAATAGCGAAGTTTGAAATCAGGAACTTTTGAATCTAGAATGGTAATCTTTATGAAATTCGCTATTTCAGCCATTCGCTATTTTCACCTCCGTTTTATTGAAATGCATTGAAAATAGTGAATAATAAAAATGGCGAATAGCTGAAAAAGCTAATTCTTTAATTATGGACATTTTACGTTTAGATGTTCCTTATTTTTAAATTCGCTATTTTAACTATTCACTATTTTGGTCATTCGCTATTTTGAGCCTTTTTATTTTTGATATTTCTTCGAAATTTGCTCGAAGTTCGCAAATTAGAAAGAACATAATTCGATCGACATAAAGTAAAAAAAAAAAGCGATACTCATTCTGTATTCCCAAGAGTGCGCAAAAAACACAGAGAGCCATATATAAATGAACGGTAGTTACTGTCCATTTCCCGACAACCCAGATTTATTTCGGTATCGATGGAAATATCGAAATTCTACATTGAGGCTACATTGAAAATTGAACCTTGCACTTTGTCTTAGCAATTTCTATTTTTATTTTTGATAAAAATGAAGACGTTAGATAAATGGATTAATTTCGAAATAATAACATGTATTTTAACATACCAGTAACATCGATTTTCGGTAATAATCATAATGCCGAATAATTGTTGATGAAAAAGAATTGATTCAACAAATTCAATGGCGAGATTTTCTTCATCTGTAAAATATTCCACCATTATAAATATTTTTAAAAAATTTTGAAATACCAGTTTCCGAGTTGATTTTCAAAAAAGTGAAATTGTCATTCAAATGAATCTGAGAATGAGTATGTATTATGGAATCTTATCACCGAATAATGTCAAAATTTGAATAACAAACTTTCAACCAACTTTCAATATCACATATTTAATTAAATTAATAATATTAATAAAACAGAATTGATTCAACAGATTCGATAGCGACATTTTTCTCATCTTCAAAATATTCCTCAGTTATTAAGGATTTCTGTTTGATATTAAAAACAAGTCTAATTGTTATTTCAATGAACCCGAGAATAATTGCATATATTATGAGACCTTATTACCAAGTAATGCCTAAATTCAAATCCCAAGTTTCCCGCAACCTCTGAATATCACAGATTCAACAAATCCCATTATAAATAAGCAAAAACCCTTTTTCAAAACTTGCTCAAAGTTTGCAAATTAGAAAGAAGTTCGATCCACATAAGGTAAAAAAAGAAAAAAATGCGATACTCATTCTGAATTCCCAGGAGTGGGCAACAAACATAGAGCGGCATATGCATATAAATCAACCTCTCGCATTTCTGAATACAATTCTCTCTCGTTCCCAAGGGTAGCGCGTGATACTCGAGGTCTGCGAGAGCACAGAGGGCGTTGGGAGTTCATCGTTGCGTGTTTTCCCACCGCTGCGCAGCAAACAAACAAACACTGAAGGATAACACAGCAGCAGCAGCTGCAGCTGCGAGTCGAATAGACACAGTTGGTCTACGATACACGTGTGCAGCTTATATTCAAGAAGAAGCCAAGCAGCACGCGCTAAGAGCACTGGAAAGCCAGAAAAGAGAGTAAAATAATTAAAAAAACACGATGTACCGGAATCAGACGTGACTCAAAAATGCATGTATTCTTTTCACCGTGGGTATAATGACAACGAAACAGTCGCGTTCGCTCTCGCCGACTGTAGCAACTCTGTTGTGACCGTACATGTTGAGCCGCGTCGTTCACCGCACAGCCGACGTCTCCCCTCCCTCTCCATTTCCCTTTCCCCCCTTTGCTACCGTTTCTACGCGTATGCACTCTCGAGTACTCGTGGGTACGCCGAGGATGAGCACGCGTGCGGACAATATCGCGTGGCGTAAATCAAAAGGGTGTATTTTCTATGATCCAGTGCACAGCGGCTAAAAGATCCCTTTTTCTTCATGGAATTTATAGAGCATTTTTTCATGCATCGAGCTGAGCTACACGAATATAGATGCGTACACATTCGTTTTTAATCTGTTGGAAGTTTGCGCTGTGAAGTTTAGACGCGACGCATTGTAGAAATTAAGCCTTGGTTTGTAGAATATATTTTTGTGTACACGGTTTGTGTAAAATGTTCGAAGCTTCTAAAATATCTGAAAAAATGCGGGAGGAGTTCTCGAAGTGTCCGCTAGACGGCGCTTATTGCTCGGTGCTAGAAACGCGGTTTAACGCACGCTTCGCGCGCATATATTATGAAATCGAATTTCGTATGACACTCGTGTGTTAAACGTTTTCTTAATCTCGTGCGATTGCAACACTCACATCCGTTCGTGCTGAAAGGTTACGTAGCCGTCGGAAAATGTTTTATTGCACTAGTATCGTGAAGTACTGGAAATTACGGTTTTCGTTCAGCCGAGGCTGAGCTTGCGTGCGAACAATATCGCGTGGCGTAAATCAAAAGGGTATATTTTCTTTAATACAGTGCATAGTGGCTAAAAGATCCCTATTTTCCATGGAATTTATAGGCATGGGGTTTTTTGTGCATGGAGCTAACCTATACGAATATAGCTGCATACACATTCATTTTTAACGCATCGAAATTTCGCGCAGTAAAATTTGTACACTATCGATTGTTGAAATTAAAGGCGTATAAAAATTTCCCACAAAGGAAAAGACGTAGAATCGACACTTTTTTGCACCGTGTGAAGGTAGCTTTTGTAGAAACGGAACAAAGCGGCATGTAAAAATGGACGTGTGTGCTTTAACTTTTGTAAAAATCGCGATATTTTGCTAAATCATTTTTCATACGTGCAAAGGAAGAGACATAGAATCCACACTTTTTTGCACAGTGTGAAGGTAGCTTCTGTAGAAACGAAACGAAGCAGCATATAAAAATGGACGTGTGCGCTTTAACTTTTGTAGAAATTGCGATATTTTGCTAAATAATTTTTCATATGTGCAAAGGAAAAGACATATTCCCTACAAAGGAAAAGACATAGAATCCACACTTTTTTGCACAGTGTGAAGGTAACTTTTGTAGAAACGGAACAAAGCGGCATATAAAAATGGACGTGTGCGCTTTAACTTTTGTAGAAATTGCGATATTTTGCTAAATAATATTTCATACATGCAAAGGAAAAGACATATTCCCTACGAAGGAAAAGACATAGAATTCACACTTTTTTGCACAGTGTGAAGGTAGCTTTTGTAGAAACGGAACAAAGCGGCATATAAAAATGGCCGTGTGCGCTTTAACTTTTGTAAAAATTGCGATATTTTGCTAAATAATATTTCATACGTGCAAAGGAAAAGACATATTCCCTACAAAGGAAAAGACATAGAATCGACACTTTTTTGCACAGTGTGAAGGTAGCTTCTGTAGAAACGGAACAGAGCGGCATATGTTTTTTGGTTCCAGCCACGCGATATGTAAAACATCGTGTACGTGTGTACGTATATAATGTTATCGATGATATGCGGGTTGGGGAGTGTGCGGAAGCATAGAACGCGGGTTATAGGAGTCACAAAGCGAACCCCGGTTTCTCTTTCGCGCCGATGATTATCTAGACAGCATAGCTCGTCCTTTTTTTTGGTCTATCCATCCGATCCATTGACATGAGTCCGAGCGAGAACTGCTCTCACGGACGAAAATAGAAACAGGAACGCCTGACTCTCTGAGTTTAACGCGTTATAGACTTGTGCCTGTGTTGGAATGTGCGATGCGTGCAAAATTCCGCTCGACCCTCTGTTTATTTATTATTCCATGAAAGATGTATATCAATTCTCTATTGGAATTCTTGACCAACCGTAAAATATTCGGTTTTATTGAAAAAGGGTTAATTATAAAAATGGTATTTTCTGCAAAAAGTCGGTGCAAAATATGTAAATTAATCGGCATTTTTGTAGCTGTGACTGGCAGATGTAATGCTGCAGTTTAAAAAGTATTTCTCATCAATTCAGTTAAGACAATTTTTGAGAAACTTTTTTTACGCCTCAAAATATTTGGCATTAGGTCTGATAAATTTTCTATAGGTTCTCTACTTTGCAAATTGCAAATTGCTTCCTTATTGTTTTTTGTTTTTCACAAAGTTATTTCTATGAGGAAGTACCTTCAATTCGATTTCCTCATAGAGGAAGCTTTGTCAAAAAAACCAAAAGAATTAGGAAGCAATTTGCAAAATTCAACTTTGCAACTTTATTTGTAATCAAAATTGAGTTTCTGAAAAATTTAAACCCCGTACTGATTTTATTTATGAAATTTGTGTTCGCTATCTTTGTTTTGCTAAAGTTAATGCAATAACACAATTTCTTCTGAAAGTTCAAATTTTGGGGCAATAACGTGAATTATTCAAAAATTTCATAACTCCATAAAATCCGAAACACTTTTCTGATTTTGGTCAAATTAAATACCAAACAACATTAACAGTACCTGCACGTATAAAAAATTATTTATCGAAATATCGCCATTTTCCCAAAAAATAGGGCGCGCACGTCCTTTTTTGGAAAAATTTTGAAAGCCATAAAATGAAAGTTTCTGCATACACTTCGAAAAAAATTGCACCAGTCAAAGATGAACTGCTGCTTCACTTGTGTACCAATTTGTAGATCGATCGGTTGAACGGTTCTCGAGTTACAGGTGATTGAAATTTCGGAGCCCTTCACAGACAGACAGACAGACACACATACATACGGATATTTTTTCTAAACCACTTTTATCGACGTTTTCAAGCATTCTGAAAGTCCTGACATGAAGACCTAAAAAAAAAAAAAGATTTCATGAAAACAAAGCTTCCTTTACGAAAAAGAAAAAATAGGTAACTGAATCTTTTTTTAATAAGTCGCTCAATTAACGAAGAATGTCTTATGGTATATTCTTGGCCGGCAGCCGACCCAACGCGTCTCACGAAGGAGAGGAACTGCTATATAGGCAAGTAACTCCACCGCGACCAGCCTCACTTCGTCACCTTCAAACTCATCGAGGATTCCAACCGGCACGTGGCCCACATACCGGCTACGCAAGTATTTTTGGGATTTTTTTCGGCCTTTACTCGTCATTTTGGCTGGCGAATACCAGGTGGTCTCGTTTCTCGGTTGTGAAGCGGTTATTCTAGATTCGTACGGTTTGGGAGACCCACTTTTAGAGATGAACTTCGTATTGCTCACCAGACTTCGATATAAAGATAATTTGATTGTTCATTCAAATTTTTATTAATAGTTTATCTATCAGAAAATTAATAACGAGTCTATTCAATTAAAAAAAAATTCCATTGGCTGCAAGAACAGAAAAAAGAAAACAAAATTGTTAAAAATACCTCCAATTTATATTGAATACTTTACTCGAAGCTTTCCGCCTTTAAAAAAAATGGATCGCACCATTTTTCTCTGAATAACGCGAATTTTCGGCAAAATCATCCATGAGTCACGGGTGACTCATATACATATATGAACACACTGAGCACCAGAAAATTCGTAGAATGTGCGAAAACACACATCGGGCCAATCCCGAGCCGCTAACCTAATGGAAATTTCGTACCCCTTCAATCTGCACTCCCCTCCCCCTTCTCTATGAAGGGAGGGAGAAAAGGGAGAAGGGCAACGGTAAAAGCCTGAACAAGGCTAATGGCAATATCATTGGCTACGTTCGATATTTCGCCCAAAAAGAAACCTATTTATGTGTTGGATCTTTCCTAATAGAATTTTTCCAATTATCTACAAACTTTTCCCGAAACGTTTTTATTTTTTTTAATACATTCTTCAGAGAAAAAGCTGCTGAGCAAAATGAAACAATGTTATAAACATTTTTATTATTACTTTTCATTTCGGATGAAAATACTTTTATGAGAATCTTCGTAATATTTTGTCACAACAATCGAAAACTTTTCCAAGCTCTCCTCCTTTTTTTATATAAATGGACCAGCATTTTCGTCTAACGCGAAATAATTCTCAATAAAGCCCTCCATGAGTCACGGGTGACTCATGTACATATATAAGCTCACTGAACACCGGAAAATTTGTAGAATGTGCGAAAACGCGCATGGGGCGAATACAGCGCCGCCCATCTAATGGAAATTTCGTATACTCTCGTCCCGCACTCCCCCTCGCCCCCCTCTCGATATTTGCTAGCCAATATGATTTCGGAAGCGATCCCACGAGGAAATGGAAATTTCGCACGTGGATTATTCGAACCAGGATATTCGGGCAACGATTTTCTGTCTCACTCGACTCGACGAGCGAATACATATTGTCCAGCAGGAACCACCCCTTCCTCCCTCACCCCTCCCCTCCATAAACTCTTCCTGGATAAACGAGCGCCACCCTCTCTTGCCTCTCGCAGCAAACGCAACGCACAGTCTCTATTTTCCCCTCCACGAGAAAAAAAAAAGTGTGCGAGTAGTACAACCCCGTATTTGGTCAGACGTCTAGACACTAATATCCGATCGGAAGCGCGTAGAGCCTGACTACGCCTATTGGGAAGCTGCTATTTTTCTCCCTGCGACCTCGGCAGGGGGAAAAGCGATTATTTGCCTTCTTTCTCCTACACGCGGACGAATATTCATATCCAGAATCGATGCCCCCATCCATTTGGCAATATCCGATATCGTGGGACCGAGATTGCTCTACGAGCCATTCCATGTTTAGTTTGCACACTTTTTTCTCAGCCACAGAAATTTTTATAATTTTGTTAAAGCTTCTTGCAGATTGTATTTTCATTTTTCTTCCTTATAGAAGAAACTTTGTTTCAGTGAATTTTTTTTTGGTTTGAGATTTTTATATCAGGACACTCAGAATGGTCCAAAACATCAAGAATTAGTAGACAAATGAAGCAGCAGTTCAATTTTGACTGGGGCAATTTTTTACAAAATGTATGCGGAAATTTTCAGTTTATAGCTTTTGAATTTTTTCCAAAAATCGACGTGTGTGCTTTAACTTTTGTAAAAATTGCGATATTTTGCTAAATAATTTTTCATACGTGCAGGTAATGTTGATGTTGTTTGGTATTGAATTTGGCCGGAATCGGGATTTTTGAAATTTTCGAAACATTCACGTTTTTGCCCTAATTTTGGCAAAACATGAGATAACGATTATTTAAATTCTTTAACAAACGGGATATCAAACGTTCATTTTCCCTGTGGTTTTAAAACCAAGTTCAGCAACAGATATTTTCCACCATTTATTTTTCCCTTTTCATTATTAAAACAATTCTTGAAAAGTCCAACTGCTAAATTAGTAGGAAGAATTATTTGTAACAGTTCCCATAAAATACTCTTGAGCATCAGTGAAATTTGGTTAAACTGGTGTAGAAATATTAAGAGGGTCGAAAGAAATGAGTGATATGACATGGAATGCCTCGTATGTATGGGCAAAAGAGACGACGATTTATGAGAGAAACGCGCGCAATGCCGAGAACAATAATCCCTCGTTGTGATTTCAGGCAGAGCTTGGATTTTGTCACGCGATTGGAATCTCCTCATGCACTGTGAAAAAAAGAAAAAAGAAAAAATCACGAAAATCGAAGGCATCGTAGTTGACTGACACAAATTCGACTCAGCAGTGAATGGAGGGGCTGCACAGTGAGAAAGCGACGCCCTGGCGATTATCCTCTGGCAATGTGTGCGAGAAATGGTGTGTCAGAGCGATGCTAAAAGTACCACGCTCTCCTTAGACGTCCAAACACTCGAACGTAACGCTTACCACGGTTTTTACGTTTTCAACTGCAACTTCAACTCTTCAACAAGCGCTCGCTTTTTCGTCTGCGTCCTTCTCGCTCTCTGTCGATAGCCTGCGATTATCCTCTTTAGAGATCTTACGCTCTGAAGCGTAAGCCATGAAAGATTCTCGAGATAACTCTCTTTTCCACAGACGACTCACTTTTTTTTCCCATTAAGGTACAAAAGGTCATTCAGAAAAATGCTGTGTTGACAGCGTCTTATTCTTTATTTGAATTATTCATTTAATTGATTTATTAATAGTTGACTATTGATCGTTTTGCTCCCTCCCTCTTTTATTTCGCGAGTAGAAAAACCTCAATGATGTAGATATATTCATTTTTAATTTTTAAGTAATATCAAAAAACGAATAAAAATTATTTCGCGACCTACAATTTTTTCCACTCGTTTATTAAATGCAATATAGATAGACACATAATTTCCACACATTGATTCATAATCTCAAATAATTTCACAATACTTCAAAGCGTTATAAGATTTTTCTCCCATTAATTGAATAAAATTTTAATACCACGGCTTTTTATGCATTCCCGCTCAAACCCTGAAGATTGAAATGAGTTTTACTGCTTTTACAAATTTTTGTGGGGATTGCATAGCTGTGAATACCTCAATTTTTAAAACATTACAATATTTGTAATTTCAGGACATTTTGATTATGCAAAAAAAAAATAATCTCCACCCATTAATTAATCATCTTGAATAACATAAAAATACTTGGAAGCCTTATCATTTTTGCCTCTACCCATTAATTGAATAAGAAATTCATACCACGATATTTTTTTTTGCATTCTCGCTCAAATCGTGAAGCAATTGAAGTCAGTTTTACTGCTTTTACAGATTTCAGCGAGGATTGCGCGAGTGGAAGTCTCGTGCAGCCTACGGAAAAAGCGTGAGCGCTTATCTGACCATGTGCACAGAAAGTCGTCGCATGTTGGTCGCACAGATGAAGAGAAACGCCGGAGTTTGCGAATAGCTGTGTGATAGCTCGCGTGGTTCAACGATAACCGAGCTCCGTCACCATCCTTCGGTTCTTACGCCAGCCACGACATCGCCATTGGCCGGTTTAAGCTCTCGACACGCCAGTTTTAATGCTTGGACGATAAACCAAGCACAAGGTTTATTACCTCGAGAAACAATGCGTGCCGCTCGGCTGAGACTTTGAGCGAGGCAACGGCGCAAGTGAGCGTTCACCTTCGTGAAAAGCTTTCGCAAGCTCGCCAGTTTCTTCGTCGTAGTCAGCAAGCGCACGCGAGCCTCGAGATAAAGCGATTCCCAGATCGGTGGAGCGAACCTCAACCGCTTGAAAACGTTGCCTCCCACCTTTTAGACACGCTTCGTATGTCTCCCGGTAAGAAAAAACTGAATAAACAGAAAAAATGAGCAAAGGACATTTTTCTACGATTTTGTATAATTTTATAAAATTTTAGAAACTGAATAAACAGAAAAAATGAGCAGAGGACATTTTTCTACGATTGTGTAAAATTAAAAAAAAAATTCAGAAACTGCATAAACAGAAAAAATGAGCAAAGGACATTTTTCTACGATTTTGTAAAATTTAAAAAAAAATCAGAAACTGAATAAAACAGAAAAAATGAGCAGAGAACATTTTTCTACGATTTTGTAAAATTTTATCAAATTTCAGAAACTGAATAAACAGAAAAAACGAGCAAAGGACATTTTTCTACGATTTTGTAAAAAATTTAAAAATTTCAGAAATTGAATAAACAAAAATAATTAGCAGAGGACATTTTTTTACGATTTTGTAAAATTTTATCAAATTTCAGAAACTGAATAAGCAGAAAAAACGAGCAAAGGACATTTTTCTACGATTTTGTCAAATTTGATCAAATTTCAGAAACTAAACAAACAGAAAAAATGAGCAGATGACATTTTTCTACGATTTTGTAGAATTTTATCAAATTTCAGAAACTGAATAAACAGCAAAAATGAGTAAAAAAGATTTTCCTACGATTGTAGGAAAATAGAATATGGAGAATCTATTTTAAAAAATTCGATTCATTTTATCCTCAAAAAAAAAAAAAAAACTCCATGCTTCTCATGGCGCAATGTTCAATGCTCTGTCTATGGCTATATAAGACTATATATGGCTCTGTAAGACTATTTAAATTACTTTTCCTAATCCGCTGAAATTTCACTAAAATTTCCATGAATTTTATATCACAATTGTGATTCAACTTAATGAACGATTTGATGCATAAAAACTTGCAGTCTTTTTCAACAGTGTATCGCGGTGTTTGAAAGTCTTTTACAGAGTGAATAGTACAAATAGTGTTGCCCGGTGGCACACAACTGCGGAGACAGTTCGACAGTTGTACACGTTGGGTTCGTTCCGTACGAATCGATGAACCTACTTCTCGGGCTTTCCATATATATCTATATACATATATCCATCTATATATATATATATATATATTTCTCTCTTTCTATTTTCCACCTCGACGACGAGTAGTGTATTTCACTCGTGTAGGTTCTCTCCGTAATAAAAAGTATCAGACTTCCGTGAAGTGGATAGTGCGCGCGAAGCTCTATGGAAGTAGGTACGTATGTAGGATAGAAGTACTCGTGAGCCACAAGCACGCGACGTGGGAAATAGGAGTAGACGCGATGACCGCGCGCGCCTTCGTCTGTCTGACCCATACCGGAATGTTACTACTCGCACATACACCATGACGACGCAGACGACGGGATCGATTTCAATCGATTACCACCCGACTTTGCTACCACACTGTAAAAAAAACAAAAAAAAATACTTGAAATTTAGCGTACTTTTACTGGTACAGTTTTTATTTATAAACTAGGCCATGAAATTATGCAAGTGTAATGTAAAATTAATGTTTGGCACAGCATATTCAGTAATTTTCTTCAATTTTATAGTAAAAGTACTTGAATTTTAATAATTTGCTCCAATTTTACTGAAAAACTACATGAATTACTACTCGCACATACACCATGACGACGCAGACGACGGGATCGATTTCAATCGATTACCACCCGACTTTGCTACCACACTGTAAAAAAAACAAAAAAAATACTGGAAATTTAGCGTACTTTTACTGGTACAGTTTTTATTTATAAACTAGGACATGAAATTATGCAAGTGTAATGTAAAATTAATGTTTGGCACAGCATATTCAGTAATTTTCTTCAATTTTATAGTAAAAGTACTTGAATTTTAATAATTTGCTCCAATTTTACTGAAAAAGTACATGAATTACTACTCGCACATACACCATGACGACGCAGACGACGGGATCGATTTCAATCGATCACCACCCGACTTTGCTACCACACTGTAAAAAAAAAAAAATACTTGAAATTTAGCGTACTTTTACTGGTACAGTTTTTATTTATAAACTAGGACATGAAATTAAGTATGCAAGTGTAATGTAAAATTAATGTTTGGCACAGCATATTCAGTAATTTTCTTCAATTTTATAGTAAAAGTACTTGAATTTTTATAATTTGCTCCAATTTCACTAAAAAAGTACATGAATTCTATACCCAAATTGTTTATCAAATTTCGATGACGAGTCGCATATGAATAATTCATGTCATGAATAATTCAAACGCTTCGAGTTTTCGAAAAAATAAAAAAATTCCATTCATCATAAAAAATTAGCATCTGATAATATTTTAAGTATGCAATGAGTGACGAAAAAAAAATACGACGACTTTGCAAAAAAATTGAGACTTTAGGAAGTGAAAAACATTGAATTAAATTTTTTTTTAAAGTTACCACAATCGCAGGTTTTGAATTTTTTCTTCGAGAATTTTCTTCAACATTCAAAATAACTTAAAAAAAAAGATTACGTTTGGGATTTGCGATACACTGAGAAAATAAATGTAATTTTGATTTTTGAATGTAGAAAAAAAAAAATTTGACTTCATATTATTTGAGATGAAAAGTTGAGCGATGAAAGAAAATTTTCGGCGTGATCACCTGAGAAATAACGTTACTGGATTTGTCAGGAAGACTGTAGGAGGTGAAAAACATTTAATTAAATTTTTTTTTACAGTTACCACAATCGCAGGTTTTGACTTTTTTCTTCGAGAATTTTTTTCAACATTCAAAATAACATAAAAAAAAAAAGATTACGTTACGATTACACTGAGAAAAAAAATTAATTTTGATTATTGAATGTAGAAAAAAGAAATGTAGACTTCATATTCTTATTTCAGATGAAAAGTTGAGCGATGAAAGAAAATTTTCGTCGTGATCACCTGAGAAATAACGTTACTGGATTTGTCAGGAAGGTATTCCCTTAAGATTTTTTTTTTTGTTGTTGTTTGAAGTACAAAAATTTCAATTGAATTTTTACAGAATGACGTCGAGGACAGAATAGATGGTCCTTGTCCTCCTTGTGCGCATCCCTTGGCGTTATATACCTGTAAAGATCGATCGGATGCTATTGGGATCAAGAGCTTCCGGGAAACCGGCGTTAATGCCACCCCAGCTGTGTTTGCCGGAGGAAAACATAAAGCGCGTATCAGCGCATAGAGATCCTATATTACTATAGCATATAGTTGGGCCTGCAGACTCTTGCCATGTCGTAGTTCGGGTTATACCATATATATATATGCATATATACATTTATATACATACATATATATATATATATATGGTAGCGGACAACGCGGTAGGTAGGACAACCGCGCCTCTCTCACACCATCACAGCGTGACATTTCTCTCTCGAATTGTTCGCCACGCGGCCAAAGGTCACGCGGTTGCCTCTCGTCCCGTCGAGGCGAGTGAGAAGGACGGAAAGACAATAGAAGAGGCGTCGAGTGATGCGGACGAGAAGCTCGCGACCGAGCGTTTCGACCCCACCCCGTATATACGTATAAAGGTTGTCGCACGCTCTTCGCTCCTCGAATAATTAACGAGTTTCGGATTATGGCACCGAGCGAAATGAAACCGTCGCGAATATTGAAAGATTATCTTTTTTTCCTTTTGTTTTCTCATAGAAGAAGCTTTGTTTTTGTTAGAAAAACTTCTTTGATTTTTTCATGTCAAGTTACCAATGGTTGAAAAAGGGTTAGTAAATGACCAAATGGTTGAAAAAGGGTTAGTAAATGACGAAAACCACACAATTCGTTAATTAACAATTAATGATCAATTGAAGATATAGAGGTTGACCCTCCACGAATAATTAACGAGTTTCGGATTATGGCACCGAGCGAAATGAAACCGTCGCGAATATTGAAAGATTATCGTTTTTTTTCCTTTTGTTTTCTCATAGAAGAAGCTTTGTTTTTGTTAGAAAAACTTCTTTGATTTTTTCATGTCGAGTTACCAATGGTTGAAAAAGGGTTAGTAAATGACCGAATGGTTGAAAAAGGGTTAGTAAATGACCAAAACCACACAATTCGTTAATTAACAATTAATGATCAATTGAAGATATAAAGGTTGACCCTTCACGAATAATTAACGAGTTTCGGATTATGGCACCGAGCGAAATGAAACCGTCGCGAATATTAAAAGATTATCTTTTTTCTTTTTGTTTCCTCATAGAAGAAGCTTTGTTTTGTTAGAAAAACTTCTTTGATTTTCATGTCAAGTTACGTTGAATGGTCTAAAACGTCGAGAAAAGTGGTTTAACATTAATATCCGGTTCGATGTAGGGTTATCCAATCAGTAGTTGAACAGGGGTCACTGAATGAACAAAATAAATGATTAATGATGACTTTTATTCAATTTAGTTGAAGTTAAGATACAACAGATTAAAAGTGTTTCCATTGAATATTTATTAACGATAAACAATTTGATTTCTATTCGTTTTCATTGCAGTCATTAAATCAAATTGAAAAATTAATGTGGTACACGTTTTTCAAATACTTTATCCGGCCGACGTGTGGAAAAATTTAATATAATTTGATTGCAAGTAATATACGTATTTATCAACAGTAGCCAAGCTTATTTTTGTATTGCAGTAATTGAATCGAATCGGAAAATTAATGTAGTACACGTTTTTCAAATACTTTATCCGGCCGACGTGTGGAAAAATTTAATATAATTTGATTGCAAGTATTGTAACTATTTATCAACAGTAGCCAAGCTTATTTTTGAATTGCAGTAATTGAATCGAATCGAAAAATTAATGTAGTACACGTTTTTCAAATACTTTATCCGGCCGACGTGTGGAAAAATGTAATATAATTTGATTGCAAGTATTGTAACCATTTATCAACAGTAGCCAAAGTTCATTTTTGTATTGCAGTATTAATTCAAAGCAAACAACTGATTTGAAGAAGATTTTTAATATGTCTTTTTGTCCGGTACGTGTTGAGAATCCGTTAGTGGAGCTTGGAAACGGTTGCTCGGCTCATATATTGCAGTGAACGATCTAATTTTTCACGCAGTAACTGCGAAGCTCCCTGGACAGAGGGTGTCAGTAGCACGCGGCAAAGTTTTCCCAAAGAGATGAAGAAAAACGTGAGCTTGACGAGGTCTGTTCCGGCAGTAAGAAAAAAAAAGGAGAAAAAAGTGAAAAGGGGGAAAAACGGAGAGTAGAAACGTTTGTACAATGGCCATTCGACCTGGGAACTGGGTGAAGACAATTTTTCAAGAGTTTCAGGGTCTCTCCTGAAGAGGGAGTGTCTCGTTGGAAAAGAAAGAGTCGATCGTCGGAGCAATTTCAATGGTTTTAATCAATTGATTCACGAATCGGTGAGCCGAACCGAAAGCTGAAGGCTATTCTACGAGAGAAAATTGTCGTCGCCGAAGAGCAGGAGACTCCCCATCGAAATCACTGTGGGAATCTCGTACGGCCGATCGAATCCATTCAGCGTTGAATCGTCGCGTTTATATCGCTCAACGAGAGACGACAGGTCATTGAGCAAGAGTGGAATCAAAGTGGAGGGAAAAATTCAACTTTGCCTTTTCTCAATAGCGAAATACCTACAGACGAATAGAAAATATTATGGAAATTTAATTGTAGATTTTTCGTCCAATTTATGTAATCGAAAATTAATACACCGAACGAAATATTCAGTTGAATCTTTTCAAGGAATCCATTTACTTGAACCATTTATATATGTTATTACTTCATTCGTTTACCGAAAAAAAATTTAATTGACGCAACAAAATATTTAATATTTTTCACTAAATATTCTGTTGAGTTAATAAAACTGTTCTATGAAAAATTATTAAAAACAATATTTGCTTCAATGTGGACAATATTTATTAGAACCTTGTTAATATTTAACTGCTTCAGGTCGATAGATTTTTAAATCAAACGTATATCCGAACTTTTTCTAAGAGGAAATCAAAGATAAAATGAATAAAATAAATAAAATAAATGAAATAAATAAAATAAATAAAATAAATAAAATAAATAAAATAAATAAAATAAATAAAATAAATAAAATAAATAAAATAAATGCGGAAGTAATGTCAAAAGTTTTACTTTGTATCATTTTTAAAAATTCACCAAAAATGAGTGAGATATTGCCAGAAATTTCGTGAGATATTAAAACAAGGAATTTACGAATATTTGAAGAGGAATATTTTGACCAGCATATTTCCATTATTATTATTATTATTATTATTCCTGTTATTTTTGTTGACGTTGTGCCCGTCAAAAATCATTCTCTACGCGAAGAAAAATCGACCCGATTCTGTAGTGACTCGTCGACGTACAAAATCAAAAGCACGATCCAAGAGCACGCGTTCTACAAAGGGCACAATCCCCCTGAAACGCCCGATGTAATCGCTCTTCAACGAGCTTTCACCATTGCGAGCCTCTATATACATACATACATGGCTATATATATATATACACAACACGCATGTCTCACTCTCGTTACTCTTCTCGAACTCTCTGCATGCTCACGCTTTTCACCCAACATATAGTGTATGCACAGTATACGCAGCGATGGCCGAGGAATAGCCAATTGATAAACAGAGCGAGAGCAAGAAAAAACAGTAGAGACTTCGATCTTCCGGTACGAAATATAACATCACTGAAACAAAATTCCAATGCAGACACACGCGCAATAATCAATGGTTAGAATGTGTGTAAATTCATCACCTTTTTTTACAATCCTCTCAGATATTCCCCGAATAAACCAATAAATTTTAAAGTAATCATATGTCTGCAAATATTATTAAAAACTATTAATATTATAGACCTAATTGGTATCAATTTAACTGCACTTTAGGAACAGAAATAGCTGCACAAAAAAAAATTTATTGCCCTCGATTTAAAAAAAAGAATGTCCTACAATTTTTAATATTCTGACTTACCAATTTTTTTTTCGTGCTTTGCATACTATTCTCAACAATCGAGCGTGGCAGATTTTTTATATAATATTTTATGGCTATTCTCAAAATCGACAGTGCCAAAAAATCGATGCTTTTCTTTCGTTCCAAAATATGTTATGAGCAGTAAAAAAAAAAGTATCTAGGTGAATTTTTTTCAGATTTTCAATACAATTATTTCCAATAGCTAACTCTCGCCGCCCTTTCCCACCCTTTATAACTACTTGAAAGTACGTTTTGGACATTTTTTTCAAGGTATTAGTGTCGATTCCATTTAAAAAAATAATCCGTCGTGATCGATCGATTTTCCAGAGCGGAATATAAAAACCAAGTTAAATAAATAAATGAATATTCTTTTAGTTAAGAAAATAAAAATTGTCTTACAGTTTTAAAAAATCTGAATAAGAAATACTATGAAGTTGGTGCACAATGTGGAAAATTGTGAAAAACATCTGAGAGGGTTGAAAAAAAAATGGTTGAACTGACGAAGAATGCTTCATATATATAAATATATATATATATATATAGACATACTTATGTTTGTAGCATGAGATGAACGTGAGAGAAACATAGACAACTGCAAGCTCCATCGATACTCTCCGGATCCCTCGCAAATTGCGACTTCCGGTCACGGGAGTTTCACGCGCTTCGGTGGTTCCGGTTTACTAGAGAAGAGAGGAGGGAAGGGGGAGCAGAAATGCTAGGTTCTCTGGCGCACTCTCAGCAATGGTGGCGGCACATTTGCCCGAATTACCGGCTACTTCCGGTTTCTCATACAACGGCAACGGCTAAAGCACGAATCTGTACGGATACAGCAAAATTTACAAAAAAAAAAGCAATATTGCGTTATAGTGGAAGTTGGAAAAAGCTGCCTCATGACAACTTCCGGTCCGTATAAATGCTATTACCGGAAGAAGCAAAAGCCGTCTACGCTTCAAATGATAAACATAAAAATATCTAACCCTTACAAATTTAAAAATGCTTGTAAACAGGAATTTAAAAATCTTCGGGATATTCTTGTAAAAAGAATCAAAGTCTGTTTCATAACAGAAAAAAGAATTTTCAGTAAATTTTGTTGAAACTAATTTTCATTTATCCTCATTATTACGTTTCCACTTTCCGAGTCTTTAACAATGTTGATGTTCCATAATATTTTTTGTTATTTTCACTCAGTTTCTGAAAGAATAAGACCATTGATTGGAAACATGTTTTAAAGGGACTAATTCACCAAAAAAGAAGTCATGAGAAAAACCATTCAGTAAATGATGCACTTCTTTTAAAAAATCTTAAATCAGAATCCCTTCGAATACATAACAAGCATAAAAATTTTGCAATTTTGTAAAAATTAACACCAGAATGGTTTTGAGGTACAAAAGTAAAATTTTCAACTTGTAGCATTAAAATCAAAGCGGCAAAGAAATTTTAGTGTTCGATGTCCTATTTTATTTTTAATTTTCATTAAAAAAAATAAATGCAAGAAGAGTGCAACCCAATATATTTGTTTTTGGTTAAAAAAAAAAATTCCAATCAGAAAAAATGATGGTAGAGTCAAAAAATGTTCTTCTAAGCTTTTTTCTCTTCAATATCTATCTCCACTTCTATAGAAACCGAATCGCCCTCGGAAAACCGCTTGGGATAGCAAAAGGAGAAGAAGAGGAAAGCGAAGTCGAAGGTATTCGTTCGGTGAGCCTCAGGGTATGTAGTTGTCGCTCCCTCTCTCTTTCACTTTCCCAACGATTTGCTCTACGTGTACAAGGCACTCGGGAAGTACCTGAGAAGACACGAAGGGAGAAGAGAGGAAGACAAGCCTCCGGGGGTTGGGGTAACCCAAATACGTTCGACGAAACGACGGAAATACGTGAACACCAGTAGAGAAACGTTATAGAGGAGCGCACCGCTGCTCTACGTGTGTATGCGAAGAGCAGAGTGGCATAGGGATGTAAAAACGTCTTGCTGTATGCATATTGCACGTGCGGCTCAGACGCCACTTGCTATCTTCCTTACACACACTCTCTCTTTCTCTCTCACACATACTATCCTTTCGACATAAATGTAAATGTTGCAATAGGTCGAGCTACGAGAGCGAAACAGCAACGACTTGTTCCGGGTACTATAGCAACGAGGGCGAGAATATGTATCCTTAGGGATCGTCTGAGTATGAGAGATCTAAAAAATGTAGCATTCGACGAAAATTTCTACGAAATATCGATGGTATTGAAAATATTAAGAAAATTGATTTTATTTTTTAATAATGCAGGAGAAGTTATAAATAGATTCTGTTAAATTACCAACGTGATGTCGGCTGTTTTATTTTATTTGCAATTTTTTTTCAAGGTAATTTGGGAATCAAGGGAATTTTTCAATATACCACTATTTTAGATGTGAGTTCATAGAAAATGAAATTCAATGTTAGAAAAGTTATGAGTTTTCCAATATTTTTATCAATGTTAGGAAAGTGATTACAATTTTTTAATATTTTTATGAATGTTAACATTACATTTTTTATTTAATTTGAGTGCATTCGAGAAAACTGCAGCTTGTGAATGTGAATATTGCAATAAGTCAAGCTACGAGGGCGAGAATATGTATCCTTATAGATATTCTGAGTCTGAGATCTAAAAAATGTAGCATTCGACAAAGCGAAGAATTATAAATGAGTTTCTTTAATTTATTTAGTCATGTAACTTCTTTTATTTTATTTGCAATTTTTATTAGAAGGTAATTCGAAAAAACTAAAAGAATTTTTTAACTACAATTTCAAATGGAAGTTCACAGAAAATAAAATTGAATGTTGAAAATATTACATTTCTTATTCAATTCAAGTGCAAGGGTCGAGTCATCAATTTGTTGTGTTTTAAAAAGGGAAAATATTTTGATTATCCTATTTTTGAATATTTAAGGGCACTTGAAGTAATGAGATTTTTCTCAATTACGAGTAAATCGAGTTTTGTTGATGTCATTAAACAAAATCGTAATGTAACCTTTACGTTTCTAGTTGTTTTTTTTTAATTGACATAAAAAAAATTTCAACCCTCATTACTACCCTTAAACTGCAATTACTTTCATCCCAAAAAGCCCACACGATTCTACTATTTGAAATAAATCCTACAATTTATTTCCTCACTCAATTAAAAAAATGTAAAAACCTTAAATTAAATTTATTTCAGAGCCTTCGTTCGTGAGTGCTCTAGTGGTTGCCTCGGGGGCTCTGTGCCCAAGAACTTTCCTCCCACGTCCGTGTGCATGCATCGAAATGCCTCTACATGCACATCTCTACTGGTCCATTTTTACAGAAGAAAAAAAAAGTAAAAGAACGCCGAGCGTATCGATGAGTGTGGAGTAGAAACGAAGAAAGCATCGAGGAGCTCCAGTTCGAGAAGAGAAGAGAGCATATAAGAGAGAGTAGGTAGATATGCGCCGTATCTCAGAAAAAAGCATGTGACATACACAGAATTTTTTTTTAAGTTTTTTAAAATAATGAAGTTTTATAATTAATCGGAAATTTCGAAATGTGACTTAAAAATTTTGTAAATATAGCGACTTTGACCCTTTTTTGCAGAAATGCAGAACGTGTAGAATTTACCTTTTTTTGTAAAACAAAAACTTTTTTAAAAATTTACACTTTTAAATATGCCAAATTGGAAGTGACACAGAAAGTTTGTAAAATGTACAATGTAAAATGTACTCTTTTTTTTTTGTAAATCTGCCGGACAGTGTCAGATTTATCTATCGAAGCAAAGAAAAACTTCTTTATTTAAATAACCGACATATTTTGTAAAATGAAAATTGAACTTTTAATACACACACATTCATCCAAATAATTTTCCTAAACTACTTATCTCGATGCTTTTATCTAACCCTTCCTTGTTTAAATAATCGATATAGTCTGTAAAATGGAAATGTAACTTCCGATATAAACACATTCAACCAAATAATTTTTCTACGCTACTTATCTCGATCCTTTTTCCAACCCTTTTTTGTTTAAATAATCGATATAGTCTGTAAATTGAAAATGTAACTTTCGATAAAAATACATTCAACCAAATAATTTTTCTACGCTACTTATCTCAATCCTTCATCTAACCCTTTTTTGTTCAAATAATCGATATAGTCTGTAAAATGAAAATGTAACTCCCGATAAAAACACATTTAACCAAATAATTTTTCTACGATACTTATCTCGATCCTTCTTCTAACCCTTTTTTGTTTAAAAAATCGATATAGTCTGTAAAATGAAAATGTAACTTCCGATACACACACACATTCAACCAAATAATTTTTCTACGCTACTTATCTCGATCCTTTTTCCAACCCTTTTTTGTTTAAATAATCTATATAGTCTGTAAAATGAAAATGTAACTTCCGATACACACACATTCGACCAAGTAATTTTTCTAAGCTACTTATCTCGATGCTTTTTCCCATTGCAGGTATCCTGACACAAAAATCTCGAAAAAAAAGCTTCCGCGTTGGGAAAGCCAAAGAAAAAAAAAAAGAAGGCCACGAGTATCGATGTGTGTGGAACAGAAACGAAGAAAGCTTCGAGGAGCTTTAGTTTGGGCAAAGAACAGAGAGTAGGTGGGTACGTGACGTATCTCAGGAGAAAAGGCACGCGACAAGAGGCGAAAAGCGCGAGGCCGATCGAAAGTTCGCCCCGCCTCGTGTCGGCCGTTACCCGCACGCGCCTGAAGCAACCATGAGATGAAGGAGCGACTGAGAAAGCTATAAAGGAACCGAGAGAGAGAGAGATAAAGAAAGAACGTCTCTCTCACGCTCATAGAGACGCAGAGTCACCCCCGAAAATTGCGTGCTTCGTTCTCGACGTGCGCGACGACCCTCGTCCTTCGCGTCAACCGCGTCACGAGGAAACTACGTCTAGGCTTCTATGGCTATATGTGTGTACACACTACAGTCCAGACGAGAGTTCAGGTCGATCACACCGCTCCATATACGACCCGAGAGGAGCCCGGCAGGGAAAAGGACACCAGAGGTCCTCCGAATATTCACCTGGAATTTAGAAAATTCACTTAAGAAGCTTATTCGTGTGCGCAATATGTCGGATTTTGTTATTATCAGAGGCTTAAGGTGCTCCCTTCATGTTTTGTTGATATTTGTGCTTTTTTAGCACCGCGTAGAATTTTCAGAATATTCGAGGGAAATTTAGAAAAAAATATTATGAAGATTCAATTGGTAGAAATTTCTAGACGGCGGCTTGGAAATTTGGAAAATTTCAGTCGGTAGAGCGTCGGAGAGTTTTCTTGAAGTTTTGTTGATGTTTATGGTTTTGTAGAATTTTAGAGAATTTTCGGAATATTCGAGGGAAATTTGGGCAAAAAATATTATGAAGATTCAATTGGTAGAAATTTCTAAACGACAGCTTGGAAATTTGGAAAATTTCATTCGGTAGAGCGTCGGAGAGTTTTCTTGAATTTTTGTTGATGTTTATGGTTTTGTAGCATTTTAGAGAATTTTCGGAATATTCGAGGGAAATTTGGGAAGAAATATTATGAAGATTCAATTGGTAGAAATTTCTAAACGACAGCTTGGAAATTTGGAAAATTTCATTCGGTAGAGCGTCGGAGAGTTTTCTTGAAGTTTTGTTGATGTTTATGGTTATGTAGCATTTTAGAGAATTTTCGGAATATTCGAGGGAAATTTGGGCAAAAAATGAAACCTTCGCGAATTTCCGGGTTATGAAAGAATCGAGGAGTTGCACCACAAATTTAAAAAAAATTATAAAATCACTAATCCGTAGTTTTATATGATTTCAATTGGCCTGTTGTGTTTTTATCCAAAGTTGAAAACACATGCGACCTTCAGACACTTCACTAACGCCTTTAGTGTATCCTGATAAAAATGTATTTTCCATAAGTAATCAATCGGAAATTGAAAAATTCTCTGGCAATAAAAGGTACGAGAATTTTCACTAAAAATAAATTTTTTTAAATTACAACTACAGCGACGTATGCTGAACAACCTTTGAGAATTTCCGGGTTATGAAAAAATCGAGGAATTGCACCAGAAATTTCGAAAAAATTTATAAAACTGCTGAGATGTAGCTTTACATGATTTCAATTGCCCTGTTGTGTTTTTATCCAAAGTTGAAAACACATGCGACCTTCAGACACTTCACTAACGCCTTTAGTGTATCCTGATAAAAATGTATCTTTCATAAGTAATCAATCGGAAATTGAAAAATTCTCTGCCAATAAAAGGTACGAGAACTTTCACTAAAAATAATTTTTTTAAAATTACAACTACAGCGACGTATGCTGAACAACCGTTGAGAATTTCCGGGTTATGAAAAAATCGAGGAATTGCACCAGAAATTTCGAAAAAAATTATAAAACTACTGAGATGTAGCTTTATATGATTTCAATTGCCCTGTTGTGTTTTTATCCAAAGTTGAAAACACATGCGACCTTCAGACACTTCACCAACAACCCACAGACCCTCTGACCTCCCATTCTCTCTTTATCCAAGTTCGCCACTCTATTCGTCTTCTTTTTGTCACTATCACACGACTTTCTCGGTAAAAAAAAGACTAAACATCAACCATCAGTGCCACGAAAACTCACAACGAAAATTCGCACCTACAATTGCTTACTAACGAGCTCGGAAAATCTAATTACACGATTAATCCGCCGTTTTACTTTCAATAGAAATTCTCCAATTTGTTACACGGTAATATAAGTAAATAAAATATTGTAGTAAGTCTATAATCGGTTTTTTTAATTCGATAATTAGTTCGTTTGCTTATTTAATTTTAATTGGAAGAGACCAAATCACAGAATTCTAGTCAGGCACAAATTAAATTACGGCAGTGCTCTTAAACTTAGTTTACAAACGGTTTTTCCATCAAATTTACTTTCTACTTAAATCCGATTTACTTTTCAGGACGGAAGTAACGACTAAACAGTACTTCATCGTATTTTACGTCGTAAGCATTTTCCTTATGCGTCGTCATTTAAATTTGGTGTTAAAAACCATTTTGGGTATTTAATGAGTTTTGGATCATAGAAAATGATATTAAATTTTCGAAAATTAACGCTCAAACCCATTTTTCTTTAATATCAACGTACTAGACATTCTCTTTTCATCCGTTATAAAAAAATGTTCAGAACAATATTTAATATATTTTGCAGTTAATACTTCTTTTATATAATTTTAGTACAAATTTAGTTTTAAAAAAATGTCTAGAATATTCAACAAAACCAAAGTTAAAAAATCATTGCTAAATTCCAAGCTTTTATATCCTTTTTATTCCTAATCAACATTTAAAAAAACCAAGAAAATATTTTATATGTTTTGCATGCAGTGTAAAAGAAAACTTTTTCTATGCCAAACATATGTTTTCTACAATTGTATGTGAATGTGAACGAAAATATAAAAGAAATGTGAAAGAAAAACCAAAAATTAATTTCAAATAATCATCCTCAGAATATTGAGGATGCGATTTACAAAGTTCAACTTTGCAGCTTAATTTTTTATCAAAGTAATATTTCTGAAAAATTTAAACCACATAACAAATTATGACGAAACTATGTACCTATTGTTGCTGAATAGTACTGATTTCATGTCTAAAGTTTGACTTCGCAATCTTATGTTTTGTTAAGGTTAATGCAATAACATCATTTTTCAAAAACTTAAAATTTTGTTAAACTTGAACTACATTACATATTATGACGAAACTATTTAGCAATCATCGCTAGATAGTGCCGATTTCATGTATGAAATTTGAGTTTGTTGTCTCACGTTTTGCCAAAGTTAGGACAAAAACGTGACTTTTTCTCAAATTTCAAAACTCAATAAAATCCGAACAGCCTTACCGATTTCGGTCAAAGTCGATACCAAACAACATTAAAAGTACCTCAACTTATGAATAATTATTTAGGGAAATATCATCAATTTTACGAAAGCTAGAACGCACATCTTTTCTTGAAAAATTTCTAAAAGCCATAAAATCAACATTTCTGCATACATTTTGTGAAAAATTGCAACAATCAAAGACGAACTGCTCCTTCACTTTAAGTTACAGGTGATTCAAATTTCGAGACCTACACAGACCTACACACACATACACACACACACACACAACACGGACTTTTTCTAAACCGCTTTTCTCGATGTTATGGACAATTCCGAGTGTGTTCACATAAAAATCTCGAAAAATATTAATTGTTTTCATAAAAACAAAGTTTCCTTTATGAGGAAGCGCAAAATGTATTCCAAAAACATCCCAAAATTAATTCTTCATCCCATCCACCCTTTTCCATCCCTTATCACCAAAATATCAATCCACCCTCTCCATCGAGATCCATGTTTAGCCGTTATATAATATCCACAAAAAAAATCCCTCGAAAGCCCCGCTTGATAAATCCAAAATCCAGTCGACAAACATTCGTCCTCGTAAAGGACAAAAGTGCGGGCAGAAGTCGCACCCTTCGCTCCCAATGTGTAGCTCTAGTGCGATGAATAGAGATCGCCTCCCAAAAGCTCGTCACCAAAAACACATCCACATACACACACATATTTATACATAAATAAACATATCTATCAATATATATATATATATATATACACATTTTTTGCGTAAAACAATAAAGCAAACAGTAGAAATATCTTACCTGGGGCGTCAGAGCGGACGAAAAGCAGCCCGCAAGCCCAGAAATCACCGTTTCTCGAGTAGAGCGAGAGAAAGAGAGAGGAGAGAGAGATCCCAGCAGTACGCAACGTAGCGACGCACGTACTATACGTTATATATCGTACATCACACCTCGCACCCCGTCGTAATCCATCCTCGAAACAGTTTCTCTCGACAGGCTCTCAAAACCGCACAGAATTCCGTGAAAACTTGATAAACTTATACAAACATACCTAAAAATAAATAAATGTACATGTATTTCGTATTGAAAGGTGAGCTTTAGGCTCGCCCGCACATCACGGCGAGGGAGCCCTTTAAGGGCCGCGCACTTGTCACACTCGAATTTTTTCTACAATAAATAACAAACAATATTCAATGCTCTTAGTTTTTTTAATTATTACTATTATCATTTAGGGTAGATGTTTTGTTATTTATTTATTTATATTTGTTTAAGCTCAGCGGACACACGGAAGCTTGCACCGTTTTGTTTTAAGGACGATTATTAATTTAAGGTCCTGTTAGGACCTATAAAGCCGAGGCTCTTGGAGAGACGACGTGCGCTTCACTTGGTTTGTGGCTCTCTATGTCGCTTTTTTTTCGGGAACGCTACGACGACGACGCGGACGGCCACCGCCGGCGGAGCCGAGTACGCGAGTTGGCGCACGAGTAAAGGGATAATCCGCACACACGAGAGAGGAGCTCTCTTCGCGGCCCACCCCGCGCACCAGCGGCAGCAGCAGCAGCAGCGACTCTCTCTCACTCTTTCTATGGGTAATAGTATCGTTGCGCTGCTGCGCGACCTTCTCTCCGTCTCGCTTTTTCCGCGAGTGAGAGAAAAGCTGCGACTCGGCTCGCAGCGCAGAGATGCGAGAGCGCCTGCCTGCGAGAAACCACCTCCACTAGGGCGAAGAGCGAGCTCTTCGTGGCTCTGCTTGAGTGTCGAGAGAGAACCCCACCACGCCCGCGAAACCCCAGTCGTACGCTGCCAGCCGACGGCGTGCGCTGCCCGCTCAGGATTTTTATTGTAATCACCGATTATTTTTGAATTTGAGCGTCATTTTTTATGGTAATACTTTGATGCTTCTATGACAATTTGGAATTTTCTTTTTTTTAAACGTGGTTGAAATGGTGGAGGGATTTTTTTTGTCGGATCTGGACAATATTTTGAATTTGAAAGTTGATTGGGAAATCGATGTTTGGTATTAAAAAGGATGCATAGTTAGTTTATTTTTTATTTTGATTTTGTTTTTGGTTGACTAACTTTGAAAGCTGGGCTAGAGACTTTTGGAAATGAATTTTTTTTTCACCATGTTGTAATGCTAAATGAACTTTTTTTGGAATTTAATTTAATTTACGTGAGCGGCGTGCGTTCCCCGGTCAGGGTTTTCATTGTAATCACCAATTATTTTGAATTCGAGCATCATTTTTTATGGTAATACTTTGATGCTTCTATGACGATTTGGAATTTTCTTTTTTTTAAACGCGGTTGAAATGTTGAAGGGATTTTTTTTGTGGGATCTGGACAATATTTCGAATTTGAAAGTTGATTGGGAAATCGCTGTTTGGTATTAAAAAGGATGCATAGTTAGTTTATTTTTTATTTGGATTTTTTTTTTTGGTTGACTAACTTTGAAAGCTGTGCTAAAGACTTTTGGAAATCAATTTTTTTTTTCATCACGTTGGAATGTAGAATGAATTTTGTTTGAATCCGAAACATTTTTGGAAATCGAAAGTGGCTTGAGAAATTGATGTTTATGTCATTAAAAAGGATGCATGGGGTGGTTCATTTTAAGCTTTGGTTTTTTTTGTTCCCAACTTCGAAAGTCGTCTTTAATACTTTCAAAAACCTTTTAGGTCGTAAGGGTGTACAAAAAAAATCGAACTTTTTATTTATCTATATTTACCTGAATTCGAGCAAAACGAAAATTTAAAAATCTTATAAATTTACTTTTTTCTAAATTAAAAAATTCTTATATGAACGAAATGCGTCAAGAAATTAAAAAAAAAATTCTACCAATTAAAGATTAGCCAATACTGTACATGTTGTTTTAATTTGAGCTGCTTCAATCAATTTACAAGTTACAGCTATAAGATATTTTGGCGTTTCATCACACATACATACATCTCGACAATTTTTCTAAACCACTTTTCTCGACGTTTCGAACCATTCTGAGTGATGCGACATAAAAATCGCGAAACAAATTGTTCAAACGAAAACAAAGCTTTCTGTATGAGAGAACAGACTGTTATTTTTGGTGCTGAAAAAAAAAGTATAAACTCCAGGAGATTGAAAGACTGGGAAAGATTGTAAAAATGCACAAACGAATACATATTTTCAATATTTTTTCGTGCTTTTATTCATAACATGATAAAATACAAAAATCCACAAGATTCGAAATACAAATTCACAGAACGGTAAAAAAAACTAATGAGAAAATATTTCTGCAACATTCCAGCCGCAAATTTTTACAAAATCGAAAGAACTTTCTTTTAATTTCATTGAAAACCTTTTCACCATCCATCACATTTTTTAACCGTTTTATATTTTCGTGAGTAAAAATTTCCCAACGTATTCAAATAACCTTGGGACCGCTGAGCCAAGTCTTGGGATTTTCGATGGTAATTATATCAATTTCTTCCTGAGTGAAGCCTTTGCTCTCCATTTTTGGAAAAACGTTGTTGATAATATGAGCATAACCGTGTCCTCCAAATTCCACCAATCTGTGCTTCGTGTGAATGTCGTGGCTCATAAGTATTTTATCGAGATAACCTTCATCACGAAGTAATTTCATTCTGTCGAGACGTTGAGCATCCGAAGGCATATCTGTGGTATCATCTAGTTGATAGAGGGAACATTCGAGCCCGAACAAATCGTACTGACAGTAGGTGCCAATTTTCGCGAATTCAAGAAGTTCATCTTCAGTCGTAAAAGTCCCTGAAAATAAACAACAGACGCTAATTTGCAATTCATCGTTTCATTCCAGTAAAGACATCTCTTCACGTCGAATTTATTGCCCTTATCTTGCAAGAGCTTCAAATAAATACAAACACAATGTACATGAGGCATTTCATGTCAGTACGGCCAGACAAAAGAAAAATTATGAAAATTTTCCTAAAAATCAGATTTTATAAATCCAACAGATTTACATCAAACTTCATTTTTTCAAATTGTTCTTTGTACTTTCCACTCATTTATTATTTTAACTAAAATATTAATAACTCGAGAATGATTTACTCTATCTAATGGTCTAAAAAAACATTTGTTCAAATACAACCACTTAATTTTAATCGATAAAAAAAATTTTAACCCTGTTTCAAGACAAATTCATCTTTTATTATACCAAAAATGTTTATTTTTATTAATATCGAGTTAGACAAAACAAACAGATGTATTTTTTGACGTTTTCATATTGTAACCAGAGTAAACCATTGTCAAGATATTCATGTTTCGGGTATAATAATAAATTATTGAAAAGTACAACTAACAACATTTTTTAAAAATTTGGACCTTTGTGTATCGGTTGGAATTATGGCCTCCCATTTCTCAGAAAATTTGTTTTTTTTTTTGCGTGACTGAATTAATATGGAATGTCTTATATCTTACGGTCGAGATGCGACATTATTGCTCTCTTCGCTTGTCCTCCAGCCTCCAGATAGATTCGCATTATTTCAAATGGGGATTCGCTGTTTCTACCGGGATGAAATGTAACCGGGGCGCTAAGTTGGGATTGAGCGTGAGCCGCTGCTAAAATAGCTGACCTTTCGAATTCTGAAAATAGAGAATTTTTCGGGGATTCCATTTTCGTTTACGAGTTTCCGAAAGATATTCAATTTGTAAATAAATCAAATGCCTGTGATGATTACCGTGCATTGGCCAGCTGCTCCCGACCTCGCCAATAATACCAGCCTTTACCTCACGATATTCCTCGCATCCGTCTATCATCTCTTTTATAATCAGGTTATACAGATGTTCCTTTCTAAATTGCATAGACTGAGGTTGCTGACTGATCGCGACATAGTGACCTGAGGGCAATCGATTAAATATATCGGCCATCTAATAATAACTTGAAATCGATAGAATTGAGCATCTAAACGATTTGAATTCGTAATAGAACAATTATTAATCCAAGACGACACAATTGAGCATCCGACAATTTCAAATTCTCTATTGAACAGTTATTAATTCAAATTCGGTAGAATTAAGAATGACGTTCGTTATAATTTTTGTATGAATAAGTTATAAATTCTAGTGGCCGGAGACTTTGATGTCTATTTTTTTTTTTTTTTTTTTTTTTCGGTACGTAATATCGCATCAAGCATTTCTTGAGATGGAGAATAGAGAATAACCATATACAAAAAAAAGTGTGAATAAATATTTGCACATCATAGGAAAAATTAATCTTTTTTAATCTTCGTTCATTGGTTCTGAGAAAGTCATATCTGAGAAAGAGAATACTAATTTCTTAGATTCGGGCCTGACAAGGTTTGTCCTGTTATCAGACCACTGATAAGAATAATCACATCATGATATTCATTAACTCGTTATCTCTAACACGTTACTTACTCATAACAATTGCGAAAAAAATATTCAGAAAAACTGCACAGTTAAACTTTGCAAATTGCTTCCTTATTATTATAATTTTTTAAACATTTTAAATCAATTTTGGCTTCCTCATGGAGGAAGCTTTGTAATGAACCAAATTAATACGGAAGCAATTTGCATAGTTCAATTTTGCAGCTTTATTTTTTATCAAAATTAATTTTCCGAAAAATGTGAACCACATAACAAATTATGACGGAACTATGTTCTAATCATCACTAAACAGCCGCGATTTCATGTATAAAATTTGAGTTCATTATCTCACCTTTTCCGAAAGTCAGGACAAAAACGTGAATTTTTCGAAAATTTCGAAACTCCATAAAATCCGAACCGCTCTGCCGATTTCGGTCAAATTCAATACCAAACACCATTAACAGTATCTACACGTATGAATAATTATGTAGCAAAATATCGCCATTTTTACAAAAGCTACAGCGCGCACGTCGTTTAAAAAAAAATAAATAAAAAATCTATAAAATGGAAACTTCTATATAAATTTCGAAAGAAATTGCACCAGTCAAATACGGACTGCTGCTTTACTTGTAAACCAAATTGTAGCTCAATCGGTTGAACGGTTCTACAGTCACATTTGATTCAAATTTCACAACAAAAAAAATTTTTTGCCAGCAAAGCTTTCTCTATGAGAAAGCAAAGTTACACAAAAACAAACTTACCGGTACCAACGATAATATTAACTCCAGTCTCCTCGCTAATATGTTCCATGAGTCGAACATCCCTGTGAAGTCCATGGCTAGTATTGTCAACGATGGTACCACCGCCGAATTTTTTATAAAGCTCAACATCCCTCATAACCGCCGAATTCGTGGCATGGTCCGAAAAGTTGATGTTGTATTCGCTGCTGTATCTGAAAAGGGATAAAATTTTCTATTTTATCAAGGGAAAACAGGGAGTTTATCTTTCGAATTAATACTCACGGATATTGTTTGACAAAGCCGACGTTTTCCAAGTCAATCTCGCCTAAAAAGTAATCAGCAAGTTGGCTGGGCGGTGGAACGTAAAACTTGTGAAAGTCCAGAGCCAAGTGTTCGTGAGTCAAAGTTCTTCCAAGCTCGGTGACCCTCATAGGTCCCCGCACTGCATTTAATCCGCACGGAAGCGAAAAGCAGAAAGGATGTTTATGTTTATTAATCAATTAATAACGTCTAGACCGGCGAATTACTTAAGGGGCTCGTAACTTACCCGTTTCTACACACGGACTCTTTTCCATCTTGTTATACCGACGTCTAACGTCAAACTGCTAAATTACAACGCTACTTATACTCACACAACGCTATATATTGAAATCGCACTTTCCAGGCGCTGCGGGAGAGGGAAGAGACAAATTAAATAAACGCTCCGTTATCGAAAGGCAAACGCGAGATTTGATCACTCACTCGCAACGCATTAGTGTACATAAGTGCAAAGTGCTTTAAGGCCGAACATCATGTTATTCGTGGTTCCAAATAATGACTAAACGATTCTATGCGAATCACGACTTTTTGAACGTGAAATGCATTGTGGACAAATTTTTAATTCCGTAACTTTGCTCAATAACTTTTGGCTCCAATTCGTTCGTTAATAATTTATTATGCAATTACCATTAGAAATTAATGGTGTCAGCATTTTCAATACAATTTCGCATCATTTTGTCTACGCTCCAAAAAATGCTCCCAAAAAAAACTGAATTGTCTTCAGATTTGCAGTCAAGTTAGGAGTAAGAATTGGGACTTCCAAGGGTTTCAGCGAAACACTTTTTTATGCCAAATTAAATAGACTCTGAAGCGTAGAATATTTTCTGCTGTTGCTGGAATGTAAAGCTCGTCTCCAGATCTAGAAACGAATGCCAACAACAGCCTGTAGCTTCGTAAACAGAAAAAAAGGGGCTTCAACGCCTTAATGTCGATACTGGGACGGGAAAGTTGGCAAAAGTCGTGTAAACAAGGCAGAAATTTGCGGCATTTCCCTGGCAATCTACGCTTTAACTCGTTTGTTGTTGTATCGTTTATTCGTAATAACTTCAGCGGCGTTTAAGCGCGCCGAAAATTGGAACTCTGATTTTTTTTTATTTTCATTTTGTTGGTTTTGTTTCGATTAAATAATCTATTCATGTAGATATATGTAATATATGTATATATGTATACGCTATAGTCGTGTCTTCGAATCGCGAGACTTTTCTCCCTTCTGTCGTTCACCCGACGGGCGATTAACACAGCGGAAGAGCCAATCTAATCGCGCATGAGACGCGAAAGCTCAAGGGGATAAATTCAAGTAAAAATCGGTTATATTAATCGAAGAATATCTCGCTTACCCAACTGCGGATATTATGGAAAATATCATGTACTTTTGAGGTGTTGAACGAAGAATTTTTTGCGCGCTGGCAAAAAAATCTGGCCTTTTTGAATCGACGACGATAAATTCCCTTTTATTTTTGCACTTTGCACATTTTTATTTAAAAAAAAAACGGGTAAGCCGAATATATTTAAACAGCTTCCAAATGTCCATATGATGTGACCGTTTGGCATGAGTGTAGCTTTTTATTTACTTTTTCAAAGAATTTGGGAAGTCATAATTTATTTAAGAAAATTTTTCCTTAAATCGATATTCTTGTCGATATTTCCTCAATTTTTTTCTCTGTTTCAAAATGCTTCATTCATGTCAAAAAGATCACTTTTCCGCGGTACTGAGGATTTTTTCAGAATATTTGGTCTTTAGGCTTCCGATGTTCTTAAGAGAAGCTTTAATGTGATTTTGTCCCCTTAAACGATCAGCGTCTCCGAGATCTTGACGATAATTGCACACGATCGTCCTGTGGCCACTCGCGTGGCCAAGATTCACCCAGCGATCGCTTTACTACAATAATTATATTAATTAGGTAATTAATTAATAATAATAATATAATAATAATAATAATTATAATATAATAATAATACTACCAATAATAATTTACATTTACACAAAACTCATCACCATCGGCATCTTTTACTTTCGCTCACAACTTAATTAATGACTATCTAATTAACCGCAGCGCGCGATTTTTTCAGCAATCTTTGATAGCTCTTCGTGACAATAATTTCACTCAACAATTGACAATTCTCTATAATAAAAATGTAATAAAAATACTTTCACAGTTTCCAATAAGTACGAAATTTTTTTTTTAAGAAATGAGAAACATTCGAATAAAAGCGTGTTCGAGATAATTTGGTTTTTAAAAAACCTGAGTAGTTTAGAGAGCGATACAGATATTCATTTTTTTTTTTTCTTGAATAAAGAAAAGTCCAGGATAATAAATCTTACATGCTTACCATCGCTCGTTACATAATAAAAACACAATTTTATTTGAATATTTGCCGTTCCTGCAAAAATGAAAGAGCGAAAACGAAATGCCTATAAAGTATCTAAATTTTTCGAGGAATTGCCTCATTATTCGAGAATCATTAAATAATATCTTGGCCAATGAAAATTATATATAATACAAATCTTATAATTGCTCTTTTTCGATTTTTTAATTTTGAAATTAACCCGAAAGTATTTTCAATGCATCTTTATTTAAATACTGCGCAATGAGTTGTCGATTCGATTTCTGTAGTAAATTGATGCAAGAGACACCGACTTTGATAAACACCGACAATTTTTTTTTTTTTTTCAACGACAAACGAAGCGGTACAAAAAAGGAAGAAAAATCGAAGGAAAATAAGAAATACGACGAGAAAAAAGCTTGGACGATTGGAGAGGATTAAGCGGTTTTCGTAAAAAATATCTGTGAGAGGATCAGCCTGTTTCTTTTGTCTGTTAGTTCTTTTTTATGCCAAGGAACTCAATATAAAAAGCCAGAGACTATCGATGAAGACTATTCAGCGTGTTCGAGTTACTATAATTCTTTTAAGTTGTTTTTCTTTTGCAATCGCGACCTCCGTTAATTCTTTAGCGAATCTTTCTAGCACGAAACGTGCATTACGGCGCAATTTGGATCTTCCGCTGCGTGCGTTGCGCGTGCTCTTCTTCTTCTGGTGCTGCTGCCGTTTATAATGCATTTGTATTTGTTTGTTTGTTTGTTTTTTTTTATATATAAATATTTGCTCTATAGCACGGATCGTCGAGGCGCTTTTTTTCTAATCGGTCTTTGCTGTCGCGTAGCGTTTTCGAAAACTTCATAAGCTGCCGTCGCTATCGTCCGCATGAGCATCGACCATTACGTTCCTCGCGAGTCCGCTGCTCTCGCCGCTCGCTTCGCCACTCGCTTCGCCTTCTTGCTCCGTCGAACTGTTCTGCGCCTGCTGCTCGTCCGCTGTTTAAATAAAATCGTTTTTTTCATCATTTAAATTGATAAAACTGTACAATCCGCATGCTGTCGCCTTCAAAACCTGCAGTTTCAAGGCATCTGTCTGAAAATTGTCTTTTAACATCCACAATAAAAAAGCACAAAAAATGTTGTCAATTGAATACATCAGCTCTGATACTTTCGAGAGCTTTTACGAATAATTTTTACTTTCCAGCCTCAAATTTGTTCGATAATTTATTTGTAATTTGTCGGTTAACACACGAGAGAAAAAGCTTTATTTGGCTCGCGTGATTTTAGTACTCGCTTTCAGCTTATACCACAAACCGACACTCGCAAAAAAATGTATGTTCCCTCTCGTGTTGAAATTACTATTAAATTAGTCAAATTTACAAAATCTTTCAATCTTCAAATTTACTATAAAATTCGAAAAATATTGTGAATCGATTGCATCAGGTCTGAAACTCACGAAAACTTTCCCAAAATTTTTTTTACACTCTACCCTAAAATTCGTTCGATAATTAATTTTTAATTTTCTCACCTGTCGGCGATGCAGGAGATTCTTCGTCGCCCTGACCGGGACTGAGTATGGCCTCTTTGATCTGGCTGTTCACTCCCTTGGGATCCAAGTCGGTCGCCCAGCTAAAGTACATCAGGGCGAGATGAGTATTTCCTAGTTTCTTGTGAACCTAAAGAGAATCACAAAAAACATTTAAAGCCTAATTACTCGAAATACAGTCGAAAAATCGCGAAAAGACAAAAAAATCTCTAACCTTTCCTATCGAATAATAGACTAGAGACTCTTTGGGAGCAATATTCTTCAATTCTTCAAATTCTCGAAGCGCCTCGGTGTGTCTTCCAATTGAAAAATTGATGCTAGCCCGATGAAATTTGCAAAGCGTATTATCCGAGCCATTTGCGATAGCAGCGTTAAGAGTTCTCAGCGCTTGGTCAGTTTTTTTCAGAGCATGTTGAACGACGCCTATGTGACACATTATCGCCGAATTCAAGGGATTGATCTTGAGCGCGCGCTTAAAATGCAATTCCGCGAGGCTGTATTGTTCCTGTTTGGAAAAAATCGTTCCCAGGCCGAACCAAGCGTTGTAATGCCGAGGATCGAGTCTTATGGCGTTTCTGAAAGCCGTTATCGCCTTGTCGAGCTCTTCCGTCAGGACGTATTCGTGTCCGAGCAAAGTATAAGCGTAGGGAAAACTCGGATCGACTTGAATAGCACGCTGGAAAAATTTAATCGCAGTCTCGTGCTCCGTTTGCGCGGAAAATAGATTTCCAGTTGCGCACCAAGCGGCAGGAGAATTTCTGTCTTCGGTAACGAGTTCCTGAGCCAAAGTCGATAGCTGGACTTCGGCGTGAAGATGCCAGAGAACCGTACTGTAAATTTCCATCAATTCTGTACGCTGAGGCTCTAATTGCCGAACCTCCGAGAAATAACTCGCAGATTTTTTGTAGTCGTTCATCTCGAAATGCGCTCGCGCTAACATAGACAACACCCAACCTGTGTTGTAGTGATGCGCTGGCAATATGCTCAGAATTTCCACCGCTTGGGTACAATTGAATTGACTTAGATGCTGATACGCCAATCCCAACTCGCGGAGCAGCGACATCAGACCCTCTGAACAAATAGACGATTTTTTCTTGTCGAAAATTTGAGAAGAAACTCGGGCGGATTATCAATATATTCAATTGTAGAATAACACCAACGGATTGAAATAAAACGACGATGACACAATTCTAAAGTGAGTTATCGAGATTAAAGGTATTCTCAATTTTATTAACGAGTTATTAAGAAAAAAGTATGATTCTGAAAAATAAATCCGTCTATAAACAAAGGCAACCAAAGCATTATTTATGAATTGGTGAGATAATGATGTTTCAAAATCCAGAAGGCATTTTTTAATGAATACGTATGCCCCGTTTTTTAAAAGAATTATCTTACAATTGAACACATTTGGTTTTTGAAGAATTATCAATATTGTTGGTTTCTTTTATTATATGTCAGGAACAACTCACCTGCACATTGTTTTTGAAGTAGAAATGCGCAATGAGAGGCGCTGTGATTCAAAGCATTGGTCGTTGCAACCATTTTTTCGGATGTTATAGTCTCGCTCTTTTCCTTATCGCTCCTGTTTCTCTCGTTGAGTTCGTTGAAATTAGCCTTATTTAAATTAGTCTTTGATAGACGTGCTTTGGTCTTGCGGGACGGCGACTTTGGCGTCACGAATTTATTACGATTCGGGGATTTGTTGTTTTCCTTTTTGATAAAAATGACTATTAGCGTATCGGGCGACGGTCACAAAACGAATTCAGCTCATTGTCGACGAATTCTTACTTTAACTGAATAACTGTGGCTGAAAAGTCTCGACGATCTTCGGACGTTCGGTCCCTGAAGCGTCGGCGGTGGCGGAGTCGGCGTTGTCGGCGTTACCGTTACGATATTAGCTGTATTACTCGTGTTTCCCGATTGGGAAAAAACCGGCTTACCCTGTTGCAGGGGCGTGTCTTTTCTTGAGATTAATTGCTACGCAAAAAAAAATTTACATATATGAAATAATTTAAATAAAGAAATTTTTTTAAAGTGTAAGGTAAAAACCGGCCAGTGAATTCGCGGAGTCCAATGAATGCACACTGGCTTTAAGAACACGTGTATAAAAAAACATCCATTCACTGGGTTTTCCTCGTCTGCTTGACTGTTCATTCACTGGACAGTTCACCCTATTTCGCTTCCCGGTGAGAAAAGCGTAGTCGTCGTAAAAAATTCTTCTTCTCCAAATAATTAATTATTTACCACAAAATCGCCATTCTTACAAAAGCTAAAGCGCGCACGTCGTTTTTTTAAATTCAAAAAGCTATAAAATTAAAATTTTTGCATAAATTTCGTAGAAAAATCGGTTAAACGATTCTCGAGTTACAGGTGATAAAAATTTTAAAGCCCTGCACACATACACACACGGATTTTTTTTCTAAACCACTTTTCCCGATTTTTCGGAGCATTACGACTTTACTGAAATGAAAATAAAAAAAAAAAACATTTCATGAAACCGAAGCAAAAATGAGAATAACAGAATTTTCGGGAAAGCTACAAATTAACGGGGAAGCAACGTGACAATTTAAATTCCGGGCTTTTTTTCGCGTGACTCGCTTCCTTTAATAGATAAAATCAATTTAAAAAAAGGACTTACTCCAACGTGTGCCCGAAGGCTGCAAACTCGTTTGGCGAGACTCTTCAAATCACTGGCTTCTGTGAGTGACACGTGTGACGGCAAGACCGTAGGTTCCGGAGTGTTGGAATCAAGTGGCAATATACCAAAACTCGGTGTAAGTGGGCTCATCGAGTTGCTGAACATACTTCGATAACGAGGTGGCTTTCCTCTGGGCGATATCGACGAGGGATTGTTGTAGTGAACTGGTTGAGGTTGAGGGCTATCGTCCAGCGACGAGTACAATCGAACACCCGGCGAGCCACCGTTCACAATCATCGTTTGCGCAGGAGTTCTAAAATTAATAAAATTTAATAAAAGCACTTCTGATGTTTTTAAAGCGTTGGCGTCTTTAAGTAAGATCGGTAACGACTATGGAAGTCAAATCAGTTCAAGATCTTCGCAATCGATTCTTTCAAGTTGAATGCATTGAATAAGAATAGTGGAGGATGATTTGTATTAAAGAATTTATAGTTGTTACAGAGGGAGAGATTAAAAGTGACAGATTTGCATAAAGATCAACTGGTTGATTTTATTTTTAATGGGATATATTTTCGTCGGGTTTTTCTCAAGTATAATCTGTAATTCTTTACCGATTTCACTGAGTGATAGTTTGTTTTGTTTTTCAAAAGATATTCTACACAGTTACCGCTCAGATATTTAATAGAGTTGATGGTTTAATAATTATAGCCTGCAGTTTAACAAAAATGAAAACACTCAGATAAATAACAGGGTATAATTGTAAATCGAATAACACTATGAAATATCCTGGTGGTCGATTCTTAGAGTATCTTTTTAGAGAAAGATTGAGCTATTAATCATTGGAATCGATATAAAATTACAGATTATATTTGGAAAAAACTAACCGAAAATTTGTCATTGAAAACAATCGGTTATGGAGATGTAGCATTGATTTGACGTTGAGAATCGTAACGAATCCTCATAAAAACATCAGAAATTCTTTTGAGACTCCAAAAATTGAGCCTTGCAAAAATGACCAAACGGAAAATAAAAAATCGGTTTCGAATTAAAAAGGCGGGGATACTTTATCAAATTTTCGAATAATTTTATAAAAACGACGTTTTTCATGGCAACTAGTTGAAAATGGTGAAACTTCGCAAGAAGTGTTGCTGATAATTGTTGCGAAACAATGATTATAGGGTCAATTATACGATTTAGATTCTAGAATACGATTTAGTTTTTGTAATATTTACATGTTGTTGGCGTTTGGTGTTGGTGGATTATTGTTCGTATTATTCGACACAATGAGATCCGGTTCCGAAACGTAATTGAGGATCGGCGTTGTCCCGTGACACATAGAAAAGTTGTCTAATTTATCCAACTGAAAGGTTTTCACCGGATCAATTTTTTCCCCGACGTTGCAAAGTTCTTCGAAAGAGTGCCACAAAAATGGATTCATTTTGAGCGCTAGTTTGTGAGCCTCGTTCGCTTTGGCCGTTCGCATCATTTTGTAATATATCTTTGCTATTATCTGAAGCGAGAAGCAAGCCTGGTCACCAAATTGTACAGTTATGTCCTCCAGATTCTTCAGCTGCTTGTAGTATCCTCCTATTATAGATGCTTCCGCTTCCGCATATCTGAAGATTTTTTAATATTATCATTCAGTACCAAAATGACCAACATTTTTTTTCAAGATTCTAAATTTCAGCATTTTTCCAATGGTTTCAAAGTTGAGCATTTTTTAAATTCATTTCTGGAGTTTAGAGCGTTATCAGCAATAAAATTCTAATGTTTAGGGTATTAGAAAAAAATATTTTAATGGTCAGAATATTTTAAAAAATGTTCTAATGGTCAGAATATTAGAAAAAAAGTGTTCTAATGGTCAGAATATTAGAAATGATATTCTGTACTGAAATAAATTGATGTGCAGATAATTACTTTTCTAAATCATAGCAACATTTAGCCAAAAGGAATCTGCATTGTGAGGAACTTGGAGCCTTCTTAGAGAGCAATGCATGAGCCTGCCTCACACGTCCAGAGCGATAGTAACATGTTGCTAGGAGGAACAGTGTATCCTCTGTGTCAACTGCAAGCACATTAAAGAATCGTAGCAAGGTTTGTCGTATCTTTTCCACACTTTTTTTGTTGTGAAAAAGTAAATACCTTCAGCGCAGAGCCTCTCTGCAAGGAATATAGCGTCTGGATAAGCATAATGGTTTAAGCAATGCCATATGGCAGCCTGTGAAAAAACAAACAGTATTTTTAATGTACCTGCACTTCTGCAAAAAATGAGTTGCTGTTTACATTTTTTAAGCATAAATGTTAAGACAAATTTTTTTTATCAGATGCTCATATTCTGCATACACTTATTCTGTTTTAAATTATCCAGGAGTCACTAAAAAATAATGGGAATACAATCGCATTTGTCCAAGTATTTCCAGCATGATAAAAATAAAATTTGAAAAATGTGAAAAATCAATATTTATTCAGAGGGGAAATTTTTTTTCATATTCCAAAAGCACAAATAAAAAATCAGCTAACAAGTTTTTATTTATTTTTAAAAATACTATTCAGTTCAAATGAAGGAATGATTTTTTTTTTGTAAATTTAGAAATTAATATCTGGGTTGAGAAAATAAGTTTGAAAAATGTTCTAATTTATTGAATTACTTATGTTTGAAATCTGTATCATAATTAGTAGCTCCTAGAGTTTTCATGATATCAGGATTAAATTCAATAGATGATTTTATTATTATCAAACACTGCTTAAGTTTGAATTTGAACTGATTGGTCAAAGAATTATTGGGCTATATTTTTTTATCTCTGACAAATCTCCATTTGCACTCTAACTTAGATTTGATGACATCATGTGGAATGTTATACAAATATTGACAGAAATGAAATAATGAATCTTATTAAATAAAGCAAATATTTTCTAAGGTATCAAAATTTTTAAATTGCTTTAGTTTATAGCATAATTCGCAGCTGAGTCCAATAATTAATTTCTTCTGATATGTCAATATATTTTTGTATCAAATATCATAGAAATTTTACACTGTTCACAAAATTTTCTCATGTGTCATATTTTTTTATATTTTTCCTTTTTCACCACACAAATTGTTATATAGTTTAATAGATCAAATCCATAATAAACAAAGTTGCAGAATAGCTTTGCTCAATATGAGCACAAAAAGCCATACAATAATAAGTCAATGCAAATTGTTAGTCACTTTTTTTGTATTCTTTAAAACAGTCCAAAACTCCATGTGCACAATCACACATTTATATTTCAATGTTTTTCCAAGAACTCAGATCCTTCCAAATACAAAAATGAATTCCAAGGAATGTTATCAAAACTAAAGAAATTTTCAACTTTTATGTCTCGCGAATGACAAAAATTTGCTTAAAAATTACTAGAAATGCTTATTAAAATGCTAACGTCAAAATTTCTTGACTCAGGATGTCAAAGGGACTGATTAATAGACATTCCACAGCAAATATGCACACAGAACGGTGAAAAGCGTTATTCCGCAACGTTTGTGACATCGATAAGCGTTATCGCAATAATCGCGATGATATGTTACAATTTTTTGAACAATCAACCATTTTTTTAGTGTGTCTCTGAGGACAATATTGAAAATTTTCTTTTGTACTTATTACGTAAATGTAATAAAGATGAAGATTAATTTGCAATCGTCGAGGTGTCAATTTTGTCGATTACGAGGACGGTTGCACTTATGGGCCACCGATGCACTGTCGCTGAGCACGAATTACAATCATTTTTTTTACCTGAACTGGCTCTTCCACGATCATTCTTCACACCACTGTTGAACGCATAAAGAGACTTGAAACGAAATTAATCCCCTCGAATTTTAACGTTCTCGAAGCCAAACACGAAACGTCTGGCTTTTAGCTCATATAAAAATTTCTCAAGAATCCATCTTTGCTCTCCGTACTTAATGGCGCTTTTACTGCTGCTGCTGCTGCTGCTGCTACACGCTACACTGAAATACGAACGATTGGTTGAAAAAGGTTAGGGCTATTAAGCTGCGTTCACACCAGGTTCGATATATGCTGTGCTGCAGTCGATAATGCAGATTGCCGGATAGAAGTTTCAGTCGGTAAGGAAGTTCTCTTAGGTTGATTGTTAACTTTTAACGTGATGTGCTACACTTTTCTGTCATTCTCTCTCCCACCACCGCAATTTGCCAAGATGTTATCTCTCTCGCACTCACGGCGGCTCAGTCAGTATACATGGGGCATTCCACGACATCTCGATCAAGATCTGGCGCAGACTCAGATCGGTTTTGTAATTTTTTATGCAAAAGTACTGGTCACTAGTACACTCTGCAGTCAGTACTTCTTGTACTGACATCACCTTAACGTGATGTGCAAGACAAAAACGTGTAGCACATCACATTAAATTGTACTTGTCACGAATAGGGCTTCATAAGGGAGAGAAAAAAAAATTAACAAAAAAGCAGTCAAGATTTTGTTACCGATGGAGTCGATTTTGTTGTGAACACAGCCTAAAAAACGGCTTTACTCGCCAGAAAGATCAAACCAACGGAAAACTTTGCAGTGCTACCGGTAAACATACATATATATAAATTCCAAGCTATTTACTTTCCTTACCTCATTCACTTTCTCAACAGGAATAAAACGACAAATACAAAATATAAAAAAACCCAAAACTTTGCGAACATTTTAATCCAACCGTCGAACCATCACCATATGCGTATTTCAAAAACCTGCTTTTCAAAATCAGCAACGAAAAATTAAATTTCATTTTTTTAAATTGAAACTCTCGATTAGGAAATGAATAAACAATAGCATCCACAGAGCGTTAAATAAATTATCAAAACATGAAATCAATAATAGTCTTGTTCCGCATAATTAGCGCGGGAAGTCCCAAAATTTGAATGAATCTCTACCTCGGAAGTTTCCGAAGAAAAATCTTGGGCAGTACTCACAGATTTTTTAATTACTTGCGAAGCGTTAAGAACAACGAATCATCCGCAAGCCAAGAAAAATAGGACTCGACGATTAGATTGAGCGGTAAAAATAATACGAACTATTGAAAAATTAGTATACAAAGTATTATCAAGCCTCCAGGCGGCAAATTGCATCGCAACAAAGCGAAGGCAGCGCCACCACCACATTTCCCAATATTGCGCACGTCGATATTCGCCATTTTATGCACCACATGACTTCGTAGCCGTGTCCCGTGACCAGCTCACGTGAATTTTGACAAATTCGAACCGTATTTTAATAGCGGTCGGGCCGAAAAATGGATATACTGGAGCAGCATCTCGATCAGCAGGACGTAAGGTAGAAAGTGGTGTTAAAAAATCTTGGCAACTTGCACTAACCGTTAATGTCGTTCGCTCGGTGTTGCGAGTCCGCGCGCTCGTTGCGCACTTGTAAACGTTAAGTGGCAACAGAATTGAAAACAACAAACAAAAAAACAATAAAGTTGCGCGATGTTTTTGTTTTTGTTATTGTTGTTTACATGTCCTTTTGACAGATCGACACGTGGTGCCGATGGATTCTAATTGTCAATCCTTCTTTTTTTGCATATTGCGCGTTTTATGCAACGATGTGCAGCGCTGTCACTTCCAAGGACGACGAAGGCACGGGAATCGTCATCGAGGAAGCAGAGATTGTCGATTGCGATGGCGATGATCCTTTGAGCGGTAAGTTTAAAGTAGCTAAAATTTCGCGACAATTTGGATTGTGGATTTTTCATTTCGAATTAAGTCTTCTGCACGACTGTAGGCGATGGTGTTGACGACGACGGACTTCGCTACCAGGAAGCCCTCGCCTACAGAGTCGTACAGGTCAATGAAGCCGATGACAACGAATTGGACATGCCCGTCAATCAGCAAGGGAATAACGCTGTTCAGGTTCTGACTTCTCCGATCAATGGACAGTTTTACGTCATTGGCAATGCCAATGACGTCTTCACCACTGCACAGACGTCCAGGTCGATGTCGCCCAGGTCTACAACTATTCAGATTGAGACGCCTCGCACCAACGGACCGGGAGTTAAAAAGGTTCGGAGCTTCATTAGATTGTTCGGTTTTGTGGGGTTGGCGCGTGGCGGTGTTTCATTTTTTTTGCTTCCTCATAGAGAAAGATTGTGTGAACATTTTTTTAAATGTTTTCATGTGGAGACACTCAGAATAGGCTAAAAAATTGAGAAAAGTGGTTTGGAAAAAATGTCTATGTGCAGATTTTCTTGCAAGCACAACTATAGTGATTTTAATGGTTTTTTAATATTTGGAAATACTGTAATTGCTTTAAATTCTGAGATATGCGGCTGCAGTTTCCGATATGATTATCAAATTAGTCAAAAATTGTCGAATTGTCGGTAAATTCCGATTTTGATTAATAGAGAAGAAAAATCGCAGTCACGATATTTGATTTCTTTTTTTTTTTTTTTTTTTCCCATGCATTTATCTTACATTTAGAAAGTATGGTAGCTTTCTAAAAACCAAATAATAATGAGGAAGCAATTTTCAAAGTTCTACTTCACATGCTTTTATTAACAAGTTCATAAAGATTAGTTAAATTGACTTAGTTATATAAGTTGAAAGGGAATTTTCCACAACAAATTGCGTAACAACCACAGATTGTCATTTTCAAGAACGAAAAACTTTTTGTTTAATTCAAAATTGTAGAGAGACGACAAAACTTGCAAAATTTAGAAAAGGAAATATTCCAAAAAAAATGTTGTAACATTCGCAAATCGTCATTTTCAGAAATGACGAATTTCCAGTTAAATTAAAAATGGTTTTTACAAAATTACAGAGAGACGACAGAAGAAGAGCAACGCACAACGAGGTTGAGCGTAGACGTCGCGATAAGATCAATAACTGGATCGCAAAGCTGGGCAAGATAATACCAGAATGTAACAGCAGTACAGCAAATGGAAACGGAAACGCGAGTAGCGGCGAGGGAAAAGCGAATTACGAGACGCAAAGCAAGGGAGGAATTTTAGCAAAAGCTTGTGAATATATTGGTGAGTTGCGAGCGGCAAATCAGGGCATGGGTCAATGTTTGCGTGAGAACGAGAAGCTCAGGCACGAAGTGACGACGCTGAAGCAAATGATCACGCAATTGAAGCGGGAAAACGCTCAGCTCAGAGGCAACACAACAGTAACGAATGAGGTTCCGCGCGTTAAAAGCTGAAGATGTTGATTATCGTTTTTCCTTTTTTTTTTTTTTTTTTTATTAATTTTACCAACATTTTAACTACTAGAACAGTTTTTCTCGAATTTCGTTCGTTTTCTCTATATATTATAGAAGATCTCTCTATCTCGAAACACAAAGCTAGAACTGAAGATTGTATAAATAAATTAAGCGATGATTGCTATATAAAAATGTATATAAACCATGCAGGTTGATAGCAACAACACTATTCTCTTCTTTTTCGTTCTTTGTCTATAAATATATATATATATTTTTTTTGTTTGTTAGTTTCGATGTCACGACTCGTTTGAGAAAAACACGAGAATATACACTCGAAACTGTGTACGAAGTTAATATAGGCTTGTAATATATCGTTGATGTATATACCGCGGGATTATTGTTATATTATTAATAATAAAAGTGAGATTTGATGAAGTAAGAATATACAGACGATTTATGCAGCTCCTGCTTTTTTTAAATCCTCACCCTGATTTACATTTTTAATTTGGGATCAACTTATTCTTTCGCTTGCTCTAGAAGAAAAACTTGCGTTCTTATTGAATGAAATCTTAAATGAGCTGTATTTATTTAACTGATATGCAATGTCGAGGGAAAATTCGATAGAAATAATGTTATGTAGCTTTCATTACAGTTTCCAAATCATTTTATTCATTAACGTAACAAAGTCATTGTAAATTATTAAAGCAGTCAGTTTGTCGCGTCAATAAAGTAGAGATCTGTTGATATAGGACATTCGGCTAAGAGTGCTTCGCTCTCTCACCTCGAGTTCGTTCGGTTGTTTCCGTGTCTACTCGGGCTCAACCGAAACTAGTCAGTAATACAAGCCACCCATAGATGGCGATAACCATCCTGCTTAGGATTTCAAATTGAAACTGATCAAATGGACTAAATTCCGATTGAAAAGTAATCAGTTTTAATAGGTCTCGATTGGATATTGGTCCATTTATTGGTTTTAATCGGATCTTTTAGCTTAGTGCAGGCGTCAAAAAGGAAAAGAAGAAGAAGAACCGAAACTAGTCTCTTCCGTTACTCGGCAACGTCGTTTCCGTATTCAGTCTTCTCACGAATCTCGATCGTTAGAGCACGTGGTATAATGTTCTGCTCGTAACTCCTAATAAATAAAATTATCATATAACATAAACAACTCATTTTGTGCATAATTTTTGTTTTTATTGTTTTTACATATCGTACAATGGAAATGATACTGGAGCTGCTGGAAACACTGGATATCATGAAGTTATTGAATTCGCCTCTGCGTTTTAGTATTTCTTCTTTGTTTTCATATTCAGGCGCGTAAAACACGACCCAGCACCTCATTGATAAGCCTAACGCCCGTCAACTTCATTAAACTTTAGCCTTTTAACGTCTTAACGTTAACATAGTTACTTTATTTCAACTTTTCTCTCTATTTAACGCCTATATTTATCTTCCTATCACGATAACATATAATATGATACAATAGCTAATACTTGATGATTTCAATATCGATCTCCCGACGAGAAAGCTGCCGTGTCGTCCGCGTCGCGATTTTATTTTCAATTTTTTTTTAAGCAAAACACCAAGGCCATGTGTTTATTTATTATATTGCCAATGTAAATCGTGTATGGTGGAGTAATTACTTTCAAGTACTAACGTCGGGCCCCAACAGCGAGCTTTCCCCAAGACATATTCGTTATCGCACATATAATATAGATTTTTTTTTTTCGTTTTTTATTTATTTTACGTTTTTATGCTTTCTGCGCAAGAAAACACTTAATTGGAATTGGATAGAACGGCACGCGAGGGAAATGCGTTCTCACTCACATAGCTTTTCACTCTCTCGACGAAATTTCTCCTTTTTCAACCTAATTTGAAATTCTTTTGACGATCTGGGCTTTTTTTTCTTCTCTCTTTTTCATACAGCTTTAAAGTACAAGGAATAGTTTACAATGATCGGAAACATTTGCTTTTCCGAATGAAGAACTTTCGCAAAGAATTGATCTTTGCGATATTGCGGTTTTCGGGGAGCTCCCGCACTTTATTGTCTCGATCTGAGTGAGGCTTCGCACTCGAACGTAATCCGAATTAAGGGGAAGTTTCATCGACTTTGGAATATCGTTTTTTATTTTTTTTACGAAAGAATTTTTTGTTTTCCCCACTTAAAAAAATTAAAAAACCATTTGTTCTCTTAGAATCCGATAAATAAACCTCTTAACCTTTGCTCTTCGCATTAAAAACATAGTGCGTAATTATCGAGAATTTTTTTGCAATTATATGTACAATTTTAGCTTTTTTTCTGAATGGCAACGCAGGAAATAAAGTTTTTCGAGGAAAGTAAACGAAGGTAAAAAGCAGACGATCAACGCCCGGTTAGATCGATTTAATGCACTTGAAGTTTCAAAACGGATCTAGCCGCAGACAACGAATTGGAAATGCGAGCAGCGAAGAGCTGGAATTCGAGCGGAGGCCTTTTTAAATTCATTAGTATTTTTTCATTTAATGCTTTTGTTCATTTTTAGCAAATTGGAACATCCCCAAACGACTGGCACCCTCAAGTGATCGATTAATAAAAGACTTGCGCGCGAGATTGCAGAGTTTCTTAGTCCTCGAGACTTCTGAACGCCAGCTGAATGTCGTCCAACAACTGGTCGAAATCTGCTCGGATTTTGGCTTCTCCGTCTTTCACGGGATCCTGAAAAAGAGCAATTATTTCAAATTAAAAATCTGTCTTTGTTTAAAATATCAATGACACCGCAGTTAAAGCGGTTCTAAATTTAAATTCGATGGAAAACATTATTTTGGATCTTAATTAATAAATTTTTCGATTTCATACATTTCATTACATTTTTTCATGAATTTCTTAACAATTTACAAATTTTCATATTTCATTTTGAAACAGACTTTAAAAAATTTTGTTTTGTAGAAAGTTTTCGTGTTGCATGAAGAATGAGTTTAAAAATTATTAGAAAACTCATAGAAAAATTATTATTAGAAAAAAAATTCAGGCCTCACAAAATGCTGATGATTCTTTTTGTAAATATTTTCATTACACACTTTTGAAAATATTTCTGCCAAAATTTCAGTACATAGTGGTATAAATAAAAAGAAAAATCTTACCTTGAATTTCATGGAGCTCAACTGATAGATAATGTTGCCCATACTATCACGGATAACGTTCCATGTAATTTTGTTATCCGATTGTGCTGTGGACTCGACGGCGTGCCTGGCCATGTCGTAGAATGCGATCATGTTGCGAAGCATTCCAACGGTCTTGTAGAATGGGCAGAAACGATCGTACGGAGAGTAACTGCGAAAATTAAATCCGAAATAAATGTCAGACAGTCGCAAAAAGCTGACCTTTTTCTTCTGTCGACCACTCCTGATATTTAAAACTACCGTTCATAACCTTATAAGTTTAAATGAGCTCGTTTAGTGCGTCGTGTCTATTTAACTCAATTGTTAAGTCATTATTTTATTCTTCCGCCTCTAAGTTTAAATGAATAAATCAGTAAATAAATAAATAGATGAATAAATAAATAACATTGGCATACTGCTTGCTTTTCCCTTTTGTCGTCATTTATCCAGCTCTGTGAGAAAGTACCTTTATCACTTTCTTATCAAAAGAAGCTTTATTTTGTGATTCGTTACTTTAATTGTTAATTCTTCAATTGTTTCTTGCCAATCAAATGTGAGATTGCGAACAAACACATTCTAGAGCAGCTAATTTTACACTGGAGAAAAACCCATTAGTTCCTGTTGTATTATTTGTTTTTACAAAGTGATTTGAACAGTTCACATCTAAAGTAAACTTTCACCGCTGCGATCGCATTTTGTTTCTCCACCCAACCGATCAATCGAACGAATTCACGTCAGATTTAATCCTACACCTTTTTTAATAAACAAAAAAGTATAATTGTTTTCAATTTTAAGCGAGTATCTAAAAAAATGTGGCAGTTAGAGTTCATAGAGATATTTTTGAAAAACGTAAAAAAATTACGTTAAAACTTCATGACTGCATGTATGCCGTTAATAATTGGACCAAATAAAATGACTAGTCTCTACAACATGTGATATAAATGTCAGCTCTGTATCTAAAACCGTCCTCAAGTTATGAGGTAAAATGACGCACAGACACACTTTTTTTAATGTAATTTTTCGACTTTTTGGAACATTTTAAAGACATTTACATGAAAATTTAGAGAAAATAAATGTTTTACAAAGCCAAAGCTTCTCGAGGAAGCAAAAACAACAAATCGGCTGAAAAGGGCAACGAAAAATCACCTGTTTTGCTGCAGGAAGTCGTCCTTAAGAAGCTTGGCGACTTCGAGGGTAATTTTATCGGATTCAGCGAGTGAAGCTTTACCGACCAATTGCACAATTTCGGAAAGATCTTCTTCCTCCTGAAGGATCTCCTTGACTTTGGTACGGAGCGGTACAAACTCCTGGAAATTCTTGTCGTAAAAATCGTCAAGAGCGCGCAAGTATTTGCTGTAGGAGATGAGCCAATTGATGGACGGGAAGTGTTTTCGCTGGGCGAGTTTTTTGTCGAGACCCCAGAAGACCTGAACGATACCGAGAGTCGCGCTGGTGACGGGATCGGAAAAGTCACCACCGGGTGGTGATACAGCGCCGACGATACTGACGGAACCCTCGCGATCTGGATTTCCCAAACACTTAACTCGTCCGGCACGTTCGTAAAAACTGGCCAAACGCGCACCAAGATAAGCCGGATAACCGGAATCCGCAGGCATCTCAGCCAAACGACCCGAAATTTCACGAAGAGCTTCGGCCCAACGAGAGGTCGAATCGGCCATCATAGCCACGTTGTAACCCATGTCTCTGAAGTACTCGGACAGCGTAATACCTAATGACAAAAATAAACAATCCAATTTATTGTAAATACACTCGTCAATTTATTCCAGTAGAATTTAATGTCACCTAATATAATCATGATCAAATAAAATGTATCAACGATACTCTTTTTTTGTAAATCTCAAATTCAATCCTCATTAAGTACATATCAAGCAACATAGTTCTGCAATTTCGTAAAGGCATAGGTCAAAGATCAACTGATAAATTTTTTTAAATGGGATACATTTTCGTCCGGTTTTTCTCACGAATAATCTGTAATTCTTCACTGATTTCACTGAGTGATAGTTCATTCTGTTTTTCAAAAGGTACTCTAGAAAATGATCGCTTAGATATTTCATATAGTTGATCGTTTAATAATTATAAGCTGTTAATCTTTATGCAAATCCATCACTATTGATTTTTCTGTGGATTAAGCATACATGACTTGATATGAATCACTTTCTACTATTATAATTACATGCATTGAACTTTAAAAAAATCTGAAGACTGAGCTTTGCATTTCTTTGAAGCCGAAAACAGGATAGTTAAGAAAAATTACGTACGACAAATTGAAAAATTATACGCAGTAGTAATCAGATTGTGTGGAAAAATCTTAAGGATAGAATATAAAAAAATCGTATCATTACCCGTGTAAATGGAAGCTTCACGAGCGGCGACAGGCATGTTAGATGTGTTGGCTACGAGTGCAGTACGTTTCATAATAGACTCGGTAACGCCGTCGATTTCGACTGTGAGCTCCGGGAAATCACGCAATACTTCGGACATCTCGTTACCACGCTCTCCGCAACCGACGTAGATGATAACCTCGGAGTTTGAATACTTGGAGAGAGCTTGAGAAATAACGGTCTTACCGCAACCGAAAGCTCCGGGAATGGCAGTCGTACCACCTTGTACACAGCTGTAATTGGATTTTATTGTCATTTACCACCAATAAAAATAATAATATATACCAAATTCTGGCTGAAATGAATAACCAACACTAATTTTCAATTCTGCGCTTCAAAAAAAAAGAAGTTATCTATTGTCTTATACCAATGTCAATATTATATAACCATTGTTTATTTACCATTGTTATTATTTATATTTTTGTGCAGAGCTGAGCAAAATACATGAAAAATAGAAAAGTATTTTGTATTTTGTATTTTATGAAGTACTCAAAATACCTGAGTAGTATTTTAATATTGAAAATATGTATTTAATACCAAGTATATTAAATACATATTTTTTATTAAATCATGTACTTCAAGAAGTACATGGGGTATTTTAAATACTGTCCAGCTCTGTTTTTGTGTATAAGTGGACTGTGGGTGTGTGTGTTACGTCCGGGCTTATTTCTAATTGTTAAAATTTTAAGTTCCAAGAACAGTAAACAATAATTATGACAACAATTCAGGATTTTAATTTTTTTGTCAATCATAAATACTCACGGGAAAAGCGAGTCCAAGACACGCTGACCGGTCAACAGGGGATGATTCGCTGGCAGTTTTTCCGTGACTGGTCTAGGTTGACGTACCGGCCATACCTGCATTAATAATCGGATTAGTATTCAACTTTATCACGTAAAATCCTAAAAATAATGAAACGTACAAAAATGTGGAAGCATGGAAATCTTTCCTAAATATTTTAATCTCCCAAATAAAAAAAAGGAAAATTCAACAATAACCAGAATTAATTTTCATAAACACTTCAGAACCCATTTTAAATAATTAGATTGAAAAAACGTACTTTTTGAAAAATTCAAGAATTGTAAAAAAAAATTTAAATCTATAATCATATCTCTACAACTCAAATGTAGAATATGTTTTTCTGATTTATTTACCTGCAACATACTGAACTTGCTCTTCTCGCCGTCGAATTCCGTTTCCAAAACGATATCCTGAAAAAAAAAAGAAAAAAAAAAAAGGTTAAAATCGGCCAAAATCGCTCGATGATTTATAAAGTAAGAATAAAAAGCGTTACATCGACGGTGTAATTGCCAGCGGGCGCGATGTAAGTGACGGTTCCTTTGGCCTTGGGAGGCAGCATCATTTTGTGCTTGACGAGCGTGTTTTCGTGAACGATGGCGTAGTGATCACCTCCGGTTATGTGGCTACCGTTCTTAATATTCAAAGGATTGAATTCCCAGGACGTGGTACGCGACAAAGCCGGTACGTTTACACCCTTGGGGATGTAAATCGAACTCGTCAACTCGTTGATGTCCTTCAACGGACGCTGAATACCGTCGAAGATACTGCCGAGAATTCCTGGGCCCAATTCCACGGAAAGAGGCTTGCCAGTACGCAAAACGGGATCTCCAACTGTGACACCGCTTGTTTCCTCGTATACCTTTTTAAAAAAACAATTTAACAGCCATTATTTCGTAATTCTTTCAATTATGCATCTTTATAGTGGAACTATAACTTTTTTTTTCATCTGGTTGTTCACTGCGTAATTCTTTGTAATTCTTTTCAATTATACTTTCAATTATGCATTTTATCCCGGAATTACGAATATGTTTTATTATCTGGCTGTTTACTAGGCAATTCTCGGATTGTATGGAGACTCGTATGGACATTACTATCGTTATTTGAATTTAGAGTAAAGTGGAGATTTTTTATTATCATCATTTTATTATTTTAGACAAGTATATTCATTTTTTAATATTATTTTCATCTGGTTGTTCACTGGGTAATTCTTTGTAGTTCTTTTTAATTATACTTTCAATTATGCATTTTTATCCTGGAAAAAGAATTATGTTTTATTATCTGAATGTTTACTAGGCAATTATTAGATTGTATGGACTACTATCATTATTTGATTATAGAGTAAAGTTGTGGGGATGTTTTATTATTAGTTCAGACAATTATGATTTATTAGATAACAAATTCACTTTGCGGTGTTTCATATCTTGAATTCTTTTTTTCAATTTTTCATATGATTGTATAAGAAAAAGGTAGTTTATTACATTCTGAACTGCTATATTTACCTGAATGGTGGCCATGTCACCCTCCAGACGAATGATCTCCCCCACAAGTTCGTAGTATCCTACACGAACCAGCTCGTACATAGCGGACCCGGACATTTTCTCTGCCGTAACGACTATTTAACAGAACAAGAGAGTTAGCAATGAAATGGAAATGAAAGCTATAAAAAATTCAGTCCTTCAGGAAAAAGAAAACGTACCAGGTCCGGATACGGCGTAGACATATCCAAACTGGGACTCCTTACTGACATTGCTGAGCTTTGGCAGCGTACGGCTTGCCATCTTGAATTATGCTTTTTTTTTCTCTGTAAAAATATCAAATACTGAAAAATCATCTTACAAAAATAAAAAACACATTAAACAATAAAATTTTGTACAAAATCACAAATCCATGATTTTTGAATATTTAAAAAAAAATCATAGGCCTCTCCTATAAAACTATACTGCTGATTATTTTATCAAGGAGCCTGAATCACCTAAAAAACGTCATGAAAAAAATGTTAACAATGATACTGTTCTTTTAAAAAAATTTACATTTTAACCGGACAAAGTTCATACCGAGCTGTAGTAGCTTTCAGATAACACAAGTGAACTTCTTACATCTATCGAGTGAATTCTAATATAAGTTTAGCAATACTGAATGAAATGAAAATTGGATTTACTGTTATGTTATAATACTACTTACGTATTTAATGAGGTTTTAATTTAAGATTTTTCAAATGAAGTGTATCATATACAAAAAAATGTCTTTTTACTTTTATTACATGTGTGAGTTTCCTCAATATAAAGCAAAAAAACCAGAAATAAAATGTTGTATTTCCAATGAATGGCTCAGCTGTTGTCTCCAAAAAGAAGCAAATAAATCCCAAATTTTCAAAGACCCGTGATCAACAAAGCGTCATCAACAAAGCAAAAAAGACCCCGTCAAAATTTTCAAATCGCCAAACTTTCTCAAAAAAAAAAAAAAAAAAAAAAACGTCCAGCAAGCAAAAATACGAGTGCAAGTCACAAGTGCTCGGCAGTCATGAGTTCCGACACTTGTTAGACAATCACAGGCCACTCCTACACGCAATGTTGCAATCAAATTCACGAAAAACCATAAAACAAGATTGTCCCTAAAACCGGCTCGAATCGAAAAACAAGTAGCTTTCGATAATTGACAATTGATACGAAAAAAATGGTAAAAACGAGTGAAAATAAAGGTGAAAAAAAAAACAATCTCACGAGTATGTCGGAAAGACGGGGGGACAGATCGGAGGGATTCACGTGAGCACTGCGCGTTCGAAAAAGTAGGCGTAGCCCTCTTCGCTGAGCGAGAGCGAGAGAGAAAAAGCACAGAAGCAGCCGCGTAGCTGTCTGCTAGAGAGACGTGGACGCTCTCGAACATGTCGCTCAAAGATCCCCTCAATAATGTATTATTAAGGTCCAGATAAAACTTGGCTTGGTTACACGAGAGTCAAGTGTAAAACCGTTGAAAATAGAGTAAAAGCGAAGCTGCAGTTGCCAGCGACTTGGCCAAAAGCGATTAAATTTATCTCTCGAAAGCGAAGACGATGGCGCTCATCGCAAAGTGGCACGATCGATACTACTTGGCGAGCGGCGCGCTACCGAATTATTTGGGATTTATTTTTCCTCGAAAATGAGATGAATAATCACTGCGAAATATGTGAGAGATTATGGGAATATCGACGGAGAATTTTAACGTGAATTTTCGAGGAACTGGAATAACAAAGATGAAAAACTTACGGAGACGTCCGACGGACTGAAACGATCCCACCCAAACGAATGTCTCGAGCCTTGCTGCTCTATCACAAGACTGGTCAGCTGACTCTGCTCGTTGCTGCATGAAGGCATTTACAATGAACCGCAGACGCAGTTTTTCCCGATATCAGCGGCGCGGTTATCGCGTTTTATCGCGGGGATTGCGTCGCTTGCACAAGATGGAGGGCTGAGGCTTAAGGGTTAACGGTACTTCCGGTTTTTTGAAATTGGAATTGCTCGGCGGAGTTATTGAGAAGGTTTGACATTCAACACACGAGTTGAATGAGCGCTAGATTTTGTAAATGGTGTATACAAAGTTTTGTGCATCAATTTACAATTGTTAATGGTGCTTTGTATTAAAATAGATATCCTTGAATTAGAGAAAAATTCATTTCAATGGATTTACAAAAATATTAACTGGTTCATGCTAATTTTCTGAAAGGTATATATTCGCTCATTTTTTGAAAAGAATAATCCGTATTTCTTGCTCGATTGTTAAGTCATGGGTCATTTTTTTCCTTGAAAGATGCTTTATGGTTTCACCATCTCAATATTTGATAGTGTTTACCATTTAAAAATTACAGCCATTTGTTTACACATCAATGAAATTTCTTCGTAAACAAACAGGTGTAATTTTGAAATAGGGAATACTATTAAATATATAGACGGTGAATGCGTGAAACATCTCTCGGTGAAAAGAATGAGCCGTAATACTTCAAAAACGAGCGAAAAATACGGATTATTTTATTAAAAAACTGAACGAATATGTGCCCTTTCGAAATTTAGCACGAATCCGTTCACATTTGTGGAAATCGATGATAATGAAATTTTTTCTAAGTTAAAGATATCTATTTTAATACAAAGCACCATTAACTATAGTCAATTGATTTATGATTCATTGTAAACGCGATTTACAAAAATTAGCACTTATCTAAATAGTGTGAAGCGCTCCGACCTCCTTAATTAATTTAATTATTCCTCAATTAATGTTTGTAAAAAATGCCAATCCATACTGCAAACAACTTTTTTCATCGTTTCCTACGGTTCCGTGTATTCAAGTGAATATATTTGAAAAGAAAGGTCCGTAGGAACAAAGCGCCATCGACTAAAAAGTAAAATACTGTCTCCGGCCACAACACGACCCTTTACAGCCCTCAAGGTCACTTTACACTTTCGGCCGCATCGTAAATCGTTACAAGTTTTCATGAATGTACAGCTCTGTCCATAAACTGGCGCAGTATCCAATTACATTGGTGTTATAAACCAGACGACCCTTTTCTTTGTGAGAATAGCGTTGCAGGCGATTTATGAGCTGTCGGTCAAAGTGTTTGTATACAAATATAAATACCAGTCTTTGCCAAGTACCTATAACAGTGGCAGAAAATTTCGGCTGTGAAACCGTGACGATTTTTCCGTAACACGTGCCCAAAAATGCTCTCTTTCAACAATCAAGCGTGGCAAATTTTTTATATGTATAATTTGTTTTGGCTCATCTAAAAAATCGGCAGTGCTCGAACATTTTTTGTGTGGATAGAAATTCTCGAAGAGAAAAGTCAAAATCTGCGATTGTGTTTCCTTTTTTTTTTTTTAATTTCAATTCCATTTTTTTCTCTTCCTGAAGTCTATATTTGTTGCGGAGTCGGCGGATTTTTTTTTCGTCACTCATTACAAATTTAAAACATTATCAGATGCTAATTCTCCATGAAGAATGGAATTTAAAATTTTTTTTTTTAAACTCGAAGCGTTCGAATTATTCATGAAAAAAAAAATTCATTATTTATGGAAAATGAGCATCTGATAACATTTTGAGTTTGAAATGAGTGACGAAAAAAAATATGACGACTTTGCAATCAATGTAGGCGTCAGGAAGTGCAAAAAATCAAATCAAAATTTAAAAAAAAAGGAACCACAATCGCAGATTTTGACTTTTCTTTTCGAGAATTTTTTTCCACATTCAAAATAACATTTAAAAAAAAAGATTATGTTTGGAATTTGCGATACACTGAAAAAAAATATTTAATTTTGATATTGGAATTTTGGAAAAAAAAAAAATGATATCATATATCCTTATTTGAGATGAAAAGTGGAGCGATGAAAAAATTTTTCGTCTTGATCACCTGAGAAATAATGTTACTGGATTTGGCAGGAGGGGGGATATTTTTTCTTAAGGCTTCTTACAATCTTTATCATTCCTCTTTTAACAAAAAAAAAATATATCGAGTTAGGTTCCCTCTTAACTCGATTAGGGCACGTTTCACACTAATAAAAACAAATATCCTGCAGCTTTGATATATATAGGCATATGTGTCGGATAAGCCAAAGGGAGTCAAATATATAAGGCGCTCTCCCTCTCTTTCGTATTCTCTTCTTCTTAGCTCGTTAATACGACCTGCCTAATGAAGCAGAGGCTTGTAGAAATGAGATTCGATCTCTACGAAGCGCACAACGACCGAGCGGAACTCGACGTCATAAGCGATAAGTAAGCAACGGTTTCATTCGCTCTCAATACGCGTTGCACATTAATTTGTGTGATTATGTGAGATTCGGCGTCATCGGGAAGAGCGATCGGAGAATAATTAGTAAGTAGCTCTTGGCATTCTCCCTGCAAAATCTGAAAAAGTCCCTATTCCCATTTCGTCTGTGTTGCATTCGCTGATACAAAGTATTCGCCGTTTGGGGATCAAAAGTAGTACTAAGTGTAAATCAATAAACTTAAGAAAGCAAAAGTCTAAGAAATCCTTTTTCATTTATTTTTTCTACTGCAAAACAATGTATTCGGACCTTAATATCCATCTCCAATACAAAGTACGCGTTTTTTAAAATTGAAATTTGTTGAAAACCAAATACCGCAATAAAGACACTTCTAAATATTATTTGCCGGCGAATTTTCTTTGAACAGTCGCTTGTTAAGTGTCAGCAAAGATACAGGTCAATCTTCTTTGGTGTCGCACTCGAGTTTGAGTCATGAAGACGAAGAAAAGAGCGATAATAAGAAGTAAGCTGCAAAATAGTACATTACGCCACTAGGAAGGGAAAGTACACTTTGTTAAACCGTTATTTCACGAATCATTTATTAATTCGCAAAATTGAAGATTGCGCGCGAAAAGTGTCAGCGAGTTTCGCGCGCACTTCCCCCACCACATTTTCCACCGCTGCGCGTTCCTCTGCGTGTTAAAAATCGCGTATTCGCGTTGAGATCGCGCATCCCATAAGAAACAACAAAGCCGGGGCAGAAGGGGTACCCAACGAAATTCCAGGGCACCGCGACTAGTTAAAGGGGGGAGAAAAGAGTCGGAGGGGTGGGGGGAGAGTAGGAAAGCGCGTAATCGAGGAATTCGGTGGATCAGCCAATGAAAGCCAATGAAACTTCCGTGAATCTCGGGCCGTTCCTCTGAGCTCCACGAGAGTTGCCGAGTTCGTGCCAGTTTGTGTGAAGACCACAGTCAAGGATAGACGTGTAAACGTTGATACGAGAAAGAGAGAAGTCAGATCTAACGTGAGTACATACATCAAATCCTCGGTAACATTTCACAATGACAATCTCTACAACCGTCACCAGCTTTTGTAAATCCTCGAGCAATCAATCTACTTTCACTTCAATGTTTACATCATCATTTCGCCAAATTCATTCGGCTTATCGCAGTGCAAAAAAAAAGTGCGATAGGTAAAAAAAAAAAATCTCGCCACATCCCGGCGACACAAAGTTAGCCCCTTTTTTTGGTACTGCCACTCGATGCATATGGACGATATAGAGGGTTTTCCATGTGTATTTTCTTTAGATGAATGCGCGAAGTTCGTAGATTGTTTGTTTCCATTTTTCTTTTATTTACATTTCGTTTAGTCTGTCGTCGCAGCTGGTGAAACGTGTCAGGGGCGTGTTGCACCAGTTAGCCACTCTATTGGCTCGTCTCGTTGCTAACTGCTGCTATTGCTTGACTTCACTTTGACACAGTTACCGTGTAGCCGATGTTGTGCATTAATTGGCCCCTTCCGCATTGCGTGCCACTGAATATACTGACCTTACGAGACTCCGCGATCAACGAACAATACGAGAGAAAGAGAAAGAGATTTAGCCCCTTCCTCGTCCCGCTGCGGAGTTCGCCGCTCTTCAACGTCGTTCGTCTTCAAGAAGAGTTCTCTCTTCGTCAACCGGCAACCTCACGTTTTTTTGCGTCTCATTGTCATGCGGAGAATAATTAGGTGTGCGTGAGAGTAAAATAAAGCTCTTTGGAATTTGCAGAAGACCGAGGTGAGGATTGTGCCAAGATTGTGGGAAGATTTTGTGATACTATCTTGTTTACGTTTTGGAAAGAATAAGAGGCACAATCAACGGCTGGGCTACAAAGGTAAGCAACCTTGGCTTTGGAAACTGACCTTCAAGAAAGTTTTTTTTATTCATTTGTTGGCTTGGGAAGGGATTCTGAATTGCATCATTTTTGGAATTGTTTTGGGAAGATAGTAGAGGTTTGTTTGGACTATTTTCAAACTTGGAAAAGTGTAATGATTTTTTTTTATTGAAGTTTTGTGATTATTCTTTTTAGGAATTAGGAGGAAGTTTTTTTGTCTTTCATTTTTAAGTTGTGGTTGTATTAAAGAAATTTAAAAAAAAATCGTTTCAGAAATTTTGTAATTATATTTTTTAGAAGTTAAAAAGGAATATTTTTTTGTCTTTCATTTTTAGTTTGTGGTATTATTGGAGATTCAAAAAATGAAAATGAGATTCAAGTAATGAAACCCTTTTTAAAGAAGTTTTGTAATGATATTCTGCTAAATGTATAAAATGTTTTTGGAGAAGCATTGGAGATTTTTTGGGATATTTTTGTGAAACTACAAATTTTTCATTAATTTACCAAATAATGAACTGATGAATTTTTGGGATGTTTTTGTGAAAATATTAGAGAATTGTTTCTGCAATAATTTTTTTACTAATTAAAATTTTTTTTTTGAAACTTGATTTTAATACATGTAAATAATTAATATTTCAGGCCCTAAAGGCAGTCCACCATGAATGCCCAAATGGAGGACGTGATGGATGTCGTGAGGTCTTGCCTCTTGACGTCCAAGGATGCCATCACAATCAACAAACTGAACCGTTAGTATCACAAAAAGGCTTTATTAAATTATAGTTAACTATAATTACAGAGCAATCCAAGTGGCAATTACATTAATTAAAAAGATATACAGAATATAAAAAACACAAAATAAATTCAACACAATATTTCAATTTTTCCAACTTATCTCATAATTTAGTCATGTCACGATTTTCAATAATTTCCGCGTTTTTTATTTCTTCGAAATTAAAGTCTTGGACAAACGTGAAAAAAAAAATTATAACTGCAAAATTATGGTTCCCGTTACGAATGAGCATTTTTATTATATCATTTTTAGAGGATTACAAACTACTGGAGGACAGAAATCTCCCTTACAAGGCTCTGGGCTTTCCCACGTTAGAAGCTTTCATACAACGCATTCCCGGTGTAAGAACGATGAGAAGAGGAACGGAATTATGGTTGGAGGCAATTCCCACTGAGAAATCGGCGCACATAGCAAGATTAGTTGCCGGTCAGAAGAAGTCGAGCTCTCATCGTCGACCGCAGGTGAAATTGTGTCTACATTTCTTCATATTACATTAATTGAAGATTAGCTTTATTATTTGTTAATTATGCAAAGTGATTTTTTCTTATTCCCTAAAATCTGTACTTGAGAGAAAAAGGGGAAAAAAACGGTAGAGTTTTTTTTAATATGAAATTATTGATTGGACGAAAACAATTATTGTTTATTGATTCGTCGAACTAAAACGCTGTTTTTTCATTGCAAAAAAAATAATCCTAAAAATATACGCAAAAAAATAAGCAAAATTCCTCTTCATTGACGACTTCAAACGGATTAATTAGAAACTTGTAAACATTGGTGAACTCACGATACAAATCAATTTGAAAAAGTGCATACACAACTTTTCAAAATTTTAATTGCTTATTAAAAAATAGTTATTGAAAGTTGCTGATTTGATTCAGGTTTGATAAGCTGTCGTTGTGAAAGTTGCCAAACATAGACAAAACGGAGACTAGTCGCTTTCGAAAATGTCCATTTCGGCCGCACATCTGCGCTTCGACTCAAGATAATTAGATGAAATATTCGGTGACGCCCTTTTTCCATAATTTCGTTGCCGTTTTCACATTTAAGCAATTTCGTTATTTGTGTTATCTAACCGTAAACAGCGTTAATTCTCCAAATTATTTGTCCGATATTACGTAATCCCATAAGACACCGTGTCAAAGTCTCGATTCTCATGTAGAGATTTCTCGAAAATAAGATCGGTCAGAAGGCCTAAGATTTTACAGTAGCAAAATTTAGCACTCAAATTACATTATATCTCAAATTTTGAGCTATCCAACATAAAGCGCCACTGATTGGCCATCTCAACTGAAATAAAACAAACTGGGACCTTTTTTCAGGCCTCTAGTTAAATGTAACCCCTTAAGTCTATGTCTGAGATGAAAATCTGGGGTAAAAAATGTCTTCTCCGGGGAAGAAACTTGAAAATATTTAATTTTCAAATTTTCTCAAACTCGTTTTTCAGCGTTTTCGGCCAGTGGCTCCTCGAAGGCCTCAGGCAATGTCCAGAGGCGTTCCGAGTCAAGCTCGTAATCGGTCTGGAAATACAGGCAGTTTGAACAACCGTGGCACGAGGTAAGACGATCTAAAGACGTTAGTCGAGATAACGATATCACGAACGGCTGAATAATCGTCTCTCGTTACAGCAACAATATGATGCAGTCTTCACAGCCCGCGAGACCATTGATGGCGCAGTCTGTGCGTGTGCCGCTTATGTCGGTGCCTGTCAGTCCGCCGAGCAGACCGCGTTACAATCCGGCCGCAAATGCGTCAATGGCTTCGCCGAGCAAAGTAAGCTCATTATGGATTAATAATTCACGTTCGAAGAGAACGTTATTTCTCACCGACGGAGCTAATTTTATTTCCTCCGTAAACGAGAAATTATAAATTTTCTACTTTTTTGTACATACATTCACAACTTTAACCAATTTTTCAAAATTATGTGTATCTCGAAAGTTTTTCGATGTTTACCGATAGTTTATTCGAATAAATTAACTCTTGAATCAGTGGATTTCGAAGATTTTACTCGTTGTGAACGAAATTATTTCTCCTGTTTTGAAGCATTGAAATTGGAAGAAATTTTTATCGCAAATATGGACGAACATTGACAACAGTATCGTTTTTTTTTACGGTTTTTAGCGCATGCTCGAGAGAAATATTCAGCCTCTTCAGCATCTCGATTACGCTAATAAAGAGGTTGCCGAAGCCGCTCTTAGCAATCCAAAAACGCCACCGCTGATGCAAGTTCCTCCTGCGATGAAGAACCAACTGCCGGTAGAGCCTAAAAATCTTATTACACACAGCACTCCTATTACGAACTTCAGTGGTGGATCTGGACCGTCATGGCCACAAGCGCCGGTCTCGTCGAGATTGGGACCATCCGCAGCTCCTCCACAGACTCAGGAACCCGTACGACCCGCGCAGGTGACCAACGCACGGCCTCATCAACAGCCCCTTGCACGAACGAGGCTCTGTGATCGTTTAGTAATTTCCCAGTCGCAGAGTACATTCAATTCCGCAGTCACGAACGGGAATGGCGGGATTCGAGTGACTTTTCAGAATATTGGCCCCGGAGGTGATAGTCCTTTGCCGGTAAGAATAATTAAATGTAGAACCTTCCAAAATGCTTCCTCATTACATAAGGTACTTCATTAGGGTGCTTCGTATTATGGAACTCTGATTTAAAATTGGTTTTTTGGATTCCCAGCTCAAACAACAGTGCCAAATACTTTAAAAAAATCCTCCTAAATCATGAGTGCGTACAAAAAAAATTTAAGTTGGGAAATCAAACAAATAAAGTTTAAAATCAAACACCCTACGTTTCATTTACCTAGAGATCCGACAAAAAGTCAAAATTTGTTTTATAGTTGAAGATTTTGAAACGAAACGATAATTTTTCATAATAAAAATTTTGACGCTCTGCACACACACAAACAAACACATACATACAGCCATTTTTTCTGAACCAGTTTTTCAGGTTTTTCGGACAACTTTGAAAAATCATATGAATATCTCAATAAAAAATGTGTTTATGAGAATAAAGCTTTCTCTATGATGAAGCAAAAATAAGTCAGCTTTACATATTCTATAAAATATTGAACGAATTCCATTTCGTGTGTATTTTGTTGTTTTCCGATTTTTAATCAGATGCTCGTTACAAGAAATTTAACGATTTTATTGTAAATCCTCAATATTGCTAAAAAAAAAAATCTGAATATTCAGTCTCGAGAGAAAAATGCTTTTTATTTCAGCCGGCTTCGCCGTCTCAGGATCCTCGAGACGAGTTACTGAAGCTCGTGCGACATTTAAAACTCCAAGATCCGGTTTACAAAACTCGTCCAGTAGTTGGAAAAAAAGGCATCGAGTCTGGAGTTTTTGGACAAGTTTTAATCGGTGCGTCGAAATTCAGCAGCTATCCCGAAGAAGCGAAGACTGAGAGAGAAGCACAAATTCTGGCGGCTCGACAAGCTCTTGTCGAGCTCATAAAAGAGCGAGGCTCAAAGGTCACGCTGCCTCAAACTTCCGATAAGAATTTAATCAAGAATCGTGTGCTCGCTATAATTGATCAGCACAACGGCGTCTTCACCCACAAAATACCAGCTTATTATCAGGAACTTTACAAAGAAAATTTACCGGAAAATTGGCTTGAGGATACAGAGAATTGGACGGGAGTTGAGATTGACAAGGGCGCTGACAAATCGAGGATTTTGAGGAGAAGAGATACCTTCCCTAGTGATAAGGTAAATTCATTTCCTTGGTTTTTTTAAATAGACATCTGCATTTTTTTAGTAAACTAAATTTCATATATTCATGGATAATTATTAATAATTCATGTATAATTTATGTGTAATTTCATGTGTTTTTACAAAATCGAAGATTCGTTCATTTGTGATGAATTTTTTTATCTTTGTTCAAAGACTCCAACTCCAACTTCCCCGAAAGTAGACCAGGTGCTATTAACTCCCAGACAACTTTCCCCAAAACCGGACCAGGTGCAATTAGGTCCAATCGGACGATGGGAGCCATCACTACTTAAACTTCCAAGCGATCGTTACTGGGTCGCTTATGTGACGACGGTTATTAACACAGCTGAGATTTGGGTTCGCCTGGTCGACGAAAAATACAGCGTAAGTTTTTCCCTAAATTTTCCGGAGTAACCGTTGATCTTTGTGTTTCCACCAAATAGGAAAAAAAATTCAATGAAAAAACAAGGATGCAACAATAAATTGCATATTGCTTCCTTATTTTTTTTATCTCCAATCGAAAATAATTAAAAAAACTGCATAATAAAAATAAAAAAGATGCATAATGAAGTTCACTAAAACGAACCATATATTTTTTCGCTCAGGACCAATATGAGGTGATGTCCTACGACATGGTAAAGCACTATACGACAACTCAATTCCCAGTCACGGAAACCGTCGAAGTTGGCAGTTATTACGCCCTCGAAGACGGAGAATGCTGGCAGAGGGTTCGAGTAATCGAGTGCGACTTATCAACAGGCGAAGCCGACGTCTTCTTCATAGACATCGGCGACGAGGACACAGTTCCTATCCAAAAATTATTCCCCCTCGACAGCAAGTTCTGCCTGCTTTCGGCTCAAGCCCTGAAAGTAGCTCTGGCAGGTTTGGAAGATTTCGCAGACTGTACAGCGATTAATCCTCGCTTACAAAAAATTCTCCACGATGGAATTTTTTACGCCGAAGATCTAAACCGGGAAATAACCGAAGACGGTCCCTTCGTAACTGCAATTTTCTACGACACGTCCGGGAACGAAGACGTAAACGTCAACGAGTTGCTCGTGAAAAGAATCACTCAGCAGCTAATCACAAACGTTCCAAAGCTCGAAGTCGAAGGTCATATAACGGAAGTGCATCTTTCGCATGTAGAAGAAAACGGCGACGTTTTTATTCAAGTAAAAACCGCTGGAATGGGTTTCCTGGCGAAGATGCTTACAAAATTGACGCAAAACGGCTTAACGGCTGAGGATCTTGAGAAAAGCGCACTGAAAACTATCGATCGTACGAAATGTTACTTCGCGAGGTGCTCGGAAAGCGGAAGTTGGTATCGTGCCAAAATAATTGACGCCGATGACACTCCTCGTGGACTGAAAATGTATCTCATCGATTTTGGAAGAACTATCTTCGTTCCTTCGAAAAATATCTTGCAGTTGGAAATACTTTCCCACTTTTTGGCCAAATACCCCGCACAAGCGACCAGAGTTAGACTGAATAACATCGAGAACTCTATTTTTGACGACAAAACGATTGCGAGACTCGTCGAACTTGCACCGCCGACCGAATTGCTTTTGCTTAAGGTCGTTGAACCGAGCTACAGAGGATCTGCTCCAACTGTTGAGCTCTTCAAGAGAATTCAGCCAGGAGATGCTCTCGTTTCAATCAACAATACGCTGGCTCTTCAACCTCAGCTTTTCAAGTAAGTTATTCGGGATAAATTCATTCAATTAAGACGTTTCACTATTTCAAGAAATTCCGTGAATTTTACTTATACTATGGTTTAGCATGCGACAATTTTTTATCTAGTGGGCTAAAAAGTTCTTGACGAATAAAGCGAAGAAAATTTACGATCGGTATTGAATTTGCGAGAAATCCATAAAACCGTTTATTTTACAGAATTCTGAATTTTCGAAAAATTGATAATTTCATTCTAATTTAACTTAACCTCGACCGAACCTTCTCAAATCTTCTACAAGCCCAAATTAATATCCAATCTTAGTAGATATCGAATTTAGTGAAGATCGGTAGAGAGATTTGGATTCTATAGGATTTTGAATTGTCGAAAAATTGACGTCTATAGAATTTGAGTCGACTTCAATTAATTCAGCAAATTTTATAAAAAGTACATAGTTTGAATTTGTTTGAGATACGAATAAAAATTAAAAAGTTCAAGTGCAAACTTGACGCAAATCGGTTGAGCGGTTGAAATTATGACATATTTTTTTGAAAGAGTTTGTAATTTCCAACGTAATTTCAACGCTAAAATTGCAGGACCAACGGTGATGGAAACAACAACGTTAGGCCTCGAAGGCGAATTGAAAAAACGAATTCTCGATTGAGCGGGGATCAGGAAGAGGCTCCGAAAGGGTTGAAGCCTCCGAAAATTCCCGGAATAGGATCACACTTCGATGTGCACGTGACGATGGCAGCAAATCCTGGAAATTTTACGGTACAGCCTTTCGAAATGAAGGAGCAGTTGCGCTCGATGATGACCAAACTCCAAGAAGTGTGTGCAGCCTCCGAGGGAGCTCATCTTTCGCTGGACTCCATCAGAGAAGGAAGACTGTACGCTGCGCAGCATATTGATCATAATTGGTACCGGTAAGTCTTCCAACACACGAAAATCTTTTTAAAAAAGTACATTAGTAACACAAATTGTACGACGATTAAAAATAAAAAAAATAATTATGATAAAAATATTTTTATATCTGTTTCAGCGTTTGCGTCTCAAATGTTATTAACGAACATATGGTCACAGTTTATTTTCTGGACTTTGGAGACGTGACGGTTATTTCGCTGGACAAACTACAACGACTGTCCAAAGAGTTCACCGAGCTTCCGTATCAGGCCATCAAAGCTAAACTAGTTGGTCAGTGTTTAATTGTCCCCAGATTTTTTCTCCAGATATTTTTGTATCTTTAATTCATCAACTTTCATCCTATAACGTAAAAATTATGTTTAAAAAAAGTTGAAAACCCTTCAAATCTTTATAAAGGAGGTTGGAGCGCTTCACACTAGTCAAAATAGTGCTAAATTCATGATTAAATTTAGACAAACTTTAATGCATCTATTTATTATAATGGATTCTCAGCTGCATATGTCTTTAAATTAACAAAAATTTAATAATTCCAGGGGAATGGAATTTTTTTTCTTTTATCAGATATTTATGATTTGCAAAATGACATTCGGAGCAGTTTTTAAGCCATGTGGCGGTAATTCACATCAGCTCAATGAAATTCTTCAATAATTTGACAGATGTTCAGCCAACAAATCTCGACTGGGCCGTTGAGGACGCTGTGCGCTTTCAGGACTTTGTAGTCGAAAGAGCTTTCGTATCGTTGATAAAAGAATCAGTACCTGACAAGCATTCGCCGGGCGATACAATTTTGGGACTGAAGTTAATCGATACATCGTCCGACGTCGACATAGACATCGGAGAACTTCTCGTGAAGGAAGGTCGAGCCATGTTTACAGACTAATCTGCGAAGAGCTCCTCGAGCGTAAATAATATTTAGTTAATGTTTCCTAAAATTGTTATTTTATGGCCATAATCAGCGGTAACTTTGATAAGTTAGCTAAGTCTTTTTTTAATTTGTCACGACAAGAATAACATGTCGATAAATTTTTTTTGTTTTTCGCGCATAAACGCGACGACTTTTTCGCTTTCGAAGGCGATTTTCTTCTTTTTTCGTTCGCTCGAGATAACTCTGCAATAATCTCATTTAAGAGATGCAATAATAAGTATAAATAACGACAAAATTTCTTGAGAATTATTTTTTAAAAAGTATCAAGCTTTACGCGTTAAAGCTGCTTTCGTTTTTCGCGTATTAGCAATAATAATACTTTCGAAATATTGCCTGTGCTTTAATTAAAAACGTCCATTGTATAGAGTTGTCGATAAATGAACATATTAATGATAATATCGGAAGATTTCGGTGTGGCAGCGACGCAAGTCAGAGGGCTGTGCTATTTTACAAAATATTAAACAAAATATAAAAGAACAAAAATATTAATTGAGTTAATATGATACTTGATTCATTGAATAAGACTGCGTGACGAAAAGTATCGAAACTTCCGACTTATTCGTAATGATTCGTAGTTTACGGTTGCGAAATGCGTATGTGCATAAAAAGTACGTACGAAGCCGTACGTACGCCATATTTAAAGAAAATTTAATCTATTTAGTAAAAAAAAAAGGAAAAAAAAAGACAAGTTATTTGACCTAAGAGAAGTTAACTATATTTTCATTTTATATTTTCCACGTTGGTTCTTTATTATTTCGTTTTTTAATCACTATTATTCCTACTAGCCTTTAGTCGTTGATTTATCCACATTTCAAAGTGCCAACAATTCGAACACCAATCATCTTTTTTTTTGGTTTTCATGCGAACAAAAAAAACTGTTTCGTAGACCGATTCTTCCAAACCTAAAGGTTGTAAACAAATAAAATATTAAATAAACTTCGATGCTTCCACAAATTGTCTGATTGCAAGAACAAATGAAACACACGAAATATAAAAATCGGGTGAACAGTATTACTAGACAATATTTGTAGAAGTAACGGGCAGTTTGTTATGTTATTAATTATTATTATCATTATTAATATTATTATTCATACGAATATTATGAGAACATAAGAGAAACCCTTTGAGGCATAGAAAAAGTATTTTTACTAATTCTGTATAAAAGAAGATGTGATTGCTCGTATAAATGATTATAGACTTGAATAAATCAGTTCGAGAAATGAAAATTAAGGTCTGTACTTTTCTTCAAAGTTCCTTTGCGGAGTAACTTTTGACAATCCCTCGTTATTAAAAGAAGTTAACGATTAAGGTCTTACCAAACTCCTAATTTAAAAACATCTGTAATATTCATAGTTGAACGTTGTCAGTTACTTTTTCACAGAGCTGGGCAGTATTTGATAAAACATATTTAAAATACTAAAATACCTCCCTGGTATTTTAAGTACTTCATAAAATACAAAATACTTTTCTATTTTTCGACCTTCTATATGTAGAACTTTTTTTCTCATTTTTACAAAATTCACGTTAAATTTGAAATTTAACATGAACTTTTAACAAGCGAAATGTATCATTTAACGTTTTCAATAATACGTCTCTCTCTCTCTCTTTGTTCGACAGTGAATCACTCCAATTGCCAAATTAACGGGATTAAGACACCTGAAAAATTCAAAATATTTTTTTTCAGTGGGATTATTTATCTGAATTCAAACAGCTTTTCATGCTCATGAAAATTATATACTGGACTACTACGAAAACGTCTCCAAAACTAATATTTCCTGAATTTAGTTCAACTCACGAACGAATAATTATGTACCTGAACGATTTTGTACTTTGAGTTGTTTCTTGTATATTGCCTAGCTCTGCTTCCTCATTAATTTTCCACTTTGCACGTATTTTACTTTCCGAAAAATCCAAAATCAATCGGCAATCTTCATCGTAGACATCCTTTCGTGAAAGATGAAGAATGACCAGGAAGTAATGTGCAAATTTGAACACAGGCAAACTTTTTAACGGTAGCGTTGGTCAATCAGTCGAAACATGAGGTTGTTTTTGCCGAGAAAGAAGATTCCTCGCGGTGGGGGCTTTTTTGCTCGTCTCGAGAGGGGGATGAAACGCTAGGTGTCGTGTGACGTCAATAGAGAATCGCGCGGCGCCGAGTAGACACCCTGGTTCTTCCTTTGAAGATCAGTCGCTGAGAGACGATCGGTTTAAAAGGTAAAGCGTGTAGAGGAGAAGTGGCGAACGACCTTAAAGATATAATATCTTCGTTGTTAAGCCCTAGTTCCCCGTTAGACACGTCGAGAGATAGCGACGACATTATCAGGGAGAGGGAGGAGCGTAGCCGGAATTATTTCTTCGGGTTAAGTTTACGGAAGGTGAAGAAAAATTCGGTGGAAGCCGGATTTTCGTGGTGACGAATAAAAAAAAAAATAAAAAAAAGAAAGAAAAAAAAGCGGAATCTCCTCCGAAAGTCAATTGGATTTGTGGGGCACATTATTGAAGCGATCGATAGATCTGCTGAATTATAGTGCGCGAGAAGAAATTGGATTACGAGGGGCCGACTCCCAATCCGGCGAACATCGGCCGAACAAAATTAACAATGTTTTTACAGGTGGAATGTTAGGGCTCGTGTGGCCAAAAAAAAAAGAAAATAAAAAAGCAGATACCAGGCACACTATGTCGTGTAGGATCGCGATCTCTTTATTAATGGCAACCTGAGCGAGCTCGGATTTGAGATCATCGAGAGATAATGATTACAGAACAGACTTGGAGCATGATGCTGGATAGCGAAATTCCGGGCGCCAACGAGTAAGTACCACTTTTCTTTTTTAACATTTCGTGTTTTACATGATAATTTCTTGTAATTGTGGCCAGATTTTTTTAGAGCGATTCTTGCAGGTTTTTTTTTTCGTTTGGTCCTAAAATTTCTTCAACTCGATTTTGTTTGTTAAAATTGGGTATTTGACTTTAGGATTTTCTCCATTGGGAAATTACATTTGAAAAAATGTATAAAAAGTATTCAAGTCCAGGTCATTATTAAAAATACTGTGAAAGATCAGAGGATTATCATTTTTCAAAAATATCCACCCAACAATCAAATCTCGGGCCACTTAATAAGAGTATTAGCTCCCTTTATTTCCAAAGCTATGCGAGCAATTTTTGTAGATAGAATGATAATATTTTTCAAATGAATAAATAAAATACACTGATGAGTATGTTATACAATGAATAATTTGAAAAATGTAAAAAAATAATAACAGGTTGAGTATCTCACCGCGGAAGCAACTATGGATCAAGGCGGTGAAGAAGCTGACCTCGGAGCGTCTGGGCCGGGAAGGTTTGGCAGCGTGGGTAGCCCAGAAGTCGCATGTGGACCCGGACGAGGAAGAAGACAACGACGACGAAGAGGAGGATGAAATACCGGAGGTGAAGCATTCCGCGACGGAGAACGAGATCACCTTGATATTTCCTTCGCCCGACACTGTGGTCGAGGAGCGTCAGGAGCCAGAAAAAGAGCCACCCCCGCAACGAGGTAAAGTTTTTAATGACAATTTTTAACTCCTTATATCCCCCACCTCTGCTCACAAACGAGATACTCGTGTTTGAAGAAAATGTTTCAGAGGTCTTCAAGAAGGGTCTTCTCTACAAGGGAATATTCTGTCCCTCGCTGACCAACAGCTTTCACAGTCAGCAACTCGAGAAATCATATCTTCATTACTCCAATCGACAGAGACAAAAATCCCTCATAATGCTTAATGTCGTTGATCTTGGTCTCAAGGTATGGCGTGACAAAAATTCGCTCAGAAAAGTGCATGATTTTTGCATTTTTATACAATTTTGTTTTTTAGTAGCTTGGAAATTTCATTCGCATTCTCGTATGAAGTTTTATTTAAAATTGAGACAAAAATCTCACATTATACTTAATGTTATTGAACTTGGACGTGAAGACGTGACATAACAAAAATTCGCTGAGCGAATTGCATGATTTTCCCATTTTTATACAATTTTGATTTTTTTAGTAGTTTGTAAATTTCATTCGCATTCTTGTCTGAAGTTTTATTTAAAATTGAGACAAAAAGCTCTCACAATGCTTGATGTCATTGATCTTGGTATGAAGATATGACATAAAAAAAAGTTCGCTGAAAAAAATTGCATGATTGTTGCATTTTTATACAATCTGGATTTTTTATTAATTCGGAACTTTCATTTACATTTTCGTGCGAAGTCTTATTTGAAATTGAGACAATAATCTCCCACAATGTCATTGAACTTGATCTGAAGATATGACACAACAAAAATTCGCTGAGGAAATTGCATGATTTTAGCATTTTGATAAAATCTAGATTTATTCAGTAGCTTCAAAACTTTATTTGTAATTTTACTACAAATGTCTTAAAAACTAATTTTCGTTTTCTCGTTTTCCTGTCTCCTTATCGGCAGATCGCTTTAATAGCAATATGGATCTGGAGACGCAAAGAGAACAGCGAAGGTTTGTTTGAGCCTTTGGCATGGGCTTCCTGTTGCATGGCAGCTAATCTGATCGTTTGCGCGCTTGGCTGGTGGCGTTGGTTTTCCAACAACTATCTATACTGGGCCTCTATATTCACGTGGCTGTTGATTAACACTCAAGGTCGGCAATAGTGATGGAAAATCGTCCTGGCAACTCGTTTATTCGAGGGACTCGAGCCTCGTTCGTGATTCACAGTCTTTTAATAGAGTTTTTAACAAACTTTTGTTCGATCGCTTGTTCTGCACGATCGAGCGTGGAGAGTCTGCTCGAACGGGTGAAAAACCACCCCCTGCGACTATACTCATCGTGCCAAATTGTTTTAGGCTTCGTCGGAGCGGGACTCAACTTCTCTACTCAACAACGTCTCATGTGGTATATTCTTTTCGTCGTTTATGCTCCTTATGCTATGCTACCTCTGCCTTTAAGGTGGTGCGTTCTCGCTGGCTCTGGTACCGCTCTCACTCACATGGCTATGACCATAGCCACGTTAATCACGGACTCGAAATACGTAAGAAATCCTTCATTCGCTTCAAAGTTAATTTTGGTAAAGAAAAAAACTGAATAAATATACTGATAAATATTGAATTATTATCTGTAGCGTATCTTTAAAAAAACAAATGCATTGAATAATTTATCAAAAAATCATGAAAAATATTGGATTCTCCATGTTAATTGAAAAGTTGATGAAAGTTGCAGGACATACTGTGCATAATTCGTATGCTAACGACGAACGTGCTGCTTTATTTGGCGGTAAATCTCGCGGGGATGTACACCAAGTATTTAACGGACAGAGGACAGCGTCAGGCGTTCCTCGAGACTCACAGGTCGATGGAAACTCGTCAGAGGACACAGAACGAGAATAATCGACAGGAGAAGCTTCTTCTCTCGGGTATAAAACGGCGATACGATCGATTATCCACGTCTTTTCTGTGTGTTACGTTTTTTATTTATTTTTAATTGCCTCTCTCATTGTCAATCTTTTTATGCAACGTTGCGTGGGAGACGACGAGAGGTTCATCGATATAGTACACGAAGAAGATCTATGCACGCTGTTGGGAAGAAATAAAAATATATTGGCGTATATACGCGAAAGGCAGAATTTATGTACGAGCCGCCCTGGATGACACGGGGAGTCGATGGACCGTGTGATCCACGCTCAACGGGGTGTCAAAAGGGTCACTAGGAATTTCCAACCGATTGACCATACATCCACGACTCAACGATGACCCCACATATATATTTATATACACGAGCTGACGATCGATTATCTGATTTTTTCGAATGTTTCTGGCGCGCAGTTACGAAAATCTTGTGGTCCCGAAAATTCATAACGGAACGATTATTATCTTCTTGATCAGAGCTGGGCAAAAAACGTGAAAATACTTAAAATTCAAAATACTTCAGGTATTTAAAAATACAAAATACTTTTGGTACTTAAAATACATTTCTAAGTACTTTTCAAAATACTCTTTAAGAAACCGAATGAAATTCAATTCTAAGGCATTGCGCATTTATTGGATGTAGTCGTAATTTTTCAATGTTGCGTGACACACTTCATACATGTTTATTCGTTTGTTAGTTGAACTTAATCCAGAAAATAATCGTTTTAGACACGTTTCCGAGACGTGTTATAAAAAAAACGTTAAATAATAAATTTCGTTTGTTGAAAGTTGATATTTAATTTCAAATTTAACGTGAACTGCGTAAATATAAAAAAAATGTTCCGAATATATGGGGTTGAAAAATAGAAAAGTATTTTGTATTTTATGAAGAACTTAACGTACCTGAGAAGTATTTTTGTGTTGAAAATATGTACTTTAAATACTCAAATTACAAAATTTATTTTACATACTGCCCAACTCTGCTTCTTCCTTTAGATTGAGTTCTTAGCGATTTTATGGATGTTTAATTTTTTTCAAACTAATTTCTAGGTGATTTGAAAAATAATGTGCATCTAAAATCTGTCTTTTCTATATCTGTCTGTTTTTATATTCACGTTCGTCGATAGATTTAAAAATTCTGATATTTTTGCTGAAGTTCTTCCGGATTTCGTGGCTAAGGAGATGATAACGGACATCGCGAGGGAAACAGCAAGAGGCGGTACAATTTCCTTTACCCCTAATCAGTTCCACAGGATATATATTCATCGTTACGAGAACGTGAGCATTTTATTCGCGGACATAAAAGGGTTTACGGGTGAGTAAAAATGCAATTTTATTGAAGAATATTCTTCCAAATGTGTTTATTGCTTCATATTTAGCATTAGCGAGTCAGTGCAGCGCTCAGGAACTGGTGAGAGTGCTGAACGATCTCTTCGCTCGCTTCGACAGGCTATCGGCTGAAAATCATTGCTTGAGAATAAAGCTTCTCGGTGATTGCTACTACTGCGTTTCCGGTCTGCCAACTGCGAGGAGCGATCACGCTCATTGCTGCGTAGAAATGGGATTACACATGATCAAAGCGATAAGAGATGTTCGTTACACGACTAAGGTGAAGTTCACATCACTTTGTGCTTCAGTTAGCAATTCAATAATGGATCAGTGAACATATTTTCTTTCTGTCAAATTTTTCAATTTTTATTCAGCAAATTTCAAGTGATAATATATCTTTAATAATTTTTCATTTGTCATAAGTGACGGAAAGATTTTTCAGAATTATTCGCTGATAGATAAATTAGAAACGAGAATTTATCGAACCAATTATTAAGGATCAAAGTTGTTTGTACTGTTTGAATTTTAATTGCTGAATTCATTTTCAAGAATTGCATTGATTTTTTTATTACATAAAATAGAAATTATGGTTTGATGTTTAAAAAAATTGGTTTCTGCAGGTTGATTTAAATATGCGGATAGGAATTCACAGTGGTTCCGTTCTCTGCGGTGTTTTGGGTCTTCGAAAGTGGCAATTTGATGTGTGGTCTTACGATGTTACCCTTGCGAATCACTTGGAAAGCGGAGGAGTGCCCGGGTAGTCGTATTCTTTTCCTCAATATGTTTTTTATCGATTCATTGTAAATCTAATGGATTTTGTTGGAATTGCAGAAGAGTACACATATCGGCAGACACGTTAAACTGTTTGAATGACGTTTACGAGGTGGAACCTGGAAACGGGACCGAAAGAGACAATTATCTGAAGGACAGGAAGGTCGTGACGTATCTTATCAAACAATTGGAACCGATGCGCACAAAACGTAGACAATCAGCGAGACCGAAAGTGTGGACTGAAGATGAGGCGGGAAATAAAACGAAGAAAAGCTTCAAAATCAACAATCCACTTTCTAATAACAGCAACTCCGCAAATACAGCTGATGATGACATCGGAGGCGACTGGACTCCTGAAATTCCTTTTGAGAATGTAAGATTTGAAAAAAAAGTATATATTCAAATAATTTCTTGATTCATCGGAGCTGGATCGAAATCGATGATATTTTCTTAAACATTTCTCTTATGTACTTGTAAGCGTTATTCATCCGCACTGTTAATCGTGATTTTTTTTCTGTAAAAAATTATCAAACCTTATAATAATTTTCAGATTTTTTTTTCGCCTAATTCACTTTGATCACGATATTTGGTATATTTAATTTCAGCTGAACAGCGCAACTTCCGTGAGTAACTTGGAGTCCGATTATCTGGAAGACGACAACGGATCGGCAAAAGGGGCGAAAATTTCAGGACCAGGAACCGGCGAAAAAATGTCTCGAAGTGGAGGCCTAGAAACCGCGTCGAACAAGCGCATGAGACTCGCGAACATAAATCGCTGGAGTTTGCGCTACAACGACGACAGCCTCGAATCTAAGGTTTACAAAAAATGTTTACTTATTTTTTGGTAATTCTCTTTTGCATTTTCATTTGCTACTAGATGTATTGGAGCTTCTGTTTCTGCTTTGCACGACATAGTTCTGCCAACTGCGTGAGGACATGTTCAAGTCAAATATGACCTGCTGCTTCGTCATCTGGCTGTTCATTGCTGTTTGCCAGGCTGTTATTTTGCCAGAGTACGTGACGTAATGTTTTTTTCTCATATCTTGTTTAAGCTTCGCACAGTGCTTCACAAATTCTCATACATTTTGTTCCCTTGGTGAAGAGACTAAACTGTTATTTATTTTTTTGGAACCTTTCGAATTACTCAAATCTTTCGAAATGGATTTGAGATTTATGTGTTGCAACTTAACTGAAGGAAAAAAATCTAAACTCAGTGAAATATATTCTAATTACCTGACTATGAATACTACTATATTATTATAGCTATCAATCTCGGTATGCGAAGACTATTTTTAGACAAATATAACAAACAATTAAAAACACTAAAACTGGTAACATTTAAAAAAAATTAGCATCGATTTTTAAGGTTCTTCACGAATTTTTCACAAATTTGTGAATTACCCCTCCATTAATATCCTAATTTTATTAATAAATCGAATTACTTCGTTTTCAGCTGTACAGTTCTTCTGATATCTCTGCTCTTCACAACAATAGTCTTGGTCGCGTGTTCGATTCTCGTTATGGCAGAGGAGTTCAAAGGCCTTCCAAATTATTTGCAACATGCTTCAGCGATGCTAGTTCACAACAAACAGCACAGAACAATTTTTATCTGCAGCGTTATAAGCCTGATGGCTTTAACGTCAGTAATAAGCGTCTTGGCTTGTCCCACAGGCAAAGAATATCCTGAGACTTTGATATTTGACGAGCTTGTGTCCACAGGAACGGAATTTCCTGTAGAAAATAAGGAAGAATCTGCAACCACTTCCGCAGGCTTGGACAAATTAATATTGAGCTTCCTTGAAGCTGCTCTTAGGGACGAACCAGCTTCAGAATCAAATTTGAGCTCTCAGGACTCGATAAATCATTCGGTTTCCCGGGAATCGAGTAATATTGAAGTAAAGCTCACTCATGTTGTCGACGGAAGCGACGAAAATCACGCTCGAGGCCTCAGTCGTCGAGAATTCATCAGATTTTACAGATACGAGAAGCATTATGGAAATGGACCTAGAAGACATTACCGAAGATTCGCTCGCAGACAAGAAGCCAACGTAAGAACGCGAAGAGTTCTCTCAATTGCTGAGGAACGCATTAATAAGACAGAAAATTTCCAACATACAAGAGAAGTCGATGGCAAAAGTTGTCTTCGTCCTGAATATATCGTTTTCACGTGGATTCTTTGCCTCATTGCTCTCGCTTCTGCTCTTAAACTTTATTATCTCGTGAAGACGGCGTTGGCAACTATAATTGTGCTTATGTATGCTGTGCTTATTCTCGTGGGATGCAAGAATTTGTTTTCCACCGATATTGACGATAGCAATGTGTGAGTTGATTGGAATAATTAATGCATTCGAAGGCCTGTGTTAATTTTATTCAGACCTAATTGAATTTCCTTTTTGCTAAACAAATATTTATTAAATCGTTTGAAAAAGGCGAAGATTTTAAAATTTTGTTGCCCATCGAGATTTTTGCACTTTGATGCAATTGTCAAAAAGCAGTGATACATTTTTGTTTATAGACAATGCTTTTGGCGAAAACTTTTTTTTTTGCAAAACAATTACAAAATATTCACCTTTTTTGAGCCGGTCTAATACTTACATGTAATGATGCGTTTCTAAATAAATTCTCGAGTGTTTTCATATAACTTTTCAAGTATTTTTTACGTAATTTCCAGTACGGCTATTCCTCTGTCCGCGCAAATGCTCATCTTTTTGGTGGTTTTCCTCGTGATGGTTACGTACCATGGTCGTCTAGTTGAAGTCACTTCGCGTCTAGATTTCCTCTGGAAGCAACAGGCGGAGCGTGAGCTCGGAGACATGATCGAGTCCCGGCACAACAATATGCAGCTACTGAAGAATATTCTTCCGGATCACGTAGCGCATCATTTTCTCACCCAAGAACGACCACCGGAGGTAAAATACTCGTCCATTAAAATACTCGAAAATAATGTTCTGCTTTGTAAATTTATTTATTTAAGTATCACTCTTAGAAAGTTTGTTCAGTATCTGAATTTTTTGTCCGATTCATTGAAAAAATAATATCAAAAATCTCTTATTTCAGGAATTGTATTCGCAATCACGCGACAAAGTAGGAGTAATGTTCGCGAGCGTCCCAAATTTTACAGAATTCTATTCGGAAGACGTCAACAAAGGAATGGAGTGCATACGTCTTCTGAACGAGATAATAGCTGATTTTGATGAATTGCTCGACGAACCGCCTTTTCACTGTATTGAGAAAATCAAGACAGTCGGAGCTACTTACATGGCAGCTTCCGGTCTCAATCCCTGTTCAAACGTAAATTTATAAACATGAATAGAGGAACTTTGAAAAATTTTACTGAATTCTGGTCTGGAAATACAAATGACACTTATTTTGCAGGAACAAATTAAAGACGACAAGGATCATCTCTGCAGATTAGTAGACTACGCAGTGGCGATGAGGCTTCGTCTTGAAGACGTTAATGTTCATTCCTTCAACAACTTTGATCTCAGAGTTGGAATCAGTTGTGGACCTCTTGTCGGCGGAGTTATCGGCGCTCGTAAGCCCGTTTTCGATATATGGGGAAATACCGTCAACGAGGCTTCACGTATGGATTCCACGGGCGTTATGGGAAAAATTCAAGTACCTCGAGATATTGCCAGGGTAATTATCACATATTTAGAAGCCGCTATTTTCGCCTTTTCATTCTCTTTACATTTTATTCTTTGTCCCTGAATTTTGAGGGTTCCGTTACTTTCAATGTATCGCCTTTTTAAAATTCATGCTATGAACAGCATTTAAAAAAATTTCTATATCATATGTAAGAGTTCATATGTATTAACGATGAATTTAAAATCCCAGTCAAGTTGGTCAACTTTTGAGTCAATTTCCGACATAATTAGATGGCCGATATTCGTTAAATTTTGCGATTGGGTGTATCGTGCGAAACTCCTTAAATCTATAAGAAGTTGTGTTGTGAACCACATCTACTGCTACTGATTTCCAGTTTTTGTATCGCAATTTCGTTCGATCTTTGCAGTTTCTTGAAGCGAGGGGTTATCAGACGCAGAAACGTGGCCTCATAGAGGTGAAAGGAAAAGGCACGATGGAAACTTACTTCGTCCTGGGAAGAAGCGACATGACATCGGAGGGCGTTTCGAGACACAGAAGCAACTGCCGAAGTCTCGCCGCGGTCGTTTACGGAGTGGTGCAAGCGAGACGCAAGCAGATGCGAGCAATCAGGCGAACTTAAAAAAGCTCGTAGTCAGTAAACTGCGTTGATTATTCGAGAAATCCTTCGAAATGTGCTGGTCACGACGAGGATCGAAAAAAAGTTATATAGAAATTGAGAAAATGAGTGAATTAAAAAAAATCGTACGGTGCAGGTCGAATCTGTATAACCGTATATTACATTGTTATAGTAAAACACAATATTTGTTAATCCATTGTAATTAATTATTCGGTTGTTGTTGTTGTTTTTTTTCGTTTTTCTTTTTTTCGGAAATGAAGAAATAATAATGAAAAAGACGACGAGAGATTGTTGATAATGAATTAATTAATCAATTAATTAATAAGTAATTATAATAAGGCTACCTACAGTGCTATCGCCTTGCCACAGGACGACACATCTCTATTTACCGAAAAAAGTCTGTACAGGTTTTACAATTATATTATATATACTTCCGATAGGTTCTAATTTACAGGTTTTCTTGTTGATGTTGTTTTTATCTTCGTTAAGGTCTCTCCGGTCTTTCTCGGTCGTTACAATTCATGTAAAAAGTCGTTAAAAGGTCGCCCGCCACGCATACAAGGGATTAGGGATCGCACCGTTACCTCACAAGGATCCTGACACAGGCTTTATGCTCTATTTATGCACTGAGGGATGTACGAATATTCGACATTTTTTCACATTTTTATAAAACGATTTTTTTCAGTTTCGATTTTTCCAAAATCTGAATAGCAACAAAATCTCATTTTTCACAATTCAAACACCACGAAAAATCTAGTTTTTCCAGTTTTTGAATTGATTAAAATTACAATTTTGCTACATTTCAAATTTTACGAAAAGTTCGATTTTCAAAAAGTATGAAAATTTGTAAAATTCACGTAGAAATTGTCGTTGGAATTTTTTATATTTATTTCATTAAATAAGACGTTCTAGAGAAAATTCGAACATCCCGAACAGCTACTAGCAGTGCATAAAAATCAGTCTACACTCAGGCGAACAGAAATCTAGACTTCGAGAAGAAAGAAGCGACATTCAGTACCTCGTAAGGCAAAGGCTTTTTTTTCTTAGATTTTCATATCATTTTTTTTTTCTTTTTTTTTTTAAGGTATAAAGGCACTGTACATGTAAACATATATAATGTATATCGTAGAAGAGCGCTTCAGGGTATACGAATGTGTGTTTCTGTGTGAAAGTGTCTGTGTGAGATTCTACAAATGTTTATTTTTCTTTTCTTTTATCGACTTATCTCGAACAGTAAAAATTTGCCTGTTTAAAAATATTGAATTTCTTTTCTTTCCTCGTCGTTAAGATTCTACATGAGATGCTCTTTATGATACGGAGCGCTTTTCCTTCGATTCTAAATGCATTGCTCAAGACTATTTCTATCTTCATTCGTCCAACGTTCTACGTAAAGACATGCGAATAAACAAAAAGCAAAGCTGACTTGGTAACTCACGGATTAGAACGATTCAATGTTCAATACGATCAGAAGTTCCAGAAAACGCTCCTCAGGTTTTTAGGGTAAAGGTGGGGGGACTCGTGTATCACAATTTGGCAGTGAACGGTTTGTTTTTTTTTTTTTTTACTTTCTCATCACATACGACGTATGCAGAAGGAGAAAGTATTTTTCTTTCACGTTAAAATACAGTTTTACAAGTTCCAAGCTAAACTATGGCTCCGGCTATTTTTTTTCTCAAGCTTTCTCGCATCTTTTCAATTGTTTTTTCCTCATATAGTTATTCACAGTTACACGATGAATTCGAAAATATTTCATTATATTTCCTCGTTCGGAAAGAAAAATAAATTCTTCATATTTGTCTGTATCGTTTCTTTTTTTCTTTTTTTTCTTTTACTATCGTCTCACGATTAAATGGTACGTCGTAATAAACTTAAACTTTCATACAACTGTTTAGCGAAAATATGTTTCGACGCGAAACCCCAACGAATAATTTTCTGTTGAGCTTTAAAGCTGTGAAAGTAGCCCGAAAATTAGTTCGTTGCAGCTTCGGGAATTTGTGGTGACATTCTGCCTGCTTTACTCCTCGTTTCTCTTGTTTTCTTGTTTATCAAAATACAATGATTCCGAAGATATTACTATACGCGTTGGTTCTGAACCGTTCTGTGATTATCCTAAGGTTTATAAATATTTATATGCTTCTTTTTCTTGTAGTTTTATTTGTTGTTGTTGTTGTGTTACTGTCGATTAACTGCATTTTCTCGTCGGTGAAAACGAAAGACAAACCCTCAAGTATATACACAAAAAAAAAATTCATTACATCGTCGTAATAAAACTAACGGGTTTTCTCGCTTTTTTCGACTAATTTTATCCTATAAATACGCGTTCGGGGCAGCAAAATCTGCCTGAGACTTGCGTCAAAATAATGTAATCAAAGTACTGCACTGGGCACAAGTTGAAAAGGTGCCAAATCTTCAAAATCGTATACTGAAAAATATAAACAATGGTCTACAGTTTTCCCTGCTCAACCACACCTTCCAATGTAAAATTCAACTATGCAAATCGTTAGAGCATCTTTTTACAAATAAAATGAGCTATAAAAAAAATCAAAATTATAATAAAAATTTAGAGTCCAGCATATTTTCATTTTATGAAAATTTGAGGGTGGAAAACTTCCATTTAAAAAAAAAGGAATTCGAATCAGATTTTTAATTCAGTCAAATTTTCGTTTTTACTGAATTGTGCCTCGGAAGAAAAAATCTCTTTCCACAAATCGGTCAATTAACATCGATAAATATATTTAAAAAAAAACGATTTTTCTCGATTTAGATTTAATCCGCGCGAAGTACTGTAATTTATTTACGTTCGTCCATTCTTTCACGGCTGGTACGTCGTTCAAATACAATGAAAAAAAAAACTAAAGAAAATTAAAAAATTAAATTTTTCCTAGCGGTATAAACCAGTTCCGTTGGGTTGAGCGAAAAAAGTACATGGCGCCGCTGAATCGTTATTTGGGAAATCAAATTCGCGCTTCGAGCGGCGCAGAAAATCTTCTTTCTCTTCCCGGCCATGAATGTTTTTTAAATCAATCTCTGGCGTCTCTCAATTTCATTCCGATATCTACGTATCATTAATAATTACAATTTATATTAAATATATTTGACACATATATATAAATACATACATATATAAATATATATATATATATTTATATATATATATATAATTTAATAATCATTAATTGAAAAGTCGTCAAGTCAGTTCCGAAATATTGGCAGAATATTTTCTATTTTCTATTCACGTTCTTAGACTACCAATATCGTGCATTGAGATCATTGCGTGCATCGATAAATATCCGTTTTCTCGGACGTTTGAATAAACGATTCTTCCCTATTTCATTTTACAAACGCGTTTATTTATCCGCTCGCGATAATAACGCGATCGGAGATATTATTATTCAAGTGTATCGAAAAAACACAGTCGAGCTGTAGTTTTGAAAAATATGGATTTTCTGTCCTCGTATCCGACTAAAGTTTGATCAAACTATCGAGCTCGCTCTCGTAGCCTGAAAATACTTTATTTGTTCGCGATTAATCGACAATGTACAGGATAGTTTTAGTATATAAATGAAAAAAAAAAACACGTTGAATCGTTTCGGTTATTCCCTTCTTTTTTGTTGTCTACATCAAATCTCTAACTACATTCGAATATACAAGAGCGAACTGTACACGTTATTTTCCGTTTCACGTTGATTATTCTTTTTTCTCTCTTAATTTCAGTATAAAAAATGGATTCACAATCGATTCGATGGAGTCGCGTGAATGGCAGCACGTGGTGTTCGTTTATTTTATTTTTATTTCGTTTTGCCCTTTTGTTTTCTGCGAATAATTCGACAGAAGCTTAGCAAAATCGTCGAGGACTATTCTCTGCGGTGGGAAAGTGCGAGCTACGGGTGACAATAGATTCACGAGCGGTTTTCTTTGAGCAGTTTTATCATTTCCCGCGTCTCTTGATCCTTCACGTATTTATATATACAAATGCTTCGGTAATAAATTAACCTGAGCTAAAATGTTTTATTACCGAGCGTACGATCATCAAATACGCGAACTGGCAGTGAAAGTATGAATGAATCGATGGAATCCATTGCCAGAGCCAGTTGCTCGTACAAAAAAAAAGCGATAAAAAAGAAAAAAAGAAGAAGAAAGATAATCCATCGTTTTGTGCACGCGACTCTCGATGGATCGGCATAATCACGCGTGAATCTTATACCGTTCGGCCACGAAACGGTATATTTAATAGTTTTCTCCTAATCCTCAGTGAGAAGCGATTGCGAGAGATCGAATGCGTGTTGACGATTTTAATATTTCGTACTCGCGTCGCTCTCGTTCGGTCGTTAGTCTCATAAAAGTCTCTCGATCTTTCGGGACCCCCTCAATCGGTGGCATTAGGCTAATTCGTTTGTACAAATCGTGCTAACTAATCACTGCATTCGTCGTCGAATGTTGTGCTGGCATTTTTCTATACAGCTCGCGATTGTGTTTGCGTTTGTTATTCTTTCATTATTATTTTTTTTTTATTAAATTCTTTCGTAAACGTTTATCTTTTTTTTTCGCGATTTCCACTCGTCGAGAGTGTCGCGAACGCTCGGAACGCTCCCGTCGTCTCCCTCGGCGTCTACCCTACTACTACTACGGATTTTATTCTTTAAAGTAGCTCTCAGGTACGTGGATAATGCTTATCGTAAGAAAAATGGATTCTCGTGCACAGATATATCGAAATATTTGGGCTGCTGTTGGTTCGGTTAGGTAGACCTTTTTTCCTCGGTTTTTCACGATTCATTCCTGCAGCGTGCCCAGATAATCGAGGTATCTGTGCTGCATGTAACCTCAGGAGGACTGGCTCGCCGTCTGCGCTGCCAGCGTCGGCGACACCGACGAGTGGAGCGTGAAACCGTCGTAAACGTCCATGAGGTCGTGCATTCTGTACTCCTCGAGACACACGAAACCGTCCAAAGACGGTGCTTGTTTACGCGCACAATCCATGCAATGAACCACGTGTCGCTTCTCCTGCTCCCGGATGAAAAGAATGTTGAATACTTCGATCTGGAATGTGAGAAACGATTGTTAACTAAGAGAATCGAGACCCACTTTGGAATGAGCTGTTTAAAAAATATTCCCTATTTTTTAATTATTTCTTTTAAATCCTCAAAGCTTAAAAAATTGAAGAAAAATCTTGCCTACTTTGGCTATGAGCGAGAAAATTTTTTAGTCAACGGAGTATTTTTCAGAATTTTAAAAAAAATTTTAATTATGGCATAATAAAAAAAAACTGATGCATTTGAGAGTCTAACCAATCAAAAAAAAAACGAGCGAAATCGGAAAATTCGAGAGTCAGACCAAAGGCTATTAATTCGTCAATTTTCGTCAAATTTGAGGGCTATTTATTTAGCAATGATGTTTTTTCAAACATGAATTTACGCTTATAAGTGAAGTTCCTGACGGCAAACGAAGAGAAAAACTTTGACGAAAATCGCTAATTCTGTTTGAAGAGAATTTGTCATTCAAAATAAATATAAAAAATTAATTTTTATTTGGCAAAATTCTTATATGAACCGAAGTTTAAGTTGGACCAAATTGATGATTTAATTTTTTTTTATAACTCACCTCGCACTGGCCGCAGTAGTGAGACGCTTCGTTCTTTCCTCGTCCATGAAACCGTACTTCAACACCTTTATTTTTGACAAACTCGAGTATCAAACAACACTGTCGCATCGTCCTGAGCAAGCAATTCTTGATGAGTTCGAACAAGCGCGGATCTGAGACTTTGATATTTCGTGCTAAATTCCACGATAAATGTACCATCGGTACGATCGACTTGAACGACTGTAATTTGTTCCACTCGTAACGCTCTATCGCCAATTGGTACTGACGAGCCGTTAGTGGCCCAACGTTCCACGCGATGTTATTGCACCAGCCAACCGCTTGCACCCAATGGACGCAACCTGTTAATATAATGACAAAAAATAATAATAAATACCTCCATTATGTTTTTTTTCTAGCTACTACAAAAATGGCTATTAAAAAAAATTCAAGATAAGTATTTGTGATTCCTTTTTTATGTTCTTTAGGGTCGCAGTCACCTAACAAAAGTCATAAAAACAGACATTTTTTAAATGATACTCCGCTTTTAAAAAAAGTTACATTTTAACCTAATTAGGTACATATCAGGCATTATAATTGTCCAATTTTGTAACACGGTCCACAAAAATAGCGGGAAGTCAAAAGAAAATGTTTAACCCTTTTAAATCTAACCTTTATGTGGAACGATTTACGTGTTCAATGTGTTATTTTATCTGTCGAAAAGTGAACTTTGTTGTATATCCTTACAAAATTGCAGAATTATAACGCTATTCATGTATTCAATGAAATTTTGATGTAAAATTTTTGAAAAAAGAAGTATCATTTACAGAATTTTTTTTTAAGACTTATTTTTCAGGTGACTGTGTTACCTTAAAGAGTTTGGAGCGCTCCACACTACACAAAAGGGAGCTAAATTTACTATGTAATTTACACAAACTTTTATGCATCTATTAATGATAATGGATGATAATTCTCATAGTTATGTATGTGTCTTTTACTTGGAAAAAATTTGTAAAGTACCTTTGTAAAAATTAGCATGAACCAGTTAATATTTTTGTAAATCCATTGAAATTAATGTTTTTTAAAGTCAAGGATATCTATTATAATACAGAGTACCATTAATTATAGTCAATTGACGCATAAAACTTTGTATACACGATTTACAAAAATCAGCACTTATTTGACTAGTGTGGAGCGCTTAAACCTCCTCAAAGTGATATTTGTTCCTGTTGAATTTGCAGCAAAAACTTTCGATCCGAAACTCACCGGCATTAACCCAGACGAGATCGCCGGGCCTCTGAAGAAACCTATAAACAGGAATGTTTTCTTCGTAAAGGTCCTCCAGCGATGGCCACCAGCTACCATGAAGATAATTGATATTGTTGCGCTCGCAGAGGGCACAAATTACGCCCCAGTAAGCGTCGGGAACAGCGAACCACTCGCAATCCCCAGGACCGATGTTAATGTTAATGGAGCAGAAATTGTTGTTTTCCTGATGGCCAGGAGTGCGACTGCCGGGCACCTGAACGATATAAGTTGGAAAAAGTTGAACATTAAATTCCACGTACGTCGAAATTCATTACAAAAGAAATTACTAATTTGGCAATCATAAAATATAAGCATTTTAAAAATCGAGAAGTTTAAAAGACCGTCGAAAAGTGCCATGCAAAAAAAATATATAGCACTTTGTCAATCTCGGAAAAATGCTGAATACCGAAAAGCGTTTCGTCATTCCAAGTATAACATGTCCAACATGACGATATAAATTGGAAAAAGGTAAACACAAAATTCCGTGCATGTCGAAGTTCATTACAACAGAAATTAGTAATTTGGCAATCATAAAATATAAGCATTTTAAAAATCGAGAAGTTTAAAAGGCTGTTGAAAAGTGCCATGCAAAAAAAATTTATGTAGCAGTTTGTCAGTCTCGAAAAAATTTTGAATACCAAGAAGCGTTTTGCCATTAGTAGTAATCTTAATTTTTTAAAAAAATATATTGATACAAGAATTTTGGTTGTAAACGCGCTTGACAACGGGCAAATGAATTAAAAACGAAAGCGCCTTTTTAAATCTTCTGCTTATAAAATAGACAGAAAATTGCGAAATTTTCGTAATTACCTTCATATACAATTGTACAGTGTTCATTCCAAGTATGACATGCCCAACATGACTGAGCATATTGCCAGCAGAGACGACTCTAGCGAAGGCGGGTAATTTCATGAGTTCCTGAAGCTGGGCCTTCCATTTTCTCTCATCGGATAGATCAACATTGGTTCCAAATCTGAGCATTTTCGAGCCGGGCCTTCCAGCAAGTCCGTAGGCATTTTTCTTTCGTTTAACAACGCCAGTGCTGTCCTTGGAGTCAGAATCGGATAGATTAGCGGTATGAATACCTTGGGCCTTTTCTCTTTCCTCCTTCAAGCTCTCCTGAAAGCTCGACGCCTGATATTGCGCGTATTTTGCGATAGTCGTGTGACTTCTGTGACTAATACAGCCCCAAACTTTTCTGCTGAGCATAGGATCCCAGTTTTCGTCGCTGGTTTGCTGCATCTGCGTTCTGACCTCGATTCCGTGATCAGGATTCGCCTCGACGAGTGTTTTCGTCGAGAAGAGACCCAGATCAAGTTTGAGGGCAGCCGCGAGACCGCGAATAACGGCGATCGGGTGTTTCAAGCAAAATTCTTGAAGCTGAGGGCTGAAAGCCTCCTTTTTGTTCTCCAAATAGACGCTCGGCGTCGGTGGCAACAGTTGTTCCTTGGTAAGACGTTGAGAAGGAGGTTCAGGAGGCGCAGGAGGCGGCGAACGATCGCTGAGTATCGAGCAATTCCTAACACCCTTGATTCCCTGGCCTTTGCAGGCCTCAACGACGCCTTTCGAGTCCATTTCGATGGAAATTTCCTGATCGCTTTGAGACTCGCACAGACTTTCCAATTTTAGTACAGGTTCAGTGCGCGTTGTCGTTGATTCGATTTTATTAGTGCTAGAAGTAGCCTCGCACTTAACCGTCTCCACGAGCTGCGCCGCCTTGTTTTCGCTCTTATCATAAGAGCAATTTGTCGACGCATCGTCAGCATCGACTCTCTCGACTTTGACTTCCTTGATTTTCTCGGTATTATTGGTGGCGTTGTCCTCGAGATTGGAGGGTGAAAAAGGACCGGAACTGAGATTTCCGTTGTTCATTATCGAGGAATTTTCCTCCTTAACGTCGAGATCTTCGGAGCCAAAGTGCTTGAGAAGATCCTCGGCTAAGGAAGTCGCGATGTCCTTCTGTGAGAGCAGAGCCTGAAGCTCCTGATCGGTAACACCGAGATCCTTGTTGCCTGCTGCACCTTCGGGATAATTGCTCGTTGTCGAGGTTATTTGAGTGTAGCCTTGGGCGCCGTATTGGCTCGATTGATATTGCGTAAATTGGCCGACGGAAGGCGCTCTTTGAGGGTAATTAGGGTCGGCTGCGGATTTGTAAGGCATACCCGGTGTTTGTTGGGTATTTCCGGTTGCCGCTGCGTTGTAGCCAACGTTTGAGTCGGAAAAGCCTGTTTGTAAAGCTACTGTGCCTCCCTGAGGCTGTTGGGGGATTCCGTAGTTCTTTATGACGCCTGGTTGGCCCGGCTGATTGTGGGAATATCCTGCGGGATAACCTGGCTGTCCTGGCCTGAGACCTCGCTGCGCTGCTTGCTGCTGATGTAACCTCGTGTGTTCGTGATGCTGTTGCATCGATCTGTACTGCATCTGTAATTGGGCGAGAAGACCTTGCTGCTGGGGCGTCAAACTTCCGTGATTCTGCTGAAGGAATTGCAACATCTGCAACTGCTGCGGAGAGAGGTAGAAAGGCGGGGGACGCTGAGGAGCGCCGGGCGATATTGGCTCCTCTCCAGGCTGAAAGAAATTTTTTTTTCATTCCAATTTTCATTTTAACAACATTTTTATTTCAACCGAATTTTCATTTGGATCGAATTTTTATTCAAATCCAATTTTCATTTGGTTCGAATTTTCATTCAAATCCAATTTTCATTTAGATCGAATTTTCATTCAAATCCAATTTTTATTTGGATCGAATTTTCATTCAAATCCAATTTTCATTTGAATCAAATTATCGTTCGAATCGAATTATCGTTTGAATCGAATTTTCATTTGAATCGAATTTTCATTTCAACTGCACTTTCATTTCAATAGAATTTCAATTCAAAGGAAATTACGAGAGAGTTACAGGATAAAACTTTGGTTGTGGTATTAACGTAAATTTGGAATAAATATTACCTTAAATCGTTTTGTGTTGAGATTCTGGCCTTGAGCCTGGGGATAAGGAGGTGGAGGTCCTGAGGGTCCGCCTGTGTATTTATATCCCGGTGCACCGGGTGGTTGCTGTTGTTGCTGTTGTTGCTGTTGCCTACTCGACATTTCGGCGCTTATCGGTAGATTCCAAGCCTCTTCTATCGACGGCAATTGCCGTCTCCTTGGGGTAAGCAAAAGTTGCTGATAAAGTAAACACACAGTGGATAGATACACGCCCCGCACATGAGAGAGATCGTGCGTTGTGTTTCGTTGGGGTCCCGCAATTAATTTAAAGTATCAGTGAAAGTTAATTAGCGTAATCGGGTTCACAGTGTTTTGTCTTTCGTTTTATCGAAAACAGGATAAAAAGGTATCCAAAAACTTTGTCAACATTAACAATGTCGATATTATAGTAAAAAAAAACATACCAAGAATTAAAAGGAAATTATTTAAACTTTTTCCACTTATTCAAAAAACTAATATCAATTTGTACTCAAGATAATTGAAGCGAAAAATAAAAAAAAAAGATACGGGTGTATTGAGTTTTTGACAGAGAGAAATTTTAGGAGAAAGAAATGTGGAAAAGAATGGAAAAATGAATGGCTCCACTAAGATGAAAATTATAATTATTCTTAATTTCATGTCTGTATCTTACTTGGCAGCGATCGAAGGCATTGGTGCTTGGCTCAGGTGACTTTGGAGGAAATTTATACGCTGTTGAAGGGACGGGTTCATCGGTGCGTTACCACCGGTCTTAGCGCCTCCTAGTCCAGCCAAAGGGCTGCTACTACTGCTACTTCCGCTGGTACTGCTCGTTGTACTTGCGGAATTCGGTGTATTATTGTTACCTCTATAGGCACAGAAAAGAAACAGAACACCAAAATATTAGTTTAATCTCTAGAATTGGTGAGACGGCGATTTTCGATGACCAGGCAAGCATTTGGTGGCACTTTTAATCAGAAATGGGCACCTTTTGTTGCTATCAAATACGAACGTTTCAAATATTTATCCTACGACCGAATAATCATTATTTTTCAAAAGAATCGTATGTGTTAAAAAGCATTCCTGATTTTTGTAGAAAAAAAATTTTTACAGCAAATGTCGAGTAAATATCCAAATTGTTACAATGACGTCGTTCCTTTCAAATAATCTTGAAGTCAAAAGTGTTTCTTCAGCGGAAACCCGGTTTTTTTTAAGAACTGAAGAGACATTTAAAACTGAAATTGAAAGAACGACTTTTTAGTTTTCATTGCTTATTGAAAACTGGTATTTGTAAAGAATTTTAAAAACTAGAGTTACGCTCATGCACATATAAGTCACTTTTACAAACATGGTGTCCAGTACAAAAATCAGTATCAAACTTAAAGACACATCCAGAACATTGACAGGGAATTGAAGGATAATTCGGAATAGGAAGAATGAACAAAAAATAATCAATTAACAATAAAATTTTCTCGTTTAAAACGCAAGTACGTTAGATATCATTTTATTAGCAAAAATTTTTTCCAAAACATGTATTTTTTAAGGACTGTTAAAAACAGCTATTCTTTTTAAGCCAATCTTTTGAGGATAAAAAATGGAAGGATCAAAGAAAATAATTCAATGGATTTCCAAGACTTGAAAAATTTCCTGGACACCATGATGAATGATAAAAATTACGCAGTCCAGGAATAAATTGAGAAAAGTTACGTTTATCTTTAGTAAATAAAAGACGGCCATATCTGTTTTTTTCAAAGCCTTCAAACGTCCACCTGATCGCGTTGACTTACGGATCTCTGGGGTTAGTTTCTCTAGCAAACTTGTGCGAAGAGAGCGGAAGAACAATATTGAGTGAGAATATATTCTTGCGAGGGAAAGATCGAGAAACTTACGATGGGTTACGAAATGGTATAGATGGACGATATCATGGCGTGTGTTTGATTATTGGGTTGTGACGGCGGATCGTGAGAAATTCGTGACGAAGAACGATGATAGTTAACAGGATTGCTGGGACGTCGAGAAGGGGAACATTTCTTGGGAGTGCTTTTTATCTACACGCAGAGCTCTCTTGGGTTTATTAAAATGCTTAAAAAGTTGAGGAGACGAAGAAGGTCCGTTTACGGGGCTTTTCATTACCTGGAGGCGTTGACGTAACAGGCAAGCGCGTCCTTCGGCTGGCTAACACTCTCGTACAGTATTCCAAGGTTCGTCCAAGCTGCTGAATGCGATTTATCCAGTTGCACCGCGCATATGTAAGCTTGCAGAGCGTCCATAGGCTGATTTTGCTGCTGATACAAGACTCCTATGCTGCACCACGTGTCGGCATTGCCCTCCGATTTTTCAACGGAGTTTCTGTCATTCAGAGTTGTAAGTCTCCATTAATTCATGGGATACAGCTTACGGTACAACTTTTTTTTTGTAATTATGGTTTCGTAATTATGATTTGTAGTGATTATAAAATAGAGTGTATACTTTTGGGTGGGGATCACAATAGCGAATGATCAAAATAAAAGCTGAATGCAGAATGGCCATCATTATGAAATTTGCTATTTTGACCTTAATCTTAGTAAAATGCAATCAAAAAGGCTAAAATAGCGGATTTCATAATTTTTGAAATTTATTTCCTATAAAAAAATCGAATGAAAAAAGAAACGAAGACAAAAATCCGAGCACACATTTCTACTAGATTATTATTCTTGGTGATTTAAGGATTTGAGTATCTTGATATGAAAACGTCAGAATTTTCATTCGAGATGAATATAAACATGTGACGTGAGTCAAAAAATAATGGTTGACAGTTAATATCTTCCAAGCGAAATTTAATGAGAACGACGGTTATTTGTCTTCGAATTTAGATATCAATTACCTATACGCGATGAAGGCATCGTGAACCTTTCCGGAAGCGGCCAGACACCGACCCAAAAGATAAAGACTCTGTCCACTCTTCGGTTCGGCTTCGATAGACCGTTGTAGGCAGTGTATTGCTATCACTTGTTTCTGTTGCCTTGTCACACCAAGAATACCACAATCAACAACATGGTACATCCATCCTGCAACAATAAATTTAAATCCATGAAGAACCGCGCAAAAACATCATTTTCAAAAAAGGTACTGACATTATTTAATGCACTAGAAAAAATAATTTCGCAGCACGCCACCAAATTTTTGGGAATACTAATATCGTATTCTTTCAATTATATTCTCCAAATCATTGTCTAGAAACACGTGTCAGTCTTACACGTGTCACAATGTCAACCGCTCCTAAAAAATTAATCCGTAGCACATTTTCACAATTTTGGGAATAAACGAATAAAATTATTTGACATTATTTGATTTCTGTTCAACTATATTTTGCTGTATTGAATCATTCAATTGCAAGACCATTTACTTTCTTACAATAACATTTTCCAACTAATTGTCTCGTGATTAATGAAAAGTCTTTCAATCGCTCCCAAAAATTTAATCCGTAGCAGAGTTTTACAATTTTGTAAATAAACGAAAAAAATTTGATTAACTCAACGATATGCACGGATATTTGATGTCTGTTTAACGCTATTTTGCAAACTATTGTCTTGTTAATAAAAAAAGAGTCTCACGCTGCTTCTCTTCCGCATGGAGCGCGCGCAACAGTCTGAAGAAAACCGGTAAACCGTTTCGCGGAGGAAGAACGCGTTTTCACGAGAGAACAGAAGAGCCTAAGGGCAACAGCAGCAGCAGAAGGAAAGACGAGCCAGCAAAGAACTAACTGCTAGCTTCTCCGATCGGTGACTAGACGAGCAAGAGCGAGAGTACGACTGAATAGATTTTGCAGGTATAGAGAAGAGAGGAAGACTAGGGTTGCCCAGTGTTGCCCCACTACGTAGTATCTGCATCTCGCTTTTGCTATCGTAACCCTCGTTCTTTCTCTCGCAGTCTCGAATTACAACCCCCTTGTAAACATAGGCGTAGAAAAAAGGCTCCCTAGGATTTTCTTTGCTGCAAAACGGGACTCAAAGTCCTCGAAACCTGCCTCTGTGTATGTTGGCTCACTGGGCAATTGAATCAATAAAATTCAACGAGAGAAATAAAAGTAAGAGCTCTGTAAAATAATCGGAAAAATAAATAGTGGGTTGTTGAAAAATCCTAAGTTCTGAAATGATTTTTGGAAGGTAAAAGCCTTCGTAAAAGTGAGTGGACGCTCTAACGAACACTTGATACCTGGTGCAGTGCGTTTCGTGGCAGTGGTGGTGGCTTTATGAATCGAAATAGCCGTGTAGCCTCTGGAACACCTGGCCCAAAGCGTCACGTACGCCACGTTCTAGTTACCTGTAGGATTTTCAACCTTAAGCGATTGTGGCTCTGAATATTCGCCTCATAAAATTGTGGGACATGAGCTTAAAGAGCGATAGTGCACAGTAATATTTGACAATTTTTTTTGAAGTACTTGGAGCGAAGTCTCAGTGATTACAGTGAGAATTGGAGTTTTTTTTTACCAACAATTTTTGTAACGTGCTTAATTTTCATACCTGGATTTTCTTGCGGTGCGAATTAACCGAAGTAAAGTCTCATAGCATTTCGACGAGATTATGCAACAAAATTTTAGGACCTTTGGAAATGCAGTTGTATTTCAAACCCTCAGAAATGAACCCAGGGGAAATTATCATTCGTAACGACTTATTGCTTTGATTCAAGATTGAAAATAAAAACTACGAAATATTTCGCGACTATTAAAATCGTATAGTCATTTTATACCGAATGATCTCAGTATCGTCACTGTTCAATGAAATTCCACCAAAATCGAAACAATGATTTTTACTAAAATCATATTTACGATAATTTGGAGCTACCAAATTATCAGGTTATTAATAAATTTGTGTTTAAAAAAAAGTTTATCCTCAATTCTGTCAAAATCTCTGAATGGGCTTCATTTTTTATTTTCTCCAAAACCTAAAACTGCACAAAATAATTGTCAAATGATTTAGAAAAATTGAAATTTCCCACACATATGAATTATTCCTACTCTTAAGTACTCTGAATAATATTTGATTGGGGAATTGGCCATGAAATGACGCGTAACTTTATCAACGAGTTGAAAATTCCATTCACGTTGCAGCAATTGTGTTATTCGAGTGACAGTAAAATCGATACTGTACGAGAAACGTAAGAGTTGGAATTTCGCTAAACAATGGTTGGTGGTTGGTAGAAAATTATTTTGGTGCGCATGGGATTGATATAACCGAGTGGAGAAGCTGTGGCGAGTGCCTCCTACGTTTTGTTATAGAATGCCAGACACAGCGGCTGCTGGCGCTGTTGCTCCATTCATCCAACTTCCATTCTCTCTCATTTGTACGTCTGTACAGTCTCTCTCGGCTAAAAGACGAGCACCGCGAGTGAAAAAGAAAAAGAGAGAGAGAGAGCGAGAGAGACTCGACTTCTCTTGTTATATATCTCGGGTATTTTCCGCATCGTAAATGGGTCAGGTCGAGGTGAATGGATCTCCGACGCTGTCGTCATCTTACTCGTCGTTCCAGCTCACCGGGGAGTCTCGATGCAGCGAAATAATACACGTTTATCAACAATATCTCGCGCATCGCCATCATCTCAGCGAAAGGACGATTGGAAGGACGCCGGGAAGGCAAAGAACTCTTTTCTCATTTCAAGTCCTCAGAATTCGGCTCCAGAAAGCAATTTACTAGTTTTTCTCGCCGTAAAATCTAATTAAAAGCGTTCCGCTCGGTACAGTCTGTCAAAATTTCAGCTAGACAACGAATATTCAACAAACTATTTTTTAAATTCAATTTTGAAAGACATTATTCAGAGTAACAAAAGGGTCTCAAAAATGTCCCAATGATGAATCCAGAAAAAGGACATTTGTATCATTGGCAAATCATTTTCTTTAGTCCACTGAATCTTTATAAGCTTGTTCTTGATTTTTTTTAAATGACCAATGTATTTGCAATATATTATTTCGAATATCACAAAATATAAAACTCGATAGAAAACGAAATAACTTTGATGAGAATCTTGTTTCCAAATTGGCCACCGAAATTTCCTCAGATTCTGAAGCGTATTTAGGTTGACTGTACCTTTGGAGGGTTCTTAATCGTCGATTCGTAACGAAACTATGAGGCTGGGTGAGATAAAAAGAGGCTGAAAAAATAGTAGGAGCGGCGGATGCGAGCGTGAAACTTGATTATGCACGACTGAGGTGCATTCGGACGAGCGCACACACGGGGCTTAAGCTAGATGCAGTGGTGATGCACGGGGATAGGCTAGTTTCTGAGCTGTGCTGTGCTGAACGAGACGACGAGGGGAAGGACGATTAGAGGAAGGAGAGAGGAGGAAGAGAGAGCAGCGGTGCGTCGGTGTGGGCTTTGCCATCTGCCAGACCAAGCACAGACACATAGAAAGGGAAAAAGAGGACGACAACGAGGGAGCGGGTGGACAGAGATCGTTCCCACAATCTCGTCGCTCGTTCCTCCTTCTCTCTCTCTTCCTTCTATCTCGTATTCTCTCGCTCTCCTTCGTCTCATCCCCTGGCCAACCAACGCTGCGAGCCAACGGCAGCGCCGACGAGACCAACCACCCCCTACCCAGAATAAATCAATACACGTGTCTGCTACTCTCACTCCGAACCCGCTGAACCCTAAACCAAATCCTAGTGAGAAGCTCGCAGAGTCGACTCGAGGATTTTGGCATTTGCTTGACGATCGCCTGTAACGGTAGATGTTTTTATTATTATTGTAATATTATCATCGGTAGGATAATATAAAAAAATAATCACTTGAGATTGACTGCACTTGACGTTTTAATGAATTTTTTGGGAATTTTTAAGAATATCTTTTTTTTTTTTAATTGTGGACTAAGAATTTAAAAAATTGTTTGTTGGAATTAGAGTGTATTATTTACAGGGAAAGTAGGATATTTAAGTGAACGGAATGGGGTATGATATTTTTTAAATTGTACAATTTATTACAGGTTAAAATTGTCTTGAAACTTGCGATCCTTCTTTGCAAAATATTTTGTGGTAAGTCAAGGGCATCACAGAAAAAATTGAAAAATGTATTTTTTTAAAGCTTTTGCATGGTTATCGATGGAGAATTGTCTGTGGATTAATGAATTTAAGTGTTTATAGAATCCTGAGTGAGATTCAATGAGTATGTTCAAGAAAAGGAAAATACTTTACCTAATTGTCGACAAATATCGGCCTTGAGATGAGAAGGTAGCGCTTTTTCCTTGAGCAGTGCCTCGTAGTGTTCCTTGGCGAGTTTGTATTTTCCTTGCACCTCGTACAGGTGCGCCACGTGGAACTTGACTGTGAACACGTGAAGGGATCGAGCGGTTAGTCGAGCGAGCGTGACTCTCGTAAATCAGAAAAGATCGAGATGATTGCCGGTTGTGTAGTAACCGATGATGGTTCATTATCGTAGTATATATTTACTATTACACTGTAAACGTACTTGTAATAGCGTATGTAGCTGTAGGCGTGGTGTAAGTAAAAAGGAAGATAAAAAAACAAGTAAAAATAAAGATAAAACCGGTAAGAAATAGAAGATAATCTCTGCCAGGTGATCGACATTCGCTCGAGGAGTTCGTGACTGGAATGGCAAATATTTCAAGCTTCCCTCAACCTCATGTTGAACCGAATTGAAAGAGGACGCGGAAGTCGCTAATTTCGATGACTCGGCTAACTTCCGGGTAAAATGTGATGACTTTGCCGCAGAAACGATGACTCCTCGCTTGGATTACTCAGTCGAGAATATGACTGACTCTGTGAATTTTGCCTCGGGATCATCTGGTCGACAGATACAGTAATTGGAGAGCGATATAGTCATCATTGCACTGTCCCTCGGGTGTGTATGATCCGCTGATTGAAATTTTAACCCGACGAGCGGAAAATCCACAGAGAGAAGTCATGAATCATTGAAAGAGGATCCTGAAGAGGGATTACCCGATTACTGGGTATATACTGGATATCAAGTGACAATTGGCAGATGATTCTTGGTCTTAAAGTTGTTTTAACATTGATTGCCTATAATTCTTAATTGTTTTGTAATTCTCTTACAATTTTCTTATTTTTAAGTTCAAGTATTTTTGAAAAAAAAAGAAGTGACGGATTTGCCAACGTAGCGAAATTACGTGGGAAGGAAAATAATTTATCCTCCAAAGAAATTACAATTTCTGGAAGTATCGAGGAATTGCAAATTTTGTAAATGCATTAGTATGCAAAAATTGGTTGTTTCTGTTGTCGTGGCTCATTTTAAAAAAGAACGTGGAAGCAAAGTGAAATAACGAAACGTTCTGAGAATGTAACTTTGCCGGGAGGCAGCACGTCAGGATAATTCCATTGATCGAGGCTTATTCTGAAATCATACACAGCCTGCGAGGCAAGTATTCAGTATGATTATTGGCATTACATGTTTCCCTTGGTAGACGCGCGCACAAGTATCATAGCCACCGATATATATTCCACCTGGGTAATATCATAACGGGTCATCGGCGTTCCACGAGTCGCGGGCCGAAGGACGCGAGGGGAACGTCTCTTCTTCGTAGAAGTCGCGATTACACGCGCCTCGGGAGTCTCCCGACTCGAAGCGGCAGTCGCGCGCCATGAATTACCGTCATTACATCAACGGATCTCAACGAACCTACACTTGGAGACTCGACTATCTTATTATTCTTAACATTACCAAAGACCGGCAAACACACATTCAATTTCCTTTTTGTGAGCTGTTCGAGCATATATTCGTTACTTTTAACAACGAAAACATGATTGACGAAAAAGACCAGCTCTAAATCATTTTTATTCCTCATAGAGAAAAATTCAAGAATTTTGGCCTTCACTTTCGTTCTGAAGTCACGAATTTCAATACATGAAATAAGTGTTTCAAATATTTTTGCTATAATTTGTCGAAAAATGGGATTGTCATTTATGAAGCTGATTGGAAATAACCCTGAGTCTTGCATCCGATTTGGTAGTTAACTGAACTTGTTGATAATAAAAAGATAAGCTTTAAATAATTTCTCTTCGTCTGTGAGAGAACTTCAAGAATTTCGGCCTTTAATTTCGTTCTGAAGTCACATATTTCACGACATGGAATAAAAGTTGCAAATATTTTTGCTATAATTTTTTGAGAAATGTGATTTTCATTTATGAAGCTGAATAAAAGGAACCACTAAGTCTTGCATTCGATTTACCAGTCAACTGAACTAATTGTCAAAAACTTTACGAGAGACTAATTACAGTTATAATAAAATATTGGCAATAAGTTCGAAATGTTACAATAAAATATCGTTGAATGAATTTGCAACGTGTGAGATCGATAGAAAATTGGTTGTTTGACAGTGAATGCCTTATACACAAGTTTGTCAGTCTCATTTCGTCCGCACCCACGACACTCGAAATTTCTGACGACATTCCACTTTTCACAGTTTGTCCAGAAATGACAAAAGCCGAAATTCTATACACGTTGTCCGACTTTGCTATTCAAAGTACAATTCGGAATTGTTTCCCTTTTTTCTTTAACGAGAATTACAGAAAAAGGCAGAAACGATGACTATAGCTTATAGTTCATAGTACGAAGAGGATGAATAAGAAAAGAGCTTGAAGAGGTCTTTGAACTCATGTAAATGTTTTTTTAATGTTCTGAGGTTCTTCGCTGATTATGCAAATAACGGAGTTGACATTTAGTCGCTTTTTTTTCTGCTGTGAAGTCAGTCGCTTTTACTTGTTTTCGTGAAGTACAGTTTAAATCTCCAACTTAGTCATTGTCGTTAAGTAACGTGTCACGTCTCGTTACATAAATATCTTGATTTTCTTCGAGCCACGTAACGCGTTCGTCCGTATCTTCAGAATCTGGCACACGTTTAGAGAGACACTCGCTTCTATTCGGTGTCGACGGCCCACGACACTCTGTCGCCTCTCGATCCTCTACTGGGTAGACTACTAGAAAAGTGGGTCAAGTTCAATGAGGAAAGTGATATTTCAGGATAGATGCAGCGTCTCACGCGTATTATTTTCGGTGCCAACAAATATTTGTTCGTCATAACGTTTTTGCATTTACTAAATCCGATACAAAGATGATTCGCTATTGAAAAATTAAAAAAAATGTTATGTCTATTATGATTCTCAACTGGAATAGTGAAAATGCAATATTTTGAAAAATCCAGATTTTTTTCTTCCACGAAACTTACGTAATTTTTAAAATATATAATCATAACAAATATTCTACGTTGAATACAACGAAAGGTTTAATGTTGATTTTATGTTTTGGAGGTTCTCTACAGTCATTGGTTAAAAAAAATCAATGTCTCCCAATTCGAATCTGACAAACTTCGACCTGTGTAGATCAGATTTTTAAGCGTACACTGAGAAAAAAATTTACTGAAGTTTAATGTACATGTACTGAAAAGTTTTATTTATAAACTGGTGTACAAAATTTACTGTACATGCGATGTCAGATTAATTTTTCGTACAGTAATTTTAATAATTCGCTTGAACTGAACTGTAAAATTACTCTGGTTTTTTAATTTACTCTGCTTTCACCTTAATTTTAGATCACAATTGGACGTTGAATGAAATTGACGAGTTTACGGATGAAAATTTACTATTTTTTCTGACAGTGTATTTATCTAACCGCTGACAGTAAAATCCATGTAAGAGTGTCAAATACTTACTTTCTAATTTTGAGAAAGAAGCCGGTGTGCTCGCGTCAATAAGAGCGAGTGTCAGGTGCTTGAGTGCAGCATCGAAGTCAGCATGGACCTTGAGCATGAGCCCAAGGCGAAGGTGAACCTCGCAGGCGCGAGGAAATCCCGGCTCCACCCATAACACCTGCTGAAAAGCTTTCACAGCCCTGAAATCATACAAAAGACATGATAAATTAATAAACATATTCAATACTTCCGTAATTTTTTTTTTACGACCCCATTTCTCCTTCTTTATATTATAGTTATAATATCGTCTACAAAACAGCAAACTAACGACAATGTTGTTATAGTTCAAGAGTTTATTAAAACTATAATTTCCAGTCGTGAAAGTTCCCTAATATCAGAACGCAAACGCATTGCAAAATATTTTTTAAATTACTGTATCCAACTTAACTGCCACATTATTTAAATAATAAAAATTTTGTAGCTGCACTATCATAAACTAACAATCGGTATTAAATCTGACGAAAACCTATTCGTTCCATTTTTAAGTCACGTTGACTTTTTTTTTAAATATCTTGACGCATTATTAAATTTTCATTACTGGCTTGAAATTTGGAGCAAACATAAGTTTTTATTAAACAAGGTGTAGATTTAAATCTGGCGCGAATTCATGAGATTTATTCGCCGCCAGATTATATTCTACACTTAAATGTGTTTTGATTGATTTGATTAAACAGAACTGGGTACATAGTGAAAAGAGGAATATTACAGTGTAGTTGTGAGATTAATTGTATTTGCGAAGGCGAAAAGGAAGATAAAAAATAAATTTAAAGTCATAGCGGTTTGGCGGTTGAAATTCTTGTCGCACAATTTGGATCGTGGGAAGTTCCGGTTTGTAATACCTCCAGACGACGTGGTCACTATTATTCCTCACTCGTTTTTCCCCGGGACAATGTTGAAAAATAAAAAAGGAAACGTAGAGAATGGAAAGTGGACAGAGGGCGTGCGGTGGCTCTTATGGCTCTTACCGCCGGGCCGGAAATGGCCTCTGTGCGTACCATCGAGTCACGCACACACGTTGTCGAAGCCGCCATCAGTGCAAGTTCGCCACTCTGGTGAGAGAAGCGGCGCAGAGGAAGAGATTAAATTGACTACTGCGAGGAAATGCCCGACTGTATAACAATGTGCACCTCGGAGTGGTCCTCGGCCTCGTTGCAACAGCACGACACGCAACACGCTCTGGTAATAATAGTTGTGCCACTGTAGTGCAATTTCCTAACGTTACTAAGTTGCTCAAGCTATTTTCACCGTACTTTTCTGTTCTTCGTTTAGAGGCAAAGTTTTATTTTATTTTTCCATTTATCTCTGCGCAGGAAGACAGTTTTTCTATTTTAGTTTACTTTTTTAGAGACAAAAGATATGAATCCAATTTTTTTTTTTTTAAATTAAAAAGGTGTTTTAAGTTTTTTTGAGTGGGCATGAGAATTTGTTTATTTTCTGAGGTACGACGGACTTCATTCGTTGGATTTTATTAAAGATAATTTTCGTGGAAATTAATACATATTTAAGTCAACTGAGGTTGAAAAGCAATACGTTTTATACCGTTTTTTTCTTTGCTTCGTTGAGAGGCAAACTTTTTTAAAAAATTTATCTTGAAAAAATTGAAACAGTTTTCCTATTTTATTTTAGTTTTTACGAGAAAAAAGGTATGAGCCCAATTTTTGGAAAGGTAAAAAATATTTTGGAATTTTTCTTGGGTGGATAAAAAAAATTGTCTATTTACTGGGATAAGACGGATCTCATTCGGTAGATTTTGTTACCGTAATTTGTGCAAAATTGAATGCATACGTGAGTGAAATGAGGTTGAAAACACCAAAAAAGCTGTGTATTACTAACGAAAAATAATTCGTTAGATGAAAAATCATTTATTTATCCATAAAATAAAAATAAGGCGCTTGAAGTATAAAAATTAAAGGGACAGAATCGACCATTATTTTTCTCCTGCTTTGCTATTTCATTTCAGAGTCTGAAAAATAATTTTACTTCCTCTGTAAAATAAATCCGCAGCTAAACACCAAAAATTAGCGATTTAAACTTTGCATACCCAGTGAAATTGTGCAACTCCACGGCCATGGATTAAAAATACATAGAAGGTAAAGACGCAAACCCGGAAGTATTGTGCAATGATCGAACCACGACCTCGAAAAAGAGTCTGCGTGCATTTAAGAGAGTTCAGCTTGGACTGTTATTTGTATTATTATTGTTATTATTATTACGAAATAGAAGCTAACGTCACTAGGCCAAAGTGGGGGTGGCACGTAGAGCAGTGTGCAGCGGTTTTAGCCATTGGAAGCGAAGGGAGAGGCTCGGCTTTGACTCGAGCGATAAGCGAGCGTAGCCTTGAGGATGAGGACGCTGGATATAATGGTACAAGCAAATGCTTTGCACGCGACAAATGTTCACACATTTCCAACCGTCTCCTGTCGTCAGCTGATGTTATCACTGCTTTGTAATGTCTTTTACGTGCTGTTAAGGAGGTTCAAACATTTCACAGTAATAAAATTAAGCTCTTCTTTCTTTAACTTGGTACAACAAAATTAAAGGGTTCAATTTATTGCCTTCAAGAATAATTAGCATACTTTCTAGGCATAGAAAAATATTCATTGTCGTCCTGTTAGAAAAAATTGTGCTGTTTCCAGTAAATTAAATAATTGATGTAAGTATGTCAATTATTCAATGCTTTATTGCTTGTATTTTTTTGGGCCTTTAGATCTACTTTTCTCCAGATCGGATACATCTTTTATTTAATATTTTCTTTTTTAATTACTATTACTTAACACTTTTCCTTTTGCCACTACTTTCTCAAATTTTTAAATATAATTTCATTACACATCGAAAGTCGATTATATCGTAACACCGAAGCAGAAATGAAATTACGTAAAATAAATAAATTTGCATTATGTAAAATAACGAATGCACATTTTATGTTTACCTATAAGAAGAGACAAACGAAAGGAAAAGAACGTTGTTCCTAGTAAAAAAAAAATGACTCAGCAAATATTAATCCCAACACGAAGGCTTAGACCGAAAACTTCGAACGTTGTTGATGTCTACGTTGTAGAGGAGAGATGAAAATAATAATCCGATATCCCGTTTCTCTTGTCTATAAATAGATATCGATAGAAAAACGGCGACGAACGCCCCTCGCGTGTCGATGCACTTTGAGCCTCGACACTTCCGGTTGGCGCCTTTCGTAAGCGTTCCGCTAACCTCAAAACAACAATATTTAGTTCTCTCCACAAAAAACAGAATGCCCAGTCAGTGGACGGGTCAATAACCACGATTCAGCTACATATTGGCGTTTATTATTTCAGAACATTGTTCTCGCGAGTTATAATCGTTTCGCAAGCTATTGAAAGAGTCACTGACATTCGGTGAAGCACAAATACCGAAGAAACACACTAGTAGAGTGACTCACTCATTCTATCCTCGTTCTTGGTTCTCTCGGTGGCAGGACGTGAAGTGGAGAAGCCCGAAAGGAAGCTGAAGAGACTGAGGGAATCAACGAATGAATGGAAGGTCTTTCTCTCTCGTTTCATGAATGAATATTTACTACAGACTTACGCCACGCCCGTCGGACTCGACCACACGTTTTTTATCGTCACTTCCTCAACATCTTCGGCGAGACGTTACTCAACTTTTTTTATTATTTCGCCCACAGGATTTTTGGCCTTTTATGGTAGATGTTCAAAAATTGTACGCGGATATTCTCCTGTTATTATATTAATTATTCGCAATGTTATTTAAATATCGAACGGCTTATTTGTTCTTGAATAACGTTGAGGCGTGAAAAAGTATAGATTTTTTTGTGGATGGCGCACATATAGCGCGTGAAATTTGAAAAAAAAATCTTCGATAAAAGAATTTGCTATTTCCGATGGAATTTTCGTTCGTTGAAAGGGAAACAATTGCGTACATAATATGTTCCTTTGTAGTACTGTCCACGTTTTTGTGCCTTCTTATAGAGAAAGATGTGTTATCATGAAAGAAAATATTTCCAGATGTTTTTGTCGAAAAATTCTGATTGGTCAGAAATGACGGGAAAAGTGGGTGAAAAAATTCGTATAACTGAAACTTGTGAGATTTTCGAACGAGTCAGGTCAAATTTTAACTTGTAAAGTAGTGGCTAATTTTGAGGTGGTATAAATTTCAGTTGGTATAAATTGCATAGCGCATTTAATTTTTATAAGAATTATACATTGTCTTTAAATTACGTAAAAGCTCTAGCTCGAATGAATTTTTATCTGTCGGGCTGAAACGTAGTTTTGAAATTGAACAAAGCGATGGGATTTTTAGTACCGAATTTGAACCAAATCGGTAAAGCGCTTCCCTTTTTATGACATTTTGAAATATTAAGAAAAAATAATAATTTTGCAATTCAGGTAAAATTTCAGCAAATTGACTGAAATTTTTTACACAGGAAAAAAAAACATTCAACTCGGCTACGTACCAAATTTGTCGATGTTAACGATAATCGCCAAATTTCGCGGTTCAGATTTTACATGATATTGAATTTTTCCAAAAAAGTATCGTTTTCAACAATTTGTTACCAGCTTTAATTTCTTCATGACTCAACTTTCTGTGAATTCAAGACTGCTGAATGTATTTATGCAAAGTAGAACTTTGCACATTGTTTCGTCAATAACTGTCATCTGTCAAAAAGCTTCCTTTTTGGGAAAGCCAAACCTTAAAATAAATAAACGTCTCCATAAAGGCGACTTTGCGAAAAATAAAATCCAATAAGAAATGAGCAAAGTTCTACTTTGCGTCCACATTTTTTTTCCATCCAAAATATGAAAATTTGCAGAAAGCGTGACATCTGAAATTGGGCTTATTTGCTCGCCTGATCAAAGTCACGTGTTGCGGAAATGAAGTAAATCGGTAGCGCCACGACGAACGACTTGGCAAGCTTCCGGTTAGCAGCCCTTCGACGACGGAACGGCACTTTACACATGTACATACGGTAGGAATATACCTGCGTACACACAATTGCATTAAAATTCACCCCTTTAAGGTTGTGCATGTACACACAAGTGCCACAAGTAACTCGCTTTAGCGCCTCGTAAATTAATTAACACGAGCATGACCCATTAACGAGAAAACGTTTTGCCGTTAGTCGCTCACCGCGAGGGGAGAGAAGTTACGCTACGAGTTGTGTGATAGACTTCAGAGCAAAGGGAAAGAGAGGAGAGGAGATAAGGTGGCGAAACAAAGTCACCTTCGCAAGGTGGCTACTCCTTCAGCAACTAAGTCATCCAAGCCTGACCGTATGTGCGTGTTTTGACCTTTCGGGAAGAGGCCCTTTTGCCGGACCAGCGACCACCCAACTTTCTTCCTACTTTTCTAACCCCTTCATCACGATTGTCCCTTAACACGCCAAGCATTATATTCGATCTGATTATTACGTGCGATGATTTATGATTTACTACGTGGTGATTGAATAAAGTTACTTCGAGCATTATGCCATTTTCCGCCAGATTTATTGTGAATTATTTTTGGTACTTGAATTATTTCTCGGTGCTTCAAACATTGCGTTTTTGTTTTGATGGTAAGTGAGATGCGACATAAAAAATGGCGAAATTGAATTTCAGACAAGAATTTTTTTTAAAGAAATATACATATTTTTCGGTAATTAAAAAATTCTTCTCAGTTTCTGTTAATTGAATTTTATTTTTAGTTAGTTAAACGTTTTCTGAATATCTTTTGGCGAGAATAATATTTTTTAAAATTATAACCAAAGGATTAAAAAATGGTGCTATAAAAATCATTTTTTTTTGTAAACAGCACAACTTAAGTACGTTTAATTTTTTTGACTAGAAATTGAATACTATAATCATTATACGTTACGATACAATTTTATTTCACAAGTGGGAGAAGTCCGATTTCTCACACGCGTCGTTTAGCGTGCGAGAAACCTTTCCTTAGCTCGTTTCATCGCAATACGTCAGAAATTTTTATCACACTCGTATCGTAATATCTGAACTTGTAGATTCGTGAGTAAGAGAACTTTTCGGCTCTTTCTATGTCTTTGACGTTCTAACCTTTAACAATGCATTCAATACGTTTTCTTGTTAACTTTTCATAATAATTGCATTTTGCGCGTCGTAAATGTGTGTAAAATGGAATTTACGTAAGATTTTTTTGAGATCATCTAACTAGTATCGATTGCTTTTCTTATTTAGATTGATTGTGATCTAAAAAATAGTATTAGCCATTTATTATCCCAGTCAACGTATTTACGCCACATCGAATGAAAAGAGCTGTTAATGGGGTTCGCAATGGCCTAATTACGTCGAAAAAAAGATAACGCATTACCCGAGAGCGAGTAAAAGTGCAGAGTGACGAAGAGCGTCTGTCATCATTACGAGATCGCTGTCCGAGTAGGAAGGCACGTGGGCGAGAGCTCTGTAAGCGTGCAGTGTTGCATGTGGGTCAGTGGGAAATGGTTTCGTTTCTGTTAGCCACGAACTCGTGTCTCTCTCCGCATTGCGCGTGCTACGTCATCGTTTCAGTGATCGTTTCGCTTTCCCGCGTTCCTCGTAGTCAAGAGACTATCGCGCGCACAGTGTGCGACGTGTAGAAAAGACAATGCACTACGTAACTGTGACGTGGGCGTCCGGGGGATTCTCTTGTCTTCTATATTCGATCGTTCCTCGCCGTCGGATATATTTAGAACCCGGAAGTTCCAGCGCGCGCCACAATACACGTTTATTCCACGAGCTGAAGTAATATATAGCTGTAATACACGTGCAGCTTCGATGCTGCAGAGAGAAATATCTTTTCTGGAGGTACGGACGCGGATATAAATTTTCTAAGCCATATTTTATGCCTCCAGCGCCCTCTTCCTGTTCAGTACAAGCGGCCGGTTCCAGAAGTAAAATTATGAGAGTATTTGTGTGGTAAAAATTACTTTGACTGTTATCTACAAAAAGGCATGAGAAAAAAAATTCTTTAAATACACTTGGTTGAAAAAATTCCACAATTGAACCTTATTGAGGGTATAAATCTGGGTTCTTATTGTGGGGGAAGTCAAAAGTAAAAATTTTCACGCGTAGTTTTCAGACCAAACTCGTAAACCGGTTTAGAGAAGAGAAAAGTTTATTTATTTATTTGATTATTTATTTACTTTACAGTGGATGGGACAAGCCCTTGAAAATGAAATAAAATGATGACGTATAATCGTCATATTGACGTTAGTTCGCCTTCATTACAAAAAAAATAATGTATCAATAATTAAAACATCATCAGCTGATTTATAGAATTCTCAACTCTGCGCAATTCGACAAGATTTTGAGGAAAGCTTAAGATACATTTAGGGGTTATATGCTTGGCAGAGGGACATTTTTTTTTTGGAGGTACGGATGGGGATATAAATTTTCTAAGCCATATTTTATGCCTTAGAAATATTTGAAGGGACAAAAATAAATAGATTCCAAATGTTTGATTTTCCTATACAGGAAGATCGATAACAACGGAATCTCCGGCATCGTGCGACTCAGACCCGAGTTACGATTTGCCAAACTTCCATCAAAACATTAAAGGCGGTCATCGTCGAAGCATCATAACATCTATTCAACATATTTTATGTCTCCAGCGCCCTCTTCCTGTTTAGTACAAGCGGCCAGTTCCAGAAGTAAAATTATGAGAGTATTTGTGTGGTAAAAATTACTTTGACTGTTATCTACAAAAAGGCATGAGAAAAAAAATTCTTTAAATACACTTGGTTGAAAAAATTCCATAATTGAACCTTATTGAGGGTATAAACAAGGGTTCTTATTGTGGGGGAGGTCAAAAGTAAAAAATTTCACTCGTAGTTTTCAGACCAAACTCGTAAACCGGTTTAGAGAAGAGAAAAGTTTATTTATTTATTTGATTATTTATTTACTTTACAGTGGATGGGACAAGCCCTTGAAAATGAAATAAAATGATGACGTATTATCGTCATATTGCCGTTAGTTCGCCTTCCTTACAAAAAAAATAATGTATCAATAATTAAAACATCATCAGCTGATTTATAAAATTCTCAACTCTGCGCAATTCGACAAGATTTTGAGGAAAGCTTAAGATACATTTAGGGGTTATATGCTTGGCAGAGGGAAAATTTTTTTTTTGGAAGTACGGATGGGGATATAAATTTTCTAAGCCATATTTTATGCACTCTTCCTGTTCAGTACAAGCGGCGAGTTCCAGAAGTAAAAGCGTGAGAGCCTTTGTGTGAAAAAATTACTTTGAATCTCAAGGGAACTGTTACCTACAAAAAGGCATGAAATTTTTTTTTTACATACATTTCTTTGAAAAATTTCACATTTCACCCTCATTACGTGCATAACAGTGATTCTAATGCTGCAATTTCGTAGAGACGTACAGTGCACAAAAATGCAGTGAGGTCGAAAATGCAATTTTTCACTTTTTGCAGTTTTCAGACCAAACTGTTAAACCGGTTTAGAATAGAGAATGATTTATTTACACAATTAAAATCATAGCTTTCTCATAATCACGTGGAATAAAAATTCCTATATTCAATGCAAAATGCATCCTTCGACAGATAAAATGAAACGTCGAATACTAAAATTTGTCCACCAGTTTAGTCTGAAAGCGAAAGATGTTAAAGTTTACTTTTTTACCTCACATTAATCTGGTCCACTTGAGTCTTTATGAAATTGTAAAATTATATACTTGTTACGTATTTGATGAAATTATGTCAGATTTTTCGAAAGAAGTCTATCATTTAGATTTTTTATTTATCTTTTTTTACTTTCTTTAGGTCACTACTTCCCCTTGACAAAAAGTTGTAAAAAAAATCCACTCAAACTCATCGTTTCTTACAAAATAAAAATAACTACTGGTCATCTTCTTCAACAGAAATGCAGAAGGAATTGATTCAACTATAAAATGAATAAATAAACGTTGCAACGTTAAACTCGTGAACGTTTTTAAAATCTTGTAGTTGTAAAAAAAAATAGAAAAAATCATAACTCCTCGTTTTTCGTGGAGAAAGAAAATTTTCCATATTTTATGACCCCTGAAGAGCCAACTCACGGAATATTCCGCAATCATTTAGATTAATAAATCTGCTGATAATTATAGTTTCAACATTTTCAAATGAATTTTATAATCCGCGACACGAGAATGTAAAGTCGAGGGTCACGAGGTCTCTACTGCATGGTACGTACCTCTCTCGTCATCAACGTGTCATTTTAGTATCTAATCTTGCGAAAACCTCGAGTTGAAATGGAGGCACTCTCTTGAAGTGCTCGTAGCTCTTTCTCTCGTCATGAATCTGCGAAGGTCGCGTTAGTAGCGCGAACGTGAGGCTCGCTGCCGTCATTCGCAGCGGCAAACGGCAGGTTGTGCAGTTTGCACCGTGTACGAAAGTGACGCCACCGTATATACCCCCTCTCCTCTCTTCTTGTTGGTCTATTCCCGTCCAACGGGCTGGCCGAAGGTTTTATTTTTCTTTCTTCTAACTCCTCTCATTCCACGCTTCCCACGAACTCGCCGCAACGTTGTATCTCTGCTTTACAGTGTGTAACAGTAAAGTGTGAATCACCGCGAAAAGGTGTTAACATCAAGTCACGTGATTCGTCGTTTCGTAGCGAAATGTAACAAAGAGCGAGATGCGTTCACGTGCATTTTATATTTGAAAAGAAAAATCGTTTCAAATCAGACGCACATGTAAGGAAATGTTGAATGAATTTTAACGTGACAATAAAAATTTAAAAAATCATGAATATATAACTTGACATTAACGTTTATTGTATATTTGCGAAGAAAAATTATTTTAAGTCAAACTCACATGTATAGAAATGTTGAATGAATTTTAACTTAACAAAATAACCGGTGTGTCTGCACACATCTTGATATTGATACACCAGAACTTCAAAATATTATAATACGTAATTAACGTTCACAAACATAAAAGGAATCCTTTTTTTTATACAATATAATTTTTATAAAAATTGTTAGTTCCTCATCACATACGGGGTATGCAAAAGGAGAAAGTATTCCAATAAAAAAATGGATCCCAGATTCCCAAAAACACATTAATTCATTTTTGTCTGACTGTCTGTCCGTCTGTGCTGTCCGGAAACACAATAACTTTTGAAAAAAAGTATGGAGCGGAATGAAATTTGGTGTGAGTCCTCTGCATTGACACTCAAGTTTCGATATAGAAATCCAACCCAAAACCTCTACTCTTTCTGATACTTTACCTTAAATGTGGAAAATATATATATTTCAAAAAAAAATTCAAAAATTATTTTTCAGACCGCAAGCTAAAATTTATGCTTCAGTCTGACAAATACATATAGAATTATCAACAAATAAACAATGAACAACAGTACGTGATTCAGAAGAGCAAACAGTTTGTTACTATTCAACCATTCACATGAAATTTGTAAAATCATTAATAATCAAAAATACCTCTAAAGTTATGATTTGTGTTACAGATATTTTTTATGTGAACAGAAAGCAATAAATTTCTGAAGAGGCCCTGATCGGGGCGAAATCTAAAATTTCAACAATGCTTTACGGCTGAAGCAACATAAATAATAAGTGAGAATGCTTTCTTTTTAAAAAACACTGATTGTGACCTCACGTCCCCCGTAATCAAGGTTCTACTGTACAGCACATAATAAGCCGCTACAGTAAGAAAAAAATGTTTTGAATGTGTCTGCCAGTTTGGCGACTAAAGCCATACATAATATTTCTTTTACGACAAGCAGGTGGTGCTGCTATGTCTGCTACTGGACTTTGCTGCAAGAAGAAAGAGGTAAGGCGTGCAAAGACAGACGATCGCTCGAGGAATCGTCGCTTCGAGACGTTGCGTCGCCGGGCGTCAAGTCGTCTGTCTTCATGTTTCCCTCTCACTCGCACCAACTCGCGTCCCGCTCGTAAGTTGTTATTGCGTGGGTCGCGGATTCGCGACCCACGCAATTTTTCGACCTCAGGCCTGTCGCCAGCAATTCGACGAAATATTCAAGAATTTCATTGCGATAACGATTACTATTTTAAAATACACATTTCTGTCTTATCTAATAATTCAACATTTTTTTACCTTGTCGATAACGGACCGTCCAATACCAATCAATTTTTTTTCCTTGCGACGGAAAAATATTAAATTAAATGAACCTGATAAATTGGTTCCACTCGAATTTCACCATTTAAATTTTCATCTTAGTTTGAGATGAATTTGAAATAATAATAAATATTCATGAACTGACTTTATTTAACTGAATTTGTTTGGGCAATGGATTATGCTCTTTCCATAATAATAATTACTGTAATTATGATAAATATTGTGAATTTTGTGATAACGCTATTTTTGTTGCCATTATTCATTTGAATATTGAGTTACATGAGTAAAGGCGATTCATAGTCAAAATATGTTTTTAAAAAGTTATATTTTTTGGCACAAAATTCTGCAGCAAGGAAGCAAAAAAATGATAAACTTATAACAGGAAAGATTTGCAAACAGGGTGAAAGGAATTGATCACAGAGATCCTAGGAAATTAGTCTGTACAAATTGCGAAACAATAACCTCCACCTCCTCCTCAACAACCTACGTAAGCGTACCATATGCACACACCAAGTTTTATTCGTTAGTCATTAGCTCTGGCAATTGTTTCTCCAGCGTATTACCTAATCGCTCATTCTATTAGACATTAATCTCTTTCTGTCTCATTTCCTCATCAGTATCTTTTTCTTTTGCATTCAGAAAAATCGGTTTGTAGAGTTTACTTCAATCGAATACCGCACTGATTCAAAATTAATAAAATTTTCGTTTAAATAAAACTATTTTTAAATCAATGTGATTTATTTTAATGAATTCGAATTTAATTGACGGTGATAAATTTCTATCACGCTAGCATTTGAAGAGAATAATGTATTTATTTATTTAATGCTGTATTTAATAGGATTTTATCGCAATAAAATAAAGTTTATTGCATACAAAAAAATCGTAGTAATAAAATAAATAGATTTTATTATAGAATTATATTATTTTAAATAAAATTTCATTAATTTTGAATATATTCCAAACTTGGTACAAATTAACCCATCGGAACGATTTCTTTCCGTGCATGTGTGTATTTATATGGGGCATTCCGCGTCAAATCAGTAGGCCATGACCATTACCCTCATCGATTTTGTTCATTTTTTAATATGACGTTATTACCAACCCATAAAGGCCTCGGAATTTTTTTCGGATTTTTTTTACCACCAGTAACATTTGTAGATCCTTGAAAAAAACCAATTTCAAAAACGCCGTTTTTAAAAATCTGAAAAAATTCACACTGATTCTATGATTTAAAATATGATTTTTGAGTGCCATGCGATCATGTGATGTCAATATTTAATATTTTTTCCACATTGTTTCTTTTTTTTTCATATCGCTATTTGATTTTTAATTTTTTAAATCAGGATAACTTTTTTAAATATCAACGGATCTCTATTTCTCTGAAGATGTCAGAATTATCTGAATGCCCGAAAACAATTGATATCGTTAAAAAAAAATGGCGCAAATGCATTTCGCAATCCAAGCGACATTGTATTATAAACCATATATGAACATATACATAACATATATATACGACGTTATTTCAGAGTGCCAGAAGCAACAACATTGCAGCACGTTGTCTCGCAACAAGACTCTCGAGACTCGAGTGTTCGTTTCATCGCCCACACTGCTATCTTTGAAGCTTTACAGATACAGACTCGAGACTCGCTATGCTGCACTATTATTCTCTGAGACAGCGACTATTATCTAGGGTAAGGCGCGCGCGCAACGTCTACGGAACTACTGCTTGATGTTGAGTCCTGCAGATGTGGAAATACCGTAAAAATGTTCGTTTAGGGAGGAAAGAACGAAAAATGCTGTAAAGTAGAATTGTGCAAATTGCTTCCTTATTATTTTTGGTTTTTTATTTTTACAAATTTAGCTTTACGAGGAAGTGTGTCAATCGATTTTGGCTTCTTTGTGGAGGACGCTTTGTAAAACACACCGAAAATAAGTCCTGCAGATGTGGAATTACCGTAAAAATAATCGTATAGGAAAGAAAGAATAAAAAAAGCTGTAGAGTTGAATTGTGAAAATTGCTTCCTTATTATTTTTGGTTTTTTATTTTTACAAATTTAGCTTTACGAGGAAGTGTGTCAATTGATTTTGGCTTCTTTGTGGAGGACGCTTTGTAAAACGCACCAAAAATAAGTCCTGCAGATGTGGAAATACCGTAAAAATAATCGTTTAGAAAAGAAAGACCAAAAAAAGCTGTAAAGTAGAATTGTGCAAATTGCTTCCTTATAATTTTTGGTTTTTTATTTTTACAAATGTAGCTTTACGAGGAAGTATGTCAATCGATTTTGGCTTTTTCATAGAGGGCGCTTTGTAAAACATAACAAAAATAAGCTGCAAAGTAGAACCAAAATTCTACTTTACAGCTTATTTTTATGAAAGTTAAAATTCTGAAAAATCTGAACTACATAAAAAATTATGACGAAACTGGGTCTATAGAATTTTCAAATAGTTCTGATATCACATATATTAAATTTTAACCAGATATCTTATGTTTTGCTGAAGTTAATGCTACAACTTTTTTTTTAAAGCTAAAATTTTGGGGAAATTGAAACCACAGACTAATTGCCTTATGCTCTAATAATAAATTAAATTCGTCGTCATTAAATTACAAGCCTGCTCTAAACTTTGTTTCGTTCAAGTCGAATTTTCGCAGTTTCCAACATTTTAATGAAAACAAAATCGCAAGTGGTTTTTTTTTTTCAAAGAGCAATAAAAATTACGGAAGTATGAAACAGAAGGAGGGAAAAGTGAATGCACAACAATCGGATTTTCGCAGTCGTTACCGTTTTCAGCAAAGTTTTTTGTACTTTTTTTTTTAGACTAATAAAGAGTAACGAAAGTATGAAATAAAAATAATAAGCAGAAGTGGAAACTCGCGGGGCACTCGTAGAAAAGCAGGGAGTGCTACAGTGGGAATATATATACATATATATAGGGAATGGCGCAGCAGAGAGAAGCGTTCCGGCGCCACCATTGCGAATTGCGAAAGACGAGACTCTCGTGGCTTTCGCAATGTAATTCTGGTGGGTCCGCTACCGCGGTTGGTTTAGCCATGGCTGGTGCAGCACTATTGCTATTGCTATGGCTATGCGGCTCGAGCGCTGAGCCTACGCCGTGGCAACCGCGTATATACTCGTTGCATTGTCGTCGTCTGGCGAGAACTCGTATACCGGCAACTCTTCGGCTCCTTCCTACTTCTCGTTCGCGCGAGGAAGCGGGAGCGATCCAACGGTACCTTCCACTCGGCAAACTCAAACTCCCCTCAATCCCCTTTCTTACTCTCGCTGCGGTGAACGCTACAAAACCCGGTGGGCTATACACGGCAAATCGTTAAACTTACATACAATACTTCTCATGTGAAAGAAGATTCATTTAATTACGTTTAAGCGCGCCATTTTTTTTTTCCTCGGGGAATATACGATTTTTTTCTAAGGGAAAAAAGTCGTTGCTCTCGAATTTGTATTTAGAAGCGATTTAAAGACATTTAAGAACGTTTCAGGGACATTTACAGAAAATGTCGAGATTTTCAAAAAATTTCGAGAACATTTTCGGAAAATTTCAAGAACGTTTTTAGAAAATTTCAAGAACATTTTCAGAAAATTTCAAAAACATTTTCAGAAAATTTCAAAAACATTTTCAGAAAATTTCAAGAATATTTTCAGAAAATTTCAAGAATATTTTCAGAAAAATTCAAGAATATTTTCAGAAAATTTCAAGAACATTTTCAGAAAATTTCAAGATCATTTTCAGAAAATTCCAAGAACATTTTCAGAAAATTCCAAGAACATTTTCAGAAAATTTCAAAAACATTTTCAGAAAATTTCAAAGGCCCTTCTAGGTTGTTTTAAGACAATCTTGAGTTGATAACCTTTTATAAAAGGCTATTGAACACGACAGGAAAATTGAGGGTCACTGGCCACCCATTGTAATTCCAAAATTACAAATGGAATCTCTTTCGTTAAAATTTCGTGAAACTTCGCAACTAAAAATGATCCACTAAAAAAAAAAAAATGATAAAAAATCACAAAAAAAAAATTATGCAAATCCCAAAATAATAAAAAAAACGATTTACCTTTCCACACACAGTAAATTATCAAAAATTGCTTGAGTCTATGAGCCCCTAGGCGGCGGGTTGCATTACAATAATATAAATAAGACGAAGCGCGTGTCGGTGAAAAAAAAAAAAAAAAAAAAAAGAAAAAATCATAAAATGTGCCGAGAGCAATGGTCCGGCTGTTGCAAAAGAGGCACGTGTTCGTGTATAGTCGACGGAGAAACGGCAGATGCACCGGTTGGTTGCGGCAGATAGCAGCAACGAACCAGTGCACGTGTGCGCGGTTACAGCGCCGAGAGAGACACCAACAAAAAAAAATAACCGAGAGAGAGAGAGAGAGCTGTTATAGAGGACGCGCAAAACGCTGAGTCGCGTGCCCGGTGCCGTTGGTGCGTCGGTGCGTCCGCACCTGCTGCCGTCCGGCCGCCATCTCTCGGTACCACTTAGCACATGCGACGTTGTGCGGGCTTTCGGACACGGTTAGTATCCTCTTTTAGGCGTAGAGAGTTGCGTGCGTGCTAAGGAAAGAAAAAAAAAAAATACTGGAGGAAAAGAGCACGAGGTAAGAGGAATGGGGTGGAGGAGAATTTATCGAATGCGGGAAGAAGCCAGGATCAAAGGAGAAACCGAGGTAAAAAGCGAGAGGGCACAAACCACCAGTGAAGAGTGCAGAAGAGGGACAAGACGCTTTGAGCCTTTGAAGGGCAACAGCAGCAGCAGTAGCATCAGAAGAGGATGCATGTCGTCTCGAGACAGGATGTGGGCAGCTGTTTACCAGCTGGACGATATGATACCCGGTGCGTTCCTCTTACGAAAAGCCTCTGGGCACTCCTTCGTCTCGTCCGGTTTAAACAACCACCGGTTATTTATCGATGCTTCAAGTTTCGAGAGAAATTTACGAAGGATACTGAAAATCCTCGGTGGTAGAATATCGTGAAGAAATCAATCTACACGGTGAAATTTAATATTCAGAAAATAAACGATGAAATTAAATGTTTGGAAAATGAACGATGAAAGTAAATGTTTGGAAAATGAACGATGAAATTAAATGTTTGGAAAATGAACAATGAAATTGAATGTTGAGAAAATGAACAATGATACTAAATGTTCAGAAAAGGAATGAGGAAATTTACTGTTCAGAAAAGGAATGAAGAAATTTACTGTTCAGAAAAGGAATGATGAAATTTACTGTTCAGAAAAGGAATGATGAAATTTACTGTTCAGAAAATGAAGGATGAAGTTAAATGTTCAGAAAATGAACGATGAAATTAAATGTTCAGAAAATCAACGATGAAATTAATTGTTCAATGAATGACTAATGGAAAGAAAAATATGATCATTTTGTTATATCTTAAATGTACGTCGCTAACAACCTTGCTGTTGATGCGACGAAATAAATTTTTAAAAAATCTTCGACGAGAGTTTTAAGACATTTGTGAAATACTGGAAAATCATAAAATTCTGTGAAGTTTATAGAACTTAATAATGCGTTTAAAATTTTGATGGGATTTCGAAACCGCTGAAGCATTGACACTCAAATTTTATGAATCCCAAAATCTTATTAAATTATGTAGGATCCCTAAAATCATGTGGTCTTCTTAAAATTCATTTTGTCCATAAAATATAAGTATGCGTATCCAATTCCTCGACAATTTGTCTGACAAGCAAACAAGATATCTTTCATATTCTCAATAATCACGAGCATTTTGATTTAGTTGTGCAATCTGAACCTGTCAGCTTCCAGATCGAGGAAGTCTTTTGTATTCTGGCTATACATAGTGTTGCTTTTTTTTTTGCAATCGAAAATCCGGCATTTTTTAGGGTCACTGTCTCGTACATTGTGCGCGAATGTCGTGGGTGCGTTGGGTACAATAGTCTACCCCACCAAATCCCGACAATTCCCCAGGTTAAAACCTTCCTCGTGCGTTCAATCAAGTATTTTATACCCCGGCGATCCGAAAGCTCTTTCCTTGGTTATAATACACCGTCCCACGATTACTACCGTCGTTGATGCTGCCACAACTAATACAACTCTGTGGAGAGGATCCCTTTCACACAGCCGACGGCAGCGCACAAGCGAGTCTGCGAGCTCTACTTTGAGTTTTTTGTCGGCTTCCTTCTTCTGCCTCGCTCTCGATCCTTCGTCTGGCGTTTCGCTTGATCCTATCGATCGGAATCCCTATCCTGCTTACCACGATGCTTCGTGCTTCAGTCTAATCCTACACAGAACTTTCTCCTTGTTTTAATCCTCATCATCCACCGATTTTTCCCAAAAGTCTTTGGAAATCGGAGGAAGTATTGCAGGAAATTTACCAAGCAGTAAAATATATGAATATTTATTTATTGCTGAGGTTTACAACTTTTTTTTTTCAAATTAGATGCAACAAAATTAAACTTTTAAAAGAGTGAAATTATAAATGACAAAAAAAAATTAAATTTTGAAAGCCAAAATTGTAAAATGAGAAGTGACAAAGTAATGTGAATATTTATATTTTGTTTGAGCATTAAAATATTTATTTATTTATTTATTGCTGAGGTTTAGAATGTTTTAATTTTTTTTAAATTATCAGATGCAACAAAATTTAATTTTTAAATAGGAGAAACAATTGACAAAAAATAAATAAATTTTCAAAGACCCTTAAAAAATTGTAAAACGAGAAGTGACAAACCAATGTGAATGTTTATCATTTTTTTAGTCTGCAAAAAAAAAGTACGATAGCAAAACATTATTGTGTTGAATGTTTTATCAATTTTGAAATTGTAGACATGTACAAAAAAAAATCAAAATCGTTTAGCAAGTTTGAAAGTGTTTGAGGAGATTATTTATATTATTTAATATTAACACAAGTCGTATTTTTGACGCCCTCGTATTCCTGTTCCGATTGCGCGACTCTGTAGGGCGAAAAGTAGCCTATGGCGGTAGCGGTTTGGAAAAAATGTAAATAAAAGAAAAACGGGAGAGTGCAAACGGTGACTACTATTCTCTCTGCACGTCCTACACGTTTTTCAACATTATAATACACAGCAGACTGTTGTGCTTTCTCTGTTAGATTCTCGTGGACTGTCCTTCGGAAATGTTTCCTTTCTTCCTTTCTCGTGGTTGATGCAAATTCGGCACGCGCGATAAATTAGATCGCGCTTGTTTCGCGTTAAATGCAAATTAACCGAGAGACTCGCCCGAGTTCTTGAGCGAGTCGTGGCTATTTATAAAGTTTTCGTAGGCACGAACAGAACGAGAAGAGGTTGACCACCGACATCATCTACGTTGCCTCGCGATTCCGACGATCCCGAAGAGAATGACCGAATAACAACCTATACTCAATTGTTTTTTTGGGATAAGACATTTCAACAACGATTTATTATTTATAGGTGCTGATATTATTGACTTTTTTCGTATTTAACTCTTCAACAGACAAGCCATTTATTGTAGATACTCTTTTTGTGTTGGAAACTTTCCTTAGTAAATGAGAGAAAAATACATTTTTCGAAAATTACCTATAATTTTTTTTTTTTAACGACAAACAATAGACATTTACATATTTTAATTGGTATAGATTTTTTTAATTTCCAAAGAGAATAACCGAATAACGACTGATACTAATTTTTTTTGCGGACATGAAATTTCAAGAACGATTAATTGTTTATAGGCGCTGATATTATTGACTTTTTGTACTTAAATCTTGAATGGACAAAGCATTTACTGCAGATTTTCAGAAAATCGGAGAAAAAATTGCACTTTTTGAAAATGATCAATAATTTTTTTTGTGGAGATGAAAAACGAGAGAAAGATAATTGAATTTCCAATTTTCTCTTTTTCGATTTTTCTTTCAGTTAGAAAATTTTCCTAGCAAATGAGAGAAAAAATGGAATACAAAAAAGTTACCATTATTTTTATTTGGAGACAAGAAACGAAAGAACGGTTTGTGATCTATAAACGCCACAAATATTAACCTTTTGCATTTTTCTACCATGAAATAAATATTTTTTAATGTAAAGTGACATACCACTTTGGTAATTTGAGGGTTAATTGAATGAATAATTTTATTTATTATTAAGGTTAAGAATCGTTGACTATTTTAAAACTGTATGAATATTGCTATTTCGGTCAGACATTAAAAATAATTTCAAACATTTACGATGGTAGATAATTAATATAAAAATAATTAAATGTCTAAAAAAATTAGTTGAACAGCTCAAGCCCATGATTTCTTTGTGATATATCCGTTCGAAGTCTTTGTCTCTAACCGAGGAGCCAGTGACGTTCCAGGTCCCCGCTGTGTTAAAAGGGCCTTCAGGCTCCTCTTCAGCATCTTCCACCAATTTAATTCGAACTCTCCTTTTTTCTTCTCTCTCTCTCTTCTTTTCTCCAACAAAATAAAATATTCTGCAGAGCTCGAAGGAACGTCCAGCATCTCTCTGGTCTGCAGAAGACCCGATCCTGTGAACGATGCCAGAACGTCGCTTCAAATGCCCCGAAAAACTGGCAACAAAGCTTTCGTAGGTGGCCCCTAATTTTTTATCGCTCATTCTCTGCTCCTAGCGTCGATTCCCCGAAAAAATTGCCAGCCTGAAGAATTCCCCGCACGAAAAGAATTTTATACTACATATTCGACAAAAATTGACAACCGAAACACCAGTTTTTAGTAATAACAACTGTTTTGTTAATTAAACAAAACCGATATTAGGTCCTGCGATATTTGTTGTGGACTCAAAAAATTAATGAAATCAGTTTGTTAATTTGGTGACTGTAGATAAAAAGTTAGAACCAATTAGAAACCTTCGGCAAATTTTTTAATATTTTTTTGTGAAGTCAAAGGTTACAAATTTTTACTTTCTCATCACATACGGAGTATTTAAAGAGAGAAAGTATTGCAATTTAAAAAAAGACTCTTGAATTTTGATCTAAATACATGTTTTGAGTGTCTCAGATTCCAAAAAACACATAAACTCATTTCTGTCCGTCTGTCCATCTGTCTGTGCCTATCAAGAACGAAATAACTTTTGAAAAAATGTTTGGACCTGAATGAAACTTGGTGTGTGCCTTCTTTATTCATATCTCAGTTTTGGTACTGAAATCCAATCCAAAACCTCTATGCTTTCTGATACTTTACCTTAAATGCGAAAAAAAAAAATTTTCCAAAAATTCTTAAAAAATTATTTTTCAGAGCGCAAGTTAAAATTTATGCTTCGGTCCAACATATAAATAGAGAATTATCACCAAATGAGCAACAAATAAAATTATGTGATTCAGTAGAGCATAAAATTTGTTACTATTTAATCATTCACATGAACTTTTTTTTATCATATTGAAAGTGATATAAATTTTGTAAATGTATCGGATTCGCAAAACCCTTTTTCTTGGTGTTGCAATTTATGAGTAAATAAATAATGTGATTTTATGATATAATAAAAATGATTTATTTCGGTATGGAAAGCAGCTCAGAATTTTTGGCTCGGCTTGTGCTTAAATTTAAGGCAAGGTCGAGCGAAGGACGTCGGCTGCTGTAAAGGGCGCCTCGTCGTCCGGGGAAGCATAACCTTTCGGGCGTCTTCGTAGGGTCTCGGTGGTCGTTCGCCCTCAGTTTTACCCGGGCGGGGTCCTTCCTCCTGTCTCGCGAAAAAAAAGTGAGCATCCCCAAGCATTCTGTACATTTTCCTCAGCTCTTTGATCCCCTAAAATTGCGAGACCTACCCTTCCTGCTTCGACCCCCTTAACCCCTGTAACTTGCTTTTTTTTAAACAGATCCCTGTGAATACTAGAAGGTCCTTTCAGACTTCCGAATTCGTAAAAGAAAGTGATACTCGTTCCAAAACTTCAGAGAATTTACGCTCCCTCAAAAATCCACTTGAAACTTTTTTTACTTTTCTCAGATGATAAGTTGAATTATTTTTTCGAAGAAAAAAAAGGTGATGTCATGCATCAAAATTCCAAATCGAAAATGATATGGACTCTGTACACCCAGAATATTTCCCTTAAAAATCCCTAAAAATGTACTTTAAGCTTTATTTTATGACTTAATTGGGACAAGTCGTTCGATAATTTTATCAAAGAACGAAAAAGGTCCTTTGAGCCTGCTAATTTCGTAGAGGAAAATGATATGGACTCTGAACCTCCTGGGAATTTTCTATTGCTTTAAATAGTAGTAGTAATCGTTATTGACAATATATTTACATAGTAATAATAATAAGAATAATAATAATTTCCTGTACTTTATAAATTCTTCGCTATCGACAATTAGCTATTGACCGAAGTCCTTCATCCATGCTTTAATTATTAAATATTAAATATAATAAATTTAATACACCTGAGATAAGAGAATCGATAACTTGATCGGACGAAGTATCGATAAGCGTTTTAGATTGTAAAGCAATTTATTTTTGGCGATATTTCCTTGACAGGAAATCAACAGGGATTGAGGATAAAATTTAAAAAAGAAACTGAAGTAAAATAGATTAAGTATATTGAAGCGGATGTTCCTTAAGGTTTGGGTTCTCGGGGAATTGGAGGAGACCGGAAGGGCGATACGAGCCTCGAGTTTGAAGGGCCGTGGGGCATTTTGGTTGCTGTGGGTCCTGTGCACAACCGAAAGACAAACGGGTCAATACTCGGTACGCACTATCCGCTTTAAGGGCCTCGGAGAGGATGGCGACGAGGAGGAAACAAGCCGCACACCGCGCAGCCCACGAGGCTCGGGGTTCAAGAGCTTTGCCAAGGCGAATTCGCCGGGACGTGATCGCCAACGAAATAACTTCAAAATCGAGACTCTCCACATTTTTGGTCAAAGCCCAGAACCTTTTTCTTTATCGATAAAAATTTATTAGTATTTACCAAGTTTTGATTTATGAAAGAATAAAATTTTGCAATCTTATTTTTCGACAAGTTTGCTATTTTTTAGTGGAATTTATAAAATTTTAACGGTATTAAATTTGATATCGTATATTTGAATTTTAATCAGGGATGGGCAATATTTGAATAGAAATGTGTTTGGAATATTTTTCAGTTTGAATAACTGTCAATAATTCTTGACTAAGGCCAATAATACGATTGTCGGAGTTCAAGAGCAAATTACATCAAAATCGAGTCTCTCGAAATTTTTGGTCAAAGCACAGAATTTTTTTTCTTTATCAAATAAAATTTGCCAAGGCGAATTCGCCGGGACGTGATCGCCAACGAAATAACTTCAAAATCGAGACTCTCCACATTTTTGGTCAAAGCCCAGAACCTTTTTCTTTATCGATATTTTTCACATTTTTAGTAAAAGCCCAGAATTTTTTTCTTTATCGATAAAAATTTATTAGTATTTACCAAGATTTGATTTATGAAATAATAAAATTTTGCAATCGCTGACAAATTTTCTGGTACAATAATTATTAGCTTAGTTCAAAATAACTGAAAAAAATTATTGACATTGTACCTAAGTAATGTTTCGACAAGTTTGCTATCTTTTAATGGAATTTATAAAATTTTGTGAAAATAAAAATTTTAACGGTACTTAATTTGATATCGTATATTTGAATTTTAATCAGGGATGACCAATATTTGAATAAAAATGTGTTTGGAATGTTTTTCAATTTGAATAACTGTCAATAATTCTTGACTAAGGATTCAATAATACGATTGTCGGCGTTCAAGAGCAAATTACATCAAAATCGAGTCTCTCGAAATTTTCGGTCAAAGCACAGAATTTTTTTTCTTTATCAAATAAAATTTGCCAAGGCGAATTCGCCGGGACGTGATCGCCAACGAAATAACTTCGAAATCGAGACTCTCCACATTTTTAGTAAAAGCCCAGAATTTTTTTCTTTATCGATAAAAATTTATTAGTATTTACCAAGTTTTGATTTATGAAATAATAAAATTTTGCAATCGCTGACAAATTTTCTGGTACAATAATTATTAGCTTAGTTCAAAATAACTGGAAAATTATTGACATTGTACCTAAGTAATGTTTCGACAAGTTTGCTATCTTTTAGTGGAATTTATAAAATTTTGTGAAAATAAAAATTTTAACGGTACTTAATTTGATATCGTATATTTGAATTTTAATCAGGGATGACCAATATTTGAATAAAAATGTGTTTGGAATGTTTTTCAATTTGAATAACTGTCAATAATTCTTGACTAAGGATTCAATAATACGATTGTCGGAGTTCAAGAGCAAATTACATCAAAATCGAGTCTCTCGAAATTTTTGGTCAAAGCACAGAATTTTTTTTCTTTATCAAATAAAATTTGCCAAGGCGAATTCGCCGGGACGTGATCGCCAACGAAATAACTTCAAAATCGAGACTCTCCACATTTTTGGTAAAAGCCCAGAATTTTTTTCTTTATCGATAAAAATTTATTAGTATTTACCAAGTTTTGATTTATGAAATAATAAAATTTTGCAATCGCTGACAAATTTTCTGGTACAATAATTATTAGCTCAGTTCAAAATAACTGAAAAAAATTATTGACATTGTTCCTAAGTAATTTTTCAACAAGTTTGCTATCTTTTAGTGGAATTTATAAAATTTTGTGAAAATAAAAATTTTGACGGTACTTAATTTGATATCGTATATTTGAATTTTAATCAGGGATGAGCAATATTTGAATAAAAATGTGTTTGGAATGTTTTTCAATTTGAATAACTGTCAATAATTCTTGACTAAGGATTCAATAATACGATTGTCGGAGTTCAAGAGCAAATTACATCAAAATCGAGTCTCTCGAAATTTTTGGTCAAAGCACAGAATTTTTGTTTCTTTATCAAATAAAATTTATGAGTATTTACCAAGTTTTAATTCATGAAAGAATAAAAAACTGAAATCGCTGAAAAATTTGATTAATATTTCAACAAGTTAGCCATCTTTCTATAGAATTTATGAAAAAATTTTGAAATCCAAAATTAAAAAATATTCAATGTAACATCATATATTTAAATTTTTCTCAAGGATGATCAATATTCGAATAGAAATGTATTCAGAATACTTTCTCATTTGAATATCTGTCAATAATTCTCAGCTAAGACCAATAATACAATTATTTATCATGAATCAATTCAATACCCTTTTTGGTTCAAAAAAACATAAAACTCATCCAAGTGTCTTGTCTATAATCTATTTTGCATATTGTTTTATTCGAGAATTGCCCATCCCCGATTTTAATATACATATTTCCCAGAAGTTTTTTAAAATAAGTTCCATATTCCCTCAATTTCACAAAAAAATTAATGTTCATTTTATTTCACCCTTGTTAACCAATAGTTGCCCAGATTTAAATATTTTGAACCACCTTCTCACAATAATCGATGAGTTTTATGATTTCGAAAACGAAAAATGTTGGACTGAAAGGGTTAAATTTCTGAATTATAATATCAGCTTCAATAAATAATTCCAAGCATTGCGATTCAATTGAAAACATTGCAATTGAGAACGAGACTGCACAAGTCAAGGCAGAATCACTAGATCAAATATATTTGCAGTACAGAACGTGGAGAACTCGTCTTACTTTTGCAAGTCTCTTTATCGAATGAACGAATCGAAAAAGAGTCTTCGATTGTGGATGAGATATACTCGAGACTGTTCAGAAGACGCCTGACGATCGCAAAGTGTCTTGTTCACGTGTATAACTATATGTACGCTTGACTTTCGACAGAAATTAATGATTCGACGTAGTGATCGATGCAATTGCTCGATCGTCACTGGCAGGTGTGGTTCTCCCGTATCGTCGATACACAACCGACTTGTATCGCAAATTCTGATCACTTGTTTTATAATGAACAGACGTTCAACAACATTTTTTTTGTGTGACCCTTTTTTTAATATATTTATTTGCCTTTGAATTGCAGCTGTAATTTATATTAGCTTGTTTTGTTTATGTAATAAGAATATTTGCAGGAAGGTTAACACATGATAATAATCATTGTTATTATTAGTATTATCATAATAATTACCATAGTATAAACTCTTTGTTTCGGTAAAATTATTTTCGTTTATTTATTTATTTATGTAAAAGTTATTGAAATATGTGATTCACAAAAATATCGAAAGTTACTAGAGATTTTCGATTAAAATATGTTTTGGAGAAATTGAAAAAAATTAAATGAATAAAGAAATTAAATTGCTGATGATTCCTGGGTGAAAAAAGAAGAATTTAATTTTTTTGCTGTCGATCTAACGAACGATGTGTGAAAAGATAACTGACCTAGGTCAGAGAAAGAGTTAAATTTATGTTTTTTGTATTATTTTTATTTAAAAAAAAATATATGTCTTTTTTCAAAGTGGCTCAATGGGATTTTTTAATTTTTTTCTTCCCTTCATCTTGCAGTGTTTGAGCACTCGAGACTCGTCAATGAACCGACAAAGGACAAGAAGAGGAAGAGAGCTTCCGGTCTCTCAACAGTTTCACACACGCAGAATATGTGTACAATACAAAGAAGGTCGCGCCTTAAAAAAAAATGCGTTATTAAATATTTCCAAATCAAACAAGAATTCACCTTTTTTTTAATGCCAACTGCCGGCAAGTTCTTAACTAAACATTGACTCAGCTATACAGATAACGATAATTACAATAATTATTATTATTATGATATGTCAAGTCTGAGCGGTCGCCAATCGAAGAGGTGACATTGAAAGGGTTTTCATGTATATTTACCCTTCAATGCAAAGCAAATATATTTTAATATTTATGTTAATGTATAAGAAATATTTTATGGGGAGAACATGAATATTTTGTTAAGAGGGTTTTTTGAAAATACTATATAAGAGGTAATTCAGGAAAATAGGCTCAGTAAATATATCCTCTTTAATTTATAAAAAATCTTTAAATGAAGAAAATATTTAATTAAGAAAAAGTGGGAAGGTTGAAGATATCGTTGAGAGAAAGTGAGATAGATTGTTTATAGGATAGGGTTGAGTTTCGAGGGCTGAGCACACATGGGGTAGTCGCCCTCTTCTCATTTTCATTCTGATTCTCATCCCCCAAGCGTCTGTTTCGAAACTGACCCCTCAAAATCCACTCGAGACTGAAACGAGATGCACATGTCCTTCTGCAATTTAAGCCCAGCTAGTTAAGTATTGTGTTTGATGATGGTTCGTGAGTAAATGTCAATGTGCATGTAAATGTACACGTAAACATAAATATACGACTACTAATACGTACAGAAAAAATAATTTAGGCTGTTTGTATTCGAAATAAAAGTTCCAATCAAAATTTCAATAGCAAATAAATAAAAAAGAGAGGATAATATATTGAATAGTTGATTAATTTAACAATAATATTTTTTCCATTAATATTATCTAAATTCCAGATTCTTGGTATCTGCAATGTCATTATTTTTTTGTGTGACAAATTACTAAATTTCTGATGGAATTAATTATTTTTATTGAGAATGTCCTTGTCAAGTATCCCTTAATCATTTTTCAATAACAAAATCTCGACTGTTTATTAAATAGTTCGTTTAATTGGAAATAATCATCGATCACCCGTTAGATTTTCAAATTTCGAGTTCCAAATCGAACCAACGTTCCATCCAATCAAAATTTCAGTAACAAATGAATAAAACAAAAAGCAGCATCTGTTAAATAGTTAATTGATTTAGCAACAATATTTAAGCATCAATATTATCCAAATTCGAGATTCTTGGTGCAATGTAATTATTAATACCTGTGACAAATTACTAAATTTCTGATCGAATTAATTTCTTTTATTGAAAATATCCTTGTCAAGTATCGTTTAGTTATTTTTAAATAACGAAATCTCTACTTTTTATTGAATGTTCCGTTTAATTGAACATAATCATCGATCACCCGTTAGATTTTGAAATTTCGAGTTCCAAATCGAACCACCGTTCCATCCAATCAAAATTTCAGTACCAAATGGATAAAACAAAAAGCAGCATCTGTTAAATAGTCAATTGACTTAGCAACAATATTTAAGCATCAATATTATCCAAATTCGAGATTCTTCGTGCAATGTAATTATTAAAACCTGTGACAAATTACTAAATTTCTGATCGAATTAATTTCTTTCATTGAAAATGTCCTTGTCAAGTATCGTTTAATCATTTTTAAATAACGAAACCTCTACTTTTTATTGAATGTTCCGTTTAATTGAAAATAATCATCGATCACCCGGTAGATTTTGAAATTTCGAGTTCCAAATCGAACCACCGTTCCATCCAATCAAAATTTCAGTACCAAATGGATAAAACAAAAAGCAGCATCTGTTAAACATTTAATTGATTTAGCAACAATACTTTAGCATCAATATTATCCAAATTCGAGATTCTTCGTGCAATGTAATTATTAATACCTGTGACAAATTCCTAAATTTCTGATCGAATTAATTTCTTTTATTAAAAATGTCCTTGTCAAGTATCGTTTAATTATTTTTAAATAACGAAACCTCTACTTTTCATTGAATGTTCCGTTTAATTGAAAATAATCATCGATCACCCGTTAGATTTTGAATTTCGAATTCAGAGACGCGAGGTTTGCGTTTGATGATGAAGAAGCGAAAGGAGTTCAATAAAAAATAATCATCGATCACCCGTTAGATTTTCGAATTTCGAGTTCCAAATCGAACCAACGTTCCATCCAATCAAAATTTCAGTACCAAATGGATAAAACAAAAAGCAGCATGTGTTAAATAGTTAATTGATTTAGCAACAATATTATCCAAATTCGAGATTCTCGGTGCAATGTAATTATTAATACCTGTGACAAATTACTAAATTTCTGATCAAATTAATTTCTTTTATTAAAAATGTCCTTGTCAAGTATCGTTTAATTATTTTTAAATAACGAAACCTCTACTTTTTATTGAATGTTCCGTTTAATTGAAAATAATCATCGATCACCCGTTAGATTTTTGAATTTCGAATTCAGAGACGCGAGGTTTGCGTTTGATGATGAAGAAGCGAAAGGAGTTTAATCAAAAATAATCATCGATCACCCGTTAGATTTTTGAATTTCGAATTCAGAGACGCGAGGTTTGCGTTTGATGATGAAGAAGCGAAAGGAGTAGGAGTGAAGTGAAAAAAAAATCTATATCGTACGCCTGTCACGTGTCCTCGGGGATCCTGGGGCAGTTGAGCGAACAATATGCGTCGACAATGGGTTTTGTCGACCCCATCGCGTGCATATATAGCCAGCGTTCGAGCTTTAAGGGCTTTTCGAAGGGGTTCTTCTGTATCCACCCCTCAGACCGCATCTTTCACTGGCCAGCCTGTGTTGTAAACCCAGTGCATCGACGTTCCCGTATCTACATGTGCACACAACACACACAACGGGCTACCAAACATACACGCACCTTTCCATTCTTCTATTCACTGGCGGAGAAGAGGGAAAAGGAGTTTATAAAGCGAGCGATGAACCTGGCAGCCAACTTCCTCTTTTTTTCATTATATTTACATCAATAGTAACGTCACAAATGTCCTTCCACGTTTAAATTTACTTTTACACTTCCGGTGGATCGCAAATTATTTATATTCATTAGAAATATCGTTGGAAATGAACTTGCAATTGTTTAATAAAATTGTACTGGATATTCATTGTCATTTCACTTGGAATAATAAAGTTCGAATTCGAATTCATTGGTTGAATGTAAATTCTAATCTATTAGGAAATTAAATTTGAAAAATTTATAAATAAAATATATGAAAATTAATAAGTTCGAATAACAAAAAATCATTTTTTCATTATTATTGTTTTGATTAAATGTACTCAGAGTGGAATAAAATAAAAATCTACATATTTTATAAGAATTATTAGATGTTTGTGATGTAAAGTAAGAAATCTTGAAATTGTGCATCGAAATAGCGCCACTTATTCGTGTTGTGAGTGAAAGAAGATCGAACGAGTACAAAGGCTGACAAAGCGTAACAATAAATGGACTTCCGGTGGTACGCGTGGCGGTTTGTAACTGCCAAACGCACGCAGCTCGTAAATTCCCGATTACAGCAGTGTTGGTGAGTGTTTTATAAGCTTTCCGGACGTCGCCAGAGTGAATATTGAAAAGGTGGCTTGCAATTTGCAGGAAGTGCGTTTAAATTCCTTGGAATCGAGGTTGCAATTATATATACAAGCATAATATATATTAGGCTCAAAGCAGTAAAGTACTTGGCTTCTGCGGATTCGTTATCGATGATTCCCAATGAACAATGTACATACAGGGCATTCCATGACATCTCAGATCGCTTCCGTAATTTTTTATACAAAAGTACTTGTCGAAAAACACGTTCCATATTTTTTAAAGATTTTTTTTAGCACTTTTCACCTGAGATATAATTTTTTGAAAAAAACCTCAAATTTTTTTACTCAAAAATATGTGAAAAATTCTTATATATTATAACGAAATTTTTTAGCTCTACTTGAAGATTGAACTTTCATATGACTTAGAGATAATAATGGAAAAAATCTGAATAGCTAACAAATTATTACGACGCATTTTTTTACAGAAAAAAAAACTGTAAATTTCTATATGATATTGGGAAAAGTATATTTAATATATTCTTCCCTCTATAGCTCTGTAAATGTACTTTTCTCGCCACATATAATATAGGATATTATTATTCATTTTTCTTTAAAAAAATGGATCTTAATATTTTGTTAGCTATTCAGATTTTTTTCATTATTATCTCTGAGTCATATGAAAGTTCAATCTTCAAGTAGAGCTAAAAAATTTCGTTTTAATATATAAGAATTTTCCGCACTTTTGTAAGTAAAAAAATTGAGGTTTTTGAGCAATTTCAAAAAATTATATCTTAGATAAAAAGTGTTTAAAAAATAAAAATAAAATTTTTATACGTATTCGTCGACGAGTAGTTTTGTATAAAAAAGTAGGGAACCGATCTGAGATGTTATCGCCAGATCTTGATCGAGATGTCATGGAATGCCCCGTATATATGTACATACATAGAGATATAGAACATCGACTCATATGTCTACATGCATTTATATATATACCATACATATATTCAACTATTATACAGGCTGCTACATTCACAAGGGGTCGCGCTTAACGTTCGTGACGCAAGTGCGTTGATTACGTGCGTTTCACTCACCTACGACAATGCGTAATAATTGAAACACTCCTGGCCCTCGTTACATCGTTCCAAGAAACTCAATTCCACTCGTAATGCATTACGATTAGGGACAAGCAACTATGAACAATGCTGATATTAATATTCTTCGAATTGATATAAACTTTAATTCTCTAAACCTTCTGTGGTCACATTTTCCGACTGTAAGACGTATGACGGGGTCGTTATGGTCCCACATGGCCACGAAGGCGAATTTCAATTTTTTTTTTTTACAATCGGAAAGTCATTTCGTGTAGTTTCATTCAACAACAATTTTTATTTATTTCTTTTTCAAGTGAATTAATTTTTTTATGGACCCGTTAGAATATTAGACCTCAAGGATGTAAATTAAGTGAATCAAAAGCGAATACTAAAATCGTCAGACATTTTTATTTTCTCTTTAAGGTGAAAAAAAATGAAAATCCTATATTTTTAGATTGATGCATAACATTTTTTGAGTTTTCTGATAAAGTATGAATAAATAATAAATAAATAGAAGCTGGGCTGATACTGGGTGTGGAACTGGCGAGCGATAGAATGTTGGTGAGCTAGCAGAGAGATCTTTCTCTCGCGAGCGTCTCGCCGGAGAGACGTGAGGCCCCGAAAGAAAGGGGAGGAAGAAGAAGAAGAAGAAGAAGAGAGGAGGCAGAGCGAAGAAGAAGGAGAGTTAGGTTCACCGCAGAACACAAAGGGAAGGGACGGGGGCGCCCGCGCGGAGGGCTGTTGAACTTTCAGGGTCAGTCGCGAGAGAGGCTCGCTGGGCCCACAGCCACACACAAGAGGCTCTCTTTCTCCTCTCTCCGCGATGCACGAGACACGAAAACTCACTCCTAGAAGTTCGTCGAGCGGCCGACGATCGGAAAGGAAGCGGAGGACGCGAAGAGGGTATACCACACGTTCGGGGCTTAGACGTTGCTTTTAAGTTTGTGGGCTCAACAACTCGAAAGCAAAGACGCCCTGTTCTCATTCCGTTCCTTCCTCCTACGCGCATGTCCCAGCCGTTGACCGTGTTGACCATTTAACATTTCACCGCTCTTTCTTATGCCACGGCCGCAAAATTCATCCGATTTTTATGAGCAATTATTCATTGGGTTTCTCTAACGATTTACGAGACATCTGCTGATATCGATTTTTAGAATCGCGTTTTGTTGAGCTGTGAAAAATTATTCATTCATTAGAGCGAGAAGAAATTTTTTTTAAAATTCATATCGCGTAAAATCGCGTAAAATCGCGATCTTGAATTTTAAAGCTCGAAAGCAAAGACGACCTGATCTCATTCCGTTCCTTCCTCCTACACGCCATGTCCCAGCCGTTGACCGTGTTGACCATTTAACATTTCACCGCTCTTTCTTTATGCCACGGCCGCAAAATTCATCCGATTTTTATGAGCAATTATTCATTGGGTTTCTCTAACGATTTACGAGACATCTGCTGATATCGTTTTTTAGAATCGTGTTTTGTTAAGCTGTGAAAAATTATTCATTCATTAGAGCGAGAAGAATTTTTTTTTTAAATTCATATCGCGTAAAATCGGGTTCTTGAATTTTAAAGCTCGAAAGCAAAGACGACCTGATCTCATTCCGTTCCTTCCTCCTACACGCCATGTCCCAGTCGTTGACCATGTTGACCATTTAACATTTCGCCGCTCTTTCTTATGCCACGGCCGCAAAATTCATTCGATTTTTATGAGCAATTATTTATTGGGTTTCTCTAACGATTTACGAGACATCTGCTGATATCGATTTTCAGAATCGTGTTTTGTTAAGCTGTGAAAAATTATTCATTCATTAGAGCGAGAAGAATTTTTTTTTTAAATTCATATCGCGTAAAATCGGGATCTTGAATTTTAAAGCTCGAAAGCAAAGACGCCCTGATCTTATTCCGCTCCTTCCTCCTACACGCCATGTCCCAGTCGTTGACCATTTAACATTTCACCACTCTTTCTTATGCCACGGCCGCAAAATTCATCCGATTTTTATGAGCAATTATCCATTGGGTTTCTCTAACGATTTACGAGACATCTGCTGATATCGTTTTTTAGAATCGTGTTTTCTTAAGGTGTAAAAAATTATTCGTTCATTAGAGCGAGAAGAAATTTTTTTTTAAATTCATATCGCGTAAAATCGCGATCTTGAATTTTAAAAGTCGAAAGCAAAGACGACCTGATCTCATTCCGTTCCTTCCTCCTACACGCCATGTCCCAGCCGTTGACCATGTTGACCATTTAACATTTCACCGTTCTTTCTTTATGCCACGGCCGCAAAATTCATTCGATTTTTATGAGCAATTATTTATTGGGTTTCTCTAACGATTTACGAGACATCTGCTGATATCGATTTTCAGAATCGTGTTTTGTTAAGCTGTGAAAAATTATTCATTCATTAGAGCGAAAAGAAATTTTTCAAAAAATTCAAAATTGCGTAAAATCTCAACGGCTCTACCAATCATTGCCAAATTTGGTATTTATCGAGGCTGAATGTTATTTTTTATATGTAGAAAATTTAGCCCGATAGTTTTTTTCTAAACCACTTTTCTCGTCGTTTCAGACCATTTCGATCGTCCTGATTCCATCTATGTCATTGATCATTATCATTGATATTTTATTATTATTCCGAAACCCGAAAATTTCTTAAAATTCCATAAATCACTGTAATCATCGCATTACGGATCATATAGAAAATCTACCAACAGAGTAATAAAAAATATCACAACTAATCAAAGTCCGACAAAAGTTGCGGAAACGTAATTTATACACGGATAGAAAAGTTTGGTTTTCTCCCGCAAACCTATTTACCATCGAAAGTTATGTTGGAAAACTGCATAAATGATTCCCGAACATTTTTGTGTCATTGCCAGTTTTTTTTCTCCGTGTATGAAAAGGAAATATTTTTTTTTTAAATGTCAATGCACAGCCAATGTATGTATTTCAGTGCGCATGGCAACGACACTTTATTTTAATGATGGGCAAAACTGGGACACAGAAAAATAAATATAATTGGTGGATAATTGTCATGGCGTTACATATTTTTCATATCTCGGTCGAACCGCGGTGTAATACAACTCGAGTTCAGTGTCAGATAAGCGGAAGGCGTTGAATCGATAAGCGTATAAAACTCGGTGATCGAGGAGCGCGATATGCGTGTCGGGGAGTTTTATTCGTGAAAAGTTTTGAGGGACGGTTGAAGGCTGAACGCTGCTAGGATGCTCCCGATCGATATATCGAGCGCGCACCGGGAGGCGTGCAGCGTAAAGGGGGGCGGGTGTGTATGTGAGCCGGCGGACGTTATAGACTATACGTTCAGGGTCACTAATAGTATAGTAAAAGCCAGCGAAGAGCTGCCCGAAGGCTCGTACGTCCGACGTTAGAGCTCGAAACGTCAAGAACAAAGGGAGAGGGGGGAAAAGTAGTAAGAACGCTATTGGCGAAATTCCAAACTTTATGGATACTGCCCTAGACGTGTGTATATACTAGACTATTTTTTTTTTCACTTTTTTTCACTTCCCACTAAAGTGTCTAATACTAATTCTCGTGAAGAGAAAATCTTGTACGAATTTTCGTGTGAGGTTGCAAAACTGCCTTTTTCGTAACACGTGCATAAACAGCGGTGCTTTTCATGGCAGTTTTGCGGCGGAAAGTGGCGAAATAGCAGCGTTGTAACAAGACGGTGGCGCAAGCGCAGTTCGTGATTTTTGTAGTTTTGCTCTAGGTGTTTCATTTTTGACCCTAGGGTCGAAAGTTGGTAAGCTCACTTTTGACTGTTTGTCCCGCGAGATTGTCCATCAATGCATTACTATTCATGCGCTTGTTGCAGAAAGTATGGTATGCAACACGGGCCGAAGATAGCGCACGAAACGCAATTGTCAACTTTCGAACCCTTGTTGCACAATGTACTGTTATGCAACTCCGTGCGAGAAGAGCCTACTTCTCACACGCTTCGCTTCTCTGTGCGTGCGAGAAATCGCACTTCTCGCACTCGTGAAATAACTGTATAATACGATACGAGTGCGAAAAAGTTTCTCGCACGAGAATCGTATACAATTTTATTTCACTACTGCGAGAAGTGCGATTTCTCGGACACGAAGCAAAGCGGAGAGTGTGAGAAGTAAGCACTCCTCGCACGCAGTTGCATGAAATAGTATACAAAACTCGTGCGAGAAACTTTTTCTCAACTCGATTGATTGCTACACTTCGGCTCGTGCTGCAAACTTACCCTCGTCAGAAAGAGTTTCATCGCATCGTAATATACATTACATTATAAGTTCATAACATGTAACATCTTGAATAAGTGATTAACCAACACAAATAGAAAATTGATAGCGTTTATCACTTGCGGATATTATTTACAATACCACATTTCTACTATTTTTTTCTTTATTTACGCAATTATCGGCAGTAAAAGATTTAAATCTGCCAGGTTTTTAGGACCCATCGCTTGTGCAGACAGAAGAAGCCAATAAAAATTGAAAGAAGGTCTAGTAAAAGAGTGCCCTAGGTTGCGAAAATAAGAAGAGGTGGAAGGACGAAGGATCGCAGACCGTTTCGCGGAGACCTCGAATCTTATACACAGCCTTGACCACGCAGCGCCTTACGACGACGACACGGCGGTTGCGCGAGAATATAACACACTGGCTGTGAGGCGGAATAACTGTTGTTAGTCAGTCGTCCGGCCGGCAGACGATGAGCCGATGAGCGGCGAGTCGCTGTGAACGGATAACTAATGCCCTGCACGTTTCTGTCTTTTGTTCTTTTAAGAAGACCGCACCAAAAAATCATCAAATTAATCTTGTGGATTTTTTTCGTAGTTGTACAATCTTTCAGCAGACAATTTTTTTTAAAATAACCCTGCAACTTGACGATACTACAATCGAGAAAAGAAAAATACTTCAATAAAGTGGACAGAGAAATAAAAATTTACTGACCATTTTTTTTACTTTTTTTTTTTCACAAAGCTTGACTCAGGAAAAAATTAATTTTAATGTATTTATAAAAATGGGCTATCGTTTGTCGAAGGCAGACTAACATTAGATTTTTTTCTGATATCAAACTGGATGACAACAACCTCATTTGACATTCGTAGGGTGAACGAGCCAGTAAATGGACACTGTCCACAAAAGCACGCGCATAAAAAGCGTCCATTCACTGAGTTTTTTTTCGCCTGCTGAACTGGCTATTCACTGGTCGGTTTACCCTATATATCAGGACATTTTTATTTCAAAGAGTGTTTGTGCATGGATTTATATATTTAGAAGTAATGCTGAACTACTAAAATGTGTAGAAATGCGATTTAAAATTTAGCACTGATTTGACTAGCTAATACGGAAGGACCGCCTCAATTTTCTGGACTGACTGCGATTCTTCGTAATGAGAAGAAATATAAGAGATAAGTTTTTTGAGAAAACATTTATTTGCGTGATCTTGGGCGTGCTCAGCAGGCGAGAAAGCCTTTCTCTCGAACTTGCCTGCATCATCATCGGGTGGACAGATTAGCCTGCGATAATGGTGTGGAACAGTCACGTTATCTAGTCCTTTGTTTATAAATTTTACGTTTATATACTTATCTTTTTATTCATCTATTTGTTCATTCTTATATTGTTGATTTCTCATAGCGTCATAATATATATGTACTACACTGTATGATTGTTCAGCTTAATCATATCAATTTTACATTTATATACTTATCTTTTTATTTATCTATTTGACGATTCTAATATTGTTGTTTTTGTCATGGTGTCATAATATATATGTACTACACTGTACGATTGTTCAGCTTAATCATATCAATTTTCCATTTATATACTTATCTTTTTATTTATCTATTTGTCGATTCTAATATTGTTGTTTTTGTCATGGTGTCATAATATATATGTACTACAATGTATGATTGTTCGGCTTAATCATATCAATTTTACATTTATGTACTTATCTTTTTATTTATCTATTTGTCGATTCTAATATTGTTGTTTTTGTCATGGTGTCATAATATATATGTACTACACTGTACGATTGTTCAGCTTAATTATATCAATTTTCCTTTTATATACTTATCTTTTTATTGATCTATTTGACGATTCTAATATTGTTGATTTTTGGATAGCGTCATAATATATATGTACTACACTGTACGATTGTTCAGCTCAATCATATCAATTTTCCATTTATATACTTATCTTTTTATTTATCTATTTGACGATTCTAATATTGTTGATTTTTTGATAGTGTCATAATATATATGTACTACACTGTACGATTGTTCAGCTTAATTATATCAATTTTCCATTTATATACTTATCTTTTGATTTATCTATTTGACGATTCTAATATTGTTGATTTTTGGATAGTGTCATAATATATATGTACTACACTGTACGATTGTTCAGCTTAATTATATCAATTTTCCTTTTATATACTTATCTTTTTATTTATCTATTTGACGATTCTAATATTGTTGATTTTTGGATAGTGTCATAATATATATATATATATGTACTACACTGTACGTACATTGTTCAGCACTTGAAGGGACTTGTCCCAGAACGCAAAATAAATACCGCTTTCTCTCTCTCTCTCTCTCTCTCTCTCTCTCTCTCTCTGTCTCTCGCTTTGGTATAGCGCGCGACGAGAGCCACAGCGAGTGAGTAGAGTGCATCAGCCGAGACTGCAGGATTCCTGCAGGTATGCTGTGCCGGTGCACGCGTGCATGCGATGAGGTACGACGCCCGGAGAGTCTGAGAGGACGACGAACCCACGGGAATCAAGCCACCAGCATTAACTTGCCGGTAGAATGACCAGCCTCACCGAAACGATTGTCATATGCTGTGATTTTTCCTTTTTTTTTTCGGCATTAGCACCTTGCAACTTTTTGAGCAAGATTGGAGACATACAACATTTTATTCAATACATTTTTATTTCCTAATTGACTCGACTTGAATTTTAAAAAGAAATATCTACCAGTTTGAAAATAAATAAAATAAGTTGATAATTATAGTTCGGGAAATTTTTTTTAATTTAAAGTTAATTGAAAGAACTTTATGAAAATTTGTTGACTGTAATTTATCATTTTTTAGTTTCACGAATGATGGGGGGGTTTTTTTTTTTTTTTTTTTTCCCAATCGATTCTTATAAAATTCAGTATCAATTATCAGTCTATAATAGTACATTCGTCCATTCGTGATGAGTGATTTTTAGAAAAATTTAAAATAATTTTCAAACCACTGTACGGATCCGCGCCAAATTTGACTACCGAAATTTAAATAAATATCTTCCAAATTGCGGACGCTATCGTTTTAACCAAAAATCCGAACACACACATACATTTCATACAAATAATTTTTCCCCACGTTTCAAACCATTCTGAGTTGAAAAACTTGTAAATTTTTTTTTTCATAAAAACAAAGTTTTCCTCACAGGAAAGCGAAAAGGTATTCTTTCGAAATTTCGATATTCCTTCCTACTCGTAAACAAAACCCTCGTCGAAAAAAAAAGAGGACAATTAGATTCTATTTTAACGGGGTCGTGAGAGGACCCAAGTAATTATGTTGCTGCTCTTGATAATTAGAGCGGGCGCGAGGCTCTCGTCGTCGTCGTCGTCGTCGTCAACGACGATGTCGAGCCTCGCGCCCAACTCGTACGTTCGCAATGTTCGCTTGAACCGTGGTCTCGAGTATTGCGCTACCTCACACAGACACACACGTGACCCGGTTTCTCAGCTGTGACTCGGAAAGCTGCATCGACTCTCGCGTTATGCCATTTGCCATCACCATACGCGCCTCTAAAACAATTCCACACGCTTTTTGCTTCCTCATAGAGGAAGCTTTGTTTTCATGATGATTTTTTTTTTAGATTTTCATGTCAGGGCTTTTAAAATACTTCAAAACATCAAAAAAAGTCGTTCAGAAAAATTTCTGTATGTGTGTTCAGGGTTTCGACATTTTAGTCACCTGTAATTCGAGCACCGTTCAACCGATTGAGCTGAAATTTCGCACACAAGTGAAGCAGCAGTTCGTCTTCGATTGTTGCATTTTTTAATAAAATGTATGCGGGCATTTTCATTTTATACCTTTTTGAATTTTTCCCAAAAACGACGTGCGCCCTCTAGCTTTCGTAAAAAATTGTGATAAGCTAAATAATTCTTGATAAGTTGAGGTATTCTTAATGTTATTTGGTATTAAATTTGGCCAAGATCGGAATAACGGTTCGGGTTTTATGGAGTTTTGAAATTTTCGGAAAAATCACGTTTTTGCCCCACTTTGGAAAAATGTGTGATAACAGACTCAAATTTCATACATGAAATTGTTAGTATGTAGTGAAAATCTGCAAAGTTCAAATTTGCAAATTAGCTTTCTCATTGTTTTTGGTTATTTTTTTTTATAAATTTTCCTCTATGAAGAAATCAAAATCAATAAAAATATTTCCTCATAAAAAAAAGCCGAAGATAACGAGGAAGCGATTCGCAAAGTTCAACCTTTTCGAGTTTTCAACGACGTGTTGAAAAATAAATAAACTCTGATCCTTCTCGACTGTAATAACTGCGAGCTTTATCACTATTGCTGTCTATCTTTCACTCTCGCGACTTGTTGCATTGACCTACTGATGTGCTACAATAAACGGCGATGAGAAAGAACGCAATGGCCGTCAAGTGACGTTATGTATACATGTATGGGGCGTTTTATGTTGAGTCGGGTCGTTATCGGAAGGCACAAAATAAAAATAACGTTATGCTCTCGACTGATAAGGTTATCATTAAATTATCGCCGGTTATTTTTCAAAAAAATTTAAAAATTTGTTTACAAAATAATGTTGGAAACTTTACAAAAATGTTGGCTGTATTAAAAAAAAAAAATTTCAAACACATTCAAAGATTAAAATCATTAATAGAACTTTTTTTTCAGCTTCATCAGTAAATTCCGGATATCGAATTATCTTTTCGTCTATTTATAAAAACCCGTTTAAAAAATTGTATGGACGTTGGTCCAATCGATACGGATTAGCGATGTAGATATCGCGCCACGAGATTGCTACAATGTGCGTAGGGTTAGTATTGTTTTGTATGGCTTCGCGGCACGTTGGCCTCGCGGCCAGAGCCGTCGATAAATGCGGCGTTCGCGGAAAGCAACTCTTTTTCACCCACACAAATATTTATTCACAACTGGTTCAATTTTTGTGCTCAAGAAAAAATTTCAAATTTCTATTTAAAAAATTCAGGCTTGCGTTTCCGAAAACTAGTTCGATGTTTGACAATAAAAGTAGGACAATAAGCGTGACAATTATAAAGTTTAAATTTTTTATAAAATTTTGATTACATTGTTAATTGAATTTTCACTCTTCTCTTAACTCAAGTTAATCTATTTTGTAATCGAAATAATCAAAACATGATAATTTCTTTTTCCCAGCTCAATTGTCGTTGCCAAAAAAACGGAATGTACCTAATATTTTTCAACTACTAAAAAATCTCTCACTCGACATTTCTCGTACATAAAAATATTTAAAAAAACTCAACTCCTACATTTAAAAAAAAAAAACAGCTTAAAAAAAATAACGTACCTCCCATTTTTTAATTAATAAAAAAACCTGTCACTCGATAATTATCGCGCAAAAAATATTTAAAAAAAGCATTTCCCAAATTATTGATAGAAACATTCTCAAAACTGCAGATGAAAACGATGGCTAAACAGAGAATGCATCATACACTGACACCATAACCAATGATAAACAGAAACGAAAAAAGAGGAGAAGAACAAGAGAGAGAAAGAAAGAGGGTGAGAGATAGAGAGAATTGAAAAATACACGCACGGCGTCACTTCGTAGTCGTCAAGCGCGTCGCGACGCCAAGCGCCGTCAGGCAGCGTAGTCGTATCCATACACTACATCCTGTGCGTCCCATAATACACGCTGCACGTATACCTCAATACATATACATAAACAAAAAGCCGCAAGGCGCGTATAAATACAGCGAGAGAGGCGCGCACGGGACCGAGTCACCATTTAAATCGCCCGTGCTCAGCCAGAACGTGGAATTTAAATCTCAATCTGTTTGCAGCGTATTGCAGGCGTGCACAGCTTCTCTCTCTCTCTCTTCTCTCTCTGATTTCCCCTTCCACTTAACGTGGAGATTACAGTCGAAAGACAAGCGCGAGCGTCGTGCTCTTGCGTCACACGTTGCCGCTGCTACTATCTCCTCAAAGAGCGCATAGAACAACTATAAACTCGTCACAACTATATCTTCCTCCGCACAATTAATAAAAACGCCTGAAAAAAAAGAAGAAATTCCGCGTAATATTCTCAGAACGAGTTAATCTAAGAACGTGACAAGAGTATCTAATATTAATCGCCTGTAAGCAACGTGTCAAATTCTCAGCACGACTAAACAGCGTTAAAAAGGTTTCATTTCGCGCTCAGGTTATTAATAAGTAAAGTAGAGCGCACTGATAGTAAGCAGCGAGCGAACTTGAAGGATTACGTACTCGAAAGGAGTGGATTTTGCTGATAAGACTCTCCTCCTGGTGGTGTATTTTGTTTTTTCTCACTTTATTCACGAATCTTTTATTTTATTTTTATTTCCACGCCCAAAGCACTTATCACCACGAGTATAACTCACGTTCGCGATATCGAGTATTTCAATAGCTACTTTTATGTTTATTTAATATAGTGGTATTAATATTAACTCGGCAATGCGCGCACTAGTGATTTATACATATATTTGTGGCATTTGTTGGTTGTTATTGATATATGTACTTTTTGTTTTTTTTTTAAGAACGTACACTATAGATATTATATTCTAATGGCAGTGAGAGCGAGGCTCCTCCCCCGCAGAAGGCTCTCGCGCGACTGACGCGAGCCACGAACAGACGGCCCCGCGGGACGAAAAGGGGGGAAATGTGAACGCCAGGTAGGGGAGGGAATGCTGCGCGTGCTGCATGCTGCTGCTGCTGCTCATGTTTTGGGGAAGGGGAGGCATTCTATGCGCTATACTGCTATGCCAGCATAGCAGCGAGCTACCCGAAGCGTTGCTGCTCGGGAAATGGGGTAATGAGGGTCACTTACTGAGAGATTTACTAAACAGTACTGAATCGTGTACCAAGATTTGAGGAATTGTTTTTTCTTTTTTTCAACTCTGTTAAAATAACGTAACGCGACCGAAAAGTCGTACACATGCAACGAGAAAAGGGTTTAGTAACATTAACACCTTGTCGGTGTCGTAGGAAATTCGTTTGAATCAAACGAGGTATATTCGAATTGACTTTACCGACGTTATTTTACGGGCCGTTAAAATAACGTAACGCTACCGAAAATTCGCTGACTGGTACACGTGCAACGAGAAAAGGGTTTAGTAACATTAACACCTTGTCGGTGTCCTCGTGGGAAATTCGTTTGAATCAAACGAGGTATATTTGAATTGACTTTACCGACGTTATTTTACAGACCGTTAAAATAACGTGACGCGACCGAAAATTCGCTGACTCGTACACATGCAACGAGAAAAGGGTTTAGTAACATTAACCTCGCCGGTGCGCTTGTGGGAAATTCGTTTGAATCAAACGAGGTATATTTGAATTGACTTTACCGACGTTATTTGACAGGACGTTAAAATAACGTAACGCGACAGAAAAGTTGCTGACTCGTACACATGCAACGAGAAAAGGGTTTAGTAACATTAACCTTGCTTATGCGGTCGTATGAAATTCGTTTGAATCATACGAGACATATTTGAATTGACTTTACCGACGTTGTGCCAATAAAACTGATAGGTTTAATTCTGCAGTGAAGTGCCTACTTCACGCACTGTGAAGTAGGCACTTCGCTTCGCTTGCGTGCGTGAAACAGACACTTCTCGCACTAGTGGCATAAAATTGTATACGATACTCGTGCGAGAAACTTTTTCTGATCTCGTGTGATTACACTAATATCGTAATGCACGATTATTCTATAACTACAAAAAGTTGCTAAAGGCTTGAATCCGAATGCAACATGTGATTTTTTTATCACAATTGTTACTGATGTGCAGTTTTTATCGTGAATTCAACATTGTAAAAAATTTCTGGAACATCCTTCGTGTTTAGTCGAACTCAGGACAATTTAGCAGTCTTATATATGCTGAGGCTTCGAAACACTTGCGAGAAACGCTACGTTCATTCGCCATCTAGTGGCATTATACGCAACACTGATGCACAATGCTCCGCTAGATGGCGATCGGCCGAAGCGATTCTCGCAAGTGACTTGAAGTCTTAGTCTCTTCAAACTTACGTAGCATGCACTTCCACTTATGAAACTCCTTTTCGGAATTGGGTTTAAACGAAAAATTATTTTCAGTGCGATTCAAGAGCCCAAAAATGGCCTCTGATAAACCTGCAAAAATTTCATGAAAAATATCGATTTTCATCATTTTTGATTCCATTGATTTTTGTTTTTTTAATTCCATTGATTTTTGTTTTTTGATTCCATTGATTTTTGTTTTTTGATTCCATTCATTTTGTTTTTTAATTCCCAAATTTCCAACGAAAGCTCCGCTGGAGAATTTGTTGTTACACCTAAAGAGTCCATAAAGACCCTATAATTTGCAGGTATTCAAAAAAATGTTGGCCTTAGTGGGAATCCCAGCTTACTAGACCTCAATCTATTTTCACTACACCCTAAGGAGAAAAATTTAATTTTACGTTCGTCTCTAAACCAAGCAAAAAAAATCAAAGTTTGAAGCAGCTTAAACGCCACAATATCCCTGACTTTGATTACCCCACGTGTAGCCCTAGAAATATATACAGTACTGGGCCGTTTCTGCGTTACGTTACGCTATGTCGTGGTGGGGAGTTTAAGCATCGCGAGGAGCTTCGAGCACCAGCGGCAATAGCAGCAGCAGAAGCAGCAGCAGCCACCGAACAACACACCTCGGTTGATGATATGGGGGTATGTAAGACGCATGCGCAATGCCCTTGTTTTGGGCAACCAGCGCCGTGTCACTCGGGAGCGAGCCACCGCCCCCGATGCACCGCACGATTATTCTAGCCAGAGACACGAAATTCTTCGTGGCGCATTACACCGAAGAGCCTGAAATCTCTCGGAAACGTTGGATAGTCACGTACGCACGCGACGGCCTTTCACGGAGGTGCTGAGTAGGCTTTTCGAGCGACGCTCTAATGGAGCGACTTTAACAAAAAATTGTGGACCACCTTTCCGGTTCTTCGAAACATTTTAGCCGCTTTGGTGCTGATGGTAAGGCCCAAGAACTTGTCCGTATTTATACTGTTAATATACTGTATATATATATATATTCTCGGGATGTGAGCAAGTATAACGGTACTTCTTTAGCACTTATATATATAGATATATATGTATATGCATATACTATGTATATACGGAAGCCCTTCTTTACTGCTTCTTTTGCGAGCTTTTAGTACAAAGAGGATAAACAGGATTCTGCAAGAGTTCACAACGAGATGAGATTTTCAAAAAGAATTAACGACCTCGGAACTGATATAGTTAGTTAAAAAAACAGAGTTCGCGTATTCGTGCTGAAATTGAGATTTTTTTTTACTGTTTTGAAATTAGATTTTGCGATAAAGTTAGGGAAAAATATAATTCTGCTTAAATCGTGGATATTATATTTTTCAGAAATAATGAATTGTACAATTCAAAAATGTAATTTTTATTTTGATACTTTTCAAAGGTATATTGACAAAAAAATATTTCGTTGAATATTGGAGATGAGATTTTTGGATAAGAATTCTTTTTTAAAAATCGAACGACCTCGCAACTGATATAATTAGTCGTGTAAAAAAAACAGATTTCGCATATTTATACAGGAATATGACAGAATTGTTATTTTATAAACTTTGAAATTGAATTTTGGCATCCAGATATTAATGAAAAATATAATTTTTATCGAAAAGTGGAAAGTGAATACTACATCAATTGTACAATTTAAAAATTTTATTTTTATTTGGAAAAATTTTGTCGTTATATGGATAAAAAATTTTTTTAGGTTGAATATTTTATTGCCAACATTTATTAACATACTTCCTCATAGAGTTAACTTTGCAAAATGCATACAAAAATAACGAGGCAATTTGTAATGTTCCAGTTTGCAGCTTTTCTAAATGTCACATTATCAACATGATTTTTTTTCGGTTATGTAGCGTAACAGAGTCTGTCATGACAAACAGCTACTTTTCGTGTCCCTCGCGCAAAATTTACAATCCTGAAGACAAGCAATACTGAGGAAGCTTGTTGCAAGAATAGAAGTCGTGTTCCCCTGTCCAGGCATTTTCTAGAATACCGGAAACGGATGCAATCCGTTACACGAGCAGAAGAGCGGCTCTCGCTTATTTTCCGTGAAGAAGCAACAGTAGAAATATAGTCTGGCGGAAGAAAGCTTCCCTCGTAAGCGCAGAGAGCCCAACGAGAGTGTAAATATAGGCGTGGATGTTTCCGAAGGGAGAGAACGAAGAATAGCGACGAAGAAAAATGTTTTTAAGTACCAAAACCAAAAATATAGTTCCTAATATAGTGACAGAAATTCAATTTTTTCATAAAAATTGTTCACTGGTTCTTAATCAGAGCAGAAGTGCAATTTTTTATACTACGATCGCTAATTTAGCCTTTATTGTCAGTTGACTGAATCATTTGAGTATAGCCAAAATATTTTAGATATCTACGGAATGAATGTATTTATTCCTGAAGCAAAAGAAAATAATGAAACATGTTTTTATTTATTGTAAAGTTGTAGTTAATTCCATCAATAATTAATAATTCATAAGCGATGATTTTGCTACCTCATAGAGAAAGTTTTGCTTTCGTGCAGAACTTTTTCGAGTTTTTCATGTCAGGTCATTTAAAATGATCTAAGACTAACATTTTTTCTAAAATTGTTTAGAAAAAATTTCCGGATGGAAATATATATGTATTGCAAAAGTCAAATCGCTGTATATCAAAAACGGCTTTAACAACTAGGCTGAAATTTGGTACAATGACAGAAGATCAACGCCTTTTCCTACGTATATATTTTCGAAAAAATAGAAAAAAAAATGTCAGGTTCTATGAGATGTTTAATTTTTCTAAAAATGTCTGTATATTTCCTAGCTTCCAAAATTTCTAAGCTAATAAGCTAAATAGTTCTTTACAAATAAAGCAATAAAAAACAACGGTTGGTATTCAATTTTATCCAAATCCATGAAGCGCTCTTGATTTTATAGAATTTCAAATTTTCCAAAAAATTTAGTTTTTCCTCTAATTCAATTAAATATCCAACAAATCGACTGGACATTTTTTACACAGAAAAAATAAACGTCAGCGCTACGACGTACCAATTTTTTTTCTTCTGATTCTATGTGGAAGCCAAAAATAAAATAAATAAACTTTTTGCGAAAGATGAAAATTTATGGTGAAGCAATGTGTAAAGTTCTACTTGGCATCATTTTTATTTGTCAGTAAAATAGCAAGAATATTAAGGGATTTGTTTGGTGATTATAGAGATGTTTATTTTTGAATTGCCAATGGAGTAAAAATTCCCAGACTCCCGGAGGTGTAAATATTGGGCGTGAAATAAAAATAACCGAATACAGTCGAATGGGTTTGCATGGCCACGTGACCGTGACACGCACACCTTGGCCGGTCGACCTGCAACATGAAGACCACGTGCGGCTGCTGGTTCATCGTCGTCGTCGTGGTTCTTCGACCTTTCTCCGCGCACCGATACAACTCCTCGTGGTTTACACGCATGCACATTGGACACAAGTGAGCCAGCCCTTGCACAGGTGCAATTACTCTTCCCCCTTTCTCCCCCATTCGGACTCTCCTCTTCTCTCGATTAATCAAATAAGCCTATATATAGCAAGTATTATGTTTTCTCTCGTTCTTTCTCTTTCGCATGAACCGCTACAGTCTCTGCGTTTCACCCAATTTTTAAATCAACTACAATTTATGTTCTCTCATTAAATAGAATGGACAAAAAATAATGCAATCGAAATAATTAATTATATTTATAATTTCAAGTTGATAAAAATTGTTTAGTTCACAATATAATTAATAAATCAGTGAAAAGAAGTCAAACAAGTTCCGTCGAACGACTTTTTTTCACTAAAAAGGTCTGATTTTTTTAAACATGTTTTTTTTTCGCGACTTTTATTCGCTGAAGTGTTTTGCAGTCAATTGAAAAAAATGTGACTGAACATAAGCATAAAGGCTTTCCACTGAAAGAAATTTTGAATGTGTGACTTTCGAACTTCGCTTGAATAAAAAAATCCATAATTTTTACATTGAATCTACGAAAATTCTTCTAAAAATCATGTGTTTAAAAAAATAAATGGAACCGATTAATTCTTTATGTCATTGAAAAATATTTTATAGCAGCAGAAATAATTCCTTGTATCAAAATAATCGATCGCCCAAATGAATATAAAACAATTATTATTATTAATCCCATCGGAAAATGTCGGAATCACACAGTAAAGAAAATCTTTCTTAAAATTTTTTTACTCCTATTAAAAATACCATAAGCATAAACGTTGTATTCAATTTTATAAAAATTCATAGTGCATTTCCACATGAACTGATAAATATGTCACAGTCTAAGCTACAAAACCCTATGACCGTTTTTTCTAATATTCGTTTATTGCGAAATTATGAATTTTTTTAACAAAACCCCGTTTTTCCCATTTTCGCCTACATTTAAATTTTCATTAACAATACTTATAAACTTTTGACTTTGGGAACTTCTGGGCCGTGTAGTAGACACTTCGAGAAGTACCCCTGAATTTTTTCAGATTTTTTGAGCGCTCAGAACATTTTGAAAACTCGACTGGTCCCTGAAAGACCCAGTGTAGAGACAGTGTACAGAAAAATAGAGTTTACACACGGAAGGTTAAATATATCCAGTGCGAAAACAAGCTTGTGATGCGTCGGGATCAAGAAACAGTAACTTTAGTGTCAGAGCGAGGAGCGAGAGTCAAGGGCGAAAGGAGGAAGAGAGGAAGAGAGGAAGAGAGGAAGGAAGAAAAGTAGCCGGTAGGCTACGAGTCTTGTTGCCAGTGATGAAGAGAGCCGGTTTCGTGTGCTGCACCGGCTCGAGTCGCGACACCGACTTGGTTTCCTGAGTACAAGAGTAGCGACAGCAGCAGAAGCAGAAGCTGTTGCTCACCTTCCTTCTTTCTTCGGCTCTATGAATAATGCATTTTTGTCGAGTGCTCTTCGGCGATCGACGGAATGCATATACACAACGTGAGTCAGTGACTCTCTCCCTCTCTTTTCATCACAAGCGATGTTCGTTCCGCTTTGCCAGAAACGAAGGAACGTTCCGAGTTGTGGACAAGAAGGACGGAAAGAGAGGCCGAAAGGAGAAGAGGAAGGAGACGGAAGAGCAGTCAGACTAATTTTAACACCACGCACGCGACGTCTCGGCTAACGTCCCTCGAGAGAAACGGGACAGTTGATTATGCGAGAGTGAAAGAGACGCGCATATGTGAGAAAACAAATCAATCGAAACTGAGTTTACACACGCGGTAGACGACCGCGCGCTGCTTTGCTACTGATGCTGCCATTTATGTCCATCCAATCTAATAGAAATAATATTTTCAATGTAGCTATTGTTTTATAGCTATTTTTGATCAATTTTGTTCAATCAAAAGTTTTTAAATTTCCCAGGAACAAAAAATTGTTGCCGGTTTTATTCGAAAATTATTTGTCACTTTCTCAGGGCTAATTTTTAAAAAATGCTCTTTTATCTGTTATGAAAATAAGCTCGAAGAAAACAAATCAATCGAAACTGAGTTTACACACGCGGTAGACGACCGCGCGCTGCTTTGCTACTGATGCTGCCATTTATGTCCATCCAATCTAATAGAAATAATATTTTCAATGTAGCTATTGTTTTATAGCTATTTTTGATAAATTTTGTTCAATCAAAAGTTTTCAAATTTCCCAGGAACAAAAAATTGTTGCCGGTTTTATTTGAAAATTATTTGTCACTTTCTCAGGGCTAATTTTGAAAAAATGCTCTTTTATCTGTTATGAAAATAAGCCCGAAGAAAACAAATCAATCGAAACTGAGTTTACACACGCGGTAGACGACCGCGCGCTGCTTTGCTACTGATGCTGCCATTTATGTCCATCCAATCTAATAGAAATAATATTTTCAATGTAGCTATTGTTTTATAGCTATTTTTGATAAATTTTGTTCAATCAAAAGTTTTTAAATTTCCCAGGAACAAAAAATTGTTGCCGGTTTTATTTGAAAATTATTTGTCACTTTCTCAGGGCTAATTTTGAAAAAATGCTCTTTTATCTGTTATGAAAATAAGCCCGAAGAAAACAAATCAATCGAAACTGAGTTTACACACGCGGTAGACGACCGCGCGTTGCTTTGCTACTGATGCTGCCATTTATGTCCATCCAATCTAATAGAAATAATATTTTCAATGTAGCTATTGTTTTATAGCTATTTTTGATAAATTTTGTTCATTCAAAAGTTTTCAAATTTCCCAGGAACAAAAAATTGTTGCCGGTTTTATTCGAAAATTATTTGTCACTTTCTCAGGGCTAATTTTGAAAAAATGCTCTTTTATCTGTTATGAAAATAAGCCCGAAGAAAACAAATCAATCGAAACTGAGTTTACACACGCGGTAGACGACCGCGCGCTGCTTTGCTACTGATGCTGCCATTTATGTCCATCCAATCTAATAGAAATAATATTTTCAATGTAGCTATTGTTTTCTAGCTATTTTTGATAACGTATGTTCATTCAAAAGTTTTCAAATTTCCCAGGAACAAAAAATTGTTGCCGGTTTTATTCGAAAATTATTTGTCACTTTCTCAGGGCTAATTTTTAAAAAATGCTCTTTTATCTGTTATGAAAATAAGCTCGAAGAAAACAAATCAATCGAAACTGAGTTTACACACGCGGTACACGACCGCGCGCTGCTTTGCTACTGATGCTGCCATTTATGTCCATCCAATCTAATAGAAATAATATTTTCAATGTAGCTATTGTTTTCTAGCTATTTTTGATAAATTTTGTTCAATCAAAAGTTTTCAAATTTCCCAAGAACAAAAAATTGTTGCCGGTTTTATTTGAAAATTATTTGTCACTTTCTCAGGGCTAATTTTTAAAAAATGCTCTTTTATCTGTTATGGAAATAAGCCCGAAGAAAACAAATCAATCGAAACTGAGTTTACACACGCGGTAGACGACCGCGCGCTGCTTTGCTACTGATGCTGCTCTGCACGCTCGCTCCACTGGTTTTGAGATGCTGCCATTTATGTCCATCCAATCTAATAGAAATAATATTTTCAATGTAGCTATTGTTTTCTAGCTATTTTTGATAAAAAAACCCTGAAAGTTGTGACAATCGGCAAAATCAGCGATCAAGTGAAAATTATTCTTGGGAAAAAAAAAAAAAAAAAAAAAAAAAACATCCTTCCGGAATTATTTAATTAACGTTTGAGTGTCACACATAAAAAAGAATCTACTTTATCCTTCCATTTCAAATTCCTCCACAAAAATGACTAACTAATCCTAAATTCCCTAAATTCCAAAATTACCGTCAAAAACCCCCGAAAGTTGTGACAATCGGCAAAATCTCCGATAAAGTAAAAATTATTCTTAAAAAAAAAAACATCCTTCCGAAATTACTTAATTAACGTTTGAGTGTCACACATAAAAAAGAATCTACTTTATCCTTCCATTTCAAATTCCTCCACAAAAAGGACTAACTAATCCTAAATTCCCTAAATTCCAAAATTACCGTCAAAAACCCCTGAAAGTTGTGACAATCGGCAAAATCTCGGATCGAGTGAAGATGATGCGTGGAGATTCATGTACAATGCGTACATGAATGTCTCGTTGCGTAAAGAGAGAGAGTAAGAGAGAGAGAGAGAGAGGGATAGACAAACGATGGGTTGTTGTGAGGGGCGACGGCGCAGAGAGATGACGTCGACGCGTTAGCGGGTGGCTCTCTGGCGGTGGCATCGTCGTCGGCGGCGGCGGCGGCGACTTCACGGTGTATTGAACTCGGTCCGCAGGGTCGTTCAACCCGGCGCGGCCCTCGTAGAACGTCCTGGCGCGTCGTGACGTCACACGCGGTGTTCGCTTCGCTCTCTGCCGAGTGTTATGTACATAGAGAGACGCTGCCGTTGCTGCTCTCGCTCGACGACGAACCGTCGAGGATCGTGGAAGACGCGAACCTCCCAAGGAAAACGGGAGGGAGGTCCACGACTGTGACGTGGCCAATTCCCATTGGCTCCCCATTTTCTCTCCGCTATCCAATGACGTCACGATGACCGCCGCGCCTCTCTTTGCTTCTATTGCCTCCTTTCTCTCTCTTTCCAACGGCTAAATTCAATGCTCTGCCTATTGCGACCCCGGCTTAGCTGTTTTTTTTTCTCTCTATCTCACTGAAGAGACGTTGTGATCATACAACATCACAACGTCATCGCTTTTCTCCTCTTTCCCTCTCTTCAGATGCTCTCCGTGCAGCTTCTTCTTCATGGTACAGAGGACGTCGAGCCTGAACTCCGACGGTACAGGATCGTTGCACTTTACACTTCCGTAGAATCCTTATCCGGAAGAAGAGTGAACTTTTTGTTGTTCTTCTTCTTCTTTCAAATTGGCGAAGAACGCGTGATTACTGGTAATCAAATTAATAGAGGTCAACATAATGTGAATGAATGAATCGTCATAGAAACACAAGAATTTGGAAAAATATCATTTTTCGGGTCAATGCTCTGCCTATTGCGACCCCGGCTTAGCTGTTTTTTTTCTCTCTATCTCACTGAAGAGACGTTGTGATCATACAACATCACAACGTCATCGCTTTTCTTCTCTTTCCCTCTCTTCAGATGCTCTCCGTACAGCTTCTTCTTCATGGTACAGAGGACGTCGAGCCTGAACTCCGACGGTACAGGATCGTTGCACTTTACACTTCCGTAGAATCCTTATCCGGAAGAAGAGTGAACTTTTTGTTGTTCTTCTTCTTCTTTCGAATTGGCGAAGAACGCGTGATTACTGGTAATCAAATTAATAGAGGTCAACATAATGTGAATGAATGAATCGTCATAGAAACACAAGAATTTGGAAAAATATCATTTTTCGGGTCAATGCTCCGCTTATTACGAAGACAGCTTAGCTGTTTTTTTTCTTCTCTATCTCACTGAAGAGACGTTGTGATCATACAACATCACAACGTCATCGCTTTTCTTCTCTTTCCCTCTCTTCAGATGCTCTCCGTGCAGCTTCTTCTTCATGGTACAGAGGACGTCGAGCCTGAACTCCGACGGTACAGGATCGTTGCACTTTACACTTCCGTAGAATCCTTATCCGGAAGAAGAGTGAACTTTTTGTTGTTGTTGTTCTTCTTTTGAATTGGCGAAGAACGCGTGATTACTGGTAATCCAATTAATAGAGGTCAACATAATGTGAATGAATAAATCGTAATAGAAACACAAGAATTTGGAACAATATCATTTTTCGGGTCAATGCTCCGCTTATTACGAAGACAGCTTAGCTGTTTTTTTTCTTCTCTATCTCACTGAAGAGACGTTGTGATCATACAACATCACAACGTCATCGCTTTTCTTCTCTTTCCCTCTCTTCAGATGCTCTCCGTGCAGCTTCTTCTTCATGGTACAGAGGACGTCGAGCCTGAACTCCGACGGTACAGGATCGTTGCACTTTACACTTCCGTAGAATCCTTATCCGGAAGAAGAGTGGACTTTTTGTTGTTCTTCTTCTTCTTTCGAATTGGCGAAAAACGCGCGATTACTGGTAATCGAATTAATAGAGGTCAACATAATGTGAATGAATAAATCGTAATAGAAACACAAGAATTTGGAAAAATATCATTTTTCGGGTCAATGCTCCGCTTATTACGAAGACAGCTTAGCTGTTTTTTTTTCTCTCTATCTCACTGAAGAGACGTTATGATCATACAACATCACAACTTCATCGCTTTTCTTCTCTTTCCCTCTCTTCAGATGCTCTCCGTGCAGCTTCTTCTTCATGGTACAGAGGACGTCGAGCCTGAACTCCGACGGTACAGGATCGTTGCACTTTACACTTCCGTAGAATCCTTATCCGGAAGAAGAGTGAACTTTTTGTTGTTGGTCTTCTTCTTTCGAATTGGCGAAGAACGCGTGATTACTGATAATCAAATTAATAGAGGTCAACATAATGTGAATGAATGAATCGTCATAGAAACACAAGAATTTGGAAAAATCTCATTTTTCGGGTCAATGCTCCGCCTATTACGATGACGGCTTAGCTGTGTTTTTATTTTCTTTACTGAAGAGACGTTGTGATCATACAAGGTCACAACGTTATTGGTTTTCTTTGCTTTCCTCCTCTTGAAATACTCTTCGTGCAGCTTCTTCTTCATGGTACAGAGATCGTTGCACTTTAAACTTCCGTAGAATCCTTGTCCGGAAGAAGAGTGGACTTTTGTTGATGTTGTTGTTGTTGTTGTTCTTTCGAATTGGCGAAGAATGCGTGATTACTGGTAATCAAATTAGTAGAGGTCAACTATGCAATTCGATAAACGTTTACAGTGTAAAAAATTTAGTGATTATTATCTTGCACATCTTTTTTGCTGAAAACAATAATGCACTTCTTTCCGATTTCAATGTGGTTTTGAAAGTTGGTCTCGTCGAAAATTTCTCACCGATTACAAATAATTTTTATGAAAATCAGAAAGAAGCGTAATAAAAAATATCGATTTTTTTTTTGTTGCAAAAAAATGATTATTTCACTAACACGACTATAATGTTAAAAAAATTATGGTTGTATACATATTATACCTGTTTTTTTTGTGTATCATTAAACTTTGAAACTCTAAACCATGTTTAAAAATTCGTTGAAGTTTCATGAAAAATGGGAAAAGGTATTGACGCAAAAATCTCCAATTTTCACCACTTTGAATTTGTAAATTTACAATAATATAGAAAAAATTTACTGTATCTCGATTAAGATCACAGCATATTAAAGTTCGATTGAATGCTAATAAAACAATACATTATTGGCATCATTTTCAATTTATTTCAGTGTCTTAAAAATGTTCCATTAAGTAATTCGGTATTCTATTTCCACTAAGTACAAAGTTTCGGATACATTAATAAATTGTAGACACTTGCCAAACCGTTAAATGGAATTCAACGGTTTGGCAAAGGAATAAAGTGTCGCTGTTTGAAGGAACAGTGAGAATTTGGTGCGACGAATTTGTCGTCTCGACGAGACGATTATATCATTAACTTTTCCAGAATCTTATGTGACATATCGAGCTCAGAATTTAGTATATCAACAGAATAATATTCCGCTTAAATATATATATATAATTTAGTTACAAAAAATTGATAATTTTGATTTTATGGAATTTTAAATTGCTAAGAACATTTACTTTATCGCATCAATTTTTGCACAACTTGAGATTTCACGCCGAAATTTGGTATTTGAATATAGTTTGGGATAGAGTGATAAATTGTAGACACTTGTTGTATAAATGGAATTTAACGGTTTGGCAGTGAAATAAAGTGTCGCTGTTTGAAGGAACAGTGAGAATTTGGTGCGACGAATTTGTCGTCTCGACGAGACGATTATATCATTAACTTTTCCAGAATCTTATGTGACATATCGAGCTCACAATTTAGTATATCAACAGAATAATATTCCGCTTTAATATATATATATATATATAATTTAGTTACAAAAAATTGATAATTTTGATTTTATGGAATTTTAAATTGCTAAGAACATTTACTTTATCACATCAATTTTTTCACAACTTGAGATTTCACGCCGAAATTTGGTATTTAAGTATAGTTTGGGATAGAGTGATAAATTGTAGACACTTGTTGTATAAATGGAATTTAACGGTTTGGCAGTGAAATAAAGTGTCGCTGTTTGAAGGAACAGTGAGAATTTGGTGCAGCGGAGTTGTCGTCTCGACGGGATGATTACCACCCGCATCAAGTGGCGAAGGCTTTAAATATGTTTGGCCGGTTTGTTAACCGGATGGTCGAGAGCGCGAGCGCGCGCGCGTCCGTAACCAGCTTATACTACTCCTCCTTCGTTTCTCGCTCGCTCACTCGCTGCCAGAGTTTGTTGACTCTCGGTTTCAGCACGGCGACTGACCATGACCTCGCCGAACGATCCGCAAAGTAATACCGCGAGCGAGAGAGCCACTTCAACCGTGCGCATTACGTCTCTCTCCTCCTTTACCTCATTATTCTACCCTTTACGCCCTCATTTTTATAATTCATTTTTTGCTTAGTTTTGAGAAATCTAAAAATCTCCCTAAAATGTAAGGGAAACTTGCGCTTCTTGTAGTTAATTTTTCACTTCATTCATAAATTTGCAGGACCATGGCAAAAATTGATTTCAACGAGTAATTCACGCTTCCCATTCAATTTTCATTGTTGCCCTTGAATTAAAAAATCTAAAAATCATAGAAAACTTTATTCCAAGGGGCAATTTCGTGACCCTTTTTTTTCAGTTTCAAGGACCATGACAAAAATTCATTTCGAGAAGGAATTCACATTTCCCATTGAATTTTTATTTTTGTCCTTGAATTTTAAAATCTAAAAATCATAACAAAATGTTATTTCAAGGAGCAATTCCATAACTCTTTTTTTAAGTTTCAAAAAAAATTATGGAATAGCATTTTTCACGAGGCGATAATTATAATTCTATTCAGTTATTAATTCACTAGCCACGAAGGATTTTTCCTCAATTTGGCTGAAGGATCGGGTGTCACTTTAGTGAGAAATCGTTGCCAGATTGTAATATCGAATTGAAGAAGGTCGCAAAGAAAAATGAGAAGATCCTCAAGAAATTTGCGTTTTGTTGTAGTCAAATTTGCAGGACCATGACAAAAATTCAATTCGAGAAGGAATTCACATTTCCCATTGAATTTTTGTTTTTGCCCTTGAATTTAAAAATCTAAAAATCATAACAAAATGTTATTTCAAGGAGCAATTCCATAACTCTTTTTTTGCAGTTTCAAAAAAAATTATGGAGTAGCATTTTTAACGAGGCGATAATTATAATCCTATTCACTTATTAATTCACTAGCCACGAAAGATTTTTTGTCAATTTGGCTGAAGGATTTTTTGTCAATTTGGCTAAAGGATTTTTTGTCAATTTGGCTAAAGGATCGGGTGTCACTTTAGTGAGTAATCGTTGCCAGATTGTAATATGGAATTGAGGAAGGTCGCAAAGAAAAATGAGAACATCCTCAAGAAATTTGCGTTTTGTTGTAGTCAAATTTGCAGGAGCATGACAAAAATTCATTTCGAGAAGGAATTCACATTTCCCATTGAATTTTTATTTTTCCCCTTGAATTTAAAAATCTAAAAATCATAACAAAATGTTATTTCAAGGAGCAATTCCATAACTCTTTTTTTGCAGTTTCAAAAAAAATTATGGAATAGCATTTTTAACGAGGCGATAATTATAATCCTATTCACTTATTAATTCACTAGCCACGAAGGATTTTTTGTCAATTTGGCTGAAGGATTTTTTGTCAATTTGGCTGAAGGATTTTTTGTCAATTTGGCTGAAGGATTTTTTGTCAATTTGGCTGAAGGATCAAGTGTCACTTTAGTGAGTAATCGTTAGCCAAAGTGTGATATCGAATTGCCATAGAGGACCCAAAGAAAAATGAGAACAGCCGACATCCCTCGTTACGAAATAAAACCACAGCGAATGAGCACATCACGGGTAATAAGCAACCTGCACTGCGCATGTACGTAGGTGTTCCTCGAGGTGCGCAATAAAAATGAAAAATAAAAAAGCGAAAGGATTGAAAAGAGTTGCCAATGAAGCGCAGTGAATTTCCGGCTCTTCTCACACGTCTCGGATTTCCTTTCAAGTGGACCTCGCCTTTCAGTATCGATTTTCGAATCCGTTCTGAATTACTGTCGAAAAATAAAAAATTGTCCATTTCACGATTAATCTCATATTACTATTTTATATTTAATTTACAAATTAAGAAATGAATAAAAAAGAGGCAATTGATAAAAAAAAATTCTCTAAACTTTTACGATGTAGCCGACTAAAATATTTCCATCGTTACGTTAATATTATCTTTTTTTAAATTTTATACTGTTCAAGTTACATAATTGTAGGATAAGTGGCTGTTTTTATTAGCTACCTAAAAACAAATAAATAATTGATTGATAACAATTTTTTTTAAATGATTCAAAAATGGCCCAAAAATAATAATAAAAATATTTATCAAATCTGGTCTATAATTATGATTTAAGAATAATAACATGTAGCGATTATAATACGATGACTAAACATTTAAATGGCTGCAAAAATGATTATTTTTCAATGAAAGTTCACGGTAATCCTTTTGAAAACTGAAAAAACATAATTAATTCATTCAGAAAGTAATGCATTAATTATTTCTTCTATTATTTCTTCCAATGTTAAAGCAAAAATTACTAATTTTTTCCCTCTCAAATGTTTGCAATCTATTTTATAATCACTACATATTATTATTCTAAAATCATAATTACAAAACAAAATGTACTGTCAACTATCTCATGAATTTAGGATTTACAACTCTGTATTATTGTGATGACAATTTTGATATTCACCTTCGGTGATTTATCCTTTGCTCCGACAAGAAAATCAAAACCTCACATTGATTAATCGAAAAAATTGGTCATCTAATTTCCCATTTCTGTAAAGCAGCTTAGGGAAGAAAAAAAAATGAAATAAATAAATTCATGAGAGCGTAACGAGGCCAAGGAATATCGATCGGTAAATCCGGGTCAGAGCGAGTGGCGTGTGCACCCTGTGTGTAATACGCGTTGCATGAAGGTGCACACTAACAGTAGCGTACGTCTGATATGTGCTCTGATAGCTAACATGTTTTCAGAATACATGAAAGCCGCCGTTTATCGTTTAGCTCGTGTTGTGCACTTTACACTGCACACCTGGTAGTTACGGAACCTAAAAACCGACTAACATTCAGTAACTTTGTCGTACAGTCGATTACAAGTAACTGTAATAACGTTTTAAGCCAGATAACTAAACCTTTGAAATGCCAGCAAATTTTTTTTTTTTTGTAAAGTATTTACTCAATTTATATGCTCTGAAACTCGATCAATAATTATGTAGTTCCAAACGAACCCATTAAATGTACAATCCTCAATATCGAGGTTAACACCGCTTAATTGGTATCCAATTAAATAAAATTTATTAATCAAAAGCTTATTTGCCTTTATTCTCATTTCCTTTTTGTATGTATTTTCACTTCGTCTCGTCTCTGTGATTAATTGCTCTCAAATATTTATCCCATTATTAAATGGGAGAAAATGTGAATAAAATTTCGAAAATGCTGTACCTCGGATTTATTTTCAGGTTGTACAAACAGGGTTACAGCCAGTGGGTCGTGCAGTAGGTTATCAATGAATAATATTGGGAAAACGATCGTAACCAAAAAACTCTCGCTGCAGCGAATTTTGTTGCAGAAAAAGTATTGGAACGCACACAACGAGAATATCAAAGTTAATACCGCTTAATTGGGATCCAATTAAATGAAATTAATTAATCAAAAGCTTATTTGCCTTTATTTTAACGTCCTTTTTGTGTATATTTCCATTTCGATTCGTCACTGCGATTAATTGCTCACAAATATTTTTTCCATTAAATGGAAAAAAAAAAGAAAACCGGAAATACTGTCGAATTCTCGGAATTATTATCACGTTGTGCAAATATGGTTATAGTCATTAAACTGTTCACCCACGCTAAAAAAAAAAAAAAAATTACTTGTCATTTAATGTACAAGTACTGCTAGTTTTACTGGTATATTAAATTGACTATACAAGTGCGATGTCCAATTTATTTTAGGTGCAGTAATTTCAATCATTTGCTTAAATTATCGATATAATTTCCACCTTGTGCAAACATGGTTATAGTCCAGTAATTTCAATAATTTGCTTAAATTTAACTACAAAGGTACTTTTATTTTTTAAATTCCATCTAATTTCATCGCAAAAGTACCTTAATGTCAAATAAAAATTATACATAAAATTTAATCAACGACTTTATGAATAAAAACTGCCTGTCTTTTCTGACAGTGCGGTTACCAATGAATAATATTGGAAAAACGATCGTAACCGAAAAGCGCTCGCTGTGGCGAATTTTATAAACTTCATTAGTTAAATAAACTTCATTAATCCAAAGCTTATTTCTCTCTATGTTAACATCCTTTTTTTGGTATATTTCCATTTCGTTTTATCTCTGCAATTAATTGCTCACAAATATTAATTCCATTAAATAGAAGAAAAAAACAACAACAAAAAAAATTAAAAATACTGTCGAATTATCGATATAATTTCCACCTTGTGCAAACATGGTTATAGTCCAGTAATTTCAATAATTTGCTTAAATTTAACTGCAAAGGTACTTTTATTTTTTTAATTCCCTCTAATTTCATCACAAAAGTACCTTAATGTCAAATAAAAATTGTACATAAAATTTAATCGACGACTTTATGAATAAAAACTGCCTGTCTTTTCTGACAGTGCGGTTACCAATGAATAATATTGGAAAAGCGATCGTAACCGAAAAGCGCTCGCTGTGGCGAATTTTCTTGCAGAGTGCGAACAACGAGGATATCGAGGTTAATACTGCTCAATTGGTATCCAATTAAATAAACTTCATTAATCAAAAGCTTATTTCTCTCTATGTTAACATCCTTTTTTTGGTATACTTCCATTTCGTTTTATCTCTGCAATTAATTGCTCACAAATATTAATTCCATTAAATGGAAGAAAAAAAATTGAAAATACTGTCGAATTATCGATATAATTTCCACCTTGTGCAAACATGGTTATAGTCCAGTAATTTCAATAATTTGCTTAAATTTAACTGCAAAGGTACTTCAATTTTTTAAATTCCCTCTCATTTCATCGCAAAAGTACCTTAATGTCAAATAAAAATAGTACATAAAATTTAATCGACGACTTTATGAATAAAAACTGCCTGTCTTTTCTGACAGTGCGGTTACCAATGAATAATATTGGAAAAGCGATCGTAACCGAAAAGCGCTCGCTGTGGCGAATTTTATAAACTTCATTAATTAAATAAACTTCATTAATCCAAAGCTTATTTCTCTCTATGTTAAATTCCTTTTTTGTTATATTTCCATTTCGTTTTATCTCTGCAATTAATTGCTCACAAATATTAATTCCATTAAATAGAAGAAAAAAACAACAACAACAAAAATTAAAAATACTGTCGAATTATCGATAAAATTTCCACCTTGTGCAAACATGGTTATAGTCCAGTAATTTCAATAATTTGCTTAAATTTAACTGCAAAGGTACTTTAATTTTTTAAATTCCCTCTAATTTCATCGCAAAAGTCCCTTAATGTCAAATAAAAATTGTACATAAAATTTAATCGACGACTTTATGAATAAAAACTGCCTGTCTTTTCTGACAGTGCGGTTACCAATGAATAATATTGGAAAAGCGATCGTAACCGAAAAGCGCTCGCTGTGGCGAATTTTGTTGCAGTGTATAGGGGTGCGGACAACTCGTGGCTAGAGCCTCAGTGACTTCGGCATGGCACGGCCAACGAAAGGGGGACGAGAGAGAGAGAATAGAGCGCGAGAGCCATAGAGAATCGATCGGGCGTTCGCCCTCCGTCGCTTTCACACTTGTGTGCGTGTTTTCTACTCTATCTCTCTCTGGCTCTTCTCTCCCTCGTCTTCGCCACTATGTACGTGACCTACCACGCTCGGGCCATGGCGGAAGAGCGCCGCGACGCTCCTTCCTGTTGGCCCACGAAGCCTTAAATGCAATAGCGTGTTTTCTAAATTAATACCTTGACTCGAAATAAAAATTCACGAAACACAATGTCCAACGTAAATTTAAGCACTTCTAGATAATTTACCCATTTCTTGTGTGTTGACTGTTCACCCAGAAAACTTTACAAATATTTAAATTACTTCTATAGACTACTTTGGAAAATTACTTTAAAAATATATTTCCATCAATAACAAATTTTAATGATTAAAGTCAATAATACATTTTTCTTTCTTGATAACAATACGTTCTAAAGGCTTGTTTTGTATATACTGTAAATTTATTTCGTGATGGTTGGTAAAAATTGTAGGTAAATTTTCAATTTTTCGAAGAAAGTTAGTTTTGTAAATCGAGAATTGAAGCTCTATTTTTTGTTCCTTTGATTTTCGCATCTAATCTTCCATAGAAATTATAGGAAAACATTAACAAGAATTATAATGACTCTTTCATTGGCAAAATTCTATGGTGATATTTTTTTTTAAATCTTTTAATTAACGTAAAATAATTGTCGATATCTTTGGACAAAGACTTTTCAAAATCCAGTTTTTTAAAATCCTTTCTCCTCTTTAAAAAAAGACTTTGCACATCGAAAGTCGATTATAAAAAAATATCAAAGCAGAAATAGATTCACGCAATGTCACGAATCTCAGAGACATCCAAATATGATGTTTAGCCATAAGAAGTGACAAATGAGAGAAAAAGGGTACGTTGTTGTTAGTTACTCTAAAACGTAGCTACTTTTACACAGTAAAGTGTACAAGTCTTCAAGTTAATGCGTCAAACGCAAGGGAAAATAATGCGTAATAAACCGAGAAGCGAAGAGAAGGGCTGGGAATTGTGTTGAGAATTACGTACGACGCATTGAACAGGGCGACACGCGTCACGAGAATTTGGCTTAAGAGGGGCGAGCTTTCAATTCCATTGTAAATCGAACCCCCTTCGTGATGCAATACAAGAAGAAAAAAGAAGGTGGAGAGGGTACAAACGCATAAAGGGTCGTAGCAACATCGTCGTCAACTTAGTCACGCATTTATAAGCATCAGGAATTTTATATTATTTTTTCAGAAAATTATTAGCTGAGTCGCTGCTTCGCTTCTACTTTACTTTTCTCTTCCCTCATTGTTTTTGTTCCGCTTCTGGTGCAACAACCCTGAGGAGGAGTAACAAAAGCCCTTTCCAAGTGGCTCATCTCGTGAAAAGGACCACCAACACATATTCAGAGAATAACACACTGGAAAAGAAAAAAAAAAAAGAGTGAAAACACGTACGTAGCTAAAGCTGAAATATCGAGCGACCTGTTCTACTTTTTTCTCGCGCGAGCTTCTATTTTCCGCGTGCAGAATGTTGCGAGCGAGTTAGGGATGAAGAGGAGACGAAGAAAGGAGAAAAATAAAGGAAACGAAGCCTCGCGAAGAGACTAACCCGTTTTCCTCTCTCGGCCTTCCTCTTCTTCTTCTTCTTCTCCTCTCTTTACCTCGCCCTTCGCGCCTCGTTCCAGTTTCTTTTCTCGTATCTATTTACCACGAAACGCTGAGAGACTCGCGAGTCACAGAACCGAGAGAAAGGACGTCGAGCTCTTCTTCACAATAAGAGAGAAAAGAATCCGAAGCTAAATCGAGACTTTCTGGCCGTTAGAATATTTTCAGCGGCTCACAATCCTCCTGTAAAAATCTCGATCTTCTTGTATTTGTCAGAAAGGAGTAAAAAAAATTATTCTGTAGAAAATCAGAGTGCCAATTTTTGTGAGTGAAAAAACTTGTTTTACAATTCAACAAATGTCTTCTAGATTTCACAAATTCAAAAAATACGATGACAACAAATCTCTTATGGTAATGAAATTTATTTTTCTATTGTAAAAAAAAGAAGAAAAATTGAAAAAAATCTACATATAATTATACTTTTTATGTAGAAACTGAGTTTAAAAAAATGTACTTGTGAACGAAAATTTTTTGGTAAGAGTAAAACTCTATTTTAACTACGTAGGTGACAATTTTCGAGCTAAAATTCAAGAGAATATTATCGACTCAGCAACAGCAGCTTTATTCTGTCGCACTCGCATTACATTCCAAAAATGACGACGTACGTCGTTCGAATTTTCGGCTGACGACCTCTCGACCCATTTCTCAATTCCCTCCATTGGTTCACCACGAAAATTATACCGAATTTAGAACTACATTCCACGGAAACTCAGCGATGCCGTCGAGAGAGCATTAAAGCTAAAGGCAAGCGTAGTCAGGTTATTTCGGATTCGCATCACGTCGAGAATTGATTAAAATGACCCAATTTGCAATTTTCTAGTGACAAGCGATCGTTATTTTTATTATTCTCTAAATGTTTTGTGCCGTCGCGATAAAAGATAACATAGGTCGAAAATCAGGGTCTTTAAACTCCGATGTATCAAAACGAAGGCTTAATGAGTTAATCTACAAGAAAATATTCGGTAAGAAAACGTTTGAATTAATTATTCTAAATTCTAAATCAATTATTTTTTAATTCTAACTAAACTCTTCTGTCGTAAGTTTTCAGAGACGCCACAGATGACGATAGTTTTCAAGCTCCAATTACTAAAGCCTCAGGTTTTATGGTTTGACGAGAATTGTCAGAAAGGTGAATGGACTATTAATTGATGTTCCGACTGCAATTATCGTTGTTTTTTTTCTATTTTGCCGTGGCGAGCCCTAAAAAAAGATCATAATTCGATGACACGAATTTTCAAGCTCCAATTAATAAAACCTAAGCTTTTATGTTTTCACGAGAATTGTCAGAAAGGTGAACGGACTATTAATTGATGCTCCGACTGCAGTTGTCGTCGTTCCTTCTTCTATTTTTCCGTGGCGAGCCCTGAAGAAAGACCACAATGCGGTGACACGAATGTTCAAGCTCCAATTAATAAAACCTAAGGTTCTACAGTTCAACGAGAATTGTCATAATGGTGAAGGGACTATTAATTGATGCTCCATAATTGAAGAAAGACCATAATCCGATGACACGAATTTTCAAGCTCCAATTAATAAAACCTAAGGTTTTATGTTTTGACGAGAATTGTCATAAAGGTGAAGGGACTATTAATTGATGCTCCGACTGCAATTATCGTTGTTTCTTCTTCCATTTTTCCGTGGCGAGCCCTGAAGAAAGATCATAATTCGATGACACGAATTTTCAAGCTCCAATTAATAAAACCTAAGGTTTTATGTTTTGACAAGAATTATCATAAAGGTGAAGGGACTATTAATTGATGCTCCGACTGCAATTATCGTTGTTTCTTCTTCCATTTTTCCGTGGCGAGACCTGAAGAAAGATCATAATTCGATGACACGAATTTTCAAGCTCCAATTAATAAAACCTGAGGTTTTATGTTTTGACGAGAATTCTCATAAAGGTGAAGGGACTATTAATTGATGCTTCGACTGCAATTATCGTTGTTTCTTCTTCCTTTTTTCCGTGGCGAGACCTGAAGAAAGATCATAATTCGATGACACGAATTTTCAAGCTCCAATTAATAAAACCTAAGGTTTTATGGCTTGATTGTGTAAGAGAATTGTGCGAGAGCGTCGTTCCAAGTGGCGACGGCTGGCGGCCCTATTATTCGAGGCTGCAGTTCGCTGGCTTGCTGGCTTCGCACTCCACCCCTTGCGACTTGACGACCGCCATCCGACTCGAGCTCTTCGGCACGTAGACCTCAGCCTCAGAGAACGATGAATTTTCGATCTATCTCGCAACTAGCGACACCTCTACTTCGTCCCTGAGATTTCAGTTAAATAAGTTTCACTCTGTAGCGATAAAACAGGACGCAGCTTTACCGAACACTCGATCGAGCAGATTTCTGACGTGATTTACTCCTACTATTTGCGACGTAAAAAAAGGGGTAACGAATGGGGTACGAAAAGGAGGCTAAAGAAGATGGTACTGCCAGGGCACGATGAACCTCAGGGTTCAAGAGACTCGCCCCTCAAGGCCAACAACTTTGCCACAAGATTACGAAGATTTCTGCAGTTTTTAATTTTTTTTTTTTTTCGTGGTCTTATAGAACTGGCTGGAAATATTGCAGAGTATATTTATGAGCCTTCGAATTACGTTCTTCCGAGACTGAGTTAATCCCCAGAAGTTTATCGAAGATTTGAACGTTTTTGTAGTTTTTATTGGTATTACATAGAGTTTTTTATCTCGTTATTTTTCTAGTCTTTCCTATTATTTTATTTTATTCATTATTCAAAAATTATTATGTGCCTTTAGATCGATGTATATCATTACAAAAGGCTTCAAATGCGTCTGTTTTGAATCAATTTTAAAGATAATAATAAATTTAAGAATATAAAAAATTATAATAGTAAAAAATAAAGTTCCTTCGACTTCGGTGACTGACGATGACATTTATAATTTTTACTATCCGGGAGTTTATTATAGATTTTTGCCGCGACGTAATCGCACTCATGTCAGTGATTTTCAAAATCTTAATTGATTTTACTTCTGAGTTTTTTCTTGCCATATGTTCATTAAATTGGTGTTTCAAACACAGAATCATTTATGTTTGCTTGAACATTGAATTCAAGTCTACATAAAATTATTCATCTGTGTTAGGATTTTTGCACCATAATTCATTAACTTCCTATCTCATCACAAATGTCCTTGATTTATTCCTGGATACAATTATGAGGATATGACACACAAAATTATCGTTTTAATGACTATAACCACAAAGATAATCGCGTTACAAAAAAGTTTGTGAAAAAAATTGTATAATCATTTTTTTTTAGTTGACTCACCATTGGAAGGCATTAAAATGGAAGTATACGAGTCCTTGACCGTAGAGAAAGGAAGCATCTTTCCAGTAGTCTCCCTTAAGTGTGTAGAACTTCTGATAAGCCGACATAGCTGCACAAAAATTATTTCCATTTTCATCATGAATTATCTTTCACTGATGTTTCAATGAATAGGCAAAAGACGATTGTTAAAACAGGAGAGAGGGAAAAAAAAGCTTATCGATTTACCTTTGCTATAATCTTCGAGAAGGAGATGAAAGTGTCCAAGCTTGCAGTAAGTTTTGGGATCAATGCTGATGCCTTTGTCCTCGTCTTTGTCTTTAGACTCCTCCGAGCTCAATTTAGTGCTGTCGGCTTTCCGTCGCTGCTTTTCGGACTGTGCCTGCACGAGCATCCTCTCCAAGTATTTAACAGCCCTCACAACGAGAGCTTTTTTCTTGGATTGCTCCGCCGAGTTCAGCTTAAGAAAGCCGAACTGTCGACTGTTAAAAAAAAACAATACCGGAGAGTTAACTACAACAATCATAATTATTTGTTCACCTAAATGAATAAAATAAATTTATTCACAAGATATATTTATTTACATTTTTTATTCAGCATTTTTTCTTTCGAGCTGTGTGCGATATAAAACTACATAATTGTTTTCTTGTTTATTCATAAACAATATCACATTCTTTCGCAAATTTATTATAGCCTGTTTTTTTAATGTCAATATAGGACGAATTTTAAAACAATTCTTTTATTTCAAATTTCCAATAAATTGTGAAAAATGTTTTATTCTTTTAATTTCCATCAGTCATTAGCTCGATCTTTGGTAACAACAAATGCAAGATTATCTGTTACTATGCAATCCCAGCATCTCCATAACTTCCTTCTCCATGCCACCAATAAATTATCAATGATCCTAAACATAGTCACATAATTTTGACAGTAGTGACCTTGAATAATTATAAGATAGCAAGTCACGAGTTTTCCCGTAAAAATGTTGTTATAATCGCAAGCGGTTTTTAAAAAATGGTGAAATGTGGAGCGAGCTCCAACAAAACGGTGTCAGTAGGTTGACTCGCGAAAGGTACAGAATTCAACGATCTTTCTGTCAGAAAAAAAAAACAAGCTCTTAGGTTATGCCGTATATACGTATTTTCCGTGATAGGAGTCATCCGAGTTTCTCAATTGCCGAAATCTAAAGGATGTTCATAACGTTAATGGCAAAGGCGAAGATTTTGACAGTTGCTGGGTGTAGTATGTAGTTTTTTTTTTTTTTTTCTTTTCGACGAACCTGTCGAGCTCGGAAAGAGTCTGCAATTCCTGTGGAGTGAGATTTATGTCGTCGGTCTCCTGGGCCATTTTCGTCGGTCTCACGATCGTTGAAAAAATTCTACACATTCAGAGACCGGGAAAAGTCATATTGCCGCGCGGCTGGCCGACGACGACGACGACGACGACGGCAACGACGACGACGGCGACGACGACGACGACGTCGTTTATCCGCGGCGTCTTACAATACGAAAACCACCCGCGAGTCTCAGTGCAACGAGACTCGCTGCACTATCGCACAAACTCACGCACTACTTCGGAACTTATCATCGCGGCTCGCACTCGGCTTTTCTATCTCAAGATTTCGCGCACGATCAGGTTAAACCAGGATAGCGAAGCACGCGACAGAATACCATTTTTTTTTTTTTTCATGCGTGAAAAGTTTTGCCTCCACCGAACGTGGAACTAGAGGTTTTCGCTCAATTCACGGCGCGTTAAGCGCAAGCGCGAGACTGATTTCTTTTTCGAACTAGTGATTGCATTATCAAAAATTTTCACTTTTTTTCGTTATGATATAGTATAATATTGGTACTAAAACAGCCTTTCATAATTCCAGTTATTTATCATAGCGCTGTGAAAAATCCAAGTATTATCAGAGATTATTGTTGTTATTCTTGTTTTTTATTTATTGAGATGAAAAAAATAAATAGAAATAAAAATTAAAGCTTTGGGAGTAAGCGACTTGCAGCAAAATCAACTTTTCTCAAACATTTCCAGAGATTAGTACGAAAATGGCGTCACAGCGCCACCTCAGCGGTCGACTGTTGAACCACACCCACGTTTCTTCTTTCTGCCGGAGAATTTGATGAAAAAATGGTGTTTTATTCATGTTCAGCCAATACTCCTCATCATCAGGGTTGACACTGGCCTATCGTGCTGAAAAATGTTTTATTTTGGATCTGCGTAAGAAATAACTAAAGAAATATTCTGAAGAGGACTGCGATCGGAGACGAAACGTTGGAGAAAAACCGACGATAAATTGGTCGTTTGAAGCCAACGCACAAATAGACTTATTTATCAGCGACTGCAGCCTGATCAACATCACTAATAAATGTTAAAGATCAATTAATTATATAATTTGCGTTGGACGCTTTGATACTTGGCAACTTCCAAAGGATGATGATTTGAACTGAGGCATTTGGAATACTGTAAAGTGTATTCTGTTTCTGCCGGCTGTGCTGCTGTTGCTACAGTCCGCAGTTCTACACAATGTTAGGAAATTTAATAATTCAATAATAATATTTATTGCATGATTTACGTTATTGTATTGGGATTTTACAAAGGAAGAAATACACTTACACATAAATACTTACATAATTTAAGTTTAATAAAAATCCGTAATTTACCTTGAATCTGTTTAGGTGCGTAAGCGCATACAGTTATCACATAAGTAAACAGTTATTACAACAGTTATATGAAATCTCCATCTTCGCATGGGTCTCAAAAATTTCTTATATTTTATAAGATTTTTCAGAATTGTTTCAGATTTTCAAAAATCGAGGTATTTAAGTAATTTCAAAAAATTATATCTGAGATAAAAAGTGTTTAAAAAATCTTTAAAAAAATTGGTATGTGTTTTTCGACAAGTACTTTTGTATAAAAAATTACGGAACCGATCTGAGATGTCATCCCAACTCTTGTTCGAGATGTCATGGTGGTGCCCCATATATAATACTTGATGGAATTCTCAGTAAAAATTTTTTTTCATATATGAAGCATTCTCTGTCAATTCAGTCATTTAAAAAAATCTCTAATGTGCCTAATATTTGGTCACATCAAAATCCCACTAAACAACAAGGCTGTGTTTTCTTCGTCAGATTTTTGTTATCCAATATTTGAAGAAACACCTTTTTTCAACTAAACATATCTCCAAAACTTGAAGTCACAAATCAGTAAAATGAATAAAAATCAAATACCGCGCCACAGCGTGATTGTAGTAAAATTTCTATCATCTCCGTCGTTTTATTCCCAAGGAAGAATTGCCGTAATCGCCGTGACTCTAGAGTGGCGTAGTTGCTCCTTCGAAAGTCGATTGAATTTTTCCGGATCTGTCAGAAGCGTTTTGGTGCGCGCGTACAAAACCGGTCGAGTTTATAATTAAACCGTTAAATTTTTCACGAAATAGGTGAGCCCATTATCGCCTCTTACTGAATAAAAATCGCCTAATTGACGTACTAATTGCGTTATATAATTATTTCAAAATGATTTTATAATTCTCGTCTCGTCGATGCCGAAATTCCGCAAAAGTGCCGTCACGTCGGGCGCAAGAAAATTGCTCAAACGGTATTCTATCCGTTTTGACGCACGTCAATCATTTTTCCTCATACCGTTTTTTTTGTTCTTTTTATGGCTCTCCTCCCTTTTCGGTTATATTTGTAGATCTATTTTTCAGCAAACAACTGTCGTCCATTATTTCCTATTTTTCGACGCATGTTGGCTTCGCGCATTTCTCTGATTCATCTACATCGAGAATCGGTATTTTAAGACCGAATGTCTAGTCGATAGTCATGTATATATGTATGCATGTATATATGTACGTATATATACGCACACACATACATATGTCTATATATATATATATATGGAGTGAAATCAACTGACTGTACTTGGAATGCGACTTGTTTTTCTTCATTTATTGCGCCTTTAATGATCTTCTTACCCTCTGCCGCTCCCAGCGTCTCTATGAGTCTTCCGGTGTCCAAGAGAAGCAAAGAGAACGCTAACAACGAAGCATACGATATGGACGTCTCGAAGGAAGCCAAGTCTGTCATAGACAAAATATTGGGCGATGTCAGCAAGACTTCGGCTACTAAACAGATAGTCATCGGCACGACATCAGGATGGTAAGTTTTTGTGCGAGAATGTTGAATTGAAATGAAGGCGATATGTTTACCGATGAACAATTCATTTGTTTGGCTGCTGATTGTTGTGTGAAAAATATATAATGTTCATTTGGCTGAAAGATAAGTTTTTGGAGCGGTAGCAAAAGTCTTTAGCTACTGTTAATCACCTACGATCATTTTTTTAAGGTTTACAATTGAACGATTTTTAGAAAAATGATTGGATTAAATATATTCAAATTATTGTTGAGAATAAGATTTATTCTTTTTTTTAATACTATATTTTTGGATTTTTTTGTTGTAAAAATTGGTGATGTTATCATTTATTCAAGAGATTATTTCTGCAGAATCATATTATTAAGTTTATGGACTTAATTTGTATCCTGAATTGCTTAAGCTAGAGTGAGAATGGAGCAATTTATGTACAGCTGTGAATTTTTGAAGAATATTTGGCCTATTACCTTGAGAAATTGTGTAGAAAAAAAAATCAAGTTATTTTGTAATCTTGTGAAAAATGAATTGTTGTGCAGGTTAAAAGTACATATTTTTTATATGATATAAATAGCTAAACAAGTGAGTTGTTTGCCTATAAACATTTCATTTTTTACTTAATTTTTGGTTTTTTGCTCCAATCTCTGAATTGTGCAAAATTTTTCTAAATTTTACGTAATTTTGCGACGAATTTAGGGCTACAGGCTTTCTCACGATGAAAGTCGGCAAGGTAGTGGCATTCGCCGTCGGAGGCGGCATAATTATTCTACAAATAGCTGCGCATCAGGGATATGTCAACATTAACTGGGACAAGATTCAGAAGAAGGCAGACAAGATCACGGACAAGGTGGAAGAGAAGATCACCGGCGAAGGTCCCAAATTCATGGATAAGGTACGATCCACGAATTTACTCTATTAAAAAAGAACTTCAAGCTTCTAATACTTTTTCTACGCGTATACAATTAAATGACCATTTCCGGTAATAAATGATAGAAAAACAGCTCCAATAAAAAATTATTTACCGATTTTAAACGCTTCATCAAATGGTTACAATTTTTTTTAAATAACAAATTGCTTATCTTATGAATTGTCATTTTAACGGAAAATTCTGATTGTGTGATGGAATTTTCTAGAGAAATTTATAATTTAAAAAAAAGTCGATTCTAATTTCTCCGAAAAAATTATAATTATTTACGATGTAATTACAATCACTCCGAATGATAATTTTTTCTCGTTAAAAAAATTGGAGCACTCCACACTAGTATAAAAAGTGATAAATTTATTATGTAATTCAGACAAACTTTTCTGCATTCATTTTTTTTTACTTAGCAAAAAATGTGATTGCTCTCGATTTCCACAAATATTAAATCCATTGAAATTAATGTTTTTCAAGTCAAGGATATTTATTTTTATACAGAGCACCATTAACTATAGTCAATCGATGCATAAAACTTTGTATAGACGATTTACAAAAATTAGAGCTCATTCGACAAGTGTTAAGCGCTTCAACCTCCTTAATTGTAATTCTTGATTGATGCAACCTTTGAATCATGCCCTAACCTTTCGTGTGAATGTTTGATATTCTATTGTTCAATGTCGCAAATTTTGAAGTTTACTCGGTTAAAACTGAGTTTAACTGTATACGCGAAAGGTCCGAGCGCTCGTAGGATTTTTAGGGCTCTTTTAGGGCTGTGCGGCTTTAATCCCGAAAAATTGTCCATTGAAAAATCGTGTTTTTCTCTATTCTTTTGCAGGTAGGATGTTGGTGTCGTCAGAACACATACGCGGCAACGAGTTTCATTGGTGGTTTTATACTTGGCCTAGCATCTTCGTGAATACCCCGCGAAAAATTGAGACAACCAAATAATTATACACGAAAACAATTAGTGTATCTTTTGTATATGATTTTGTCTACTCTCTTTTTATTTAACTAGTCCGAAAAGATTTGTAGGAAAGACGCGTGAATCTTATTTTCAATCCCGCCAAGTTTTGTAATTAACAGTCTATATGCTCCGCTATTTATGATTATTATAAGTTGCCATCTTCTTACCTTTCACAATAAATCGGACATCCAAATTACGTTCTGGTTATTATCTTTCTTCTCGTATTCGCTTCGCATTTAAGTTGTAATTTTACGCTTACAATAATGATTCCGGCAGCCAAAGTCGAATTATCCCAAAACTTGGAGAACTATTTTTCCAACGGATAATTCACGATTTTAAGATAATCTTTACGATACTTTTTCTTGATCGCCTAAAGATGCTCCATAAAATTGCAGAACTGAATGTCACATTACACACGTCGATTAAATCATAATATCGTATTCTATAATTTCTTGCAATTTTTTTTTTGGGTTCATGTCCATAATTGAGGTAGTCCTTTTTTAGACGTTTATTCCATCGAGATTCACTCGATTTTCTCCGAATCTCATGCAGATTCACGCTGTAATACGAAAGAACTACCTCAAATTGTACAGACGCTAAAAACTGCCGCAATCGTTATAAAAACCGATCTCTCAACCATCGCGAGAATAAACCTCAACGACATGATAATGTCATTGCATAAAAATGGACGGATTTTTTTCATTACTGTTTCAGGTTGAGAGGTTTGTGGACAAAAAACTGGATAAAGCGGAGCAGCTACTAAAAAATGGCGAATCGCGCACCCGGCGTTGGTATCATACGATAACCGGCGATGACACCTTTAGGCCAAAGGAAATTCATTTCTTTTTAGCCTCCTTCGCAGCTGGTCTCGCGATTGGCTTCGCTACTGCCAACTAGGTAATGGATTGCTACATTCTGAATGTGAGTAAGAGATCCAGTGTCGCTAAATTACCGCTCGAGACGATCGATCTCGTTGAAAAAAAGAAGGAGCCGGTCGTGGACGAGGTAGAAAAGCTGATTATCGAAGCGAGAAGCAAATTCGAAGAATTCTGCCAATGGTTGACGGACCGTATTCAACATTTTCTCTAAAAACCTTAACAAAACCGGAAAAACAAAACAACCGATTTTCCACTCGATTCGCCGACAATCATCGACGAATCGATTGCGTTATTTCGATACCCATTTTTGACGAAAGATTCGACGCGACTAATTCGTACACTGGTGTACTTACTTTTTAAAAAAAAAAGCAAAACGATAAATCTCCACACAAAATTCTCGGACGAAGTTTAATCTTCGTCAGAGTCTCATGATGAAAGTGTAATCGTATTAAAATAAGCATTCAGAATGCAGCAATTCAGACTCACGTGGTAAATTGCAGATTAGTAACTGTACCGTTTAGATCCTAGCAACTTGCATACTCGTTTAGTATTATTCTCGAATAAGAATTAATAAACACGAAGATGTCTCGAACGCTCGGAGATTGTCGCGAGATATAAGTTAAATAAAATCTCCGAGCTGTACAGTGTATCGCGAACTAAAATGCTTAATATTTTTTTTTTTTTGAGTACTTATATTTTTTTTTCATAGTCGCTTTAAGCCTTTTTTCGTTCCGCAGCTTTTTTTAAGCCTCTAGTCCTCCCATAATCACTGAAACAACACTGCGCAAAAAAAATTGCGCACCGCACGATGAAATGTATATTTTTTACCAAAGTTATTGTGAATCTCGATGATTTTTTTTTCCTCTTGTTCCGATTAGTAAATACGTTTAATAATTGTGATACTTTTTATCGTATGCACGAAATAAGTGTAAGAAAACAACGGAAAGCACTAATGTAATAATCGTCTACAAAATCTCTCGTTTTCACTGAAAAATAACGATTTTTTTCTAATCTCTGTACTTCGTGAAAGATTCATCCACGAGAGCTTGTATTTAAAACTGTAATGACGTAAGAACGTGTAGTGGGATATCGATTGTTGAATAGTTATTACGAATTACTTACGTAGCAAATAAGTTACAAAAACATGTCATCTGTGTATTTGGTCGAAGAAATATGGGATCATCAAACAAAAATGATCTTTGCTGTCTTATTTTAGAGGATAAGAGAAAATAATAACAAAACAGAACGAAAATACGAATACTGTACCATCTTCGAGAAGAGAAGGAATGTCAAAATCTTTTTAAACACTGCATTATTATCCCTCGAAGGCGACGACGCAAATTTTGGTCACCGTTGCAAAAAATGTGCGTCGAGTTGTCCCCTATTTGGATTAAAGTGTCCTCGTCCTGCTGCGAAATTTTAAACACGCGCGTTAAGATCATCTTCCGATTTTGGGACGTTAAATAATTAAGTTTGAATTCTCAATTTACTAGAGTTAAATTTTTTGGAAAATTTGCGATTAAGTCTAAAAATAAATCGAATCCATTCAATTTACTGATCGGTCTTGAAAATTGCGAATAATTACAACTAAAATGTTAATTATATTGAAATAAAATTTGTATCTTTGTCGAGTCTAAATGATGAGTCAATTCTAGGCTTAAAATTGAATATTTTGCACTTACCAGATGAATACTCGTCGAAGTTGCCGAGTGTTGAAGTTTCGCGCCTAGAATTCCTTCTTGATTTAATTTCTGCAACAATTCCTGTGGATCGATATTTCCGTACTCGTGTTTTCTCTCTTTGAGAACTTCCTCTTTGTCCGGTGCTGCAATATCCGCGGATGCTTTGCGCTTAGCACTCGTGCGGTCCTCTATGCACTAAAAAAATAGAGATTCGTCAGTGAAGGTTCTTAAAAAGGCAGCGTGGCCGACGAACGACCCTTTCGAATACCTTTATCGTGTAAACGTTGTCTTTGACTTCAAGTTCGCCAGTAACGGAGGCCAAACTCAGTCCCGGACGAATTTCGCTGGGTATTATTTGCCCGGCAAGTTCAGGTTCGATGAAAACTCTGCCTTTTTCCCTTTTCAATGGCATTTTTATGACTTCTCCGCGTTTGAATGTTATCAGAGATTTTTCCTAAAATTAAATTCAGATAAACGTTATCCCCAATAAAATTCATAGATAGATTTCTTGAAATTTGACGATAAAAATTGCGCTGAGGACTTTTTGAATAATCGTCAAAAATAATTATTGAAAATATGGGAAAAAATAAGAGTACTTTTGAGCATTTGGTAATCTATTGAATAGCATATTCTTTGAGAATTTGTGAAGCCTCACAGTAGTTATTGGCACTTATTATTTCGTGAAAAACTCGATATTTTTTCAATAGATTTCCAAGCGATAGATGAAAAAAATTGTTGTACTCACGCCGACGGGTTCAATAACAAGATCCGTTCGATGGGGAGCAATAAATGGTGGCTGAGTGTACAATTCAGGCACCACAAGATTATCAGGCTTGAGATCTCTAATGAGTTTATTGGCTTGAGTAAAATTCAGCGAAGTATCAATTGGACAATGAACAGCTTTCATCGTCAGCGGCTGAAAAGGTGCTAAAGCATCGAGATACGGAAAGTCCGGCTCTGTAAAAATAACCGTATGTTGTGGACTGCTTCCCCAGAGTTGTACAAAATGAACAGCATCGCCGAATCTGAGACTCGGATGGCCGCAAAAAACGACGCAAGGTTGTCTGTAATCTGTGCTGAATCCTTCGGCATAAGTCGACGTGAAATGCTTGAGTCTCGCATTTTTGACAAGAAAAGCGTGAGGAAAAGGCTCCTCCGGTAAATAAACCTTATTCTGCTTGTTCGTCGAGAGCCTGAAAGCCAAAAAGTTACAACGATAGGACACGCATTTCTTTTAACGAAAAACTTTTTCTTAAAAAAGAAAAATGCTTTACCATTCGGCTAAGATGTTCGAATAAGCCAGAGAAGATTCTGCCACTGAAGAAATGAAAAAAAGAGGGATCTGCGAAAATCCTGATTTGTCCAAATGCGTACTGAGACACTCGAAAAGATCATAAACTACGCCTGAAGGGTAACAGGGTATGAGGACGCAACCACCCCCACGTAAAGTCATAGCTGCAAAAAAAAAAAAAATTTAATTCAAGATTTATAACGTTTTTTTCAATAAACTCGAGAAATCTTCGGATGGAAGTTTTTTATGGAAAATATTCGATGAGACGCAAAAAGTGTATAACGCGAAATACTTCATCATGTAAAAAGATCCAATAACATTTAATTTTTTAATTACAATATTCGTAGTTTAAAAATCTGAAGAAATAAAATGGAATAAAAACAGTAAATTGTAGAATTGGTTATAAAATTGTCATGAGAATAAATTTCAACTTTCACAATGTATAAAGTAACTCAGATTATCTTTTATTAACTTTTATGGAACTCACCGACGGTCATACAAAGCTCGCCGAGCATAGTATCAGGATTTGCAGTCGGCGTTTGCGTCAAACCGGTCAAAATAAGTACATTGGCATTTTTTAAAGTAGTTTGTTCCATAGGACGTGGATGAGTCGTAAGAGTAGAAGATCCACTGACGTAAGCAACTTTTTCATGATCGCAGGATATCAACCAATTGCTACTTCCAAGACAGTAACCAGAACTTATCGGCGTGACTGTCAAAGCTCCATAAATATCGAGTTTTTGATCGTACCCGACCATCTGAATATTCGAAAGGGCCGAATTGACCGCGGACAAGGAATACACGTGTTTCCACGACTTTGGTTTCAGCGCATCTGCCAACGGAGGCGGTAATACGTGCAGCATCTCCTTCCAATTTCTCGCCAGTGTTGCTCTCGGTGTTTGTTCTATATATTCTACCAATTCTTCCATAAAGAATCTGCCGATTTGCAGAGTTGGCTCTGTTGCGTAGACGACGCCTTTGAAACCCGTTCCTTCCGTCACAAACGGCAAAGCCAACATACATGTGTAATTTGATATAAGGATTGCGTCTATCTCTGAAAAATCTACGATTTTCTCCAGGGGCGGTGAAAATTCGGGGGTCGAGTCGACAAACACTCTACCGTAACATTCCTTCAATTCCTGTGAAATATTGATTTTTTAAACTTGTTGTAAGAGTAATATCTCATTACAAAAAAAAAGTGAATGTAACATCCTAAGCACACAATACATAAAATTGTGCAGATTTCTTGAGGAAAATATGAGGTTGATTATGCAGAAATGTTTCCAAAGAATCTGGAATTGTTATAAGCTAAGATTTTGTTTTTTAGATTAAACTAATTATCATTACACAAAAATCTAAGCACGCATGGAATTGTGCAAATTTCTTAAGGAAAATATGAGGTTGATTTTGAAAAAAAATCTCAAAGAATTTGTTATTTTTGTCAGTTACATTTTGTTGTTTTTTTAATCATAAAAATTGTTATTATTATCAGTGACACAAAAATCTAAGCATGGAACACATGAAATCATCCAAATTTCTTGAGTCAGATATGAGGTTGATTTTTACAAAAATGTTCTCAAAAAATCTGTGATCATTATCAGCTAAACTTTTGCTTTTTTAGATCATCAGTATTATGATTATCCGAAGTACATATTCCATGAAAGTGTTTGAATTTCTTGAGGAAAAAATGAGGTTGAATTTGAACGAAATGTTCTCAAAGAATATGCGATTGGGCTAAAGTTTTATTTTTTTTTCAAATTATAAAAACCATTAATATTGCCATTACACTCACCCCTTCGATCTGCCAATCCTGATGATTATCTCTTGGTAGCCAAGTGGGCAGTGAATTAAATTTTGCACTAGGTACCATAGGCATTGGCATAAAATTCAAAACGGACTGCATATTTAATCCACAATCGAGCATCAGGGTTATCCCCTTGAAACTCAGAACCAGACATGGTTTTGTCGGCTCGCTCGACAAGCAATACTAAAAATATGACATTTATAAAAATATGCACAATCGTAGACCTTTTTTATCCTAATTCATTCCCTTTAAGAGAGAATAACTTCCTCAAAACCTTTAAGATCTCTCTAAACATCTAAATTATTGTGATACAAATTTTAACATCTAAAATTGTTTGTCATTACATTTAAAAAATTTGAAATTTCTTTGAAATATTTAAAAAAGAATCTTTAAAAATAAAGGAATTTTTTCGTAAAATGAGAAAATTTCTCCAACTTTCGAGAAGCTTTCGTGATTTTCAAACAAATTTTGAGAAATATTTTCACGATGGGCACAAATTTGAATTATAGGTTAGAAATTCCGACGATAAACAATTATTGTTTCAAGGCCTCATAAAGCACTAAATACGAATTCGGATCATATTTGTACGTACCAATTTCATTTTGACGCTATTTTATTCCCAAAATTCGCAATAATAACTTCGAAGTAACTATTGTTATCATTCTGCCAATTGTTGTCTGCAATCGAGCGCATCCTTCATCTTTGCACATAACCTATATTTAAAAAACTGGTCATCAAGAAGCCGGCTGCATAATATACGGATAATACAAATTGTTTTCTGCTCGTTAAAAAATTTTTTGGAAAGTACGTAAATTGAAAAAATTAGTTTATTCATAATTGTAAAATAATGGCGGAAGTCATCGTGCTTTTCGATGGCTATTCAAAACAACTGGATGATGGTACAATGGACGCAAATTGCAGCTGCACTCTAATAAAAGCTGAAAAAAATATAATTGTCGACACGATGACCGCGTGGGATGGAGAAAAGATCATAAAAGGCAAGATAAAGCTTTTCATTTTTTCATTTATTCATTATTAAATCGTACATTTCTTGCTACAATTTTGTTGCATTTTTTTTTTATAGCTTTAGCTGAGCAGAAACTGCGACCGGAAGACATCGACTTCGTAGTTTGCAGTCACAGCCACGCTGATCATATAGGCAACAACAATTTGTTTCTAAACGCCGAACACATAGTTGGAAATTGTGTTCATCGAGGAACAATGTTTTACGAGCGGAATATCGCAAAGGGTAAAATTTAAAACATAAAAAATCTATGAGCCCAAATTATAATTATTTTTGTCGTAATTACAAGTTACGATTTTCAAAATTTATTTGCAATTTTGTTTATTATTTGCCTGGTAAAAATAATTGATGGGAAATGATTTGAGAAAATTTTATACTTTCGAATACGGACTTTGGTTCGCGAGTTTACGAAGTACTATCATAAATTTACAATAGAAATCCTTCATATCATATAATATTATCATAAATAATATAATTTTTGTCTTAAATTTAATAGAGAAAGTATACAATTGCACCATTGCACTACGTATGCACTCACGACGTATTATTCAAAGCGAAAAAAAAAAGAAATCGACCGATAATTATGATGTTTTTTCGGTCATCCATCTTTGTAGTGACCGCGGCTCAAGCTGCTTAAATTTTCATGTTCTCTGATGTCCTGCCCAACTATTCCATCCAAACTCGATCTTATAAGATAATACGTATCAATAATATATAAGCCACTTCAAGTAATTCACTAAATTCCTTATGTTAACTAGTGGAAACTGATAAAAACGATTCAATTTCTATGAATTTATCAAAGTCCGAATAGATGGAGATGATAACACACGATTAAATCTCATTCAAATTCTATCGATATGTATCAGTCTCTATATCATATTTTGACCATGGTTGTTTTGTATTATTATTCTTACATAATTTTATTATAGATTAAAATAAGCTGTCAATTCAACTTGAAAAAAAAATGTATTCTTTTATAGCGAACCTCTGTTCGATTTTTATCGGAACTTTTGTCCATTAAAAAAAAAATTAGCCCTTGTTGTTTCGTTTGCAGAGGATTATCGTCTCTGTGACGGCGTAAAAGTGATTTCAACTCCAGGTCACACTTGTGACGACGTGACTGTGATTGTGTCGGCAAAAATCGGAGAAGAGTTGTTGCAAATTGCCGTAACCGGAGATTTATTCGAAAAGGCAGAAGATATAAAAAATCCTACAATCTGGCAAGAATTGGGCGACTCAAATTTGCGTGTCGTTCAGGCAACGATGCGGTCTCGAGTTCTCGATCTTGCGGATTTAATAATTCCAGGACATGGTCCAATGTTTCGAGTCACCGAAGACATAAGAAACCTTGCAAGGTCTCAAGCTGCGTCGTTAAAAATTACGTAAACATTTGATCGATACCATGCATTTCTACTTTTATGTATATTATTTATGTGAGCAATTGGATTATTTTCGTTCGTGCACTTTTGTCTATTATATTTTATTCATTGAAAATTTTTTTTTTTTTTTCAAACCATTATTACCTATCACTTCTCAAGGGACGTAAGTCCTAGCACTATAAATGAATAATAATAATAATAATGATATCATCTTTTTACAAAGATTTTTTATTAAACACACTCGTCGTGTTTCCATTTTTTTACATGGCATCGCAACATGGTCTTATAATAATCAATACGATACAAACTAACTTAATATGTTTTAAAAGTAATAATATATATATATATTTTATATATTTATATACGTTTCAATATATTATAAATACCGATCTCTATAAGATGTACAAACAAATCGATGCAGCGTCTAAACCATACGTAAAAGAATTGTCGCCTAAATCGTTGCTCGCTTTTATTCAAGATAAAACAAATTGCTGTCCTCTTAAAGCGGGACAAGAGTGCGAAACACATTCGCTTTTCGATCAATCGAATAATTTTTAGCTCTTTCGATTCTATGCGCTTGCAGATTAATCCTAAGCGGTGGTCACAGCCAAAAGCTAAACTAAAGATTTCTACCTTTCCTTTTCGCCTACCGCTCGTTTCTCTTCTTCTTACGGTTAAAAAAAAAAAAAATCTTAACCGAAGTCGACTCTCGATTTATAAATAATGAGCTGTGAAGCATCTGCGACGATTCTGTTGTGGATTCTGTGAAATACTGGCTGAAATGTGTTGGCACCAATTTTCTTAGGCACATGCTGATGCTTCGGCGCAATTTTCGGGAACTTATCTCACTGGCAAAAAGTTATAAATCGGGCTAAACTAGTTTTTTCGTTTAATTCAGTATGTTTTCAGAAGTACAGATCTAACTATGATATTCTGGGACTAAATTACATCAAAATCTCTGCCAGTCGACTTCTTTCTATCTATTTACCTCTAGTAAGATCAATAGCCGTCTATTTTTTTTTCCTCTCAACGAATGTTCGGCTTTTTCTAATTTTTTTTGTTTGAGATTTTTTCTTTTCTTTTTTTTTTTTATAAATGATTACCAATCAAACCAGGCAGGGCGACCCGTGTGTGCAGCGGCAGTGGTCCCGGATTAACTTCTCCCATCGAAGTCCCCAGCTGCCTCACAAAGTACCAAATTCATAAAGAATTCTCATCCGGAGTTTAAGGAAAGGGAAGCCAGATCAAAATTTATGATTTTCGTTCCGTAATATGTTCCTTATTTCGCTAGTTATTACTTTGAAAAATGTACAAAGAAAATCCATAAAATAGAGAATATTTCGACCTGTAAGAGAAGTTCGCAAATTTGTCACAATTTATAGTTTTTGCGTCCTGCTCAGGCAAATTTCGATTCTTCAGTAAAATATATGTAGCATATTCACATTCTGCGGATCAAAATGCATTTCTACTGCATTTAAAAGCAACTAAATAAATCAGGGTAGCATTTTTTTCCGTTTTCAATCACAAAAGTACAAAAAATCGGAATTGCTAAAAAAAAGTTATTCGTTCGATTTTTTTTTGTATTGTCATTTTGAGTCATTAACATTGTCATAGGATTTCTCCTATATTCGTAATCAACAGCAAAATGACAATTTTAAACCGTGTAAAAAAAATAACAAAAAAGCCCACAAGTCAAATTTAAACTTGACTTTATATTCATGAAACATGATTTTATTTTAGGATACACACAAAAGCTAGATGTTTTTGCGACTGGCTGATATATTCTTTCTTTCATAGACTAACAGGGTACAATTTTTCTTATAGTTTCCGCTGCTGAACACGTAAAATATTTTCAAACGAATATTAGTTTTTTTAATCGGACTTCCTTTTCTTATCACGCATTTTATTGGCATTTATTCAATGATCTTTTTTGTTTTTACTATTTGACTGTTGATTGCATTACGAAAAAATCATTACTCTCTATATTGTTTTTTTTTAATACTGAGAAACGACTCTGAAACTGCGAGTCAGAAAAATATACAAATACGAAAATTCTATAATGAAATATAAACCGAACTTTCATAAAAATTCGAGGAGATCAACGCCTCGTCTCCCCTTATTTTACCCGTCGCTCCTTTTTTTCAAAAAAAGGATACAAACTATAAGACTACTTCAGTAGAAACAAAAATCAAAGTGCAGGAGATGAACCAGAGAAATTTAAGGAGATTCTGCGTGAAGATCTCGCGATAATGAGACATCAGGGATTAAAAATAGAACGTAAATCCTTGGGACTCTGTGAAAGAAAAAAACAAAACAAAGAGAAGCGTAACAAAAATCTGTGGCTAAAATTGGTAAAGAAGATTTTTGGGAATCGGAGGTAGAAATGTAATCGAACACTGAGATAAACGTTGCGAGTATTAAAATGATAAAACGTGCAACAATTGCGGTGGATAAACATACAGACTAGAAAGACATGCCGAAAAATGTTACTATAACTGAATGATTGTCGATTTGATGATTTTTTTTAGCGCTACATCGAACTGCGGTTATCGATCTCATTTTTTTATGTGGGGGAGAGTAGCACGTCTTACATGTAGTTGAGAGCCTGCGATACGTTCGGTTCCTGCACAGGCCGCATGCAAAAATGCTCAATGAATAGTTAGATCAGTGAGAGTACAAATTTCAAACGGTCGAAGCTTTCTTTTTGGTACAAAAATGAGAAGGAAACGAAAAAACTATCCACCGAGGTTTAACATCTTCTTACAAAGTATAAGTTGTACTAGTACAAATCACAGAAGAATTAGTTTCTAAAACTCGGGAGGTTTACGACCGAGTTTTCTGGACGACAGCGCTGAGCAATTTGGATCGAAATTGTTAAAACAATATTTCTTATATGAAATAAAAGTTGCGTTTTTCCATAAAAATGTAACTAAAAATATTTACAAATTTGAAAACCCATTGAACATAAATTTTTGAGCAAAACTTTTGATTCAAACAGAGTTGCGAAACTTCACGTGGAGATCTTAAAAAAAATATTTAAAACAATTAGTCATTTTTAAAACAAGCCAAAAAATTATCAGTTACTGAAAAAAAACTGAATTTTTGTCCTTTTCGATAAAAGAATTGGATAAGGATTTATTTAGGACCATTTTTGTATCATATTCCTAACAGAGATTATAGGAACTTATTATAAAACCCGAATAATTCCTTAACCAGCGATGAAACCCAATTATATTTGTATTACTATAAAAAGTATGTAAGTTTTCGATTTTTTATATAGTTTTTCTACTGAAAAATCGTTTTTGGAGATGTCCGAAAAAATGTCAAAATTATTTAGGTAGTATCGTTCGATACAAATGGTTCAGCACTGTTTGATTAGTATCTATTAGCAAAAATAGAAAGAAAATTATGTTTAATGCACGTTAGAACGTACTCGGAGCATGAGATCGTGTAGGAGATATTTTTTACGGCGAGGCTCTGACGATTTGATTTATAAATAAGGAAATTGTTCATTTCCTTTTTTTCAGCGAGAAACGAGAAAAAAATCTATCGTCCGTGTCCGTATTTGACTTGGCCCTCTCAACAATAACTTACGAATATCACTAGTACTTTCACAGAAAAAATAGGAAAACAAAAATCACAACACTCTATTTTATCTCTAGTTATGTAAGTAGGAATCGCTTTTTTCGTTTTTTGTCTTGATTCTTACGCGCTAAGGAACATTGACTCTTCCGGTGAGCAGTGAGGACGTATCCTGTACGTTTATCATTCTCTCTCTCTCTTTCTCTTTCTAATTGCTTCTTTTCTGTCACAACGTGCGCAATGGAATGAAGCCATCCAATCCGATGACGTTCAGGTCTTCATCGTCATCGTCATCGCCACGACAAAAATTTCTCTACAAAAAATTACATTACAACTGAATGAGCTTTATACAAAGAAAAAAAAAATAAACAACTAAAAACAAGCTGGGAGTTTGCGGTCAATAAACACAGGGCTGGACACAGACGCAATTTTTTTTGGTTGCAAAAATTAAAGCCAATCAGCGGAACCGTTTCTCGATGAATTCATGTACATTTTAGACCGAATTAGCTGAGACATTAAACATAATTTTCGAAACACGGAGAAAATAAATAACGCAGAGTTTGCGAACAATTACAATGATTATCATAATATAAAATTATTTTTCAAAAATTGATTTATTTTCATTCTTGAATTACTGAAATTATATGAAGGGTTTCATCAATTTGGAACTTTCATGAAATTTCAAATTGATTGAAAAGTTATTCGCAAGCCCTTAGGAATAAGCTGAAGCGTATATAAAGGACATTTCAAGTAAGATCGACAGGACGTTGACTTTCGACTTTTCTTCTAGTATTTTGTCGAATGATATACAAAACTGTCGACACTAATTTCTTTAAATTACGTTACCAATTTATGACTTTTCTTTTCGATCTCAAAATTTTGCAATTCCGAATCATTTGAGGATCAAAGTTTATGATATTAAAATTCAAAAGGTAAGCAAAAACTTGAGGAACAAGACAATCGTTTTTTTTAGTACCTCGATTTATTAGTTATTGTAAAAAAAAAAATTTCGTCACAAACGATCCTGTCGATTTGGCGTGGAATGCCCCATAGATATCCCACCAAGTGTACATATGAATTAGTTCCTGGACGCTCAGTACAAATAGAGTGGAGTTAGTACGGAGGTAAAAAGTGTTTTCCATTTTCTTTAGCATTTCATCAATTTTTTTTTTTTGTTTTCATTTGTTATCCTCAAGTAATTCATAACAGTGATACACACATTTGTTATTAAATCAAGAAAAACACATACTTACTAGAAAGCGCGACGAAAGTTTTTAAAATATATACATCGTCAATCGCCAAGCGCGGCTCTTTATGTATTGCCTTATATACACAATAATTTACAAAAAATAATTTCTCTCGTATTATACATTTTGCTTGTTTTTCATTTTCGATCTTTTTTTTTCGCATCACTCGCGTCGGTCTTGTGTATATCATTGTCGTATCACCCAAAACCTTCGTTAGTAATTAGTTAGAGTGTTAGTATCGACATGCTGGTTAACACGAAATCACTTTATAAGAAGGAAATCGCAAAGAGAAAGAAGCAGAGAAAAGAGATGCAGAGATTAGAAAGCCGCGTGAGTCGGAAATTAGCTACAAAAGAATTCTTTCTTTAGGCATTGTTTTTCCAAATTCGCTTTCCTTCGTATAAAATGCAAACATCAGGTTTCTAGAACGAAATCACGCAGGACTCCAATGCGGTGTGGAAGAGTAAACAAAAGAATAAATAGTGCTCCTAACAAATTCGTAATATCGTATTACTCGCGATTTTGTGACGATGAAGATTTTTTTTTCTTTGTTTTTCGACCAGAGAGGATAGTCGTTATGTCATAATATATCAATATTTCGTCAGGAATTTTCGCAACGTGCTCTATCTTCTGTGCAAATTGAGAATGACGTAAGGCTCGTCCCGGTTAGTCAATTCGGTACTACCGTTGTTGTTAGGTTGATAGCACGGATTAACAGTGTAATTTAGATTTGGTTGATGAAAACTCACCGGCTCGATTGACGTACTCCAATCCATCTCTTGTACCGCCAGACAGAGATCCGAGTCTGAGTCGGCTTTCCTCGTAACGTCTTCCTGCGGACGAGATAACACGAAAACTTTGTATTTATTGTAAAAAAATTAGGGTTCAGATTTAAGGGATTTTCTGCTTTGAAGAAAATGACAGTATATTATTAAAGAGGTATTTTTTGGGACTTAGAGTTTACCACTATAGTCACATTCAACATATAAATTTAAATTATTGTGAAATTTAATTCATCCTCAAATTTTATTTCTCATTAAATTCAACTTGAGGTCAAATTTTATTAACATTCATCTTCAAATGATGGTAAAATTCAATACTCAGCATTTTTTCGTCTCAACGTCTTCGAGAATTCATTACACATACACAATTTCAAAAAACGTATAAACTGATATCTTTGCGACGAGAGGTAAATAGTTACCAAAAAAAGTCCAGCAATCTTTCAAAATACTTGAAAAAAATTAATTTGTTCAATTTTTAGTATAAATATATTTTTTCAGGAATAATTGAATATCCGTGAGTTTCAGTTTTTTTTTTTTCAAAGACCCAAATTTTGAAAGATAATCATTCAAGGGAATCGATGAAAACGATGGTATGATCAGAGAATTTGTGTTAAATGTTGTGAAGAATTTGTTTCAAGTGTAACGATTTAATATATAATTGCATTTAGAAATGATATCATACTTGACACATTTGTTGCGCAGTTGTAAGAATCCGCGCTAGTGGTGTACAACAGACTGGCATTGTTTCGAGCAACGTTGGTCTCGAGTGGGTCAAAAAGGGCTTCATGTAACGAGTATCAAAGTCACCCCAAATCCTAGCGAGAAGCGCCTTCTCGTTGGCTTTGCCAGGAACGCTGCCGCCTCCGGTCTGAGAGGCATCCTGCATAGAATTATACTGTGAAACGTGAACCAAGTTCTTTAGTTATCCATTCTGCGTGACCTTGTGCTCATCAAAAACGATATCTATTTCAGTAGAACTTGGCAAACGGAAATAAGTTGAAAAATAGGCAATGAAACAAGAGAAATGAAGAAAAATAAATAAAAATACCGAGGGTTTTATCTCCTCGTTCAAGGTATTTCCAGTTAGTGAGTTATCGCGATTATGTCAATGTACACGCTATGTTATTATTATTATTATTCGGAATGTGTATGTACTTGGTTGCTTGTTAATGCATGGGTGCAAATTAAACGAAATTTGGCACTACTCCAGTTCCTCGCCATACAGAATGGATAACAAAATATAGAGGAACAAAAAATAATCAAAATAATGTAAACATAAAGAATGAAAGAAATGTGAAGAGCGATAAGAAGAAGCAAAGGCTCGCGATTGCAAAAATCTAGGGTCGTGTCAACAGGACGAGAGGGGCTCGATTATATTAACTAGGGGAGAACTAGGCTCGATTTATGCTTAATGTTGGGCAGGAAGATTTTGTAAATTGAGCAATAAGATTTATTTATATTATGTATGTAAAAATAAAAATAGTTAATTTATCATTTGGTAGAATTTTTATGATAATTGTAACGAATCTTAATGAAATCCTGATTTATCGAGGTGTCCAAAGGCGAACGAATTCTTTAGATTTTTTTCAATAAAGTTTAAAAAGCCTGTCTGATCGAAAATATCCTACAGAATATAAAAACGCCACTTTTTTTTGTCGATAACTGAAAAATTTCATGTTTTACACAAAAATACATTTTTGTTCAGTGTTTTCTCACGGAAATTCTGATCAAAGATGATGTTGAGTCGAATTTCATTAGAAATTGATTGTACATTTAGGTTTTTTCGAATGAAATCACAGCTGCAGGTCAAAATTGAAACAGTGATTTTTTAAAGTCATTCTCCGAATATTATCATTAAGAGTTCAACATTAAATTTTCTTCTTCAACGGGAAAGCAGCCATTAAAATGTTAAGTGGCCAGCACATGCCCATTCTCCCCTATGCGATAAAAAAAAAAAAAAACAGGCTCAGATCATTGGCTACATAGAAGTTAGTGAACCGCTCGAAGAGAAGAGCGTTGCAACGTACCGGAGGACTTCGTTCACGTCGTAAGTCCAGATTCCCAAAGCCACCTTCGCCACCGGACTATATATCAACATTACCAAGTTAGATCGACAATTAATTATATTTCGTATAGAGAACATTATCCTTTACAATGCAAATATTACAAAAGGACTTTATCCACGTTAGCGCGACTCCCATTAAATTTGGACAGTTTCTCAATCTATTTTTATGTACAGTTCATACAAAAACATTCTTTATATGATCAATAACATCAATGTTATTGAAATATTCTTTTGCGTCGCCGAAAATGTATGATTAAAAAATAATAATGACAAATCCTGAACAACAAAAAATTAGTTTTTAAATTTTTCTCTGCCATTTTGATATTTCGTTTTCCTAAAATTTAATTTTCCTCGCTTTTCCGGAAAATTTATGTTTTATTTTATTTTATTTTTTTAATTTCCCACAAATTTACGTTTTTAAGATTAGTTGAATTGAAGTGTTGCGAAAAATCCTAAAAATGTATTTATTAAAAAATAAATTTCGGAACAATTTAAAAGTCTTGGGAACGTCAAAAGACGACAATACATTTTTTTATGTGATTGATTTGTAATTTCTGGAGCAGTGACATAAAATGAAAATATTATAATTTCGTCCAAATGAAAGCGATATCCTCTGACGTAGATAACATCCTTAATACAGTTAATGGCAATTCCGGACTATCGCGAGCATGCTGGCTACTGTAGGCATTTTATTCCCCATTCAAAAGTTGTGTTCCATCAGACTCTATGAGTTTCCGGACAGAAAATCTACTTGTCATTGAATTAATTGGAAATTACGCACCCCGTCGGTGTCCACCGAATTGTACACCTGGGTGGAAAGCATTGGTGGACAGATAAAAAAAAAACAAGAGGGCACAACGCATTATAAAACGAGACAGCAAATGAAGAATTAATTTGGGTTTTTTTTGTACACAGTAGGAAAAACTAGCTCACTACTTCCAAGATTACTTTTTTTGGTAATATCTAGCGTACAGGAATATGTTTTGAAATGTTGGGACGAGACAGATGTACGTGCTTTGTGAAATGGAATACTTACGCTTCGCACACCGCCGTGCGAAAGTCCTTCCACCTCCTCGTCGACTCCCACACTAAAAAAAATCAAATATTTTCAACTATAAAAAGTGGTAAACTTTACAGAATTTATTCAGAGACCGTTTGACCGATTGAGCTCAAATTTGGCACACAAGTGAACCAGCAATTCGTCATTGATTGTTACATTTTTTCACGAAATGTATGCAGAAATGTTTATCTTATGGTTTTTTGAAATTTTTCAAAAAAGGACATGCACGTTCTAGCTTTCGTAAAATTGATGATATTTCCGTGAAGAATTCTTCATAAGTGCAGGTACTCTTAATGTTGTTTAGCATTCAATTTGACCGAAATCGGAAACGTTGTTCGGATTTTATAGTTTTTAAATTTTCGAAAATTTTTTTTTTGCTTTCACTTTTGCAAAACATGAGACAACGAACTCAAATGTCATACACGAAATCGGTACTATCTAGCGATGATTGATACATAGTTTCGTCATAATACGCATTATGGTTCAAATTTGTCAGAATTTGAAGTTTTGGAAAAATGATGTTACTGCATTAACCTTAACAAAATATAAGATAGCGACGTCAAACTTTAAACATGAAATCGGTACCGTGTAGCAGTAATAGGTACACAGTTTAGTCATAATTTGTAATGTGGTTTAAAATTTTTTTTAATTTAACTTTCATAAAAAATAAAGTTGCAAAGTTGAATATTGCAAATTGCTTCCCCATTATTTTTGGTTTTCCTTACAAAGCCTTCTTTATGAGGAAGTCAACATTGATAAACGTACTCATAAAAACCAAAAATAATGAGGAAGCAATTTGCAAAGTTTAACGTCGCGGCTTTATTTTGTTAGACAAGGCTTCAAAAAGACAAAAACTTACGGTATGTTGAACCAACTGAGGAATTGAGTAGTTGCGCCACCCTGAAAAATAACGGTGAGTATGACGATGAGACTCGTAGTCGTCAGCATCGCTTGGCGAGCGACCGACACGGTATTTCTGATTGCCAGAGCAAAACTCATGGCCCCACGAAGACCCGCACAAAACAGCATGTGCTGATAGTTTATCGGGATCTTCGGTTTTCTCGCTAGGTTCAGGATGAACGAGAGCGGATAGACGTTAGCCGCTCGTCCCAATAACGCGCAGAACTGTTGTAATCGTGAGTCAAGAAAAATGTGTAGTTTATAAATTGATTCATCTTTCGATTAGCAATGTACCCTTAAAATTGGTGAATTTTAGTTCATTCTAAAATGCTTCAAAAAGTCAATAGAATCCTCCCTCAAAAAAAAATTGTATCATAGCTTAACAAAAGGATACAAATCCGGCGAAGATGAAACCAGGATCGAAATGATGCTTTGGGAAGGTGAACATCGATACTCCTATATAACTAAATATAAAGTTTTCCGCCAGGAAATTAAGCAATTCGAAGAGCTGCTTCGTTCTCTGTCGCGAATCCGGGCTGAGGTTGTTGTACGTGTAGTGGGCTTGGCATATTCCACAGAATAAGACAGCAACAACGCCTGTTTGAAATAAAATTCACATAAACCTATATCAATTTTTTTTCAATATACAAGTTTACATATTCCTCAAGTTCTTTGTTTATTCCATATTATGGTGTCCAGTAAAAGGTCCGTACAAAATTCAAGAAAATTCGAGCATTTTTTAAAGGACATTTTCAGACAATTCAGAAAAAAAAAATCATAACGCACGAATGTAAACATGTAATTTTGAGCGAAACTGAGGTTCATCTTTTTTTCGTTTTGTTGCTGATGATATTTCGAAACAATACATGTAATTTTTAGCGAAATGAAGGTGAAACTTGAAGCACTTCAAGAAACTCTAGACACCATATATAAATGAGGTATTTAAAAATGAATATTTCTAGCGTTTCTAAGGTTCTTTTTAAGAATCGGTAACGACCCTCGAAGTGAAATCAGTTCAAAATGTTCACCAGCGATTCTTCAAACTTCAATGCATTAAATAAAAATAGAGGAGGACGATTTGTATTGAAGCATTTGTGGTTAACACAAAAATTGTTCACGGAGTTTACCACTGATTTAATTTTGAGAGTTGTCACCGATCCTCCTTAAGTAAGGTTCTCTTGAAGCAAAAATGTAAACTTACCGGTAAGATCGGAAGCTTCGGCAATGAGAAAAGTACTGTAAGACATGAGAACGAAGAGAGCTGATTCCAAAAGTGGAAAATCGCGAACTCGGGTAAACTTCGTGAGGAGAGCAGTGAGACATCCCATACTCGCACCAATGAAGAGCGAGAGGCTGAATATCCCGACGAAATTACCCAGAGCTTGGAAGAACGCTACCGTCTCGAAACCTCCCGAACCCGACTGATAGCGCTCTCCATAGTTCTGGATGGAACTGCGCAAATAAAATCACCAATAATTCAAATTCGGCTTCATCATATCGGCTCGATATTTACTTCGTACAAAAATTTGCAAAATTCTCAGCTTCAAGGAATTTGCGAGCTTCAAAAAGCTTCTCAGCAGACCAAAAGAATGTAAAGGATATTATAACAATTGATATGTATTGTTATTTGCAACGTGATATTCAAACAGAGGCAAAATATCAGATTATCAAAGAATAACAAAAATCATAATCTCACTAATCACGAGAGTTTGAATAGTATAAAAAATCATGAGACGTGTCAAACATTAACCAAGTTCAGCAGAAATAGTTTAAATTACTACAATAAATTGGAATATCAAGGAATCTGCACTTGAACTTTGAAATCGGTATCTAAAAGTTGTAATTTCTGTCTCAGGCAATATTTATCCAAGGAATTATTGACTATTGATTATTAAGAGCGAAAATAGCAAAGAAAATGTCTTACCCGCTGAGTACAATCGCAACGGCGTCGTTGAGAACGCTTTCGCCGAAGACCAGAGCGTAGAGATTAACATCTACGTGTAAATCGTTAAAAATTGAGATGATCGTAAGAGGATCGGTGGGTGATATGAGAGCCCCGAAGTAAAGAGTATCCAGAAACGTGAAAGACTCTGCCAGATGCGGTATTAATTGTATAAAACCGTACATCAGAGCTCTGAAAATCAAGCAAGAATAACGATTAACCGATTAAATTAACTTATCCAATATCTTTTCTTTAATATCTTGAGGCGTAAAAAGCCTCTATCTTGAAGCGTCCTTAGTCATCAGGTAGACGCATCATCACGTGTATCGCCAATAACGCACTGAATATATAATTGATACCAAGGCCTATAGCATTTCAAAGCTGCATATCTTAGCGCATAAGTTCTTCTCTTACCCGATAACGAACGATGATATCGTCGTTCCGAGGACTGCGAACATGAGAATCGCCCCCAGATTTCGGAAAAAGTATTTCTGCAACAAATTCGATCAATTAGACAACATATCAAACGATTTATCATAAATATCTTGTAATTTTTTCGGCAAATAATCAATGATACCGAATTCCTTTACATCGATCACATTTAGAGGACTATGTGAGAAAAAAAAACACAATAATTTTACTACTCATATTGTTAATAAAAAAAATTCCCAGTTATAAAATTTCAACTGGTTTCAACTCTTGTATCAGATTGTCTAAAGCATCGTTAAGTAATTAATAATGCGCGACAAAAACATTTGTCACTGTTTATTTTTTTTATAATTTAGATAAGCGTTATTACCCTCTTGAGACTGTAGCCAGCGTGGAAGATAATCGGCGGGAGAATAATGTTGAAAAATATTTCTGGATCAAAGGTTGCCTATGGAATGACAAAAATATTATGACTGGTGTGAGAATAATCGGGATATTAACTAATACTGATAAGAAATAAGATACCTTTAGATCAATCTCGTTGTCGCTTTTGTAAATTTCGCCTCTGAATGAATAAGCGAAGGTCTTGTTTTCCTTTCCCTCCGGAAATCGGAGCCACAGGGAATCCGGCGGTACCGACTGTTTGTATTGGCTGTTGCCCTCGTCGGGAACCACCGGCATGTGCAGAACTCCGCTGCTCGTCGAGAAGCCATAACGTATTATAGCGCCGATAATGAGACCTACGGTGCAATGCGCGGAGACAGGAATTTTATATAAGATCCGATTGACTCATGTCCTAGATACGCTATTAATCCATGAAAATTATACTTATATAATTCCCGACGTCTAAGGTTTTCTATGCGTTCGATTCAATGATAGGATTGCGTAACAATGCATAGTATTGCTATTTCGAGATAATGATGAGTAAAAGCACTGGAAAAAATTGTTTACCTCTTTCAGAACTTTTCTTTTTTTTCTCTGACTCTTTTTAAAAATTTTTATTCTGGGTATTGGGACAATTATTATTTTTCCATCACTGAAATTTTTTATTTTTTATTTATTTAGCATTGTGGTATCCTTTTAAACTATTGCAAGTTTCTTTAGGCAGTGGCCTCAAAGTTGAGATATTCTATGGAAATCTGCTTAAAAGAGAAATTCAACACATTTTTGGAGATTTCAATTTTCAGCATGGTTTTAATGGTAAGAGACAGAAAGAATCTATATTATAAGTATTTTCCATTGATACATTAGCTGATTTTTTGTGGAGGTACTTAGTGTGTTATCTATAGTCAATAACAACGAATTAATAACAGGAATAGCTTAAAAAAATTGTGTTCTATATATAGATTCATGTTACTCACATTTTGCTCATGGAAGTGTGTTTTTTTTTTTTTTTTTTTTTTTCCATGGAGAAAAAACACTTGGATTTTTGTGATAAATTACTCAAATCAGTCTCAATTCAGGAAAAGTTTAAAATTGATAGTTTTGTTCTAACTCAAGTTAATTTCGACCAACTCTGCGTAAATCTTCTACAAGGCAAAAGTAATATCCATCTTTACTTTTACAATTTTTAAGGATTTGGCAAAATTTGGTCAAGGTCAACTTTTTCCAATGCTTATATTTTTGAAAACTTGAATTTTATCCTGAGTCAACTCTCTAGTTGAAGAATTACCACTAGAATGAGATGTAGTGTCATTTGAATGAAGAACATGTGGAGTATTGTAAATTCAATATATATAGCATATGAAACAATGGCAAGAGATAAGAAGACTGATTTATAAAAAAGATAATTTTAACCTATCATCAAATTTTTCCCATATCAATGCTTTTTTTGCTTTGGGTTGGAGCTTGTATTTTTTCTCTATGCAAATAAATTTGAAAAATAAAAGCTCTGCCATAAAATAGTTGTCAATTGCATGAAGACACAGTTATTTTTATTTATTCCAAAAATCTTTGTTCAAAGCTCAAATTTTTTTAGTGACAAAATTTCTGTTAGTTGCAGCTGTTTACTGTTATAGTTTCGAGTGACATTTGCACATTACAGCTTGTGGATTATTGCAAAATCAATATATGTGAAATGTCAAACAATGGAGAATGACACTGAGCCATTTAATTTGCAGAAGAGATAAATTTACCCTCTCATGAAATTTTTCCTATATCAACATTTCTAAGACTTGATTATCAATAATCTTTTGTTTGAAGCTTCCATTTTCTCCCTATGCTCAAATGAAAATGCATAATAAAAACCCATTCATAAAATTTTTATTTATTTTTTAAATGTTTGCTCAAAGCTTCAATTCATTTCATGTCAAGAGTTGTTTTTAGAGTTGCAGCTCTTTACTATAATAGTTGTCAATCACGTGTCCGAAAGTTGACGACATTAATTTCGGGTGACATTTGCACATTACAGTTCGTGGATTATTGCAAAATCAATATATGTAGAATATCAAACAATGGAGAGTGACACTGAGTAGCCATATGATTTGTCCAAGCAGTGTGTGTAATGTCATATCGCGGCATTCATAGGTTCGTTCTTAGAACGTAACGAAAACTCTATAATTGTCTAGCTAGCTCTTACAATCAGTAGTAAAACATAGTGATATCACGAGCGTGACACGATATGCCAGATAACTAAACTATAGGAAGCGGTCAGTGGGCGAAAAGTGGGATGGAGGGAGGGGGAAAGGGTAAAAGTGTTTTGCGCGACGAAATCGGTGTGACAGGAGTAAAATTTTTCACCCGTGCGGCAATTTCGTTTGGAAGTGACAATCCTTGAAATTCCCAGGGACGTATAAAATGAGATGTTGCGAAATGAACTGAGCGATAAAAAAGAAAAACGAAAGACTTACCGTAAATAACAGCCAAACCAGTTTCATGGAGGAATCGAAGTCGACGATGCTTGAAAGTCCATATAGTCAATACCGTGAGTATTAGCAAGAATGTGTACAACAAAAGATTGAGACTGTCGAGTCTGTGGAGTTGTTGAGCTTTTGCGTCGAGCTCGATATCCGTTGCAGCTCCATCGCAATTTTTCACTAGTGTTAAAACGCCGATAAAAGCGAATATTAGCAGACGAACACGACGATCCCGCACTACCATCTTTACTTTACTAAGTCTACGAGAAAACTGCGAGCTACTGAAGCTGGTGCTGCTGTGCTGCCTCCCCTCGAGAACCTCCTGCGTCAATTCATCGGTTTCCAAGAAGAACTGCGCAGCTCATTTTTGACATACCGCGGGTTTTTTGAAAGCACCATTTCTGCTGATTATTGTTACGGTTTTTTCGGTAGAAGAGAATTTGTTGTTAGGAAAAATAGGATAAACACGGGTGAGAAGATTAGGTTTATTTGTAATTAAGGGGGATGTAATGAGGGTTTGTTATTTTTATTGGAAATGGCGGCCGGATATGAGAAGGAATGATTGTAAACCGGATCCACGTGGACAACGCGCGCTAGCGGCGATTATGTGCGTTTCCGGATTATAGTTGTGGCTTTGAGATGATGATATGCATGTATTTTTATTTTATTCTATTTTTACCGCATGAATGTTTTCATATTGGCTTAAAACGGGAAATTTGAGAGGGAGAAGAAACAGCGAGTTTCTAAGCTATTTTTGCATTCTTTTTAGTGCTGCCGCCCCTCGAGAACCTTCTGCGTCAATTCATCGGTTTCCAAGAAGAACTGCGCAGCTCATTCTTGACATACCGCGGGTTTTTTGAAAGCAGCATTTACACTAATTATTTGCGGTTTTTTTTGGGAGAAAAGAATTATATATATTGTCAGGAAGAATAGGATAATAACTTGTGAGAAGATTAGGTTCATTTGCATTAAGGGGGATGTAATAAGGGCTTGTAACTTTTATCGAAAATGGCGAACGGATGTGAGAGTGAATAGTTGGAAACCGGATCCACGTGAACAACGCGCGCTAGCGGGGATTATGTGCGTTTCCGGATTATAGTTGTGGCCTTAAGATGAAGATGTTATGCATGTATCTTTATTTTATTCTATTTTTACTGCATGAATGTTTGCATATTGGCTTAAAGCGGAATATCTAAGAGTAGAAAGAAGAAGCGAGTTTCTAAGCTATTTTTAGATTTTCGTTGTGTATTTCATTATTGATTGGTTGGTAAGGAGGATACATTGTCGGATGGTCGGTCGTCTGCTGTTCATAATTATAAATGTCACTTGACAAGTGAGTGGTGATCACTTGCAAAAATGCGAACTTTATTTTTTTTCTTCGAAGTTTTTATTCTCATGTACCGATGGTCATAAAAATGCCTTAAATCTATCGAATAGAAAAATAATCTATGGGGAAATCCAACCCGTTTCGACCGAAAAATCTTTCCGACTTTGGCTATAAGCTAGAAAATTTCGATACTGAACTAAATATCTTTCAGAATTTCTTCAGATTTTCAAATTGTGCCATTCGATATGTCACTTTAAAAATATATTTAAAAAAATTACGAGCCAAATAGGAGAGTTCAAGGTCAAACCCTGATCCAAACGGGATTGGATTGCGTATAATTAGAGTATAATTTCGTCGAATAGGTCATAATCCTCATTCTTTCCATTATAATCCTATTATAATACTCTATATCCAACTTCGTGCGAGAAGTGCCCACTTCTCGCACTCGTGAAATAAAACAGTATACGAAATTCGTACGAGAAACTTTTTTTCAACTCGTTTAACTCTCTTTCGGCTCGTCCTGCAAACTCGTCTGAATAAGTTTTATCGCACTTGTATCGTAATATACTAATTTCATTCCTACTTTTTCTCTTAGGCTGAATTGGTAGCGTTATCTTATGGCCAAATTCTTCAACGGAATTCAGAATGCATCCGCGTGTTTCGCTATATGCATTCGGATCATAGTATTTGCGTTTTTTTATTATTTCTGACTGCGCAGTCGCAAATTCTTAATCATGTTCCGCTTCTATGCATATCTATATTCTTTGTCATTGGTTAAGACAGAGGCGCCCTCATCGTGAGTATCAGATCAGCACAGCCGGCAGAATTCGCAACACGCTTCAGAGCGTTCCGATCGCTTCTGTTCAAAACGTCATCTTTTGGATGTTGGCTAGTTTCGCGGACAATACCAGCTAGCATATAATATAAATATATCTTGTAAATATACTTAAATCGCTAAGGATCGAAGAAAAGGTAATGAGAACTAAGCAACAGCAGTAATGGCGTCGGCACTGGAGCAGTTTGTAAATAACGTCCAGACGCTCTCGACGCAAGGTGAGATACACGAAACATTTCATTCAATTTCCCACAAAAGCAATCATAACCTCATTTTTGCTTTCCTTTCTGCAGCTCATTCTTTATTCTTCAGTTAGAAATTAGTTACTCAAGGTCATTTTAGCGTGTTTTTACGAATAAATATCGTGCGAATGCGATACCATTGTATTCAATTCCTGAGGAAAACTCAAGTTTATTTGTTGTCTCTGTTCCAGGCGATTTTGGCGACTTGAGAGATGTTATAATAAAATCTAGCGAAGTGTTGATGAAAAATGGTCAACACCTGGACAATGTGCTAGAAACTCTCGATCTGCAGCAACATTCGTTGGGCATCCTCGCGGTACTCGTTGCCAAGTTTTCGCTGCCTAATCCAGCGGCGGCTAATAATCCTGAAGCTTACAAACCCCTTTTCAATCAGGTTCAGGAGTTTATCGTCGGATGCAATGGAGAACAAGTCCGATTCGCACCAGATACATGTAAGTTTTATAGGAATTGAATATTAGGTTTAGTGGTTAATGTTGTTTGCTCATTTTGTTATGTTTCGTAATAATGGATTAGCTCGAAATTTGGGTTATAAATTTCTTGATCCGACGGTTATATATATTTCTTTCTCATAGAGGAAGCTTTGTTAATGTGAAAAAGGATATCTAGATTTTTATGTTGGAATACTTAGAATAATCTAGAGCAATGAAAAAAGTGGCTTAAAAATGTCCGGATGGATGTATAAATTCGTGTTGCAGGCTTGCAAAATTCATACGACTGTATCTCAATAACAGCTTTTCAATTAAGCTGAAATTGGCACTGAATATGTATCAATTAACAAAAAAATTTATCACTTATTTAGATCTTATATGACTGAATTTTTTGGAAAATGTTTGTTCGTTCTAATTTAAGTTAATTTGGTTCAACCCTGCTCAAATCATCAACAGGGATGAATTGATATCGAGTTGTAGTCGATATTGGATTTAGTGAAGATTGGTAAAGAAGCTTGGATTTTCTAGGATCTTAAACTTTTGAAAAATTGATTTTTCAAAATTCGAATCGCTGTATCTGAAAACCAGCTTTAACAATCAAGCTGAAATTTATTACACTGGCGGAACAGCAAAATCCCTTGCTATAGATGAATTCACACAGAAATAGAACCACTTTTTGAGATTTCCTAAGACTTTGAACTATTCAAAAAATGTTCTCTAGCTGCCGCAATTTTTCAGCTAATCAGCTCAATAGGTCTCGTTAAATAGGGCAATGAAAAAGTAAAACCTTGCAAATTGCTTTCTCACTATTTTTTGAAGTTTGGAGGGCTTTTGTTTTTGGAAGTTTGTAGAACGCAAAAAAAAATAAGGAAGCAAATTGCAACATTCTACTTTGCAGGCATTTTAAACATAGTTATTAAGTGTGAAAAACATGACTTACGATAATGTAAGGACTGAAAATGGTTTTTATTGATGCTTTAGACGCAGAACTATGTCACCTGCTCACACAATCGCTCGTGGAATTGCAAGTGCCGATGCGAGGCATTGAGCTTCTGCGGCGAGCAATACGTAAAATACAATTATTCGACAGTCAGTTGACGTCGATACACGCCGATCTTTGCCAGCTATGCCTTCTATCAAAGTGTTTCAAGCCCGCGCTCGAGTTTCTCGACACCGACGTTACGGGAATAAGCCAAGAGGGCGGACAATTTGATTCAAAGCACTTTTTACTCTACTACTATTACGGTGGTATGATATATACGGCATTGAAGAATTACGACCGTGCGTTTTACTTCTTCGAAGTGTGCATGACGATACCAGCGATGGCGCTTAGTCACATTATGCTCGAGGCTTACAAAAAATATATTCTCGTGTCGTTGATATTGCACGGTAAAATATTCAATACACCAAATTATTCGAGATCCGTGGTAATAAGATTCGTAAAGCCGCTTAGTCAAGCTTATCAAGAACTCGCGACCGCTTATTCAACCAACAGTTGCGAGGAAGTTCTAACGATAATCAACAAGTGTCAAGAACTTTTTACGAGAGATCACAATCTTGGTCTCGTTAAACAAGTACTAACGTATTTGTACAAGAAAAATATACAGAGGCTCACCAAGACCTTCCTCACGCTTAGCCTCACCGATGTTGCCAGCAGAGTTCAACTACCAGGACCAGCCGATGCCGAAAAATATATTTTGAACATGGTCAGTGAATCTTTAATTTCTACATTAATTATTGGCTCATTTGCTATCAACTTCAGTTTAGTTACTATAACATTTGAAGAACGTTTTTCATCCTTCGAAATTATTGTTCCGCTGGACGCTCATTTTTTACTGCATCGAATATGCCCTAATTTTTTTGAATGAAGGTTGCGTGAAATTTTACGGAAGTTTTTAGTCTTATCGTTCAAAAACTTGCAATGTATTTTTTTTTAAATCTACAAATTTATTATAAAATAAAGTTTGACAAATTTTTCATCTGACAAAATAATTTCTTCTGCTGGGATTTGATTTTTTTAATGCATCAAATATGCCCTTTTTTTCTAAAAAATTTGCGTGAAATCTCACGAAAGTTTTTGGATTTATTATTTTAAAAAACTTGCAATATCTTTTTTTTTAATCTACAAATTTATTATTAAAAGACCGTTTTCATCCAACGAAATCATTTCTTCGGCTAGGAATATTTTTTAATGCATCGCATATGCCCTAATTTCTTTTAAACAAAAGTGCGTAAAATTTCACAGTGTTCGCAATATTTCTTGTGAGAGATGAAAAAATATATTAAAAAATGACAATTATCAAGTTTATATGTATATCTCTATTTTTTAAGATCGAGGATGGCGAGATCTACGCGACGATCAATCAAAAGGACGGTATGGTAGTTTTTCATGACGATCCGGAGAAATACAATTCGCCTCGTATGCTCGCAAAGCTCGAGAAGGAAATGGCAGCTTGCGCGGAGTTGGATAAGCGTGTGATAGAGATGGAGGAAGAGGTGATGGTGACTCCGCGTTACGTTCAAAAAGCTTGCGGTCAGAATGACCAGGAGGATCAAACGGCTGGCCCTGGACCCCCGCCCACAAACGTTACGAATGCCCAAGGTCAACCAAAACACAACACCTACTCCATGTAACATACATACGTCGTTGTGCATTATCTTTATTAAAAAAAAGCACAGAAAACATCAACAATCTCACGAATTTGTTTGAAAAACGTCGCTCGAATATCCAACGATAAGTGATTTTTTTCTTTTCACGCATTCGTTTGAGTCGCGTGACTCGTTATACTTATACAAAATTATAATAAAATTGATTTAGAATTTAAATCCTATCAGAAATTATTGTATGTGATTAATAACAAAGAAAAATTCTAATGGAAATAATTTCTAGAATTTTTTTTTGTATAATGGTTTACATTTAGAGATTAATTTCTATTAGATATTAAATTACACTCAATTTCAATATTAAAGTTGCACGCGGCTTGCAATTGAACTTTTTCCATAAAAGTTGCATAAGGAGAAGCAAATAATTGAAGTGATATAATGACTGTATTGCGCGGAATGTAGAGTTTTGCATTGATTAATTATTGGAATGCTCAATAAAATGCACTATTCAGGTAAGTCGAGGCTCTAGTGCCGGAATTTATGAAATATTTTCCATTCTTTTTGTTGTTTTCTTGTAGAACGAAAAACAATCGTTCGACAACAGCGAATTTATCGATTTGAATTAAGAAATATACGAAGTAAACACTTTTATTACGCAAATTGTAATCTCTTTTTGTGTCAACGAATCATTCTTCCCCTTCTCAAAAAAATTTCGCAGTGTTTCAAAAGCACGAGCTATCGTAATCGTATGATAGCTGATGTTTGTTCGAAAACAATCAAAAATCGTACAGTGTCTTTTATTTTATTGGATTTTTTCTTATAAAACTTTCTGTTCCAAAAATCCTCTATGAATCTCGCAGTATGTAAGTCTCAATTTGAAAATAAGCATTACGACGTCAGATGTAATTTAACTTCGTTGAAAACTTTCGAAAATATATCTTCTTTGTTCTGCGAACAATCGATAAATGTGATAGTTTCAGCGAGTTTGTTGTTTCTCAAAATTTCGGCCCGGTTCTTAACGTATTCTGGCCAAACGACCTTTTCGAAATAATTCGGCACATCCGGAGGATCGTAAACACGAACTTTTCTCCTTTCCCAACACTGTTCCTTTGTCAAATCCAATAAATATCGCACGTCGCAGATTTCAGCTAATTCCTTGCAATTGAAGAGTAGAAATCCATCCATTATCAAAACTCTTACTTCGGAATGATTATTATGACTGTTCCCATTTTTGACTGGCGATGAAATTAATTTCTTGACATCTTCTACCATCTTTGGCATGTCCATCGACGTTAGCAACTCCCAGTTTATGTGATTGAGTTCCGGAATTATTTTGTGCCTCGGATCTGCGACGGGAAGAAAATACTCATCCTGACTGATGAGTACTGAGTTTTTCAGACTCTCGTGAAGTCTCACAGCCAAAGTTGTCTTCCCGCTGCACGTTGCGCCCGCAATGCCGAGTACAAGCCAATTATCCGTCTTCATTTCGGCAGATATCGAAAAACTGTCCTTTTACGCAAAAATCCCACTTCAACGTAACGAATTTTTCGTTTTCGTCGTGAATTTTCTTCTTGCCGCAAAATAACACTTTTGGGGATAAATTTATAACATGATCCAACGAAGGCAATTTTTAAAATGAAACTGAGACTAAAAACACGTGTGCAAGCAGACAAGGCGATCGCGATAATTTGTTATCACGAGTATTATGTAATTTCGTATTGAGAAATCGCGCGCAAGATTTCTTCAAATATATATCTTCGCGCTATTCATAGGCATCGCCGTTAGAACAATCTATAGAGATAACTAGTAAATTTATCATTAAAATTGTCTTTTTGGTATCGACATATTTTTGACCTATCAGAAAATTTCAACCTTTTTTATTCGAAGAAATAAATAATTTTATTTACCATATACCGTAACGAATATGTAGATATTATGTTTATATATATTTACTGAGCTTCGATTATGTTTTCGGCTTATCAGCTTGTGGAACGTCGTTTATTATAATTGTTTCGAAATGGAAATGCGCATTATTTTTGTTTATTTTATTTTAGCACTATCTATTTATTTATTAGTAATTTAGTAATCACCGAGATTTAAAGAAAGTCCAATGCTTATAGTGAATCATTAAACTCATCCATGTATCGTAACAGTTACATCTTTAATATTCTCTTATTTTCGTCGTTACACAGATTTCTTATGAGCTCGTTGAAATTTTGGGTTTCGTGGATAAAAACGGGGCGAGATGATAAAGCGTGAAACATACGAGACCGCCAATAAAACAGAGGCCGGAAATTGCGGGAGCTGCGAGAGCAACGTTGTGAGAGTAGAAAAGCGATTGAAGTCTGCTATCGTCTATGAAAGGCAGACCTATGACCCAAACCGTGTAGTAAAGAAAAGTCACGATTGTCAGGATCAATATGACTTTTCCTTTCTCCCGATCGCACTCCAGCATCGCGCAAAATTCCGTTATCTTGATTATGTTTTTTCTAAATTTACAATTCGGAATATTCTTCCTCGAACTTCTTGAAGTCTTCCTCTGTGAATGCTGTGGTTTCCGGTGGCGCAGGCTTCTCGATTTCTTTAGGAATGTAGGATTTGTTCTGAGCTCGGCTGACCAATTTTTCTGCTGCCTCCGAATCTATTCTGCCGCTACTCAGCAAAAGAAGCTTCCGGACGTTTTCTTCTGTCGGATCCACTGCGTTTTCCAGTCTTTTTCTAGCCTCGTGTACTGTTACCTTTTTGGTTTTTTTAAGAGTAATAGCCTCTGTAATAAAAACAATAATTAATTATAGATCATAGATTCCTTCTTGTGCAGGGTAATATTTACCTTTTTTGCTGATTTTCCCAATAATTCTGTGGTTAATAGGAATCAAATCCAGAGCTCCCTTCGATCTGTCCTTCCTCTTCTTCTTCTTATCTGTTTAACATTGAGATTAACAAAGGATATTAACATGTGTATTTTTTAACTAGAAAATTAAAAATAATCACCAATTGGAGATAAATGAGAATGAATGTTTTATGTCGCTTTAGCCGTTTATGTATAATGTGCTGCTTTGGTGAATGACGGCTTGTGATATTTTAATGCAAATTCAACGTTTTGCCCTGATTAGGGCTTCTTCAGAAATATTTTATTCCTTATCACAGTTGAGTTTGCGATTTCTTATACTTTCTTTATGAATATTTGGCTCTATAAATTGGTCATTAACAAAATAAGTTTCGTATAGTTTTTGTAGTTGTTTTTTTTGTCCTCAAAAAGTAAAGCAAAACATCAAAAAATAAGAAAAAGTATAGTATTAATCAAAGAAAAAACAATTCGCACAGGCTTAACCTAAAAAACTGGAGAGTTTGATCATGAACTACAAAAAATATACAAAACTTATTTTGTTAATGAACAACTTAAAGAGCAAAATATTCATAAAGAAAATATAAGAGGTCACAAACTTAACTCTGATAAGGAATACGATATTTCTGAAGAGGCGCTGATCAGAGCAAAATGTTAAATTTGAATTCAAAAGCCGTCCTTTGCCGATGCACCTCATCCACATAAAAAAGGATGTTTTACACTCGATTGAAAAAAGAAAAAAGAGTAATAAAAATCTCACACGTTTGATCGATTGCAACAGTATTTTAATTTTGTGAAAAAATAGCCATATCTACATATAAAAATTAAAATTTGATCATTCAAATACAAACGAAACAAAAAATTATATTCATGACAATGAAACTTTAAATTTGTTATTCCAAACCTCGATGATTTATTTTTCACGATCCAAGCAGAAATAATGGAACATAGATTATTTTTCATTATGAAACTTCTGAAAATTTCTTGTGACATTTTTTCTATGTAAACTATGCGGTAAAATCTTTGTACGACATAACCTTAAATCTTGTTTTGATACTCACCTCGTTTTAAACTGTTCTCGTAGCCGAATAACTCGAGACTCGTACGTACGAGCGAATTTGACATCTCTGTAAACTAGCTACAGTGCTTGTCTCTATTTTTTTTTTTTAGATAACAGTACACAAAAAAAAATTTGTATACGAGTGAACCCAAGCGTGGAACATGCTCCAAAATGAGCAATAAATGCTGATATAATTTGAGCTGGAAACTCCGCAAGAGGGCGTGGAAAACACATCAGCATTTTTCGCTTTTATCATTTGTCGACAAGTACGATTTCTATATTTTTCGTTTTTGATACCGAATTCCTTATCTTGCGTGATAAGATTTATCGACAGAGATCAACTTGAGAAGTCTGGCGCTGTACGCAAAGTCCGAGTAAATTACGGAATTTTTACCGTTCTTTTCGCTTCCGCATAGAGAAAACTTTTTTTCGAGATTCACTTTAATATTGGTCGATAAGAACGATTTCTATATTTCTTCATTTAATCTAGAATACACTTTACACTTCTAATAAGACATTGGAGACTAAAATAGCTTTACCCATTTGGTCGGAATGCTATTACAAATGAAAATTTCCATTTTCACACACATCTTTTTTGCGCACTGTACTCTTTATAAAATTGCAGAATTATGATGTTTGTTATGTACTCAATGAGGTATGAGTGCAACATTTTTTAAAAAAAGGATATCATATTTACAACATTTCTTGTGACTTTTTTTAGGTGATTTGGTCCCTTAAGGAGGTTGGAGCGCTCCTCACTAGTCAAATCAGTGTTCATTTTTGTAAATCGTGTATACAAAGTCTTATGCATCAATTGACTATAGTTAATGATGCTTTTTATTAAAATAGATATTTTCGACTTAAAAAAACATTAACTTCAACGGATTTACAATTTCTTCGTAAACAAACACCCAAAATTAAAAAATTGGGAATACTATTAAATATGTGGACGGTGAATGCCAAGCATCTTCCAACAAAAAAAATGAGTCGTAATAATTAAAATCAAGCAAAAAATACGGCTTATTCTTTTAAAAAATTCAACGAATATGTGCCTTTTCGAACCTCAGCATAAAACGGTTAATATTTGTGGAAATCGACTGCAATAAAAAATTTCTCAGTAAAAGACATATTATAATAAATAGATGCAAAAGAGTTTTTCTAAATTTATTAATAAATTTAACACTTCGTTGAATAGGGTGAAGCGCTTCAACCTCCTTAACATAAAATTTTACGTCCTTTTTGGACTAGAGCGTGTCGCGTTCTCATTCGCTTTCGCTGGAGATAAAAATCTGAGAAATTCCAGAGTCTCGCGGTCGCTGAAGCGTTGTGCTCTTGGAGACACCGAAGTTTCGTCGTTTCGTGTGTGACGAGAGACGCAAGCTGAGCGGCGAGGGTAGCACACGAGAGGAAAAGAAGCGTTAAGCGTAGAGAAAGAGAACTGGACCGCGGGCTCGTTATATACCGAACGAAACGAAACAGTGGAGGGCAACGCGAGAGAGTAACCCTCGTGTGCTCGGGCTGTTGATGCCTCGGGCGATGACGTGCGGATAAATAAGAAATGATTCGTCGTAAACCCGAGCGTATATACAACATGTGCTGGGTGTAAATGTATAAGGGGCGATTCATGATATTTCGATCAAGACCTGACGATGACATTTCATATCGGTTCCCAATTTTTTTATCCAAAAATACTTGTCGAAAAAAACGTCCCAAATTTTTACAAAAATTTTTAAACAATTTTTATCTGATATAGAATTTTTTGAATTTTTCAAAACCTCCATTATTGAAAATCAGAAAAAATTCTGAAAAATCTTATGAAATATTAACAAAATTTTTGAGCCCCATGCGAATATGGAGACTTCACAACTGCCGAAGATATATTTGAAGAAGAATTTGAAAAATAATAATGAATTGATAAAAATGAATAAGAAAGTTCCTTATCTATTATATAGTCATCATCTCGCTATTATGACAATACCACTTTTTCGGTTTATATTATTTTTATCAATTTTACTTTTCGATTAATATTAGTTTTTTTAATTTATCTTTGGCAGTTGAATGAAAATCTCCATGTTCGCATGGGTCTCAAAAAATTAATTATATCTTATAAGATTTTTCGGAGTTTTCTCAGATTTAAAAAAATGGAGTAGTTTTGAAAAATATTTCAAAGAATTATATCTCAGATAATAAGTGTTTAAAAAATCTTTAAAAAATTCGGTACGTGTTTTTGGACAAGTACTATTGTGTAAAAAATTACGGAGCTGATCTGAGATTTCATCGTGAGGTCTTGATCGAGATGTCATGGAATGCCCCATATGTACTATGTATGTACTACTATTTCTCCCTCCACGATGAATCATGAATGGGGCAAAACGCAATGACTACTGACGTGGGAATGACTTCGCTTCGCCACTAGATATAAGAAACTGGTAACCATTCGTCGCTCTCTTCCTCATTCTTCTCTTCTCTTACCGACTCTCTAACAGTGATATGACCTCATACTTAAGCCTCATATCTTTTATATAGCGCACAATTCGCTTGGAATCCTTACGACTTGCTATTAGAAAGGTTGGGATATGAGATCTGCTAATAATCCAGGAAATGAAGAGAAGTTTTATATCGAAAAAAAATTGTGTTTATAATATACGTCAATGAACCGGCGAAAAGAATGTTGAAGAAAAAACGATTATTTAAGTTTTTTTAATGAAGGCGAAAAGAATTTTTAGGACTCGATAAAATATTAATATTTCGGTCAAATTCTGTTAGCCATTTTTCAAGACATCGAAAATCGTTTTTTTTATATCAATTTTAATGGAAAATTGGATGTCCATAGAAAAAAGAATGCAAAGTTAATTTCGCATTATTTTCCCCCTTTCAGCAGAAATTGCTTTCTCATGAGGATTCTTATCAATCCCCGAAAAATTTTCCAGCATCGTTATTTGTGAAAAATCGATATTTTTAGTATTCCCAATAAAATTAATTTTATTTACGCTTTTCTTGTCACGATGTTTTACCAACCAGTACACTTACAGTGTTCTATAATACCAATAATAATGACGACGAAAAAAAAGTCTATCCGAAAAGTTAATTTATCTTTACGCGCACACATATTTTGACTGACGACGTTGAGAGGAGAAAGAGAGTCAGAATGAGAGAGAGAAAGAGAGAAAGACAGATAGAGAGTTGCATCCTCCAAAGTATTCTCGTTAGCGTGACCGATAGAGTGAATGTCGACAGCATCGAAACCCAATATTCGGTGAAAACTTAAGAGATCGGGTAAATGTTGTTGGAAAATTCTCAAGACATCGGAAATCTATATTTTTAATCAACTTTTCACGGAAAATTGTATAACTTTCATAGGAAAAAAAAGGATGCAAAGTAGAACCTTGCACATTGCTTCCTCATTATTTTTCGCTTTTTCAGAAAAATTACTTTCTCATGACAGAGCAATATCCCCAACAAAATAAGTTTTGCGCGATGATTAAAATAGAAAAAATCCTGAAAACTATCAAGTGTCTATTTTACCAACAGGTACACTCATCGTGTTTCATAATACCAATAACAATGACAAAAAAAAGTCTGCCCGAAAAGTCAATTTGTCATTATTCGCATACATATTTTGACTAGCGACGTCGACTAGATCGAGAGAGAGTGAGAGAGGGATAGAGAAAGACAAGGAGTTGCAATGTACAAAGTATTCTCGTTAGCGTGACCGATAAAAAGTGAATGTCGCCAGCATCGAAACGAAATATTCTCAACACATCGAAAATCCATAATTTTCATTTAATTTTTACAGAAAATGGTATTAATGTAAAAGAAAAAAATGATTCCAAAGTAAAATCTTGCTCATTGCTCCTTCATCATTCTCAAGATGATTTGACATTCAGAAGAATCAGTTTCTCATGAGAAAGCAATATCCCCAACAAAATAAATATTACCCACATTTTTCCCCTAACGATGTAACAAATCACGTGACGTTTGTGAAATAAAAAAATCCTGAAAACTATCAAGTGTCTATTTTACCAACAGGTACACTCATCGTGTTTCATAATACCAATAACAATAACAACAAAAAAAAGTCTGCCCGAAAAGTCAATTTGTCATTATTCGCATACATATTTTGACTGGCGACGTCAACTAGATCGAGAGAGAGAGAGAGAGAGTGAGAGAGAGTGAGAGAGGGATAGAGAAAGACAGGGAGTTGCAATGTACAAAGTATTCTCGTTAGCGTGACCGATAGAGGGTGAACGTCGCCCGCATCGAAACCCAATATAACGAAGCGCAGCGCACAAACAGCATAGCACAGCACGCGGGCAGCCGTAATCTCGCTAAAGAGACCGGGATGGCTCGTTGGTATACACATATACCTACTCCTCGACAATATGTACAAGGTTGGCCTCTATCCTTCTATATACACCCGACAATGTCACCGTTCCACTGAGCTCTTTTTTTTTGTTTATATATTTTTTTCCATTTCTCTGTCTTTTTTTTTTCACGTAACGCGACACACGATAATTGGTGGGACGAGGACGAGGAAAACGACGATGCTGTACGTGAGACAGAACGTTTTAGCCATACAGCTTGTGATCTCCATGAGTTTGTGTGTGTGTGTGTGTGTGTGTTTGTGTGTTTGTGATGTATCGGATTTGCGTATGCGCGCATCGCTCTTCGATCCTGAAAATTGTGACCCGACGTAGAAGCGCCAGTGTCAGAAGGAGAGGAGAGAGACAGAGAGAAAGAGAGACATCAGCTAGCCGCTGTCGCTGACGCTATGTCCCGAGCGATATTAACCTTTGATCTCCATGCAAAACGAGAACCCGTATAACTCGTCCCACCTTCTCCCTCTTTAGATGACTTGTGTTTCCTCCACACGCTTCGCGTTTTCCGCTTACCGGCCACCGGTAAGAGAGAGAGAGGAGAGTGAGGAGAAAGAGAGGTGGGCAAGAGAGTTTGGGTAAAGTTTCCGAGGGAATTAAACGTCACCCATACATGTTCTATACTTTCAAGCATCGGACCCCAAATTCTGTTTCAGTTTTGTGCTCCTGTCTCCGACGATGCAAAACTCTATGACTCGCAGAGGTGATTGAAAGTTGTGCTTATGTTTGGCAAAACAAAAGGGTTTTCGTGCTGCGTCGTCACTTTGTTTTTGTTGGTCGTAGTTGAGAGTCTGACTTTTAGACAACTATTTTCATGCTTGTCGATGTATTGACTTACAATGCGTCATCATCTCATAATTGCGAGCTGACGATATTGTTTTATTTGATAGACATAGTTTTCTCTGGAAATCGGTATTGACAAAATTAGAGGAATATCAGTTATTAAAAAATGATTTATTAAGCATTTATTAAGAGGCAGCGATACTTTCCTCCAGACTAATTTCACAGAAACTATAAATACGTTTTGTTATAATTTAGCACTAATTTGACTTGTGTTAAGTGTAGTATCTACGTTAATGGAGGATTTTTCAGAATAACCTATTCATTATTATTATTGTTGTTGTATGAAATGTATCCAACAAGTATCTGCAATAACGTTGATTTTTAAGGTTAAATTTGAAGGTCGAGACTGAAACTTTTGTTTGAGAATGTATGTGTAAAGCATCCTTAATTGGCAGTTTGAGAAAGAGTTGTGTCTCGTAGTCACGTGCATGTACGTCTGGTCTCTCATCAGAGAACTCTCGGGCTTGTGTCGTCTCTCGTCTCAGTTCTTCGTTTCGTTTTCCTTCGCTCTGCGGCAAGACGTGTGCGATGGATCAGCCGAGACGCGCAGAGACGCCCTGACTGGCAGCTAAGCTAGCTGCTATCTCTAGACTACTCGATTCACCTCCCTCGCTACCGTCTCGTTTACCATAATACTCTCACAGTGCCCCCATGGAGAACGCTTTTATCGCTTTTCACCTTATTATGTTTCACCTTTTTATTTTTCCCTCTTTACATTAACAATTATATTTTTCCATTATTTTTTTAAATTGTTCCATGAAAATTCAGGTCTATTATGTATAGAATTCAAGAAGAATAATATCAACAATATCATATCAGCATGAATTAAGATAAATATTACATTGTAGCTAAATCGACAAAATACTTATAATTCTTCTCTTTTAGCTACTTTCGCTAGAAAATTCTCACAGTGAACCCATGGAGAACGCTTTTTTGCTTTTTACTTTATTACCTTTTACGTTTTTTTTTTCACTCTTTACACTAACAATTGAATTTTTCCATTATTTTTTTAAATTATTTCCATGAAAATTCAGGTCTATAATGTATAGAATTCGAAAGAAATAATATCGAAATTATTATCCCTTTTATTTTCTTCACGTTTTTCTATTTCTCTTTCTTTATGCTAACAACTAAATTCGTCCATTATTGTAAATTTCGTTTCTTAAAAATTCTGGTCAACAATGGAAGTAATTGAAAACCATAATATTAATGTTGATATCAGCCTTAACTTGAAAACATAAAATTTGAGCTAAATCGACAAAATACTTATCATCATTCTCACTTAGCTACTTTTTACGTTTTTATTTATTCGTTCGTCTTTATTGTAGCAATTAACGTTTTCGATTATTTTTTAAATGTTTTCCATAAAAATTCTGGTCTTTTGAAAAGAATAATATCAAAGCTCACATCAGCATGAGTTAAGATGAATATTAAATTATAGCTGAGCCGGCAAAATTTTAGAATATATTTTTCTTTCAGCTGTGTTCGCTGGAAGAATCACACGTTTTCCTTTTTTTCGTTATTCATCCGAATAATTAATTACCTGTATTAAAAAAATCTTCTTCCAGGCGAATTTTGGTTCACAATATGGCTAATTAAAAACAATAACATTAATGTTGATGTCAGCATTAATTAAAAAAAAAGCGGTTCCGCTCAATCGACAAAATACCCAGAATGTTTCTCTCAGCTGCTACCGATAAAAAAAAACCTCGCAGTGAAAAAAATTCCCTACGCGTCCATCGCTTTCAACATTTTCACATTTTCACATTTTTCCATTTCCCATTCGTTATACCATCAATTAAATCCATCCATTATTTTTAATTCAATTCCATACAAATCCTGATCCATAATGTATCTGTAAATGAAATGAGAGTAAAATTGTAACACGGTCGAAAAAAACCTGGCCAATATTTATCTCCCAGCTGATTTCAGAAGAAAGCAAAATATTTTTACAAAAATATTGTCGATAGCGAATTTTTATTTCGCGTCATATAGCATTACATTAAAAAGGTCGATGCTTTTGTACAATTGAATGGACCAAAATTTTATTATTAAGCCGGATACATATATTATTGCATCGATAGATAGAATATTAATTTTTTTTTTTCTTCGGCGAGAAGAGAAGAAGAAGAGGCCCGAAGAAGGGATAAGAAGCAGAAGAGGAATAAGACACGAGAGGGAGAAGAAGAACGAATCGTCGTTGCTGCGAAAGAGAGCTGGTTCTCCAGGAGCCACAGCAGCAGCAGCAGCAGCAGCAGTTCCCCTCCTACTCTTGGCTTCTTCGACCTCCTTCTCTCGAGCACGCAGCATATGCGAGCTGAGAGATCGTCCGAGGTCTTCACTCTGTGCTCGAAGGCGAAGAGGGCCCGCGGAGTTCCGCCGGAAGCGGACGCGCGAGCACGTCGCTGATTGTTGGTATTGGCCCGCGTGACACGAGCCGGCCACTCTCGAGTATCACGACACTTGACTCATCTTCTTGTGTCTCTTCTGCCTGACACTTCGTTAATCAGACACGGAGTTCCTCCGACACGTGCTAACCAAATCCGGTCTCGATCTCGCCTACACCTTGAAGAATTTCACAAAAAAAATAAATAAACAAGTACATGTAAGTAAATAAGTACAAATAAATCAATCAGAAGGTCTAAACACATTTTTCAAAATGAATCGTGCTCAAGTGATGCAAATAACTGAAAAAAATTATATAAAGTGCTAAAGTTGGTGCAAGTGAAATGAAATTAGTGAAATTTGTCAGTGGCTCGCAGTAAAATCGAAAGGATTCACGATACACGAGGTTACGGTGATAAGAGGTATGAAAACTAATTTTTAGTTAGATTATTTTTTAGAGTTTTCATCATAGAACGATAAAAACAACAATAGTTATTTTTATCTTCATTTTTATACGGTTTTCAAAATTTGCACATAATTTGAATGTCGATGTATACACACATTACGTCGGAAGAATCGAGTTTTATAATTTTGATGAGGTGGAAAAAAAACATTTCGTCATTTGCCGGTGTAAATGGGAGATTGATGATGTTGATCGTGACTAGGGTTTTCGGGGAGATAAAAGACAAAGAAGGATTCTTACATTAAATTGTTTTGATGGAAGGGTTTTTATAGCTGCTTGAGAGTTTATTGAGGGAGGCGAAGAATATAAAGGTTTCTGTGAAAGAATTTGCTTCACGGTCTACTAAAATTGGGTAGACTGCAAAAGACTCAAAAATATAGATGCAAATAAATTATTAATAGCGAATTTGCTTTTTGCTGACTTTCTTCCAGCGATTGCCAAAGTGGACAAGATTTTTCTTCTTATAGTTCTTAAGATTTTTAATTAAAAAATTAATTTTTAATTACAAAATTAATTTTTAATTACAAAATTAATTTTCAATTACAAAATTCATTTTTAATTACAATATTAATTTTTAATTACAAAATTAATTTTCAATTACAAAATTCATTTTTAATTACAATATTAATTTTTAATTACAAAATTAATTTTCAATTACAAAATTAATTTTCAAGTACAAAATTAATTTTCGAATTAAAAAATTCATTTATAATTTAATTTTTGAATAGCTAACAACTGTAAGAAGAAAAATCTTGCCCACTTTGGCAATAAGCAACAAAATTTTGATATTGAAGAAAGTCATTTTCAGAATTTTTTCAAATGTTTAAATTATGGCATTTGATATGTCACTTTAAAAATATAATGGAAAAAAAATTGCCATCGAAAAAAAATCTAATGCGTTTGAGGGTTCCATACACACATTTTTCTAAACCACTTATCTCAACGTTTTGGACCATTCTGAGAGTATTGACATGAAAAACTCGAAAAAAATGGACGAAAACAAAGCTTTTTTTATGAGGAAGCAATTTCGTCACTCGCTGGCGTAAATAAAAGAGATTAGCGACGTTGATCGTTAAGTGTGTTAATGTTTTGGGCGAAATAAAATACAAAAAAAAAGATTGTGACATTAAAGTGCTTTGATGAAAGATTTTTAATAGTTGCTTAAGAGTCCATTGACGGCAGCGGAGAATATAAAGGTTTCTGTGAGATAATTTGCTGCACAGTCTACAAATACTAGCTAGACGACAGGAGTCTCAAAAATATAGATTTTCCACAATAATAAATAGCTTATTTTCATTTCGTTATTGAGGTGATAGATATACATGAATTTCGTCACTCGCTGGTGTAAATGAAAGAGATTAGCGACGTTGATCGTTAAGTGTGTTAATGTTTTGGGAGAAATAAAAGACAAAAAAAAGATTGTGACATTAAAGTGCTTTGATGAAAGATTTTTAATAGTTGCTTAATAGTCCATTGACGGAAGCGTAGAATATAAAGGTTTCTGTGAGAGAATTTGCTGCACAGTCTACAAATACTAGCTAGACTACAAGAGTCTCAAAAATATAGATTTTTCAAAATGATAAATAGCTTATTTTCATTTCGTTATTGTTATACGTCGTTATACAACGACGTTGATCGTTAAGTGTGTCAATGTTTTGGGGGAAATAAAAGACAAAAAAAAAGATTGTGACATTAAAGTGCTTTGATGGAAGATTTTTAATAGTTGCTTAAGAGCTCATTGACGGCAGCGGAGAATATAAAGGTTCCTGTGAGAGAATTTGCTGCACGGTCTACTAATACCGGCTAGACTGCAGAAGACTCATCGCCGGTGGAAACTCACGATCGGAGTAACCCCGAGCCTCGTTCAATTTGCATTCGCCGACTGTTTAACGATTTGATCGGGGGACGTGCGGCGGCGGCGACGACGACGACGTCGGCAGGAGGGACGGAGGACCAGGAGAGAGGAATTTAATTCGAGAATTATACGTTTAATCGGCGCCTCCTATCGATACCTTTCTCCCCTGGCTGAGCGCCGCGCCGAGTAAATATTCATTAACGTTTCTCTCTCTCGCTCTCTCTCATTCTGATCCCGTGGCTCTTCTACTCTCTTGCGCGCGGCTTCCGCATTTGCATATCACAATCAACGTCATATCATTTGCGGAAGAGCGCGTGCCTCAAGCACAAACGTTATATAGGAAACTGATGGCCCGAGTTTTCGTTACTTTGTGTCGCTGCTCTTTTTTTAAACTATCGCCCCCCACTAAATACGCGAAATTCTCATACTTTCGCGAGGATTTGATTTAAGCTGAAAGTTTGGAGAAAGAAATTGAGACTTATGGTCTTTTGATACGCCATCAAGTGCTTTTATCGAGATTATATTACAGTCTCTCGATTGATTTTGTATCGAGGATTTTTAAAACGCCTTTAAAAGGTCTTTAGCGGAGATGACTGATTACATGACGTCAGTGTTTCAAAGATTAGGGACATTTTTTAGTCTTATGGGTTGTCCATAACGATTTTCGATTTTTCAACATTTTTTTTTATCGTTTAGAGAGTTTGGGATTTTTAATTTACGTTTCTTTATTCATATGGCTTTCCAAATAATTTTTTTGCCTCTAGCAGAGAATAAAATGAATATGGAAATTATGAGATAGACTGAAAATTAAGACACATTAATTATTGCCAGGATTACCACTTTTTTTCTTAAGTGGCGAAATATCTTCCTCGAAGTTAAAATAAAGTTAAAGAATCAGCTGATTTATTTGGAGGTAATTTTTTTTTTTTTTTTTTTTTTTAAATATTTTTAAGAAAGAATATATTTATTTATAAATTTTTGGCAAGCCTTCTTAAATCGAGATTGGAGAATCTGTGGAATCATGAATTTATATCTCTCGAATGGACGACCAATTTTAAATACTTATCTAACGATTTCATTTTCATTCATTCAGTTGATAACGATTTTTAATTTTCCATCAATTTTTTAACAGTTTCATCGATGTATAAAAACAAATTAATTGTTTTAAAACAAATTAATTGTTTTAAAACAAATTAATTGTTTTAAAACAAATTAATTGTTTTCATATGGTCAGAATATGTAAGGATTACCACTTTTTCTCTAAGTGGTCAGACATTTCCCACGAAGTTTAAAACAGCTAAGGAATCAGCCGATTTATTCGGAGGAAAAAAGATTTTTTTTATTCGAATATTTTTAAGAAAGAATAGAATTAACCAAAAATCAATGTACAATATTATTTTTATATGTTTTTAAGACACAATATTATTTCGCGGAAGCACATGACACATATTAATATAAACAGATATAATAACTTTTAGGAAGAATAGAGTTATTTATAAATTTTTTGAGCCCCCTTAAACCGAGGTTGGAGAATCTGTGGAAACATGAATTTATGTCTCCCGAATGGACGACGAATTTTAAATACTTATCTAACGATTTCATTTTCATTTATTCAGTTAATAACGATTTTTAATTTTCCATCAATTTTTTAACAGTTTCATCGACGTATAAAAATAAATTAATTCTTTTTATATGGTCAGAATATGTAAGGATTACCACTTTTTCTCTAAGTAGTCAAACATATCCCACAAAGTTTAAAACAGCTAAGGAATCAGCTGATTTATTCGGAGGAAAAAAGATTTTTTTTCTTCGAATATTTTTAAGAAAGAATAGAATTAACCAAAAATCAATGTACAATATTATTTTTATATGTTTTTAAGACACAATATTATTTCGCGGAAGCACATTACACATATTAATATAGTTACTTTTAGCAAGAATAGAGTTATTTATAAATTTTTAGAGCCCCCTTAAACCGAGGTTGGAGAATCCGTGGAAACATGAATTTATGTCTCCCGAATGGATGCTCGCATCGATTAATGAAGTGGTCGGACCCCCTGGAAGGGAATCCTCTCCTGTCTCGACATATTCCACACTCGAACGGGTTGTTGGACGATTTTCACGTAAACTTGGAGCTCTCTCGTTCATTTCTCTCGCGCTCACGTGTACGAGACTCGAACGCCACTTTCCGTATTCTACTCTGTTCTGCGCTCTCCGCTTCCTCTCTCTGTCTCTCTGTGAGTATATATGTACATGCGGAGGGAATCGATTGAGCGATTAATCAAAGCGAGGGTCGCGCTCAATTAGCCGGCATCGAGCACCTTCGACGAGAGTGCAGCATCGGTGCATCGCCCTGTACACAGTCTCCAATTAATTTATTGCACTCGTACACAACGCGTGCTTGCATTTTTTTTTAAGTGCTGTTTTGTCTTCTTAATTCTACAACGACACCCACGCTTCAATATTTGAACTGACAGCGGGACTCTTTGCAACTTTTCATAACAAAAGTGACAGTGATGTATTTCCTCTTTTTTATATATATATAAATATCTTGAAAATTAATAACGGCAGTAATATTCAGAGATAATGGATTTTTCAGCAATTCCTTATTTATATTTATGCTCCCAGTTTTTTTTCATCCAAATAATAAATAAGGTAACAAATTAATTGGTGAATAATTAAATTGCACACTTCTTGAACAGGGAAAAAATCGAGTAGTAATTAATGAACCATTGGAACAATAAAATGAATGCATTAGTGCAAATATCAACAATAAAAAAATCGAAAAAAATTGAGTATCAGTTATTGAACAAAAATGCAGTAGTGCAAACGTCAATAATGAATTGCTTTAAGCGTTATTTTTCTTTTTCTTCCTAAATCAACGATTTCCGGGTCATTATTGTAATTATTTGTCGAGGTCAATAAATAAAACAACGTTTGAGCAAATAAATGAAATAAATCAACAGATACTTAACCGGGAGTAAAAAGTTGCTACTCTCAAGAATTCTCGTTTAGGCCTTAAATCAAACAAATTAATTTGCCTCGTCGGTTGCAACAGGCAAAAGCAAACATAGCCAAGAGAAAATGCACGTCCCGTTTTCTCGTCGTAACAATTGTCAATCGAATCGTGTAATCGGTGGAAAAACTAGAATCGTTACGGCAGAGCAAAGCGAGAAAAAAGCAACAATCTCAAGTGTACATATGGCGAGAGTAAAAGCATTGATATTCTGTGGCGTATGTGTGTGTTTTACTTGGCCGTTGTCCCGTCACACGAGGGGCGTTGTTCTCCATCGTTGTGGCAGCGATTCTCGCGAACAACTCTCGCCCAAGTGCCAAGAAATTTTTCTTCTTGAGCGATTCTGCTTCTCCATTCTTGCAAAGAGCCTCTTCAGCTCGTAGCGTCGATCTACCTTGCGCTAATTAATCGTTGCAATTTATCTTCCCTCTCTCTCTTCTTCCCTCTCACTTGGTATATATATATACTACATAAATATATATATGTATATACTGGATATATATGTATATACAGACCTCGAATCTCCTGCTCTATTATTTTGCTGGGACGGGCGTTAAATTATCTCGAGGAAAACAAAGCTCGCCCCTCATCGAGATTTCGTACACTATATATGTACATATATGGGCCATTCCATACCAACTCGACGTGGGTCTGACCCTCGACTTTTACGATTTCTCATGGTATTGTTCTACCCCTAAACACCAACCACAAATTTTATTAGGTTTTTTATTGAATAATTTTTATACTCATGATTATTTATAACGAAAAAATTGGAGGGTTTTTTTTTTTTCAAATCTGTCAAAATTTTCAAATCGTGAAATCAATATTTTTAAGCCTAGGCTGAAATTTGGTAGGATGTCGCTTCTATTTTTTACGAATTTTTTTCAAAACGAAAATTGAAAATAGTTAGATGTTGAAGAAGCTATTCACTGCAGGATATTCTTTGCACATTTCTAGATATCACAGGATTTGGAGGATTTTAAAGATTTTTTCAGAGTGACAGAAAAAATCGATTGGATGAAAATTTTCATTTCGATTTTTCTAGTCATCTATAATGAACATATTGGAGGTCATAATTTTTTAATCTGGAAGAATTCACAATGATTCTACATTCAAAATAAGGAATTTGAAGTCATCTTCAATGGTGAGGGCGATATGTTTTACATTTTTAAAAAATTTGGTTAACGTTTAAAGAGCGAGTCATCTAATTGTTTTTCAATTTTTAATTTTCGAGCTTAAGTTAAAAAATATTGTTATACAGACTACTGAGAATTTTGTCAGAATTTAAAGAAATGGCCTCCAATATTTTCGGTGTAAATCATAAGTAAAATTGTTTTAAAAAAAACCCTAATAAAAATTGTGGTTGCTGCTTAGAGATAGAACAATAACATAAAAATTCGCGGTCTAAATCCAAGATATTCAGGGTCAGTTTCAGGTCCAGTTGGTACGGAATGCCCCATATAAATACATATATATTTATATACATATATATATTGCCAAGACTGCAGTAGAAGACGCGTCGAAGGGTCTATCACAGAAGAAGAGTGAAAGAAGGAAAGAGTTGCTGCAGAGACGGAAAGGATTACGTGGATTGTAACTTGAGAAAGGAAGTGAGAAAGAAAGTGCGACAGAAATCTCTTTCGCTCGGAAGAATTAAGCCATTTCTTATTCCAAGCTCTCAGTGGCTTTTAACGCCCACGTGGGATGTATGAATCAGTCCGATAGATAACCAGGTCTTTTGCCTAGTCTTGTTATACTTTTAAGCAACCAACGCCCTTAAAGGGACAGAATTTACCTTGTGAAAATTGAATGCTAGTGCGATTGCACATTTGAAATTCATGATCATGAGATAGCGTACATATTGAATTTTCCACCGATTTTGGATACCCAATTTTTATTGAGATCTTAGTGAATCATATTGGACAATTTTTTTTTTAAATTTATTAACGGATTTCTCCTTTCAGAACAATTGTACATTTTTGGCATGAAGTGAACAGCTTAGAAAATTACAGATCTTAAAACTTAAAAGCCTTAATTTTTTAAATATTTTTTTTTTTATTAAATTAAATTTAAAGTACTTGAGAAATGACCAATATGATTTTTAAGAAATAATAATAAATAACAAACTTGCTACGTGAGTAACTTTTTGGCAGTGTTAATAAAACCACCAGAAATTAAATTTTTTTTGTTATTTGCTTCGATGGATCGAGCTAAAATTTTGTACGCAAGTAGAGTATTGACTCCTCTGTAATTGACGTGATTTTCACTTAAATGTATCAATGTATACAGATTTTATGGGATTTTTAATTTTTCAAAAAAATGTCGTGATCGCTCTAACTTTCGTAAAAGATCGCCAATTTAGGTAAATAGTTCTTCATGAATGAAAACACCTTAAATGATGTTTTGTATTAAATTTCAGCGAAATCGGTAAAGCGGTTCTGATTTTATAGAATTTTGAATTTCTCGAGAAAAAAAAAAATTTCTCTAAATCACGTCGAATCTCAACAAATGAACCGAAATGTTCTATTTCGCTCATATTTTTTTTTTAACTCACTGAATTTCGTAAATCATCAGAGATTAACATTAAAATTGAAATAAAGTTGCAAAGTAGAACCTTGAACATTGCTTCCTCATGATTTTTCGATTTTTACAAAGCTTCCTCTAAGAAGAAGCCAAAATCAATTACCATACTTCCTCATAGAGGTAACTTTGTAAAAATTGTCAATATAGCTGTGTATGCACACGGAGTTGAGAAAGATGGACGGAAAGATCGACTACGCTGAGGTGAATGATAAATTGAAAATGAATATCCACATGGAGTTGAGAGAGATCGGGGGAAATCTGGTTTGCTCTTGGAAATTAAGTCATTTCTTAGTCGAAGGCTTGGGTTGCTTTTAACGTTCGCGCGGATTTCGCACCTGATGTAGAGGTACGAATCATTCCGATAGATAACTAAGGCGAGGGCCTTTCGCGTACTCTTCTTACACTCGAGCAACCAGAGCTCTTAAAGTCGATTAACGATCCCCGATTAAGCCGCCGCTAACAGGCCGTCGCGAGTCAACTCACACGTCCGTTCGTCCGTCCATCCGTACGTCCGTCGACACTCTGTGTACTTAACGTGTGAGAAGAGTCCATTTTCACGGGGTTCGAGTCTAATCGGCCCGTCATCAGAGCTCTCGAGAGTTCTTGCTCGTTCGCTTCGTTGCTCACTACCAAAGGATTAGAGTAAAGTGGACGAGATATTCTCCCTCGCTGGGATCTCCGATATTTTCTCTTTCTCGATATATATCCTCTCTGCGTTCGCATTCTTCTTCATCTTGAACATCGGTCTTCGATCCCACATGTCCAAACGTTCCTCATATTAATCTGACCGAGATTTGTCGATGCCATTGGAAACTGGAGATTCGAAATGAAGCATTGGAGAAAAATACGTTCGATGTTTTTATGAAGTAATTATTGGCCGTTGGATAAAAGAAATTCTAATCATTGAGAATAATTTAGTACGTTTGTTTCGTACGTCGTGATAAAATTAGACATCCGCACAATAATTCGATATCTTGAAATTTACTTGTGTGTCATTATTGTTTTTGCTTGCCTATAGAGAAAGCAAATTTTTTTTTGGGTTTTTTTTGCACAGTTGAATAGATGAAGATATTTTTAATAATGTATAAATAATAAGATACAAAATAAATATCGTGCAACATTAAATATTGGAGCTCCGGAATTCTTCGTATCAATCTGAGTGATAACAGCTTTTCATCATCTCGTTTTCCTCGTTAGGATTCAGTGATATTACGACATCCGACTCAACAACGATTTGGAATGAGGAGGAGTGGAAAAAAATCTGATCGATACTTTAATGGATGAATTATTGTCTGTGAAGTTAAAGAAATTCTAATAATTGAGAATAATTATGTACGTTTACTTTGTACGTCATGACAAAATTCAGGTCCCGCTGATAATTGATATTTCATACACTATCAATGAATCAGTTACGTTTTCATTAAAATTCATCCCAAAATTTACTTGTGTGTCAATATTGTTTTTCGTTGGCTGAATAAAGAAGGAAATTTTGGACAATGTAAAAATAATAAGATACAAAATAAATATCGTGCAACATTAAATATTGGAGCTCCGGAATTCTTCGTATCAATCTGAGTGACAACAGCTTTCCATCATCTGGTCTCACCGTTAGGATTCGGTCATATTTCGAGGCCCGGTCACATACGATACTCCTTCTTTTCTAATCGTGCCAGGATGATCGTATTGCCCACAAGAGAGCCTCCCACGAATGCAAATGTTGCGGCGACGCAGACAGAGGGCGAGAGGTAACCGTTCTCCTCCTGGATAAACATATATATACACACTATATAGCTCAGCTCATACATACAGCAAACGCAAGGGGAGGAAGGATCTAAGATGAGAGATTAGCCGGTAAGGAGAGACTCTTTCCCTTTCCATATCGTTGCCCCCTTGGGTGGAGGGTTACATCGACTACAAGCCCTTTCCCTTCTTCCACGTATTCTTCTATATACAGACTCCACGCTTCGGCATACTCACATGGAATAATATATTCGTGTATGCACACATATTATGCAGGCCAAACTGAGCTACTTCAGTGTCTGTGGGGAAAGGAAGTGAATCTGGTGGTACTCTGGAAACTTTATCGTATTTGAAGCAGTATAAGTACAAAAAAGGCAGACAAAATAAACGTAAAAAAATTGTATTGCAAAAAAAAAAAATCCAACATTTTTCTGACAATTTTGTAATCATAATTAAAGCGTAAAATCATTGAAAAATATTAAAATATTATCTGCAGGAACGAAAATATTTTGGGAACGTTCAATTGCATCTATGCTCTAAAATAAAAAAAATGTGGCTTTTTTAAATATCGATTTGTAATATTTAATTATTCTTGGAAGAATTCCATACACTTTTGTCAATTAAAAATAGAAATTTTGATGAACGCTCACAGTTTTTCTATAGATCGACTAAATTTTTTTTTAGTAGTAGTAGTAAGTGTTTATTAACAATATATAGTACATTTTTTAGCCTTATCTATACTTAATTTTGCTTATCATTAAAACTTATGAACATATACATATATATATTGTTAACTGGCCATCGACCGTAGTCCTTCAGCCATGAGTTTATTGGTCTTTGGTTTTAAGATTAATTTGTATACATTAAAAAAAGGTAAATACTATAATCATATTCGTCTGACGAGTGATTTTTATTTTTTTTATTTTTTTTAAATTTTAATCGTTTTCTTGGTTTTTCTCTAATTTTTTTTATTTTTCAGGTATTTAAGATTTTTTGAATCCTGATGTCCATTTTGCCTGGACGCTCGTTTTGTCACCGGTTTTCCTATATGTGCTCGGTGAATCCATTGGCAAGTTAAAGTCACCAAGAGCTAGAGTGCTGAGGGTGGTATCGTCGTTATCGTTGTTGCATCGGTCTTATACAGCGGCCGCGCTATGCAATATCCTCTTGGCGGCACGGTGGGTCCCTATAGTGGACGCGGGCTCACGAGGACTGCTAGAAATAAGCGAAGAGAAAGAGAGAGAAAGGTACAGTGGAGTCTGGAAGCTCGCAGGGCCTTAATCCGTGCAAGGCCGACTTATGGCCGACTTATCGTACCGAGGATCGAGATCATTGTGTGCGCTACGCGGATCGGTAGAGCGCGCGCCCGCACGTACTCCAAGACCTTAAGATACAGCTACTATACGGTCTATACTGCTGCGGATATCTATGGTATAATCCACGCCATTCGACCTAGTTGTGGATTTTTTTTTTCAATTTTTCTTTCTCGATTTTAAAGAGGTTGGAGCGTTCCAAATTAGTCCAAAGTTTATTATTTAATTTGGACAAACTTTTATGCATCTATTGATTATGATGATGATGATTCTCGAAGCTGCATATGTCTTTTACTTAGTAGAAAATTTTATTGCACTCGATTTCCAATCAACTTATGCTGAATTTGGAAAAGGCACATATTCGATCAGCTTTTTCACAGAATAATCCGTAATTTTTTCTTGATTTTGGTGGATTATGGCTCATTCTGTTTGTTGAGAGATGCTTTACGCATTCACCGTCTAGATATTTGATAGTATTCCCCTTTTTGAAATTGCAAATGTTTGTTTGCGAAAAATTTGTATTGATGGGTAAGCAAATGGGTGTGATTTTTAAATGGAGATGACTATTAAATATCTAGGTGGTGAATTTGTAGAGCATCTTTTAAGGAAGAGAATAAGCTGTGATACGAAATAATCGAGCAAAAAATACGGATTATCCTTTTTAAAAACTGAGTGAATTGTACTTTTTTGAAAATTGGCATAAACCGGTTGATATTTTTGTAAATCCATTGAAATTGATGATTTTCTAAGTCAAGGATATCTATTTTAATAGGAAGCACCATTAACTATAATCAATTCATGCGTAAAACTTTGCATACACGATTCACAAAAATCGGAGTGATCCAACTTCCTTAAAGAATTTTTTAAAAAGTTAATGACCAAGTTGCTTTCGTGGTGAATAAAAATTCTGAAGTCTTGTCCATTTAATAAAAATCAAAATAATATCAATATAAAGTGTTCCAAATTTTATATTTTTTTTTGTATTTATCAATGAGTTCTGTTTTCATGAAATGATTATGTGTGATGCGTTAATAATGACATTACGCTGATTGACAAAATTTTTCAGAATTATTGGCTTACCTTACGAATATTTTGCAAACATTTCCAGACAAACCATTTACAATCCATCATAATACTTTTATTTCAAGCATTTTTGGGCTTATAACAATTCAATTTTTTTTTCATTGACAACGAATTTGCAAAGTGGACATTTTTTTAACCATAGCAGCTGACCTTCTTTTTATATGACAAAAATCATTCTCAAAAAAAACACCCAATTTTTAATAAAATATTCCCACACATTTTTTGTAAAACTACAAGGTGTCATGATTTTCCTACTGAAGTTAATAAAACATCAATCTCAATGTTTGTGGACAAAAACCTTTCATTACAAGTTGCAACAAAAATAAATAAATAAATTCTCGTGTACGATGCACTTTAATCGAGACTTTTAGACCACATAAAATATCGTTATTACAAAGAAATGAATACAAAACCAAAACTTAGTGCGATTTGGCATGGAACGCCCCATACGTAGATCCCGCCGTGTCTAGTGCCCTGCTTGTACCCTCCGCCGCCTCTGTGCTCGCTTCTATTTATTATGCAGAAACGTTTATACGTGGCGATAGTTTTAATTAGAAGACCAGCGGAAGAAGGGGTTGAGGGGGGATTTGAAACGATCTATCGAATGTGCATTTCTCGATCCCGAGACACTATTAGCGAGGGTGTTCGCAAGATAGTCTCTCGGCCATTAGCATGCGCATTAATTATTATATCGCGCTCCGCAGCGACAACCGCGCTGTCTTCACTTCTCCTGGCCAGTAGCTAAATAGTATACAATGCGAACTGCTTGAAACAGGTGCGAGAGAGTCTTCGAAAAGAAAGGAAGGGATAGACTTCTGGAGCTCGCGAGATTTCTTTGAGAGAGTCCATGTCGTAAATCCGCGCTGTAAACTGTTGGCGAACATACGATATGTGTGTAACCAAAGAGAGACTGAGTGTCCGTCGAGAAAATCACGACATTTCAGACGTGTCGTCGCTTAACCCAACGACCGTTTTACAGCTGCCACTCTGCATTTCCTTTTCCTGTTTTTGTCGCGTATATGGACTGTGTATGTATGTATTTATATGTGTGTGCATGTATTTATATATGTATTTACGTGTGCACAGAGGGCCAACAGTAGGTGCAGAGCTGGAGGCAACATAGCGAAGCTCTAGGAGCTTCGTTAACGCATCGCTAATTGCACGAAATCGTTTTGTACTTATCCAACGTTGGAACAACCACGGGCGACTGCCTCCTGAGCTCCTGGGGATCTGCTGAGGTTTTCACGGCTCTCGCTCTCCGCTGACTAAAACGTCTGTGTGCGACGTAGCCGTTTTTTTTGTAATTTTGTGAAGGGGACATTAATTTCGTGTTAGTGTAAACACGAGAGACGGTTCAATTTTTATCACTGATTTCCGAGTTTCTTTGACTGTGATTAATTGGAACAATTTATTGAAGGTTTAATACGAGAGGAAAATCATTCTCTTTCTTATAAAAGGTGTGGCGCATCGGTAGATGTTGCGTACCGTTTGTGACCACTTTACCATTAGTGGCCATTTTCTCTTTTAATGCTAAATCACTGCAATCTGAACATCCACCGTCTTACCGTATAAACTGTCGGGGGGTTTTTTGCAAAAAAAAACCGAAAGTTGGCCGTAACGATCGTAAAAACGACTGCCCTAAAAAATGTTATGCGGTGGTTTTTTTATTTACCACGGAAAACCAAGAAAACAACCGAATAACATTTTTAAGGCGGTTGTTTTCGCAGTCGTTACGACCGATTTCCGGTTCATTTTTTTGCAGAAAACTACCAGATTGTTTGAGGGTGAATTTTACGGTGAATCGGCCGGAAAAGACGGTCGCCAAGATTGCTAGGGATATAGAGACTTCTTGTGTTTTGGCGCATGCTGCAAATGCACTGCAGTAAAATAAGGTATCGATCGGCAACAATTTCTGCTGCTTGAAACTCATATTATGCAACTCCGTGCGAGAAGTTCTTACTTCTCACACGCTCCGCTTCGCTTCTTTGAAATCGCACTTCTCACACTAGTGAAATAAAATTGTATACGAAATTCGTGCGAGAAACTTTTTCTCAACTCACTCTCGTCAGGAAAAGTTTCATCGCACTCGTATTAGGTTATAAAATATCGTTTGTTCAATTACCATGTTAATTCGTTGGAGAATAACGTAATAAACGATGTAAATATGATAAGGTAGAGGTTAAAAAAATGGCGCATGCAGAAATGCGACATTGTTATGTAAATAAATGGAAGCAACTTATTAGAATGCAGAAAGTACTCGATGTTAGTACCGTCTAAGTTCACGGTGAACGTAGACATCGCGTCTCAAAAGTTTCCACTCTCTGTGTTCACTCCCTTAATCTTTTTCGTGATGGGCGCACTGTCTTTGCAACTTCCATGCGCTTCCGCGTGTCACACACGAGTCGTTCTCGCGCGCAGTGACATCTCGCCACTAACGTAACTTGCATGAACTAGAGCTTCTCCTTTGCCCTTTTCATGCATACACATTCGCAGACGCTAAAGCCACGCGATTTAACCACGCGTCGGTTGACACTCGTGTTGCTAATGCTAACGCCACGTCGAGTTCTCTCGGCTGGAAACCATACAGCTAAAGGTGAGCAGAGACATAGCCACACAGTGAACCATCGCGAAATTTTGTTATACGCGCACTTCCGATCGTTTCTCTAGTAATCTCAACAAATGCCAGCTTAGCGTAAAAACCACTAGTATTTTTTTGCAGATAATAACCTAAAAGTCAGTCGTAACGACTGCAAAAATGGCGCATGAAAAAAATAATGCGAACGTTTTTTCCGGTAGTCGATGCATCTAAAAGACTGTGAAAACAACTGTTCATAAAATTTATGGTCGTTTTTTGGTAAATGTAATCGGACGACAGTAAAAATCTTTTCCTCGTTTCCCTAGCAATCTCAACAAATGCCGACTTAGTGTAAAAACCACTAGTATTTTTTTGCAGATAATAACCTAAAAGTCAGTCGTAACGACTGCAAAAATGGCGCATGAAAAAAATAATGCGAACGTTTTTTCCGGTAGTCGATGCATCTAAAAGACTGTGAAAACAACTGTTCATAAAATTTATGGTCGTTTTTTGGTAAATGTAATCAGACGACAGTAAAAATCTTTTCGTCGTTTCCCTAGCAATCTCAATAAACGCCGGCTTAGTGTAAAAACCACTAGTGTTTTTTTGCAGATAATAACCTAAAAATCGGTCGTAACGACTGCAATAATGGCGTACAAAAAAAAGAATGCGAACGTTGTTTCAGGTAGTCGATACATCTAAAAGACTGCGAAAACAACTGTTCATAGAATTTATGGTCGATTTCTGGTAAATGTTCGTTGATGCGTAAGTCAGACGACAGTAAAAATCTTTTTATCGAGTACCAACAACAAAGTTCGCTGGTCATTTTTATTTCATGGAATTCGGATGATATTAAATTTAGAAAACCAATTTTTTAAATCTGACTCCCTCCCCTTAAATAAATGTCGCAATTTTTCACATCGTCATGGAACGATTATTTAATTCTTTTTCCATTTGTGTTTACATCACTAAAAAATAATGAAATGAATCATTTCGATTACTGGGTTTACGCGGGAAAAAATCGCTACAATCACAAGATTATATTCTTATTAGATCGCTTGAAATCAGGTCAGCCGGTATTACACACTGGCAGGTGCTACGATATTCTCCCCTATTATATGCGCACTTCAGAGCGTACCCTAGTAATCCAGTCTCACATATAATACAGCATAAAAGTTGTACAATGATGATATGGAAGAAGAGGGCGTTCGTGCCAGTCAAGTTTCATTATCGTTTATTAATCGCGTTTTAAGTGAGAAAAAAAGAAGCGCCATCAAAACAAAGAATGTTCTGTGCTCGCTATCGTCCCTGGCAATCTCAACGACGGTTTACCGTAAAAACCACCGGGTGGTTTTTTGTAAAAAAAAAAACAACCTAAAAATTGGTCATAACAACTGTAAAAACCAACGCCCAAAAAATCAAATGAAAAATCTGGTCATTTTTTCGGTAGTCGTTGCATCTAAACGACTGTAAAACAACCGTTTAAGATATTTATATCTGGTCACTTTTAGGTAAGCAGTTGTTTTTACAGTCGCTATGATCAATTTAAGGTTTTATTTTTGCAAAAAACCAGTCAGCGGTATTTACGGTAAATCAGTAAAAAAAACAACGGTTGTCAAAATTGCTAATGATGCTGCGACAAAAATGTGGGGCGACGCCTTTACATCTTCGATTCTTCATTAAAAAACAAATAGCACATCGAAAGTCGAAATATCGAAGAGTCAAGCCACCTTTCAAACATTTGATTGGTCGTCGATGGCTTCAACATAAAGCCAACTTCAGACTGTCACAATCGCTGCAGGATCACGTGTGGCGCGCTTTTTGAATTGCTGGATTTCGGATCTGTGAAACATAAAACATTGTTTTACGAAAAACGATTTTCTTTAATTTCGTTCATTTTGCTTCTTAAAAAAAGACACGGCACATCAAAAGCCGATTGTATCGAAATACTGAAGCAGAAATAGATTCACCTAAAATTGCGAATGGTATAAACATGCAAACTTCACGTTTAGCCACAAGAAGAGACAAATGAAGGGCAAAGAGGGCGAGCGAAGTAAACACGTTGTTGCTAGTATATATTTACATATATTTATACATAACGAGGTAAAGGTTTTCTCGATCGCCGCAGCATTTTAGTCCTGACGAACTCGAGTCTCGGTGCGAACGAGAAAAGACCATATATATATAGTACACAAGACGCTGGAGTAACCCTGACCTCTGACCCACCTTCTTCGCTCTCGACGCGCATACGATGCGCTCGCGCGCGCGCGCGCACACACACATACACAGACGAGGCGTATAATTAGGGGGTCAGAGGAACGCGCGCTGTTCGAGAAGTGACTGGGTGCCTCCCCGGTTAGCTCGGTCTTTCTCGCAACTTCCCACGAGCCCGCACAGCATCACCATGCACTGTGTGTGCCGCTCGCTTATTGCCCCTCTCGCAAAATCTCTTTTTATTCTTCTGAAGACTCCTTCGGTGTATGCAGAGCTCGACCACGAAAAGTGGACGTCGGTAATTCCGCCAATAACCGTTTTAAACCCTCAGAGGACATCCTTTTTTTACTCATAAGCTTCCTTAAAAGGTCGGAAAAAGTGATGTGCTTTTTTTTCACAAAATAATGAACACTTATCTTCTATTTATCCAACGGAAAGATCCTTTTTACGAAAGGAGATCGAGGTATAAAAGTGTTTCTAATAATGGACTGATATATAACAATTTCATAAAGAAAAAAAAAAAAAGCTTCAAAAACTAAATCGTCATCACGACAGAATAACAGGAAGATTGAGAAAAAATTGCAAAACAGTCATTCGAACGAAAAAATGGGGAAAAAAATAAATAATAACGACGAAAAAAATGGTTAAAAATGTGACGATTTTTATTTTGAAAAACGTGCGCGAAATAACGAATTTTGGATATGTGTTCGGCATAAAACCATCTACTACACTCCAGATTTTTTTGCAGAACGTATATCCAAAATTTCTTATATTCTGCTCATTTTTTAAAATAACAAAAAGCAAAATCAAAATAATGAAAAAAATTTGAAAAAATTCGTATGCATTAAAATAAATGAACATATCACTTTCATTAGAAAAAAAATTAGGTTGACTGATTGTTTGTTGAAAAATTGTTTTTTTTTCACCAATTTGTTAATAACATTTCGTGATTATTATTATGCGAAATCTATCTTTTCCGCACCTTTTATATGCATTCTTTTTTTCCGATTCACATCGGGAAGTGATCGAAATTGTCTCAGAAACTCATTTTTGGCGTGACTGTACTTATCATACATCCTTACATTTTCAATTTGAATGGAACCGAATTTCTCAGTGAGTGCTGGTCATTTTATTTTTATTTTGCGCACTACTTACCCCGATAGGACTCCATGTTTTTCCAAGAGGCTTTGTAATTCATTCAGAATAGTATTTCTCAACTTTCAGTAGCTACAAAGCAGTATTTATAAGACGGAAGATACTACGAATAAATAAAGACGAAGCGCGTCGTGACACTGCGACGAAACGAAGCGGAGTCTCGCAGCAGAAGCAGCCGCTTCCTTCTCGTCCACTGAGATATTTCTCCGGTTACTCTCTTGCGCTCTTCGTCTTCAACTTCGTTCTGGCAGCGCTTCTCGAGGCTCCGGCGCTTCGGTGCCTTATTTATTTGCGCCACTCGAAGAACAGAAGCGGCGAAGCGATTCCGATTCTCCAGCCGAGTGACTCTCTCCTTCTGGCAACTGGACTCGAACGCACCATCTTTAACTGAAGAAACGGAAGAGCAAAAGAAAAAAATACGCGGTTTCCCAAGGATCACGGGGTCTCAGTCAGTTAAGAGATGAAAGAGTCGCTAAACACACAAACTCGTGGGCGGTACGGCAAACCAGCGAGAAAAGCGCAGAACCTGTGCTTGATACTGTACGTTCTGGAATTTTAATCAAGTTACGTACTCGTGCCACCCACGACTCAAACTCGACGGCACGCGCGACCTTCTGTCGTCCCGTACAAACCGGAATTGCCAACAGTTCATTGGGCCAATGCTGTACGCCTACCAATTTACCTTGTAGTCCATTCTACTAATAATCAACGACGAAATTTTAATTATTGGTGTATTTAAAATTAAAGAACGTTGATCAATCATGTCGTTTTTGCGATGAATAATTGTATAATGAAAAATGTACATACATAATGCATTGATTTTCAACAGTAACAAAAAGCGTTATTATTGTTTTCCAATGTTTCCGTTTTGAAATATATTTATAAATCAAAATGATTGCCATCAATGTGAACGAGTTCGCATAAACATTTTCAAAAAAGGCAATATTCCTCATCGATAAACAAAATTTACATCATTTACATTATTTTCACTAATCCCTATGGCGTTCATTAGATAATTATTAATAACTCATCTATTATCATTACTTTTGTACTCACCTGCTGGCAAACAAACAAATATGTAAAACATGTATAGTGCTTCAGGTCTTGTCGCCCAAAGACTGATTAATTGTTAAGATAATCCAAGATTTGTGAAGGAGTAAACCGTATATCAATAAAAAAAAACAAACAAACAAAACTTGCAGTATTTAGAAAATTCAAAGAATTAGAGGAAAAATCCTCGCTTAAAAATACCAAAACTGAGTGAAGGTAGCGAACGATAATTTTTTATTTTTTCCATTTAATAATAACGAAGAACTTTGAAAGTTTATGTTAGCGTTAATGCAAAACGAAAAAAAAATAAATTTATTTTAGTTTTTTGCGTCGTAATAATGATAATAAAGTAAGGGTTGAGATAACGATCGGCATAGCCGCGGTTGCCATTATTATGACGCAGCTAAATCGATAGAGATAGCCTGGACGAATGGATATTACTATTTGAATGAGCCAACCACCCGTTACGTGTTGGTCGTAATACGCGGCGCTACACCGTGGTCCATATTAATAAATAAAAAAAAGGCTGTAGGTGAGGAGTAAAGTGGTGGGGCCCTCTACCATCATGGGCAAGCACATCCATAGGGCACGATCGTAGCTTCACTTCAGGATGATGACGTGCTGATATTATGGCCTCTATTACTTAGCCATTTTCCCTTCGCTCCTCTGCGGTTATCTCCAAACCACGAGTTTTGTAGGCAGGGACCGATGCGAAACGCTGGAACCCACAAAACCTCGCAACATGTAAAATACGTAACTGCACGGAATATGCAAAATATCCGAATGCACGAAAAAATTAAATTATTTTTTTGGGGCCAGGTTGAATTTTTGAATGGTGAATACACGAAGATCTAAAATTTTGAAATTTAATATCTCATTTCTGACGAAATTCGCTGAAAAGTTTTGGTCTAAAATGTAGGTTATTCAATAAAATTTAATATGTATCTGTAAAAAAAAATTCCAATACATACATTAATGTTCGAAACATTTTTGACAGTGTTGTTATATAAAAGTACCTTTAAGAGGCATGTGAATTTTTTCAGATTTTTTAAAACAATATTTTAGAAAATGTCATTTTTTTTTAAGTGCAAGTATATTCGAAACTTGAAGGTTACTGCAAAAAAAAATGTCTTCACACTAAAGTTTACGTTTTTCCTTGGCTTTTGAGTGGAATGATTGAAATAATTGTAAATGTCGGAGAATATGATTATGACTGGAAACGGAGAAATTTTTTTAAAATGTAAAAACGGATATTTTTTTTGGCTTGGAAAATTTACAGGATATTTCTGCATCACTGTAGAGATATCTCAAAAAAATCACTAAGGTGACACCGGTCGATGTTCTGGTATAAAAAATTTATTTATGTGAGACTTTTGAAAAATGGGAAGATCATTATTTTTCAAATTAAAAAATGGCTCTTTTTTTGGGCTGATAAAATTACAGAGTATTCTTGCATGTCTGTCGATACCACAAAAAAAAAAAATCAAAGTGGCATGGATCGAGGTTTGGGCTAAAAAAATAATTTCCATGTTTTCCGAAACTTTCACACGAAATTTTTTTTTTTTTTTTTCCGGAACCCCATAGAAACATCATAGTTTTCACTTTTGAAAGGAAGGTTACGGCATTCTATTATTAATTTCTCGATGGTGAAAAGGAGAAAAATCGTAAATATGCGTTTTGTATGAAATTATCAAAGTGTTGTGATAATGAATACGCATTAAAATAATTCGCGAAGCAAGTGGCGACCGAAGAACGAAGGGGGTTAAGGCTTGAACCATTCTACCTCTTTTTCTGAACGTTATCCAATGGCCCTGAGGAGGTCTCGCGAACGCGAGTTGCTCTGACACACTCGAGAGAGAAACGGCGAGGCAAGGAGGTGTATATGATGAACGATCCGATACGTTCCCACGTTCGCGTTCGTTGCTACACACAGTAACTATATAGGTACACGCGAAGAGCGTATAGTACACGTTAAGGGAGCGATCTTTTCTCTCCTGCTGTGGGTTCCTTGTGCGCGAACAGTACCTCTGCTCGGCTCACCCCCGTTCCGCGTGTTGTGGGCGGTTAAAGGGCCCCCGGGCTACATTGGGCCCTAATCACAGGCTGGGCTCTCGCACCGCTCTCCCATGTGGCGTATCCAACAATTCCGCCCGAGAACGTGTGCTATGCGCTCGCCAAGAGTACCCTAAAAGTTCTCTTCTTTATTCCCCCTTTTTTTTTCGGACAAAATCCTTTCCAACAATAAATATAAACGTTAAAGTTCAGAGTAGCGTTATTCATTTATTTATTTATTATTCCATTGAACGGGTCAAGCCCTTGACAAAAAAATAGTGGCCGAGAACGTGTGTCTATACGCTTGCCAAGAGTTTTCTCTTTTTATTCCCCTTTTTTTCGTACAAAATCCTTCCCAATAATGAATATAAACGTTAAAGTTCAGAGTAGCGTTATTCATTTATTTAATAATATAAAAATAATGCATCCCTTTATATTTATTTATTCATTAATATAACAATAATGCATCCCTTTTTATTTATTTATTTATTTATTATTCCATTGAACGGGTCAAGCCCCTGACAAAAAAAATAGTGGCCGAGAACGTTTGCTATACGCTCGCCAAGAGTAGTCTCTTTTTTATTCTCCTTATCTTTTTGGACCAAATCCATTGCAATAATAAGTGTAAACGTTGAAAGTGAGAGTGGTACTGTTTAATTATTTATATAAATGACAATAATGCATACTTTTTTATTAATTTATTTCTTATTCCATTGAACGGGACGAGCCCTTGTGATTTTTTTTTCAATTTCTTTCCAATTGAATTAATTTTTATCGAATTGAAATTTTCCTTCAGACTGTACGTACTGTTCGTACGCAATTTGAAAAAATTAATAACGAACAGTGATCTTGTAATATTAACTTCGTCGAATTGTACGGAAATGTATAAATTCCACGGAACGACAGTTTCATTAATGAGATAACTCATCGTTGTCGCGTCCTAAATTTTGTATTTCCACGCTTTTGAACTATTGAACTCTCTCAAAGTTAATAAACAAGCCAGATGCCGCGATGCTAAGAACGACTCTTGAATTACGTTCGAAGAGTCAAAGCTCACCTCATCCTCTTAAGATTCTGTTTTTCCTGCCTAAAATACACGAAGCTGCAGGCTCAAGAATATATCTATATATCAGCAGTGTTAAATTTATTTTTATAAGACTCTCATATCTTTTAGTCGCTGGGGAGGCCTCAGTAGTAGTAGTAGTAGTAGTATGGGTAAATATTTTTTTACTTTAAAGAAGCACGCGTCGCTTATATTTCCTCGTTATAGAGGGCGCTCGTGTGTCCGTACGTATGCATAGTGTGTGTGTCTGTCTGTCTGTCTGTGTGAGAGAGTTTCGTTGCATATAGCGACGGCGATATTAAATTTACGGACGAGTGGAGACCGGAGTCATAAGTTGACGAGTATCAAAAGGTGCGTTTTGCGTTTCGAGGCGAATTTTAATGACGTTGCGAGTGCCAAGCAGGAGTAGCCAAAAGCGTGACACTATAGAGTATGCGAGACCCACCAGGATGAGCAACGTATGAATATTCAGCTTTTTTTCATCTTCGTCTATCACGCACATTTTTTTTTCTCAGCATTCTACTGAATGGTAAATTTCCAACACTGAATTTACCGGTAAATTTTGTTATTCACTAGGGTAATCATTGGTAATGTTGTCGGTTACATTACCAGACATTTTTCTTCCTCATAAGGAAAGCTTGGTTTTTATGAAAAAACTTGTTTTCGAGATTTTTGCGTCAAACACACGGAATTATTCAAAACGGTCCGGATGGAGGGTAAACCGACCAGTGAATAGACAGCTAAGCACTACAGAAAATTAAGGAATGGACGCTTTTTATGCACGTGCTCTTATGGATAGTTTCCATTTACTGGACTCTGTCCATCCACTGGCTCGTTCATCTTACATGTTTGCAGGGCTTCGAAATTTCAATCACCTGTGACTCAAGAATCGTTCAATCGATTGAGAGGAAATTTGACACACAAGTGAAGCAGCAATTCTTCTTGGATTGTTGCAATTTTTTACGAAATTTATGCAGAAATTTTTATTTGTTGGCTTTTTGAAATTAAAAAAAACCTGCACGCTTTAGCCTTCGTAAAATTGATGATATCCCGCTAAATAATTCTTCATAAGGGTAATTACTCTTAATGTTATTTGGTATTGAATTTGACCGAAATCGGGAAAGCGGTTTGGATTTTATGGGGTTTTGAAATTTTCGAAAAAATCATGTTTTTGCCCTAATTTCGGCAAAACATGAGCCAACGAACTCGAATTCTATACATGAAATTGGTACCATTCAGCAATGATTTGTACATAGTTTCGTCATAATATGCAATATGGTTTAAATTTGTCAGAATTTTCCGTTTTGGAAAAATGATGTCATTGCATTAACCATAACAAAACATAAAATAGCGAAGTCAAGCTTGATACATTAAATCTACTATTTAGCGATAATAGGTACACAGTTTCGTTGTAATTTGTTATGTAGTTCAAATTTTTCAGGAATTCAACTTTGATAAAAAATAAAGCTGCGGAGTAAAACTTTGCAAATTTATTCTTCGTTATTTTTATTTTTGCTTACGAAGCTTTCTCTACGAGGATGCTAAAATTTTCTAACATACTTTCTCATAGAGAGAAACATTGTTAGAAGTTCTTACAACATTGTAAGAAAAACCAAAAATTGTGACGAAGTAATTTGCAAAATTCAACTGCTTATGTAATTTGCAAAGTTCAGCTTTTTTTTTTGAGAATTTTTGGATATTTTATGGAAAATAGATTCCATTCAAAAAGATATTTCATTTTCGTATCGTTTCGCCTTTTGCCAGATACGTATTAGGCTATCAAAATTAGTGAATGGAAAAAAATTGTCATGTTCATGTTCAAGATATTTTCGACTACACAAAAAAGACTTTTATTTATCAAATTAAAAATTAACAAAATTATCGTCGTACTCAGTAATGTCAGTCATAGAATATACTATTTTGAGTAAAATTTGAAATATTGTGAATAACCCCCGTTATTAGCCAGTTAAAAACCAGAATGACTAACTTACGTATGAATATTCATATTTCCTTCATCTCCGTCTGCCACGCAACTGTGTGTATTTTTTAAGGCTTTTATTGGACGGTCTGATGACGGTATCGTTGACTCTCGGACACCGTACATGGTATTCACACCCAGATATGATGAAGGATAAGATTCCGCTGTGCGGTGACTCGAGAATGTCGAATCCACAGGTTGTCTAGCATTAAATGTACTTGTATCTATGTAGTATCGTGTTTTCTGGCTTTCAACACGCCAGCAACCACCTTATTTCGTCTCATCTCGATGCTTCGTCAATGAATTGAAAAATTACGACGTCGATGTAAATCTCGTAAAATCGTCGAACCGAGAATATACAAGTTAGTGGATCGTAGGATCTCGCGGAGGAAGCGAATCGTAACGAGATCGCTCTTGGAAGTCTCGTTATCCCTGCGCTCGAGCCCACATTATATTATTCCTTGGTGGTATCATCGATACTCGGTATCTACGGTTATCGAGTAGATAGTAGGATTTATGATAAAATTGCGAGTGGATGAGTACCGTTGCTTTTTATTGCTGATCAATGTCGATGAAACGGTACCGTGTAACAGACAGTCTTCGGCGACATTCACGGTGGTCCAACCAAAGTCACTATATTTAAAAAATTAATTAATATATATGTAACTTTGTAATTTTTTTCAAACTATTTTTGGCTTTGGCTTTATCTTTTACTTTGGGTGGAGGTCAAAAAAGCGGATGACCAAAATAGTGAATAGTTAAAATAGCAAATTTCGGAATTAGGAACGTTTGAATTTAGAATGGTCATCATTATGGAATTCGCTATTTCAGCCATTCGCTATCTTGACCTCCATCTTATTAAAGTGCAATTAAAATAGGAAATGATGAAAATGGCGATTGGCTGAAAAAGCGAATTCCATAATTATGGCCATTTCACATTTAGACGTTCCTTAGTTTTAAATACGCTATTTTAGCCATTTGCTATTTTGGTCATTTGCTATTTCAATCTCCATCCTACTTTATTAGTTTTCACTGGGTGAACGAAATTTCACCAAAGGAAAGTCTTGGAAAAAAATTCTAACTGCCAACTTAAAAATATAACGTCTATATAATTTTCCATTTTTATACAATACGGAAACAGGATATTTTGTATTAAGGGCAATGATGAATATCTGATAAAAATTATCTGACGGAAAAAGTTTTGTTGCGAAAGTTGTGGGGTTTCATTGAGCATATACTATGATTTCGTAGTTAATCTTATCGATGGAAAGGACAAGGTCAGGTGAAGGTCACCTATGAGACATTCCACTGAAATTCGGATGTGCGATTTTTGAAGGTTTCCGAAAAATGTTGTAATTTTTCGTTACTATAAAATTATAGTCTCTGAAAAAAAGTACTAAATTTCAAAAACCTACGGTATTAAATTTATGATTTTGCTTATATATTTTGTTTCTGTTTCAAACAATTTTTCCGGCAGGGTGACAAAATATTAAAAATTTGCTAAGTAAATGACAAAGTTATTTCTCTTCAGTAAGGTTCACGGCGCATTTAATGAAGCGAAAGAAAAATTCTTACGTTGACCATTTGATACTTGTTCGATTTCTCTGCCGCTAAAATGAACCAACCATTTGCGCACGTAAACAATTTTTTCAGCAAGGGCACAAAATATAAAAAATTTACAAAGTAAATAACATCGCTGTTTCTCTTCATTCAGGTTCAGAGCGCATTTAATGAAGCGAAAAAATAATTCTTACGTTGACTGTTTAATAGTTGCCCGAATTCTCTGCCACTAAAATGAATGAGCCATTTGCGTATGCAAACAATTATTTCAGCAGGGTCACAGAATATTAAAAATTTACAAAGTAAATGACATCGCTATTTCTCTTTAGTCAGATTCCCAGCGCATTTAATGAAGCGAAAGAAAAATTCTTACGTCGACTGTTTAATGGCTGCTCGATTTCTCTGCCGTTAAAATGAATGAACCGATTGGGTATTCAAACAATTTTTTCAGCAAGGGCACACACATCTACCAGGAAAATCATGGACGTTGAGTCAATGGAGCGTATCGGGTCGTCGTCGCAGCCTCACGAGTTCTACCTGTTCCTTTTCTATGTATATATCCCCTCGCCGCTCGTCTACCACTTGTGATTCATCGTGGGAGGTACTTCGTCTCGTCGCTCTTCCCTGCATAGCGCAGTAGTAGTAGTAGTATAAGTTCTCCTCGTCTGGCTATAGCAGTTAGACTCGGTTGATCCTGATTCTCGTTGAGCCAGCGATGTCAGCCGGTCTCTCTTGCGGCTCTGACTATCCCCCGATTCGCTGAACCGCGTGCTGAGAGCTCTCGACAATGCTCGCACTTTATCGACGATTAAGGTCGATTAATTAGCGGAGGCACACGCGGGAGTCTCGAGAGCCGAGGGTTTGCGTGTCGGGAGACAGTCAACGCATGGTCTCTCTCAGTTATCGCGACTGCAGCGCCCTCTCGTATGCCCATCTCTGTAATATCCTTTCTCCTTCGCTTTCGCTTTGTTCTGCACGTCTTGTTGCGACTTCTTACTGCGAGCGGCTCGATACACGCATGTTATTCACATAACATGCGTGTATCACTGTTATACAACATTTCAAATGTAAAGGTAATAAAAATAAATAAAAACATTGTGGTAAAAAATCAGCGTTAGTAACAGATACGTACTACGCTGATAACCGCTTTACGCCGCTAGATGGCGAACGGACGGAGTCTTTCTCGCAAGCGTTCCGTCATATCAGTGTGTATTGTGGCTGATAAGTGAGGGATAATTCGTGTGTAGGACTTGGGTTCGTCGCACTTGAGCCTCGACTTCTATTTACATAATATTCTTGTAGCCCTGTTTATACAACATTTCGAATGTAGAGGTAATTAAAAACAACGAAGAGATTGTGGTTAAAAATCAGCGTTAGTAACAGATACGTACTACGCTAATAACAGCTTTGCGCCGCTAGATGGCGAACGGACGGAGCCTTTCTCGCAAGCGTTCCGTCATATCGGTGTGTATTCTGGCCGATAAGTGAGAGATAATTTGTGCGAAGGACTTGTGTTCGTTGCACTTGAGCCTTAACTTCCATTCACATAATATGCGTGCACAACTTCCATACAACATTTCAAATGTGAATGTAATTAAAAACAATGGTGGTGTATTTTGGTTGAAAAATAGCGTTGGTAACAGATACGTCCTACTCTCTCTCTTTCGGCTCTGACTATCCCCTGATTCGCTGAACCGCGTGCTGAGAGGTCTCGACAATGCTCGCACTTTATCGACGATTAAGGTCGATTAATTAGCGGAGGCACACGCGGGAGTCTCGGAAGCCGAGGGTTTGCGTGTCGGGAGACAGTCAACGTATGGTCTCTTAGTTACCGCAACTACAGCGCCCTCTCGTGTGCACACCTCTGTAATATTCTTTCTCCTTCTCTCTCGCCTCGTTCTGCGGGTCTTGTTGCGATTCCTTACCGCGCGCGGCGCGGCACAACGCGGCTGGTCACCGAGCTAAATCGGCCCGGGCGTGTTATTGTTAATTAATGTTCTAGACTCGTCTTATATCATGCGATGGCGAGTTGCTGCAGCCCTCGTAGTTATACACACAGACGACCGAGAACGAGAGGCCGTAAAGACTATCAGGGATTAAACTAGGGGACAGGATTATACTAAGCTTGGCACGAAGGAGACTTCTCCACGTGTATATATGTATAATGTATGTATATGTATACATGGTATACAGGTAACACGTGGACGAGAATATACACACACGAGAAATACACCGAGGAGAAGGATCGTCCGGCGAAAGACGATCGCCTACTCGATCGTGTTGCGCTCGCTCGATCGATTCCCCATCGATTATTTATCCGACAACCAACTGGACACGTACAACCTGTTGATTGACGCTCTCGAGCTGCTCTTCATCCTTTTATCATAATTTTTTTACTATTGTTGTTATTAGAGAGGGTTAAGCTTCGATTACGGATGCCTAAGACATTCTCAGCCAAAACTTCGGATCGATCAGAATTCGAGTAATCAATAAGATAAATAAACTCTTGATCTGTTGACTTATTCAAGTACAATTGTATCGGCGATTCTTTCTGCTTCGTCTGTGCTTATGTTTATATTTTATAGTAGTTTTTTCAAAATTGCTAGCATGTTGTTTTTGTTTTGATCTTCGGTATGAAAAATATATTGATTTTGTTGTAAATCGATTGTTATGAATAAATAGTTGAATGAATTTTTTTTAAAGACACTTGACATTCGCGTATTTGTTGCAGGTAGCTATCAGCGTGCGGTGAGGGAATCCGATGTCGTGGTGAAAATCGATCGCTCCCGGAGGCTCCCGGATGAGGGATGTTACTCCTCGAGTAATCGATATAGGGAATCGCGGACATGCGAAGATTCGAGACGAGTACAAAAAGGGCAAAAACTCAGCTGCATAACAAGCACAGCTTCAGGTTTTCACTTTCGGATTCGGAGGTTGAGAACTTGTATAGTCTGCCATTTTATAACTCAATTGAAAGTTATTTTCCGCTGCACAGATGCTCAAATTGGCCGCTAGATGGCAAACTTACCAAAGTGTTTCTCGCAAGTGAATCAGCGCCACAAGTTAAAACTACATATTTATTCCGAATTCGAGTAAATCGTTGGTGATTCTTCAATATCTGCAAAAAAAGACGTGTTGCTTTCTTTTTTCAACCCGGTGGCTTTACATGGTGAAAGATCATTTGAAAAACTACGATTTTATGAACTAAAAGTAAATGCTGCGAAAAAAAAATGTTCAAAATACCCAACTGACAATACAAATAGATCGGTAAAGACTTTCGGCTTTTCAGGACGTGACACTTGCATGGTCACTATCCTGTAATTAATAGTGGTGGAATACTTATCTATTAATTCTAAAAAATTTTAAGTAAAATCGGCGCATTGTACATACGGAATAAAATTAAACTGTGAATGTTAATATGTGTATTGGACGAGGAAGCGTATTGAGCACCGTCTGCTTCGAAGAAAGTTCCGAGGAAGACGACGAGGCAGATCAGAAAGAAAAAATGGTGATGCTACTGCCGGACGAAACTTACGAAGAGAGATCGGCATCGTCGAGAAGAGGCTCGACCTGTCCGAAGGACCTCAGCGATGAGCTCGATGAGATCGAGGCAGCTAAGGCCCTAGCAGCTTTTCGCAAGTGCGACGATTTTCTTAAACGATATGGCATCAGACCTGAATTCTTCTGCAGACATCGGGAAAGACTTGCACTTCAAACTTGGCTGCTACAACGATCATCGTCAAAATACGGATCCGGTGAGTCAAACTTTGAATAAAAAAGAAGCCTTATATCCATACTGCATTTATAATTCAAAAAACATTTTTTTTTCAAATGGGATATAACCTAGACTAAAAAGTATTTTTACCAAAAAATACTGTAAGCCTCTGCGCTCGTTGTCTTGATCGGTCGTCAAGAATTAGGAAAATCTCTTGCTGTTCAAATTTTATTAAATCTGCAAAACCAAACAATTTCATCAAAATCAACCAAACCGAATTTTGGTAATTTTTAGAATACATTATCGATACATAAACGATCGAAAGTTTTGATATAGCAGAGATAGTCTTTCCATGGTGCCAAAAACTTCCAAGATATTAAATCCTTCATTATTCCTCCTCCGGAAATTGTCCTGCTGAAACCTCTTACACACATTATCCTCAATTTCTCCGACAAATATCGTAACGACTTCTTTCATCGCCCTGGCGCTTCTGGATTGTTGTAACACGGTCTTTGTTGTGCATTATGCATCGGGTGAGTATAATGGATGTACTCCAGGACCTAGATAATGCACTATACAAACTAGTATACATACAACAACACAGTGTATGCTGTTGTGAGGCCCATATTGCGGGCTTGTAGAAGAACGGCTTACCGGATGCGAGTATCGGTTCTGGCAATCATCGACGAGAATGAGGAGGAGAATGAGGCTCTCCTCGGGTGTAAGCAACGGTAAGCTACAGTGCAACGAAGTAGTCGTACTCACACTCCTTGGAAGGGTTCGAGGTATCGAAAGATCGAGGACCGCCGGCCATACAGCTCGGTCGGCGAATCCGGCGGACTTCCAGAGGGATGATGCTTTATGGGTTCCCTGTGAAGTGCAATACGCTTGCGAGATTCTAACTGGGAAAATTGCGGTGTAAGCTAGAGCAACAACGCAGCACATTGGCGCCATAAGTTACCGACACGGATATACGTATAATGGCCGATTGGTGGAGGATTATCCGTGCGAAGGATTTGGCTTCGTTTCACCCGAGCCCCGATTTCCATTTTTATATTCTGCGTGTATCACTGTTTATATAAGATTTTTAATGTTAAGGTGGTTGAAAACGAAAAGGTAATTAGAAACAATTGAGATATTGCGGCTAAAAATAAGCGTAGCACGTCAGAAAAACGTGCTACGCTTATAACTGCTTTGGGCCGGTAGATGGCGAACAGACGGAGCCTTTCTCGCAAGCGTTCCGTCGATTCCGTGTGTATTTTCGCCGATGGATGAGACATTATGCGTGCGAAGGATTTGGCTTCGTTTGACTTGAGTCCTGACTTCCATTAACATAATATGCGTGTACCATTGTTTACATAACATGTTTTATGTGAAGGTAATTAAAAATGAGAAGATATTTATAAACAACGGAGGAGTATTGTGGCTAAAAATCAGCGTCAGTGACCAAAACGTGCTACGTTTATAACTGCTTTATGCCGCTAGATGGCGAACGGACGGAGCCTTTCTCGCAAGCGTTCCATCAATTCAGTATAAGATCGTGACGCTGCCGCTATGACGCATTCACACAATATGCTTACAACAAAAGAGTGCAAGAGAAGCACAAGAATATTCTAAACCAAGAATTTCATAGGATTCTATCCTAAATCTTTACCTCATGACAGAAAACCGCACTACAGTAAAAAAAATCTTCCCAACATTTCAACAACGCCACATTGCGGCTTTTATTCCGAGAAGTGTCGTAAAGACAAATGTAATTTTTTCAAGCGTATTTTACAATGTCAACGTTCGTAATCTATGGCGCAAGAGAATAAATGGAGTCTTGCTACTAAGAAGGGTTGGCAGTATCAAAGGATCGAGATCCGACGGTCATATAGCTCGGCCGGTAATTCCGACGGACTTTCGGATGATGCTTTATGGGATCTCTGCGAAGTGCAATACGCCTGCGAGATTGTAACTGGTAAAATCGCGGTACACGCTAGAGCAACAACGCAATACACTGACGCTATAAGTCACTGACACGGATATAGATATATGTACTGTGGCCGATGGGCGAGAGATTATCTGTGGGAGAGACTTAGGATCGTTGCACGTGGGTCTTCTCTCTTCCTCTCTCTCTCTCTTACTCTGTAGTATCAGCATCAACGAGAAGCAACGTACATACACATCGCGCGCGCAGCTACTACTAACTATCTCCCTGCTATCGCAATAAATCAAGCGAGCAACCTAATTAACGTTCGGTAGACGCCATAATAGATGCTTCGTTACCACCCCGGTCATTACTAATTATACGCAGGCGATTCACTGCCGGCGAACGTTAGCTACTCTAGCTCTCATATATTCATCGGGTAAAGCAAACCGCAATGTTAAAGACTGATCCGTAAAAATCATATCAGAAATATTCAATCATGCGACAATAATTCGTGATGTCTGGAATTTTTGCAATCCTGGAGTAATTGATATCCGTCGTATGAACATCAACGGAAGTTCTCTACGAGACTGAACTGCCAAGTTGATGCTTACGCTTCGAGGTTTACGCTGTACCTTAGTTTTCCTTCATGTGATACTCAGAACTGGTTTCTTGTTTGTTTTTTTTTGGTTGTACGTAGGAAAATGTGCTGAGGTTTGGTTTCATTGCACATTTTGCAACGACTCCGTTGAATCGTTTTTCCAGTTGAATATGAATTTCGTATTTTTTTTTTATTTTAAAAATTTAATGCTTAGGATGATTTAAAAGAAGTGATACTTATAGTCCAACTCTTCAATCTGCCCCATAATTGGTTATTAAAAAATGTCTTCGCATGAAAGTTCTCGATTATGTTAGATTTTGAGCGAATGATTTAAATAATTGTATGTGATATGTTACTTTAGGAAAAAAAATTTAAATAGCATAATTCGGAAAAATCATGAAATAACCGGTTTAACGTAAATAAACATTCGATCAACTGCCTGTTGCGGATTAATTTTTTTATCTATTTTTCAATAACTTTTTTGATAAACAAATGCTTTAAAACTATAAGAAGAAAAATCATGACCACTTTTGTCTATGAGCTAGAAAATATTGATATAGATCAAAGTATTGTTCAGACATTTTTCAGATTTTTAAATTATGGCCTTCGATATGTCACTTTGAAAATATACTAAATAAATAATTACCATTAAAAAAAATCTGGTGCATTTAAAAGTCCACCTGAGCCTAAAAAAAATTTCGAACCAAATCGGAGAGGTCAAGGTCAAATCCTCGGCGAAACGGGGTCGATTGCCTCATCTATTCAATTATGGGAGAAGATTGGAGAAGGCCGAAAAAAAAAATTGGCTGAATCGACAAAGAATGCTTTCTCTTGAGAATACTAAAAACGAATTGAAATAAGAATGTGGTGTTCACCTCGAGACTTAAAAAAGACCACAATTTTTCACTGCTTATTCCCCAAAAGTCCAACAGAATGGAACTTTGCGTTGAATAGTCCAAAAAAAAAGCAAACCAAGAGTGAATAATTCACACACGCGTCTCAAGAAACTTCGCAGAACCGATTTTCCAAATCTTCGAGCCATTCGAGTACAGTGCGTAATTCTCAACCGCCCTTAAACGATAAGCGGGTTAAAAGGGGTAGTATAAAAGTTCATTTTCAATTAATGCGTCGTCCGGGGCATCCCATTTTCTCTCGGTTATCTCGCTACCTCATTTTCTTCTCCCTCGTACGTCTTACTTATGGTGGAAAAAGAAAAAGAAAAAGAAAAAGAAAAAGAAAAAGAAAAAAATCTCCGCAAGCTTTCCGACGACCTTAGGAGCCTCTGGCAGTGATAAAAAAAATTACGCCGCTGTTTAATTGCTTTAAGAGGATCCCCGTGTCTCGTCGGCTGAATGTGTAGCGCCAGTGGGAAGTTTAAGGGGGCGCAAGAGGCGTGGGTTATCCGCTAGATGGCCGGGGGATAAAGAAACGTGAGAAATTTTTAACTATCCAACGCTTCATTTTTTTCTGGCGAGTCGATTGTGGCGAAACGTTGCGGCGGTGACTTTACGATCCCGGAGGGAAAAATGATCGTAAAAAGAGCGTGGTGTTTGACCGGGCGCAGTGAAAACCCCTAACCGAGAGGATGAACGATATCGCTTTTGATATAATAACGCTCGGTTCACCAATCCACATCCTCTTTGTGAATACCTATCCCTCGGGCGCTTTCGCCATCCTATCCGGGCTTCATTTCTCAATTATGAGAAAAGGGATGTACATGAACGAGCACAGAACGTAAAGGGATCCGTCGCACACAGCCTCTGTACATCTTTCTCTCTATTCGCCCTCGGCAGCCCTCTTTGACATTGCCGCTTGCTATCCGCCCCTATTAATCGGATTTCAACATCGTTGTTCCATATTTTCTGGCCTTTCTTCGTTCATTGATTTATTTTCCGTGCGGAACAAGAGAAAAAAGAGAACGTACCGAACACTGCCTTAAATTTTTCGAGTAAGGGCCGAAGGTATTTCCAGGGATAACGAGGGTCCTGAGGGATGACGGGAGGATACGTTACCTTTTGGCGGACCGATTTGCTACCGGATTATTCGACGTTTCAAAAGATAAATATAAATAAATAAATTTGATGTGACATGTAAGTAAATTAATGGCTAAACGTGAATTTGAAATAAATAGACCAGTGGAATTATTTTGTGACATAGGAAGTGCGATATTATTATACCCTTAGGATAAAATAGCCTGTGACCGAAAATCTTATTCTGAATAACATTACATTACATTACAGAAAAAAAAATCTGCTGCATTTGAGGGTCCAGCAAAGCCTACAAAAAATTACGAGCCAAATCGGAGAAATCAAGGTCAAATCCTGGCCACAGGATAGACTGCCCCAAATACATTCTGGATTTTTTGATATTCCGGTTTTAAATCGCATTAAAAATAAACAAATTGTCTCGTTGCACTACCAATCTCACGTTCATCTCCTTGAAGGTGGTGATAAAAAGGGTTAATGGTCTAATTCGAGAAAGAGAGAGAAAATCATAGGCGTTACGATAAATCTGATATGTCACTAAAAAAATTGAAAAAAAAAAATTGCCAAAGGAGATTTTTAATATTCCGGTGTTAAATCGCATTGAAAATAAACAAATTGTCTCGTTGCACTACCAATCTCACGTTCATTCGAGTAGTTCAACATTGTAATCGGCAAGTCACGTGCCGGAAAGAGCGGCGACAGCTCATCTCCTTGAAGGTGGTGATAAAAAGGGTTAATGGTCTAATTCGAGAAAGAGAGAGAAAATCATAAGCGTTACGGAAAATCTGATATGTCACTAAAAAAATTAAAAAAATAAAAAAAATTGCCAAAGAAGATTTTTCATATTCCGTTGTTAAATCGCATTGAAAATAAGCAAATTGTCTTGTTGCACTACCAATCTCACGTCCATTCGAGTAGTTCAACATTGGAACCGGCAAGTCACGTGCCGGAAGAATCGGCGACAGCTCATCTCCTTGAAGGTGGTGATAAAAAGGGTTAATGGTCTAATTCGAGAAAGAGAGAGAAAATCATAGGCGTTACGGAAAATCATTGATATGTCACTAAAAAAATTGAAAAAAAAAAAAAAAAAAAATTGCCAAAGAAGATTTTTGATATTCCGGTGTTAAATCACATTGAAAATAAACAAATTGTCTTGTTGCACTACGAATCTCACGTTCATTCGAGTAGTTCAACATTGTAATCGGCAAGTCACGTGCCGGAAGGAGCGGCCAGAGCTCATCTCCTTGAAGGTGGTGATAAAAAGGGTTAATGGTCTAATTGGAGAAAGAGAGAGAAAATCATAGGCGTTACGGAAAATCTGAAATGTCACTGGAAAAATTGAAAAAAAAAAAATTGCCAAAGAAGATTTTTCATATTCCGTTGCTAAATCGCATTGAAAATAAACAAATTGTCTTGTTGCACTACCAATCCCACGTTCATTCGAGTAGTTCAACATTGTAATCGGCAAGTCACGTGCCGGAAGGAGCGACGAGAGCTCATCTCCTTGAAGGTGGTGATAAAAAGGGTTAATGGTCCGGTTCGAGAGAGAGAGAGAGGGAGAGAAAATCATAGGCGTTACGGGAAATCTCATTGGGATTTATTAACCATGGGAAATCGTGTTTGCGACGAGCGTGGAGCTCATTGGCGTGTAGCGCACCGCCCCGTAATGACCGGGGCATTACCGATGAGCCACGTAGCACGAGTTGCGCGTGAACCAACGTGTCCTGGTGCCGCGCGAGATCCTCGTGTTCTCGACGGACGAAAAAAAGGCGGAACTGCCTGCCAACTCGAACTCGCCGCGCGCAAAACGAACTGAACGACCGTCAGGTGTTGCACCCATAAATCACCGGGAGTATAGCGGGCGCGCGCTGCTTGCCTTCTTTTCCTCTTTCTCCTCCTCACTTTTCTGCTCTCTCTCTCTTAGTCTTTGGTGCACAGCGAAAGCCGCGACGCTCACGAAGGAAGCGCGCGACCCAAACGCTCTTCCAGCCCGTGCGGACAATTGATAAATAAAACATGATAACGCTGCTGGGTTGGGTACAGTACCTGAGCCAGATGTCACTTCCGTCTTTGCTTATGTCGCTCATATCATGATCCATCATAATCATAATTTTTCTTTAACCTTACGTAAGATTTTTAAACTTTTTTTGATCGTCGTCAAATTAAAAACTTGTATATCGTGCTGAAAAAATTTGGCTCTTCTGGGTCTTTTGCAAATAATTCGAGCATCTTCTCTTCTCTGCTCTCTGTTTTATTTTTCGGTTTTCAAAGCATCTGAGCCAGATTCCACTTCCGTCTTTGCTTACGTCGCTCATATCATGATCCATCATAATCATCATTTTTCTTTAACCCTACGTAAGATTTTTATACTTTTTTTGATCGTCGTCGAATAAAAAACGTGTATTTCGTGCTGAAAAAATTCGGCTCTTCTGGGTCTTTTGAAAATAATTCGAGCATCTTCTCTTCTGTGCTCTCTGTTTTATTTTTCAGTTTTCAAAGCATCTGAGCCAGATTCCACTTCCGTCTTTGCTTATGTCGCTCATATCATGATCCATCATAATCATCATTTTTCTTTAACCCTACGTAAGATTTTTAAACTTTATTTGATCGTCGCCGAATAAAAAACTTGTATATCGTGCTAAAAAATTTGGCTCTTCTGGGTCCTTTGCAAATAATTCGAGCATCTTCTCTTCTCTGCTCTCTGTCTTATTTTTCAGTTTTCAAAGCATCTGAGCCAGATTCCACTTCCGTCTTTGCTTAATGTCGCTCATATCATGATCCATCATAATCATCATTTTTCTTTAACCTTACGTAAGATTTTTAAACTTTTTTTTATCGTCGTCGAATAAAAAACTTGTATATCGTGCTAAAAAATTTGGCTCTTCTGGGTCTTTTGCAAATAATTCGAGCATCTTCTCTTCTCTGCTCTCTGTCTTATTTTTCAGTTTTTACAGCATCTGAGCCAGATTCCACTTCCGTCTTTGCTTATGTCGCTCATATCATGATCCATCATAATCTTCATTTTTCTTTAACCCTACGTAAGATTTTTAAACTTTTTTTGATCGTCGTCGAATAAAAAACTTGTATATCGTGCTGAAAAAATTTGGCTCTTCTGGGTCCTTTGCAAATAATTCGAGCATCTTCTCTTCTCTGCTTTCTGTCTTATTTTTCAGTTTTCAAAGCATCTGAGCCAGATTCCACTTCCGTCTTTGCTTATGTCGTTTATGCCATGATCCATCATAATCATTATTTTAGCGTAACCCACGTAAAATTTTACAAATTTTTTACCGTCGTCAAGCAACAGATTTGGATAACGTGCTAAAAAATTTGGCTCTTCTAGGACCATAGAAAATAAATTGGGTGTTTAGGAAAATTTAAAAAAATTATAAATAAAGTGTATTTGAAGAATTCTTTGTTGATTGAGCGACCTTTTATCCAATTACGAGGCAGATAAAAAAGAATCGAAAAAAAAATGCGAAAACTTCTACTGTACATAACTCAATTATCGATGAATAAAAAAATATATTGAATTATGCATTAAAATCATAAGGACGAAAAACTTCAAGTCGAAAACAAATCAATCTTTCATTACCTTTATCCCTTTACGTTTTCAATTAAAATGCCACGAGTATTCGAGTCGAATTCGCCACTATGTGGGTTCAGTGGGTTAGGCAGACGTCTAGCAAACCAAGTGGAGGGGTTGAAACTACCCCTCTCTCGGTGTAGCCTATATATTCACCCTCAGTATCTGCGTGCATGCGCAGACACTTTTCACTATTATTTTCGTCCCATTTTCAGTCAAGGATATAATTATCGTTCAAAAATGATTTCCATCAATAGATGATTAGCAAATTGTTCGTTATATTTGTTAGTTATAAGCAAAGTTATTTTAAATGCGTGACAACGGCACCGCTGGTGTAGTGGTATCATGCAAGATTCCCATCCTTGCGACCCGGGTTCGATTCCCGGGCGGTGCACAAAATTTTTTTCATTCACTTATCCAAAGTAAAAAATCCTAGATCCTTAATTGGAAATTTGAGACTAGAATTTCTGCAGTTTCTACGCTTGTTTCTGATGAAAATTCCGGTAATTAGCATCTTGACTACGATAAATAGTGTTCAATTATCTTAAGAAAAAAAAATTAGACGTGTAATCTCTTGAGAAAATCGTCAGTGACATCCTTGACTAAAAATGATCGATCTCTCGATCTACGTTGGTGATAAACTTCCGAAAAAATGCGAAAATTGTTGTAGAGTCTCTCTAATCAATCATAAAATCGCGTGAGATTCGACTGTAATACACCTCGAAGGGGTGGCAACCCGTCGGCAAGTCCTACAACGCGTTAATTACTCCGGGCTCTACTAACAATGGAGCAATAATTAACAATTACGCAGTTTGATAATTATAGCTCGCTGGTTGAGTTATCACCGCTCGGCGTCGAGTACTGTAACTGGACGAGGAGAATACGCTTCGCTACCGGCTATACATATAGTACACCACTATTACGTATTATGCACTTCGTATACGACTTGCATGTTACCCAACGACGCTCGGCCTACGGAATTTACGTGTTCACGCGTTGACTCTAGGTATACCAATAGCTCACGGTAATCACTGCGTTATAACGATTATGTCGCCATACCTGACTGATAAGCACCACTCGAATGAAAAAATCATAAAAATCATTACTCGATAAAAAAAATTGTATTATTTAAGAAGTACTTGTTCTGTCGAGTCTGCTACTTTTTTTTACCCTTTCCAATTTTTTTTATAGTTGGATATAAGAAAGCCATTTTTTTTAGTTCAATTATCTTTATAGTCGGATATAAGAAAGCCATTTTTTTTAGTTCAATTATCTTTATAGTCGGATATAAGAAAGCCATTTTTTTTTAGTTCAATTATCTTTATAGTCGGATATAAGAAAGCCATTTTTTTTTAGTTCAATAATTTTAGTTCGGATATAAGAAAGCCATTTTTTTTAGGTTCCTTAGGTTTATTATTTTTTTTTAGTTCAATTATCTAAAAACCTTGAAAAAAATGTTTCTACATAAGAGTTTTCGTTTTCTGTCAGCCTTCGAGCGAATTTTTGATAAAATATATTCAAAAAATAATTATCACATTCCGGTGAGTATAATTTTCTACCGAAAACCGGAAATTTTTTAAAAATTTAGAAACGAATTTTTTTTTATTGGAAAAATTAAAGGGTATTTCTTCATGACTGTTGATATCGCGAAAAATCATCAGAGTGGAATAGACCGAAGTTCCGTTATAAAAAAATTATTATCCTTATTCAATTACTCATTTAAATAAATAAATAAATAATTTATCGTGTGAAAGTTTCAAAACTATTCAGAAAAAAAAATCTTGAGGAAAAGATATGCCCTTTTTTTAATGAAAAAAAAAAAAAAAAAAAAAAAAAAAAAAAAAATTAAAGATACTTTTTGTTCCTGTAGAGGAAATAAATTCCTAGCGATTATTCCAGTTGACTTAACTCTCAGTCTTCGCAGTCAATAACAAAGATTGATAACGGTGCAGTTAAACAACAAGTTTAAAATTTACACGCGCATAGAATGCACAGCAATTGCTCACTTACAGCGGGTTCGCGCTCTCGGCATTTACAAAGTTGAAACGTATACGAATGTGTTTCTTGCTTGTCCACATATGCGTGCACACGTGTACGCGCGGATTCCAACGCTCATAAGGCAGTCCAGCGGTATTTATGTGTCCTCGCACACCCCCGCTATCCCGTGTATTCTCTCCGTATCGTCTCGGGTACAACATCCCCCCCCGAGCACTAGATATACCTAGATATATCCGCCACTGTGCGTGTGGTTTACATAAATTTGCATTGCCGCGCCTTCGCAAACCCTAGATGCATTTTTTATGCAACGATTTACTAGTAGGAGTGAAAAAACCCTTGAGCGTCTATCGAGGGACTCTAAAAAATTTGGGCTCATGAACTTACAATGAATTATTTGAATAGATTTTTTAATTCTTAGCATAGATTTTTAAAAATTATTATCTTTGATCTGGAGCATTTAAATTAATAAAAGTTATAGCATAAAAAGTTAAAAATTTTCTGATATAAATAATAAACGATAAGGGAAATGATATAATCACCAGTGATGGAATGTGAATAATCAACATGTTATTGAATAATAAACAATATATCACCTGAATAACAATATCATAAGAAATCATTTCAAATACCACACAATATTTATAATCATTCGATTTTCGTTTCTATTTTTGTAAATCTGACGTCTTCATTATTTTCGCAATATCAATTTATAGATATATATTAATTTCTCTCTCTAATCTTTTTACATGTAATAAATTCACTTGCAATAATATCCATTCATTCCCTTTATACATTTTAACATTCTTTTGCCATTTTTCTTATTGTAAAATTCTTTAAATCACCGCTTTGATTGATATAAAAATTCGTACGCGGTGATATTTTTCAATTTTCAGCCTCACTCAATAAATAAGATAATTACGGTGAGAAAGCAATTCTGACGAGAAATGGACCTTTCAAAAAAATTATTTAGAGGTCACTTAAGAATTTTTCAAATTTTCAAAACTTTTTTTTTTCTCCACTGTTTAAAAATCTTTCGGCTCTTATATTATCTTTTTATCTCATTCATAGATTATGCTTGAAATCTTGAACTAAAAATGATGATCAAAACGTCGTCCAACGACAAAAAAATTTTCTCGGGAAATCAATTAATCGAGAGAAACAATAAACGTAATGGGACACAATAAAAGGTTCGTTTAATTAACAAGAATATTATTAGTACTAATTTTAAAAAAATTCACACACGATAAAAGAAGCCTGAATTTTTCAAAGTCCCTCAATGGATCCTCAAGGCCGAATTTTTTAAAAGGTTCGTTTAATTAATAAGAATATTGTTAGTACTAATTTAAAAAAAATTCCCACAAGATCAAACAAGCCTGAATTTTTCAAAGTCCCTCAATGGATCCTCAAGGCCGAATTTTTTAAAGTTAACATCCTATTATATATACATATGTATATGAATATACGTGGGCGACGTTTGTAGTATTATTATGAACATCGTGCGACACATTCCCGCAGTAAATTCTAATTTGCCACAGGGTGCCGTGTGCTTCCGAGTTCTCTCTCTCTCTCTCTCTCTTTCGGTCTTCGCCGCCATGTATAATACCTTCATTAATTGATTAGCCAAGAGTATAGTAGCGGCTGAAGAGGATGAGCAGATGAAGGAGAGGAAAACGTTCGTTATATCTATAGCATTATAATATACATGAGAGAGTGCACGAAAGCGTGTATATGAGACGCACGCCACAAGCCAAAGGTTTACACTCTCGGTGCGGAGTCGCGCATGCGAGTGAATAATCCATTCAGAGGAAAGGGCTCTACCATTTCGCGGTCACAAACGCGCCCTACGATGCTTAATTGCTAATACCGACTGAGCGAAATTATGAAATTCATTTGCTCTCACACGTAAACACACACTCTCACACGCAAACACACAACAGGACTTCAACGTATTCAATCCGTTTCGCTCGGAGAACTATAATTAACGGAAAATTAAAATAACCTGAAAAGCGGAGAGTGCAAATATTAAACGGTTAGCCGCACATGCAGTAGTTGTGCTTGCGTGAATATTTGCACGGCTTTTGGCAACACGTTAATCGTTTCCACGTAATGACCACGCGCATGAAACGCACGTAGTCCAAAACAGGGCAACACCGAACAGTATTTAACACTGGTCCGGTAGATTTTTTAAAATTCACCACTGCGTCCAGATTTCTCTCGTCAATTATGTAAATGCTACATGAGTTCAATTTTTTTTTGTATTGGGTCGAAACATTTTTCCGAACAGGACAGTTTTCTCATTAACACTTTGCGCTTCGAGAAGTAACTTTTTTTTTGCTCATAACAATTTTTTTTTTTCATTCACGCTTAGAAGAAATTTAAACTTATTTTTAAAAATAATTAAGATACACGTCGTAATAAACAAACCATAAAAAAAATTATAAAAAATATTAGTGATTAGTTTAATGCACTTTTAATATTATTTGAAAAATATGATAATATTCAATGGAATACTAAAAAATTAAACTTACGGTTATTTATTTAAAAAGTAACAAAAATTAATTTTTCAATCTAATAAAATGATATTTAATAAATAAGGATATTTTGAAAATATGCATAAGCAAATGCATTAACAGAGTTTGGTATCTGATACTCAGTGGAATCTGTCGTTAAACGAGACCACGAGAGACTTCATGGTGAACGGATAAGAAGTGTGATAGACGAGAGGCTGGAAGAACGAGTGGAGAGGGCGCGAGGTAAACGTCTAAGCGCGATTCAATTAACGCCAGACTGGTGTAGCTGTTGGTGGGCGAGGAGGCTCAAAATTTCTTCCGATGAAGAAGCTACAGCTGCTTGATCAGATATAGGTCAATCCAACTCAGATTTTCACCAATTGTTAGACATTCAACCCTCGTGAAACAATAGTATATTACGACACGAGTGCGATGAAATTATTTCTGACGAGTGTGAGTTGAAGAAACGAGTTCCGTATACAATTTTATTGCCCGAGTGCGAGAAGTGCGATTTCTCGCCCGCTTCGCTTCGCGGGTGAGAAGTATGTACTTCTCGCACGGAAACTTTCTCCAAACGCATTTTATTCCACTACTCACCTTCAACTCGTGCTGCAAACTCACCCACGTCAGAAAAACTTTTATCGCACTCGTGTGTAATAAACCACTACGATTATGCCGCGACCGTGGATTCCTTATCGTGTGATAATGCACTCTCCGTCTGCTCTCTTTAATCAGCTCCTCATTCTCTTTCTCCTCCAGTCTCCTAGGAAGAGCTTCCGCACTGCTGTAACATTGTAATTGCAAATATAATTCATATCGCACCGTGACGTCTTTCCGGTTTGACTAGTGGCGTTGTGGAAGCTTCTCCACCAAGGAATCTCCTCGACATAGGAAAGCGCTAAGGCGAGAAAGCGAGAGAGTGAGAAAGAGAGACTAGGCAGAACCGGAACCAGCGATGCGAAGGGGGCGGAGGGGGGCGAAGGGGGGGGGGGGGGGGAAATTATGATTAGAGAACCGAGTCGAATGGCGTCAGGGTGCTTCTTGCAGCCGGTACCACACGGGCAAGGCGTTTTCAACGATGCCGTGTATCTTAACCCCCGCCCCCTAAAACCACCCCCCCCCCCCCAGCCCCCCTAGTCGTCGAGGCCGCCCCCGTCTGCTCTGTGTGTACCCGGCTGCCACCTTACCCGTTTAATTAAATTCCCACAGGAGCACAGAGGGGAGCGCGGTGAGGTGGCGATGGGGGGAGGGGGGAGGGGGAGGGGGTCAGGGTACCAGTGGATGTACGAGATGAAGAGAGTGCCACGGAAGAGGAGGGAAGTGAAGCTGATGATGGCGGTGTGGCTCTCGATTTTTTGTGATACTTAAGTTCGGTCTGCCCCCATCTCGCCTCAACCCCCTTCACTCGAAACGATCCATTCCTTCTTCGCACTTGGAGTCGCGCCCGGCCGCACGCACGAGCGCTCGCTAATTGACGGATGAATTAATTAGTGGGAAGGTGATCGATCGCGCGACCACTTCTCCTTCTCCTTTCTCTTCCACTTTTGCTCACTCATCTTCGCCAATCGCGGGGGTATTTTTAGATGCGAAGCTTCTTCCGACGATTTTATTTCTCTCTTTATGAGATGAGGTTTAATACACGGGGTCGGTTCGTGGCATGAGATTAGAATCGACATATTTCTTCATTTCATACGTAATTAACATGGAATTTTTTTGAAGGAATATTCCTGTTTTATGGGTTGGCTGTCGACTGTGGAGACGACAACGATTTTGGGGTTCGTTGACCGGGTAATGGTTGAAAACAACGTTTTGCATTTACTTGAGGAAAAAATGTGAATTTTTTTATTTGAATTGAATAGGTTGAAACAACGATTTAACAAGGTACTTCTCATTTTGTCAATGGTTATGACAATTAGTAGTTGATTATTAATAAATCTATGGGGCAACCCCGTTTTGACCAGGATTTGACCTCGACCTCTCCGATTCGGCTCGTAATTTTTTGGAGGCTTAGTTGGGCCCTCAAATGCACATAATTATTTTTTTTTCTATGGGATTTTTTTTTGAATATATTTTTAAAGTGACATATCGAAAGCCGTAATTAAAAAATTTGAAAATATTCTAAGGAACACTGTTTTCATTTTCAACATTTTCTAGCGTATAGCTAAAGTGGGCAAGATTTTTCTTCTGATAGTATTTAAGCTTTTTTTATTTTGAATTTCTTTTTTCTTTCAAAGAATCTTAAGATTTATTAGAAGAAAAAATTATGGGGCAGCAAGTTGAAGATTTTTAATTTAAAAAATATCTTGCCATTTGTTGCATGGTTTAAAAAAAATTGGAATTTCTTATGTTTTGACAAACAACTTGTAGTTGATTTTTTGTTTCGAGAAAAAGATTTAAAAATTTATTATAAAAATGAAATATGCCCGAAAATTGTCTGTTAAATTAACCAGAATATTTTGTCGTCATTTGTGCACAAAAGATCTGTATGAATATTGCAACCAATTTCATTTCTGTTTTTACTCGGTAACCGTGAAAAATAAATGGAAATCTTTCAAACGTATTACAATATTATCTGTTGTGCCAAAGAAATATGATAACATTCGAAAACCAGATGTAGAAATGTGTAACGCTTGGACATAACATTTCACCAACAAATTTACAATTTGATTATTTTTTGACCGAGCACAATTTAAATATATACGGTAATACTGATTTTTGCATAACCGTTAACAATAAATGTAAGAATATTACAATACTCCAAAAAGCAACTCACGAACACATCAGTGCTCATTTTTACCGTTAATTAAGTATAAGTTATGACCGTTAAAACTGTAATAACGAATGAACGAAATGTCCAAATGTCCCAATGTATAGAATAACAGACATTCATAACTAAAAGGAGGAAAGAGGTAAATTAATTAACCTTCTTCAATGCCGGCACAATTTCATAGCTTCAAATAAAATTGTTCCGGCTCTCTGAGAGAACTTTAGGTAACCAGCTTTGAAAAGCTTCCAACCAAGCGATGTTCATTAATAAACCAGGTCAACGTGCATCTCCCTCTGTAGTTCAGGTCTGTAACAACTTATTACTTCCATTTATTCCGCAAATAAAAACTACTTCCTTACAAAAGAGAAAAAGAAACAAATTTAAAAAAAAACGTCAAAAAAGTTTCAATTTGCCTAGATTTTTCCGTGATTTCGTAATAAACTTTCATGGACAACCGTTTGTTTTCTTTTTTTTAAATATTTATAATTTAGAAATTCTATGCGGATGCTACGAATCCGTATATACATTTTTTTGGCTTTTATCCGATTTTCATTGATTATTCTTTTTTGAACTTCCATCTTAATATTTCTTATTATTAATACTTTCATGAAACCCTCAATCTTCCGCTAATAAAATTCCAATCATTTCTTTCTGAATCCACATTTTACTGGACGAAAATATCATATTTCGGCTTATTCATATCCACCTGTTCCCATCCACAAAACTACTTTTTCTTAGATTTTGTGAATTAACAGATCTCATTGTCAGCACGTCACGACTTTTTTACAATCCAAAAATCCCCACTCCTCGTGTCACGTGCGCTTCTTTGCTCTCCTTCTTATTTCCAATCAAGCAGTCTTCAATCAATATTTAAAAAAAACGCCGTAATGGTTTGATGGTAGTCCATTGACATACAAAATTTTAGCAATCTCTTGATTCGCAAAACTTACAGCGTGAAAAGGATTTTCTCAAAATTTTGAAAATGCTGTAAAATAAAAATTTCTTAGGCTGAAGGACTCTAGTCGATGGCGAGGTGGGATTAAAGTTCAGAATGATAAATCCACGAGGGTCTAAAATCCCGGCAATTAATATCTCACCTACATTTTTGACGAAAATTTTTCTAGCGAATTTCATCAAAAATGTAGGTGAAATATTAAATTTCGAAATTTTGGACCTTCGAATATTTACCATTCGAAACTCTGTCTCCGAGAAGCAAGGGAATTGGGGTTAAGGTTCCGAATACTAAATTGGACGAAAATCTAAAATTCCTAAACTTGAAATTTCACCTACATTTTTGACGAAATTCGCTAAAAAAAATTTCGTCAAAAATTCAGGTGAGATATAAAATTTTAGAATTTTAGCCCTTCGTGTATTTAACATTCAGAATTTAAACCCCGCCCTAAAAAAAACTGTAAGGCGAATTATAAACAAATCTCTTTTACTACCACTATTACTAAAAATTCGCGTCAGCTACAACACACATACAAACATTTTTCCTAAACCCCTTTTCTCGACGATTTCGACAATTTTGAGTGTTCTGCCATGAAAATGCTGAAAAACTTATTTCACCCAAACAAAACTCCCTCTACGAGATATTAAAAGACTGCCAAACTGTAAAGAACCGCCGAATAATATCCGGGAATGTTAATATGAAATAGTTGTAAGAAGCATAATGTTTCTCCAGAGTCGCGGAAACCCGAAGACAGAGAGAAGAGTGGGGAAGAAGGAGAAGGAGCGAGGATCGAAGCTTACAGAGGTCTCTCGTCCAGCGGGTGACATCGGACCGCGGAAAGGAATAAGGAAGGGAAAGGGTTACCGCTGAAAAGGATATAAATCACGAGATCCAGCGGCAGCAGTAGCAGAGCCAGGAGCGACGCTGAAAGCGCCAACGGATGGAGAGATGAGAGAGAAAGGGCGAGGATAAAGGAAGAGAAGACCCTGTAGGATCCGTCTCCTTCTGTTTCTCCTTCTGAGCTGCGTTCAACTGCTCTGCGTGACCACCACCGCGACCATGCAGCTTCGTCTCGTATGTCCGGCACAGTGGCAACCTATCACACACGTTGGACACTGATCTGCCTTTTTCCTCCTCCTCCCTTTCACTTCCCCCTATTCTCCACCGCATCACTTCTTTCTCCCTCGTGCCCTTTATCCTCTTCCTCCTCCTCTTTCACTTCTCCTCAGTTTTTCTTATTTTCTTTTATTTTCCCTTTTACATTGGATTTCTCTCACCTCTCGCACCCCATGCACTCTATCAGATCGACGCCACCTTGTTACTCACAATTCTCGAGGCTTACACTGTGCCCCCGCAATGGCAAAACATTTTTTAATTGATTCCGATTCATCGCTGGCCTCTGCACTCACTGTGCATGTGCGCCAGACGAGTCGTGAGTTACCAGCCTGTTAAAGAGTCGACACGCGAGCCCTTTTATTCGAGATTACTTCTTTTTTTTTGGGTTAAAGATTTTTCAGAGCGTTGTATATACTCGGTGAGTTTTTCCCATTGATACTTTACGCTTTGGGAAGTAACTTTTTTAAATTCTCGTTTATTGCAATTTATTTACTCATTTTTTTTAATACACTGAGAGAAAAATGTGGTAGTTTTGAAAATAATATAGTTGGACTGACGATAATCTAACCATAAACTATAATCATTCATAATATATAATTATGAATCACTGCATTCAAACATATGCATAATAATGAATATCTAAATATCTATTATTTTAAAAATATGATAATATTTAATGGGATACTAAATAGTTTAACTTAGGGTTATTTATTTTTTAAATAACAACTAAGGCAAGGCGTGTCACCTTGTTACTCACAATTCTTCGACGCTTCCACTGTGTGTCCCCGCAATAGCAAAACATGTTTTCATTCCGATTCATCGCTGGCCTCTGCACTCACTGTGCATGTGCGCCAGACGAGTCGTGAGTTACCAGCCTGTTAAAGAGTCGACATGCAAGCCCTTTATTCGTGATTACTCCTTTTTTTTGGCGTGAAAGATTTTTCAGAGCTTCGTATATAACCCGTGAGTTTTTCCCATTGATATTTTGTGCTTTGGGAAGTAACTTTTTTATTCTTATTTATTACAATTTATTTACTCATTTTTTTAAATAATTAAGATACATGTCGTATTGATAATAAAGTGCGGGAAAAAATAATAAAAATTACTAGGGGTATGTTTGATGAAATTGTAATATTATTTTCAAAATACTACTACCTATCAGACTGTTTTAAGCTCCGAGCGTCTCTGCTTTCAATATAAAGGGTCCCAGAAAAATTCTTTAGAGATAAGCCGCTTTAGCTCGTGAGTTAATGTTAGCCGAAATCATCGAAGATATGTATTCGCTACCAATGTTAATAACCAAATTGTACACATCAGATACCCCTGCATTATGAATCACTGTATTCAAACATATGCATAATAATGAATATCTAAATATCTATTATTTTAAAAATATGATAATATTTAATGGGATACTAAATAGTTTAACTTAGGGTTATTTATTTTTAAAATAGCAAGGCGTGTCACCTTGTTACTCACAATTCCCCGCAATAGCAAAACATCATTTCGATTCATCGCTGGCCTCTGCACTCACTGTGCATGTGCGCCAGACGAGTCGTAAGTTACCAGCCTGTTAAAGAGTCGACACGCGAGCCCTTTATTCGTGATTACTCCTTTTTTTTGGCGTGAAAGATTTTTCAGAGCTTCGTATATAACCGGTGAGTTTTTCCCATTGATATTTTGTGCTTTGAGAAGCGAATTTTTTCAAATTCTCGCTCATTAAAATTTGTAAAATTGAGTTTTTAAATAATTAAGATATATGTCATACTAAAAAGAAAGTTTGGAAAAAAAACAAAAAAAATAAGTAGGGGTAAGTTTAATGGTATTTTAATATCATTTAAAAACTCTCAGAATATGTAATAGAATACTAAAAAACTTGACTCCGGGTTATTTATTTTTTTAAATTATGCTTGACAAGTAAAGTAATCCAAAATGACAATCGGAATATAATTTGAAAAAAATCCATAAAGCGGTTTTGGTTTTATAGAACTTTGAATTTTCGAAAAGGTAAAATTAATATCCAGTTGTAGTAGATATCGAATTTGGTAAAGATCGGTAAAGCGCTTCGGTTTTTATGAGATTTTGAAATTTTCCAATAATTTTGAGTAATTTAAATAATTTCCAATAATTTTAAGTTGAGAACGAATTTTCAGTCAAACGATCTGATGGCAGATTTAATTCCTCTCAGGATATAATTTTTTTTTTTAAGGAAATCATATCTTGAGAAAAAATGAATTTTCCATCGGATCAATCGGTTAAAAATTCACCGTGAACATTCTCAAATGGAAAATAATAATAAAAAAAAAAGGAAAAATATCGACTGCATCCCGTTGAGTTTAAATCCAAAAATCGTTGAATAATTTTGAAAAACCGTAATTTAACGTCTGCAACAAATCCATGCGACCTTCTTCATGAAGTAAAAAAAAATCAAATAAGAAAAATTATTTCATTTCAAAACACTTATTTTACGAACGAACCTCGCAGAAATATCGCCAAGGAAAAGAAAAATTAGTTTTTCTTCTAATAGAATCTTTGAAGAGCTTGATAATTTCTGCAATTTTGTTATCAAACTCATTTTCTGTATCTTACCCATTTTCGGAGTGATTGCAAAAATAGGAAAATTTAGGTGGCTGAAGTACCGTGGAATGTCTTCTATATAGTAATCTTTCACAATTTCTTTTCTCCATGCACAAAAGAATATTCGGGGCAAAAAATAAAAAATGCAAACTGTGTTAAGAAAATGGTTTTGTCCTTATTCCTTGTGCAAGTACGAGAGCATACCAAGATGTGGAGAGCCGTAGAATTCGGTTCGGTGCGGGTACCGCGACCATGCGCGAGATGAAGGAATTCATCACGTCGTCGTCGTCGTCGTCGTCGTCGTCGACGACGAGAGGAGTAGTGGCCGGCTGGGCTCGATCTCGTACAGGTACAAAACTACTTCAAGTGAGAAAGAAAGAGAGCGCTGAAGAGGCAGGATACTACGTCCAAAAGTTCCTTGGTCGTTGCCGCGCAGGGAACGAAACAAAAACGCGGAAAGTTTAAGGCACACACGCCGGGAACGAATATCCCTGAGTCCTCATCCTCCGACAGTCTTCCCTCGCCCTTGGAATAACTTTGGAAGATCAGACAGCCGGCAAACTGGGCAATTGTCACAGTCGTTGGCTGTCAACAGTCATTGACCACTCTCTTATCAAGTTCAAATTAAATAACTAACAAAGGATGACCCGTTTAACAGCCGCAGGTTTCCCATTCGGCGCGCTCATGCGCTTGAAACTTTTTCACATAAAATACTGTATCTCCGTAAATTTCACGGATTTTCTTCACAAATTTTGGTGACCGCATTGTCAACAAATGCATCCTTCAGAAAAAAAAAAATTACCGTGGTCTGGTGCCTCAAGATGTACGGACAGACCAAGGGCTCATTATTCCATAAGATGGCGCCAATCGAGCGCTTTTGAAGGGTCAATCACTGTACGGTCTTAATGTTGTCGCTGTCCGGAGAAAAGGATGCGATCGATTGAATGGTTTCGAATAGGCATTAATAAAACGATGACTGGTCAACCGTATCGTTCTGTTGGATTTTTTTTCATGTCCCTCGTTACTTTATTACCGAATGGAAGAATATGAGTTGCTCTTTAAAGCCGTAAGTGATGAGAGGGATAAAGGAGGAATCGGCGCAACCGATTTCGTCAGGCCGTTCAACCCTGTCTATATCCTTTTTTTCCTCTCATTATATTCAATCGAACGACATTCGCTTTTTATTCTCTTTCTTCCTTCCTTCCTCATCTCCGTCTCTTACTTTGGCTTGAATCGGCAACGCAGATTCGCTGCAGCGTCAGCAACCGAGCCCTATACGTCGGATCACGATTGACCCCCTTTTGGTCATCGAGAATCGTCCTGGTCGTTGGCGTTTCCTGGTTTAATGCGAGCGAGCGTCGGGGCGGCTGTTGTACCTCGCCGACAGAGAGCCAACCAGCGAGGGGGATCGTCGAGCTGTTGGGCCCGAAAACCCGCGAACCTTGGACGATCTCACCGGGCCATCCGTCACCCGCTGACACCGGCCGATGCGTTTTTGTTTTCCTCTCATGCTTCCTTTTCTTCCATCCTCAGCTTCTTCTGCCTCTCGAGCTCTGATTTCGACCGGATGCTTAGTGGGACTGTTGGATAGGAAAGGAAATAGTGAAACCGATTTTTTTTTCTTCGTCATAATTTAATAAGTCGAATGTTCATTCAATTTTAAGAATTATTCGAAGAAAATTCTACTTTCTGCACGAATCTTTGGCGTATCGGTATAAGGCCCAAAATGTATTGCCGATCGAGTCCATCTGCAGAACCCGTCCATGATCGGTAAGGTATCATCGACTGGAACAGAAGATGTTGAGCGGTAACTCGAGAACTTCTTCACCGTTGGTCGGTAAATAGCGACTTGAGTTAAGATAAGGCCCATTTCCCTATGCCGGTCACGTACCGCGAGGCGCTTAGCGTCGGGACTTGATGTCTGCTTTACCGATTCTAGGTTCGCTGGTGTCGCGTTTGTCGAAAAGCGAGTCGTGATGATATAGACTATACGCGGGGCCTTAGGGCCCAAGGTCTCTGTTGGACGTACCTGATCCGCTGTACTTTCAGACCCTATCCAAACCGGTTTTTCCTGCGAAGCTGCTCAACGATGAGATCGCTTGGATTTGAATTCCGCCCCGTACTGATCTTTCTACAAGGAACTCTTCTTCTTACCCCTCCTTTTTCCAAAACCACAAGTCCCTAAACGGATCGTGTGTCACACGATATTTCCTTGTAGCAGAGAGAAACCGCAGCCTGAAGTCCTTGATTGACTCGCAGCCACATCTCAGTGCCGAATGTCGGCAGTTAAAGAGTTACGTAACATTATCACCAATGGTGAGTAAGGCCCCGTGAGTCCGAGAGCTAAAGGCCCTCGGTATTGTCCCCGATTAACTACGATGTGGTTCACCCCGAGCTGTATAGTAGGAAACCGATATCAAATATTCGCCTTCTTTTCTTTTCAATATACTTTTCACCCGACAAAAAACATAAGATTATCTCGAGTTTCATTAAGGCCCGCGAGCGACATTGAAAAGTAATTTTGGGCCCGAAGTTGATGCGAGAACCCTACATTTGCCAAGTAACTAAAGTTAATCCGCATAGAGATGCATCATGATCTGCTGTTGAGGCTGCTACAGTGAAGAGAAGAGTTAGCCAAGAGGCAAAGACGCAGAGGGCTGCGCGGTAGGACGTCGGAGTGGTCGACGGCCTCTCGGTGGCTGAGCGTGGGCCTTATGCTCCTTCCACACCTCCCACTTCGGTAGACCCAAGAGGTTCCCGCGCCTGGAGACTCGCGCGCGAGGACCAAGAGCAGGACGAGACGCTGGGCTCTATACTCTCGACCTCGCTAATGGAAAATGAGAGAGAAAGAGCGAGGGAGAGAAGAAGAGAGAGAGAGAGAGGGAGGCCGAAGGAAGAGAGAGGGATAGAAGGAGTGCGATTCCGCGGGCGAGCGCGCGCGCGTATTGTTTACGACACGCGGGTACGCCCGGGGCCCGGCCATCTTGGATTCCTCTCGCGGCTGTAGATCAAAATTATAAGGTGGTTCGTAGCCTCCGAAACCGAAACGCAAGGGCGCAAAGCCGCGGCGAGGAGTACGTGCTTCTCGACGATGACGTCCGTACGAACTCCTCGGGAACGAGTTTTCTGTTAATCGTCGGGCACTTTTCGTGTTGCCCGCGTCGGCTAAACCGCTCTCATGGGAACTCGCACGGCGTCGTGCCGACTCGCGCATGCGTGTCGACTTTGGGCGTCGCCATTAATTACACGGTGGGCGGTTAAGGCCCACCGGGTTGTTTCTTCTTATGCCATCGACGCTCACTCATGGGCCTGTATCTCCGACTTCTCAACATCTGTAATCGTTCGTTACTTCTCTTTCCCTCACCTTTTACCGCTGTTGCGTAACATTGCTTGGAGGAAAAATTTGAATTTCATGCTCTTTCGGCACGGCAACAACAGTCAAATGAGTGTCTCATTTTTTTTTTTAAATCGTTGCTGACTCTCTTTTTTTATGACGCTAATTTGTGATTAAACGAATTTGCGTTTTTTTTTTAGCAGAGAGGCAATGATATGATTTATTGTGAAGTACTCACAATCATTAGAATCATTTTTAAAAAACCAATCAATAATTCACAATTTTCAGAAAACTATCTCATTATCTCATATTTGATCTCCTTTCCCAAATACAAAAAACATAGTTCAAAATATTTAGTTCACGAATAACCGGATAATCGTTTTACTATGGCGTGCAGAAGAAATAAGAGAGAAAGAACAAAAATAAAAGACGTGGTTTGTTGGAGAAGAAGGGCTTAAGGTAAATCCGGATGTACACAGATCTTTGGCACGAGCCTATGGAGGTGCACACGGTATATTCTCTGGTGCACTGTTCGCTTTCTGCACAATATATATGTATATATATGTATATATATATAAATAAACACACACACACACACACACACACACATATAAGGCGCTAGAGGCACAGTAAAGAGAACCCGTGAGAGATAAAGAGAGGCGAACGAAGATAGAAAAATAAATACAAAGAGAGAAAAGCGAAGACTCGAAGAGATGCAGAGATGCCCCGGCTCAGAGTGTACGGGGCCCGACATTTTTCCGCAGCATCCGCGCAGCACCGTAGCGAGTCGAGGCTACAGTTGTTGAGGCCCAGAGGAGCCCCCCACTCCTCACCCTCTTAAGGCCCCTTTGCCTTCTCCGAGCTAACTCCGCGCACTTCTCCCAGTCGAATCCTCGTGTTGAGGCCCATCGTCTCGACACGCGTTTCTCCGTGAGTCACGACGAATGGTCCTTAGAAGAGATAGGACCCAACTCGACTGTGGGTTCCGACCAACAATGACGCCCAGTCGTAGCCGACCGCTCGAACTGTCCTCGCGCTCCTGCTGATCGACAGCAAAATTTTTTTTCTACATACTTACGTTTTTTGACACATTCTGTCTCTTAGAAAAAATAAATATTTTTTGGGACTCATGTTACTGACAGTAGTTTCATTGTTCTGTCGATAATTGAGTGAACAGTAATCCTACTAGTGAAGAAATACACGCGATAGCCTCCGATAGCGAATCCAGGAATAGTGTTGTTGTTTTTGCTGCTGTTGTTGTTGTTGTTTTTCGGTGTTTGTTATTTTTGGGAAGTGCAACCGTTCGGAGAAGAGGATTAAAGTGAAGGTGAAGTGAAGCATCCTGGGAAACGTTGAGGCCTTAGGAGAATATCGAGTAAATTTCGCAATCGAGACTTTGCGAGAGATTGTAGAAAGTGTGTGTCACTTTCGTGGATGCTTGGCGCTGAATTGACTGGCAAATGAGAGAGCTACGAAGAGAGCCAATGGATCGTAAGATCCAGAGGGCTTTTACGCGAAATCTCGACGACTGATAGGGCTCGTCCCTTCGAACTTCAAGCCAAGTTTACGAGGGGTTGACGGGACGAAAGGTGGGAAGGAGATAGCGGAGCGAATAAGTATAAAATGTGCGAGTGCGAAAGCGGTGAGTGCTCCGCCGAAGGAGACGATTAATATCAAACTGAGAGGAGATTAATTCTGGGTGACACAGAGCACCGATCGTTTGAGATGGCCACCCTAGGCCTCTCCAAGGTCTTCATATTGGACAAGTACTTCACCGAGTTGCAGAAATTTTGGGAGACTGAAAAGAAGCTTCAAGGTATTCTCAATTAATTATAAACAATATTCAATTATATTAAAAAACAAACTCAACGTTACCTTTTTAAAGTTTAATCATTTCGAAATTATTTTCCTTCTGTTTTCATGAACACTAAAACATTCGCAATATTTTTATATCACATATAATTTTCTTTAAAAAAATACACAACGAGAGTCGAAATATCGAAGACTGAAGCCACCTTTCTAGCATCTTGATTGGTCGTCGATAACTTTGACATGAAGCCAACTTCAGACCGTTCAGACCGCGCTTTTCGAATTCCTGTTTTTTTTTTCATTTTTATTATTTCGATTATATCGAAACACTGAAGCAGAAATAGAGTCACGTAAAATGACGAAAGTTGTAAACATGCAAATATCATGTTTAGTCATAAAAGACAAATGAAAGTAAGCGAGCACATAGCTAATGTCAGTGACGTATATTAAGTTTGAGGATAACAGAAACGAAATTTATCCAAGTTCTCGCAGCGAGAAATGCCAAAACAACATTACAAAGTAAAATAAATAATCCTCGCGCACTTAAGTACAAAACTGGAGATTATCTTGAACACAATGTTGCAGTTATTGTGCCCTCTGCGGATCGTTTAAAGTTGACATCAATGAATGGGTTGCATGCTGTGGGAAATGCGTTTCCGGGAGAAGGCCATGCGCACGTAAACAGCTTCAGTGTCTGCGCAATTGTGCGTCGTGCGCTTGGTACGATAATAATTAGCGTGCTCCGCACATATAAGAGGGGTTATGTCGAGCGTCTCTCGGTAGTATTGTGGCGAAAAGCGCAAGAATCCGCACAGCGAGATTCCCACAGTCCCGCAAGTTGTTATGCCACTGCACTCGTTGAATACAAGCAACTACGTGCGTATATCATTGACGCGCACTTCGCACGTTAATACTTCACTCTACGTGGCCTGCTCGCGGTGCTTAGTTCTCTCGGGTTAGTTCACCGTTTCGCCGTGTCTCTCTTCTTCGGAACTTCTCTATTCGGCGTTCTCTTCTACCGCGCGCCCTCTACCGCACACTTGCTGCATATAGTTATAATAATATTCACGGTAAATCCGTGCTGCCTTCGCTTTATCTAGTACGGAAACTCGGTACGCGAAACCGACGCAAGCTTATATGTCTTACGGCGCGTGTACCAAAAGTCTTGCGTACGTGTTTGTATACATATATATATAGGGTAATCCACTCCGATTTGGCTCATAATTTTTTATAGCCTTAGTTGGACCCTTAATGCAAGCGGATTTTTTTCTTTCTATGTCAATTGTTTTAAATACATTCTTAGAGTGACATATCGAATGCCATAATTAAAAAAACTGAAAAATTTCTGAAAAATACTTTGTTCAATATCAAAATTTTCTAGCTTGGAGCCGAAGTGGGCAAGAATTTTCTTATGGTTTTTAAGGTTTTTTTTTTAATTATTAGGAAACCGTAAAAAAAATGTATCTACTACAGGCAATTAATCAAATCTTTATTTATGTAAAACCGGATTTTTAAGAATTTTTACAGATGTTTAAGAGTTTTCTGAAGATTTTCCCGAAGTATGCTAATTTCTGTTGAATATTTTTGTAAAAGGACATATCGATTGCCATGATTTAAAAGCTGTAAGAAGAAAAATCTTATCAACTTTAGCTATAAGCCAGAAAACTTTGATATTGAACAAAGTATTTCCCGGAATTTTTCCAGATTTTTTATTTATGGCATTCGATGTTTCACTTCAGAAATATATTTAAAAAAAATTGCCGTAGGAAAAAGTGATAAAAAAAATCTGCTGCATTTGAGGGTCCAACTGATCCTACAAAAAATTACGAGCCAAATCAGAGAGGTCGTGGTCAAGTTCTGGTCGAATTGGGGTGGATTGCCCCATACGTATATAAACTCAAGGGAGTCGAAACTGGCGCTGCAAGCAAGCTCCAGTTGCGAGTTTTCGACGCAGGGCGGCTACGCGACCGCACACGTTTATGCACGAGTAGATGCATCAGAATGCTCTACCGGAGTCGGGCTCTCTCTCTCTCTCTCTCTCTCTCTCTCTCGGGTCCAATCTCCAGGAAGGAGAAGCCGTCATCTTATGTTTCTTTCTCTCTTTCTCCCTCTCTCGGTCGAGATTAGAAATACGTGCCACTCTTACCAGCAAAACTGACTGTATATATGTATATACGTATATGATATATATTTTTGCCTTTATACTCTCACGTACACGTGCAGATCCTCCGACTACACCATCCGCTCTCACGTGGTGTTGTATGGAATTGCCTACTCGACACTTTACGTTTATGTGCAAGCGGTCGATTACACGAATATACGGTAAACAACAAGTGCCTGCATGGAAAATTAATGTTCAGATAATAATGTCTTGAAAATTTTGAGAATTCTGTCGTAACAATTAATACCGCGATTAAGTAGAAATTTCTCTAATATTTTCGGCTTTAAGCCGTCGATAGCGACAAGAGGTTATAACTTTTTGTAACTTACAAGGAAGTTGTTTGCAATGCCAAAAAAATAAAGACGTATCATCATATTATATTTTACATCAATAATAAAAATCAATAATAAAAAAAAATTAGAAAACGATAAAAATATAATATTTGTTTATTATCACGTGACCGAAAATATTTGTTTTTTAAAATAAAATATAGCCATAGGATTTAGGGTTATGTTATTTACAATTTAGTATTAGGCATTTTTATGCAATTTTTGGCCACCGTAATTTAAAATTCATCCTCCAATACTCGTTACACCACAGTATTCTATGCATACATAGCTTCTCAAGAAGGCGAGCACGTAGACTCGTATATCCAACGATAGTTGCAGCCCGGGACGGCGAAGAAAAAGGAGAGAATTTCTTCGGCATACCCACACAAGTCAGCGTAGTTGTGCACCAGTAAAACGCCGCAAGCTCTTCCACTGGCCGCAAAGTATCGGCGACACAGAGAGAGTTTTGCATTGGCACGTGTGTTTTTTTTCTTCTGCTCATCTGTTCTTAAATATGCTTTACACATGCATTCACAACAAAAATTTAATTTAACCGTATTTTTTTCGCATTACAAAATGCGATTTGTATTTCTTTCCATTCCAGAATCCAATCAGAATTATTTTGGTAACAATAAAAAATCATATGAATTACAGAAAAAAATGCAATAATTAACACTACAAAGCTGAAAAACTTTTTTATCACATTTTTAAGGAAACCTTCACGGAATGGCTTTATGAATAAATGTGTTAAAACTTGGTACATACACGATCGGAAAGGTTATCCAAACATTTAGGAAATTATAAGTACATCGGCCGTCTGTGCGTTGAGATATTTACTCTCGAAGTTTAAATTATTAACATCTATAATAAATATGTAGAAACGAGACGTTTTCTGTTCTAAAATCCCCTTGTCATGTCAAAAGTAAATAGAAAATGAGAATATACTACTAAAATATTTTTTTGTTCCAAATTAATTAATTTATTTTCAAATTTAACTTGAATTTCTTCCGTATATATTTTTCAATTGTTACATTTTTTCATTGTACATATGGATAAATAAATTTTAAACAATATGGACTCGACAATACATGCTGCAGATATTTTCTGTTAATCTCACAACTTTTTGCACGTCTTCATAGAGGACTCTTCAAGTTTTCATTAGTCTTTTTTTTTTGGGGTTTAGGATACCACTAACGTAAATTCAATTTTTTTTAACACATAGTGTTTTTTTTGGGCGATCTCATATTCTTTCGTAAATTAAATGTACTTTCACTTTAAACAGTGTAATATTCTCAACTGTTCAGCAGTATTTTAATTTTCTTCGAATTCCCAATAACATCGACTTTATTTATTTATTTGAGCGCAGAGTTTTAAAAATCCAATTCCATAAATCCTTAGCTTGCGAGTATAGCCGATGTATCTTTAAGAGCACCTTGAATCTTGTTCCCTTCCTTCCGGTCTTCCTGTATAGCTTTCCGGGTCCTCGACCATCCGGTATCCGGACGTCACGCGGAATATCGTATATAAAGCTGTGCGCGAGCTCTCGAGCGGTATTATCCGTTGGTATACAGTGCAGCAGTGTGTCCGCGCTGTTGCATAGAAGAGCCAACCAGGGCGAATAGAGGTGAGGCATATTCCCGCGCTCGCCCGTAGGCGACGCACGAGTTTACGGTCGTGCGCTGATCCGCGGCTGGCCAGCAGCGCCAGCGACGGACCGGGCTATGAAACATAAACGAGTTTCGGTAACACCCGCAGGGATATCCTTGTGTAAACGTATATACACCTCAGAGCGCCGGCCGTTCTCCCTTCCGAGATCCCGCAGAAGTAGAAGTAGAAGTATAAGTATAAGTATAAGTACTAAATATCCCGTAAACCTGTGGAGCGTGAAGTGTCGCCGGGTCTTGACTCGCTTTTGCGAGCCTCTCGACGCCCCGCGTCGCGCTTGTGCGCGCCACTGCGGCCGCTATTCGCACTATCCATATTCGTGTAACTTTTCAGAGTGCTCAGATCTGTTTCCCTCTTCTACATCTTCGGCTACTTTGCATTTTACTCTCTCCACAGAGGAAAAGGTTTGGTAACATCAATCTCGCTTCTGCGGTCGATTGAAATTTGTTTCAATCAAACGAGGTATATTTTAATCGACTATACCGACGTTGTTTTTATAAAATTGGTATGTTTGAGTCTACTGTATATATAGGAATCACTAGGAGCACATGTTGGTTTGATATAACCTACAACTGAATTGATTCAAAAATATAAGACATACTTACACGTAAAGTTCCAACTTTCCCTCTCTAGGGAGGCTATGTCATGCCGTAACCGTGCTGCCACGGTTACGGCATGACATGACGTCACGGCGTGCTGTCACTGTGCCGTCATACGGACACACATGGCGGCACGGTGACGGCACGGTGCCGGCATGCAGAAAAAAGCACGTTTGTGTATCTGGGATACGATCAAAATAATAAAATATTTTGTCAATAGCATTATGCAATCGATTGGGTCAAAGATATATTGAGTTGTAATAATGAAATTCAGTCTTTGAAATCGATGGCAATTTACAGTCAACTCAACAAAATATTTCCTTCGACAACCGCAACCGTCGAGTTTGGTCAATTCGAACCAAATTTTTTCAATGTTACCGAACCTTTTTTTCGGTGCATCGAGGGAAAAAAAAGAGCAATCGTAATGTCCTGGTCGTAAGTCTCGTGTCAAATTTGGGATTATATTCTAAGCGAAAGGAGGAAATCGAGAGAAATCGACGATGGTGCAAACTTTAGAATTTTTTTCTTGGCTATCTGTGGTGAGAATTGATGAAACCCTGGAACCCAATGCCGCGGGGGTGCAAAAAACAGACAAGAAGAAAGTTAAAGAATAGAATGTATATACCAACGTGGTTCCAGCCTTTCCAGGAATATAACGAGTATCCGTGGCGTGTGGTGCGGCCTTCGGGCTACGAGTATAATAGCTCCTGAAAATTTGGGCCGTGGGAGCGTTCCAGACGTTCGCTCTCCTGTCTCAAACATCTTTATCAGACCCATAAACCCTACTTGAGTCATTGTTATCTCTTATTGTCGAAATGTACAACAGCAATAAAAATAATCATCGCGAAAAAAATTTATTGAGGAAAAAATGGAACTGTAAAATAAGAATATAGAAAAAGAAAAACAATAATAATCAAAATTAGTAATAAAAAATCACTAGTTTTCATCGGAAAATATTCTAAGCATTTTATTTATGATATATTTTTAAAAATCGTGCTGTCAACTATAAAGTGACAACTGTCAATTTTTTTTTCTCTACAACTATTTTGTAGTTACAGTAACTATTTGTTAACAGTAGTCATTTAATAGTCACCAATAAGATAACTTTATCTCATTCGAATGGATCAAAAAAATTTCAGATTTTAATATTTTCAACAAAAGTTACAGTTCCGTTGGTCAATTATATTGAAAAACGGGTATTACCGTTTATTTTTTCAAATATCCTTTATCACAAGTTACGAATTAAAGTGTGAAAAAATATTTTCGAATTAAAATCAGTGTATCGAAAAGGCCGGTATTTTCAACACGGCGAATTATAATACCAAATAAACATTCCATTACCGATTTTTCGATATTTTATCTTCAAGCATAACAATAATAGATTATCCATATTGTAAAAAATATTCGGAAATTTCATAGACTGTACAGAGATTTATCCAAAACCTGTATAATCCGTTTTTACTAAACACGTGAATATTAATTGAATGTACAAAATAAAACAAAAATTCAATGAACGTGTGGTAAAATTAAAGTTAACATACATTAAAACTAGGACTCGCATAGCGTATTTAGTATACTGTGCATTAATTAATACGTCTTCCGTAACGAATTAATCAAACTACATAATCAATACAACTTCCGTAATGAATTTAGAAGAATGGTACATCAATTAAACGTTACACTCGCGTACTAAATTTTCCATAAACAAGCTTCCTACACTCCCTAGTAATTTTACCTAAATTTTTATTAACCGTGCAACCGAATCATTGTATAAATAAAATAATTATTTTTGTCATCCACTTTTTCTTGCCTATAAATTAAACAATTCTCCTCATCCTCGTGATTTTTTTTTCAACCTAATCCTCCTCATTAAATTTATGTTCCTCTGGAAGCAAACAATCGATGACCCGGCGAGCTCGGTGCGGGTTTCCTCGGAGCCTTGAACTCGAGTTACAGCTGCAACCTGTTCCTTTGCTCCTGGCAGCCGTAGCAGCGGCAGGAACGCGATGAATAATATTCGAGCTGCAGCAGAAGCAGCAGAGGGATAATTCTTCAAGTGTATATATAGTGCGCAGTGCACAGAACGGAGAGGAAAAGGTCGGGAGGGAACGAGATGTGGAAAATGAGAGAAGAACCATGAAGAGAACAAGAGAGAGAGAGAGAAATGAGCGAGACGTGACGAACAGGTATGCAGCACGAGGGCTAGCAGGTCCTACGCTCTACCCAGAAATTAAAGTAAGCAGGTACCACTCTCGGAGGCCCGTTCTCTCTGCTCCGCGTGCCGCCACAGCGGCAGCAATTCGACCGCCCGCCGCACATGTATATGGGCCATTCCATGCCAACTCGACCAGGGTTTCACCCTCCACCCATGGAAAAAAAATATATACAAAGTATACCTGACATATAGAACTTTTCGGACGATAATATAAGAAAAATATATTTTTCCTTCCTCACAGAGGAAGCGTTGTTTTCGTGAAATTTTTTTTTTTTCGAGATGTTAGGATACTCAGAATAATAGATCAAAATGTTGAGAAAAGTGGTTTGTGCGAAATTTCTGTATGTTTGTGTATGTGCGCTTTTCGTTGTTTACACGATAACTGTCACAATTTTCGATGAATGCTCTTTAATTTTTGTGGGTGAGTGGGTTATTGTAGAATACCGTTTGGGATTGTGTTTGACTCGAATGGGTTGAACATTTTTTTTTCTTAAACATTTTTTGAATTTTGGAAAAATATTTATCATGCTATAACTTTCGCAATTAAAGAGGCACCGGACTGAAATTTTGTACATAAATGGACTACCTGTGAAATATTAGGTGTGCTAAATTTTGCGAGAATCTGTTGAGCCGTTCGGGTTTTATTACGATTTTTATTATGATTTTTGGGATTTCATCCCCGAATTTTTATATTACTGTTGCATCTCTAAGAAGCAACCACAATTTTTATTAGATTTTTTTAAAAACAATTTCTATACTTATGATTATTTCAATGTAACAAATTAAGGGCTGTAATTTGGAAGATCTCACAAAATCCTCATAAATCTTCTGTCGGATATCAATATTTTTGAGCTTCGACCCAAAATGTCCTGAACCTCGCGTCTATTTTTTTTCGAATTTTGGAAAAAGTTGGATGTGTACAATTATTTCAGATTTTTTCATAGCGATTTTTTTCAATTTATTTATTTATTGATTTATTTATTTGTCAATTTGAATTGAAAAAATAGCTATGAAAAAATCTGAAATAATTGTCTAAATAGAGTTGGTATGGAATGGCCCGTATATAGGAACAGGTTTTGATTTCACCGAGGGACCTCGTGTATGTAAAGCCTCTTCGAGCTAACTCTCCTCAAAAACACCTCACTCACTCCGCGTTAGCGATGGAGACTTATGAATTGGATCGAGGCGAAAGGGAGGGGAACGAGAAAATTGAGAGGCGCTTCGCGGTGGCCACCAAACGAGTTCGGAAGGCCCAGTTTGAATTGCCGCAACGACCGCCGCGGCCTACACGCACTTTGCCGACTTACAGCAGTTATGTATCTCATTACAGCTTATAACATTTTTCGGGTTTCTGCTGTTTCATTATTTTATACCGAAAATTATTGCTTTCTCAAAGAGGAACCTTTGTTTTCGTGCAAACATTTTTTTCTCTATTAGTACAGAGATTCGAAAAAATCGAAATATTTTTTTTTGGATTTTATTAGACTTTTAATCTAAAAAAAATGAACAGTTGACAATATATAGTTTTCTGCACGATTTTTCAGAGTGTATCATAAATACAACGCTTAGAATATTTTTCGATGAAAATCACTCATTTTTTTTTACTCCTTCCCTTCAAAACCAAACAATTTTAGAAGTTTTTTCTCATAAAGTACTGTAGCACAACGATGCGTCTTGACCGAATGGATATTATTTAACTCTTATCCTACTTCATATAACGTAACTCCTGCAGTTTGACAAGCTTAGCTGACCAGCGCAAGTGTACTTTTTATTGCATAAAATATTTCTTTATTGAATATAATTCCATTAAATAAAATATTAAAATCGGGAAAATTTAAATTTAAATAAACCTATTAAATAGTTGCTCAGAAAATAATAATAATGAATTGTCACTTTATACTTGACAGCACGATTTTTCACCGAGTATCATAAATAAAATGCTTAGAAAATTATTCTTTTCAGTGATTTTTCCGCTCCTTCTCTTTAAAACCAAGCAAGTTTAGAAGCTTTCCTCATAAAGTACTGTAGCAGACCGATGCGTCTTGACCGAATGGATATTATTTAACTACCTCCTACTTCCTACTTCATATAACGTAACTCCTGCAGTTTGACAAGCTTAGCTGACCAACGCAAGTGTACTTTTTATTGCATACAATATTTCTTTATTGAATATAATTCCATTGAATAAAATATTAAAATCGGGAAAATTTAAATTCAAATGAAACTATCAAATAGTTGCTCAGAAAAAAATAATAATGCATTGTCACTTTATAGTTGATAGCACGATTTTCCACCGAGTATCATAAATAAAATGCTTAGAAATTTTTTCGTTTCAGTGATTTTTTCCGCTCCTGCTCTTTAAAACCAAACAAGTTTAGAAGCTTTTCTCATAAAGTACTGTAGCAGACCGATGCATCTTGACCGAATGGATGTTGTTTAACTCTTTTCGTACTTCCTATAACATAACTCCTGCAGTTTGACAAGCTTAGCTGACCAACGCAAGTGTACTTTTTATTGCATAAAATATTACTTTATTGAATATAATTCCATTAAATAATAGTACATTACGATACTAGTGCAATGAAACATTTTCGTGACGAGTGTGAGTTTGCAGCACGAGCTGAAGGCGAGTGTTGTAATCACACGAGATTAGAAAAAGTTTCTCGCACGTGTATCGCATACAATTTTTTGCCACTAGTGCGAGAAGTGCCTGTTTCACAGTGTGCGTGAAGTAGGCACTTTACGCACACTTTGGTATAAAATATTAAAATCGGGAAAATTTAAATTTAAATAAAACTACCAAATAGTTCCTCAGAAAAAAAAAACAATGCATTGTCACTTTATATTCGACAGCACGATTTTCCACCGAGTATCATAAATAAACAGCTTAGAAATTTTTTCGTTTCAGTGATTTTTCCGTTCCTGCCCTTTAAAACCAAGCAAGTTTAGAAGCTTTTCTCATAAAGTACTGTAGCAGACCGATGCGTCTTGACCGAATGGATGTTATTTAACTCTTTTCGTACTTCCTATAACGTATAATGCCTGCAGTTTGACACGCTTAGCCAACCAACGCAAGTGTACTTTTTATTGGATAAAATATTTCTTTATTGAATATAATTCCATTAAATAATAGTACATTACTGTACTGTACTGTACATTGTAGTACTGTTTCACAGTGTGCGTGAAGTAGGCACTTCACGCACACTTTGGTATAAAATATTAAAATCGGGAAAATTTAAATTTAAATAAACCTATCAAATAGTTGCACAGAAAAAAAACAATGCATTGTCCTTTTATAGTTGACAGCACGATTTTCCACCGAGTATCATAAATAAAATGCTTAGAAAATTTTTCTTTTCAGTGATTTTTTCGCTCCTTCTCTTTAAAACCAAGCAAGTTTAGAAGCTTTTCTCATAAAGTACTGTAGCAGACCGATGCATCTTGACCGAATGGATGTTATTTAACTCTTTTCGTACTTCCTATAACGTAACTCCTGGAGTTCGCCGAGCTGGCGAGAGCGGCCGGGCGGCAAGGGGGCAAGGGGGAGGGGGCGTTAGATCGCACTGGGGTATCGAGAAAGATGAATGAAAATGGTTGGGCACGAGGGTCTCATGAATGAGTAGAGAGATTGGCGCGGGAATGTGTGCGGGGGTGCGAGAGCTTTGCTGGTGGTCGTCGTGGTGGTAGAACGTGAGGCAGGCCAGGAGTTCTGGCCGAGCAGCACCGAGTACGAGGTCGTGATTTTCGTGCGAAAGATCGTAAATTCGGGAGAGCTCGCCTTTCTTACCGGTGTATATGCTCCGCTCCTTCTCCTCTCGCGCACCGAGCGTTGCTTCTTCAAGCGTTGCGGCCCGAGCGATTATTTTCCGGGCTGTATAAGAGAAAAAGAGAGAGAGAGAGAAGAAAGTATGTAGGTAAAGAGTGAGTAAAATAGAGGAAGCGAGCACGAGTGTCCTATGGATGCTGCGCGAGGAGAATATGCCAAAGGCTCTCCTTGTCCTCTCTCTCGCTCTTTCTCTCTCTTTCTCTCTCTTGAAGCTCACCATCTACCGTTAATCTAAGATACAATGGTAGATAGTTGTGCGTTCGCTTGTAGGAGAATTCAGAAACGAGAGGCTACAATTTTGCCTGCTCACTCTAACTTCTCATACACTTTTTATTATTTCACTGCAGTTGTCATAAAAAATAAGAATATAGAGATGAGATTAAAATTTGTACATTAATTCGAGGGATTATTTTTTTGCGAGCCCCTTAAACGTTTCTTACAATCTGCTTCAGTTTATTATACTGTCAGAAAATACTGGAAGTTTTTATTCATGAACGCGTTGATTGAATTTAATGAATTAAAACTTCTAGAATATGTACATTAAATGTTAAGTAATTTTTTTTTCTCTGTGTATGGATTGCTAAGGGAAATTATTTTTTAACTTATTTGTCATTTGTACTGATTCAAGACCGCTTAAATAAATGTTAACAAAAATGGACTGACTGTAAACACCTTCGTCTTGAAAATTAAAACGAGCCAGTGGATGGACCAGTCTATTCGATACTTCGTAAATTTTCCAATCCAAAAAAATATCCGTTTTAGAATTTTTTTAAAATTCCTTTGTTTTTCGATAAAAAGTAATATCCCCCGAAATGTTACAATTATTTTAATCGTCCGCTCGAACGCTAACGAAAAACGAAAACTTTTATGCAGAGAAACTTTATTTTCAGTAACTCAAAGTTTCGGAGATAGTTGCAATAAAAAAAGGCATTTTCTAAAATATTGTTAAAAAAAATCTTTAAAAAATCACATAGATAGGATTGAAAAAAAAAAGAATGCTTCTATGCCCGATTCGTAAATCTCATATCGTTACGTATATTTTTCAAAACCTCTATACAGTAAAAGTTCCATATGAACTTTTCAAGGAAATTCTTCAAATAGTTTTGCGACTCAATATATTTACTTTCTCACTAAAAAAATATAAAGATTTTTTTTAAAATGAAAAAAGGCCACCTTTTCTTTACCTGAAAAAATTACAAAATCTTTGTGCCTATAGATAACATAAAAAAATTACCAGAACAGAACCGATCAAAGTTCCGTACAAAAAAAAATTATTTGTTCAATGTACAATCATTTTCCGCTTCTTCAAAGAAAATTGAAACATTTTTTTTTAGGTTTTATTAAATTAACTGAAATTTTAAAGAATTCATAAAAATATGGGAGGACTCATAAAAATGATTTTTTTTTGGCGATTGATTGCAGATGCCTCGTCGTCGAACGAAGCGGTGCATCTTCAGCAACGCCTGAGAAGCCTGAGCACGGAATTGGTGACCCTGCGAAACCGGCTTCACGTGAACCAACCAGGCGGAGGGAATTCAAGTCCAGGTGGTGGTGGCGGTGGTGTCGGTACTCAGTCCGGGGCTCTGACACCGTCGGTCGGTGATAAGGGTGGACCAGGCTCGGGTGCACCAGCGGTACCACCTCGTACCACCCTGCCACACTCGTCGTCCTCCGCCGCAGCTTCGGCTGCTGCTGCTGCAGCCGTTTCTGGGGGTGGAGGAACCCCGGGGGTCCCTCAGCACCCTACGATCGGACATCCATCCGGTCAGACACTCACCGCTTCCGCTATCGTCCATCCGCACGTCAATCACGCTACCGTCAACGACCTCAGCCACAACTCGACCGCAAATAATTTAATATCAGGTCCGTAGTCGCGCAGGCTATAATTCTACAGGGCGATCTATTCCAATTCCCCGAAATTTTACCCAAATTATGACAGATTCTTCGTCACTTTAGCCACTTTTTTTTTCAAACCTCTCTGATTAGTCCCACAATTGGACACATTTTGGTATCACTTGAAAGTACTCTCTCCTAATTTTTACAGATTTTTTAATCCACTATTACGGAAAATAGGGTATTTCTTTAAAGTCGAGTCTTGAATTGAAGTCATAGGAAAAATTGTTTTAACGTTAAAGTTGTAGTTTTATGTGAACTTTTCGAGGATATTTTTTCAAGAATTTTGCGATCCAATAATATTACTTTCTCACTAAAAAATAGAGACAATAATTGTGCCTATGTAGATAACTCTAAAAAATTGTCAGAATTGGACCGATCAAAGTTCCGAAAAAAAAAAAATTGTTTTAAGTAAATTCAATTTTTAAAATCGATCATTTTTCGTCCTCGAAAATCTGAAACATTTTTTCAGGTTTTATTAGACCTTATTTTACGAAAAATGTCTGTACGGTCTTTAGCTTCTACAACGTTCTAGATAATGAGCTAAATAGTTCTTCACAAATAAAGCAATGAAAAATGCCGGTCAGTGTTAAACTTGAACAAAATCCGTAAAGCGGTTTCGATTTCATACAATTCTTTATTTTCAAAAAAGTTTCGTTTTCGTTTCAATGCAAGTTAACCTCGATTTCGGTGAAGATATTGGACTTGAAATATCCGATTCAACAAACATCCTACACGGAAAAGAGGATGCAACGTAGAACCTCGTACATTGATTCCTCATTATATTCGGTTTTCTACAAACCCTCTTCTATGAGACAGCCAGAATCGATTGATCGAAAATCTATACTTCCTCATACATACTTTGTAAAAAGCGAATTACAATAAGGAAGCAATTTGGAATGTTTTACGTTGCATCCTTTTGTTTCAAATTCAAAGTTTATATAACCATCCCCTAAAATACATATTCCTTTTAATATATTTACAACTCAATAAGTATATATTATATAGAAGTAAAAAAAATGTAAAAAAGCCCGAAGGATTAACGAGTCATAAATACATTTTGTGCCACTCTAGAGAAGAAAAATACTATTTTGTTTTGACATTTAAAAAAATAAGTAGACCTTAAGGCAAAAAAATCAATCATAAAGAAATTTCCATCGTAGTGGCACGGAATTTCCTATTTATACATATGTTTTACTTTGCATCCTTTTGCTTTAAATTCAAAGTTTATACAACCATCCCCTAAAATACATATTCCTTCTAATATATTTACAACTCAATAAGTACATATTACATAGAAGTAAAAAAAAATGTAAAAAAGCCCGAAGGATTAACGAGTCATAAATACATTTTGTGCCACTCTAGAGAAGAAAAACACTATTTTGTTTGGACATTTGAAAAAATAAGTAGACCTTATGGCAAAAAAATCAATCAAAAAGAAATTTCCATCGTAGTGGCACGGAATTTCCTATTTATACATATGTTTTACTTTGCATCCTCTTGTTTTAAATTCAAAGTTTATACAACCATCCACTAAAATACATATTCTTTCTAATATATTTACCACTCAATAAGTATATATTATATAGAAGTAAAAAAAAATGTAAAAAAGCCCGAAGGATTAACGAGTCATAAATACATTTTGTGCCACTCTAGAGAAGAAAAATACTATTTTGTTTTGACATTTAAAAAAATAAGTAGACCTTAAGGCAAAAAAAATCAATCATAAAGAAATTTCCATCGTAGTGGCACGGAATGTCCTATTTATACATATGTTTTACTTTGCATCCTTTTGTTTCAAATTTAAAGTTTATACAACCATGCACTAAAATACATATTCTTTCTAATATATTACAACTCAATAAGTATATATTATATAGAAGTAAAAAAAATGTAAAAAAGCCCGAAGGATTAACGAGTCATAAATACATTTTGTGCCACTTTAGAGAAGAAAAACACTATTTTGTTTTGAAATTTAGAAAAATAAGTAGACCTTATGGCGACTAAAATCAATCATAAAGAAATTTTCATCGTAGTGGCACGGAATTTCCTATTTATACATATGTTTTACTTTGCATCCTTTTGTTTCAAATTCAAAGTTTATATAACCATCCACTAAAATACATTCTAATATATTTACAACTCAATAAGTATATATTATATAGAAGTAAAAAAAAAATTAAAAAAGCCCGAAGGATTAACGAGTCATAAATACATTTTGTGCCACTTTAGAGAAGAAAAATACTATTTCGTTTTGACATTTAGAAAAATAAGTAGACCTTATGGCAACTAAAATCAATCATCAAGAAATTTTCATCGTAGTGGCACGGAATGTCCTATTTATACATATGTACATACAACCCTCCGGATATGTACCAGTACAACAGAGAAGTTAGCTGTACACAGTAATACTGTGCGGTATAATTGTTCACGAAGTGGAGCGTCAACATCGTACGTCCATTTGCCGGGAGCACAGTGTCGTGGTCACATTAATGCTTCATTCCCTCCGATTAATTTCCGCGTGGTAGCTGTTTGTAGCTGCGTTTGCCTCTGCAGTTCAACACACAACAGTACAACACTTTTACGCAATGGCTATTCTCTGGCTCTTGTTTTTCGTCGCGATACGCCGAGTGCAAAATTTTCACATCAATAATTAGCGAGAAGGAGACTCGAGAACGCTCGGTACGCCAAGATTATATGATCATTTTGGTGGCGGTTCTCTCGCAGTGCGTGTTTAACGGCCTCAACGCGTTTCGTCCATTAAATTCACCGCGAAGTATCCGCTGCTTCACAGTTTTATCGTACGTTGTTAATTTATTTATTAACAATGTCGTTTATTCTTCTCTTCTATGTATAAATATATGTATATACCAATTAATTTTTATCTGGAATTAATCGCAGATTTTTTAACCACGTCTGATGAGTTAAAAGGTTATTTCCGCTGAAAATGGATTTTGCATTAGGAATTAAAGAAAAAAAAAAAAAAAATAACGAAACAAGTTTTCTCAATTCTGAACTATAGATGAATTACTAGAATGTAATGCAATTTTTTGAAAAATTACCAAAACAACACTTTTGCCAATTCTGAACTCCATATAAATTACTAGAATGCAATTCAATGTTCAAAAAGACCAAATAAAAAAAACTAAAATATTCACCTAAAATTAATACATAGCTTACAAAAATAAACTGTTGGAAATTGCAAAACCCATGAACAGTATAATTTCGAGAAATCGTATCTTGCAGTTATTTTCGAGTGGTGAAGTATAACTGTCTTTAAATTTTTTTTGAAACGCCGTTAAGCTTTTAGCTAAATTTTTTATCTCTATTTGCAAATTTTTTCGAAATTCCGTTATGCTTTTATAGTATGTCGTTAATTCATTTATTGACAATGTCGTTCGTTCGCTCTTCTCTTCTATATAGATAGTTTTATTTTGTTTTCATTATTTTTATCTCGGTTTTATCGCAGATTTGGAAGCTCCGAAACGTCCAACCGGTATTCCGGACGATGTTTCGTGCGTTACGGCGTTGGGAGCAATTCGTTCGCCGCCGATTTCGCGAATAATAGCGGACGTGAAGAGCAGCAAGAGCTCTCAGGCCCAGCACAGATGTCTCGGTAAAACGTCGACGAATTCTGGTGGCGGAAATGCCAGTAATTCCACCACTCTGGACGACCTCATTCACCTGCCTGGACCTCTCACCGAGGACGCTGTGCTCAAGTGTCTTCAGGCACGATTTTGCGCCAAGCAATATCACGTGAGTAACCAACGAGCTAGTCTCTACGGTAATTTAACTGCTTCTTATTCAACGGATCAAACGGATGGTTACGAAATCGACGAGTCATCACCTGCCGTTGCTGCTTCATGATAATGCATGGCTCTAATGCGTCGATCAACGGTGAAGAGACCTTTTCAACGACCCACGTTTGATATTTCATGATTCGATCCCTCTAAAACTCGTACCTCATTTCTAATGTCACTATAAAAGATACTAGAAAATTTTACCTCACTATTTATCGTTCAGAACTTGTAACTGTAGATTCTCCGAATGGTGAAATATGAAGACCTTGAAATTACTTTAAAAACCAATTTTATCGGCAATTTATTAAGTCAATTTCTATCTGAGGCTTTTATAGTTGCTGCTATAATTTGTCTACACTGAAGGATAATTGTCTGACTGAATATTTTCTTCATATACAGCATCTATTAAATATTCAATTTGAAAAATAATAAATGTCACATAAAGTTACATAAAAAATAATTATAGGCAACTCTTACCTCATTTTTAATGTGACTATAAAAGATACTAGAAAATTTTACCTCACCATTTATCGTTCAAATCTTGTAACTATAAATTCTCCGAATGGTGAAGTATGAAAACCTTGAAATCAGCTTGAAAAAAACATTTTTATCGGCTATTTATTGAGTCAATTTCTATCTGAGACTTTTATAGTTGCAGCTATAATTTATCTACACTGAAGGATAATTTTCTCTCTTAGAAAACGGTTCGGGAGAAATATTTAATATTTTCTTCATATGCAGCGTCTATTAAATATTCAATTTAAAAAATAATATCTGTCACATAAAGTTACATAAAAAATAATTATAGATTGACATACGAGCGTCGTACTTCATATCGAAATAATTAGGGAATGTTGGTGTTGCTATACAAATGGTTGTATCGACTAACAACTAATACTTTTTGCTTATACGCAGCAAGGACTGTCAAAATTCCTTCGAGTGCACATTTACTGCATTGTGGACCTCGAAATTTCATCATCATCTCAAGAATTCAAAGCCTTTAGCACATCCAAAAAAAATCGTTCCCATAGCCTTCACATGAGACGTAGTATAATAAGGTCCGGAACGGTTGGGTAGAACCCTGATCGTAGCGGTGCCCGGGGCCAGTTCCCCGTCCTTCTGGTTCATCCAAACCTCGGCTTTTCTTACTTTTTTTCATCTCTTTCCTCGTGTTGCTCTCTCGGGGTTCGGCCTAAGGAATGCAAACGGAGCAACGTGAGAGACCTTCATTTGACCAATACACACTGGTCGTTGAGGCGTGTAGGTGATGAGGAGCCAAGCAATGACGCAAGCGCCACGTGTAGATTCGGGTACGTGATTTTCTTCTCTCTCCTCCCAATCTTCCTTCTGCATCCCAACAAACCCTGAGCTTATATCTCCAACCGGTGTGTTTGGGGTATTATAAACTTCGGAGGACCGTATGCAGACAAAAAAGGAGGATGAGTAGGAGAAGGGCGAGAAAAAGACGGTTGGTGGAAAGGGTTAGAAGAGAAGAGAGATTGGAAAACGAGAAAGAGTTGAAGGAGGTGTAGAAAGACAAGTTGAAGAAAGAGTTGAAGGAAGAGTTGAAGGAAGAGTCGAAGGAAGAATTGAAGGAAGAGTTGAAGAAAGAGTTGAAGGAAGAGTCGAAGGAAGAATTGAAGGAAGAGTTGAAGGAAGAGTTGAAGGAAGAATTGAAGGGAGAATTGAAGGAAGAGTTGAAGGAAGAGTTGAAGGAAGAGTTGAAGGAAGAGTTGAAGGAAGAGTTGAAGGAAGAGTTGAAGGAAGAGTTGAAGGAAGAGTTGAAGGAAGAGTTGAAGGAAGAATTGAAGGAAGAGTTGAAGGAAGAGTTGAAGGAAGAGTTGAAGGAAGAGTTGAAGGAAGAGTTGAAGGAAGAGTTGAAGGAAGAGTTGAAGGAAGAGTTGAAGGAAGAGTTGAAGGAAGAGTTGAAGGAAGAGTTGAAGGAAGAGTTGAAGGAAGAGTTGAAGGAAGAGTTGAAGGAAGAGTTGAAGGAAGAGTTGAAGGAAGAGTTGAAGGAAGAGTTGAAGGAAGAGTTGAAGGAAGAGTTGAAGGAAGAGTTGAAGGAAGAGTTGAAGGAAGAGTTGAAGGAAGAGTTGAAGGAAGAGTTGAAGGAAGAGTTGAAGGAAGAGTTGAAGGAAGAGTTGAAGGAAGAGTTGAAGGAAGAGTTGAAGGAAGAGTTGAAATAAGAGTTGAAGAAAGAGTTGAAGGAAGAGTTGAAGGAAGAGTTGAAGAAAGTTTTTTTTTTTAATTACATTAGATGGGACAAGTCCTTCAGAAAAATTATAAATAATGTCAGAAAGGTTAAAATACATCACGTTGAGCTAAAGGAAGTGGAAAAGTGGAAGAAAGACTAGGAAACAAAGAAATGAAAAAAGAGAAAAATGAAGGAGGAAGATGAGGAAAACAAGCGTACGAAGAAAAGAATAAGATATATGAGAGGAGGAAGAAGGAAGCATGCATGCACAGGTGGTATGCTCGCATTCCGTTCGATCGTGCTCGAAGCGTATAGAGAATAAAAGTCGAGTTTAAGCCGAGTGCAGCAGAGAGGAGCGCGAGCTCTGAACGGCAGAATGAGAGAAGGAGGAGCCGCTCTCGCGATCTGCATCAGCTCGATGGAGCGATAACTCTCGCCTCGTTAACCAAATGAATTAACTATACCGTATATACTCTCGCGACTCTCGGTAATTATGCCTAGACCGATTAACTCGAAGTTTGTTTGCGGTGTTTGTATACTGGGATTCATAATATATAGCACAATATACATAATAACGTATATGCCTATGTCTGTGTTACTGTTCCTGTTTATTGATATGCTTGAGGGTAGTCAGATATATCGAAGCAAAGTTTATAGCATTTTCAAATGCAAAGAGAGGTAATATAGCCTCAGAGTGAATACCAAATTGTTCAGTGAAACGTCACCGAGATTTAATTTAATGAAATTTAATTGCAAAGAGAATATTTTATTGCTAATTGTCGTTGATGATCGAACGAACCTTTGATGCTTCTTCGTTTATTGCTTTTCGTCATTGACTGGACATAAAGGTAGTCAAAGTATTACAGCAGGTATTAGTACGACTATCAACTTTAAGATGCATCATTTAGAAATTTAGACCAAGAACAAATTACTCTTTACTTATACAATTAAACTCAAAGTATAGCATTTAATTGCAATCACATTTACAAGAAGTAAATAATGGAACGAATAATATTGCGCCCTCTGTATGTATTCATGAGCGAACGCAGGTGCGTAATATGTTTACAAAGTGCGGTGAAGAAAAGAGAGGCAAAATGATCGGTGTCGAGTCTCTTCTTCGAGAACGTCACCGAGAAATCTCACCGATTATTAATTAAATTCAATTTAATTGCGAAGAGATTATATAATGGCTAATTATCGTTGACTCTATAACGATCCTCCGATGCTTTTTCCTTTATTGCTTTTTTCATTGACTGGATTATTAGATACACTCTAAACACCAAGCGTTTTGCAAGTATGTTACTTCCCATCTTTTACATTATGACGCTTTTTCACACACTTCTAAGCGTGTTGCTTATCCATGGTAACGATACATAAACGTAACACGCTTGTAAGTGTGTAAAAAAGGCGTCATAATGTAAAAGATAGGCCATAACACACATGCAACATGTTTGGTTTTTACAGTGTTGATGTTTCTTCATTTACTTCTTTTTCTCAGTGAATGAACATCATTTAGGAATTTAGGCCAAAACCAAATGACTCTTTACTCATGCAATTAAACTCAAAGGATAGCGTTTTATCGCAATTACCTTTACACGGAGTAAATATAAGATAAAACCTGTATTAAGGTCTTTTGGGACTTGGAACGAATAATATTGCGCCCTCTGTGTGTATTCATGAGCAAACGCAGGTGCGTAATATGTTTACAAAGTGCGGTGAAGAAAAGAGAGACAAAATGATCGGTGTCGACTCTCTTCTTCGAGAACGTCATCGAGAAATCTCACCGATTATTAATTAAATTTAATTTAATTGCGAATGGATTATATGATGGCTAATTATCGTTGACTCTAGAACGATCCTCCGATGCTTTTTCCTTTATTGCTTTTTTCATTGACTGGATTATTAGATACACTCTAAACACCAAGCGTTTTGCTAGTGTGTTACTTCCCATCTTTTACATTATGACGCTTTTTTACACACTTCTAAGCGTGTTGCTTATCCATGGTAACGATACATAAACGTAACACGCTTGTAAGTGTGTAAAAAAGGCGTCATAATGTAAAAGATAGGCCATAACACACATGCAACACGTTTGATTTTTACAGTGTTGATGTTTCTTCGTTTACTGCTTTTTCTCAGTGAATGAACATCATTTAGGAATTTAGGCCAAAACCAAATGACTCTTTACTCATACAATTAAACTCAAAGGATAGCGTTTCATCGCAATTACCTTTACACGGAGTAAATATAAGATAAAACCTGTATTAAGGTCTTTTGGGACTTGGAACGAATAATATTGCGCCCTCTGTGTGTATTCATGAGCGAACGCAGGTGCGTAATCTGTTTACGGAGTGCGGTGAAGAAAAGAGAGGCAAAAGGAGCGGTGTCAAGACTCTTCTTCGAGCGGTGAGACTGCTCTGTGTTGGGACTCTCTAGGGTCCCTCTCACGTCTCGATGGGACGTGGGACCGGTTTTCTTCTGACTCTCTCATCCCTGTGCACCTTTCGTGCGGCCCATTTCTCTCCCTTTTGCCTCACCGCTCGGTTCCTTGCTGCTAATGTTGCTATCTCTTTTATTCTCATCATCCTCTTCGTCGTTTACATCTCTTGTCCATAGAGTTTCTAGGCTGGTAATACAGGACCGCCAAAGGGACGACGAAGCTCCTCCGCCCAGTGGATCGAGATCTGCATCGGGAGATTCACGGCCTCCTCTCAGCTCCTCCTTCCTCTTGTCCACCTTCGCTGTATCGATCGATCGATAATTCTTTTTTTTTCTAGCCTGCACGAATATCGTCCTCTGTAGCCGGATATACATATAAATATATATATATGAAAACCCTACCTTCTGACTCTTTACGAGCCGACGTTCTTCAACTCTCATCTAGCACTGTCCATTTGTTAGGATTAACGTTGAGGAGGGTTTGTGTCTAGATTATATTTAGAATCTGCGCGCTAGACCAAAATATATGAAAAGTTATCCGTGAAATATGACTTTCTGCACTTAACTAATGCTCGAGAACTGGAGCTAACATAGTTCGTCAAATTATGCAAGTATTTTGTACCTGCGTAGAAATATTATTGGGCGGTTTTCTGCTTGGATTGCTAATGCTAATTATTGAAGAAAGTTTTTTTTTTAAAGAGCTGAGAGATCATCATTTATTTCTTTTTTAAATTTCAATGGAAAGATCCCTTTTCCAAAAGACGGTTGAGGTATCAAAGTACTTCAATTAATAACTTGATTCATAACAATCTTATAGTAAAGAGTGTAAGTACAGAAAAAAAGCTTAGAAAGATAGCTGAAGAAATTGCACTATATCCCATGTTAATGAGGCTTCCTTGTGTCTGGAGAAGGTTATCCATAACAGAGAAGATCTCTAATCGACTCTTGGAAGATCCTTACTTGAAGACCTTTCTGAAGACTTTTTACTTTCTCACTAGATACGGAGTATGTAATAAAGAAAGTATTGCAATCCTAAAACAAAAATCGACTCTTAGATTCTGATGGATATACATGTTTTGAATGTCCCAGATTCCAAAAAACACATTAACTCATTTCTGTCTGTTTGTCGGTCCGTCTGTGCCGTCCGAAGACACAATAACTTTAAAAAAAATGTATAGACCAGAATAAAATTTGGTGTGTGCTTTCTGCATTTAAATCCAACTTTCAGTATCAATATCTAAACCCAAATCTCTACTCCTTCTTATACTTTACCTTAAATGTGATAAAAATATATTTTTTAAACATTCTTCAAAAATTATTTTTATCCTGTACTTTTGAAATAAATTTTTTGAGATGATTTAAAAAAATAATTAGCCAGGTTTAATGTATGTCCAAAAATAATAATATCTTCTAAGATTTAGAGAATAAAAACCCAAATTTTGTAACCTAACAGGGACAATTTAATGTACGATTGACTAACTAAACTCGGAATCGTTTTTTATTACAGCTATGAAACTTTGGAGATAGTGAGTTTGAACACTACCTTTTAATTTCAGACAAACGTGGGTCCAATATTGGTATGCATAAACCCTTACACAGACGTGGGCAACCCTCTGACCTTGACGAGTACCAGGGCCGTACCGTTGGCCCCGCAGCTCAACAAGGTCGTCCAGGAAGCCGTGAGACAGCAGTCGGAGACCGGTTACCCGCAAGCCATTATCCTATCTGGTAAGGATTCTCCACAGCAAACTCCTTCGTTTTTCTCCGCGGTGGTTTTTCCGTCGTACCTTCTCCATCTCTGAAGTTAACGTTTTAAAACCGTCTTCGGTCTATTCAGGAACGAGTGGCTCGGGTAAAACGTATGCGTCTATGCTGCTATTGAGACAGCTATTCGACGTAGCTGGAGGAGGCCCGGAAACCGATGCCTTTAAGCATCTCGCAGCGGCATTCACCGTTCTCAGGTCACTCGGCTCCGCTAAAACCGCTACCAACTCCGAGAGCTCGAGAATAGTAAGGACATTTTATTAATACAAAAAATAATATGACCTCATGATTGAAGTTCGGTCCTTCCACAGATTTTCTATCGGCAATTTCTAACAATCTTTCAAGACTTCCTTCTTTGATAATTTAAAAAAATATGCGCAAATTCTCAAAGGTTTTGCAGACAGTAATTACATTAGTGTTTAGAAAATTCGAGCGAGATAATTCAGTGCTGGACTTCAAAGAAATAAATTTTAAGGAGCGATAATATAAGTGCAATAACTCAGACGAAGAATTTATACTATATTACCAATGTTATTATACTTGAGGAAAATTAGTATGAAGTAGTATCCGGAAATTGTGAGCTCTATTTAAGAACTGCTTCTTCCGACTCTCAATATTTTTCGTGAATCGTTTCGGAGTAAAATTGGAGAGTTATTGACAATTTTCTTGGTTCTCTTCAGGGTCACTTTATCGAGGTCCAGGTGACGGATGGTGCTTTGTATAGAACGAAAATTCACTGCTACTTCCTGGACCAGACGAGAGTAATCAGGCCGCTTCCTGATGAGAAAAATTACCACATATTTTATCAGATGCTCGCTGGTCTCTCCCACGACGAGAGAGGTAAATAAAAACCGGCTGGATAACATGAAAATGTGCACAGTAGATATTTGTGAAAGATGAAGCTAGGAATATTCGAATTTTATATGCCAAATATATATGTTCTAATTTTATAAGTTGAATATGTTGAATATTTGAAAGGTTAAAACAATTAAATGAAGATTGTGGTTAATCGGGTTTCGTATATTTATAACTCAATTGATGTTTTAGTAAAACTGAATCTCGAGGGATACAATCTGAAGAACCTGAGGTACTTGCAACACGGAGACACAAGACAGGACGAAGCTGAAGACGCTATAAGGTTTCAAGCGTGGAAGGCGTGTCTCGGGGTTTTGGGAATTCCTTTTCTCGATGTCGTTCGAGTTTTAGCTGCCGTTCTCATACTAGGAAATGTCGGATTTACCGATGGGCCTGGAGTTGAGGTTGGTGTTATTGGGGAAAATGAATTGGGCTCTGTCGCGGCCCTTTTAGGAGTCCCTCCGCCGGCCCTTCTGCGAGGACTCACTTCCCGAACTCACAATGCTCGTGGACAACTCGTCAAATCGGTCTGCGACGCTAATATGGTGAGTTATCAAAATAAATGAAAAATTTAAACGAGGTAAGAATTTAGTGTAAAATTATTTTTTTGTACTGCCAAAATTCTGTGATTATAGAATTGACGCATATTTGTGGGCAAAAGATCAATTTTTTTATCAAATTTAAATGGTTTGTGTTCAAAATTAAGTGACAAAATTAAGAGTACCTGAAAGATAATTTTGACGAATTTTGCAAAAAAAAAAAATGTCAATGGACAAAACAAGGCATATCTATTTGCGACACTTATAAATATTATAAAAATAAGTTACTGCTGGTTTCGAAGTAATTTTGAGAGCCTTTTTCTACGTATTTGTTTAAGGCGATCAAATTCTTGTTTTTTCAGAAGCATTTTTTGCAGTTATCTAAATGATTTGATATTTTTAATGATACAGTGTATTTTAAAAGTACGTAATGATATTTACGAAAATAAATTGATCATAAAATTATATTTCGAAAATTAATAACGGCTTGTAAATTTTTATAAATCACTTTAAACTTGTCTAAAAAAAATTCTCTTTTCGTCTCAGTCGAATATGACGAGAGACTCGTTAGCAAAAGCCCTCTACTGTCGAACAGTAGCAACGATAGTGAGACGAGCAAACAGCCTTAAGAGGCTGGGTTCAACCTTAGGCACTCTGTCTTCCGACTCAAACGAATCCGTTCACAATCAAGCAGAAGTGACGAGCCAACACGCTTCAACGATTGGAAGTTCAGCTGGTAAATTGTCATTCGAATGCACTTATACATTTTGTCCGTTGAGAGATTACACCCAGTGAAAAGCTGCCGAAAAAAACCCTTAAGATTTTTGTATTGGCAAATCGTAATTATATGTTTATACCGAAATTTGGTTTATTGGAAATGGAACATCTGAAAAACGAACCCTAATTTTTTTGTGGAAGAATATATCATTTCAACAGAGTTACAGTAATAAAAAACAAATAAACATGTTCCGTTAGTATAATAATTTAGCACCGATTTCGAAATATCGAATTAAAACATCGTTGCCTCAGTTTCAAAGATATTTTGCTCAGTGACTTTGAAAACTTGGTTTCGAGAAAAACGCGTTAACTCCGCTAAAATGATATATTCTTTGAGGAAAAAATTACCGGGTGTTCTTCAGATGATACTTTTTAAAATACCGAAATTCTGTATGGATACTTAATCATGATTATCCGTTTAAAAAATTATAAACATCAGTTTCTCTACCGCTTGACTAAGTGTAATCACTTAACGTAGTACTTTTCCATTAACTAGTCAAATCAGTTCTAAATTTTTAATTGAGTACTTACACACTTTGGTCGTTCTGTTGACCATTCTGAAGAGTGGCTTGTTCATTAGGATTACCTCTTAATATACAAATCCATCCATAGATACGGTTTGACATAAAAATACTCAAATCCATACAAATATCGGATGTCATCCAGTTTTATATTACAGAAAAATCATAATTTCAATAAGACCTTGAGAAACGATAGCTCATTTTGATTATTAAAAGATGCCTCATTGATTGACCGGAGACATTTTTTCAGTACTCTTTGTGAGAAAATTGCACCCATTTTTTAAAATACTCCAACCTATCATTAGATTTACACATACTTGTCACTCGAATAACTAATACTTATAAAGAATTTGTCAGGTCAATCAATGAAGTATCATTTAACAAAAAAAAAAATTAACTGCTAGTCCTAAACATGGTTATGTCTAGCAATATGGTTTTACCTATTATGGTTTTTTTCTAATATAAAACTGGATGACAACAACGTGATCCAACATTTGTATGTATCAGGCTATTTTCATTTAAATCCGTGAATTCATATGTCTAATGCTGATCAGATGATTCTTCAGAAAAGTCGGCAAAACTCCGAAAATGTGTAGAAACGCGATTAAAAATGTAGCACTAATTTGACAAGCTAACGCGAAAGGAGTGACTTAATTTTTGTTTCTTGGCTCTAATAAACTCTGTCACGTGGTACCAGGCGGTACCGGTTCCCGGAGCATGACAGCTCTGAACAATGCGGTCCGACACGCCACAGACGGTTTCATCGGGATCCTCGACATGTTCGGTTTCGAGGATCCGAAGCCTAGCCAACTGGAGCATCTCTGTATAAATCTGTGCGCTGAGACGATGCAGCACTTTTACAACACTCACATATTCAAGAGTTCGATCGAGAGCTGCCGAGACGAGGGTATTCGGTGCGATGTTGAGGTTGACTACGTCGACAACGTGCCCTGCATAGACCTCGTGTCTTCGTTGGTAAGACTTGGCTAAAAAACCGTATATATACACACTTACTACTGTATATCACTGGTTTCTCTACTTTGTTGAAAAACGAGGAGAAACGCAAAGAAAAAGCGACCACCGATTTCCGTTCGATTTCCCATCGATCGATAATCCATCTTGAAGAGCTTTTCTCAAATAGCAGAGTCATTTTCCTCCCTTCGCATTTTATTATTCAACGAACCGCAGGAGCTTTTTCATGTCATCCGCATATTAAATCAGGGAATCACTTTCACAGGACGCAGCGGGCAATTTTTATAAATACCTTGAACTCATTTAATAGGGAGCACTAGTCTCTCCTTTACATTTTGCAGTACCATTTGATCAATCGCAGCGGCGCTTTTTCACGTTTTTTTTTTTCTTTTTTTTGGTTCCCCTCAGCGCACGGGATTACTGAGTATGCTGGACGTTGAATGCTCGATTCGCGGTACCGTCGAGAGTTACGTAGCCAAGGTCAAAGTGCAACACAAGCAGAACTCACGACTCTTCGAGCCACGGATCGTCGACTGCAGGTCCTTTGGGATTCAGCACTTTGCCGGAAGGGTCACGTACGATGCCTCAGACTTCTTGGGTAAGATACGAAAGATATAACCCTGCGGTTACTGAGCTACTTCCATCACCGACTCTCCGCTTATATGACGTTGTTTCTTATCACCAAAATGGCCTGTATACTTGTATGACAATGGCTCACGCTCTTATTACGTCTATATGTGCACTTTCAGACACCAACAAGGACGTAGTGCCCGACGATCTCGTCGCCGTGTTTTACAAGCACACTTGCAACTTTGGCTTTGCAACTCATCTCTTCGGGAGCGAGCTTAAAGCTCTCTACGCCAGTGATACTGTGCCCAGGGGTGTCAGCTTCAGAATATCGCCGACTTCGCACACCGACCTGTGAGTTTGCTTATCAAATTTATTCTCTGATTCATGTGCATCGAGTTATCTGTATCTTGAACATTTTTAGCGATTTCTTTAGTGTTATACTGGCAATTTTTAGGATTTTTATCATTGGAAGAATGTTTTTTCTTCGTATTAACAATATTTCGGAATTTGATTTGCCGGAAAATAAATTTTGCGAAATTTGTTCTTGGAGTTTTTGCGTACAAAAGCGTTTCTGGTTAATTTGAAGAAAATTGTGGATGCTAGTCGACTTTTGGCCGGGTTTTTGGATTGAATTTAAAAAATTAGTTCTCGACGAGGGATCAATCGCCAACCGAATGAAGTCGATACCAGATTTCAAGATTGCAAGATTTTAAGAGATTTAATGTTTTTCTTTGCAATCTTAGAAGATACCGGGGCTTTTTGTAAAGATTTCACACAATTTTATTGAGATTGAGATTTGGATAATTTCTTGGAAATGTTGTTCTTACATTACATTTTTTAAATTGATGTCGAGGTTTCTTGCATTGTCTGAAATTTTACATGAGATTTCAGACAATGCATACGAGTTTAAAGATTTCTGAAATTTCTGGACAACCATTTTCCGAGATTTCAACAATTTTTTAAGATTTCAACAATTTTCCAAGATTTCAACAATTTTCCAAGATTTCGACAATTTTTCAAGATTTCACCAATTTTCCAAGATTTCAACAATTTTTCAAGATTTCAACAATTTGCCAAGATTTCAATCAATTTCCGAAATTCCAACCAACCTCCAAGATTTCTAAATTTTCTTGAATCTTTAGGAACATTTACACCAGATTCCAAGAGCGGCTTAACCCTCGTTTTTGAACCATAGCGTAAATCGCCAAAATGCAAAAAAAAAAAAAAATTACACGAAAGCGAATATAAAATTTTTAATTTCGTCACACTTTATTTGTCAATTTCGTTAACTCACAATTTATTACAATAACTAAGTTCTCGCAAAGATTCTTTATTCGTATTCGCGAATGTGCTGAATCTTTTTTATTTAGATTGAACGGCGACGAGCCGATCTCCACGTTAACTCAAGACTTCCACACGCGACTGGACAATCTTCTGAGGACTCTGGTGCACGCGAGGCCCCACTTTGTCAGGTGCATAAGGAGCAACGCCACGGAAAGTCCGATGCACCTTGACAGAGGTGTAGCGATGCGACAGATAAGGTCACTGCAGGTACTCGAGACAGTGAATCTCATGGCCGGTGGTTATCCGCATAGAATGCGATTCAAAGCGTTCAACTCGCGGTACAGACTGATAGCGCCGTTCAAACAGCTGCGAAGGGCCGAAGAACAAGCGGTCGAGGACACGAAACTCATTCTCCAAAACGCTCAGCAGACAAAGAGCAAATTTGGCGCTAGCACGAGTTGGGCACTCGGTAAAAGGCACATTTTCTTGAGCGAAGGGATTCGCCAACAATTGGAGAACCTAAGGTCCGAAACTCGAAGGAAGGCAGCTACGGTTATTCAGGTAATCGAATTCTAACAGAACAAATTTTTATATCGTTCTGTTTTTCATCAGTGAAAAGGACAAACATTTTTATTAAAATGATTTTCATGCGATTGTAGATTATTCGTAGCTTCATTCAATTTTTCCTTCTTGTTTAAAGAATTTGAGAAAATATACTAGAAAATTCAATTACAATCTTAATAATCCTTGGATTGTAAATATTCAAAATGTACCACAATAATTTGGTTTAATTTGGCGGATAAAAAACATCAATATTTTTTTCTCTTTTTTTTTCTTCAGTCTACATGGAGAGGCTGGAGAGTGCGAAGACGATGGCCCATTCGGCGAATCGCCATGAACGTTGGCCCAGGTTTAGGTCCTAAGCAGAGTCAGCAACCGGTTAACTCGACGAGTCATCAAAGAAACGCGACGAGCGGCACGGGAACCGGAACAGGAACCCGGCCGAGGCCGCAACCTATAGCAGGTACTCCGCCTCCTGACCCTTCGGAGAAGTGTGCGGATCAGAAGATGATACAACAGACATGCACGCTTTTTGGGCTCGATCTTGTGAGTAACGACCCAAAATACGATAACTATTACGAATAAACGCCATTTATTTGCAGAATAATAACGCTTTGATGATTTTGCCAATAGGAAAGACCTCCGCCTGTTCCGCCGAGCAGATCCTACACGGTTACCGGAAATACGAAGCTCGGATATCCGCAGACCAGGGTCATGAAGATGCCTTTTCCAGGTAAATTGATTTTCTTAACAAAAATTCATTTAGCGGATCGATAAAGTGAGAATCCATGTAAAGAAGGATTATATTATTATTCGATTATAAAACGGCAGTCCTAAGTTCACAAATTCACGCTAATTTATTTATTTTCCGAACAAATAATTCTTATTCCCTACAATACAAAACTGATAATGTACGATAATGCGAATGAATAATGTATTTTTTAGAAGAAGGCGAGGGTGAAGTAGTCCTGCTGAAAGGGGAGACGGTGCTGGTCGTAGGAGCGTCACCGAGACGCGGCCACTTGCTCGTTGAGCACAACAACGCGACTCTCCACGTGCCTTATCAGTTCATGGAGCTGAAGCCATGTAACATAAACGTCTGAAGATTATTTATTGATCGTGATCGTGCGAAAGCTACTGCCGATTCCATTGCCATAAAGTATAGAAGAGCCTAAAGAAGAAAAAGAAAAAAAAAGATGAACAGTATCCAGAGAAGTACCACGCAAATCTCCGAAGTCTTCCAATAAAATAAGTCACACAACATGATAAACACTCGTGCTCCGTAAAGACAATCGCGAGTGTCAAGAACCAGTGCAATTCAGCGATCCACAAATGATAACTGAATTCGTTAATTGACTCGTGTACCGGTACCTATTCGTACGTAAGATTATAGACATTAATCGCAAAGACTTCCGAGTATATAACACATATTATATTTAAAGAAATGAAAATCGCAGAGAGAAATCAGAGACAAACGTATATTTTATATTTTTTAACGCAAGCGGAAACTAAAAACGCGAAATTATGAATAATATTATGGATTACTTTTAGTATTACTGTAATAATTAGCGCACGTACACGCAAAGTTGTACTCAAAGTCTTACCTTAAAGGTATTCCCAATTGAACAGTATTCGCTCGTCTAACAATCGATCCTTGAATTCTCATAGTGCCAACCCTTTTTCACATATAAATACTATAGCAGTAGACAAAAAAAATGAAACTTGAACCAATACTTAATTTCTGCAATAATATAGTTATGTCGTGTACAAATTAAGTGTAACTCATGCAGCTTCTTCCACATTTTCGGCCAGAAAACAACAACGAAGATTCCTCCACTCACATCTCATAAAAATGTGAGGATTGTTGTCCGAGAAAAGCGAGTTGCAAAAATAAATTAAAATTTTATTCCAGATTAAAGTACTGCTCTTAATCGAATATATGTTCGCAGTGTCTGAAAATTTTGAATTTTCCGATCCTCGTGAAAGATCTTTGAATCAAGCTAAACGAAATTTTTGAAAAATTGTATTTTCCAAATTTCACAATTAAGTAAAAAAAAAAAGCAAATACCAAAATCGGGCAATAACGCAGTGGATAAATCAAGTATATTTTTCGCTGCTTCTTTTGCGTGAAAAACAATTACGCTCGACAACGAAGATTTGCCTTTACAGTGAGAACTATGCACTGCAGGATAGAGGGGCGTTTGCAATGTGTCGGTGCTCTATCGCGAGTTGCGAATCAACGGGGGATGCTAAGGAGGGAGGAGAAGGAGAAGGAGAAGAAGAGCAAAGCGTGTAAAGGTGGCAATGCTTCGGGGCAACGTTGGTGTGCAAACGCAGCAGAGACACAGACAAGTATAAGAGGGCGAACGTCAGCATATGCGTTTGTTGAAATGGTGAGCGAGCTCGAAATGCCTCGTAGCTCCCTCGCGAGGGAAGGAAGTTCGGTTCAGCGGCCCCTTTTGACGCTCTGCTCGGTTCGTCGTCAGCAGCCTAGCCTCCAGAGCGTTTCCTCTTCTCTCTCTCCTTCTTTGCGCAGTGAGGAGAGGGACTGGTGGCTCAGAGTCTGAGTGCGAAGAGAAGAGGAGGCAGCGGAAGGAAGGGAAGCCTGTGGATTGAGTGGAGGAACTCTGCAATGCCTTGGAGGAACGGCAATGCATCGTGGAGCAAAGAGAGAAGGAGAGAGAGAGCGAGAGCGAGAGGAAAGCTAGAGAGACACGTCAAAGGGGTAAGAAGTCGCGACGCGACGCGTGTCTCTTGCCTGGCCACGTGTACCGTAAAACGGAAGTGATGAAATTACGAGCGAGTGCACCAAGTTATAAGCCACCTCTCGTGTCTCTTCCTCTTTCGCTCTAACGTATATACCATTTTCTTCAGCCTCTTTGTAAGCTCCCTTACGTGCTACCTAACTCTGCCTACCTTCTTCTCTCCACTACTCACCGGCGATACACCTGCCTGAGACTGACTTCCTTTCAAAACCTCTCTCTCTCTCTCTCTCTCCCTACAGCCTCTTAGGCTTGCGCCCAGAGTCTTTGGGCTCAACGTTTCCCTCAACGAGAGCGAGAGAAAAGCACGAGACAACTCTCAGTGGAATACCAAGCTTCAGCCTTCCACTCGTTTCCAACTCCTTCCAAGAAGAATCAGCCACCTTAGCACGGTCCCTCACAATCTTTACTCTACATTTTCTCAAGTGTTGAATTTGTGGGACTCCAAAATGTACAAAACAAGGATGCAAAGCAGAATCTTGCACATTGCTTACTCATTATTTGGTGCTTTTTACAAAGATTTCTCTATGAGGATGTATGTTAATCGATGTTGGCTTTAATGTTACAAAAAATTTAGGTGAATTTACTACAAAGTCTAGGAAGCTCGTTTACAGAAACGGGTATAGAGAATTTCCCACACGAGTATCATGTAAAATTGATGTACCGTTATTCTAAATTCGTTACGGTAATAGTATTTATTATGCACAGTCTGCTAAATGCGTTACAAAAGACGTGCTAATTAATGCACAGTCTGCTAAATTCGTTACAAAAGGAGTATTAATTAATGCACAGTATACTAAATACGAACTACGAGTCGTGTATTTATTATGAGTTAACTTCAATTTTACAACACTCTTCTCCTCTGTCAAATGTATTTAAGGTAAAACTGCTACACATGTGGAGGACGCATTTTTACGGAAACGGCGAGCAACATCAAGTACAAATGCTCTTTTCAGAATCATTTTGCATAATAGACTAATTTTCACGGAAGTTCAAGCGACCACGCCCTTTCTATATATACGTACGGAATTTTTTCTAGATTACTTTTTTAGACTTTTAAACCATTCCGAGTGCCTTGACACTACAAACTCGAAACAAATTTTTCATAAATACAAAGCTTCTTCCATGAGGACTCAAAACTATCCAAGTTGCTAAAAAATTCCGCCTTTACAAACTCATAATTTTGATAAAAAGTATCAAAGGCGATTTCTAAAAATTTCTAAAAATTCTAAAAATGTTGCATTCCTTCATTGCCTTTAGGGTTCCGTGAAATTACCTTCCACTTTGCAGTCTTGTCGTCAATAACAAATTTTAAAACCTTTTAATCGCCAAAAAATAATAATCAAAGTTTATAATTCCCATATATGTGGTACAATTGATCATTGTTTCGCTTACGAGAAAAAAAATTCGTGCTCGTAACATTATTAAAAAAAAATTGATCCAATAACGTCCGTTTTTTTACCTTGAAGAATTACGAACACTTTCAGTATTATATCAATTCAATTTCAACTTCAGTACTATTATGGAGAAGATGATTGTAATAGATCCTGGATCTTTTTGGCAGAGCGGTGCTTGGTGAACATTTAAAAAAAAATTTCGACCACTCCAACATAGATTCCGGGCAAAATGGAGCGTGTAGCAGGAGTGGAAGCTTGCACGGTCTCTCTTCGCTTCATACTTTTACGGCTGTTGCAGGCTGCGGACCATAAAAGTCCCTGCAAAGCAACGTCCTGGCCCGCCTATATCGTAACTACCGCGATACTTTATACTACAACTCACAGCACGCGCTCGTCGTTAACTTGGACTACACGCGCATTGCTCATCCTCTTGCTACCAAACCGATTCGGAATCCGCTTGCAGTCACGTACAGCTATAATCGTGGAATCGTTGGTTTCGACCTCAACGTATATAGATCTCCGATTCCTTATGGTGCTTAGCATTCACGATTACTTCGTTTGCGCGAAATTTTCAAAAGCCACATGGAAACCCTCAAAATGTTCCCACGTTTTAGAGATTAGAGCTATTTTAATGAAAATATATTTAAAAAATCAATTCGTTGTAAGCAAACTGATTAAAACCATTTTAAGTTCGATTGGATAACATAAAAAAATTCTTCCCAGTTGAAATGATAGATATTACGAATACTTTTCGGTTGGAAGACACATATGAGGCATTCCATATGAATCCGATTTTTATTTTCATATTATGTTTGGTTTTGTGATATCTCATAACTCCAAAAATACGAAAATTCTCGTTTTTTTTACGTACTCTACGCACTCTGTATATTTAGTTTCCAAATTTTTTGTATGGCTTCAAATTTCATTATAATTTTTTTTTTACGCTCTAATCTAAAAAAAATTGTGCTCTTTATCGCAAATTATTCACACTTATGAATAACAATATATTATATTGGCAAGTGAATTCTATTGACTATGCATGCTAATTTCTCGTCCGGTAGAACGAGACAACGAGGAGGCAAATATATGATTACAAAAAAAAAAAAAAAAAATAGGAAATACGATTCGAGCGGACATCAGTAGTTTGGGCTTAATCGAGACGGAGTGACACGTCGTTTGCGGTCGTTGTATTCCCATTGGAATTTAAACCGCAATAGAGCACAGAGTTTTTTTTCTCTCCGGCATTACGACAGATATTAATATTCATTTTTCTCACCACCACCAGCAGCAATGCAACTGGTTTTTTTGCACCTTGTATATTTCACTCGTAGATTCCTTTCACAGTTTTCTTCTTTTACTTCGGTTTGGCGTGACTTCATTTCACCATCTTCTCCTCTGAAGCTCCGCTCTGTTTTCCTGTTTTTTTTTTCGTTGCTTTTTTGTGAAAATATTTTTTGCTTCCCGCGTCTGTATCCTCCATTCCACCCTCTTTATTTTTTTCCTCTCTATCTCCGACGGTCTTGAAATTCCCACTGGGAAAAAATTCCCCGCGCTGAACGACGGAAGAAAATGGCAAAGCTTCGTGGGCGTTGGAGGAAATCTGGGATGGTTCTGCCTTCTGCTTCTGCTGCTGCTTCTGCTGCTGCTGCTGTACACGAAGGCCTCTCCTTTGCAGGGGAAAAGGGGATGAACGCGCCGAGCTTTAATGCAATTGAAAACACAGCTTATCCCGCGAGAGGAAAACGCGGGAGAAGCGCACGCATAGCTCTGCATATACGTGCTGATGGAAGTCTCCTCCTCGCACGTGCGAGTGTGCAGAGGACTACTAGTAGTAGATATGTTCATTCGCTGCTTCGTAGGAAAGGGGCACGTTGTTTGCCTACCACAGTCCCTGTCCGCTCCACTTCATCCCTGCGCCCTCTTCCCCTTTCCCGTCCCTTTTTCTCCTTTGCAACGATTCCGGCTGTAAAATTCCCTCGAGTACCAGACTCGATCGAATCCAAATCCAAAAGCTCGCTCTCTTCTCAGCCCTCAACCGTAGAATACCTATGAACGAAAATAATACGAAATCGGATAAGAATGCGAGTATATAGAGAAGGGACTGTAGATTCGAGGATATTTTTAGACGCAGCCAAATCCTCTTGAAATCCTCACTTCTTTCCCTTTGAGTATTTCGCTATGGTACTTATGTATGCAATAATATTGTACCTGGGAAATAACTGCACCCAAAAGGAATAGTGATAACATTCCGACGATGCGATTACTTCTTTATAGCTTCGATTCTGTGGGCTCAAAAAACTTATAAAGCAATTCAAAAAATTGTATATTTGGATGATGTTTTTTCATTTATTGTCTCACCCAATAAATAGATAATCTCGGTGAGGAAGCAATTCTCGCGATAAGCTTGTGAAAAATTGTTTAGAGGGCGCTCGAAAATTTTTGAAACTCTATAAAATCCAAACCGCTTTACCAATTTCGATCAAATTTAATACCGAACAAAATTAACAGTACCTGCATTTAAGAAGAATCATTTAGGGAAATATCATCAATTTTACGAAAGCTGGCTGGCGCACGTATTTTTTAGAAAATTAAAAAAAACCATAAAATAAACATTTCAGCAAATATTTTGTAAAAAACTGCAACAATCAAAGACGACATGCAGTTCCACTTGTGTGCCAAATTTTAGATCAATCTCACTCACACTCGCACACACCTATCTCGACGTTTTGAACTCTCTGACTGTCCTGAAATAAAAATCTCGAAAATTATTTTTTTCATGAACATAGAGCTTCTTCTATGAAGAAGAAAAAAACGCGCAAGTTACCAGCCTACTACCTTAAAGGTAAACGAAACTCTGGCTATAATATTCTCTAAATAATTTGATAAAAAAAAATTTCGTTACTGATTGAGGTCGGATATAGTCGGCATGTATGAAGGACCTTCGATAGTGGGAGAATGGGTGGCAAGTAGAGCGGAAGAAAGATACTATCGAGGTCGTTGTGATTTACGTGCATGGCTCGTAACAGTCAGACATGGTACGAAGAGGTCCTGGAAAAAGATCTGAGTTTTCTCGCAGTTTGGTTCGTAGGTAGAGAAGATGGATCAGCAAAGTTTCGAAACGCCCGAGCATACTTACAATACGGAGAAAAGGGACACAGCAGACTAAAGTATCTCTCTTCGTCCTCTCTTCGTTGGAAGGAAGCAAACGCAGATCCGGGGGTTTGGTGAGGCCAATCATGCGACGACGATATCGAGCTGCCGATAAAAATGACAAAGTCCCAAAGTTTCGCGGATTCTTCCAAGCCCTCCGGCTCTGAATCTTCCTCTCTTTCTCCCTCTCTCTCTCTCTCTTTCTTAGCCTCTGTGCCTTTCCTACACCTTTATCCCAAAATCCACTTCTTTCTTCGTACCATCGCTTTCCTTCTCCACTTCTTCCGCTATCCGCGATTGCGTCGTTTCTCCATTTTGCCTACCACCACAAACTTTTATTCCCATACCTTCTCCTTACTTTTCTGTATTCATAAAAGAGAATCCAACGAAGAATCGAGATTGCGTGCTTCTCGATACGTACGGGAGACGAAGCCCGAGATACGAACGTGGAATACTGCGAGTTGTGCGATGCGTAGCTTTATATACGGGCCATTTCATGCTAAATCGTCAGCTTCCTTTTTTTTTTCTAATTTTTATCATAAGGATTCAAAATGCAAAGTCGGATTTTTTCAAATATAAAAATTATTAATGTCACAAAATCGAAAATCAATATTCAATTAATACACTGTTGGCTATATACTAGACTGGAAAATAGTAGTAATCTTTAAATGAATTTTCTTGAATATTTCACGTGATCAGCATTGTAAAAAAAAACTTCTTTAATATTAATATAGTTGTATTCGAAGAAGTATAATATGCATAAATATATATTGTTTGAATTGTGCATTAAATTCCGACTCAAGCACTAAAATTCCTAAAATCCATGTCGATTTTTATGCGCTGATCTAGTAATTATGGATTCAATAATCGTGTCGTAATTTTTTATCACCGGATTAAAATCCGTTAATCTGTATTAAATTGACTATGGAAACATATCAATTTCGATTTCCTATACCAAGTTGTAAAAAAATCCTGTTTGTTTGTATTGAAAAAACGTGAACATTTTTTACAGTGAGGTTGAATTTGTGATTCTAATTTTCAGTAATTATGACTGAAGCTATTACCGAAATTTTTTTAAAATTGCATGAGGTTTCTTTTTTTCATCATATAACGAATTTATGCTTTTTTTTTTAACTCATGGCTCGAGATCCAGTTGATTTGGTTCAGAATCTCCTGTAGACGTATACGATGGTAACATAAAGAAGAAAAAAATGGAGAATCTATGTATCTCACGGGAGTGCGTTTGCAGCAGCCCGTTACCTCTGGTTACCTCTGCCAAGCGGCCCATCTCTGTTTTCTTTTTCCGAAGCTCCGAGAATCCGAGACGAGACAAAATAAAAGCTCGGAAGTATTAATAATACATATAGAGTTGTATACGTACCTTGTGTTATACGTAACGTCGTTGTTATTCTTCGTAAAGTTTACGACAGCGTGTAAAAGCCTCTAATGTCTTTCACGACGTGCCTTGGAAATCGGTAAGATAGGATGTATACATTACGTACAGGATATGAGATATGACAAAAAAAAGTGATACAATACTTATGTTCAACCAGTCGATGCTCTAACCGTTCTGTTTATTTGGTAACGCATACATACATTAACCATCGTAATCTGTTTTTATTTTGTTGCTTTTTTTTTATAAATAAAAAATCGAGAGGATAATTAGGTTTCAAGGGATTATGCAGATTTTTTTTTCGCAGATTCTTTCCTTGTCTTTTTTTTTACTTTTTTTTTCGTTTGTTAAATACGAGGCTAAAATCATTAGAAAAATACATAATTTACGAGCTGATTAACTCTTCGAAAACCAAACAATGTTACTCGAGAGATTTTTTTAAATTATTTGCGAACGTATCGTCGCTTTTGTGTGTACACATGTGTGAGAATCTCTCGTCCGGCGGCGATTCGGCTGATCTCGTTCCAATATCTCATTCGCTGAATGATCGATGCACTTGCTTTGTTTATTTGCGTTTTTTTTTTTTCGTTCGATCCTCCCCCTTTCACACGTTTTTTTGTTCAATCTCGTCGATTGCCGGAAAAAATAGCACGTCGTGCCAAACCCTATCTCGCACTCCCTCCGGAATTTTTATTTACAGAACAATAAAGGGTACGAGAATTTGATTCTTTTTGCCTCCCAACCTTTGTGGGATTCTTTTCGAAAATAAAAAATCGGTGGCATCGAGCCAACGGCTGAGGGATGAGGGAGAATCGCACGCTTTGCGACTTTTCATCGACCGATTCACGCGCCAAGACTCGAGACTCCTGTGGAAGATAATAAACGAGACACAAACGAGAGATAGATATTGTTTATAACGTGGCTTCGTTGATATGTCTACTTAATCGCAAAACGTTATTATTGTACGGCTCCGGGCAGCGAGCCTCATCGATCCCTGTCACTTTTTAAATCCTCTATTTTTCCTCATACGCATTCATCAAGGCAACTGAATAACGGCGATGTTTTCCAAAACTATTATTTTCATCAAACTGAAAAATATAATAAAAGTCTGTCAACTGAGAAGAAAATAGACAATTTTTTCATGTTTTGCTGTTTTCAACTTTGCGCACGATTCACAACAAACCGCTCGAAGCATTTCACGTTGGAACGTCACAATTTTTTTCGTCGGAGTAAAAATGTAATTTCTCAAAATTGAAACTCAATTTTTTTTCCTCTACCGAGAAAAAGGTTTAGTTACATTAACTTTGACGTTGCAATCGTACGAAAACATTGCGATCACTTAGTTACCTTGATTTTCTCAGTTTTTTTTCAAATAATTGAATCGATGAGACCGGTTCGCTACTGCCCTCCATTTTTCTCTCCCTTAACGTCACTTCTCACTGTCTCCGATTCTCTCTAAAATCATTCATTTTTAAACACACTCGCATTCATAGCACTTTTCTCGAAATTTATACACTGAATTTCACTCTTACGGATATTTCATTACAATTGTATTACTCATAATTGTGTGAGTTCAGATGGATGGGGCTGTTTGGGCGAATAATTGAGAAAACGCGAATGTCTTTTTGGCTCGTCTTCTGATTTTGACGAGAAAAAAAATCCCCGGCGGGTATTATCGCGATGATTGGTTAAAGAGGTGGCGCGGGTTCCCCGCATCAATCGTACCGCGAGAACGAGCGACGACGACAACGAGCAAAGACGAAGAGAGCCACTAACGTTGGGCGATCATCCTGAATAAACTCGAGTTCGGCAACTATCTTGGGGCTTCTCGTTCTTAAGAAATTTATGTGAAACGTCGTCGACGCTTCTCGATCTTATTCTTCGGCTTCTCGGTTCGTGCTTCTCGCTTCCTTTTCTCCCCCCTCGAGAGGCTTTTGTCAGCTCGGCACGTTCTCGAGGTACAATTTACATTATATCAGCAGTCACGTTGTTCTGCTTTCATCCACTCTTTCACTATGTATATATATATATATATATATGTATATATCTTTTGCTCACATTTATCCTCTCTTTCTCGTACTCTAAGTTTTAAGACACGCTGCTACCATTTTGGCATGTGCTCGCGTTTGCGAAGGTTAGAGCTTCACACTAGTCATATCCGTGATAAGATTTTTTAATTTGAAGCATTTCCATCATTTTTGATGGTTTGATTAACCGTTCCGAGGATATATTTATACAGAAGATTTTTTATTTTTCATATGACGACTATGAATGTATTTGAATCTTGAAAAGGGATCCTGTTACCCTTCGGAAAAGTTAAGTAAGCCATCAGGAAATCGTAGAGAAAGTTCTAAACAATTTAGCCCCGTTTTGACTAGTGGCAAGCGCTTTAATCCCCTTAAAACGCGCGTCTTCTCTCTCTCGCTCTTTCGCTCTGTTCTATCTATCTTTGACTTTTGACTCTCACTCATTTCGCACATTCTGCACGCTCGACGTCCTTAAAATTAATTGCGTAAGGATACGAACCGTATAAAACAACTAGAGCGCTTCCTCGCCGTGGCCTGGGACTCTAACTCAATCTTCCCTAAATGCCTCTTCAACTCTCGTATTCATGACACACACTTTCGCGCTCTCTCGTTACATTCTCATTGTTGTTTGACAAAGCTGACGCGCTCGACGCTCACAGATTCGCTGTAAATTCGCGAGTCGCGCTAATTTCACTGCGATGAGTGTTTCTTGTTAAGGGAGTTGCTTCGCTGCTTTGCAACGTACTGAAGTACTTACCCCGGAATGCCAACGCACTTAGGGCGCAGTTTTATTAGAAATGTGCATCAATTCTGGAACATTTGATTAATTTCTGCCTGGAATTAATTTGATTAGTTTTGTGTTCGTAATGTTGATGAATGTTTCACCATATTGACAATAGAATGCATAAATATTCGATATAGACAATAAAAACCCTGCCTGGATTATTTATTTGAGAGATAATGATAATAATTCATTTTTTTCGGAATTTTATTTATCAAAGTTCAACAAGGAAAATAGTTTTTGGCAGTTGAAGAGTGAATAAACCGTTCATATATTGTCAATAAAACATTTACAACGTAAGTTATTGTACATTTTCAAACAATACGACGGTAGAATCCTATATTCCAGTAGAATAGATGAAATGCTTCAGAATTCATCACAAATTTGACGAGGAATGTCTCACAAACATATAGGGCATTTCACGCCGCTTCGATCAGGATTTGACCTCGGCTTCCGGTTTGGCTCGTAATTTTTTGTAGGCTTAGTTGGACCTTCAATTGCACTATTTCTTTTTCCTATCGCAATTTAAAAAAAATATTATCAAGGTAACATATCGAACGCCATAATTAAAAAATCTGAAAAAATTCTGAAAAATACTCTGTCGATTATGAAAATTTTCTAGCTTATAGCCAATGTGGGCAACATTCTTCTTTTTATAGTTTTTGAGCTTTTCTCATAAAAAAAAAATTTTTAAATGAAAAATCTCAAGAACTATGAGAAGTAAAATATTGCCCACTTTGGCTACAAACTGGAAAGTTTAGATATTGAACGAAGTATTTATCAGATTTCATCATGGCACTTTAAAAATATAATTAAAAAAAATTGTCATAAAAAAAACAAATATGGTGGACATTTTAGGGTCCATCTAAGCCTACAAAAAATTACGAGCCAAATCGGAGAGGTCAAGGTCAAATATTCTGGTCGAAACGGCGTAGATTTCCCCATATGCAAGCAGATGACCAGTTCCAAGCAAATTGGACAAGTTCTTAAGTTTATTAGAAATTTCTCCGTTCGTATTATGCGCCGCTCTCGTTTTTCATTAAATAGCCAGAGTGTTTGTGGAAGGTAAGAAGGAGAGTGTGGGGTTCTTGTTGATGTCCAACTGTGAAAACTGCTCGATAACTCATGCTCCGTCGGTGATTCTGCTGTGCTCAAGTTGCCTCTGAGTGCTCGCGTGCGGAAGATAGCGAGTGGGCTCGTCTCCACCTCCATCTCTCTTTCCATCTACTCGTTACCCTTTCTCCTCTCACGTACTCGCGAACGCCCGCTTTTTTCTCTCATCTCTATGGGAAAACTTCCAAAGGGTATGAAGAGCCACCCCTCTGAATTTTCTCTCAGTCCTCGCAAGCGAACGATAGTGTTGCTCCGGTCGATGGCTACAAAACGAGAGAGAATCGTCGTAGACGACGAGAAGACGTAAAAGATGGTCGAAAAGGAGTGAGAGAGAAAGAGAGGCAGAGCGAGGGAGCAATAGATCGAAGAGAGAGTTAGCCCGCCATCGGGTTTGTACACCCGACGTCTCCGCATGGAAAACTTTCTTCAGGGCAGAAGCAGAGCAGAAGCACAGCAGAAGCAGCAACGGTGATTTTCTTCGAGGCTGCAGAAAGAGAGTGCGAGGGAAACGGGGGGGGAGCAGAGCTTCCTAGCCTCGCATCAGGGGCGAGGAAAAACGTTAGACGGGAAAAGTTCTAACGGAATTATCCGGGCGTAGAATGGAGCTTTGATAACCCCGGCTGGCGATCGATCCACCTGAGAGATGCGCTCTGCCGTCTTCTTCTCTTTTCCTCTATCCCTCATTCTCAGTCTCATTCCAGACTCGTCCTTCTTCCAACGAGTTGGCGGACAGCGCCGTAAATATCGCTGTGATTTACAAAATCTCATTTTTTTTAATCACTTTTTATGCTGTGTTTAGATCTACAATGAGCGAGATAAGTGTGGAAAACTTGCAAAATGATGTTTTAATTCTTTTTTTCTCCTTATAAAACATTTTTTTTTCTTGAACGGTTGTGAATTCCTCGCAAATAAAGTTCTATAACTGTTTTTCAGTCGCAAATTTACAAAAAAATCAAGTTAGTATCCGTGTCCTGGATTTTTACCTTTGATAAAAATCCTAAGTTTTTTGAGTGGCTTTAGTTTTGATCGATCCATTAAATGCCGACAAATGTTTTTAGATGCTTCCCAAGTCAAAATTTAGAAATATGGGGAAAATATGCCACTTTTGAAGTTCGTACAAAGACCTAAGAACTTCATCTTATTTTGTACAAACGGATTTCAGGTCAATCGCAAGATTTTCTGTCCACCGTTTTTATCTGTTCACTCCAATTAATGATATTGTCCATTTCTGTAGGTTCAGAGGAGGAGGAACTGCTTACCCCTTCAGAACTAAGACATTCAGGTTTTGAAGAGGGCCTGAAGTTCAACTCGGGTTATTTCCACAATTTTTTAGTGGTAATTAGTTTAAAAAGTTTTTGAATGGCTTCCAAAAATTGCTTAAAAAAAACTAGATTTTGTAAATCACTTCCGGATACGCGCTTTGCTTTACAAGCAAAGAAAGCAATGTTTTCTCCCTTTTTTTGATGACAATTTTTTGGTTCTCAAGAGAGAAATTGCAGTTGTGGGCTCTAGAGTGCAACGGTAAAGAAAGTGCATGGTGTAACGATCGCGATATTTTCCCAGCGAGGAGCGCGCCTTTAACATTAATAAATTAGCCGCTAATTTTATCGATTTTGTCATAGAGTACGCCTCTCTCTCTCTTTCCCTCTTTATGCGCGTTTTCGCTTCTTGTTGAAACTTCGAAATTTCTTCTCAACTTGATTATCTCTATCTCTCTTTCGGTCGATAACTTTGGCGCACCCGGTGTTTTTCAGTATGCCAAATGTCTGCGGGCGCGCGTTCCCATTATGGAAATGCACAATCCTTTATTCATTTACGTTAATAATTCGTTATTAATATTATTTATCGATAATTATGCGTATTTCCTGTCCTTTTTCACTCCTCTTTCTCTCTCTCTCTCAGCTTTTCATCCTCCTCCCTCAAAATTCTCATTATTTACTCAATTAATTTATTCTCCTTTTCGTTAGTCTATTTATCATTAATATATGTATATTATAATCACTTACTTAGGCGCGTTGATTATTAGCGATTCCTGATACTTTTACTAAACACTTCCGCAGGAATAAATCATTCATAATTTTTCGATCTCGTATCGCCTCCTTCGTTTCCATTCGTTTTTTTTTTCTATCTCCCATTTATATTCTTCAAGTTTATTCGTATATAATAACCGTCGCTTTAAAAATTCGAAACTTTCTGCAAGGGAAAAATGTTTCGTGGATGGCTCCGAGTCGATTAATCGTTTCTCATTTCTTTTTTGTTTTTTGTTTTTTTTCTAATACCTCTCCGTTGGTTGTATTTATCTTATACACCAAATGTCACACTCGATAGTCGCTATACTTTCTTAAGTTAAGTCGTTGGCTCGTCGGGTTTATTTACGGCAAAAATTCTTTGAGGAACTCTCGGGCCTCGAGGCTCTCGAAAAAAAATTCGAAAGTACCCTCACTGTCCATTGCACCGAGTGTTAACCTCTCTTCTCTCAGACATTTTTAAAACTTTTTTTTTGCTCTCTCGAAGCCCCACGAAATATCTTCGAGGAACATCGAAGCGTCCTCGCGATGCAGCACGCACGTCATTTCTCACTCTCGTCTTCTTCACTCTGCGTTTTATCTTTTCTGTGTGCATTAGTGTAGAAACACGCTGGTTACGGACCTCGTTGTGTGAGGTGGTAGGTCGGGGACCTCGCACGAGGTCCCCTCGTACCCCTATGCTGTCAGCCCGAGGCGATGTATCTTGGCGGAGAGGAAATTGTGGAGAACGAAGACTATGGGCTTTGGACAACTCTCCAGATCCAATTCCTGCAAAACGATAAAACATTACGACATATTGAGACGTATAATTTTTTGAATTTAGATTTAACGATGTATCTTCCATTATAGTATTTTCACGACAAAGAGCAATGAAAAATATTGAAATCCGATTTTTTGTTGAGTTTGGAAAAAATCGTGGATCAATAGTTTCTGTACATGGGCAGTTTTCCTATGAAGAAAATTGAAGACTGCACAACTGATTTAGAACAGCACTATAACTCTCCGTAAATGCCATAAAAGAAATATAAGAGGGATTCCTCGTCAATTTAGACACGATTTTTTTAAAACCTCTTTGATCAGTCTCATAATTGGACACATTCTAGTAACACTTGAAAGTACTTTCTCCTAATTCTTCCAGATTTTTTAAGCCAGTATTAAGGAAAATTGGGTATTTTTTCCAAATCAATATATCTTGGAAAATCATAGAAAGTCGTAGAAAAAAATTGTGTGAATATAAAAGTTGTACTCTCATGTGAACTTTCCAAAGTAATTTTTTTCATAAATTTTTGCGACTCAATAATATTACTATTTCGCTGAGAAATGTACAGATTATTTTTTAACCAAAATCGGCTACTTTTTTTGGCTGAAAAAATTACACAATCTTTGCGTCTATGTATTGATAACATAAAACAATTGTGAGAGTGGAACCGATCAGATTTCCGGAGTAAAAAATAATTTGGTCAAAGTAAAATAATGTTTGTCAAGAAAAAAAAAAGAAAAATGTTAATAATGCTTCTATTTGAAACGATGTTGGTATATTATACAGTTTTTAAGAATATTATTTGGACATTATTCTTAAAGCTTCGAACAAATTAGTTTTTCACAAAAAAAAAAAACGTTTAACTTGATCGTAAAATATTTCGTGAAAGTGTGCTTTTCCGAAGCTGAAGGGTCACGCAGAGCTCAGCGAGTCGGAGTGTTGGTGTAACATAGGATCGGCCAAACAGTAATTTGATCAGAGAGGATGAGGAAGATGTCGAGTGGAGAAGAGAACACGATGATAAACATTTGCTTTGACGCGAGTGGCACGTCAGCATAGAGCATTTGCTGGGTTCGAGAAAGTGTGAGTCTCCGAAGAAGAGTCCTTGTGTAAGTTTCCGGGTAGCAGGTGTCCAAGCGGAATTTAGCTACAACCCGAGTGGCTACATTTCTGCTCGCGTTGTCGTTGTTTGTAGTGATAACAGAGCGACAGAAGTGGGCAAAATTTACTGAAGTCACTCGAGGCTCCCTTCGAATTATTATTATTACAACGACGGAATACTCACGATCTCGCCATCGTCGCCGCCAAAATCGAGCCAGAGAAGACGAGCACCATCGTCCGCCGACATCTTCAACTTGTCGAAGGATCTTCGCCACAGTGGAGCCGGTGGAGAACCAGGACTCGCACCATTACCTGTAACGACTCCTCGTGTTCCTGCGGCATACAGCATAAATCCTTCCTCGTGATTGACAATCAACTGGCAGGCTCTCCCTTGCCAAAGACATCCTGGAAAAAGATAAATACAACAGTCATTTTCAAGATGCAAAAAGCAAATAACGCCTCCTGATTAAACGAGGTTAAAGAGCTTCACGCTAATCGAAAGAGTGCTAAATTCATAATTAAATTTTGACAAACTGTTCCACAAACGATTTCCACAAATATTAATGGGTCTATGCTAAATTTCGAAAAGGCACATATTCGTACAGCTTTTAATAATTAGCATAGGACAGTCAAGATTTTTGTCAATCCATTGAAATTAATGTTTTTCTATGTAAACGATATTTTAATAGACAGCACCATTAACTATAGTCGATCGATGCATAAAACTTTGTACACCCGATTCACAGAAATTCGCACTGATTTGACTAGTGTAAAGCGTTGCAATCTCCTTAAAGAGAATCCAGTCACTTCATTAAGCCATAAGAAAAAAAATTCTTGAAATTATACATTTCTTTTAATAAGTGTTATATTCAAAGCTAATTAAGTACATGACAAGCATCATAATTCTGAAATTTTTTAAACACTTTCGATTGCAGAATTATAACGCTTGTTATGTACTTAATCAATTTTCGATGTAAGATTCTTTAAAATAAGTGTATCATTTACAGAATTTTTTTTTTCTCATGACTTTTTTCATGTTACTGAATTCCCTTAAGGGAATGGATATATTCTACGGGGAAGCCAAACTGGAAATTGCTTGCGAGTTTTTTGTAGTAATGTGAATACTTTTGAGATCTCCTAAATCTCCAACCCAACCTAAACTAATTTCAATATGCAAAGATCTACAAAAACTTTTCTTGAGTCTGTTTCAGGTTTTCTTATGGGTCTCCCTTGTCCTCAATGAGTTAATCAAAGATTTTTTTCAGCAGTAATAATCATTTTAAAAAAATCCAAATCAATTTCCAGCTAAAAGCTCTCTTTGACATCTTCACAAAAAAAAAAAATGGTACATCTTCTACTCACGAACTGTGTATTCGCGTAAGGAGTGCGCAGCCATGTGACAACCCTGAACGATCGCCCTTGCCCATGCTGCCAAGTCTCTTCTCGTTTCGGCTCTGAGGTGATGGGTGATAACCCCGTCAATGGTGCCAACCCTTACGGCAAAAGTAGCTCCGTGCTGGCTGACGGTACTGCTGCTGCTGCTGGAAGCCTGTTCATTATGTCTCGTTGGCGAGGACACGAGTCTGGAACAAAAGCCGAGGGTCAAATAATAGATTAGAGGCTGAGGCTTTCTTCCTGAATACAGACGTGAATTTACAGGGAATTGGAGTTGGCGATTTCTCGAGCGAGAATCTAAGGAAATAAGTGGAGGGCAGATAAGGGAGCAAATGCAGAGAAAGAAGGAAGTTAAGAGGAAGTAAAGAAAAAGGAAAGGAAGGGAAGATAGGTGTGTGGAGGAGAGTTAAAAGAAAGAGGAGAAAAAGGAAAGGAAGAGAAGAGAAGGGAAGGGAAGGGAAGGGAAGGGAAGGGAAGGGAAGGGAAGGGAAGGGAAGGGAAGGGAAGGGAATAGAAGGGTAAGGAAGGGAAGGGAAGTACACGGAAGGGTCTGTGTGGAGTCAGCAAAGGAAAATCCGTAGGGATATTCGCCCACGTGTGCGTCCACTTATTCTAGGGCCACCCGGTACGTAAACGGCTGCTGGTCGACAGGGGAACTGTGTAGCACCAACGTGGACTAGTACGAGTCAGTCCGCGGAGAGCGATCGGGCTTGAGTGGTCCCTCTGGACTCCGGCCAATAAACTTGTTATTCGTATTCGTATACGTCTATGCTTTTACCGACCCATGGAACTCGCCACGGTATACACACGGGATATGCCCTCCCTCTGTATTGCGCAACCTTTAGACTCACTGCTGCGTTCGCCACACAAGCGCACCCTGTTTACAGAATCCAGAATCGTGGAAGGTTACGAGGCATATCTACGGATATGTCTCTAGTACTAATTTCTCTTCAGTAGCAGCACAACAACACAATAATTCCTAAATGTCATTAACGAACTAATGAAAAAAAATTGGTTAATAAATTCTCCGAAAACTCAACTTTACTTTTTTATGAAAAGGATTCGCTCATTTTTCTAAGTATGTATGAATTTTTTGAAAACTTTTATTGGCTTTGAATTTTTTTTTATATGGAATAATTGTGTGGAAAAATACAAAATTCAAGGCAAATTAAAAGACATGAAAAAATTCATAAGTATTCAGAAAAATAAAGGCATCATTTTCGGAATTAAAAAAATTAAATTAATTGTTGATGACATTTAACACCTTTCGATGCTACTTTTGCAATGCCACTTTTTGCAACTTCATTTTTAATCCTGATATTCAGGGTTTCTATAGAGCAATTCTAATCGAAAGTCTTGGGAGTAAAATTTGAGGATTTTATGATGGGCGAAAAATAGGTAAATATTTGTCTTAATTGAATACTTTGTTTCCTTTTAAAAACTTTTATTGAGTTCTTAATAATTTCTCTCGATCCTTTCATTATTAAAAAAGCAATTTCCTCGTTCCAAAATAATCTAAAATATAGTAAATTACGAAAGTGGTTTTTTCGGTTAGTATTCTACTTCACCCGTCAACTCGATGGAGAAGAAAAAGACTTGGAAGCGGAGTAAAGACGACGAAATCGAGGAGTGCAAAGATACAGTACGATGATTTTTTTTTATGTTGAGATAAAACATGAGAAGGAGAAGTAGCGGAAAGTCTCGGTCGGTAAATAAAGGCGTTAAACCAGAATGGATGTTTGTAGGCGTTCGTAATCTGGGTAAAGGAAGAGAGAAAGAAAGTTTTGTGTCTAGGCGTGGAGAACGAAGAGCGATAGAGAAAAGAGGGCGTTCCGGGGGTGCAGACCCGAATCACTTCCGGTTTGTCTCGCAGTAAAACTTCCTTAAGTCGGCCATTTCGTACTTTCTGCTGTGTCGCTTCTTTTACGTTCTATACGCGGACCAATACGAGCTATTTCGACCGGAAATACCGTCTCGAACTGGCGCTGCTTCTGCTTTCTCACTTCTTATCGGGATCCTCGTTTTTCCAGATCGTCGTATTCTTTTTTAATTTTATTTCTCCATCGAAAGTTCGAAGACTTCCGCTTCGCCGCTCGGTGAAGGAAACTCTCCTTGAGCAAACCGTGAATATATTATTGGCAATCATTCGAGCGAAGCTCGACGAATATTACTTACTTTCCGCTCCAGTTTTAAGAATTATTGGATTTTTCGCTTCACGAAGATCCAGTCGATGTCGTCTAATGAAATAAGTACCGAAATTTCCATAAAACTCCACCGTTTTCGAAAAAATTGTGTTTTAAACTGCTTCAAAAAATTAAAATTTATCATTCGATCAATTACACACGATGCAATCGTTGAAAACGGCTGTGAGCACTTTAAGAACTCAAGAACATTTTCTTAAATAAATATTGACGCTAAATTGTAAGAAACCGGAAATATATAGTATTCTGGATTTTTTTTTTTATTGCACTATGTATTTTTACGCTTTATTTTGGACACTTCCTGTGCAAGGAAATTGAAAATTCATTTTCATTTTGAATATTCAGAACAAACAAAGTCTTTCTGTCAAAGCCGCCGGTGATTGTTGGAAAATAATGATTATTAACGTAACCGCCTTTCTACGTTATATGGACAATTAATTGATGTTATGCATGTCATGTTATTAGCAATCAATCGACATGAATGTAAATGCTGCCGAAGCTTCGAAAATTATTACCATTGCCTTATAATCTTTCCATTACTAATTTCTGCGTGCGTCAGTTTAAAAAAAAACGTATAAAAAAGTGGAATAAGCGAAAAAGCATATCGAGTATCAAACATTCGCTTTTTCGAGTACGACCGATATCGTGTCACTGCCAGGAGCTGTGCAAAGCTATCATAATCCCTGGTATCACTCGAAGCTTTCGAAATCGTTATACCCAGCAATAAAAATTCTCTTTGACCGTATACAGCTGCAGCTTATGAATAATCCTTATGAAAAAGGGTATAATAAACTTATATGAATAAAGGTATAATATGATAAACTTAACTGCAGCGATTCAATATGCAACTTGAACAGCCCTTCTGCTATTCAATTAGCTGTTCTCACTTGTACTTTTACAATCACGCGTTTGATTCTACTAAAACTCGAGTATTTCGCGTAGAAAAAAAAATGAAAAAATTAGCACCTTTAGAGATGTCATAAAATGTTTTTTGCATAAACAAAAATTCAACAAATTCTTGGAACTTGCAAAATTTATTTATTCACAAGATTGTGCACTGCGTTTTTTAATTTTTTTTGCTTTTTTAAAATTGTCATAAATTTTTCAGCTTCATCACTATGCAAAATCGATAATATTGTTATCTTCAGTGAGGTTAATTTTTTTTAAATTGGTTTTAAATTGCAGATACTAAGCTTTCGATCGTTTCCAATTTTTGGGTGCTGCCAAATGGTCTTTTTATCGGCGATATAATTTTTAATGGGTTGGACCATATTCTGGTACATAGTCATCGGAGGTGGAATACAGATGGCGTTGGGTATTTAATAGTTCCAATTATCATTCAATGTTTGATTATCCGTACGTTATCTCTCACAACCGTACTACGGTTTTCCTATTTTCCATCGCGTAGTTCTGGCTTTTCTCTTGAGTCAATCGAAGTACTTTCGTGAGTCTTGAAGACCGAAAAAAAGTTTTGGTAACCTTTGATGAATGAAATTTTATTTAACTAAACGAGGTATATTTAAATCAACTATACCGACATTGTTTCAATAAATCTGCTATGTTTAAGTCTACAATATATAGCAATCACTACCAGCACAATATTGGTTTGATATAACCTACAATTGAACTGATTCAAAAACATTATTCTTCGATTTAATCGTATGCTCTCTCAGGGTTAAGAAGATAACAAGTTCGATTTAACGGCACATTTGGTTTCGTTTAGAAACTAAATCGCTGTTTCAACCAATCGATAGAGCCAAGCGGAATAGGGAACAAATTCGAAATGATCTTATTATAGAATGCATGTGACTAAATACTTTCATTCCATAACTACAAAAAGTTACGACTGCAACCTGCGATTTATTTTATCACATTTCTAACTGGTGTGAAATTAACAAAAAATTAGTACTGACAATATTTTTGTTAATTAAACGAACCTTCTATTATTTCGTAATAAATTTCTTGTTTCTTCCGATAAACTATGATGGACTTTTTTCAAGCTTACGCATCGTCAGTTTAACCAAAGAATTTGCTTATGAAACCCATGTTGGGTCAACCAATCAGACGATCAAAATATGAGATATTTTATTGATAGCACTATCCAATCGATTAGGTCAAAGATATATCGAGTTGTAATAATGAAATCTAGTCTTTAAAATCGATGTCAATTTTCTTTCAACTCAGCTAAATATTTTCTTTCGCCATCGACAATCACTGGGTTTGGTTAATTCAAACCAAATTTTTTTCGATGTTACCAAACCTTTTTTCGGTGCAGCTGTAAACTCCTCTCCGTTCGCTTTCTCACCTTGCAATTGCCACGCAGCCGGTGCTGCCAATCGTAATTCCCATTTTGTTGGAACCACACACGCTGAAAGGCGAGGGAAAGGCGAGCTCGCTTTTTATTCCAGACTGCCTTTTCTTCTCGGGTTTTCTCGGCGTAGGAGCCAGAACCTAAATTACTCTCATCGCCAGCGACTCGATAAATTACGATAGCCAAGGAGAGAATATTTATCCTCGGGGTGAACCAGAGGGAGTCGAGGAAATCGGCAGCTCACCGCAACCAATTCTTTTGCCTTCGGGCGAGTTAAAGAAAATAAAAAAAACGAGTGTCCTCTGAGCGAGAGGATACGACTCTTCTTCAGATCTTTCCACTCTCTCCTACAGTCCCTCTTTTTTACCACCATGAAATGAAACGCCTTTATCTTCGAAACCTCGCCAGTTTCTCTTACTTCCGAGGGATGTAACACGTCCGGTACCGAAGTGGCCAAGAAGGATCTCTTTCTATATGGTTTCACATTATGGTATACAGTGGAGTAAAAGAAAATACTGAAATAATACTCTAGGCATTTCACAAGAATTCGTAATGGTATTTCGTAACAGTGCGAAGTGGGACGAGAATTTTGAGAGTCTCTCTTGATCTCGCTTGTCATTTTGATTAGAGACTCGTATTTTACAGGAACTTTCATCCTTTTTGTAAATCTTGAATATTGTCAGAATTAGAAGATTGTGTTCATCTGCTTTCGTGCATCGTGCTCGTCAACCATTGATTTTAGTAATCATTCAACGATAAATCGCTATGGAAACCATAAAAAATATCTTGATTTATTAATAATATCATATTATACTGAATTTTATCCCATCTATACGACTACCCAACATTCGATCCACGCCAAAATATTCTTAAGTACTGGCACGAATTCCGATCCACGATACGGCCGAGTATTGTAAATTTCTTCACGGGTAAATCGCTATCGAAAACCTCAAAAATATCTTGATTTATTCATAATATCATATTATATTGAATTTTATTCCATATGCAGTACCGGTAAAATCAAGCGGGTCCAGAATTTCTCCAATATTGCATAGGCGAATGAATAGCCGGGAATCGAGCGGTTCACCGTGAGTTGTGGAGGTCTGCCAGAGCAGCGGCGATGTGCATTACGCGCGGTGTACATTCACAGAGTGAGAAAGCGAGATAGAGAATTTCGCGGATATAGTTTAGCTTGATCGTTTTAATCTACCGTTGAATAAACGATGCGCCGCTACCGGTGGCCCCCTGGCGGACGGTGAAAGCACGCAATCCTTCGCGCACTGGCGCTTCGCTCACTAGCGGCGTTTTGGTGTCCCAAGCAGAGAGGGCAATTCGCAATAACAATGGAGAATTTTTGTCAGACCATATATTTCACAGTGTGGGTCCCTTTACGCAGCAAATTGACGCGGAAACGACGTTAACCGGTTGCCCAATTCATAACAGGCTGGGAGTCGATGCTGCCTCTGGTGGTGGAGCTTGTGAAACGTTGGAATGAGGGACAGGGCTACCCATGAACTCACACCAGAGGCGCAGAGGGGGCGCTCGGAAAGTCACAGTCGCTGATTGGTGCTCGGGCGAGTTTCACGTGAGCCGGATCGTCCATTAAACCGAACGGTTCGTCCACCGATGCAGCTTGACTGCTGGTCAGGGACAACCCGCGAATACAGCGGCAGGGGTGATAAATAAATACAGTCCCTCTCTCTCTCTCGCTCTATCAAACTTTTGGTTAATACCCTCCCTTCCTCTCTTCCCCATAAAATATAGCCATGACGCCTAGAGCCCCAGCCGATGGTCACTCCCGTTCCCGTTAATTCCAATCCTCCAAGCGAACCCTCGAAATCAGCAACCTGTAGACACCGTGTTCTCTAGTGCGCATAACGTGTAAACGCGAACAACCAATGTACAGGATCCTGTCGAGAGTTGAATCCAATTCTCCGTTCAATGTCGTATTCGTGTCTGTTCTTTTGTTGGCATTTCTACGTTGTTGGAACGCGATTTTTTTCAATCCATTTTATTTGATTTCGTATTGGTTTTTGGTTTCTCATAGATTTTTTTTTGAGATTTTTGTGTTCGAACACGAGTTTGAAATTTTAATGACGTGTAATTTGAAAAACTGTTCAATCGATTGAGCTAAAATTCGACATACAAGTGGAGCAGCAGTTCGTCTTTGATTGCTGCATGTTTTTACGAAATGTATGCGGAAATTATTAATTGATGGCTTTTTGAAATTTAAAAAAAAAGACGTCCGTGCTCTAGTTTTTGTAAAAATTGTGATATTTTTCTGAGTAATACTTCAGAAAAGCAGGTACTCTTGATGTGGTCTGGTATTGATGTTTACGGAAATCGGAAAAGCGGTTTGGATTTTATGGACTTTTGAACTTATCGAAAAAACGTGACATAACAGACTCAAATTTTATACATGAAACCGTTAGTATGTAGTTTCGTAATAATCTGCAAATAATAGGTACACAGCCTTTTCATAATTTGTTATGTGGTTTAAATTTTTTGGAAATTCAACTTTGATAAAAAATGAAGCTGCAAAGTTAAACTTCGCAAATTGCTCATTATTCTCTTTTTTTTACGAACTTTTCTCTATGAGGAAGCCGAAATCAATTAACATGCTTCCTCATAGAGGCAGCTTTGTAAAAAAATAAAAAAATAAAATAATAAGCAAGCAATTTGCAAAGTTCAACTTTGCAGGTTTTTTTGTTATGCCTATTCCTTGTTACGACAGTATTGTCTGATATTTTCTAACGGAAATGACAAAAATCACCGAAATTAAAGAATCTAAGAATCTAAGAATATATATAAGAATAGAAATATGACGTTTGTGTTTACGATAAGATAAACGATCGCACGGTTTCAAAATTTCGCGAAACTTGCAATCAACGTCAACGCTTATCCATCGGCAATAATTTTCCTTCGAGAAGCTTTTTCCATCAAACGATAGCGAGACGCAAGTACATAAACATCAACATCTTTCTTCGGTGCTCCTTTCAACAGGAAATTTCTACCTAGCAAGAAGTTATCTCTCACTGAATGAATCCCGCGGAGATACTTTGCTGAATAAAGAGAATTTGAGCGAAGACAATCAACTGAAACAATTAAAACTCTTTTGCCTTGCGTTTCGTGGCAATCAGTTCCTCGCAGCAACAGAGAAGAAAAAGGTTTTATCCATTTTAGTGGAAACAGTTAAGATTGATAGACTAGTTAAAAACGCAATCACTACCGTGCCTAATAATCGTAATAACAATAAAAGTAATACGAGTTCTCCTCATGTAAATGAATTTGCGAGTCCTAGACGTCGTTATAGTTGCCGATTGCCACACGAGAATCTCACTGCCGTGTTTCCTACAGACATTTTGAGCTTTGAGTTAGAACTCATCCCAGAACGACGCTCTCACAGCCGGACACGAGACCAGAAGCTGAAGCAGTGGCCAAAGTTTATTAGGGCTCTTTCGGTACACGAGGGAAATCGGCGAGGACCGCGAGACAGTGTATGGCGTGAACGTGTCGACACATATTGCACTAACTGTTACGTGATATATAAAGGTATGCTGAAACTACAGGAAGATGGAAAATTGTACTTTAGGTATAAAGCAGTTGCGGTTCTAAAAAATAGCGTATCAAGGGAAAGTTGCAATGTTGAACTTTGTAAATTGCTCCCTCATTATTTTTGGTTCTTCTTACAAAGCTGCCTCCATGAGGAAATATGTTAATCAATTGAAAATAATAAGGACTCAATTTGCAAAGTTCTACTTTGCAGCTTTATTTTTTATCAAAGTTAAATTTCTGAAAAATTTGACTTCGGTATCGTATCCGTTGATGACAACATTTTTCCAAAACTTAAAATTCTAAAACTTCTGCAAACATTTCGTGAAAAACTGCAACAGCCCAAGACGACCTGCTGCTTCACTTGTGTATGAAATTTTACCTCAATCGGTTAAACGGTTTTTAAGTTACAGGTGATGAAAATGTCGAAGTCCTTCACACATCCATACATACGACGGCTTTTCCTAAACGCTTTTTTCTTGATGTTTTAGACAATTCTAAGTGTTCTCTAATTAATTTTTTCATGTCTTCATCTTCCTCTATAAGAAATCAAAATATCTATAAAAAAGCTTTCACATTAATAACAAATATTATTCGCCCGAAGCTCCACCGAACGAAGAACAGATAATATAAAACGAACAAAGATTGCATAAAAATGAAACGAAACGATCAAACAATAGAAGCCAAACTGGTAAGAGGAAAAAGCATCTACCGAATGAGATCAAAGGTCTGTGTTTGTACAAATCTCGGAGTATTATGGCTATCAGTGATAGGAAATGCGAGGAAGTGAGAATGTTGAGTGGTGGAAGTTGGAGAGGGAGAAACAGAGACCGAAGCGTAATAATGCCGAAGCGTGCGGTAGCCAGACAGACGGGGATATGTTGAAGGGGGTCGTGTGTGAGCGTTTCGGTAATATAGAGAAAGGGAACTTGGGTGGTAAAGGGGTGGATTCGGCTTCGAGGCACAGAGGGTACAAATTTCCACGCGTCGTTCCTACTCAGTGCAGCAGCAAGAGGGTGGCAAAACGCGTCAGAGAGGCGCGCACAGCAAAGCTCGCAGACATACCTGCGGGTATACTCATTCGTATTTGCAGATCACGTACAAGCTCCGAGCGCTGCTCGGAGGTTTGTTTGACGAGGGTATAGACCTCCGCAAAAGCTTTCTCTCTCTCACCCTCTCCTTCACTTTACCCACTCCTCTTCATCCACTTCCTCCATTTTCCCCTTCTCCCACTTCCCACCGACGATTAATCACTTGCTATTAATTAACCGAAAATCACAAACAACCCTAAAACGTAGATTTCACCTCGGTACACTGAAATTCACGGTCTGCGCAAGCTTCTGTCGTCGTGTTCCCCAGCGTAAGCTGACTCCTAGCGTAACATAGCGGGGCATTATCCGCTCTTCAGGGTTGATGCTGTCGCTTATCTGGATTGCGTGATGGCGAGGGTAAAGGTTGCCGCCTGGTCACGGTTCTTAACTTTTACGAGGGCATGCCACGTTAATTATCATCAGACGTTCGATTAATCGTCCGAGGGATCGGTCCTAGCGTAAGAGCGCCATAGTGGATGTTATTCTCTCATGAACCTATTCGGAACTACTCTGGAGAGGTTTTCCTGGTAGAATGAAGATTCTCCATCCATCAGGACCCCTGCAGAGCAATTTAACTAAGCTCTCCATTGCGAATAGGTTGGCCATAATGAATAGATTCCGTGGGGACATCTTTCGCCGGTAGTTGGAGTCATTGAGAGACATTGGTCAGACGTACAGCAGGATTAAAGGAAGAGGCTGGCAGTGAGCTAAACAGATACTTTCAGAGGCAGGAGTTACAGGTTCTGCAATAAGCAGACGTGGCACCAGAGCCGCCGAACTATTTTCATAAGCTGTGCCAGCGGGAAGCCGCTTTATCATTTTGGGGAAGTCGTTTTCGACGGCAACAGCACGCACGCTATAATGCTACTGCTGCATACCTCCTTTAGTGAAGCTTTCGTGTGCCATCCAACGGTCCTTTTGGTCCGCTGGATGAAATGGCTCAACGAAACGAGACCGAAGCAACCAGAGCACAAGCACGACCAGAACACGTCGTGGGATTAGAGCATCCGCGCACGTAACTACCGCACGTGTACGTAGTTGGGATATACTGAGGAGAACGGGGCTAATTGGCACAATTTTGATTCCAACTCTCGACTTTTCTCACTCAGTTTACGATGAGGATTATTTTTTAGACGCATAATTAGGACACTTATTTGCTTACAGGCTCTTTTTACAACCGTAGCTTGAGACTCAATGAAATTATAGTATCTTAAACAATGATTGATGACACTTCATCTTGAGAAACGCTATTTGCAATTTAATTGACCTGATAGAAATTTTTTTGTTTTCAAATACACATCAAAATAAGTCGAACATGTCAGATATATCCTCATTCTTGTAAGAAGAATCTCACAAGCGAAATATTTTTTTGTTCTGGCGCTTGAGATTTAAGAAGTATACAAGAGCGTAGAGATTTTTTATTAAGCGTCTGTACCACATGACCCCTATCTCCTTTGCTATATCAAATCCGTTCTCCCTCCACACCTTTATCTCCCGTCCCTTTCATTGCAATACGAACGACGGTGGATATAATAGTCTTAATTAAAATGGTGGTCTAACGAACATTGCTAACTGCCGTAATCCGAGGGGTTTGCGGGAGGGAGAGCAATGGGATGATGGGACAGCGCGCGATTTCAACATCAGCAGAGATGTTAGCTCTGGCTGTGCAGAGGGAGAAAGGGACGTAGCGATGCGAGAGCGGGGGATGAAGAGAATCAGAACTGGTGCTCACACTGGTGGCGTTCCTGTCGGACCAGAGCTCGTGGCGAGCAAGTACTCGCGCGTTGTGCCTCATTGGTAATCCGTCGGCCATGCCCCCCGGACACGAATCTGTCGCGTGTGCGAAACACGTTTTACGTGTGTCGCGATAACACTGAGACGAGGGTAATGCGGATGCGACATTGCTGCCGCTGCTGGGGATGGTGCGACCGGTCGCGTACGTACCGGAAGCTCCCCTACAGGTCGAGGAATATGACATCGACGTTGACGAAGCGTAACGCACCGACAAGAGAATTTCGGTATATGAGACATTCCATATGTATTCAGCCACTCGGTTTTTCAATGTTTCCGGAAAATGTTTTTATGTTCCCGTAATTGTAATACTGTATAACCTCAAAAAAGTACTAAAGTTCAAGAGCCTACCGTTCTTGAGATAAGCCGTTCGCTTAAATTTTGTTTGGTGATGTCTCGATAACCCCAAAGCGTAAGGTAAAAAATACGAAAATTCTCGTTTTTTTAACACTTTTTGTATATTCAATTTCTACATTTGTTGAATCGCTTCAAATTTTGTTATATATTTTTTTTTACTTTTAATCTAAGTTTTCTAAGTAAGGGCTATCGTTTATTGACTGATTTTTTTCCTTTCTATTTCACTGGGGGGAATAGAAGGGCTGAGAAGCAAGCACGATGATGTACGAGATATAATTTGATTGTAGGTTTCTTTTTCTTTTAATCTAAATTTTATAAAATATGAGCGAATGGTTTATCTCGAGAACGGAACGCCGTAGGCGCTTGAAATTTAGTATTTTTTCTGAGGTTATATGGTATCACAATACCGCAAAGTTACAAAATTTCTCGTGAACATTGAAAAATCGGGTGGCTAAATTCATATGGAATTCCTCATATATAGGAACGATAAGTGAAAGTTAATCAACGAATTAATGAATTATCCATCGAATAAACAGTGACACGTTGAATGAACGCAAGTCAGCTGACTCACCGCGTTGCGATGAGTGGACAAGTTATGCTCGGCGATGCCCAAGCCTCTGGACTCCACGGTGCGCACTCGTACAACCTTAATTCACGCCCGGATACGGCGCCGAAAACGCTTCGCCATCCACCGGCGCAACCGATCGTTCCACCAAGACCGAAACCACTTCCGGCACCTCTCGACGTACTCGCACTACTGCCCGCGCCGTCTTCGCTGCTTTCGCTGCTCGCTCGTCCGTTCTGCAAGCATAAAATGGCGAAAAATGCGTTATTGATTGTTACGTCCCGAGCTAACGAGACTATGGAAACGGATATATTTTTTGGGCATTCTTGTTCGTTCGAGAGTCGAAACTCTCACGCGTATATTTTTTAAATGAGTGGAGATGAGATCACTGAAAGCGTATATCTAAAAAAGCGAATTTCAACATGATGAACGTCTGAATCTAGAATGGTCACCATTATGAACTTCGTTACTTCAGCCATTCGCCATTTCGACCATCTTATTAAACTGCAATCAAAACAGGACATGATCGAAATAGCGAATGCTTAATATAACAAATTCCATAGTGATGTCTATACTCGATTCAGACGTTAGTTATTTTGAAATTTACTTTTATAGCCATTCGCTATTTCGGTCAATTGCTATTTTTACCTTCAACCACTTTATTTAAAGAACCAAGTTTGACGCTTTCAATTAACTGATTTAGCAAGAAAGAATGTCTTAGTTATTGCTGTTTGCGATAATTACTGAATATTGTAAATGAGGCTTATCTTTAAAGGTTATGCTTCTCAGCTTTCAATAATGTGTTTATTCCATGTAGAAAAAGCTGAAAAGGTGTTAATAGTAGTGTTATATCAGTGTCGTTATTATTCAATACATAATATATAGATGCTAGTGTCAATTTTTAACTGTGTACACGACCACATTTTTAACAGTGTACAAACGATCTTTGAAAAGTTAGCTGTCATCCCCATTTAAATAATTCTCTAGAATGTCTCGTATGAATGATTCTAGTTTAAGAGATGTCACTTCACTGCATTCGTTGCGGATACTGTTAGGTTAAAAGAGAAACGTCGGTACAAGCCCATGTATGTAAACGTGGTTGAAAAAAAGCTAACCGACAAGGTCTCGTTTCGGGACAAGAAACAGGAGCAAGTGTGATAGAGAGAACACGCAGTCACTGTGAACGTCCCTGTATTCGATGAATTAATAGAACTGTCAAATTTTGACGTTTCGTTGAAAACAGAACGATCTCTACACCAATCCCGAACTTTTCTCGCTCTCGCTTTCCGTCCCTCAGAGCGTTTTCCCCAAATCCATCGTAGCCACTGTATTGGAACAAGGGGAGTAGGAGCGAGGATTGAAATGAGGAGAATCGGGCCAGTGAATAGCGTGCAGGAGAGCGAGAGAGAGAGAGGGAAAGGGGAGAAAGGAGAGTTACCATTTTTACGGATTTATCGACGAGCGCACACCTTCCCCATTCGCAAGCGATTCTACCGGTCACGTGTGTGAACTGCTGCTGCGAACTGTGGAAAGGAGAAAGGGGCTTCACAGTAGACATATATATATATATGGGGAAAGAGTGGTGAAGCGGAGAGGAAAAGAGGGATGACGGTGCGGAGTACCAGCGTGGAAACGTTCGATCGTACACCCTCTTCCCCCCGATTACCCTTCGCTGTTTCGCGTTTTTTCTTTCTCCCACAATATGGTATATGCATGCCGGGCCACCGTTGGTGCTGTGCATTTCCCGTCGTGTTTTTGCTATTTTTATTCGCTCCGCAACTTCTTTTATTAGTCGAGGGATATCACGTCGACACAGGGCTGGAGAGAGAAAGAGAGAGAGCGAGAAAGAAAGAGGGAGCCACCGTTGGTGCTGCTGTGGAGTGAACGACTAGGCTCGGATTACGATCAATTTTCGTGCTGTGGTTCATACAACACCGCACACTGTTTCTACCTCGTTGTCCTGAACCCGTGTGACCGATATTATGCGGATCTCAACGAGAACGACAAAAAAAAGGAACACAAATAGACCAATGAATTTACTGCTGGTACTGATGACATAATAAACTGGTGCATGGCTACACAATGCGATTAGATCGACAGGTACAAGAGTTTGGAATATATTAAAGGTAACATTTCAACGAGCAAATATTGTTGTTAGACGAATATTTAGTAGGTGTAGGTGTAGATCGGTTGAAATGAGGCAAGCAGTGGATGCGCAAATGTTTATCGATCAGCACCTCTTCGCGCTTTCGCCTCTCGGACCTCAATTACTGTTTTTATGCCTCGCTGCTCGAAGGTGTGTAATGAAAATATTTTCCTCAAGAGGGCATTATAAAAAAACGAGTAACTAGTTCTTTTATTCAAGAATGAATGGCGCTTTCGGCAATGGGCTCGAGCGCTCGCAATCTTCGACTGTGTACTGCGGTATATAACGGTGGAGAACAGCCAAGGAGTTGAAAGGCTCTTCTCGCGACCAGAACAGAAGACGGTAGCGCGACGGGAGGACTATAAAAGCGGAAAGAATAGTAAGCGATGGCTATATGCCAGCCTTGTCTTATTTCTACTACCCGATCCTCTCGCTTCTTCTTCCAAGGATTCCTTTTTTATCCCACTACCGTACCTGAGAAAACCGCTATCCAAGCAACTGTCACAATCTTCCAGGCTTGTCCCGCTCAGCGTCGCGTAGAAGAAAGAAGCGTTGTTTAATTAGCACCCTGGCTGGGTGGTTAATTGCATTTTCTTTTCATTCCAGACTCTCGAGCAGAAAGAGAGCTTCTGAAAAAAAGTTTGAAAACCCGTTTGGATACCGCGTAAGACCTCCAAGAAAGCTTGAAGTAACGAGGGAAAGGGAAATGGATGAGAAAAGGGTAGTTACAAAGGTTACACTTGAAGTGCTGCCACCTTTCTACTCGATACGAACATATATAACCGCCAAGTTCAGGTTTGCAGGCCTGGAAAGATATATTTATTCACTTCCACTCTTCTCCTTTCCTTTGGCTCTTTCCCATCCTTCCCGAAGCCCCGCTTCGCCGCAATGTGGCTCGTCTGCTTCTTCTCGTGTGCTCGATGCACACCCGGTTACCGATTCGCTTTAGCGATTCTCCCCCGGAAGAGGGTGGACGATGTGGCACGGGGATGACGAAGAAGACCACCTAGAAACGACGCCTCAGCCGCCGCGCGCCATCATCCTACCAAACCCCTTCGACTAAACCCTCTTCGAGTGCTCTCCTTCCCTCACCTTCCCTCCCTGTATCTTCGTCCTTCCCTCGTCTGACTCTCTTGAATCGCCCTCGAGTCTCGACTCCTTGCCAGTGTCCCTCACCCTGTCCCTTCCTTACCTTTCACATATCCGTTCTCCCTTTTGCCCTGTGTACCTCCCACGGGCGTCAGCATACCTCGACACCCTTACAGCTCCTGGTGCTGTCGCTGCTCGCACCGTTGCTGGCTCGTTTCTGCCGCAGTTTACTTAGCATTGCTGATGCACTATCCACTTGGTCTAGCGTCGGGGTCGACGACGAACGGTAGGCGGAGGAGCGACGGAAGAGGGTAGCCCGGTATATCGGCTACCAGCATCACTGCAGAGCCAAGCATAGGTGGGTACCCACGTCGATGGGCTTTAACCGCTCGCTCACTCTCCGCGTCCAAACTAACCGCGAAGGTTATGATGAAGGGTTGGCAGACGAGCGTGAGGGTGGAGGTGATGTAGAAACAGGGACGCCGCGGAGCTCCCTCTTCTCTTTCCCTCCCTCTCTCTCTCCCTGTGCTCGCACTATACGGAACAGACTGCCGGGGAAGCCTAGCCAGACTGCATCAGCACCGGCAGCACCACCACCACTACTACCGAAGCAGCCGCCAATGTTTGACAGTGGGTTATGGATAGTGGGGAGGGCTCGCTCTTGCGCTCTAATTAATAGTGGGTTATTGATAGAGGGCTCGACCACCACCTCCAACCTCCAATCCCGGACCGAAGCCCTGATTGCAGGTACACTTTGGCCTCGTTCTCTCGCTCTAACGAAACTCCCTTCACTTCGCCACAGACTGAAGGGAGATTCTCCAGACTCCCCCGTCGGTACATACAGAGAACGATGCACTCCCACCGTTTCAATCACCCGGAAATCTTCCTTTCTCAAAAATTTCAGACACCAGTCATGGAGATTTGAAGTTATCGAGAGAAACTTGGCTTTGGTATCATATTTTCTCTATGTTGATTCACTTGTACTTCTGCAATCTAGGTGTCCTGGGTTTTTAGTCCTTTTCGGACCCTTTGTACGCTTGGAGATCATAATAGTACGTGGAAATGACATACTTTGAATATATAGAAAGTTGTATCGAAGTTAGGTCTATAGCGTTGATACGTTGTAATACGTCATCATGTCAGTTAAGCGGTCATGTCTGATTGATAAGTGAAATGCTTTGTGAGTTGATAATGTGCGGTCTGGCTTGACAGGATAGCGCGAAACGGGTTCGACTTGACGCGCAAACTAATCATGATGGAACGGTAATGATGACGGCGGCGATGTGGGCACGTCGGTTGCCGCTAATGAAATAAAAATTGTTTTGCAGTAGTCCTGGTCGCTTTCTGGCTGACTATCGCGCTTTTACACGTATTACAAGGCCGCGCGCGGAGGGGAGGGAATGGGAGGAAGACAGGAAGAGGACTACGTGCGGAGAACACTTCTCTCCATTCAATTTCACACGCGACGGAACAGACCGTCCTGTCCGATAGCGCGGCATGATTAATGGACACTGGGTATCTGTGCCCTCGTTGCTTTCTCTCCGTCTCAAACACGGATACACAAACTTCCACTCTCTTCGAACGCGTGAGGGTATATAACAAGCCGACGCTGATATTTGATCCCAGCGCATTCAATTACAATAATGTTTCCAGTTCGCGTATAAAGTTATGCACTCATCCCTCGAAGTATACCTCGAGGTACAGATGTATATGATACCGGGTTAAAGTTGGCTTTCTCTCAGACGAAGCATCAGAAACCCGAGGAGCGTGAACTCGACAATCTAAGGATGTGGTCAAAAAGCAGATGGTTTCTACGCGGTTTGGGGTCTGACAGTGGAAAAGACCATGGGAGAATCAAGGCAAGGGCGAATTTCAGGAATGGTACTAGCCGAAGGGCATGTGCAAGCTATAGGTTCTTGAAATTCAAGAGATAGGATATCGCTTGCACGCTGTACTTCGTCTAATTTTCGGACCAGCCGCAGGAATGTTGGTGAAAGGATCGCGTTCCTGTTGGTTGTATTCTCTGAACGCTGAAGAACAGTCAAACACTTCCACGGAGGAAGATGAGAGAACGGAAGCGCATTCTAGATAGAACGACGGTCATGTCGATAGCGGAATTGATATCTGCTGGTAGCCGGTATAAAATCTTTGGAAACCTGGATAATTTCTACAAACTGACACCACAGTCAGTAGGTCAGTCAGATGCTGAAGACGTTAGGAAAGTCTACCCTAGATTGGTCAATGCATGATCCACGATCGACGAGACAACCCGTCTCGTCGATCGTATAATCAATTAGCTAATTATTCCCTAATTGGAAAAAGTCTTGGAGTATCAGAAGCAAAGCTCTGCCGTGTTAGCTGACATTCCTTATCAGGTGAGTAGGAAATCGCAAAGGAAATCTTCCTCGGCTGATCCTACGATATCGACCAGTTCAATTAAGTTACCGATGCAAGAACCTTGCAATCGGTCATTGACCCAGCGACTAGGAATTCCACATGAGAAGTTGCCCCCAATAACAATTAAGGGAAACGATTATCTTCTCCGTTTCCTATTTGGCCGAGCAGAGCCAGACACAACACCCTTCGTTCCATCCGCTTTAAGAAAGGTTCGTCGCCCGTCTCCGTTACAGAGGAGACGCGGGGGTGACTGCGCCAGGGTAGAAGTTTGCCCGACGCGACTTTAAGAACCTCTGCTTTGGAATATACGTCGTACACTTTAGCTACATAGCACGAAATATATGTATATATGTCGTGTATTCGTGGCAATACCTTTTCCGCTTGACGCACTTGCATGAAAGTGTCGACGTTACTGCTGATAGAGCGAGAGACGCCTTTTTTCACCCTCTTCGGAATTTTCTTCTCCGTTCTGCACACCATCCCTCGAGAATACCACGACCACAGTACACAACGATACGTTCCTAATGTATCTTCCATTAGAGTCACGAGGGGTACCAACGCCATCCAAAACCGTGCGGCAGACGAAGCCACTGCACAAGCTCTCTTCCCTGTGTATCGTATCGTGTGTACACGGTGCATAGCAGCAGGAGTAACAGTGGCTGCCAATGCGGTCATGGTGAACAGTATCGATACCTGCACGTAACGACAGTAGCTACTAGCGGAACGAGCGATCGCGAGGTACGTGCGAGCTCCACTTCTAGGGTCCTGTGTATAGTCTATCGGATACGAAACCTCTCCCCGGGTTCTCTATAGCATAGCTTTGCATCGATATAGCTTCGCTATACTACCTCGACGACGTACTTCGTCCTACACATTTTCAGTCATGCTATGAGGATGGTAGACATGCATATTAAGGATGGAGACGTCAGATCTAATTTCATTTGTGAGTAATGATTGGCTGGGTTCGTTTCGTGTCAGCGTATAAGAGGGATTTAACTGTACTTCAACTATTCAAGTATTCAAAATTTTGCAATCACTCTGAAAATGAGTAAGCTTGAAGTACTAACACGATCAAAAAATCTTCAGGTCTCTGCCTGGTTCTCTATAACATAGCTTTGCATCGATATAGCTTCGCTATACTACCTCGACGACGTACCTCGTCCTACACATTTTCAGTCATGCTATGAAGATGGTAGACATGCATATTAAGGATGGAGACGTCAGATCTAATTTCATTTGTGAGTAATGATTGGCTGGGTTCGTTTCGTGTCAGCGTATAAGAGGGATTTAACTGTACTTCAACTATTCAAGTATTCAAAATTTTGCAATCACTCTGAAAATGAGTAAGCTTGAAGTACTAACACGATCAAAAAATCTTCAGGGATCTGCTTGGTTTTCTATAGCACAGCTTTGCATCGATATAGCTTCGCTATACTACCTCGACGACGGACCTCGTCCTACACATTTTCAGTCATGCCATGAGGATGGTAGACATGCATATTAAGGATGGAGACGTCAGATCTAATTTCATTTGTGTGTAATGATTGGCTGGGTTCGTTTCGTGTCAGCGTATAAGAGGGATTTAACTGTACTTCAACTATTCAAGTATTCAAAATTTTGCAATCACTCTGAAAATGAGTTAGCTTGAAGTACTAACACGATCAAAAAATCTTCAGGTCTCTGCCTGGTTCTCTATAACATAGCTTTGCATCGATATGGCTTCGCTATACTACCTCGACGACGTACTTCGTCCTACACATTTTCAGTCATGCCATGAAGATGGTAGACATGCATATTAAGGATGGAGACGTCAGATCTAATTTCATTTGTGAGTAATGATTGGCTGGGTTCGTTTCGTGTCAGCGTATAAGAGGGATTTAACTGTACTTCAACTATTCAAGTATTCAAAATTTTGCAATCACTCTGAAAATGAGTAAGCTTGAAGTACTAACACGATCAAAAAATCTTCAGGTCTCTGCCTGGTTCTCTATAACATAGCTTTGCATCGATATAGCTTCGCTATACTACCTCGACGACGTACCTCGTCCTACACATTTTCAGTCATGCTATGAAGATGGTAGACATGCATATTAAGGATGGAGACGTCAGATCTAATTTCATTTGTGAGTAATGATTGGCTGGGTTCGTTTCGTGTCAGCGTATAAGAGGGATTTAACTGTACTTCAACTATTCAAGTATTCAAAATTTTGCAATCACTCTGAAAATGAGTAAGCTTGAAGTACTAACACGATCAAAAAATCTTCAGGGATCTGCTTGGTTTTCTATAGCACAGCTTTGCATCGATATAGCTTCGCTATACTACCTCGACGACGGACCTCGTCCTACACATTTTCAGTCATGCCATGAGGATGGTAGACATGCATATTAAGGATGGAGACGTCAGATCTAATTTCATTTGTGTGTAATGATTGGCTGGGTTCGTTTCGTGTCAGCGTATAAGAGGGATTTAACTGTACTTCAACTATTCAAGTATTCAAAATTTTGCAATCACTCTGAAAATGAGTTAGCTTGAAGTACTAACACGATCAAAAAATCTTCAGGTCTCTGCCTGGTTCTCTATAACATAGCTTTGCATCGATATGGCTTCGCTATACTACCTCGACGACGTACTTCGTCCTACACATTTTCAGTCATGCCATGAAGATGGTAGACATGCATATTAAGGATGGAGACGTCAGATCTAATTTCATTTGTGAGTAATGATTGGCTGGGTTCGTTTCGTGTCAGCGTATAAGAGGGATTTAACTGTACTTCAACTATTCAAGTATTCAAAATTTTGCAATCACTCTGAAAATGAGTAAGCTTGAAGTACTAACACGATCAAAAAATCTTCAGGTCTCTGCCTGGTTCTCTATAACATAGCTTTGCATCGATATGGCTTCGCTATACTACCTCGACAACGTACCTCGTCCTACACATTTTCAGTCATGCCATGAAGATGGTAGACATGCATATTAAGGACGGAGACGTCAGATCTAATTTCATTTGTAAGTAATGATTGGCTAAGTTTGTTTCGTGTCAGATTATAGGAGGCATTGCACAAAATTTTGCAATCACTGCAAAAATGAGTAAGCTTGAAGCACTAACACGATGAAAAAATGTTCAGGCCAGTGGCAAAGTCAATCCTTCTCAAGATTTCATTTGTTTTTCGTTTGAGATTGAGGACTCAAATAACATAAAAAGTGAGGGATGTGAAATGCGTATGTGTTACATTACATTACTACATGTAAGTCCGTTACATTAAGCGTAAATTACGTCAAGGTGCACCATTGCGGGCGACCCGAGGTAGACTGTCGAGGTAGGAACAGTGGAGCTCCTCCAGTACACCAGTAAATCACCCAAGCTAATTTCGTCTAATCTTTATATACGTATTAAAAAAACAATTTAGGTGAAATAAGGCGCACGGCGTCGGCAGTTCCGCAGGGCGAAAAGGGTATGCAAGGTCCTTTCTATGTTAGTAAGAGATAATAACCTGAATTGTCTTCAATGCGATTCAGCAAAACTCTTGTTACCCTATTTTTTTTTCGAATTATAACATCGCCTAAGGTAAATTAATTTTTTGTCTTTTTTTTTTAATTTTGCAATAAAAGAAAAGCTTAAAAACCGAGAAATAAATCTTGCCCACTTTCGTTATAAGCTAGAAAATTTTGATATCGAGTCAAGTATTATCCAAAATTCTTTCAGATTTTCAAGTTGTCTTGTCCCTTTAAAAAAACATTAAAAAATTGCCATAGGCAAAAAAAAAAATATGGTGCACATGTGGGTTTAACTAAGCCTTAAAAAAAAATTACGAGCCAAATCCTGTTACTCTATTTTTTTTTTTAAATTATTACATCGCCTGAAGTAGATTAATATTTTTTTTCTTTTTTAAAATAATTAAAAAAAAAATGAGAAGCTCTAATTGTAAGAAAAAAAATCTTGCCCACTTTCGTTATAAGCTAGGAAATTTTGATATCGAGTCAAGTATCATTCAGAATCCTTTCAGATTTTCAAGTTGAGGCACTTGTCCTTTTAAAAATCTTAAAAAAATTGTTTGCAAAAAATATCGTGCACATGTGGGTTTAACTAAACCTAAAAAAAATTACGAGCCAAATCGGAAAGGTCGAGGTTAAATCCTGTTCGAAACGGGGTGAATTACCTCCAACTCTACACATGCTCAGGTAATTTGAGTGTGAGACCGTGTTAGCTCTCGAGCCAGAGGAAACCCTACTTTCACGTATTATCATTATTCCTCATAACACGAGGAGTAAATATGGTTCCAGCCGGAAATCAACAACGTGTAAAAGTCTTTTAACCCGTTTACTACATAGTCGCCCATACAGGCCTAGATCTGATACTTCAAATGGCAGTATTTATCCGGTCTGACATGACTGTGAAGTCCCACAGTGGAGGGAAAGCTGCGGCGGCTCACGTTACGTACAACAGCGCTGCTCGCGCGATACGGTGAACGACAATTTATACAACACACTGTATTTCTCCTAATCTTTACGAGGGTAGTAAACCGAGTGTTCTGGCCGTGTCGTGCGGGTGGAGAAGGGCGAATACTGTGGCTAGAGTGGGTGAATGCTAGTGCGCGCTCTGTCGGCCCCCCAGGGAACCGATGTACAGCGACCTGGATTTCAGAGAGATGTAAAAGCGAAAGATAGACGAGGAAAGGCTGATTTTGTGAAAACCCACCTCCTCGACGCCGAATAAACCTGGATTCACAGTCTCTTTCGTACTTCCTCTCTTCGCAGTCACTTCGTACTATATATATCTAGCTGTCATACGTGGTACACATATGTGACCCACACCCTTGAGCCTTCCACCCTTGAGAAGTTTCCACAATGTGTGCCAAGAGCTCTCTGCCGTCGTAGAATCCACCGCGGAATCCTAACGCCTCGATAGAAATTGATTTTATTCCGTCGTCAACAATCCTCAATGACTTGGGATGAATTATACGAGAGAAAGTTAGAGATCCTCGCAATGAACCAAAGGTTTACGAAGGTTTCGGAATTTATAAGCTTCCTTCGTAATCCGTATTTCGGAATGCGGTAAATCTTCAATGATGAGACAATAACAATTGTCTCATATTTTTCATTGATTTTTTTTGTCGGTGCACTACCACATTAAAAAATTATGAGTCGATACAAATTCTTCAAGAATGGATTCGCTGCAGCGAGGAAAAGGTTTAGTAACATTGACCTTGTCGGTGCGGTCGTATGAAATTTTTTTTAATCAAACGAGGTATATTTGAATTAATTATACCGATATTGCTTAAATAAAACTGATATGTTTGAGTCTACAGTAAATAGCAATCACTACCGATACAAGATTGGTTTGATATAACCTATCACAGAATTTATTGAAAAACATTTTTCTTCGAATTAATCGTTGCACTGTCAGGATTGAGAAAAAAATAAAGTTTATTTAACCGCAGATTTGATTTCGTTGAAAAAAACTCTGTTCCCACCAATCGATAAATGATCCTATTATAGACATGTGACAAAATACTGTTCTTCCATAATTACAGAAAGTTGTTAGAGGCTTGAATACGAATGTACCCTGCGATTTTCCCTGCACATTTGTCACTGATGTAAAATGTTTGTCGTGAATTCAACACTGTTAAAAACTTCTGAAACACCCACTGTTAGTCGAATTCTGGAGAACTTAGCAGTTTTAGATAAGCTGAAGCTCCCAAACACTTGCGAGAAACGCTGTTCGGTTGTTAGTCGAATTCTGGAAAATATCAGCAGGCTTCAGAAAAAAATTATCAATTTTCATTATCAAATTGATTTCCATTAATTACAATAAGGGTTATTTTATTCCAAACGTCTTGTATAACATCATTTTAAGCTGCGTAATCAAACTTCCGTCGAATTACGCGCGTGAAACATTTTTGAAATACGTTAATCTAGGATAAGTGCACTCTGTACGGTAAGGTTCGAACGTTATTATTACATGCAACGTGAATAATGCGATGGAAGGGTTAAAAGTACGAGAGTGGATACTAGATAAGCGTGGGCGAGTAGCGCGCAAGGGGTATCCCATATTTATACGGATTATCGCGAAGCGAACCGGGGATACGGGCTTTTTGAAATATTCTCTGAAGCATATACCGCCGCATTGTGCGGCACATCCGGAGAGAATCATCTCCATATCAAGCGCGAGCTTCTGGCGAGGTCAGGCAAAAGCAGGATGGGAAGTAGAAGGGTAGTTTCTGGCCGGGTTGGCCTCTCGTAATTCCCCGATAATTCCCATTCCCATAGCCGCTTACTCCAAGATATAGTAGAATTTTCCATCCTCTCAACTGCTTTCTCTCAACGGCCTCAACCTAACGTTCCAACATCCACTCACTCATGAACGGTTAGAAATTTTGTATTCCATCTTTTTTAAATATTTATTAACCGATGATCCAAGAAATTTTGAATATGCTTGTCAGAATTAGATATTCTCTGCATAATCAAATGAATTACGAAATTTCATATTTTTCAAATAACAACGAAACGGTATTTCAATAAAATAAACTGTCGAAAAAGCTACACAATGCAGAAAGCTCTTTAACAGAAACGGGTGTAAAAAATTACCTCACGAGTATAACGTAAAATTTATGTATAATTGTGCTAAATTCGTTACGAAAGGCGAATTAATTTATGTAAAGTCTGCTAAATTCGTTACAGGAGACGTAAAGATTAATGTACCGTATAATTAATACGCCATACATGTCGTGATTTTAATCCGGATTAACTCTTATTTTGCAACAACCACGTCCGCGGTTAAAAAAATTTAAAGTTAAATAGATACACTTGTGCAGCAAGCCCTTTTACAGAAACGGATATACGAAATTTACAAAATGTGTATAATGTAAAATTTATGTACTATCCTGTTAAATTCGTTACAAAAATCATATTAGTTGATGCACAGTATATTGAAATTGATGTAAAGCCTCCGGAATTCGTTGATAAAGTCTTGCCGTTGATATAAGTTAACCTTTATATCACCATACGCACATTGAATTTTAATTTCCTTCCGTACACCAAATTCCTAATAAAGTTTAGTAAAAAAATACAATGAATTACTATACAGTTTATGAATTTTCCTAATATTTCTCACAGTTTATGGATTCATAAGGTTGGAAAATATTACAATAATGAAGGTTACTTAAGATTAATAGGAAGTACTTCACTCAATTACATATATTTGTTGCAGCTATTTCCCCTCAACTGGCTTACCGTAACATTTCAACAGCCACTCACTCATTTGGCCCCTCGCTCAATATTCGTGCGCCGAATTCAATACGTGAAAAACGTGGTGAAATTTATCGAGGTTATTTTCCGCGTCTCGTTCGTTTCTTGGCCTGGGTAGGAAAAGCTCTCGATCTCGTCTGGTGGCGCACCAATCGGTTCTCGAGTATCCACGGCACCTACTCACTCAATTTTTTTCCCCTCGCATTGCTTCTCACCGAGAATTTTCTCCGAAGCAATCGCATACGCGCTCCGAGACCATAGCTTTCCTCTCTCGTCTCTGCCCCTGTTCCAAACGCCGCGGATAAGGCTCGGGGTGATTTGGTTATGATTTGAATAAAACATAACTTTTCTCGGCTGGCCGAGCTCGTCGCTCCGCGGCGCACCGTTCACTTGCACCGGTCCACAAGGAAAACTTCCATCCGAGAGAAAAGAAACTACATTATGTATCAGTGGGGATCGTAACTTTTGACCTCTCTCATGCCGCACGAAAAACGCGAGATACTACTACTTCTTTTTCCACTATCTCGCTGTTGCCTGAAGGTAGCATAACCTGAAAAGCGCGCGTAGAGCACAAAACTTCAACGTTTGGGAATACACGGAATTAAACGTTTCCACTTTTGCTTCTTGTCCAACTGTGTGTTATATACCGAAGAGACTACAGCTCGAGTTATCTCAGAGCCTCGTGCACACTCGTATTATTTTTCATGAGTTGACCTTGCAACAAATGTTCCACCTCCTGAAAACATTTGGTAGAGTCGCTTGGGATCCATGAGACTATTTTTATTTAACTACCGATTGTTCATCAAGTTATGAGGCAAATTATAGTTTAAAATGTATGGCATTTTTTATTCTTTTGAAAATCAATTATCACGTTGTAACTTTTGCATTTTTCAAGATATTGGGCTCAGATTTGGTCCACGAATAAACTATTATAGACTGATCATTGTAATTGAATTTCGTAATAACTCATCAAACCACCAAAGCTTCAATGAATTTTAAATTTTCCGAACATCTTGAAAAATTTGTTCAGGAGTAAAATGAGTTGGAAATACGTGTTCAGCGACGAAATATACATAAAGTTGAAGTTGTTTAAAAATCAGTAATGAACATTATTAACCCTACAACAAAGCTTCCTTTACGGCGACGCCAAACATAATAATAATAAAAAATAAGAAAAATTGTCAAGTAAGCTATACATTTTTTAATACTTGGCGTCGCGAAGCTATCGCGTCTCTTGATTAAAAAATCGGTAATGAACGTTATTAATAATACAACAAAGCTTTCTTTACGGCGAAACCAAACATAATAATAATAATGAAGAAAAACAGAGTCTTTAGGAAAGCTGTAAATTAACGGGGAACGTGAAAATTTCAATTTCCACCTTTTAGTTAAGTCAGAAAAATTCACTTTTATTTTTTTGCAAACTCCGATTTCCTATTGCAGTGAACAAGGGATCGATAATCATCGATCATTGAGGCTTCAGCCAGGGTATTAACAACTGATTGGCTGTATTGCGAGAGGTAGAGCCCTCTGACTTCTGGCGTATGTACCAGCGAGAGGAAGCATCTCATGGGAGCAGAGGCAAGGGCTCAGGAATACAACATCTAGGGTAGGAACGTGTTGGGGGTTAAGGGGGTAGATGGACGCAAGTGTAGTGTGGCAATCAGGTGCACTAATGCCAATCAATTATGTGCCCATGGTGAGGAAGGTGTTCGCATCGTAACGTGGCAGATCCCTTGGATCCCTTCGGTTACACCCTTTATCGATAAAATCGATATCACAACTGGGTCTGCATGTACCGCTCCTTTATTCAATATGTTATTAGTTATCGATTCTCCCGTCATTTACTCTCGAGTTTGTGTTTGACAGGACGTTGAGGGGTGGACGTTGCTCAATCGTACGTTCGTTCGTTCGTTTACTCGTTCTTGACTGGTCAGGTACAAAAAGTTGAATGGACTGAAAAGCAGCAGCCGCTGAAAGGACTCTCGACGCTGCCAGGTTCAAAACGAGCGATCGAATTGAACGGACCTCTTTTCGTTCGACCTGAATTCCAATTTTCGAAGTCTCTCTAATTCAATCCTTGAAGTAAAGTCCATTGCTGTTAGATTTAATATCAAAATTATAATAATTCTTCTTATTATTAGTGACGATATTTTTCATTTTATCAAACATTTGTAGCCTTGCGAAGGCAGAATCTTAATTTGCTAGTGAAGCAGCATATCATTTGCTCGGTAGAGCTAATATCGTGGTCCAATAACTCCGAGAGATTATTCCGACGAGTATTAAAAGGCCTGCAACGAAGACTCGATGAATTGGAAATTATGTCTTATTGGAAAAGCGACGGAATTATTTCGATATTGATATTCTCTGAAGTATGACGAAGATATACTTGACTGTCCCCGGGCGATCGGGAAAAAAACACCTGTCGCGAAGTAATCGTGGCGCGTTCATTCCGTTTCTATGATAAAAGAAAATGAAAAGGCAAGCAAGAAAGTGAATGGTCCGGCTCGATAATTCCGTCCCAGAATTTATCGGCAATATTTGCATCAAGACTGAACGAGTTTCCATGTTTTGTCCGCAGGTTCGATGTTAAACATTATTGATTTGCAAAATGTGCGCACGACTTATCACTGGATACAATGGATTATTTGTCAATTCGACAAAATTATTCTAATAATTGATCAATATATATAGATAAATATTTAATTCCCTAGGATATTTCATCTTGAGCGCTCAAGATGTGATGTAACATGCATTATGTAGTTAATCAAAAATTCTAAATTATTCGTACGAAACGAATATTTTTGGATCTACCTTAGGCGTAAATTCCAGTCTACGTACGAACACCGTTATCGGGAGGTACTTTGCAGTGCCAATTAATAAGCTAGAACTATTTTCGCGTGATTTAATAAATAATGAATGCGAGAATGTAGTTATAATAAGCAAAATTCAACTCAAATTCAGTAAACGTTCCGATAACACCAGAATATTTAAATAACGATTTTTTTAGATCCTCTTCTTCCCCGTTGAAGAGACAGAGTTCGAGCTCTGGACCGATAACCGTACGTGTTTTGAGACAGACATTTAACTCATCATATGTAATATGTGCCGTGATAGGAAAACATAATTATTGAGTAACAGGCATCATGTTAACGACAAAAAAAAAGTTCTCGTGATAAAATCAGGCTGATAGTCGTTTTATGTTCCTAACTTGATTAAACAGGGTGTTGGTGGAGTTCCCTCCCCTTCTTCCCTGTTGAAGAGACAGATTTCGAGCTCTGGACCTATAACTGTACGTGTTTTAAGACAGACATTTAACTGGTCATACGTAACATGTGCCATGACAGGACAAAATAATTATTAAGCAACCGGCATCATGTTAACGAAAAAAAAAGTGTTTTCGTGATAAAATCAGGCTGATAGTCGTTTTATGTTCCTAACTTGATTAAACAGGGTGTTGTTGGAGTTACAACAGTACCTACGTGTTAAACTGCGTTCCACAAATCGTTCCGGACAATTAGGTCGTAAATAGTAGATTGACGTCTGCCGGCGGTGTAAACGGCGCGCAGCGCGCCACGCAACTGGTGCAAGACCGTGTCACGCGGGAAAGGGTTGTTAATAATCGCAAAGGCGTGAGCGCACACGAGAGAGAAAGAGAGAGAGAGAGAGAGAGAAATAGAAAGAGAGTCCCGTGATAACCCTGACAGTGTGAAGCGAATATATAGCGAAAGTCGAGCGGCGCTGCGGTAGTCGTCGAGTCACCCTTCCAGTCTGCCAGGCTGCTTTCGCTTGCTCGACTAACCCCTGTGAACTCCGATCTCAAGTTACGACCTAATTACCCGTGAACCCCGTAACCGCAGCAGCGTCGAGCCGCCAAAATGTTTTTACTTTCTCGGCGATTAACCGAGTAGTGTTCAGGCACCGCGAGAGTTTCACAGAGCCAGAGAAAAAGAAGATTAAAAAAAAGAAGAAAGAAAAAAAAAAACAATGGCGTACACTCTTGGCGATAAAACAAAAGAATGAGAGGTAAGTAAAATAAATTGAAGTAGTGGTAGCAATAGAAGAGATAAAAGTAGTGGGCTGTTGGCTTGAATTTGTAGTGGAGCGCGTGGACACCGATGAGGTCGCGTGCTTTGAAATCGGATAGTGCATAAATGATTCTGACTAGAATAGTCACGAATCCCGTATAACGTGTATATCTGTATATCGTTTTATCTCTTTCACATCGCATCGCCAATAATCGAAGAATCGATGCCACGATTGATTGGCTCGGGGATTTCGAGCACGCGATATCCATGCTTCTTTCCGCTGGTTTTATTCCACTTGACGTTAACTCTCCTTGCTAGTTGTGGGACAGCTAATCGAATTTATTTGCTAAGTAACTTTGTACTCTCTGGCTTTGTACGGTGCAATTTACCTCTCCACACCACGCTCTACTTCCATTAATTATTTAAATATCATTTCCTGCAGAAAGAATTTATTATACGCTTTTAATGATCGAGCATTTGTTTTTTAATGTTTGCATAATCGAGTGATCAGTTTTTATTGTAGCTTTAATAACAAAAGAAGTTTTCTTTGTTTTTTTTTCGTTCTTCGTATGGTATGGCTTCAATCGCCTCTGACCGCCCTTCACACCCTTAGTCCTATTGTTTCCTAACCGCACTTCACTAAACTAACCTAACTTCTAATGTGTCTGCACCGGACTTAGCTACACTGCACGGAAAGGAAAGATTAATTACCATAACTAAAAAATGAGTTGACACAACCAATCGATTATTTTATTTCCCTTACAACTCAAGTGATAGTGCCAACGAATGGTAGTAAAGACGATTCGACCGGTAGTCCCAGTAATTCGAGTAGTAGTCGCAACGATTCGATTGGTTAACTTCACTAATTTCTCGAGGACTAATCGTGGATAGTTGAGGTTATTATTCGATATGGTTGAGGCAACTAATTTTTGAGAAATTGTGTACAGCTAATTGGAAATGTAGTTGTCACAACCAAACATTTCTTTCCGTGTGTACCGCATTCACCATGAACACGAGGAAACTGTGGAAAACCCGTAGCGGTACAGACGGTCGTATATTTTTCCGCACTGAGAGAAATCATCATAGTACAGTTAACTATAAAGTGACAACTATTGGTTTTTAGTCCTTTTATAGTTACGGTGACTATAAAAATAGTTGTGACGACTAATTAGGTGCTAACAACTATGTAACAACTACAAATGAATAGTTGTCACTTTATGGTTACTAATACCATAATTTTCTCTGAGTGCGACATCCCGGTGTATAAACAAAAGCAACTTACTTAAGTATACACCCCGAAGCCTCGGAAAAACTGACCTCCGTTTACTGGTTGATGAGCCGACCGGCGCGCCGCCAAGCGGCCGTCTATCTAAGCTATGGCCGCAAACAATGCTGCTTAACTCGGGGATCACCAGAGCTGCACATCGATCGCGCAACAATTAGTGCCGGTTAATAACAAAAGTAACAATAGTAATAAGCCGACAGGATGGTTAGTGCTCGCATTTTAATTCGCATTTTAATTCCCCATATTATCTCAGTTCTAGTCCCGGAATATTCTAAGTCTCCCTAGTCTCGTTAACTAGTTTTTTTTTCTGAGTATCGTTATGAAGTAGAACTTAGAATTCGGAACTACCGCAAGTGCGGGAGTCGCAATAATCCGCTAAGGTGTGATAAAATGTAAATTCTCACCTGTAAACAGTGTCTCCTCGCGAGCCAACCAATGTGCTGCAGTTGCGGTGGATCGGGAAGTGCTGATGCGAGTCTCAGTGCTTTGAGTGTGAGAGCAGCGAGTGCAGAATGAAGAGCGTTGAACCATACGCTAGCTTCAGAATTGTCGGAAGCCCTTAGCCAGCACTCGTGGACACCGTCCGGTGAGTGAAGTTCCAGTATACGTCCCTCTGGAACACGAAACGTGACAAAAAAACACATCAAGACGAGTTGGAAAGATGTCTCTTGGGGAATTCCAGTATCCTTGCCATTCTGGTGGCTTTTCCGTTCGTAAAATTCGTGTAAAATTCCATATGGATGGTGAAAGGGCTTTTGCGTCGTCTACTACGAGGTCTTGTCTTTTTTCTTTATCAAACTAGACGATGGAAGGTCTCCGGACTCTCTCGCACGCTGAGCTAAGAGGATGGGGAAGTAAAGTCGCGGGTTACCTTTAACCATCGCCAAAGCGGATCTAAGACTTTCCGAATCCAAGAAGTTGGAAACCGAGCGTGACCCGAGCGCACACTCGGAGATTCCGCCCTCTCTCTTTCAAAATCTTCCTTTCTCTTTCTCTCTCTCGGACTTTCACGGTCTCCCGAGCAGCCCACACTACTGCTAATGCAACTCGCAGCGCACCCTACAACCCCCTCTGCTTTAACGCGAAAACTTTAATGCTTCCGACGGAAATTGGACGGGATTAGTCACGAAGGAGGCGCGCGAAAGCTTGATGTCAGCAGCGCGAAACGCGTTCGTTCGTTCCTTTCGATCCAAAACGAGAGAGTTACACTGGCGGGGAGAGATTCCTCTCTCAAATCACGAGATGCACCGCCAGTCCTGCTAACTACCCTCCCCAATCGCCAATTTATCACGTTCCCTACTAATTCAACGAAGGAGATTATGTCAGCAAGATTGAGGCGAAGAAGTGTCACGATCACGATGAGCAAATTAGCTGATTATAGATTTTACCCCCTGCAGTGACATTGAGATTTTTCTGAAGGAAAAATCTAAATCATTTTCTACGCTTGGTTAATTATGAAATTTTATTGTTTTTCAAATTCTCCGTGCAGACACTCACATAGTCATGTTTTTAAAATCAAAGTCTAACTTATTATCGAAATCAGAAGATCAAAAGAGAATTATTTTTTATTTTTTATTGCAATCCAACAATGAAAATCGATGCCTAAATTGAGATATTAAAGCTCCGGACATCATCAACTCTATCCACGGACTAGAATATAAAATATCTGTACTTTAAGCTGATTGACTCACTTAGGCAATCTTATTGGAGGTTGCCTTTTGTCACGGGATAGAGGAGACGACATAGTGGGCAATGACTTAGCACTCTAAGTCCGTTCCCTGCTCCAACATACATACATCCCACTTTCGACCTTAATAGTTTTCGCATTACGGTCTCCGGTGCATTATAAAGGCGCTATAACTTCGGTCGAGTGTATGACAACTCAATTTCAAGTTGAGTCTGACGTGCTCGCGTGCACTTCAAACTTCACGTTTGCCAGAAGGAGAAGGGAAGGGTGATGGAGAACTCGGAGAAGGTGTTGGAAAGACGAAGAGCGAATGAACATTGGTGTGCACGGCTGAGAGCCGCGCTGTTCAAGAGAGGGACAGACAGAGAGAGTTCGCAGAGAGCTCCATGGTTCATCACTGTTCATGCGTGAACTGGCGTAAGTGTTGGCCTGATAGAGCATGGCACCAATCCACACTGAACGAACACACGCACGTCGGACCTTCATGTACACGCTGTAGTAACTGTAGCGCATTCAACAAAATACTTTAGTGCCCTAGACCTGCTCGTGATTGTAGTAGATAACGCTGCAGGACCAGAAAGAGAACTCGTGTAAATCCTACTATGTACGTTACCAAGACTCGCAACTTCAGACCGTGATACAACGTTATACCCATGCCGAGGGCATGGAATAGTTGAGTTGTTCAACACGCCACTGGGAACTCGGTACGCTGGACTAGAGTAGACTGAAGTTGAGTTCGGAGTGCACAGGATGGTCCCGTTGTGGCAGAGAGTCTCCTCTGTAATACCTGGACAGTCAGAATCAGAAGATCTGGATTCTGTTCCAGTACGACAAATGTAAGCAGACACTTCAGTATACAAAGATGTAAAGTAAATTTTGCACTTGGCAACTTAATAAATGTCTGTTTCAAGTCTACAAGTGGCGACAATGTAATAATAGTCGTATGAATTGGAATTCATGAATTTAAATTGAATGTTATCAGGGGTGACAGAATATTTGAACTATGGAGACGCAGGATTTTTTACCCTCAGATGTACAAGATAAAAAAAATAATGATGTGTCTTCATCCAGATCCGAGGGTAACAAAAGTTCTGACTTTCTGCCTCTAAAGTATCACATCCCTTTTCTCATTCTTCATTCACCAAGTTTTTACAGCTGACACCATGCACGCGAAACGTGCAGTCAACCAAAAATGCAGCTTCCCTTCTCTGGTCGTTACAAAAAATATCTCGGAGTACGGCATACAAAATTTGCATAAAGTTGTAAAAATAAGGGTGTTCTAAAAGAGCGAAGAAACTTTCGGGTTATGCTGAAAGTTTAGTTCTTGGGCACACTGGTGGCTTTTTTTTTAATTTTTATATTTTTAATTTTGTTTTTTTTTTCTGTTCATGGTATACGTTTTTGTCATTGGGGAAACGAGGGGTAGTGAATGGTCCAAGCACCGCAGTACAAGCCCCTGGGAAACCAGCTAAAGTCGTAGTAGCAATGGCTTAGTTAGAAGCTGTGCGTGTGATGCTATGTCGAAGACGGAAGAGGGCCATAAAGGAGGCAAGTGAAGGTGCAAAAGAGATGCTCAGGTTAGTAAGAGATACCTGGTCCTTCCCTGGATTTAATTATTTCGTTTGGAGACGGGAAAATGAGGTGGGGAGGAGTTCGGTTAGTGCGGGAAGGGTTCTGATTTCCGGGAGGGAGATGAGACGTGTGTCAGGAGGGTGGGAAAAGAGGGAGTCATGCGGCCAGGATAATCTAAACTGCGGAGGGAAGTACGACTGTCGTTAAAGTCAAGGTGCCGGTGTTACGTCTCAAAGGGCTCATTTAATTGCTGCCGCTGGCGGGCAGATACCAAAGTTCGTTTAATTAACGAAATAATGACGCCGTCCGCTTTCCACTCAAACTCAACATGTTGCTTTCTCTCTTCGTTCTCAACTTTACTGTCAAACCTCTTTTGTTGATACCCACGCATAGACTCTCGGGTTTTGCCTTTCGCCACGGATACGCACACGCTTGCAACTACCGACACTCGAGCAACCGACTGAACCTAATAGCGCACTTTGACTAGCTCACCAGATAGCGCTAGTGTGCTCGTGTACCGTTTCCTCGCTGTTCCTGCTTGATGTGCGTTGCTTCCTCCTTAGCGCTAGCTTTCTAAAGTGCGACATTGAATTCCTTTGGACCTGGAATAAAGGCAATTGAAAATGGAAGGGGTGCGTGAGGCAAGGTATGAACGCTTAGTTTCAGGTGCAGCTAAAGTACCGAGGGCAGGTTGCTAATTTATCAAGCATTTTCCAGCGCTATCATCATTACTATACAAAGCCCAAGGTTTCTCGTCCAAAAAGCAATGAAAGACATGACAGCACTGGCTTTTATCAGGGTATCCTACCCGAAATTTGTTTTTTTTTAGGTGGCCTAAATGTGAAAACTTTAACACCCTGTGCGTTGATAAGACCTCAATATTTTTCAAGTATTTCATAGCGAAACCCATCAAAACTGTTACTTTCATGTAGTAATAAAGAGATGCAATAACCAAGAGGATAAGAGTCGAAGCAACTACAGCTTTGATACGCTTTATGCCCAAGGTGAAAAACAGCGAGCATCACGAGTCGTTATGAAAATACAATAAATTAAATATAATAAGTTCGCTGTTTCTCCTTCATCGCAACTATAGTCACGCTCGAGCCAGAGAGTAAAGTTAAAATTCTAAATGCTTACGGTTTACTATCGGAAATCGTTTTCCTGACTTCAATGGCTCTCCAATTAGTGACTCTTAAAAATAAAGGCAATGTTTTATCCGAATGGACAAACGAGATAGCGTCGATGTCGAGAAGCGAGATGAACTTTGAGAAAAGTACCTGAATACGAAAGAAAAGTGCAAAGTGATAAAAAAGAAAATTAATGACAAGGTAACAAGGTAGAAGAATGGGACGGAAGTGGTACATCGTACGATTCTGCTGTTAAAAAATTAATGGCTTCGCGGCTTTTCCCAATTGACTGGGTATAGAAATAGAGTCAACCACCGAAGAGCTTCGGCAACCGTCAGCGACCGGACGTTTCACCGCTCACCTTCCCTATCCGTGTATTTTTATTTCATTCTTCTCCCTAGTCAAGGTTTATCGTGGGTTGCGGTACCCGATTGTAGCACGAATCGACGTTCCGACAAACGGAAGAAAAAAAAAAAAACAAGAGGCAACAACCTCGCTCCTTTCCTGTCGAGAGCACGTTATGTGAACATCTGGGGAGAAAGGGAAAAGGAGGTATGGCAATGCAAAAAAATAAAGTAGAACGCAGCTAAACGAAACAATCTATCTAGATTTTGTCGTGGAATTCGATGGAGGAAAACAAGCGAAAAATGAATGGCGGAGACTGCATTTCACGGTGGTTGGTAGGTGGTAGAGGGCGTGGGAGAAGGGGGAAGGAGACGAACCTTCGACCATCGGTTAAGCTGCTTATACCCTCCTGAGCTCCCTATACAACCTGTACGAGCTATAGATTGCTGCAGTGGAATGGCGCGGAGGTCCGACGGAGGCGGATTTTCGTGCAGACCGAGTCAAGGGAGAGGTAAACTCGGTATCTCCAATTCAAACAAGATTTCGCTGCTATCCCTGTCCCTGGGACGAGTCGAACTCTAAGGGACGGGGTTGTCTCGGTATACGGATTGAGAGCGGTCCATATATCGAAGACCTGACCTAGCACGTTTTCTCCTCTCCTCCTTCATCATCTCTATATTCACTATTCATCAAGACGACATCGATACCTAAATTCACCCTGACAGTTCACCTTTTCCATAATTCAGCTCTGAATCTTCCTTCACTTGACTCAGCTGGAACTTAAAAATGTAGTTTGCTCCCCATGACGACATTCGACCCGAGCAGCGCGCGAGGGTTTTGAATTTGTTTGGAAGTTCAGCACTTCAGCGTTGATTTTTTAAGCCTATGACTAGCGAATCCTTCCAACGTCACAACCACTTTATTTTCAAGCTTTATATTCCTTTTCCCTCGACGCAGACTACATCATCCTCTGCTTTGTAGCCACTGAGATGCTTCACTTTACAGGTTATCACTCACACGACCTTTTCGTCCTCCTGCTTGTGCATCTCCCGTGACATGCAGTATGCTGTACGATATTTCCAACCTTGAAATATATATTAAACCGACGATAAAGAGACTCGGAGCAGGCGGACGTGTGGCGCGCCTCCTTGTACACCGAGATGGACCATCAAAGTTTAAGACTCTCGTTCTGAGTCTATCTACCTCAGCCGCTGGAAAACTGTATGAAGGCTGGAAGCATTTGCAGTGCGCTACCATTTTGCTTGCCTTCCAAGCCCAGGTTTACACTCTCCCGAGTAAACGAAAAATTTCAGAGTGCCCGTTCAGGTTACTCATAAGAAAAATCGAATTCCCGTGAACAAAAGTAGTCGGGATGCTAGCGGTGACGTAAAATTTTCTGGCCGATGACCGAAAGACTTGAAAAGTCTCTGGTCGGACTTTCTGGAAGTACTCTGGTGGATATCTCTTGAGTTCTCGAGCTCTCATCGCTCACTTTCGGTGTTTATCGAGGGGTAACGAGAGTTCTGAGTTGGTTTTCTCTCTAGTGTTTGTCGGCGAGTACTCAACGAAAGGGTGACACGGTTGCGCTGCTCCCTCACAAGTTGCACACGGCGTCGAGCCTGCCTATGTGCCAGAATAAGCAGCCAGCTGCAAGCAGGTCCTTCGAGGCCAAGACATTGTGTCTCGGGATCTAACCACCTTCTCCTCCTATATATACACGTCAACCCCTCGCGAACCTCCTCCACCTCAGTTCTCTTACTCCACTTACACTAACACACCAGACCCTCCCGCACGAAGCTAGCTGGAAACTTTGTATTAGGTTAGCGTACGTGCCGGAACTGTGGGCTGCTCGCTCACGCTTTCGTTCTAAAAGACCGATGGAGCGTGTTCGAAAACACGTGTTGGATTTGTCGTTCATATAGCTATCTAGCTCTCGGCCGTTGCTGTTACTTTCGCCCAGCCTTCTTTCTTGCATTGTTCCGTTTCGGGACACCCGCGACTCTATTCTTGTACATGTTTGCTTATTCACATCCACAGTCCACGTATCTACTGGCTTACTGGCTTACCGATTTCTGCGCTACTTTTTATCAAACGTTAGTAACGTTTAACAACAGAGAGCTTTGCCTTGTTGCAGGAGAGAAAAGTCACGAACGAACGATTACTTGACTGTTATGCTTCGTCGAATGTGATAATTGTTGCTTCTAATAAGGAAACTGGTAAAACTTTGCATCGAATAGTTTAAACGGCGAATGCACGGCCAAATAACGAAATACATGTGCCTTGGTGTATGAGGAAAGAGAAGAAAGTGAGAGCGTGCCAGGACGGTACCAGCAGCACTGTAGCGGGTCGCCACTAGCAGTTTTGAGAGAGAGATTCGCGTGAGCCGAGCCTGTAAATCGAGCCGCAACGTTGGACGGCTCCTAATGCCGCAGTTGCATGAAAAATAAACCTCGAGTGGAAGTCGATAGGGGGCAGCGCTGTTAACAGAAGTAAAGGAGTACGAAGTGGATATAACGCAGAGAATGGGTTGAAAGACGTGTTTTTCCATCCTTTTTTCAGTCCTCTCTACCTTGTTCAAAGGCTGTCGAGGTCGATGGCAAACGGGATATACGGGCCAGGTCGTAGTACATTGAATTGAGAGCGATGATTCGTCCTTGATAAGTCCACACGCTTATTTGAAGCTAAAAGAAAGCTGATATTCAGCCCTCTCGTTTGTGAGATTATCTTTCACCATCCATGACACGATGGTAGATAACCAGTGAAGACTCTCGAAGGGCTTCGTCCCCTTTTGCATAAATTGTCCGTCCTCGCTATTTCCCCTTTTCCGATCTATTCATATACAATAAAATGCTTGCTACCCCATCAGACTGGCCTTACTTCATAGCCAATCAAATCATCGAAATTGAATAGAATGAATAAACCAAAGAGTGCACTGGATAAAAATTGAAGGAACTTTTTTCATTCGTTATATCTATACCCTTTTTTTTAACATTCCAGGAGGCAAATTGTCGTGATAAAATAATGCAGCTTGGACTAAAGTAGTGGCTCCAACTAGTTTAGCAGCTCCAAGTGTTCAATGAAGAGCGCGTTCCCCTCTTTATCATTCTTTTCTTGCCGTCCTTCTCTCTCCTCTTGAAACCATCTATACTTTGTTCGTACGTGACATTCTTGGCTTCTCTGACTTGTTCCTCTCTGTTCCCTACTCCGCTTCGACCACTTCTCACCTTCCCAGGCGCGAACCACTCTACGGTTCGGGCTTCGCCTTCTCCACCCTCCAGCTATGGCTGCACGTAGTACACGAGAGCTCGACCCATCGACCTATCGACGTTAACGGATGATCTTCCCGTTGCAGCCATGTTAACTTCCCGCTCCCAGGCGCACAAGCTACCTTTACTCTCTCATCCCCCAGAACCTGATGCTTCTCATGTCACTAGGTTAATTGCTCGTGAGTCGAACGTTCAACGAGCTTTGCCAAGCTTGCCCGCATTGGACCTTTTTTTTCCCGATCCTGCTCCCGGCGTTCCTTCACTTTCCTCCCTATCCCGCTGACTGTTTCAACCCTCTTTTCATTCTTTGCTCCTTTTTTCCAGTTCCCAGTGTAACGGTCGGTGCTGGTGACGTTTTATACTTCACAATTTCACGTTCGACCTCAAAACCTAACGACGCCTGGCTCTAACGTCTCTTGCCGTACCTCCTCTCTTCGCGGCGTTTCCCTTCCGGCGTCTCTAATCACTTTGATGCCAACAGCGCCAGCTCTGCCGTCAGTCCTAATGCCACGTTCGCGTGATGCGATAAGTTCTCGCAAAACATTTTTCATCCGAGCTCCAGTGTATTCTTTAATCATGGTAATAACAGCCAGAGGATTTCCACGAATTTCGTGATTTTTCGGTTCAACGGAAGCATGGATATGATATAACGGTTGGTCGAATATTCTAACATTCATTCGACGATGCCAGGAAAAAATATGAAAACATCACATGAAAACGGCAAAACGAAAACGGAAGTACGAGAACGACGGGACGTCGCTGAAAAAACTCGCCCCGCACCCTTCTAGGATAATGCGAGCTGTCGAGCGTTTTTGCAACGGGATATTCGGAAAACCGATAGGACGTGCCCGCATTTTGTGTGTAAATTTAGAGATGCCGGTGTAAAAAAAAAATGGAATACGAGCGTTATGCTTCTAGTCGGGTGAATTCGGCTTACTATGAGAGACACAGCGAATTGTTGGGGCGTGCACGCTTCCACACGAACATTTTTTATTTATTTTGGGTCATCCGGTATGAGAGCATCGCGTGCGTATCGATCGATTCTATCTATTATACGGAAACTCGAGTTTATCACACCTCACTCGACGCTGATATTCCATTACCTGGATAACTGAAAATAAACGGTATTATGAATTTTGTCAAACCTGTATCAAGTACCACCGTACGACACATAGTACGTTATATTTTTCGTTATTCGCCATTTATTGAATTTTATTATTTTTTTTTATGAAGTCGAGTACAAAAAATAAAGATTTAACCGTATTTTATGATTGCCAGCATTTGCATCATTTCTTGGTAGTAATATAAATAAATTGTTTATTTGTTTGTTTTTTTGTTTTATTGATATACGGATTACTCCTTCACAAATCTTTACAATTAATCAGTCGGCGACAAGACCTGAAGCAGTTTACATGTTTTACATATTTGTTTGTTCGCCAGCAGGTGAGTACAAAAGTTATGATAATAGTAATAATACACGAGCATAATACAACACCAAAGAAACTAATATAAATTAAAAACAAAAACGATTTGAATAAAAACTATTTATGTTAACTGTTGATAGTTTGAATAGTATATTATGTTGCTGGCGTTCAGAAAAGTCGAATTCGTAGGAGAAGTAAAGTGACGGTAGAGAGGATGTTCTTGTAGTGGTAAGCGTGCCATTTGTCGTGTTTGGGTGTGAGTCATTGTGTCTAGAGCACCGATGCTACATGCTGCGTCGAGGAACGGAACGCCGTCAGTTTGACAAACATTTGACCCTCGTTCTTCGCTACTTCGGCACTGTTGCACACTGCGCTGCTGAAGAGTTTTTGGGTGTACAGTACGAGAAACCGTCAGAAATTGCATCCTCCCGAAAAGGAAGAGAGACGAGACTCGACAACGAGAGACAACAAACTCAAACGCTCGAGGCGTTTTCTGGTCGAGTGGAGAGTGCTAGGAGAGGGAGCGAGTGGGTGTGAGATGCCTGCCGGCATTTGGGACCCTCGTGTCCCCGTTGGAAGCCTGTAAAACCCTTCATCCGAATCCAGATACCAGTGGTCCAGAGGATATGCTACCTCTCTGTCTCTCGAGGCTGAACCCAAGAGTTTTTACCTTGCTTCGCTTCAGCTACACCCCAGGCAAAGTTTTCGAGATGAAACAAAATAAACTGCTGCGGAACTGTGTGTGAAAAGGGTATAGAGTGAAAGGTAAGAGGGCATGATAAAAGGATGGTAGCAATAGTGATGAGAGGAGACAACAAAATACAAAGTTGAAGTGCTCATCGGGGCGTGGAGTAGAAGAAATTCTCTTTTCCTTGAAAATCACAATTTCTTTCTGAAACTCGGAGGAAGGCACAACAACTTTAGCCTGTTGGTGAAACATTGGCTGTCCGTTTGCGCTGGACCGAAAGGGAGTCACCGTTCGTTGCTTCTCATGGTCATTTCCTCTCTTATTTCGTTATTCCTTCATTCTATTCCTGTCTCCGTTCTTCTCCTTATATCCCAGAAGCAATATTGTTTCTCAATGAAGCCCGCGGGAATCGGAGCATTCCAGAGCAAACAGTCTCAAGCGAAAGACAACAACGGAACTTCGCTGTATTTTGTCGGAGGATGTAAGTCGCGCGTTTCGTTGTTTCGTGATGGGACTTGAGAAACGAGCAACGGAGAATTTCTACACCGATAGAATGAAGTCGACGACACAGGATTGGATGAGAGATGCCCGTGTTCACTTCTGTCTAACAGAATGAGCGATTGGAGAAAGTAAAACCCCTTCAGAGGTAGGAAAACGTGTTACGAACAATTCGCCAGCTCGCGAATGTCTTTTGGCCTAATACTGTTTGTACTGCAAGGCTGCTTCTAGGTATAAACAATCTGACGAAGACTCTGCGCTTCCGAAAATACAATGGGAGGAAGAAAGGACGGAGGCTCTGTTAAGTAGACCAGGAAAAGCTAGAAGGAGTGAAGGGATGGAATGGAACGAAGAGAAACCGTGTTACAGCCAAGGTTTATTTCACAATACGTATGCAGGGTTTAAGTGCGTTTTCCAGACGAGGAATAGGACAGGAAAAAGGTAGAGTCGGAGAAGGGAAAGTACGGAGAACCGGAGGAGAATTGAAAGTGCGCTAGCGATGCAAAATCGCTGCGGAGAATGATCGTACAGTGTAGGAGAAAAGAATAGCTGTTGGTCCCAAGCAGTAGCCAAGGAATAAGAAGGAGAAGAAGTAAGAAGTTGGGAAATGACGAGAAAACGCTGAGGACGTCGACATTGACATGAGAAAACCAGCGTAGAGTCGACGCGTCGTGAAAACTCGGCCAATTTGAGAGCGTACGCAAAGACGTTACGTCTTCCTTGTTCCCTCACTCTTTCTCTCTCCCTCTCTCCGAGCCATCTCCCCTTTCTATCTTTTGTGATCTTTCACTCGTTCAGCCACAGCTCGTATCTCACGACTGTCGTTGGTATTCACCGGTTTTTGTGATCATGGAAATTCTGAGGTAAGTAAGGAGGAGGAAAATGTTGATGGGGTCGAGTTCGAGGGTCGAAGAACCGCTAAGGGAAACGAATTCTTCACGGTCTTGCTCTCTAATTTGTTTTTTTTTTCTTCATCCCTCCTCAGTTTATTTCTTATGTGTATGTCTCCCTTCTACCCATTTGAGGTAAACGACGTTTCCGCAAACGCTGGTGCAGCTTGGCCCTTGATCCAGGATGGCTTTAATAAGCCCGGTGTTTACTATCTTCCTTTCTGCCTCTTTCATCCTTCCCCGATAAACCAGGATTTTTTTCAACGACAAGCAATGAGTGGTAGAACGAAGTACGACATAGAACCTACGAGTCCAATTTTATTACAGGACTGAACTAACCGTTGTAAGAGATCTTGCGCACTGTGGGATTCTGACTGCACGAAAGCAGGTTCGATGTCATTTATTAAATTTACTCAGGGAGCAGAAGTAAACATAGCTGAAGAGAAATGAATATATATATATATAACAAACTCAAGCAGCAAAAAAATTATGGTATTCCTCATTAAACTTTCATCCGGTTTACGTTGTGCGTATCTTTGATCAAAATCCCGATGGATAAATTCCCGGGCATTTCGCAAGCCACTGATAATTGTCTTTGATCACTGCGAAGCCCTGTACTACGTGGGCAAACACGTCCAATGGATCACAAACTAAATCCTCGAGAATTTATGTCCAACTTGTTCATCCGACCTTGATCACCGTGTCTGACTGGATGAGCCAGTTGCTCGGAGTTCTTCTTACAGGTCTCAATAACTGTTTATTTAATCGCAAGTGGATAACCACGATCCTACGAGTCAACTCCCCTCGTTGGGCTTTCGCTCGATTAAAGTTCGTTTATCCTATCGAGCTGGAGAGGAGATCCCTTTATCAAGGGGAACTCACGGGCATGCTAGTCGTTTGGTACACGATGGATCTAAATTCGAAGCCCGAGTGTCCTTCACCACCATTTATGCTTTACTCCAACATATCCTGAAAATTTGTCATAGGAAAATCAAGGGACATTCGATTTACATTTCCGACCCTTCGAACATCAACGGAAAGTTCAGGAGGCTGGATTAGTCATTCATATTCCTACATCTCTCATCCGTTACCTAATGCCTGACATATAAATTCTAATGCTCGAAATTTCATCGAAATTTCAAGGGAAGACGAATGATTCCTCTGAATATCTGTATGGCAGCATGCTCGACGAGTGGTGTAGATACGCATTTGCCGGAGATATGCTAATTGCAGCTAATTAGCGCCGCTTCGGTAATCGTCGAGGGTTTCTCTGTTCTGCCCGCTGTGGGATTCTACAGTCTCGATCTCATCCACTTTCTAAAAGCTTCAGCAGAAATCCCGCATACTTGGTTAAACGGCTCGCAGTTAGTCATCGAGGGGTTTTCGAGAAGGCCGGTCAAACTAACCCGTGTAGTCATACCAGACCAGCTACTCAAAGGGCTGCTGAGTAGAGAAAATACTCGAATATCCCATTTCACTTCTCCAAGCCCCTCAACGTTCCGAGCAATGCGCGAATAATGAGCGTTATTTAACTAAGGGGAAAGGTAAGCGCTTTGCGAAGTGATGGAATATAACCCATCAAACGGTTAATACCATTTAGGAACTCGATCAAATAAATTACGAATTTGTAATCAACGAAATAGGGATGGAAAAAAGGTAAGCGAGTTACATGTTGTGAGGGAATGGTCCACAAGGTAAAGACGTAGTCTCGCTGGAATAAAATGCGAGTGAATCGCGAGCTCGTACAAGCTAGACTTAGACCTTGTTGGAGAGTGCGAGTGACGACCCTGGAACGGCAGACCGAGAAGGAAAGGGAAGAGAAGGAGGAAAGCAGAATGAGTTGGCTGGGATGGGCGCGCAAAACAGCAAAAATTTGCATCACAATCGCGGATAGAAATAATTACGCGAGAAGCGCGAAAGGGGTGCGGAATGGGAGAGAAAGGGAGAAGAGATTTGCGAAAAGGGAGGAGTGATTCGGACGCAGATGCAAATGCAGATGTGGGGAGCAAAAGCGAGGGAAGATTGGACGGAAAGTGGGTAGAAATGCAGATACGAATGCTCGCTCGGTGGCTCGCCAGTAACAGCACCACCGTCGCCTTCAGGGTGGTTTTCAAGTGAGAAGGAGAAACGAAGCTCTGCGGGAAGTATGCGAGGAGAACTGAGCAAAAGAAAAGGACAGAGGTGAGGGACCGAGCCACGAGTACAGGATAGCGAATGAGATACCTGTTTACACGAGAGAAATGGGCCGAGCTGCCGCAAAAAGGTTTCGAATCGTTGTCTCTCGTTTCGTACTCTCGGAGCCCGGAAGTAAGCGGGGACGATGCACGGGTACGCTCACTGTGTGGGATAAATAAATGAAGATGAGAGTGCAAGACACAAGGGGTTGTGGGATGGCCCAGCTTGGAGAGCCTTCCTAACCTGGCTGTCTCTATGGCTGGTTGTTCTGTATACCGCAGAGTTGGCAAAAAAAGCCAGGAAAAACGAGGGAACCACACGCGGTTGTATAACAGGGAAAGGGAAGCCGAGAATGAAAGAAGAAGGGTACGTATCCAGAAAGACAAAAACATACCGCACAGCTATCCTTTGGGCTTTCACAGATTCCTCCATGCTCGATTTACCAGTGCAAGGGGTAAACGCGTGTTAAATCAATACAATGTCCTGTGTTCAAGGAATATCTTTGAGTCCTTCGGATATCGGCGTTGGTAGAGACCTGACATAATCATATCGATCAAGAATATCCTGCTGGCTATATTGTCACAATGGGAATGATTGCGGAATGCAAGGGATATGAGGAGAGAGAGAGAGAGCGCACATTGTCGCATTATGGACACGCAGGCGATACTAATAATGACACAGTATCGATCACGCTCACCTCCCGGTGGACAGCAGGAACACCGACAGTAGCAACCAGTACGTTATACTCTCCACCTATTCTATCTCTCTCTCTCTCTGTCTCTGCTTGTATAGGACGATATCAACTCTGGCGTTATCGCGAATGTACTGTAGGCGCGAGCGACCGTTTGAATTTTCGCATGAACGGTTATCGGGGTGAGCATGTTGCGTGCGGGATGTGGGATGGCCACATTTACCAGCAGCAGCCGAAGCAGCACCGGCAACAGCAGCATCAGCCTCATCCCTCTCACTATACCCTCGCTATTTCCCTCACACTACCTTGCATTTCACCCCAGCTCCTCTTGCTCTCGCTGTCGTTCACCCTGTGGCCTCTCGCCTAGCATGCTGCCACACAATTTCGCCCCGAGTTCGCGTTCCAACGCGAACATGGCCCAGTTAACCGGTACGATGGTGGGACGTATTCGTCGACACCCTACTATCAGAGTTATAGATGTGGCTGACAAAGTACGTGACGGACTGTGTACTATTAAAGATACAGTGTAGAGAGCTTTTTTTACTGTCCCAAAAGCTGTAAAGCTGATACCGAAACTCTGTAAAGAGATACACTTGGTGCCGTGAGATCGGTACGAATAACGATCGGTTTTAAAAGAAATGGAAATACGTGAATCGATGACGCAACGGTTACTATAAGTTCCCCTCACCCTCACAAAAATGCCCGGAATGTGGTTGTTACACACGACCTAATTCATGCTGTCTACGTTCCTGATTCAGTCACTCGTATTTTTGCTTCAAGACTGAGTTTAAGATATAAGAGTTTCAAATTAGATTCTACGGTCTGAACAACCTTATATTTCATCAGGCCAGCCATGTTATTTATCAGAAGTTTCTTCGGAATTACATAGATCTTATAGTACTTTTAGATACTAGTGCGACAAGGCGGTCTTTTCGATGAAGTTTGAGAAGTTGACGGATTGGGAGCTACAGCGGTACGAGGCAAAGTGTTCAACGTTTGTAGCTCCAGAAGAGGTTAGTACGGTCATATTCTCAACCATCGTCGAAAGAGCGCTTTTTTCGTGTGTGTATAAAATAATATTCATGCAACGAATGCCCAAGAAATGCCCCTGATTATGCCTGCAGCGTGGTGAAAACGTGCACAAATCTGATTAGAAAGTTTCATTTCAACTGATAAGTGTGGTTTTACAACTAGGTAGAGAAAATGAGAATTTAATGTAACTAGTGTGATTTGCGCCTATGTAGTCCTCTTATTTATGCCTATCTGATAAGTGCTACTTTTATCATGCGCTGTACGTAATCTCCTGGGCATGTGTTACAAAAGTACATTATAATGTATTTTTGTAACACATGACTTGAAAAAAGTGTTGATGGAAGAACAAATCGATACCTGAACGATGACTTGCAGAACTTTGAACCCTGTTGAGGGGTGGAATATATCGACGGTTACCAAAAAAAGGACAGAGCGGAGACCAGGGATGAAGCACTCCGACAATCCTGTGGCCGCATAATCAATGGATGCCATTACCCAGATTAACTGTAGCCGAACATATCATTAAAATCCATAGGGCTTTTTTCAACTACACAATATTGCGGAGAATAGAACAAACCGAGGAACGAGCTTGTAGTTTCTGATGACGTCTAGACATTTTACTTTAATTATTATAAGTTGGACTGTGCTGCATTACAATCGAAACTATACCCATATAATGTCTCTTGTAGCCGTTTTTGAGAAAGAATATCAGTATTTCTGTATGAGTATCATTTCGACCCGATGGAATACACGTATAACACGGTATGCATGTCTTGCTTATGGTCCGGAAACCGTCTCCTCTAATGGAGACCTAAGGGTCAGGTGTAACCCTCGAGTGTCTCGTACCTCCTCGATACCAGAGACTGGAATGCGAAACATGCAAACCAAGCCTCTCGCATATGCATGGGTCTCGCTTGTTAGCCGTAAGCATACGCGGACGCATACCGTATTGTTCATCCCTATACGTATATTAAAACTGGATAATTTACAATGATTTAAAACATTACGTCTATTATTTAATTACAGTTCACTGTGCCGCTCTTGTGACGAGCAATAATTTGGAGATTATAATAATAATTATAAAAAAATCATAGCTACGTTCACAGCAGTAAACATAATTCAAGAAATTATTACCCGCTAAGTCTTTTAGCCAGTTTAACAGTTTCATACCAACGTTACCTTTTTTTAAAGTTATACCTGTTAGAAACCGTCTGAAACTACGCTTATGACTATAGAGAAGAATTCAGCTACTTCGAGAAAAGCAATATCGAAAATGTCTGTGGTAATGTGGAATGTACGTGAGAATCGCCATACGGAAGATTCGAGTTTCGTAGAGAGACGCGTTAACGCAGGAGTAGCATTGCAGCGATGAGACGCCTTAATGACGCCCCGTGTCGACACGTACGTGCTGTTTACAGCGTAAACCCTACAAGCTCCAGCGGGGCTCACTGCTTGAATCTCTCTACCGGGATGTCGTTAAAGACGATGACGACGGCGACGTCGATGAGGGCGACGTATACGTCGCGTATATACGCCCGAGAGGCATGACCAAGGGAAGCCTCGTCGATGAGAAGCTCCGACGTCCGGGCAAGCGTCGTCAACGATTATTCCAGAGTCTAGGATGAGCTCAAGCTCGCGGGCGAGACACGGGGTCGTAGAACATCAAAGATACGTGTAGTAGGGCACCTGGAGGGTTGCAAGCGAAGAAGGGTCAACCAAGGCGTTATATTATATATACATATACATATATATATATAAATATATAGATATATATGTAAACCATACATACAAGATGTATTAGGTATACCGCTCCTAATCCGTATACGTGGAATAGTAGGTACACCGAGCTTTGGTATAAGCTATACACAAGGCTCACACATCGGATGGTTCAGTGGGCGTGAGGAGAAGCTCGGTGCACGGGATCTCATGGCGTCACGTTCAGTTAGGCCGCTCTCAGCATGCAGTCCCTCTAGCCGTACGTTAGCAGCTCGCGCTGCTGGGTTATCGAGAGCTCAGAACCACCAATGTACTATATTCCATGTGTTTACTATATATGTAATGGATGGGAATATATAGCATGTACGTATATCATATATGGTATAGTATGTTATACATACATACATAACGTTCCTACAGGACCGGATACTGGATAGGCCGAGAGGACAAGCGTTCACTCGCTCACTCGCGCTGACGACTGTAATGCGATTTGCAAGCATTATCTAGGCCCTAACGGAGCTAGCGCCGTCAGGCGGTGGCGTGGGGGTACCAGCACCGTGGCAGCACCGTCTCTGCGGTACGATACCCTCATCACCGCGGCGCCTCCACCTCGAACTCACGCTTACTCCTCTTCGCTATTCAATCTATTCGCATGCTCGTTCTCTATCACCCTACGGACACGGATTTCCATAAACACGGCGACACCACCTATTGTTTTCCGTCTGGGCGACCCATCCACGGACGATCTGTACCTAATTACCGGGTTGGCGCGTGTCCGAAGCCAACCCCGGGGACTCCATTCCGCCTCTACCGGCACGAGACCGCACCTGAAACTCGAAAGCCATCACGTTTTCTACCTTTCTCGCTCTCTCATAGTGCCTAGCTCTGTGTGGGCACACACCATCCTCATTCTATTCAGTTACCTATGGCTCTACTAGCATCCCCCATCTTTCCTCTCACTCGCTTTTAGACCCCTCGAGAATTCACTCCAGCCCGTTCGCGAATGCGGTCTTGCTCTGGTACCCACTAGTGGCTGAAGCGGCCAAATTCGTCGCTACCGATCGTTATACCAATAGGATGTGAGGGAGACTCGGAGCACTCTCTGGCTCCGGGGAGAACCAACTCTGACGCGAATGGCTGTAAAATGCGTAGCACGGGCACACACGCATCTACATTTTCCGTATGCCAGCTAGAAGCGAATATCCGATTTTCGCGCGGGTACCGTATTTGCCAGGGTTTCGGTGAATGTGAGTGGGTGTGTATGGATGTACCTGAACGTACGAGAGCCGGGAAATACTGAAAATTTATGCGGCATATAAATAGTTTACGGGGTCGCGAGAGAAAGGGTTGCGGAACGAGAGTGAGTCGAGGGGTGGAAGTGCATGCCGCAGGCAGATCCAATCGTTGGTTAATTGCTTATCCGCGTACCAATACGCCATCGAATATTGCTCGCGTTGGCATTGTAAACCTTTTTTGCTTTATCCTCTCTAACGGTTATACGAAACGGCCTGAAGCATTCAAGGAAATGGTAGTGGTTTGAGTGAATTTGCAGCTAGAATTCAACGAGAACCATTAAGTGGGGCGGATCTCATGGATCACATGAAAGTAAAGGAGTTAACGGGGTCAAATGGCACAGTAAGCGAATGTTTTTTGTCCCTCTACAGATGATTGATGAATATTGAGATAACCTATAACTTTACGGTAAGAATAGCAATTATTATATATTAATTTCGTAAGTTTATTTTCCGTCGTGGCTTGATATATAAATAAAAAAATTAAAGCATGTAGAATAGTACACACGATAATTTGTAGGAATACATATTTTGGTATATTCTGAAAAATACTGACACGAGGCTCTCGCAGATTTACTAGAGGCCCGCAAACGAACCCGGCGCGTCTGATTTTTTTTTCGCGCGGGTTAGAATGATTAAGGGGCGAGAAAACGATTCCGCAGCGCGATAATCAGCATGAACCCGCGTATAACACTATATTTTCAACTGCAAAAAAGTCGATGAATTCCTGACGATAGATTCTGGCTTCGGTTGAGTTTTGTAAGCTGGACAGACTTTTTTTTCCAGCGAGAGAGCTTCCAGCGTCGAGTTAGTGAACGCGTGCTCGAGATACCGAATCGTCGAGACACGGTGAGCGAGCGGAGGTTTGGGTAACGAGTGAGAGCAGGATAAAAGTTGAGTAACAAGGTGCGCCCGATCGAATGCGGGCCCGCATCTGTTCGGACGAGCTAGCGTCGGATGGAAAAGAGAATAGAACCAAGAGGAGTAAGAAAAAATCGTGGGAAAAAAGGAATAAGAGTGGGAACAGCCGGAACATTCGTCGGTCCCCATGCTCTCGCTGGTTCGGCGCTGATGCCGAGCGGGAAACTCGAGTCGTCATCGCGGCCACGGAGTTAAACGGGCCGGGCGCAAGTACGTAACGAGGCGGGTCAAAACGCGCGGGAGAACGGGTGAACGGGTGAACGGTTAAAAGTTCTGTAACGAGAGGGATGGCGGGTGCGAAACCCTGGCGGGGCTCGATCGAGCAGCACCAGACAGCAAGGGTTCTAGCAGCAGAGGTAGCAGAGGCATCGCTGCTTGTGGTAGTAGAGGCACCGCCGGTGAAACTTGCTAACATTCTCCGTGAAAGAGGGCGCGATGTGGGCGAGTCCCGTAGTTTCACAAGCATCACACAGTGTGTCCTTTCTTCAATACTCCTTCCACAATCCTCTTCCCTTCACACCCCGACAAATTAACTCGGCCGAGAGTCGAACGAGTGTAACATGTGTCCCGAAAGCCCATCAAAGGAGAATCGATCGATCATTGAGTTTTTTTCCTCTGGCGCCACCATCGAGTTAAGCTCATGGAGAATTTTTCTCGGAATTATTCTCATCGATCAGAACTTTTTTCCTCCCAATCTTTCTGGCTCTATTCTTTTAGTCTTCGATCTACATAATTAGCCGGGTTTCAGTCTTGAGCATTCCGGTGATGTTGCGAGAGGGTGAGAGGAATGATGAAAGGCCTTCCAATCACGGCGTACATCGATACTTTTGTTTTTGTTTTTGTTTTTCTTGTTTTGTATCCACCAGCCTGTTTCTCATTCGAACAGAAAATTCAAGATAACGAGAGACGTATTGAATATATATATATATATATATGTATATATTTATGTATATATAGCCAGAAGCATCGCAGCTTCGACGCTTTGGCCAAGCAGACGAGAGCAGGCGTATGCGTCGTATACGTTTTGCATTTTCGAGCGATTTCGAGAGGCAGAGCCCGCCAGCTCGAAGCGAACAAGCGCAATTTTCTCGCCAGGCCCCCCTACGGCTTTGCCTCTCGTATTTTCATTCTCGCCTGCAACAGTCACCTCCCCCTTACCTCACATCCCCTCACGACTCCAGCCCCTAACTGGCCCGCGCGCGTTTCGAATCTCGTCCTCTCGTGTGCGAGTAAATATATAGTATAGTGTGCCATGCTACATACATATATATGCATCATAGACAAAGAACGAACCGAGTGGATGAGAGTTAAAAATAACAAGAAAAAAGAAACAGTTTTGTGCGTGCATTGCACGCTTCGCTGACTTCAATCTATTTTGTAGAGAAACGTGTACTGCTTTTGAACACCAGAATTTATCAAATAAAAGGGAATCTTCCTAATTTACAATATACACATATAATTGTACTTTCTGCAAATAGAGATAATTTGAGGAATAAATCATTTTCGCAACATACGTACATTTGAGTATTAATGTAACGGGAAATACTCAATATAAATATTCCACTAAACGAGTTATTATGAGATTTATCGAAATAGATTTCAAAAACGCCGCAGACGAGTTTTTGAAGGTGGAGAGGATCGATTACAGGATCCTGAGTTCCAGACACATCATGTCTCACTCGTTCTCCCCAAAAAACCGATGACACTGCGGACTCGGCAGGCTTGAAAAATTACTGCGGTCTTTCAACTCCCAGTCAACCGAATGTGCGAAAAGAAGAAGATTCTTTTCTCATGGCTTTTGTTTTCTTCTCGGCTCTCTGAAGAGCTTTTCATTCGCGGGCCTCTTCGCTCAACTTGCACTCCGGGGATTGATCATTTGCTATTTCTCCCAGGATTTCACGCTGGGCGCATGGCTTTACCACGAGATATTTTTCTTGGAATTTCCACACTGAGTAATACGTCTGGGAGCTTAAACCGAGTGGAATAATTTTTAACTACAGTAGTATGGAATATCAGCTGGCAAATAGTCCAGTACCAAATAGAAAATTATCTACCGGTTATGTAGAAAGCTATTTTACCGTAAAAAATTATTGAATACCTCTAAATTGAATTCAACGATACTCAACATAATTACTTTTTTTTCATATTATTCCATCAGTGGACAACTTAGCCCGTGTCTTCGTGAAAGTATGATAATAAAATCTGTTTAAAACCATATCGCAGAACCGAGATGGTCGGATGATGGAAATGGTTGAGAGAGTGGTTCAACCGTGGGCGAGGTCGCTTGGTGCAGCTGTAGCTCAGCCAGTAGCGGTATTGGTTCGGGCGCTCGCGCGTGGTTGGTGTTTTTAATTAGCAATTAGCAGGCTAACACATTCATTTCCGGCTCGTCCGTTGCGGCATTTTGTCGGGGGCTGCTGGGTGGCTGAGGCCCGGGCAGTAAATGCAAATAGGTGCCTACGCGCGGTACAGGTACCGGCCAATTGATTGAATTGACTCCGCGCGGTCCTGCCACCATCGCCACTGGTTCTCGTACGGACTCACGCTCTCTCTCACTTACTCACATACGGACTCTCACACCCACACACATCTACATTAATACGCATATATAGATGAGAGTTTCGTCTCGTATATTCCCTCGCATGTGCCATCGTTGCATGGTCGTTCGGAGAGAAGTGAGAGAGAAGCTTCTCTACATGCAATTGTATATTTACGTTAGCAACACATTGCGTCCCATACATGGATCCGCACCTGACAAACATACGCACGAATTTCCCGAGCGTTTGCTCCACACTCTCTCGCAATGGCACACGTACAGGAGGTGACATAACGGTTACGGTTGGATTTCCACGGTCCAGAATGTAAAGCACCGGTCGGCTTTATCATTGTGCACGGCACCTACACTTTACACGAACGGGGAAATGGGTGTGTGTAGGTGTGAGCATGAGCAAGAGATCTCTCTCCCTGAGCGTATGCGGTGGTCCGAGTGAATTTTCCGCGCGTTCACCGTTCCCCGAGAAGCGGAAAACCAACGGAATGCACGGGCTCTCGACGACCAGGTCGAGTTATCGGTGCATGGAACGATCGTGTACCCGCCAGTTTCCCCTGCGTTTGTGGGCTACTTTGTGGCGTCAATTGAAGGCCGTTGCGTTTATTAGGAAAGCCCTCGCACGCCGCTGTTAGTTCTCCACTAACATCCCCTTGCACTCTAACTCTTACTGTGTCTTTCTCTCTCATTCTCATGCGCATCCACATTCTATTTCAACAACCATCATGGTACAGTCGTGCCGCTGACAATGCAATGCGAGATGAATCAACATCCGAGGTGGCAAGATAATTCTCCACGATTTCGTTGTCATCTCGAGAACTTTCATCAGTCTTTCTCAATCTTTTCCGGACCACTCTTATTCGTTTCCGATATTTTTCTTTCTCCACGACATTAGGTCAATCTCAACGGTGTCCAGAATGCTGCATCGTCGAAGACACTGAAAGTGTGCTATGGGGCACTCGAATACTCTCCGCATCTGAAGTGTGAGCACAAAATCGGTGATTTTTTAAAATTTAAATGGGAAACATCAAGGGGGTGCAATTTTATGAAGCGGACAAAAATTTTATTGAAAAGCCAACACGCTCGATTGTTAAGGGTTACAAGAGTTCAGAGGATACTATTTTTTAGCACAAAATATTGAAAAACCTTACCTAACCATTTTTTGTCAAATGAACGAATCTGAGGTGTGACAGGGATAATTTTCTTTTAGGACGACCCTGATATATCTATGTGTATCGAAAAGATAAGGAGAGAATTCGATCGATCGACACATCGGCAACTAGGCTTCGACCTCCCTGGCCAATAACCCTCGACAATAACTCCCGATATCAAAGAAATCAACGGGTGCCTTCATCCACGCGTTGCGCCACATCGCCATCATGACGTCTTTCCCAGAGAATTGGCAATTGTGTACGTTTCAACGCCACCTTCCCTCTCTTTCGTTCTGTCTTCGTCTTCACTTTTTCTCGAGCTGCACTGGGCTGTTCACTCTGCACTACACACTCCTCGCCACCTTTCCGCAGTCAGACGTCCACCAACGCCCCCTCGCAGTGTGTGGGCCCTGAACTCTGCCACGTCATTCTTTTTCTACGTCACGACGTAACATTTTTGTTTTGTTCCTCTTTTTCCTCGCACGTACTTATTTTTCCTCTCTCGGTCGGTTCTATTCTTCCTCGTAGGAGCTTTTGCTTCCCTTTTCACTGGTTGAAAGAGATAGAGAGGTGAGAGGGTACCATTCAACGAACCGGCCAGACCTCCAATTTCATATACGTATGTCGGACACAAGCGGCCACCTTTCTTTCCGGCTGTCACTTTGAGTCTGAGAAAATATCACCAGCAGTGAGATTATCGACGCGTAAAAACGACTCACGCTACAATTGAAGGTAGAGAAATCATTTCAAGATACTAGTTCTAGGGCTGTGACGTGTTGGCAATGTGGGGAAGAGGAGGACGTACTAATTTCCTCTTTGTCACCCAATTCTTATCTTTTTCTGCCTTGAAAGCCCTTTCACGTTGAAGAGTACACAGGAAAATTCTAGTGGTCATCGCAGCTGTTAGAATGGTAACAAAGAATTGGTTATGAATAGATTGAGAAAAACGTTGAAAACAGCACTTCTATACAATTATTAAAAGAAAGTGGAATTATAAATAGAAGCCTCTCGATTAATTTTCCTATTTGAGAAGGTATAGACAAAGTGTTGGAATAAAGGAAACATCGTAAGCGAACTAATAGATGACGCACAATGATAGGGTCAACTTTTTTCGTTTAACCTGAAATTCTTTTCCTTCTTTGCCCTCTGTTTTCTTTTTTACCCACGTCCCGTCTTTAATGTAGAAGTATTATTACCAAGCTCGACTTCCGTGAAGACGTTATTGCAGAGAACCAAAGTCTCCAAAGAGTTTGAATGGCTAACGCAGCTAAATCGCCCCTAAACACTAGGACCAGCACAAGCACCAGCAGCAGCATAACCCTCCGCGCTGACTATTCGGCACCCTCACCCTTGTCTCGTCTTGATTGAGAATTTCATGGTGGGTAAAACTTTTTTCGTCTCGCACACGGCTTTTACGAGGAAAAGTTCGAACATTGCGGAGTAGCTAATAGTGAATGAGAATGCGGGGAGGGAAAGGGAAGGAAGGGGAAAGGTGACGGAACGGGATAGAAGACACAGCGAGAAAGTAACGCGAGCGTGCACAAGGAGAGAGTAAGCGAGAAAGAGAGTATGGCTGTAAACGTTTTATCTTGCCAGCCGGTAGACGAGGTTTGTCTCAGAGTTTTGGTGTGGAAAACACAATTACTGGAAAAGAAAGGTAGGGAAGAAAGTAAAAGAACGAATCAAATGCTTAGAAAAAAGAGGAAGTAGAGGTGTATGATGGCGAGAGGACGATACACGTGTGCACTTCTGTTTCATTTTTATTCTGATTCTCTTACCCATTCCTACCAGTTGGCTTTTAGTCTGGATCGTGTTTCTTCTTTGCCCTATTTTCTCGTAAGCTGTGTTCGAAGAGATAACTAATGGGAGAAGCTTTGGTCAACAAATGTAAGGCCACCAGAATAACGAATGATAGAATATAAAACGAAAAAGTACCATCTTATAGAGATGAAGGTGGAAGAGAATTGGAATAGGAACTGAAGGCACGAATAACGAGAAGAATGGCGAGATGCGGGGAAAATCAATGATGTTTCCTACGTATGCATTCCCTGTAACGCAAGGAGATAAGTAAAAACAATCATAGATATCATTCCCCATCAGTACCATCATCATCTTCTTGTAATTCTTTTGTCTTCAAACTAAAGTGGAATGTTGTTCATCGACATCAATGATGACCCGTTGATATCGTGGGACGAGCCGGCTCGTTAATCGATCGCCATTTGTATCAGTCGAGGGGGTTCAATGGATTTCTCTTGTTCGAAGAGAAAATGGGAAGCATTTGTGGGGAAAAGCGGCGACAAAGCCGAGACACGCAAGCGGACTATACATTAATGAAAAAGCCATAGAAGAAGCAAGAGGAGAGTAGCATGAAGAGGAGACGAGCGGTAAACACTTGGCCGCAGAACAGCATCGAAGGATAATGGATGCTCGGACAATAGGAGCTTGGTCGTTGCAACCTTCCTTACAGGGGGTTAGTGTGGCTGCACTGACGACGAAACGTTGACGCCAACCCCGAGCAGCTTAACGCCGTGTACTCTTTCAAGGCCTTAGGGTGGCTTACATGAACGCGCGAGTAAGTGAGAGGAGGGAGGTGAACGAGGACATTGTGAAGAGGAACGCGGCTCGTCGTTACCGCTTTCTCCCCTCTTTCCACGTCTCCTTCTAGATTCTTTTGAGGCTTGTCCCCTCGTCCGAGAGATGCTCGTCGTTCTTTCCTCTTTACTACGCTCCCGCCCTTCCTATTCTTTATAAGTGTGTGTATCGCGTTTAATAACCGTTGAAGTTTCCGTTTTGCGTCCCAGCTAGGAGGACAGGAGGCTTTTGTTAGCCGTCAACGAAAGCTAGGGCCCTCAGAGGGTCTCGTTGCTGTTGCTCCGCGACGTCAACGCAAGGTTTTGCTCAGAGCGCCTATTGTGCGCCATGAAACCTATGACCGAGCTAGAGTCTCGACTCCAAGCTTCGAATATGCTGCTTTTCCGTGTTGCTACGTATACACGGAAATACAGGTCTCATGAGGTCATGAAAAGAGTAGTAAGTTCTAGAGCACAAGCTACTGTTGAACGACAGCAACGACGCAAGATATCCACTTACGTTATATCAGCCGTTGCAACTTCAGTCTTCAAGTTCGTGTTCCACTCATGATTCCTCTTCAATGGATACGAGTGGTTGGTCTCGTAGAAATCAGGTATGGCAAGGAAAGTGCACCGTTACGCGGTATATGGGAATGAATAAACGACTGAAGGAAATCGAAAGTGGAAGCTACCACAGTACATCCTCTTTCGGTCTCCATCCGAGTAGCTGCATCTCTATAAAAACCATTTCACGAAACGAGTATCGAAGTGCTCGAGATGCTCCATCCTCGCAACTCTTCCTTCTTCTCTCAGATGCTCTCCTGCTGTTGCGACCGGGAGGTCGTCACGATAACCGTTGACGGGAGTCGAATCCTTCCCACTTCTACAGAAAAATGTCCTTTCCCATTCACTACGTTTTCTTGTCTGCACTGGAAAGATCTGGGACGACAAGGTAACGGCAGGACATTACGTGGCAACGAGGACGAGAAACGATGGAAGCATTGGTACGCGTTCGAGCAACTTTTCTCTCGCCATCGAGGAGGGCTATTCTGCCGACCGTGGATAGTTATAGCAACAACGTTAGGGGTTGGGTCGGGAAGAACAACGGAGAGAAGATGTACAGATAGTCGAAAGAAAATTCGCCAACTTTGTTGTACCTTCCCTGGCACTCCTTCCTTGGTTCCTTTTGTCCTGTTAGTCCATAGCATTTTCTCTCTCACTCTCTGAACTCTCGGTGAGGCGAAAGGCGTTCGAATAATATACTATTGGGCTTTTCACGAAGCGGCGTAGCGCGTGACAGTAATGGAGGTGGGATGAAAGTGAGGGGAGGAAAGATGGAAACAGAGGGACCAGGAGAAAGAGAAATGAGGGTGGAAAGGACGGCTCCGACGAACCGAGTGAAATTTTAGCGAACGTCGAGAGTTCCTTCTCCATCCTCGGTCCCCTTTCATTCACACTCCTTCCACGGTCCGTCTCTCTCTCTCTCTCTCTCTCTCTCTCTAACCCGCCGCTTTGCTTCTCGCTCTATTCCAGGTCGCCCGGCAGACCGAGTCGCGTTCACATAATTTGAAATTGTCTGTCCAACTACTAACTAGTTGGCGGGAAAGGCGACGCTGCGCTACTGCGGAGTAGAAGAAGGAGAGAATCGCCAGAGTGCAAAATGAGTAGGGAGAATTTACTGGTTAGAAGCTGGGCTCCGTTGGTGGCTTTGGCGAATATCTAGAATGATCAAAATCAATTAAAAAACTACAACGCCATGTAGCGTCAAGCGAATGAAAAACTGTGTATGTGCTTCTTGGAATATTTGGGCTCAGTTGTAAAAGTTTATCTGGTAAGAAGGAACTTGCAAAGACCGGTATAGGAAATTTCCGAAGGACACATAGAAGATATAAAGGTTCGTGGGAAATGGAACGCTGATATAAATGTTGAAATGGTTGGGGAAGAGAATGGGAAGGAGAGGAGCAGAGACGGTGGTGACGACGACAACGACGACATCGACGGGACCCTCGTGGTAACGCCTCGTTTACGTATAAGCGACGCTCAGCAGTGTCGTTAAGGCGCCCTTATGCGCACCTGCCGGTGTATATGGGTATTTAGGTCGTCGGGAGGTCGCGCGCAGAGGTGGGTGACCGTACACTCGTGCAGAAGCGGGTCTGAGGGCTCTTCCTCCAACATTTCGGGTTTAACGATCGTTATCCGGAAGCCTCCGGATCAACCTCACTACTACTCACTAGCCCTTTTGCGCCGTATCACGTATCCCATATACTTTCAGCTGATCGTAATGGGAAACGAGTGGAGACAGCTCACTCTCATTTAGAACCAACTCGGTTGACAACGGTTGACTTCCGTATGAGATCGGTGAATCGAGTTACTCATACACATTTTTCAAACACGTAGCAATTTTTTTAATAATTCATTCAACTCACCTACAATTATTTACTAAAATATTTAAAATAGCGTTAATTGTAGTAGATACATGAGAGTTATGTATACGGACACAATAAGATCGCTTTTATATGATATTTACGTTGTTCATCATTACACATCATTATTACTATATTCTCCCTTATTGACATCGAGACTCCCTTATTGAACTCGTTGCTGCTCGACCTACTGCCGACTTTGAAGGTGTACAGTTAGACGTTTCCCGAACCACGTATTCGATTTCAAGGGAAACTGAGAAAAGTGAGAAATTTAAGAGTCCACTTCAATTAAGGAAAGCTTTTAGTTAGTCAGTGTAAACATTGAAATTTTTTTTTCTTTTTTATTTCAAGTGAGAAGCATAATATTTTATGCATTCTGTAGGAATCTGTACGCACTTTTTCTGTGAACTTGTCCACGTCATACTAGTCTAACCTACTTATTCGAGTTGATTTAGGTCCCAGCAGTGATATGATTCGTACGACAGGGCAGAGAACGTAGCTCTCAGAACCGCGCCAGATAGTTACTACCGGCTTATCGGTCGATATTGGACAATTGAATGGCGATTCCCCGCGGGCCAATCGGCGATTCCATCGAATGGCAATAGACCACGCGTGTATACACCGTGTTGTATACTGCACTGTAGTAGAATAAGGTACAGTAAAGCACGGGTATTCACTATGCTTCCTATGCGTAACCCTCGTTCACTCACTAACCGACTCGACCCTTGATTCACTCACTCACTTTCTCTCTGTCTTTCCAATGCCATTTCTACTGTTCTAATCGTCGGTCCCATTCGCAATAACGAAGCTTTTGCTTCATCCCTCTCCTTCGGCAAACAACAAGGCCTGGCATGTACACGAGAGTACAGCAGCACAGAGTCGACGACTGGATTTCAATTCGCGTGACTATACTGTCAGTAGGTGCGGCGACGAGAGGCTCGCGGTTCACAGGCAGACAACAGAACAGACCAGCAGCGTGACGAATCCGTCCAACAGTGATCGGACCACCATACTACGACCGCCCGAACGCCGGTGTTCTGCATCAGACCGTCCGCTACCGTCCTCTTCTCTGTATCTACTCTGTATCTCACCAAGTGCAACGTACTCTGCTATGCCGCCTAGGGCGCGTCAACGTGTTTGCACGGGTCGCTGCCTCCGTTGGTATACTGCGCTTCAATCTTCACATTATTGCAAATCTGGAACGACAGTCATGGACGCGATCCAGCGGCGACAAGCGGTCGATATTAAGGGGAGAAATACCTTTAGGATCGTGAAAAATAGGCATTTTTCGGGATTTTTTTTAGAGGGCATCAAATAATCGGATCATTGTGAAATTTGGATATGAGACCATATAACTTTGAACTTGATATAAATTTTTTTTTTTCCGGATGTCCAACAAAATGGCGGCGATATGGAGAGTCTTCGGACGTTTGTTTCTGGCGACATCAAAAAGTACTGCAACTGCCATTTTTAAATTTTGATCGAAAAAAGATTATATAAGTCTCATTCGTTTACTGGCATATTAAGGGGACGGATATACCTAAAAAATGGTGAAAAAGTGCAAAATTGAAAATTTGGGAGCCATTTTACTTGGAAGGTCGAACTGTTCCTCTTGATAGTGTTGCCATACACTTACGGTTTTAATTGTTTGACTTATATTCAAAGAACGTCGTTTTGCGAGTTTCCAAAAACAGGCCTAAGGATCTGAAATTAAATACATTCAGACAACAGTAAGATTAACTAAGGTTCGTAATTAATTGAGTATTTCCAAATAACTTCTGATACAGGAAATTCGATCGGGCCGACAATATTTCAGTGTGATTATGGATGTCATCGAGGATTTCGTGGAGGTCGGTAGTTTGATTTGCCAACAGCACGAGAACTTCTCTGGCTCCATTAGAGCTAACCAATATCTCTGAACGATGACTCGGTGGAACCGAAGGGGATAGGAATGGATCGAGGATCATGATTCCAGCGTTGAAGAACGAGCGAGATCTATCGTCGTTGGGATTTTGGACACGAGAGGAATGACTGTGCGGGAGAGAGATTTCTCTGGACGGGAGAGATGTGGAGGTTGGTCGAACGTGCCACTGTTAACAGTTTCCGTGGAGTTAACAAGGTTTTGGATCCGCGGTGCGTCCATCCGACCGGCCGTCTGTGCGTCCAGTGGCTACTGCGGGCTGCGTTGCGGGACAATAGGACGACATTAGGATCCCCTGGCCACCTAAACTCACCGCGGCGACTGGTATACTCGCGCGTTCATAGCTTCATCCCTCTTGCTCCGTTCGTCCATCGCCCCATCCCTCTCTCGTACCGTCCCACCACGTGCGCTCCGCTCTATGCCGCACCCTCGTCTCGCAGCAGCTACCCAGCCAGCCAGCTAGCCAGTACACCGGATTTCCCGGTAGTGGGACCTGCACGTATCTTCCCTCCGCCTAATTGCCTGGCTCGACCCGAGAACTGCCTGCTCCTTGTTCGCTCTCTCTCGTACCCATAACCCCGCATCTTTTTCCAGCCATAGAATATTACCCTCGCTGATTCCCACCCGGATTCACCGCCAAATCCTAACCCAATCATGCTCTAGAATCCGCGCCTTTGCGCATCTCCGCTTCTGCATTTTATTTCTCCCGCAAAACGATGCTGATCACAATTGCAAGACAAAATTTACGCATGTATACGTAATGCCGCACTGAATACGTCGCTGCAACGTCGTGTTGCGGAATTTTCGCAAGCTGTACGATAAATACGAGATGCTCACAGTGAACTCGCGCGTTCTACGTGTACATTTTCAAAAACACAGCTAGTACGCTAAGTCACTTTGTTTGTCAAAGTATTTATGTTGTCTTTTGTAATAAATAAACTGAAATGCGCTTGCGATTAAATGGGGTATCCAGCATTTGCGGACCATATTCCAAAATAGTTCCTAACACTTCATAGCTTGCGTGGAATTTCAACGGTATGTCAAATACGTTTATGGACGAATTAATACTAAAATGCCTCGCGAATAATAATACCAGATTTGGCCTGAAAACTACAAGTTGATTGTCTTTCTTATGCCTTTTCTTAGGTGAATCGAGCCCCTTCATAAATTAATATATTTTTAAATCTGCGATAATCCACTCAGTGTGCAAATAACTTTTCACTAAAACAACCATCACTACAAATCCACGAACTTCGAACAAACCCACTGTAAGCTACATATATTTGTACACTAATATTTGCTGCATGTATACATATACGGATAAATGCATACCTCACGATTTCTACAAACTATGGAATTTGTTCGTCGACATTCACCGGACCGCGGATGCTGAGCTGCAGACAATCGTTGAAATGCTGCTGAGTCAGCGGTGCAACCTCACGATCGTATGGTACTCGTACGGGCGCGTGAAAACAGAGACCACAATAGTTATGCTTTGCGAGAAGGAGCCGGAATGAGCGTGAGGAAGAGAGATCGAGAGAGAGGGAAAGAGAGAGGTTATTACGGATCGCGCGCAGGAATTCATTATTCCGGGAAGCAAACCGAAGGTGGATTCCTCGGGGTTTGCGGATGCCGAGGAAGGGAAAGAGGCGCGAGCGACAGAACCAACCCTTTCTCGGTCTGTTCATACCTCTCTTCACTCCGCCATCACGCCACCAGGACCGCCACCACCACTTGCTAGTCTCGAATCTCTCTCTGACTTGGTGTGCACGTCACGTTCTCCACGAAACACGGCTTTCGACTCGACGTCTCTCTCTCTCTTTCCCATTTCCTCTCTCTCTCTCTATTCCTCCCTCAAGCCAAAGTCTCCTGTGCTTCTCGGCGCAGCCTGTGCGAATGCTCGTGCAGGCAGGCAGACAGGAGTCCTCCCGCGGGATATCGCGAGGCAACGGCGAACGAACGAGAACGAGACCATTGCCGTTCGGGGACGAGAGTTCGACCTCTCCCAAGCCGCTCTTCGGCTTCTTCTTCCCCCTTCGACTCTTCGATGTATCGATTTACTAGAAGAATTCCAATCTCCGTAGAAACGATATAACCAACACTATAGTGCACACATTGTGCGTTATCCTGCAGATATATATATATATATATATATATATATTATATATATAATATATATATTTATACGTATCTTGTATCGATCAAAGGCGCCAAAGTTATCGCATAAACGAGCCAACTGGTGAAGGGAGGAGGAACATAGGAAACCACGTGAGTTAGACCACGGTATTCCGCCTCAGCATACCAGCTACTATAATCTAAACAACAACCCCCACCCCTTAATCTCGCTCCACGTCTGCAACGGCATCATGTTTGGGATGACGCTGCGTGCCAACGGAATAGAAAGAGGTCGAGGGATGGGAAGTTGGTCCTACCAGGGGTTGCGGTTCTTTAGACGGGAGGAAGGGGCGGATGATACCACGGAGACGTCGCATATGGGTAGGCGATCAAAGTAGGGTGATTGTAAATTAATTAGCGCCTCGGGGATCGACAATCTCATGGTAGGGCGTTGACGTAGATAGACTCAGGGGATGGTAAAAGGAATTATGGGAATTGTAGACAGGAACGACATGGGAATGCACAGTCGACACTTTTAACTGTAACATATATCACAAAGTTTGATACATCCAATGCCATTGTATGGTTCACATATTTTTGTATTTGCCGTCCATATTTCATGAAATCGCAGTGTCGTCAAAAGTATGAGATAGCTCGTAAAAAGTTTAGAGTGAATAGTGTGTAATGATGGGAGAGACAGGATAAAGAGTGTGATGGGCCAGCGGCGGTTCTGGTATCAGCAATCTTTTCGCCCACGAATATAAACGTGTCTCGAAGTAGTATACGCCGCGTGGCAACGGAGAAACTTGGAGTGACGTGGTAAAGCCTGAGAAAAGCGCGAGAGCGGGCTAAAGGAAGCGTGAACCCGGCAAAGTTTAAGATCGACTTTAGACGAGTGAGGTAGGGATACAGGACTACCGGAAGATTGCAACCATGCGGCGAGCAAGCGTGCAGAAGGGGAGAGTGCAGTTTTTCCGTTTAAGTATATAAGCTCGGTGGAAGGTAAGGTATAGCTGAGTTTTGCGCAGGCGTACGCCGGAAGTGTACCCAAAACACATTTCCTATCCGAGCGTGTCTCATCCCTCATTCCACGGGCAACCATTGCCATACGTATAGCGATCACCTTCCGCAGCCGTAGCTCCCAGACTCGACAAACATTAATTAATAGTCTTCCGATTTATGCGCCTCGGTCCCTTCATCCTACGACGCCTTGCGCTAGTTGAGAGTTACGAACGAACGCTTCGTGACGTTTCAGACATCGCAGAACTAGAACCCTAAGTAATGTAACCCGCTGAGACAGTCTTCGGGCATGAACCCACAAAGGTAAACTCCATGCATGTCCAATATCCCATTCAAGTGCCGATGTTTATTGGGAAAACGGAAATTAATTATGATTGCATAAGTGAATCTCAAAAGAAGAGTTCCCGGAATCCAAAATTAATGAGATTCCGAATTCTTTTGATGGGAACATCGATGGGGAGATTTTTTAATGAATATGTCAATAATGAAATGAAAATGCAAATAAGCCGGTTCGATCTCCTCACGCAACTCTGGTTACTGTTGGCTACAAATTTACTGACAACATGAATTTGTACTACTTATTTGATTGACAAATGACTTTGTTTCTTTGACTAACGAATTCGTAACTGATTAATTCAAGCATATATTCGCATCCCCAATTGAGAATTCTCTCCACCTCTGTGCATCTCTATTGGTTGTATTGGAGATCGAAAACATGACGTACGGCTGAATCGAGTGACCGTATCATAGCTAATGATAATAATCGCATAAACAACAGAGGGAGCCAACGAGCGTAACTTGACCAGCGTTGCTAACCGATTTCATTAATTATTCCATCTGCTTCTCTCGTTCTCTCTGTGGCTCATGGTCTCGATGCTCGAGTTCGACGCAAAGTCGTATAATCCCCAGCGGCGCAGTGTAAGCATTTCGTTCAGTACAGCCGGCGCTACCACTCGGTTTTTCCAATTCATTTAGCCGGCAACTGCATCGAACAAAGCTTCGAGCCTGACACGAGCAAACTGCACACGCTGCCTGTCCGGGACACAATCAGCAGAGCGTTACGGCACTCACACTTTATGCTATCATCGCGTAACCGAACGACCCTCTTGCTTTCTCTCTCTCTCTCTCTCTCCCTCTCTGCAACCGCAACATGACGTTTGACCACGGTGAAATTTTGTAAGCTCGCAGGAATTTTGTCAACTTGATTCCGGACACGTGCGTGCCTCGTGCTTGGAGCTAATACAACCTCGCGGTCTAGTGGATGTGGCGTGTTGAATCCGGACATTACTGTGGCTATGGATGAAAGCCGCATTTGAACATTTAATATCACAATTTCATAATCAAGTCTCATTCACCGGGAAAAAAATAAGGGGATGGAAGCGGTTTTCAACTTTTAAACACGCTGATGTCAGTGTGAAAGTTATATTCTCATAAAAAAATAATTCCCCATTCTATTTTAGTCTCGTTACGACAGAAGGATAAATTGTTCTCCAAACCCTGCCACTGTGACAACTCTTCAAATATTTCAATTGTGTTTGCACGAAATTTGCACATCCTTGAAAGGTAGCAGTCACGTAAAAAAAATATACAGAAGTAAAATGTATTGATGATACCCTGCCTGAATAAAGTTTTACATTGAACCCTTGTAATAGTATATTACTATACGAGTGCGATAAGATTTTTTGTGACGAGTGTTAAAATCCAATGGGTTGAGAAAAAGTTTCTCGCAGGAGTTTCGTGCACAATTTCATTTCACGGGTGTGTGAAGTGCGATTTCTCGAACGTGAAGCAGAGCGAATCGAAGTAGGCACTTCTCACACTGAGTTGCATAATAGTATATTACGATAAAAGTGGAATGAAATTTTTTCTGACGAGGGTGAGAAAGGGTCTCTCTGTTGAAATCAAACAAGCGAAACGGAGCGTGTGAGAAGTAAGCACTTCTCGCACGGAGTTGCATAAAGTATATATCAAGCACTATAATACTGCAATTTTGTTAACACATGCAGTGCACCAGAATAGTGTGAGGTAAAAAGTAAAAGTTTCAACTTCTAGGTCCCAGACCAAGCCGGTAGACAACTTATACCACTGGATGTCCCGTTTTATCCATCGAAGAACGTATCCTTGTTTAGGTGTAGCGATTCTGGCCGCACTGGAAATTGGTTTTACCATAACCAATTATTCAGTGAGTGTTAAAATAAAGCAAGATTTATTTACTTCAGTTCGATTTTGATGTCGCTTTGTTCCAAGGGCCCACAAAGGGTCTTAAGCTACGAGACCAACCGATAATCGTAACCGGTTAAGGAGGCAAAGTGTACGAAGCGCATGGAGACAATAACGTCAAATCGACATTTTCCCGGAACTCGCCGAGCACACGCTCCATATTGCGCTCGTTACTCTCACGTTGTGGCCTTTATAGGGTGGCAAAGGTAGAAAGCAAATACAAGCGAGCATGAGGTTCAGCTTGGAAGCACAAACAACCCATACACTCTGTACAGTTTTCGCAGCAATGGAGTGAGAAAAGCGACTCTACTAGTGATTTCCGTAATAATATTCTCAATGACAATGGAATCTTCAGGGATACCCGAGCGTGTTGGCGACCGAACGCGACTACCGAGCGGACATACGTCCTTGCGTATATTATTCTGCAACACTATACTCGTGCACACACAATCCAACGCCGTACAATACTGTGTTATACATGGTACAATAAATAGGCGAGCTGTAGGTGCTCCATTTGCTCGCCCTTCTCTCTCCTCTTCCAGCTCAGGGAAACTCAAACCAATACATATACTACTATCCAATCCATCGTACCACATCGTGCGTTGCAATTACGCGTCCGATTACAGCGATAATCCAATCTCCCATGCCACTCGATTCGCTGTATGTCATATATATGTCGCTTTCACGATCACGACGCTAGTTTTTAGCCCCGATATATTGTTTGTTTCATGTACTCGTGGTGAGCCATGATTTCGACCATTTTTTAAGTCGAATCGACAATTTTGTAAATGCTCATGGAAAATGGACCTAATGGCATTATTTTTGTGAAGATAATTGTCAAAGATCTTTCGGCGTTATTACGAACTTTTCAATCGAAGATTTCTTTTTTCACCAGATTCTAAACTTCGAAAAGTACTATCACGCCAAGATACGCACATGCACATACACACGTCTCTGCAAGATGGTGATGAATGTCCTAACGATCGATCCCAACCATCAAATCCCTATGCGTTTACCTCCACGTGGTCAAAGTTGCGCAAAGGCGGTTTTTACTTTTTGGTTTTTCTCAATGAAAATTTCCGGCTGAGCGATGGAAGGTTTTATTCATGATAGAATTTGAAATATTCCCAGTTTTTCTCGAATATTCTTGGGAGAAATTTCGATTTCCGGTTTTTTAACGACGGGAAGTCGATTTTCAGATTGAATGTTTCATCTCCGACCCATGATAATTTTGAGACTTTTGATCTTTGATGCGTAGAATTCATCAATGTGATGGTAAAAAATTACAAAGGTCAAAATAAATCATCCGCGCAATGAATAAAAGATTCTTTTGCCGACCAATCAAAAAAGCACTTTTTCCCACCCTGTATGATAAATCTAGCCAGAACCAATAAGTGAGGTAATAAAAATCAAGTGGTTTGATCTTCAAACTTGTTGATAGAAATTAGTACCTTGATTTAGTCCTTATTCTTCTGGTACACCGATTGATGAGTTGTAGAAACTCTGGAAGCATTATTATAACCTCTTTTCATGGCTGATTGAGCTGGAAGGATATCGAGCGAGCACTTGATAGTCACGGGTTAGGGTCGGAAGGTAGCCATCGTTGAAAAACGCAATTACCGACGTTCGTTAATCATACATGCATGTAAAACGGCTATGTAGGAATGACATTAACGTAGTTAGCCACGATATTGCACATAGAGGGGTTGAGTTTGGAAGTGGCGGTTGCTCTCTGCACAGGGACTCTCTCTCGCGCTCTCCCTCTCTCTCTCTCTCTGGTCTTTCCGGACGATACCGCCCCTCTCGATACGATTACGAGGCCACGATTACAGCGCGCACCAGCAGCAGCACTAACAGAATCCACTTTTCCAGCCGGCACTTCGATTACTCTCGTTAATCGCGACTGGCCGGCTGCTGGCCAGGCTGAGCGTTCACCACGCTGAACAAAATAATGCACACGGTTTGTACCCGCATTACTGTAATAACGAGATCCACACGCGCGATCTCCCTTCATCCGCGGCATCGTCGTCATGTATTTGTGCGCCATTGTGTTCATGAATATGCGTCCGAATATGATACGTCTGTTTTATATTTTAACGCATCGCTGGTTTTGTCGTTCACTGTACTTTCGTTTATGGCAGTCACACCCGGCGAGCAAACTTTATCATACATTTGTGAGCCACGTCCGACCAATAACCCTCAGCATCCAACGCCCGGCAGATATACCTTGAACCTAGGCATGTGCGTTTGCTTAATACGGCATTTTTATATTTGCAGCTTTGGTGCATACAACAATCTTCCGAGTAATACTCTCCAAACTAAAGTCATCGGTTAGTACTGGTCCGTACTTGAAGTTAAAAAGATGACAATTCCAGGTGTCACGTTGCTTTCCCGTTAATTTCTAGCTTTTATGAAAATTCGGATTTTCTTAGTTTTTGTTATTATGCTTGGCTTCCCCGTGAGAAAAGCTTGTTGTGTGGTTAATAACGTTTATTACTGATTTCTAATCAACTTCAACTCTATACTTAGCTATATTTTCAATCTTTATTGATTATAAGTTTAGTTAGTCAGTTTTCCATTGAATGTTTCATACCATTCACCGCTGCACATAACTACAATCATTTTACTGATTCGTCGATCCTTCAACATTTATTATTTGGTTAATTGTATTATTTCACATTTATACTGATATAACGTACGAGAATGGGATCACAAATTTTTCAGGAAATAAAAAAAATCCGAATTATTTTGTGGTAAAGAGATCGCAGAAAAAATACTTCCACTCCCTTTTACCATACCTTATTTCAAAATTGACTAGTTTGTGCTTCGGAAATGCGTGAAAAATAACATCTTTAAATTTACACTGATGTTGCAGATCTGGAACTATGTCTGTAAATAGGATCGTTCAATCGAACGAAACCTCGAGAGCATAGGCAACGAATGTTCGATATTTTCTCCCTGGAGAACCTCAGCAATTCAGCATCCTTGCCATTTTCTGCAATTGCTTCTCTGCTGATACGTCTTGTCGCTCGAGACGAGCAGTCATCTCTCATTAATCAGACGGACGTAGCATAGGTGCAATTATCTGTCAGTAATTAACTTTGCAAACTGCATCTAGTGAAGTTTTCAAAGGCGAGGAGTGTAATGGGAAGGAGGAAAAGGAAGAGAAGGTGGAGATGGTGATTATGTGTGTGTGATGGAAACGCAAGAACCCGGAAATGTACGTGGGGTTTAGTAGGAAGTGAGTTGTGGTGGAGCAAGCAATCCTGGAAAATTTTGTAAGAGGGGTGAATGTGAATTGGGTTTTCAGTGGACGACTGCACAGTAAGACGGTTAAAAAAACGGTGATTTCCAGATATCAATTTGCTTATAAATATTTGAGTACCGCGTTGTTGGAAAAAAAGTGATGACCCGTTTTCTCCTTTCACTCATTTGTCCTCCTATGGCCAGTGCCAACGCTTCAGCAGACTGAAGAACTGCTCCATCAGAATGGAGCAGTTCACGAATTGTACGGGTTAGCCCTGAAAACTCCTCCTTTTACTCTGGGAAACTAATTTAACTCACTCGCATCCCTGACGTATATATCAAGAAGGAGAGTTTTATCGACCGAGTGAGAACAAACCAGAACGTACATTTAGGGTGAACGAGGCAGTGAGAGACCGAGACCAGTGAATGAACACTGTCCATAAGAGCACGTGCACAAGAAGCGTTCATTCACTGGGGATTTTCGTCTGCTTAACTGTCCATTGACTGGTCGGTTTACCCTATATAACTTTGTAAGTTGAAACGGTTTCAAAAATTTGTCTATCTTGACTTTGGGGTTGAAGAAAAGGTATCCGAATTCTAATTTATCCAGGAACGTCTATCATTGAAAAAAAAATGGCACACTACTTTGAAATTAGAACTGTCAGTTATTTTTAAGATTTTTTTTTCTTAATAGGCCGATTTCGACTTATAAAAAATCGTAGTCTCTGTGTCATTTAACCCCATTCTCTTCATATAATATAGAACACATCGACCAGGTAATTTCAAGCAGCAATATCCAAGTCTATACTTTGGGGCCGACGCGAATGAGAAACGGTCGAGCAACAGTCGACGAGCGAGTTTGGTGTAGTGGACACGAGAATCGAGCTTGGCAAAATGTTCACTCGTGTAAAAAGGATGAATGGACGTAGCTATCGACGGGGTGAACTGGGCGAGACGAGTGCACGCCGAGGCACAACCTAGGAAATTCAAGGTATAACCAGAATGTGGTCTGACCAAAATGTTCAACAAATTTTAATATTTCAAAGCTGGATTTTTTTTTTAACTTGCGAAGTCTGTTCGCGCATTCCGCCTATATTCTTGTGGTCTTCTGTATTTATAACCCTCTTTGTAAAAAAGTGCTGAGAACCCAGAAAAATGATAAGTAATGTGCAAGTATCTACTTTTCGCATCCCACGAGAAAAAAATCATATATAAGTCAATATATATAGTCTGTATAACAGAATGGATATATAGAATAATTATCCACTGTATTTTATTTATATAAAATTTATATAGTCTGCAGATCTTATAAAACGTTTTTTGTAGAAACGTTATATTAAATTTACATGAATTATATTTCATTTTATATAATTTTCATGGAGTTTTCATATGGATTGTATACAACATATAGAAAATGTACATGTCCACTTTCTTTCATATACAACTTCTATGTAGATCTTTATGTATAATTTTTATACAATCTTCATATAATTTTCGTACTTGGGATCGTTCTTTTCTCTTTGACATACCAAATGCTGGTCTACACTCTCGTTCTCAATTCGTATATTCCATCTCGGAAAATACTCGTGTCAAACCTATTTACTGCGTTTTTTTTTTTTTGAGGGAGATAAAGCTCTCTATTCGAGGAAGCTCAAATTAACGTATAATATCGTGACAGAGTGGAATTTGAAGAGGTTAAGTGATCGAATATGGTATGAACATCGTTATTGAATGAAAAGTTGAAATACGTGCGCTGAGATTCAGCACAAAGGTGATATTTACCATTCTCGTCGATTCGTTGATTATACTCGAATCTGCGGATTGGAAGGCAGTCGACTTTGCACATTCCGTACTCAGGGATATTTCGACAGAATGCACCAATGCATGCGCTTGTTGTTTTCGGAAAAAATTGATTGCCGTCGAGAGAGAATACGATTCGACAAAATATTGAGTGCCCGTTCCGAGAATTTACGGTCCCGTTCTCGGCATATCTGCTGCACTATCCAGCCCTTTATATATATACATCACATACAGACACGTCGAATATATGACCCGAATTTTTATTTTCTCATTCAATGGGAACCATTCTTCTATTTTATTTTCAACATACGCAATCCTTATTTAGTTTTTGTTGAAAATAATTGTTATAGACGTAGCATAGACAATTTATTAACCTCTTTGACTCATAAGATGATAATAATTATTACTATTATTATTTCGTGATATGATTTTATGGGGACGTAAAAATACATTTTAATACTTGTACCGCTTTTTACATATAAAAAATTTAATAAATTGGTAAATAATTGAAAAAAAAAAGGATATTTAATAGTCGATTTACGGTATAAAATGTCGAAGTGGGTTCTAGAATACTATAGTACGCGAGATAAAACCGAAGTCGGGCAGGAAAGTTAAACACAGTATTTTTTATCTTGCAGTGTAACGAGTAAAACAAGAATCCGGAGAATGAAAACGATCCAGAAACCATGCGATCTGCCGTGATTCTTGTCTTACCTTGGTCTCAATGTTGACTCAAAAAATATCACGAGACTAAGTAAACGCATGTGGCCAACTTCGTGTTATACTTGAGAAACAGAGTAAAAAGACGAAAGATCTTTCCCTGAGTGGAGAGTCACGAAGGGCGAATAAGAGAAAAGAGTAGAAAGCGACTTTTTAAAGTCATGAGCTAAAGATACATGAGAAAGATACAGCACGTCTCTGATTGCTTTTCTTAGCTAGTTGAGTTCCGGTCTCCTACTCTCGTTGTCTTTGTCACTCAACCATTTGCCTTTCATAAAATGCTGTGCAAGAAAAATATACATTTCTTTAAGGTCAAGAATTAAGGGCAAATTGAATTGAAGGATTCTCGACTCTCATGCCGTTATCATTTTATTCTTGAATATTTTTCTTTCATATTTTAACCATTTCTCAAGCTATCTTTACTCTTCTAATCATAGCCAGGCTACGATCTCTGTTGACTCAACGTTCATTTTTTTATGCGAATAAAAATTCATGAGAAATCACGAAGGACATAGGAGGCTTTATTTTTTACTCTTTCAACGGTCTTTCTCGGTATCTTCGTCACACATATTCATTCTTGTAGACTTCTATTGCAAAGTTTAGTAACCATTCGGTCTTACGATGCGCCATACGATTGTTGTGTTTTTATACACGTAGCTAAAACGTGAAATATCGCCGGAACACGCTATTTGATTTAGCGTTTACAAAATCATTCGAATGCTGGTAATTTTTGTATTTTTTAAAATTACGGTCTTAAATTTGGTCAGTATGTAGTCCACAAAATATGAAATCTGAGTAAAAAATAAATTTAAAAAATAATTGTTTAATATTTTTTAAGTGACGGATTGACGTATTAACTCGAATGCTCGTTTTACCAATGGCAAATGTTTCAAATTGCAGCTTGTTCTTTTTACTAGCCTTTGAATTTCCATAGAATAAAATTTAATAAAATTTATGTGTTTATTCAAATTTTCGATTACTTAATACATTTTAGTATCGAACGTTCTATTTTAAATCTCATCTGGATATAACATGTCGACCGTCGGATGATACATGTATTTTGATAGATCTTAAATAACCTTTCAAATTGACACGCAATATCTTATGTCTCGCTGTATCACGCGGCTTTTCGACCTCATACGCTTTTATAGGATTATTAAACCCCACAGTTACGCAGTTCTTATAAATAAATAAATACTCGTCTGATTCCGTTACAATAATAGAAACGACAACTCCAATTGTAGGGTTCAGCGTTTAGTTCGGCGTGCAGACCTTACGAAATTAGACTACTACTACTACTATTACTTAGATTACTATTTTCGACCGGAGAGTCCGGTCAGCATGAGGTCACATTTTTAACTACCGGTCAGTTTATCTCTTGGACGGATTCAAACGTCTCCAGGCGGATTTCCATTAGAGAATTTTTGGTGATGGGTTTATATTTGTTATGAGAACACTAATATTTATTGACTGTTCTTAAATTTCGTAACTGTTACCAATTATTTCAAGAAAACGCTCACCTAAACTCATTTTGTTGTAATGAATAATAACTTTTCTCAGTGTGACCTGAAGAAGGCTAACATCAAGGACTCGATTGTCGGAAAACAAAAACTTGTAATTTAAAATCTTCTCGCTCACTTGAGTCTGCTGATCCATAGCCGCATACGTTACATCTCTGATATAACGTACACTCGCTCGCTATGTCCTTTACATAACAATATGTGGTTTACTCACCAGGATCAGAGGAGGGATGTGCCCTCGTAAGTCTGCATAACTGTAGCGGTAGATAACGTGTGTCGGCTCTGGGCGGTGACTTTGGTGGTGGTGGTGTCGCACTCAAAAAACCCCGTTGCAATTCCCATCCAACCTCCTGGATGATGGAGGCCTTCCTAAAGTACGGCGTCACCTCCCTCAGGTATTTAACTGTAAAAACACAAAGCCACGCAAGGGTGGCAAGAGCGTTAGATAAAGGTCCAAAAGGTAACAAGGCTCGGGCTCACCCGGAACAGGAAAAGTCTATGTGTGCGAGTGATGTAAAAAAAACCGTGGTTATACACTGTAGAGAAGAAAAAAAAAATACAACACAGGAAGACAGGAATAAAATAGAAATAAATAAACGTGGAGCTCGGCAGCACACGCACATGTACAACGACGGCTGTGTGCGGCAAAGGGAAAAGCTCGAGCGAACGTCACACCGGTGAAAATATAATTGCATCGGAAAAACCACCAACTGAAGGCAACACGCAACCTCGCGCTGTGAATGTCCGAAAATGCGATATTTGTTGAACCACGAGCGGATACCGGAGTCGACTGGACTTGCGGTACGCTTCGGTTCGCGTTACGCAGGCAGCATCTCGAATAAAACTATGAATAACAATGTGAAAAAAAAGATATCTAAAAATGGGTATGTGTGAGTGAAGAGGTCCGTCAGAGAAGGAGAGAAAGAATGAGGAAAAACCAAAGCTACTAGCAGGGATTTCCGGTCCAGGAATTGCAGCGCCCTCATTCAGCGTCTATACTAAACTATAGCTTGCGTTTGTTATGTTCACTCATTCGAAAGTAAAACGCTTGTGCACAACAGTCTGGCACGCATAGAGTGTGTATTCGCGGGTCCGGTTTGTGCACGCGTGTATTTCTCTGTTTTCATAAACCTCTCTTTTTGTCTAGCGGTGGTTTTTTACTTTTTCGTATTTACCACATTCACATTTATTTACGTAGGTATTTATTTTAACCAGTCTGATGCACGCTCAATGACCCCATTAGAGCTTCAGGATGCGCAGCTTCAAGGCATGTGAACTGCACTCCAATGCTCGCCGAGTTTGCGCTTCGAAAAATCGGCTGCTCGGATATATATTTATTAACATATATATCTATATGGAGAATACTTTGTTTATCGCCTGTACGCACATCGAACAGGGTTCGTCTCTTTGCACAAAATAACCTATTTCATTCACGCCAGTAAACACTGCACGAGGCATCCCACGTTAACAGGCGGGGGTTTTTTTTTTTCGATGGATCTGAAAAGCGTTAATTAATTTTGCACTTCTATTATTTCTCAAATTGCAGAGTTTATTCGAAAACGTAATTAGAGGAATACCGCTCATAATCACGCGCAACATGTTAGGTTGAAAAAAATGCCAGGCGCATACGGTAATTTGAACGTTATACGCTTGAGTTTTTATTACATGACCAACAGCGTTGGAATAAAAAGGCTTTAGTGATTTGTCCATATCTTAAAAATATCTTAGCCGGGAAGGCAACTCACGCGGGCCAATTCTGAAATAGGCGCAATACTTGCAGACGAGGAGAAATGCAAATAGAAAAAAAGCTGGCAATTCGAATTGTCGCGTTGCTTCCCCTTTAATTTGTGGCTGTTATGAAAATTCTGTTTTTTTTTGTTTTTTATTATTTGTTCGGCTTCCCCGTAAGGGAAGCTTTATTGTGTGTTTAATAACGTTTATTACTGATTTCTAACCAACTTTAATTCTACACTAAGCTATATCTTTAATCTTAATTAATTATAAGTTTGGTTAGTCCGTTTTTCATTAAATGTTTCATACCATTCATCGCTGTACATAACTCAAATCATTTCAATAATTCGTCGTAAAATTCCATAAAACTTAAATGGTATATTCTAAATTCAAAAATCTTAATACTAATTATTAACCCACAATAGTCCATTGGTGTACCAAATTTCAGTCGAATATCTTGAAAAATGAAAGAGTTAGAGCATGATGAGTAATTTTGGGAAAAATTTAAAATGTCATCATTTTGGAACCACTTAACACATTCGTGCCAAATTTGAACTCGCCCTTTGTCTCTCTACACTATATATGTCTACCAAATCCCAGAGCGCTATCTTCAAAATTGCTTACGCTATCGTGGTAACAAGAATCCAAACATACACACACATACACACATACACCCATACAACCATTTTATAAAAATAATTTTCCTCGCCGTTTTAGAGCATTTTGAGCATCCTGAGATGAAAACCAGGAAAAAAAAAATTCACGAAAACGAAGCTTTCCTTACGGGGAAGCAAAAAAAAACCTTAAAAACATCCCTGCACACTTTGAAGCATTAAATCTGATGGATTCCCTTGGCACAGGACGGCTCATATTCGTTTGAAAATGTGTTCGCAGGACGCGGTCGTTCGACGAGAACTCTCGTCTCGTTCTTTCCGCACTGGCGCCTGTCGCGATATTATTTTCTCGATTACTGTCGCAATGTATCTATAGACCGGCCATTTCACGAGGTTTTTCTAGCCGTGGGAGTACCGAGGATAAACTCAATCATCGTGCACCGCTGGCGAATTCACATATATATACGCGTACGTATAAAATAAATCGCCGTAGTCGAAACGCACTATCGTCCGCACGCGGACGGCTTTGTCGGGCTCTTCTCGCTCTTGGCTTCAACGTCCGCGGGCTTAAAACCCATTCTCACTTCCCGCTCGCAACACCCTCGGACCAATCGATATTTACTATCGATTTGGTATTAGCTTCCACTTCCCTGAAGCGCATCGCACCTTTACGATCGGTTTTACGGCGTAGCCTATTCCGCGTAAGCGCGTGCGTCGCCGCTTTTTCACCTAGCGGACTGCAAAAGTTATATGTCGAGTGAAGGTGGCCCCGTGAGCTTCGATCTCCGCAGTGAAGGCACCATCGATGCTTGCACGTCCCGTACGGCCACTTTTAACGTTAAAGGCAAAACGGTTCAAGCGCCCGGTTCTCGTGCTTCAACCTCTTGTACATACGTACTTTACTCGTTTTCCCACACTTGCATTCCTTTTGTGCTTGAATTTAACGATAGAAACTCAGCTCACTCCCGGGTTATGCCCCGAGACCGGGGCTGATTCTTAATAAACCCCGAAAGTAGTTCTGACGTCGTCCCGCCGAACGAACCGTAAATTTCGTGTTATACCATAAATGAGAACGGAAGTGAGCTTTCGTAGATTGGTAGGAAATTCTCGATTTGATGATTACAACAGCTGGTGCACTCCATCATTGGTTTTACTGCGTTTTCTTCATAGCCCATTCTCGGAAATGTTGTATTTCATTGCCGGAATAACGCTCGGGGTATTTTGCGTGATGCACCAGTACTAACATTTTGACGGTTGTTTATGGATATACTGATATTTATTGCCTCATGGACCTATCGTTTTGAGTTCTCGTATGAGCTATGCTGAACAACAGATTATCTTGAGTTCCATTTTGGGTCCTTCTTTACTAAGGCCATTTTATTCTAAGTCTTATTAAAAACGGTACGCTGGTCAGATTAGTTCGGTTCCGGCGATACGCCGCGTCTTGAAGTCTAATTATTCCAAGACCCTATAAGGGTCATCCCTGCTTGTTTCAATCATCACTCTAAGCGCCAACACCTCGCGTTAGTGATACTATCAATAAATAATATGAATCTCAAAAGCTGGTAGACTCCGAAGCTAATCTTTCAAATGGTATTTGAGTCCCGGCGTAAAAAAGCATAGTTGTAAAGTGAAAATGACGCTCCTGGGATCGAACTTGTCAAAAACGAGCGACAGTGAGATAGTGGTACTAACCCAGCTTTAACGCAGGAATAATTCAGGTTATAAGATACGTTCGCCTACATCATAGTTGGTTATACGTGAGTGAGAAGGTCGTAAAGATTCTGGTCGTACGAATCCACTTGGCAATCGCTCTCGATGGTGCAACTGCAGCGATGGGAGGCAAGCGGGAATCGAGCTGGTGGTAGCTGAATTCGTGAGTGGACTATGCGCTTCTAAGATTCACCCTGGAGAGAAGTAGGACGCTCGAGAAGCGTGAGAAAGAGGCTCTCGGAACTGCAGCTACACTTCCGAAGGGAGTTGTAACGATTTAACGGTAGCGTGAGCGATGAAGAGGTGTGCGCTAGACGCAAGTCGAAGAGAAGAGACGTGTGGAGGGTTTGCTTGGGAAATCATTCAACCCCTACGGATATTACCCGTTGCTGGTGGTGGTGGGCTTTCTAGCAGTGCTCTGCGACAACTTTACGTCCATTTTGATCGGGCCGTTAACGTCGCTCTATTACGATATTCGAACGATGCAGATTCATCCGCGAATTCCGCAATAACTTTGCCCATCAAAATCTGGCTCTCACTTCTAGCTCTGTTCCCCTTGGACTATGCTCATCACTTCCTCTTCTCTCTCCGTCACGTAACCTCAACGGCCCATTGGTCATAGATACAGGAGACCAAGCGTGACGGTAAGCTGACGAATCGAGTAGGATGGTCGAATTCAGAGAAACGTGAGTAGCGACAGTATATCCCTCGAAACTGATCCGTCGGCCTTCATTTGGCCAAGACACCAAACTACTCGACAGTTAAATTGGATATCGAAGTTGAAAATTGAATGACGCATCTCGACATCTCGCAGCTAACGGCCACTGACGCTGTTATTAGCAGATTGTTAAACGGCATCGCTACCGAAACACAATTACAGTACAACTGCATCTGCTATACTGTTGTGCACTGTTACATCGATGATGATAAAGGCGTACGGAACTTGAGATTGGAAACAATGCGAACGTAGCACTTTGATGAATTGTTTCATATTCAATTGAATCCACTTTGTTCTCAAATTAGGACGTCATTGTTTCGGTTATATTTGGTCCATGAAATTTCTTGTAGAATGCAACTGCTTATGGTGCCAGTTTTTTTAGTCTGTTTCGGGGATAAAAGCTCTTTTGGTAATGGGCAATTTAGAGAGGTGTGCGAGTGGAGATAGTAAAGCAGCGGCAGCTTGTGTTCCTCTTCCGAAAAGCCGAGCGTGTTCAGAGGTTGCAAAAGCACCAGGAGGCATTACATGGTGGCCACGGAATTGGCGGTGGTGGAGCTTCGTACCCCGGAAGCTTGGACAAAGAAGCGTCCCGGGTTGGTGCAAGTGTTCGCCACCAAACGCTCTCCCCTTCGGCCCTCGTCGCCCTTTCTCTCCGTCGCAGTTTCTCTCTTGTCCTCCTCGTTGCCGCCGGCAGAGATAAGCCCGATAAGCCTTTACGACCTGGATTATTTATCGCCTTGTGTGGCCCGACCGCGGAGCTCTCTCATCTCCTCTTTTCTGTCCTACACTTTTGTGCATAGAGATACGCAGCAGTTACCTGCTGCTCCGTAGAAAAGGGAGAGGCGCACCACTCGTTAGATTCTCACACTGATCCACTGACTATTAAATTTGCAACTATCGAGAGCCGACGAATTAACGAATAATCTTAACGGGGATTAACGGCGCATCGCCCGCAGAAAAACGATTAAATTAAACTTTACATCTTTTCTCTCTGATTTTTCGCAATCATTTTTGATAACGTCATTTCAAGTAAAAGCAATTAATTTATAGTCTTTACAACTTTTATTACCTTTATAACGACCATTCCATTCTCGAGTTAAATAACTGGTTCAAAGTCCCATTCGTGGATTGACTGTATTATTCCACCAAATTCAAAAACGGTAAACATGTTTTATAGCCTCGTTTTTCCAAACAATCAATTGGGAATTATTGCTTGATAGTGAATTTACCGTTTCCGTGTAATCCTAAAAATCGTTTGATAACCAACATGAAAGGTAGTCCTTGTTAATTGGACAAAATTCCAGAATCGGTTAGTATAGTATCCACGACTCGGTGTCGATAGCAATCATGGCCCGTGGATGGTTAGTGTGAGAGCAGTTATGGCAGCTATAGCAGCCAAAGCCGTAGTGCAAGCTACAATTAGTCTGATTTGATTGTCAGCTCATATACATGTGTTGTTTCGAGTAATAGCAAATACAAAGGGTATTCATCCACTTTGTAGCCTTATTAATATTTCGTACATTACGATAAATTATCGCGCGTCCATATTGCCCATAAACCCGGTCATTACGTTCGATTTCGATCCCCTCTGTAGTATATTTGACATGATGTAGAATTTGCGATTGCCAATTGAATCGTTCCAGCAGCAGTAACGGCAAGTGTAATTTTCGGATAGCATGTGGGGAAACTCTCTCTGATACCCCAGAATTCTGACATACCAGGAGCCGGATTTACAAACCACCGTTTTCTATACCCGACTAATCCGCGGATCCAACGGTGAACAAACTTGTTTGTGCATGCGATGTATACCTATGGCGTACGAAATTCTCATTCGGAAAAGCACATCCATTCGGTTTCCTTCGATCAGTCGTTTACTCCCGCAGTTTACCATCGATTCCGCCCTTGAGTCCCTAATTCTCTAACTTTTTTCAGGGCCTCGGATTCGGATGTACGATGTAGCCTCTCTTTTCCGCGTCAACTTTTAAGTCGTCGTACAAGCGGGTACCATGATACAAGCGAATACCCACTTCGATATCGAAGGAACACTCAATTTCATCATACCGAATCTTCATCGTAATCGTTCGCCGAAGAGAAAAATAGGATCTGAGAGAAAGAGAGAGCAAGCATAAAATCTTATTCCAATATAAACATTTTCTCCATCACCCATACGAGCGAGATGTGACAGGAGGGAGAACGGGGCCAAATGGCACAGACGTAAGATACATCAAAGTTTGTATTATGTCTGACATTAAATTAGCGGGTCCAAGAAACCATCCATGAAATAACGGCCACGTTATACGGTTCGAAAAAACGTACAGCAATAAAGTAAAAAATCATCATATCATCAACTCTAGCGAGAATAATGTGAAGTGAAACTGTGCCATGTCACCCCGGCCTGCCCTAGGGCGTACGCAAGGTGAGCGGTCCCTCTTCCCCACCGCTTACTCTCACATCCGCGAATCCGCTAAACAACCCCCGCAGGTATCATTCCCGATCGCTAGCGTTATGTACTCTGGGTGTGCGGCGAGTTAAAGGGGTGCGAGATATACCGCGAGCTCGCGCTCTGCGGTAACGCAAATCGAATGGCCGCGTAAAGTATACGGCGTAAAACGCGAGAGCACTACGAAATTTCGATAATTTCGCGATCGAACTGTTACCGCGCAATAGCATTGGACCCGGGGAGTACAGTGGCTGGGGGGTGAGTGGGAGGTGCGCACGAGGGGCCCACGGGTTACCTGGGATCGAGGGGGTAGTTCCGCGCCGACGGCAATTTGTCGATTCGATCGGCGCGAACGATAACGAAATTCCCGATGCCGGATAATCCGCGCGCAGCACGCGAAATGAATTCGGTGGTGCTGCTGCGACGAGAGAGGAGAAGCACGGAAGCGAGAGAAAACGTTATATGCGACGATATATATTATACGAGATTGCACGTTCGTGTGAGTCGGAGTGAGAATTTCTACACGCGAGAGATATGAAAACGTTCGTTGGTGGCGGAGGATGTAGGAGGGAATCGCAGGATGAACTGACTGGTGGTGCTGCGATATATAACGCGGAGTCTGTGCGTTTTGGGGTCGACGACGCCGACGCCGACGCCGAACGAGGAAGTGATATACTCGAGTGATAATATGGTTTAACGTCGGCAGTGGTGGGTCCAGACTGGCTGAAGAGCGCCGGGGGTTGATAATTTGTCGATTTTCGCGGGCAACCCTCATATACATATTCGTCCACCGGTCGATACTACGCTCGGAGATATGTAGAGGTGCGACAGCGAACTACAGTATAGAGGTCAGTGTGCGGAGATGCAGCAGTTGGACAGTGGCCAGTCCAGCGGTTGAACCGTCGGCGGGGTCATTGATTCTCATTACATACGGGAAGAATAGATTCCTCCGCAATCAATTGCACTGTCAACCTACTGGTGTATAAATACGTATTATTTTTTAATCATGATCTGGTTATGGCTGAATTTATGGTATTTTAATTGATTTTTCGAACAATACTTAGATCGTAAATTAATATAACAAGTGACACAGAGATAAGATGAATGGCTGCGGAATTAGAAAGCGTCGAAGCGAAAAGCCATGCTTTTCTATCTCCGGCGACGTTGACTCTATGGGTGCTAGGCGTCTCTTTCCTCGAGATAGCAAGAACAGGAGTAGGTATATAGTATAAAAGACGTGAGCGCGGTAATGCGAGACCATTTCGCGAAGAACGCTAGAGAAGCTCGTAAAACTCGGTTCTCCTCATTTCCCCTTCGGTTGCGGCAACGTGCGCGCACCTAACCTCAACGGGGTGAGGATGGAAAGGGGCTGGAAAGAAAGCTACGACCACTGTCTATGTGGCTCGTAAGCGCTGTGCGCCTTGCTGCTACGTCGCTGGTTTTGCGAATAGCAGCATTAAATATCAAATAAAAATGTCAGGGTGCCGAGCAACAGCACAACAGACCAGCTGCGGCAGGTGCTCGACACTATTAAGAGAGAAGGTAAGCGAGACGAAGGAAAAAAAACCGAAGAGGGAGACAAAAAGAGATGGGAAAATGGGAAGTGAAATTTCCGGGTGAAGAGTGACAAATAGCGCGGAGAATAGAGAGAAGGAAGGCGTGATCCCAAGTCCTGGTACGACCGGAACTACCCTTATACCAATGGCCGCACTGTGAACTCCCTGGATAGTCTTATTTAGGTCGCAACCCCTCGACTAGCTCTCAGCTGTGTTCTACGGATTTAATTAATCCCTGCAGTACCGATCAACGTTTCCACCATTCGTTCTATGCTCCGTTTCATTTTCAGTTCCACTGTAAAGAATCCAGCGAAGGTTATATCGAAACTCGTTGATGGAACGTTCTACACACAAAATGCAAATCATTGAATTCTGTGGATCGTGAAATAGGAGACTCGTCGATGCTATCCACATACGGAAATTGCCAACGTCTGACACTTTCCTGTCTGTACTACTTTGATTTTTTTTCTAAGGTCTGACCGTAATGGGCTTGGGAGGGACAAGAGTAAGGCCTTGCAAGTTGATCCTATGGGTTCACTGTGAACATAGCTGAACCGGAAGTCGATCTTGGCACCAAACGCTGATCCGTTAACCTGGGTCGGTGGAAGATATTTTTAATATCCGGCGAGGCACGTTGCTGGAATACAGAGCTTCGAGGGGGAATGAATGGGAAGAAAGAAAAAGAGGGTTACATAGAGGTACCATTAGGTTGTTTATATAAAAACAGGAAATACGCGAGCGAAAGGCTCTGTCACCTTAGGTGAACCCACCAACTCATTCTGGATATGATTATCTTCTTCCTTTCACCACTTTGCGTGCCCTCTAATGTACCATGGACGAGGATAATTCTGGGTTGGAACGATGTGAAATCTCAAGGTAATTCCTGTCTCTATAACCTTTTACCACCGTCTTTATAAAAGCCACGAAGGTTCTGATCAATAAGAGGGTAAAAAACCAGATGGACAACGCTCGTTTTTTATCGAGCCGATCCAACTTGCAGCGATAAACATCGGCTTTAAGGATCCTAAAATCCGGAAGGCCCGACTAAAAAGAGGTGCATGTAAAGAGATCACATTTTTTTGCCTAATCAAATGAATGAAATATTTTTGGGTAAGGACATGTGTAGGAGAAAAATCAAAGGATCAGTAGAAAGTGCATCGGGAGAGGCTGATCCAATAACAGAAGAGCGACACGAGATTAGCAATGGTAACTCTTGGAAAAGAAGTAACGTAACACTGGGTATACGAAAAGGAAATGGAAGTTTCTTGCTGGTCTAGGTCCTCGTTCGCTCTTTTGTGTTTCCTTTTGTATTCTCGCGAATCCACAGGACAGCGGTACAAACGAAATAGAAAAAGGACTCGTTGGAGGATTTGCGAAATTGTGGAGCTGCTGTCCGCGAAGATTCCAAGCCTTTGGAACACCGGCTGTCCAAGGCTCCCATGCTTCGCGTACCAAAGTATCAAGGAGGCTTAGGCGGAAAAAATAAGACGACGAAAGTAGGAAACGTCGAAAAGGACTGCGGGAGTTAGCGGAAGAAAGGGTAACTCGACAGGTGGTGCAGATCGCGAACAAGGTTCTTTACGGATTTTTCGTTCCTCTGCTGAAAAGCTCATGGTCTCTTCCTTTCCATCATGTCCTTTTCTCTCTCCCTCCGAGTTTCCCGTTGAGATGCCGCTGACGGAGGGTCAGCCAGCTAGTCAGCCCAGGTTCCGGCAATCGTGGCGCCAGTGGAAATTGTAGGATTAGGAGAAAAGCCACGGAGGTGATGCTGTGCAAGGTGAAGGAGAACGAATAGGAGATAGAAGATGGGGTAAGAAGGCGAGAGTCTTGGGGAAAGCCCTCGACCTCCCTGAGATCCGTTCTGGAGCTGGGGGAAGGGTAGAAGGCGCCCAAGTGGATGGACCGAGAGCAAAGGAGAAAGGGGAAGTTCAAAAAAATACAGCGTAAGAAGGCTGAAAGTGGAGATCGACCGAAGGCGGATGGCTACCCTCTCGAGGGTCGCAGCATTTAATCGGGTAACGGGCGAATCTCGAAGAGGAGCGGTCTTATCGTCGAGGAAAAGCCCGGAAGCGGCGGCTTCACCTCCTGGCAAAGGAACAGGATACGAGGAAAGCTCCCCAAACCTCTCATGGTAAAAGGAAGGGTCAATTAAAAAAGTCAATGGAGAAATTCTTCCAGTGGTCATGATCTCGAGGATTGTAAGCCTTCGAGTGGTTTTGGTGTGAGTCTCCACTTCTGGCCCGATTCTATTTGTGGACATTTACCTTTATTTCGTTTCGACTTGAACTTTAGATCGGTCTTTCATTCTGTACCTCTTTATTTCTCTTCCGGATCCTCCCTGTGGGTACATTCATGTACACCAGCGCCAGTTCTGCAGTGAACACTGCTGCTTCTGTTCTTGTTGATGTTGTAGTGGTAGTAGTTGTTGTTGTTGTTGCTCCTGCACGACCCGGGTCGTAGCTACGTAGGTCCTGACAAACGGCCGTGGTCTCGCTTCCGTTCGTGTAACGCCACACGATAAATCGACTATCGACTGCTACCGTAGGGACACCCAGCTCGTTCGTTTCGAAGGGAGAGTAGCAAAACATGAGAGCGAAGGATGCTTGGTGTCGGGGTGCTAAGACCGCACTCTACCCTCTACCCACTATCGAAAACATCCCATTACCCTTCGTGTCCTAGAACTAACGACTAACCTAACCCCATTTTTTTGCAAACCAAATTGCAACACGGCTTCTCACTCGCGATTCTCGACGAGGAGGAAAAACAAGTGAAATAAATAAAAGCATGAAACAGCGGAAAAGGTTTCTGAAAAGAGGGGAAAGAGAAACGGCACCGTGGCAGAAAACGAAAGATTCGTGGGAGTATTCAGTGAAGAATATATAAGAATGGCAAAAATGCCTTGAATTCTCGTCGCTTCGGTGACTGCGAATGCGCGCACGTGTCGCGCAACCTCCTTATGATATATCGGATATATCAAATACGACGAAATGTATGTACCATAGTAGATGGAGCTGCTATACGTGAGAAATGGAAGCGGCTAGAAGGATTTCAGCCGCTATAGCGTTCTTTCACACGACAAACTCGCTATGGGTTGCTGCTGCTTCATGGTTAGTCGTGTTATGTACAACCGTGGAAACTCGGCGCGGTGGGTGGTGCGCCGAGGGGAATACACCCGACAAATTGCCGATATTTGCTCACCTGCATTATATACATGTATTTGACGCGAGATTTCGTCCTTTTTCTCTTGCTCTTTTTTTCGCAGTGCCTCCAATATCTATATAATAATATATCGAGAGAAAGAGAACGGGGGTTGCCAGCAGCGGGCGAGCACCGTCGCTCAACCGGAAACTTGAGCTCGTTTCGTGAAATCTCTCTTTTTAGCTGCCGCGGCCTTCAGGCACACACCAGGCGTTCTCGTTGCGCTCGATCTCTTTCACCTCCATTCGTCTTTCTCTTTTAGTTTTTTTTATATTTTATTTGATACCCAGTCGCTCGGCATAGCCCTATACAACCTTCACCTCGCACGTCCTGTTTCCTACAGTTTCAATCCTGGGAAAAATCGCGGAAGCCTCCGATTCAGAAGTGAGCAGCGTGCGCGTAGAGCGGCATTTGGGTCGGCGAATTCCCGAGGGAATTCGGTACCTACTGATGCAACGTGCTTTCTCCCTCGTCAATTTTTTTAACCCCCGTACGGTAGAAAATAAAATTCGCCCCTGTCTTCACTCGAACCCTCGTTCAATCATCTCTGATTTTTATTTTAAGCATTATCCTCCGCGTTTTTAGAATCCGCCCGACGAGTGAATTTATTCCGGGAAATGAGGCCGAGTAAGGATGAACCTTGGATTTCAAGTCGAATACGAAAGAGAAATCACGTATAAGCGGGTGCGTCTCGTAATCGTTCAATCAATTAGAAATCTTTCGTTTCGATTCTTGCTATCAGCTTTCGCAGCTACATTGATAATTTTTCCGCTCATTCAAATGTAAGACGTGCCACAGAAAATTTGGACAAGACTGTGAACTTTTAGGTATCATGAAAAGAATTCGACAACCTGATATTTTTATCAGACTCATTATTTCTTCAGGGAGGATTAAAAGGGCAATTTCCAGGATTCCTCGTGGATTCTCATAAATAAATATTTACATCAGAATATCAGGAAACTTACGAGGAGCAAAAAATCGTGGCGTATATTTTTCTCATACAATAATTCGAGTACGGCTTACAAAATCCCATTCGAACTATCCATTTCCTTGATGCGCATATCCACTCAGTGAAACGTGAATTCAATCGGAAGCGATAAACAAAATGGAAAACGAATCTCAGGTGTAGACGAGCGTCACTAAAAGCCGTGTGTATATCTCCGATAATTTCATAAACGAATACTTGCCACCTACGTACAAAAATTCATGCGCTCTGCTCCGTTATCTTTCTCCCTATGTTGTGAAGATGGAAGTGCTGGATAGACGAGAGCCCGACAAGCGTTTCGGTTGGGGCGTGTAACGTAATTGGAGTGCATGCCGATGCGAGAAAAGCGAAGTAAACGAGAGACGAAGAATACCGAGAGACGAAGAAGAAGAAGAAGAGGTGAGAGGACGTGGCTGCAAGCGAACGAGATAATATACATACACGTGTATATAGACCGAGAGAGCGGAAAGGGTGAGTCGAGCGATACGCGCTAGCTGCTCCCGAGTAGTAGTAGTAGAGAAGAGGAAGAAAAAAAACGTCGTCAACGGATAAACGAAGTTAGGATGGCCGGTGAAACGGGAAACAGGTCGTGACAAACACGCTCGTACGTAGAGAACGTCGAGGAAAAAACAACGAGGCAACGGTTCCTCGTTTCTCTCATCCTTTTCCTGGTTCGTTCTCTCGACTCTCGCACCCTCTTATACGTATAACACGAGTGAAGCATGGTAACCCGATATATAGGTCGTCCTCCTCTCACCCTCCGCTCTCTTGTCTCTCGTCGTATCACCGTCTCGCCCTTTCTCTCCATTCATCTCGCTCGCATACATCAGCGCGAAAGGTATCGATGCAGACAGGGAAATGAGCGAAGACAGAGAAAGGGAGAAAGCTAACGTTATCTCTTTCTGACCTCGGGCTGCCTCCGCTTCTGGTACTCCGCAGTAACTTCTATCGGTTTTTACATGGATGGTCGCTCCGTTCGTCGACGAGAACTCTCGCGAGGTAAAATTTTTGCATTACCGAAGTTGCACACGTTCCGTGATGGTGTGTGCGGTTGGCAGCCGGTGAAGGAACGGATGGACGTATGGGTGGATGAATGGACGATCGCAGCAGAAGAATGGAATGAACGAAGGACGCGTTCTAATTGAATTCCGGTATTAATAGTCGAGAACATTTTTTTTTCTAATCGTATGTATGAAAAAAACCAGGATTTCGCGGTAATCGATAGGACATCCGGCCGTTCTAAGGCCGGTTCTTGTTCTTGAACCATTTATGGCTACCATTATGGCTCACGTGCCAGCCGATTTTTGGTTTTGGTTCAAGAACACGAAGAAAATAGATTGGTTGGGTCAACTACGTTTTCAATTTATTGTGCCGGCGATGTTTCGGTATAAGTTGCGCCAAATCATGTCTTCATTGACCCAACCACATTAAATGGTAGCCTTAACTGTTCGCCATTAGTTCTACTTATCTGTGTCCATGCATAGTTTAATGTGCGATTTTCTTATATTATTTTGTTTAATTTGGGAAAGGTTATTTTTATTATCAAAGTTACGAGTATTGTTGTATATGTTATCTCATTTCACGTAGTGTAGATTTTCTTCAATTGTTATTATTAACTTCTCTATTGTTGTTTATCTTTATTTGCTATTTATCTAGTGATTTTCAATTGCTTAGATAATATTCATCATTGATCATCTTAGTTCTATTTTGGTACCGGATTTTCTGATCATATGGTATCAATTTTTTTTATTTAAGGTTAGTCCTCGTGTGTAATGAATTTATTTAACGATAATTCAGTTTTCAGTTATATGTTTTGTCTTAATAATTTTTTTCTTTCCCTCATTGTTATTGATGATAAATGTGTGTGTGTTTATTTCTTTGTTACTTAGACGATGCACTTTTGTTGATTTCTAATATTTGTTTGACACTACATTTTCTACCGTTATCCAGGAAACCCATTATATATTCAGTTCCTGAAATGCGATGCTAATTCTTGTTTCATTCTCTCTGCGTAGTGCTGAAAATATAGGTAAACAAAAAAAAGGGAAGGTGGAAAGTATAAAGTGGAAGATCGTACGCGAGGCACTCGTAAGTAACGTAAACGTGTTTGGTCGAGCGACACACGTGCTGTATCCACCAGGGTAATAGGTAGGCGAAGACAAGTACCGACGACAAAGTATTGGTTTCGTATAATGCACATAAAACGGGTCTTGTTAGTTATCTACATATCGGGAAAGGTACCCAAAGAGAAAGAATACGTGGGTGAGCGTTAGTGAAGCGAACAAGAGAGCCTACGTGTTTCCACATAACGAGTTACAGAGCAGAACGAATTCTCATTCTATACGTAATACGTGTGCTATATATACATGGGTTACGCGTGGTGCACGTTGCACCCTTTCCACGCTTCAAATAACGGAGGGTCTGTGCATTCCAACGACTCTAGATACGAAATACAAGAGACAAATATATACCGAGAGAAATGTACTATAGTTAGGTACCCAGAGAAATGTACTACAGTCAGATATCGGAGATGGAATGAGGCGGAGAGACGTATCGCTATGACGAGAGACGAATAGAAGAGATGTAGTGCAATGAGGGAGAGCGAGAACAGAGTATACGAGCAACAGCAGCTCCACTAGCAGTAGTACTAGCAGCTTCACCAGCAACGTGGTTGTAAAACGAGGCTACGTGTAATTACCACCTGCTGTACACGTTCCACGCCCATGCAGAGCAGTTGCACCCAGTCTGTATTACACGTCTATTTATGACGCGAAGAGGCTCGTACTGGTGGTAGTAGTGGAAGCATAGCGCAGCGGTATTAGAGTCGGAGTAGATTGGGGGAGAGAATCTAGGCATGGAGATTGTCGAGAGTTGCCGACATCCTCTCCCTCCTCTCGCCGAATGTAAAGAGTCAGCTTGCCGGATATCACCAAGAGTACACGAATAAATTTCAAATCCTCTAAGTTAACCTCGAGCTAGACGTCAAAATTGTTTAAATTTTTTTAAGTCGTTGTTCAGCTCATTCTACTTTTATTGAGCAGGGGAGTCCGACCGTCAGCCTGGCACAATCACTGCTAGGCAGCGTCATTTTTGGAAATATGACATTTATTATTATTATGAATTTTGTGTTTGTTTATTTTACAGTGGACAGGATAAGCCTGTAAAAATACAGTAATATGATGAGGTATACTAGGAATATTATTAGGGTGGTTGTTATACGGTGTTAAAATTTAATGATTTTAATAAATAAATGTAGAAGATAGGCGAGAATTCTTGCAAAACACGGGCTGAAGGACTCCGGTCGATGGCCTATTGGATGGATGAAACATTAACCGAAGGATCGATATTGGATCGTCAACTATTGTAAACCTACATGTATTTTCAAGCAATAAATTTCTTGTACTACTACTAAATAAATTAATATGAGCCACTGAAATGTACAATTTTTGTTTAAATATTTAAGCCTCCCACTACAGGCGACGTCTACCATTTGAAATTCATGGGATTTAACTGTACTGCCATTATATTTTTCGTCTAGCTCCTACATATTTACCGAAAAATCTCTGAGTCCGTGATAGAAGAGACATATATGACTAAGTGGAAACAAAATGTTGAATTTCCTACACAATGTGTGAAACGCGAAAATAAAAATATAAAATCTTTATTTTAACATTTAACCCTTCCGCCAGAGGTGTCGATTCTACCATTTAAACACACAGGATTTCGCTGTGCCGCAATTAAATTTTTGCCGAGCCCCTACATATTAACCAAAAAATCTCCGAGTTCGTGATATAAGTGACACACATGTAATTAAGTAAAAAAAAAAAAAATGTTGAATCACCTGCACAATGTGTGGAACGCAAAAAAAAAATGACAGAACTGTGGGCGTCTCTCTTCGAGGTCGATATAGATATATGCCCTTCGCACATCAGCCATGGACAGGGGATAATCCCTTTCGCAAAAGCGGTGGATAGGTATCTATTACGCGCAACGTGCCATGAGTTCTAAAGGTCGAAGAGGCGTATGGGCTGGTGGTACGCAAGCAGACACCATTGAGGGAATGAGAGGGAAAATATATAGGGAGAAAGGGCAAAAGAGAATAAGGGGTGAGAGTGTAAGCTCGCGTATATCACATGAGCGTCCGGACGTTGATATTCGTCCAGCGTACGTTTTGACGTAACCCTTTATTTTTTATTCTCTCTATTTTATTCATTTTTTGGCACGCTTCGCAATTCATCTCTTGATCCATTCTTCATACCGCACAGCATCCCTGTTGCATATATTATCTCTGGCACTAATACTTCATCACCCGCCCCTTTCACGCGTTCTGAATTCGATCCTGAATTAATATACACCCTTGTATAGCCAACGTAGGGACTGCTATAGTAGTTGCAGCGATGGTGCTATTGGGTAGGACATATCGTTCGCTCAATTTGCACCCCCTTGTTAAACCACCGCCACCGCACCCTCTCGAGATCAACCGGAATATATATTCCAGCATACAAGAAGGGTGTGTACTGACTGGAAGCGATTCGTCCATTGAAATTGACTGGTTTACCATAATTTTTGCTTCACGTACCATGGCAAACAATGTTGCTATCATGTCAGCTTCACTGTACGTTGAAAACGCCTTAACTGCATCCACGTATTGAGGTGGGCTTGGAACTGCCGGCGCTGATCCAAGAAGATCCGGTGAAGATCGTGGGCGGAAGCTCGATGAATACTGGGCAGATTAAGACGTGCAATGCTCGACAAGATAACCGACAGTAGCTTCGACTTGCATTGCCTTTGCTGGCGCTTCTGCTGCCTCTGCTACTCGATATATATCTTGTATTGTGGGGTACCTATACAATATCAGCTCACAACTGATAGGTATCTAGTGTAGAGCTGTAGTATGCCGTATAGTCTCGGTTGTGTTGTGCGGTATAGAGGAGAGGGCGATCCGCAGAGTTATGGCCGGTATGAAACCCATAGCAAATGATGCACGTGTACGTGACCGGTGAGTAAACCGACTGTGCTCTCTACGTTGAACTCTGCTGTGTTCTGCTCGAACTCACTCGCTCTCTCTCTCTCTCTTACTCTACTTCTCTAGAGCCACTCTCATCCTTTCGACATCGACCAGATCGGGCCAGCCTCCGCACAGGACTACTACCCCTCTGGCGGTCCTGCAATCAACGTATCCTGGCTCTTCATGCCTCTGCCTCTCTGGTCCCTGTTCAGCTCACGCTTTCCAGAGAGCGAGAGCAAGAAGCATCACTATCTCTCTTGATCCAACTGGGAATAAATTCGATATAACTGTAGATGCGCACGTGGCATGTATAAAGAGAATTCTGTCTTGTTCATTCTTGACCTACATGGTGAAACACTTTTCGTGACTGTACGTGAGGTACATTGTGGTATTATTTATTCAGGATTTTTTAAAAACAGTTTTGATTTTGCGGGAATCATTGCTGATTGAGTTTATCGCAATCTAGTCTTTGAAAACAGGTGAGGTGGTCCAGTGGTTTGTTCACTGGCCTCTGGTCCAGAGGATCGGTAGGACGTGGGTTCGGTTCCTGGTGCCATTGAAAATTTTATTTATTTATTTATTTAGTTATTAACGGGAAGGACCCTTTTACAAGTATTTTAGTTTACATCAGTGGTAAGGATGGGGCAGTAAAATAAGAAGGAAAGCTATACAATATATACAAGAAAAAAAGAGAGACAGTGTAGCAGGGTTATTATATCACATTACTATTGGTACACTCCCGGGTATCCTATGAGGTTAAGAAAAGTTATTCGTAACGAAGAATGTGGTCTCGAAAAATTGTCTTAAATGCATTAGCACTTGTTACAGAACTGATGTAGTCCCCCAAGATATTCTCGAGATTGGTGAGCCTGCTTATGGCTGCTTTTTTATATTTTTGTCGAAATATAAATGTGACGTAGCATCGGTATCGTGAGGCGAACTCGAGACCTGCTATATCCGCATAGGTTTTTCCGCAATTCCCCTAAGCCCTTAGCAGAAGTACTATGGCGAATGCGATATAGAGGGGGAAGTCGAATGCGGCTGCATGGAATCCTGGTTACTGATCCGGACCAGGCCCGCGGCGGGGACTGGCTAGTGACCCGGGCCGGACCTGTAATAGGCGTAACGCTTGCAGACGGGGGTAAAAGCGAATAAAAAAAAATCTATCGTTTGTTAAGTTACAAATATTTCAGTGAAATCTCGAATTCCAGTCAAAAGTATGTTGAACAAATTGATTATTGTATCTTTCGTAATTTGCCGATAAGTGGCATTGCGAAAATCCTTTCGTATCTACAGAAGAGAAATTTTCCAGCGACGGAATATGATTACTTCGACTGTCCGGGAGAACAAAGTGCCGATATAACAATAAAAAAATGAAAACGAAGCAAAAAGTTTTTATTCTTTGATGTGAGCGAACTATTCAATTCTATCACTTTGAACGTCTGCCGGAGGTTTCTGTTCGAAACTGTCGAAGCGCACGGAAACTACCCCCAACATGACTATATCAAAAAAAAGCTTTGAAAATTGTGAACTTTGGGACCTGCAGTGGACGCTTCATCTAGCTTTTATTTTTTTCAAGCCACGAAGCAATCACAGTGTAGTTCTTTCAGCCAGCAGATTTTGTGATAAATAAAAAAAGGGAGACGAAGGGTCGTCGGGTGAAGGGAGAAAAAGTCAAACAGAGGTAGAAAAGGACAATGACGGTGCAGGGAAGTGAGCCTCACTACATTCTCCAATATGCCTTGGTCACGTTGGCAAACGAATAAAATGGGAGGGGGGAGGAGAGGGTCATGCAAACCATCGCTGGACCGCGTTGGAAACTCACCCCTCAAACGCAGTCTAGCAGGAGAGAATACGGTGTCGGGGTTGGTCCTGATGAATGCTGATGTATTCAATCAAGGAGTCTGGCGTAATCTAGCGAAATGTCGAGCTCGACGAAGCTGGGGGTGGAAGTGAACAGTGGAGCAGCGTAGCGCTGGTCACGGGGGTGGAAGGGGAGGTGGGGAATCGAAAGGGGAGGTGGGGAAGGCTGAGTGAACACGTATTACCTCTACGTAGAACGTTATGGTAGACATATTGGATCATCATGACTGGATACGGTACAATCAAAATTCCACCCTCGTTTTACCTGACCTAACTGAGCTCTCTTCTTCTTTCTCTCACTCCTCTACCCCCTAGTTCGTTCCTTAATGGCGTCACTGCGCGCACTCTCTATTAAATTTCTCATAACGCCACAGCTATGGATTTCGGAGCCTATGGCTCGGTGAAATGGGTACTAAAAATTCAAATCTTTGTACGTAAGGGTTCACAATTCAACTGGTTATACACATGATGAGAATTAAGGAACGTGCAATTCTTTGCTATCATAAGGATGCCCTTAAAATAAAAACAACGATTGCACGTGAAATTAATTTGTCATGGAAATTAAATTTTTCATAATAATAATCAGGGAACCAGAACAGGTGGAAAAATGTCATAAGGAAAAAATGTTTTCGAATGATATTCACATGATACATACGTAGTGATTTTAATATTTATCGAAAATATGAAAATAAGACATAGAGCAGTAAGATTTGTTCACCGTTTCGGTCTGAAAGATAAGTATATTATTCGACTTTTTACATCACACTATTTTGATGTAATGTCTTTACAGAATTGCAAATTATGATGCTCATTATGCATTCAATGAGGTGTTAATTTAAGATTTTTTTAAAGAAGTGTATTATTCACGGAATTTTTTTCCTCATGACTTTTTTTAGTCGACTGGGTCCTCTTCATGTTGGTAAGATTTTCGATGACGTGAATTTTTTATTTTATTCTAGCGAGGCATGTATATGTAAATTCTTAATGGCGTTATTGCTTGTCATTGTAATGTCGCATTATGTTTATTTTCCTGTCACGATTTTATCAATCTACAATTTCACAAAACAACGTGAATGACGCGACAAAAAAATTCACCCGTACCGTTTCCATATTCGAAGGACACGAAAAAAATCTCTCCGTTTCGCTTGTCTCTGGCACCGCATTCTATATTCCCTTTCACTACGCTGCTCCCTTCAGAAATTCGGTCCAACGAGGAGGAAAGTGCCTAGTGCGACAGGAATACGAGGGAGGACAAAATGTAAGAAAGGCGCAGTAAAATATGAAAGGATGGGAGAGGAATGAGAAATCACTCGTAATTCGTTTGAAGAAATTTCCGTATTTTTTTTTTTTTTTTTTTTTTTTTTGGCGCTTTGCTACTTCTTTGGAACGAGCTACTTTGCGAGGTACTTTCTGAGCGCCCGCTTCACTGAGCCTCTTTCAACGGACGCGTTAGAGAGTGTGCTGTACCATTCCGAGTTCCCGGTCGATTTGATCTTTTTCTCATGTATTACCGTGCATATTTTACTTCTAAGAATACAAAATGTATGTATTAATATATATGCGCTATTCTATACCAATTCAACGAGCTCCCTTGGATTTTTTTCACGTATTCACCCATGCCAATAGAGCACGCTCATTTTTTAAATAGTTTTTCACTCTTCACTTCGCAAGCTTACGATTTTATTTATTTTTTACACTGAATGAAAAATTCAGTCTAAACGGCGAAATTTTTTTTGCTTCCAAAATTTCCTCAGGTCTATACGTTCAAATAAATATTATGTACCATAAACAAAATATTTTGTCGTTTCTGCAAAATGAAATACCGTACTTACAAGATGATACTGGGTTGGTTAAATCACATTTGGTTGATAATGATAAAATATTTTGTCAAATGGAAAGTCAAGGGTGAAAAAAAAATTCTAGTTCCGAAGAGAAAGACAATTCTGTAGATTAATAATCAATTCAATTTTCTAATATTTTAGATGTCATTAAAAGCCGAAATCACCAGGACCAGCCACGTATCTTTTTTTTAAGGCGTCTATTTTGATCAATAAAAATAATAATACTAATAATAATAAAAAGACGTTGTAAAATTAAGTAAAAAAAAATTTTGTACCCTTCAGATGTCAATAATAAAATTCTGAAAAAACAAAAACATTGAATTTTATATTCCCATGAAAAATAATTCCCGATAAAGACGTAAAAAAACATCCGAGTTACATTATGACCATTTCCGTATTCATTTAGTTACAGATCTTGCCACTGATAGCGCACGTCTTTCTATACTGTAATTACTATGATGTTATTCCATTCAGCGTAAATTAAAAAGGACCTTTAAGTTGCTCGGTAAAAAAGTAGTCCATCTTACTGAGAACAATACATGCGCTAGTTCATGGAGGTCATCAATTCATACCTGAATTGAAAAAAAGTATCGTTTTTATGCACAAAAACGTAATTTTTTTTGTGACTGACGCCACCCCCTTAAGGTTCATTTGTATACTCATTTTTAATAGAAAACTCGTTTCTTAATGAAGAAAATCCTCGAACGAGCCATTCCCAGAGTTGTCTCGCTGTCTTCTCTTCAGGGTCTCGTGGCATCGGTCTTTCACAGCTTTCCACTTAGTCCGGATTTGAGACACGAGGCGTACATGGGGTAAAAAAAATAATCCCGTGTCAACAGTGCCACGAGGAGAAGAGAGTGCGCGGAGAGCTGCATCCGCGGACCAACTCGAGCTGGGCGAACAGCCAGAGGTCTCGTCGGAAAATAATTAAAAGCTTCGAGAGGCGAGACGCGAGCATTAAACCACAACAACGCCACGGTGCTGTGCTGCCTAGTACAGCGTTTTCAGGATGTGGGTTTCTCGATCTATTCTATTTTCTTCTTTTCATTCCATTTACTTTTTGTTTTTATTTTTTGTAATTTTTTTTTTGTTTAATTCACTTTTCCACTTGGCTCGTCGCACCGGAAAATTTACTGCGACGCCGCAGAATTACCACGGAGACAGGGATGGACATAGAAAGCTGTAGGAAATAGAATAAAATGGAATTACGACGAATGTAAGCAAGGACGACGTTAAAACTGGTATATCGTCGCTCGATTTAATTCTATGTTGTATTATCACGTCGGCGTGAAGCTGCATTATTAAGGAGATATACTTGAAATGGAAAGCACGTTGGTATCGTAGTTTTCCACGTACTTTTTACTTTTTTCCTTCCTCATAGAGGAAGCATTGTTTGCATGAAAAAAAAATTTTTCGAGAGTGTCAGAACTCTCAGAATTGTTCAAAACGTGGTGAAAAGTGGTTTGGAAAAAGTGTCGGTATGTATGTGTGCAGGATTTTGAAATTTCAATTACCTGTAATTCAAGAACCGTTGAACCGATTGAACTAAAATTTCGGACACAAGTGGAGCAACAGTTCGTCTTTGATTGTTGCAATTTTTTACAAAATATATGCAGATTTTTTTATTTTGTGGTTCTTTGAAGTTTTTTAAAAAAGGACGTGCGCGCTATAGCTTTCGAAACATTGATGATATTTTCATAAATAATTTTTTATAAGTATAGGTACTTTTAATATTGTTTGGTATTGAATTTGAAATCAGCAAGGCCGTTCGGATTTTATAGAGTTTTGAAATTTTCGAAAAAATCACATTTTTGCCCTAACTTTGGAGAAACATGAGATAAAAAACTCAAATTTTATACATGAAATCGGCACTATTAAGCAATGATTAGTACATAGTTTCGTCATAATATGCAATATGGGCCATCTTGAATTTTTTTCAACACCATAACTTTCTATATTATATGGGCTACGTTCCACACGGAATTATAAACCGAAACACGAAAAATAAAAAAAGTTCCAGGCTTTAGAATGTGAGTAGCATTTTCCGGCGATGTATCACGTTCTCTATTTTTATCTATGACTGTGCATAGAATTAGGGAACGACTTCGAATAATGAAAATATTAAATCTTGATTTTATTAGATTTTAAATTATGACGTCGACAAAAGCGTATACTAAATTAGATTAGATAATCGTGATTATTGTTATTAGATAACAATGTACAATAATAATTCAGTTTTAAATGAAATTAGAAAATACATTTGCATCAAAGTAGTAATCTATTCTAAAGGAAAATTAATAATTTTATCTCACCTACTGAAATTGAATTATCGAATAAACTTTTACCATGAAAAATTACCCAGAAGTTTCATAGTAAATTGGTGAGATTTTTTCCAAGATAGTCCAAATTTATGACAGTCGAATATAAACTCGATGAAATTTTTTTTTTTTTCGACAAGGTAAGATGAACAAGAAGATTATAGCCAGTGAGCTCAAGTATTATTTATAATTCAAAAATATTGAAAATATTCTTTATCACTAATGATTATTCCTAACTGAAATTGATAATGTCTTTATAAAATTCGCCATAATTGTAATTGAGTAGGCAACGTATTTGGAATGATTCCTTATTTGAATTTTGAGAAAAAAATATAGCCATGGAAAGTGAATTATAGAATAAATAAATATCATGAAAATTGAGTCACAGAAAAGTGGTAAAAACTTGTCGAAAATAGTCCGAATCAGGAACAGTCGAATACAAATTGGATTAAAATTTGTTATTTTTGGCAAGGTGAGATGAAGTCGGAGATAAGTAGGAGTGCACTCGAGTGCGAAAGTCCCAGGGGAGATTTTACAGCCGAACGGTATTCGTCTTGTCGTAGAATGGCACTTGCTCTGCTAAAAGCTGAGGACGAACAGCGAACTCGTAAAATTCTTTTTATGGAATAACACAGGACAGTGTTCAGCGCCGAATACCTCGACGATTTTTCGCGGACACTTCACTCACCAGCAGGCGCGTCCCTTTGCACATCCTCTTACGTCCTCGTAAATTCGGTAGCCCAACTGTTTTCCCAAACGTTTTTACCGTCCCCTTCTTTCTATATACCAAACTTCCGACAGATAAAATGGCGACTATGAGGAATGCGAAGCTTGTCGGACGCAGCTCATCCCGCATATAAGAAAGTGTTTTTTATCTCCCGCGGAATAACCGTGACAAATACGATGAGGATTTAGATCTTATTCACAGTCTGAATCTGAAAAAGGTTCGAATCAGGGCAAATTTATCATGCTTTCTCTGCCTTTCTACCCCTCCAACACATTAGATTTACTCCCTCTCATGGAAAATTCTGTCAAGTATGAATGATAAACTTCGCGCTTTTTATTTCAATTAAAGTTACTAGCTCAAGTCGTACAAGATCCGGATTTATTGGTCAACATCGCAAAAAATATCGCTTTAAATGAAACAGAGTTGAACAGTTTTTTAAAATCTTCAATGACGTTGATTTTTTCTCGCGAAATTTTTGAATGAACAAATTAATGAAATAAAAGGTGATAAGATAATATAGAGAACACTACAATTGTGTGAGGTAAAAAGTAAAATTTGTCACTTATCGGAGCTTTCAGACTGAACCAGTGAAAAAATGTTAGTGCTCAATTTTTTATTTTGCTAATCTTATCTACCGGAGAATGCATTCTGGATTAAGTAAAGGAATTTTCATTTCTGGTTTTTATGATGAAGTTATGATTTTAAACGTATAAATAGATATTCGTCTATACAAAAAGTGAATCTGATTTTCACTGCATCCAGAATCACTATATTTAATCTGTAATGCCTGCTTTGACAGATAAAATAAGACATCGAACACTAAAGTTGGTTCAGCGGTTTCATCTAAAAGCTATGCCAAAAATTCTACTTTTCACCTCACACTATTTTTGTGCACAGCACCTCTCCACAAAATTGCAGAATTGTAATACGTGTTGTGAACTTAATCATGTTTGAATATCACACTTCTTAAAACCAGGGTATCATTTGAATAATTACATTTTTTTTTTTTAATAACGAGGGCATCTTAATGAGTTTTTCGTGGACATCTTAAAACATTAGCACGACCAAATCCTGCCTCGATATAAGTACACCAAGACTCAGCAGTACCTTCATATTTTGCGATCACCTCTCAAAAATTTCTTGAGAATATGAAGATGCATCTGCAAAACTAATTCGTTTATTGACAAGAAAAATACCAAAAAAATTCGACAGTAGATTCGTAATAAGGGTTGAGAGACATTTCCGTAGACGGTGTTCATTAAGTTCTCGTAACGCGGTGACAGGGTTATGGGGGAGAGGGGGGGGGGGGGGTTTAGTAGGTATGGGTATAGGAAACAAGAAAGGCACGTTAGCAGAGGGGTAGGTTCGGGGTTACCCGAGAGAGTGTGCGCACGTCTGAGTGCCAGGGCGCGGTTCGGCCCTGAAAGAACTCAAACTGGTAGTGGGGGGGGGGGGGGGGGGGGGGGGGGGGGTAGTAGTGTGTCGGCTTGGCGAGACGTCGCCGACGACTACGCTGGGGAAACGGAAAAGGGTGCGCGCGAGGGGTTGACGGCATCACCGTCGTCCGGACGGAACTTGAAACGCTCGTAGGTTGGGGGGGGGGGGGGGGGGGGCAAACTGGAAAGCGGAGAAAAGAGACAGAAAAAGATGAAGTCTCGACGCGGGGTTGACGCAGCGAAGCTCACGGGTAGCCTGCATCCCGCTCTGGTCTGAGTCGCTGTTAATTGGCGTGAATTACGTCTTTTGCGCCGCAACGACACGACTGGGGCGAGGGCGGGGGGGGGGGGGGGGGGTGACGAGCTCGTCGTAACCGGCGACCGTGAAGAAAGTGCGGAATGCGACGTTGCGCATAAGGGAAAAAACGATGGTGACTACTAGTGAAAAATGAAAAGCGGATCCCTGGCTTTTTAAGGTTGCAGAAGAGGATATCGAGAAATTGATGGCAAATGTAATCTTCCTACAATCTCTTATTTTTTTTTCTGTGTCGTTACATACCAACCCAATTCCCGGATCTTTATCAGATTGATTCCAAGTTGACTGCGAAACGATATATAACATTTTTTATACAAGTCATTAACGTTATTAAAATTGTTTAAAAAAAATTAAATATATATGTATATATATATATATTCTTACATGATTAACGATAAAAAAAGGAAATTAAAGATAAGGTTTCGGCTTTCAAACATAATTTTACAAGCAGTTGTATGAAAAATCGAGCATCGGTGTTTGAATTGAAGTGATATTATATAATCCCTATCTCCATTATTAAAATTCGATAATGAGGCCGAAATGTCAATGACGTTATAGCTGGAAAAGGGATATGGAAATGCTATAGATTTACCGAGAACTTTTGTTTAACGGAGCGAATGACTGGCGATAATAATTTCAGCGATGTGAGGCGGAAATCCATCGAGCCAACCGGATCACGCGGTCCACACGCTTTTCACGATGGAATCGACGACCTGGATAATATAGTTGCAGACCTGAACAAGTGGCGAATCGCACTAGCGAATCGTAATAGCATTCATTATCTATAGAGAGTTAGATAGATGAGCGTACAGCAAAGAGTAGAGAGCATGATGAGTGCAACAGTAGCGGGGTAGATGGCGCTCCAGCGGTACTGTTCGAATTAACGTTAAAAGGCCGTGTCAGCATTATACCGAGAGCGGGCTCTGCTGGCGAGGTTTATACTGCCGACACACTCTGTGGCCGCGGTCGCATTCACGTGAGCTCGAAGCATAAAGCGTAACCGGCTATATTTTACGAATTATCGAAAACGCAAATTTCGAGATGTGGGGGAGGCACCGGATACGCAGTCCAATAATTATTGAGCAATTTATATCCATGGAACAATTGTAAACGCGCTATCGCTATGTCGCGTGCAGAAAATTATTGCGGGCTCCTACTTGGCCCTTTTGAGTTTGCCCTAATTTCGTTAGAGGCCAAATGTGAAAATTAAAGCACAAGTAATTAGGCTGGTCACGGTCGAAAGTACGTTTTACGTTGCAGACTTATTATTTGTGATGAGAACATAAATTCTGTAGACGGGTTCTTACATTTGAAGCTCATTAAGTCAAGCATGTCAAGCATTGAAATTCTGCAAATTGTTAGAGACATACAGTCCATCAAAATGGTGTGAGATTAATACATTTTTTAAGCTATCGCAGCTTTCGGAAAAAACCTGAGAACAAATTTAGCGTCCGATCACTTATTTCATCTGTCGAAGAGTGCATTTTTAGGATTAGTGTTGCAATATTGGATGCAGTGAAAATTGCATTTAGTGGAACCAATTATTTACTGAGTTTTGAATGAAGAACAATTTATCTACATATTCAAAATCACAGCTTTGTTAAAAAGGTCTAAAATAAAAATTCTTACTCTGATTATAAAATGCACTCAGATGAAATATGATATCGAATACCGGTATTTGTTCACCGGTTTCGTCTGTAAGCATAGAAAAGTACAAGATTTTTCTTTTTACCTCACGACATCTTGATGCTCAGTCGTTACAAAAGTTGCAGAATTACAATACTTGAGTTGTACTTGAGGTTTGAATCAAAGATCTTTGAAAAAAAAGATATCATCTATAGACTTTTTTTTATGACTGCCTTAAGGTGCTTCGACTCCCATAAATAAATAAGAGACTATGGACACCGGATATTAAAGCGCCATAATATTTTTAGACCTCTTCTAAAATATTTCCGGTTCGGAAAAAATGTGCAAAAAGTTGCTAATTTGAGCGAGAATGACACATATAATTTATACAGTTCCAACGCATAACTCTACCGTTCACTTGAACCCTTTGTCTTTCTCACTTGCCCCGCCACCAAATATAATTTATTAATCATAATTAATCATTTGGTAAAACCAAGCGAACGGTTGGCTTGATTCTCTAGCGCGAAAGTGCTGCTCTCGCGAGCACCACAGTCGAGTGAATTAACCCCTTTGGATCGCTCTTACCAGAGAACGCCCGTCACTCACTCCCCCCTTTCTCCTACCACTTTCCCTCCGTCGCATCGTGCACCAGGTCCTAAATACTGCTGAGCAGACTTGACGCTGGAGTTTTAGGTAGCGAAGGAGACAGAGCTTTTCTCCTCGTGCCTCTAATTGACATCTGCTAATCGGCGTAACCGATGACGGAAGTTGGGAGTTTTAGCCGAAGGTAAGAAGTATAAAAAAAATAAAATAATAATAATAATCTACTCCATAGCGGATATAACTATGCTGTCCGGTATTACTGTGGCTCGCTGGCTTGTCGCGTTTGTCTCAATCTCTGCGCGAAAAGTTCCGTTATTACTACCACGTCGCAAAGTTTTCTTACGCCCCAGGGTAATTTCCGTTTCGTGCACTCTGGTCTCTCTGACGCCACAACAGAATTAACGGCTTTCACCGGAGCTCACTAAGACATTGGCTTCTTTTGTTTTGCTAACTCGTAATAAGGAAGCTTTGTAATCGGCCACTTTTAGAAGCAAAACAAACGGTTAATTATATTAATGACTAGGATGTTATTGTGGCTCGCGCGCTTGCGTAACCGGAAACTCAGATTGAGGGACTTGGAAAAATTCGCGTTATTTTTTTACTTTTTTTTCGGGGTAGGTTCTTAAGGTTTAGATAAGGGTTTGAATTAAAAAACGTTTTTTCAGTTAGAAAAAAAATTTACTGTTTTTAGAATACACCCTTGTTATTATTTATTTATTTTTCGACGAGAAAAACCCTTTTATATTATACATATAAAAATATCAGTTCATAACATGTAATATCTTGAATAAGGATTAACCAACATACATAGAAAATTAATAGCTTTAATAACTTCCGGAGATTATTATCCCGTTTATATTTTTTTCTTATAATTACGCAATTATCACGATTTATCACAATTTAACATTCTTCCAAATCACGTCTTAGGTGAAACGAAGGACCATTGTATTATTAAATGACTCCAGTGACTCTGTAAGGTTTAGCGCGGCATCTAAGCCATTTTTTCAATTCGTGGTCCTAAATATTATCGATCTATATTATTATTTTTTTTTTCATCTTTTTAACTTAAAAAAAAATTTGAAATCATTGCTATACGTTATGCAAATATGCATCGGTACGAGAGGATGAAAAGAGCAACAGTTAAAAATATATATACATTTGAATTAATGTATTAACTAATAGTGAGGTCAAGTAATAAATTGGAGGGCGAAAGTCAAGAAGATTGAGACCGCCAGCTGGTTTTTTTTTGTTTGCGGGTTCTTTCTTCTTGGCAGGATAGTTATGCGAAAAAAGCCTGGTGGGCTCGAAGTAGATAGAGGCTCCAAGCGACGTATCAATTTGAAGCCTTGGTCAGGTTTTCTTTTCTATTTCTCTCTCACTCTCTAAGCTTCTGGAACTCTTATCTCCCTCCCCGAGCTTTTTGCAGACGCTCGAGGAGCGGGGAAGAAAGATAAATGCCCCTGGGACGCCATGGTCATCTCGTTTACCGGATAGGAGCGTCAGACGGCGGAAGTAGATACGGTCAGCCTTTGGTCAGACATACAAGAAATCCTGAAAATATCACATTAACCAGCGGGATGAATTTGAGGCCTACGACGAAAACGTGAAGGATTTTTCTTTTTAAACACGGATCTCCGATTCTCATCATATTTGTCAAGGTTATGGTCAGGAAGTCACAAGATCCATGCTAAGCTTGTAAATTTAAAGTTTCTCGACAAACAGTTCCGCGCAAAAAGGAAAGTATTGAAATACTATTGAAAAAAATAATTATATCTCGAGTATGACCGATTAGACAGAATTAATACTAAAAAGTATTAAACTGAATTATTAGTGTTCAAGGCTCAGATCGATATCTCCATAGTTTTCGGGGTCCAGGTCGATCGATTTCTAGTTTTAGTTGTACAGTCATTCTTGAACACCGAAAGCTATGAAGATTTCGACCAGGACACCAAAAGCTATGAAGATAACGACCTGGACATCACAAGATATGAAGATAACGCCCTGGACATCAAAAGCTATGGAGATAACAACCTGGACACCAAAAACCATGAGATATCGACCTGGACATCAAAAGCTATGAAGATAACGACCTGGAGATTAAAAGCTATGGAGTAAAAACCACGAGAATTTCGACCTGAACATCAAAAGCTATGGAGATAACGACCTGGACATAAAAAATCATGAAGATTTCGACCTAGACCAAACCAACAACCATGAGATATTCGCCTGAATACAGTAAACCATGAATATATCGACCCAGACCCCGAAATCTAACAATGCGGTCTGATTCTTTCTACCATTAATTCCGTCCAATAGATCATCCTTGAGATATTATACTTTCCATACCTTTTTAAAACTTTCCTTCTTGCCCGAGCAGACAAAGACGTCAATACAGACCAACTTCAGCAGAGGGATAAATTTTAGATCGAAGATGAAAATATGAAAACGACAGTGACGAAACTGGAAGTACGTCACGTGCCCGGAATCGTAATGTCTGAAGTTTTCCCATGGTACATATGTTGGATGAAACGAAATATAAAACCGAAAGACGCCGAGACGATGAGTGCGCGCGGAGAGACGCATGCACGAACGATTTCCTTTTATGTATGCTCGAAAGGAGGCGACCCCATTGCTTCCCCCAACCCAACTCGTCCCTGGTATGACCGCCCCCTATCCGCTCCATCGCGTCTCTCGCTTGCATCCTCTTTCTTTTCTGCTTTCGCAAAACTCTCTCGCTGCCATCCGTCGTTTTTCTCGCGAAACCTCTCGTTGCACCAGCGTGTAGCATTCTTTTATAGATCTGCGACACTCCTCTTCACGTGCCGTTCGCATTCTCGCGGGTTGTACAGCGCAAGTGGAAAAAATTCCACGTTTCAACCAACTCACTGTTTCCATATGATATTTATATATAATACATATACATTTCTTTCGCGCTACTATTTCTTACCTCTAGCCTTCTCAGATCTTCCGCTCGCTTACTATATGCACATTCGAGACTTTTTCCGTACGCGACAGGAACGCCTCAAGTTTCCATGCACTGATGGATCTGCCCCGATACATGGGCAATTCTCAATCAAATAGGCAGGGACTCTCACTCTTGAATATTTATTTTATGCCTCTTGTAAAAAGCTATGAAAAAAGTCTTGATATCAATTTTTAGATTTCGAAAGAGGAAAACATGTTTTTGATATCCTGCTCTGACGCTTATTGCGACTATCTTTGCAGTGGTCAAATTGATCCAGTTATTTCGGTAAAGAATTTACAGAATTTGGATAACATCAAAAATATGATTTTTTTTAGTAATGATCATTTTTTCGGTAATGTGATCAAACCAATTTACGAGAACATCTTGAAATTAGTGTTGCATATTTCATAAATACGGTTACACACCAAGCAGAACGGAGAAGTAATAGAAAAATCCGAGGGTCACCCTGCCAATTTGACCTGGAATGCCCCATGGATGTCCGTGTTACGCGAAAAGGAATACGATGTTTGGAGGAAAGATTGAGGCGTTTTATGGAAACGATTGGGTATAGATGCTTTATTTTGTTTTATTGGACACATGATCGCAACCTCATCCAACTGTCTTATATCATATTTTTTTCCCATCGTCCTTTTTTATCCTCCTGCTGTCTTTTCGAGCGTTCACACGCAGCCCTCTGAGAATATTGACCGTAAACAGTATAACGCGAAATGAATCGTGACGCCCAACGAAGGAGAAAGTGGAGAGTAAAATACCTCTCACTGTGATCACATCACCGTCAACCTTGAACGCTATCCTCCGAAGAGTACGCGTCAGCTTTTATCCCCCTTGTCTATTTGCCTGCCTGACTAGGTGCTTGACTCCTGCGAAATTTGTCTCTTTCCTCACAGCGTCGAACCCCTCGTACAGCCTTCACTATTTTTGACAAGTGACTCAATGCTCTGTACGACGGCTAACCGAGAATTAAGTACCGAAGAAAACCAACCCCCTATATTACTTTTCATCGAGACACGTGGCACAAGCCACCAGACGTCGAGGACGATACTCTTTGGCGCCTTATGGGATTGGATCACTCGATGATCCTAAAATAACTGAATCGAGTCGCTTCGAAACTCCCTGTCACTCTCCCTACACGAAATCATAAGCCCTCACCACTTGTGGTTTCGCTGAACCAAATATAAGATGAAAAAAAATGTCTGGCGACGATTGGTTGTCAACATTTTTATTGATTTCATGGACAAGGTAATTGGTAAGTGAATCATGATCGTAAGTACAATCTCTCTGATATACGTTTTATAGGTTGTAATTAAACAATGGAATAAAAAATACAATTGTGTCTTAAATCTTATTTTTATTATATTAGTTATTTATCAACTATCGGAAGAAAATCTGGACTTGAATTTATTGGTGCTTTTTTTTATGATTCACGATGCTGAAATGAAGAGAGCGTGAATTTGAAATTTTTGGGACGTCATTTTTAATGGGAATCACCTATTTTTGTTTCGGACTGAAAATTTGAACCTTAAATTTTGGCGTCTCACCGAATCTGATGTGAATCGTCTAAAGTACTGGTTTTGGCCGGAAATTTTCCGAATAGTCGGAAAAAGAGACATTTTTCAACACCGATTTTTTTTTTTTTTTATACTTGTTGCCCAACATTTCCGACATTTTAAAGGTTGAGAGGTTATAAAATGATTTTGAAGATTTTTTCTGGTTGCTAGAAAAGTCTGTGATGAACAAGTGCAATTCGGTGTCAAATTTGACTTAAGAAGATCTAGTATAATAAAACAAACAGTTTCGTTGTTTTAAATAAGAGTTTTCATCGATTTGGAAAAACGGTCTCCTTGATCAACTGAAAAGATATATTGATAGCAGTAAGTACTGTGAATCTTATCGTCCAATGTTAATCACCTATAGGGCTGTCTCTCTCGCACCTCAACCCACTTTTTTCGTTTTCCGGTTCTCCTGATCAAACGGCTTTGAGTTTCAAGGAGCCTGTTCTCCAGCCCATTTCTGTTGTACTTGAGAATGTTCACTCGAAATTTGAGCTTTGTCTGCCGAATAGTTTAAGAAAAAATAGATCTCGAAATCCTCATTTTCGGTAGAGGAAGTGCCGCTGCCTATTTAGTGGAATCACTGACAGAACAAAGACAATTTCTTCGACTGTCACTTCTTTTCATGGATTTTGAGATCATCCAATGAAAGGATAGTATTGTAACTCAAGTATTTCTTTTCATTGGCGAATCAATGAAATTTTTGCCCTCGGTATAAGTGGTGTTCTACAATGAAACAAATAAGCATTATAGAATAATTCAATTGCCTCTGCCCAAACTTTCCGTGTCAGTTGAACTGCCAAAATTACTCGTAACAGTTTCCCATTCCTTTACACAGCCAGTCGGAAATATTAGTCCCCGAGAACGGGGGCTTGGGGAAAGCAACCCCGGGGGAAGCGAGTCTCGCATTGCGCCGTCCTCGTCGTCCCACCGCAGAACTTTGCAGTGCTCCTTCCACCGGTGACGTTCGTTGCACGGCTCACATAGTCGCACAGCATTCTTTTCTCTCTCTCCCCCGCATACTTTTCCGTCCTTTTCTCACTTTTGGTTCTCGCTAACAGCGGCAAAGTTTCCGAGGGCCTGGGCGTACGTTGGACAACGACAACGACGCTCCAAAAGTTCGAGCCTCGGGATCGAAGTCGCGTTAGTGCCTTCCTGCGTACCACCCGGTACAATGAAACTCCGCTTTAATGTGAAACGCTAGGTTCTCTGTGCTTCTCTTACATCTTCCTTCTCTCTCTCTCCCGCTGTGTTCTTGCTTCAACATCGTTTTCACCACTCCCCTCGTCTCCAGTGACTTTTTAGAAGAGCTAGCGCGTCGTCCCTTCCCCCACATTTCTTCTGTATACAGTACGCTGTATATCTGTGCAAAAAAAACAAAAAAAAAAAAAATAGTCTGGACGGAGTAAAGGGAGTGAGCCAAAACAGGCCCGCTTGCAATGCGAGAATACAAACGCCCCGACTCAACGCGCTTGCATCCCCTCGCGCAATTCGCCGAGGCTAAAATAAAGAGGCGCGCGCGCGAAAAGTGTAGCTCTGTAGTAGAGAGGGATAAAAAGGGAAAAAGAGAAAGAGAGACAATTCACTCTCTCAAAAGTCGTCCGACACTCGTTTTTCACCTCGACTCTCGTTCTACGGCTCTTCTCGGGATGGTTGCTGCTCGTCCTTGCACAACCCAACAACCAGCCAGTTTATTTTTAATAGGTTCGCCAACGCTCGCGTGGATGACGAAATTGTTGCTAGAAGTGACACTCTCCTCTACCCTCGCGGAGTCTCGAGTAATTAAACTCGTTATATACGTTTCATGACAACCCTGACTCTTGTCCTACCCACTACTTGTTTAGCTGTCACGAGAGCTTTGCGCCATTTTTTTTCTTCAACGCACTTGCTTCTTCTGAGAAGCATACCTCTACTGCGGAGTAGAGATGGCAGTGCGAGCGCGAGCGAAAGGGTCGAAGAAGCACTTTGAAAAATCACCCGAGAAGTAGAAAGACGCGACCGGCGATGGGTCACGTTCCCTCGGGGACAACGAGAGGAAGAGGCAGAGGCAGCGATGCTTTCCCCGTGCATTTTCCTCATGCCCCATCTCTTCCGTCCAGCTTCCTTTACTCTCTCGCCACGCGACTTTTCCTCAGCCTCACAGCTCTCTTCGCTACTGTGTGTTTGTCTCGAGCTTTCTGCTGCAGTATTTTTCTTCTTGCAGGCAGACAAGAGATAAGCAGAGAGAGAGAGGCAGTCTGCTTCAACCGGAAAGCAGCGGAAGCGTAAAGGCACTGTGTCTCGTATACTCTGAGGCCCACCGTATGTATAAGGAGAAATGCAGCATGGAAAAACAATATTTATGGCAGAGAAAACAAATCAAAGCGAAAGCTGTGTTTGGCTAGTTGGAACTTGTCATACACTCAGACTCGGGTACCTCATAATATTCACATATTATGAGGTACACGTGAGTTATTAGACATCAGCATGACATACAGACACTCATGTACACATTTGGGCGTATCGCACAAATCTTTAACTGTAACTGATTCAAAGGATCAAAGTTTACTCGAGTTGAAAATTTAGACTCTCCAAACAGCCTTCGTTGGATTGAAATAAGTAAAAAATGCCAATTTTGGAGGTTCATTGAAGGGCCTAAGAAGAAGGGCTCATTGATACAATGATGAGATATACATGATCACAGCGAGTGCTGGGGATTTCATTGTCCTATGTTAAACACCTATAGGGCTGTCTCTCTAACACACCAGCTAACTTTTTACCTCATTCAAGCTGAAACCGCCATATGATAAGACCGACCTAAGACCTAGATAGTAATTAAGGGCTTATTGGAAGCTAATTGAATGCCCTATTCCCAAATTAAATGATCGTTTTTTTTATATTGGACATCGACAATCGCCTGACCTACGGACACGAAACAGGTTTCAAAATTATCATTGAAATAAAGGCTCTCTAGTTCGAGTATAATGGAATTCATTGCTGCACCCTCTGCAATTGTAAACTACCCCTTAAACTAGAGGACATATAGCATAGCACATCGACAACCGCCTGGCCCACAGACACGAAACAGGTCTTAAAATTATCCTTGAATTAAAGGCTCTCAAGCTCTAGTATAATGGATTTTATTGGTGCACTCCCGCAATTGGAAACTACCCCTAAAACTAGAGGAATTAATTTCTGCGGTACTTGACCACGTCCTCTTTAAATTTGAGCTTTATCTACCGAGTAAATCAGAAAACAATAATTCTCGAAATTCGGAGTTGCGATGGGAAAGTGCCGTTGTCTTTTTAGTGAAAGCAATGAAAAGAACAGACAATTTCTTCGATTCGATATCACTTATGGTTCATTGGTTTCGAGATCAGTAAATGAGAAGGTAGTATTAAAACTCAAGTATTTTTTTCTCTCGGTGTACTAACAGAAACTGACAGTTACTGTGCCGTATTCGAGTTCCAATTGTCGACTGCCTACGATTCGCTCATCGTCGTACATACTCCACATGTCGAGCAGCCGCACCTGGATATCGTAAGATTGGACAGAAGTAAAGAACCTTCTTTTTTTTCTGCACAAAAAGCAAAATCAGTTCGGCACATTTCACCAAAAGCGTATTACTGAAAAAGAGTAATACAATGGCGGAGACCATTTGGAGGTATTGGACAGAAAAGAGTGGTTATGGAGGTCGGGGGATGAAGAATGAACGCGTAGAACCCGAAGAATTCTTAGCCCGCTGGTAAGCGAGTCGTTCGACCATTAATTTCTTCCATGTAGACTGTTCGCGCTAGAGTGATAAAAAAAGGAAGTATATATAACAAATAAATTTGCGGTTACAGGCCAGGGAATGAAAGAACACCATGGAGGTTTTTCATTATTTTTTCATTTTTTTTTGTGCTCCCACGAGCGACGAGCACACCGCCAGTGTATCTACCCAACTCCCTCCGCCTCGAAATGCGTTATTGTACTGTATATACTTTTTTCAACTTTCCCTCCTCCCTCCCTACGCTCCCTGTTCATTCGCCGACGGGGCGAGAGCCCCGCGCACCAACCGAGAGACTCTTGCACCGGAGGAATAACAAAAGCGGAAGGATTAACAATGGTGTGTAGCCAGGAACGAAGGGCCCGGGGGAAAGGGTGGTTTTAGGTCGGGTGTTTGTGTATCGTACACTCCAAAGAGCGACCACGACGCTGACGACGACGCCGCCGACGACGACGACTAGCCAGACAGCGCCGAGGCTTGTCGTACCCGAGAGTTGCAAGTTGTTGGCATATTCAAGAGAAACGCAACGAACGATAGAGTTTTCCTGCTTGTCATCACCAGCACTTCCTCATAGCACCACCACCGTCACCAGGAGCGCCAACAACGCCAGCATTCGTGTCCCGCGAGGCCCTCTAATTTAATTAACGACTCGTATGCGAGAAAGACGAGATGTTAATAACTTTATTAATTTGTAGCTCGGGCGAAGGTGAAGCAAAAGGCCACGAGGAAAACGCGAACCTGGTCCGCGAGTTTTCAACGATACCGGGACCAGGAAAATTTGAACTTTCATAGGGAGCCGAAGCAGCGTCAAGAGAAAAGAACCGCTGCCCGGGAAAGCAAAGGACAAAGTATATAAGAGAAACTATGGGTTGAAGAGCCGTGTAACCCCTCCTCATGTACAGACGGGATGAGGGTGATGACGGACAAAGAAGAAAACGCGCTACTGCCTTTGAGGTAGATGAATGCGAAGAGCAGTGTTTTTCCATATATATTTCTACAGGGGAATATATGCAGCCTCCGGTATATGTATTATATGTATATATACTTGTAAATATATATATGGGGCATTCCAAGCGATATTGTATCGCGAAATGCAATTGGCAAAATTTTTTTCAATTATATCTATTGTTTTCGGGCATTCTGGTAATTCTACCATCTGAAACGAAACTGAGATTCATTGATATTTAAGAAAGTTATACTGATTTAAAAAATTAAAAATCAAATTGCGACATGAGAAAGAAAAATAAAAAATGTGAAAAAATAATAAATATTAAGATCACATTATCGCAATCATATTATGAATCTAAGAATCAGTGCCAATTTTTTTCGGATTTTTGAAAACGGCGTTTTTGAAATTGGTTTTTATTTCGACGATTTAATAATGTTACTGGTGGTAAAAAAAATCTGAAAAAAAATCCGAGGCCTTTATGGGTCGGTAATAACATCATATTATGAAATGAACAAAATCGATGAGGGTGAGGGACATGACCCTGCTGATTTGGCATGAAATGGCCTATATATATATATGTATATAGTGAGGCACGTACGCTCGCGATTGTCGTCTGGATGTCGCGACAGGAAATATACGAGTGAACAAACGCCTATGGACTATGTTACGATGCACACCTTTTTAGATGTGTGTATATCTCTCACATCCATAACTTGGGTTTCCGTCCTCCTGCTCTATCGCCTTTTCATCCCAGACCCGTCGTTCCTCATGTGAACAAGTCCCCCTCTCCTCAGCCCTCTTCTCGCTGGCGCGAAATTCTTTGTGTTTTTCATGAAACATTCTGTACCACCCCATATGATTACAAGTAAAGTATGGAGGTGGTGATTGTGTCGATAAAATTGACGAATATTTGGGTGTTTTACAATAGACTGCATTTTTGTAATGCCAATCAATTTTTTTATGTGTCTAGACAAATCACCACATCAACGTACGGAATTTCTGAAATCTTTCGAGCTAATCATAAATAGCTTCATGCCTTTTTGTTTAATAGGTCATCAGCAACGCCTATACTCTTGTTTTTAACAAAACTATCATCATTTATAAAAGAGATAAAACATCTTTGACGTGTGCAAGAATCCTAAGGTTTTGTTGAGCAATCGCAAAAAAATTTCTACGATATCACTATAAATAGCACCCATGTCTTTTTTTGAATAGGTCATCAGCAACGCCTATACTCTTGTTTTTAACAAAACTATCATCATTTCTAAAAGAGATAAAACATCTTTGCAAAAATCCCAAGAGTTTGTTGATCGACCGCAAAAAAATCTCCACGACAATCGTCTCGATGCTAGACTTTCTTTATGTTTTAAGCAAAAATTCAAAACGGTGGGATCCGAAAAAGGTTATCTAATTTTTCACTATAGCCTTAATCAGACCTCAGACTCATGAATCGGTGCATCGGTGCATCGATAATAATTTCTTTGAGGTCCTTATAAAAATTTCACTACCACCAAAATTTGCCTGAAAAATCGTAACCAAGACTAATAAGAATTAATCATAAAAGTAGTACAAACCGGGACAGAAATCGCCATATATCCTCATTGTGGTAATTCAATTCATAGCTGTGCTTATCAATTTTCCCCTGCCACGAGGTCAAGTTTATTACGTGTTATTAAACTATTACGAGTGTTGTTGGGTTATCGAGCGATCGCAATAAGATAGCTCGGGGGGACGTAACGGTTCTTGAGTATTAATTAAAGGGCATGATGCGGGACACCTCGTTATACAGCTTGCGCGCGAGTGGTTCGATCGTGAGATTACGAGAGGAGGCTAGGAAATAGAGACGCATGAAAGGGTTGAAAGAGCCAAGAGCCATTCAGCTCAGTATGCGGCTCGACCTGCGAGAACATAGTCATGCTTGGAGAAGTGGTAGGGCCTATACAGAGCCACAAGTTATATGGCCAGCGAAGCGAGTACCTTGGACGTTAAATATCTATAGGTTCCATTTATGTATGCGTGGCAAAGAGGGGCGACTTAGGGAAGAGAGAAGAAAAGCGTGTAATCCTTACGTACGCTCGATAGGGTACGTTTTCGCATACCCAAAGCCCTTATCGGCTAAATACCATGCAAACACGCCGCAATCTGGTCTCGGCTCGTGGCTGCGGCCAGCAGCGCCACAGAAAGTCCACCCTTATCCAGGTCCAATCATTCTCCCTTCAGAACGCTGCCCCTCGACCCTATATTACCTTCGTGCTAATCCACTCAACGTTTTTTTTTTTTACTCATCTTGGAGCTTTTAGAAAACTCGCTTTGAATATATCTCAATCTTGTTTGTTTATTATCCCCGAGGTATGAGCATCTACTTTATAAACGGGACTTATTTCGAATGAGTCTTGAAGTTGAAGGTGTATTACCAGAGAAAGTTTTTATTTCAAGATAAATTGACAAAGTTGGAAAACGCAGTCAAAAGAATGGTTAATTTATTGTTTAATTTAGACACTTTTATGGAACTGTTGATTATGAGTGATGATGATTCTCATAGCTGCATATGTCGTTCACATAGGAAACATTTTATTGCACTCGATTTCCACCAAATAAACCTCTTTATTAATTCAAATAAACTCGTCAAACCCATTTTTCTGGGTGCAGATAGACCCCGAAATTGAGTTAAACAAACTCCTCAGTCCGATTTCTCTGGGTGCATGATCTCAAATACCAACATGTTGAAAAAAAAATTGTTTTTCCGACCGGTAGTCAGCTTTGTGAATGCTGAATGAAGATAGTGAGTCAGGATATCTCTTATTGACCGTGGAAAATAAGTCTGTACGCGGCTTTGTTGGTGTTGTGCTCAGCTAATATCAAACGTCCTAAGTTGAACTCAAGGGTGAGAGAGAGAAAGAGAGACTTACCTACCAAAAGTTAGAGGTAAGCAGGCGGTGTGTGAGTGTGTGTGTGTATGTGCGTGTGTGTACGTTTGCTGTTCTTGCTGGTGTTGCTGCTCCTGCTGTGCATTCGAATGCATGATATCGCGTGTGAAACAGCAGTTAGGCTGTTGTTGGTGCTACTGCCTTGGGATCTGCATAACTCCGCCGCGAACACACCCTCCGACCTGCGGGTATAGGGTCAACCTTGCTGGGTGGCAAGACAAGGAGAAGGAAGGGATTTGCACCGCTATAACTGACTATATGTATTGGCCGTAGAGCTCTACACACGCGCCGATGAGAAAGCCGAGCCGGCAGAGAGTTGTTGTCGGTCTCCCGTGATCGGGCGAGCTCCACTAGTACGCCAAGCTTCCTCCAACACCGAGCGCTCAGCCGAAGCCAGATTCTCTCGTGCCTAGAACCCTACCACCCCTAGACCACCTCGGTGTAAAGTTTCCCCTTCAATTTCCGGTCCTCGCATTGTTTCCTCTCGCGCTCTACAGCCCACATTGAACAGCCACGAGAAACCATAATAATACCGCTTCTCTTGCCCGGCTACGACAAATCTCGACCCTGCTCTTCTACCGCTACATTCGATAGTTATATTCTGGTAATGGTAATGCATTCAGTGGACGGACTATTTTGTACAAGGGCTTTGCGATTCGTTGAATTTTACACGTGGTTGGATTAAGCTAATAAATCTTGTTGCTGCTCTTTCATAACTTTTTAGGTGTTTTTTTTCTTATTACGTACGATGAAAGAAGGCTAAAACCTTTTTTTCCTTATTCAAAATGTCATAAATATTGAACACCTTGACGGCTTTGTACCAAATTTGAACTCATCCTATGCTTATCCGGATTTTACTTGTGTACTGAATTTGTATTTGTTTTTGTTTTTGTTTTTGTTCCTCATATAAGGGCCGTATTCCATTTTTAGCTTCGTTGCACCTACAAGTACCAGCCATCACGCGCGAGATTTTCACCAGAACTGTACGAAGATTGTTGCGAGATGGTGATACTCGTAGTTATGTGCGATGCGGCTGTGACCGACTTAAGATTGAGATAGAAACACTCGCATTCGCAGATAAGACGTAGAGAAACCACAGAAAACCTACGCCGAGTGTAGCCGGCTAGGTCAAATTCGCGTCGAGCTCCAATGTTTACAGCAAACAGCGTGGCGCGTCTTACACGTTGCGCGCTGCTGCTACCGAAAAACATTTTGCCCAAAGCGGGAATCGAACCCAAGCCTCCCAGTCACCAGGCTAGCTCACTACGTACTGAGCCACGGCGCTGGTACAAAAATGGCAGTTTAAGCCTGGTACCGAAAAAATTGCGGAAGTTATAGCTATAAAAAAAAACACATATGATTTTCATAGAGGTCGCCAATGATTCGAGTAACAGGTGGAACAAGTTTTGAAATTACAAGAAAAAAAAAAAATGTTTTCGTAAAAACAAAATAAAACGATTGAATAGTTTCTCACCACAAAATTCTTCATTCCGTTTGTAATCCTCGTTGTTGATGGTTCTCTCAGAGCTCGAGTTCTAGAAATGCAATTGCGTAAAGACCCTCCGTAGCATTTCGAAGCATTTCGTTATACTGCACCGTGAAATGCACATACGCCTGGGCCTTATACCACTTGTTTACGTACGAGACGTACGTACGTATTGCTACTTGGACGTGAGAGCATATGCATACATAGCGTTATACACCTGTGTACAAGTGTGCCTTGTAAACATAGCCAGTAGTACGTAGCCTTTTCCGTATATAGGTTTTATGGTGGAATGTTTGTACGAACGTAAATAACGCCGAGTGGATTCGAAGAAGAGGGACAAGAACTGGTAGGAAGGGAGAGAGAGGGAAAGGAGGCAGTGGGTGGCACGTAGTCGGGGGGACTTGGGGGGCTTTCGCTGATGGGAAAAGCACCAGCCGAAACAGAGAGAGAGAGAGAGAGAGAAAGAGAAAGAGAGAATAAAGGAAAGAGAAAAGCCAAGAGAACGAGAGCAGTAACAGTATAACTTTATACACGACTTGTACGCGTCTGTAAACGCGCCAAGTCAAATCGAATTGGCCGTCCCCACGCGCGCGCCAAGTTTCCTACCCGAGACTCGTTTCACGGGTGCAGGCAATGGTAAGTTTCGAGTGGAGAGCTCGCGCTCCCGTGAAAGCGCGACTGAGGGAGGTTTCGCTGACTGGTTCAGCCCAACCCCTTTCTCTACATACCTCGACGAGTTTCTAGGCTTCGGGCTGGGAATACTTTAGAGCGTGTAGAGGAGAGAGCGAAAGAGAGAGAGAGCTCTTCTGACTGATTTACGAATAAGCGATTCAAGGGCGAAGAGCTATTCCAATTATTTGGTTACAAAAGCCTTTATCGGCGTCACGTTTTTTAAGAACATGCTGGAGTAAATTTTTTTTTGCGACATTGGTCGGTGAATATAAGTTATTTTGTGGGATACACTATACATCATTGTTGTGTTATGTATATGAAGTATTAAGTTTTGGGTGGGGGTAAAAAAAGCGAATGATTAAAATAGTGAATGGTGAAAATAGCAAATTTCGAAATTAGGAATGTCTGAATCTGAAATGGACTTCATTATGAAATTCGCTATTTCAGCCATTCGCTATTTTGACCTCTATCTTATTGAAATGTATTCAAAATAGCGAATGATAAAAAGGTGAATGGCTGAAAAATCGAATTCCATGATTATGGACATTCTACATTTAAACGTTACTTATTTTTAAGTTCGCTATTTCAGCCATTCGCTATTTTCACCCCGAACCTAAGTTTTAAGTGGAGACATCTTTTTTAGTTCCTTGAAGTCTTCGAGATATTTGCACTTGAATAAAAAATGGGATTTATTGAAATATTGTTCTAGAGGCTGTTAACACGCCACACTATCTTTTCGTGAAATGAAATATACAAAACTTATATTAATTATTGATTACACGGGTATTAAATCCAATGGTCTTCAAATTATTTCGATTTTGCGGAAGTTTGAATGTCACCAATTTCGCATATGTATTTGGCATAAATTTACCATAATTTACCATAATAGATTCGCATATACGGCTTAAACTCTTTGCGAAAAAACACAATTTTTAATCATCACATAAATTTGTGACAAGATTCATACGTATTTAGAAAAATCAACAAATTATTGAAAAAAAAAAAAAAAAAAATTTCCGGCAACTTGTTGAACAATTGCAATTTTCCATTAATTTGTTAATTACATTTTGGAATAAAGATTAAGCAAAATTAATCTTTTCAGCACTTTCAATATGGTTGATTTTTAAAAAAATTACCTTCATCAAAATTCTTCAGATTCTGTATTACTCAAGGACTACCTTAAAAGATTTCCCTCCGTATTTCAAGTAGCACTTAAAATATATTTATGACAAATAATAGTCACTGTAGAGGGGTTGAAAGTGAAAGGGTGAGCGTCAGTAGGATTGGGGAGGAAAAGTAGGGGTGGAAGAACGAAGCTGTAAAGTCGTTTTGGGAAACGACGGAATTCACCACTTATCTTCTTACTCCCGATTCGTTTCCTGAATTCGTTTCGTGCCCCTTACTCCTGTACACCCTCGCGCTCTTGGTACAGAGACTCGACACCGTGAGAGCAGCAGTGGCGGAGCAGGATTTCCGCGACGTCTATGGACGGAAACGGCGGGCACCCCGCATCGTCCGGATAGAGGGAAGGGGAACGGGATTGGCGGGAGCAGAGAGGGAGAAAGTGAGAAAACCGGAGAGAGATGCAGTAAGCGAGGAACGCGCGAGGGTTGGTGGCAGCAGTAGCGGCCCCCGCGGCGACGTTGCGTCGCGTAAATGCGAATTTATCGTTTGAGCCCCGACAGTAATAATTTCAGTACCGCGAGCCTGTGCTACACACCCCTGTCACGATATAAAGCTCACACGCTCTCCTCTCCTTCCTTTCCTTCAAGGTTCTCTCTCTCTCTCTCACCTACCACGTCGGTGCGCATAAAACAGAAATAAAGTGCAACAAAAATAAAAAGTCAACTTTCTGAATTTTTATTACATCTACTCAGGACCGGTTTCAGTCTCAATTTTTCCATGTTATGGCGGAAATGAAAAAGCAGGGTCATTATGAAAAATCGTTAAGGACACTTAAGTTCACGCTTTTATTTGTATTTATTAGTTACGTTTTGGTCTATTATGCATTTGCAGATTCGTGGGTGAGAATGTGGTCTTGAGTACCTTATTTTTATTTCAAATGTTTTTTTTCTATAAAATTACACGGGGTGGAAAGATCGGTTGTCTTATTATCTCGAGTGGTCATGTTGAACAATCGAGTAAGTTAGATTGGAATATAGTTGGTTTCCACAATTACTACGTTATCTACCAATGAATCTTCGTTAGTGCAAGCAATTATTCTTGCTCTCATAACCAAACCGAGTTGTGGAGAAATTAGAACAATTAGTTCAGTTAACCAATATCTTAGTTGTGGCAATTAAGTATTTTCAAGTATTTTGCTTGTGAAACAAAGTAAGTACATTATGTTATCATTAGACTAGCGCCAGAATATTAATTATCTTGAATTTTGGTGATGCTATGCAACACTGACCGTTGTTCGCTTTAATTTCTAATCGTTCCATAACGCTGCACCTTATATACTATTGGATTCACTGCAGCGCTTGCGAGAAGCGCTTGCCAGATTCGCCACCTACCGGTCGCCACTTGAGTTATATAATAGAAGAGTTCACGCAGAGCCCCGATCAGGCAGCGGTTTCTTTCGTTTATTTTACAGTAGATGCATGAATTAAGTATGTATTTTGAATATTTAATTATATGTGAAATATAAGGTTTGCAAAATACTGTTTTATTTTTGCACGTCTAAATATATGCGTGCCAGATTGAAGGATGTAAGTCATTCAACGCCAGAAAATAATCTATATATTATATCAAGCATCAGTAAGTGAGCGTATAAGTGAACGCGCACGTGATACGAATACGATATAAATATAGGATAGTATTCCTAAAGAGGGTTTACTAGTGGGACTATGTGTCGTGTCGTGCGGCGGAGCGAGCCGATAGTCGTCATAGTAGTGGTAGCGCATACATAATATAAAGTCGCTCGATATTTTACCGGTTCGAAGGCGCATTCCGGATGCATAAAATGGACGTTAGCTTCGCATGCTGTCGTCACGAGGGAGAGAAGTATTTTGCATACGTCTGACCCGTCGACAACGCCCCTGCAATATCACCGGTCGAGCTTCCGTCATTTCAACAACGTCACTCTTCCTGCCTTTGATCGTATGAGAGAATGACGACTATAGCAAGCTATTTAAAGGATTCTTTAAGACCTCTTACCCAAGTTACAGTTTTTATTGTTGCCTTCACAAATTCATTTGCATAAAAACAATAGAACTTCCTCGTAAAACAAAAAATCATTTCCACCATTTCAAGTTACGCCAGACGTTATTTTTTTTTCTCCATCAATCGCTTATTACCAATTTAAGAAGATTGATGTCTGGTAAAGTTCGAAAGTAAAATAACCGATTTTTCATACACATTATCACTCCGTGTATACAGGGTTTATCCTTCAATTTATCGGCAGCTTAATGTTAGCGAATTTTCTGATAGTAAAATTAGAGCAATAATTTCACTAGACGACATCGGACTAATGTCCTTAAGACTCCGTGATCAAGAACACGTGTACAATGATAAGAGCCCGCGATAAAGTGCTGATACTACCAGTAGAATGTATTACTAGCCGGAGTCGTATAACTGCGAGTCAACTGTGGTGTTTGTAGATTTTACGAGATCGACAGGCGGCCGTAACCCCTGAGGGAAGGGCCAGACCTCACCCTTTCCGCTGGTCCTTCAGAAACGTTGGAGAAACATTTACTCTCGACACCTTGCCCCATGCTTTCACTACTATGTTGCGGAGTTTCTATGCCTGAGCGTAACGGTCCGAAGCTTGTGTGGATGGCGTCCAACCCAACGGCTAACCCCTTCATACACGCACTCGCACTGACCCACCTATCCACACGTATACACTCGACAAAGAGTCAATATTAATTAAGGTAATGGGGGGTCGACGTCCCCGGAAACGACGACAGGCGATTCCACAATGACGGCTAATTATCGTCGTCGTCACCATCACCCTCTTCCCACACCCTCCATCAAACTATGTAATACTCTGTGTAGTGTATAGGGCGCTTCAGGTAAAATTGACACGGTGAACCTGTTATTTTTCAATCATTTTTTTCTTGTTCTATATTATGTAGCTATTTTCGAAGAATGCCACATTCATTCAAGGAGGTTCGTCAGTAAAATTGAAAATGCACAGAAAAATCTAAAATAATTACCGGGTTTTTAATAATTCATAACGAACTCACATGAATTTTTTAGGAATTTTCGTCTACATCGTTTACACAAAATTGATTTTTTTATGCATACATTTTAACATGGCATATTTACACATAAAAAAAAATTGAAAAATTTTTTTACATAAAAAAAGAAGAATTAATGCCACCAAATACTTAAAAATTCAACGATGTAAAAAAACTGTTTCAATTATTATTGTGTTTTTAAATTCGTAAATATGCCATAAGAGCCCATGTTAAAATGCATGCATAAAAAATTAATTTTGCGTAAACGATGCAGACGAAAAATCCCAAAAAAATACATGTGAGTTTGTTAAGAATTATTTAAAACGCGGTAGTTATTTCAGATTTTTCTGTGCATTTCCAATTTCACTGACGAACCTCTTTAACTATTTTTTCAGACGTTGTTCTGAATATTCACAATTGCCTGGAAACGGGGTCAAGGATTTTTCGAATCTTCGGCATGTTTAATGCTCGCATCAAACTATCATAAGAATGTTCTACTATAAAGTTTCGTCAAAGATAAAATATATATTTTAAAACTCTAATGTAGTTATGCTGTATGTCATATTTCTGGTACTCGTGACCAAACTGCAATTGCCGAAAAATCTAAATTTTTAGTATTTTCCTTATGTTGCGCTACGATATACTGAACTGAATAGTAAATTGTTACGAGGGCGGCTCGATATATATTTATATACTTTTTTTTTCATTAAAGAGACTTAGAAAAATTGGACCAGAATTAGGTTCACTTAAAGTGGAATGCCCCATACATATGACGGCTCTGATTCTGTCGATCTGCCCTGAAATCTCCTGTATACAGTATCTGTATCCCAACCGTTCTCTCTCTCTCTCTCTCTCTCTCGTCTCTTTCGCTGTATACTATATTCCTACTCGGTATCGTCGTTACCATTCCGTTTGCCTACGTTTCTGTACACTACCTGGTCAGAGAACGAATGACAGATAAACCGCGCACGACACGATGACTGTGCACTCCGCCGAGTGTCGGTGTGCGTGTGTACAAGTGTACAGAAGCCATCACGGAGAGCCAATTATTTCACTCGGATATGATGTCGAAGTGTTTGACGAGCGTAGCGCTGATTGCGTCATCGATCTGTACTCGATACAGCTTCGAAAGAATCGGGAACCCCTACCCAAGCCCAGGCTATGTTACAGTGTACGATTCCCAGGTAAAATTTCCCCTTTATAATCGAACGTTTCATTTATATTACAATCCTTCGCTTATACCACGTAACAACGCATATCCAGAATAAATTGCGATACATTTTGTCTTTCAATTAAGGGTCCGCTGGTTTCAAAGCTGAAGCGGTTGAATCGGTACGAATTTTACAGAATTTTTCCGGCGGTGATTGGCTGAATGAAAATTCGATATGAGACATCCGAATTTGGTATGTCATCCAGTGACATTTCAATGGTAATATACACTTCACTTTTACACCGAACCTCCAAGTGTTAGGTTATCCAGCAGGTCCATTTGGATTCGGGCGTAAACTCGTCGCTGTATGAACGTCCATCACAAATTTAGGTCATTTCTTTTAAAATAGGAAGTTATTACCGGGTTCCAGTATGTATGCAGATGGAACTTGGCGAAGCACGGAAGTGCCCGACAAGTTTTTGGTTTCTCGGAAGGTACTCAGGAGTCAGGACCAGTCAGTACCAGTTTCGGGCTGTATGGAACTCTGCACTAAGCGATTTATGAAAGGAAGGGAGTTGAGTATATTGCGAATTTCGTCGAAGTTCACGAGCGCCATCCGGGAGAGCCGGTGTGTCCTCTGCACCGTGAGACTGGAGAGTACATTTTAGCAGGTCCCCGACGATATTTCACGTGATATTATGTTAACGTTAGGGGCGAAGAGAGACGAGACACGAGGGGAAAGGACAGGGGAAAGGACGGGCGAACAGGAGGGCCTGGAAAATGTAAAAGCACGAGAAAAGCACGCCTATGGGGTTTCCCATGGGTAGGGAAGGAGTCACTGGCGACTCCGTGGATACAGAAGAAAAAAAAACGAGAAACAAAACGACACGACTGGAAAACCAAGGCACCGATAAAATTTTTTACATCGCATTAGACTCGATGCTTTGGATTATCGATTCGGAAAGCGAACTTGGCGCAGCGGGAGTGGAAAAATATGACGAAGAATCCGAAAGTATATTCCCCGCAGAGTCTTACGCGAGAGTTGCGTGCTGTAAATTAATTTGAATCATTTTTTACGGCAACTCTTGTTGTCCCATGAGGCAGAAGGGAGACGAGAAAGATGTGAAAGCCAGGAATTTCGGGATTCAGACGCCGTTGGAAAAAATGGAAAAGAACGACAGAACGTAAAAAGGTGGAGAGGAAAGAAAGTGTCGAGGATGTCCCTTACGGGCTCGCGATGATGAAACAACGACCAAGACTACGACTGCAACGACGACGACAACGGCGACGCCACCGACGTTGGATTTGGCTGAGATCCAGCTAAATGAATCACCAAGAAGAGTGAGACAGCGATATGGTTCAGCCGCAGAAGAGTAGAGCGAAGCCATTACGTCTTCAGGGCAAAATTCCCAGGGAACAAAAGCTTTGGCGGAAATTAACGATATCACTGTACGTGCAGGGATAGTCGACACGATAAATGAATGAAAGATTGATTTATAGGGTTAACAGAGAGAGCCACTGGTGCAGTACGTGTGAATGCCGATCATTGGACATCTGCGGACTGGTTCGTATCTGTCCGGCGGTTTCTCGCTCCCTCGTTCTACTCACCAGAGGCGCTATATACGACGCGGATAATATCCGATGTCGTGGCCGATCGTCCGTCAAACGTCCTGCTCCGTTTTCCAATTGCTACCATTAATCTAGTTGGCAGAAGCAGCGGGAAGGATTCAGCAGATCAACGACCAGGTTTGAGGGAGGAAATGGCCCTCCTGTATGAATGCATTGACCACTGCTTTAAATTTACGAAGAGTATTCAGCTCTGCAACGTGCTTTCGCAGTTTTCAGCTCACTTCCCAAGGTCCAGATTATTTTATCTCCGGGTCCTGATTATTCTAAATCTGGCAGATGATGTCTGATGTCATGGCTGTTAATATGTGCAACTTGTGGGGCCAGTTTCCATTTGCTGCCGTTATCCCATCCAGTAGTAACAGGGGCAAGGAATCAAAGTCAGAATCCGATGAGAAATATGGTCAACTTCTCCATGCATATATTGACCACTTCGTACAAATTGAGAAGAATATTCGACACCACACCGCTACTTTTCCATTTGGTCATGTCTGTTAATACGTGCAACTTGTGGCGCCAGTTTCCATTTGCTGCCGTTATCCCATCCAGTAGTAACAGGGGCAAGGAATCAAAGTCAGAATCCGATGAGTAACATGGTCAACTTCTCCCTGCATATATTGACCACTTCGTACAAATTGCGAAGAATATTCCACACCACACCGCTACTTCTCCAATTCGTCTGCTCTAATTCCTCGGCGAGTATTCCGACTCTCCGTCGCCCGTTGCAAGAGAAATTCGGGTCACGTGAATTCGGATATTCCGTCGACGTAACCGTTAATTATCGTAACGAGGGAGAAGGCGAACGTGCGATATGAGGTAGCAGGCCGAGTTCTAACGCGTACCGACCAACCCCTCAAACGAGAGCCAAGTAGGAAAGGATTTTAAGAGTCGGACAAGAAACTACCACTGACGGAAAGACAGAAATGGAGGAACCGTGACACGGTAAAGAAGAACAGGAGACGACACGGTGGTGGAAATTGGATTGGCCTGGAAGCAGTGGAGGATCGTTAGTCGGCCCCATTGTATACCCTACCCATGCTTCCACGGCTTGAAGATTCTCAAACGCGCACCCAACGCTTGAATATCCGAATAATATCGCTTGGCATGAAGCATCATGATGCAAATTCAACACACGCTTTTATGGGATCGAATTAATGAGGGAGATAAGTCTTCAACGTACACTTGCCACTGAAATTTGAGACCGAAGACTTTTACGACTACGCGATTTGAAGCATTCCATGCGCTGCTGCCTTGATCAGTGATTGTTGCAGCTCTGTTCAACGAATTTTTGATAATTAACTAGTGCCCAGCGCTAGTTAATTTTTACGAAATTAACAAAACGAATAATTACTTTATTTCTTCGGCTAGCCGCGGTTCATGCATGGGATTCCTCAGATCACTCGACATGATTGTCGAACTTCTCCCACACTTATCGTCAGTGGTTCTCACAATTTGACAAAATATTTCTCAGGTAGTTGTCGAATGATAACAGATAGAAAGAAGCAATGATTAGAACAGATATACGAATACAAGGTCGACAAAATAGAGCAAAATAGACTCCTCGAGGATAAATACGTTGACCACCTGTTACAGAGGTCCGCAGGCGAGTAATTATCGCTGCGCGTTCGCGTAACGCGCTTCAAATCGTCCCTTCGCCCTATTGGTCGATATCGGCGATCTGTTTTATCGCGGCGCTGTTTTTTTATTATCCAAGTCGAACGTCCGGAGATTTATAACAAATTGGCGTGACTTATAAATATGTTAATTCACCACGAAGAATGTCGACGAATAAAATTTTCCTGTTACAAATTGTTATATGCGTTGTTATTTTATTGGCCTGGCGTTATGGACGGCCCACATTCAAAAAACATCCGCTCGATGTACTGAAAAACACTTTTCGGACGTGGGAGATTCATCAGGTTTCTTAAGATTATTTCGGGTCGCATTACAAATTCATGAGTGGTGTATTTGATAATAGCGTCATCCAAAATAATGGTCAATCAATTATAGCCGTCAATATATCTATAACAAAGTTCATTGAGAAAACATTGAGCAGCAGCAGGTGAATATGAAATGTGTGGCAGTAAATGTTCGAATGATTCAAATATTTGATCGATACAACTGTGATCTCTTATTCATCGCAAATATTCTTATAGCGTGTTATGTGATGTTAATAACATACCAGACTCATTGACTTACGTGTTTGTCGCTGTAAACATTGGAGACATTTGAAAAAAAAAATTAATTTGAAAAGAATACAATTTAACTCGAGCTTAAAAAGTGTGGAAATTGGATGTCTGGTGTTTGACACGTAGAAGTCTCCATATAACGTCGGCGAGGGATGGACGCGAAGCAACGACCAGCCGTCGCTCGCTCGATTTGCCAGCCGCGTACTAGCGTTTGCGCACCACTTTGAGTTATTGCCTTTGCGTTCTCGATGCGTTTCGAATAAATTACCCGGTGGTAGTGTCGATGCTGGTATTGGTGGGCACGACAGGGGCGGAGCAGCACGAGCACTCGGTGTTCCTGTACATTGCACAGGAGGCAGTTTCTCTATATGCGCCTCGATGTGGCTATGCACTCCGTGTAAGAGCGTCGCGACGCCGAGCCAGTCATCGAACTCCGTTCTCCGGATGGAAACTCTCCCGCGGAAACCAGTGCCGCCGCCGTCGTAATATCCTGAGTGCTCTCGACGCTTTCTATCTCGGTAAAAATACCCCATACCACTCCAATCGAAGGATCAACGGAAATACATTGGAATATTCAATGCACGACTATTTCAATCGGTAATCACTGATCGATAATCACTATTCAATGCTCATTACACAGCGAAATATGGTAGACCCAGCGACTATGGGTTATGACTGGTAATCGATCCATGCACGTTCATATTTTCATGGACATGCAGATATTTTTATGTGATTGGATTAAATCTGTATTAACTGCAGTTATTGAATGCACTGAGAGAAAAGATTTGATTGGTTCACGGCAATCTTCGCTAATGAAAATAAATACTTGAGTTTGAAGACTATCTTTCGATTGGATGATTTCGAACTCAATTAAAAGTAGTGACATTTAATCAAAGAATTCGTTTTCGTTCTTTCCATTGATTCCACTAATTAGGCAGCGGCATTTTTTCAGCCGCAAGTGAGAACTTTGAGACCTAATTTTTTCTAAACTACTCGGCAGACAAAGCTCAAATTTAGAGAGCACGTGCTCGAGTTCGACAGAAATGGGTTTTGTGTACGGGCTTATTGAAAGTCAAAGCCGTTTGTCCGGGAGAACCGGAAAACAAAAAAAGTGTGGTTGGGTGCGAGAGAGACAGCACTATAGGTGTTTATCATGGGACAATGAAATTTCCAGCTCTTGTTGCCATCAAGCGTATCTTTCCAATGAATCAAGGAGACCGTTCGTATTGTATCCTATCGTATTGTAAACGACAGTGTATATACGTCGAAATTCATTCGATAATTGAATATTACGTACTCCGAAAAAAATTCGGGTTTCCATTTCTATGTAACTAAAAATTGTATAAATTGTGTCTTATTTAAGGCGGGTATTATATGTTATGAATAAATTTATGGTTATTATTTTGCGGCCTATACATACATTCGACAGTGTTATCTCACTCAAAATATTTAACCCTGGGTTCATTCTTCCATTTTCCGCTTTCAAATTCTATAATGGAGATTTTGTGGTAAAAGACATTTTGTAAACGGCTTTTCCGTCATTCAGATATTTTTCATTAGGTAATATTGTCGCAGATATTTTGTCGTTGGAGCTAACATTAGGGAGTCGACATCGCCGGCCCTAATTATTCTCCCGTCGAACCTAAAGACCCTTAGGAACCTTAAGAACTCATAAGCCCGAATGTTTTCAAGTCCGAGTGTCAAGAGCCGAATCGGCGAAAAAAAAAAAAAAAAAAATGCACACAGAAAGTAGCAGACTCAGCGCCGTCTACGTAATCCCTTTCGCCCAGTGCATTCCATTCTGCATGCAAAGCCAAATCATTGAATTTTCCGCAGAAAGTCCAGAGTGCGTCCAGGCCGCGGAATGCAAAGAGAGCTTGGTCGCGAGAATTGAGAAACGTAGAACACACAGCTAGCCAGCCAAGAGTAAACCCGAGAGCAATTAACAATGCGAACTTAATTCATTAAGTCACGTAGTGGTAGTGAGTAACGCAGTAGATGCAGAAAGGGGTTTCCCTAGTGTCCTCGGGAGTTCTGAAACACCTCGCAAAGTATTTGACGCCCAAGAACGTAGCTTGGTCACCACCAGCGGCGACGATGTCGGCGTCGTCGTCCTCGTCCTTCCTGGATTCGTTGTATTACCTACTTACCGGGCTTTCGCCGGATCTCATGAAAATGTGTTGTAAAGCAACCACGAGAGTAACCGAGAGAAATTCCCAACGACTGTAACTCTCAAGTTTACGGCTGCCTGACCCTTTCGTTACTCCCTATTCGACCCTCTTGGAAAACAGTGGACATTGTCTCTCCGTGTGGCTATGGAGTTCTCTCAAGGTTCTTGAAAGACCCCGTTGATTAAATTAATTGTCTTGATCGCGTTCAAGCTCTTTTCACTACGTTTTTTTTTTCCTTTTTCCCTTTTTCCCTCTCACCCTTCCACCTGCCACTCGTGTTTATACCCCACGTTTTTTTAAATGCCTTTGTTAGCTCTCTTTCACTCCTCTTTCGACGCGCGATAGCTGACTTAACGAGGAATGCTGGTATATTGTGAAACTATGAAAAGAAAATATTTGGTGCGTGGAAAGAGGGTTGGAAAAATGCGCTTCGACGAATGGAAAGAGAACAGAGAATAAAGAGAGAGAGAGAAGCGAAGACAAAGTAAAGGAGAGACGAAAGGCAGTGACGTAAACAGAAATATTTTCGTTGCCACGTTGCACTGCCACGAAAGCTATTCGCGCGGAAACAGTGGAAGAATACATTGGGAAAAGCATACCATAATACTGTACAAGGCGCTGTGAAGAAAGAAAAAAAGGTCAGAGAAATACGAAATTTCGTACAGTCGAGTGAAAGTGAACAGCACTTCTGCAGAGCGATGGATATACGAAACATTCTCTGTCGATTCAACCACTTTATTTTCGACCCTTTCCTATCTGTCCTATATTTGCATATATCGAAATACCACTGAAAGGCACTTTATGTGAATTTTTTCAGATTTATGAAAAAAATAGTTTAGAATTTTATTTTTCTTGGATTCAAATATCTTTAAAAATCCTGATATCTTAGAGTTAGAGTGGACGAAAACAATAAAACCATATAATAGTTGTCGTTTTCGTCATGTAATGCTCGAAATAATTATCACAATCGGTGAGCACGATTTTTTACCGCGTAACGGCGGAATTATTTTGTTAACAACAAAACGGATTTTTTAGGGCTAAAAAGATTACAGAGTATTACTACATGAATGTACACATCGCAAAAAGATCATCAGAGTGACACGAGTCGAGGTTTGGGTACAAAATAAAATCATTCCCCCATTTTTTTAAACATCCAGACGAATAAATATTTTTTCACCTTCAAATTTGCTAAATATTTTGTTGGATATTCTATCTTGAGAAAAACGATTTTCTGGAGTATTGCATTCAAGAGTCTGGAAAAATTCACATAAGATGCTTTTTAAAGGCACTTTTATAAAATAAATTATGGGGCAGTTCGGAGAGGGTCGAAAAAAAGTCTCAATCGACAGAGAATGCATCATATGTGTATGTGCATCGCATTGCATTTCCGATAAGACCAGGGCGCCCATAAATTGCTGGCTATTCATTCCAGCTGTCAAAAATATCGACGAATTATATTAGACATGCAAATCCTGCACTTGAACCAAAAATAAATACAACATAACTGATTTTCCTTGTCGCTTCTATTTCAAGTCTCATTTCACGCCATATACACTGAGAAAACAAAAACCGTTGAATGTACTGAATCATTAATTTGAATCCTCTATAATTGACTCAAATAGCTTAGTATTTGAAGCAACTATCCTTATGGTATGAATAGCGATGTATGTTGTTGAGTCAATTGTATAAAAACAGTCGACTTTATTTAGTCAAAAGAATCAGTACAATTGGAGCAATTATATATTTCGTTGAGTCAATTAAGTAACTTATTGTTTGTATTTGATATATATACGAATCAATAGAATTATTTAGTTAAACCTATAAAATGGGGAACTGTATCCATGGATACAATAAGATTAATTAAAATTATACCTTATTTGAGCGTATAAAATGTTAGTAGAAAAAATTCATTCACTTAGTCGCTCAAAAATAGATCGGGTATGTGTTTCATTTAAAAATCGATTCAACTGGAGCAATCAAATATTAACTGGGTTGAACTAAATATTTTCGACATCGAAAAAAACATTGTTTTAACCCATCGATAAATTTAATTAATAGGATTGACGATTTGATACGATATCATATAAATAAGTATTATATCTAACTTTTCATTGAATCGACACAATATCTAGTCAAAAAAATTAAACACTTTGTTAAGTCAATTAAATTTTGATTCCATTGAACGAAATAATAAATGAAAAATATAATTGCTCCAAGTGAATGGTTTACTTGAAAAGATCCGAATAAATGGTTCCTTGCCCTGATTCCGTTGATTTAATTAAATATTTCTCTCAGTGTACAAATGACAAAGGGTTTCAAGACTGGCTTAGTACCTGAGACGAAAGATCGTGCCGAAATAAAAAAATTAATATTTCCATACTTTCATTAATATAAGTCAACTTCTACATGTCCGAAAAATTTGTGTTACCGTTAAAAAAAAAACAAAAAGTCGCTCACTTGACGTGGAACGTTTCATGCCATACATAGACAGTGTAGAGGGTCGAGACATAAAAAGAGAGAAATATACGTAAAGCATTGTGCGCGAGGCTATGGAGAACTTTGAAGAGGAAGATGGAGGCTCGGGGAAAGCGAAAATGGGGCTGGAAAAGCTGTATACTACGGATAATCTAGGAAATATGAAATCGCTTCAAAATCGTCAGATCGTATGCAATAACGCGGCATTAGCGTGTGAGAGGAGCTTCCGCCTCCTTCTCCTCCTCGCCCTTCTCTCTTTTCGCTGCTCTGCTCGTACTAGCATCGAGGATGGCAGCCAAGCACAGCTGCAGTCACTGTACTCTCTTCTGACAATTGTTTTACGAGTACTCGAGCTGATGGAAGAACGTTGGAAAACGTGATGGGATGGCTCAAAGCTTGCTAAAGTATTGGCCAGTTTCGTATGCTCAACGAAAAGAGAGATGACGTGAACGGGAAGTCCCTTTTTCCGGGAATGTGTACACGATGCGAATGCAGCTGAGCGAGATGAAGAGAGAAATATACGGACGTGTGAGTGAGGAGAAAAAAAACGGGGAGGCAGTGGGAGGAGCGCGCGTTGCATCGCAAATATTGCGACAGCAGCAGGAATCGGCAGTCGGCTGTTTATTTTGGCTTGTTACTCTTACTGGGCCTGGCTCTATGCCTGCTTGACTGCCAAACCCTATGACCCCGTCACAGCAGCACGCTTTCACCTATCCGACTACTACTAGATCTCGCTCTCTCTCTCTCTCTCTCCCTCTTTCTCTATTTGTCGATCACCTGCACTGCACACTTGGCTTTCCTCTTGAACAGACAAAAATGAGGAACCGGGGTCAACAGCAGAGGATAAATTGAAATCCGATGTCTAGCTCTTTGAAACGACATTTTTGTGAGCCATGCCTCACTTTCACTGCAAAATCATTCGTACTTCATTATAATGTTTAGATTTTTTATCATATGAAGCATTCTTACTCTGTCGATTCAGTCGGTTTTTTTTTTCGACTCCGCCATAATTAGATATATGGAATTCATTGGAATATATGGATATATCTAATAATGGAGGAGATTGGAGACGGTCGAAGAAAAGTGTGGAAGTACCACTAAAAAGCACTGTATGTGCATTTTTTCCGATTTTTGAAAGTAATATTTCGGAAATGCAATTTTTTTCAAGTCCAAACATCTCGAAAACTTGAAGGTATTGAGAAATAATTCTGTACATAAAAGTTTCCGTTTGTTGTTAGCTTTCGAGCGGAATGCTTGAAATAATTATCACATTCCGGTGAGTATGATTTTTTTCACACACGTAAAAGTTTCGAAAAACGGAGAAATTATTCCTTTAAACTCAAGCCTCAGCAGATATTTTTTTCACTCACTTTAAGTTTCGGAAATATTTGCACTCGAAAAAAAATGGTATGTTCTAAAATATTGTTTCAGAAAATCTGAAAAAATTCACATAGAGTCCTTTTTAAATGTACTTTTCATAACCAATTATGGGGCAGATCGGAGAGGGTTGAAAAAAATACCTTAATCGACAGAGAATACTTTCTACATAGTTTTCCATCGCTTGCTTTTTTTTTTCTTGGACAGATGGTAACATTTACCAGAATGGAAAACTTATATTTTCATGAGGAATAAAAAGAAAATTGTGCTTTTTAGAGGCTTATTAACGAAACGAAAATTTCCTCCCCCAAACCAAGGGTACGAATTTGTAAGCGTAGTTTCATTCACAAACATTTTCATTCCATATTGACGTCGAAAAACTCATCTATCAAGAGATTCTCGAGGAGAACATGGCGTTAATGTGAAAAAAAAAATATGGTTGCGGTTACGAAAAGGCGACGAGACGAGAAGACATGCTCACACATCCGTGGAGGGTGCGGTTACGAGGACTTTGTCATGATTGCACAGCGTCTCGTCATTCGACGTCGAGCTTTGGCGTGCACATACTCCGCTCCCTTAGCTTTTACCTCTTCGTCTCGCTCTCGCTTATCCATGCGCAACTTTTTTTTTTACCTACAGAGATCTTTCGCAGTGGAAGCACCAGCGATGCGTGCGTGCGAGTTTTTGGTGTCGACGGAGAATCTCGACTCTCGGCACGTGTGGACTTTTTCGCTTTGAGTTAATGCACGCGTGTGCACTTCCGAGTCCAGGCGCTCAGCGCTGGGATATAAAAAAAAAAGCCTCAGCAAAAAAGTAAACAACGATGCTGGTATATGAGGCATTCTATATGAAATCAGCCACCAAAGAAAAAGGATTTCCCATAAAATTGTTAAAAATCAGGTTCAGTGATAATAATAGCTTTTTATTTTATTTATGTTTTTTTTCTGGCGACGTATGCAATGTTAATAAAAAAAATTTTGTTCATTTTGCCGCCAAATAATACCTGAAATTAAACAATTAATTCCGAATTATTTTCGGTCTTATAGGTAATGGAAAACGCATATTTTTGTTGTTTACAGATCTTGTTACTATGAATAGTTCCCGAGATATTATAGGTTGAATAAAAAATTAAAAAACATGGGCTATTTTGCCGCACAATAATTTCAAAAAAATTAAAATTTTGTGTATCTATTATAATCTTTTTTTATCTATTATATTTAGAATTTAGAATTTTGTGTATCTATTATAATCTTTTTTTATCTATTATAATTAGAATTTTTTTTCTGGGTGGCTGAATTAATATGTGATGTCTCATATGCATGTGGCCCTTTTTTTAATTTTACCCGGTCGAATCAGATGAAGGTAAAGGGTGGACGGAATTTTCGAGACTGCGAGCAGTTTTTTTTAATGATTTTTAAAGAGAGTCAATGATTCGTGATGAAAAAAGTCTATGAAGGAATGAAGCAATACTAACATTGCGACCCTGCACAGATTTTTCCTGTTCCTCCGTGATTTTTAACGAGATGCACACAATTTCTTTTTTCAAACTCACTCAGGATTTCCTCCCTCGTCTTTCTGCAGCATCGCGACACCTACTGAATTAAAGCTCTCTCGTCCTACGTCACCGGCATTTCTACCGAGATAGTCTGCTTTTTTCCCTTTCTCCTTTCTTTCGCTATTCCTTTTTTTCTCGCCCTTTTCGTCTCAACGAGCTGCCTGACTGACTCGTCGGAATTGTCGAGGGCGTTACACACAATTCTCCATTCTCTCGGTCTCTTTCTTTCTCACTTTATCAATTCCGAATACTGCGAAACCACCGTTTTTCAGCCTGAACGTATTCTCCGTATTTTTTTGTAGACGACATCAGGGCAACACCTATTTTTAGGTGTTCCATATTGCTTTTCATGAATAACACCGTTGGAAAGCTGAAATAAACATGGATTTGCGATTTTTTATTCGAAAATAACGTCAGTAACGTTTTTGTAGCTTAGCAATCAAAATGGAAAACAAAAATAAGAATCCGAGTACGAAATTTTTTTCTTTCTAAATCGTACTTTTTCTTGATTATTTTTCTTAACATTTTATAGAACGATAAATGGGTAGCCATTTTTTCAGTAACTTTAAGTTTCCGAGGTATTTGTACATTTAAAAAAAAAAAAATTCTGAAATATTGTTATTTAACAACTTCTTTTTTCAACACTCTCTAATCTGCCCCATGATTGGTTATATGAAAGGACCTTTACATTTATTTAACAACATTTTGAAAAATGCAATTTTTTTCAAGTTGAAATATCTCCAAAACTTGAAATCACTAAAAAAAACATGTCTGTGCATAAAAATTGTCATTTTTCGTCAACTTGTGAACAGAATAATGAAAATAATAGTAACATTTTGAAGAACGTGATTTTTTATCGAAAAACGCAAGAATCATTTTTCAAATGAAAAAAATAAAAAAAATGTACAAAATATTCCTGCATGACTGTCAACATCGCAAAAAAATCATCATAGTAGCACGCATCAAGGTTTAGGTTCAAAAAAATTATTCCCTCGTTTTTCGAAACTTTCACAGGAGAATTTCTTTCGCTACGCTTTCAAAAGAAACATTTCGTTGATTGTAACAAATATTCCTTCCAATCAACCAAATATTTGTTTCGCCACCTTTTCGGTGAATTCGGTTGGTATTACCAATTCTTTAAATCGCTGTACAAGATATACTCCCAAATATCCAATTATGAAGAAGATTGGAGAGGGTCGAAAAAAAGTGTGTCTGAATCAACAGAGAATGTTTCATACAAACAGCATATAAGTATAGTACCATTTGCTCAACTGTCATGTATTTTGTCCTGTTGTTATACGTACACTTTGGTAGTGGTACGTAATTCCACGGTGGAATATAAGTCGAAACTGGAAATCGTAAAACGCGAAAGAACGTTGCGAATTGACAGAGAGAGCGTTGCGAAGCAATTGTACTTTCTGTGAACCCGTCGGGGTCGTGAGCAACTAGTGACAGCACGTAGTTAATGCCTTACGTGACACCGAACCAGCGAGACTAGCACGAGCAGAAACTTCGCCCCACTCCTCAAGTAAAAGGGCGGCAGGGTTAATTCCGCGCATTGTCGTACGGTGAGTAAACATCCACCAGCTCTCCATTTCGTTCTTTTTCTCATGGCCAGCTCATTCGTCCACCCTTATCGCCACAACGGCTCGTAAAAAGCGCCATACGCGAGTGTCTCTAACTTGTGGTTAGTAGTGAATTTAACGGCGTCGTCTTAAAACTTTCGAGTGTGTGTACATATATATGTGTATTAGTGTGTGTATATTTGCGCTGGTCCTTCGCTCCTTTCACTCGAAGTTTTCCTTTGTTTTCTTCATTTCTCGCACTCGTGCCTTACCTTGCTCTGTTTTCCAGCTTTTTTGAACCGTTGGATTTTATTCACGTGAAGTTTATTCATTCCTGGCAACGAGGGATTCAGTATGGAGGAAAGGTTATCTTTTTAGTCACTTGTAAGCAATTTTGGAAGACTCGGGTTATGACAAATTTCGATTGAATGAAATTTGGATTGTGTTACAGGTCTGCGAAAAGAGAACGACTATCAATGATCTTGAGAGGTTCACGATGAGAAATATACTGTAGATATTCACACTTAATGTTGAATTCAATTTTTTTTTTTTTTTTTTGGAAATGTGAATTCGATATGCGAAATTCGCGATAATGAAGATAAAACACAGAGAAAAAGGTGTAGTAACATCAACTATGCCGATGTCGTTTTAATAAGACTAGTATGCTTGTGTCTACGGTTTATGAAAATCACTACCAGCACAATATTGGTTTGATATTTTATTTTAATTTTATTTTATACAATGGATGGGACAAGCGCTCCGAAACCACTTTTAAATGGCGCAAAAGACAAATTGCAATAAGAAAATAGAAAATTATACAAAAAACTATTCTTAAATAACTAACAAATCGGAAGTAGATCGGAAGGTCACTAAATCGACTCAAGTTGTGCAATATAATCGTCACGGCGCGAACAAACCCAAAGTAACCTAAAATTGAATTGATCCAGAAAAATTATTCTTCGATTTAATCACATGCACTGTCGAAGTTGCAAAGACAACAAAGTTGATTTGACTGCACATTTATTTTACAACTAATCGATAGAACCAAACAGAATAAATTTGAAATTATCCTATTATCGAATGAATTTAACTAAATACTTTTATTCCAAGACTACAAAAAGTTCCCAAAGTCTCCAATACAAATGCAACATTTTTTTTCTCAACGGATTTTCCCCTTCACAACAATTATAAATTTTTGGCATGGAGTGAACAGTTTAGAAAATTCCAGATTTTACAACTCAAAAATTGTCATTACTTAAGAATTAAATATCATGATTAAGGCAATTGCATGCATGCAATTTTTTCATCACATTTGTTACTGGTGTAAAGTTTTCATCGTGAATTCAACACTGTAAAAAATTTCTGAAACACCCTTTGTATGAGTCGAACTCGGGACGACTTATCAATCTTATACTTCTTTCGCCACCCGCAAAAGTCGGGTTTGGTTAATTAGAACCAAATTTTTTCAATGTTACCAAACCTTTTTTTTTGGTGTACAACCAAAACGAGAAAAATATAAGAGGTGCTCCTTTTCGTATTCATGTCACTCAGGATTATGCGCGTAAGCTAAACAAATCATAACGTGAAAAGTAATTAATAATTGAGCCGAGAAACCCTCAAATTTTTATTCGTGTATTTTGTTACCATCCCGCAATAAATTCAGAAATAGAATTTCCGCGCCGTTTGTTACTGTTTGATGTGATGAGGAAGTCGCGTGTTGCGAATACGCCAATGGCGACTTCCTTCCATAAGTACTGCAGATTATTAATGCGTACGTTCGCAAAACTGTCTGCGACTCGATGCATAATCCACATTCTCGCCGTGAACGTAACATCGATGTTATATTTAATGTGTAAGTTTTAGGAAAAGCTGTGACATAAGTACAGTTAAAAGCCGGTAACGTTTTACAAAAGCCTGTCAAGAGAAATTTTGCAACTTAAGCAAACTTCGAGGCTCCGTAAATTTATCAAAGTTAATCGGATTATGAATTAAAAAGTGGCTCCAGCAAAAACTCCAGCTGGTTCGCTGGTCACGTTATAGTTCCAAGTATCGCGTTAGTACGACGCAACGAATTTGCCTCATCGAACTCTTTTCGCTCCGTTAAATGCACCTCGAAAATGGAGATCCGAGAGAGTACAATTTAATCGGGCTGCTATGATGCTGAAATTAAATAAGTTGAACGTCCTGATGCACGGTTTTGTGCTCGTGTATGTTTGTGTGGAAGAGAAATTGGAAGAGGAAAATTCCGATCGATAGATGCTCTTCAACGAGAAGCCTCGCCTCACTCGATGGACTCTCGACCTACTTCATAATTACAGAGCCGATGAAATAATGGGGAAAAAAAAACGTCCTACTCTATCTCCTATTTGACCTGTTCCTAGCAAGCCCTATTCACCCTGTCTGCTGCCATCGACCCACTCAATACCCGGCGTGAGAAACGATTTCAAAGAACGTAGCAGCATCAGCAGAAATTGAAAAGTTTATTCAAGTTGACGATTATTGCCAATACAGTGAAAATTCTTTAACTTTTTGAACAACCTTTTTTTACCACTAACCTGTGCAGTAACGTTTTTTCAATTTCACATCCGAAATTAGAAAATAGAGAACGATATTAATGCTCACTCAATGATTCAATTTCGTTGATTGATTTCCAGTAATTATATGTATATTTTTTTATGTATGATTGTTTGTTTTTATGTATACTTTGGCCGACTCATCTGTCATTATATTATATTGTATTTTAAAGGGCCCGTCCACTGAGAAATAAATAAACAAATAAATGAATATTTCTGTTTTACTGGGCCAAACCCTATTTCACTAGCAAATATTCTTACTTTTTTACACTTATGAAAAAAAAATTATGCTTCGTCTACAAAAAACTAAAAAACATTCATGAAGATATTTCACTTCTTGAATTTGTCATCTGATACTATTCTCATCAAGGTTATAAGTTGAACACGTGAGGAAACACTTTTATTTAGTTTCCATGTTGTTCAGATGGATCGGACCATGTAACAGCATATTGACTTATTAAATTATTACTATCATTGAAAAATTATTATATACCGTTTAATTACAAGCATTATTATAACACGTTTGAAACTAACTTTCGTGATAGCATTTGTTGGTGTTAATCTCATTGAAATATGATTAACGGTATAACATAATTTATACAGAAGCGGATATGTGTGTACGGTTTCACTTTTCCTCTTGTTATCGCGTTGCGTATTTACATGAGAGACAGATCAAGAGAAAGAGAGAGAGAGAGAGAGAAATAAATGAAAACGGGAGAAACAGAGAGAGAGAGAGAGAGTGAGCGCAACATCAAGGGATTTACTCGATTGGCCTACATTTTGAAAATGGCCAATGTCGGGTGAGCTGAAGCTGCTGCAAGCACAGCATTAAGCGTGTGTCTCGTCATAATACACGCACATGCAAACTATAGGAAAACGCCTATAAACAGCACGTTTGGTGCATACACGGACATGCAAAGGCCTACGAACAGAGCGTTTGTTGCATGTGCATGTTTCGTGAGATTGTTGTGTAGAAGAGCTTGGGGCAGAGCTTTCGCGTTCATTCGTCCAGGACGAGGTTCAGGCAAACGCAGCGTTGAGCACTAGCGGCACGCAGTAACACTCACAAAGCCTGACATGGCAAATGCGAGAGAACGAAGCTGACGAATACATATATGCATACGACGTATATACATGTATATATACATCCGTCTTTCTCTCCATGACTTTGTTTAATATGCTGATGGACGTCAAACAAGTGTCACCCAGCAGGTTAACACGATATTAAATTCATTACGCGTCGGGTATTAAATTAGCATAACACCCAGGCTTGCATCGTGCACTACTAGTATTAGCAGCACCAGCAAACATGAACCTACCAACAGAGGAACCAAAATGTGCTGGCAACTACGACCCTCGGGGTTATTATAATTTGTTAATTATTTGCTATAGGGTATAACTGAAATTTCTTGGTAAGTGAGAAGAAGAATCGCCGAATTCTGAAAGAGACACAGTTGGCATGTAATATATTCTGGAAACAATTTTTGTTTGAAAATTAATATTCCGGTAAATAAAGCTTTGATGCACATTCCATGTATTAATTTTCAGATACATTCGTCATTGACAAATAGAATACTGATATATTAAAAATCATCAGTCAGTTTTTAAATATTACGAACCGGTGTGCATGGACAGTAATGTAATGTAATTGTATTTGGAATTTACTCTACGCGCTGCAATGTATAACCTCTGTAAAGTTTAATTTAAGTATTTCTTTTTTCTTTATTTTTTTCATTGAAATATTCCTCTGTATGCCTTATTCAGGCTTTCACGTTGCCTCTCTTTTCTCGCCAATTTATTTTATATTGGACCCTCTAGAGTGTCGTCCGCAGTCACTTATCCTAATGCAGTAGTGTATCGCATTTGCAAGAAGACACAAAGTGACTCTAGTAAACCTAGCCGATACAGGTGGCTTTATTTTTACTGAGTTACTAATGAGCCACTCATAAACAACAGTACAAAAGCCCCACATCGGTATATGGACGCTTGGTCACTTATGACAGCCCGAACTTATACACAGAGCAGCGAAAACTCGCTTGCGAGAAAACGTTTCGGGTCGTTCGCCATCTAGCGGCGCTAAGTCGGGTTCTGCGTGACAGAATGGAGGCGGTCCACTTTTTAATTTCCTATAGCTACCGGTGAATTTACCACTCGGTGTATACTATATTTTAATCTATATACAAGGCTTCTAAATTTGATATACTTCGGAATACTACTTTCATCAACATTTTTTAGAGGCACTGGTCCATTTTCTTCCAAACAAAGGTCGGGAAATTCCAAGAACTAGAATCCCATATTTACTATGCAGCTGTGCATTAAATTCTATTTTGGTTATGAAATGTCCTAAGCCGCTTATCAAGTTTCGTTCACAAGCCTATTAATAGTTCAATCGACACACACGTACTGTAATTTTCAAGTATCGGTAAGGTAGAATTCCTTGTACTATTATCAAGTTCACAATAAAAGTATATCAATGTAGAATTCATGTACCGAATTCGTAAATCTCATGCCCATTTGTATATTAAATAGACTTCCATTTTTAACATTGTATATATGGTATGCATGGACGGGTTGAAGATAAGATGATAGTAACCAAACTGAGAGAGACACCTGAGCCGACGAGTAGACATATTTAGCATTTTAATATCGCGCATCAGGGGTGGCAATATACCGGCTTAGCTCTTTCTCGTTCGGCTTCCTCTCAACGCCTCCCTCCCCCTCGCCACTCTCTCGCATAGCCTGTCTGGCTCCATGCGATCCCCTTGTGACTCCATTCTGCGGAACGTCTCCCATGCCACAGCCAACCGGCGCACCAGCATTGCCAACAGTCTTGGCTTTTTGATATAGAGCCGTGGGTGAAGCTGCATGGGCGAAGAGCACATCAACGCCTCACCCAAGGACTTCTTGTCTTCCTCTATAACGCATGGGAGACACGTCAAGACGTCATATTACTTACGACACTTATTTTCGTCTCTCATATGTCCAAGGCTCTTCGTTTTCCTCTGGGAAGGATATTTTATGTATCATACCTTTTGCATGACTGTAAATAAATATTTACCCATGTTCAACAAGAAATTCTGTGTACGGCCAATCTAGAATATTATTGTGGTAAAAATGAGACTACACGAAGACAAATCCACCGAGCTGACTCTGAATCTAGTGTAAAGTCGAAGGTGCATGAACTTGATAGTCGGTTATACAAATTTTAGAGACACATTCAAGACCCCAAACTATGAGAATATGAGTAAAAAAATGTATGAACAAAAACACTATAGAAGACTCCCTTAAGGCATCTTGGTATAGTTTTGTACAGCCTCGAAGTATCAATCCCTGCCAGCGAATGCGTCTCCAACCGAGTAACCGAATCAAGTCCAATCAGTTCATGTCGCTATTGGGATTCCTACATGGAATGGGATATCACACCATCCAATTTTATCTCCCTTATGTTCATAGCCATTGTCGATACATGCATCGTTATGGAGCCACTCGGTCCATCGGATAGCTGTATGTGCAAAGGGACAAAGAGGACACAGTGGCTATAATACAGAGGCTATCGGAAATGCAGAGGAAACGGTGCGAGAGATGGATCAGAGAAGCGAAGTGGATGAGCCCAAAGCAGAGATGGAGAGAGCATCATCAGACACAGGTCCAAGGTTCGATGTAGTGTATATCTGGAGTCGATACAGGCGGATGATAACGGCACGTCCACATTGTCGAGGGAGTCGAGAGAACCCAGGAGAGTACATAACGTAGTTGTAGGTACGTACTAACGCCTGAGTGTCATGGAGACCAGTGTAGCAGTGGCGCTATGACCAAGCGACGACGGTATATGAGCTCAGCGAGAGAGCGCTAGAGAAAACAATATGGCGGAGAAGGTGAGAACGAGGGAGAAGCTCGATCAACGAGAGGTAGACTCGCGCTTTGCTCTGCGGTAACATCAGCACCGTGCGAGTTTGAGCAAACACATCCCGAAGAGGCTTACACGCCCGTCTGCATTCATAATCGCCGGTTCAGATCTGACGTTCTGTGTACCTTTAGGGGTTGGCCGTCGTCGTGGTAGACGTTGGAAGCTTTGTGGCCAATGGCGTCGCTTGGCTGTTGGAGTCGCGCGAAGCGAATAGGAGGCTCAGAGAGGAAACAGACTGTTGTAGAGGCCACCCTCTTAGGGGAAGGCAGAGAACTTTCACGATGAGCAGGCTAACCGATGGATGGTTTAAGTGGTCGACGATAAGATAACGCTAGCCGTCCAGGGGCGGCGATGAGGGGCCCACGAGACTTCCGTGAATTCCCACCAACGAAGGGGAAAAACGGGTGTACCAAAGACCAATTAATTCGGGAATTGTGGCGCTGCCGACTCGGTAAACAGCCCGGAGAAATTAAAAGCTATTTGTCACGAGAGACACTCGGGCGTAAGACAACCTTTGGTTGGTGTGCTTTTACTATGGTTACCCACCGTCACACCTTCGCATCATCAGACACCACCACGACGATTATCATTATGCCTCGAGGTCTGGTATTACTCCCGCCCTGCGAAAACCTACACTGCACAGCCAACAGCCCCTGAATTAAGATTAGGATGATGTACACTCGTCTTGGTTGGAGACTCGAGCTTTAGTCTCTTCGTCATTGTCGGGAATACGACCAAGTTCAAATATTGTTCGGGGACTTTTGCTAATCTACTGCAGCGACCCTCGAAGCTTGTAGCCTATTAATATTTTTTTTATTCCTGGTTTTTTTTTCGTCTCGGGCTATAAATCGTAGGGTGTGGGTTTAATCTTCAGCTTCATCATAGAGAAAGCTTTGTTCTCATGAAAAAAAAAAATGTTCGTCCAGATTTTCAAGTCAGAATACTCAGAATAGTCCAAAATGTCCACAAAAACTGTCAGGGTGTGTGTAGAACTTTGAAAATTCAGACGTCGATAACACGACAACCATTTTAGCTATCGAGCTCAAGTTAGAACTGATTCGTTTGTCAGAAGTCTCGAGACCTGGTCTCTTTCCAATACTGTTTGAAGAATTTTCTTAATCTCCTTTCTCCGCAACAATCGTCCAAGCTTGTAATCCATTAATATTTTTTCCTTTGGTGTTTTATCTTACCTTGTACTATAAATTGTCCTGACAGTGCGATCAAGACGGGAAGTAGAGGAAGACGAATAAGCAGCGGATCGCAACATTTGTCTTACCTGGAACACAAAGTAAAGGACAAGAGGGGTCAGATAATGTCGAGTCGATTTATCGATCACTATTATTCTAGGCGATTCTTGCAAAGTCGCGGTGTTTTTATTGCGGATTCAGAGAGTATTGTGAGATGTGACGTAAGGAGGATGACTCAATGAGACACAAATGACGTACAAGCGCCTTGTGTGTTCACAAACCAAGCTTTGTAGATTCCAGATGGAGGGTATAAAGTACACGGAATAAAGAACGTTCTACTTCATGGACACGTCTCATGCATAAGTAAATGGTGGCGCTTGCGGTTAGTGGTCGGTGCTCGTGAAACCTACTTTCCTGATTCTTTTCCGACTCTACCCCGTCGTCCCTTACCCCTTTCCCTGCTGGAAATGTAGACACGAGGCGAGAAACTTTCAGTGGTTACGTGTATATTGGCTATACAATAATGCTTGATATCATGCGGTGATAAAACAGAGTTATTGACGTGATAGATGTGCGTATTGAGTTATCACGTCGAAATGATGGTCACATGTTTTTGGGCATAAATGTATCTTTATTCGATACAAAGCTTTTTCCGAAAATCCAAATACAAAATACACCGGATGAACGGAATTATTTTTAACACCCTAAGCCAAAGCTATAGACTTAAAAAATGTTTTCCGAGTTATTTTCCGATATATATTTTTAAAAAGCCGAGAATCCTGGAAAAATTGAGGGATAGTTGGATTCCATAAAAAATGCATTCTCTACTTTTTATTTCACTAAAGAGAAATGCGTTTACACTGGTAGATGAAAATTGTAATTTTACAAAAATAATTTTTTTATCACTGTTTTTATTTCAAAAAACGTCGAATATATTATTTCCGATGAAGAATTTGTCGACATACACAAAGGCATCTAATTAATTTTGAATGATTGATAACGATAGCGTGGTGTAAACGAAGCTGACTCATTTTTTATTCACGTGTATTCTCTCTGGGTTTGCTCATTCAGCGATTGTCGAATGAAAAGAACCGTATGCGAATTGGCTCTCTAAAAATACCCACATATTACGTGAATCCATATCACACAGGGGAATAGCATTGGAACAGCAAAACGCAGAATTCGGAGGAGAAACAAGGATCAACAGGTGACGTGCCGAACGTTGAGTGAGATGAGCTTGTGGGGCCATGTAGAAGAGAGACAGAACCAACGAAAACTCATTGCTGTTGCAGCTATTTTCATGCCATTTCTTTTTTCGGTGTGTGTGCATACAGAGTGTTTAATCAATCTTCCATACAGTTTACTAATCCTGCCAGATGTGAAAGAAGATTTTTTCTTGTCAATGCAGCACATATGACAACTTCGGCAGGAATTAAAAAAATCCAAATAATGCTTTATCGAAAATAACGAAAAACCAATAATTTATCCATCGTTATATCTGAAAGATATCCGCTTTTATCAAGCGGCGTTTAATTTTTTCGAATACCTACAAATTGAAAAATTTATTTCGATTAAATGTTAAAGTCATGATGTTGAATAAATGCGGAAGAAATATTTTTTGCATTCATTTGTTTGCGGCGATTTTTTTTTCTCTATCTACACGTCGTGAGGATAATACATAAAACGTTTACGCTTGGATTAAAAAAATCGTGATTTTTTTTTCCCGAAATCTATGTAAAAGTGATCTCTCTATGCTTGAATAAAGAAGATATGAAAAATGGAATTAATAAATAAGATTACATTGAATTCAATTAAATTAAGTACCGTTCATTTGATACTCACAAATTTTCGGGGAATTATGCTCAAGTATATATGCTTCAAAAACATCTTTTTGCAAGCACCGGTGATTATTCTTACGGAATAATTATGAAAATGAACATTATTTTGAGATAAATTTTCATTTCAGTGACTTACAGCGCTGATTAAATTACGTCCCTGTGTCACTTAGCCCCAATTGGCCCTGCGGGTGCCAGCTGGGCGTACACGTAACGAAGAATTTTCTACCGTTAAACAAGCCAGTACAATTCCGGTCGAGAGAGTAGAACATCGATTTATCGAGTAATTAGTCGTTAATCATCCCCGGTAGTGTACATCGTAATTCGACGAGCAGAGCAATACAGGTTATTGGTATCGACTTCCGGGGGAGCGATAATAATTTCAACTTGGTTGTCCCGCCACAAACATATACATATTACTGGCAAAACTCAATATACCCTGTGTACCACACAATTGTCAATAAAACTCTTCAAAAAGAAACTCTAGCAAAGTGATCGTAAAATTGTGTTTATGCGGGGCGAGCGAGGAACGCACGGTATTTATGCGGTATATAACGTATACCAAAGGAGAATATACGGGGCATTCCAGACCAAATCGATAAAACCGTATCCCTTGTAACTTTTTTTTCCCCGTTAAATATGTGAAGGTATGGCTTAAAAAATGTGATTCTCATAAATTTTTCGATATTTTCGATAAATAATTCAGTCGCAATTACCACAAAAAAACGTCTCCATGGATGAGACAAATTCCTGAGCAAAAAAAAGTTCTAACATCTTCTGAATCGTACATTTTTACTCCCTCACAGAGGAAGTTTTCATGAAATTTTGAAGTTTTGTTGAAATCCTCAGAATCGTTAAATTTTTACTCAGATTTGAATTTTGTTTTTGAATGTCTGTCAATGCAATAACTCATTCAATTGTCGAGATATTGATCTTGAAATTGGTATTAATGTGAGTTTTCATAGATCGGTGATCCCTTTAACATTTAGTCGAGATCGGTTGAACCTTCAAAATTTTGTGAGGTTTTGATTCTTATTATTTTTTTATATTTTTCCCCGATGCGAACATTGGTTCCGAATATCGAGCTTGTAGTTAAATAAGTGCCAGATTCACGATTAACAGCAAGAAAAACCCAGATATAGCTCAAAAATGATAAGCAATACGTTCATAGCGATTTTGTACAGTTTATATTGCGAATAGTAGCCACTCATGTCGGATAAATCCGCCATATCCTCGCGTCCCAATAAAAATTCGGAAAACCTCAGTTTTCCATCGTGTCCTACAAAAATAGAACAGAAATAATAGAGTATTTGAGATATTTTCCGGACCGTTCGTACATAATATTTTCACAAAGCGTCAGTATGCGCTCACTTATTCAATAATTCATTCAAAACAAGAATGCAAAGTAGAACCTCGCACATTGCTTCCTCACAATTCTCGCTATTTACAAAGTTCCCTCTATGAGGAAGTCAAAATTAATTAGCAAACTTCTTAAAGAGGTAAAAAGCGAAAAATAATGAGAAAGCCCTATGGAAACTTCGACCATTCATCCATCTCTCTTTTCCTAATTACCATATTCGATGATTGTGACCAATACTCGAAAGGGTCCGAAAACTAATATTCCTCATAGTATTTTTCATGACACACAGTTGAAGGAATGTTAAAAATAGAAAGGTCAGAACCCTGTAGATTTGCTCTAGAATGCCCCATAGAGAGTAAAAGCTGAGGTAGAGCAAGTGCGAGAGGGAGATAGCGATAGTATGAATCTATGTAAGTGGAACGTAAGCGCCAGCAGGTGCCTTTATCGGTGCTGAGCTATTCCGAGCCGAGCATTCTACTAGCCCACATAGCGCCTACTATTATATATCTGTAGGCGAGAAGGGTTGCTCGACCCGAAGAGCCACCACCGGCGGCAACCCCCCTGGCACCTCGCGGTACAACCGACGGTCGAGCTTTTCCTCCCACTCTCTATTCCCTTGCAATTCTCCCCTTCATCCCTTGCTTTACCCGCACTTTCTGCCTTACTACCCTCTGAATAACGAATACATTTATTATTACCGCTTCTGTTCGTCTCTCTCTCTCTTCTATCTTTCTCTTTCCACAGCTGAACCTTCGGGGATTCCCCACTTCTCTGTCTCTCTCCTGGCGAGCAGCCTGCGGATGCCACGGGAAATTACACAATCCGATACCCGACTCACCTTACACCTGCGAACGGAACACCTGCCCGTATGCCTTCCAGCTATGCTTTCACGCCGTTTTACTTGCCCTTCCAATACCGTACACCACGATATTACCGACCTTCCTCAACCCACTTCCTCTGTTTCCGTCTCATTCTCGTTCTGTTTCTTATACCCGGTCCCCGTAACAAATAAGCCTGCTTTTGACATTAGCTTCATGGCTTAATGTGCACTCCATTTCTGCTTCGCCCATCTGACCCATTCTTCCGCCATTTTACTTTTTTGCCTCTGTGCTTCACCGCTTCTACTTCACACATTTATTAACCATCAGGCTCGTGAGCGCTTCGCTTACATTCTAACCATGTTACTTGACGATTTTGTTGTGGTGGGAAGTATCACGGCTGTTGCATGTGTAATGTGGAGCTGTTCGCAGCTGCTAGAGACATTGTCGTGATTAGGACTTATGGGTAATCCGTCAGACTTGGCCTGCAATCGTCTAACGATTTTACTGAAGTTTTTTTTATCTCTCAATGTAAGGCAAGATACTTAATACTTGACTTTTATCTCTTTCCTCTTGCGTCATATTTTATTTGGGTCAGATGACATTAAAAGAAAAACTGTGCCGTAACAACGAGCATTTTGTTGATTTATTTACAACATTTTTAAATTGTGAAACATTCGAAAATTTTATCATTGCATGAAATCAAGAATTGTAGTTGTATCATTATCGATAAAAGATTGAGAGGGTCCTCATTTATTATGATTATTTCCAAGTCACATCAACAGCTGAGGTTATTAGCGACCGCAAAACAATGTACACATTGCATAGATATTAATTTTTGTACAAATATTTGATGTATATATCACATTTCTTTAAGCTTGAACTGTTCATGTTGTTTGTAGGTCTTCATATATGTCGATCTTTTTGCAGTAGGTGAAAACTCTGCAAAAATGCTTCCTCATTATTTTTTGTTTTTTTCACATAGCTTCCTCTATGATTACGCCAAAATCGATTAATATGCTTCCTTATAAAGATAGCTTTGCAAAAAAAAATAACCAGGCAGTAAATCGCAAAGTTCAACTTTGCAGCTTTTTTCAGTGCTTCGACCTGAAGATTATTCCCTCAACTATAGTAATTTATTCATATGATAAAAGCTCAGGATGCTTTGTATTCAATAAAAAACTTAAAACTTTCCATCTCCATTGATCACCTTAATTTCTGGTTATATAATAATAATTGACACACGAGAACCCCTTGTGTGAACATTTTCCAAAAATGGCTCCCCAACTTTACAGTATCGCTAATTGGGAAAGAGTGAGAGCTTGAGAAAGTAGAGAATGAGCGTACAGTTACGAAATTCCTGATAACGCCTGCCGCCGAGTTTCTCGACGCTGTTGCTGTTGCTGTTGCTGTTGGTGCTGCTGAAACTGTGAGCCGCTGGTCCGCTTGAGACTACCGACAATATAGGGGAGTAACGGTGGTGAATTGTTGGATGCGGAGGAGAACGACGAGACGAAGCGAGGATGGAGAAGCAATGCAAGTTTTAACGAGGCAGCGCGCGTACATGGGCGGAGCGCTGTGTTGTTGGTGTGCGTGTACATGTGTGTCTGTGCATTACAAGCGAGAGAGAAGGAGAACAGAGAGCACGGGATAAGGAACTAAATCGCTGAGCTGCTGCTGCATGCTCTGCCAGCTTTCCTACTCACTCTCCGCGAGGTTTTCGTAAATCCCTCACGTCTAAAGGCTGATAACTTTTATGAGGGCTCCGTCTCCGCGCGCTATCCCGTACTACGATCTTTTGTGTACGCTCGCATTATCAAGCGTGACTCGAATGAGAGTGTGTCAAAAGATCGGTTCGAGGAGAGCGAAAAAAAAAAAAAACACGTCTTTCCGGTAATTCCGCGTTCTCTACTATCGGACAGGTTTTATCGATATTACTCAACTGATAGATCGTGCACACTTAAGAAAGTCTCGTCGGAGACTTACATCGGAAGTAAGCACTCTTGAAGAAAAAAATTATTTTCAAAATCATAATCTACAGAGCAATCTATAGAAAGCGATTACAAAATTTCTAATGCAAAGGGAATTCACTTTTCTATTCGAAAGTATGTACGATTTTTTTCCAGGTTAATTTATGTGGTATTGTATGTTAATTTGTGTTCCTCGTAATTGACTAGAAGAAAAAAAAGGTGGTTCAAGGATAGAAAAGAAAAGTTTTTTTCGGACATTCTACGCTCTTCACTTTTGGAGAGGTTCTATCGATGCTACTTCGACTGATAGATCCTATACATTTAAGAAAGTCTCATCGGCTCTGCGTGGGAATATAAGCACTCTTGAAAAAAAAAAAAAAATTCCAGGATCATCAATGGATCGGCAGTGATTTCTATAAAAACCGATAACTAAATGTTCAATGCAAAGGAAATTCACTTTTCTGTCCAAATATGTGTCCTGTTTTATTTTCAAGTGAATTTATGTACCTGTTAAATTGTTTGCCTTATTATTTACTATAAGAAAGAAAGAAAAAAGAAAATGACTGACTTTCTCCGATACGACGTTTCTGAAGGTAAATGTAACTGATGTTCAGATGATAATAATTCATGGAAATGCTAACTTCCAGCTCTCGACCCACTTCTACACCTCAGACGATAGAGACATGCTATCTGTCGGAAATTCGATACTTCTATGCTGCGCGTCATCACATATGTACGAAGTTCTTTACCACAAACGAAATAAACGGAGGCATCTGCAAACAAAGAATTTAAAACAGTCGCGAGATAATTTTTGTAATGGAAATAAAATTTAAAAAAATTGTGACCTCGTAAAGTCCTTAGAAAAAAAATGAAATGGCATGTACTAGTTTCCCTATAATTCCAGGAGCATATAGTAAGAAATAAACAGACGGCAGGGAAACTATAATAAATACAGTAAATAAAAGCGAGGTGGGAGCCGAGGAGATAAAAGATTAGATGGGGTATATGAGGGTCATTAAAAGTCCGCTAGTATTTGCGCTCATCGCGGTGTAAGCGAGAATTAATTAACGCGTGTGAGCAGCGAGCCGAATCGCGAGAGGCTGTCTGTGTATGCACGTAGCTAGAGTATTTTCCTCTCGTTTAATGCTCTTGCGGTGGTGGTTGCCAGGATAATAAACTGTCCGTGGAAGGATAATGGCGGCATAGGTATCAGCGGTGCTCGGTTGCAACAGAGCAGCAGTTGCGAGTTGCTGAAGAGAGTGCAGAAGCAGCGAAGTAGCAGAGCAACGTATGGATCAGACGAGAGAAAGGCGTTGGTAGTCCTGATAAAAGCCACTAGATTCCAACGAGCCATCATGAGAGGGTCCAGGCTGGTTGGACAAAGGGCCAACGCAAAGACCGCACCCTCTCCCCTCTAACCCCTTACCCTTCGACGTCCCAACACATTTGCTACCTTTTCCAGTGGTTTCCGCGATGGGAACTGGTAGTTTTACCAGCTAGAACACAAAAAACGTGTGTCATGGACGCGGAAGGCTCTCTGTCCACGGATGGATGACCGGGAAAACTCGCTTTCACCACTACTCCGAGATAAAGGAACCATCAACGAATCCAGCCATGTAAAAGTGAGTGTCAGTGGATTTATACGCGAGGACAGAGCGAAAAAGCTTTCCGTAGGCGGCGAAAGCTGTGACGACGTCAACGACGACGACGACGACGCCGACGACGAGAAGGGGAAAAAGTGGATTTCAAAAAGCACGTGGCTTTGTGGTGTGAGCATCAACGACGGAGAGAGTACCCGCTGGGAAACATATCTAGACAGTCAGCTGTATATACTCAACATAGATATATAAGCTATATGCTATATGAAGCATTCTCCAGCGATTAAGGAGGGTGTAAAGTCTGGACGACGAAAAAAGGCCCTTTTAGAAAAAAAATTTCGGCGAAACCGATAGTGTTACTTCATTCAATCAAATTGCATATAATAATATAACATTTCTACAATATTATGTTAAATTTTCATTGTAAAATATTGAAAATTGAGTGCATGACAGCGAATCTCCGGAATTTCTATTTTGAAATTTTTATTCTGAAATATTGAATATTCTCCATATTTTTGAGCTATTATGTTTTTTGTCGCTTTCTGGAATCTTTATCACCATTAGCGCATAAGCATCGTGATATCGAAACCGTATTAGCGCCCCTTCGAAATCTACTCTCTCTCTGCATTCCCTAATTTAACTCACGGAAGCGCGCCGTTCGTACTCATAATAATCTCGCATTATTAACTTCGTTATTATCCAATTTTATTGGCTGAAACCGAGAACAGCAGCAACAGCAACAGCATCAGTTTGGATACGAGCAACAGTCGAGAGCAATTATTTTAGTGTGGATCGATTCGTTCGTGGTTCAATGCACATTCTCATTTGTATCCTATCAAAATCATATATATCGTATTGCTACTCAATATACTCTGTTGAAATCCGATTAAGTCGGACAAATTTGGAATACGTTTCGAGTCTCGTTCACACAAAATTAAGTGGTTCAAGAAACTGTTTCTAAACATATATGTATTTCTACTTGATGCTTTAATTTTTTCATGTGTCAAGAAATTCGGTACTTAATTACAAGATTCGAAGATGAGTCGATTTAACAGTTTCTTAAATTTCAGCGTCGCAAGCACACTTAAATTAATTTTACAAAACTCAATTTTTCTATATTCCTAAATAAATGTGCACTAATTGCATCCAGATTGTCTACTAGTGTTATTCATTTATTCATTTAAAACATAAAATGCCACCCAAACAATATTTTAAAGGATTTATATAATGACCGTATGTACTACTTATTAACTTCGACTTTATTTCTCCACATATGCATGACAATTTCCGGTGTACGTTTAAAAAACACTGTTAAAAATGAAAATAAATTGAATATCAAATTCATATATAAATGAATATGATAAAAATGGACATGAGATTTACGAATTGGGTACATAAGTTCCATATTAATATACTTTTATTGTAAATTTGATAATGGTATAAGAATTCTATCATATCGGTATTTGAGAATGACAATACGTGTGTATCGATTTAACTAATTAATAAAAAATTTTAGTGTACTTCGTGCTACATATTCATAAAATCTGCATGCCAAGTTTTGCTGTGGCGTGTAAAGGAAGATCTGGAATGAGATCTAAGGAAGAGTAATTCGTACAGCTAACTCTACTGTACACTAAATATATACATATATATAGATATTACTCTACAAGATATACGTGTTTATCGGAGAGGATTGCTAGCAGTCTCTTTCGTATTCCTATCAACGTTCTCTTCTGGTTGGCTGAGGGAAAGAGGAAGAGAGAGCCTTGAAGAAGATAGAGGAAGCTTCGTGGAAGGCGTATGTCGATAATTAACCACGGTCTCGTTGGCCCCGAAGTTCCATCCAATCTTCGTAAAGCCAACGAGTGTATACTTACCAGGGCTTGGCTCACCGTTGCACGTACTACGTTCAGCCCTAGACCCGGAGAGTCTATTGCGTTCAGCGTCAGCCCAGACGATGACCTTTCATGAAGTTTCGTGTACAACATATTCCACATCAAGCAAGACCCACAGTATTTTCGCATTTGAATAAAAACCTTTCCTAAGCTATACAAGCCTCTTTCTGCATGCCTCAGACATATCGATAAATGGTTTGGTCACTTTTTTAAACAAACAAACAAACAAAATTGCAAATCGTAAGTGAAGTTCAATCTTTTTAGAACCATTTAATGAGAAATGCGGAGTTTGACATTAAATACCTTGTGCACATGCACGAAGTTCGATTACGCTTTAAGTTTATTGAAATGTATGTTATAAGTCAACTTGACAACAGGTACAAGAAAATATATAATTTATGAAATGTATTCAATACGGAAATAAATAAATGAATAAATAAATAAATAAATAAATAAGGGAATAAATGCCTAGAACATATTGTCATTTGATACACGAAATCAACTCTAATTAAAATTCACATACGCCAAATGCTTTTAATTGGATTGAAATGGGTAAAATATGACACTTTTGAAGGTTTATACAAGAGTCTAAGAACCTCGTCTCACCCTGTGCAACCTGAATGGAAGTCCAAATATAAGAATTCCCGTCTACAGTAGTCGCTATTTTCTGCAATTGGGTAATGTCTGCCATCTTAGGAGGTTTTAAGGAGGTCATAAGAAAGCAGACTGTCTTTTTACCAAGCGAGTCTACCACATATAAGTTTTGGATAGGCTCTAAATTTAATTTCGAGAGCGTAATTCGGTATATTCTGTACAAGGCAAGGATCATCATATATTTCAACGATTCTGTATAAATCAATAATAAAATTACAACCCTGAATCTGACCCAGTTTTATGATTGGCTGTAAGGCTGGCTAACCGTTGTCGAGGACTCTTGATAATTATAGGGCGAATTTCCATATAATATTAATGACGAACTTAATGCGAGATGAGTTATCGATCAAAGAACGTTCGATTCGTGGCTAAGCAGAACAGAATTACGCTTCACTGAGGTAAAGGACCCAGTTTCGATCATCTGTAGACTCCATGTTTTCCGCTGCTTCTGAATGAGTTTTATCGAAATTCCGAAAACAACTTCCCTTATTTATACAATAAATCCTTTTAAATATAGTCAAATAATGATTCACGTTAAATTATTAAGTAATAATATTGAAATTATCGTTTTACTATTTTCGGTCTTATATTTTACGGTGTCACAGGCGAAGCGGGCGCAAATGAACGTATATTCAAAGCAACAACTATCAAATTATTATCTCAATCATTACCTGAATTTTAATTAGCCCAATAAACAGAAAACAAAGTAAATTAACTTGAAAAAATGATATATCGCTCCGCTACAAAATCTTCGTTATAAGTGCCTTAAAACAAAACAGAGTCCATATTTAATAATAACCTAGTGTATTTTTATTTATCTCTTTCCTCCAGGCTGTTCAATTATACATAAACAATCTGCTCCATCAAAATGAAATTTCATCTATATTTTTTGTTGCACTGAAAATTTGTTTCAATTATTTTCAAAATAATGTAGTGTAAAAAACGGTCTGAGAATTAAGTGGCAATTATTTTTTTTCGCCTTTCACATTTATAATCAATGTAAATGTAACGTGAATGACGAAAATCGGGACAGCGACCGAAACTAGGTCGTTTACCTTACCACAGAGAGTCCGTACGTACAGTCAAGGATAAATCCTACTTACGACGCGTTTGGTGGCTGCGCAGTGAACGAGAGATATCACCTAGGGAACGGGTTAAATCTCGCTATCGCGTGACCGAAATGACTGGGGCGTCGATTTCAAGGAACCGGCGAATCTAAGGGTCGGTGGAAAGGGCTCGAAATCTCGGTGCTGAAGACTTTTCTCTGTATAGCGAAAGGTGTGAGAGTCAGAGCAGATGAAATGAGAAAGAGAAGTCGAAGGACTTTGAGATAGAAATCGATTTAACGGCGGAACGCAAGCGAACTCTGGACGAATGCGGCGAACGTCAGTACTAAAGACGCTTCTTTCGATCGCTAGCATGTACGCCTATACTTTAGCCGATCCACTACTGTGGTCTTTTTCTCTGATTCAACTCCGTTGCAGCGCAGAGCTCGCGTACTTATAGCCATGAACGTCGTGTGCTCGCTGCCCGTCCAATAAATATCTTTAGCACCTCTTTTCTACTGATCGCTCCATCTCGCTTTCTCCGGCAGCCCTTTCCACCTCTCACCGACCCTTATCTCCTTTTGGCTAAGCTCACTTCTCTACTCTTCGTTCAGCATTATCCACCCTCTTTTCCGTGATGTTAATTGAACGGTTCGCTGTAAATAAGCTCGCTACATTCGACTTAAACTCTTACTTTCGGTCCTCTCAATAACTTTAGAACGTTGACTATCAGTCTATGTAGTTATCCAACTTCTTGGGTTATTGAGATTGTACAATAAAAGATTTTTTTTTTTCCATTTAAAGTACTGTAAATTTATAATTTGCCTTTTGATATTTGTAAAATAATTCATACACAAGACACATATATTTTTGGCAAAAGGATTCATCATATTTATTGGATAGTTATCAATTCTCGTCACGGTTTAATATCTCGTTACTTCGACAATATTTCCGAGAATTCATAAGAAATATTTCCTAGTTATCAATTTTCATCAAGGCTTAATATTTTGTTACTTCAGCAATATTTTCGCAACACACATTCGTCTATACCTCCATATCAATTGTATAACAAAAGAAGATTGTATAAAAATTATGTGTAAAGATATACATAGATGCTGTATATGAAAATGGACATACATTTTCTGTACGTTATATACAATACATACGAAGATTCGATAAAAATCATATACAGTGCAATATAAATTATGTAAATTTAATATAAAGTTTCTACAAAAATCGTTTTATAAAATCTGCAGACTATAGATAAATTTCGTATAAATGAAATACAGTGTATAGTTATTCTATATGTCCACTTTCTTATACAGACTATATATATTGACGTATATATGATTTTCTTTACGTGGGTGTTACAGAACCAATAATAGATAGCATTAGTTTTTGTTGCTTAATTCCTGAAGGCGGTTTTAATGCTGCGATCGACCTGCACAAACTTCGAAGCAATGGCTTGAATAATCAACGAGGTTGAGTGTCGTCATTACCTCCACTAAAGGGATCAGGAAATGTGTCGGTCGTTTTCGTTGTCCAAATTGTAAGTGGAAATTAAAGTTCATGACTGTTCTTGCACTTGTATACATTTGCACTTCGCGGTTGTTGGTTATTCTCGTATAGTGTGACACAAAAGCGGAACGACGATGAATGTGCACACAAATCTTTCCCTAAAATATTCAGTCGCGAAGTTAGACTGCGAGTCTAAATAGGGAACGTTGCGATTTGCTTGACTATCGAAGTCTCGATGTTTCCTACGTAGATCGAGACAATCGTGACAGGGGTCTACTCAACCCAGTCTCCTATGCACTGAAGTAATCTGTATCGGAAGCTGCAGAAATCCACCAGAACCAGAACCAGAATCCACGTTGCCCTTCCACGCTTTACTATGCATTATGCTACGCTAGACATGTATGGCGTAATGTCGACTCAAGTTACGTCACGAATCTCATCCAGATAAATGGATCCCCGAACATGACGCAGACGACGAGGTGCTATAAGCCGGGGCGAGATGACACAGTTGCACATAATAGCGCTAAATTTGAGTCGAAGCTATGAGAAGTCATTTTAATATATCAGATGAACTCACAGAAGTAAATATTAGAATGGGCAAGATTTCGAAAAATAATTTGGGCCGGCTTCGCCAAATTATTTGCGACCTCATCTGTGTGAAGCATTCTCTGTTGATTCAGCCACGTTTTTTTCGACCCTTTCCAATCTCCTCCATAATTTAATACGTGGAAGTACCACTTGAATGTACTTGATATGAATTTTTGCGGATTCTTGAGAGCAATATTATGAAGAATGCCATTTTTGTCAAGTCCAAATGACTCGGAACTTTTAAGGTACTGAAAAAAATGTCTCTGCATAAAAGCTTTTGTTTTTCGTTAGTTTGCGAGCGGAATGGCTGAAATACTTGTCTGATTCCGGTGAGAATTTTTTTTTAACCGAAAAACGGACTTATTTTTTTTTTTTTTCAGAAACGGATTTTTTTATAAGCCAAAAAAATAACCGTTTTCAATTTTTTTAATAACGTTTCCCCCGTTTTTCGAACTTTCACACAAATATATTTTTCTTATACCAGAAAATCGACCAGTGCCACTCTGGCGCTTCTTGTGGGATATGAACAGTCATGCAAATTTTTCAATCTAAAAAAATATCCGTTTCTCAATTACAAAAAAAAATTCTTCGTTTTTCGGTAAAAAATGATACTTTCCAAAATGTTACAATTTTTACAATCATTCCGTCCGAAGACTAACAAAAAACAATAAATTTTATGTACAGACGATTTTTTTCAAAAACTCCAAGTTCCGTAAAAAATTTGCTCTTGAAAAAAATCATTTTCTAAAATATTGTTTAAAAAAATCTTGAAAAATTGCAATAGAGTGTCATTCAAAGGTACTTTAATGTAACCAACTATGAGGCAGATCGGGTGGGGTTTTAAAAATAGTGGTTCAATCGTCAGAAAATGCTTCTCCATATACAATCTGATTCCAACTGCACAGTTATGGCATTACACCTTGAATTCTATTGTAGAATTATTCGCGAAAGGGAGAGAAACTCGTTTGTCCTCTGGGAAGTATCGAGGAACGATTTTCGAGCAGCGATGCCAAACAAGATAAAGCAGAATACAGTGTTAAGGACATAGAGGGAAAGAGAAATGTAACCATGTGTGTGTACGTCTACATGGAAGCGGAATCGTGGAAGCGAATCCAGGTAACGAGAAGCAACGAGACGAAGTCTATTCTCAATAACGACGTTGACGCAAGCCGACCCTATTATATCCCGCGACAGAAATCTCTTGCCCCACTCTCTCTCTCCCTTTCACTCCCGCATCGGCCTTCATTCCCTCTTCCTTTTCAACTCATCTATCGCTATACTCTCACCGAGCAAGCTGCTGTCGGTGAACGAGAAGCGTGCGTGTTCCGGAGATGCCCGAGGCTTTCCCCTTTCCATATTTTCCCCGATTATATTGCTCTCGGCTGTAACTTGATGGAGAAACTTACGTGTTCGTGATAATGCTTCGCCGAATGACGGAAATAAAAGGTTAATGACCCAGCAAAATGAAACAATGAAAAACCGATTATTTTCACGATCAATGAACTAAAAAGTGCTCGAGGTGAATGGTCCAGTTAGTGTCCATAAAAAAACAGTGCATTAACCTGGCGCAGTGTGTGTTTACCAACAAATTATCGATCAGAAATGTATTTGCTACTGCAAAAGCTCGAGGCCTTGAGTTCTTCAACATAATTCCATGCGATTATATACAGCATCGGGAGTTCCAATTCTCCGAGAATAGTCGATGGTTGCGTATTATGGGGGCACAATCGATACCACGTTACGAGTTGTTGAACCGTGGTAAAATGAGGGGGAAGACACAGGGAGAAGAAGTTGGAAGAGGGTACGAAGTTACCTCAGGTATGCACCCATAAACGAAATCAGTTTAATGTCCTACCAGCTATAGATTTCCGCACGAGGATAGCTTTAGGGCTGCTTTACGAGCATTCTCGCCCGCGTTGCTGCCGAGTTTTATGCTTTACGTGGCTGTCCAGTGAGACAGATAGGGGATAAAGCTATGGGCATTCCGGAAAGAAGACGTGGATCGAAAAGAGGGGATGTGGCCATCATCGTCAATCTTCAGAACCATATACTGTTGAGTCACAGGTCATCCGTGCGAATTACGGTGGTGCGAAGAAACCGATACAAACATTTGAACGTTAAGAACCTAAGAATACTTGAAAAAGCAACGAACCCAAAGAACCTCCAGAACCCAACATACCTAAAGAACCTGAAGAGCCCAACGGACCTAAGGAACCCCAAATAACCTTAAGAACCCAACAGACTTGAAGAACCTAATGAACTTAACGGACCTAAAGAACCTACGAAACCAAATAAACCTAAAGAACTCAAAGAACCTAAGAAACCTAATAAACCTAAAGAACTGAAATAGACTAAAGAACCCAAAGAACTTGAAAAAAAACTTACCGGACCTAAAACACCTTAAGAACTCAACGAACCTAAAGAAGCTTGAACACGTACCAGACCTAAGGAACTCAAGGAACCTAACGTACCAAAAGAACCAAGGAAAATCTAACGAACCTAAAGAACTCAAAAAGCTCCAGAACTCAAATAACCTAAAGAACCCAAAGAACTTGAAAAAACTTACCGGACCTAAATCATCTAAAGAATCCAACGAACCTATAGAAAGGTAAAAACGTAACAGACCTAAAAACCCCAAAGAACTTGACGAACCCAAAGAACCGAGGAAAATTCAACGAACTCAAAAAACCTAACGCACCCAAAGAACCTAAAAAATTCATTTAATCCAAAAAACCTTTGAAAAACCATGAAAAACGGAACAACAAAAAAGTATAAATAGTGGGAATGGGTCAGTTATCTTATCTGAGGACATCAAGGGCCGAATACAACTCCGTGCTCGACTACTTACTCGATTCAATGGCTTTTCTATTGCAAAACTAACCTTACAGGATGAAACCGATAAACTCGGAAACGAGTGGGGTTGGGAAGAAGATGAGGAAAGAGCAAAAGAGAAGAGAATTATATTCTCGAGCCCGTTGCGAATATTGCCAGTGAAGATATTACCCACCGGGGAACATTTGAAAAGTTAGCGAAACTCTCGAGGCTCCGAGCAGCACCGAGGAGATAGTAATAAACATAGAGGGGGAAGGGATCGCGCGGGGCCTTGATCGAATGAAGTGTAGCATAATGAAATTTATACGGTCCGTCGAGCCGTTCATCACCATTCTATGCAATATATCTTATGTGGAATAACCTATCCATCTCTGGATAAGCACCACTAACTTTCAGACATCAACCGCGAAACAAACACGTAGAAAAAATATCAACGAAACAGGAATACTTTTGAACCAAGAAAACTATTAACTTCATTCGGCAAATAATAGGCAGAAGTTTTCTGGTGCATCGACGAGCGAAAACAAATGATCCAATAAGCCAACCATTCAGTGGAAAGTTTGTAACAATTTGGAGAAAAAAAGACATCGATTTTTCTGAACGCGATTTCGTTATTCTTTACGTTATTTGGATTACTACAATTTTAGCGGATCTGACAATGGCTGTAGCAATTTTGTGAGTGTTTTAAGAGGATATTCCTTGCTGTAGAGTCGAAAAATATTTAAGACTCATATACATATCGTTGTCCCAAGTGAAAATAGGCGAAACAAAGCAGATGAAACGAAGGGTCAAGCAGAAGTCGAGTGAAAAAAAAAATGCACAGTGGCACGACTTCGACGAGAGACGGAAGTGAAAGAGATGAAGGAGATGAAAGCAGTGAGCCTCTAATCGTTTAAGCTTCTGAGCTCGCAACGTCCGCGAGAGCAAAAACATGAGGTCTACTGGTCAGGCAAATCAGGGCAAAGTCAGGGAATAAAAAAAGGTCAGGGTTGTCAGGAGAATGTCAAGGAATTTTTTCGTAACTCAGGGAAAAATACCGGTATCGAATAAGAAAATGAAAAATTTACAGCTAATTACTTCTAAATATTTACCGACATATACTCACACTTTTTCAAGTCATACGAATGACGCGAACTTTTTTGAGTTTTTTTTAACTAGGTCATATTTCATATTGCATCCATCAGCAAAATTCTGAGAGTCATAAAACGTAAACTATCATCAATACATCGAAGATAATATGATCACCGATTCCGAATAACGTGAAACAGGTCGAAAAAATGTATTCTAACATTAGTTTTTCAGGAAATAATACTTTGTCCATTTCGTTCAAACTTTCTCAACAAACGTAACAGTCAAAGAAATTGACATAACCATTCGCACAACTGACCCAGTATATAATGTTCTTTAGTTCGTTGTTGAATATCAGAATGCGAAAAGGTTATAAATATCATCAATACCAGCATTAATTAGATTTTTCAATCAATGACATCTTGCTCACACTTCATACTTTTCCCATGTTGCAAAGGTCAGAAAAATTTAGCAATTGAGTCAGGAAAAGTCAGAGAATTTTCCCACCCGATTTTGATAGCCACGATGAAAAAATATAAAACTCGATGCCACGAGTTGGGACGATGCTATGACCGAGTGGATGACGAACGGCAGAATCCTGAGGACAGGGTTCACGCAGAGGACTATACATCTGCCGGAAGCTTGAAGCTCGCGAGAGCGAGCTCGACCGCGAGTGGATAATGGAATTAAGCGGTGACGTGACCGGCTTACCCCGCCGGGTTAACTGTGATTGACCGTTTAATCGACGCTTTAATTAAATCGCCCGACGAGGTACAATGCTTTCGTCTTAAGAGCCGAAGCGGTTTGCGAGAGATCGTTGCAGCTACTAACAGAACGTAGCAGCAGCAGCAGTAGTACAACGTTGATGCCGAGAGTTTAATGGGCGCGTCTGACCAGTTAGGGGCTTCCACTACTGGGCTCAGCGTCTGGCCATACTGATCGTTTCTACTTGTTCCCTGGCAACTCCTTCCGTATTGCAATTCTCGACGAATGCACACACGTACGTCAGGGTTTACAGATCTGCGAAGCTGCAACAGCAGTAATCGACATCCAATCTGCTTCGACGATTACCGAACTTCTAACTAACTACGTGACCAATTTTGTTTAGTCGAAAGGATCGAGAAAAATCACGTTAGAATGGAAAATAATTGTTTCGCTGCGAGAAGCGCTGGTGAAATAAATTAATTCGTCGGTGTGAAGCACGTCTGCCAGTCAATGTCATTCGCCAAGACGTCCTTTTCCACTTGGGGATCGTGGGACAGGGAAACAAGCAGGAAAAACCCGAGGCGACGACAAGAAAAAAAAAAAAAAAAAAAACCATCCGAGATCATCCCTCTTTCTTGCATGATCGCACGGATGAAGCAGTAACAGCGAGCGAAACGATAGCAGCTTCTTCGTGCTGCCGCTTCAGAGTGAAAGTGATCGATAGACTTTCCAACGCTTATGTCAGCCTCGACATTATTAACTGCGAGAGAGCGATCGCCAAGCTGTGAGTCTTTGATAATAACCTTGGCACTCGAGAATCTGATCGATTCCCTGAGCACTTAACTCTTACCTTCTGGAGCGAGCGCTGGATCCAATTCTTTTGATGTATAATAACCACAGGGTTTTTTTTTCCCTGGACGATAACGACGTCATGTGAGGATACAGCGTCCCAATACATCCCGGTTAAAAATCAATCACTTTGACGCCTGGAAATGGAGTTTGTGCTTCTAGAGACCTTTTTTTTTTACTGAATATGCCACCATAACTGTTTTTTATTTTGTATACGTCGCTGAAAGACAACCGAATTTATCGTCGAATCTGCTGAAAGAACGTGGAATCTACGACATGGGAAGAACAGTTTTTTTACACATTCCATTTCGTCTGACACGACGACCTTGCTAAACTGAGAACCCTCAACTACTAGAAACCTAAATTATACATCATCAAGAATTTTTTTTTCAACTCAACAGACCAACAATCTCAGTACACGATTCCTGAAGAGGCGTAAAGTAAAACAGGATCGATACCCTGCCGAAAGCTAATGAAGAAACGGGAGAGCAAGTTATAGAGGAGAAAGGGCAACAAACAACATGAGCAAAAGAGAAAAAAATTGTACACATTCCATTTCGTCTGACACGACGACCTTGCTAAACTGAAAACCATCAACGACCAGAAACCTAAATTATACATCATCAAGATCTTTTTTTTCCCCTTAACGGATCAAAAATCTCAGTACACAATTCTCCAAGTGGTGTAAAGTAAAACAGGATCAATATCCTGCCGAAAGCAAATAAAGAAACATGAAAGCCAGCCATAGAGGAAGAAGGCCAACAAACAAAATAAGCAAAAAATATTTTTTTTTATCCATTCCATTTCGTCTGACACGACGACCTTGCTAAACTGAAAACCATCAACGACCAGAAACCTAAATTATACATCATCAAGATCTTTTTTTTTCCCTTAACGGATCAACAATCTCAGTACACAATTCTCGAAGTGGTGTAAAGTAAAACAGGATCAATATCCTGCCGAGAGCAAATAAAGAAACGTGAAAGCAAGCCATAGAGGAGTAAGGGCAGCAAACAACATGAGCAAAAAAGAAAGGAAGAATGAAAAAAAAAAAACGCAGTACCGAGGGAAAATAATATCCGTGTACATTGTCAAGTGGCGTTATATCGCGAGCGAAATGGGTAGGAAGTGAATTATTGTCGTACGCCGGGGACGAATCGGGTCTGGTTGCCTGGATGGTGAACGCGGTGGGGGAGGTTCGACGCGCACTCTGCCGTCGCCCTACCCTCGAACGGTTGCGACCCCATCGCTCGTACTGGTTCGTCCCGCTTTTTCGGATGCATCTCGCTCCTCTTTCTCTTTTCCTCTCTGTCTCTTTCTGTTCTCTCTCTTCCCTTGTCTCCCTCTCTCGCATTTCATCTCTCTATACGTGTCTACAGCACCGCGTTTTATTTAGTCGTTTTATCCCATACAAAAGGCGAGTCCGATAGACCGAACCGCAACCCTCTCTCGATCGTTGTACCGCCTCGATGCGATGTACCGCTTGCGCTTCCCTCCAACTCCCATAATTCCTCTTTTCACACTTTGCTCTGCTTTTATCCGGGTGTTTTCGTGGAATCCTATCGTATCATCGAAGTACAGAGCTCGTTCATAGTATACGCTACGAGCTTAAAATATTTCATCGTGTCGAGGAACGGAAGCTTTGTTTGTATTAATATCATTATTATTAACGCAAACGCTTTGTGGAGTGACAACGGGCCGTCAGGTTTTTTTTTTTTTTTACAAATCATTATACCTCACTGCTGCTCCAGCCTGAAAGTGAGAGCGATCACAGTGAGCGTTTATAGCATGGAAAATTGACATTCAGATTAATGCAGAGAACGGCTTCATCCGTCTATGAACGTCAATAATTTTGATTATCAATACAGTAGAGAACCTCCAGTTGTAGAACACATGTACTTTTGCATATGTTTGGTCTTGGGATGCGACTCTACTAACGATTGTGAGTCAACCGGGGTTGTAAGTCCCGATTCCGAACGAATGTGTGGTTCGACACCGTAATTCACGAACTACCACACCTCAAATTAATGGGATGAGGGTAATTTTGAAGAGAAATAATTAGGAATACTGTTACATCCTGGCGTTTTTTTTTCTATTATAACAATTATTTAATTTTCATTCTAATATTCAATCTCAATTTTTGCCAATGGGAATTTGGTTTATTATCCATATTTTCTGAAAAATTGCTCACAACGGTGCGCAGATTTTTATGGATATGTTTTTTTATCCTAAATTTCACGTTCCGTGTTCGACGGAACAGCATTTATATCATGAAACAAATACTATTTAGTATTTAAATGTAGACCTCTTTAAAACCTAAATATAGCAATCCCCGTGAGGTAAATGGAGGCCCCTTGATTTGTTGGACACTTTCGACCCTCAAAACCATCGAAAATGACAAATATTATCCAATTGGCGTGAACGGAGACTGAAGGCTGAAATTCTTGGGCTTCGACCTTCAATAAGATTGTACAGAGAGAGAGTTGCGGTTTTTAGGCCCTTGTATACACCTCCACAAGTGACATATTTGACCCAATTTCATCTAACGAAGAGGGTCAGAAGGGTTAAAATTTTAACTCGGCAACGCAAGCGTGAGATCTTTTATATTCTGTGAAACGGCAATAGGTTATTATTATTATTACACAACGAAGTAAAAAAATAAAAGACGGGATTTGGGACACGTAATTGAAAGGATGAGAGTCGAGGACAACGGAAAAAAGTCTGTAAACACGGGAGTCCCCGATGCACTATTGCCTGGTGAAAGGGAATAAAAGTATAAAAGGAAAGAAAGAGATAAAAGCATCGGAATTTTAGCAGCGGTAGTAGGTAAGAAGAGAAAGATAGAGAGAGTGATGAAAACCGAAAAGCCGCGAGGCCAAGTACTTCTTAGACTCTAATGGCGGGTATGTAAGCCGATTGCACAACCGCTTAATTATAAGAGAAGTAGCTGGTAGAGTGGAGTGAGGAACGCGATGAGTTTTCACGAACGGCTGAAGGAAACTCTACCGGGAAGTTGGAAAACCGCGAGGGTGAGTGAAAGACCTTGTCATCTTCAATTTCATCCCCTTTGTTCGATTCTCTTGTCTAGAATAGCATTCGATCTACTGCGAATTGAACGACAATCATCCTCTCCTCATCGCTTATTTTCACAAAGATCCCGTGGGTCTGTTATCTTTTTTCGAATCTCCTCCAATAGAGAATACCCGATGAAAACGTTGAAGAAAGTAGGACTGCTTCGGCAATTTGCGAATTCACGACAATTCCGCTATGCGAATCTCGTATAACGATACTCTCTCCAAGGTTTTTTCTTTTTCTATTCTCTATATTCGGCGGTAAGGCTGATATATGTATAGTACCTTCTCTGCATAGTGAGGATAAGAGGACGAAGGCAAACCATTGGCTTGTACTACTTCCGGAAAATCTCCAGAGCTGCCGGTACTGCTGAATTCTAATGAAAGGAAGGTAGGGAGAAGGCAGACTGTGAAAATTAGCCGGAATTCGTCGGTATTACCGGAGAAGGGGTTTTGATATGCTCTCTAAAAGGGGAGGAATTAGAGGGTGAGGGAACGTGGCTGCGTCTCGCCTCCCCCTTGACATCATACCCAACGTCATCGCGAACGTCGATTGCTGGCGATGCTCTAATTAAATGCCATCAATGAGGATTACCGAGCGATGCTCTCTTTCAATGCAATACCCAGACTAACGAGGACAGCGAACTGTTGCTGCTACAGTAGTTCACAGCTAATTTTCAACATTACATGGAAATTTCCTTAATTAAATTACATTAATTTCATTTACACTAACAAGTATAACTGCAGCAGTTCCGACTGTGAAAGAAGAGCAGAAATTATTTAACAATACATTTCATTTTTATTTATATTATTTTCCAGAATATTTCATCGATTACTTAATTTTAAACAATTTCTAGGTTCACGAGAAGAAATTCCGACCAGTTGACGATGAAATTCCAAAAAAGTAATATTATCATTGCACAAAATAATGTTCAACTTATACGGTCGATATGGGTATCACCGTTTGATGTATAATTGTCCGAGCGAGAAATCGTCAACCATGAAGAGAGCGGCTCGCTACAATTATCACATTCTTCGGTCGTGTTGAGTGAAAGCTTCAAAAGAACAGTAAGTTGGAAATGGTGTCATAAGGGGTCGTTGAAAAGGGTTGCCGTACAGAAAGGTACAGGAGGTACTCCTCATCACAGAGTTAAATAAACATCCCATACAAATACTTTGGAAGAAGCTGACGAGAAGTCGTTTACATGTTTCAAGTAGGGTCATTCAAATCTTCAGGAATTGATCAAACACTGGTATCTGGTGTCCGGATCGAAAGTATTCAGAAAATATAACGTGGGACGCCATGAATAGCCCTCTTCGTATGTCGGTTGAAACGGGACTGCCTCGTGTTGAAAAACTGAGGATGGACAACTATGCGAATGACAAGTCCTAGCGTTGAATAAATAGCCTAGAAGTGGTGAGTGGAAGACGAAACACATATACCAAAGCTGAAGGCACGGCAGTCAGAGAAAACTTCTAAAAGTATATCGCATTACCAAGTTAGCGCTGTGCCCTATTTCGCGAAGTTATAGCATTGTCTTCTTTCCCATCCACTTACTATCTTGTCGTCCCTTTCTCTTCTTCTCAGATTTCATACAAATAACATTCCACTCTCCTTTCCGACTTGTGCTGACGAGACTGGCAACCCCTCCGTTCAAACTAGCTCACCGCGGGAAGCCCTTTAAATATGCCTTCGTAAACTCAGCTTTCGTCCACCCTGTTTCCTTAGTCTGCTCTACTGATGCGTTCTCTTTTTTTTTTCTTTTTTTTTCCGCCAACGTTGCGCTAACCGTAACCTACCCTCCTGGGTATAATTTAAACTCTGCGAATATGCCAACGGCCAAGCAAAGCCAAGGGAGAATGAAGCAAAAGATCAAGATATCCCGAGAACGGGATAGTTGCGGTACTCTGCTACCGTTTGCTTCGAGGGTTTCACAACCACCAGCACTGATTTTAGTTTAGGTTGCTACTTCGCCTGTTGAGTCGTCCATCGTACCTAAGTTTGGGCATCCCTTTGGCGAGGGGTGCCGAGCATCTGAACTACGAAACGACAGGCACGTTGCTATGGGGGCTGGACCAATCATCCTGTTTCGATACCCCTCACGTTGGTTACTGGAAAGTGATCCCTTTTGACCGGCGTCGAAATTGAGACGAAGGGGATGATGATGAAACTCCACCGTGGTAATAGCCGGGGTAGTCGGGTTCACTTGCTCTATCAGTATCGTGTCAGACATCGTCAGCCGCCTGCTGGGTTCATTCGAAATCGATTATCCGTTTTGGAGGTGCAGTCTAATGATCATTAAACTTTCGAAACTTGTTCGTTTTTTGGTAGGCTATAAAGAGGCTGATTGTATCTAAATTGGATATGTACAGTAAAAAATTCTGACAACAATCTTGATATCCCTTTGGTAATTTTGGGATAAATTAGGGTGTTGTATAGTTTGCCAATTAAATACAAGGCTGTCTTTGAAGCTTGAGATCCCGCTGAAGGGAAGGAAATGGGTATATGAGAAACCAACGTTGCTTAGAGTATCCTATTGGACGTTCGTGGTCTCGTACGTAATGAGACAGCATTCCTAGCTGAATGCTAGACATGAACCGTGTCTGCACACGGATCATGTCTTTGTTATACAGATTTTGACTCAGCCCTTGCCTCTTTGTTCAGTTTATTTAATATCGTCAGGAGAATTCGACAAACTTCGGTAAACAAGTTTACCCAAAAAGACTGTGGAGTATCGTTTTAGTTGGGTATTGTTCGTTCTTAGACCCTCTCCAAACCGGCTATGAGAGACAAGATTTATTGAATCCCAGCGCAATGTATACCTCGGTATTCGCGTCTAAGAAGTCATGAAACTTTTCATACCCCAGAAGAATAAGTCTTGAGAGCCGTTCTAACTCTGACGTTTTGAAGACGACTTCACCGGGTCGGTTGGAAGGTCGAAGATTGAACTCTACTTTCACTCTTAATTTAAAACACTTTATTTGTGCAGAAGAGAATAGAATGACCTCGACACTGTGAAAGCACCAATCTCGAAAGAAACTTTTTTGCGTGCTTTGTTTGAAGTTTTGTCTATCCGGAAAACTTCTAACATTGAGAAGATAGTATAAGTGGAAAGCATCAGAAGCTGCGAATTCCCCTCAGACCTATTAGCGAGATTAGGGGCTGTAATGTCGTCAATTTGGCGTTTTCTCGGTACTCCGGAAACGACAAGGGGTCTGAGGCAGTGCTACTGGATAGAAAAGGTTGTCTACCTTTCCGAGCATTTTCCTACCTCTGCTCGTGATCCAAGAGGATGGTGATGGACGGATGGGAGAGATGAAGGGTAAAGACTGAGGACGTCTGAGCAGTTTGGCACGTCCTATTCTCATCCTCGTCTTCTCGATTCTCGCGTGCACGAACAAAGTTCATACAATCCAATTGACCCGGGTGAACCAGCGCGGCTATGGTGCTTCCTGCGCTACTTGGCGACCTCTTGACGGCTCGTCATCCACCACAGCTTCCACCAGCTTCAACACCAGTCGCCTCGAAGCTTCCAAGCTCTCTCGAAGTTCGAGGGATGAGGTAAGGTCTCTTGGTCCTGCCCTTAAACCTATTCTCCTCTATTCCTCGTCTGCTTTTCCCTCTAGCAGCAGCTTCTCTGGACCTCAACCCCGATCATCGAAGAGTCTCGGAACCATCAGGCAGTAGAACGAGTGGCCCCTTCGTCTCTTTCAGTTTTTCCATTCGTGAGGGTTAACGGAACAGCCGGTGCAACAAACCCCTTCGCTTTTACTCTCTTCCTGACTGAGAGAGAAAGAGGCGAGAGGCAATAGGACCTTCTAGAGAGCCAAGGAAGTCAGGTCGACGTCGAGCAGGACGAGAACGAGCCGGGTCACGACTACCAAGCTTCCAGCCGGATGGAATTAGAGCGAAAGTGGATTAGCGACCCAGAGAGGTGAGGGGGCAGCGAGGAAGGTCGCTCAGCAGCGAGAATAGGTGAGGGTGAGGCAATAGCCAGGATGCCAGAGCAGAGCTGCTAGTAGACGAGGGTAAGAGTGGATAATTCGATCGTTGATTAAAATAGCGTAACCTCTCTTGCTCCCTTGCTGTCTCCAGTCGAGGATGAGAAAAAGAAGGTAGAAGAACTTTTATAGCGTATTTAAGAAAGCCCGTTGGAGGTTTTGCTTCACGTTTCCAGAAGTACCTAAAGCGCAGAAGACGAGAATTCGATCGATAAATTAAGCTTCGGACGATGGGTCTCCAACATCGTCGTGGTTTTACTGTTGGGATTGTTGAAATAACTTTGTGATGTATTGGAAGCAAGTCCATTCTGGTTCATATTACGAATATAGAAAGAACGTGACTTCTCAACAACTGAACGCGTGACCAACCTCACTATTTTCCACAAGACACTCCTACGAAATTCCATTCGTCTACTGATGTATATTTCTATCAGCATTCATTCAGACTACATTTAGAATCATCTGAATTTTCAATTTCATGGAATGACTTCATGGAGAACTGCCGAAAGTATTGACGTAATTCCAGCTATTTCCATTCTGCTTCTAAACGACAATAAAGCGTAGGACGCTGCATTTTTAGGTTTCATTCCATTGCGGATACGATTGTCCCAACCCGGAGAACAGAATTTGGCACGAAACTACTGGCCAGAGTTCTGGTGTTCCGACTGTAGCCTGGCCAGCTTGAGAGCTATATACTAGATGTACGTACTGCACGGTCTGTCATTGAAGGGAATGTAATGGATAGGCTAAAATGGGGGATGAGCAGGGTGTCGCGGTTCCTAGCCGCAGGATTTCGTCGCTTCCATCAGCTATGCATGGCAGAGCAATGTCCTCTGGTTAATTCTGCGGCACGACTGCCCTGCTGGTCGATACCTGAATATATTCGAAAACGGATGATATTTCAGTGCACTCGGACGAGAGTCTATTTGCGAAGGAGAACGTTGAGGTTTTCCGTTAAATGTTTGTTTCAGATAATAGAAGATTGTGGACTTCAAGCTATCTATTCTTTCACCTTTAAGACTTTTCCGACTGAAGCTCTGTGGAAGCTCGTCAAGGCACGACGTGGAACTCCAACGAACCAAGAGTCCGGAACTATCGAGAAAGTTACCAGCTATATCAGCCCCGAAGAGCAGAGGGGTTCTTCCAACCCTTTGGACAATTAGCGACTGAAGCGAAGGGAGGCTTTCGTCGATTTGTTATTATGGGTAATTTAGCTTGACTGATAAGGACGAGCCCTTCCCTACCCATACTTAGTCTACCTTCATTGTCTTTTTTGTAGAATCAACAATGTTTCAAAGAACTAACCAATAAGTCAATGACAGACAGAAATAAGCATCGGTATCCCTAAACAGCTGTTTCGCTTTCATCTTGATAAATTTAAGAGCTTTTCGAACAACCCCTTCATAGGAAATCTTCGAACGGACTCAACTCCTTACGTGAGGCATCCCTCTTCTCTGCCCATTTATGCATATCCTGTCGTCGGTTTTATTCTTTATGCCAAGCATGACGACGTTAACGACATAATAAATATGTAGACGAAGAAGAAAGGGGAACGGGGCGGATGCCACGAAAGCGAAGGGAAAAGGGGTTGTCTGAAGCACATTAATATGGCAGACTAAAGATATATTACGAAGGGTGGAGGGAGAATGTCACGTCACCCTAGCAATGCGGTTCGAAAATAGCTATGTTCGCGTCCTAGTTGGAAGGGAATATAGCTCAAGAAAAAAAATTTCTAGATTCACGGCTAACGAGGGTGACTCGACGAGATGTACTCGAGGGAGGACGGAGAAAAGCAGAATGGACGACAAACCACGAGACTTTGTGGCTACGAATTAAGGAGTTGGTTATCCTCTACCCAAGGGACGTCACTTTTCTACGGAAAAGGAAGAGACAACAATGTCATTTCCTCTTAAGCTATGACGCTTGCTTGGCGGAACGTTTCTTCCTGCTTTCTGGAATGCACCCTTAGGGGATGTCACATTTCCCCATCCGTCTCACCTGCTATTAGTTTTGGAAAATGAGATACTTAACCTGAAAATATCCGAGGATAGATTCGCTTTATCAAAAGTAAAGGCCGTGCTTTTATTTATTTATTTGTCAGCTGGTGAACAATTGTACGTATTTTGAAGGGTCAATCGACACATTGCGGAATTCACCGAAGGTTCAGACGTCCAAGGTTCCTGACGAAAACGGCCGGCGCTGACATGCCTGAATATTTCCCTGTTCGGCTATAATTTTATTCATTTATTTATGCATTTATCAGTGCAGCGAGGCGCGCAACGCGGACGAACCCGCACGCTCACCCGGGCCAATGAATTCACGACAACTGCACGCTTGCACCCTTCAACCGAAGCCAGGCGTGCGCTGACAGTTTTAATAAAGCCGAATCACACCCCGTGCGCAATTTGGCCTCGCTCCTCGTACCCTTCCGCTATTTTCCGCGATTTCGACCCCCTTTACCACCCACTTCATCGACCACCGTTCGCTCCCTTCGACCGACGATTTTCACTCTGCCGACTGTACCGAATCGCACAGTTCCATTCGTTTCATTGGTTGTTTCAATCTGCAGGGACGTGAACGACGGATGCGGTTTCTGGGAAAATATGTTGTCGAAGGGAAATCGAATTGAGCTTTGAGAAAAAACGGTAAGTAATAAGAATGCAAAGTATAACTTTGCTTCCTCGTCAGTTTTCGTCGTTCGTCTCAGTTTTAATGAGAAACTTCATTTTATTTTTGGTCTCTTCAGAGGGGAAGCTTTACGGAAAATTAAAATTATTAGCGAAGGATTGTGGAAAGTTACACTTTACGTCCTTATTTTAAATACATTTGAAAGTCTCAAACTTATAGAAACTGTAATCATCAAGAACTAAAATTTGATAACACATTGTCGGACATGAAAATTTTTCCAAAAATTCAGAATTACCTAAAATTCGAACTACTTTAACGATGATCACCAAATTAAGTACACAGCAGGTCTGAAGGTTATTTTTTCGTCAAAATTTCGAAAAATTCTTCTGTTTTTAGCTGAATATAGCTGAAAATTCGTTTTCACTAGAAGGCTTACATTACATTTCTAAAAGATACGACATTCGATCATATTCACTCAAAAATGACAATTATGAAAGTCGCTGTGGTTCCCAATTTGTGTTTCATTTAAATCACCTCAACAATTTGTCGAGTAGCGGTGATGCACCAGTTCTTCGCCTTTCTTAAGCGAGTTGTCCAATGTACAAAGAATTATACAGAAGCGGGTGAAGTACGAGCTTTTAGGAGAGTTTCTCGCTCGAATTTCAAAGCGAATCCGATTGTCGAGTTCACGGAATTCGTGGTGCGGTGTGGTCCACGCGCCACTGAGAGACTGCGGAGGAACTGAGAACCATAGAAGCAGTGGCGACGGTGAGACTCGGGCGACAAGCCGACGGTACCTCGCAGACACGCGGAACAATAAGACAATGGGGAACAAGTGTACAATGGACGAGAGCGAGGGGAACGGCCAACGTGGGACGTTGTTCTCGGACCCTCCCCCCTCAAACCGCGTAGCCGCTCGAGAGCCGAATGTATTAAACGAGCGAACCCGACTCTCCATCCAGTCTGACTATGCCGCATGTACACTACCCTACACCTGCAATGTGTATCAGTGCAGTTCCCGTTGCAGTCAGACTCGGAGTAAGTTACCACCTCCCCAGGGCGAAGATGGATTTCTCAATGCTGAATCGTCGGGTTTCAGTTTTGCATCGAGAATGCACTGAGAAACTTTGGCAATCACGGTTGTGATAAGGTTGACGATCATTTGATTTTTCAAATTACGTCATTCACATTGAAGTACCCTGAAGTATTTCGAGAAGACTGTTGTAAACAAAGGATTAGACTTTAATGCCCATTCAGAAAATTCCTATTAACGTAAATGAGAAATATCTTAAGTTAAGCAAGTATCTCGAAAAAGTATTTACAGAATTATATCAAGATTGAAAGATATTTACAGAATTCTATTTTTCTGAATCTAGAAAAAAACAATCTTGTTATGAATGAAAGTTTTTCTTTCAACGTCAGAAACGTTGTATATTGGTACACAGTCGTTTCAGTGAGAAAATAAAACGGAGATTCAAAAGAAATTTTTAACGCGGTGGTTTACTCGGAAGGACTGCAAGAATTCAGGGGAAAAAAGGTCGTGTACGGTATATTTAAGTACGGTATACTGTAATACCGTGTTACAATTTGCCGCTTTGAAACCGTGGTCGTACCTGGAAGCGCGGCGGCAGGCATGGTGGAAAGTGCTTTGGAGAGTCAAAACGAATGCAGCAGCGAGAAGGAGAGTAGGAAGGAGGGAAAGGGAGGAAATAAGGGTAGGGGTGGAATGTGGGCTAGTGCGGGAGGTGGAAGAGAGCATGGAAAAGAAAGGTGAAAAATTAGCGAACGACCAGCAGTACAGCAGCAGCGGCAGCGGCTAGGCAGCTTTTGATCCTGACGTACAGTGCTCTCTCCCTTTCTCCCTCGTACTCTCGCACTCCCGTTGAGGGAATGAGCGGGGGCACAGGTTTGCTCGGTTCTAGCATAGTCAGTGCAGAGGCCGGGAGAGACTCGCGCGCGCCGCGGCAATAACTCAACCCCTTACTCGCCGTCGAGCGCACGACATAATTCATCCCCATTTATAATGCAGAGCCCTCCGGCTCTTCATTCACTTCGTTCCAGCGGGGCAGGCATTAGAAAAAGGTATTCTCGGGCTATGCGACGAAACGAGACGAGAGATTGTAGAGAAACGAGGTCTGCAGAGCACGCGCGTACGCCAAAAGCATGACGCGTTATGCGACTCGTACGAATAAAATTAACACCCCTGAAAACCAGAATATCACTGCCATTCGCCGCAGCTTTTTTCGTCTATATATATGTATGTATATGTATAGATACATGTTTTTTCTTTTGTTCGACGAAAATATGGCATTTTATTCCCTAGACCGTCAGTCCAGATGCGATGAATAAGATATAATAATCGTGGGACCCAAGAACTCCCGTTTCCACTTATGTCTTTTTCTTGGAAACGTGAGAAGAACCAACGGGTAGATGGAGAAAAATCCAAGAGCTTTACCTCGTTGAATTCAATTTCGGACGCCTGCACTAGCGCGAACCCCCGAGAAACTCTACAGTTGCGGTCCTTTCCCTTTCATTTCTTACGCGCAGCTTCTCTCGGCTTGTACCCTCGAGCGAGCGAGCGCGTGTTCGTCGTACGGTGCCGGGGTTGAATTTTCAATTCCGACCGCAGCCGCACGCGGCTGTGTGTGACTACTTCTCTTTCTCTCTGTCTCTCACCGACTCTCGCTCCCTCTTTTCTATATGCCGCGGAAAATAATATCAGCTGCCTGCCACCACCCTCGTTGCGCGGTATAGAGAAATTGAAAGAACCAGCGATTGCGAGGGGGAGATGAACAGTGCGGAATTTTAGATGGCATGCGGAAAAATAAAGGGCCAACGATCAAGCAATAATCCACACTAACTACCCTCATTCGAAATTCTATTTTATTATTATCTCATCGATTACCTGCCCATTATTCAAAACTACTACTTTTTATTTTATAATGACTGATCAATCGTCTGTTACCAAAACTCTTTGTTACACCTGATCATAACGATGAGGAATACTTGAAATATTTGATTTAAAAAAAAACACAAGAGTTCTCATCGGTGACTCGCTTAATGATAAACGCTCAAGAATTTCATTTCACGTTATTATTCCGGCAGATCATTATTTCAAAAAATAATTAAACACAGCGCAGTTTGGAAGTACTGGTCCATTACAACTGTGCGTATAATATATAATATTATTGAATGACATGCTATAAAATAATTTTCCGTGTCCAATTGAACGTCGGGGCATTTTCAGCGACTAGCGGAATATCAGCATAATATTCCGAAATAAATGCTTCGAAAAGAGGTGAACCAAAATCACGGCCCCGTTTAACGGACGAGCGATTAAATTTGGTCGATAATATAGAATCTATTGCGCGTGGCCCGAGGGTTTAAATGAAAAGCGTATTCATATGACGGTATAGAATTCAACAAGCAAGCGAGCCACGTCGGTATAGTGGTCGAGATCTCGGGTTACACACTTTTCCCAAAATTTCGCATCACGACGACCGAGTTTTTCCGCCGTCGGGCATCAACGCGTGTTTTTATTTCCCGAGAGCGTTGCATCAACGCTGTTATATACCAGGAGAAGAGACCGTACCAAAAAGCACGAATAACCGTAGCACATACAGCCTTTTACCTCCAGGGCTTTTGCACGCGCCCTGTAGTTAGCACGGTCTCACCGCACCCCCTCTAAAACCCCTGCCAGTAGTAGCGCCAGCTGAACCCCGTTGTTTCGCGTCACTCTTTAAACGGAGGCCCGCAGACTCGAGTTAACCAATTAGAGAGGGCACGGGTTTCCGTGGCAAGCGGCAATGACGAAACGAGGAAAGAGAAGTAGGCGAATGAGAACGAAGGGAGGATCAGACTCTGTTGAAGTCGCGAGGTACGTGTATTTCTGAACAGGGGAAGTACATGAAGAACCACGTGACGTCATTACCACACACCCTTTTCCGCATGCGGGAAAGCAGCGTAGTTGAGTGCTGCTGAGAAACACGCTACATCGATTCAACACACCAGCGCATTCCTTCGTTAAGTACGTTCAAAGTTAATTAACAAAAAGAATCAACGCGTTTGCGCTAACTGGTGTAGGTTGGTCCTAGTGGCACGTGTCCGTTCGGGATGCCTTTGTGCCCAAAGAGAACATGTTCATTGCCAGTTTCTCCACTCCCTTATGCTCCTTTCCGCTTTCTCCTTCTGCCGTTGGTCCTTTTCCGTCTGTTCACTCCACTTGCTTCGATATTTCCTGGCAGCGAAATGGAGAACTCCCTTTTCTTCAACCCCAGGTTGATCCTCCCTTCGAGGGTAACCGAGGGTGAGATTAGCCCGAGGCGAATATGCGAAAAGCGCAACAGGAAAAATCTCTTGCTTCGATTAAATGAAAGAGGAGAGCGAAGAGGTGAGTGGGAGATGAGAGGTGAGGAGATAAGCTGAGCCGGTGGCTGTCACGATTGGAGGAGGCATAAAGAGGGAAAAAAATTGACAAGATGGTGGATTCGAGGAGGGGAGAGGAAAAGGGTTTGATACTCGATGGTTGGCGCATATTCTTGGGAAACAATTTCGTGGATGGAAAATCTGCACGAGCGGCAACGTCTCGAGACGTTCGACGATACCCGCACCACTATCGAGCTACCGAACTCGTTATTCGTTCAAGGGTGAGTGTCTTCAGCAGTCTCGTTGAGGCTCCCGCGCAGGGAACTTGGGGTTGCCCACCCTTTTACTAGGGACACTGTCAAGGTATCGAACGGATCATCGATACCTTGAATATCGGGCAATATCTTGGGCGGCTCACCAGGGAATATGGACGCGATGTTTGCCGAACGCGTTTCGATGTCTTGGCATACAGACTTTTGCAATTATCGGTTACGCGCTCGACAATATAACCATTTAAATAAAATCTTAACCAGAATGAATGTCCATAGCGAGGCTTTGTTCGTGTGCTTTCAAAATCAATATAACGTGGAAAATGGACCAATATTCATATCCCAATCACAGGTTTTGGGCGAAAAATATTTGTTCAACAGAACCCGACTTTCGGGGTAAAACGGATGCTATGTTTAAAGGTTTGCATTCTACGGGAAAAAAACATGTTTACTTCTGTTGAAAATGAAAATTTATCCATTTATTTAATTCGCAACGACCCGAGCGCAATCGGTGTTCGCTCTCGTGGATTATTCTATACTTTTCCACTACTTTCAGGTTTTTTATTCACTCGTAAACTGCGACATATTCCGGAGTACCGTGAATTATTTTCCAATATTCATCTCCGTCTCTACTGTCACGAAACTCTGCCATTTTTTCTCAATCCGCGTAGTTGGTGAAAAGTATACTTGGAGATATAACTCGGCTATAAATACAAATGGAAAGGAAATGAGAGCCGCGAAGTGTCGCAGCCCTTTTTCCCGTTATATCTTTTTTTTCCATTCCTTCTCTATTTTTATTCTTTCTCTCCTGGTGTTCACTCGCTTCGCCGCGTCGACGACGACCGAGCGTCGTTTCCACCCTCGTCCCCCGTGCGATATATCTTGTTTAAAGTTATCGGCTAGCTAGTTATCCTGAATGATTGCTTCTCGGCTTGCGCACGTTCGCGCTAACTCACGGCCACTCTCGCATCCACGACTACACTCGACTCTGCTGTGTATCCGCAACGCCCTCTCACCCACTTTTCCGCCACCTCTTGGATCACCCGAGATTCCACCCTCCTTTTTCTCGGTCACGTGGGAACGGCTCTTGCGACCGAGGAATGGAACGAGCGATAAGCGACCTTCCCTCCCTGCATATAGGGAGAAGAATGGAGTGAGCCCTCCCTGTCAGTTCAGAAAATTCAGAAACATTGAGGCGGTAAAAGCGGAAACCACGAAATAGTATCGCAGTTGGAATCGTTGAATTTTTTCCTGGTAGATCTTTATTTGTTGCGAAAGTCAGAAGTACTCGACAGTACGGATTCCTTTACATTCTAAGTCACCGATTATTCCCCATTAGGAGGTAAAAAGTCGCTGCGACAAGGAAGAGGTGTGTTATCTATTATCGAGACCAATGCCTCCCTCCTTTAGCTTCCCCTTATTTTTCCTGTCATGCTTAGTGCTTTCTGAAGAGATGTCATCACGATGAACTACTTTTTTGTGTTGACCACAACTTGCGTATGGCCCAGTCGTGTAGAGAAGGTTTTTGCGAGTGAAGGGTGGGTCTGAGGATAGGTCGCCTTCCCTCCCTGTTGATGGGGAGAGGGGTGGAGTGAATCCTCTTCACTTCCGTGTCTGTCCAGATAATTCTGAAATATTGAGCTGGTGAAAGGAGAAACCACGAACTGGTATCGCAGTTGGAATCGTTGAATTTTTCTCTGGTAGATCTTTATTCGTTGTGAAAGTCAAAAGTACCTGACACTATTATCGAGACCAATGCCTCGCTCCTTTGGCTCCTTCTCCTTTTCCGGTCGTGCTCAGAGTGCGCACAGTCCGCTGAGGACATTGCGTCAACATGAGCTACTTTCTGGTGTTCACCACAACTTTCATGTGGCCTAGAAAGGAAAGGCGTGATTTTTGTGCGTGTCCTGTGCCTTCAGGACATTTAGAAGGTAGCTCGTCAAGTCGCTACATTTTTCCCCGGTGTTTCTTGATGCTTCCAAACTTAGAAGAACTCGGCAGTACAGGCTATGTAACACGGTTCCATATTCTGAATCTTCTTCTATTCCCTGTTTGGATGAGGCAAAAAGCCTCTGTGTGAAGTAGGGAGAAAGCTATCTATTATCAGGACCAATGCCTCCTTTCTTTGCTTTCCCCTCACCTTTCCGGCCGAGTGAAAGCTCACAGCGAGCAGTGAGAAAGTGGCGCAAGGATGAGTTACTTTTTCGTGTTGACCGCAACTCGAGTGTGGCTGGTCAGTCGATATACCTCTAGAGGTACGTACACAACCAGTAGCGGACTCTGAACTTGACTGTTCTCTTCACTCGCTCACCATGTGTGTTGGCCACTGGCTCGACTGGTCTGACTGCTTGCCTGGTTATTTATCGTGAGTTATGTTCTGGTGGGTTTTGCCAGTCGAGTCCGACCTTTGCCCACACGTTCACGGGGCAGATTTCGTCCCTTTCTACCCCTGAGGCTACAGCCATGCCCTCCCTATTCTCTCGACTCTCACCTTTTTATTTATCTGTCCTATATCGTGTCTGGTAGGAGCACCAGCTACGCGTGTTATATCAGGTCCTGCTAAGTACCTGTCCAACACGTCAGCTTGAAGCTTCCCTTCACCTACTAAAGAGAACAAGTTTCTTCTTCCTTTATATATTTTTTTCCTCTTCCGCTTTTTCTTCTCCCCTTTTGACGACTAGACGCGGGTCGTCGATCGCGCCTTTTCGCTTCGGAGACTGTGTGAAGGAGACGAGAGCGAGACAGTATCGCTTTGTCTCACCACTAGAACAGTAACACCTTTTCTTTCTTTTCTTTTTTTTTTTTATCGTCCTTCCCGCTTTTCTCCCGCTCGTTCTCACTCACTTCAGTCCCGCGGCTACAGTCATTTGTCCTGAGTGATTGCCTCTCGACCCGGGCAACGCTCTCACACTATTTTTCTCCCACTGCCACTAGCGGACGGTTGGTAAGGAAAGGCACACAGAGTGAACGTTGTTCGAACAAGGGTACAATAGAAAAGGGATGAGGGTTGCAGTACTGTGCTCGGGAATAAGTACCTGTCCACCTCGTGTACGTCTCGCTGCGGTGCGCAGCGCGGTGACGCGACCGCAACGAGAAAATTTTCTCGGCACGATGGATCGACTACGGAAGAACGAGTCAAGGAAAATACAGTGTGCTGTGGGAAAGCAGCTGCAACGAGACCCTTATTTTTCTACATCTTCGACTTTTGCTTTTCCTTCGCCGCTTTCCACAGACTCCTCGCGTTTTTTTTCTACCTTTTGTGGCGTCGTTTCTTCGAAATAAGTATTTGGTTGGTTGTATGTTAGGCACGTTCATACAGCATCAAAGTGACTGCTCTTGGGAAAATTGTGGTGAGTCTCCCATTTAGTTAGTTACAACTCTAGTAATCATGAAATCGATGTAACTATTTTTTATTTGCAATACGTTTCTTTTAAATTATTTTCAGGTGCGAATATAAAAGATGAAGAAAATTGCGATGCATTAGCAGCAAGCCTTCGAATCACCGTAAGGTAATCGTTATGTTTCCGCACTTGCGAATAATTTTCTATGAATATTCGTATCATTAATGAATCGGGGAAGAGCGATAAGTGTTTGGATCATAATTGTGCCAGATGACCCCGCGCTCCTTAGCTCCTTACATCCGGTACTCCCAAAGCTGGGGGAGAATTAAAAAGCTTTTCAAGCCCGGAAGCAACGAATTCGCCTGCTTCCTCCGCTTTCTCCCTCGTTTTCTCCCTTCTATTTTTTATTCCACTCTTTTGCTCAACTACCTCGAAACTTTCGCGAAACTCTTCGGCACTCCTGGCCGTATAATTTGACCAGAGCGCGCGATGGCTGAAAAGAGCTTTGCGAGAAAAGTATATACATATATATATAACAAGTATATATATATAAAAAGTGAGGGGAATAGTGTATAGAGTACAAGAGCGTAGAGAGGTACAGTCAATCGAGAGTCTCATTCTCGAAAGGGTCGAGAGAAAGTGCTGCGTAGCACCGGATCGAAATTAAATTTCCTCCCGCACCTCGTCGCAGCCCGCCACCCACTTTCACCACCCTCTGGTACACCGTGCACCATTCCTATTTCTATTTATGAGCCTCACGAAACAACCTCCGGCACTACCACTCTCATTTATCGAGGAAATTTTTACGACTCTCACCCTACTCGAGAGAACTCGCGAGCTCCACCTACATTAGTTTCTTTTGCCTTTTATTTTCTTTCTCTCGGCTCTCTGCCCACTAATTTTCTCTTTCGTTACGTCGGTTTATATGAGCCTCGAGCACCGGATGTACAGGTCATTTCATGCAGCCTCTACAGGACACAATCTCCACTGAAAGCTCTGAAGCATGTGTGGATTTAATGCGCCAAAGTGTTTCAGAACGTTGTAATATTTGACGAGCATAGTGTCATATAATATCCTCAAGCAACGTCAATGAGCTTCTGCCATATGTTGAATTTAAAAAAAAAAAGGTACCGCTACGTCTAGGATAAACGTTGCATTTATATTTATTTATGAATATGGGGTCACGTCGTTCGATTAATAATGAAAATTAATATTCCAGCATTTTATGATTATAGATTGATTTATTAATCAAATAACCCAAAAATACCGGATGGAACGAATATACACAGATGATTAATTATTGGATGAATACAATGATAATAATTTTTTAATTGAGATATCTTAATTGGTCCTAAGTTTTAACACTACAGTGTAACTTCGTAATTAATAGGTACCAAACTGGATCGAGATGTGAAGAAAACAAACTTAGTGGAAATAGATAAGGTGAGGGAGAAAGCATGATTTGATCAGGCGAATATGCGTTGACGAAACGCACAATTTTAGGAGGTAAGTGTTTGGAATGTTTCTTACGTCATTACCTTGTAAATATTAGGGAAATTTGAAGGAGTTATTAAAAAATGATAACAGAATAGTTCGTAAAATAAAAGCAATATAGTTTAAAAGGAAAAAATTGCAAACACGTCACATTAAGGGTATGGATATTGCCTAAAATTTCCTGCACATCGTTGTTTTAAAATATGACAACAATATAAGAATAGTATTAAAATGAAAAGTATGAGGAGTACGTCTTATTGGACGAATTCTCACTTTAATTATACCCATATTTGAGTATTAAGTATAAAATGGATATACGATCAAATATTCGAGTACGTATTAATTAAACTTTAGGAGAATCCCCGAATTGTATGCAAAATTTGTCTAGTATACAATGAACCGAAAACGTGGGCGATAATCGCGCGATGGTCCTATCGACACCTGTCAGTTATGTAGAATGAAGTTAAAGGCTGATTTGGTCACGCGTCACTGCTGGTTCAGTGAAATTCAAGTTGACATTGAATGCTGTCTCTATTTCTACGAGAACACCGCAATCGTATTGATAGAATGTTGAAATAGATACATATATATATATATGGATATATAAACTAGGATATATTGTCCATTAAGGAACTTGGAATAATCAGGGCGACAGGGGTCAGTTTCACTGTACGGTTTCGTGAAGCTGACATCCCTGGCCCGAACTATATATTATAGTACTTATTTTCACAATCAATTCTATAAAATATTGTGTTCTATCTTTTCGTGAAATACCAAAAATATGTTGATGAATAATTCATCAAATTTGTTCCATGTGTTGTAAAATTCAACGGCCGTTGATACAAGTGATATTAAAAAAAATTCTTTCGTACACACTTTAACAAAATTTCCAGAGAAATTTTGACGGATAAAAAAAACTCTAAATTCTCCATTTTACATGGACTTTCTTAGACAACATAGTTATTAATATTCTCTTACATGCGTGACATAGCATTCGACATAATCGGCTTTTGAGATTGTTTATTTTTCGAATGAACCGGTTATCTAATATTCTTGCTGAATTTTTAAAATTAATTGCAGATAATTTCGAGGGTAAAAATACCAGGAAATAAAACGGCCAACAGTCGAGTTGATAAAAAATTAGGCTATTGCAGAATCTGAGTAGTTTTGACCATTATAACTCTTTTTCTTTGTCAATATTATTTTACACCCATCCTTACAGCTGATATATAATAATGTATAGCGCGTAACGGTGGAATGAGGCAGAGTAATTGGGAAGTCACGAGTGCGTGTATGTGAGAGCTGTCGCGCTCGTTATATCGCATTGGTGCGGCGGTGCGAGAAGCGTGGAGTGAGCGTAAACCACCCCTATCGTTAGGAGGGTCCTCGATGTCACTCGATTGTAAGTCCTGATAGAAACCTCGCGAGAATAAATGGTCCATTGGGCACGAAATGGTTATGGGCAAGCGAAGGGTCGGAAGAGGAAAAACTGCAGGAATACGCTACGAAAACTCCTCTCCATTTTTCTGCTTCAGACTAATGCTTTTAATATCATGAAAAATATGACTAACACTGGCGCGGACAAGTATATTAAAAAAGTAACTTGCGATACGTTGAGAAAACAAAAACCGTGGGATGCACAAAATCATTTATTTGAATCGTACATGATTGACTCGAATAGCTTGATATTTGAAAAAACTATACGTTTGGTATAAACAACGATGTACTTTGTTTAGTCAATTGTTTAAAAGCAGTCGATTTTATTTAGTTGAAAGAATCAGTACAATTGAAGCAATTATATATTTCGTTGAGTCAATTAAGTCACTGATTGTATGTATTGAATATATATATTTTTGAATCAATAGAATTATTCAATTGAACCTATATACATGCAGAACAGTTTTAATAGATACAATTGAATTTATTCAAATTATGCCTTATTTGAGTGTATCAAAGGTTTAGTAGCTACGGGAATGTATTTCCTTAAGTGCATTAAATAAAATAATTGAAAACAACGACTAAAGATCCAATGTATTTAAATTGTTATCTTCAGTAAGTAAAAAAATTTATTCACTTAGTCGCACAAAAAAAGATCGGGTATATTTTAAAAAATTTGAAAATCCATTTAACTAAAGCAATGAAATATTAACTGGGTTCAAATAAATATTGTCCACATTGAAACAAATATTGTTGCGGTCTAATTTCAAATTCAGTTAGTAGGATTGACGATATGATATAAATAAGTATTTTGTATCATGTTTTTCATAGAACAGTTTAATTGAATCAACACAATATTTGGTCAAAAAGATCAAATATTGTGTTGAGTAAATTAAATTTTGGTTCTATCGAACGAAATAATTAAAGGAATAAATGAATATAAATATAAATAATTGCTTTTACACATTTCAACAATTCTTTACTCTTTCAAAAGGATCACAAAACGCCACTAGCCAAATGACCAAATAAGGTCGCAAAGTCAACACTTTTCATTATCTAATTTTTTCAAAAACATTGATTTTGAAATTTTTTGACATTGATAATAAATTGCTGCATATTTTCAACAAACCTACAAGAACGCTGCTTATTCACGTGCTTTACAAATTTAACTCTGCAAAAAAGCGAGAGGTAGATTTGTAAAAAAAAAAAAAATGCTAATTACCTCACGTTATCTGCAAATTTTCGACACTCAGTTTGGTTACAATTTCCACCGCTGCCATATTAAGCCACGCTTCGTGGATAAACTCGTACAAAGCGCATTTTCTCGTTGAGATACGTACAGCACGTTAAATTTCCAAAAAGTCTAAGTACCCGAAGCTCTCATGCAAAATTTTATTTCCACGGCCCAATTTCCCTCCTGACGAAAAAATGACCGCGTGCTTTCTATTACAGAATCACGAAGCCCGGTCAATAAGCCCCTGAAAAAAACAATCTTGACTTTTCAAGCCCCGACACATAAAATGCACTTTTTACGATGAGAATAAAGAAAATGCCTTTTCCTCTCTGACTGTCGGTATAGCTATTGCATTACCTTTCGCAGCTTGTGCAAAAGCGACAGGATAATTTTAGATTCTCTTGTTTTCTCCCGTGGGCGTGTGGTGGCTCCGTGACCGTGCTATGCAGCCACGGAAAGCAGGTAGAAAAGGCCAAAGAGGTGAAAGAATGGACATACATACACATACGCACATGCATAGATACCTACAAAGCCCAGCGTTGATTCCGAGGAGAAAAGCCCTGCACTAACGCAACCCTTCTGTGCATCCTGTGCCCGTTTCATTAGATATCATTATAATCGCGTGAAAGAGTAATTATTGTTGTCCGAGAGCGGCGACGGTTATGATTTTCTCTACGTGAAAAGTGTGTACACGAGAACCTGGACCGAATGAAAATGGTCGTAATAAAAATGAATGTTCCGTAAAGCAGGAAGTGCTGGCCGGTGAAATGGGATGGAGCCGAAAGGGATTGTAGAGTACTGAGAAGCTCCTCGCTGCCATTTTTGTTGCTCTCTACATACTCGATCTGCTAACCCTGATTACGCAGACATAAAACCACAGAGAAGGAGGGAGGGCAAAGAGTGTCGGGGGAGAGAGGCGTTACGTAACGAAAATATACATGTAGTGTATACGTAAAAATGTTCACGTAGCACTGCTCCAAACTCGACATCGTGAGCTCGTTCCGCGTCGTTAAAATGAGAAAAGAGCGTGCGAAGTTGCGAATGGGGCTTTCTGCTCTACGGATAACGAAGGAAAAAGCATCGTAGTGAGGTAGGAGTACGTGCACGACTGTCTCTTTGCTGTGAGGTATTTTTTTCTTATCTCTCCCTATGGGACCTCTCGGTAACCCACGAGGGTTATCCCTCTGCTCACTCTACACTATCGCGCTTCCAACATTATTCCAAATAATTCATGCTTGCCGAGCTACCAAATTTCCGAACGCTTCACGAGCTTCTTATAATTTTATATTATACGGGGCGAGGGTGAGTAATTTTATCAAAATGCTATATACGCCATAGTGAAATTCTGAATTATCTCCTTTGATCCCGGTTCCATGAATATATTTTTTTCCTACGACATTGAAAATATGTATATATATATATGTGAACCAAAATGTAAGTGGAAATGATGCTTGAGATCCTGAAGAGCCGTCTACAGAGAAACTCTAACTTGTGATATATGTCTCGGTGCTATTTGCACTGAAATTGAAGTTTGCTGAACTTGCAATCTGTGTAAACGTCATAAAATTTTATATATTATTTGCGAATATACGCTGAGAGAACATTATGGTATTAGCAATTAGAGTGACGATCTTTTTTTTTTCATGATGTAATAAATTTCACAAAAAATAAATACAGGGAGTAGCTAAAGAAATCAGTTCGTTTGAACTCTGGTGTCATCCTCACGTCTCTTTAATTTAACGAATAAAATATATCTTACGTCAGAAGAGAAAATCTACAGAGTTGAGAAAAATAAGATTTACATATTTTTTATTTATTATGTGCTGAAGACACTCCACATCTGAGACGAATTTGAGACACAAAGTACTCAGATACACTAACGTCTTTTTCGAAAGTGAAGGAAAAAGTATAAGTAGACCTACATCGAGATGCCTGTGCGCTCTTTATGTCCCTGCTTGAAGGCCTGAATGACAAACGACAACCGTGTATTTCTCCTATAAGGTTTCCTCGAGCTGTCGCGCATTTTCCCGGTGAAGATGATGAAGAAAAAGATGAGGAGGGAGACAGATAGGCGGAGAACAGAGACAAGGAAAGAGAAAGTGGAAGGAAGAAGCGAATGCCATCGATCAAAATCATCCTCTCAAGTAGGGCAGCTTTCAGATCGCGGATGCAGACATACACAGACACACGAAGGACATCCATGGAGACCCATGAGGCTGAGGACGGACGAGTGAGGGCGCAAGGAGACAGCAAGGGTGAGTCGCGCCATCGAACTAATGATAACTTATTTTAGAAAGCGCTTTTCTCACGCCGTTGGACAGAGTAAAAGATAGCGAATGAGAAAGTGAAGTATCTTTAAGGGAACAGAGTCAGCAAAAAAAATGATGTGCGGCGAATTGTATTTTTTTTCCCCGTATGGATAGATAAATGTCATTTTAATCTAGTCTCTGACAGATTAACGTAAGGTTCACCTGGCTGGTTAAGAGATAGGAGGAGGGGGGATGGGGGGCGGGGGGTAAGTTTAATTCGGTAAAAAAAACATGTTCTTAAGGAATTTTTTTTGGGGATACAGATAGTGTTAGTTCATTCAGTCCTATTATTGCAAAATATTGAAAATTGAGCGAGTGACAGTGAATCTCTGGAGGCGGCTAAAAGAAAAGTTGTTTTTCGGTGTACATCATAACTCGCAACAGAATCATCAAGAACAAAAAAAAACTAAGTGCATTTGTTGAAGGAAATGTCTCTCGAGGTAATCCTGAAATTTTTTTAAATTTGATTATTCGATTTTTCGTAACACTTGGAAGCCAAAAGTGCGATTTTCGTTTGGAAAATCGTTTAATCCAAAAATCGAGTAATAAATTTAGGGATTGATAATTGATACACTACGCCGTGAGCTAAGCGCGTCGCACAGCTGTCGAGCAGGCATAGAAATCTGTCGTGGGCGCTGAAATACTCATAGCTTCGTCAATTTTGCTCAGATCGACTTGAAAATCGGACACAATATTCTCGAGATATTATGCATTCATAAAAAAAATTATTTTGAACGCAAAGAAATATAGTTTACATGCTTTACCGCACCCTTAATACATTCCCAAAACATTGTTATTTATTAGTCAACAGAAATGAAAATACACACGACTGCATATCTTTTATATTTTTTTTGTTGCTGACTCAATCTCCTTAATGAAGTATCCATGGGATAGCTTCGAGCACAGCAGCTGCAGTGAACCCAAGCACTTTCCGCGAATTTGTCGTAACCGTGCCCGAGGCCCTTGCACTGTGGGAAGCTGGGTGAAAGTGGATATGCGGTAAGGAGCCAGGGTAGAAAGGTTATGTAAGGGATAGAAATACAAGAAGCGTCACAGTGGGTTGAACCTCCAACGGTAACAGCAGCAGCAGCAGGAGCAGCAACAGCAACGGGGCTAATAAAATAACACAATTAATTAAAGGTTGGCGTATAAGTATGTACGCCGAGTTGGCTATCGTTGGGAAATTCAACGCTCTCAAATTTCGTGAGAATGGGCTTGACGGTAAAGTGTGAGAGAGAGAGAGAGAGAGCTCTAGTGAAAATGGGTATGTTTCTCGTCCTCTAAGTAGTGAGAATGGTAAGGAGGAGGCATGAGAAGAGATGGGATGGAATGGGAAGAAAAGGAAGACTTGTTCCGTTTGCGGTGAGCCTTATTCTCTATGCAAGTTGGGAACGTGTGCACGGGTAGAACGAGATGAGGACGACAACGATGCACCAACACCATAACCGAGCTTTGGATTGTCGTGGAAGTTATGCCCGCTTTCTAGACTCCAGACGCTGAGAATAATGTAAGCACTCGACTCGATCCCTTCTTTCCCTTAACCGACTTCCTTTTCCACTCGCTCATAATAAGATATCTGTCTATATACATGCAGCGAAGTGCGTCATTCTGACACAAATTTATTTGAATTCGACCATGAAATTCAGGCTAAAAACGTCCGTCTCGACATGATATGACAGATGGCCATGGGATTAAACTCAGGGACACCAGGTGGCATAGAATTTCGGTTCGGAAAATTCAAACCATTTTGTAAATGAATAATGGATTAAGCAGCCCGCAGAAATTTGATATTGAGAAGACCGATCCTTCAGTTATTCGCTGCTGTAAGTTCGCAAATACTTATTGTAGCTCTTATGAATGAAGAATATATTTATTCACGTCAAGCTTCATGATACAAACATGTGAGAATGGTTTAAAAAAAACAAAGTGAAGAGTGAATCATAAACAAAGATAGGAAAAGTGGTTACTAGGCAATCCAACTTGGTGATCATCTATAACTCCTGTTGTCAATGTATATTTCATTAATATGAACAACACTTATTTATTGGATTTACATGGGAAAGGGATTTTTCATTATCCCCTGCAAAATCTTTTGGCTCACAATTTTTACACGTTACACTCACGCAATTCTGTCTTTATCCCTTTTTCTCATTCATCTCCTCACTTGTTTTACCGCATACTCTTAGCCAAGTGGGGAAGAATGTGTAGTGGAGCTTTTCGTTGTCCTCCTTCTCGTTTTCTTCGGTGTTTCTCTTCATCTTCCGGCAATCTTCATTGTCTTGTACGTCTTCATGTCAGTGTTTGAGAAGAGTACGGCACAGAACGCTTTAGAACTCGGCGTCTACTCCCATATTATTCCCATATCCCGTGTCTTCCTACCCTTATTCGAAGGCGAATGCTGAAGGACGATAAAACCGCACGAGATTCGCGCGTTTCGTGTCCTTGACGTTTCTGCTGGTGCTTCTGGTGCAGCTTGTCACGTGAGGAACGTAGATGTGCCAAAGAGGGTATACCTATCCTCCCAAAATTCCCTTATCTTGTTGGGAGATTTCTCTCTCCCTCTCTCTTACTCGATCTTGTGTGTATAAACATGTCGCTACTGACTTTGCGAGCGTTTCTACGGAAGAACTGCATCACGTAGCGTACGCCACGTATTCCGAAGCTACGAAAACGCAATGAGAACTCGGGTTCGACGCACTGCCAGTTCCCTACCTGGTTTCCAACACGATTTTACCACCACCTCAACCACTAGCATCACCCATTTCCCAGAGGCGTAATATAAGACGTCTTTTCTCATCCCCTATTTCCATATCGCACTCCCTATTTACCGCTCTCAATATATCTATAGTTTGGCAGGCTTTCGTAGACTTGTTCCCAGTACTCTCATACTTTGTCCCATGATCCAACAAGTTACGAGTTACCTCATAATTTTGTGAAGAGTTCACAGTGGAGAAAGCTTCTTAGGCTTGGACTTAAGGCAAAGCTGATATTGAGATGGAAACTTTTAACTTGGTTCTTATTATAAAGCTGACTACACAGGCTATCTTAGTATCATTATTATCATCAACCAACATAGAACGGTTAAAACACATGTTACCAAAGTGTTCTTATATTTATTCATTTATTTATGTAGAATAAATGGGACAAGCCCTTGAAACCTGTAAATATTGGTAGCGGAATAAAATAGAAAAACAATAAATGTATGCATTCTAAATACTAATAAATAATGAAAAATGAGAATATATATATTTATTTCTTACTAATATGAATATTAATTAATAACGACATGGCATGCTAAACGGGCTCACTTAATAAGATGAAATTATGCACGAAGGTCTTGTAAAGCGAGAACGGACGACAGAAAAAATCAACGAAGGTTGATGCTGCATTGTCATTACAGTATATCCTGTAGAGAGGTTCATTAATATCGTAATTTGTACGGTGACCTGTACAAAAAAAGTCGGAATGATTACGGACATTCCGGGTTAAAGCAGAAATGGTCACCGACGACAAAAGTTCTCGACAGTCGACCAATCCATGGATAATTTTATGACAGAATGAGTTCAGCCTGATTATGAGCTGCATTGATACACGTAGTTCACGGCATCATTCGTATTTCTTTTAAAGTCAACCTGTCCTCGATAATATCTGCAATCAATTATACTCCACATATAAATGCCAATTCTTAAAGGGAATACGAGCCACAACTCATTGTTCTATTTAATTTTATAGTATACGTTTATATCCCTTATAACCTACAAGGCGCCATGTTCACGTTTCTCCTTTTACTTCCGAGTGCCTGCGCACGTATTGAAATCACGAACAGACTTCGGAGACGTATTTCGATCCGCGGAATATAGATTTGCTATTAGTTTTTTTCGAAAACATTTTTTTTTTCATAAAAAGCCTCAAAATGTTTCTGCATTAAAAAATAGGGTAGAGCCACCAGTAAATGACCGGTTAAGCAGAATGATTTGTTTTTATGGGTTTCTATAGAATGTTGGGGTTTCAGATTGACGTTAAAAATTTTAAAAGCCAGCCGGAATGTCAAATTATTCCATGCAAATAAAAAAATATCGTGTTATTTAAAATACTACATACCAGAAATAAAAATAAAAAAACCAGCAAATGACCAGGCCGATATAACCTACACGAAATTAGACTTCTGCGACAAAATATTCTCAATAGATAGCTGAAAAAGTAATCAAATTTAAAATCTAATGTTCAGTCTGGACATCAAAATTTCTTATGAATTGTCACAAAGCTGTTGGTCATTCACCGGTGCATTGACCCTACATCGATGAAAATTTGCAATTTTTAGGGATGAAAACTTATTCAAAGAGAAGGAATCTAAAACAAAGAACGATTGCGGTGAGCGATCATTCATATCTCTACGTCTATATTTGGCCGACTGGCCTTTAGGTGATTCTCTTCACCAGCTACGTTCTAAATTTAATTGTCCTCAGTTCTCTCCACTTAGTTCACAACCCAATTTACGGCGAAGCTATCCCAAAAAGATTATAGGACCGCTAAAAAAAACGCCAGTAAAAAAAAGCGGTCGGAAAGTAATGATATACCGAATCTCCGGGGAATAGTATCAGAGTATCGATCCCCGGGGCAACCACGAAGAAGTTGAGTGCTCGGGAAGCGTGAGCTTGAACCGAGAAAGATGTGTACCGGGCGAGACTGACGACAACGTTGACGACGTTCAGATGCCGTTATCGAGCCGTATTCTCGTCTTGACGTCTTCGAAAGTCGCTGGAAATAGTGCCTGATCGACGTATTCAGACATTTACGAGTGACTTTCTTACGAGAACGTCGCTGACTCGTATTATTTACCAGAGAACAGATAGTCACAAGACAGTTTTACGAATTATGCAAGAACATACAAGGTGCGGTGAAGACAAACAGAAGAAGAGTGGAAAGCAGCAAGTGGAGTTATCTCCGAGAGCGATATATCGATAGATGACACCGGAGAGCCGAGTAGTCGTCGATCGAATGAGCCAAGCAAGGTGGTTGGCAAGACAATCACAACGAAAGACGAAAAAGAAGGCAGAACAAAAAAAACAGTAAAAGCGACAATAGAACGACTGATCGACGTATTCAGTCGTATTCAGACATTTGCGAGTGTCTTTCTTACGAGAACGTCGCTGACTCCTATTATTTACCAGAGAACAGATAGTCACAAGACAGTTTTACGAATTATGCAAGAACATACAAGGTGCGGTGAAGACAAATAGAAGAAGAGTGGAAAGCAGCAAGTGGAGTTATCTCCGAGAGCGATATATCGATAGATGACACCGTAGAGTCGAGTAGTCGTCGATCGAATGAGCCAAGCAAGGTGGTTGGCAAGACAATCACAACGAAAGACGAAAAAGAAGGCAGAACAAAAAAAACAGTAAAAGCGACAATAGAACGACTGATCGACGTATTCAGACGTATTCAGACATTTGCGAGTGACTTTCTTACGAGAACGGCGCTGACTCGTATTATTTACCAGAGAACAGATAGTCACAAGACAGTTTTACGAATTATGCAAGAACATACAAGGTGCGGTGAAGACAAACAGAAGAAGAGTGGAAAGCAGCAAGTGGAGTTATCTCCGAGAGCGATATATCGATAGATGACACCGGAGAGCCGAGTAGTCGTCGATCGAATGAGCCAAGCAAGGTGGTTGGCAAGACAATCACAACGAAAGACGAAAAAGAAGGCAGAACAAAAAAAAACAGTAAAAGCGACAATAGAACGACTGATCGACGTATTCAGACGTATTCAGACATTTGCGAGTGACTTTCTTACGAGAACATCGCTGACTCCTATTATTTACCAGAGAACAGATAGTCACAAGACAGTTTTACGAATTATGCAAGAACATACAAGGTGCGGTGAAGACAAACAGAAGAAGAGTGGAAAGCAGCAAGTGGAGTTATCTCCGAGAGCGATATATCGATAGATGACACCGTAGAGTCGAGTAGTCGACGATCGAATGAGCCAAGCAAGGTGGTTGGCAAGACAATCACAACGAAAGACGAAAAAGAAGGCAGAACAAAAAAAAAACAGTAAAAGCGACACTAGAACGACTGATCGACGTATTCAGACGTATTCAGACATTTGCGAGTGTCTTTCTTACGAGAACGTCGCTGACTCCTATTATTTACCAGAGAACAGATAGTCACAAGACAGTTTACGAATTATGCAAGAACATACAAGGTGCGGTGAAGACAAACAGAAGAAGAGTGGAAAGCAGCAAGTGGAGTTATCTCCGAGAGCGATATATCGATAGATGACACCGTAGAGTCGAGTAGTCGTCGATCGAATGAGCCAAGCAAGGTGGTTGGCAAGACAATCACAACGAAAGACGAAAAAGAAGGCAGAACAAAAAAAAACAGTAAAAGCGACAATAGAACGGGAAGTAAGGAGAATTCGAAAGGTTGGATTGCCTGAACTGAGTGTCACAGCAGTGCAAGAGCAGAGCTTGGAGAAGGCAATGGCTTCGTCGCGTCTAGTTGAGGAGATAGCAGAGGAAGAACGACGCTCGCCTCGTCCTCGAGACGCAGGACGATTTCTTTCTCGCCCGATAGAAGGCGAACGAGTTAGCGGAGAGAGGAGGAGAAAGGCCATTACGGATTCTCAAGAGCTTCCCTCCGTGTGTTCTGGAATAGAAGCTACCATCAAGAGAAGTGGAGATGGCGAGTCCTTGCTTGGAATCTTCTCGATGCTGGTTATCTAACACTGGCTCACTGGCTGGCTGATCAGTTTCTTCGCCGGTCTCAGGTGTCACTTGTTTATATCTATACAAGCCGTTGCAGCCGGAAGACTATCGAGTAACCAGAGAATCGGAATTTCAGGCGCGCTAAGTACGCCACGAGATCGGGCGACTTTGGTTTCTGCATCGTGTAATCGACCGCCAACGTCAGTGGTATCTTTTCCTGATTTATAGATGGAAGTTTGACGGCCAATAAAGTAATCGACTCTGCTCAACCGATAGCAAGGCTCACCTGATCTTTCTCAGACTTTTGCAACTTGTTTCCATGCTGCCCACATATTTTTCAAGGCTGACCATGTGTTAACAGATAACACGGGATTTCGGACCTTTTCTGCTAGCGCCGGCGCCATCTCCGTCTCCCCTGCTGGTTAACACATCCTTGACACGGCCAACCATAGATCCATAGCTCCATTCCAGCTTCCCTGTCCTACATATCCTCCAGTAGCGCTTCGAGAGCCCATGCTATCAATTCTTTTCGACTCGAATGAACTAATGTGTCTCGTCAGCGAGAACGTGTATCACCATCAGCATCAGTAGAGGGTAAGGTTTCCCTCATATTCTCTATTGCTTTCGCAGCGATGGGAGGGCGCAGTAGATCTAAGCATGAAAATTGTAACCGAAACAATGACGGAAGTATCTTTTGGACATTCCAAATGGAATTTCATAAATCCACTTGTCATCCCCAGATCATCATTTCTACTTCGTTATATCGTGTCGCTGGGTATTGTGTTGACACTTACACGAACATATTCACGCTTTGGCAGTTTCTAGTGATGTAACTGTGATTTTTCTTCTAGGCATGACTCAAAATCGGATAAACAACTATTAACGATTGTAATTTTTCACACATCACATATTCCGTGAACATGTTAAATATGGCACGCCAGATCGTGTCAACTAATGGTAATCTTGATGGTATTGGCTCCCACTTTACCAGTGGCATAAACCACAGAAATCGTCAATTTTATGATGGGCAATATTCGATTGGCAAGGACATGTCGTAAAAAAGAAGCTATCTCGAAGCCGCACTTTGCAAGACTGTCACATCAGCAAAAAGTAAAAACTCTCAGAACTTAGACCTGCTACGATCCTACCGTAAGAATATACAGATTCCAGCCCCACCCTCGTTTGTGGTTCTCTTTCTATATATTATATTGGCATCAAGAGCTCAAGGGCTGTTTGTTCCTCTGTTCGAGAGGGAGCAAGTTCTCGGCTAGGGCGACAAGGCAAGGCCCTAGTTCATGCTTCCAACTCAAGAGTTCGACCTCCCGATGGCGGTGCTGGTGGTAGTAGTGGTTGGCGGTGTACGAGCTAACCCCGGATGCATAAGGGGTAGCTCTCGCGGTGAGCCGGCACGAATTTCGTGGTGTATCTCGCGCGAGAGCGCACGCTTTCAGTTCCCGAGACGAGTGGCACGACCGCAAGGATACTAGAACCTCGTTATAACATATTAGAACGAGAAGCGGGTTGTTTGTTCGACGAAAGGGTTTCTCGAAGCAGGGAGAACGAAACACATGGATAGAGAAAGAAAAGAAGGAAATGAGAAGGCAGCCGAAATGGGAAAGACCACGAAATCGATACGTGACGCAACGTGATGAGTTTCTTTCTCGATTTCGACTCGACGAGATTTTATTCTACGTGGTTGTAGGAGGGTTACGAAGCTCTGCGGAGAGGGTTTTCAGTGGAGAGAACAAAACGGCCGCTGAATCCAGGCAATAAAGCATGACGACTTTGCCACTAGGAGCAAAGCAACATCGGGGAGATAGAAGGAGAGAATTCCTTCGGTGGTCCTACTAGTCGAGGTATCCTCTCTGACTTCTATACATAAATTCATCGAAACCCAGTCACGTCGAGCAATCGGTCGCTCCTCTGCTCGGGCCGTCTTGGATACTGCTTCGCTGCTGCTACACAGCATTCGAAAAGCTACCTCCGAAGCAGAAAACGAACGACAGCTTTGCTCCTCGATTTTTCTATACTTGTTTTGACCGTTTTTTTCTTCTCTTATTCTTACCAATCGTTCTGTCTTTATTCGCCATCGCAAGGAGACATTAGAATCTTCAATTCTCTTTTATGGCATCGAAACGTTTAACTTTGCCATTAAAGCCTGGGCTCGGGGAAGTGGAAGGAAAACGATTCGGCGAAGCTTGGTGAAAAGCTGATCTTCACTTTCTCGTCTTCTTTCCGACTATCTCCACCGATGAGAGACGATAAATGGAGGCCAGTGGCTGCTTTCCTCTCGTTTTTCTCTCGTACCAGCAGCGTTGATACGTCTTCTTGGGGATGAAAGAGGCTCGTCGTTCCAGAACCGCTGCTGAGTTTTCTACTTTCCGAAAAAGGGCCCGCCAGCCCCGACACACAATCCTACGCTTGGATCATCGGTCAAGGGGATATCTCGCCCGAGCGTCAAGACGTGAGGAAAGCACACGCACTCCATCTTCCTCGTGACTTCTCCACAAACCTTCAGCTGGAGGAGAAGAAGGAAACACCGGGACGGGAATTTATCTGCAAAAGGAACAGCAAATAAACGGAGCTGTCACGACCGTCAACGACGTCAAAGTTATTAAAGGCCCGTCTGACATATGACATGAAATCCTCACATCGGTATTTTATGTAATTAGGCCAAAGTTGATGTTTTTCACAATACGAATGAAAAGTATTGCACCAGTTGTGTTATTCAACGGCTTTATTGACAGACGGGTATTATTAAAGAAATTATGATTTATTCAACTTTTGACATCTCGTATCGTTGCATCATTACATATTCTGACGTGGCGGTTTAATATCGATTAACAAGGAATTTCGATAGATCGTGCAAGTTACGATGAGTCCTGAAAAAAGTAACGAGAACGACATAACTAATTTCCTTCGTTATCTGATTTTTGTGTGAATATCTCGTTAAGTAGAAGTTTATCCTCCAGAGAGAAAGGCTCTCGGTGAGAAAGTTGCGGGACAATCGGAGGCGGAAGAGAAATAAAGTGAGAGTATGAAGTAAAATTTGAAAACCGCATAGCAGCCTCGCCGATTTCCTCTCGGAATTGAGGGGCAACGTAGGAACCTTCGAAACAGCTCACTTTCAGCGCCCCCTTTTTTCCGCGGCCCGTGAGAGGCGAAGAATTTTTAATTGGGGCCTTGAAGGGGTTGTTGAAGCTGTGCTGCTGTGCTTCTTTGAGAGGCTACTGCCCGTAATATAGTATATAAGTAAAAGGAAGCACAGCATAACGCTCACCAGAGCGTAACACGACTGTGCGCCTTTCGCACACCCCCGTGGAATCGAATAATAATTGTTTAATCGCCTGTGTCCTCGGAAACTTCGCTAATAGCTTAAAGTACGAAAATCTAAAGAGAGAAAGAGGAAGAGGGAGTGAGCGAACGAGAGCTGCTAGGACTTCCGGAGGGTTCTTAACCGATTCTCGGAGCAGCAGAGTTGCTCGAGTGCCAGCCCCTTCACCCTTTCCCTCGATCTTCATCCTCTTTGCTCAGGGGATGAAGCCCATGTTTTTTTATTCATTTTTCCAAATCTTTTTTCTCCCTCGGCAACATTCACCGAGGTATCCATTCCTGGTTCTCATTTCCATGATCCATTCGACCCTGCAGGCGGACCATCTGTTAACGAGGTATTACAACGCGTTAACGAGTCCTCGTGGTGTTGTAAAACGACTGAAAGGAAGGGAAAGCAGAAATGAGACTCGGAGAAACAGGAGTTGGAGGGAGCCGAAGAGGAAGTGAAATTCGTTGGAGATCTTTTTGTTCGTTTCCTTCCTAGGCGCAGGGTAGTGAAGCCCTTTCCGAACAGAAGGATTATGGCAGAGCATGCTGAAGGACGACAACGCGAAATTTTTAGTTCTCTCGTGCAGATGGAAATTGAGGGACGTCGAGGCGAGATTATTATCCGTCTGTCTGGAAGGATGGAAAAAAATTAAAACGTCTCGCCTTTTTTTTACTTTTCGGTCTGATTTTCGTCTCCCACCATTTTCTACCGTGTTCGACTCGCCTGTTAGCACTAGGACTCAGCACCAGCAGCAGCCATGCCCGCTAGCACGCACCTTCAGAGAGACAGAGGAAAAAGAAGACTCTTTCCACTGGAGATAGAGTATGTATTGGCGGAAGCCAAAAAAGCAGAGGAAACTTTGTCGATAGTAATTCCTGACTCGACTGCATGCCGAGTTCCATAGCTACATAGAAGGAGAAGACCGAGAGGGCTGCCGCCCTCAATTAACCCCGCATCGTCGCTTCCAGTCTCGGCTTCCCTTTATCCTTCGACTTCCACGAATTTCTTTTTCCTGACTCTACCGCTTTTCTTGCATATATATGTATTCCCGCTGTTGCTCGTTTCATTTTACTGCATTCCGGCAACAGTATCACTTTTCGTGACGATTACACTCAGTCATTACATGCCATTGTGTAAATATTCTTGTACCAGCCCCATAAAAGGAAAGAAATTATAAAGGCCAACCGCTCTTTCCAATTAACAGCATTATTGTCAACATTACCCTAATTGTATCATGGAACTTAGTGAAGTTCATTTCTCAAGAATTCATCGACGTATCTGAACTAAATTTCATAGGAAAAACATATGAAACTAAAAATACGTCTCAGTGTCTGGAATGGAATAAGAATGGTATTTGGTTGTTCCATTCAGAAAATGGGAATTTATGGATGAATACTGGCTGTAAATGTGGAATAAAGGAACGTTATTCTTGATTGGATTGGTAGCGTATATCATGAGGCAACAACTTAAGATTATGACGCTTTCCTGTGCGCATCTGTACCTCACCGAGAATATTTTACGATCTAACCGCCGGAACCTTTAGTCTTCATAATATTTATCCTACAGCACCTTGCAACATCCCGGACGATCGAGCCATCCTTCTATGTATACGCGCAGGAGATGATGCTACAGGGAGGAGTAATGGAGCGTGGCGTCCCGCGAGGCGCTATCGGTATATGTATAGACAGAAGTGAATGCCCGGGAGAAAGATAGAAGGAGTGAAGGAAGAAGGAACGAGGGATCTGGAAGCTAAGCCGCTGCGGTAAGCCGAGGCCTATCTATAGACAGTTCTTGTGGTGGCAGATGTACCGTGATAAATTCAACTGAAACGCGAAATCCACCGCAACTATATCTTCCTCATTCTCCCGAATTCTCTCGTGGCTCTCTCGTAATGTGTGCTCGTTGAATTCTCCTCGAGAGCCTCGAGAAAGTGTTGGAGGATAAAGGACTAGCACGTTGGGAATTAAAGTCTGGCGAAGAGGGTGAGAAAGCGCGAGTTGACTACACAAAATGTTCGCGGAAAGCCCCGAATAGCTGTGTTAGGTGAAGGGTACGACGGGGCAAGCGAAAGTGAGGTTCCGTGTTGGTCTGGGAAAGCGATAGAGGAGACGTCAGCGGGGTGCCAGAGAGTTGGATTTATCGGAATAAAAAATGATTTCACAAGAAAAAAAAAGGGGAGAAGGAAAGAAAAATATTGAGTACCAGGAGGGAACGACGCTTTTTCGCATTATACACAAACGTCGAGGCGGGAAGGGACAGCACTTTACCAGCCGAACGACGAATACGACGACGCCGTGTTTCCGGGTGGATGTGAAGAAAGAAAAAAATAGGGTTCTCGCTGAAGCGTGCACAGGATGAAGAGAGTGATATAAAGATCGGTTGGAGAGAGAGACAGCCTAGGTAAAGGAGTTTGAGTGAAAAGGAAAATTGAAAGACGGGGCTTTCTGAACTGTACCTAGCTGAGGAAGTGCGATACATAGTTAGGTCCCGTATGATATTCCGTATTCCAACCGGAAACTCCGGATGGTAAATGCATTCACTGTACCAGTGGGTTAGTGGCGTTGGCCTCAGCGAAGCAAGCCTCAGGTTGGCCTGGGCTGCTTTGAGAGGTGGCCTCGGTAAACGATGAGGAAGTGCTTGCAGATGGAAAAAGGGCTTGCAGAAGGAAGCGGAGGTAGTGTAAGGCTCGAACGCTGATGAAAGTAACACCGGTCGAGAAATACTGGGATTCCCCGGAGATAGTACGAATCGCGTGCGTATATCTCTATCGCTATCCTGAAAGGAGGTCATACCAGGTTGGTACATCCAGGCTTAAGACCCCTATAAACAGAATCGATGGACTGACTTCCGGGACACGTAAGCTGATATCCCCGGTGTTTCCTATCTCTCCTCTTCCACAGCTTCTCTACTTTTTCTCCTATACTCATTTTTCCCGGGGGACACAACCAAAACAATGACAATCAATCTACTGGCAGGATCGACTAATGCCGAGGGTCATTGCACCGCGAATTATTTGTGTCTATCTTGGCAGCAATGATGAGGTACGGGCAAGAGATGATATCTTTCGTTGACCCCTTCCACAGGCAGTATATCTATATCGTCACTGCAGAACACGGAATGTAATCCCTATCTTTCACCGCACCTCACGACGATGTTCTTCCAAATCTTGACGCACCAATCCACGTATGCGATTCGATAAATCTGGGTTTAAAGAATTCCCTAAGTTCCTTCCCCAGAGAGACGTGTCTGCGAGGGCAGGCTGAACAACGATTAGTCTTCTGGCCTTGCGAGCACATATCATAGTGCGAAAATCGAAAAGGCTCCCCGGGGGTTGCCAAGGGACTGAACCGAAAAGGGTAGAGTTTCAGAATTTCGGACACGCAAAATTCGTCGAAGAGTATATCAAAAGATAAAATCTAAAGTTGAAGTATGACCGAGAGTTAGAGGTTTTTCTTGTGGTGATTCTTCAGGATAAAAGGCAATGAATACAGGAGAAGAAAAGGGGATTCTAAATGAAAGTGTAAAAAATGTACGAATGAAATTGGTCGGATAAAAAGATCCTCCCTTATGTGGTAGTTGGGCGAAAGGGAAGCAGTGACATAGAGGAGGTGCGATTCGGTCAAACGGATTGACGTAAATCGTTAGGTAAAACAAACCCCGAAACTCGAGTGGCTATAGCTCTCGCTTCTTCGTGTGCATCCCTCGTCGGGCGACGAGACGATAAAATGTAAGGGACACGACCATGGCCGAAGAGCGTTCGAGAAAGAGAGATAAAGCGAAAGGAGCAGCCGCGCATATAGTTTCCCGGGAGGATTGCGGACGTGCCCACGGCATAAATCCCGTCGGGACTACTCCGAGGGTGCCTCGAACAGCGTAGAGTTTGGACGGTAGACCCGGAAGTTGCCGGGTATACGCGTGACCTCTCATGCCACCAGGAGGCCAACCAATCCCCGACCTACCCTCACAAACACTCGAGAACACAGCGAACATTGCAGCGACCCTCGCCAGCTTACCATCCGAGCGAGCGAGCAAGCAAGCAACCTCTTTGCTCTCGAAAAGCCCGTACCGGAATTGAGCTTACGGCTTTCATACCAGGAAAGACAGTTGTTGGCGGAAAAACAGAGATTGGCATCTCCATAGTTGTGGAAATACGAATTATATTGGACATAACCAATGGAGACGGGTTAGCAATAGTATCTACTCGTATTTTTAGAAAATTTTAGCTGCACTCGGAAAAATGAAACAACTGACTGCATATTTCGTTGAGTCAATAAGATTTGGATTTCATTCGACTCTTAATACGTATCAAGTATGTAATTAGTTCAAATGAACGGTTGATCGGATATTTACAAATAAATGGTTTATTTGAAAATTTCATCGATTCAATGATATGTTTCTTTCAGTGTATTCATCCAATTCGTTTTAATGATGAAATATCATTCCATGAAGACGTGTGCCTATAACAATGAAGTAATTGTTTCTTCAAGGAGTATTTCAAGTTTTAAACTCAAGATGCGACTGCAGACACAATAAAAACAGGTTTTGTTTTCGACTCAGGTGGTCGTTTCTTAAAGGCCTGATAATTGTATAGCGTATTTTCTATGTGAATTGTAGCAGACAATGGTCTCAGAGGTGAAGTCTGGTCGTGTCTCACCTCCGGCCTTACAACTAATTGCCGAGCGTCTCCCAGGAAAACCACGCCTCGAATCGAAGTGGAAGAGGATCGAGTAATCTCTTTCTCGTTTACAAAGCCCGGCTGCACGACTTTCTTTCTTTTCGCTTTTTCTACTTCGCCTAGTTCACATTCTCAGTTTGGAATATAGAAAAGAGAAAATACGATTCGCGAATAGCGCAGCACACCGTCGCATTAGCGTACGTAGCACGAACCCAGTTTGCAGAGATTCTGTACAAGCGATATTACAACCGGAATGCTTTTTCACACCGCATCACGTCCGAATGACAAATCCTCACGACGAAAACGACGCCACCGCCAATCCAAAAGGGGTTCTCTTGACGCACGAAAAACGGCGTTCCTCAACTGTTCTTTTCTGGCTTCTTTGCAGCGACGAATTTTTATTACACGGGCTAGAAAATTCCGCATATGTCGTTACTCATTGGATAAAACAAGATCTTTGTCGTGAGTAGCTGGAAGGGACTTGACGTAGTAAAACCAATCCTATTCTCAAGGAAATTCGTTCTCTGCGAAATCCTGCAACAACCCTTTTTCAGAACTGCGGTCAGTTCTCTCTGATTTCTGCAGTAACATAGCACTAAAGGACCGAAAGGGTCAGTGGTTGTTACACAAAGCTGCCCAAGAGTTCCGAGGAAGTAAAAACCATGAACTTTACTACCTGGTAGGTTTAAAAGGTTCCAACACACGAAAGTGGAGAAAATATACTTGTATGAAGCCTCGAAGCGTCAAGTAGTTGAACCCGCCGGTAACTCCACGTCGGATTTGACGGGTTGGCTAGCTTCGAGAGTACAACCACAGAAGCAGTGGCAGTAGCATCAAACCGTACCAGACCCTTCAGTACTTCGCTGCCACTCTACTATCCTATGCATGGACTTTGGTACGTGCTACCGGAGACACCAAGCGTCCTGCCACATCGTCAAGACGACGAAGAAATACGGTGCTACAGGGCTAACACACGGTCGAGAAGAAGGGCGAGCGACACCGGAAAATTGTCTAACGTCGCGAGGGCGACGAGAGAGAACCCTGTGTGTGGTGTATTCCCCGGAGCCGAGACTGTAGACGTACACCTGGTAGTTAACTCTTTACAAGGCAATTTTTCTCCTCGACCTCGCTTTAATTCTTACGTGCTGCGTTCAACGCCGCAAGAGCTCTATGAATGAGCTCTTCTCTTCACATAATACCTAACACGGCAAGTTATAATCTCAGCTTCACCTTTTATAAAAAGGGAAGGAGTTACAGCGCGCTCGCATTCCCGCAGCAAAAAATCATTAAAGCGCAAGAGAAGAGTAATCACCGCAGTCGCATCGTATGATGGGGAAAACTTCAATCTCTGCCGTTTCGTACAGTTCAAACCCCTCTCCACCCTGCCACGATTCCTGACCCGTGCTAACCTGGAAAGTGTTGAGCAAAACACACGAAGCCGAGGGTTGCTATCCTCGACTCAACGATTACGTTGCGCGAAGAGATATTTTCGTCCCTCTTCAATCTCCTCGTAGCTTCATCTACTTTATCCACCTCAGCCTTCTACTCATCCCACTGGAAAGTCTTCCTTCCCTCGTCCCCAATAACAATAATGATAATAATAACGATATCGCGAGCTCGGGCCCCTGGGTAAGAAAGTTTTAAAGCTCAACGATAGTAACTATCTCCGTAGCTTCATGCATCTCATTCCGAAGTCTCGTTTCGCGTCTGATTATACCTCCCGTTAGGATTTTGAAAAAAGCTGATGGTTAAATCGATTATAGATTAACACGATAATTATGGTGGTTGATGAAAAATACATAGGCACGTTCCACGTTCCACGTTGGAGAAAAAGCTTCGGGATGAGGAGATCGTGGATTGGCAACTTTTTTCGTCGATTCACACGCTCGACTTCACCTTTGGTCTTTGTTCTTATCAACCCCCTGCTCGATCCCGCCACCGATAGCGCTTTCGCTCGCGCCTGCACTTTCCAGTGGAGTTTGATCGACAATAATTAGAGGGGTAGATAAGTGAGCTCTCCCTCTGGTAACCAAACCAGATGAGCCAAGAGCCTTTCTCCACCACGCGACATCCTCCTCCAACTCCTCTTGCACCTTACACTCTCCCTTTGCTAGTCTCACTCCCTTTCCAACTCCTTTCCTCATCGCACTCTATCTAAATTTCACGCTCCGTACTCTCAGTCCAGAGTTTCCCCGATAGACGATTTTCACAGCCGCGCCTCAAGGAGGCCCTGCGGGGGACGTGGAACAACCCGGCTAAAATCCCGCTGACTCGGCAGTCGGATTTCCGCGAGCCCCGTCCTTGGCTGCGTTCAACCAGACACCCCGTGTGCTATTCTCTGTGTAGGAAGGGACAATGGTATACTTACGTGCAACCAAAGCGTTTCTCTCTTGTGTCTATGGGCTTGAATACTCACTTCCATGCGGGAGAACGAGAAAGAACACGGGCAAAGTATGGGAAGTAAGTGCCAGAGACAAGGACGAGTTCGTCATTCCCCATTCTACGGTTTTTCTTCGCACCACTCCCTCTGCCCTCGCGACGAAGGGAGCTGAAGCAGAGCTTTAAATCCTACCTCGAATTCTGGACTGGCTGCCCTTATCTTCCGTGCGGGTTGCTCCCACGTTTAATCGAGTGCCCACATGAAGAATTTTATAGCAAAGCAAACGAAGCGATTACCTTTCGGCAGAGGGTGCCGAGCAGATGGAAAATAGGTTAACTTTTTCTGTCTTTTTTATCGTCATAGTCTCTCGCACGAGGATGTACAGTAGTCTACCGAAGGGTAGATAACCGCAGGATGCTTTCAAAGTTTGTTGAATTTACGTGGAATATTTAAGGTACGAGGTAGGAGGATCAAGTGTCTCATACGATCGTGTTCTCGCGTTACGTCGTAGCAGGTGGAAGACTACATCGACAAAGGTTGGATCACATCCCTTCTCCCATCATCTCGAGCGGGTTATAGAGTATGAACTACATCACTAGGTAGGGAAGTATGTATAGTGGTCGGGGGGACAGTAGTGTAGAGGAGCACGCGAAGACGCGAGAGATACGCTCCAGTCGAACGTCGAGACAAGGGTCGGTGCACGACTTAAGCCAAACCCTTGTCATCGTTTCCCACCCCGACAGCGATATACCCATTCCCCTTGCCCCCGATCCACTAACCCCTTATCCTTGGCGCACGAGCTTCAATATTCTCCTGCCTTATGTACACGCTGTAAAATTTTTCCAACGACTGTGCGTCGGGGCGTGTCCTTCGGTCTTAGAAACTTTATGATATTCTTCAGGAGTTCCGCTGTCCCCTAAAACTCTTTCCTTCCGCGCAACCGGCCCTCCCCGAGATAAGACGGGGGTCATTTTCAGGTACGAGTGTTGTAACTTTCCTCCATATCGTCATGAGCCTCGAGAGAAAAATGTAAGAATGACGAGAGAAGAAAGGAAAGTAGAAGGCCCTTGTAAGTTGGAAAGGAGGGCAAGCAGAAAAACTACAACCATGAAACTACCACGTGTATACTGCTGAGAAATAATCGTTATCGCGTTACACCGCGTGCTACCAAGCGATAATTATTTATTATCGACAATGGAAGTTGCTCCAGGCTTGGCTCCACCAGCAGCGCTTTCCACTTCACTAACCTTCTTTTTTTCTTACCCCGACAATATACCGAGCAGAAACGATCGACCTTAACGTCTGAACGACTTGCATTATTAAAGCGAAAATTGGATCGCGCGATAACTTATCACGATATTATGAAAATAAATTATATTTCGTCATTGTGTGATAGGAAATGAACAGCAAAACTGTGGATGACGGAAAATGAATATTTTTTATCGTCATAAAGAAACCTTATAGATTCGTTTGCAACCCTTCATGGGCAATGAACGCTGTAATAACCACAACGTCGTTAGACTTTGACCTAACTGGCTGTCTCCCTTTCGCATGTGCAGCCGACTCTTCTCTCCAACCCTCTCGTTATTATTAACGAGCAAACTTTCTAGTTTCGGGTAGCGAAGGGACGTGAGGTTATAGCGAGAGGGAAGAGTAGTTTACTCACTGGAAGTGAAATTATATCAGGCGCCAGACATTATATATTATGAATGTCCACGTTACACCCCAGTTTATATAGCATCGTGTTATCTTATGGCCCTTTCCTTTTTGGCATTTCTATCTCGTGACGCACAGGTACAGTCGAATATATATTACTTACATCAAAATAACGATTGAAGATTTGATATTCCTAGAACCCGTTGTTATCGTACTATTATAATACCTCCAAAAAAGTTGAGTCAAAATAGATCTGTACAGCATAGGGTGCAACACGATACTTTGTGTAAAATAAAGTCTGCCTCAAATTTTTATTTAACCACTTCAAATGTAAGTCATTGTTTGCGGGTTAAAAAAAGCAAGCTATCCAAAATAATCAAAACAATCTCGATTTCACAAGTTCGGGTCATTTCGACTAACTGATTTACAACGTATTTTCACTGAAATTAATTTGCCAGGCAAAATGCTTACTTGGAGAAAATTATTCCATCTATAAGAAGAATAATTTAAAAAACCTCGATAAATGGCATGCTGATAGGCATGATTCTATACGAAGATCGAGGTAAACCAAGAGAGGGATGATTTCCGATCGGAGGGATGAGAGGATGCCGACGCTTCGTCACGGCTCGTTGGAAATCAAAATTGGAGGCATCGACTTCCGCCGCGTCGAGAACGTCCATCGCGATGAACGGGACCCGCAAGGAGTTCCGTCCTCGCGGTCGAAGATCTCGATAAACTCGATTTCCTTCTGTAAGCGTTTCCAACGCTCATTCCCTTTCCATTACACACGTACGCATGGAGACACACACACACACATATCTTTGGGCGAGAGCTCGGAATGTCTATTTCTCTTGCGGAATAAATCCTTCCTGGACGAAGCGTTCGTCGAAGTCGAGGAGGAAGACGTAGACGACGACTAATATGTAATCCGGTTCCAATATCCTGAGTCCTTCCCCATCGACTTACGTCTTAGCCTCGCTCCACACACCGTCTGCCTCCGCCGCAGACTATTTCTTCAGCGACTCGCACTGCAGAGCGCAATTCCACATGGCATCGTCAGAGTCCACTCTATATTTGCAGGATTCCCGGGGATACAACGTGTATCTGCCATGTAAGGAAAAAGGAAAGGAAGAAGGAAGGAAATGTTATAAAGAGAAGGGAAATTGCTATACGCGCCTAAAGTATCGGATGTATCAGGTTTATCAGAGGATTACACATTCGGAATTCCAAGTCCGAAATTTTCGATAAACTACTTTATCGTGTCTGGTCCCCTGCCGAATTAGCAACCAATATTTCATGAGGGTGTGAAATTTCATGATGACAGTTATAACTTTAATATCAGTGTTATTAATACAAATTGTTATCTTAGCATGTAAATTGCGTGATTAATTCATGCAAGTAAATATTAAATATTAAATCAATTCGGAGAAAATTGTAACCTAGCAATTCTACGGAAATTAATCTATGTAAGTTATTCCGGATGAATTTATCTTGAATCATACCTTTAAATTATGTAACGTTGATGTACCTTTTTGACTGTTGGTCTGTTTTAACCGTTAATTAAGTAAAGTGCCACAAATAAATATTACAATCAATTAACGTCACGTCTCAGCTTCACTGATAATACACGAAAATAAGGACAACGATTTTGTATCCCATTGCCGTTATAAGTTATTGCATTCCAAATGTAACGTCCTTTGTAATTTTTTCGAGTGTTCAACAGTGTTTCCTTCCGAAAAGTGTATAAAAAATGTAACACGGCGACAAACGGATTGCAGATTCGAAAAAAAGTGAAACAAACGAAATAACGAAAGAGGATAGAACAAACGAGGAATGAGAGGGGAAGCGGACACGTAAAACTCTAGGGTGGAGGCCCCTCTGGTGAATTTCGCGGAAGCCACCCTCGTCTACCCATCGACGGGTGATTAGTTTTTAAAGTCTGTAAACCATCGCAGATTCCAATTTATCGTTCGACAGGGAGCAGAACTCTGGTGCGCGAGTGAACGGGGGAAGGAGGAAACGTTGCGTGCGCCTCCCTTGCAATGCCCGTCTACGTGCCAGACGAATATATTTTTTTCCCCTACCTAACCCCCTCCCCACAGCCTGTCGGGTGTCCTCTACCGCCACTCGATCCACAGAGTGCTTCGTTGCTGCACCAAACTCTCGCAAATCACCGCTTCACTGCGGGGTTATACACGCGCGCTGTCGAATCGCGCGACGCTTGCATACTTCTGGTGGTACCTCATGCATTTTTTTTCCTCCCGATGGACTCGACCCTCTCGCTACAACGGACCTGACTACAGCACTGCAACAAACTCTGGATGCACGCAACGCGCATCGTCGACCAGCGATGTTTGTTACGCACGGAGCTACGATAGCTGAGGATATAGAAGAACAAAGGAAAATATGTTATTGCGCATGGTTTTCGGTCTTTTAGGTCCAACTCTGCGAGCCAGAAAATGAAAAATAAAATTGTTTCGACTATCGCGAACCTATTAGCGATTTTTCGAGAGAGGGTAAAAGATATTACCTCACAAATGGTTCCAATGCTCATGTGGCTATTATATACCATCCTATTTCCGAGCTGCGGCGGTTTATATCAAATATGGAATAATTTTCAATTGATAGAGCGAAATATCGCAACCGGTATATCGGCTCGATTTGTATTTATTCCACTTGGCAAAACGGTAAACACTATAACCCGGAAAATTGGTTTTTCAACTCCGCGATTGTATCGTAACGCAAATTAATCGAAAGGATTATATTGGAAGTTTGTATAACTTGTGATTTCACGAAGCGGCATTGAAAATTTAATGGAGGACATTGCACGAGCTCGTGTGGATATAGTTAACGGAGAAAAAGATGGAGAGAGAAATATAATCATCAGAGAGACCCTTAATTTCGCGGTTCGTTGCGATCGAACCAATTCCCGCTTGATGCCGCGATGAGGAACCGTGCAATCTGCACAGACTGGAATTCTCTCGGAGGGCGAGGATGTGATAGGAGGAAACTGTAAGTTTTGGTTCGCGAGAGCGTGTATTTCCTGGGAAAGGAAGGGGTGAAGGGAGAAGGACAAATATTTTTGGATAAATATCATAGACCGGGAGTCGCTAGCCCGGGGATTTTACCGCCTATGATAGGGTGGAGAGTACTCGAGCTCACTGCGCCTGAAGGAGTAAAACAGAGCGAAAGAGAGCGGGGAGAGTGCCCAAGATGAGAGTCAGAAAGATTTGCATCTACCTGACAAATTGCTAAGTGGCTGGGAGAGCGAAAGTAAGGCGAGAGAGAGTTGTCCGCAGTTTAAGTTGTAAAGGGGATGGCTGCTCCTGCTTCTGGTATACAGGGAAAGGAGCCGCCGGTTCTCCGTGAAGCAAAGACCTAGCACCTTGGAGTTTCTGGCTGAAGCCACCCTGGCAACGTTTCTCTAGCCAAAGCTCCGACTCGGGAGAGGGAAAGAGGCTTATACTGCGCGAAAAGTTTGAGTTCATAATTTAACCCATAGCCTCTTCCTCTCTCGACCACTTCGCGCTCGCTTTCTCGAGCTTCTGGCTCTTCCCTTATCCTTTCCTCCCTCCTCTTCTATGCGCATCACTTCGTTTTCTCCCGTATATCCACCTGAATTTTCTTGAGATTATAATCAAGGAAACCAAGCTGGCCGAGAATGAAAATCTAGTCGAGCGGAGTGTATGAAGCTGGCGAATTCGAAGACGCGGAAAAGGCGGAAAGGCAATGAGGAGTGAGAGGGAAGTGTACACGAAGCCGGGAAGTACGATAGAACTCAGCTACTTACTCGTTTTTAATAATGTATTGTTCATAATTGAGATGGCAACTCGTTGTTCTCGCCGAAGGAGGAAAGCATAAGAGTGTTAGCTAGTGGTAGCACCGGAGAGTTCTGCAGACTACCTGAACATTTATCAAGGGTTCTGCTCTTTAATAATAGTACCAGTACGTACGTACCCTAATACTCCTTACCCGAAGCCCTTAATTACTTCTCTAGGGGCTGCTCTAGCTCCCTTCCCCGCTTTCATCTCTAAGCTCCCTTGCACACTCCTTCATTACTCCTCCCCTCCCCCTTCAATAGTTTCCCTCTTCCTTCCACTTGTTCACCTTCACCGAGCTCAACTCGTCTTTTGCTTCTTCGATGTTTTCCCGATTTACGGAAAACTTGGTAAGTGAGATCACCGAAGAGATTCACCAGTCGATAAAGCTCTGTGGCAAAGCGAGAGCAGCGTTATGATGTCGACGGTTCGCTCTCTCTCTCTCCCGGTAATGAAGGAGTGATTTATCGCTGATACCGATCTCTCCAAGCGCCCTAGAAATTAACCTGCTCCGGTGGCTGCATATAGCTTGCCGAAGAACGAGAAAGACCGTCGAGAAAAGCTGCCCAACGTTTTACCCTCGGGCGTTACTGTTGTGACTTCTACAGGCTAGTCCAGAACTTCTTAATCGTTCTAAGGGGCGAGATCAACCGTGAATAGAATGGAGAGACATTTAATATGAATTAAGACTCGAATAATAACTTCACTTTCGGTATCTCACAGGACCGAAGGTTTAATAACCCAGCGCTTTATCGGTGATTAAAACTTGATGAAGAACAGTGGAATAGTTGATGTTTCTTGTTATTACGGATTTATGTGATGTGTACAATCCACGAGGGCTATGAACGTTCAATTATGCATTGAAGCAAAGATTAAAACTACCCTTGATCAGTTACAGTCATGCATAACATTGTTCGAGAAGATTATTACGCCCAAGCTGACTTCGATTGTAAGGCATTTAATTGCTCCGGAGCAACACGGATTCTGCCAAGGTCGATCTTCAGTATCTAATTTAGCGATGTTCACCAATTATGTAATGTCGGGTTTTTGATTGAACTATCAGGTAGATACAGTGTATACAGATTTTCCGAAGGCGTTCGATAGAGTGGACCACAGTCAATTGATATCTAAACTCAATGCAATTGGCTTCTCCGGTGTTCTGATCTCGTAGCTTGAAAGTTACTTGTGTAATCAATTACAAATGATAAAATTGATGGTAATGATTTATTTCGTGCCCTGGGACAAAGTCCCATAAGATCACCGTGCAATAGTTATACATATATGTTACATATTATCCAATTTTCACACATGAAATATACATAGTAAGTTATACATCGAAAATTGATTAGATTCCGCAGTCGAAATCGCGGGCTACTTTAGTAAAAGGGTTTAACCCGTATATATGTAAATAAATAAATAATTAATTGAATAAACAAAAACATTATTAATGGTGTTGATGAATTATTAAATTACTCAACTTACGATATCCGGAAACACCAGTCACTTGGAAATAGATTAAAACGTCTCGCTTACCTGAAACAAAAATATTGCAAGACGTCAGAAAACATAGTACAAGTGATGCGAAATCGGTAATTACCGGTGATAGAGATAGCTCGCTTATTTCTTCCCCTGGGAAAACGATACATCCTGCGGATTGGCAAGAAAAGTTGGCGAAGAAGGAAGTAGCAGTGTAACTTCTGCCCGGGCGCCACGCGGGCTCCGGGAGAGAAAAACTTTTCACGGCGAAAACGGCAGTATGCGTTTAAATTGAAATTAGTTGGTGAAACTTTTTAATTGCAGATTCGATAACGGGGTACGATGGAAAGGCTAGGGGTTAAATGATGTGCGCAATGAAAAACTCTTTTCTCAGACATGACACGAATTATCCAACTCACTCTTTGCATTAACCGTAGACGACTATAAAATAAATATCGAGCACCTCGAAACTGAAAATTTAATGAGTGAAGAAAAGAACAATGTATTAAAGACAATAAGCCTTAAAAAAATCGTTTATTTAACCGAACACACAGAATAACAGATCGTTTATGTGAAGGAAAGAGTTTTTGATAGGTTCCAGCAATGAAATGAAGATCAAGTTACGAAAAGGGAGAGCAGCAGTGTTGGAAAAGCTGTCATTGATGCTCGGTCCATTAGCGAATCTGCAGAGGATGGTTCTGCGAGGCCAATAGGAGAAGGAGACGAGAAAAAGTAGAAGAAGATCTAGTAAAGGAGAAGGGGGCAACGGAGTTTTTGCAAGAGGGACTTTATCGTCGGATGAACTCGTCCGATTGCTTTTAAATTACCGCGGCAGGCTTGACGTCTCTCCGGCTCCGCGTGAAATTTATCGGGGCTAATATCCCCAGGGAAACCGTGGCCCTTTCTCTCCCGGGAGTCCCCGTGGTTCCGGTAGTAACGGAAGGGATGCAAGATGTGTCCTCAGTGGGTTTGGGGCTATCGCCAATCTCATGTTTCTTTGAAAATGTTTTTCGGCGCATCCTGCCCTTCGTCCTATTCCTACCCCTTCTTATTTTCTTCAGTTTTTTCTTCCTTTGCTGCTACTTTATCTCACTCCCGATCCTCCAGTACCTCCATCGGCCGCGTTGTTGTTCTCGCATTACCCGAATACGCGACGTCCCCCGGTTCGCCAAGTGAAACGACTACGACGATATACTGTGTCGTGATCACACTCCCCTCGACTATCGGGTATCCACAAGGAAATGTCTTTTCGAGTGGCAATATAACGGGCGAGTCTGGCTATATTGAACAGCATCAGTGTCTAGACATTGTGGCGTCTCACGTGGCATGAAAAAATAAACTGGAGACTAAGTCGCCGGCTCGATATCACAGACACATCAGCGGCTACGTATCTTCGAGCTACGATCATTCAATTGACCTCGATAGTTATCTGGAATTGATTGATCAATTAATGTTAATAAGGATTTTCCAATTTTCAACGTCTGACTCTGTCCTTTGGCGCAGAGCAATAGCCGAAAGGGTGGAGAAAACTAGTTCGCGGAAGACAAGTAAAGGAAGAATCTGGCTTGTTCCGCTCCAAGAAGTTTGCAGTAACTCAATCCTCGAGCTGTTTTGTTCTCCAAGTCACTTGGCTCTCTGTCTCTATCCGGGGATCTCATTCTCTATCTTCTTCGTTGATACGACAGCGCGACTCTCGGGTTGACGCTGGGGACTCCCACAGACTGAAAAGGCCTCTCGTAATTGGCTTGAGATTCGCAGATAACCGCCTTTGAGACTGCGGCCAGTCTCGTCTACGTCATCGTGAGTCTCCCTGTGGGTCTCTTAAGAGCCTCGACCGTTTCGCTGCTGCCGGTTTGTGTATCCACCGGATAACATCGCGGTTTTCGTAACATTTCAGCTCGAAGGATCTCCGACGGTAAAGAGAGTTTCGTCGATCGGATAAGAAAATGGCAGCAAAGGGGTGGCTTGACTTTATATCGAACGAAGGTGGTGGTCGTCGTCCTACTGTGACACATCTGTCGACCCATCTACCGAGACTAAGCGGGCCGTGTGTGGCCCATTTTGGGTTAGGAAACACGGACGGTCAAGATGAAATCTCGAAGACGCAAACGTGCACTAGATTCTAATATGAATTTTTCAAGGTACATATATCGTGCCTGCGAAAATGTACACCTCACACGCTTCTTTATTCGAATAATATATATTTTTATAAAATAATTCATAGTTATTAATTCGAGGTAAATTTATATAAACGCCTAGGCTAATAATTCTGATGCTAATAAGTGGTTTTTAAAGGACAGTTTACGATAATTCGATAATCTTAAATCGAGTTATCCTTTATTATTGTGCGACTGGTGCATTCGATCGTCTAATCTGAGTGGATTTTCCGATAGACTGCTCAAGCGAGAATTGAAGCACCGAAAAGGGCGCCGAGCACCATCACTAGCAATCCAAATGGACTTGGAAGAGGGTGAGAGCAGAGTAGTCTGCGAAACTGCTTGACGACTGAAACGACAAGTATATTTGCCTAGAGAAGATCCTCGAGTGTTTATCCTTCGAAGTTGGGGATCCTGAGAGCGAACTTGGACGCCAGAGCTCACGGGTAAGGTGGATTAGGGCTGCACAGGATGCTGGCCAGAAGCTCCTGAGAGGGGTTACCGTACAGTACAGTAGTTTCAGTAGGTTAAAGTGAGACGGAGCATCAGAACCGAGTGGAAAACGGGAAATGGGTAAGTGGATTGATTCCATCGGTACGTGCGGCCGTGTTTCCTCTTTTCGCGTGAACCGTGAGAGCACCAGCAGTAGTATTCGAAAAGCCCTGCCTCGAATTTCGACCAGCTACGTTTTTCCTCTTTGCCTCTTACATCACTTCTTTTCTGTCCCCAGAAAATAGTGTAACCGCATATCAAGCTTTTCTTATCTCGCTTATATATTTTACCTCTTATCCCGTGGCAGCCTAACGATAAAGATGTAATACGAGAGCCAGGATATAGTATCAACTTTCGTTTGAGGTACGCCTTGAGAATTTAATGGAAATGGAAAATTTCTCCGGGTGTATTGCGCACGTATGTTCCACTCCCGGTATCGTGTATAGCATAACGGTCTCATTCTCCAGCTCTGTCTGTCTCTCTCTTCTCTCTTTCTCTCTATACTCTCCCCGGTACTGTGCACCACCCGACCACAATCTATTTTGTGCGAGAGGCTTTATCCTCTGGTGAAGGGGTGCTGCATGCTCTCTCGCTAGTTCGCCAGCGGTCGGGAGAAATAATTTTCCACGGAAGTTGATTATCCGTGGTCGGGCGGGGGTAGACCAAAGTGACTTTTCGTGGCATGCGGCGCGGCGCTACCACTCATCCCCCAGTTCTACACGGGTCAAGTGAAAATTGGTGGCCTCTCCCGCAGTGCTTCCTACCCTTCTGCGAATACGTCGACGGAAGCCATTTCAAGCTTTCCCTTCCCTCAGGACTTCAGATACCTGGGCTAACTACGAGCCTCCGACAGAGTTTCAGCGGGAGTGAAAACCTGGAGAGGCTTTATGCGGAAGTTATTCAATATAATAAATAAAGCAATGTAATACCGCTGCTAATTTAATACGCTTTCGACAGACTGCATTTCCAGTTTAATGAATTATCAAATTAATATATTCGTTATGTGAGATACCTTTGTAATTGTCATTTATTTCCCTTCCAAAAAAAAAAACATTCTGAAAATATAACGCTTTGTAGGGATAAGAAAGGGCCTCAACCCTTTAGACATCATCCAAAAGCACTCACCCTGGTGAGATACCAAAGGTGAAGGAGAAAACCATCATCAAAGAAAGAGCTTCTTGGTTACGAGTCCAGAGATAATCCTTCGCACGTGGCTCGATTTCTGTACACTATATATCCTACAGTAGCACTACCAGTAATATTGTATACCGGCAGAGAAAGAGTAGTGTAGGATCGTTTCCGACGTCGGTGGTCGACGTATACCACCCTTGGGAGCCTTTTCGTTCATTAACCGTGGAAGGTTGCAGGGCAGAGAGGCCCAGAGGTAGACATAGAGACACACATACACAGGGGAGGGTGAAAAGTGGCTCAGTGCCCGAGCTGCTGCTGCTTCTGGTAAGAAACGAGAAAGCGAAGCCCTGCCTCTTCTGGTTATTGCTCTCCAGTGCCACTCGCTTGCTCTCCATTCCTGCGACTCAGCCCGGCGTGCGTTTCCATTTGCTATCGCTCCCTCTCCCTTTTTCCCTCTCCTTTTATTTTTATTTTTTTCTCTGAACGAAGCTCTCGGTCGCTGCGCTCCAGAAAATCGACTTGTACGAATAGTATATGTATTTCTAGACGCAAACAGGACGAGACTCTCACGTGCCTGTTTGTAGACCATCGAAAAAAGGAACGGGGAGCTTTGCCGACTAAAAATTCCAGCTGGTTGGCGCGCACTAGGAAATTGAGAAGAGAGAGAGCGGAGAGGGAGAGGGCTATGTATGACGCAAAATTGCGGTGAACCCCGGGAAACCGTAAGTAGCCATAAATTCTCAACAGTTAATATACTGGCACTGGTGCACCAGCAGTGGTGCAAAGGCGGTGTAGGTGCGAGGGGAGAGGTCGCTGTGCACATCCAGTGGTCCAGCCGGTGCGCCCAGAAGGTTGCACAGCGAGTAAGCAGCGCCAAAACATTGAACGGGGAGAGGGGAGAAAATGCGGGCATAAAACCAAGGGGAGAACTTGTATAAATAGTAGAAACTGTACGATTTCGTGGGGAGGGGGAGGGTGCGTTATTTCGAGGCCGAATTAAATTTCCTCCAGAAGACCGCGCGTGCATTTCTCTTCTTCTTTTTTCTTCACCCACTAGTTTTTCTGTAACACCCCCTTACCGAAGCAAAACCACATGCCTTGCCGCAACACTAACCAAAGGCCTTTTTTCTGCAAGCCTGCAAATAAAACATTCCGTGTGTAGCTCCCGACCCGGTATCAGAGGTCAACGAAGTACTGTACTTCGGGCTCCATGCTCAACCCGGTGGACAAATGGGCAGACGATAAAAAAGCTGGACCGACGATATTGCCATAGTCGCATTTTCCTTACTTTTCATCACGTTGTCCATTTGTCAGCCAACTGCACTGAGTATTGCGTTTTATTGCGATTAACTGATTGGGGTTCATATCAGTACATTCATTTTTTAAACTGGTATTCAAGTTTTAAATGGTACACAGATTTTGGATTATTAAAGGAATATCTTATAATAGAATCAATAGAATTTTACTCATCAAAATTTCAGATTTATTGAAACTCTCGGCTGTAGGATTAATTATTTCATATATTCTTTGTTTTATATCTTCAATAATTTTATGCCCTACGTAAGTCTTATATTTCGCAACGAATTTCTAACTTCAAACAGTCAGCGTTTACTAAAACCTGAATGTAATCATACACCAAGATTCGGTAAGCGTGACGAAATGCGTTTTGGCAGACAGATCATCGATGTACGTGCTATGTTAACTTTTCGTGAATCTCGCGAAACGCCCTGACCGCTGCTCGATGGCGAGTAAGCCGTCGGACATGTGAACAGGGTCTGCCGTTTCAGTCTCCGACTTGTCTTCAGCTAGTACAACTCAGATTAAGGGCTCCTGAAATTGCAATCATGTAGTAATCATAATTTACCCCGAAGTTAATCGCTTCAGTCAATTCAAGTATAATTATAAGTCAAAATGTAGTGTTCTGGATTCCGCCACGAACAATCTGTCGTGTAGTTATTAAATAATTCTGAGCGTGCTGTACGAGTTAAATTGTGAGTGATCATTACGAGAAGCAAGATCCAATTGTAAGTGTCGACTGAATGTAAGCGAATGGACTTTAACTAAAATTGTAAGGCGTGCTTTCGCGGGTTATCGTGCTCTCGAAATCTACAATCAAAATTTTTTGAATATGATCGTTTTTTCAAACGTCCTTTACGGGACGTTTGTCAGAATATCCACGTAAAAATGAATATAAACTTCTGCACCTCACGCAGGAGGTTGATATTGCTCCGCATGTGACAAATAAAGTGACTTCGTTGAAGTTGTGAATTAAGTGGATGGTTGGTGCTTTATTGGATAATCGGAATATTCAATAATTCAATGGACGGACTAGGATAACCCATGCAAAGAGGAAACGAATATTTCGTAGTGACAAAAGGCCAGCGATGGCTGGATATTTCGGGTCCGAATTGAATTTCCGGGCGGTCAGACCGGCGGCTAAAACCGCGGTGACCACGCGCTCCATTCGTATAGGTAACCGCGTGTCTTTTTGCGTACGGCGAATAAACCATGGAACTGTGCATACAGGAACTCGGACACACCCTCACGGATATCTCCGGATTGTGTGAGTAGGATGTTCGAGCAACGGCAGAGGACTGAAAAGGGTTGAGGCTGTGTGATAAGGGAAACGCGCTGGACACATTACGTAACACACGTGGTTCGTGCGGCCGACTGTTCCAATCACTTTTTTTTTCATTAACCATTTCCTACATCTACTTTTCTTTTTTTTTCTTTTTCATTCTTCAGAGAAAATGTATTTTTAGTTTAGTCTCGTCAGTGCACGGAATTAAATAACAGTATATCACTGATGGAAACCTGAATAACCTTATGAGTTTCTTGGCTGCCCTGTACTCGAACATTGCTTCAAGAATTGAAAAAAAAAATTGCCCACCCGTCTCCTTCTAGCGTAGATTCAAGTAGCAGTATGAAACAAGACGAAAGTATGCTGCTACTGGAGAAAAAAATCTCAAAAGAAGTGAACGAACGTCAGGCATTCCGGTGTTGTAGTCTCTAAGAATACCGAGAGACTAATAACGAAGTTTCCTCGCAGGAGGAATGGAGCAAGAAATGGTAAGTCAGACCGACCACTACCGCCACTGGTGGTAGCAGCGGGCAGAGCATTATTAAGGGGTGAGAGAAATGCAGCGAAGGGTCGCTCCGTTGAACGTAGATCGACACTCTAAAAACAGCGGCAGTTATTTTCATCGCAATTTGTACACTTCTAAGATAGTTTTTACACAAGAGAGAGAGAGTGTGTAGTGCGCATTTTATAGTCAATTTTTTTATTTACACAAAGTAATACTGAAAATTAAGTTTTAGTGACGACGAATAGTAGATTCAATTAATTGCATTTTCAAAGTTTTCACTGTTGTTTTTACTATTTAATCCTCTGCTGAATAAAAGGATTAATTTCATGTCCAAAATTCTTAAATGACTATGAGAACGCTGCGGAATCAACATATCGTCCGGAAACGCACTTCAACACGTGCGTAAGGTAATAAATTCATATCACCATAAAAATAGTCTTATGGAACATCAATTCGTAGTTGTCACTTATAGTTGCTGGGAATACTACAATTTATTTGGGTGTAGGGCTTAATAAATGCATGGCGAGGCTCAACACTTCGGTATTAGTCGATACAAATAGTCCGACGTGACCTACCGATCCCAAGGGTCTACTAAGCCTCCAAATTTCGTTAGCACTTCCCAAGTTTTTTGTTTCTTATACCGAGGGAAGCGTACGTGTCTATGTTTCGAGATCACTTGGTCCACGTTCTCAGTCTGCTTAATGTTTCAGTCAAGTCGTATTACGGTGAAGATTTCTCGTGCATCAGGTCTGCGTCACCGCTAGCCATTAAACCAAGGAAGCCTCATAAAGAGCAGAAATGTTCTGAGCACCTTTGGCTCGTCTACTTAAGCTAGCAAACCGTGTTACACGCCGAATGCAGTATCACAGCAAACCGTTAGTACTTTCTCACGAGCCGACAAAAGTTTTTGAAGGTGTAAGAGCGTAGAGTTAACTCGACTGCGCTGCCGAATGAGGAAGATAGAGGGATAGGGCTTTGGTTTACGTGGTTTTGCCCTCGCCGAACGCGAGATACTGTGAGTAATAAAGTCCACCGTCCCTTCTTTCCCTTTTCCTGCCAGTAGCGCTCTCAACAACATTCACAAACAAAACCTACCGTCTCTCTCCAATTCGCTCTCTCACGTATAGTGAAAGCAAGCTAAAGCATTTCAGCTACGGAAGTTAACGTGCTTTTACATCGGAAGATAGAGGCGAGTCTGTAGAGCCGAGGGTTGAAGTAAACAGCGAATGCGCGAATACCCAGCAGCGCGATAATGAATCCACCCTCCAACGAAATTAGAACCGAGCGTGCAGAACCACCGCCACGATTCGCTGTTGCGCACTTTCCCCGCGCTCTCACAGCTCAGGGAACAATAAAAAATGAATAAAACGTATATAGAGGTAGGAAGAGCGAGGTTGGAGGAAGTTGGAGGCGATGTCAGTGATGTACCCACGCAACTCATTAAAGTAAATCCTACTAACACCGTGTAAGGAGAAAAGGACATAGCGAACAAGATACTCAACGACGGATCAGGGATAAGGCGAAGAGGATGTGGTGGAGTGAAGGCAGGGGAGCAGAAATCGAGGCTGACGGAAGAGAATCGTCGATGTGTGGACTTGGTTAAAGGACCTAAGTCAAACACCATCAACGGGAAGGAGGAACCGTAACCGAACCCCCTTCGAAGTTGAGATGGATTCGCTCTAGTTCTGCCAGCCAGACAAGCCCTTTCACCCATGTACCGGCTTCACCGGAGTTTATCCAAGGAAACATCGTCGCACAACCTTAGCGACTCATCTACCATCGAAATTTCAGATCCTCTTCCGATCCGTGGTCGACCTGACGGCTGAAAATTTTGTTTGCTGTACAAGCTCGTTGCTGCGCGAACGAGGGAATCGTGCTTTAAAGTACGCGAATTCGCAACGTTTGATATATTCGGTATTGTCTAGCCACGCGGAAAGAGGTTCGCTTTAGGTTTATTGTACACAGAGAGGAGGAACAGGTTGAAGGAAAGTTGTATAGGGATAAGGTCGTGGCCCGCGTCGGATGTGCAACCCACCCAACACCAGGAGGTAACCCTTCTCCTGCGCCTAGGCTGCTCGTTCGCACCACAGCAACGAGGCTCAACCCTTTCACCAAGTTCCCAATGACAAGACTCTGCAATTATGCTAGCAGTTTCCTACCACGACTATCACTACTACTTGCCTACGTGCCACACGAATACCCCCTCTGTGTGCCTTGTGGAGCAGGAAGTAGGTTGGAGGCTTGTGGCAGAGCACTCCCTCTCCCTTTCTCTCCATAATACATATACACCAACGGCGTACAGTACCGGCAAGATCCGAACTCTTGAAAGATAATACTCTCTCCAACTCTCGGGACCTTCTCACGTATGTACCTACAGCCTAGCTATCCAGCGCTCCAGTATCTCGAGGCTCTTCCTTCTATTCCTCTCAACCCTTCTGCGTCTATATCTGTATGTACACCTACATTTCCCTCTCTCTCCATTTTGCTATATCTTCGCTTCTGCATGCTGCTGGTATTATCGCGTAGAACTCTCGACTACAATTTCCTATTTGGAGATCGGCCGACGGCTAAGGGATGCAGCGAAGGAAGAAGGGCGTGAGGGTCTCCGTGCGGAGTCGGTTCCGCCCGATTTGCGGTTGTCGCAACCTCTCACAGCCCTGGGGCATCACCGCATTGCTTCTAACAACCATCACTCCACCTTCGACCCGAGTGAACCAGCCCGGATGTGTCGTATTCTTCACGGCGAGATATCGTCTTTTGGTGGTTGAAAAACGGGCTTTGTATCACGCCACGATGTAACGTTGTAACGTGCATGCTTGCTTCAAGAATAATGAAAACACTATTTACTCGTTGAACGCCTCAGTCCGTTCATTCCACAACGATGGTACAGATTCTTACGATGCTTCAGCACCCTCTTTCGCGAATCACTTTGCACAGAGAGAAGTTTACACTTCGTTTGCAAATTGAATTCATATCGACGGATAATTCAACCGTACACTTGCCTCCCGTTTGCTCTGACTCTTTCTCTACGAGCGCTGTGAATACGATATTTATTCGGGTGAACCAATCGTTCGCAATCACGGAAACCTCGTGACTGCTAGGTTGAAATAACGGATGGAAAGAAATTATGAAAATCAGGTTAAACTGATTGAAAATACCTTTTTTTTTCGTCTAGATATGTCTAAGGTTATAAGTGTGAAGCAATATCACACGAAATTCAGCTGCAGTCAGTCACGGGAGCCTGACAGTGCGAGGATAAACGGGTTCAGTCGGAAAAAAGAGTTATTTCCGGGAGGTGAAGATAGTGCCAGCGATTTTAGATGCAGGAAATATCTAGAGGAAGTACCTGCGAAGTAGAATAGTCACAGACTCGTTATGGAAACAGCTCGGGTATATATTGGCAAGATTCCCCGTCGGGGCGTCGATTCTTATCGTTTTCATACTATATTCCATGTACTACTTCACTCCATAGATAATTCGTGCCCAACACGTTAAGTTAAAAATGTAAGGTTTGTCAAAATGACTCCATCGTTCTCAATTACATTGTCAGCCTTAAGAGCTCATTTTTTTGCTAGTCGTAGCAACAACGAAATACAGCCAAAGTTATCTCACTGCACTTCATCTGTTTATTAGTAGCAAAAAGTAGTCGGAAGAGTTATGGGCCTCGAACTAAAAGGAAACTGGGAGGCTGGTCCACTCGTCCAATTTATGAAAAATCGTAGAAGACATTCCGATCTCACATTACGAACCGTATCGCCCAAAAACTTTGCATGCAGCAATTTCCTAAAGTAAAGTTCCAACGTCGAAAAGTAGCGACCACAAGTTTCTCTGCAGGAAAAATCCGTCCTCCCAGAAGTTTATATCCTGTTTTGCTTCGTTCCGGAAATTATATGCTGAGTATCGCGTCGGTCCAGGGATTTATAGTAGACATATGCGGGTATCGTTGGATGAAGAGTGTAGGAAGTCGGTCGGAAGTAGGATTTCGTTCCTTTCCTGTGATATACCATATTCTTGGTTTCATGCTCGGACCTTTCCGACCGAGCCCTGATATTTTCTGTCCGTTCTGTCGACTGCTACGTCATCATACACATACTCACAAGCTACAAACTCCTTTTGTCGATGTCTGGGTAGGATGTTCGAGTTACGCAAACGCGGCAACGTTTGCCGTCGGTAATTTTCTAAAGTAACCATCCGTTTCTTGTCTACCGATGCACTACCGGTTTACCCGAGCCATCTGCAATCTTATCCCAATCTCTTTTTGGTCCGCACCACGCTTGGAGCTCGCGGTAAGCTATACCTTTCGATCGAAGCTCGAACGACCAAACGAGTTTTGGTTTGCGGTTGCCTTCTCGCGCTCTTGCTTCTCTACCTTATTTGATTTTCTCCTTTAGCCGATACACGTACAAGGTCTGGTACTGGTTGTCTATTAAGAGCTTGCACTCCTGTCCACCTCTTCTTTCCAGGCCGATGTCATCAAGCGCAAACTGCAAGGCAACTCTCGTTGCGAGATTATACCGGGAAAATCCCATCGCTGTTTTTGGTCCTGGTTTTCAGGGAAGAAACGACACACTCGTGTATGGCTGTAACCTGGTCACGCCATAACCCATACCTTCTTTTCCTATCCGAACAAGAGGAAATAATGAAACGTGATAAAAACGAATGAAGTAGAGTGAAGCGAGCGAAAAAGTAGAAAAACAAGGCACAAGAAGATGAAGCATCTGGAAAGATCGAGCGAAGGACGCTTCGTTACGTGATAAAGATCTCCCGGATGTACGTGACGCTCCTCTACTGCCTTCTGGTCTATCTGTACTTTCTCGTCTCTGTTTTCCGACGCTTTTCGTTCCTCGTTCAGCAGTAGATTCTCCGGTGTAACTCTCGTCCGATAGATTGATCCGAAAATTGATTGGAGAAATTAATTGGTCAGGATTGATGAACAAGCCACCTGAAGTTGACGTTCTTTTTTTATTTTCGAGAGGTTTTAATAACTTATTTGAGTGATCTATGGGCGATTTAGATTGGATACTAATACAAAAATTGCGAACAAGAATACGATAACATTGCAGTCTGATATCACACATCTTCTCGATTATTTATTTACACCCAACGCCCCTCATCGTTGCACCTAGATCTCAGAGGCTGAAGTCAGTATTTCACTGAATAATTATCTCACGTGCTGAATCGCTGGCAGCCTGCCTGGCTGTTGGAAATAGTGCTCGAGTCTACCCCAAGGTACACATAGATTTCACTGGCACAGACTGAGCTGTCCAGGCTACGCACGCCCACTTCCCTCGGCGCATTGCTCCAAGGAGAGACTTACTGTGCTGCCTACTAGGAAGTTAGCCCACAGGCAGGTTTAACTTGATCTTCTCCTCTTCCTATCTCGGTTTCTCACTGTACTGCATTTCCCGGACCAGTGCGTATTTTGCAGAAACTCAGTGTTATCTGCCGTATATTCTACACTCGAAGAAATCGAGGTCATTATGACATACAAGGTACAATTATTATAAGTAGTAGTATTTTCGTTCATTTTTATATTTATATCCAGTAATGATGATTATTTTAATTTCGGATTATCCGAATACCAATTTTATTGTTTTGAAAGATAATGCGGGTAATTTTTGCTTTTTGACAAAATAATCATCAACGTTTTGGTGATTATGGACAAGCGAATAGCTATCATTATACTGGACGTTGGAGGATTTGAGTGGATAAGCAGATTCTGAAAGTTTCACTGAAAATTGCGGGAAGTCCATGATGAAAACAGGGCGGCCGAGTAGAGAGCTCGTTTGGCAGGACTCGCTCATGATTGCGGTAGGCCGCGCGGACAGGACCCGCACACTGAGCCTTCCATTGCGGTTTCACGCGCGGTTGAATTTTAAGGACCTGCTGGAGCTGCTTTCGTTGTCCAGTTTGCGGTGTCCTGCGCTTCTGACGTGCAGTGTCCGCGAATTCGGAGCTCTTCTCAACAAAATACCTCTTTATTCCTTCCGTAGCATTACCTTCTTAATTCCACCAGGGTTTTACCCGGATGCGTTGAGTTCTTCTGAGAAACGTTATACAAATACATGTTAAGTACGTTTGAGTTCTGTACGTTAACCCCTGGATTATAAACTCTACTGTGTACAATTCGTGGAAGAAACGTTTTCAACGGTTTTATGTAATAACCTTTTTTTTGCCATCGTAATACCCACATTTTTCAAAATCGGGATGAGCCGCAGCTTACGACTCGCATATTTCATAAACCGCAAGCTACTTTAAAATTAAAGTAGAACAAGCAACAGAATGTAAACATAAAATTTGGAGGTACTACCGTGAAAAATATTAACCATCCTACTGAAAAGACAACCAAGTTTGAATCCGCTTCTTCCGTCCACTATCCTCGTTGCTAGAAAAATACAAAGTACACCGTAAAGTGAGAGTTGAGCAAACTCTGGCGCGGGGTTTCGTTCCACAAACGAAGCAATAATAGTACCGTGCCGACTGGAATGTTTGGAAAGCTGATTCCAGAGTATGATACTGTGAATATAGTTATCAAAGCTTTTCCGTACGAATAATTTACTTGTACTATTCCAAACACGTTCATGCAAAAAAAAAACCCCTCTCGCTGTGACCCAAAACTTCTCGGGTTCGGAGCACAGTGTCACAGGTCGAGTTTTCACGTAACCGGATATAGTCAACCACCGCGTGCGTACGATTCTTTGATAATTTGAGTTCTGGCGTGCTCGGGCGTAACACATGAATCTACAAGGGGATTTGTAGGTGAGCGTTATCCCTATTGAAGGAGAAACCAAGACACGTTACATGGCCGTGTACGCGGGGAAATTGCCAGGCGAACCGCGAAATAACCGAGGTAACTCCCGGGCCCTCCGACATGTTCATCGTTATTATCGTTCACGTCTGTCAAAGCAGAGTTCCAACAATTTGCACGATTCTATCCATTTATTCTTGCACAACGTTTGAGAGACGAGTGCGCGCTCAACAATGCACGATTCAAAGAATTCGAAAGGGGAGTTTGAGTTCTTCCGCCCTTCAGAGGTTCGGAGGAGTGATTTGCGGTGAATTGGAATCGGGCCGAATAATTCGGCGAACTGCACGGCGATTGGAGGGAAGCCAAAAATTGTGCATCAGAGTGAAGGTGCAGGCGATATCGTTTCATCCCAGTGCTACGAGTTCGCGTCAGGTTACTACAGATCACCTTTAGTGAAGAGTCGGAAATAAGGGAAAAGGCGGTATATAGAAAATTTCGCTAGCATACATCGAGCGTAGATTACGCTGCGAAAAACTTTTCGTATAAAAACTCGGCGAGGAAGTACAAAGATGAAGGAGAAGAACCCGAAGAGGCATATGAAGCCGGAGCGAAGGATTCCGATTCAATCCGATCCAATAGCGGCATCAGAAGCAGAGAGCCGTTGTCTACCTCGCTCCCATCGCGTGTGACGATCACTCGGCTCTCCGCGAACGCATTTATATATTTAAGGGTGCCAGCGACCACGGTTGCTCGAGAGGATGGATCGAGTGCTCCTGGGTAGAAAAGCAGACGAAGTAGTTGGAGAAAAGTTCGGATGGAGGCCAGGGGTTGGTTCATAAAAATTGTAACGCAAAAAGCCACTGAGATACGGTGTAAAAGAGACGGCAGAAAGTAGGAAGAAGTGAGAGAGAGCAAGGTGCATTCCGCTAACGAGCGAGTTCGCCTCGGCCATTGAATCCTGGAAGCCGTGGTGCCTCCAGGGCTCGAGACACCGGTGATGGTGGAAAACGCGAGATAGGAACGTGAGGGTAAAACGAGCGAGGGAGACGGGCTAGTTCCGCTTTGGCAATAATTGAATAAGCGCGTGGAACTCCAGCGTAACCCAAGAACGTAACCCGTCTCGCTTCTTGCTTTTCTGGCCATTCCTTTCCCAGCTACTTTCCTATCTTATTGCGCAACGAAGGTTTCCCGTTGCCCCCTATATTACGCTAATCATCGTAATTATTGGGGCCACCAACACTGTTATAGACTCACAAAAACAGTATACGAAAATGTCAAAGGGAAGTAATATCGGGCTTACTTTCAAGCTAAAAGATTCATTTATCGTATACGAAGTGAGAATGATTCCGACACTTCGTAATTATTTTTGTTATATATACTTTTACCTAAATATTTCTATTCGTGAGTTTAATGAAAAATATGATTCGAAGGAGAAAATATATCGGATCATGCACAGTATCAATATTGTAAATAATAGAAGTAATATTATCGGAATTCTTAATATTATTATTTCCGGCATTAATACAAATAGAAAATTAAAACTCATAGAAACACCAAACACACTCTCGATTAGTGGCAACTCATGTCGCTATCTAAGTATTGACCCGCGACTATCAGCTGAGCTTTAAATTTAGCTGAGCTTTAAATTCAGCAATTCTTACAACTTCCTAAGTATTACACATATATGTCGCCCGTTAATTTTGTTAATTCCAATAAAATGCCACCTTAGGACGTCAATATAATGAAAATCCAGAAAATGAGTAATTCTTACACCAAAAGAAAGAAAAGCATGAGATACATTCAACTCAATGTTACATAGTTCCGTTGCCCCAGTAGTAGAAATCGATATCAGTCAGACGGGATGCAACGAGCAGTATATTGGGCCATCTGACTGAAATGGGCTGTGCCAATATAAGAAGGCATGTTATTCAGTCGCTCGCTCTTTTGATCGCTCGTATTAATCATAGTCGACATTCGCATTCAGTTTGTCCTGCTTTGCATGGCTGACATCAAACACCATACGCTTTATCGTTTATACGAGCGTTACAAAGCCGTTGTCTGGTAATCGTGAAACCTCGACTGGTATTTGTACACCCGTGTAACAGTATCGTTAAACGCAGATATACGACAATACTTTGAACTGCATAGATTTGTTCCTATGCGCTGTGCGTATTAATCCAAAATAGGGAGAAGTACGTCATCCTCGTTAATGGGCACCATCGCCTAGTCCAACTGCAACACGTTGCCCATCGACGATCCTGTACAACGCTGGAAGCATATCCACTGGCGCGTACCGATCATAATGCTGCAGCTTATGCGGTTATACACATCCACATTACTCGAAAGCTCAGATATTCCATCTCTCGATGTAAATTTCAAGCAAATCCGAAGGTACACAAATAACCACGGGTTATACACTGACGTCATGAGAAATTCCAATGTTTGCATAACCGAAAATATAACTTCTTAATGACCGGAAATTTTATAGTCGAAAATACAATTTTTAAAAATGAGGTTTTAAAAAGTTTTTTAGCGTAAAACATCAATGTTAACTAGTCGTCATATACAACAGTTTATAATCCGAGGATTTTTCTAAGTGTCCTTTATTTTATAACTAGAGTATCAAGGTGACTGGCATACAATTCGCGTGGACGGTAAAATAACCACTTGGGTGTCGCATACGGACACGAAAAAGGTCTCAAAATTATCCTTGAATTGAAGGCTTTCAAGTCCGAGTATAATGAAATTTACCACTGCATGCGTGAGTGGTGATACAGTGACAATAGATGTTTCCCATTGCATTAGATAATTAATCTGGATATACAACGGCCGATGCCACGCGTTATTATATATATAACTTTCTGGCATCTTTTCTGATGATCACGTTAATGTTTCACGGTAATTCATTAAACGCTACCCAACATATGGGATTTTTGTCTCTACTATCTTCTCCAAATCGTTTATTGTACCCTTTGAAAACACCCGTTTCAAGCATCTTTATCGTGATTTTAGATAACAATTTTTAAAAGCGTTAATAGAAAATTCTCGGTGATGAAATTATTGGTCAAAGACCAGGCGAGTGAAGTCGCGTCCAGATGAAGGACGGAGCTCGTTCGATCTAAGGAGCCCGAAAGAGCTGTTCGAATCCGCTTGCGTTGATGTAGCTCAACGGAAATGTTGTAACGCCCTTGTACCGCGGTTTGTGCCATATCAGACTCCTCATCAACGTCCTCTCAACCTTGAGTTTCCTGCCAAGTAGAAACGCTCCCGAGTTGAGAAAGCTTTTTCGCTCCCTTCACTGGAGGAGCCATTAATTCGATCTCCGAGCTAAGAATTAATTAACCCGGAATTCCCAAGGGTATCGTTTCCGGGTCTCGCCAGTAGCCACGTCCGACAAACCATAGAAGAACGAGGGGGGATCTTATACGTGACCCTGAACAAAGTCAGAGGACAGAAAAGGTAGTTAAGAAGAAAGGGAGCATCAAGAGATGGATAGAAAGTCCAGAAAAGAGTAACAAGAAGAAACTGGCCAATCGGCGAAAGAAACTCTTTCGCTCTTTCGCTGGTGAGGCAAAAGATTGAGAAGAAAAGGCCAAGGCGACAAGAATGTGAAGAATAAATGGGATGTGAGAAAGCATATTCGCGCAGAATCCACGGTTTCGAAGACCATTAGACTTAGGTGTATACAGTTGAATGAGGTGTAAGAGAGTATGAGACCCGCGGCTAATCAGGACTTTCTCAAAGTGTCGTTCGTCTTTCAGCGAAGGTGGGTAAGAACGAGGTCCGGGATATGTCCCTCGTTGTCGCATTGGGAGGATAGCATGGCCGCTGACGCTGACGATGGTGGTAAAGTCGACTGTAAGGGAAGGAGTTAGAGCGACGGAATGAAGCATAGAAAGGACAAGAACGAGAGCCGGGCGAACGAGGAAGGTGATCCTGGCAGGAGCGAGGAGTTGATGGAGTTTCTGACTGTTTCAGGGGATCGGCTGCGGGTAGCAACGCACTGCGAGTTGTGTTGGTGGACGGACAGGTTCCCGGCAGTACCGACAGCACTACGATTGAGGCACTATAACGGAGACAAGACCGGAATAGCGAGGAGATGAGTGTATAACAGAGACGAAGGGCCGGAGGGGTTGCCGACGTCATGGCCGAAAGTTGGCAAGCCCAATCCACCTCCCACCCTAGGAAAACTCCAGTGGCGCCGCTGATGCCGGCCCACCCTCGGGGCGACCCGGGTTCTCGGCTTTTCTATACTTGGACACACGTTGGCTAGGACTAGGAGTGAGTGAGTAAGAGGATGATGGTAGAGAGCTCAAGTTTCTAACGAGACACGCTGTGCTCAGGCATGAAACGAACTCAACCACCCTCGAAGCAGGTACAGCGACACAACTGGCACTCACACCGTTCATCCTGAAGCACCTCAGAGATAGACAATGGAAAAGGAAAGACCGATGGAGACCCTGAGTGTATAAGGATGTTAGAATGTAGCTGAGGACTATGAAATACGAGTATAAACAACCTCCCTACACTATGTATAGCCCCGAAACCCGTTACAGGAGCCACGTCAACGCTAACTAATCGTGCTACAAGACTAACGGCTCCGAATTCTTCTCTTCCATTCTGCGCTCTCTCAATGTCTCTAGTAATTTCAGCATGCCCTTTTTCGGTCACTACCGCTTCCCCAAGAAACAATCATTACGTTCAACAAGAGCAAACGATTAATTCCACGAAGAGCAGCGAGAGCGTGAAGGCGCTTATAATCAACTGAAATCATCGTCAGTTCCGTACCTTGTTCTCATCAGTAGTGAGATTAATAAATACAGGCATATCGCACATCCAGATGGGAACTAATGTACAATCATAAAGCGTGATATTACAATGAATGATGATTTAATAAGTGAACGTAAAATGTTGTTATATTAAATCACCACAGAGGGAGAAAGAGAGGGGGATCTCAGATAACAAACGATCAAGTAAGAGTTTGACAAACAGGCACAAGTGACGCCACGAGAAGTGGAACGAGAGGAGAGGGAGAGACAGAATGGTATCTAGTATCTACTGGAAAACTGTAAAGAGGAGATCCCTTTCGTATATCCTCTTTTCTCTGTTCCTGGCAATATTCTATCTCCCTCACTGTTGCTTTTGCCGAGCAACCAAGCTCTTTAGCTCTCGCTGTCGTCTCTCATCGCCGCCTCGGGTCTCACACGGATTAATGTGGGTAATTAAGGCCCGTTGTCGCGGAAGGATTCCCCGAACGGTTAATCATTGTTTACGGTACACAATGGAGAAGAGAGAAGTTCACGTTGGGTCACGGGCTCAAGCCAGCCAGTCGAGACCTCGGCCGGGCAAGGGGTGACGTTGAAAATTTTCTAAAGGCCCGCTGCGACCGTGTCCGCTTGGTGCACTGGCAGCATCAGCACTCTCTGACTTCTCTCCCTTCGCGCTCTTTGGCACCACATAATAGGCCACCACGGGGGCCTTAACGACCGAGCTGGCGATTCAATCTTAATGCACGCTCGTTACTTCAACACATATTTTGCTACGGCTACAGTGAGAGGGTAGACGCCAGAGAATGGAAGACGATCGAAGTAAGAGAAGATGAAGTTTCTTGACACCGTTCCCGGCCACTCCCCCTAATAATTTCTTCTTCCTTCCGTAACTTTCCTTTTGCAACGCAACCTTTTGCGTGTGTTCTTCATTTTCTTCTCCCTTCACTAACGTCAACATGCAATCCGTTTCCTTAGCCGTTTCAGCTCACCTTTCAGTTTCGTGAATTCTTCACTGGCCCTTTCAGCTAATTTTCACCTCCTTCTCGTCTTACCGTCGACTTCTGGTTTAAATGGTTCTCCTTTCCATGAATGGATACACTAATTGCCGCTTGACTAGCGTAATGAATGCTTCTCAGTGAGGAGTAAGTAAGGTAGCAAGCGTTTTCAATAATCATGACGAGGGTTGGTCTTTCAGCACGTGTACGTACTTCCTTATCGTGAATCGTATTTCTTTTCAATTTCCCTCGATGGAAAAGACGAGTCGAAATGGAGAAGAGAATAAGGGAGACACGGGTCCCGTGTCCCGACGATTCGAGATTTGGTGACACGGGGTCCAAGTTCCTGTGCGCTTCCTGGTCGAGACTCCCGGGAAGGAATATCATCGTATTCTCCAACCTTTCTCGTCGAGTTTTACACGCTTCGGTGCTCGTAAGCGGCTACCAACGAGGTGGCAAACTCTTGCATTATGACTCACTCGGTTCTGTACATTCCCTACAACATACCTATGTAAGTATGTATGTATTCCAGCAGGTGCGAGACGACCCTCATAGGGGGAAACGAAATGGACCGGCAACAGTGAACTTTTACCCTTTACCGATGTATAGCGAAGTGTGTAAGTAAAACTCGTGTGAAGCTGTACAGATAGAATCATGTATACGAGCAACGTGATGCTTCGCGTGAGATATTCTACGATTCAAAAAGGAAATGTCATCATTTTCCTCCGCCATCCGATCATTTATAGCATCAAATTTCTGACACCTTTTGTGTGGATGACTAATACAAAAATTCCAATGAAATTTCGCCCATGGCGACCTCCGCTACTGTATTTCAAGTATATGTAACTGGACTAGTGCGAACATACTGTAGATATTACATTATTCCTTTGCAGCTTCTAGATTCTCGGAACATTTAGGAGCAACTCTAACTATGAGAATTCAGAATCAATGCTTCCCCGTAGCGACTTCCGCTCGCCAAGAGCCTTCATTGTTTCCTGCAGCAAACTACTCTCGTATAGGAAGAGGGAGCTGTGATTCTGCACCTGGCCAAGCAACCTTACACAGGGTCAAAGGCTAGCTACTGCAGCGAAACTCGACGAAGAACTTGTATTAATCGGCTATAAGTTGGTGCCAAGGAGGTCTTGCAGACACAAGTCTCGACTGTGTGCAGAGCGACGTTGCAAGGACTGGTCAGAGAAAGGTTGCTTCATATTGAAAGTGGGAGAGGGAGAGAGACATAGAAGAAGAGTAGGTATTTCCCCTTCTCTATAGTTGAACGAGACGGGAATTTGAGGAAATAGTTTTGCGGATAACGAGGGCTACCCCTGCGTTCGGTCTTACACAGACTCTAAAATTAACCACCACCGCTACGCTCAGATTGTCATAGTTACTGGAGAGAACTTTGCTTTTGGATTGTGAGTACGTTCAATCGGTAATACGTGCTACATCACAGTTGCGAATACCTTAAGACTCTACACATAGAGAGTCGATCTTTGTATTCTTGGTCCTTTCACGGTGCTTGCTTGCTTGCTTACTCGTAGGGTCGTAACTGTGATCAATAGAAAGGGGAGTTTCTGAAGAACCTACTCGAATGATTACTTTTGAAAGACTGTGTGCTGAAGGTGTGCGTCACTGATACGTGACAAATTCCACGGAATCGTTTCGAGATGAGAATCGTTCACGGAAAAATAAAGAGAGAAGAGCTCCTTCCACGTGGATCGTGGGAGTACACTAAAAGGTCACCGAAGGGTCGACAATGAGAAACAATGGAGAGAAAAAAGAGAGTGGAAAGAGCTTCGAAAGCTAAAAAGAATCAAAGATTGCTCCGGAAGAAGTCAAGCGTGCGGGCGAACCTAGAGAGGCGAAGAGACCAAAAGAAGAAAGAAGTAAGAATAGAAAAAAAAGGGGAGAGATAACGGCAGAGGACGAAGAGAGAAAAAGAAAGGAGCGGGCACAGCAGCTAGTTTCTTTCTTTCTCGCCAGATCTATCTTTACCACCCTATCACGTAATGGTGTAACTTTTGCCACGACAGCGATGTCCCCGAGAGGAAGACTCGGCGAGTGTACGGGAGAGAGTAAGAGAGTAAGCCATAGGCGGGGTGTTCGGACGACCCGAGGGAGTTTTAACGTACGGTCAGCTCTCCTGGTGGGCCATTAGGGGGTGAAGCCACCCCGAACGAGAGTCGGACTGACCCTATGCGCGTTGACCCCTCGACATGCCACCTTTTCCTTTCCTACACTCTACAGCTTTGGCTCTCATGCTTTTCTACTTCTTCCTCTTCGCGACCGTTGGACTCTTAGCGTCCCACCGAACCACCGAGAACTTTTATCTTTGCGGCTCCTCGAACAGGTCTTGGAAAGCTCATTCTATACACTTTACTTCGTCTTCTCGGTGCGCCGCTAGGCGCATGGCGATATATCGACTTGGAACATCACTGATCAGTCATCAAGGAAGACAGTGGCACAGTTCACTTCGGGGACGAGCCAATCAACGGTAGTGATGCGGCCCAAAACGAGATTCATGAGACTCGCTCGATTTTTCTTGCGTTCGCTTTTGTTTATTATCGCTTGTCTCGGTCGTTTGATGTTTAGATGAAGAATATTCTTGATGGCACGCCATTCGATGAACGAGCTAGACCAACCAATGTTCTCGAAAACTTACCGCACGTTTGTCGAGGTTCCAGAATTGGTAATAACGCAAGATAGGCATTTGAAGGTAGGCAATCAATGTTCTGTAACTGTAAATATATTTCATAATAATGCTTTAACCTTAATTAAATTAATAGGAGCAATTATTCGTCTCGTTATTCGTCTCTAAGCTGCTCTTCGTCCGTTTCATTGTGTGATTATTACCGATTACTGTAAAATCATCTGGTACACGTATGACATCTGTGACACGTCTGAAAAATCGAGAATGAATTTCGAATCTCGGCGTTGGAACAAAAACAAGATCGAGACGAGATTGATTTGCCTGTCAAATTCGAGACAAGACAAGATCTGACCAACCTTTAAAGTATCGACTCAAGATGACAGCTCGAGCGCCAAATGACCTGAAATCAGTCTCGATCGTGAAATTTTCTCGCTTGTCTCACTCATCCGCATCACTAATCCACAGCTTAATAACAAAATCAAATCTATTTCCGGCGAGACAGATCTTTCTGTCTGCTCCAGGATAATCTTCTGTTCTGGAGCAAGCAACGTAACGAATTCTAATGCCATCCAGCTACTAATGTACTTCAGTACTAATCCAGTACTAATAAAAGCGAAAATGGCTAGCCACACAGAATATAATTTTCTAAAAATAGATACAAACTGGAGATCGTTCAATACGAGGAGTTTTATGAGTGTATATGTACAGAGATAATCGAATTATGTCCGAATTGAATTGAAACTAATAACAGACATGTTGGAAACACGCTCTAGATTCCACTCTGCCTTATATGTGAGAAAAACAAAAATACTGATGCCACAGCACTACGTTTGAAGGTGTTGCCGAACGATGTAAGGCGCAATGGAAAGAATAAAGGAAAAAGAAATAAAGTCGCAAAAATTCCGAACACAAGAGTATGGAGAGAGATCGTTAAGAATTAAATGGCGCGGGACTATAAAGAAGACAATAAACGAATCGTAAAAGCTAGGTTTAAGAGCCAGAGCGCCGAGGACTCTGGACGAAAGCACCTACATATACACACGAAAGACAGAATGCACTATGGGCAACTGTCCCTCCCTCTTGTCTGACGCGCTTTTACTCCGTTGGGAACAATAACGTGGTAATATGAATTTAGATAAAGCAATAACATGATTCCTCATCCCAAGTCCTCCGTCATCTTCGTCTGCTCACCAACTCTTCGCAACGTCACTTTTGCGGTGGTGGATTTATCGACGGGGTCTAAGCGACGGAAAGTCGTTTCTTCTGTCACTTATTAACGAAGAGTCGTGCGGTTTCGCTCGTCGAAAGGGAGAAAAGCTGCTGCTGTCACGCTAAGAGACTCTCGGTGACGAAGCCCTTCGCTTATGACGATAAAAATCTTTCACAAACTCTGGGCAGAATTTCTTTGGTGTTTTTTTTTCATTACTCTTCCGGAACTCGGCGTTTTTATTACTAGCCTGTTGAAAAAAAGTCGTTGGAAAATTCGTTACTAGCCACGATATGCATCTCGACCTTTTCACCAGTAATTTTTCATTAGTCGTATTACAGCCGCTTTAGTTTACTACGTGGTCCGCACGAAGTCCATGACTTTCGATTATCATTATTAAATGAAAGAGAGGCCGATCATGAGAAAAGATACCAGACTTCTAACGAAGAAATTGTATATGCGTTGGAGACCCAAACAGAGAGACTAAAGCACGACAAACGCGGATGGAAGAAAGGAGGAAGAAAGGAGAGGGATGAAAACCAGACGAAGCGAAAGGAAGGGGATGAAAAAGCCGGTGTCATTAAGTATGCATGTAAACCGTGAAATTGCCTCGGTAGCGATGGCGGGCAGCACCAGCACCACCAGCAAGCCGGTAATTACCGGCTCGCCGCCTGTGGAAATTAAAACTCGCCACTTATCGTACACCAGGCGGCCTAATGTTACCGGCACCCCAGAACCACCGCATCACAGCCTACTTGTGTGTGTGTGTGTTTTCACATATATATATTTATGATATTTTGCTTGTACTCTTGGAACTCTGGTTTTATTGTTATACGCGGGTCTGGAGGTCGCGAGACCATTCAATGGGGGACGATGAGGGTTGTAAACATTTCAAGAATCGCAATTAATGAGTGGTGAGAGTAAAATGTGAAAACTCTCAGCGATATAGAAGAATACGAGATGCGAAATTCCAGAGAATAATCTGAGCTGTTGTCACTATCTTTTTTCAAAGCTCCGGTTGATCATGGTTCTAGGCTTCCAAGATTCACCAGGTCTTGTAGCAAAACGTAGTCGAGCTGAGCCGATAAAAAGACGTCGAGTCGACATTGTATAGAGTGTTGAATTATGTCCGGATGGATGAGGGAGCAGCAGAGGAAGAGGAGAGGAGAGAGGGAGTTGCCGGGTCTGAGAGGTATAAGCTCCAAGACTGTGAAGGTAATAACTCATAGCGTTCGGCGCACAATACGACGTTGTGTTCGTTGTACGGATTCTGCAGTGAACAGGAGTCTCTGCCGTATGTAACGCCCGCCACATATATATATACACCTTGTATATACGGCGCACATAATATACGAGCTGGCACAAGTATATAGGTTTAGTATTTAGTACATACGTAATGCCACGTTCGAGAACACAAATAACGTAACGCTTCCATGAATACAATATAGTATATAACATGTGAATAACGATTCGTTCGATCAAATAGATCAATATGATTCAAGAGAGGCTGATGAAAGGACGGAAAAGCTAGAAGAGTGTCAAGGCAAAAAGAATAAAAGTGATATATATTGCGGATAAAACGAGTTTCTACTTTGGAGTGTCACGAGGCGCAACGAGAAGACTTCCACTTGCAGTGGAAATTCATCGGGTCGGGTGAACGACGACACTCCCTCGATTGGTGATTTTCAAAGTCGAAAGACCTTTTCTCGTTGGAGATCAACAGAAGAGGTTCTCCCGGATCAGAGAAGGATGCAAGTGGGGGAGGGACGAGGGGTTTTGCTGCGTCCTGACGCCCGGCCCTCATTCATAAACATTCCTGGCCAAGGAGGTAGGTGAGGAAGGTCTTCGTTTTATCTCGGGGCGACCCTCTGGCAGTTGAGGACGAGGACAGTGCCTCGTCTGACAGGGTGAACGCAGGTTTGCAAGGATATACGCCGTGATGCGAAAAGAGATATATAGAGTGTACGTGGCTGGAGACTAGAGTGGCTGGAGAACTCGCGGCAAGAGACACCGAAAGCACCACCGTCAGTAGCATCCCCTCGAAGATCAAAGGGTGAAAACGAAAAGGGAAGCTTCGATGGTGCCACCGGGGGAGACAGCAATTTGCACCGGTCGCTCGAGCTTTTTTCGCTCTATGTCGACGTCACTGCCGCTTTTTCCGTTTTCTTCCTTTACAGTTACTTCTACGTTTTTGGTATATGGTGGCACGCCACGCGCGCATGATTTCGCGCCCCGAAAGGAATCAAAGGTGAGAAAGCAAAAACTGTTTACCAGCCACTTTTCTATCCGACCGTCTGTGGCGCAGGCTACGAAGAAGTAACAAGAAAAACTGTAACGTTAGCAGCCAAAGCTTCATGCCCGCTCGGAGCTGTCAAAGTTGTTTGATTAAAGTTTTTATCACGGCTACCTTGAAGCCGTCTTCGTTGCCTGAATCTTTTTGCTTATTCGCACATTCGAATCCTTATTTGACTTGATTTAAATTCCTCATCTTGCTGGTTGACTGTATCAGGTCTCCGCAGTCGGATTCTGTATAATCCAGGTAACGAACAAAGTAAAGTCAAGGTTCTTCGTTTGTTCCGTTGGGTCATCAGGAATCAGTCGAGGTGTGGAATTGGGACAGAAGTTAACGTGGTATAGAGGATGCAAGAATAGTGAGAAAGGGGTGGTTTAATCCTAGCGTGGGGACGTTCGTGATTTGCTTTGAATAATAACTCAAAGGCTTAACGCCGAGGCTATGCACACTATACTGTATATAGTCAGTATATAGACTACGGGAAGTAAAGCTTATGCCTCTGGCGATGCCTGTCGACCAGGAAGTACGAACCCTCAACCCTTGTCCTTATCCCACAGCAACGCGCTTATGCTTTCATACATATTTCAAAGGTCTCTTCTCCCTACATCCGTCCCAGCAACTCACTCTCATATCTGCGCATGGCTACCAACGTCCCGACAATCATACTTGGTAATTTATTTCCATTGTTTCTAGCGAATCGTTCTAACTTCACGCTTTATGTCTTCTTGATCTTCCAGATCTATCCTCTTACAGTCGTTACACCAGAAAAGGAGGTTAACTTGGCCAGAGTTTCATGAAACGAGGTATCAAGAAGTGCGATGAAATCTGATTTAATGAATCAGAAATGCGATCAAGTTTCGCGAATCCATCTGATAGACATGCTACAGATTCGGAAAATCGAATAAAATCTTTTGACTGAAGGAATGTTAACGACTCTATGGAGAGAAAAAAAAATTTATCTTTCCGCTATTACCAGCTGACTTCACAATCGACCGTCAACCATAAAATCCATGGCTCGCCCGAAGCCGTTGGGTTTCAGCTGGAGTTCGAGCGTCCAGACCGTTCGCCAGTGGCTGATGGTCAAATATTCAAGGTCCTGCACATCGAGTTTCTCTCACGGGTGCACAACCCCCATTAAGCCAGGGGCAGAACAGGGCTCCACACGCTCGGTCACCGGGGGTGTAACGGGCCATTAGTCCGTTAACCGTTCGCTGGCCACCGGGGCTATTTATCGTGTGCCCGGGCTGTGCCTGAGAGACTGTTCACCTCGTCTCTTCATCCCTTTTCTCTCTACTGCTATCTCTGCCTTCGCTTTCTGTCCTCATTGTCGGTCTTGAACTAGACACGATGACCGGGCAACTGTCCCGGGTGTTGGTATGCAAGATCGTCCGTCGCGTTGTTTGGTTTGATCCCGCAAAGCTCGCGCGTGTTACTGCCAAACGCTCGAAAACACGAAGCGCCTCGAGGGCTTGTCGGGAGCGCGCTTGCCCTTTGACCCGAAAGGGTTTCAACCGTCGACCGCTTTCACTGCGTGGCAAGTAGTCGATGCCTTACTCCCACATCCTTCTCATTTCGTATATGTATACATGTGCTTCTCATTATGTCCACACTGCATTCTCTTCGGCCGCTGCGTTGTGGTGCCCCATCATATACGTACGGTGGTGAACCAAGCGGTAGTTATCTCCCGATTCCCCGGAAGTCATTCCTCTAACGGAAACGGAAATTAGCAGGACCGCGCAACCCCTTACGAAACAATGCTTTGAACGCATTGCCATTGATGCTCCTAACTCACGGACAGCACCACGTGAGGGGATGTCGACCGCAGCCCGACGACAAAGCGACAGCAGTGAGCCTCCCCGTCACTCTAACTCCCTATTTTTATTCAAGCGCTGAGAGAAAATCACGGCCGGGAACTTTTTCTAATTGAAAGAGGAAGACGGGTTGAAGGTGGCATGGTCGTTTGACGAAGGAGAGAATGAGAAAAGCGGGTGGTTCGAGGTACACTGACTCTTGCAAACCCAATGTGCACTTAACGAGCTGAAGCGTTTTGTCGTTAGCACTTCCGGAACATTCAGTAGGCTTTGAACTTTACTATTTTTCCTTTCTCTAGCTTCAATTTTGTTTCTAGCTTTTCATCCACCTCTTGGTATTCTACGTGTCCTTCTTTTTCCGGCCCTGTGCAGAGTACTGGCACTTTGGAATCCGACGATTGGAAGTCGTTTCTCGAGGGTCAACGGGTAGAAGGCAGCTCAGGAATTCGATGGATGTGCAGTCGCCCTTATATTTCCTCCAACTTCGCCAAGCCCTTGTCTTTATTTCCTCATTCCTCGGCTTATTTTATTTCGATTGATTTTCTGCGACTGGAAACCTCCACCAACTGTAAATATGCGTAGATTTGTTGGTGCATAGTATCGAGCCGCTGTCGGACAAGAGAGGCAAAAAGTAAAGCTAGTGCGGAAGTAAAACGTGTCACTGTGCACCATTTGCATCCTCGTTCACTTCTCGCCTGTACGCTGGAATTCAACAATTGGAAATTCGTCGCCACTATGCTCACTGGTTCTCCACTCTCGTCCGCGTTTCTTCTTGGCTATGCGAACACGAGACACCTCGAGAATTCGATAATATGCGCCAGGGGATGAAGGCGCACATTGCGCAACACCGTAAGAATCTCTCGCTACTTTTATACCATCAGGTTATGTAGACTCGTACGGTGCATCGTTCAATTGAAACTGAATTAAATACACGATCGTATAACTGATTATTTATTTATTTATTTATTCACAATAAACGGGATTTACAATGAAGCCCTTCGGGCCTCTAAATATTGGTGGCGGAGGACTAGCGGAATAAAATTTAAAAAACAATGCCAATAAATGTATACATTTCAAATACTAATAAATAATAAAAAAAAATGAGAGTATATATGTACATTTCACTACCATAAATACAAAAAAATAACGACATGGCATGCTAAACGGGCTCACTTAATAAGATGAAATTATGCAATAGGCAGTCTTGAAAAGCGAGAAAGGACGCCAGAAAAAAAATCAACAAAGATGGATGTTGCATTGCCATTACGGTATATCCTTCTCAGTAAGATTAATATTTAATGTCCTGTTTGAATAACTCATTATAGGAATTGATTTATGTGACTACTACACCTCGTATTTAATCGTGAAAAATGTTAACTCAAGTTACAGCCCATTCTGATATATCTATCTGGCAAAAACATTTTTTGAATGACGTCTTTTTCATATGCTAAGGTTTTGCTTAACATGGACCTCTGGACTGGCGTAGGGCCTGAAGGAACGTTTTTAACTGTTAACGAGGGGTTGTCTGCTGCGCTATGTTTGTTTGCCATTCTCTATTCGCGTCATACGTGATCTATACCCTTCCGGGTTCGTTGAAGCGACGCCCTGCCAGAGCACGACCTTGCCGACGAGAACCCTATTCATTCCCTACAGTTGTGCACGGCAGGCGAGAGTTGAGTACACCCGCGCGATAATCCGGAAGGCTAGGCAGAGAGACCACGCGGGACTAAGCAAAAAAAAAGAAGAAGAAGAGAGAGGAGAGTTTCCCGAGGGTTTGCAAACGTTTCCGTGTACACCTGCACAGAGAGGAGCGGAAAGGAATATTCATGAGTCAGAAGTCGAGGATCCCGTCAGTTTCCCTCCTCTCTGTCTCCTAGGTTCTTCACTTTCGTTTGGCATAACCGACCAGAATATCGCGAGAACCGCCAACGGCTCACGCCACGAAAAAAAATGTCTGTAAAGCGATACTACGTAGATCTGTATAAGACTCAAAAGTATTTCTACTAAAAAAAAACAAAGAGGGACGAGGAAAAAGAATTTATGCAACGTGCAAAGTTCTTTTCCCGTTCCCTTTGATCAACCTATCGATATTCATTGTCGTGGAAAAGTCCATATTCCCTCTGCCTCACTAGTTTTCATCGCTCTTTGTAACCCGCCGATTTAGCCCCTTAATATTCATGTATCTATCGACGACCGGACGATAGAGGCAAAGCCGCAGTTGCTGCAATTCGTTGTGACGGCGGTTCACCGCGGAATAATCGGACAGCTGTTGGCCATCGTCGAAGAAAAGAGCCGGCTTCGCAACAGAGAAATAAAAAAGAAAAGCTCGTCAGTGAATAAGGGAGATAGAGCAGTTTGAGAGTACACACTGGGAATTGAGAGGGAAAGAGGAGAGTGAGTGGATTGCCTTTGTGCTCTTTGGTTACTTTGCGGATGTCAAGGCAACGCGTAATATCCCCTGGGAACCGGTTTTTTTTGCGTTTCCATCTCTCGATCGCATCGGTGATAAGCTGGTAGAACGAAGAGGGGATCCGGTCAGTAAACAGCGATCAAGCGGTAAAGGAGATTTTCGCAACTCTTCTCCCTGCAAATGTACGCTTCACGGAAGCATTTTGAAAAAAGTTGGATAATATTCGAGTTCAACTTTGTCCTGGAGTGTAGAAAAAGAACCGATAAAGTTATGGTATGAATCCAAAAAAAAACGGGCAAAAAGGTATAGAGGTATATTTTGAATGTTGTTAAAAATGAACCTAATACAGTCAGAGGTCCCGTCATGCACCGCTGCACGCATTTCCAATTTATTTCAGTGCCCCTGGAGTCGTTCTAATCAAAACTTTTCATACAACGCGTCGTCTCCCAGACCATTTTCTACTTATCCATTATGCTTGTTTGCCTGTTTGTCATCAAAAGAGCAAAAGGGTTTGACGAACCCGTGTACAATAAGAAAAAAAAAGCGATATCGATAGGCGTACTCTACTAATCGCACGGCGGGTTTACGCAACGTGGACTAAAAAGAAGGGAATACCAGACAAGCCACAACACTTGGAGTTTTTCATTGCGGACACGATGTTAATAGAGGGAGGTCGTAGAAGCAAAAGAGTATAGTATAGCTCTCGGGACCAGCTACTCGACAGCAGCAGTATAGAGAAAAGAGGGAGAGGGAGAGAGGGAAGAAAGAGAGAAGAGAAGTGTATAACTACCCTGGCATTTCCAATTTATTTCCTGACCAATCACAAAGCACCCGCACAGACCCAATACCGGGTCTGCTGCTACCGCTGCTGCTTTCACGTTCCGGTTGTCTCGCCTACGCCACTTGCAACGCGTGTATGTGCCTCTCGTGCAGAGATCTATACTATATACGTTCAATCCTCATCTCTGGCTTTCGCGTCGTGTCCTCCCAGTATGTATCAGTTTTCTTTTTGTTAGTTTTTGCCGTTGCGTGGTTTTTTTTTTTTCAACTTTTTATTATCACAGTAGGGGTTGGCAGTGCTGTGGCGAAGTGAAGGGAGAGGAAAAACGAGAAAGACGTGTCTGATCAAAGTATCGGACCAGAGAGTCCTAGCAGTGCTGTAATAGCAGAAAGTGAGAGAGAAGGAAATCCTGTGTGTCTGTTACACTGGGTAGTATATCGAGAACCAGGAGAGGACATTGCAAGCCGAGATATACACAGGGTTCGTGGGAAGGGGGTGAAAGGGGGTTTTGATCGCCGAGATTCGCGACCACCCTTCGCTCCCTCGATCGCTACCATCCCTTTTCAACTGTACACATACCGTATATACCATGGAATACCTGTTTCCATCCTCCCACACACTCCCCATTCCTCCCTGCTCGAGCTATCGAACAAATGACAATAAATGGCGTAACACGTCGACGAAGACAGTTCCAATTTATTCCCCTGGGAGGCATTGCCACGGCGCTCTCGACGTTCGCCTCCTCTGCTCCCTCGTTACGCGCCGCACCCTTTTCAACCCCCGACGAGCAGAGGCCGTATAGCTTCCAGGCAACGCCGACAGAATTCTCCTCGCTCTCTCACTCGCATCCCTTGTATTTTCTCAATCCCGCTTTCTCTCTCTCTCTCTCACTCTCTTGCATTCTCAATCGTTCTCCATGATCCGCGACCGTGATTTTCTCTTTTCTCTTGTCTCTCTACTCGCGACGAGAACCTCTGTTTCTTTCAGCCAACAACGCCAGTACGCAACGACGATCTATCGAAAATACATCCGCGCCCGAGATAAAGATAGAAGCCTCAACAGAGAAATCTGTCGCACCGTCTTTTCCCTGCCTGTATTACTTCTATCTTTACCCTAGCGTGCAATACGCTGGAACAAGGACGAAGAAAGTAGAGCGGGAAGTTTCATCGGTACAACAAAAACCACTAAAGACTGACGATAAAACGCTCTCCGTTCTAATGATTATTGAATAAAGCTTTTTTTACTTCCCTGATTTGATTTCGTAATAATTGAAAGTAGGTGAGAGAATACTACACTCGGAAAAAACATAAGTTGAATTATTGTAACACGTGCATGAATAGCTGTGCTTTTCACGGCTGTTTAGCGGGCCGAAAGTGGTTAATTTCATAGCAGTGTTGAAACTATAGATTGGCACAAGCACAGTTGACAATTCCTTTACTATCGTGCGCTTGATACAAAAGATATAGCCTACAACAGGGGTTGAACGTTGGCGTTTGCGACGTGTGTGATTGCAGTCCTTGCTTTGCTCTGGTGGCAATCCTCACCCTCGTCGCAATCGCCAACTTTCGGTCGTTGTCACAGAATATACTATTGGACCGAATAAAATAAAACATAGAAATGAAAAACTGACGACCAATCGGCCGTGAGTCAGAATCACGGAGATGTCATCTAAATTTCTCTGCTACAGGCACTACGCCACGGGACTAAGCAATGAATACGGAACGTTGAAGGTATGAGGTCGTATCGACGTTTATGGGTATGTAGAGAGGCGGCATATATACTTTAAAATTTATGGGGGTAAGGTGCACATTGGAGTCCCGTGGAGAGGCGCGTTATTTGCGTCGTCCCTCACGGTCTCGTGCCGTTCAATTCACTCTGATGCACTCGAAAACGTCAACTACCCTCTCTTATTTACAAGACTTGTATCCTTTTCGTGTCAACACACCCAAGAGCTACTTGCTCCTTTTCTAATATTCCATAACAGCTGTGGTATGGAAATAGCTACAGAGCTATAGAGAGTTCAGCTGCGGATAAACTCACATGGACGTGGGACTTGAGGTGCTGCGGTGCAGTCGCACCGAAAAAACTTAAGGAACCTAAAGAACCTTAAAGAAGAAGTAAGAAGACAGAATTCTTTACGTTCTTTGGGTTCCAGACTTTCGGTTCTTTAGGTTTGAGACTTTCGGCTTTTTAGGTTTGAGTCTTTCGATTCTTCAGGTTCGAGACCTTCGGCTCTTCACGTTTGAGTCTTTCGGTTCTTTAGGTTCAAGATTTCATGGTCTTCACGTTTGTGTCTTTCCGTTCTTTAGGTTCGAGACTTTTGGCTCTTCACGGTTGAGTCTTTCGGTTCTTTAGCTTCGAGACTTTTGGCTCTTCACGGTTGAGTCTTTCGGTTCTTTAGCTTCGAGACTTTTGGCTCTTCACGGTTGAGTCTTTCGGTTCTTTACCTTCGAGACTTCAGGTTCTTTACGTTTGTGCCGTTCGATTCGCTAGGTTCGAGACTTTCGGCTTTTCACGTTTGTGTCCTTCGCTTCTTTAGGTTCGAGACTTTCGGCTTTTCACGTTTATGTCTTTCGGTTCTTCAGGTTCAAGACTTTCGGTTCTGTAGATTCGAGCTTTTCTGCTCATTAGGTTCGAGGACTAAGCAATGGAGCCGAAACGTTAAAGATATGAGGTCATATCGACGTTTATAGGTATGTGGAGACCCAGCATATACTGAGAAATTTATGGGGGTAAGGTGCACACTGGAGTCCCATTGAGAGACACGTTATTTGCGACGTCATCTCTCACGGTCTCGTGCCGTTCAATTCACTCTGATACCCTCGAAAACGTCAACTACCAGCTCTTACTTGCAAGAGTTGTATCCTTTTCTTGTCAACACACCTGAACGCTTCTTGCTCCTCTTCTAATTTTCTATACCGGTTGTGGTAATACATCGCTATAGAGAGTCGAGCTGCGGATAACCCCACATGGACGTGGGGCTTGGGGTGCTGCGGTGTAGTCGCATCATCTACATGCGGTAATGAAACGCGACAAAGCAGGTGAACGTTTGTATGTATTTTCATATCTATATATAGACATGATGACGGTATGTGAAACGGTGAGCTGTGCTGTATATGCAGAGTGGAGAAGTGGAGTTGATGGCGGTGTAGAGGGTTCTCGGATCGTCGGCTGCTCGGATGAATGCCACATGGCACGCGATTCAGCTACAGGCATTTTCCAACCGAGGCATACATGTCTACTCTACAGTTCACATTTAGCGCAGCTGCTAATGTGGACAATTTGACAGCGAGACTGACTCAACCCCGACTTTACTACTGGTTTCTTGATCGTCATCTCGTCATCATTTAAAAGCACTTCCTGAATAAATTTACACGAGATATCAATAATGTTTACTGTAACAAAATTAATTCTGCAAGTGAACTTATTTCTTTTTTGCAACAGATAACATTTGCACTTTCAATAAAATATTATTGGCTCAAGATACTCATATGGCAATTTGTTTCTCGAATAATTGTCGAACGTGTAAATATTTCCAAATATCAGAAAAAAAACTCCCTTTTTTAAGCGAGGTTGTTTCAATTAGAACTTGGAGAACCACAATAATAATTATTTATCAAAAACTATTACATCTTGTGTAACTTTGAGAGTTCGGTTTTTGCTGTTATCTCGGGCATACTTTGACATTTTACCACCGATAATTTCCTCCTGATTATAATATTATTCCGCTTGTGAAGTGTAAGCACATTCGAGCGCACGAGAAGGATATTTGCGATAATTCAGCAAAAATTCGCTTATATTTATAGAATCCCCTTTAACCATGGTATATATAGCATATACCGTGGCAGCAGTCGTGGAGGCTAGTCTCGTGCGGGCTATCGTTCAATCTTATGCAATTGCACCAGCGAAAATGTGGAGCGAGTTGGAATGGTAGTAGTGGTGGGCGCGCGCAGCCCCAAGCGCGCCGATATTAACCTGGCGATAAGGGCTATCTGCACGAAGCGAAGGCGTATTTGCCCTAGCTGGCTGCCAGTGTTACCACCGCCAGTGGCAGGGCTCGTCGCGAGGGCTGAAGGGTTCAATTGGAAAATGATACTCGCTTATATCCGGAAAATAGAAGCCCTACTGATTTACGTACTGCCAGGAACCACTCCTGCAGGTGCACCCTGCAAGATCCCTTTCATGGGTTTCAGTTTCGTTGATTGTATACAAGCACGAAAACGACGTATACAGTAAACCTATAAAGATATATGTATATACATAGAGCAAGAGTGGCAAGAGTTCGAATACGTTCAGAGTAGCAGGGAAAGGGAAGGGGGAGGGGGTGGGGGGGGTAGCACGTTGCAAATTGCCTGCGGGGTATATGATCGAGGGTTGTAAATTGCGAATAGTATGATATCGAGGATAGTGGCAACGTCGGTATAGTGAGAAAGCCGTTCATATATATACTCCTCTTGCCAAGAATCGTATAGTAGAGTATATTGGTATAGGTGTAGCCCTATATGTAGAGATTGTCCGGAAACGGGGACCGGAAGTCTACGCCGCATGAGGTCTTGCCCCGAGTCTTCCGACTACAACGGTAGCTTCCGTTTTGGCCGAGCCTGAGGAGAGAGGGAATCGCGAAAGGGAGAAAGGTTCGCGGTACGAAGGAGAGGAAAGGAAGACCGAGAAAAGGAAGGAAAGACCCGCGGCATAGATCGCGTGCGTGACCGCGCGCGTTCACTAGTCCGGCAGCAGCGATGGCTCGCGTACCATATACCGCTTTGAGACGCATACCGCTCTCATCCTTCTTCCTTTCATACAGCGCTTCAAGAACGCCACGAATTTCACTCTGAAAATACATTTATAATTAGCGGCGAGTGTAAATAGTGCAATTGAAAAGGGGCTTGATTAGCAGGACGTGGGCGGGGTTATTCGACTTTATTTTCGTTTACTGATTTGGAATATCTGGATTGGCTAGATTGACAGCAAAACCTTAAAGGGATACGTCCCTGTCAAATACAGTGACATTAATTTTCAGGTTATCGAAGCGAAAATTTTTTTCATCGCTCAACTTTTCATCTTAAATAAGAATATAAAGTCAATTTTTTTTTCCTTCAAAATTCAAAAATCAAAATTCAATTTTTTTTTTCAGTATCGCAAATCCCAAACGTAATCTTTTTTCAAATGTTATTTTGAATGTGGAAAACAATTCGAGAAGAGAAAAGTCAAAATCTGCGACTGTGATTCCTTTTTTTTAATTCAATTTTTTTCACTGCCTGACGTCTATAATTGTTGCAAAGTCGTCGCATTTTTTCTTAGTCACTCATTTAATATTTAAAATCTCAAAATCGATGACGTAACATCTCAATTCCCATATGAAAATAAAATTGGATAATCCGATATGAAAAAATTAATTTTACACGGATGAAAGATGTGTAATTACGCCCCTGGCAGCTCTACTCGAGAGAAAAATACTGTACCGTTCACGGAATACGAAGCAACCCATCGTGACGCCATTCTCCTGATATAATCTCGCGGATATCTCTTATCACTCTCCACATAAAATATATGTTCTACACGTTACACGGGTCGGAGTGAAGTATGCCGTGACAAAAATGAGATAGTGAATTGGAAGAAGAAAGGAAAAAAAAAAAGGGTAAATATTCCGTATCGTTTTACGAATTTTCCGCACGAGTAGCGGTGCAGGGTTAAGTCTCGCGATTTTTTTCGTGACTCCCGATATCGTCTCGTGTCCGATGCAACTGTAATTACAAAAGCGCGATAAGTTCCGGTGCAAAACGCGATTGTCGTGTGCATTATGCGCTTGAGAGGGCGCAGAAGTAGGCGTGGGCGAGACTCGCAATTACGTATTACAATAGCGAGGGTCTTCGTGTATAGGGTCGGTTGGCTGCGGGGAATCACAAGGAGGGGAAAGGGACACTGTGCAGCGGCTCTTGCAGCAGGCAAATGGCAATTACGCGTGTACGGTAAGTGGCGGGACGTTCGCTTGTGGACGATCGCGCGAACGATTCGCGAGAGAACCAACGCCGGTGATGGCACTGCACAACGAACGAATAAAAGAGAATGGGACACACGCGCACAGGAGCAAAAAAAAAAAGAAAAACAGAAATAAAAAGCCGATGACGATGGGGATGTAATTGGACTCGGACATAGGAACGAGGTGCAATTGCCCGTTGCGAATTATCAAGAGCTTTTTGTACTGCGACTTCTATGCACGCTTATCTCGATTAATTATATCGAATTGCACTTTCGATTTCCGCGCTTTCATTAATTACCGAAAGTTACGATAGCCATTCAAGCACAGATTCAACATCTCTTTATCACATGAGACCGACTCTATTGTCCTGCGCAGTACAATGTATGGAATTATTACACCGGCTACTAAAATTGCGTGTCAAACTGCAGCTATTTATCTTGTGCCTGGAATTCAATTTTTCCTGGGAAATTTGTTCAATGGTTATTAATGACGGGATGTTGGTTTATTTAATTTTTTTATGCATTACTGTGTGTAAGTGGAATTATATTTAGGTTACCTAAGGAATTTATTAATAATACGTTGGTTGGCTAGTGTTAACATGAAAGAAGCTGCAAAAAAAAAACGTGATTCAAGGACATTTATTTTCGGTTTTGATAATGTTAATGAGATACCAAAGAATGAATTTTGAATTGTTTAATGGAAGTTATAGGAAAATTAAGGACTTCCCATTTGTTCCTAGAAAGTTTCTCAAATTTCGAATGTCATAGCCTGGAAAATAGCATATTGGAAGAAGGACCATGAATAAACATACCGGCAGAAAATGCGGCGAATTTTTTATTTTTAATGATTTTTCAAATTTCATGGGAACGATTAAATGGTGACAAAAAAATGTATTTCCATAAAAATCCAAGAGTCGATTTTTTTTCGATTGCAATACTTTCCCCATTTACATCCTCCTCATGTGACGACAAAGTAAAAAATATTCTCCTGTACTAATAAAATATAATTATCACCAAATACTTACCATCCAATTTTCCCTCATTATCCGAAGCCCAAAAGATCAAAGATAGTCCCTTAACCTATTATCAGTTTTCAACGGCGCTTTTAATAATCGTGCCGAAAAGATGCGCTTATTGACAGAGCAGTTACATGTCGGACATAACGAGACAACTGAATAATTAACGATAAAGTATTTTTCATATTAACGCAATTTTATATTATGTTTCCGTGGAGCGTTGTGCGTACACGATGTACATAATTGGAATTTGAAAGCGGGAAAAGGAACAATAGAAGCGAGCACGTGAGCCCCTCTTGCTTCTCCTCTTGGAGGTTCGCTACAATTCATCCATAGTTTAGCGGTGGACAATATAATAGAGAGACGACAGTCGACCCTCGGTGCGTACTGACTCGCGGAGGGAAAACGCGGGCGTAATGTTGTAGAGTATAATACGGAGGCGCGAACGGCCCCCGCGGCGCGTGCTACGGCCGAGCGACGAAATTATCAGCGGGCAAATTATTAAAGTGTCGGTTGATGGGTGGTGCGAGCACGCGCTAACCCCCGTAGGGCCGATGTGCGTTGTCCCTTCGCTCGCTCGCTCACTCGCTCGCTTATTCCCTTTATCCTTCTCTTTCTATCCATATTATACCTCGCGCCTGGATAATAACGATTTGCTGTTGGGTGCTGATGTTGCCGCCAAGATATTATCGTTATTGGTAGCTTCGCCGCCAGAGGTCCCGTCGACTTCTCGTTATATCGACGTTATTATCAGGACGTATTATGAATTAACGAGCCAACCGATGATCCCTCACAAAGTTTATTCCTCATGCATGTCAGAGTTAAAAGATCACATTACCTTGTGAATACAAAACATCGTATTAATTGTGGCTTCCTCATAGAGGGAGCTTTGTGTTCAAAAGACTTTTTTGTTTTAGAGATTTTCATGTCGGTACAATGAAAATGAGCGGAAACGTCGAGAAAAAATAAGTGGAACATTTTTTGGAAATATTTTATTGAGTCGATGGAATCAGACGAATAATTTATTATCTATTTGGATCTTTTGAAGTGAACCAATCACGTGAGCCAATTATATTCAGTGATCATTTTGCTTAGTGGAATGAAATATTTTGTTGAGTCAATTAATTTTTTCCATCTTTTTGAACAAATATTGTGTTGATTCAATGAAACTGTTCTATGATGAACGTAAAACATAATAGTTACTTATATCATATCGTATTATTCTTCCAATCCTGGCAACTAATTTTATTGATATTTATTTCAGTGTGGATGATACTTATTTGAAGTCGGTTAATATGTAATTACTTCAGTTACATGGATTTTCAAACAAAGCATATACCAGATTTATTTTTGAGCGACTAAGTGAATGTTTTTTTTTTTTCATTTACTGCAGATGACAATATAAATTGGATCCTTATTCGTTGATCGATTTGGAAATTGTCAAAAAATGTTCATTTCGCTCAAAGTCTGATCAAATTTCGACAAGACCACTGAAATTTTCCTCACAGAACAAATAAAATTAAGTTTTGCTATGTACCAAATTTGGTAATGATCGGTAAAGCTGTTCTAATTCTACGTGATTATTAATTTTTCAAAAAACTTTCGTTTTCGACAATACGTTGGCAAATGTCAAACTTGATAACTCAAATTTCTAAATATTTGAGACTTAAAAATGCATTCAAAATGAGGATGCAAAGTAAAACTTTGCAAACCGCTTCGTCAATAATTTTCATTTTTCGCAAAGCTTCTTCTATGTGAAGCCAAAAATAAAATAAATAAACTTTCTCATAGAGGAGATTTTGCGAAAGATGGAAATTAATGAGCAATGTGCAAAGTTCTGCTCGCATTCTTATTTCATAATTATTATTCCATTATTCCAGATACTCAGTGTATATCTATTTTAGTTCCATAATTTAGTTTTCATAAAGATGTATCACACAAATATATTTTATCAAATTTTAATCGATCGTATATGAAATGTATGCTGTAAAAATTGTTCTATGGGTGCTTACAAAAAAATTTGCAAATCTTGAAATAGATTTTTTAAAATATGATTTACAATCAAATTCCAGAAAAAATCCGTTAAGACACGTTTATCTGTGTTAATCCAATGCATTACATACATATCGGTATATTTGTTTAAAAGCTTAAAGAAAGGAGAAAAGTGGAAAAACGAGGCACCGCTGCCAGCGAAGCGAATGGAACGGGCACTGTAATAAGTGTCACGCGAAAATGCGTACCAACGGACAGCTCCGAGTACTATATACGCATTGCAGATCCTCTACTAAGCGACTTGAGTGAGAGCGAAAGAGAAAGAAAGAAAAAATGAGAAAATTCGAGAAGAGGAGAAAGAAATTAAATTTCAGTCGGATGAAATTTGAAATGAAATCTTTATGTAAACGATGTAAACCGAGAAAATTATTCTCTGATAAAATTGAGGATATACGATACAGTATAAATTTTAATTTATTTTTTTCCAAACTTGAAATTTAATATGCGGCCACTGAAAATTATGCATAAACGGAAATACTGCATTTTATATTCAATTGCTATGCAAAATTAATGTCAGATATAGCGATTGTAATAATTTACTTCGATTTCACTGAAGTACTTTTTTTTCGTAATGTGTTTTAATGTTATCGAAAAAGTACGTTAGTTTTATAGAACAATTTTTTAATTCATTCCACAAGTGTATGCATAAAAACTTCTAGTTTTTTCTAACAGTTGATCAAATGTTTGCAATTCAATACAGGGTAAAGTAGCGAATATAACACGTTGAGACTTTCATGTATTCAATTATCGAACAGAACAAATAGTTTTCGCCTCGTTTCGCTTACGAGTTATTGATCAATCTGTTCCACGTATTATATAATTGAAAATAGGACGATATACACTCAGAGAAATGAGTCTGAAGAGTTTATTTGAATCAATTATAGGGTGTATTTGAAATGAATTTTATTTTATTCAGATAGAGTTTATTTAGATCAGATGGAATTTTATTTAGATGAAATAAAGTCTATTTCGATTAAATAAAATTCTATCAGGCCAGCCATTAAATAAATTGTTTACTTATTGGCCGTCCTGATAGGATTTTATCATAGGATATCCTATTTATTATAGGATATTGAAACAAATATCGTATTGATCCAACGATAAATTTGATCAGTACGATTGTCGATATAATACTATATGATATCAATAAGTATTTTGTCTCACGTTGTTCATAGGAACCGTTTCATCGAATATGTGATCAAAAATATTGAACATTTTGTCGAGCCAATTAAATTTTGATCCCACAGAACAAAATGATTGATGCAATATATAATTGATTCAAGTAAATGTTTCACTTGATAAAATCCAAATAAATGGTTCATTTGCCTGATTCCATTGCTTCAATTAAACATTTCTCTCATAGCTTCAATTATCGTTAAACGATGATCTTTTAGTGTAACGCACTATTCAATTAAAGCTTCTAATCATTGCAAAGTTTATTTTTAAAAATCCACAAACTCACGAGAGAAAAATTTGCAAATCACGGTAGCATTAACTTTGGTTGCATCGTTCACCAAGTCCAACTTTGCAGCCTACAATGACTTCAGAAGTCTACATTTACTTCTTATTTTCTACGCTGTTCTTTCTCTGTACTTTTTCAATGCAGTAGAATGCAAGTTAACTTTAATCGAAATTTTACTCTAGCCCAAAAGTAGCGTCGGCAGAAATAGTAAAAGCTGTGCGAAGACCGGTATAAAATCTTTTGAGGGTGCGCAAGAATTGCTTTGGCGCACCGCAGAGGGCGAAGGGTGAAAGGGGTTTGTAAAATTGCCTTCACCTCGTCTTTCTCTCACCTCTTCCTCTGCTTCGCGGCCTCGGACCGAACGACAAACATAAATTACGTATGCGGCCGGTTATTAAGGAAGTTAAGGCACCTTCGGTCTCGCGACATGGTTCATGGCTCAAGCAGGGAGTCCGAAAGCTGCGCCAGCAGCTCGTGCCGTTGTGCTTCGACTCGTTTCGTGCCGCAGTAGATAGAACATGAACCTCTTGTAGCACATACAAGTATAACGCACAGACTGTACGTTACTCATCGTCGTCGCCGTCGAGGAACAGTTGTAACTGCGAATTTCGGGAACCGTGCCCAAGCGCAAACCAACCAACCAGCTACCACTCAGTTCGTTACGAAGCTTCGCTCGCTTATTAAACTACAGAAATACAGCTTCACAACTCCGCGCTTCTGCAGTGCCAGAGGTTTTCGAAAATTTATCGAAATTAACGAGTTCTTCGAGGGTCGTAGTCGAATTTGTGTTTGCTGTTTACTGATTCAAAACGTCCATACGAAAATGCTGAACATACACCGTGAGAAAATATTACATTGACGCCAAAAAAATAGGTGGGTTAATTTTGTTTGCATTGATTTCAACGAAATATATATTTTTTTATATTTTAATAAAATAGTGCACTTAGGTTTTAAAGAGAACATTTTATTGCCTGTAAAGATACATTGATTTGGTGAGCATATAGTAAAAAAAAGAGTTTGAATGTTTTAAGGAAAAGCTTTAATTGGTTTGAAGAAATAGTCACTTGACTCATTGAAACGATATACTCGATGGCGCAAGTGCTGGGCATTCCGAAACCCGTACTTTACATTATTTCTTCCGTACTTGAGCACGTTCTCACGAAATTTGAGCTTTATCTGTCGAGTAGTTTAGGAAAAAATAGGCCTCAAAATTCTGAGGTGAGAAAAGTGCCGCGCCATCTTCAGTGAAATCAATGAAAAGAACAGAGACGATTTTGTTGATTAAATGTCACTACTTTTTATTGAGGTTGAGATCATTCAATCAACAGATACTATTGAAACTTAAGAATTTCTTTTCATTAGCGAAGATTGCTGTGAATCAATAAAAAAATTTCTCCCGATGTAACGCTTGAAAAAAATCATCTCAAAATCATGTGTGTATGATCAGTATCCACATTATAGCATTGCAATAATAAATTTTATTACAAAATAACAAGTATCGGATCTACCACAATTTATTTAGTGATCTATGAAATGCTCTTTATCGATAGTAACGACTTTCTGATCGGTGGCAAAAACAAGAAGGAAGTAATGTTTCAGGCGATATCGGAAACATACAGCGATAAAGGAAATTGATAGATAAAGATCAATTCACATAGAATCGATAAAAAATAATGGAAAGTACGTACGGAAAAAAAAAATCTATTCGCCGTTCTATAAAGAACCAAACACCAATAAAGATCAATGTGCTTTGAAACAATATCAGTAAAACAGTTTTGGAGTTATTTTAATACCAATGCGGATTTTTAAATCAAACGTGACTTCCATTACCTCTTTTCCATATAAAGTGCATTAAAACAATCTCCTCTGACAGTAAACGAATAATGTCTGTTGCCTGTACTCTGTAGACTGTAGAATAATAAACTACGTACAAGATATTATTCGCCCGTTAACCACCCATCATTCTGTCGTATATACTTCTATATTAACTATAGTATGGATATTCGAGTGCGCTCGACGAAATGTTCCTTGCTTCGAAATTATTCATATGATATGCGATATGGGATATTCAAACTATCTCTGCTATGTCAGCTTTTACGTGAAGTTACCGGGCAATAGGTGTTTTATTTACTATTTCTTTTCCACGCTAACGCAACTTTTTCTTACTTTTTAGTTCCATCCCATATTTTTCCACAAGATATGTTAACGAAAAAATATATATATATTCAATAAAATACGTTCTAAGAATGGATTAAAAAATCGATTGCATACAAATTCATTGATTCACGGCAATTTTTGCCAAAAATGGTTGAAAAGGGTGTTTTCAGGGGTGCAATGTACGACTTAAGAACGATGGTGAAGATGAAAATTCGATATCTTGAAGAAAAAAAAAATTGGTTCACCATCTGTCAGATTTGTGAATTCTCCTACCAGAAACTGACAAAAGTTACTTCTTTCAACATCACTCCAGAAATCGTCTAAACGGGTGTTTTTAGGGGTGCAATATACGACTTAAGAACGATGGTGAAAACGAAAATTCGATATCTTGATGAAAAAAAAAACTTTCGTCGAATTGGTCGACCACATGTCAGATCTGTAAATTCTGCAATCAGAAACGGACAAAAGTTACTTTTTTCAAAATCACTCCAAAAATAGTTGAAACGGGTGTTTTTAGGGGTGCAATGTACCACTTAAGAACGATGGTGAAGACGAAAATTCGATATCTTGAAGGAAGAAAAAATTTTGTCGAATTGGTCCACCATATGTCAGATCTGTGAATTCTGCTATCAGAAAATTTTGTCGAATTGGTCCACCACATGTCAGATCTGTAAATTCTGCTACCAGAAATGGACAAAAGTTCCTCTTTTTCAAAATCACTCCAAAAATGGTTGAAACGGGTGTTTTCAGGGGTACAATATACGACTTCAGAACGATAGTTTAGACAAAAATTCGATATCTTGAAAAAGAAAAAAAAATTCTTGGACCGCCCGACCACATGTCAGATCTAAGTCGAATATCTCGGAAGTAAATGTTTCTTCACAGAAATATTCTCCTCGAAATCGAAGTGCACTACTTAATTAAATCGAAATAAATATTTCCGTGAAATCAGTGAAAATAAGCCCACCAATTTCCTTGGCGTCAATGAAATCTTTTCTCCCGTTGTAGCGAGTGATCGAAGTACAGGAATGGTTGAATCTCTGGTCTATTGAAGCTTTGAGGATGATGGGAGGGAAGGTCGGCAAGAGAGCGTAACAGAAGGGCACACGGGATTCCCTCTCACGCGTCCTCGTTAAGCCTCGCGCACGATTCGGCTCGGCCATGATGGAAACGGAATGCCGCAAACTTCATTAGACCGCGATGGTGGGCTCCGGGAGTATACGTGGTGGATGGTTGGGCTGTGTTCCTCCCTATATAGGGCATGACAGAGCAGGCAACGATGTCCGGTCTACCACGACTGCTTTCACCCTCAGCTTGGCCTAGACTCGATCGATTCTCCTGCCCCTCTTCTCTTCCTCTTTACATCCTCTTCTTCTCCGGCTCCCGTTCCACCGTTTCGCCAGCAAATGGCCTGGAAACTTTTCGTTCCTCCGCCTCTTTAACCCTTCTCTTCTGTTTTCTTCAGTTCCATCGCCATCTTGTACGCGAAATTTTTGTTACTTCTCTTTGGAAAGGAAGTTTAGCTGTCCACTTGCCGACTTTGAGGACGCTCCATAGCATCACCCCAATCCAAAAGTGTCCAGGTGACGATATAGCCTAGTCTTGAAAAATAAAAAAACGGTAGGGAAGTTAGAAGGTTGAAATACGAGCGAAACTCGCAACACTTAGTACGTACATGAAGACGTGGCCGTGCAAGAGAGCAGTTATGCGATGGGAGGATGTTTGACAGAATTTTTCCTCTACCAGGTTGAAGTGTAGCACAAACGGATTGACTGCCATTTCGTTTAATTTTTCATTGCTCCGGACGCCGTGAATTTTTTTAGTAAGGGCCAGTCTCTTTTTATGTAAATGGGATTTGAAAAAAAAATTAATGACACATCCCTCGAGGAAACTTGAGGGAATACCTTCCTCTCAGGTCAGGGGTCATTTTTTAACCACGATGGCACCACGACAATTTTTTATGTTATTAGAATTGAAGCCTTTCGGATGGTTGCGTCTATGTTTTCATAGATATTTTTTGTTGCTTAATTTTTCGTTAAAAATACAGTAAGGAAAAGAAAATGAAAAATGTTAAATTTAAAAAATGCTCATTTGTGAACGGATCGAAAACCCGAAACGTAATTATTTTTTTAATATTATTGTAAGCACGCAAAAAAATTGGCGGAAAATACAATTGGAATTTGCAAGATTGGTTTTTGTAGATATTCTTTCTAATTTTTTTACTACCTGGCTTTCGCAATGGTCCAAAAATTTCTCGGATTATTTTTACGTGACTTATTGTATACTTTGCTTATTTATGTGCGTTGATTATCCTCGGAAAATTATTATTGTTTTTTTCCTTAATCTAGGTTTTGGAATCGACGAAAGAAATTTTATTTTCAATTTTGCTTGTAATGTGCAAAGCATAAAATAAGTCATGGAAAAATATCCCGACAATTTTGGGAACATTGCGGAAAATGGTCCGATCGTTTTTCCCTGATTTATTTTACATTTTGCTCATTATTATGCGTCGATTCTTCACACAAAAAAATTGTAAATAATTTTTTTATTCATTTCTAAATGCCAGATTGAAAATTAAAATAAGAAGCTTGAATTGTCATACAATTAGTCATCCGCTAATCATTAACGTAACAGAAACGAAGCTGACATTTTAAAAGCGTCGAAGAGTATCGCGTTGACATAACTGCAGATAAATAAACAAACATAAGGTGACGTTAAAAACAAAGCAGTTTGTTTGACAGTGAAAGTATGGCTCTGAGGCTCGCGTAACATAAAACACTAGAGCGCAAGTGTTAGAGTTCTACTGTTGAAACGAAGAATAAAGAAAGCTACAAAAGAACGGTAGACAAGTGAATGTAACGAAAGCCTAAAAGAGATTCGAGCGACTATCGCCCAAAGCATGTAAAAGCTCTAATGTTAAAACGACTGAGGAAAGCTTCAAGGATTAAATTGAAATATTAAACACCCAAAGATCATGCAAAAAAAACCGACTCGAGCCATTTATTTTCCTTGTATAAAAAAAGTAATAATAATAATAATAATAATAATAACCGTTCTGGGGTGTTTTACAACACCAAACGGACGGCGAGTTATTGGACTAACACATTGTGACAGGAGGCCTCAAAGAAGAGTAAAAGAAAGTTCTTTTGAGCTCGAAAACAGAGTATATATAGGTGTGTATATATGTATTAATGCATATATGTATAGGAGAGCCTGCGGAGGCTGCCGAGTGTCGTACTCTTGGCCTTTCTCTTTCTCACTGCAATACCAACAGCGGAAACGGTCCGGGAGGCTTAGCCTGTCGCTACCCGAGGTTTGTTGTGACAATGAATGCTAATAACGCGAGCGAACAGCCGGAGCTGACTGGCGAGTGTAGGTCTCCGAGTCTACGACTCACCACCGGCGCTCTATACAATGGTGCAATGCAACACAACGTGTACAAGGCGCAAAGGCTCGAGGGTTTCTCTCTCCCTCTCGTTCTCTCTCTCTCTCTCTCTCTCTGAAAGGGTGCAGAGAGTTAGAGACTGCACACATGTGTACGGAGGTTGGGAGCGTGTGCACAAAGGCTCAATGGAGTGGAAGCACGAGAGATAGAGGAGGAAAGATAAAAAAGTGAGAGGTGGATGCAGCAGTGAGTAAAGTTTACATTAGGCATTTTCGGTCCATTTCCTTTTTTGAACCTCTTCGAAATTTCTTATTAGTCCTATTTTAGTATTACTCACGAGTAATAGTAATAAAGGTAGTTTATTTTTTTTTTCTTTTAATATTATTTTGTCGTAATGCCAATCAATGGGCCATCGACCAAAATATTTCAGCCCTGCTTACAAGTAATTTTAGTAAATGAATAAAAAAAAAAATTACGTTCGTTTTTTCATAGTTAGTCTGATTTCAGTATTGCTTAGTAAAAGTAAAAAGTAATTTCAGTGAGATGAGAAGGGATAATTCTCTTATATTTAAAACCGGTTTTACACTATAGGCAGTAATAAGGAAAATATTTTCGTTTGGAAAATAAACGAAAGTTATAATAAGAAAGAGGGAGAGATGGATACAACAGTGAGTAAGGTTTACACGAGGCATTTTTTGTCCATTTTCTTTTTTGAACCTCTTCGAAATTTTAGTATCACAAGTAATTTCAGTAGAATAAGAAAAAAAAAAATATTCTCACAAATTTGAAAGCTGTTTTATATTATAGGCAGTAATGAGAAAAATATTTTGGTTTGAAAAACAAACTAAAGTTATAATAAGAAAAAAAAAATTCTCACAATTTTCAGACGTGTGTTACACTATAGGAAGTAATAAAGAAAACATTGAGTTAAAAAAACAAGCAATAATTATAATATTTCTGAATTCAGGACCTCGCAAAAAATTAAAAAATGTCCACCGATACTTCGCTTGTATAAGACATATTTTTTTTTTCAACATAGTTTCTTCATGTGTCGGAAAGGAAATCTTTAAAAAATGGACGAGAGTATTCGCAAATAGCGGTAAATAAAAAAAATTGTTAAGTGGGTCGAAAAAAATGTCGGAACTGACAGAAAATGCGGGGTACTTTTTGTTGCTTGTATACAGAGCAAATACTAAGGGCAAAGAGGAGAGAAGGATGAAGCTGTAAACAAGCGAACCAGCGAGGGTGCTGAAGGGAGGTATGTAGAAAGCAGGGAGAGTAGAAAGCGCAGGAGTAGCTAAAGAATTAAAGGAACATTGTCCCTAAATAGAGTCGTGAAGAGAGAGGATGAGAAAGGAATTCGTCGACACAGAAGGAAACTCGGCTCGAAAAAGTAGCGAAGATCAAGAGAGACAAAGAGAGAGTGCGGAAGAGAATTTTTCCTTTGAAGTACCGAAACAACCGAGAGTGATCGTTGGAATCGCGTCTTCATTCCGAGTCTTCGATCCTCTATCCTGATTTTTATTCGTCACTTTGTGACAATCTTCTCGTCTTAATGTGGAAAGCGAATAAAAAAACAGAGGATTTTATCTGACACGATGCATCGACTGTAGTAAATAAGCAATGGTAGAGCAACATGTTACATTAAATTGCTTCATTTACTATAGAAAATCGATCGATTTTTAGTAAATAAAATATAATCCATTTACATGTTTCATTTACCAAAAGTCGATTGATTTTCTGGTAAATGAAACAATTATGAATTAATGAACAATAAAATGACACCCTGGCGATTTTTGTGAGAAATCAACAGTCATGCAGAAATACTTTGTGAATTTGTCGATCTAAACAAAATTTCAGTTTTTTTCATTTTGAAAAATTTCTTCATCTTTCGGTGAAAAAATCACACTCACTGGAATACGATCATTATTCTAAACATTCCGCTCAAAAGCTATCAAGAAACGGAAACTTTTATGGGGAGACATTTTTTTTCAGTACCTTTAAGGTTAGAAGATATTTGTACTTGAAAAAAAGTCCTTTTCTGTAATATATAGCTGTCAAAAATCTGAAAAAATTCACATTTCAAAAATATTCAATCTGAAAAAATTCACCTTTCAGTGGTACTTCCATTTCTAATCTAATGAAAAAAGGCATTATCTGTAATATAGCTTTCAAAAATCTGAAAAAACTCACATCGTGTCTTTAAGCGGTACTTCCATATCTAATCTAATAAATAAAAAAACACTTGCTGTAATACAGCTTTCAAAAATCTAAAAAAAATTCACACAGTGTTTTCTAGTAGCACTTCCATACATCCAATTACAAAGCAGATTGAAGAGGGTCGAAAAAAAAAATTCCGAATCTGCAAAGAATTGTATTTTGTTGTAATTGTACTTTACACATTGTATTAGTGTAACTATCATTACAAAATAATTCTTCAACAACGCCGAGTCGCGGAGGAAAAAATGGCAGTACCGAATACATCAGCACAAGCCCAACGAAATTCACAGAACAAATACGAGAAAATAGTTGGGAGAAAGGGAAGACAGAGGGAGAGGGAAAAATTTAGATGTGGAAAAGGAAGAAATGGAGATGAAGTACAGCCACTTGTGACCTCACGACCTTCCAAGCTTGGAATAACAATTACGAGACGTTCAACCGCACTTGGTTAAGGATCCTAAAGCGAGAAGGAGGCAGAGAGAAAGGGAGATGAGAAGAAGAGAGATGCGCGCTCTGGCGGTGCACTCGTCCGTATGAGACTCGCCACTCCGTGGAATATTTAACCTCTCGTTGACACTGGCAGTGCTGCTGCTCTGCCGAGCTTCTGCTCCTCCTCTGCTCCGGATTAATCATTTTAATCCGGCAATTAAGCGTGACCGAGAGTCCAGTGATAGGCGGTCGGAGAGAGAGAGAGAGAGGGGAGAAGATATGCAGCAGTGCACGTAGACAGCGCCCTGCGGAAGCCACCAAAATCCATTTCCAGACTTCTCGTAGCTACGAGTCAAACCGCAGGTAAATTCGGGAACCAAGCGATGGATTTAAAGTGCGATATCCAACATCAACTCAAGTCCCGCGATATTACCACTGTCACGATTCGTACGTTTCACGACGTCTTTCACTCACTGCAACTTGCGAGCCTCTCGTCTTCACTTACATCAGCGCGGCCCAGTTTACGATTTCCAATTTAGATCGGAGCTGGAGAATTATTGGACACTGCGACGTTATATCCTAGACGACCGCATAACTGCGCGACCATGCTTCAGTTATTTCTACTCTATTTAATGCTGATTGATAGTTTGATGGTAGATTAATATAATCGCCAAAGCAAAATATATGAAAATAGTTTAAATACAAAATAAAAAATACTTCCGGTATTTGAAAATATGAAATTTAATTCTAAAGCATTGCGCATTTATTGGGTGTGGTAGCAATTGTTTAATGTTGCATATGTATTTTAAATACTAGCTAGCTATGATAATTGCGAAACAATGTCTCGTACCAATCCTTTGAATTTTCTCTTTATGAGAAAATTATTTCTCTGTATTAACATAATGTAAAAATGTTGGAGTTTCAAAATGCTCTGCTTGAATAACTTAATGTGTACATTCTATTTCCAAAAAATTGTATTAAGGGTTACATTCCTCATAAAATTCCACTGGTAGTTAAATTACCTTATAATTTTTTGTGCGACTTGAAAAATATGTTTTCAAAAATAGCAGTTCGGTGGGAATTTCATTGCACAGTGTTGAACGCCTACAGGACTGTCTTTCTCACACCTAACCTCAAATTTTCGTTTTTCCGTTTTTCCAAATAAACGGCTCGGAATTTCGAGGAAGCCAAAAGCTCATTCAACTTCTGCCATACTTGAGCACGTTCTCTCAAAATTTGAGCTCCATCTGCCGAGTAGTTTGAGAAAAAATCGATTTTTAAATTTTGAGGTGTAGGGAAAAAAGTGCTACTGCCATTTGATCGGGAGAATATGTAACATTGGCGATTAAAGGGTTAAGTTGAAAGGTGAAGATGATGCTGACTAAGCCAGCTCAATTGATTTATTCGGTGACACAAGCTTCTATTTCATTGGTAAGAAAAACGGCAATCCAAATTCCTATGATACGAAATTGATCTGTCGGATAAGGAACGAGAATGTTGGTCTCCGCCTTATAATTCTGTAGCTCGACATTCGCGTCTTTTATCCGCCGGATAATCCGCAACGGAGCAATCCGAACTAGGAAGATGAGGATTTCTTTTTCACTCACACATGTTTCACGTCGTCTTAAAGTGGCTAGACTAAAGTGATTTTTTCTACAGAAGTAACTTCTTAAGGACGATTTACACGTACGAGGCATTCTTCTTCAATTCAGACACTTTTTTCGAACCTCTTTGAAGTCCTATAATTGGACACATTTTAGTACCACTCGAAAGTACTTTCTTGTATAATTTATTCAGATTTTTTAATCCGATTTTACGAAAAATGAGATATTTCTCACAAGACGATATGTTTTGAAAAATTGAGGTCGTTGAAAAAAATTGTTTCAGCACAAAATGTGTAGCGTGAACTTTTCAATGAAATTCGTTCAAATAATTTTGTCGACCCGATTAACATTGCTTTTTCGTTGAAAAATATAAAGATTATTTTTGAACCAAAAAACGCCACTTTTTTTTGGCTGAAAAAATTACAAAATCTTTGTGCCTATGTATCGATAGCATAAAAAAATTGCCAGAGTGAGACCGATCCTAGTTTCGGAGTAAAAAAATAATTTGTTCTAAGTGAAAAGTCAAAAGTGTAAAAAAGATAACTTAAAAAAAAATAATGGACCAATCATTTTATTTATTTATCATCGCATAAACTACAAATTTAAAATAAAAGTGTTGTTAACACGTTTCTTTTTTTTCTCGACAACATTTTTTCTTTTTAATTTGATCAGAATTTCAGTACTTTCTGATAAGGAAAAAACGTAAAAAAACCAACGTCCTTGATTATGTATAAAAATACCAGAAAACGATTAATTCTAGAATCATTAGGTAATTCGCCAAAAAACTTCATCTATATTCGTAAAATCGAGGAATTCCTTTAAAAAATAAAAGATGCCTCAAATTTTTCGACTGATTTATTATGTCACTAATTTGTCAACACCTGTGTGACACTATTTTCCATCAATGAATCAGAGTAGCAAATGTAGGATGGTTGAAGACGAGTGGAGATTTTTTCGTTTGGAAGATATTTTCTCCATCGAATCTATTGGATTTTTGTTACCCTTTCCCAGTCGCATTTACGCTAGCCCCGGCAGAAACGGATATTCCCTATCGAGATTGGAGGAAGAGGAAAGATCGTGTATACTCTTCGGGTCTGCGGGTGATTCATAATCGAAGGAGGACGATATTTCACGGGGATTCTTGGGATCCTCGCGACGCCCTCGGCTTCTCGGCGCGAGGCTCTTCGCCGCGTTGAAGATCGCCAGAAAGGATAAGAGCCAACGTTGAAAAGGAGACACGCGAAGTCGTTGGTCGAGCGAAACGCGGACACCGAGCGAATAGATATAGAAACGAAGTGCCGAGGGTGAAAATATATAAAGGGGAAGGGTTAAATCGCTCGGGGGCTTGGAAGAAGCTCATATGCATACCTCGACTTCCGGAACCCTATATCCACCGTCCCCTTCGTACCTTCTTCAATTACCTCGCAATTCTGCAGCGCTGACTGCGGTTATAACGCCAAAGAGACAAATTTTCTGGATTTAATAAATGTATTCAACCCACTTTTGCTGACCGCCTTACCAAACACAGTTACCACATGCATACTTCGCAGAAAATATGGTGGTCGTATAGTCCGTGATTATTGTTTGCATTCATTATTTTCTCAAGTCAGTTAAAGAGTTTATGGGGCAATTTGCAATGTTTCGACCAGAATCTGACCTCGACTTCTCAGAATTGGCTCGTAATTTTTTTAAGGCTTAGCCCTTAAATCCTTTAATGCATCAGATTTTTTTGATTTTTTTTTTATGGCGTTTTTTTTTTTCTTATATACCTTTTTTTAGTGTCATATCGAATACCATAATTTAAAAACCTGCAGAAATTTCGAAAAATGCTGAGTTCAATTTTTTTTAAATATTTTTTAAAAGTAACATATAGAATACCATAATTGAAAAAAATCTGCGAAAATTCTGAAAAATACTTTGATATGAAAATTTCTAGCTTCTAGCCAAAGTGGGCAAGATTTTTCTTCTCAAATTTTTCAAGCTTTCTTTTATTTAAAAAATTATTTTTATACTTAAAAAAATGTTAAGAAATATGAGAAGAAAAATCTTGCATTCTTTACCTATCAGCTCAAAAAATTTCATAGACAACAAAGTCTTTTGCAGAATTTTAGCAGATTTTTTAATAATAGCATTCGATATGTCACTTTACAAAATATATTTAGAAAAAATTGCCATGAAAAAAACTGGCGCATTTTAGCGTCCAACTAAGCCTAGAAAAATGTACGAGCCAAATCGAAGAGTTCGAGGTCAAATTCTGATCGAATCGACGTGGATTGCTCCATACAAATAAAAAGAACATTAAATTCGTTTCTATTTTCTTTCTCGTGTAATTATCATCAAGTTGTGAATACATTGTAGACTGCTAAATTTCAGCTCGTTAGAATAATTAAGAAAAAACGCTGCTTTAACAATCATGTACGTAAACATAACGAGAAAAAACGTTGTTGAGTAAAATTAAATACCGCAGATACAAGCAGTCGAGTGAATGTTCAGCCAGCGCTACATTTTCGCTTGCGAGCTCGTGAAGACACAAAAAAAAATAGATTCCACTAACTACTCAAACATTTATTTCGCAGTGCATATAAGACCAGTTTTATCCAACAGACTGATCTCTATTCTGAATGTAGAACTCGGCAGATGCAGCGCAAGCTTCAAGCTCCATGTCGAGGTCGCTTAGAAATCAAGCCTTCCTCAAAGTAAAAGCACGTGATTCATCCACGTCAATAAAGAGATGCCTAAAAAAAAAAACCATCTGCATATCTATCTGCGTAGGAGCATCAGTCTGATCAAGATTGTCTCAACAATTATTATTATGAACTCCGCATAGAAATCCGACCCCTTTTCACTTTGCTAGATGAATAAGGGAATGCACAGTCTTTTTTTGGCCCTTCGAATAACGTGTGACAACCCATAATGCGCCCTAAGGAAAGACAACGAACGTAAGCAGAGAAGAGAATAGTAGTGACGTTGATAAGAGGCAAAAGAAAGAAACAAAGAGAAAGTGGAAGCTGAGTGCCGTCAAGGGATGAGAAATAAGGGAGAACGATGGCCCGGAGTGATGACAGAAGAGCAAGAGGCCATCGCAGTCGTCATTTTAGGGCATAGAGAACGAGTGAAACGAGTCTTTCAGGCTCAGAGCCTCGTTTCTCGTGTTCTCGTTTGCACTATTCAGTGGGAAAAGCATCGGGAGCGTCACTTCCGGAAAGGCAAGCCCATCCCTTCCGCTTGGGCCATCGGGTGTGTTGGATCATCAACCGGATGTCCTCAAGAGTGGAGAACCTCAACGTGGGGATGCGATGCATCGGGTGTGGATAGCCCCAGCGGAACCATCAGTGAGAATTGGTATCGCGGGAGAAAGTTTCGTCGGAGGCGTCGACTCGGATGGTTTGATGTCGCTAGTAGGACGCGACTATTCGTCGCTTTGCTGAGGAAAACATAGTCGTGGCTGCATGCCGCACGTAGCCACGAAGCCTCCGTCGTGTATTAATCCGGCTAAAAGCCTGGCGAGCTTACGCGGAGAGAGCTCGAGGAGAAAGCGACGAGAGAGATGCAAAGGCGCGGGCTGCAGACTGGAGGAAACGTCGCTGAGAGAAAAGCCGCTCGAATTATGCGGAAGGAAGAAGGAAAGGGAAGATGGAAATAGAGAGAGAGAGAGAGGAAGGAAGAAGAACGAATAGTGGAGAGGATTCCGGGGTAGCCAAAGACACGGGAATTCGATATTAAAACGAGAGTACCGGGGAAATCCGTTGGTGCGCTTAATGCACAGTGTACTTAAGGCTAATTGGAGTAAGAGCCTCGTTAATGTCCCAAAGCCTGTGGAATAGTCTCGGCCAGCTCTTCTAAAACGTTTCTCTCGCTTTTATCCGGCAATGTGTATAAAGCTTGGACGCAACTTGGTGGCGACCTCGGTCACACCGATACATCCGCTCGATAATAACGCTGAATCGCCGGAAATTTTCGGTTGATCCGATCTTCATTATGCGTTTTTTTTTTTTAAGCCAATGAGCCTGATAAAAGCTCATCCGTAGGTTCTTCACGTTTTGCTTTCTTCGAATCACTTGTTAAGTTATTGGTCAGTCGGTTTTGATTAATAGTCGACTTTAATTTTAATCCTGCAACCAGAGAAATGAGTTTGATGATTTTATTTGAATTAATTTTGGGGTGTATTTGGGATGAATGTAATTTTATTTTAATCAAATAGAGTCTATATCGTTGAAATGGAATTTCATTTGGATAAAATAAATAGTATTTTAGGTCAATAAAATTCTATTAGTCGGGTTATTGAAGAAATAATGTATTTTTTTCGACAGGCGCATTCCGGCCTAAAAAGAGGCAGAAATCAAATGAACGGCGGAAATTTTCGGTTGATCCGATCTTCATTATGCGTATTTATTTTTAAGCCAATGAGCCTGATAAAAGCTCATCCGTAGGTTCTTCACGTTTTGCTTTCTTCGAATCACTTGTTAAGTTATTGGTCAGTCGGTTTTGATTAATAGTCGACTTTAATTTTAATCCTGCAACCAGAGAAATGAGTTTGATGATTTTATTTGAATTAATTTTGGGGTGTATTTGGGATGAATATAATTTTATTTTAATCAAATAGAGTCTATATCGTTGAGATGGAATTTCATTTGGATAAAATAAATAGTATTTTAGGTAAATAAAATTCTATTAGTCGGGTTATTGAAGAAATAATGTATTTTCCCGACAGGCGCATTCCGGCCTAAAAAGAGGCAGAAATCAAATGAACTTCGTTGCGTTCATGACAAAAATATCAAATGGAATTTCTACAAGTCCCTACATTCTTGACACGACGAGTTCGGCGAGATCTTTTTTACAATACAGAGAAATATTGCTTCCCAATAGAAGAAGCTTTGTTTTTCTGAAAAATATATTTTCATGATTTTAATAAATCACATTCCATGACTGACACTGACCTTCGAGTTCGACGACTTTACCGGCTCTTTTCAGCGCCTTAACAGCCTCGTCGTGCGTCGCCTCACATAGATCTTCACCGTTAACGGCCAATATCGCGTCACCGACGTAAAGCTGTTCCGTGGCGTCGGCCGCCATTCCTTTGAAGATTTTTGATATTAGAATTGGCATTTTGTTCTCTTTGCCGCCCTTTATTGATATACCGAGACCATTGTTGTCGCTTTTAACGACGCGAACGATTCGCTTTTGATTGGCGACCGAATCCGGCACATCCGGATCGTTGAGACTGTCGATGTTGTTGTTGTTTATGTTGCCGTTTAGTGTTCCCGTGCCGGTCAACACGTTTTCGCAACTCTCGTCCAGCGAGATACTCAGATAGTCGTCCTCGAGGGAAACAAACACGCGATACCACTGACCACGCACTTGAGTCTCTAGGACACCGGCACGTCCCGATGTCGTCGAGGACGACGCACCGGTCGTTGTCGTCGACGATGATGAAGACGACGTCGGCGCTGACGCGAGGCCCATTGTCATCGGGCCCAACTGAATCCCACCGCTGACACCGATACTACCGACCCCGACCTGATGCATCGCATTTGGCTGACCGTTCCCACCGCTCAGCTCCACCATTTCGATTTCTTCGCAGGCTGCACGCTGTAATCAAAGAAATTTTCATAACATTGTAGATTATTCATCATTGAAAACAAAAGTTTATCGAGTTATTTGTTTGTTTGGTTTATTGATATTGGTGATGCGGCACGAGACGAAAATTTCGTCGATCTCGCTCGGTTAAGGGGGGTGGGGACCAACTGAGCACCTCCCAAGTCAGCACGAGAATAACTTTGCACAAAAAGTGTACGAAAACTCAGCACGAAAAACTCGACACCGAAAAGTCGACACGAAAAACTCGACACGCCGAAAAGTCGGCACCAAAAACTAGACACAAAAAACTCGACACCGAAAAGTCGGCACGAAAAACTTGACACCGAAAAGTCGACACTTTGATCGATTTTGGGGAATTTTAAGACCCTATCCGATGTGAAATTTTCCGTTAATTACAATTTTTATTTCACTCTGTGGGAAAATCGCGATTGCGCAAGCGGAGCGTGCGTGAAACTTTGTTTACACACGTCGTGAAATAAAAATAGGTACGATACTCGTGCGAAATAGTATATTACACTACAAGAGCAGAAAGTTTGAGATTCCTGCAAAAGTCAAAAAAAGTTTTGTCGCACTAGTATGGTACTATCGTTTAAGGGGATATCTGAATAGATCATATTTTTTTTTATATGAAAAAAGTAATGTATTTCTGGGTTTTCAGTGAAAAATATCCCGATTTTTGAAAATATAACATATTCGTTGTCTGTTGGCAAAAATACATCGGAATAATAGGTTTAAAATGAAATAAAACCACATTTTACGCACCGAATAAAATAAAAATTGTAATTAACGGAAAATTTCACATCGGATAGGGCCTTAAAATTCCCCAAAATCGATCAAAGTGTCGACTTTTCGGTGTTGAGTTTTTCGTCCTGAGTTTTCGGTGTCGAGTTGTTCGTGCCAACTTTTCGGTGTGTCGAGTTTTTCGTGTCGACTTTTCGAATGTATACGCATGGATGTATATTCGAAGAAATGAGCATCACCAAGCGAGATACTCGAATACTCTCGAATAATTGCGGAATTTGGGGAGCGTCCCATTTTGACTCAGACATTTTTTTTTTGCCGACGTTCAAAATCGATTATTGAAATCGAGTTTTCAGGTGTAACGCAGTAAAAATACATTTTGGGTATCATCACATTTTTCGATTTCGATTTCGCTACATTTCGCTACATTAATATTAAGAACGTATTCTACTCAAGAAAACATTTTTATTTTTTATTCCTTCATTCTAATAATAATTCTTATTGGTTGAACATCATTCTGACGCGTTACAAAAGTCTTACACAAATTGAGATGCACCTGCACAAACTTTCCCGAACTCTGCTCGTTTTATGCCTTAAGAATAACAATGAATTTTTTTCAATCCACTTTATTTATGTATCAACAAAGTAAAAAAAAAATACAATCATCGTCGATGTAGAAGCCAATAGGCCATTGACCGAAGTCCTCAAGCTATTAGTGCCCAATTTTGAACGCAAACGTCAATCTTTATTATGCAAACCAATATCGAGCGCAATTCGGACTCTTTTAACAAGCGCAGTTCTAAAATAGCGACTTGCCGAGTCCCAAAGAGCGTTTAACTAAAAATACCCACGATAAACTGAATAACAATCATTGACCTTATCCATGAACGATAAAATCGATGAACGTCAGCGGTCCGAATCTCTCTATACATATTATGTTGACGGGAATAAAGTTTTATAAGCCAGAAAATCAACAACTCCTATTTAGCCTGTTATCGTTGATGTTATATAATTTGAAGGATTCGAAACCCATTTCACGCTACCGCGAGAAACTTTCCGCGACATCCAACTGCGGAATAATCGTAGTCTCCCGTACAGATTTGCTGAACCATCCGATTTAGTATCTGCACACGCTCTGATGTAACTACTTATCGTAGTTCATTATTTCTATTCTTTCTTTCTTTCGAGAATGTTGATTTTCTTTTAGAATTGAGGAGCGATTTGTCAATTTTATAAAAAATTATAATTCGAACGAAAAAATCCACCGAATGATACAAAATATTAACGATATAAATAATAGAATAATTCTTATACACATTATGTTGACGGTAATGAAGTTTTAGAAGCCATAAAATCACCAACTCCTAATAAACGATAATCAACACCTATTTATCCTGTTATCATTGACGTTATATAATTTCAAGTATTCGAACCCCATTTCGCGCTACCACGAGAAACTCTCTCCGCGAAATCCAACTGCGGAATAATCGCAGTCTCCCATACAGATTTGCTCCGCCATCTTATTTAGTGTCTGCACACGCTCTGATGTAACTATTTATCGTAGTTTATCATTTCTATTATTTTTTTCTTCTAAGATTGTTAATTTTTTTTAGAGTTTCGGAACGATTAGTGAATTTTATAAAGAAGTATAATTCGAACGAAAAAATAGAATAATATCTATATACACATTATCTTGACGGTAATGAAGTTTTAGAAGCCATAAAATGAACAACTCCTAATAAATGATAATCAACACCTATTTATCCTGTTATCGTTGACGTTATATAATTTCAAGGATTCAAAACCCATTTCACGCTCCCGCGAGAAACTTTCCGCGACATCCAACTACGGAATAATCGTAGTCTCCCGTACAAATTTGCTGAACCATCCGATTTAGTATCTGCACGCGCTCTGATGTAACTACTTATCGTAATTCATTATTTCTATTCTTTCTTTCTTTCTTTCAAGATTGTTGATTTTCTTTTAGAATTTAGGAGCGATTTGTCAATTTTATAAAAAATTATAATTCGAACGAAAAAATCCACCGAATAATACAAAACATTAACGATATAAATAAAAACAAAATAATCTCTATCCACATTATGTTGACGGTAATGAAATTTTAGAAGCCATAAAATCACCAACTCCTAATAAACGATAATCAACACCTATTTATCCTGTTATCATTGACGTTATATAATTTCAAGTATTCGAACCCCATTTCGCGTTACCGCGAGAAACTCTCTCCGCGACATCCAACTGCGGAATAATCGTAGTCTCCCGTACAGATTTGCTCCGCCATCTGATTTAGTGTCTGCACACGCTCTGATGTAACTATTTATCGTAGTTTATCATTTCTATTATTTTTTTCTTTCAAGATTGTTGATTTTCTTTTAGAAGTCAGGAGCGATTTATCAATTTTATAAAAAAGTATAATTCGAACGAAAAAATCCACCGAATGATACAAAATATTAACGATATAAATAATAGAATAATTCTTATACACATTATGTTGACGGTAATGAAATTTTAGAAGCCATAAAATCACCAACTCCTAATAAACGATAACACCTATTTATCCTGTTATCGTTGACGTTATATAATTTCAAGTATTCGAACCCCATTTCGCGCTACCGCGAGAAACTCTCTCTGCGACATCCAACTGCGGAATAATCGTAGTCTCCCATACAGATTTGCTCCGCCATCTGATTTAGTGTCTGCACACGCTCTGATGTAACTACTTATCGTAGTTACACCCGAAGTAACAGCGAGGTTTATTGCGGCACTATCAAGTGCACTGCAGGAGCTTGATATCCAATATCAGCGGCGCACTTCCTCTTCCACAAGGTAGACCTTAGATCTACCTCCTCAATTTCAAGAGATCGTGAGATGCTGTGCACCGTCGTGAAGCGAACTGTGAGCGAAAATCGATACAGAGCAACACCAACAGCATCACTAGCAGCAGGGGTTGCAAGCAACTCGAGAGTTGAGCGCACCGCTAGCCCAGATAGCTCGTGCGCCTCGCTGCATTCACTAGATACATCCCGTACGTACACAGACCAGTCAATGTGCCACGATACTATAACTATTGGTGTTGCAGCATTGCACTATGCCGCGCGAACGTTACGCAATTTGCGTATATTGAGCACTGAGTGAACGGAGGCCAGGGTGCAGGGGCCTGGGGGGACTGGGCGGACTGGGGGGGACTGTGGGGCTGGGGGGGGGGGGGCTGGGGGGCAGGGTCGGGGGCTAAGGGGAAGCGGGCAGATAGTCACGAGGGAGATACGCACTCGCTGCCTATGGAAATCGAAACCGACGACACGCCTCGCATTGCTAACTCAGTTCGGTTCCCCTGACACGCTGGGGACACGCATCTGTCCACGGGTCGCGCCCTATGTGCGAAAATATCACGTGCGATTATATCGAACACGACTCGTCCAACGGATTCGCGAAATATCCTGGCTCATTGAAAATATTTCTAGTCGAAATATTGAAACCTGTTGATGTTACGCGGATTCATATTTTATTTCGATTATTATAGATTTTCATTCACGTAAAATGTAATGGAAATAAAGCGAGCGGTTTTCCTGTCCGGGCATTTATTCGATGGGATTGTGGTTTTAGTCTGGCTGATATTTTTGTATGTGGTAAAAGGGTTTGGAATTTGTAGGCGACTTCGCGATATTTAATGAGAAGAATTTAATGTTATGGAAAAGAGGAATTTAAATAAGAGAGTTTTTTTTTTTTGTGGAATTTGCAGATTTGGCGGTATTCAGAAGTTTCGATGATGAAAGATTTTTTACGGTTTTTGTACGGAAGATTTGTAATTTATTTGAAATAATGATGCTTGGGATTTTTGTTGCGAAGTTGAGGATGTGATGATTCTATTATCGTTTCTTTTTTTCGTTAAAAATTGTTGATTTTGTATTAGAGTTCGGAAGCGATTTGTCGATTTTATAAAAAAGTATAATGTGAACGAAAAAATATAACGACTGATACAAAATATTAATGATATGAATAAAAATAGAATAATAAAGGGCATTTGAATAATTAAGATTTCCGGCATCGATAAAATTCCAGAAATAAAAAAAAAGATAAATAATTTGGTGGCAATTGGGATTCTAAATATATTTAGTATTTTTAGTCAATCATTATTATAATGTCACCTAATCTTCGAACAAATAAATTCACGAAATCACAGATAATAACTTCGCGCAAATCGGACAATTCATAATTCTTCTCCGCTTTCAATATTCCACCATAAATTGTCAAACTCAAGAAAAACAATTTATATATTATAATACTCAGCGCAAAGCAATTTTGTAGCGTCTGGCCAAAGGTTGAGAACCGAAAGTCCAGATAACACGTTTTTAAGCTATGCAAAATGTCGCAAATGGAATAGGATGTAGTACGCTTTTTATCTTATCTTGGATAGTTTTCTGATTCTGTTATTAGTATAATATGGATTTATTTAAAAAATTAATATCTCGGGATCACGATTATCGATTTGATTGATTCTTCACATCATTCGAGAGCCTTCAATGTGCCGTTAATTATAGATAGTTTTTTCTACAACCTTGCAATTGCTTCGATATTATATATTCGATAAAAAAAACCCCCATAAGTGTTTTTTTATTGCTGTTTTCAGGTGACTGGACCCCCTTAATTCCGTACAGAATTCGACGTATTGCCAATACTTTCTTGTCAATTGTTTTATATTTTGTCTTATGGAATAAAATGTAGTACGCTTTTTATCTAATCTTAGATAGTTTTCCGATTCTGTTATTAGTATAATATGGATTTCTTTGAAAAATAAATATTTCGGGATTGGGATTATAGAATTGATTGATTCCTATTTTATTCAAAGCCCTGAATCAGCCTTTAATTATAGCAACGTTTTTTTTTTTTACAGTTTTGTTATTGGTTCGGTCAATAGCCCATAATGGCGTTTCCAATTTGATTTCAAGCTGACAACGCCGCATGGAAAGAAAAGAGCATTTAATTTGGGAATAGGGCATTAAATTAACCTTTAACGAGCCCTTAATTATTGACTAGGTTTCAGGTCGGTTTTATCATACGGCAGTTCCCGCTTAAATGAGGTCATTACCGGCTAGAAACAATACGAACTCTAGGAACTGTTCGACAAATGTCAGCCGATAAATATGTATATTGCCACGTTGCCAAACGCGTATCAATTATCGCATTATATGCATATTTATGGAATGCTTAAACAAACACGATCGTAAAAAATCAGTCCTCAAAAACACAGCACAAAAAAAAAGGTTATTGACATGTCGATAAAATTTTAATATTGGTCGGTAAAACAGACTTGTACTCTATTAGCGTATCCGACACCGAACTTCCTCAAGAGACTAAAGACCGATTGTTTAATATCACGAAATGAAATGACGAACTGCCAGTTACCGCTATACCATCATAAATTCACCATTTATCACAACACAAAATGAGTGCATTGTCCCAAATCAAAAATGGCTGGGATTCCGAGGTGTTAAAAAAAAATGGAAAGAGGGGTTGCGTAATGGAACGTAGGACCGTCGGAACTCCGGTAATGGCGGTGGCGGTAACAATCCCCGGCGCGTAAAATTCACCAGAGTCCGGATGAAGGGGGGCAAGGGGGGGGGCACCATTGCAGCAGGATGCAAGGGTTGAAGCCAGAGAGAAAAAGAGACAGAAGTGGCGGCGGTGGTAGTAGTGGGATGGCGCCCGGCAATTCCGACAAAATTGATTTATACAAAGTGCATTAAAATGCGGAGAGGGGCCGTTCGTTAAACGGGGCACAAAGGAACGAGCGAGCGAGCGCTGCATTTTCGCTGTCCGAAAATATGCGCCAGTGTACACACACACGGCCCACAATTTTATCTATATATCTGCAGCACCACTGGAAAGCTATAGATAGATATATGTATGTCTATGTATATCTGTATACGTATATGTATATATATATATATATATATATATGGATATATATTAGTACGCCATACTCCGGAGGCCGGCTAAAATATTTTCATCATGCGAACGTCCAGAGCCAGGCGAGGATGCAGCACAGCATGCGTACACCTTTTTGCAGCCCCAATCCCCGCCCCCAACATGATACACCCACGCCTCAGCGAATAGCGCAGCAAAAAAAAATGACAGCATAGAAAGGCGGACGATAGCGTTTGTTTCAAATTAAGCGAGAAAAATCAGAGCGACGATAGAATGAGTGTCTTTCACGCCGGCTCTCGAATAAATTAAGGCCTGGTGACTGGAAGAGTGAAAACATTGGGAGAAAGGGAGTGTGGAGGCGAAAGGGAGAAAAAGAAGATTTTACAGCTGTCTGGTGCGATTATGTGTGCTGTAGGAGCGACGCTTGTTTTTTTGTAGCTGGAATTAAGTACCACTGAAAAACACTCTATATGTATTTTTTCAGAGATTTAATCGAATATTTTGAAAATGGCCGTTTTTTTTGTGCCCTTATCTCGGAATTTCAAAGTTACTGAAAAAAAAGTGCTTCACGTAAAAATTGCAGTTTTGAGTTGACTTTTGGGATGATTTTATTTGAAGTGATTTTTACATTGTGTTAACACTGATTTATTATAGAAAAACGATATTTTTTAATTATTATTCTAAAATGGACATTTTTTTAAAAAGAAGTTATAGTTTTTATGCATGAATGTACTTTCTGAGATGTTCGAAGAAATAAGTGGCTGAATTGACAGAGAATGCTTCATATGAACTTCATCAATACAAAAAAAATGTCGATCATAGGAACTTTATCAATACAAAAAAAAATTTCGTTCATAGGAATTTTATCAATTAAAAAAAAAATTTCGTTCATAGGAACTTTATCAATACAAAAAAAAATTTCGTTCATATGAACTTTATCAATACAAAAAAAATTTCGTTTATATGAACTTTATCAATACAAAAAAAAATTTCTTTCATAGGAACTTCATCAATACAAAAAAAATTTCGTTCATAGGAACTTTATCAATAAAAAAAAAATTTCGTTCATAGGAACTTTATCAATACAAAAAAAATTTCGTTCATAGGAACTTTATCGATACAAAAAAAAAATTTCGTTCATAGGAACTTTATCAATACAAAAAAAAATTTCGTTCATATGAACTTTATCAATACAAAAAAAAATATCTTTCATAGGAACTTTATCAATACAAAAAAAAATTTCGTTCATATGAACTTTATCAATACAAAAAAAAATATCTTTCATAGGAACTTTATCAATACAAAAAAAAATTTCGTTCAAGAACCTAATTCGACACAACGACTTTACAGGTGACGCATGTACACGAATTTCGTACAATACGATTTGCCCGCGAAAAAATAGCTGCAAATTTTTTTTTTGTTTTATGGTCGGCGCTTGAAGGGTCGGCAGGGCAGGTGCGCCGGCTATCAGTCCGTGAAATTGGCCAAAAATGAATCGAGAGTTTGCTGGAATCGACCCCGAACAACAGAAGCGCACGCCTCTCTGCGTATAGCAACGTTTTACGATGCAATATGCACAGAAATCTGTGCTCCTTGACCCTATATGCTATTTATACTGGACGCTGGCTCTTCTACTTATTAAAGTGGGCAAAAAAAATTGTTGGAAAAGCTCACGGAGATTTTCCCACGAAAAAAAAGGGTCGGGAATCGAATAAATTTTTATCGGCCACTCCACATATCATGAAAATTAATTATATGCATATGAAGATATTTTTTAACCCTCTCCAATCTTTTCCATAATTGGATATATTTCGAAGTAGCACTGAAATGTATTCTAAGTGCATTTGTTCAGACTTTTGAAGCAATATTTCAGAAAGTGATATATTTTTTTTTATTCTAATATCTTGAAACTTTGAAGGTACTGAAAAATAATGTCAATGCATAAAAGTTTCCGTTTGCTGTTAGCTTTCGAACGGAATATTTGATATTATTATTACATTCCGGTAATTATGATTTTTTACCGAAAAACTGAGGAATTTTGTTTCCTGAAAAACGGATATTTTTCTTTTTATTAAAAAAAAATTTATGAGTATTCCTGCATGACTGTTGATATCTCGCGAAAACTGCCAAAGTGTCAACCATCGATTTTGTGGTATAAAAAAATGTAAATACATTTTTTTAGTGAGAGTTCCGAAAAACGGGGAAATCATTATTTTTCAAATTCATAAACATTCTTTTTTTTCTGCTAATAAAATTACAGAATATTTAATGACGGTCGATAAAGCAAAAAAAATCATCGATGTGACATGGGTCGAGATTCCGGTATTTAAAAAAAAATTATTCGTGTAAAAGTATCGAAAAACGGGGGGAATATTTTCCTGAACTCAAACCTCCACTCCAATGATTTTTTGCGATGTCGATAAACATGCAGGAATATTCTGTAAATTTTTCAATCCAAAAAAAAAGATCCGTTTTTTTATTACAAAAAAAAAATTCTTCCTTTTTCCGTCAAAAAATCATATTCTCCGAAATGTTACAATAACCTCAATCATTCTGCTCGAAAGATAACAAAAAATGAAAACTTTTAATGTCAAGAAATTTTTCATTTTCAATAACTCCAAAAACAATGGCCGAGTTGACAGAAAATCCTTCATACACAGCACAACAGGAATTCATCTCAGCAAGTTGCGCGCTTTTGAAGAAAAAAATGGACCATTTTTTTATCCACCAACTGCTACCAATTATGAACAATAATTATTATTAAACTCTATCGCAAGATAACTTAAACTGATAAAAAAATATAAATAAAAAATTGTGACGATTACAATAACGATTACAGTCAACGCAGCTTCGATTTGAAAAAATACAAAAACATCTTCTCACTTTCCATGATAATAATTAGCCTCTATTGCCTTGATCCGACTGACGGTTTCGCAATGAGAGTTAACCTTTAACCGGATTTCCGTGCTCCATAATTCCCGCTGCTGTTGCTGTTTCGTCCGTGTTCTCTGTTGTTGCGAGAGTTGAATTTCGGTCGGTTGGATGTGCACGTGATGCAGCAGCAGCAGCAGCAGCAGCAAAGCACACCTCGAGAGCAACCGCGGCTGTTTCCTGCATTTACTCGTTGCTTCTGTTGCTTCTGCTGCTGCTGCTGCTCTGTTGGTGGGTCATAGTCTTTGGGCCTATGAGCTTTCGTGAAAGCGGCGAGTGAAAGCTTGAAAGCCTCCGATTGCCGGGGCAATGCGGTCGACGGCCGCCGCCCTACCTCCCCCCTTTCCCCTTCCCCACCTTCCAATGCAAATCCCGAGACCTCGACGAACCCTCTTGACTACGGAAAATCCCGCGAGAGAACAAGACAAAACAAAAACGAAACGCCAATGTTCCGCGGACGAGCAAGAAAATCTCCCCGGCCTCGTGATGTTGTGAGCTTTGCCTACTCTACTTCCGCTTTTCCGACGCCCACTGTTTCACTTGTTTTTATTCCCGCGGATATCTTCACGACTTACGTTCAACTCTACTAACTTTTCGGACTCTCGCCGCTTATTCGCTTACGATAAGTTTACAAATTAGAATCAGCCAAACTACGTATACGTAATTTGCGGTAAATAATGATAAATTAATAAATTGATCACTTCATAAAAGTGGTAATAAATTAATCAATTAATCGATTAATAAAAAAAAACCAAAAATAATGAGGAAGCATTATTTTTTTTATCAAATTTACATTTGTAGAAAATGCAAACCACATATTATTTTTTCAATGGCTAAAGTCCGTCAAGATTTCTCGAAGTTCAATGTGTTTAGTCATTGACTGAAACCTTGATGGACTTTCGCGATTGAAAAAATAATATGGGATTTAAATTTTTCAGAAATGTAAATTTGATAAAAATATAATGCTTGCTTATCATTTTTTTTTTTTTTTTTTTTTTTTTTTAAAGCTACTTATGACGGAGCATGTTAATCGATTTTGACTTCGTCATTGAGGAAGCTTTGTGGAAAAAAAAACCAAAAACAGTATGAATTTGCAACGATTTTTTGGTCTTCAGCAACACATCTTTCGAAACACAATCGAATGACGTTATTTTCTTCTCTTGATTATTTTCTATTCCTTAGAAGATGTTCTTTATGCATTAGTATATAATGCTAAATACCATTAAAAATATTAATAATTTGTCTCTCAAATGTATTAACCCAAATATATTTAAAAGGGATTTCGTGTTGATATAATTAATTAAAATAAATAAATAAAAAATAATGAGGAAGCAATTTGCAAAGTTCAACTTTTCAATTTTGATTCCCACGTAATCTTCTTCGGGATTTTACATTTCTCTGCAGGGAGATACTTCAGCCGTTGTTAAATATTAAGGGTGTGCTAAATTTCACATTTTTCCCCTTTCTCTTTACCTATAAGTTTCACCGATTTCTGTACCGACACATTCCCTATTTCTACCGAATTTTCGCTTTATTGTAGTCCACCAGAAACTCAGAAAAACGAATGACGCACAAGTCAGTGCGTGGCAAGCGGTCACCCATCCAGGTACCGACCGCGAGTCCAGCTGCCATTCTCGAGTTATGGAAAAATATTGATAAGCACTGAAATTCCACAAGCGATTTATCCTACATATTAATCTCACAAACGAGAAACATTAAATGAAGTTGACCAAAAAAAAAATTCCATATAGCTAAATAAACTATATTCACAAAAAAAAAACAACCTCTAATCATGAACAATGTGACTTCCATCCTTAATAACCTTGCACCCAAACAATAGCAATTGAAAAATTAAAAAAAGAATTTCCAATATTGATTCATATTGTAGATGTAATTAAATTAGACCCAAAATGATAACGTCACGGAATACGAATACGTGTCCTTTGATTGCGCACATGACGATTTAACACTAACCAGATAAAACACAAATAACATCGACACAGCGAGATGAAGAGAGCAGCGCCGTCGATTATAAATTACTATCGGCGTTACGTATCGGTTTATAATAAACCGTGGAAACGTAAAAGCGAGAATCGAATGGCAAATGTGATAGATACAATGGCACGGCTCGCACAAATAGAAGCATCGATCTATGGTAAAATCGTATTTAATCCTCAACGTCACACGTGGCTATCCTGCTCTTCGTCATTTCTCTACCATTCCTCCTCCCCCCCCCCCCCCCCTCCCCAACCCCATTCCCCATTCCCCCAACCCCATTCCTCATTCCCCCAACCCCATTCCCCATTCCCCCAACCCCATTCCCCTTCCCCCATCGCCCCTGGGCCGTTAGTTGTAGTTCGTGGGCATTGGAGCGTGTCAGCCCCCGTGAACGTACCAAACCTGCCATACCAAGCCCTAGTTATGACGTCGACGCTCTCCACACGCCGCTATACCATACGCGGTAATTAATACTCCCCGCTTAATGAAAGCATCGATCTGTCGCCGGTACACAGAAAGACACAAATAAAAGTACGAGCAGCCGAGAGCGAAAGGGGGGGGGGGGGGGGGGGGGATAACGTTCGCTGCCACATGAGCGACTAGCGCTGGGATAACCCGCACCCCAAATGCCAAAAGGTTATAATTAAAGTGTTTGTCTCCGGGAATTAGTGACACCTGCAAATCCTCGTTCTTGTTTACACAAAGTCACGGGTATCCGAGCAGCGAGAAATGTATACAGACGATAGACGTGCCGCGAAAAAAGGGCGAAAAAGGGACACAAAGAGATTGGCTGTTTTTTGACTCTGTAATTTTATTGGGTCGGAAATTAACGTGGAATTGACTTTAATTCGCCTGCGGATGCATTTTTTTGAGTCGATTTCAGGACAAATGTTTATGTTATTTTAAGGGGGTCAAAGAGCTTGTAAAATGGTTTTTGGCAATTTTTGAGGTGGGACTGAGGGGATAAGATGGGAAGGGTTGAATATTTTCTTTGGGAAAAGCTGGTGAAGTGAAGGGCCAAGTTTCGGTTGTCTTTGGAGACCTGAAATAAAAAATAGCTGTGATTTCACAGAGTATAGGAATTCCATAATATAAAAAATACTTAGAATTTGTTTTGCGTATTCACAATTTGGGAAAATTTATAAAAATGAAATAACGAGTGTCTTTTCTTGAGAAAAAAATATTTTTGCTTATTTTGTCCTGGAACAGACGTTTGAGTTGCTGAATAAAATTTAAAAAAATTCTGAAAGTTCATGAAAAGTCGCACATTTTCGTTTTTTAGAGATATCGATACGATTGATCGTTCCGAGATATCATAGTTTAAACGAAAAATTAAAAAACATGGCATATTTCGCCAGAAAAAATTTCAAAAAAAATAAAATTCAGGGTATCTATTGGAAGCACTGAACTCGACCACTAGACTCGACCCAATAGATTCAGGGTATCTATTGGAACCACTACTTCGTAGTCCTATATTTTCCCAAAGTTAGGGTAGAAACGTGGATATTTCGAAAATTTAAAAACTCTACAAAACCGGAACCGCTTTTCCAATTTCGGTCAAATTCATGCAAACAACATTAAACGTACGTATGAAGAATTATTCAGAAAAATATCATTAATTTTATCAAAATTCAAGCGCGCACGTCCTTTTTGAAAAATTTTAAAAAGCCATAAAATAAAAATGTCTGCATACATTTCGTAAAAAAAATTGCAAAAATCAAAGACGAACTGCTACTCCACTCGTGTTCTAAATTTGAGCTCAATCAGTTGAACGGTTCTCAAGTTACAGCAGATAATAATTTCGAAGACCTGCACGTACAGACATTTTTCTAAACCGCTTTTCGCCCTGTGTTCAACCATTTCGAGTGACATGAAAATAAAAAATAAAAAATAAAAAATTATATCACACAAACAAAGCTTTCTTTATAACCAAGCAGTTAATTGTCGCTGGATTTTTACTAAACCTTTTTAGCGCAGTAAAAAGAAAACACGTCTTGACAATCCCGCACTTCATTGCCAACCTGCTTTTTAATTATGTAAGAGACCGCAGTTCTGCTGCGGTGGCGCTGTATTGTATAAACAAAACGCGCCAAAAACAAACATCTGCATTTATTAACACAAGCAATTACTTCGAAATGAGCCGTCCGCTGTTACAACGTAATAAAAAATGTACAATTTATATCAGGCAATAGCGTGAAAAGTGATATTTCCCTCCCCGGAAGCGATATTGTTAACGGAACAATAGAGTTCGAGAATGAAGCGCCGATCGGTAACAGTTTTTTAATAACGCTCGTTCTCATTGAGCTTACCCTTGCTCCTCCATCTTGACCCACTTTAATGGACAGAGTTTGTATCTACGTACGAAGAATAGTGGCACAGATGGAGGTACCTGAAGTGCGATACCGAAGGACGGTCGCAGTGGGACAGGGAAAAGAAAGAACGTCGAGAGGGAGTGGTGGTTCTCGCAAAAACCAATAACCTCGGCGTAGCGTCGGAGCCGGCTTGTTTATGGCTCGGGTAGACTGGCGACGAGAGCGCGGAGCGCGTCAGGCTGCAGCACACAGCGCAGTGCAGCGTACAGCAGCAGCAGCAGCGCTGGAGGTGGAGAACGGGAGCGACGACAACGCGGGAGAGAAATACTAGTAAATCGTTGAGGAGAAGGGCGAACGAGTAGGCAAAGAGAAAAAGAAATGACTCGCAGTCGGAACGTCGTCGCTTATACATAACCCAGCCGAGTTAACAACAGAGAGGAAAGGACGACGATACCGTGACACGCGACCTCAGCAAAAACAAAAAACAAAATACGACGACAACGCCAACTACATTTACACCGGTAGGAGCGGAGGGAATACAGGCTCTAATCTAATTAAAGTCGCCAAGAAAAAAGGAGAGTCACGATTACCGTTAGGCGGAGCTAACGATTTACGAAAAATATGTGGGAAGCCCATGTATGACGCTACTGTGAGGAATGAATGTGTTTTAGGCCGACGGGAAGAGGGGCGGGGGGAGGGGGTATTTACTGAGCGCTCGGGACAAGTCCCCTTAAGGATGTATAATACGTACAGTCCCACCAAAAGTAAGTTTCAGAGACAATTTTGATTCTTTCCTGATGGGATTAAAACCGCAAAAAAATAATGTAAAACGTGCTGGAAAGATTGTTTTCGCATAATAATAATCTCAAAATGTTATTAGTAAATTGGTGAAAAAAACAATTGTTCAACAAACAATCAGTCAACCTAACTTTTTTTATAATGAAAGTGATATGTTACTTTATTTGAATGCATACGAATTTCTTCAGATTTTTTTTCTTTATTTTGATTTTGATTACTTTTTTTTTTTAAATGTGGGGGAAATAATGATTTAGGATATGTGTTCGGCATAAAATCATTTACGATACTCAAGATTTTTTTGCACAACGCATATCTAATATTTGTTGTATTCTGGGCATTTTTCAATTCTTTAAAATTTAATGCATCAAAAAACAATAGTGAAGGGTGATTTTTATTGAAGCATGTGGAAGATCAATAGTGACGAATTTGCATGAAGATTAACCGATTAACTTTTCTTTCCAATGGGACAAATTTTTGTTTGGTTTTTCCAAATATCTGTAATTCTTCACCGATGACACTGAGTGATACCTCATTTTGTTTCTCAAAAGATACTTCACGAATTGACCGCCTACATATTTCATATAACATTGATCGTTCGATAATTATAGCCTGTTGTTTAACAAAAACAAAAATACTGTCATAAACAACATAATTCATAGAGTATCTTTTGAGAAAGATAATAAGCCGTAAATAATGGAAATCGATAAAGAATTACTGATTATACTAGAAAAAAAAAAAAAAAAAACGGAACGAAAATGTATCCCATTACAAATAAATGTTAATCAGTTAATCTTGATGCAAATCCATCACTCTTAATATTTCAGTGGGTCGAGTATACATGCTTCAATACAAATCACCATTCACTATTGTTTTTTAATGCATTTAACTTTAAAGAATCAATTACGAAAGTTTAGCACTGATTTGACATCGCTAGTCGTCACCGAGTCTCCTTAAGTTAGTTCGGTCAGATCATCTCGCATAAGTTTAAAAAAATCAGAGAAAATTCCAAATACCTTTCGATATCATGAAAGCGTTAAAAAATCATGCATTTTAGAGGTACGAAAATCGAAAAATGAATTAATCAACGAATGCCGAGGAAAGACAACTTTTTTGTTTTTATGAAAATGATTATTTCTGCATACGTATACATTTTTTCAGGTTTTTTAATTTGTAAAGGTAAAGTTCAAAGAAAGAAAAATTCTAAGGAAAATGTGTGTTTGAAGTACAATGGTGTGCGAGTGGTAATCATAAATGAAGAGTGAAAGTGCGTAGGACCGAAAATCATAGTGAGAGACACGAGGAGAGCCACGGTCACTCTAGGTAAGGACGTGGGAGTGCGAATGCGAGCTCGTTAGCACGAGTCCTCGTAACTCTCGTGTAACACTCCTCGTGTGCCACGCTGATGCTGCTTCTGCGACTACTCTCTCTTCCCGCTCTCTTGAACTCTGTCGATGCTTCCCATTACTACACCGAGTATCATCCACACACTATTTATAGTCACTAGTCGATTATCTATTAGTTACAAGCGAAATCGACATTGCGAAAGAAATCGTCCTGACCTACAGCTGAATATTTCTGAGTTCGAATTGGTTTAATTATCTCCTTGACGATTTTCGAGCCTATTTTCGACCTCACTCTTCCATTTCAATTTCCTGTTTATAGACTATAGTGGTTTCTGTTAAATTAGCTCGTATACGAAGAATCGATTCTAAGTGACTGCAATAAAATAAGGATGTGGTATAGAACTATAAATAAGGATGAGGTATAGAACTATAAATTAGGATGAGGTATATAGGTATAGAAGGTGATAAAAGACGTAAATTAGATTAGATTAGATTTGTTTATTTCGTCTTCTGGGTCAAGACCGTCAATGGATTTTCTTGCAAGGACGTCGTGCAAGAAAAAATTACAAATTTACAAAAAAAAGCAGTGAATAACAAAAAAATGTTCAAGCGCGCTCGTACATAAAGTCGTAACGATAAATAAAATCACTGCTTAGCGGATTTAAGTTCATATAACAGCAGGTAACTTCGATGATAAAAAATTAGGCTTACAGATAACAAAAAAAAAAAACAGGGGATTCAAACTGAGCGCAAGAAAATAGCGTGATAACAAATTCTAAACGCCTTTCATTGCAAAATATATTCCAATTATTTCAAGGCATAGTCGCCGAAATAATGACACAGAAACTGTCGTTAGATTTGTTAGGTTATCATTATGTCCGGCGACATGCTTAACGGATTTAAGTTCATATAACAGCAGGTAACTTCGATGATAAGAAATTAGGCTTACAGATAACAAAAAAAAACAGGGGATTCAAACTGAGCGCAAGAAAATAGCGTGATAACAAATTCTAAACGCCTTTCATTGCAAAATATATTCCAATTATTTTACGGCATAGTCGCCGAAATAATGACACAGAAACTGTCGTTAGATTTGTTAGGTTATCATTATGTCCGGCGACATGCTTAACGGATTTAAGTTCATATAACAGCAGGTAACTTCGATCATAAGAAATTAGGCTTACAGATAACAAAAAAAAACAAGGGATTCAAACTGAGCGCAAGAAAACAGCGTGATAACAAATTCTAAACGCCTTTCATTGCAAAATATATTCCAATTATTCCGAATCATAGTCGCCGAAATAATGACACAGAAACTGTCGTTAGATTTGTTAGGTTATCATTATGTCCGGCGACATGCTTAACGGATTTAAGTTCATATAACAGCAGGTAATTTCGATGATAAGAAATTAGGCTTACAGATAACAAAAAAAACAGGGGATTCAAACTGAGCGCAAGAAAATAGCGTGATAACAAATTCTAAACGCCTTTCATTGCAAAATATATTCCAATTATTCCGAGGCATAGTCACCGAAATAATGACACAGAAACTGTCGTTAGATTTGTTAGGTTATCATTATGTCCGGCGACATGCTTAACGGATTTAAGTTCATATAACAGCAGGTAACTTCGATGATGAGAAATTAGGCTTACAGATAACAAAAAAAAAAAAACAGGGGATTCAAACTGAGCGCAAGAAAATAGCGTGATAACAAATTCCAAATGCCTTTCATTGCAAAATATATTCCAATTATTCCGAGGCATAGTCGCCGAAATAATGACACAGAAACTGTCGTTAGATTTGTTAGGTTATCATTATGTCCGGCGACAACCCTTAGCAAACACTTAAGGGCGAAACGAGGCAATCAGCAAGACACCGCGTGCAATTCAAGCCAAGTGATCCCTCGTTTCCTTGCATGACAACGATCAATTTGAGCAACAGGCGACTTCTTAAAATTTCCTGTCGTCACTCTACCGTCTCGATAGCTCAAATGGCCAGCAAATCGTCTGAATTGGTAATGCGCTTTATTGAAAACGTTGAGTTTTAATAATTCTGTGAACAACGTGCTCACTTCGCTCGCGATCCTTTCTTTTCGTTTGTTTTCTTTTGCGACTAAACATGATATTTGCATGTTTATACGATTCGTGACTTTATTTTTTATTTGGTATTTCAGTATAATCGCATTTTTATGTGGAATGTTTTTTTTTTTGTACGGGAAAAAAAATGTATTCTGAGCCATAACTGCGAAAATGCTATCAAAAATGCACGTGATAAATAACTCTGCAGTGATAATAACAGTCTGAAGTTGACTTTACGTTAAAGCCATCAACGACGAATTAGAATCTTTGGAAATTGGAATTTAGTTTTCGATATTTCGACTTTCGATGTGCCATTTCTTTGTTCGATACAAGATAATCCCTAAAAAATTACTTATGGATTAGCAAAAGAACATAAACATTCTCTTTGAAAATTGATTTCTTTACGAAATAAATTAGCTGTTTTTTGAGAACTTTTCTTCTCGATAGCTCCATTTTTTTACCAAACGTCAACTATCATGTGTCCGGGAAAAATACATTTCCAAAGGTATGTTGTTATTTTTTTTAGAAATTATGTCTCGAAGTATTGAAATTCCATTTTCAAACCATTTCCAAAAGTACGTTATTATGATCCAAAATAAATATTGTCAATATAATCGAATTTTTAAATTATATTATAGTGTTGAAATTCCATTTCTAAATCATTCCCAAAAGTACGTTATTTTTTTCATTGATACTATATCAAAAATCAATATTCTTAATACCATAACCAACGAAAAAAAAAAAATTTCTCGCAAGTTGTTCAAATTCTCAGCGAATCAACGAACCGATTCTAATGGAATGAACGTGACAAATCGCATCTATAAATATCAGCAATGTTAAGCCTAAGACCGAGCCAAAGACTAATCACAAGCCTCACCATTTCCCGACTTGAATCCCACTCTCTCTCCTACTTCTCCCCGCATTATCTCTAAATACGGCTAGACTAGGCACAAAAACAAAATAACACCAAGCATAATGCATTATTTACCGCTTTGCGCGCGCGTATGGGCATATGACTTCCGGTGTTACGTTAAAGGTGATGCAGGGAGCGTTGAGGGCGTCGTGGCGTCCCAACGCAAATTCCCTCGCTGATGCCCAGCGTGTAGAAACCGCCCGCTCGTTAAAATGATGGCAATTTCGTAGTAATCTGCTTTCCCAATGCAATCGTTTAAAATCTGGCGTCACGTGGCTCAAAAATAAGCCGTATTGGTGAGGGGGGCGAAGTTGGGAGAGGGGGAAGGAAAACAAACAATAATTCCTTAAGTCCCGGAAGCCCTCATCGGGCCAAAAGATGAAGAATACGAAGAAGCCTCCAATCACAAAGGCTGACCCTAAAAAAAGGCAACAGAGCCTCGGAATTCGTTAAAAACACTGCTAACACGATGAATCTTCAGGGTGACACGATCGTGAAGTCTTCCGGTGCGTGATGTAACAACCCGGGCCCGACGGCTGATGGTGCTTCTCGCGCCACAACAATCCGCACCGCATGTCCTCGACTTCTCATTCCCCGATCGCTTCGACTCGCCACTGGCTTCTCTTATTATTATTCCTCTCGCTTTCACGTACGCTCTTGCGGCTTGCTGCTCACCCAGTAATCCTTTCCCCTTCTCTCTTCGAAACGTTCCGTTGCTTCCTTCGCCCCGTACGTCTCTCCCCTCTCTTCAGCGTCGGCACGAACGCAGCGAGGCCTTTTCCCCCTCCGCTCCTCCTTTTCACTACTTCTTCAGCTAGCAGAAGTCTCCACAGCCGTAACTAAGTTACGAACGCACCGTTGTTTTTTTTTTTCGTTTGATTCACAAGTAGGAGTATAATAAGCGGTTACCCATAGAATTTATATATCAAAGCACCGTAGACGTTTTTTCACTCTCACGTTTTCCACTTACATACATGCATATGTATATGTATATATGTACTCAGGTTTTAGCCCAATAATCTCAATCCCATTACGTAAAATTGATCTTTATTTAACACGCGAGAGAGCCAATGAGAAGCGCACGTAAGAAGTGCAGGTACTGAGACGTCCAATCGCCTGTGTCTTGACAATATCCTTTTCGCTACTTCTTCAGCCAGCAGAAGTCTCCAAAGCCGTAACTAAGTTACGAACGCCCCGTTGTTTTTTTTTGTTTGATTTACGAGTAGGAGTATAATAAGCGGTGACCCATAGAATTTATATATCAAAGCACCGTAGACGTTTTTTCACTTTCTTACGTTTTGCACATACATATATTTATTACAGGTTTTAGTCCAATAATCTCAATCCCTCTACGTAAAATTGATTTTTAACACACGAGAGAGCCAATGAGAAGCGGACGTAAGAAGTGCCGGTACCGAGATGTCCAATCACCTGTGTGTTGACAATATCCAGGACTCAACTGCTTAAAGTTGTATTTTTTACAAGTTTTCGGGGAATAGAATTGTCTCGAACTTTCTGGAGACCGTGTTTACAATTTCGCGACTCGTTTCTCTCGTATGTGGCTACATATGCATATGTATATATATATATATGTATGCACACCGTTGACAGTCACCTCCGCGTGACTATTAGGGACGATTAGCGACGGGTGATTAGCGCGGCAACCACACGTCGATTAGTGCCACGGTTAAAGTGGAAAGGGCGAAGGTTTCGTGATCTCTAATCGACCTTCGCTCGTGTTCCGTAACCGAAATTCGACGAATCACGGAGTTTCTCGTTAATACATAAAATCGGTAATTCAAGCAAAAGTCACCGAAGATTTGTATACGATTTTATCTTGCCACGATTTTTCAAAGAGATTGCTGAAAATCACGATTTCCTCGGTCTTCAGGTCTACGAGGAAGTGGTGCAAAGACCGTTGTGCCGAAGATATGACAAAAAGTCGTTTCGATGTCTCGAAACGAGTTTATCGAACGCTAAATGCGTTGCTTCGCGAACTCACTTAAGTAAAGCACACGTCGCAGTCACAACGCGTATATCCTTACAGTACAGTATAATTAATGAAAAAGCATGGAGCTGGAGAAATAAAAGCGGATTAATGAAGAAAAAAAAAGGAATGATAAGAATGTGAAATAAATATAAAAAATGAGTTGCACACACTTGTATTCACTGGGCTGGAGTCGAAGGAGGATGAGACGGTGGAAGGGGTAAACCGGTCGCGATCTCGCGGCTCGACTCTCGCGTTTCGGCGTAAAACATAAGACAGCAACGGGCGACGATTATTATCTGGGCTTTTCGATAGATCGGTTATTCTATCGGAGGTCCACAGATCGATTCATCTAACTTTTATCTTATATTATTATTCTCCGAGTTTGTTTATTTTTATTTATTTTTTTATTTCGATTATAAATCGGTATTCACTGGCACGGATACTCAAGGTCGAGTAACAAACGGAAGTATTTGGTACTTGGGATAAAACGACGCGATGATAATACCGGCTTCATTGTAAGAGGTAAAATTGGAAATCGTCCCGTCCGCGAGAATAAAAGTTACAAGACTGGTGAACGCGTTAGGGTTGCGCACGACGATTCGCACCCGCCGACGTCACGAGTCGTACTGGCCGATGGACCGACCTAACGTTGGAACGCAGAAGCGCTTGACGGAGGAGCAGGGCGAGCCCCCACGAGAAACGCCGCCGAGTCGTCGCAGTGCCGCTCGCACGGCGCGCACGCCGAGCGAGCGGCACTCTCTCTCTCTCTCTTTCTTCCATTATCTCTCTCTCTGTCTTTCTCTCTCCTCGCGCGCCGATACAAATGTGTACGACGCATTCTCTATCAGTTTAGAGACCTTTTTTTAGTACCTCTTAGAATACACCTCTTGAATAGAGAGGTTATTTTTACTGCTTCTGTAGATATTGCAGTTTTGTTCGATTTTTTTTTTTCTACTTGCTTAGGAGTTTTAGATTTTATCTAGTAATTTCATCGAGGATTCATCTAGTAATGTGGCTAGTACTTTTTTCTACTTGTTTAGGAGTTTTAGATTTTATCTAGTAATTTCATACAGAATTCATCTAGTAATGTGTACTAGTACTTTTTTCTACTTGCTTAGGAGTTTTAGATTTTATCTAGTAATTTCATCTAGAATTCATCTGGTAATGTGTACTAGTACTTTTTTCTACTTGTTTAGGAGTTTTAGATTTTATCTAGTAATTTCATCTAGAATTCATCTAGTAATGTGTACTAGTACTTTTTTCTACTTGTTTAGGAGTTTTAGATTTTATCTAGTAATTTGTATCGTGAAGGAAAAAATAGGAGGTGATGAAAGGTTTTTCTGTGAACTTTGTATTTGTTATGACTAGATAAGTATCAGATCGTTTTGCTTTTTTATGGCTTTGTTTTCATGAAAAATTTTGTTTTTGAAAGTTTCATGTGAAAACACTCAAAACGCGACATAAGGTCGAGAGAAGTTGTTTAGAAGATGAGTTTGTGTGTTTGTGTGCAGGGCTTTGAATTTTTAATCACTTTTAACTTAGAAATCGGTCAACCGATTGAGCTTAAATTTGGAACGCAAGTGAAGCAGAAGTTTTAAACTTTTCCAACAAAAGATGTTATTGCGTCCGCTTCAGTAGCATAGCAAAGTCGAATTTTATATTCGGTATTATTCAGCAATGTTAACTACACAGTTTTGTCATAATTTTACTTAGAAAAAAATTAATTGCACTCGATTTCCATAAATATTAATAATACGCCAAATTTTAAAAAGGTATATATTTGTTCAGCTTTTCAAAAGAATAATCCGTATTTTTTGCTCGATTTTGATGTATTACAGCTCACTTTCTTTTTTGAGAGATGCTTCATGTATTCACCGTCTACATATTTAATAGTATTCCCAATTTAAAAGTTACAGCTGTTTGTTAAAAAAAAAAAATTTATTTATAGGTAAACAAATGGCTGTAATTTTCAAATGTAGAATACTATCAAATATCTGGATGGTTAATTCGTAAAGCTTCTTTCAAGGAAGAGAATGAGCCGTAATACATCAACATTTAGCAAAAAATACGGATTATTCTTTTAAAAAACTGAACGAATATGTACCTTTTCGACAATTACCATACACCACTTAATATCTTTGTAAATCCATCTAAATAAATGTTTTTATAACTAAAGAATATCTATTTTAATACAAAGCACTATTAATAAAAACTCAATTAATGCATAAAACTGTGTATACACGATTTACAATAATTAGCACTCATTTGACTACATTTTGAATTTCTTGTAATTCTTCACATATATATTGCGAGTTCTATGTCAAGGCAACTTTGACCAATCGTCTCGTCCAAAATTTCGTAATTTTCTTGATTGCCCGAAAGCATTTCGAGCATTTCCAACGGCTCATATTTTCCGACCCGGGCAGTATCAATTAAGCCAGCCGCATAATTTATTTTCACACGAACCGGTCGGTAAGGTATAAAGCACAATGCTCTATGAATGATTAATAAGGTGTCGTGGAGGATGATACCGAAGGTGGCCGATTCAACGATTAGCGAGACTCTCAGGGGAAATGAAGAAGAGCCACACAGCGGACGGTTAGGATTCTTCCTTCATCCCTCTTCGCGTTAAGAATTCTCTTTCTAGCGTCGAAGTCAACACGTGACTGGGCGAGAAGCGTAGATGGTGCTCCTGCTGCTGTGCGAGAAGACGAGCGCTCGTCGATAAGGCGGAAGCGTGTGCCAAGGGAAATACGAAGAGAACGGAACGCGCCGCGCCATCAGAGAAGAGAATCGCTTCTCTTCCGACCGCGAAAGCTGTCGCGATAGTATATCTACGTATACGTAATTCTGTGACCTACTATACGAGACATTCTCCGTCAAATCGGTCACTGATACCTCAACCCCTTCAGGAAGGTATTGTGAGTCATCAGGTTTAAGGATGTATGGAGGATGTTAGGAAGGCAAAAGTGAGTTTTAGAGACAATTTCGATCACTTCCCGATGGGATAAAAATCGGAAAAAATAATGCACATAAAACGTGCTGTAAAGATTGATTTCGAATGATAATCATGATCCCAAATGTTATTAACAAATTGGTGAACAAAGGAATTGTTCAACAAATAAACAGTCAACCTAACTTTTTTTAAATGAAAATGATGATATGTTAATTTTTTTTGATGCGTATGAATTTTTTTAGATTTTTTTCTTTGTTTCGGTACAGTAAGTACTGAAATAAGGAAAGTACCTAAATTTTTAATTATTTGGTCATCATTTTCTAAGGTCATACGTTGACTTAGGTTTCATATGAAAATTTGAACTTTTTATTTTTATGGTTAAATGAATGTGATCAGGAAAATCCAGAGTATCATTTTTTGGCGGAAATTTTTCGAATTTTCCGAAAGAGAATATGTATGTTTACATTCGACGCTAGTTTTAAGGTCAAGAAGTTCAAAGAAGATGTTAAAAACCCTGTTCGAAAATTACCTCACAATTTTTTTTTTTCGGAACTTTTTTCGAAAACTTCGGAAAATAGTACTTCGAACTTGACCGAATTCGGTAAGAGGTTAAAATTAAGAATAAAAATTTTGAGTTAAAAACTAAAGTAGACGATTCCCATTGAAAATGATGATGAAAAAATCTCAAACATCGACTTTCTCATTATTCAAATCTAGTGAATCGAATCATAAAAAAAAAGCACGAAAATTTTCAAAGCCGAATTTCCGTCCGATATTTGGTGGAATAAAATGATATAATTTTAAACTAATTTGATGTTACTCATAAACGTAATATATGTATAGTCGTAATAATTGACCGATAAAAGATGAATTCGAAATCTCAAATATATATATATATAGTTCTCTGATTAATCCCTGTTCGATTTCGATATCAATTAATCAAATTAAGTGTCGATGGATGCTCGAATTGATCGGATTCCGAACCATAAGAGCCCATGAAATTAACGCTGTATTTTGTGTATCTATTCACGCAGCGATGTAGCCAATGCTTATATTTTGATGGGTAGCGTTACCAAGAATCGAACGATTGGCAAAGTTCGCCGAAGCGAAACCCGCCCATCGACGCTCAATGTTACGCTCGCAGATGCGACACATAATGTAAACAAAGGCTCGTTGCATTAACGTGCAAATACTAGAATATATTAATCGTTGTAAACTCGGCACAAACGTAGAGTAGTCATTGCGTAGTCATGACCACTGTTTTTCCAACGCATAAATCATAATAGTTATGTTTTGGCTTGCTATTGCAATTTTGTAGTTAGATTCTCCCGAGCGTAAATCTAGAGGTCAAAATTTCACGTTGCTATTTCTTTCCAAGGACAAATATTCATTCGTAATACAAAAAGCTCGTAAGTTGAACTTTGTAAATTGTTTCCTTATTATTTTCGGTTTTTTTTTTACAAACTATAACTATGTACTAATTATCGCCAAATGGTACCGATTTTATGTATACAATTTGAGATCATTTTGTTATGTTTTGCAAAAATTAGGGCAAAACGTTAAAAGTTTCAAAACTTCATAAAATCCGAACCACGTTTCCGATTTCGGTCAAATTCGATACCGAACAACATTAACTGTACCTGCATGTGTGAAGATTTTTTTTATTAAAGTATCGCCATTTTTACGAGAGCTAGAGGGCGCACGTGCTTTTTTGGAAAAATTCAAAAAGCTATAAAATCAAATTTTCTGCATGTATTTTGAAAAAAAGTTGCATCAGTTAAAGATTGACAGCTGCTTTATTTGTGGACAACATTTTAGCCCAATCCGTTGAGCGCTTCTCGAGTTACAGGTGATTAAAATTTTGAAGTACTTCCCCCACACACACACACACACACAAACACACACCATAAACACGCACGGACACTTTTTCTAAACCATTCTTCTCGATGTTTTCGGGCATTCTAAGCGTCCTGACATAAAATATTTTTTTTTATTGCAGTAAAGAGCAAACAAATTTACATGAAAAAGGGTAAGGGCCAAAATAGCGAATGAACAAAAAAGTGAATGGTTAAAATAGCGAATTTCGAAATTTGGGAGGTCTTAATCTAGAACAGTCATCACTATGAAATTCGCTATTTTAGCCATTCGCTATATCGACCATTCGCCATATTGACCTCCATATTATTGAAATGCATTAAAAATAGCGAATGATAAAAATGGCGAATGACTAAAAAAGCGAATTCCATAATTATGACCATTCTCCATTTAGACGTTCCTTATTTTTAAATTCGCCATTTTAGGCATTCGCTATTTTGACCCCCACCCATCAAAATGACGAATGATAAAAATGGCGAATGGCTGAAAATCGAATTTCATAATTATGTGCCATTCTACATTTAGACGTTCCTTATTTTTAAATTCGTTAATTCAGCCATTCGCTATTTTGGTCATTAGCTATTTTGACCCCATCCATGAAAAAGACCAAAAAATGTTTCCCCATGAAGCAAAAAAACTGCAAATATCTTGCTATAAATAAATATAGGAAGAAAAATAGGCTGAATCCCTTGTCCTCTTCCATTAGGTACTTCACCAATGCTCGGGAAAAACTGGTACAGCTTCCAAGCTTTATATATATAATATTCTGTAACCACGTCATGTAGTATTTGCAGTCGTGATGACAGATCTACAGAATTAAGTACGAGGCACGTGCTGGAGGTAGAAATCCATTCCATCTCAAGGATAGCTGTAGGTTACAGGGGAGTATTCAACTTTTTCCTTTCCCCCGAGAATTCTCGCTAATCGTCTCAGCAAGCCACTTCATTCTCCTCGTATTTCACGCGACCAGCCTTATCAATGATTCATAGAGTGTAACGTTTTATCAACTCTGCTAGTTCATATAGAAACACCTTAAAAAGTTTACTTAATTGATTGTGTTTCCAACAGAAATAATAAATTCTAGTGCGAACAAAACCAATTGCCTTTGCAATTAAATATACTCCAGGATTTTACATGATACCAATCAGGATATTGTAAATAATGCCAGTTAGGATTTGTTTCAAGCAATATTTATCAATGTGTTAATATTAGCAATATTTAATAAACGAATATCCTCGAAATTTTTTTCAATCATTTTTTTTACTTATCTTTACGATAAATAGGGATGTGCAGTTTTTTTTGTTTGAGTCAGATCAAATTAACTAACTTCAATTTATGCATTGTATGTTTTTACAAAATTGCCAAATTATAATGTTATGTATTTAATGAGGATTTAATTTAAGATTTTTCAAAAAAGTGTATCGTTTACAAAATTTTCAATCTTATTTTAATTTAATTCTTATTTTTTGTAGAGCGTAAAATAATATAAACAAACATAATCAAACCGTAATTGATATTCTAGGATAGGAATCGCAATGTAGGACGATATAACAGCTGGGATTTGTTTTATACATCATTTATTCAATATAAAATGTAATCTATGTACAGTTGTGATGAGAATTTCTCGTGAATTATCGTTATCATCGAGATATCTCGCACCTCTTTCTGGTTTCAACAAGCGAATGTCACACGATGAGGTCGATTTAATGATTAATTATTAATTAAATATTAATTATTATTCGCTTTAACATTTAACACCGAACGTATATTCTTATAAAGACTAATTAAACTATCGTCATTCAACATGCACTTTCAGAAACTCAATCGTTAAACTTATTTGGCGAAGTATAAATTTTTACTTCTAATCAGGGTACTGTTATCAGTAGATTAACCATGAAGCTGAACATTAAGCATTCACTCATCACAGCTTTTCACAGGAATCAGCGCTTTCGCGAAAATTTTGAGCAATAACTTAAATGAGAATTTGGTGAAATTACTTTTTAAAGTTTCTATCGTTTCTCTTTTGTAATAACAATGAGCAGTCAGTATACAAAAGTGTTGAATCTTTGCACTCAAATTTCTTAATAAAACTTTCAAATTCAATGCATGATCGTAAAGTGTTAGCAGACAGAAATTCAATTCAATTTCCCAAAAAATTGTGAGAAAAAAAATCATATCTTCATTCATTTCAAAATTAAGTCTATATCCCCATTTTTCAAGAAACTGTCCACAGATGTATTTTTCCATTTTTTTTTCCCCATGTCTAAAAGCCGGCAGATCATTGAAAATAACTATTGAACCAATACGATGAGTGTCTATGAAATCTAGTGATGAAGTTTCTAGTGACGAAGGCATGCGACCACTAAAATAAATAAAAATCTCGACTGACAAGAGAAGTTCAATTATCAAATATCCCTTTATGCAACTCCGTGCGAGAAGTGCCTACTTCTCACACGCTTTGCTTCGCGTGCGAGAAATCGCTCTTCTCGCACTCGTGAAATAAAATTGTATACGAAACTTGCGCGAGAAACTTTTTCTCAACCCGTGTAATTACAAAACTCATTTTTCGCTCACACTGCAAACGCGCCTTCGTCAGAAAAACGGTTTATCGCACTCGTATCGTAATATACTATTTTCATTCGAGAGCTTACATCGATTTCTATTTCGTCGTTTCAAAAGTGAATGTAGCACTTCATCGTAAGTGGTGTAAAGTAAATTGCAGAATAATCCTTGTAAAGGGGATATAACTAACCGAGTTACCAGCTTAACGCACTGAATTAAAGCCTCAAGTATGCTTATAAAATCTGTATATAAAATTTTCCTCGGTGATTTTGGGCCTTTTTCAGAAAGATTCGCGTCATAGAAAGCTGCACAGATAAGTTGAAGACCACTAAGCGCATAACTCCGGTTTTTTGGCCGACGGGCACGCGGCAATAAATAAGAAAAAGATCGATTGCGAGATAGCGGATTCAATGTGCATTTAGGCCTGTCAATTCATAATTTAATTCACGGCGGTAATAACGGGAGACCGGCGTCGTTGGAGGGTTGAAGGGTAGAGCAAAAGTGTGGGAGAGAGCGAGAGAGACAGGAAAGGGTGGCAAACGGATGGAGCATCGAAGAAAAGGATAACCAGAGAGACGCAGAGACGCCGTATGGTCTTCTCAAGCCGGAGATTTATCGAAGGCGAACGCCGATGCATTAGCGCGTCGCGGCGGAAGAGGCGCGCCGTCGACGGGCGTCGAGAGAGACGCGGGTAACGAAGCGCGAGCAAAAGAGGGCGCGCAGGACGCCGAGCGTCTTCTCCTCAAGGAGCACCAAGCGAGCGAACAAAGAGCGAGCGCAAGAGAGAGAGCGAGAGAGAGAGAGTAAAGAGAGTGAGGCGCCTTTCTCCCTGAAGCCCGTTAACCCCCCTCCTCCTTTTATCCTCGTTCCCGTATACCTCTCATTCCTTCGCTCCATCTCCTCTCCTCTCCCCCTTCCACTTCCCCTCTCGATACGTGTAACGAATCAATTGAGAGATCGCGAGAAGAACGAACCGAGTGAATTGAGATAAGGCCGTGAGAAAAAGCTGTGTCGTTTCATTCCCATGTTTTTTTTTCTTTTTTCTTTTCTTCCGCTTCTTTTTCACTTCCACTCTTTATTCTATTGGTACGAGAAAAATAGAAAGAGAAAGAGAGGTTAAAAAAAAAGGCTAAAGACTGTACACGTCCAAAATAGACGATCACGGAAGAGCGAGTTGGACGTTAAAGCCAGAAAAAGGAAAACAAAAGAGGCAGGCCGCGAATCGGGTGATAATTTCGGGAAGCTCAGGCAGTCGTAAAAGAAAAAGCTGTGGAATAAAGAGCCGAAGAGAGGCGAACGAGTCGGGCTTTCGTCTCACGACGGGCGTAAGAAGGAGAGAGAGAGAGAGAGAGAGAGAGAGATCGGAAATATATACACAGAGTCTCGACGATGCATCGACGACCATTCGTGCGTTAAATTAAATACGATTCCCTCGAGGAATTCACCGGTTCACGGATTTCCCTCGGCTTCGAGATCTCGAGAGCTCTCGAGCAAGCTGCAAATTTTTCTATTCTCCTTTTCGTTTTTTTTTCTTTTTTTCTTTTTTTCGCTTCTTTCACACTGCTTCTTTTTTATATGTTTCAGACTTGGCTCGCTCGGCTCATTATTTTTCTGAATTTTTCTGGACGAGCGAAAAATCGTGTAACGTTCGACTGGAGAATTCACGATTTCAGGGAAAACGTACTTTTCAAGATGCGACACTTTTTCGAGAAAATACGAGCTTTAAGAGCTGGAATTTTCTTTACGAAAGCTCTGTATTTTTTTGTTTGTTTTTTGGTTTCGATTTTGTGTGTGTTTTTTTTTTGCCGATTTTATCGGGATTTTTACGGTACTTTTGTACGAAAAACGTCAAATTCCATTTACTCGCTAAGTAGCAACGTCTAAAGGGCTTCAGGCTTTTGTTGCTTGACCTGAACCTTGCGAACTATTCATCTCGGCGGCGATTCGCAGAACCATTCGCGACACAAAGTCCTCGAGTACCGGCTGTCTACTCTTTCCCACATCCATCACCTCCTCGTGATTAGCCTCGTCGTGGATGTCATAAGAGGTCGGACAGCTGTTTGTTATCAGACTGAATGCGAAGACCGTCATCTCGCAGTGACGCGCTGTTATCACCTCGTGAACTGTCGACATGCCTGAATATGAGAACAAAAGTCGAGGTTAATCGATATTGCAACATTATACGCACTTCCTCAATTTATTGAGGATATTCAAGTAGCAGCAATTTTTTTATAATTCGATGAAACTTGAAATAAAAACAGAATGATTTTTAGCTAAAAAAATTAATAAAACATCAGTTTGAAAAAAATTAGTATTCAATGAGCAACAAATTTTGAATTATTTTGAGGTAAAAAATGCTTTGAATCAAGGAATTAAGAATGATTACAAATTTTGTCTGTAAATGTTTGTGAAATATTTGTCAGTTAAGCCAGAAATTCTGAAAAAAAATTCCAATCAGCGTAATGTCATTATTAACGCAACCCAGATTATTATTTTGTAGAAACGAAACTCATTTACAGTTATAAATGTAAAAAATACTGTTTTAATGTTTTTAAAATTTCCAGGATTTTAGAATTTTTATTCATTAAGAAAGCAGCTCGGTCATTAAATGTGTAGAAAAATGTTCAAGTCCGCAAGTCGAGAGAAAGAATTTCATTGACGCCAAAGAAATAGATTGGTTGATTAGGTTTTCATTGATTTCAACGAAATATCTCTTTTACTTTAATGAAATAGTGCACTTACGTTTTAAAGGGAACATTTCGTTTTCCATAAAGATACATTTACTCAATGAGCATATAATTCAAAAACAGTTTCCTTATTTTATACAAAAGTTTTCATTTACTTAATGGAACAGTCTTCTCGATTCATTGAAAAGATATACTTCGTGGCACCAAGTGCTGGAAATTTCATTTTCCACTATTAAACATCTATAGGGCTGTCACTCTCGCACCTAACCTCACTTTTTTCGATTTCCGGTTCTCTCAAACAAACGGCTTCGACTTTCAGGAAACCCGTACTTTGTCCCATTTCTTCCATACTTGAGCACATTCTCCCCAAATTTAAGCTTTATCTGCCAAGTAGTTTAGGAAAAAATGGCTCCCAAAATTCTGAGGTGCGGTGAGAAAAGTGGCGCGCCATCTTCAGTGAAATCAATTAAAAGAACAGAGACGATTCTTTGACGCAATGTCACTACTCTTTTTTTGAGTTTAAGATCATTCAATAAAGAGATAATATTAAAACAACTCGAATATTCTTCATCATTAGCAAAGATCGCTGTGAATCAATAAAGTCTATTCTCTCGGTGTACGTGTGACGAAATAAAAGAGGCATTCCACATGACTTCAGCCACCCAAAAAAAAATTTCAAAAAACTCCCAAAAATCGAGTTCAGTGGTTACAATAGATACACAAAATTTCAATTTTTTTGAATTTTTTTCTCGCGAAATATGCCATGTTTTTCATTTTTCATTTAACCTATGATATCTCGGGAACGATCAATCGTATCAGCATTGTTAAAAAGCGAAAATGTGCGTCTTTTCATGACCTTTCAGAACAAAATTAATTCAAATTTTATTGAGCAACTCAAACGTCTGTTTCAGGGGAAAATAAGCACAAATATTTTTTTTTAAAGAAAAGACTCGTTATTTCACTTTCAAAATTTTTTCCAAATCGTGAATACGTACGTTGGTATTTTTTATATTATGGGATTCCTACACTCCGTGAAGTTACAGCTATTTTTTATTTTATTTCTTAATTAATTAACACACTCTTTAATCGAATATTAATGAACATAATGAAGTCATATGGAATGCCAAAAAAAATTATTCGACATAACAAAGAATACTGACCAACAGCATCGACTCCGACCATGCTGAGCATCTTGAGTTCAGCAACAGTTTCAAAATTCGGTCCCCCAAGACAAGTGTACACTCCTCGATGTACAATATCGGCAATTCCAATTTCCTTGGCGACTTGATCGCCAACATCGAGGAGATGTGTATTGTAGGCTTTGTTCATGGGTGGAAATCTTGGTCCGAATCTGAAAAAACAATTATTATCATTCACAGGGTCCACAGTCTGGTAAAAGTCGTTGTCCCAGTTGGGCTGCTTCGTCATCATTAATTCTCAGCGACTATGCGGTGAAATAATTTCTATGGTGAGACGACTAAAGTCTGGGGAAGAAAGGGAAGCACTCCTGCTTTTCCTCTTGGTGCTGTTGGCTCTTGGTCCATTAATATCGCTTGGTAAAGCAGAAAGAAGAAGAAGAAGAAGAAGAAAAGGAAGACGAAGAGGATGAGGACGGAAACGAAGACGCCTAAGGAAGAAACAAAACTCAACTGAAGCTTGCTCGAGAAAGGAGCGATGAAGAAGTGCTCGGAAAGTGGAAGACAGAAAAAGATGAAGGCTTCGTTCTTGCCAAGCGAAACGAGAGAGGGAGAGAGAGAAAGAAAGCTGGTGGCTGAAAGAGGGCACGAAGAGACGACGAGTCGAACCCGTTGAGCCACGTTGAGCCACATCGGGCTGGCAAACGCGGCCAGAGGGTGGAAACACCCCTAGCAGCAGTAGCAGCAGCAGCAGCAGCAGCGAAACGTTAGAGAAGAGTACGCGAAGCTCCCGAGAGTTTCGCTGAGTAAATACGCCAATCAGCTTCTTTATATCTGCGTCGTGCAAATAGTTCATCAATCCGATTCAAGGGGTTATTCCAATGAAATAAATTAATTCTGTGCGCAAAGCTGAAGAGCTTTGGCTCCACGGTTTTACTTGCTTTCTTTGGGCTCCCTCTGACTCTCACGGGAAACGACTAAACTCTTCGCTCTTCCTTTTCCAAACGTCTTTTCTCGCCTCTCTCAGCTGCTATATGCAAGATTTCACTCAATCTCTCCAAAGGACACGCGGGAATATGCCATCGAATATTACTGTCGCATAAATGTTATTAATCATTCTGAGCGGAACAAAGGACACATCACGTCCTCGTAAAAAAAAAGGCTTGCCAAAAATGGGAGATAATACACTGAGAGGAAATTATTATAGCAGTGACTGCACTGTTGAAAGTGGAAGTAAATATGATATACAAATGGACATGAGAATTACGAAATGGGTTCAAGAATTCCGTATTAATATACTTTTATTGTTAATTTGATAATAATTTGAGAATTTTTGCCATAACGGTATTTCAAAATTATAGTATCTGTGTATCGATTCACTGAGAAAAAAATTCAGTTGAAATTTAATGTACATGTAGAGGAATTTTTTATTCATAAACTGGTACAGTGAATTTACTATAGAAGTGCGGTGTGAAATTTATTTCGGTACAGTGATTTTAATAATTAGCTCTAATTTAACAGACATTCAATTGACGAGTTTATGAATAAAAATTTCCAGTCTTTTCTGACAGTATAGTTGACTGATATTACGATATTTCTGAATGTAATGCTAACCTTTTCTATGTTATGGCTATTGTACGCTATTAAATGCTATACTGAAAGTTGACAGTAATTTTTTAATGAAATTCGAAAAACTTATCTAAAGTTTATTTGTGAAAAACTATTTAGCCGCGGGATTGAGGGATTAATAGATGGTATTTAAAAAATTTACTGAAAAATAACAGTATTGGAGTGGAAGTTTTTATACACAACCTGCTGCATCAATTTTCTGTCCATCTGTATTAGATATTTAAAGTAACAATAAAGTAAATTTACTGCAACAGAATACAAGAATTTTACATTCTGGCTTCTGAATTTCGTTGACATATTTATTATAAAATCAAAAGCCAGCTACGATGAAAACAATGTTCGAATTTCTTAAAATCGTAGTTAAGAAAAAAATTATTATCCGCCTTCAAAATCATCATCCGAGACACAAGAAAAAAAATGCTTGGCAATTCTGGGACAATGAATTTGTAATTTCTCAAGAGATATGAAAGTCCTGCATATAAATATACAAATCGGCCAATTCATATTAAGAACTTGACTGAAATTTTTTAATTTCACTAACAGATTACTACAGAAGTTTTAAAATTTTTATTTAATAATTTTTAAAAATTAATCTCCACGTACATAATATTACGCTTCTATTGTTAAGTTTAGTGTGTATTATACTAAAAATTATTTCATGAACCAGTTTTGTAAATTTCATATTACTTGTTGCAATAAGCTCACAGCCTTTTTTTAAATAGTGTAGCTATCGAGACGACGGACAATTTCAACGTCTTTTCAAATCCCTTAAGTGATGTTATATGCAACAGTTCACTCAATCGCTCCGAAGAACTCGCAGGAATAGAGCATGAAATATTACTGTCGCTCTGAGGGTAAGACAGATTTGAAAGCACAAGGCAGAGAGGGAAAAGGCTCACCTGTCGTCGTTGGGACCCTGCAGCGGATTGTTACCCGCGAATCCCATCATGTTTACGTGATCCTTCACCATCATAATGTCTCCGACCTTGTAACGCGGATTTAGACCGCCCGCTGCGTTCGTTGCTATCAAGTGACTCACTCCCACGAGCTTCATAACTCTCACTGGCATGGAACACTATGAAATGAAAAAACAATTATTGTACGACCGCTTTTCCCATGAAAATACCTTTTTTAGCTTATGGAAAATTCAACGTTTGACATGTGCCGAGAATTAATCAACTTTCACGAAAAAGCATTTATTCAAAAAGTGATACATCAAATTAAATATACAATCATAAATTAATTATAAAATATAAAATGCGAGTTTATTCAACGAGGTGATCAGTTTCCTATCAAACTTGCATATGGAATATATATATAAAGAGAATTCATACATTTTACCTCTGAAATTATTTCAAACTTCACACACACGCACACACCTCAACATAAAGTAAAATTTAATCGCAATTTCGTAACTTGAAATTCGTGTTAATTACCATCAAATAGTGAACGAGTTTACTAAAAATATCAATTTTCATTCATAATGAGTTGATTATTAATCTTGATACAAAAAAATATAATTTTCGTGAATGAAGAAAAATCTTGCAATTTATTTATCAGTGAAAGTTTGTTATTTAATATGAAATGGTTGCGGAATAGTACGGAGATAACGTGATGCCATTTTAAAATGACATTTCACGAAATTGAATTTTAGTAAGGTTATTTGGAATGAAGGGATTTGGGGTACAGCATAAATGTGAGTTTATCTTGGTTTCCTTTTCTTATTCCATTTTCTTTGGGCTTTTTTATCTGGGAATCGTGCGTGGTTATGACACGGTTACGTATATTCATTTATTATTAAAAGCACTGTGGGCAGAGGTAAGAAAGAAAAAAAAAGAGAAAGGAGATAGAAATGTGATGAGAAAGAATAAAACTGAGGTTTTAAGAGGCAGCTTCCGGATGTGAGTCCTTACCTTCCAGAGTGGATAGCCCTCGTAGTAGTGAAACCTGCCCTGCATACACATGACCGGGACACCCTGAAGGTAACCGAATACCAGCTGTCCAACGTGACCCTTGACCGTAGACATGGGAAAGTGGGGTATCTCCTCGTACGGAAAGATAAGCTGATCCGTCAGTGAATCGGCTAGGGAACCTGGACACAACTCACTATGCTCAGATTGTCCTGGACAAAAAATAGAAAAACCCCTCTCGAGGGGTGTTCTTCCACTGTTACGATTTTACTCCCTCATCTTATGTCAATTTGATTTTCTGACTTTATATACATGTCTACTTTTTTCCATGCAACAATACAAATTGCAAATATCTGCATCATTTATATAAATATATATTTTTTTTTTCTAAAAGAACTTTTGGGAATATGAAGAACGTTAAAAATAATTGGAAACAATTTGAATAAACTTAATTTTAATAAAATTTCTCTTAAGGGGTGTTCTTCAACTGTTACGTTTTTATTTGATCATCTTACTTGAATTTAATTTTCTGATTTTACCTACATATCTACTTTTTTCCATGCAACAATACAAATTGCAAATATCTGCATCATTTATATAAATATATTTTTTTTTTTCTAAAAGAACTTTTGGGAATATGAAGAACGTTAAAAATAATTGGAAACAATTTGAATAAACTTAATTTTAATAAAATTTCTCTTAAGGGGTGTTCTTCAACTATTACGTTTTTATTCGATCATCTTACGCAAATTTAATTTTCTGATTTTACCTACATGTCTACTTTTATCCATGCAACAATACAAGTTGCAAATATTAAGTATCATTTTTTTGTATGAAAACAAATTCTTTGAAGTAAACCTAACACGTAATTGGAAACAATTTAAAATAAAGTTAATTTTAATAAAATTTTGAAGAAATAATTTCTTTACAATTGTTGAAGTAATCATCAATGTTTTTCAAATTATTTAGGAGCATCAATATTCTTATTATGGATTGATACTTGAAGTGAAATCGTTCAAAATACAATTGTAACAATAAAATATTAAATATAATGATTGCGAACAATTTGAAGTGAACTTAATTTCAATCAATATATTGAATACATAATTTTTTTCGAACCATCGAGACAATCTAATGTTTTTTTTTCTATTATCAAGGAGAATCATTCATTCTTTTTAAATCATCAGAAAAATCAATATTCTAATTTCGATGTGATACTCGAATTTCCATTAATTTTCGAAATTTGCCTACATGCCTACTTTATTTTCCATACAATACAAATTGCAAATATTAAGCATAATTATTCTGTGTTTTATTTTTTCGCATGAAAAAAGGATTTTTGGAAAAAGGCTTTTTTTTCAATTATCGAGACAATTTAATTGGATTTCTGTTACAAAGGCAAGTTATTAATTTTTTTTTAAGCCATCAGGAAAATAAATATTCTAATTTCGAATTAAAAGGGACGGATTGAAAAAATTTTCAAAAGGTCTCGAAAAAACGAAAATTCCTGATTAATGACTGACAAATGCGAAACCAATAAACCCCAATTCCCAACGGTATTTCAGTTGAATGGTCAGAAGTGGTACTAACCCATTCCAGAACCGCAAATTATTCCGATCCTCGGCCGGATGGTGATGCGATCAAGTAGATACTGAGCCGATTCCTGTAGAGCCTCGAAGCTGTATCTGTGTGCATATAACAGAAAACCATAGATAAGCATTATGATTGAGATATTATGGGTAGTTGATTGACCCTGAGTATAATTAGTCGCGGTTCCAGGGAGGGAAAGCATATTGAGTGTTGGATGGTAGCCGTGCTGGGTTCGTTAAAATCAATGAATAATTACCATGGTGGCGAGGAGAGTACATATAGGAAATATGTGTACAGCTCTGGCTCCCCTTCGTTATTAGCTACATCAACATTGCATCATTATGACAATACGAGAAAAATCAACATTATTGGAGATACCAAAAACCTGTTATTTGAATAATAACACCAACATTTTTCATTTATTTTTTATTTATTTTTTATTTATTTCAAAAACAAATATTTATTTTAATAATTCCCTGCATTATTAAAATCAGATGAAAAATAAAAAAATGTCCAAGCTCTATTTATAAAACTGCGTCTGGAGATATTAATTGTTTAAAAAAGTATTTCGAACGGTTCGATAAAATAAAAAATAAAATGCAATGGTAGAAAAAAAATGGCTAGAGCGAAAATGAAAGATAAAAACCGATGATTATTAAATCCGATTTGTTGATAATTATTAATGAGCATTACTATTATATAACATGAGTATTTTGCGCTTCAGTCATTCGTGTAATTTTCATTTTGTATGCTTCTAGTCCTTGACACGATTTCTCTGAGCATAACAGAGGTAATCATCGTTACAAGTGAAGCAGATCAGCAAGTTTTACTTCATCGTAACAACAGGAAGGATCTCGACAACATAGAATTGTAACATTAGGACAGAATCTACTACGCAGAGGAGAATAATACTGCAATTCCGTATCGGGCCTCGTAAGGCAACGTGGCCGTAGGGGTGGAAACAAGCGCGCTGCTTATACGATTCCCGCGGTGCTTTTGCTTCACTACATGGCAAAACAGCAACAAGATACGAGGGAAGCTTGTCGTCGTGCTGGGAAAGGAAGTCTGCGGCGAAGACAGAGATCCATTCTGGTAGCAGCAGCTGCAGGCGCACATAAACAAAATTACAACGTAATTTTATTTATTTATTTGGTTTCCACTCCTTTTCCACATTGTGTAGTTTAAAACGTTGACTTTTAAGGATGTATGATACGTACAGTCCCGACAATCGTGAGTTTCACAGAAAATTTCGATCACTTCCCGATGAGATAAAAATCCGAAAAAAAATTATCGATATTAAACGTGCTGAAAAGATAAATTTTGCATAGTTATGATTCCAAAATTTTATTAACAAATTTCTGGAAAAAACAATTGTTCAACAAACAATCAGTCAACCTAACTTTTTTCCTGATGAAAATTATATGTTAATTTATTTGAATGCGTATAAATTTTTTCAGATTTTTTCTTTATTTTGATTTTGCTTTTTTTATTTTCAAATATGTGCGCGGAATAACGAATTTTGGATATGTGTTCTGCATAAAACTATCTACTACACTCAAGATTTTTTTGCACAACGCATATTCGAAATTTGTTATATTCTGCGCATTTAAAAAAAAAATCGAAATCTAAATAAAGAAAAAAATCTGGAAAAATTCATACGCATTCAAAAAAATTAACATACATTTTCATTAGAAAAATAGTGAGTTTGTACTCAGTGTTTCTACGTACCAAATTTCAAAATGATTGGTAGAGCGGTTTGGATTTTATGGCATTTTTATTATTCCTATAACTTTACATTTTGCTATAATTTACGTTAAATGTCATGTAGCAAACACGCAAATCTTGCGCATTGCTTCCACATTTTTTTTCGTCTTTAACAAGCTTCCTCTATGAGAAAGCCAACATTGATTAACATACTTCCTCGTAGATGCAGTTTTGCAAGAAGGGAAAGATGTTGAACCCATATAGTGCTGTCTCTCTCGCTCCTGAGCTAACTTTTTTCGTTATCCAATTTTCCCGAACAAACGGCTTTGAGTTTCAAAGAGCCCGTACTTGAGCTCATTTCTGCCATACTTGAGCACGTTCTCTCCAAACTTGAGCATTATCTACCGAGTAGTTCAGAAAAAAACAGGTCTAAAAATGCTGAGATGTGGTGGGAAAAGTGCCGCTGCCCATTCATTGAAATCAATGAAAAGAATAGCAACGATTTCTTCGATTCAATGTTGCTACCTTTCATTGAGTTTGAGATCATCATTGAAAAGACAAAATTGAAACTAAACTATTATTCATTGGCGAAGATTGCCGTGAATCAATTAAATCTTTTCTCTCAGTGCATTTCCTTAAACCGTGTGATTGCAAAACTCGCTTTCGGATTGTGCTGAAAATTCACACTCGTCAAAAAAATTTCCATCGCCTTAGTATCGTAAAGTACTACATTACATTACATACGGACCAGCTTAATGTTTAAGGGGTTCTAGTTCCACAATATATGTACGATAAATACCTTTTGCTCTCTCTCCCTCTGTTTCTCTAAATTTCCATCTTTTCCTTCGAAGCTACAGTTTCGCGTCGCCAAAACATGTGCGCCATAACGCATAGACGATTTCGTACGTGTAACGTGTACTCGTACAGCGATACATCGTCGTGCTAGCGGCTAGTTGTACAAATCTAGGCAATACGTACAAGACCTAAAGGAAAGCGTACACGTATCTGGCCAAGCGTAAGAACGTTTCGAGTAGTATAGTAGCGGTTCATGTTAGTAGCTGCAATATAGCTCTCGTTCACCAGCCTCTTACGTACCTATATTGCTCGTACGTACGTAGGTACGTTGTTTTACCGAGTATAGTAGCCATGTCGCTAGCAGAAGCTCCCAATCCTACTTCCCGTACGATTTCCCCTTACAGACTCACACGAATATTACAAATCGTCTTCCTACACCCAACCCTTTGCTTCCTTCGACTCCACTTAGACGTAATACCTTGTTTGTTGCGAAAACTCTCCTCAACCGTAAATAGACTTAGTAGGATAAATGATTCTTGGTCGTGCGTAAATTTTACTAATGCCGTAAATATTTGGACACAACGTTGTTATTGTAATCAAGACTATCGAGAATTTTCTAAGAAAAATATGGCAATGACAATAGCAACAATAACATTCAATATTTTAGTAGCAGTTGTATTAACTTTGTTAATATTTTTTTTGCGCGAGAAGACAACAAACATTGAGATTTCTTCACTGATTTGGTCTGAAAGTTACAAGTTTTTATCTTACACCATCCTAGTCTTTACAAAATTTCAATGTTTCTTATGTACTGAATGAAGTTTCAATTCAAGATATTTAAAAAAAATGGTATTTATAGCATTTTTTTTTTATTTTTTTTTAATGACTTTCCTTAATCGGTGATTTTTGGAGGTTTATCACTTGCTCTGACCTGCTAGACATTTGAGTTGATCCCTGATGATAGCAATGCATCGACTAAAAGTATCCATTGGTGACTGGTATCATTTGGCGAATTTTTTTTCATGACTTTTTTTAGGTGACGTCCCTTAATCGGTAATTTTTGAAGGTTCATTCCTTGCCCTGACCTGCTAGAAATTTGAGTCGATCCCTGATGGTATCAATGCATCGACTAAAACTATTCATTGGACCGCAGCTCTAAGGCTGATATTACTAAACTTCCTTCCAATGTAAGTTGTTATGTATTAGATAATGTTTTAATTCAAAATACTTAAAGAGGATTGTATCATTTCCAGAATTTTTTTCATGACTTTCTTTAGGTGACTTCCCGAAATCGATAATTTTTGGAGTTTCATTACTCGCCCCGACTGCTAGAAATTTGAGTCGATCCCTGACGATATCAATGCATAGACTAAAATTATTCATTGGACCGCAGCTCTAAGGCTGATATTACTAAACTTTTTTCTTTTTTTCAATGTAAGTTCTTATGTATTGGATGAAGTTTTATTTTCAGATATTAAAAAAAAAAAGTATCACTTACAGAATTTTTTCATGCCTTTTTTAGGTGACTTCCCTAAATCAATAATTTTTGGAGTTTCATTCCTCTCCCTGACCTGCTAGAAATTTGAGTTGATCCCTGACGATATCAATGCATAGACTAAAACTATTCATTGGACCGCAGCTCTAAGGCTGATATTACTAACCTTTTTTCTTTTTTTCAATGTAACTTCTTATGTATTGGACGAACTTTTAATTTCAGATATTCAAAAACAAGTATCACTTACAGAATTTTTTTCATGACTTTCTTCAGGTGACTTCCCTAAATCGATAATTTTTGGAGTTTCAGTACTCTCCCTGACCTGCTAATCATCCGAGTTGATCCCTGATAGTATCAATGCATAGACTAATAAGTGTACACATAGAGTGAGAGAGAAGATGGACCATGTGGCCGCGACTCTGGCGCATGAATCTGTTCGTCTCGAGGGTTGACTGGTGCGGAGAGGCGCGGGGAATCACCGAAGGATCCTTTGGCACGAGTGCCAGGATCTCCAAGCATACTATGTATATTCGGAGCCATATCGGAGTATCCTCGGTCGGGTTCTCATGCTCTCGCCAGCGAATACGTCGCTATTCCTCCGACACATTGTGTACACATTGGGTATATATACATGTACATTCACTTTGGCTATAGATATCGCATTAGAGCTATAGCGGCGCTAGTGTACAGTGTATAGAGGGCGGGAAACCGAGGGCCAGAGCTTCGGGTGATATAGCGCGAGATCTCCCGGCGTCTCACTATGTACTACCGCTGCCGCTCTTACTACTACTAATACTATATCAGCGAGGACCCGAATCCTCTCTTTGAGCCGAATTCCATTGACTCAGACGCGCTCTGCAATCCGTCGTGCTCGCTCTCCCGGAATCTAATTACTTATGCCGCGTACCACTATTCAGTATATCTCTCTCTCTCTCTCTCTCTATCTATCTCTCTCTTTCGCTCGCTCTCTCTCCTCAGCCTTTCTCCGACTGTGTTTCTATTCGATGACCCGTTCAACGACCACATTTCCGCAGTTAATGTATATTTGTATCAACGTTTCGCCTGCTTAACCCTGACATCGTCACGGATTATGAATTAATATATGTCAGTTTTTGGAGACTTTATAGGTGACGCTATTCGATTTTTTTTTTTAACCTTTGATAATAGCGATACTTATTATTGATTAGGGGAATAGGTTTTTGCGAAAGCCTTGCAAATTCTGGGGAGCTTTTGGAGGTGACGTTATGTTATTATTTGGGGCCGAGTAGTTTTAGCGTTTTTACTGTGTGTTAGATGGTTGTGAAATTTGTTATGTGTAATTTTGGATCATGTTACAAAAAAACTTTTTTTTTTATTTATTTTTAATGTGAAATATCGAATATTCATTTAAAAACCTAAAAAAATTCTGAAAAATACTTTGTTCAATATTAAAATTTTCTAGCTTATAATCAAAGGGGGCAGGATTTTTCTTGTTATAGTTTTGAAGCTGTTTTTTATTCGAAACATTATTGAAAAATAATTAAAAAATAAATGTACTTCAGGCGATCGATGAAATTTCTGTTTATTCAAAACCGGATTTTTTTCCAGAATTTTTTTGGATTCTTGAGAACTTTTTTGGATTTTTCCAAGCCATGCAAAGTTTCTTCAAATATTATTTTTAAGTGACATATCAAACGCCGTTAGCAAAAAAATCTGCGAAAAATTGTGAAAAAATCCTCGAATATCAAGAGACGCGGTAGCGTCACGACGCCATGTATTAAAAAGAAAAATCAACATTTTCTAGGCTATAGCCAAAGTAGCCATGATTTTTCTTTTCATAGTTCTTAAGATTTTTTTATGAAAAAAATAATTTTTTAAATAAAAAAAAAGCTCAAAAACTATGAAAAGAATAATTCTCGCCCACTTTTGCAATAAGGTAGAAAATTTTTATATTCAATAGTATTTCGCAGAAATCCTGGCAATTGTAAAATTATGGCATTCGATACGTCACTTTTGAAAAATATTTTTAAAAAATTTGCCTGGTCCACGAAAATCTGACAAAAAATTTGGAAAATCCCTCTTTACACAAATAAACACTTGACCAATCGCGTGCATGAGATAAATTTTTTTCCTATCCTTCAATTATTTTTCAAATAAAAAAGTTTATAAATTATAACAAGAAAAAATCTTGCCCATTTCGGCTGTAAGCTACAAAACTTTAATATTGAACAAAGTATTTTTCAGATTTTTTAATTACACCATTCCATACGTCACTATAAAATTATATTCAAAATAAATCGCCTTAAAAAATGAATAAAAATTACGAATCTCATTTGAGAGTCCAACTAAGCCGAAAAAAAAAAAAATGACGAACCCAATCGAAGAGGTCAGATCCTAATCGAAACAGGGTCGATTGATATTTTATCGGGAAAATATTTTTCGTCATTTTTACATCAACTCATTTTTCGTCCAGTAAACACTTGTTCGTAATCATTTTGTCCCTGGAATTTTTTTGTTTTCGCTTCTCTAAGTTTATGGAAGATATCACTACCATCAGAAATATCAAATATCAAATCTCTGACTCTCGTTCCATCGGAGTGATATGCTTGCGGAAATTCAGGAGAATCCGTAATCCACTAATATAATCATATGCGAGAGATGTTGCCGAGTTCACTACGCACAACTGCATAATTAGTAATAATCTGTTCTGAATACGTTTGCGGATATGTGCGACAGACGCTGGCACGCATCTAATAGACTTTTCTGTCTCTATTACAGCAGCTCCTTCACCAGTCACGGCTCAGACTACTCCAAATTGGACTGGCGGCTGTGTCGCAGCCAGAGCCTCGATAACGTCGTCTTAGCATTGGATTCATCTCCGTGTCTCGGCTTAAACGCAAACGGAACGCCATTCATGTCACCGGAGCCTAGAAACTACCTCGTTCTATGAGATGCTACAGCCAAGTAGATTTGCCTATTCTGATAAATATAAATGCGGTGAGATTACGGTAGTAACAGTACCTAATTCGTTATATTTATTAATTGATTAGATTATGACATTATTTTGAAAGTCGTTCTATGAGATGTTACAACCAAAGTAGATTTGCCTATTCTGATAAATATAAATGCGGTGAAATGACGGTAGTAAAAGTACCTATTTCGTTATACTTATTAATTAATTAGATTATGACATTATTTTGAAAGTCGTATGAATCATAATTAAAAAAGCTGCAAATTGCTTCTTTTCTTTAGATTTGACCACCGATTTTTTTAATTTTTATTGCAATAATTATTTTTGCAGTGCTTGTGCATATACAGCATTTAATTATGTTAACACGTCGAGACACCTAGAAACTACCTCGTTCTATGAGATGCTACAGCCAAGTAGATTTGCCTATTCTGATAAATATAAATGCGATGAAATTACGGTAGTAACAGTACCTATTTCGTTATACTTATTAATTGATTAGATTATGACATTATTTTGAAAGTCGTATGAATCATAATTAAAAAAGCTGCAAATTGCTTCTTTTTTTAAGATTTGACCACCAATTTTTTTTTTAATTGCAATAATTATTTTTGCAGTGCTTGTGCATATACAGCATTTAATTATGTTAACACGTCGAGACACCTAAAAACTACCTCGTTCTATGAGATGCTACAGCCAAGTAGATTTGCCTATTCTGATAAATATAAATGCGGTGAAATTACGATAGTAAAAGTACCTATTTCGTTATACTTATTAATTGATTAGATTATGACATTATTTTGAAAGTCGTATGAATTATAATAAAAAAAAGCTGCAAATTGCTTCTTTTTTTTTTAGATTTGACCACCGATTTTTTTTTTTTTTTATTGCAATAATTATTTTTGCAGTGCTTGTGCATATACAGCATTTAATTATGTTAACACGTCGAGACACCTAGAAACTACCTCGTTCTATGAGATGCTACGGCCAAGTAGATTTGCCTATTCTGATAAATATAAATGCGGTGAAATTACGGTAGTAAAAGTACCTATTTCGTTATACTTATTAATTGATTAGATTATGACATTATTTTGAAAGTCGTATGAATTGTAATAAAAAAAGCTGCAAATTGCTTATTTTTTTTTTTGATTTGACCACCAATTTTTTTATATTTTTATTGCAATAATTATTTTTGCAGTGCTTGTGCATATACAGCATTTAATTATGTTAACACGTCGAGACACCTAGAAACTACCTCGTTCTATGAGATGCTACAGCCAAGTAGATTTGCCTATTCTGATAAATATAAATGCGGTGAAATTACGGTAGTAAAAGTACCTATTGCGTTATACTTATTAATTGATTAGATTATGACATTATTTTGAAAGTCGTATGAATCATAATTAAAAAAGCTGGAAATTGCTTCTTTTTTTTAGATTTGGCCACCGATTTTTTTATTTTTTATTGCAATAATTATTTTTGCAGTGCTTGTGCATATACAGCATTTAATTATGTTAACACGTCGAGACACCTAGAAACTACCTCGTTCTATGAGATGCTACAGCCAAGTAGATTTGCCTATTCTGATAAATATAAATGCGGTGAAATTACGGTAGTATAAGTACCTATTTCGTTATACTTATTAATTTATTAGATTATGACATTATTTTGAAAGTCGTATGAATCATAATTTGAAAAGCTGCAAATTGCTTCTTTTTTTTTAGATTTGGCCACCGATTTTTTTTTATTGCAATAATTATTTTTGCAGTGCTTGTGCATATACAGCATTTAATTATGTTAACACTTCGAGACACCTAGAAACTACCTCGTTCTATGAGATGCTACAGCCAAGTAGATTTGCCTATTCTGATAAATATAAATGCGGTGAAATTACGGCAGTAAAAGTACCTATTGCGTTATACTTATTAATTGATTAGATTATGACATTATTTTGAAAGTCGTATGAATCATAATTAAAAAAGCTGCAAATTGCTTATTTTTTTATTAGATTTGACCACCAATTTTTTTATATTTTTATTGCAATAATTATTTTTGCAGTGCTTGTGCATATACAGCATTTAATTATGTTAACACGTCGAGACACCTAGAAACTACCTCGTTCTATGAGATGCTACAGCCAAGTAGATTTGCCTATTCTGATAAATATAAATCCGGTGAAATTACGGTAGTAAAAGTACCTATTGCGTTACACTTATTAATTGATTAGATTATGACATTATTTTGCAAGTCGTATGAATCATAATTTAAAAAGCTGCAAATTGCTTCTTTTTTTTAGATTTGACCACCGATTTTTTTATTTTTTTTATTGCAATAATTATTTTTGCAGTGCTTGTGCATATACAGCATTTAATTATGTTAACACGTCGAGACACCTAGAAACTACCTCGGTCTATGAAATTCTACAGCCAAGTAGATTTGCCTATTCTGATAAATATAAATGCGGTGAAATTACGGTAGTAAAAGTACCTATTTCGTTATACTTATTAATTGATTAGATTATGACATTATTTTGAAAGTCGTATGAATCATAATTAAAAAAGCTGCAAATTGCTTATTTTTTTTTAAGATTTGACCACCGATTTTTTTTTTTTATTGCAATAATTATTTTTGCAGTGCTTGTGCATATACAGCATTTAATTATGTTAACACGTCGAGACACCAACGGCAATTCTCTAATTTAACTAAGGGGCGAGACGTTATTCAGCTGTTTTTAATTTGCATATTAATATTTGGCTGTGGGTATTATGGGCTCGTCAGACCTGTGCACACACCGGAGAGCGATGGGGCCAATACAAATTTTCATCAGCTTTATCTCCGTAACGTAAGAACGAGCCCCACTACTAAGCAAATACTGAGATAAGGCTCGTGTCGTATTCACTGGATAGTCTGCTAGTGGCAAGTAAATACACATTCTTTGGACTCGCATTATATTTAACGTCACGAGCGATTTCGTATTATTTTCATTCCTGTTACGCAATCTGATGAAATAATACAAATCTCATTTCTCAAACACCTGGTAAAAGGTTTTTTTTTTAATTGCAGTTTTGAGAGACATCAATCATTTAAGTTATCTAGGATAAAATTGAAATAATTAAAAAAGAAAATGGATTTTAAAATGTCACTTTTTTATTTATTTTTTTATTCAAACGTCATAATGAAATATTTTTATGAATGCATTACAATAAACTATTCATTTATTTATTTATTTCAAAAATATCATTTCTACATATTAGATGAAAGATCTAATAAAATGAAGCATTTGGTTTTCAATTTTTGTGACTCTAAAAAAGGTGTTTAACCTGGACATTTTAATTTTTTTATTTTTCAAAATTATCTTTTGTTTTGAATTCATTTTTATTTGTCCTATCTTAAATTCATACTTAGATTGCTATCTTAGATTCATACTGATTAATGATCCGCGACAAGAATATCTTGCACGTGTCGTTAGATTTCTAATTTTTTACGATGGAAGAAAATATTCAAGGGAAAAAGTTAATGACCGTTGGAATATAAATTCCATCTTTATTTTTCGGATAATCTTAATCCGGTAATAAGCATATAATAATTTTCTTGTATCAATGCCCTTGAGAGTGTTAATAAATAGTTCCAACTGGAAGACTTGAGTCCGGTTGAGTCGAATTCATCGAGACATTATGATTAACCCCACGCAATATGTCTTAACGCTTTATTTCCGGTCTCCGCGTAATCGGGTAACCTGATGCCTCGTCTTCTTCGTACAGCAACTTGAGTCAGTAAGTCAACAATGATATATAATACAAAATGATTTTTTTTTAATTACCAGGAATTACGGGATGATAATTGAATTTTTTTTCATCAAGTCTAGTTAATGATCCAAAATTTTGGATAACTTATTTCTCAAAATTATGTCTCCAGATAAAAGCCAAGATTCAATTTTATAACAAGATAAAAAAATCTCAGTCGAATTCGGTAATCAGTATTTTTTATAATTTTACTAATTAAAATGTACTTAGATCCCTTTTCTTACTCTCTATAACATATTTTGGACCAAAAAAAAAATCAATTTCTCAATACTGTCAAAAATTGTAGAAGATACATTTTCTCGAATCGAGGGTGATACATTTTTTATTTTTCAGTGCCACTATTTCATATATTTTATCATTATACGACCTAATTTGTATCAATTCAACTCCCCATTACAAAAAAAAAGTGGCACTAGGAATTTTAAAAAATGTATCATTTCATACAATCTTCAATATTCTGCCAATTTTTTTTTTCGTGTGTTGCATACTATTTTCAACAATCAAGCGTGACAGATTTTGTATATAATTTTTTTAGCTATTCTGAAAAATCGAGTGCTAAGAAATCAATGTTTTTTTTTCGATTCAAAATATTTTGTAAGGAGTAAGAAAAGGCATCTAGGTGAATTTTTTTAGATTCTTCATACGATTATTTCCAATAACTAACTCTCGGTGCCTCCTCTCCTCTCCCCTCCCCCCTTTATGGTTGAATCTCCCGGCACATAATGCAAATATTTTTGTTTTCCTCTTGGCCAACAAAAAAGTCTGGTGCTTATAACAAATTTGTTTGCCCGCGTGGATGTGCCATTTTTTATATTTTTCTTATTTAAAAAAAAGTATTTTTATTCTCGTTCGTTGGCTGACGATAGAAGCTCGCTGAAACACGCAAAGTTCGCCTTCATCGCGCGCTTTCCGCACGATAAAAACCCCTGTATTATATTATATTATGCGAGAAGCATATATACAATATACCAACTACTTTCCTAGCAGCGCCACTACGCACAACGCCATCTTTTTTATATGTATTATTATATATGAGTCCTTCCACACAAATTCGAGCGCTCAAAAGCCCGAGCCTCTCCAATATTTATCAAACTCCGCCACCATTTAAGTTTGGATGAAAAGCGAATGTGCAATTTTTTTCAAATTTTTATCTATAACCGTTGAGACACAATCGGATTGAAAAAAAAAATTAAAATTTACTTCAAGTAGCTATATCTTAAAAAATATGGAATTCTTGAAAAAAATTTACACCACCTAAAAGTTGTTACTTTGAATGCACATTGGAGTAAATTTTTTTTATATTTAAAAAATAAGCTTGCGCAAATATCTACGAAAACAGACGTTTTTTATTGTTCAATTATGTCACATTTAAAAAATCTAAAACTTTCACATAATATTCTTGCATAGTTCACAAATACGTAATATTCGTTCAAATGGTGAGAGCTTTTGAAAACCAACTGTAGACGTTACGAATTATTTTATACAGATATTCATGAAAATTCGGACCTTTTTCAAATTTAATCGTATCTCAAAAATAGTAATATATAAAAATTTTTAAAAAATTGCATATTTTCCTTTCATCTCAACTCGAATGATAGCAAAGTCAAAAAAATATTAGAAAGTGCTTTTGAACGTTCGAATTTCCGTGGAAAGCCACACACATATACATATATATGTACATTAGGATGTGTAAAAAAAAAAAAGGCGACATTTTTTTCCTTGCTCTCCACACGCATTTTGCTTCAACAAACGAGAGACAACGACCAAGTGAACGAGTAGTACGAGAGTTGCGTACGCGCATCGTGCTAGTTTACCGGCCGAGATACAAGTTTTATACCACTGCCGTTCTGCTCATCCCCTCAGCAAGTACGCGACGCGAGGCTACACGAGAATCGTGGAGAGGAACGATGTTGTCTCGTGATACCTGACGGGGTAGGAAACAACTTTTTATAACTGCATTATGCACGACGCGACGCCTAATATAATGCAACGAGCGCGCGAGAAAGACGAAGAAAGACTGTGAGATAAATGAAAATAAAATAGAAAGAAAATTTGATTAAAACTGCAGCTACCACTTCGAATCCGATCAGGCGAGCCTAGATTCATTCAGCTGGAGATTTTTTGTAGTTAAAATGGATTATCATTATTATTATCAATAATAATAATAATAATAATGATTGTTTTTGTCTTCAGCCAAAGCAGTTATCCTTATTATTAATAATAATAACATAATAAAGTAATTTTACATTTTTAGTTATAAATCACAATTAAAGCGATGATGAGATGGTAACATTTTTTAAAATGATTGTATTGATAGAGAAACATGAGAGTAATAATTTTTGTGAGAGTCAGTAGAATAAAGGGAGCGAGAAAAAAAATTGTTTAAAAGTGCTATATAAATGAGAATAGAGAAACATTACACTTAAATCCAGCGGATTTATACTATCTGCCAGATAACGAGACTTTTCTTATTTCATCAACCGTAGACTAATTTTTTAAAATTGATTCGGATTATCGTTCAAATAGAATATAAATAAAATATAAAAAATGTAAGTTTATGTCTAGAGGTGATAATAACTATTTTCCATAACGAAATGCACTTCGATAATGAATTGTAACGAAAAAACATGATTATTTAACGGATGCCGAGGGGGTTCTTGTCCTTATCGCATCGACTGATATCCGATTTTTATTATCGGGTAGATTTATCAGTGATGGAGAAGTATCGGGAAATTAATGTATGATGAAAACAAGCGCAGAGCTCACACGAGATTATTGCGCCACACGAGACTCCCGGAGAGTTATTCACGGGTGACACTGTAATCAATTTTTCACCACTATCTAAATCTCCTGGGCTTCCTTGTGGCACATATATATCTGACACACATTTTATCAACGAATTATATTGTGTTTTATTTACAAAAATATGAATTTCATTATAATTTTTATAGTTTCAACATCTGATTATTTGTCGATGTAAATATTTTTTGTGTCCCCACAAAATTGCCCAATATTATAAGTTGTACTGAAAAAAACAGGTCAATTTTTTTTTCAAACATTTTTCACCTTTCACACAATTTTTTTTTTTGGGAATTTTTTTTGTTCATTATACGTTCGATTTTTTTATTTTCCGCGAATAACCTTTTGTTTTATCAACGAAAGAGAAAAAAATAGCTATACAGTTTGAGCGACAAATTAAACGCTAATCATATTTCAATTTTAGTCCACTTGGATAAAAGTTCGAAAATAATATGTTATCGCTGTACTTCGCAATATAGAAAAAAAGTAATATAATTTGAAAAAAGATAAATCATTAATTTTGAACTTCTTGAGCCTTCCTCAATAATCTAAGGTCATTTAAACAAGATTATGCGCTTAATAAAAATGACGCCCATTTAAATTTTTTTCCGTGATGCTTTCTAGAAAGTTTTGTTATGGGGATTCGAAAATAAGACTTGAACGACCTACCTCACTATCTAACTACCTAACGAGTACATTTTTCAGTGGCCCAAAACAACCTTATAGATTTTTATACTTTAATTCTGTAACAGCTACGTTAAGTATAACAGTCACTATTATATCACCCTCTGAATAACACGAGTCTTTGGTATAATTTTTTTTTAAACACCAGTGCAAAACTGAGCAAAATACGTGACAATCAAAATACAAAATACTTCAGGTATTTGAAAGTACATGATACTTCAGATATTTAAAAATACAAAATACATCAGATATTTAAAAAAAAATACTTCAGATATTTAAAAATACAAAATACATCAGATATTTAAAAAAAAATACTTCAGATATTTAAAAATACAAAATACATCAGATATTTAAAAAAAAATACTTCAGATATTTAAAAATACAAAATACATCAGATATTTAAAAATACAAAATACATCAGATATTTAAAAAAAAATACTTCAGATATTTAAAAATACAAAATACATCAGATATTTAAAAAAAAATACTTCAGATATTTAAAAATACAAAATACTTGTGGTATTAAAAAATACAGAGTACTTTCAGTACTTAAATCATTGGTACTTGAAATACATTTCTTAGTACTTTGCAAAATACTTTTTACAGAATTAAATTATAACACACCCAAATGAATTTTATGAGAAAGTGAATGTAATGTCATATAAACTAGAGCAAAGTTAACATTGTTCATTTGGAAATCGTCAAGACCTCAAAAGTCAAGATACATTGTGACGTCTGGTCCGAAAGCTACAATTGAACATTTTTAAATTTAGTCTCCAATATTTAAATACCCTACATCACCCTGAAAAATTGAAGGTGGTAGTCTAGTATATGTATTTCATAAGCATGAAAAACTGTTTGAATTCAGATGAACAATCTCACTAAAGAAAAAAAAAAATATGTTGATTTTTTTCTGGACACTCAACTTCGTTAATTAAGTAATTGAAGTTAATGTTAAACTTTAAATTCAACATGAACTTTTTAAATAAAAAAAAAAAAAAAACGTTCCGAATAAAAAGGCTCGAAAAATACAAAAGTATTTCACGAAGTACTTAAAATACCCGAGTAATATTTCGGTATTTAAAATATTTATTTAAAAATTAAAAAAAAATTAAAAATAAATATTTATTTTCAATATTCAAACTACATGATGTTTTTTAAATCCTGCCCAGCTCTGCACCATTGACGTTACCGGTCACGATAATTTCCATAGATGACCAAAAAAAAATTCCGGTAGAAAACTATTAGGGTGGAATTGAAGAAAAAAAGAGTAATACAATATAAAAAAGATAACTCATTGATTTTCAACTTTTCAAGCCTTCCTCAATAATCTAAGGTCACTAAACCAAGATGAACCACCCACTGAAAAATACAGCAACACTAAGGATCCATAACAAGATAAATGAGAGTGAAATGATTGATAATAACAGTTGGTAATTAATGTGACTTACGTGGATGTGCTGGTGTGTTCGACTGCAGTGTGCAAAAACTCCTTTTCGTTCGGCCGCTTAAGAGGTCCATGGCCGTTGCTGATTACTTTATTGTCGAAGGGCATCTTGTATCAGTTATCACTTGAGATACTTCCGGTAATATTTATTGACGAATCCTCGATGAATTAATTAACCAATCGATCGATTGAACTCAAAATATCTTGATAATAATATTTTTGTTAATAAAGCAATTTGAGATAGCGAAGAAATAAGAAAAATTGGTATTGTATAAAATTGTAAATATAGCAATAGCTTGTGAGAACGCGCACTGTCAAATGCCTGAGGCCTGTTAAGTCTGCCTCGTTATATACCCTCGTGTAGCTTCGTTTTGCTCAACAAGGGCATGGGGGGTGGGGGAGATGCCAGTGCGTATAGAATAACAAAGAAAACAAGTGTTAGGAGAGGACTGACCAATCGCTGCTGAGAGTTACGAGCGAACGAGGCCCAATCGGTCGGTAGATTGAGCTGTCGGACTATCCTACGTTGCTGCGGCTGCTAATGCTAGTGAGTACTGATGCTGGCGCTCACTTCTCTTTCTCAGGGGCCACGGATAATGATAACCCATTGCGTGGACGTAAATCGACGCATAAATCGAACAAGTTATGTCAAAATTTTTTAAATCCCTGAGCTTGAAATTTTTTTTTTCAAGTGTATCTTTATTGCACTGATTTATCGGTGAACCGCCAAATTACAATTGGATTATTGTTAACCCTTAAAGGTGAAAAATCTTTATTATACTTACTAATAATAAATGTAGAGCGAATTGCAAACATTTTTTTTCCTATTTGACAAAAATCTCCAAGGATTATTTAGTGGAAATGAAAATTGATGTGTTCATCTCACTTTTTGGAGGGATTATGATAAGTCATTGCGTGGACGTTAATCGACGCATAAATCGAACAAGTTAATCCAAAAATTTTATTGTGATTAAATTCTGATTAAAGATGCCAGCATCTTCAAACTTTTTCAAGTCTATGTTTATCGCTCATTCGATGACTCTTTGATTCAATGTCACTACATTTTATTGAATTTGAGATCATTCAATAAAAAGATAGTATTGAAACTCAAGTATTTCTTTTCATTGGCGAAGATTACTGTGAATCAATGAAATCTTATCTCGCGGTTTCCACGTACAAGTGATTGGCGCCAAAAAATGACAGGGAATAATGAAAACATCCTAATGTCAGATGAAGTTGACACGACAATAAATTTAACGAAATTTTTCGTGTCAATTTGACACGGCAAAAAGGGTCAATTAATATTGACGCTTTTTTGACACACGTTAATGGATGAAAAATGTCACGCCATTCAATTTTTATACCGCGGACTTTTAAGAGTGAACTTTTGAAATCCACCTTTTCAGGAAACTCGAAGAGGTTTTTGTAGTTGTTGTGCGCTTCACCAACTCTCAGTCAAGGACTTCGTGAACTGACTGTATGTTCAATTGATTTCACCTTGCCGAGCTATCACTATATCGTTCAACTTCGATTTTTCGGTAAAAAATCATGCTCACCGAAATGTGATAATTATTTCAAACATTCCGCTCGAAAGCTAACAAAAATCGGAAAATTTCATGTAGCGACATTTTTCTTCACTACCTTCACGATATTTGAACTCGATAAAAAAAAATTGCATTTTCCGAAATATTGCTTTCAAAATTTTTTTTAAATTCACATAGAGTGCCTTTTAGTGATATATATCAAATTATGGAAGAGATTGAATACATTCGAAAAAAAGTGTTTGAACTGACAGAGAATGCTCCATATACCGTATAATATAAGAAATGTAATTATATCATGCACACTACTGTGTTTATTTTCAGTACATTATTTTAATTCAGTTCAATAATTAACATGAAACAAATATATATTCGACTTAAATATCTATTCTTATCATCCTCAGCATAATAAATATGGTAACCATAATATCAATGATATTATTTTATTGCCATTGAAAAAATAAAAATAAAAATTTTCCACAAACAAGATTTTAAGAGTGAACTTTTGAAATCCACCTTTTCAGGAAACTCGAAGAGGTTTTTGTAGTTGTTGTGCGCTTCACCAACTCTCAGCTTTTATCGCAATCGTTACGCGGTTTCCACCCTGGTGCAGAGACCTCCCGATTGCGTTTCTTCCCTGGTTCGTTCAATCTCGACGTCTTCTATATGGACTCCAGTCAAGGACTTCGTGAACTGACTGTATTTTCAATCGATTTCACCTTGCCGAGCTATCACTGTATTGTGGAACTTCGAGAAGTGCGAGCAGTAGTTCGGACAGTCGCACGACCCCGTCAGCATCACCAACTGACAACGGCATTGCTATATCTCGAAAAATTCTATAGAGAACAAGCCGCGCAATTCCTGCAGGCTAAAAATCACTTTAGTAATAGTGGAAAGCTCGCTGAACCATGTCCACCATGGTACACGCAGTACCATCGGACAATAATTCTGGACAATGGATGAAACTCGATGAAGAGAGCAAAACATTTTTTTAACACGAGCTTTTGTCATCGCTCCCGAGAATTACAGGATTTTCTGGCTCGAATAATCCTGCAAATTGAGGTACAATCCGTTTTGTGAATTATCGAGATAATCAAATTGGCATAAAATTCAGCATAACATTACTATAATGTCATTTTACTTACTCACTGTGTTATTCACCATTTTGTCACACCTCTTTATTTATTCAGCCAGCGAACTGGCTGAAATTTTCGTACAGGCTCACGATATTTTGCATGAAAAAATAAATAGCGGTTCGTAATCACACATTTTTACTGTTATTTTTTTACCATCATAATATACAGCACGATAACACACTGTAAAAAAATAATATACCGGTATGTAAAGCTTTGATACATTTGATACATTTAACGTGAATTTATTTTTAGATACATTCGTTATTGACAAATACAATACTGATATATTGAAAAAAGCAGTTCGTTTTTCAATATTACGAATTACTTAGCTTTCGATTTTCCAAACTTTGTCGCGAAATCACAACCAGTGTGCATAGAAAGTAAATGCTATTGTATTTGGAATTTATTCTACGCGCTGGATTGTATAATCTCTGTGAAGTTTAATTCAAGTATTTCGGTTTCATTTACTTTTTCATTGAAATATTCCTCTGTATGCCTTATTCAGGCTTTTACGTTGCCCCTCTTCCCTCGGCCATTTTTTTTATGGAGGCCCCTTCAGCGTTTTGTCCGCAGCCACTCATCCTAATGAAGTACTGTATCGCATTCACACGAAGGCACAAGGTAACTCCATTAAAATCAGCCGATACAGGTACCTTTATTTTTACTGAGTTACTAATGAGCCACTCATGAACAACAGTACCAAAGTCCCACATCATTACATGAACGCTTGGTCACTTACAATAGCGCTTTCTCACTTATACACAGAGCAGCGAAAACTCGCTTGCGAGAAGCGTTTCGCGTCGTCCGCCATCTAGCGGCGCTAAGTTGAGTTCCGCGTGGCAGAAGAGAAGCGGTCCACTTTTCAATTTCCTATCAGCGTATATTATTTTCTGATTTATATACAGGGTTTCTTAATTTGTTATACTTCATGAAATTACTTTTATTAACATATTTAGAGGCACTAGTCCATTTTTCTTCGGTTGGAAAAAAATCGGGCAATTCCAAGAACTACAATCCCATATTTACTATGCAGCTGTGCATTAAATTCTACCCCGATTACAAAAAGTCTTGAACCGCATTTGAAATTTCCTTCACGAGTCTATTAATAGTTCAATCGATACACACGTACTGTAATTTTCAAGTATCGGTATGGTAGAATTATTATTTACAATAAAAGTATATTAATATGGAATTAATATATCCATTTCGTAAATCTCATGTCCGTTTGTATATTAAATTTACTTCCATTTTTAACAGTCCACTGTAATGACCCAAAATTAACGTAGAGGTACAACGAACTTTTTTATTTAACCGCGCGCTCGTTTATAAGTTCACGAGAGTCACAGGCGCCGTTGTCTTGAGGAAACCTTGCAGATTCACGTAACGTCAAGGTTTGCTCATGTGCAACAAGAAACTAATGAAGAAAAGGCCGATGTATAATCACAGAGCATTCCCATCGGTTGCGTGCACTTAAGCGAAGCGCCTACCAACAGGTTTATTAACTCTAATAATTATTCGTGGTCAACGGGAGGAACAGAGTGCATGCAAGTGTAATGAAACGGAGACAGGTACTACTAGCATCCAATCGTCCTGGACCACATTCCAAGCGCTCTACGGCAACGCAGCTGGGGAATGTGAACTCTGTCTGGTACAGTGAACTACCGACAGGTGTATATCGGAGTCAATGATCGATCATTTCCAGTCCTTGCTCTATGCAGTCTACGCTGCATTGTATGTTCATGGTTACATGCAACATGGCGCGAGATATTGCACAATCGTATAATTTACTGAATATTAATAATAATAATAATAATAATAACAATGATAATAGATTATCATGAGTAGATACTCAGTCAGAATCAAACGGACTTTTTTCAACATTAATTTTCTTTTTTGCTTACGGCCAGGAAAATCGGTCTGAAAAGTGTATCTAAATCAATTATGGGGTGTATTTGGAATAAATAAAATTTTATTTCAATTAAATAGGGTTTATTTTGATGAGATGAAATTTTGTTTAGTTTAAATAGAGTCTATTTCGATTAAATAAAATCCTATTAGGCTGGCCGTTGTCGAAATTATTTATTTATTTAGTAAAAAATGTATTTATCATTTACATTTCGCGAATACATTTTTTTATACCACAACATCAATCGGTGCCAACTCTGGCGATTTCTGTAAGAAATCAACAGTCATGTAGGAATATTCAATTTTTGCAATCTAAAAAATCCGTTTTTAAATTAAAAAAAAAAATTTTCCTTCGTTTTTCGTTAAAAAATCATACTCATCGAAATGTGATAATTATTTCAAACATTCTGCTCGAAAGCTAACAGAAAACGAAAAATTTCATGTAGAGATATTTTTTCTCAATACCTTCAAGATTTCGAGATATTTTAACTTGATAAAAAAATAGCATTTTCTGAAACATTGCTTTCAAATATCTGAAAAAATTCATATAGAGTACTTCCATATATCCAATTATAGAGGAGAATGGAGAGGGTCGAAAAAAAAGTGTTTGTCATGAAAGAAATATATGTTTGACTTAAATATATTTTTTTATCACTCTCAGAATAATCAGTATGGAAACGAGAATATCAAAGATATTATTCTATTGATATTCAAAAAGTAGAAAAATAAGTTTTCCACAAACAAGATTTTTCCATGACTCTTTGTGGAAAGTTCTCTTATGGGGTTTCGAAATTAAGACTTAAATGACCTGCCTCACTATCTACCTAACGAGTACACTATCCACTGGGCCAAAGCGACCTTTCAGATTTTGTATACTTAAATTCCATAAAAGCATAAGTAACAGTCATCGTAATATCGCTCTCTAAATAAAACCACTCCTTGTTATAATTTGTTTACGGAAGACTTTTGTCGTTACCGAGCAACGATAGTTTCCATGAGATGACCAAAACAAACCCGGGAGAAAGAGACTCGGGTGGAATTGCTGGAGAGCACAATGCAAAATTTATAACGAGGTCCGCGGATAAGAATACAACAAGCAGATGAAAATAGAAAAAAACTAGATATCCTAACGAATTCACAGAGAAGGAGACTCGGTTGGAATTGAAGCTCATAATTCAAAATTTATAACGAGGTAGGCGAATGAAAATACCAAAAGCAGATCGAAATACAAGAAGCGGATGGAAATAGAAAAAATAGTAATTACTAATTTGGAGGAACAATTCGGATATTTATAACAGTAGATCGAATGAGGCACATAACGAACGCGAATAAAAAATTACGGTCGGTATAAAATTTGATCGAAATCCATAAAGCGATTTTCGTTTTCATAGAATTTTTAATGTTTAAAGAATAATACTTTTTTTCCTAATTGCAGTTACTTTCGATCAAACCTGCTCAAGTCTTCTGCAAAATAGAATTAATATCCAGTTGTAGTAAATATCGAATTTGGTGAAAATCGATAAAGTGGTTCACATTTTATAAAACATTGAATTTAAAAAAAATCACGTCAAACGGTTCGTTTTTATGAGATTTTGAATTAAAAAAAAAAAGTCAACTTGCTTCAATTCAGAAACAAAAAAAAATCAACAAAATTTTTTTACACAGGCATAATAACATTTTCCCTGCTACGTACCAAATTTTTTTTTTAATAGCACCCTTTACAAGGAAGTCAAAAATAAAATTGATAAACTCCTTTATAGACTCGAAAGGTACAAATTAATGAGAAAGCAGTGTGGAAAGTTCTATTTTGCATCCTTTTCGATTGCATACGGATGCTACTGTCTGTGACTGAGACGTACTGATATAACTACCTTACGCAGCCACCATAAATATTAATAATACAAAGTACTCTCGACTGAAAACCCGGTCGAGTGTCCACGTGTAACACGTAGGGACAATCAACTTTGGTTTAGTGAGACACTTCAACTTTATTGTCTAGTTATTTACGGCAATCGTCACGAAGAAAAGACATCGAGATGTGCAGCTAGCGCTGCACTCGTCACTGACGTCACACCACGAGAAACGATTTCATTGACGCCAAAGAAATGGTGTTGATGTTGTTTTCATTAAATTCAACGAAATATTTCTCTGATTCCAATGAAACAGTGCACTTAAATATCAAACGGAACATTTTATTATCTGTAAAGAAACAATTACATGGTGGGCATATAATAAAGAAGCAGTTTCATTGTTTTAAAGAAAAGTTTTCATAATTCAAAGAAACGATCTCATTGATTGATTGACAAAATATACTTAACAGCCGCAAGTATTGGGATTTTCATTGTCCACTGTTAAACACCTATAGCACTGTCTCTCTCGCACCGAAGCTAACTTTTTTTGTTTTTCGGTTCGCCCGTATAAACTACTTTGAGTTTCAAGGATTCCGTACTTCAGCACATTTATACTATACTTGAGTACATTCTCCCCAAATTTGAGCTTTATCTGTGTATTAGTTCAGAAACAAATAGATCCCAAAGTTCTGAAAAGTGATGGAAAAAGTAAAACTGCCTCTTTAGTGAAATCAATGAAAACAACAGAGACGATTTCTTCGATTATATGTCACTACTTTTGATTGGGCTTGAGATCATTAAATCGAAAGATAGAACACTGAGAAAAATATGAAGTTGAATAGTAGATCCAACAATACCGATATAAATCCCAGGAGACACGATCATATCGATTGATCTTGGATACTATATATTGGATTAGTTGAGCTATGATTACGTTTACAGCTATTTTTTTTTGGCATTGTTGGCACCATAAAATGTGCCAAAAATTCTCGAGTATAATTACTAGTACCTTCACGGCAATTCTTACAACGAACTTAGCGTCGAGACGTTACCGCGCCCTTGGTATAATCGTCTCTTCTGGGAATTATATTTTGTACGACAAAAGTATAGTAAAAGTATATATTTAGTATAGTATTGTTGCTTCAACCATGTGATTTTTTTCTCAGTATATCGAAACTCCAGTATTCCTTTGCATTGGCAACGATTGCCGTGAATCAATGAAATCTTTTTTCTCGCGGCAAAGTTTCACTATAAGCTCTACGTATGGCGCTGTAGTCGCGTACACCCCAGTCAAAATTTTTTTCTTTTTAATCTAACGTTCAGCGATGTAGAATTTAACGATAACGCGTGCTCCGATGCAAAAACGACCTGTCGTTCTCCTCCACTGATCTGGCCACGCGTATACATGGGGAAATTCACGTAGAACCCTCCGCGTACCCGGCAACGTGTTTAAATTAAATGATTGATTGAATTTTCATCAGCCGGACGAGCGGTGGAGCCACGTGATACATGGAATAACAGAGGAAGAGAAAGAGAGGCTACTAGTGAATTGAATATCGTGGAAAAAAAGATAGCCACGCTAGTGCTGCCTTGCGGAGCAATGAAAAGCTCCGCTCTCGGGTTCGGGAGGGCGTCCCGTAACGAAACCCCTATGAGAGAAGGGGATTCCCGTGCATTAATCATTTCAGATTGGCGTATACATGTCGCTCGAAATAACGCTTCATTCGATCTAATAATAATAACAATAACAATAATTAACTGTCATAGTTTTAATAGTGATCAATGACTCCAATTCACTAGCACTGTCTGGTTTTTTGTTATCTATTGGGAATTCCTTAATTAAAAATTGTGGATAAATATTTATCCCATGATGTTGAAAAACTTCTCAATGATTTCGTAAAAAGTGACTTTACATTTTTTTACGTTAAACTAATTTTTCTTCACAATCACTGAACCTTTTTGATAACTCTCTAAAAACAATGAAAAATTAGTCAACTTATTAAAGAATGGAATACTGAAAAATTTTACTGCGAGTGAGTTTATGGTGAAAAGTAAAATTTTCCTGTCTGCTGAAGATTAGAAAATCATCGTGGCTTTCAACGCGGAAAAAGAAAAACTTCTCAATGATTTCGTAAAAAGTGAGTTCACATTTTTTTACGTTAAACAAATTTTTTCTTCACAATTGCTGAACCTTTTTGATAATTCTCTAAAAACAATGAAAAATGAGTCAACTTATTAAAAAATGGAATACTAAAAAATTTTACTACGAGTGAGTTTATGGTGAAAAGTAAAATTTTCCTGTATTCTGAAGATTAGAAAATAATCATGGCTTTCAACGCGGAGAAAGAAAAACTTCTCAATGATTTCGTAAAAAGTGAGTTTACATTTTTTACGTTAAACAAATTTTTCTTCACAATCGCTGAACCTCTTTGATAATTCTCTGAAAACAATGAAAAATTAGTCAACTTATTAAAGAATGGAACACTGAAAATGTTTACTGCGAGGGAGTTTATGGGGAAAAGTAAAATTTTCCTGTCTCCTGAAGATTAGAAAATTATCGTGGCTTTCACCGCGGAAGAGAGTACAGCACACATATAAAATTCCATTTGCAGGTCGGGTCTTTGGAGCACGTATACATTATCATAAAACGATGATGCATCGTAGAAGACTCTTTCAGACTTTGAGGCATGCAGCAGCGGCTGACGTAGAGGAGAAGAGAGGAGAGGAGAGGAGAGGGAGGTCGAAAAAGAAAAGCTTATCCTGCCTAGAGCGGAAGCAGAGCACAGATCCTCTTATTTTCCACAGAGGAGGCAACAGGCAAGAGAATCTATACCCCATCGTACCCCCATGGCCTGAACAAACATACTCCAACAGAGCTGCTTGCTCTGTGTCCCAACTGCCAACCTACGTTCATGCTTGCATCCCATCATTTCCTCCATCTTTCTTTATGCTTTGCGATCACGCTGTATACCATAACCTATATAGAACACGCGCTTTCCACAGTGAGTCAGCTTTTCCGAGTGAGTTTGGAAAATTCTATTGGAAAGTCCCAAAGAATATAATTCAGTGTGCACTGAAAAAAAATTCAGTTTATTTGTTGATTGGAGATTTTGTCAACGTTGGTTTGAATTTAATAACTTTTAGTTAGTGATTTGCCAAAATATTTTTATAAACTGAATCCAAAAGTACGTTTGAATGTGTTTTTGATTTGATTGAATCATGTAATATTCATGATGAAATATCTGATGCAATTGAACTAAATTATTTTGCGCATAAGTGTGCATTTAATATTGTACTAAATATTTAGTATTAAAAAAAAATCTTTTGTATTGTGCGACGAATAGATATCGAATTATATTAACCAATTATTTTGTTAAGTATGAAGTGGGTACGATGATAAACTTTATACCATTTACCATCATAAATGAAATGATTTGTTTGATTTAAACTTCAAATCAAATAAACTCTGTCAAAGTTATTTTTTGATTTTGTATAAAAATTAGATATAAGGAAGAACAATTCTCAAAAATTTTAACCCTTTTCGACGAATGACCATTAACGATATTTCTTTTGATAATTACGTTTCACCATTTATAAAAAATGTTCTTTTTCCTTCACTACCATATCGTCTACTAGGTCATGTAGAATACGCAGTTTTGGAAGTGAGTCGGATTTTCTGAGTGAGTTTAAAAAATTCTGCTGGAAAATTCCAGTGAAGGGCACAAAACGAAGAGTTCGTATGTGCGTACGTGTTCAACGGTTCAAACTGTGGTGAAACTAGCGTAACGGAAAATTAGCTGGGGGCCATTCAATTGACTGACAGATAGACAGAGAGCAAGAAGAAAAGAAGTTATGAACAGAAAATCGATGGAAATTTCCAGATGTGAAGGCTTCGGCCGCGCTCCCCAACCTCATTCACTGACCTTATCGTTTACTGGGCTAAAGATGAAAGAAAGATATTAGGCATTGTCCGTTAATACATCCACTAATTTTTTCAAGCCACCCAGATATCGTTTTACAAATTAACAAAATTTTTCAAATATTTAATTATAATTTTTGTACATTTCTGCGAATTTTTCTGCAAAAAAATTGTAACATTTGTACAGTCATGTCCGTTTTAAATTGTATTTTTAAAGGTCTGGTAACTTCCACGTTTTTTTACAGCTATATCGGGAATTTCTTTTATAGGAAAATAAAATTCATTCGTTTCGTTTTTTTAGTATGTTATTATTGACATCTGAAGAATACGAAAAAAAATTGATTTAATTTTACAACGTCTTATTGGTCAAATTAGAAAATTAATAAAAAAAATTGATAAAAAGGCTCCAATGATTTTGGCTCCTGAGGAAATCAGAAATAAAAAAATCGAATTGATTATTCCATTTTGCGGCCCGATTTATGCCTAAAACAATCAATTTTATTTTTTAAAGTCTGCCATTTTGATATTTTCTGATAAAATTCAATAATCCTAGTTCCAACGAGACTGACAATTGTCTCAAAAGTTAAAATCACTAGATCAGCCACGTGTCTTTTTTTCTAGGTGTCTACTTTGACCAATAATAATAATAATAAAACTTTGAAAAATTAAGTCGACATTTTTTTTGTATCTTTCAAATGTCAATAATAACATATTTAAAAAAACAAAACGATTGAATTTCATTTTTCCGTTTAAAAAAATTCCAGATAAAGGCGTAAAAAACAAATATACCTAATAACTTGTATTTATCGTAAAAATAAATAAAATCTAATGTCATTTGGCAAGGAATACCTCGTATACGTAGTCCGTGTCGCTTTTCTTTTATTCGACAAGTTGCGAGAAGTTACTTCGTTAGGAAGAAAAAAGTCTTCGAACCGGAGCGAAAAGCAGAGTGAGAGACGTAGAAGAATCTGTTTTCATAAGCAATTTTGAGCTGTCCAGGCAGAAGGATCGCTCCGGATTGTAGAAAATCATCCCTTAGTTGCTCATTTCCAATTTATTATCACGTTCTTCGAGGCTTCAAGGACTTTCGTAACTCGCTGACTCAGTTTTTTTTACGGAGGATGGTCGACGGCTAAAGCTAAAAAACTGCGCTGACGTCAAGAAAAATACATTTCATTTTCAGATAAAAACGCAGTGGCATCGCTTTTTCCTGGCAGTCTTTTCGTCACGTTTTGTCTGAAGCAGATTATAGCATTCACAGCAGTTCATCTTCATTAGAAGAAAAAAAAAGGCAACAAAAAATAATAATTGTCTTTAGTGATTTCACCATTAAATTGAGTAACCAAATAATTTCGGGAAAAGCCACGACTTCTGTTCGTAAAATTATAAATGCCAGAAAAAAATTATATTTTGTAAAACTTAAGTGTACAACTGAAAATGTTACCACTTCGTTTCTTCTTATCAATAAAAATATTCGGTTATATAAATGAAGTATTTATCGCATTAAATAAAGCTGTAGTTCTATTTCCTGTGGCTTAAATTTAATCCTACATTGTAAGGTTGAACTTAGCAAATTGCTTCCTCATTATTTTTGTTTCTTCTCAAAAATCTTCTTCCATGAGAAAGCCAAAATCGATCAACATACATCTCCATAATATTTCACAAAAAAAAATTAATAAACAGTTCCAAAATAAAAACGTACAATCTTTGCTTATAACTCCGAAAACGTCAATGAAGTATATACCGTGTAAGGAAATACGATAATCGGAGGTGTCATGTTAAAAACTGCAAGGATACACAAAATTATCGCTCTTTTATTTATATCATTTCAGTGTATATATACAATATCTCGGTATCTGTGTTACATAATTCAACGCGAAAGAATATATAACCATCTCTTAAATCAGCGGATTAATAAATATGTATCTCATCGAACATTCACATTTCTGTGCAGCTGGTCGTTAGCGCTTAATTATCAGAATTTTAATTGTGGCCTCCCAGCGCAAACGAATACTTTGAAAGCGTCAACGAATAGCAGCCACTTTATTGTACGTGTTATTCAACTTTTTTTAAATTTTTTTTTTACTTTTCTGATACACCATCGGAAACTAACTCGATTAGCTCTAGTGAGGAAAGGGTTACGCAACTTGTTGGAGAATGTGAGACCCCCCGGCATAACTGCTGCCGCTAGCAGAGGATCTGCAGGGGTTCCTCCTTATCTCTGACCCCCCATTTGTTTATCACTAACGTCCGCAACGTTGCAATCGTACTATACACGCAAAGCGCTTAGTCAACGCGCTACACACTATTTAAAATGCGACTAGACTAATATTTTCCTATAGCGACACTACCACTAACACTTGATATTTCGGACGTCAATGATTCTAGATTATTCTCCGGCTATTTTTAATCAATGTGTACTTTGACACTTTGATGTGGTAAAAAGTAATATTAAACAGTATTTCCGAAACGATAACGAATTTTATGGAAACATTGCGTTTCGGTATGTTTTCAATTGAAACTCTGATATTTTAGATGGATACCATTTATTATCAGAGAATTATCCATTATCTTCGTGATTGTTGTTGTTATAATGACGAAAATGGTATGCAAAAAAATTTTAATTTTTGCTGCTACGATTTTTAATGTGGGTAGAAATGAATACTCATGCTATTTTCGACTTGTATCTTGAATAATTATTAACGCCGAGGAAAACGAACACAAGAAGAAAGAGCTTTTATGTTAAGTAGACAATTTAATTTCATCCGATGTTTATTTTATCAAGACATTGAATTTAAAAAAAAATACCCAAAAAAGTGGGAGTAAAAAAATTGATACTTGACAAAATCGCCTGTCAGTTAGTAGGACAGAAAAATAATTTCAATGACTGCCAATAAAGGTTATCCGTTCAATCTATCGTTTGGTTGATTTTATTGAAGATATTCTAATCTATGACTTATATATAATGGACCCAATGGTAATTTGTTATTCTTCGGGTTCAAATAATTTTTTAAGCCCGCCAAAAAGTAGTTATTTACTTATATGCATAATTAATATTATATCTAAAACATCAGTGAAGCTCAATGAAAATGAATTGAGCTTCGAGAATGATCTCACAATCGGCTGATAACAGATATGCCAATAATTATATGTGGCGGACAGTCAATGACTGTACCTATCTGAATATATCTCGAACGTAAATTAAGTCGTATGAGCTAGTAACTGTGAATGTTATTCAACATGATATTGCAACTGTTTTGCTACAATATTAACGCAACGAATGTACGAGTGTCGCAAATATAGCTTCAGTGGAGCTACATTAATAAATAACATATCAAGAGTAACTAGTTCGATAAGCGCAATCTTGCATTATTATTATCATCATCGAAGAATAATCGTAAACACTTTCATAACGAAGTAATTCCGACTTTCATTGCAAGATGTAGGTGACGCAGTTATCGGCTTGAAATTGCATTATTGATTTCTCGGAATTTCTCAGTCAGCGTATGAATTTTCCAAACTCCATTCATTTATTAAATAACGATGTATAGTATATTTCAGAGCTGGCCAGTATTAAAAATACATATTTTAAATACTGAAATGTTTTTTCAATTATTTTTAGTACTTCATGAAATACAAAATACAAAATACTTTTGTATTTTTCGAACTTATATATTCGGAAACTTTTATTATATTGAAAAAAGTTCATGTTAAATTTGAAATTCAACATGAACTTTTAACAAGAGAAATGTATTATTTAATGTTTTTAATAATACATTCTTTACTTTCTCTCTTGATTTCCATGGTTTTGATTGTTGAAGTTGCTTTGTTTCCGTGGATGTTTATTATGTGAGTTTCAGGTAAATGTGTTTAAAATGTTCTAAAAGATTGAAAAATCAGATTTAGAAAAAAATTCTGAATTTACTGTAGTCAATTGCGTAAACGGGAAAATGTTTCGAAAACGTCTCTGAAACGGTTACTTACTGAATTTAATTCAACTAACAAACTAATGCACACGTATGAAGTGTATTATGCAACACTGAACAATTACTACCACATCCGATGAATGAGCAATGCCTTAGAATTAAATTTCATACGGTTTTTAAAAATGTATTTTGAGTATATCAAAGGATTAAAGTACCAAAAATATTTTGCGTATTTTAATACCTGTAGTATTATTCATTTTGAGTATTTTTATGTATTACGCTCAGCTCTGGTGAAATTAATATCCTATTCATTGTTCTGTTTAAATAATCGGCGAGGATTATGAATAAATAGTCAAATTTTTCAATAATTCCTATAAAATTTTCATTCTCGTAAAATTATTTTTGTTAACAATTATTTCAAACGTATATTGACAATAATATAAAAGCTGCAGATATTTTTAGCAATATGATAATTATTTTACGATACATGTTTTGCAAGTGGAATAATAGAAAAAATAGTCAAATTTTTCAATAATTCCTAGAAAATTTTCATTCTCGTAAAATTATTTTTGATAACAATTATTTCAAACGTATATTGACAATAATATAAAAGCTGCAGATATTTTTAGCAATATGATAATTATTTTACGATACATGTTTTGCAAGTGGAATAATAGAAAAAATAGTCAACTTTTAAAATAATTACAATAAAATTTTCTTATAAAGTTATTTCTTGTTGAAAATTATTTTAAACATATATTAATAATAATATAAACGCTGCAAATACTTTTGGCAATACAATTATTATTTTACGATACACGTTGTGCAAGTGGAATAATAGAGGTTTGCAGCTCTGGTCAGAGAACGAAGTAGTACAAAATGTAGCCAATAAAGAGAACAACGAGCAAAAGCTATGGAAACACCTGGAACCAATCGAGTCACCTCCAGATCATACAGGTGTTGTCCTTGCTCGCAGTCACAACTGTATCACCGGTGTAGGAAAATGCACAGGCAAATACGTCATCAGTGTGACCATTTAAAGTTTGCGTACAGCGGCCACTGTCAGTCGACCAGAGTCTTGCTGTTCTGTCTAATGAAGAGGTCAAGAGTTGATGACCACTTGGACTGAAACAGACTGTAACAAACAAATCGATTAATCGATTCGGAATTCATCATTTTTATCTCTCAATTTGTACATTTAAAGAATCATAAATTTAAAAATGTATATTCAAAACAAAAATATAAAACAAACTCTATTGTATCAATAACATAAATTAATAAAGCGTTGAAATCATTATTATATGAATAAATTTGATCTACTTTTTTTTTATTCTACTTCTCGCTCTTCTTATTCTATAATTTGAATTAATTAAATAGGATTCGTAAAAAAAAATTCGAATACCTTTAGAAACTTCCTCCCTTTGTCCTTTCAAAATTAATGAATCGATTTAGAGTTTATGATTTTTATCTTTCAATTTGTAAATTGGAAAAATTGTTAACATTCAAATGTATGTTTGGAAGAACAATTAAATAGCCTAAGCTGTATTGATAACATAAATTAATATTTCATTGACATCATAATTATATTTATCAGAATAAATTAAATTTGATTGGTCTTTTGAATAATGAGTTTAATTATTTATTCTACTATTTGAATTAATTGAATAGGATCGGGGGGAAAAAATTCGAATACCTTTAGAAACTTCTTCCCTGTGTCCTTTCAAAATTAATGAATCGATTTAGAGTTTATGATTTTTATCTTTCAATTTGTAAATTTGAAAAATCGTCAACCTTCAAATGTATGTTTGGAAGAACAATTAAATAGCCTAAGCTGTATTGATAACATAAATTAATATTTCATTGCCATCATAATTATATTTATCAGAATAAATTAAATTTGATTGGTCTTTTGAATAATGAGTTTAATTATTTATTCTACTCTTTGAATTAATTGAATAGGATCGGGGGGAAAAAATTCGAATACCTTTAGAAACTTCCTCCCTTTGTCCTTTCAAAATTAATGAATCGATTTAGAGTTTATGATTTTTATTTTTCAATTTGTAAATTTAAAAAATCGTCAACCTTCAAATGTATGTTTGGAAGAACAATTAAATAGCCTAAACTGTATTGATAGCATAAATTAATATTGCATTGACATCATAATTATATTTATCAGAATAAATTTAATTTGATTGGTCTTTTAAATAATGAGTCTAATTATTCATTCTACTATTTAAATTAATTGAATAGGATCGGGGAAAAAACATTCGAATACCTTTAGAAACTTCTTCCCTATGACCTTCCATAATAGCAGTCTCGCGAAAATTACCACTAATGTCCCAAACCCGAGCAGTTGTGTCACTGCTGGCAGTGGCAAGTCTTTTTCCTTTGTTGTCAAAGGAAAGATCTAAAATTTCATCATCGTGGCCCAAAAGTGTGCCAATGCAGGAATTCATTCTGCAGTCCCAGATTTTGGCAGTTTTGTCTAAAGATGAGGAGGCGATGAGAGAGCAGTCGAAGCTGTAGAGGCAGTTTGAAATGTCGCTCTGGTGGCCAATCAGAACGCTGGTTCTTCTGTAGATAGAAAAGGAAAAAAATGTATATATGTCTATGGGGCATTCCACATCAAATCAGCAGGCCATGATCCTCACCCTCATCGATTTTGTTCATTTTTTAATATGATGTTATTACCGACCCATAAAAGCACCGGAATTTTTTTCAGTTTTTTTAACCACCAGTAACATTTTTAAAACGTCGAAAAAAACCAATTTCAAAAACGCCGTTTTTAAAAATCTGAAAAAATTCACACTGATTCTATTATTTAAAATATGATTTTTGAGCACCGCGCGATAATGTGATCTTAATATTTACAACTTTTCCCGAACTTTCTCTTTTTTGTTTTCATATCGCAATTTGATTTTTAATTTTTTAAATCAGGATTACTTTCTTAAATGTCAATGGATCTCAATTTCTCTGAATATGGTAAAATTACCAGATTGATACCGTTAAAAAAAATTTCGCAAATGCATTTCGCAATACAATATCGCTGGGACTGCGAAATGCATGTCAACTATGTTTCACTTTAGAATTTTTTTTTTTAATTGCCATAGAAAAAAAATCGGGTGCATTCGAGGGTCCAACAAAGCCTACAAAAAATTACGAGCCAAATTGGAAAGGTCGAGGTCAAATCCTGGTCGTAACGGGGTGGATTTCCCCATATGTAATGGCGATGAAGAGAAAATTTAGTAACTGTCAAAAACACACTTGAAAGTCCTCGTGTCCCAAATACTGATTGTACTGTCGAATGATCCAGTGATTATTTCGTTGCCATCGTCGTTGTAGTGAAGAGCAATGACCTCGCCAGTGTGGCCCTTCAATGTACCCAATTCCTGACCCGTGCCAACATGAAAGATCTTGGCAGTCGCGTCCATTGATCCAGTCGCCAATTTATTTTGAGTTGGAGAAAATCTGGCGACGACGACTTCGGCATCGTGACCCCACATTTTGATGAGACAGTGACCTGTTCTGGAGCACCACACACTCGCTGTCTTGTCGAAGGATCCGGTCACGATTTTGTCACTGTTTGCCACATAATAAATTACAATTTACCAACTTGAAGCCAGTTTTTTTAACTTATTCATTTTATTTACGCTAAATAATTTTTTGAAATATAAAATTCGGATTCATATGAAGCATTATTTATCGATTCAGCCACTTTTTTACCCCCAATCTCCTCCATGATTCGATATATATATAAGTACCACTAAAAGGAAGTTTGTGTGATTTTTTTCAGATTTTTAAAAGCAGTATTTCGGAAAATGTCCATTTTTTTCAAGTCCAAATATCTCGAAACTTTGAAGGTACTAAGAAAAAATTTCTCTACATAGTAGGAGTTTCCGTTTACTGTTAGATTTCGAGCGGAACGTTTGAAATAATTATTACCTTCCGGTGAGTACGATTTTTTACCGAAAAACGGAGGAATTTTTTTTTTCATTCGTAAACGAATTTTTTTCTTTTAATTGACAAATATTCCTGCATGACTGTTGATATCTCAAAAATTGCCAGAGTGACAGCGATCAATGTCGTGGTATAAAAAAATGTAAATACATTTTTTTAGCGAAAGTTCCAAAAAACGGGGAAATCATTATTTAAAAAATTCATAACCAGTCATTTTTTTCTGTTAATAGAATTGCAGAGTATTCCTGCAAAAAATCTTTAGAGTGGCACGAATCGAGGTTACGGTATAAAAAAAAATTATTTGCCTGAAAGTTTCAAAAAACGGTGGAATTATATTTTCGTTTATTTTTTTGCGCTTTCAAAAAGCGCGCCACGTGATTCTGCAGCGCTTATTGCAGTCTGAAGTTGGCTTCATGTCAAAGCAATCGACGACCAATCAGAATGCTAGATTACTGTAGTCTTCGATATTTCGACTTCCAATTTGCCATTTCTTTTTTAAGAGAGTATTTCTTTGAACTTGGCGTCGAGAGTCATTGTCAAGTATATTATTGACAATGTAACTAAGTAAATCGTTTCATATATAACATTTCCTCGCACTTTTAATAGTGTAGTAATTTCTTTTCGTTTATATTTACTTGCTTAAAATAATCTAAAGAAAATATTATCACCAGCGGAGACTCACGAGGTTGGGTTGTTGAAGGACACGGCATAGACTACATTTTTATGGCCTTCGAGAGTAAGAAGCTCCGTTCCACTGTCAATGTCCCAAACTTTACAAGTTCGGTCATAGCTGCCCGTCAGGCATCTATTAAACCCAAACATAAAAGTGTCATTTTTCACCAATATTTAATAAATCAGCAGTTCACATTATATTTGCACTCTTCCACCAATTTGATAAATTAACATTGATGTCAGAAATAGTTTAGTAATTATTATTCAAGAATAATAACCAGCAGCGTTATTTGGATTTTTGTAAATCTGCAAAAGTAAATTAATTAAAATAAAAAATCTTATCCTATGAAAAAAAATTAAAATTTCCATAGGATTTTGACAACTTTTTAATGAACCATCTAAAAAAGTGTAGATTTTGAAAAACCGCAGATAATTGTTTCATAACAATAACTAATAATTATCAAACAAATAATACGACTAATGCTTATCAGATAAAATAGCGGAAGTTTACAAATGAGGTTCGCACCATATATTCCGGAAGTACCTTTTACCTAATTTATCGAATGCTATATTAGTCAGAGGAAGCAAATGTGTCTGTAGGGTTTTGTATTTGTAGTAACGTTTAACTCCGGTGTCACAGACTTTGGCCTGTAGCTTCTGAAGAGTTTCCTCAAGCTGATCCATCACACTTTCAGTTATAACAGGTTCAGAAGCTTTGATACTCTGAGCCAAAGCTTTTATGTCAGTGCTGGGAGAAAAGAAAGCGCAGTGAGTGGTAAGAATCCGCTTGAACAAGTATTTAATAGGCGAATAAATAATCTAGTAGGACTATTACTTGGCTGAAAGATCCAGCAGGTCTATCATCTTCGTTTTAACGTCTCCACCTTGAGTGTACTCCAAGGCGATGCCTTAACATTTTTTAATTTTTTTAATTTTCATTGCCACTTAAATAAGCTTTCTGTAAAAAAAAAAGTCTAAGAGATTCTTACCTGGTGGAAAGTAACGAAGTAAAAACTTGAGCAGTCTCATCGGTGATCGAAATAAGTTTTAATGAAGCTCACAAGTCGTTACAGAAGAAAAGCTGTTCTCGAATTGATACTTCTTTGTACGAGAATCTGATGGCTGTATTTTTTTTAATTTTTTTTTTATCTTCGTAGAGTAATTTACAACTACGCTGAATTCCTATACGAACGGGCTGCAACTTCGGACTAATCCTCTTTCGGTAGAAATACCTGAAGTACGAAGGGTTACCAAGGCTTGCTTGATCGATTCGGAAATGCTCTTCCAACCTTGTCCCACTTACGAGGGGATTCCGATGCACCAATACTTTGATACTCTTCACAGTTTTGAGATCATTCGATTATGCATTCAAGTAAACTTCTTCAGAGAAGAAGACTATTTTATGGCACCTAAAAAATTGAAGACAACCGTAAGGACTTATTTTTGTTGCTAATGTATTTAATTTTCTTAGATGTTCACTATCATGAAAGGGTTTTTTATTCGCAAGTTGTAGTTTTTTTTTTTTTTTTTTCAGGATCGTCGTTTTTTTCTCCGTAGAAGTTAGTTGATTGAATTATCTTTTCCGTTCTCGGGAACAATTTAATTAGTAGTAATAGTTGGAAAGATTACTTATTACTGAAACAAAATGGTCAGAAAGCTCTTGTGATAATGATAAAGAGCATTCATTGAAGAAAATTGCAGAAAAATTAACGCTTAAATTCCTTTGCTTATACTTTACTGTAATTAAGTGATGAAACTTAAGCAATTTTGATTTTACGAAATTTCGAATTATTTAAAAAAAGTACTTCATTACATTAACTTTTGCAAAACTTGCAGACTTGCAAGATATCAAGGCTAAATTTAGTATGTAAACAATAAAAAATCAGCCATGTCTATCTATTTATTTAAAGAAAGAATGCGAAGAAATAACTTGCACATTGCTTCCTCATTATTTTTTTTCTTCTTACAAAGCTATGTGAAAGGTTCAATTTATTTCAAAAATTATTTCTGGAGCTTTGCGAATGAAAATTTTGTAGTGATTGAAAAGTACATTCGTCAAATATAATTCCTATAGAATAACAACTGATATTTGGGTATCTTATAAATATCAATATCTTCGATTGAGACTCGTTTTCCTTGTTTAATTTGTTTTCTCTAAACCTGATGTACCGATTGAGAAACTACCGAACCTAGTCTCATAAAGATACTTCGAGAACTCAGCAGATGTCATAATATATCCGATTGCCCGATTATCCGCAGATTTCTACTATAGCAAAGTTTTCCCGAGTATGGAAAACGAGTATTATCTTCTGCTAGAACGAATCTCGCAGCATAAGCTTCAGATCGCAGCCGAGAGATGGCGCAGCCATTGCCTCGAGCACTTATTACGTCGCGTAAGAAGAAAATTTCCAAAGCTCACTCTATATATTTTCCTATCTAAATAAAAAAAATTAGAAGAAATTTTAAAAAATGAAAAAATGTCTACGTCGCCTTTTTCTGTAATTTGGATACTCTCAAACTGTATAGGAACTTAATGTGTTCTCAAATCTTCTTTCTGTTTTTATACCATCTGATAGTAACAATGAAAATAAATAAATAAAAATATTACGTTGCCTGAGATCGACATTTTTAGTTATATTAAGATTTCCTCTAGCCTAAATGATGTTAAATTTACTGTAATTTAAATGTTCTCAAACTATATGGGAACTGTATTTATGTTCTTGAGGTTCCTTCCTTTTTATATACCATCTGATGGTAACAATAGAAATTGAAAAATTATTGCGTCGCCGGGTGAATTCCCCAACTGTTGCGCTACACAATCAGCTGTAATCAATGAAATCTCATGTTTCCATAGGAACGGAACTTGACGGTCATGACGCCGGTACGAGTGTCTGTCATTTCACTGTGTTTATACCTTGTTTATTAATTATACATGCGCAGGGATAATCTCACCGTGACTCACCGAATGATATCTTCCGCACATTTCTTCCACAGAAGACATATGAAGTTGCATTTACAAAACGCTTCAAAAAGTTCAAAAAATTGTGTATCCTTATTCTAAGCCATAAGTGTCTCAGAATGACAACAAATATTGCTGGGAGAATGGCCTTTAAGGCAGAATGGTACGACAAAGTAGCGTCGATGACCAGAAACTTTAATCTGTACTATTTTCCTGCCGATAACAGCGTAGAATTGGTGGGTACAATTTTTGAGCTATAATTTTGAAGTCAAAGCGATGTTTTGAGGCTCTGATATGATAGAATATCGCTGTTGCAGTTCGATCTGAGGACCAGAAAAATTTTCCTGCGGAGAACCATATGCGAAGGAATTGAAGCTAAGGATCTTTACGTCGGCGCCATGGTCACCATTTACTCCAGAACCATGAAGATTATCGATACTGCTGACGATGCTACTAAAAAAAAACTGGCCATATCTATGCAAAAGTAGGTTTGAAGTATAAAGAATATTTCTATTTGCAGATTTTCCAATCAAAAAGTGTGATAATGTTTCCAGAAAAAAGAAGAAAAACTTCTAGTATAATATGTTACAGATAATATATTATATTCATATAATATTTAATATTATATTTATATAATATATAATATTCTAGTATAATGTATATTCAGGATTTTCTATTTGAGGAAATATGAAAAAAAAATCATAATATGAAGTAAAACGATGAAATAAATGAAAATTCAATTTCTTGCCAATAATCACTGGAAACTTAATGTAATCTTGATAGAAATTATAACAAAATATTTCCAGTTATTGTGCAGAATTCTGAATAACATTTTTGAGTGGATTGAAAAACTGTAAATTGAAGAAAAAAAAATGATAATTTAGGGTGCATCAGTTATGAGTGAAGTTTTCAGGACTTTGGGAATGATCAAGCCAGATGCTGTGTACAGAATGGGAGAAATATTGAAACTCATAACAAGTCATGATTTTTGGATAAGTAATATCAAAATGGTCACATTGTCGGAAGAAGAAGTGGACAATTTTTACAAAACAAAGAGCGATACCGATCGAAAGTATGTACAAATTTTTTGCTCTATCAGATGTAAAAAAAAGTTCCGTTACCAAACCTAAAGTAAAACCATTTGTTTAAAAGAATGCTGAGGAAATATATGACTTCTGGACCTGTTCTGGCCCTTGAATTAATGGGAGATCATGCTCTAAAACGTTGGCAAGAATTTGTGGGTCCAACAGATAGTCAAAAAGCTCGAGAAGTAGCTCCAACATCTCTCAGAGCTTGTTATGGAAAAAATTCTACTTATAATGCGATCCATTCCTCTGAAGATCACGAAAGTGCTAAAAAGGTCTTAAATCATTTTTCAATCGATACATATACACCTATCCATGCAATAATTTATTGCAAAGGCGAATTAGTGTGTTATAAAAATAATCAATTGTATTTTATTTCAGGAAATACAATTTTTTTTTCCTGATGCACAATCACAAATAACACCTCCAAAAAGCACAGCAACTCTGACAAATAGCACTTGTTGTATCATAAAACCTCACGCCGTTCATGACAAATTAATTGGGCCCATTGTTGAGCATATACAAAAGGCAGGTTTCGATATTACAGCCATACAACAATTTCGAGTTGACCCAGTAAATGCTGAAGAGTTTCTCGAAGTTTACAAAGGAGTTCTGCCTGAGTACAGTGTAAGTTTTTTTTAAATATCACAAGCAAATCACATTTTTATTTAGTGGCGTTTACAACGATTTAAAAAAATAACATCGTATCGTGAATTTCTAATTAACGAAAAAATATTTTATACACTTAGAGAGTCGCAAATTTTTTAAAAATAATTAGTGTAATATAGAACCATTATTATGGCATTAAAAAAATACTATCTCAAATTACCTTACTTTTTTAAAATGATTTCTTGTGTTTTTACGTTGACAAGAATCTTTTGTTGGAAGAAATAAAGTCAAGGTTTATTTTCTGTTGCTAGAAAATTATCCCGGGTCATCGGGGATAATTCTTAAGCAAAATTACAAAGTTGCACTTCAAGCCAGTCATCAATCAATCCGCAGTTGCAATTCTTTTAATTCCTTCGAGATTGTAATCGTCGATGCATTCTCTTTATTAACTACTAGCATCTTCTGGTATAAGTCGTCACGTTTCTAGAAATAATAATGCAAAAATGTAATATGCATTAGGACCTTTCTGAGAACAGTAATTTTTTTTTTAGTTTATCAGGATAAATTATGCTAATCCAACATAATGAAAGTATTATCGATTAAACAAAGTATTCTATAAAATATTGCAATGATAATTTTTAAAAACAGACATATTGAATTGTCTTCTATCAACTACTTATTATTGAAATTTACATTAATAATGAGTGTCTGGGGATAAAGGTTTTTTTAATGAATAATTTCATTGATACTAAGAACATGGAATATTGAAAATAATGAAAAATAATCACAATGAGTATTCCAGACTGTCGAAAAGTCAAATTAAAAGGAGGAAAAAAATTGTTTAAAAAATCATCTGTTCGAATTAATTGCCAAATTCGTTCAGTGTTTACATGTGACGAGTAAATTGCAAGTTAAAGTATTTCCAAGTAAAAATGACTTTATATGTATTAACAAAAAATTCAGTCCGTCTTATGAAAAATTTAAAAAAATAAAACATAATATGTTCAAAAAAAAAAAAATTTTGCCACAAAGTCCTATACTTATGATGTTTGCATGGTCAATAGAGATCTCGTTTATATCTCCCGTACATAAAAGACGTCGCAAATGCCTTTCTCTCGCATACTGATTAAAAAAGCAGTCGTCCGTGTCGAACCGATGAAACTTTCCTAATTAGCATAAGCAATTCGTGTTTTAAAAATACTTTTGCAGGCCATGGTCGCAGAATTACAATCAGGTCCTTGCGTAGCCCTGGAAATTACCCACAGCGACAAAAACGTCCAAGTTACCGAAGAATTTCGAAAATTGTGCGGTCCTATGGATCCCGTAAGTTCTAATTTTTATAGCTTACGTAAATTCTCAAATTCAAAATTCTCCAATTTATTTTTAATCCAATTTCCATCGTTATAAAAACCAAACAATAACTACACTATCACAGAAAAAAGTATGTGGAAAAAGTATATTTTTCTATGTATCGAAAAATATATAAATAATGTACATATCTCTTATATACTTGGCAATATCCAATATTTCGTTTAAACGTACATTTTGTTATATATTTCGTTTGCGCCCTGTATAAGTTTTACAGAAAAAGTATACATTCGCATATATTTCCGAATAAATAAAATATGCATTGGGAATTATATGAAAAACAGGAAAAGTATATATTTCAATCACCAAAAACATATATAAACCGTATATACTTTGTGAATATATTCAAAGTTATATCCGATATATCCAATTTTTCGTACAAAGTATATTTGGTTAAAAAAATATACTTTTTTTACGATATTTTTTCAATTATACTTTTTTTCATGGGGTCGATTGTAGTCGGTTTTAAATAATCTGATATTTGTAAGGATATAGCGAGACAAATAAGACCAGAAACTCTGAGAGCCAAGTACGGAAAGTCTAAGGTTCAGAACGCCGTTCACTGTTCGGATTTACCAGAGGACGGTCTTCTCGAGGTGGAATATTTCTTTAAAATACTCGCCGATGGATGAAATCTTCCGTTGTTCATAAACGCTACAAGTATCTCGTCGTATCTCTTTTTGTAATGCCTTCATAAATACATATTGTTATAATTTACACGTTCATCCTTGATTCCATTTATTTCACGTTTTAATCCTTGTGCGGAGATTAGATTACATGTACAAAAAAAATTTCTGTGGTTTATTCACATGTCAGTGAATTTTTATTTTTTGTTTACACAACGCCACACGCAATTACCGCTGTTGTATTTTCGCTGACGAGACAAGGTACTCGCAATGCTGTAGGAATCGGAATTCGAATCCTACAATGTCAGACGCACCTCTTTTTGAACGATTACCACTTCATAGTTCCGAATTAATGAGTACAATAATACCTGTCAATAATTCTGGCTCTTTTGTATGAGATACGATTGAATTTAAAAATGGTTCCTTTTTTTAAATACCTGTATCTTGATAGATATGGAATTCTCAAAAATAAAAAGGATACGATCTAAAAGTTGTGGTTTCCAATGGACTTTAGACAATATTTTTATCTAGTCCACGAATACAAATACAATAAAGTTGAATGAAAAACGAATATGCAATTTTTGTCAATTTTTTTCAATTTTTTTCATATAACCGTGTACGAGATACGTTTGAATTAAAAAAAGGTCCAAATTTTTTTTCAAATAGCTGTATCTTAAAAAATATGGAATTCTCTAAAAAAATGTGTACATCTAAAAGTTGTTGATTCGAGTGGACTTTGGACAGTATTTTTGTCTGGAATTGGAAAATCGTATTCACGTGAAATGTCCTTAAAAATAGACGATTTTTCGTCAAATTGTGTCACTTTTGGAAAAATCTTAAATTTTCACATAATATTTTCACATAGTCCACAAATACGTTCCCACGTTGTTTGGAATGAGGTGAACCCTAATTTTAACGCCACAAATAATTTTACATAAATATTGCTGAAAAAATTCGTGAGCTATTTATTTTTTTAAATTCGATTGCTTATGAACTCGGCTGCAAATGTCGTACATTCTCGATTCCAGTTACTTCACGTTTCAATCCTTGTGCAGAGATTAGAGTAGATGTACAAAAAAAATTCCTGTGGTTTGTTCACGTTACTGTGAATTTTTGTTTTTTGTTTACGCAACGCCACAGGCAATTACCGCTGTATTGTTCTCGCTGACGAGACGAGGTACTCGCAATGCCGTAGAAATCGTAATTCGAATCCTACAACGTCAGACGCGCCTGTTTTTGAACGACAACTACTTCACAATTTTGAATTAATGAGTACAGTAATACCTGTCAATAATTCGGGCTCTTCTGAGCAAATTCAATATTTATTTTGGGCTTAGCAAAATTACGACTTATTAAAATGATCTTTCATATATTACACCGATTACTTGCTCAATTATGAATGGTAATTACAATCTATAATTCAAAATATATATATAGAAAGATTTACAATATATTTGTAAAAGTAAAGAAAATATTTGAGAATAAAGAATTCTTCATCAGATCCTTGCAATGATTTTCAGTTTTTAAGACGGAAACTGCGCTTAACTTAGCTTTACTGTGCAGCAGAAATCCCGAACCGTACCAACGCGATAATTTTCTCGCCCGACAGAGTCATTGCTTATGAACTGATAAGCTGAATGTCCAATAGTGCAATTATCGTTCCATTGATAAGAAAGAAAATTTAGAAAGTATCCAGTTGTTCAGTTTCGAGTGCACTTAATGAACCCTCGAAAATAACGTATAAATTCATAGTACTTTTTAAAACTGTCAAAAAAAAAGATTGCTCTAATTAATTACGCAACTGTTGCACAATAACGCAATTAGACATATTTCCTGTCTATTTAAGAATTATAAATTCATCTCTGACACTGAAGTGCAAAATCATTAAGTGGAGTTAGCCATGACAATTTGTTACTTGTTCTGAAATGTTGAGTCTCGAAAACTATTTACTTTTGTTATTCCATTGAGAAAAATGTTATTTCATGAGTTCGAAGGATATTGATAATTGAATCATAGTTCTGTTATTTGTTCTAAAATGTTGAGTCTCAAAGACTATTTACTTTTGGTATTTCATTGAGAAAAATGTTGTTATGAGTTCGGAGGATATTGACTATCAAATCACAGTCTTTATGAGAGTTGAATAGGAGTAATGGTGAGAATTTGGCTAAGAAGATGTCACCCCGCTCTCGTGTACTGCATTGGGCTATTATGAAATCACTTTTTGTGTTTCCACAGCGCAATGGAAGTCTCGAACGATCGGCAACTCAGTAGCGTGCTCGGCACCGGCCAGTGTAGACACTCCGACTATCCAACGGTACTTTCAACCGGTTGCTTCTTGCATCTCAATTTCGCGATTTATTTATAGAATTTTTCTAATTTCATATGGGATCGATTTGAGACGAAGGGAATTAAAAGTGAAGTGAAATTCGTCGGAAGTATTTCTTCCCCAAAGTGAAACCAAAGTTCGGTAAATTGTTAATTCAATTGGATAACGCGAGAAGGTAACTCAAACACATCAATAATGCATCATTAACATTTGTAGGTCAGAAGTTACGGTTCTTTGACATACCGATTTCAACCGATTTGGTAGTGTAATGCTTATTTAAAAAATTGTCAACATTTTTCATAATTTAGATACAAGTATTTTCGATAAAATGCTCGCCTTTACTTTCTTTTCGTAACCAATTATTTAAAAAATAAGGGCATTAAAAGAAAATCGGCAGATTTAAGCAAACATCAATACGTTTAATAATTCGGCAGATATTTGTCAAATGATGGAAGTTGTCAATCTTGATTAAAAAAAAAACAAATAATATTTGAGAGTTGAATTACCTTCATAATTATTTTCAGTTTTTATCAAATAAATTGAATGAAAAAATATTTTATAGTTGAACTCGATTATTGAATATAGTCGAAATATACATATTCCGATATTTGTTGTTGTTTTTTGCTGTTAAATTTAATTTGGAAAATTCTGTTGAAGGGTTAGTCCGATTGCAATTGCAGGGCAACTGGAGTTTCGAAATATATTGCGTTACATACTGTATATATATATATATATATTAAATTGAACGAGACCGCAGCTATAACTTTCCTTTGAAGATATAGCGATCCGTTGCAACGAGCTCACGAGTTCATTTTTCGCTGCTCATTCATCCGGAACTGAACGATAGCAATTTCTTCTTCCTCGTTTAGAGTATAACAGTATAATAGCAACATAAGGGTCGATGTGTCTTGAAGTGGTACCTGAAGGCATTGTATCTGGGCATTGAACCGGTGACGAATATGACATGCGGACGAAATCTCTTGTACGGAACGCATTAAAAGTGATATTTGAGATGGGAAGCTGAAGAAGGTCTCGAACAATATTTTCTTCGTGATCGAAATAAAAAATAAACTTAAAAATTGCGATCGTTAAAAATAATTCGTTGAATTAATTAATTCGATGAAAATAACATATTAGACGAAGAAAAAGGAGAAAAGCAAAATGAGAACTTAGAATGCTATTGATTTTTTTTTTACGATGATGATTTTGAATATCCAAACTTTTAAATGGAACCGTGTACGAGATACGATTGAAATAAAAAAGATCTAATTTTTCTATTTAATGCCTGTATCTTGAAAAATATGACATTGTCAAAAAAATTTATCATATCTGAAAGTTGTGGTTTCAAATGGACTTTGAACAGGATTTTAGTCAAAATTTTGAAACTTGAATTCACGTGAGATTTCATTGAAAATAGACCATTTTTTTATTTCTTATTTAGCGCTGAAGAACTTAGGTCGATGACGTATTGACAATATGAATGTTTGTTAAGTTCAGCTCACAGTAAAACTGTACGTAAATGTATGTCATGTATTTTCAATAAATGTACTTGTACACTAGATCATTTTTTGGTGCAATTATGTCACTTTTGGAAAAATCGGAAATTTTCACATAATATTCTCACATAGTCTACAAATGCATTTCCATGTTGTTTGGAATTTGGCTAACGTCTGTTTCGACGCTACAAATTATTTTATATAGATATTCCTAATAAATTTCGTGAGCTACCTATTTAATAAAAATTCAATTGCTCGTACAATCGGCTGCAGATAAATAAGATTTACATTTTACGGTTCTGTCGACTCCTGGAACACTCCAGTTTTACTTCTGTATGCGTGGTATCGTGAATCGCTTTTCCGCAATCTCCTTATTTGTGTTATACTCTGCAATCGCCGAGTAGCTTACTGGAATAACTGGCACATTGCTTGGTTGCGAAGCCGATTGGAACAGGTTTCTAAAAAAGCAATGTTTATTAGAAAGTTCCAGTGCCAAAAAGATGCTTCTAAAAGAACTCGTACATTTTTTTTCAAATCGCGTCCTTATTTCTGACGTGGAAGCTGAACAAATGAAATACTTTGAATATTAATAATAACTTACTGAAAAAACAAAGCCATATTATTTATTTATACTACACTGTAAAAAAAAAATCTACTTGAAATTTACTGTACTTTCACTGGAAGTATTTATTCATAAACTAGCATAAAAAATTAAGTATACAAGTCTAAAGTAAAATTGATGTATGGTACAGCATATTCAATAATTTATTACAATTTTACAGTAACCACCTAAATTTAAAAAATTTGCTTTAATTTTACTAGAAAGGTACATGAACTTTTTACTACGATTGTTAATTAAATTTCGATGACGAGTTTATAAATAAAAACCTTCAAACTTTTCTAACAGTGTATCAATAAAAATGGCCAATGGAGACGTAAATAAACGTGCAAATTATGAGGCTACTACTTTAAATAATTTTGCTAAGTCAAAGTTAGCTTTCTTCCAAAAACAATATTTACCAGTAAGTTCTAGAAGCAACAGATCACTCTGAGGGCTCGTGCACGAACAGAACCCTGGCAATGTGATGTAAAGTGTGTGGGTGTGGATAGCAATAGCGTAATTTGTGAGTTCCTTTCAATACATTCGAGACAGCACCACTTTGTACGGAATTAGCGTTTAGCAGTGGTGTTGTAGCGACGATGCACTTGACCCCGTTCGAATTCTTCTTCTCTTCTTCTTCTTCTTCTTCTGGTTCGTAACTTGTTCCAAGGAGAAAAAAAATTACGCTGAAATAACGATTGCAGTGTTGGAAGACGATATTTTTTTTTAATTGCTTACCTGATGGCGTTCTGGGACGTCAATTCTCTTTGACGTCTTGTAACACGTGGTACACTATTATGATGCATACAAATTTTAAGCAATAATTATTATTAAGGAGGTTGGAACGCTTCACACTAATCAAAAGAGTGCAAAATTCATTATTAAATTCAGACAAACTTTAATGCATCTATTGATTATAATGGATGGTTATTCTCAGAGCTGCATATGTCTTTTAATTAGAGAAAAATTTATTGCACTCGATTTTTACAAATATTAACGAGTTTTTGCTAAATTTAAAAAAGGGAGATATTCTCCAGCTTTTTCACAGAGAAACCGTATTTTTTGCTCGATTTTGATGTTTCATGGCTTATTCTCTTTGTTGAAAGATGCTTTACGCATTTACCGTATAGTTATTTTATAGTTTTCCCCGTTTAAAAATGAGAACTGGTTGTTTACGAAGAAATTTCATTGATAGGTAAACAATGATAAATGGGTTGTCATTTTTAAGTGGAGAATACTATCAAATATCTAGATGGTGAATTTGTAGAGCATCTATCGAGAAAGAGAATGAGCCATGATAAATTACAATCGAGCTAAAAATACGGATTATTCTTTTGAAAAACTGGGCGAGTATGTATCTTTTTGAAAATTAGAATAAACCAGTTTATATTTTTGTAAATCCATGGAAATTATTTTTTTTTAAGTAAAAGATATCTATTTTAATACAAAGTACCATTAACTATAGTTAATTGACGCATAAAACTTTGTATACACGATTTTCAGAAATTAGCACTCATTTGACAATGGTGGAGTGTTTCAACCTTCTTAAGGGAAGGAAGTTAGGTTTAAATTAGTCAAATAATATTCAATGTGAAATTTCTTAATTTTTAAAATCATGGTATTGGACAACAGAACTATTTGTCTAGTAAACAAAAATTTTTTTACATTATAACAAAATCACCTGGCTTAAAACTGTTTACGAAATTTTTTCTTCTTCTTTCACGCTCTTTCGGCATCAATATGTAAACCCGATGGCAAAAAATTCTAAATTTATTCTCAGTTGTAAAGTGCGTGGATATCCCGGATGTCAATTTGCGATTTGGGATATAAAAAAATCAACAAAATGTCATAGACTCGAAAACAGGTTTTAAGGGGACCTGTTCACCTTAAAAAGAGTAATTCAAAAAAAATCTGTAGATGATACTCTATATCTTCCAATTTTACATTTAAACCTCATTGAAAACATATCAAGCAATATTTATTTATTTATTCATCTTACAGTGGACGGGACAAGTCCCTAAAAATACAATAAAATAATGACGCACACGTAAACCTTTTCCCAATTTTTAATGTATTCATGCAGAATCAATCAAATTGATATATTAATTGACAAAGCGTAAGAAAAACCGACACAGGTTAGCGAAAAAAATCAATATAAGCCGACGCAACATTACAATTTTGCAATCCTGTAAACATATATACATTACACCAAAATCGTGTAAGATAAAAAGTAAAATTCATAACTTGCAGCTTTTAGTAAAAAAAAAAAGTGAAAACGTTTTTCCATTAAATATTTTATTGGATCTGTCGGAAAGTGCATTTTTTAGTATGAATAAAGTTCTAATAAATAAATATTTATTTACACATTTAAAATCATTGCTCTGTTAAAAAGGCCTGAAATAAAAATGCCTACTGCATAATTGTGAAAATTTTTTGCTGAAGTGTGAAAAACGCAAGAAAACAAAAAAAAACGCTTAAAATTGCGGATGCTGTACCCGCGCATTATCATTCCATTCTCGCAATCCGGTGAGTGTCCCGAGAGCTCCGCACGACAATAATGACAATAATTATCCGTGATTAGAGAACGTCGCGTAGCCGTTGCTATTGGGTCACCGTGACAGTAAACTTTCGTGCCTTCCCCTCAGTCAGTTACGCTAATTACCTTTCGCTTTTATCCATCAGCAAGAGATGCTGCGGCTTGCGAGAGATGAGTCTTAGTCCGGACCAAACTCGAAGCTGAAAAAAGCTCGAAAAATTTCATCTCGTGAGCGATTATTTTAATGGGAGTGAATCAATTAAAAATCGGAAAAGTGCACTAATAGAAATATTCAATTAAGTAAACGGAATCGGCTAAATAAACCATTTTTTCAAATCTTTGTATGTAAACCATTCACTCAAACTAATTATATATTTCATCAATTATTTCGTTAATGCAAACGAAATTTAATTGACACAAAATATTTAATATTTTCGACCAAATATTGAATATTGAATATTGAATGATAAAAACGTGAGACAAAATACTTATTCATATCATATCGTCAATTCTACTAATTAAATTCATCGTTGGATCAAAACAATATTTATTTCAATGTAGACGATATTTATTTGCTTCAGTTAAATGGATTTTCAAATGCAAAACATATGCCTTATTTCATGCGAGTAGTGAATGAATTTTTTTATTTACTGCAGATAACAATATGAATACAGTGGAAGTTTAATATTATTTAATTCACTAGAAAAAAAAAAATTTTCATTGCTACTAAACATTTGATCGGCTCAGATAAGACATAAATTTAATCAATTTAATTGTATCTATTAAAACAGTTCCGCGTGTTTATAGATTCAATTCAATAATTCTATTGATGTGAATATATATACTAAATACATACAATCAATTACTTAATGGACTCAACGAAATATACAATTGCTTTAATTTTACTGATCGTTTTGACTAAATAAAATCGCCAGATTTGATACGATTGACTCAACGAAATATATCATTATTTATACTTTACGTATAGTTGCTTCAAATACCAAGATATTTAAATCAATTTTATAGGATTCAAATAAATTATTTCGTGCATTCAACAGTTTTTAATTTCTCAGTGTATATATATTCTATTAAATGTATCGTCGATACTCCGTCAAATTTATATCAGTGTATTAATTGCGAAATAAATTTTTTTCTAAAAATACACAATCTAAAATAAAGTAAAATTTTTTGTGATGAGATGTGACGACGAAAATTCTTCGGAATGTAAGAAGAAGAAAAAATTCTTCATTACTGTGAAGCTATTGATAACAAATTGCATTATTGTGCAATTCAATGTTTATTAAAAACGTGTGTGTGCTGAATAATGACTAAGATTGATGCACCGTGAACTTTTCTGACTCGTCGCATGTTTCTTTACAAAGGATCTTCGATTTATCTGTAGATAGGTAGAATTATCGACGATAGTCTACGAGAAGACGTGAGAGAGACTCGAGAGGAACCTTCGAATCTGACCGAGTTTCTTGTGTGTGCAATACAAGCACACGAGTAAAAGTAATGCGTAGTCGCTATTATACTTGCGCGGGATAATTGAGTTTGTACTCCACTACATCGATAAATAAATACGTGTATGTATGTACGGAGTTGTTAAGCCGCGAGAGTACCGGTAATCGAACACGGACTACGGTGGTTACGCAAATCGTGGAATCGCCTTACAGCATTCGTTTGCCAATACTATACGGTTAGCGGACCTCACTTCGTTGTCTCGTGGTCAACGAGAGACACGACAAATCGATCGTTTACCCGCGACGCATTTTTATAGTGCAAAAAATTTTTTATGTTTTTTTTTTTAAGCCTCATTCTGCGACTATTGGACATGCTTTATGAGGTGTCGCTTTACATTTTTTTCGAAATCACTATTTTCGAGGTTTTAGATCATTCTGAACAATTTTGATGAGTTGTCACGTGGTCAACGCGAGATATAAGACAAGTCGATCGTTTACCCGCGACGCATTTTTATAGTGCAAACATTTTTTTATGTTTTTTTTTAAGCCTCATTCTGCGACTATTGGAAATGCTTTATGAGGTGTCCCTTTACATTTTTTTCTAGATCAGTATTTTCGAGGTTTTAGATCATTCTGAACAATTTTGATGAGTTGTCTCGTGGTCAACGCGAGATATAAGACAAGTCGATCGTTTACCCGCGGCGCATTTTTATAGTATAAACATTTTTTTATGTTTTTTTAGAGTCTTATTTTTAACGACCATTAGAAAAGCTGTATGAGACGACTCTCTACATTCTTTTTCTAAATTACTGTTTTCCAGGTTTTAAACAATTTTGAACAATTTTGATGAGTTGTCTCGCGGTCAACGAGAGATAAGACAAGTCGATCGTTTACCCGCGACGCATTTTTATAGTGCAAACATTTTTTTATGTTCTCTTAAGACCTCATTTTGCGACCATTAGAAATGCTTTATGAGGCGTTCCTCTATATTTTTTTTCTAAATCACTATTTTCGAGGTTTTAGACGATCCTGAACGATTTTGATGAGTTTTCTTGTGGTCAACGAGAGACATGACTGGTCGATCGTTTACCTGCGACGCCGTTTTATAATACAAACATTTTTTAATGTTTCTTGAAAGCCTCATTTTGCGAACATTGGAAATGCTTTATGAGGTGTCCCTCTATATTTTTTTCTCCATCACTATTTTCGAGGTTCTGGACATGGATTCTGAGCAATTAGATACGAAACTCCGGGAAAAAATGTTGTCGCGAAAACAAAGCTGCATCTATGCGGATTTTTTTACAGAACAATGGAGGAATTATTTTGTTATTCAAAAACTGATTTTTTTTTGTTGAAAAAATTGAAGAGTATTCCAAAAAAAATAATCGTTTTTGAATTTTTTTAAAATAATGTTTTTCCGCTCGAAAGCTAACAAAAAACGAAAGCCTTCATGTGGAGAAATTTTTTTCAGTAACTTCAATTTTCAGAGATATAGATGAAAAAAAATGGCATGTTCCAAAATATTTTTAAGAAATCTAAAAAATTTCACATAAAGTGTCTTTTAAGGGTACTTTCAACCAATTATGGAGCAGATCGGAGAGGGTCGAAAAAAATAGCTGCATCGACAGACAATGATTCAAATATAAGATTTAAAAATAAAATGTATAATGTTACTGTCAACGTTGTCGATCATCTTTTCAGGGCTTTGCATAAAAAAATCAATGGTTAAAAAAAATCGCTGACGTACAATAATAATAAAAATTAAAAATTATCAGCGTCTTCATTCCAAATATATTATTCATCGTAATGCATATAATTATTTTTTGCGAATTAACAACAATTTAGAAAAAAAAATGAACGAAAGATCGTTGACGATAAGCTCCGGCAAAACGAACTTAGAGTTTGTCAATAATTATTTTTAACGAATTATCAACAATTTAGAAAAAAAATTGGACGAAAGATCGTTGACGATAAGCTCCGGCAAAACGAACTTAGAGTTTGTCAATAATAATTTTTAACGAATTATCAACAATTTAGAAAAAAAATTGGACGAAAGATCGTTGACGATAAGCTCCGGCAAAACGAACTTAGAGTTTGTCTCTTGACGTCGTTGAACGCTGTGTCGACGAAGACGTCGTGCGTAATCGAATAAAATGGATAATCGTGGCGGGACGAGAAGTGCTCCAGAGAGAGAGAAGCGGTGTTGATATGGTGTCGAGAACGTTGCGAGCACTTCTGACGTGAAACTCCGTGTGTCAACTGAATCTTCAGTAGTTATCATAGTAAGCGAGTAGTTGTCGTAAGTAAAAAAAGAAAGAAAGCTGAAAATTGAAATTGTTACTTTTCTTCCCCGTTAATTTTAAGCTTTCCTGAAAATTTTATTATTATTAATAATGACAGGAATAAATAGTACTGATTTCAGGTCTAAAGTTTGACGTCACTATTTTATGTTTTAAGTTAATGCAATAATTAATTGAAAAACTTTAAATTTTTACAAATTTAAAATGTATTGCATATTATGACAAAATTATGTAATAATAATCGCTACGTAGTACCGATTTCATGTATTAAATTTGAGATTGTTATCTCATGTTTTGCCGGAGTTAATAACAAAATATGATTTTTTTCGAAAATTTCTAAACTCTATAAAATCTAGACCGCTTTACCGATTCCGGTCAAATTCAATACCGAACTATATTAAGAGAAGCTGCGCTTATCAAGAATTATTTAGGGAACTATCATCAATTTTACGATAGCTAGAGCGCGCACGTACTTTTTAAATAAATTTCAAAAAGTAATAGAATGAAAATTGTTGCATACATTTTGTAAAAAATCGCAACAATCAAAGACGAACTGCTGCTTCACTTGTGTGCGAAATATTAGCTCAATCGGTTGAGCGGTACTTGAGTTACAGGTGATAACAATTTTAAAGCCCTGCACACACACATACAGACATACATACGGACACTTTTTACATTCTCATTACGCACGGGGTACGTAAAAAGTGAAAGTATTGCTATAAAAAAAAATCGACCCTTGAATTTTGATGGAAATACGTATTTTGAGTGTCCCAGATTCCAAAAAACACATTAACTCATTTCTGTCTGTCTGTCTGTCTGTCCGTCTGTGCCGTCCATCACAATGACTATTGAAAAAATTTATGAAAAGTAATGAAATTTGGTGTATGCCTTCTACATTCAAATCCCAGTTTAGTTATTAAAATCCAATCGAAAATCTCTACCCTTTCCGATACTTTACCTTAAATGTGAAAAAAAAAATGTTTCCAAACCACTTTCCTCAATGTTTTGGATAATTCTGAGTGTTCTGATATAAAAATCTCGAATTTTTTTTTTAATGGAAACAAAACTCCCTCTATGAGGAAGGAAAAAAATGCTCATTACCAATTTACTACCTTAAAGCATCCAATCGAAAGTCAGCAATGGCAAAAAAAATTGTAAAAAAAACCGGAAGGCCTTTATTAGTTTCCTTCCTTCATTTTCCGTTTATTTATTTAAAAGTGCTCGTGTTAAGAAATAAACTTATGGTTGATTATTCATTGCAGAGAATTTTCCGCGACACATATTTTTCTTGTTGGTAAGCTTCGCATCCGCAGCGAAGAAAATAATAGTCACACTTATGAGCATCAAGCCTCAAAGCGGATTTAGCCGCGACAGATTCGCGTGTAACGCGTCGAAAATTGCCTGTGGCGATGTGGTATCGCACACCATTAGGGCCATTAAATTTTATGCTCGGTGACAACGAAAAACTATAATAATAACCTTCATGAAGTGTAGCAGCTTTTTTTTCGACCACGTCCGGTCTCGAATTGCCTGAGGTTCTCTCAGTAGCAATTGTAAATAATTGTTCGAACTGTGTCCCTCTCGTGTGATATAAGTACCGTGATACAACGACAGGGAATAACAAACACGCTACACTCCACGCGATGTGTAAAGTTGTAAAATACCAATCGCCAGAATGTTTGGAAAACAAGCCGTAAGCCGATAGCCTTTAGTCATTTTCAAACGTTAAGTGTACTTAACGATTACGCTTAAGGCCTGGAAAATCTATCCACAGGCGACTGAATAAAAAAAATTTTAACTCAACAAAATAAATTTAAACAAAACACTGCAATTATTTTTATTGAATTAAAAAAGCATTTCATCTGGCATCAAGACGTAGAAATTACGCACAAAGGAGATGGAAATAATTGCAGAATATAAAAAAAAAAAGATGTTAACGTTAAATATACTTAACGATTACTCTTAAGACCTGGAAAATCTATCGACAGGCGACTGGATAATAAAGATTTTAACGACGACAAAATAAATATAATAGAAATGAAAAACACTGCAATTATTTTTATTGAATTAAAAAGCATTTCATCTGCCATCAAGACGTAGAAATTATGTACAAAGGAGATAGAAATAATTGCAGAATAGTTTCAAAAAATTTGTTAACGTTAAGTCTACTTAAGGATTACTCCTAAAGCCTGGAAAATTTATCCAGAGGCGACTGGATAATAAAAATTTTAACGACGACGAAATAAATATAATAGAAATGAAAAACACTGCAATTATTTTAATTGACTAAAAAAAGTATTTCATCTTCCATCAAGACGTAAAAATTATGTGCGAAAGACATGAAAATAATTGCAAAATATATTTTTTTTAATTTTCCGTGATAACACAAAATTAAATATATAATAATTATATATATTTAAAAATCCAAATTGACCAAATCACAATATTTCATTCCTTGATAGATTATCAATGTTATCATTTCGGATACTCATGTTTAAATTATCGGTGCAATAAAAATAAAGACAAGTGAGACTTATTATTACTTAATAATTTTTAATTGTCATAGAAAATAAATAAGTAATTTTATTTAATAATACTGACGTTGTAGTAATTTTTTTTTTTTTCACCTCTGATATATTTCTGTGGAATTTAAGCTGTCTCGATCACACGTGTCAACATCGAGAGCAGCATCACGATAAGCACGTGTCTCAACGATAATCCAAACAGGAAGAGCCTTCACTAGGATGCACAAATTGCAGTTCGCAGCTTCGGCCTCTTTATCATTCTTCGTCCATGTCTATAGTAAAGCGCATTAGATGGCTATATCCGCGTGAGGATCAGTATACTCGCGTGGGATTCTTGCGTAACAATCCGTGCTTCACTGTGCAGCGAATTGCCATTTCAGTCGGCTTTTCACGACGCCAGAAAAATTCAAGCAAAATCAAGAGCGCCTGGAGATCCACGAGCACCATACACGACAGTCACGTAATTTAATTCGTGGGCCGTAAAAAAAGTCACATCCGGAAGTGATCATCAGTTTACCTGCAAAAGGAGACGACAATGGCACGGTCATAAAATTTAAAAGGACTTAGTCATCTAAAAAAAATTCATAAGAAAAAAAATTAAATGACACCAATTTTTTTTAAATGTCTGACATTAAAACCTCATTAAGTGGGGGCGGTGGGAGTTATTATTAATAAGCTGTTGGTAATAATTGTAGGAAAAAACTTTTAAAAAATTTACCTAGATGCCTTTTTTTACTCTTTATAAAATATTTGGGACTGAAAAGGTAACATCAATTTTTATGTTATTTATCAGTACTGTCGATTCTTCAGAATAGCAAAAAAAAATTATATAAAAAATCTGTCATGCTTGATTGTTGAAAATAGGATGCAAAGCACGAAAAAAAATAGGCTTGTTATGAATAAAAAATAGTTGCACTTAAGAATAAATAAATAAATGTATCGCCCTCGATTGTAAGAATTCCATCTAAATCTGCCGATTTAGCTATATAATTCTGCATAACTGAAAACACGTTCAATGTTGTTTGGTATTAAATTGCGACTAAATCGGTAAAGCGGTTCGGATTTTATAGAATTTTGAAATTTTTTTTTGAATTGACATTATCACTCTATTGTAACTTGTGCAAAACTTGAGATAGCGAGCATCAATTTTGTATGTAAATAAAACAATATTCAGCCAATATGTATGTATGATTTCGTGACGAACAATATAAAATTTTTGATTTTATGGAATGTTGAATTATTTAAAAAAATATATGTTCTCACATTTACTTTCGGAAACGCTCTAAATAATAACGAAATAACGAAATAACGAAATAGAAAAAGGGAATTCACAATATGTTTATATATCTAATTAAAACAAGGATGCAAAGTAGGACTTTGCACATTGCTTTCTCATTATTTTTCGCTTTTTACAAAATTCCCTCTTCGAGGAAGCCAAAATTAATTAACATACTTCTATTAACCTTCGTTGAAAGCCGAAAATAATGAGGAAAAAATGTGCAAGATTCTAATTTGCATCCTTATAATTGTCTCTAATGAGATGAAAATTTTTTTTTCTCATAACTTTTTTTGGGTCCCCTTAAAAAAAAGCGTACTATTGGTCCTCGACTTAAGCAAGGCTACAGGACATTGCCACAACAAATTGTCAACGAATATCGTATGATGAGCGTGCGTGACATTTTTATTACAGTGACGGCGGTTGGCAACCATGGCCACGTCCTCCATAGCAAAAAAACGTGATTGAAATAAGAATTCTACGACTGAAGAAAAGTCCTCACACCTTAAGTCATAAAATCGTTATCGTTTCTTCTCTTTCATTCATTAGAACAAGTGTAATAAGAGACTTATTAGCGTAACGTGCAATTTTCATATTAATTATGAAATATTGATTGTGCACTCATTCGCACAGTTTAATACAATTTAATTAATTGCAAGTTTGATGATCATAGATTGTAGGTCGTGCATAATGCATACTACATTATGTATTGCAGATTATGAGTCACGAATCAATGAATCCAGCTTGGAAAGAAAATTATATGCATTCAGAGTGAGTGAATTCATTTCATAAGACGGAAAATTAAGTTTTCCGAAAACTTGACAAAATTTTTCTCAAACTGATTTTTAAATCAATTCTAAGAACTCTTATCATCCGAAATCAACGCTCTTATTAGCATCTTTGATATGGTTGATTAGTTAATAGATTTTTCTCTCATCGCAAAATATTCAAATTTGGATAAAATAAAGCTTTCGGTAAAGAATTTATATGTGAAACATTTTCAGAGAGTTAGCATAAGTAATTCAGTGAGAAAAATAGTAAAAAATTGCTTAGTTTGCTTTGATACTCATAAATACGTGAAGTGGCCCATATATTATTGATACATATTATCTGATAAGAACGAGTTTTGATAGAATAGTTGCGCAGCAAATTAGAGAACATGAAAGGTAAACAGCTTGAGTCGCGGTCACTACGAAGATGGGTGACCGAGAAAAAATCATAATTTTCGGTCGATTTCTTTTTTCTTTTTTTTTTCTTTTAAAAGAGTATTGTATACTCTTTTAAATTAAATTTAATACAAAAAAGCTGCAAAATTTGACTTTGCAAATTGCTTCCTCATTATTTTTGGTTTTTCTTGCAAAGCATACTTTCTCTATGAGAAAGTATGCTGATGGATTTTGGCTTTTTCGTAGAGGAAGCTTTGTAAGAAAAGCCAAAAATAATAAGGAAGCAATTTGCAAAGTTTAACTTTGTAGCTTTCTTTTATATCGAAGTCCGATTTCTGAAAAACTTAAACCACATAACAAATCAAGTACATCACAAGCATTATAATTGGGCAATTATGTAAGGACGTACAGTGTACAAGAGTGGTTTGAGGTAGAAAGTTGAATTTTGTATCCAACTCCGTGCGAGAAGTGCTTACTTCTCACACGCTCCGCTTCGCGTGCGAGAAATCGCACTTCTCGCACTAGTGAAATAAAATTGTTTACGAAACTCGTGCGAGAAACTTTTTATCAACACGTTTGATTGCAACACTCGCCTTCGTCTCGTGCTGCAAACTCACCCTCGTCAGAAAAAGTTTTATCGCACTCGTATCGTAATATACTATTACTTGTAGCTTTCAGACCAAATGGATAACCAATCTTAGAGTTCGGTGTCTTATTTTATCAATCGAAAAGTGCATTGGATTGGATTTTGGAGTGTTTTCACCACCAACAATATGACATGTCGAGCGATAAATTTCAGTGTCCAAAAGTCGTTTGCTGCTGTTGCGATAGTAAAACGATACTACGTATTTACCCTGAAATTCATTGTATTGACTGTCAGAAGACGATAAACCGTTCGGCAGACAATATTACAATATTGACTCAATGACTAGACTACTTTTTGGTGACTCGCGTGTCTCCCAATCAGTTGTCCGAGACTCTTCATGGTTTCGAGGTCATCTTGGCCGGTACATAGTGTAATTCCTTCGTAAGAAGCCAAAATGCGCAGTTGCTTCGTTAGCAGCGACGCCGCAAAAAGAAACGAATGTAAATAAGAAGCGCAACCAACCTAATGTTTGACTGAAGAATATTCCTGTCTGTTTTCAGGACTCAACGAGGAGATACAATGACCTAGTTGGAGTTCTGTGAGTGACGCACGTGCGCGACGTCCAACTGACGTTCGGAATCTCAATTTTCTTTTGGTCCCAACCTCTGCTGTCCATAAATTTCTCTCGTCGAAGAGAGAAGCTAATTGTCGAGCGGAACAAGAGATTCACGTGCTAACCAAAATGATACTCATTAAGCGGTTCTTCAGGAGGATCATCAAAGACTTCCGGCACAAAGAACTCCTGCCACTTAAATTGATATTCTTCGTACAGGCTTCGAGTAAATAAATATTTATTCATTGTAATTTTGGAGACAATCAATATCTGCTTATTCTTTTTTTTTGTGTCGATTAATATTTTCTTTTTTTTTTTAAACATCACTTTTGTATTATTTCAGGTTTCAAATAAAATAATAATCTTTTTAAAAATTAAGTTTGCGATTTTTACTCGTACAAGCTTCGAATAAGTAAATATTCATTCATTGTAATTTCCGAATAAATGAAATTTCATTCATTGTAATTTTCGATGATATAAATATTTATTCATTCTTATTTTCGAGTAAATCAACATCTGCTTATTCTATTTTTTGTGTAGATTAATATTTATTTATTGAATTTTTTCGATACATCAATTTTGTATTATTTCAGTTTTTAAGTAAATTAATAATCTTTCATTTTCATTTTATTAAGTTCATGATTTTCACTCGTTTATTTTTTGCCTTCTAGCTCTATACGTTTTGTACCCTTATCTGACTATACATATGAGGGAACTGGGTATCAATGTCGAGGAAACGGCTATTATGAGCGCCGTGACACCCTTCGTTGCTATCGTCATGCCCCCATTGGCTGGAATGATTGCAGATCGAATAGGAAATTTTAAGGTGAATCTATTATGCTGGTTGCAAGACAAAATACTGCAAAAGTTAATTTTTCATTACACAATATCAGATTTAACATTTTTCTACTTTTTTTTTTTTTTTGTTTAGTCGAAATTGAAATTTTATGTGCTTTCCCAGTAAACCAAAAAATCGGTTTCGTTGCTGCTCTATTACAATTTCCCACTCAGCAATGTAACTGTTACATAACACTGTTGTGACATAACAGTTACATTGCTGAGTGGAAAATTGTAACAGAGCAGCAACGAAACCGATTTTTTTGTTTACTGGGTTTGTTATTAATTAACTTCATGAAAATAATGAGAAATTAATAAAAATTAATTTATTTAGTATTCACATTTTTAAAAACGTTGATTATAAAATTAAATTAAATGCATATTTGTACTTTTGGTTTGGTGAAGGAAATTTTTGAGCATCGCATTCATAATAATTAAATAATGATTTTTTTTGTTCTGATCCTCAGATTTTACTGTCTTTATTCTCTTCACTCGGAGGAGCTGCAGCTTTGCTACTTCTGCTGGTACCAGTTGGCAGGGTGACTGTCCAATTTCCTCAAAGGGTCGTCATGGACTTGAGCTGTCCTGGGGTAGAAGGGGAGCTAATCTACACTATGAGCCAGCATCATCCCTGTGTATCAAAACCCCAGTCGAAAATCTCCTCCAAAATCGAGAGTTGCGGGTAACAAAAAAAAGCCTTATACTGGATAATAAATATTTAAGAATTTTATTGATCACACCATAAAATTTATTCACAGCAAGAACAGAATTTTATCAATTCTATATTTTGAAAAAATTATAAAACGAACCTACAAAGTAAAATCTAGAAAAATGCTTTCTCATTATTTTTGGCTTTAAAAACTCTACGAGGGAAAGTGTTAATCAATTTTGGCTTCCTTGAAGTTTGAAGTTTTGAAGTTTTGAAGTTTGCAAAAATTCAACAATAATAAGCAAGCAATTTGCAAAGTTCGACTTTGCAGCCTTGTTGAAAAAACATTTGAATGACATTATTTTTCAAGCCTTTGGCAAATTCTTGTCAGATTCAAACTGATATTTAGTTTACCTACACTTTACTATCAAATTCGAGGCCGATATCTTAAAAATTGCAAAAGTTAGGGCACGAACAAAAAAATCCCATAAATGTCAAACCCCCATAAATTCTGAACCCTTTTAAGAATTGACACCAAATTTAATCCCAAACATTATTTGATAACAGTCCAAAATAATAGAAAATAAGTCGAATTTAATGACTCGAACCTAAAAATCGCTTTAAAATCCCCAAAAACATCAAACAAAAATCTATAATTTTTTGCAGCTACATCTGTCACGTTGACCTCCAAAACGAGACAGATCAGCAATCGCTTCTTTCATCAAGAGGCTACACAATCAGGCACTTCGACCTCGATCAAGGCCTGAATACTTCATACAGCTATAATCACACCATAAACGAGATTCCCATGCCAAAACTTTCAGAGTCCGACGACATCAGAGAATACAGACAGATGAGAAACAACGAGTATTACAAGACCTCCGTCCGTCAGCTTTCGAAAAGCATGTATTTTTTTCCAACCCAGAATCTTTATGGTTTTCACTGCATCGAAAGACCATCAAACATGGAAATCACTGATAATTTCACGACCAGCGAACCATTGACTCCAAAAAATGAGATGTTTTGTGAATTCGGCGAATTGCGGCAAAATGAAAATGATGATCAAAAAGAAATTGACTACCTTGAAGAGATGACGAAGCTGAAGAGCATCGAGTCAAATTATATTGATAGGCTCGAGAAAAAAAGAAGATTTTTGGTCGAGGAAGTGGCTCCCCTTAATTCCAAAGATTTTAGTGGTGTTAGGTGCCGAAATCCTGATGATCCTGATGTTAGTAATCAAAGAATATCAGTCAACGTTCCTCTGGTTAATTGGACAGCAAGTTCCGAACCTTACAAATTCCTTAATATCGATGGTTGCAGCAAAAGATGCGTTTTGACAGCTCCAAGATCGGAAATTTGTAGCAACAAGGAAACGATCATTGAGTACAATGTCCAGCTGACCTTTTGGCTTTATCTTGCAATTAGGGTTTTTATTGGCATCATCGGTGGCACAGCCTTTGCCATGTTTGAAGGTGCAGTCATTGCGATTTTAAGGGAGCAAAAGGCTGACTATGGACTTCAGAGAATTTATGGAAGCATCGGTGGAATGATCTCCTCACCTTTGTCCGGAATGCTCATTGATTATGCCAGCCGCGGCAAATTATACACAGACTTTAGGTAAGTTTTTTTTTTTGCATTGGTAATATACACTTATTTACAATTTTTTGTCTTCGTAGTATCTTGCAATATGACATTCAGCCTTAGTTTTAGTACAATGCCAACTGGCCATCGAAATTTTCGGTCATTTATTTAGATATTGCATTTTTAGACTAAGAATCATTTTCGTGTAGGAAATTTTTTAAGTGCCCAACTCAAATGGCCCACAATATAACAGATATAATGTCCTGAAAAATAATAAAGATGTTAAATCGAACGAAACTTAATGTATAAAAATGTGGATTATAACAAAAAGTTATAATCCACGCCGTTTTGATCAAGATTTGATCTTGACTTCTCCGATTTGGCTCGTAGTTTTTTTTTTCTATTAATTCAACCCTCTAATGCTCCAGATTTTTTTCCATGGCAATTAATTTTAAATATATTTTAGAGTGACATATCAAATGCCATAACTTAAAAATGTAAAGAAAATTCGAAGTTAAATTCCGGTCGAAAAAGGGGTCGATTGCTCTACATATTTATATCATTTAATAAATTATTTATTTAATGGCCGGCCTAATAGTTTTTTATTCGACCGAAACAGACTCTATTCGACTTAAATAAAATTTCATCTGATCGAAATGGACTCTATTTAATTGAAATAAGATTTCATATGTTCCAAATACACCACATAATTGATTCAAATAAACTGATCAGACCCATTTCTTTGAGTGTGCAAACTTCAATGAAATAATTATTCTCAACAATTATAAAACAACATTTTTCAGGCCAGCATTCTACCTGTACGCAGCGTTGAAAATCGCCTCGGGTGTATTGATGTTGTCGATAAATCTCGAATTTAAATCGCCAGCAAATAACGTTGTGAGTGACGTAGTCAGTGTCCTGAAGAATGTTGAGATCGTTGCTCTCCTGCTAGCGTGTTTCGTTCTCGGTGAGTATTTTTTTTTTGTTCATCATCTCGCAGTAAAATTCATTGTAGTTTTTTTTTAAATCACGGCTTGCGATCTACGTGAGTTATTTTTTAACAATGCAGTTTGTTTGTCGATCGGGATATTGCGCAACGACTTCCGGTCAGCTCGCTCGTCAAATCCGTGTTCAATTGGCGCGTACCTTGTACGATCTTGCCTCATTTTTTTTTTTCACGTCGTACATCAACAGTGGATGCTGGAAAAAAAAATTGGTGTAATTTTAATGAAGTTATTGTTTGTCGATAATAACAGGTACCGCTTGGGGCTACATAGAATCTTTCCTATTCTGGCTCATTCAGGACCTCGGAGGCTCGAGGTCACTCATGGGAATCACCATAACAGTCGGCGGTATCGCTGGCATACCACTTCTCGTTCTCTCGGGCCCGATTATCCAGAAGATCGGTCACGCTAACGTTCTCTTCATTGGCTTCATCTTCTACGCCGTCAGACTTCTCGGTGAGTAGTCACAACGAGAGGACATCGGACTTTGTAACGATATTCAATGGATGGTGTCAATGTTCAAATATTGACACCAGAAGGAGAATTTCTGTTTATTAAATTAATTTAATAAATAGAAATTTCTGTTTATTTGATAAATTGAATTTATTAAATTGAATTTATTAAATTGAATTTATTAAATTGAATTTATTAAATTGAATTTATTATTAAATTGTCGTGTAGTCAAATTGAATTTATTATTAAATTGTCGTGTAGTCAAATTGAGACTAACTTAGCAGTCTTATATACGCTGAGGCTTCCGAACACTTGCGGGAAACGCTCCGTTCATGCGCCATCTAGTGACATTATACGCAACACTGATGCACAATGCTCCGCTAGATGGCGAGCGGCCGAAGCTATTCTCGCAAGTGACTTGAAGCCTTAGCGTATATAAGAGTGAGGTCCTATCGGATCAACGCTACCTCGAAACAACCGTAAAACAAAGAGTCCTCAAGACGCCACGGGAACAACTAGTGAACAACGGCCATTGAACCGTTTGGTAACGATTGTTCTATGGTCGGTCAGTAACCAATTATACGCCGTTTATCCATCACTATGTCCTGCAATTGTTTTGGGGTAAAACTATTCTGACAGGAAGTCTGCCTAGAAGTTTCACTACAGCCGAAGGGTTTACTCCTTCGTTGATGGTTGAAAATAAACCTTCCGGTTCTGATGTCTACATTCCCGGTGAATCCCAGTGAATAACCGTTTTGCCGTTCACTGCATTGCGCGCAAACTTTTATCCAAACGGCAGTTTTCCTAAGTTTCGAAAGCATTCCGAGGGATATGACAAACTGAAAAATATATTTATTTTGTTTGTATTTTGAAAAAAGATACTAACAATATTTTTTTAAAATTAAACGAACCTTTTACTGTGTTGTATTAAATGTATTGTTTCTTCTGATAAACTATCATGTAGTATCTTCAAGCTTTGGTCAGATCAACCAAAGAATTTGTTTATGAAACCCATGTTGGTTACACTCAACCAACGATCAGATTAACCATATATTTTGTCGCATTATCCAATCAATTGGAAATATATATTGACTTGTAACAACGAAATCCAGTCTACAAAAAGTAGCAATTTTCAGTCAACTCAACTGTATATTTCCTTTGACACCGACAACCGCGGGGTTGGTTAATTTAAAACAAATTTTTTCAATTTTTTTAAACCTTTTTTTCGGTAGATTACGGACATTGTTTCTAAACCACTTTTCTCGACATTTTTGACCGTTCTGATTATACTGACATAAAAATGTTAAAAAATGTTTTTTTTAATTAAAATAAAGCTTCTTCTATGAGGAAGAAAAAAATGGCCACTATTTTTGTAAAGTACTTAGCTACATTCTCTGTTTCCAGGCTATTCACTGATCTACAATCCATGGTTGTGTCTGATCTTCGAGGCTCTAGAATCCGTGACAGCTTCACTGAGCTTCACAGCAGCTGTGACCTATGCTGCAAAGCTCTCAACGACAACGACCGACTCTTCGATACAAGGATTACTCGGGGGTCTTTATTACGGCGTTGGGAAAGGTTCAGGAAGTTTAATAGGCGGATATCTGATGAAAGCATTCGGCACGCGTCCAACATATCAGATTTTCGCGGTCGTCAGTCTCGTTACTGGAATTGTATATTTCTTCTTCAACTTGTTGTACCTGAAGAAACGTCCTCAGGTTGAGGGCAATGATATTGTCAAGAAGAAGCCCAAAAAAATAGCCAACGTCGAACAGAATGGTGTCGAAAATGGATCAAAGGATTTGGCTGAGAGAAACGAGATGAAAAAATTGGAAGCTGATCTCACAAGTGGAATCGATAATATTGCATTTGCTGGTAATATCGAAGATATGGAAGCGATTAATAATGCCAGAAATCTCGACAGCATCGATAACGAACCTGCAGATGATGAGGAAAATTCTGTCAAGAGAAAAGATGAAGATTCTACTAAAGTTGGTCCAGGAGTTGATAATCCTGGATTTGTTGGGAATAACTCAACTGGCGAAATGGTGGGAAAGTGCAAAGTTACTGTTGAGAGACAACCGGAAGATTACAAGTAATCGAACAATTTTTGAGCGATTTTCTTCAACCGTTGAAACGCTGAGCAGTGATTTTTTTTCAAGCTGATGCTGCGATACTCTCAAGTAATGACTGTGCTGTTCCTATCAGAATGACCTCCCATTAATTTTTAAGAATTGTATGTGATTCTACGTGTATTTCTAAATATTTATAGCATTTTATGGAATTTTGTGGGTTTTTAATCCTAAAGAATTTTGTGGAGTTTTACAGAATCCTTTACAAATGACATTTTATTGACAGTAAAATATTCCAATATTGTTTGAAATTTTTTTTTTTACGGAATATAGCTTAAAAAGTAATGGCATATTTTTTTATGCCATTTTAGACGGAATTTCCGCTGCGGATATTTTTTTCCTATTTGATTAAGAAAAGATATTCGGAAAAAAATTATGCGAAGAATCAATAGATAACCTTAAAAATTGATGGGTCGGTTCTGCAATTCTGATTCTCATGCAGAATGAAATTCTTCGAGAATTATCAACAAGGCGAAGCTCCCAGAGCAAGTCAACAATTGTACAGTATTTTTATTGATCTTGTTTTTTTTTTTAGATGTATTATCGACGTGTTTCAAATATCTTATTTATCTGTTACCGCTATTTAGATTTTATAGTTTGTTTCTAATATCGATTTTTTTTTATATAGCGATCGAACGTTCCTTCCCATCGTGTTACTAGATTTAAAATTACAATGACATACGTTTGTAAAAACATTTGACCAGAGCTTTGATAAATAAAAGCGTGGAAAGCCAGTAGCAAAAAAAAAGTTATGAAAATCGTCATCATTCTGTTGAGAAACCATATTCAATTCAAAGAAATTTTTTTATGAACGAAACAATCTTGGTAATTTCTAATAACATTTTTTTTTCTCATCATATACAAAAATTTTGGACATTCATTCCAAATTAATAATCATTGTTCATTTCCGTCGTTCACTGGTCCAAATATTTTTACCAATAAAAAAAAATCTACAATAATTTATCTGCTCTCTAATTGTTGTTGTTGTAAAAAGCTACGTATTTAAGCTGAATAAAATGAGTGACGTATGGAAAAACACGTGTTATTAAATAAATGACCAGCTATTTACCTTCAATGTTATCGTTATTGCTCCCTAAAAATATAAAAAAATATTTTCAAAAGAACAGAATCATTTTTATCATCAACAAATTTTATTCCAAAAAGCTAAATATATTAAATAAAGATCCAACGAAGTGAAATCGCACAAGTAACTCTCCTCCATCTTCCTATTATGAAGTATCTATCGGTCAAGGCTAAATTCACCTTCGCCCATCTCGCCCAAAATTCCAAAACTCCACATTCATCACCTGAAGAATTCATCTGTAACGGTCTCATGTTACAGTTTGTCCAGTGAGTTAGACGATTTTTGTCAGAGCCTCGTTACTGTCATTTAGCGTCTGGGCGAATGTAAGCAAGTGTCTGGAGTCTATATATAGGCTAGTCCGTGTGCGATGCTCTTGCCATTCGATTCACGAAGACTCGACAAAGATGGTAACTCGTGGAACGTTGCTTTTTGTCGTTCAGCTTCATCTTATTTTTTTGGTGCCTTGGTCAGCCTCGTCATCGTTGCCATTTGGTTTACCGGAAGTGTCTTCTTACGCGAAAGTGTCGAGAAATGGAAATCACAATATCACTGCATTTCCGGAGGTTAATCAAGGCAGAGCTTTTCAGGATATCACTATTTCTCGTTCGCCTGTTTACGTGCCTTCGAAAGCGACGAAACTTCGAAACGGTGAAGCCATAGATCATCCATCGACTGTCAAATATTCTACGCTGGACCGGGATGCTGTGGCAAAATTGGACGCCTCAAGCTCGAGGCAAAAAGCTCAGGACCGATTTCATCCTCCTGCCAATTTCGAGCACGTAATTGCACATGCAAATACCGCCAAACAACAATCTTCGCCTCCTGCGTCTTCAGCTAGTTCAGCAGCATCGACCAATGTTGCATTTCCGGTTCCCAGCTACGCGACTCTTCCTCGTGACGCCTACTCACCGAACTACAGTTTTCAGAGTGATTCGAAACCAATTAAGGACTCACCACCGTCTAGTTTTATTGGCGACTATTCTTCCGACTCGGGAGATACTTTTTCTAAGGTACTTAACGTTTTGTGAACTCGATAAGATGAAGAGTTGCTTAGAAAATTTTGAAAATATAATGAATTAATAAAAATAATATGTAATAATTAATGATAATATATGTTGAATAATAAGAAAGTAAATTTTGAAAATATGAGTCATTAGAAAAATTATTGGTGATTAAAATAGAGGAGTTAAAAATTGGGGATGAAAATTGATATAATGGGAATTGATGTTTGAAAATAATTGGGCAGGTTCAATGAGATTAAATTGTGGTATTGGTAACTCTTTGGTTATAAAGTGATAGCTATTAGTTTTTAATTCGCACAACGAATTTTCTTATAATTGAGGCAATTATCAAGTAGTTACTATAACTACCAAATAATTACCGTAACTGAAGCATTCTCTGTCGATTCAGCCACTTTTTTTTAACCCTTTTTGATCGATACCATTACTCGTCATGAGAAAGTACTATGTGAATTTTTTCAGATTTTTTAAAACAATATTTTAGAAAATGACATTTTTTTCCAAATGTAAATATCTCTTGAAAATTTCAAGTTACTGAAAAATAATGTCCGCACATAAAAGTTTTCGTTTTTTTGTTAGCTTTCGAACGGAATTAGTGGAATAATTGTAACATTCCGAAGAATATAATTTTTTACCAAAAACGGAGAAATTTTTAAAAAACTAAAAAATGAATATTTTTTATTTTGGATTGACAAATTTACAGAGTGTATCTGCATGACATGAAAATAAGAAATTAGACTTTACAATATAAATAAAAAATCAGACCTCACAACAAAAATTAAAAATCAGACTTCACAATAAAAATATAAAATCAGCCTCCACAACGAAAATAAAAAATCAGCATTCAATACTGATCAATGAAAATTAAAGAATATGCATTTGAATTTTTTTTCAGGTTCCAGATTCATACCAACAGCCCGAAATTTACCAGAGTGATCCAGGCAAAGATTCGCCAAAGTTTTCGGATTTTACGTCAAGTGTCACCTACGGTGACAAATTTCCTTCTAAACCAGTGGAATTTCCAGTGACCTACGATCACCCAACGTTCGTGGACGATCCCTACCAAGGTCATCATCATCATCATCACGATGACCACGATTACCCTCACGAACTGATCTACGATCATCCTCCTGATCACTTCCATGACCACATAACGACAACGACCGAAGAACCGGAAGTGAATGATCAACGCTTGAGCAAACGTCCTTACTCTTATTATTACATTGGGAAAAAGCTCTGGTATCTTCCACTCTACTTCAGCATATACTTCATCTTCTACATTGCCGCTTTGGTCCTCAAAAGCATCACCAGACACAAGATTAATTTCCCAGCATCCCTCGCAGCTGTTGCAGAAGGACATGCAAGAAACGAAAAAGACTGGGAAGGTCCTAGTTGGTTTGGTCTCACAAAAAAAGTGCTGGATGGTATCGACACATACAACAGTATTGGAAAAACATAATCCGAAAATTTCAGCCCAAATTTTCACATGGAAACACAAGACTGCTGTATATTACATTATCCACAACTGTAAAAAAAAAATGGACTTGAATATTAACGAAGCATGGAAGTTTTTTTATGCATTGTTATTTTTGAATATATATTTATGAATAAAGTAATAATATATGTGAAGTTTAATTTATTCACTCTAATTGAGATAAGACGGTGCAATTTTTGGAAGTAATTTTATTTATAAAAATTATTTGACTTACTGTATTTAAAAAAAATTCATAATTGAATTCATAATTTTTTACAGTGTGCAGATATTTATTAATTGGAAATACTTTTTTTTTCATGGAAGTATTTTTTGTCTATCCCTCTTCATGAATTATCTTTAGGAGGATATGATGGATTTTTTAAAAAAGTTTGTACAGATGATATGTCTGCACTGAAGCTCTAATTGTCTGGTAGTGCATTCTTGAGAAATAGATACTCTTCAGGCTCTAATTCAACTGGCACGCAGCCAGTTATCACTACGTGATTAGAGTATTGTTTCAACGGTAAATGCATTGACTCGAGAACCGCTAAGCCTAACATACTCAGCTGGCATGTGGAAAGAGATCATTTAGGCGTGACAAAATAGTAATTCCACAGTTCTTCGACCTATTATCAGAGTCAACAATCCTGTCACTCGACTTTACTCTATGATACTTTGTGAAAATCGTTCTACAACAATAATCCTCTAGAATTTACTCGGGATTATTTCTCGATTTTAGAATTTTAGAAACAATTTTTTTATTAGTTCACCGAGTTTTTTCTCGATTTTTGTCATTGTCGTTTTTTTCAATTGCAAGGATTTTTTTCCTTTTTTTTAACTTTTAGATGCAAGAGTTCCTTTTCACTTTATATAAAAAATACTGTCTTTATATAATTATGCTGAACGACATGTACTTGACGTACTGGAAATATTTTTAGTTAATTTATTTCACTACTTTTTGTACCTATACATAGTTTATGGCTCAAGTTTTTGACACACGGTTTTTTTTTGTGGTATTAGATAAAACTAAGGTAAATGTACTTGTCTCGATTTTTTTACATATGGTGCTTTTTTTTTTAGAGGATTTCAGAATTCTGGAAGTTTCAACGATAGATGTATGTACTTGAGAATCGCTAAGCTCAACATTGAGAGAAAAGCATATTGTTGATTCAATGATTTTACATGACAAAACGAATATAGGAAGGTTTGCAATGATTTATGGTTAAAGCAATAATAATACAGTTCAATCCTTTGCTTTATGATACTTTGTAAAAAAAATTCTAGAACAATAATCCAGAGAATTATTATTTTCATATATACCGAGAGAAATATTTAATTGAATCAACAGAATCAACCGAATAAACCATTTATTCGAATCTTTTCACGTAAGCCATATAAAAGTGTGTCTAATTTTTTTTTTTCTTTTTTACTTTCCACATCAAAAGATTATAGTCTGGATCATAATATGGCTCCTTGGTGAAGGAAAGTTTCGAACGAAGTTTTTGTAGAGTTCTCAACAACCTTTTATATTTCTCATTTGATTAACAAGTGGAAAATTATGGACTCTGCTTGGACCGAAATAATTTTTTTTGTACACTATGGATGGTGGTATGTATAAAAGTTCGATTTCGTATAATAATGATTGTACGATGTAATTAACAATTTTTTTTAATTTATCGACTCAACGGTGAACACAACGTTTTTAAAATAAAGATGATTTATTACGTGATCTGTATACGTGTAAATATTTTAGGAATCTCATCTTATTTTTGAAAATTGCGTTTCTTAAATGCTTGAGCTTTATTTGCGAAGCTACTTGATTAATTGGCCGGACACATTAAGGATTTAATGGATGATAATATTCAAAATAGTGACTTGAAAATATGATATCACTTGATCCGCAATTACTTACAGAATAATAGTCATACATTCGCAAGTTTAAGTTTATTTTACGTAGAATTTTTATACGATTATAATAAGTCTTACTTTGAAACCCTGAGAAGTAAATTTGCGGAGATAATTAAAACCCAACTCAAGGTTGGGAAATTTTCACTTTGACTACAAATAAAATATCTTTGACTATTATGAAGAGAGACACGTGTACTCAAGAATCATGAAATCTTCCAGTCATCCATCCATACTTGACCTCAGTGTGCTAATCGATTCCTCGAACTTGATCCACGACAGCGCAAAGAGAGAAAAAGATAAAAGAATAAACACGTGCTGAAAAGTTTATCGAGTAATTTCAGCCTGACAGGCATACAGAAAGTTCGTAAACCCCTTTTTTTAGGACGACCTCGCAAATCATCAGCGATCAATGAACAATAATTACGGCGATTCAAAAATTATTATCGATTTTTTTTGTTGTTTTTTTTTCAAATCTGATAAAAATTATTTTTTACTTTTTTGCCGAATACTTGATTGTATGCGAAGAATTTCCTTGCTAATTAGAAAAAAATAGTCCTTTTATTTTAAGCTCGTCGTTAATATTTAAGCTATTTTAAGCTGGACCAAATTCAAGAAAATACTTAAAAGGTAGAATACTTCGGAAATTAAAAAATACAAAATACTTTTAGTACTTAAATTCTGTATGAAATTCAATTCTAAGGCATTGTTCATTTATTGGATGTGGTAGTAATTGTTTAATGTTGCATAACACACTTCATACATGTTTATTTGTTTGTTAGTTAAATTAAATTCAGAAAATAATCGTTTTAGAGACGTTTTCGAGACTTTTTTCCTTTTACGCAATTACAGTACAGACATTTTTTCTAAATGAGATTTGTCAATGTTTTAGAACATTCTAAACACGTTTACATGGAAATCACAAGATAAACATCCATGAAAAAAAAATTCTTGAGCAAGGAAAACTATGGAAATTAAAATTGCAACAGAGACAATTTTTCTTATGTATTTTAAGTGACATATCGAATGCCATAATGTAAAATTCTGGAAAATACTTGGTTCAATATCAAAATTTACTTTTTAATTTTTTCAGGTTGATCCGAACTATGTAAATTTTTGGAAAATATTTTTTTTTCAAAAAATCGGGAAAATACTCTGTTGAATTTAGACATCTTTTAACTTATCGTGAAAAACTGCTTGAATTCAGATAAATAATCCTAGTGGAAAAAAAAATTTGAATTTTGTCAGATGACTCAACACCGTTAATTTGATAATTAAAGTGACTCGTTGTTGTACAAAGGTACGAAAGAGAGAAAGATAGAGACAGAGAGAGAGAAATGTGTTATCAAAAACATCAAATAATAAATTCCTCTTGTTAAAAAAAAATTAATATTCACATTTCCATTTTTTCATCTTAAATTTAACATGAACTAAATATATAAAATATAAGAATGTAAATGTGAATGTAAGTATTTCCAAAAATGTTCCGAATATTAGGGTCGAAAAATACATAAGTATTTTGTATTTAAAGAAGTATTCAAAATACCTTAGAAGTATTTTAATATTAAAAATATGTATTTTGAATACTTGAAGTACATGATACATTTTAAATACTGCCCAGTTCACTCTTCAAAAGAGACAGAAAAAAAAATCTTCATTCAGTCCTCATGAAATTACGGTCAAAGTCGGAAGAAAAAAAAATTCCTAGCCAGTGGCACATTCTTGCGCGTCGTCTTGACACGTCTTTTCGTAATATCTGTAACAATTAGGACTATTTATCACCCTCACGGATATATATCGTTTGCTTAACGTTACCGATGTTACAGTTACAGTTACGAGAGGCTGACTGATCTTCTGAATATGACAAGAGTCTCCAGTTCTTCGAGACGTTCGTTCATGCGTAGATCTCTCGTTATCTAGGAATTATTTTCCTCTTAATTTCAAAGTGCAGTGTTAAAATTATGATTCCCGCAAAATCTACCAATTATTTTTCGATTTTTTGATAATAATACTGGACTAATGTTTCGGACGTTGCGCTCAATATTGACCGTCGTGAAAATTCAGTGAATTTTTTAAATAATTATTACGAAAATAATCTGGACTGCTTATGAATTTTTTTTTTTTTTTAGTTGAAAATTGTGCTACGAACTGTGAAAAAAAAATATAAAAAATTTCGCTTACTTTCTGAGACACCAGAACGTGAGTCACGGTTGGTGCACTTTTCACGGATTATTTTGTCTGGATCGTAATCGGTCACGGTCGCCAAGCTTACAGCATGGAATGGACTCGAGACATCTGCTGGATGCTCTTCCTGCTCTCGGCCGGCATTCACCTCGCGCGAAGCTTCGATGCTCGTGACGAGCAGAGGGCCACCTACCCTGAAGAGGTTCGCGCTACTGAAATGACTGCGGTAGCGACAACAATGCCGTCTTTCAGGTTATTAGAAAAAATGTTGTCCATTCCATTTTGGACATCCAATGTCCATTCATTTTTGATAATTAATCATTTTCTGAGGTTTATTCTGATTCAATTAAGTTATGATTAATTGAAAATGATTGTCGTAAAAATTGAAACAAAAAAAATGTATGAGTCAATCCAGCCCGTTTCATTTGGCTCATCATTTTTTGTAGGTATTGTTGGCAACGAATGCACCATGTATATTTCTTTACTAGGGCATTTTTTTTAAATATATTTTTCGAGAGACATATGTCATAATTAAAATTTTTTTTTAAACTCAGTCCCATATAAAAATTTTCTAGCTTATAACCAAAGGGAGCAAGAATTTTCTTGTTATTGTATTTAAGTTTTTTTTTGTTAAAAAAATTGTTGAAAAATGGGAATGAAAATTAATCTACTTCAGGCGATCGATCAAATAGTTGTTTATGTGAAGCCGGATTTTTTTTAGAATTTCTACAGATTTTTCTGAACTATGCAGATTTGTTGAAAATATTTTTTTTAAGTGACATATCGAATTGCCATCATTTGAAAATCTTCTGGAAAATAAAAAAATTTTCTAGCTTATAAGCAAAGTAGGCAAGATTTTTCTTCTGGAAGTTTTAAAGATTTTTTTATTAAAAAAATAGTTTCTTGAATAAAAAAAAACCCAAAAACTATAAGAAGAACAATCTTGCTTACTTTGACATTAAGCTAGAAAATGTTAGTATTTAACCAATTTTTTAAAAGAATTTTTGCAGATTTTCGCATGCGATATGTCACTATAAAAAAATATTTAAAATAATGTAAAGAAAGAAATTTGGAATTTTTGCAGATTATGGTATTCGATATGTCACTTAAAAGATATATATTTTTTTTAATTGCCATGGAAAAAAATGGTACATTTGAGGGCCGAACTAAACTATACAAAAAAATGGGGCAATTCACCCCGTTTTGCTGGACAAAACAGGGTGAATTGCCCCATATGTTGTAATACGCGGATTTTAAAATATTTTTTTGAAGACGATATTAAGAATTTTTTATATTTAGCTGTTTCTTATTTTAATTTTCGAATAATTGTCATCCATTTAATTGTAAATTTGAATGAAACCCTTGATTTCAGCTGGTGATGATTCTTTTTTAATAAAAAAATGGTAACTTATGGTGCGACTGATTCAAGGTTGCATATTAAATTTCGCTCAAGTGTTTTTTTATCATTAAAATGCTTCATGCTCATGAATCAATAGAGCAATCCAAAAATTGCTCTGACAGAAAATTCTTAAAATAAAAAGTTGGCCCAAAAATTCGCAGGAATCCAAGATGGTACAAGCGTGGAGGTCACGATGCAGACGACGATGACGACGACCACCATCATGATGATGACGACATGGATCATGTCGATACTGGCGACACAAAAGCTTTATCCAACCCGAAGGGTGATTACTGGGGTGGTTACTACGACTTTCTCATCAACGAGGGTAGCTACAAATTTTGGGCAGTTTTCCAGGTGATTTTTCTTCCACAAACTAAAAATAATAACTTAATAAATATCGCATTAATAATTTTTTTGTTTGTCTCACATAATTTAAATATCACCAAGAATAAAATTAATTTGAATAATAGTTCATTTCTCAAAATTCCAATAACCATGCAGTTAATTAATTTTTTTCAACTTTTTAAAATTATCAACACTCATAATAAATGTACCTAAATTACAATCTTACCTATTACGTGAATTATAAATCACTATAAATTACAGATTAACAAAACTTTTGTCATAAAAAATCAGATCATTTTATTACCCACCATAATAATAAACATTTATTAATATTATTATTACCAGAGTATAAAACGTCTTACGCAGTTCATCACTCGTAACACTTCCTCGTGTTCGTTTCGCGTTCCGCAATTCCATGAGCTATATGACTCGGAACGTGGCAAAGTTATATAGCATACAGTAGTGAGCAGACCTGAAGTGTTCGAAGTAGCAGAAGCTCATGCCATTGGTTCTCGTTCCTCTTTCAGTTATAACCTTATAACGCATTGTTTCCTCGTCCCTTCTTCTTCTTTTCTTTAATTTACGACGTCTGTCCGTGAAAGACGAGACGAGAGAGCGCTTGGCCATGGACCATATAGCTTATTTTGTACAACGCACGCTTAAGGAGGTTGAAGCGCTTCACACTAGTCAAAAGAGTGCTAAATTTATTATTTCATTTAGACAAACTTTTGTGCATCTATCGATTATAATAAATGGTGCTTCTCAAATCTGCATATGTCTTTTACTAAGAAAAAATTTAATTGCACTCGATTTCCACAAAAATTAAGGGGTTTATGCTAAATTTCGAAAAGGACATATTCGTCCAGCTTTTTCAAAGAATAATCCGTATTTTTCGCTTGATTTTGATGTATTACAGCTCATTCTCTTTGTTGAGAAATGCTTCACGTATTCACCGTCTAGATATTTAATAGTATTTCCCATTCAAGAATTACAGCTGTTTGTTTGTGAAGAAATTTTATTGATGGGTAAACACCAATAAATGGGCTGTAATTTTGAAATGGAGAATACTATCAAATATCTAGATGGTGAATTCGTAGAGCATTCTTTGAGAAAGAGAATAAGCCATGATACATAACATTCGAGCGAAAAATACGGATTATTCTTTTAAAAAGCTGGACGAAAATGTGCCTTTTCGAAATTTAGCATATTTGTGGAAATCGAGTGCAATTAAATTTTTTCCAAGTAAAAAACTTATGCAGCTGTGAGAATCACCATCAATTATAATCAATAGATAAATAAACCTTTGTCTAAAATAAATAATAAATGTAGCCCTTTTTCGACTAGTGTCCAGTGCTTCAATCTCCATAGAAGTTCATTTCATAGGTTTAAAAAATTGGAAAGTAAGAATAAAAAAAAACAGAGCGGCAGATTTCCAAATTTTATGTTAAATATCCTTAAATTGCTTAGCAACAACCTTTAAATTTTGTTGTTGACAGCTCGCAACTGCTGCACTCCTCATTTACAGCGGCTTTGCTGCCCTCTACTATGCTAAGGTTAACCCTTCGACCACCGACGACTACGAGGACTATTTTCTCAGACGACGCAGAAGAAGACGCAGAGACATATTTCTTGGTCTCGAGCCGGAGACCTTTCAGAGGATACTCGACGCCGTTTCCAACGAATTTTTGCCGCCTCAACCACTCGCATGAAGACACCCACGTATTTTATGGCTCAATTCTACTGTTAAACTACCTTAAGGATTTTTTACACATTAAAAAATGGGATTAGATTAGATTTGGGGAATTGGCAAGGGGTACAAGATATGAATAAATAATTACATCATTGAAGATAAGAATTTCGATTTGGCACAACAATAATAATGATATTAATATAATAATGACAAAAATTTTTGATCTTTGAATCTCCTATCTACGTTAATTTTTTTTTTCGAAGGTATGTGTAAAGAATCCTTGACGGAAGTAATGTCTTCTTTTTTGAAGTCTCTTAATTTTACAAGAGTTTGTTCAACGGTCTTTACCAAGATCTTTGTCAACTCTTACTGTGTATCAATGGTTATGAAGTGTATATATTTGGAATTAGGAATAAACGAATCTATAAGTTCGAAAATTAAATAAGAACATCACAGCGAAAAAAATTAACAAAAATTGTACAGATTTCTTTTCAAGTTTTTTTGTACAAAATCGAAAGTTCAAATTTTTTTCAAGAAATTCATTATCATATTCGTACTCAACAGGTCGAAATACGTTACTACACAAACTTTCAAATCAACTGAAGAAATGCGCTTTTCGGAAGTATATCGATTTTGTTACCCTTTGTACATGTAGAAAATCATTTCATTATAAATTATTTAAAGTGATTTTTGGTCGATTTTTGAATGATCGATTCTTTACTAGACGATGTTTGTATGAATCGATTCCCATGAATCCGATTCAAGATTAATTCTCATGAATTCGATTCAAGATCGATTCTCATGAATCCGATTCAAGATCGATTCTCATGAATCCGATTCAAGATCGATTCTCATGAATTCGATTCAAGGTCGATTCTCATGAATCCGATTCAAGAACGATTCTCATGAATCCGATTCAAGGTCGATTCTCATGAATTCGATTCAAGGTCGATTCTCATGAATTCGATTCAAGATCGATTCTCATGAATTCGATTCAAGATCGATTCTCATGAATTCGATTCAAGATCGATTCTCATGAATCCGCTTCAAGATCGATTCTCATGAATTCGATTCAAGATCGATTCTCATGAATTCGATTCAAGGTCGACTCTCATGAATCCGATTCAAGATCGATTCTCATGAATCCGATTCAAGATCGATTCTCATGAATTCGATTCAAGAACGATTCTCATGAATCCGATTCAAGAACGATTCTCATGAATCCGATTCAAGATCAATTCTCATGTATCCGCTTCAAGATCGATTCTCATGAATCCGATTCAAGAACGATTCTCATGAATCCGATTCAAGGTCGATTCACATGAATCCGCTTCAAGATCGATTCTCATGAATCCGATGCAAGAACGATTCTCCTGAATTCGATTCAAGATCGATTCCCATAAATCCGATTCAAGATCGATACTTGAATCGATCTTTTCGACAGAATCGCCCATCCCGACCACTGGTCGATCGCTTATCCGTTCACTGGTTTGCGCGTAAACTTTGGACCAGGAGACAGTTTTCCTAAGCTTCGAATACGAAAAAACAAAGCCAGAAATTATTTTGACTCATTCGAAAAAAAAAGTATTTGTTCTGCCCGCACGTAAGAAGTCTCACAAGTGCATCAATCTTATGAACCGATTACTTTGAAGGATCTCCGAAGCGCGTTCAAAGCACCGAATCAACGTCGATCTCGATCGTTGAATGCACTTGGGTCCTTTGCCCTCAGCAAAATTACAGTCACGCGGTGCATCGTCAGAAGCGCGTTCTTGACAATGTATGCAGAAAGGCGCGGCGAAAGAGAAAGAGAGAGAGAGAGAGAACGACGAAGAGACGATGCAGAAAAGAGCTTCTGTTGCCCGAGGCCCTTGAAGAGTTCGAGGTGCATATATATAGGTACTCTACACTCTCTGCGATCTTTTGATCGTTCGTCCACCTCATCTATATATACTACTATACGCTGCTAAATATGCGTCGGATTAAAACGTAATAAAAGTCCCGCGAAAAAATGTCGACCGATAAATCAAGATGCACGGGGGGATCTCAGCTGCAATGGGGGGCATATATAATACGCGAGATAGAGAGAGAAAAAAAGAGAGAGAGAGAAAGACGGAGTATATTGACCAGCAGGCAAAATCGCGAGACACAGCGCAACGCGCGCGGCATACAACACAAACCAAACGCCGCCGACGCCGCAATCCGTACCTCGGAGGCAAATTTTCTTGTCGAAGATCGCGACTACGTAACGAGACCGGTGGCCCTCAGGCAACTTTCGGCTACGGACAGATTGTACCCTTATGCGAAGGGCTACACGGGCGTAGGGAATATTCACTACAAGCTTTTTTATCTTGACAATTCTCTGCGATTTTTAGAATTTTTTTTTACAGGGGGAAAAAAAGGCTTTTTTCACGAATTTTTTTGACCGGTATAAATTGTAAATATCGATATAAAAAGTGTTAGGCCTAAAGAATACACTATTAATATACACGAATATTTTTTTTTTTATATCCATTTTACTCAGTTTTCGTACAGAAAAATGGGGAGAAGACAGATTCAAAAAAAATATGAGTGTGCGCTCTTGATAAAATCTCTGGAATGGATGATTTAAAAAAAAAATGGTTTTAGATTCAGTGGGTGGCTATAGCGCATATCATACGATTTTTTATTTAAAAAAATGACAAAATGGCGGAGATTTTTCCAAAAACTACGAAAAAGCACGTTTTTATTCATCGTTTTTTGCAAAAAAAAAAACAAATAGTTACAATCAAAATTTTAAATTCGTATGATATGCGCTATAGCTATAGTCATAAAGAACATGTGGTAAAATTTTGGTAAGGGTCGGTTGAATAGTTTCGGAGATTTTATCAACAAGCCGTCCGAAAACGTCATTTTGAGAAAAACGCGGTTAAAGTTTGCGGTGCTTATATTAGCGCGCTTAGGTAGCTAAGTAAACGTCGCTCAAAAGTACACGTAGACTCCTCGGATCTTTATAAAATTTTATTATGATACTTTTAAATATGTATACTTTTAAAAAATGCAATTAAAAATGATCGATTCTTTGAAAATTCTAATTAGGGTAGAACCCTTAAGGGCGGCGGGAGGGGTTGTAAATGAAAATATACCGTGGTGAGGTTTGAAAAAGAATACTGAGCGAAATATATGATTGAGTCTATGGAATCAGCCAAATCAACCATTTACTTGGATGTTCTTGACTCTTGAGTAAACCATTAACTAAAATTAATTGCATATTTTATTAATTATTTCATTCAACTCTAGCATTCACGATAACACTGATTATAACGGCTATTATGATGGTAAAAATGACTGTCATTTTTGTACAGCTTAATAATGGTGCGATATTGGTTATGTCACATGAGTGCTATTTTTGTAAATGTATATAAACTTTTATACATCAATTGATTATGTAGTTAATGGGCCTTTGTATTGGAATAGATATCCTTGACTTCAAAATAAATTAATTACAATGGATTTAGAAAACGTTATCTGGCTTATGCTAATTTTCAAAAAGATACATATTCGCCCAGTTTTTTAAAAGAGTATTCTGTATTTTTTGCTCAATTGCTATGTAACAAGGTTTATTCTCTTCCTTGAAAGATGCTTCACAAATTCATCATCTAGATATTTGATAGTATTCTCCCAAAAATAACAGCCATCAATAATTTTTTTTTTGTTAACAAACAGCAGTAATTTTTAAATGGGGAATACTATCGAATATTTAGACGGCGAATGCGTAAAACATCTTTCAAGTAAGAGAATGAGCCGTAATACATCAAAATCGAGCAGAAAATACGGATTATTCGTTGAAAAAACTAAACGTCTGTATGCTTTTTTACTTTCTTATCACATACAGAGTATGTAAAAGAGAAAGTATTGCAATCCAAAAAAAATTCGGCTTCAAGATTTTAATAGAAATACATGTTTTGAGTGTCCTAGATGCCAAAAAACACATTAACTCTTTTCTGTCCGTCCGTCTGTTTGTCTGTCTGTCCGTCTGTCTGGTTTAAATTTAGCATAAAAAGAAAGTTGGGTGCAATTAAATTTTTCCTAAGTAAGCGATATATGCAACTCTGAGAATCACGATCCAATATAATCAATAGATGCATAAAAGTTTGTCAAAATTAAATAATAAATGGAATACTTTTTCAACTAGTGCAGAGCGCTCCAAGCACCTTAAGCAAAAGATGGCGGTGAGTTTCAAGGGAGGTGCAAAAAAGCCATTGAATTCCATAAAGTACGTTGATACCTGGCCAAGACTTTGCGATCTTTACGAAGTAATATCAAGTCGCGATCTCGGTTGCTCTACGCCCGTGCAAAAATCAGCCAAAGGGTTTGAAAAGGCGCTGAACATTCCCCCACGTACAATGCAAGTCGGTTGTGTGGTATCGCGGGACTTGCAGCAGTTTTCTCTCTGCCAGGAGCAGCAGACAGGGAGGATATCTGGTCTCGTACGCGTTGCAACCACCAGAAGGGCTGGATAAAGAAGCGCCGAGGAGGAGCACAAACGATGGAAGAAGGAGAGGAGCTCGAGCGATTTTAAAAATTTCAAGATAAATCTTTAAGTAGGGGGGAAAGGGCCCGAGGGCCCGGAGCTTCGTATGGCGACGAAGAGAGAGAGTGAGAAAAGGCGAAGGGCGCGGGCGGGGGCGATACGAGAGAGAGAGAGAACTGAACCGAACGACAGTTCGAAGCCCTTGGAAATCGGATGACCGGATAAAAACTGTTATTTAGTGGCTACACGAGAATTTGTGCGATCGATAATAATTCTCGATGGATTTTATACACCCTCGATGCTCTTTCCTCCTACTTTTGCCATCCCTCTCGAGAATTTCGGTTAAACGAAAGCGGGGAAAAGTCTCCATTCTTTTTGCACTTGGTACGAGCTTTAATTATATTTTGTCTCGCTATGTAAAGGAGAGTTTTTCATAAAAGATTTTAATAATCGGTAAGAGTATTGCTATTATGTGACTAAAATTGAAAATTCCCGGCCGATTATCATATCGGGCAATTTTTCCAATCAACCGATATTTTGGACAACCGATTTTTCAGATAAACGATTTTTTTAGACACCGATTAATCGATTTTCGGACAACCAATTTTTTTGACAACCGATTTTTTAGACAGATGATTTTCTTCGACGGCCGATCTTTTGGTCAACCGATTTTTTTCGAAATCCGATATTTTGGACAACCGATTTTTTAGACAATCAATTTTTGATACATCCAATTTTTCGGACAACCGATTTTTCAGACAAACGATTTGCGATTAATCGATTTTCGAACAACCGATTTTTTAGACGACCGATTTTTTGGACAACCGATTTTTTAGACAGATGATTTTCTTAGACGACCGATCTGTCGGTCAACCGATTTTTGAGAAAACCGATTTTTCGGACAAACGATTTTTTCAGCCATCGATATTTTTGACAACCGATTTTTAAGACAGCCAATTTTTTGGATAACCGATTTCTTAGACAAACGATTTCTTTAGACCACCCATTTTTCGGTCAACCGATTTATCTAGGTAACTTCTGTTAATCAATCTTCAAACCTCTGCTATATGCACGCCACCAGCTGAAACGATATTTCAGAACTGCAAGTCAATGCTCGACGTATATAAACGTGTAAGCAGTGTCTTCGATAGCAAAAAAGGTAGGAATCGGCGTGTTTCTCCCGCATGGTGACTCCGGCGACGATCGTTCGTATCGTAACTCCTGAGAAAACAGCAAAAGGGGCGCGGAGTGAGAGCATATACAGAATCCAGAGTCTCATAGGGAGTGGAGCACCACCTAAATAACTGAGGAATACCAGGAGCAAAGCACTCTCGTCTCTGGGAGAGAACGAAGCATCGGGAGAAGCGAGAGCAAAAGTGGTCCCTGGTATTATGATGAGAAAAACGGTAGAATGCAACGTGGAATTCGCGAGAGCGAGGAGAGTCGCAGCGCTGGCTGTACTCTTCGTCGTTGTCGCTGTTGCTTCGAATGAGAGAACGAGCGGGACGCTTAGAACTTAGTAAATACGTGGACGTGGCTGAAGTATAACTGACGAGGGAAACGACCAAGCTGAGGATACATTGTGGATATACAGAGCAGTCAGAAGTGCAAGAGATTTACTACACTTTCCAGAAAGGCCAGAAGAAAAGGCTAAGAAATTGCTGCTGAAAGTGAAAGAACGAAAGGTACGATCGAAGTAGAGCAAAACTTGAACCGTTTGTGAGAACAGAAATTTTTAAAATAGACACAGGAATATTTTGACTTGGGATTTCTGAAAATATATATCAAAATTTAAAAAACAAATAAATATATCTCTCGACATCATTTGATAAAAAAAAATTAACCTTGTTGTTGTTGTTAAATGCAATGAATTATTTTGAAATTCCCATCCATTCTAATAATAAAATCCGCGTGATGTTCGAGATTTTTTCACAAAACGCATATCCAAAATTTGTTATATTCTGCGCATTTTTCAAAATAAAAAAAAAACCAAAATCAAAATAAAGGAACAAATCTGAAAAAATTCTTATGCATTCAAATAAATTGGCATATCATTTTCATTAGAAAAAAAGTTAGGTGTTGACTGATTGTTGAACAATTGTTTTTTTCGCCAATTTGTGAATAACATTTCGGGATTATTAATCAATCTTTTCAGCACGTTTTGTGTGCACAATTTTTTTTCGATTTTTATCCCATCGGGAAGTGATCGAAATTGTCTCTGAAACTCACTTTTATTTACGTACCATACATCCTTAATGTCACTAAATCTTTTTCGCCGTTTATTACAATAGTACTACTATTTACAAAAAAACGCTGTCCATCAATGTATCATTTCAGCATCTCAAACATGTTTCGAGACTTCGTTTCTCGTAATAGCCGAATTAATTTCTCCATAACGTACGATTATATGAATAAATATGTGCGGCAGGGAAGAAGAAGAGGTTTTGTGGTTCGTACCTTTGCTGCTGCTTATGTGAGGCGATGAGCTCGAGGTATAAGCTTTTCTCTTCGAGAAGCCAGAGCTTCGAGCATTCTCCTTGCGATCTCTCACAGCATTGGTAAGAATAAAACTCTCTTGGCGACAGAGAAGCGCTCGGAGTCGAGACTCCCATTTTTGTCCGAGTATTTCTTCGTCCCGCCATTTGTGTGACGATGATGCGTGGCCACGCGCTGTTTTTCGTCACATCCGTCGGGCCTCGTCTTCCTGCATTGCCGAACGACGAGAACGACAACGACTTGGCGAATTTCGACGAAGTAATTATATTTTAATTGTCCTTATTAGAAGGTACCACGACGGGGCGCGTGTTACTTTTCCTTCTCCTTCGCAGCGAAGGGCGTTTTTTTAATACCTTTGGGCGCGGTAGGTCCCGATTGTCTTCTTTTACCAGCCCAGCAGTCGATTTACTTCCGGCCACTTACTCTTTGTACGTGATGTGATCGTCGATCATCGGGAAAAACTAATTGAAGCAGTGGAATAATTTTCTTCTCTGATAATCGATCGCTGTAAGATTACCAAATCATTACAATTATTATTATTAATAACAACGCAATGGAGATAATTATATGGGAATTCTTGGTATATTCAGTGTGGCAATCGAGAAATATTACAGGATTCTGGCGTTTTATCGCATCTGTGTCGTTACACTGTGAGTAAAAATTCTCGATTGCCTGGAAATAGCAATGATGCACATATTTTAGACGCTTGACCTTTTTTTTATTTGTACTTTTTTATTTCGCTCTATCATAAAAGAATTTTTTTTTTCATGAAATTGGAAAAGAAATTTTGTGAAGAAATTTTTATGTGAAGACACTCAAAATTGTTCGAGATTTCGAGAAAAGAGAATTAGAAAAAATTGTTCGTATGTATGTGTGTGTCTTGGGTAGCCGTTATTTTGGCTTTGGTAAAAAAAATTTTGTCTACCTACAAAAAATCAATTAAGGTTTAGAAGAAAAAATATGTGTGAATTTTAAAAGCGTTAAGAAAATATCGGCCACTTTAGTGTATGTATACAATTTAAAAAATTGAAAGGTTGATAAGATTTTAAATACTCAGATCTCAGTATTTTGGGATTGCTATGCCGTTTGGATTTAATCCAATGAAATATTTTTTAGAGGTCATTCCCAAAAAGTTCTCTTCCTGTATAATGAATATTGATAATACTGTTTCTTTTTTAATTGAATATGCTGAAAAAAAATCGTGACCCGCCTGAGAATCATTAAAAGGCAGCTATTCCTTCTTGTAACTATACCGCAATCACTTGTAATTAGTTGCGCTACTACAACTAATTAAAGCAATTAGGATGAAAATAAAGGTGATGCGATTTTAAACTACATGCAAGCGGCAAGAATTAATACTTGTCACTTAAGGGACGTCAAGCTAACCACGATTTGTCTGGGCAAAGTGTCAATTAAAATAACTAGTTGCGGTAAGTACTTAGTCGTAAAAGTATCTATTTACGGATGTTTCACTCATTCAGACGGTCATTTTGCGCGTTACTTTCTCTCTTATTTACATTAAACGGGAAATTCTGAAAAAAGTACACCGAGAGAAATTTTCATTGACGCTAAAGAAACAGCGCTGATTTTGTTTTCATTGATTACAACAGAATATTTCTTTTATTTCAATGAAATGGCAAACTTAAGTTTCAGAGAGGAAATTTAATTGCCTGTAAAAATACATTTACTTAGTGAGCATATAAAAAAAAACAGTTTCACGGTTCAAAAGAAAAGTTTTCATTGGTTTAAAGAAACAGTCTTTTCGATTCATTGAAAAGATATCCTTGATGCCAACAAGTGCTGAGAATTTCGTTATCCAATGTTAATCACCTATAGAGCTGTCAATCTCGCAACTAACCTCACTTTTCGCTTTTCCGGTTCTCCTGAACGAACGGCTTCAAGTTTCGAGGAACGCTTATGTAAGCTCATTTCTTCCATACTCAAGCACGTTCTCTCCAAATTTGAGTTTTATCTGCCGAGTAGTTTATGAGAAAATAGGTCTTAAAATTCTGAGCTGTGGGAAGGAAGTACCGCTCCCCCTTCAGTGAAATTAACATAACAGAAACGATTTCTTTGATTCAATATCGCCACTTTTTATCGAGGCTGACATGATTCGATGAAAAGATAGTACTGAAATTCATGTATTCCCTAGCAATCTTAACAACCACCATTTTACCGTAAAAACGATTGGATGATTTAAAAAAAAAACGAACGTTGGTCGTAACTGTGAAAACGAATACCCTAAAAAATGTTATGCGTTCTTTTTTTTCGATTTACCACGAAACACCGAAAAAATAACCGAATAACATTTTTAGGGTGATTGTATTCGCGGTCGTTACAACCGATTTCCGGTTTATTTTTTGCAAAAAACCGCTCGTGGTTATTTTACAGTGACTCGCCTTAAAAACGACGGTCGTCAAAATGGCTAGGGTTACTTTTCATTGGCGAAGATTGCTGTGAATCAATAAAATATTTTTTCCCGACATCTGACAAAAATCACAAAGTGTAGTTTTTTTGAGAATTCCTACAAATTCGTCCACTCGACTGACGATTGACTGCAAAGCATGTAAAGATTCGGTGAAGATGTTTGTTTAGCGTCCGCAGGCCCAAGGGCAAATATGTAGTGTGAGCGATATGCGGCAACGGAGCTCAGTTTGAATAATAAAAAAACGAAAACAAAAACAAAAAGGGGTAAGCGTCGTCGTCGTCGTGGACTTCGCGTGTGTTGTCTGGGCTATAGCGTCGCTTGAGAACCTGCTCGGCCGGGAATGAGACTCGATTCACGGCTGCGCGCATTTTCCCACAGAGACTATGCACGCCTCTCGGTCTCTGTTAGCGGTGCACGAGGATCTCGGCCGGAATAATACACACCTTGCTCTCCTGCATGTTACGCAGCGAGGACTCCTCTATGAGATAACTGGTTGACCGTCAAGCTTCGAGCTCTTGCACTTGCTTGTCGTTGATTAAATCATCACGACGTTCTCTCCTCTCGTTATTACGCCTGTTACTAGAACGAGCTCTTCGAGATTATTACTATTAATGGCAAAGAATCGTAAATTACCATCTGTGTAGTTTTTATTGCTCATCGAATGCGAATATTACGTTATCATTCATTTTGCTTCCGTATATATAGAAAAGTTTGTTCTCTGTGAAACCCTTGATTTTTGCAAACGGCAAAGAATCGTAAATTACCAGCTTTGTAGGTTTTATTGCTTTTTAACCTTTTTTAACGAATGCGAATATTACGTTATCATTCATTTTGCTTCCGTATATATAGAAAAGTTTGTTCTCTGTGGAACCTTTGATTTTTGCAAACACCATTTTTTTATAAATCAGAGCTCATTGCGCATGAAAAATATGTTTTGCTGAAGTGGTTCATTAAAGTTATTGTCATGTAATATTTATCCGGCGCTATTATTATCGTTATTATTCGGAATCGATGTTCTTGATTATGAGTTAGAAATTGGGATACAATAACGTAAGTAAACGTAGAGAAATTGTTATGCAATGTTGTAGGAACATTCATCTCAATTTTTTATTTCTATAAGGAATCAAAAAATATTTAACAATAGTTCTTCATAATTCAATTTTTATATCAATGACAGCAAGCTCGCACTTTTTTCCTATCGTTTGTCTCTTGTCTCTTCCTATGACTAAACATGATATTTGAATATCTATGTGATTTGTGACTTTACGTCAATCTATTTCTGATGTTTCAATATAATCGACTTTCGATGTGCCATCGAAAATCTATTTTCGGAAGGAAAATGTATTCCATTTCACGACTGCGAAAAACCAAAAATTCAAAAAGCGCGCCACGCAGCGATTATAACAGTCTGAAGTTGGCTTCATGACGAAGCCGTCGAGAACCAATCAGAATGCTAGAAAGGTGGCTTGAGTTTTCGATATTTCGACTTCCGATGTGCCAAGTATTTTTTAAGAGAGGATAATATAGATACAAAATACAAAAAATCCTTCCATCACGCGATTAGGACCAACAAATTGCAATTGAAGAAAAAATGCGAGAGTCCCACAGCGTAAAATCCTGCAAATGATAAAATCGTTCGTTCTGCATAATGGAACTGTGCACAGCTGCCTTTTTTCTACCGTAACATAACCTCTACCCTTGTCATCGTCTCGTATATAATGTACCAACGATCGTGGGTACGAATCAAGCAAAACACAATCCGATCTAATTCTTTGCATTAAAGTAACGTTCGTCCTCTTCTGCAGCGCTCGCAGTGCACATTTACGCCGAGGCCGAGTCGATCGAATAATATATCTAAGCGGGATGTAAACTGCTATGGTGAAGAGGAGAGCAACAGAAGCTTTATGTACAAGTGTGGGAAGTGAGCCTTGCTGTACTTCCCTGGACCCGTTACCGTAACAAAACTCTCTGTTTATACATTTATTTTTTTTCCCGACCTTAACGTCGTACCTACATAAAGGGCATTCCATACCAACTCGACCTGACGCTGACCCTCGCCCTTTGGGATTTAATCCCCGATTTTTTATGCTATTTTTCCATCTCTAAGAAGCAAGCACAATTTTTATTAGGTTTTTTTTAAAACAATTTAGATACTTATGATTATTTATAACGAACATATTGAAGGCCGTTATCTGAAAATCTGACAAGATTCTCATAAATCATCTGTCATTCGGACAATTATCTCAGATTTGTTCATAGCGATATTAAAAAAAATAAAAATAAAATAAACTGAAAACCGATTGCTCTATATATTTATTTTTTTCCCCGACATTAACGCTGTACCTACATAAAGGGCATTCCATACCAACTCGACCTGAGGCTGACCCTCGCCCTTTGGGATTTCATCCCCGATTTTTTATGCTATTTTTCCATCTCTAAGAAGCAAGCACAATTTTTATTAGGTTTTTTTTCAAAACAATTTAGATACTTCTGATTATTTATAACTAACATATTGAAGGCCGTTATTTGAAAATCTGGCAAGATTCTCATAAATCATCTGTCATTCGGACAATTATCTCAGATTTGTTCATAGCGATATTTGAAAAAAAAAAAATAGTAAACTGAAAAAAAAATGCTATCAAAAAATCTGAAATAATTGTCCGAATGTCTGACATGCATAGAAATGTGCAAGCGATAATCTACAGTAAACGAATTGTTCCACATCTGACTTCTCTCAAATTTCGTTTTGAAAAAAAAATCGTAAAAAAATAGAAGCAAAGTTCGGGATATTTTGGGTCAAACCTCGAAATTTTTCATGTCTGACAGAGGATTTTTGAGAATTTTGTCAGATTTACAAATCACGACCCTCAAAGTGTCAGTTATAAATAATCATAACTATGTAAATCGTTGAAAAAAAAATCTAATAAAAATTGTGGTTGCTTTTTGGAGATGGAACAATAACATAAAAATTCGTTGGAATCCAAGAGATCGAGGGTCAGATCCAAATCGAGTTGGCATGGAATGCCCCATGACTAGCCTCTGCACAATGGATTTGTATGCATTCATGACAATAACGCGGTCACTGCGAGTCAAGCATATAACTCGCATCGCAAAGTAAGTCGACCACGCGGACGTCAACAAAACGCTACACTATTCGCCGCATAATAACAACAATAACGAGAATAAGGATAATAGGAATCATAATAACAAAAATATTCACGAGCACCCGCAATGTGGGTGCGTTTATGATGCTTCGATACAATAAATAGACATATTGTTCTATGGGATGTGCTACGGATACTTTTAACACGCAGGTGCGCAACGGCGCAAGGTAATTACTTACGCGATCGCTCAGTGTTATCCCATCGAGGTCTCTCTTATAATGGCTTCACACCGGTAACCCGATTGCAGCGCGCGCAAGCGACACTAGCGACAAAACTGCGTCAGAATCGGAAACTAACGCTACGCGGTTAAAAACAATGCACAACACACATATTGGACATTACGTTTCGAGTGGATATTAACTTTACAAACTTTGTGCAGTAAATGAGAATTGATGGATGTGCTACGGATACTTTTAACACGCGGGTGCGCTACGGCGCAAGGTAATTACTTACGCGATCGCTCAGTGTTATCCCATCGAGGTCTTTTTTATAATGCTTCACACCGGTAACCCGATTGCAGCGCGCGCAAGCGACACTAGCGACAAATCTGCGTCAGAATCGGAAACTAACGCTACGCGGTTAAAAACAATGCACAACACACATATTGGACATTACGTTTCGAGTGGATATTAACTTTACAAACTTTGTGCAGTAAATGAGAATTGATGGATGTGCTACGGATACTTTTAACACGTAGGTGCGCAACGGCGCAAGGTAATTACTTACGCGATCGCTCAGTGTTATCCCATCGAGGGCTTTTTTATAATGCTTCACACCGGTAACTCGATTGCAGCGCGCGACGGCGACACTAGCGACAAAACTGCGTCAGAATCGGAAATAAACACTACGCGGTTAAAAAAAAAGTACAAGACACATATTGGACATTACGTTTCGAGTGGATATTAACTTTACAAACTTTGTGCAGTAAATGAGAATTAATATGGGCCACTCCGCTTCGACCAGGTTTCGACCTCGACCTCTCCGATTTGGCTCGTAATTTTTTGTAGGCTTAGTTAGACCCTTAAATGCACCAGATATATTTTTTTCTATAGCAATTTTTTTTTTAGAAATACATTTTTGAAGTAACATATCGGAAGCTATAATTTGTAAATTCAAAAAAATTCTGAAAAATACTTTGTTTAATCAGAAAATTTTCTCGCTTATTGCCAAAGTGGGCAAGATTTTTTTTCTTAAAGTTCTTAACCTTTTTTATTTCAAAAATTATTTATTTTATCAAAAAATATTAAGAACGACGATGAGAAAAATCTTTCCTACTTTCGCTATAAGCTAGAAATTTTTTATAATTTTTATAAAATTTGTATACACCACTTTCCTTGACCTTTTGGAACATTATGAGTATACCGACATGAAAATGTGTTAAATAAAAAAAATGCTCCTGAAAACAAAGCTTCGTCTATGAGGAAGCAATAAACATTTGATAAATCGAAGTAGATACAATTTTCAAATATTTTTAAATAATTTTTTCAATTCAAAAAGCTTAAAAACTATAAAAAGAAAAATCTTTCCCACCTTGGCTATAAGCTAAAAAATTTCAATACTGAACAATTTTTTTATATTTTCCATTTTTACATCTTTTTTTTTCAGATTTCAAATTATGTCATTCCTTATGTCGCTTTAAAGATATCTTCAACAAAATATTGCCATAAAAAAAAATATATGCATTTGAGGATCTAACCGAGCCTACAAAAAATTCCGAGCCGAAAATTGAATACATACAACCAGTCACTTAATGAACTCAACGAAATATATAATTCCTTCAATTGTACTCGATTCTTTAGACTAAATAAACCCGACTATTTGTATACAATTGACTCAACAAAATATATCATTATTCACACCATACGTATAGTAGTAATACCAAGCTACTTGAGTAATTATATAGGAATCAAATGAACTATTTAGTGAATTATATAGGAATCAAATGAACGATTTAGTGAATTCAACGGTTTTTTGGTTTCTCAGTGTGTCCTGTCTGCAAGGGAACGACACAGAAAGCGTCCAGTTCACTCAGAGTGCGCAGGGAAGTTCATTAAAGTGGTGCGCTCAGTAGCATGCAAGAGGTAATGCTCTTGCTCGATTTAAATCGTGCGGCCTCACGCGGTCAATGCCTTAAGACTGCCTTTTCACTGCCAAGTTCGAGAGAACGGCGGAGAACACTCACAGGTGTCTATATATATATATATATATATATCTATACATATATGATCGTAATACATGGTGGGGTCGAGACGAAAGAGAGGTAGAAAGGCGCTGCAGTCTGAGCGAGCAAAAGAGAAAGAGAGAGGCAACGATATCACCGTCGTCGTCGCAGAGAGTCAGAGATCGCGCGCTCTTCGCCGGTAGTACATTCCCCTTGGTAGCAAAAGCACGTGTTTCGCGCGATGTGCGGGCATCGAAGTCTCTTGGAACGCACGTGCCGCTTGTCGCTATATGTATACATATACTGCGCAATATACATCAGTCACCTCTGATATTGTAAGTATATTATAAAACCCTTCATTACGTATGGAATCTTTCCTCGATTTATTACATTTAATTTGAAGATATCGGCACGACGAAAAACTGATAAGATATTCATTAATAGCGCATTAGGAACGATACGTCGTATTGTTATTTATCGCAGGAAAATATCTGATACAATTGTGAGCGGTTTTCAATAATATTGTGATACGTTCGGTTTTTTTTACGGTGGATATGATCTGACGATTTTTTTCTTACGTGGATTTTTCGTTATTTTGTGGAAATTGTTGAGGTATGGAAAAAGATTTTTTTTTTTTTTTCGTATTATAGTCCTATTTTTTATTTTTGCTAACCTTTTGTGGTTACGTACTGACTAATATTTTTTCTTCGTGATATTTTTTTAAAATGGAAATATTGAAAATTACTCCTGTATGATTGTCGATATCGCGAAAAAATCATCAGAATGGCACGGATTTAAGGACGGTATTGAAAAAAACAAATTATTCGTGTGAAAGTTACGAAAAACGGGGAATTATTTTTTACAACCCAAACCTCGAGTCGTGCCACTCGAGACAAAAAACTTAATTTTTTTGCGATATCGACAGGCATGCAGAAATATTATGTAATTTTATTAACCAAAAAAATAACCGTTTTTAAAATTTAAGAAATAATGATTTCCCCGTTTTTCGGAAGTTTCACACGAATACATTTTTTAATACCAAAACATCGATCGATGCCAAACTGGCAATTTTTGTGAGATATAAACAGTCATGCAGGAACATTTTGCAAATTTTTTAATAAAAAAAAAATATCCGTTTTTAAAGTAAAAAAAAAATCCTCCGATTTTCGGTAAAAAATCATATTCTCCGAAATGTTACATTTATTTCAATCATTCCGCTCAAAAGCTAACAAAAAAAGAGAACTTTAATGTAGAAACATTTATTTTCACTAACTCCGAGTTTCGGAGATATTTGCACTTTAAAAAAAAAGGCATTTTCCAAAATATTCTTTTAAAAAATCTGAAAATATTCACATAGAGTCCCTATTAAAGTACTTTTATATAACCAATCATAGGGCAGATCGTTGAGGCTTAAAAAAAAGCGGCCGAATCGACAGAAATTGCTTCATTATTGTCTTTATCTCCCGAAATGTTTAAAAGTGTCACCATGAAGCGCCGTGACCCCGAAGACTTCCGAAAAAAGTCATACAATCGAAAAAAAAATGATAAAAGTCATTCATGGAAATCCGATCGGTAATTAGCCAAGCGAAACCCCCTTAAAATCCAAACAGTGACTCAACAGCCTGTAAATACAGCTCAACCTAAAGTGTTATTCTAGGACAATAAAAAAGCGAGGCCTGGCAACCGAGCAGCAGCCGGTTAGAGGTTGTTTGTATGGTCATTGCCTCCCATTCCCCTTTTTCCTCTTGTTCGTCGGCACAGCTACCGGGCGAAGAGGAACAGGAAAGAAAAATTTTGTAATAAGTACGAGCCTCATATATACCCACACCCATAAAAACCCATATACATATACGTAAATACTTATACAGAGTCATGTAAATGGAGAGCGAAGAAGGGCATATATGCTGGACACTGAAATAAACCTGTTGGCTCTCCTAGCAGCGAGAAGAGACCGAGTATAAGCAAAGACTATGGAGGGAACAGGTTCTTCAGCATCGTACTGCGTTGCTGCGATGCTCCCGATGCGCCGCATCATTCGAGACTATATTCTACACACATATCCACCGAGCAAAGGACTGTGTAATCACGCAAAACGATTCACAAAATAGTATTTCCGGGTAGAGGTCAAAATAGCGAATCGTCAAAATAGCGAGTGGCTGAAATAGCGAATTTAAAAATAAGGAACGTCTAAATGTAGAATGCTCACAATTATGGAATTCGGTTTTTCAGCCATTCGCCATTTTTATTATTCGCTATTTTGATTACATTTTAAGGATGTATGATAGGCACAGACTCGCCAAAAGTGAGTTTCAGAGACAATTTCCATCACTTCCTGATGGGATAAAAAACGGAAAAAAATTATGCATATAAAACGTGCTGAAAAGATTGATTTTGCATGATAATTATCCCAAAATGTTATTAACAAATTTGGGAAAAAAACAATTGTTCAACAAATAAACAGTCAACCTAACTTTTTTTTTGTGAAAATGATATGTTAATTTTTTTTACTGCGTATGAATTTTTATAGATTTTTTTCTTTATTCCGATTTTTATTTTTTATTTTTTTTAATGCGCAGAATATAACAAATTTTGGATATGCGTTTTGCAAAAAAATCTTGAGTGTAGTAAATGGTTTTACGCTAAACATATATCCAAAATTCGTTATTTCGCGCACATTTTCGAAAATACAAAAAATCAAAATTAAGAAAAAAATCTGAAAAAATTCGTACGCATTCAAATAAATTTCAAGTCAAAATAGCGAATGGCTGAAATAGCGAATTCCATAATTATGGGCATTCTACATATAGATGTTCCAAATTTCGAAATTCGCTATTTTAGCCATTCACTATTTTGGTCATTCGCTATTTTGACCCTCACTCGTATTTCCGGTGCGAAGCTACAAGCAATTTCTGTTGGCTCTCAAAGCTGCGGGCGAACGATTTTATAATATTAACTTGGTGCTTTCCCATTGGCTTATCGCTCGTGTAAACACACTTCGCTCTTTGTCGTCAATGAACAATGAACCGTTTTGTGACCCAGGATTGTTATCACTCGACAACACTTTCCCCATGCACTGTTCTACTAAAGTTGTGCTACAGTTTTTTTTATTACGCATCTAGAGGTGGGAAATATTTCACCGAAAGTTTGGAATAATAATACACGAGGTTTTATGACGGGAGATTGTTTTTTTTTTTAGCTGACTTGGGCGTTTTGTAGAACTTCGGAATTCTTGGGATTGTTTGCTTGAGGATGCAGATAAGGTGTTATTTTTATTTTGTTAATTACATTAAAATTTGCGTTTTGTGGTTTAATGGATGCTTTTTTTTTTGGAATTGATTACTTAGACTTTTAATTAATAACATTGAGAAAAATGGACTAAAATATAATGTTAGTTTTGCTTTCTTGTAGAAGAAGGTTTGGTTTATAAAAAAAATTTCGAGTTTTTAATGTGGTAGTGGGAATGTCCATGTGTATCGAATGCCATAATTTAAAAATCTTTTTAGCTTATAGTCTAAGTGGGCAACATTTTTCTTCATATGGTTTTGAAGCTCATTTTATTTTTTAAATTATTTTTTCTTACCAAAAAATCTTAAGAAGCATGAGAAGAAAAATCTTGCCTACTTTGGCAAGCTAGAAATTTTTTATATTTAACAGAGTATTTCGTTTTGACGAATATTATCAAAAACTTCACATAGTTCGGAAAAATCTATGAAATTCTTAAAAATTAAAACCGGTGCGGTGGTCTCGTGGTTAGAGTACCTACAGGACCTAGGTTCATTTAGAAAGGCTATATAATATCAATAAGAATAAAACGAAATAATCAGAATTCACTCACTCTTTTCGTTGCCAATCGTGTTCTCGCCTCATTTTCCCTCATTTGATTAGACACCTCGCACGTTAAAATTTCCAAATAACAATAAATAAATGTTCAAAAAATCATATCTCTGGAAATATCCATTGAAACTATTAATATTACGAAATCCAATTAGTATAAATTTTGTATCAAAATTTAGAAAAGTGTATCTCCTCTTTAAATTTTCAATATCCTGACCCGCCAATTTTTTTCCTGCTTTGCATACTATTTCCATACTATTTCCGCGTGCCCGATTTTTTTATATAATTTTTTTCGGCTATTTAAAAAAATCGATGTTACTTTTTCGTTCCAAAACATGTTACAAAGAGTAACAAGAGGCACTTGTGTGAATATTTTTAGATTATGTATACAATTATTTCATCAACTCTTAATCGATTCTCGATTCTTCGATTTCCGCGATACTTAATACCGACGATTACCGATTAATACACCGGGTCATGTCATAATAAGCCTTTTCGAGTTAGCTTCGCCCGTTGTCATAGATCCGCGGCTGGGAATCACCGAGAGAAGCGAGAGCCTCATAACTACAAACTTAAGTGACGTAGCTGCGATCCTCATGAAGCGACAATTTGTATCAATTCAACTGCACATTCCAAAAAAAAATAGTGGCACTTCAAAATTCCAAAAATGTATCGCCCTCGCTTTGAAAAAATCGATCTCCTCCTAAAATTTCCAATATCCTGACCCGCCAATTTTTTTCATTCCCATACTATTTCCATACTATTTCCGCGTGCCCGATTTTTTAATATAATTTTTTTCGGCTATTTAAAAAAATCAATATTACTTTCTCGTTCCAAAACATGTTACAAAGAGTAACAAGAGGCACTTGTCCGAATATTTTTAGATTATGTATACAATTATTTCACCAACTCTTAATCGATTTTTGATTCTTCGATTTCCGCGATACTTAATACCGACGATTACCGATTAATACACCGGGTCATGTCATAATAAGCCCTCCCGAATTAGCTTCGCACGTTGCCATAGATCCGCAGCTGGGAATCACCGAGAGAAGCGAGAGCCTCATAACTACAGACTTAGGTGACGTAGCAGCGACCCTGCGATCCTCACGAAGCAGAATAGCAGCTCTGCGGTGTATTGGTAGCACAGAGAGAAGCGATAGCGCCTCGCAGCTGTGCTGCAGCGTGGTGGCGGTGGCGGCAGGGTCTTACGGTGCGAAGAATGAAGATGAAGAACGGTGTTGGTCGTCAGTCTGTGGTCAACCGTCTTGGAATAAGGACGCGCGCGTATTTTCACTCCTAGACTCACCTGACACGCATCCAAATAATTACACGATTTCAAACATAATAACAAAATTTTTTTTTTCAATTACACAATCGTGACCTTGCCTAATAATACAAAATACAATGAAGCCAGAAAATAAAAAATAAGTCCTAAGACACAATTTTTTTTTTAAGTGCCTAAAAGAGTGATTCAAGATGAACTTGAGTGCAGATGAAGAACTATTCTTCAGAAGTTTTTTTTCGCGCTAATAATACCAATATTAATAATAATAACGATATAATATTGTTGAAAGTTCGTTTATACGTATTTGAAAGATAAATTTTTATTCTGGGACTATAATGGAATATATTGTTAGCTGGTACTCGAGGAGTGGCTGAAAGGGAGGCAAACATTGTTCAGGGACAGACGCTATAGATATTAAAAATTAGCATAGGCCGTTTGTGTCGGTTGGAGGATCTTTTGTATAGAAGTGTGTTCGTCAAGCCTCAGAGTTTATCCTCGCTGGTTCTTTGGTGTCTTTCGTCGTCGCGTTTCGCTCAGACAGACGTCTGCATAAATAAGAGAAGAGTCGATAGTGCGGCTTGTAGAAGACGAAGAGTCGGAGAGTTATGAGCTGACTTCGATAAGCATCGAGATTAAGGGTGAAGTGACCGTCGGGCTCTTGTTTAGTAGAGGAAATAAAAGGAGAAAAGGGGACCGCTAATACAAGAACGTATTGAGGGTGTGTGTATATATATATATACATATACATAAGGAGGACGAGGAGGAAGTTTGGAAGAGGTTGAAAAATGGCTTCTATGTGCGGCAGTGGCAAGGGTCATCCTGGCTTGACCACAGGCAGCTTCTACAGACCTGGCGGCTATCCTTATCAAGTGAGTCTCTTTCTATGCTTCTTCTTCTTCTTCTTCTTATTGCTATGGTGTTTAACGGGCCGGCCATTCATAATTAAGATACGAGACGGAGTTGGAAGAAATCTGACTTGGAGGAAAATGTTTTTTTGTGTTCTATTTTTTTTTTATGGCGCGGGGAGTGGGAATATTAATAGATGGTGATTGCAGGTGTGAGAAGGTTGTCCTAGGTTCACGTAGAAAAATTTTGTGCTCTATGATAGTAGTTAGTTTGCTTTTGAACATGGCTGTGAAAATTTGACTTGGAGAAAAATGTTTTTTTGTGGTATATATTTTTTTATGGGGCGGGGAGAGGGAATATGAATTGATGGTAATTGCAGGTGTGAGAAGGTTGTCCTAGGTTCACGTAGAAAAATATTGTACTCTATGATAGCAGTTAATTTGCTTTTGAACATGGCTGTGAAAATTTGACTAGGAGAAAAATGTTTTTTTGGGGTATATATTTTTTATGGGGCGGGGAGAGGGAATATGAATTGATGGTTATTGCAGGTGTGAGAAGGTTGTCCTAGGTTCACGTAGAAAAATATTGTACTCTTCAATATCAGTGTATTCATATTTAAATAATTATTTAGAGTTCGCTCAAGAACTTTGAAAATTTTCACAACGATTTTTCTTTCCTTTAATTTCTATAATCTCTCACCCCTCATACTGACATAATAAAAAATGTGATATCGACATAATATAAGGGGTGAAAAATTAAAAAAAAAAAATTTTAATCGTTCAACATTTTTGAGCGACCTCTAAAAATTATCATTTTTCTTCGAGACCAAAAATTAAAAAATATCCCCATAATTTGGGTAACCCTATTGAGTATATAAGGAGACGTCAATGAAACCTCAAAAATTTGCAGAAACCTTTCTCCAAGCTTAGCACTAATTTGATTATCGCGTATCTAGACGAAAAAACCTCTAAAATGCTTTTTAATAATTATACTCAAGTGTGTATTATCATTATGTTTCTTTGCGGTTGTTCTTTCTTCTTGAAATTCTCGAGCGTGCTCGCTGACATCACGAGGCAGGAAACCTTCCGTTTTGGGAGCCGGAAACGTTTGTCCTTCTTCTTTTTCTTCTTCACTTCGTGTCCGCGACGAGCGAAGAGCCTCGACGAAACAATTGCAACGTGAGGTGCGCTCGCGGCACGCGCGCCTCTTCGAGCTTCACGGCCGGCAAGAAGCGCATTGCTCGGCAGCAAAAAATAAGCTGTATGCTAGCTAATAGCGCCTAGCCGCAATTAAAACTCTGTTCAATGCCGCAAAAGGCGCAAAAATGTGCCGTTAATATGAACCTATAAAAGAATCCGTGGATGTTCTACTTTGCAGCAGGAAATAATGCATAGATGTTTCAGTAAAAAAAAACAATGGTATCGTAATGATGATTAGTTGATTGATTTCCAGAAAAGACATAATTATGTCACTTATAAGAATGAATTTATTTATGTACTTATTCATGTAATCGTCAGACATCTGAATTAAAAAAAACTTGGTACAATGAGTTCTTTAGATTTTTATTCATTCATTTTTAAATAAATATATTGGTAGAAAATTGAAATATTTTAAATTTATTTTTATATTTTTCAATTACAATCTGAATATCTTTGAACGATATGACATTTATTAATGGGGGGGCAAAAAAGTATATAAATAAATGTATATACATTACAAAGTTATGATAAAAAATAACTATCCACGATAATTTCAAGATTAATAACTTGTGCTTAAAAAAATTACTGAATGTACTGGACCAGAAGTTTTTATTCATGACCTGTACTACAAATTTCTTGACTATCTCGTTTAGATATTTAAAGTAACAATATGAAAAAAGATTTGAGGAATTTGTGAAGTCACTGTTACAAAATACTGAAACTTGACATTCTGTATTTTTTTTTCACATGTCGTTTGGAAATTCTGTGCATTATCATAAAATCAAAAGTCACCTACAATGAAAAAATTTTTCAAATTTCTGAAACTACAGTCGAATCTGAAATTTCAGTGCTCGACTGAGAATTAATTATCCTTCTCCAAGATTTTCCTTCCCAAGACAAATGAAAATTAATGCTTGGAAATCCGGGACGATGAATTTTCCATTTCTATGGAAATATTAAAATTCTGCATATGAATTTACAATTTGGTCAACTAATATAAAGAACTTTTACAATTCCACTAGATTACTACAAAAGTTTTCTAATTTTTCTTTAGAAATTTTCAAAATCAATCTTCACATACGTCACATTACATAATATTACATAATATAAATTTCAGTGCAAATATCATACTGATCATTATTTCATACACCAGTTTTGTAAATTTCATATGACTTGTCTCATCAAATTTGCAATTTTTTTAAACAGTGTACGTAATCCATATCTTACAAGCCCTTCAAATTATTTTAGCCCATAAACAAAAACAAGAGTAAATCGCCCGTGGCGCCAAATTGATATTCCGGAATGACTCAAAGTTAATCTGAATATATTCCGAGAAAAAAGGCATCGGAGGTACGAATTCTGTGAAAAAGGCTCAGTATAATAATAAGGAAAGTGGAGGGGGAAACCTTGGCCTTGCCTGGCAAGAAAGAATTGCGTAAGCCTATCTCCTCGGCCGTTGCATCGTGAGGCTAAACCTCGAAGAGCAGTCGAAGAGCGACGGGAGAACGAAAAAAAAAACAAAATAAACAACACTTGTGGCGTGCTGCTATATTCAACCCCGGTTCGGTTTGTCTTCTCTCGCAAACCACGCTCTTTATCTTTTTCGCTTATTCCGCAATCTTGGCTTCGTTCAACGCTTTTACAGCTTACGTTTATACTCGACAGCAACCAAGTGCTTATCTATATACACAGTGCAGTGAACAATCCGGCGTGCATTGTGTGCCCAAGTCGCAAAAGTGAGAGATTCTGCCTCGGGTGAGAGACTCTCAGGCTCAGCGTGCGACGTTAAGGATGTTCGAGCGCTCCACAGTATTAAAAAAAGTGCTACATTGGAGTGGCTCAAATTTTAGCGATATTTTTTAATTTTTAGTCTCACCCCATAAAAAAAGTATATTACGATACGAGTACAATGAAACTTTTTCTGACGACGGTGAGTTGAGCAATCAAATGAGTTGATAAAAAGTTTCCCGCACGAGTTTCGTAGACAATTTTGTTTGACGAGTGCGAGAAGTGTGGATTCTCGCACGCGAAGCGAAGCGGAGCGTGTGAAAAGTAAGCAATCTCGCACGGAGTTGCATAATAGGATATTGAGATACAAGTGCAATGAAACTTTATCTGACGAAGGCGAATGTTGCAATTACACGAGTTGAGAAAAAGTTTCTCGCACGAGTTTCGTAAACAATTTTATTGCACATGTGTGAGAAGTACGCACACGTTTTGTTCTCACACGTACATACGTGTGAGAACAAAATAGTAAGAAAAAACATCGTTTAGAAATTTTTTAAATAAATTTAGCGACCTCTTAATAATTTTTCATGAGTTTTTTTTTGCGAGAAACGCTTTCTTCCCAGAATTATTTTATTTATTAGGTGAGACTAGAAATTAAAAAATATCGCCAAAATTTAAGCCACCTCAGTGCTAAATTTATTATTTAATTTACACAAACTTTCATGCAGCTATTGATTATAATGGATGGTGATTTCCATAGCTGCATATGCAAAAGACATATGGAATAAAATTTTTCAAAATTAAAGATTCAGAGAAATTTCGATTCCACTTGATTTCCACAAATATTAACGGGCTTCGAAAACTAAATTTCGAAAAGACACATATTCGTTCAGCTTTACCAAAGAATAATCCATATTTTTCACTTGATTTTGATGTATCATGGCTCATTCTCTTTGTTAAAAGATGCTTTACGTATTCACCGTCTAGATATTCTATATTATTCCTATTTTATAATGACAGCAGTTTGTTTACGAAGAAATTTAATTGATGGGTAAACAAATGGCTGTAGTTTTCGAATGGAGAATACTATCAAGCTTCTAGATGGTGAATTCGTAGAGCATCTTTCAAGGAAGAGAATGAGCCGTGATACATAACGATCGAGTAAAAAATACGGATTATTCTCAGAAAAAACTGAGCGAATATGACCTTTCCGAAAATTAGCATAAATCAGTTAATATTTTTGTAAATATATTGAAATCAATGTTTTTCTAAGTCAATGATATCTATTTTAATTCAAGGCGCCATTAACTATAGTCAATTGATGCATAAAACTTTGTATACGTGATATACAAGAATTAGCACTCATTTGATTAGTGTGCAGCGCTCCAACCTCCTTAAAAATTGCCGTAGTAGTTCTCAGGCTTTTCTCATCGTTAAAAGAGAGGCCCACGAACGAGAGAAGCCCGTTAAAAACTGATGGACGTTGAGACACCCCCGCGGCTGCTATCCTCACGTAAAGACAGTGATTAGCCGTATGCTAATTCGATGGACTCGCGAGAGTAACTCACGAAATCGGTAAAGCCCGCGCGGCTGTCGATTTTAAGGATTCTGTGAAGAGCAGGAAATTGGGCTCATTGCACACTTTGGATCGTGAGTCAATTCAAACAGTTTTTTTACACACCGATCAATCGTCGGATGGAAAGATAAAATTAAAATGAATTCTAAAATGAAATACAAGTTGTATTTTCTTAACATCCTACGATTTTTTTTTGCTCGAAAAATTTATACGCGAATCCACTGAAATTTTCCCTAAAACTTTTTAAAATACAAATCGGTTTTTATTATTGTTCAAACTTCACCAAATTTAAATACGATAAAATAGAAATCGGATGCTATTGGAATCTTTTTATTTTTCATTCTAAAAAGTGCCACAGAAATTATAATCTTAATTAAGGTTAATTAAATTTTTTTTCTTCAGTCTAAAATATAACTTTACAAAAGTTGCAAATTTAATATTCCCTACGTAGATTTCCCATGGCTGTAAAACCATATTTGCACTCTAGAGTAACAATAATAATTAGAACCCAAAATAAAGTAAGAAGTCAATAACAAAAAATATCACTTACGTAAGAAGATAACGAGACAAGACTTCCATGCTTTTTTTTTATGGACATTTCCAATTACTTCCGATATGGAAATTCGTATCATGGTGGAAAAATCCCTGGAATGTTGTGTCAGCGATGATTCGCATTAGCTGCTCCCATTCCTCGAATACAACGTCTAAACTATTACACTACAAACTTGTACAAGTTGCAGCAAAGATGGATATAATATAGCTCTTCTATTCCGCGGCAGAAAGAACGTCGTAAAACATCGTCATAGATTTAGAATGCGAGTTTAACTCTGCATTAGTGGAATAACAAATTGCTCAGGTTCTCCGCTTTTCATAGTCGCAACATTCACTCACTTAGTACAGCCTCACAGACGCAATAAAGCGGAATTGCTTTTGTGATTCTTCAGCATTGAAAGCAAACAGTACAGATATTCGACATTACGAGCCACGTGTTTATTTTGTCGGCCGACTGCTAAATATACATCCGGCGAATCGTACAATCCATTCTTATACAGAGGTGAATATCCTTTACACAGTCAAGGTCTTCAGGTACAAGAAAATTTTCAACATTTTTTTCTCACCCGTGAAGTGGTTGCTAATTTAATTTGCAACTTAAATTTTTGTTCCGCTCAGTTAAACTTCCTATAAATTTTACAGACCATCAAAAGATTAAGACTAATAATCAATTCCAGCCATCGATAAAAATGAAGAAACATGTTGAACATTATTAGCTGATAATTTAGAAGATAAAGTTCTTTTAGAATGGCCTTTGAATGACTATCAATTTTTTACCATTATTTTTTAATCACTATTTTTCATCCATTATTATTTTTTAACCATTATTTTTTAACCGTTATTTTTTAACCATTATTTTTTAACCGTTATTTTTTAACCATTATTTCTATGTACCTGAAGTATGTGAAAAAGCGTGTAAGGTCACCAGAAAAATAATCCAATGTCACGTGTGTTTTTAGAACAAGCGTTCAGCTAAAAAAAAAAAAAAAAATAGTCTTGTTATTACGATCCGTGACCGGTTCTGAGGTTTGACCGCAAATGCCGCCCCAAATTTCGAGCGGAATGTAGTGATGTAAAGTAACACTTTTTTATGTCGCGAGGACTGGATTTTTGCATACAAATGGCTTCGTTGATACTTCTCCGAATATGTTTATCATTATGTGGAATACTTCAGGATCATCGTGTCTAGTTCAAGTTGAAATTCCTGGTGCAATATTGTAGTTGACCGGTTACGAATCCTCTGCGTGTGTACGCAAAGTAATCGTTTTCGCGCTCTTCCTCTCTCTCTCGCTCTCTTCGTCGTCCTCTTCAGCTTCTCTCTTGGCAAGCGAGATACTCGGTCGCAAAGCGGCAGCTTCGAGATCGTTTGGTATTCCGGTTGAAGTATGCCAGTGAAATAACTGTACAATCGGCGCGGGTGAGAGATATAGTTGGAGCCTCGACCATGAAGAGAGAGGAGTAGTAGTGGGCAATCCTCAAACGAGTCGATCTCGCTGCCAGGTAGGTCAGTGCGTCGAAGCTGTATTTTAAAAAAAACCGCTTTACCGAAATTATGGAATTCCCGCCCACGAAAAGGATTTCAGCAGAATTATATAAACAAAAATCTGAGCACCTAAAAAAGAATATAAATAAAGGAAATGGATTCTGAAAAATCAATCGTTTGCATTTAACATTGGAAAATAAATGCAAAGAGCTGTAAAGTTGAACTTTGCAAATTGCTTCCTCGTTTTTTTTTGTTTTTTTTTAAATGTTAATGTTAATCGATTTTGGCGTCCTTATAGAGGAAACTTTGATAAACCGAAAATAATGAGGAAGCTTTATTTTTTATCAAAGTTACAATTGTGAAAAATTTAAAGCATGTAACAAATTGTGACGAAACTGGGTATTTATTATTGCTTAATAGTAATGAATTCATGTCTGAAGTTTGACTTCGCTATCTTATGTTTTTTTAATGTTAATGCAATAAAATCATTTTTCTAAAGATCCAATGTATTTGTATTGTTATCTTCAGTAAATAAAAAAATTCATTAGGCGCTCAAAAATTAATCGGGTATATGTAGCATTGAAAAATCCATTTAACCAAAGCAATTGAATATCAACTTTAAATAAATATAAATATCTTAAATAAATAAATATAGTCTACATTAAAACAAATATTGTTTTGATCCAACGACAAATTTAATTGGTAGGATTTGCGACATAATACAATATAATATAAATAATTATTTTGTCTAACGTTTTTTAAAGGACAGTTTCATTGGATCAACACAATCATTGGTCAAGAAGATAAAATATTCTGTTGAGTCAATAAAATTTTCATTCCATTAAACGAAATAATTAATAAAATATATAATTGGTTCATTCAAATAGTTTACTTAAAAAGATCCAAATGAAAAATGTACTTGGCTGATTCCGTTGATTCAGTCAAATATTTCTCTTATCAGTGATATTTTTATTTTTATTCTATTCAACAAAATAATTAATAAAATATATAATCGATTCAATTAAATGGTTTAATACTTGGAAAGATTCAAATAAATAATTCACTTGGCTGATTTCGTTGATGTAATTGAATATTTCTCTCGTCAGTGATATGAAAAAAAAATTTCTTTCGGATATTAGTCATCAGTCATCCGAATCTTGCAGACGCTGCATCATTTGGATCCTCCCGTTATCGATCAAAATCCGTCTTGTCTACAATCCTCAAGGCACCTGACCCTTCGTCCCTTCGATACGATAAAGGAAGGCTTAAGCCCATAATATACCAAAGCTGTTGTAGGATCAATTCCATAGGGGAGTCGACTTCTCTCTCGCAGGTATGCAACGATCTTGATCTCTTGTGGTGCACGCGATCCGAGAGGCGCGCGCGCACCACTCCGAGGGGGATCCATTCACGGGATCGATATCTCGATCCCCAGCCCGACTGGAGGCCCCACGGAGTCTCTGCGGCTTCTAACCACTCACCCGCTCGGAAATCCTCGCGCCAAGACGATCTCGAGCGTAACGACACCGAGCGAAACGTCGTCCTCGCGATCAAGGAATATATATACCCTTGGATCTATAGATCAGAGCCTCAACAAGGTTTCCGTGGGAAATCTCATCGAGGGACACGCCTTTATGAAATATCCACGCAAAGAGCGTCCATCTTAACTTCAATTCGACATCACGACGATCTCGAGAAGCAGCCTCGATTATCGATCCTTTTTTTTTATTACGTTGACTGCGTTATATTTATTTTATCGTGGAGATATTTGTTTACAACATCAATCAGGGTCAGCAATGCTTGGTAAAAGTGGCCTTGCATTTTATGCAATTTTGATAATAAATAGTTGCGTATAATCGATGGAAGAAATTATTTGTTTACTTTTTTTAATATCAGATTTTTTCAGTTTTATAGACATGTACGAAAAATAATTCGTTCGAAATCTTGTATTTATGGTTTTTATGGAACTTTGATCATCTTTCTAACGACAAAAATCTTTCCTTTGTTTTACAATAAAAATATCAATATTCTAAGAAAAATTTCTCGGTTATAAATTTACAGAAAAATATTCGGAATTCGTCTAACTTGAAAAACAATTTTGGATTTTTCAATTGCAACTCAAACAAAATGTCATCATTATCGAAGTCCTTTTTTTTCATTATCGAAGTCCTTGCAGAGAATACGAAGAAATACACTAAAAAATTTAACCGGTAAAGGTATATGAAAAATAAGAAGTAGTTATTTAGGACGTGATCTGTTTAGAGGTCAGGCGCATAGCGACCTAATCCGTTTTACAATAAAAATATCAATATTCTAAAAAAGTTTTCTCGGTTATAAATTTACAGAAAAATATTCGGAATTCGTCTAACTTGAAAAACAATTTTGGATTTTTCAATTGCAACTCAAACAAAATGTCATCATTATCGAAGTCCTTTTTTTTCATTATCGAAGTCCTTGCAGAGAATACGAAGAAATAAACTAAAAAATTTAACCGGTAAAGGTATATGAAAAATAAGAAGTAGTTATTTAGGACGTGATCTGTTTAGAGGTCAGGCGCATAGCGACCTAATCCGTTTTACAATAAAAATATCAATAATCTAAAAAAGTTTTCTCGGTTATAAATTTACAGAAAAATATTCGGAATTCGTCTAACTTGAAAAACAATTTTGGATTTTTCAATTGCAACTCAAACAAAATGTCATCATTGTCGAAGTCCTTTTTTTTCATTATCGAAGTCCTTGCAGAGAATACGAAGAAATACACTAAAAAATGTAACCGGTAAAAGTATATGAAAAATAAGAAGTAGTTATTTAGGACGTGATCTGTTTAGAGGTCAGGCGCATAGCGACCTAATCCGTTTACTTGATAAAACTTGAGTGTGACTCGATCGCGTTGTGCGAAGCAAGTTGCGCCGCTGGGCGATCTTCTCCTCGATCGATTTTTCCCGCCATGAGTCGTTACGAAGCAAGAACACGCAAGGCTCGCCTCGCCTCGCCTTCTGTGTGTCCCTTTCTTTTTTTACCCTTCCTCAAGATCACGAGTGTCCAATAACACGCTCTGGAATCCTTGTATACACTTTCGTAATAACGTAACGGAGCGTAACCTGCTGCTGCGCAAGATAAGACGCTGAGAAGGAATTTAATGATTCACAATTCAACTCATCGTTCCATCTTCGAAAACCTAATACCGCTATTCTCAGATTTTTTAAAATACCGTTGTGTAGTACATCAAATAAAAAGGTTTCCTAAGAAACGTAAAAGTTTCCGGTGACCTTACAGACATTTACGGTCTTTATTACATTTTTAAAGGAAGTAAACATACTTGTGTTGAATTTTAAGAAGGTTGAAACGCTTCACACTAGTCAAATAAATGCTAAATTTTTGCTTCCTAGGAAAAGCTTTGTTCTCATGAAAAAAAAATTCCAGATTTTCGTGTGAGAATACTCGGAATTGTCCAAAACATTGAGTGCAACGCTTCAAATATTCATTCGCCTGTAACTCAAGAATCGTTCAACCGATCGAGCTAAAATTTGGCACACAAGTGAAGCAGCAGTTCGTCTCTGGTTGTTGCAATTTTTTAGTAAATGAGTGCAGAAATTTTTATTTTGTGGTTTTCTGAAATCTTTCGAAAAAGGAGGTGCGCACTGCTAAGTTCAACTTAGCAGTTTTTTGTAAATCGTGTAAACAAAATTAATCTTTTCAGTACCTTTAATAAGCATGAGATTTTTTTTTTAAAGATTTGATGCCATTGAGAGCTATTTGCAATTTTCTCTCATTTTTCCCAAACTTATACAAAATGAACACTAAACGACAAAACAACACTATAAGGTTCTAATGTCAAATTTAAAAAAATAAGGTACCATTATGAGGTTCAAGTGTCACATTCTTTAAAAGAATTTACTATAATGACGTTTGAATGTGAGATTTTTTAAAAGAAGGCATCATTTGCAGAATTTTTTTTTCCATCACTTTTTTCAAGTGACTCGGTTCCCTTAAAAATCTCTGCAAACCTTTACAAGCTGAGCTTACAAAATGTTGGGAATCAAAGCGAGTGCTCATCAATTTGTTTATAACATTTTAGAATCATTCTTATGCAAAATTAATCTCATTGGTATGTATCTTTAATAAGCATAAGATTTTCAGATTTTTATACCATCAAGAGGTATTTGCAATTTTCTCTCATTTTTCCCGCACTTACCCAAAATGAACACCAAACGACAAAAGAACCTTAATGAAGTGAGGTCTCATTGTGAGGTTTTTTTAAAAGTGGGTACCAGTTTCAGAATTTTTTTTCTCATCACTTTTTTCCACTGGCTCGATTCCTTTAATAGTATCTGCAAACCTTTACAAGCTGAGCTTACAAAATGTTGGGAATCAAAGCGAGTGCTCATCAATTTGTTTATAACATTTTAGAATCATTCTTATGCAAAATTAATCTCTTTGATATGTATCTTTAATAAGCATAAGATTTTCAGATTTTTATACCATCAAGAGGTACTTGCAATTTTCTCTCATTTTTCCCGCACTTATGCGAAATGAACACCGAACGACAAAAGAACCTTAATGAAGTGAGGTTTCATTGTGAGGTTTTTTTAAAGTGCGTACCATTTTCAGAATTTTTTTTCTCATCACTTTTTTCCACTGGCTCGGTTCCCTTAAAAATCTCTGCAAACCTTTACAAGAAGAGGTTTCAAAATGTCCGGAATCAAAGCGAGTGCTCATCAATTTCTCTATAACATTTTAGAATCATTCTTATGCAAAATTAATCTCATTGGTATGTATCTTTAATAAGCATAAGATTTTCAGATTTTTATACCATCAAGAGGTACTTGCAATTTTCTCTCATTTTTCCCGCACTTACGCAAAAATGAACACCAAACGACAAAAGAACCTTAATGAAATGAGGTTTCATTGTGAAGTTTTTTGAAAGTGCGTACCATTTTCAGAAATTTTTTTTCTCATCACTTTTTTCCACTGGCTCGGTTCCCTTAAAAATCTCTGCAAACCTTTACAAGAAGAGCTTACAAAATGTTGGGAATCAAAGCGAGTGCTCATCAATTTCTTTATAACATTTTAGAATCATTCTTATGCAAAATTAATCTCATTGGTATATATCTTCAATCAGCTTAAGATTTTCAGATTTTTATACCATCAAGAGGTACTTGCAATTTTCTCTCATTTTTCCCACACTTATGCGAAATGAACACCAAACGACAAAAGAACCTTAATGAAGTGAGGTTTCATTGTAAGGTTTTTTGAAAGTGCGTACCATTTTCAGAATTTTTTTTTCACATCACTTTTTTTCACATCACTTTTTTCCACTGGCTCGATTCCCTTAATAATATCTGCAAACCTTTACAAGCTGAGCTTACAAAATGTTGGGAATCAAAGCGAGTGCTCATCAATTTGTTTATAACATTTTAGAATCATTCTTATGCAAAATTAATCTCATTGGTATGTATCTTTAATAAGCACAAGATTTTCAGATTTTTATACCATCAAGAGGTATTTGCAATTTTCTCTCATTTTTCCTAAACTTATACAAAATAAACACCAACCGACAAAAGAACCTTAATGAAGTGAGGTTTCATTGTGAGGTTTTTTTAAAGTGCGTACCATTTTCAGAATTTTTTTTCTCATCACTTTTTTCCACTGGCTCGGTTCCCTTAAAAATCTCTGCAAACCTTTACAAGCTGAGCTTACAAAATGTTGGGAATCAAAGCGAGTGCAGTGTGGAAACCAGTCGAGAAAAGAAAGATGAGAAGAAGAAGAGCAATAGCTTCTAGTGAGGTTGTCGTAGTTGTCGGCGCTAGTACGACCTTCAAAGCGGAACAAGCAAGGAGAAGATGCGCGATTCTGCCACACAGGAGAGTGCAAAGATCTCTCAAGGACGCGGGAGGCTCTTGCTCTCGTCCTTGTCTCGCTAATGAGACCCTAGACCGAGAATTGCGCGCGCAAACACTTCTCAACCACTCGCGTAAGTGCTTCGGCATTGCTTGCCCCCTTTATACCCTCATCTTTACCCTCGATCGAGTATGTATACCACAAACTATGTCCACTACGCACATAGGTGAGTAGCTACTATGTGCAACATGAGCTGTACGCACATATGTGCTCGGTTATGGCTGAAATAGCTTCGAAGGGAATGCCAGGCCAATAATACACATCGTCTCGAAGATGCACGCACCTGCTTCACAGCATCTAGCTGTTCAGAAATTTTCTATTACTGTTATTATCCGGATTATCCTACTGCCAATTAAACTTACATTCCTATTTTTATTACATATGCTAATGATACTGGTAATAATTACAATAACCATCAGTATCTCACCATCAGTGTCATTGACCACCACCTTTTTCATGTCATTATGCAAGATTGAAAATTGTTTATGTTCTTTTCGGATATTCGATTTTTTCAAATTTAAATCTATAAAGTTTTCTGATGAAAATTTGTGAGATTTTCGAATGAAAGAAGGTGAGATTTTTTATTGGAAATATATGAAAATTTTTCATGAAAATCGATGAAAATTTCGAAATAAAAATTCATAAATATTTCATATAAAAATTCATGAATTTTTTAAATGAAAATCTACGGAATCGTCGAATGGAACGAATCTATGAAAATTTTAAATGAAATTGTATAAAATTTTCAAATGAACTAATATAAAATTTTTGAAAAAGTATTTATAAAATTTTCGATTGAAAATCTTTCAAAAAGTATTTATAAAATTTTCGATTGAAAATCTTTGAAAAAGTATCTATACATTTTTCGATTCAAAATCTTTGAAAAAGCATCTATAAAATTTTCAATTAAAAATCTTTAAAAAAGTGTCTCTAAAATATTCGATTGAAAATCTTTAAAAAAGAATCTATAAAATTTTCGATTGAAAATCTTTGAAAATTTACGAAGTTTTCGAATCACAATCTGTGAAATAAAAAAAATAAAGATCTACAAACTTTTAGCCTAGAATACCCTAAAAAAAATATATTCTCAATAATTGTATCACCTACAATGTCACAAAAGAATTCTGTAAATTCGCCAAACACTAAATTTGTGGAATAACTCACCTATGTACTACACAATTCTAGGTTATCCATTGAATATTAATGAGCAAAGAATTTCATCGACAATTCTCCTCAGCCAAAGGCAGACGGAATAATTTCCCAAACTGTGTCATAAGGTGCATTGACGTTATTCTCGAAGTTGAATATAGCCAAAGGCTATGAGGACCTCCGAAGTCGTTGAACTCGTACGAAACAAAGTCGCAGGGCGATTAGCAGTATTTTGGTCGTCTCAACAGTTAGATCTCGATCTTCTTCAGCTATTGTTTCTGTTTCTTCCCGACAAAACGGATATTTTAACCGGTATCTTCAGTCCCAACGTAAGGTTTGCTGTTTCACAGTCTACCACTACACTAAACACGGAAACCACAGTCGCCTACGGTGATTGTGATCTCAGAGGCAAGCTTTGTAATTGCTCAAACCGTTGGAGCGTCATGAGAGCCAAACTGAGAGAGTGAATCGTCGAGAGAATCTGTCGGGCGTCCCTTTGGGCCGCTCTTCGCCTCTCTCAGAGATCTCGACGCGCGATAACGGCGAATTCCTCCCGAATATAAGTGCGCACGAGGGACCGGAAGTTCTCCCGCCGTTGCATTTATCAAGGGATACACAGATTTGCATTATTACGTGTCACCCTCGAAAACAGGATACAGCATCCTTCAACATTATTGTTATTATCATTTTTATCATTATTATAACTTTTGCTTCCTCATAGAGAAAGCTTTTTATAGGTGAAATTTTTTTTTTTTCTGGACGTTCATGTCGGAATAGTTGAAATGGTCCAAAACGTCGAGAAAAATGGTTTTTACGAAATGTATGTGTGCGCGTGTGTGTATGTATGTGCAAAATTATTTGGTAGCATGATGGAAGTCGCAATTTTTAAGATATCGGGCTCAAATTTGAACCACGTGTAAACTGGCGTTAATTCAGGGATGGAATTGAATTTGGGATTAATCCGCCGAGGTGGTCAAAATTTATGGCATTTTGAATTTTTTTGAAAATGTCAGCTCGTGCTCAAGTTTCCGCAATTTTTATGATAACTGGCTCAAACTTGGACCAGAAGTGGACTGTTATTAAATAATGGTTAGAATCAATTTTGGTGTCAATCCGTTAAGGGGTTCAGATTTTATGGTGGTTATTAATTTTTTGATATTTTTTGTTCGTGCTCTAACTTTCCCAATTTTTAAGATATTGGGCTCAAATTCGAACTACTTGTAAACTGTCGTTAAACAAGGTATGTAATTGCATTTGGAGTTAATCCGTCAAGGTGTTCAAAATTCATGGCATTTTGAATTTTTTTGAGAATGTTAGCTCGTGCTCAAGTTCCCGCAATTTTTATGATATCTGGCTCAAATTTGAACCAAAAGTGGACTGTTATCAAATAATGTTAAGAATTAAATTTATTGTCAATCCGTTGAGGGGTTCAGATTTTATGGCATTTTTTAATTTCTTGAAATTTTTTTTTTTTTCGTTCTCTGACTTTTGCAATAATTAAGACATCACTTTTCTCATAGGTAATTTTCTGGGTTTTCCGAAAAAAAAGTAGCCGTTGGGGAAAAAAAAATTATCACTTTTTGGTCAGAAACCTTTAAAATTACTTTTCTCAAGAAGATAGTAATTCATTCGAACAAAACAATTTAAAATTTATTATCTATCTATCTGAAAAAATATTTCGTAAATTTTAGGTTGAACTTTGCATTCGTCTGAAAATGGCACTATTTTTAGACCAGTAATCGAAGCTAAAAATTGACAAATAATTTTTTTTACTTAATGATTTTTATGGAAAATTCGAAGAGACTGGTTTTTTTTACAGTTTGTAGTAGAATGACCTCTTGATTAATCTTAGTTAATATGCAACTGAAGATTGCATGTCTTTAAAGAAATGTGTACTCTTCCTTCTTCTCGCTTTGCGCTCTGCCGATCGTTTCCGCGCCAACTTACCCGTAAACATTCACATTACTTCAGAGTAGGAAGAGCAAGATATAATTATGTACTAGCAAATTCACTTGGGGGAGAGTACACGTTGCGCCCCACGATTATGAGAGTGAAATACGGATGCGTGATAGACGTGGGGAAGAAAAACAATACAACAAGAAAAAAAATTACTTCTAGGCACTAGTTGTCACTTCCGCAGATTTTTATTCCAAGAAACAGGTCATTTATACTCTCGACCTTAGCCGTACTTATTATTATTACTTATTCCTCAGGCAAATATAGTAAAATTACTAATCCAATTTTTTTATTTAATTACAAGTGAAATTTTTAATAAAAATTTTAACCCGACGATTCGATAAACATTATTTTTATGCAATTAATTATGAAATAGTTGCAAAAATATTTATTTTATTCTATTTTTTTATGTAGAAGAAAAAAAATTACTTCTGGGCTTCTGTTGTCACTTCCGCAGATTTTTATTCCAAGAAACAAGTCATTTATAATCTCGACCTTAGCCTTACTTATTATTATTACTCAGGCAAATATAGTAAAATTACTTATTCAATTTTTTTATTTAAATATAAGTGAAATGTTAAATAAAAATGTAATAAATCACAGATCACACAATTTGAATACAGACTGATAAATTTTGATTCTGTAACAAATAATGAAATTTTAACTCGATGATTCGATAAACATTATTTTTATGCAATTAATTAGGGAATAGTTGCAAAAATATTTATATTATTTTATTTTTTATGGAGAAGAAAAAAATTACTTCAGGGCTCCTGTCGTCACTTCCGCAAATTTTTATTCCAAGAAACAGGTCGTTTATACTCTCGACCTTAGCCTTACTTATTATTATTACTCATTACTCAGGCAAATACAGTAAAATTAGTAATCCAATTTTTTAATTTAAATATAAGTGAAATGTTAAATAAAAATTTAATAAATCACAGATCACACAATTTGAATACAGACTGATAAATTTTCATTCTGTAACAAATAATGGTTACAAATTTGAATTTGTAAACATTGTGAAGTTTAATGTAAACATTAAACATTTGTGAATTTTAAAACAAATAATGAAATTTCAACTCGACGATTCGATAAACATTATTTTTATGCAATTAATTATGGAATAGTTGCAAAAATATTCATATTATTCTATTTTTTATGTAGAAGAAAAAAAAATACTTTTGGGCGCTTGTTGTCACTTCCGCAAATTTTTATCCCACGAAAAAGGTCATTTATACTCTCAACCTTATAGTCTCTTTAATTCAAGTTCATTTTATGCGTGCTCTTCTGCATGTGCATTTTATGTATAAGCTCCATTTTTTAGCCATTTCATATTCCGCCATTAAGTGTTTTAACTCTAATGATGTTTCGGAAATAAGCTCGCGCCCTAACATAGCTGTTACCACGCTTCGCGATCATCGTAGTTGGCCATGCTCGGTATCACCGGATAAGTGTTCTTTCTATGCTCACTTCAGCCAACAATTTCCTCTTAACCCTTTTCTTAGTCTTACACAGACAGAAAAGATTTTATTGATTCACAGCAGTCTTCGCCAATGAAAAGGAAACCTCATGGAAAAAAAGTATACTCGAAAAAATATCGAAAAGTATATCTTCACGAAATTACGAAAAATTGGATATGTAACCCACTTATTTTTTTGGCGTCAGTAAAATTTTTTCTCTCGGTGTATAACTCGAGAATAACTATTAGTTCAATAAATGTATGAAAATAATTTTTTTAACTAACAATTGGGGTATTTATTTATTTCAATTTCGATTTTCGAATAAAAAAATATATCACCAAAATTAATTCGAAAAGGAAACTGCTTCAATTCATTAAATTGAGACGGTATTTTTTGTTTCGATATTACGTGTGTTTATATTTTTGTATTTTATGCATATCTGAAAACTTAGACTATTTATCACCAAATTGTCTCGGCTTTTACGAAAAAAAAAAATACCATTGGGGCTCACATAGTGCATCATATTATTTGGTGTTAATTTGCGGCATAGTAAACCTCATTATCTAGGACAAATGTACTTTTAACAACAAAATGATATTAATTTAATACCTGCTTCTATCACTGCTCACAACGTTGCATTTCATCGCACCCATTTTTTTACTGTGTAACTGTTTTTTTTTTCTTCAAAAAATTTTATGAAATCGGATTTTGTTGTAATAACTTCACCAAATTCCGATGCGATAAAATATAAATTTGATGAGATATTAGAATTTTTTTATTTTTCATTCAAACTCCTCAATATTGAGACAATTTAATCGTGACATCACAATTTTTCAGAAATTCATGTACAAAATTTGATCATGATCATGAATTGCATTCAAATGCATTGATTTGGCTTGAAAGAAAAATTAAAAAATTCTAATATCTCAACAAATTTATATTTCATCATATCAAAATTTGGTCAAGTTTTGACAATAACAAAATCCGATTTAAGAAAAAAAATTCCAAGAAAAATATACAGTTTATATATGTGTCATCCTTAATCGGTTTGTCCAATTATTAAGCGCCTTGTTCCATAGAATAGATTTTACAAGTTTAGAGCTCTCAATGAAGTCAACAAAAATCGCGTCACGTACAAAACGTCGACCCAATTAAGCGACCGTAAGGCTACGCACCTAAATGTGCAAATCGTGCGTTAAACGTATTTACTATAGGACAATTCTGGCGGAACGCGAGTCATAGATTTCCCACAATGGTCAATCTCTGTCTCTTATAGTAGAACTTATATACAAGTTGATTCTCAAACGCTTCAGGGTCATGCAAAGAGTATGTCAATCGCGCTCGATCACTCAAGGTCGTGTGTACGCGTGATTTATTTACGCTCACGATTCTTGGATATCTTGAGTATATACAATTATTATTCAGTCCTGAATCACAGACGAATCATTATCGCGGCTGGTGTGAAAGGAATTTAGAACTATTCAAATGAGCGATGATCCAAATCTAGATCATCTCTAGATTGACTTCATTTTAGATGAAAAAAAAAAAAGATCCGAGCCTCTTCTTAATAGTCGAAGAATATAGCGTACGATGCTTATTAATTATGGGTTCTATTTGGAATGAATACAATTTTATTTATTTCAAATTGAGTCTATTCCAATAAAATCAAATTTTATTTATTTCAAATTAAGTCTATTCCCATAAAATTAAATTTTATTTATTTCAAATTAAGTCTATTCCAATAAAATAAATTTTTATTTATTTCAAATTGAGTCTATTCCAATAAAATAAATTTTTATTTATTTCAAATTGAGTCTATTCCAATAAAATAAATTTTTATTTATTTCAAATTGAGTCTATTCCAATAAAATAAATTTTTATTTGTTTCAAATTGAGTCTATTCCAATCAAATAAATTTTTATTTATTTCAAACAGAGTCTATTTCTATCAAACAAAATTCTATTAGGCCGATCATTAAGTAAATTATTTATTTAATGGTCAGATTTTGGTTTCATCGAAATAGACTCTGTTTAATCTAAATAAAATTTAATTATTTAAAATAAAAATTTATTAAATATTAAAATATTAAAATATTAAAATATTAAAATATTAAAATGATTGAAATTTCAAACAGAACTCATAATTGTTTCAAATATACTGATTATATTCTTTGTTAAAGCTGAACGAATAAGTGCCTTATCGAAATTTAACAAATTCAATATTTTTGGAATTCGAATTTGGAATAATAATAATTGGAATAACATTGACTAGTGTGAAGCGCTCCACCTCCTTAAAAGGAATGAATAGTGCAGCAGGAAAAAAAATGGTCAGCCTTAATAGACTAATTTTATGTCTTCAGTGACATTGAAACACGACCTGAATGCTGATCGCACACTTTTGGTAATCGATCGACAGTCATCGACTCTTCATGGTCTGTAATTCACTCACTTAAGAGGAGAAAATTATCCGTTCAGAATTTTTGACAATAAAAACATCTCGACTCAAGATATAAATATTGAATTCCCCAAACTTATCGAAACTATTTATTTGATTTCAAATTATATCTTAATTTATCCTTCACAATGGTAAATACACTAAAATAAGTATTCCAATTTTTTAAATCTAAATATAAGTGAAATTTTTAATAAAAATTACAGTGTGATTAACGCATTGATAAATCTTGATTTTGTAATACATAATAAAATTTTAGCTTGGCGATACAATGCAATTATTATTTTTTATTTTTTATTTTATTATTTTATTTTATTTTATTTTATTTATTTATTTTATTTTATTTATTTATTTTATTTTTATGCAACTAATTGAGAAATTGATGGAAAAATATTCATTTTATTTTTTAATTTTATAAAAACATCTTGACTCAAGATATAAATATTGAATTCCCCAAACTTATCGAAACTATTTATTTAATTTCAAATTATATCTTAATTTATCCTTCACAATGGACAATACACTAAAATAAGTATTCCAATTTTTTAAATCTAAATATAAGTGAAATTTTTAATAAAAATTACAGTGGGATTAACGCATTGATAAATCTTGATTTTGTAACACATAATAAAATTTTAGCTTGGCGATACAATGCACATTATTTTTATGCAATTAATTGAGAAATTGATGGAAAAATATTCATTTTATTTTTTATCTGACTTTAAAAAAATCAAAATGTCTTTTATGTATCTTTTTTATCCTCTTCATCTTCTCCGTCGTGCATATCTGAAGCCGTAAGGCCGACACAACGAGCCTGTCGGCGAATAAACCATTACGGTTCATTATTCAATCGTAAAGTTTAGGTTTTCGTTTGGCGGGCATTCGACCCGCGGTCTGTGCTTTGTGAGGTTATTCTTCGAGGGAGAGAGAAAGAAAGGAAGAAATGCCAACGCGTGTCAAGCATCATCATCCTCGGAGTTCCGCGAGCCTAGAGGGCAACCGATTCCGTTGCGCTTCGTTAGCGACTCGACTTTTTTCGCACATCACTCAATACTCATAATAATACTAGCATTTTAAAAGTCAACAAGGCACAAATATTTTTATATGAGAATAAAGCATTAACGATTTTTAAAAATCCATATATAAAGCATTTGCTGCCAATGCAATCATTTTTTTTTTCATACCTCAGATATATGCAATTTTTAATCAAATTTAGAAGACAATCGCATCGATTATTTTTTGCCTTCTCATGGAGAAAGATTCTAAAAATAAAAATGGTGAAGTTTTTATACCGAAACACAGAGAAAATGATTCGCAGAGTTCGACTTTACAGCTTTGAAAATTTTTTTTTTCTAAAAAGAAAGTTTAGCTAAGCAAAAAATACTGATTATTCTCTGAAAACGCTGAACGAATAAGTGCCTTTTTTAATTTAGCATGAGCCCGTTAATATTTGTGGAAATCAAGTGCAATTAAATTTTTTCTTCGTAAAAGAAATATGCTATGAAAATCACAATCCATTATAATCAATAGTTACATGTAAAAATCGTCTAAATTAAATAATTACCGAAATGACCGGAAATTACATGTTTTAATACATATATAAAAAACATTTCGGCCCAATACATTTTTTAAATATTTCCTCATGAACATAGAAGAATATTCTAAAAGAAATCATTATTAAATTATTAACGGAAACAATAAAGGATTTTTCTAGAATAATATTTAACTAAAAAAGAAATTCTATATATTCTATATAATTAAAAAAAAAAAAATTGCCATACAGATAAAAATTAGGGATCATCACAGTCATTGTAATTTCGCCTACAAAATAATGACATTTATTTTTTCGCGTTGCGTTTTCTGACAGCTTTTTACGGTTCGCACGTGCTGGTAATTTTTTATTGAGTTATTAGCACGCTCGAGAATTTTTTCCTGAAGAACGCGGGACTTATATGGCGACTGATGTAGTCTGTCGGGCGTAAAATTAGCCGAGCATCGCGAGTTTTCTCATGATGATCGCTTGATGAGAGGATTGCAGGTCCCGCACGTGAATACCTACGAGTTTTGTGGCGGGAGAATATGGCACGTGCCGAGGAGGAAGAGAAGACGCTACGAAAGTAACCGTACATATGTTGATCGACTACGACAACGTAATAGCGCAGCTCTAGTATATATATAGCGCTATATTATTCTTGCCGGTTCGTTTGGTGTGACAACCGATAAATTTCTAACGGTAGATCACCTGCCGCAAGCGTATAAATTCTCAACGCGCGTATGGCCAAGCTTATCGAAGCGAAAGATTGTATAAAACAACCAACGACCGAAAGCCAACCATAACATTTGTTCTTCTTCACGCTGTAGCGTCATAAGGCGATCCGCAACTTTCCGACTCAACCGCAAAAGCATCAAATCAGCGGATCCAACTAGATTCCAGTAAAACAACAGATGGATCCATAAAAAAAACAAATATATAAATTTTATTCATTCGCATCAACAGAATTCTGATATGCTGTTTAGATTAAAGAGTTGGTTATTGGAAATAACCGTATGAAAAATAGCTAAATGCCCTTTCTTACTTCTTGCAACAAATTCTTAACTAAAAAAAGAACGTCGATTTTTTAGAATAGCCAACAAAAATTATTTAAAAAATCTGCCACGCTTGATTGTTGAGAATGGTATGCGCTATATTATTGTTGCCGGTTCGTTTGGTGTGACAACTGATAAATTTCTAACGGTAGATCGTGCCGCAAGCGTATAAATTCTCAACGCGCGTATGGCCAAGCTTATCGAAGCGAAAGATTGTATAAAACAACCAACAACCGAAAGCCAACCATAACATTTGTTTTTCTTCACGTTGTAGCGTCATAAGGCGATCCGCAACTTTCCGACTCAACTGCGAAAGCATCAAATCAGCGGATCCAACTAGATTCCAGTAAAACAACAGATGGATTCATAAAAAAAATATAAAAAAATCACCCTCAAATATAAATTTTATTCATTCGCATCAACAGAATTCTGATATGCTGTTTAGATTAAAGAGTTGACTATTGGAAATAATCGTATGAAAAATAGATCTTACTTCTTGCAACAAATTCTTAACTAAAAAAAGAACGTCAATTTTTTAGAATAGCCAACAAAAATTATTTAAAAAATCTGCCACGCTTGATTGTTGAGAATGGTATGCGAAAAACGAACGAAAATTGACAGGTCAGAATAATAAAAATTGTGGGAGAAGATGCATTTCTTCGAATCGAGGGAGATACATTTATTATTATTTTTAAGTGCCACTATTTTTTCTTGTAAGGTGCAGTTGAATTGATACAAATTAGGTGCTGTAATATTAAAGATTTTAATCAATGTTTCTAGCGATATGATTTTTTGAAAATTTATTTAACATTATTTAGAAATTTCAACGCAAGGTGTCTAATAAAATTAGCGGAAATGAGGCGAAAACACAATTGGCAACAAAAAGAGTTAGTGAATTCTGATTATTTCGTAAGTTTCATTCCTATTGTTAATATATACGCTTTCTAACTAAACCCTTGATCACTATAAAAAATTTCCGAAATATCATATCTCTGAAAATATCATTCAGAACTATTCCTAATTAGTATCAATCAATTCCTCCACAAAAAAAAATAGTGGCACTTAAAAATAATAAAAGAAAGTATCACCCTCGATTGAAAAAAAAGTATCTCCTACAATTTTCAATATTCTAACCCGCCAATTTTTTTTCGTGCTTTGCATACTATTTTCAACAATCAAGCGTGTCAGTTATTCCACATAATTTTTTTTGACATTCTAAAAAATCCGTTTCCGGTTTTCATTTTTTCGAAATGTACAATAATACCGTAAAAATTATTCTGAAATTAATAAACATAAAATGATGTATCAAATTAGTAAATATAGTGATTTAGCAATGATCACTAATTGCATCTCCGATCGCTCGAATAAATAAGGACCCAAAAGTTGTATTTCATTGATGACCTTCATTGTTGTCGCGCGGCGATGAAAACAGAGAGACATTTATAGAAGAAACGAAATCCCATCAAACTGGTATTCGCTTGCAGCGGTGTCTGATCACACAGCAGCACAATGGGCTCACAGTTAGGTTCAACGGACCCGGAATATAGCGTGAATAGAGTCCTCTCTTAGATCCCGTGGTCCCGATGGCGTCCAGCAGCAGCAAAACCAACAGGAGAACCAGGAACAACGTTGTATACAAAGGAGAGGCTCGTGCCTGAGCAATGTAGCTTCTTACCAGGAACAACAGTGGGAACAAGAGGAGCCAAACGCGGAGGATCTTGCCAAAGGGCAACTCGTGCGGTACACTTGCATTAAATATCCAGTGTCCTCTTCTGTATATGGTAGGGATCTCCGCTCGTCGTATCTAAAGATCCAGCAGCCGCGTTAATCCAAAGAGCGACGAATATACCGGATATGAAGCATTCCCTGTCGATTCAGCAACTTTTTTTCACCGCCAATCTCCTTCATAATTGGATATACGAAAGTACCACTAAAAGGCAGTCTATGCAATTTTATTCCAGATTTTTAAAAGCAATATTTCAGAAGATGCAATTTTTTCGAGTGTAAGTGCAAGTTTGGAAAAAAAAATAATTCCTCCGTTCTTCGGTAAAAAATCGAATTCACCGAAGTGTTACAATTATTTTAATAATTGCGATCGAAAGCTAACAAAATGAGAAATATTTTATATGGAGAAATTTTTTTTTGTACCTTTAAGTTTTGGAGATATTTGCTCTTGAAATAAAAAATGGCGTTTTCCATAATATTATTTTGATAAATCGGAAATAATTCACATAGGGTGTCTTTTAAAAGTACTTTTATATAATCGATTATGAGGCAGACCGGATAGGGTTGAAAAAAAGTGACTGAATCGACGGAGAATGGTTCATATAATACAAGAGGTACGCCTGTTGTATTATATGAATATATCGGATATGAAGCATTCCCTGTCGATTCAGCAACTTTTTTTCACCGCCAATCTCCTTCATAATTGGATATACGAAAGTACCACTAAAAGGCAGCCTATGCAATTTTTTTCCAGATTTTTAAAAGCAATATTTCAGAAAACGCAATTTTTTCGAGTGCAATTGCAAGTTTGGATAAAAAAATAATTCCTCCGTTCTTCGGTAAAAAATCGAATTCTCCAAAGTGTTACAATTATTTTAATAATTGCGATCGAAAGCTAACAAAAAAAGAAATATTTTATCTGGAGAAATTTTTTTTGTACCTTTAAGTTTCGAAGATATTTGCACTTGAAAAAAAAATGGCGTTTTCCATAATATTATTTTGATAAATCGGAAATAATTCACATAGGGTGTTTTTTGAAAGTACTTTTATATAATCGATTATGAGGCAGAGCGGATAGGGTTGAAAAAAAGTGACTGAATCGACGGAGAATGGTTCATATAATACAAGAGGTACGCCTGTTGTATTATATGAATATACCGGATATGTAGCATTCCCTGTCGATTCAGCAACTTTTTTTCACCTCCAATCTCCTTCATAATTGGATATACGAAAGTACCACTAAAAGGCAGTCTATGCAATTTTTTCCAGATTTTTAAAAGCAATATTTCAGAAGATGCAATTTTTTCGAGTGCAAGTGCAAGTTCGGATAAAAAAATAATTCCTCCGTTCTTCGGTAAAAAATCGAATTCACCGAAGTGTTACAATTATTTTAATAATTGCGATCGAAAGCTAGCAAAAAAAAGAAATATTTTATCTGGAGAAATTTTTTTTTGTACCTTTAAGTTTCGAAGATATTTGCACTTGAAAAAAAAATGGCGTTTTCCATAATATTATTTTGATAAATCGGAAATAATTCACATAGGGTGTCTTTTAAAAGAACTTTTATATAATCTATTATGAGGCAGACCGGATAGGGTTGAAAAAAAGTGACTGAATCGACGGAGAATGTTTCATATAATACAAGAGGTACGCCTGTTTTATTATATGAATATACCGGATATGAAGCATTCCCTGTCGATTCAGCAACTTTTTTTCACTTCCAATCTCCTTCATAATTGGATATACGAAAGTACCACCAAAAGGCAGTCTATGCAATTTTTTCCAGATTTTTAAAAGCAATATTTCAGAAGATGCAATTTTTTCGAGTGCAAGTGCAAGTGCAAGTTTGGATAAAAAAATAATTCCTCCGTTCTTCGGTAAAAAATCAAATTCACCGAAGTGTTACAATTATTTTAATAATTGCGATCGAAAGCTAGCAAAAAAAGAAATATTTTATCTGAAGAAATTTTTTTTTGTACCTTTAAGTTTCGAAGATATTTGGACTTGAAAAAAAAATGGCGTTTTCCATAATATTATTTTGATAAATCGGAAATAATTCACATAGGGTGTCTTTTAAAAGTACTTTTATATAATCGATTATGAGGCAGACCGGATAGGGTTGAAAAAAGTGACTGAATCGACGGAGAATGGTTCATATAATACAAGAGGTACGCCTGTTGTATTATATTAATATACCGGATATGAAGCATTCCCTGTCGATTCAGCAACTTTTTTTCACCTCCAATCTCCTTCATAATTGGATATACGAAAGTACCACTAAAAGGCAGTCTATGCAATTTTTTCCAGATTTTTAAAAGCAATATTTCAGAAGATGCAATTTTTTCGAGTGCAAGTGCAAGTTTGGATAAAAAAATAATTCCTCCGTTCTTCGGTAAAAAATCGAATTCACCGAAGTGTTACAATTATTTTAATAATTGCGATCGAAAGCTAACAAAAAAAGAAATATTTTATCTAGAGAAATTTTTTTTTGTACCTTTAAGTTTCGGAGATATTAGCACTTGAAAAAAAAATGGCATTTTCCATAATGTTATTTTGATAAATCGGAAATAATTCACATAGGGTGTCTTTTAAAAGTACTTTTATATAATCGATTATGAAGCAGACCGGATAGGGTTGAAAAAAAGTGACTGAATCGACGGAGAATGATTCATATAATACAAGAGGTACACCTGTTTTAGTATATGAATATACCGGATATGAAGCATTCCCTGTCGATTCAGCAACTTTTTTTCACCTCCGATCTCCTTCATAATTGGATATACGAAAGCACCACTAAAAGACAGTCTATGCAATTTTTTTCCAGATTTTTAAAAGCAATATTTCAGAAAATGCAATTTTTTCGAGTGCAAGTGCAAGTGCAAGTGCAAGTTTGGATAAAAAAATAATTCCTCCGTTCTTCGGTAAAAAATCGAATTCACCGAAGTGTTACAATTATTTCAATAATCGCGATCGAAAGCTAGCAAAAAAAGAAATATTTTATCTGGAGAAATTTTTTTTTGTACCTTTAAGTTTTGGAGATATTTGCTCTTGAAATAAAAAATGGCGTTTTCCATAATATTATTTTGATAAATCGGAAATAATTCACATAGGGTGTCTTTTAAAAGTACTTTTATATAATCGATTATGAGGTAGACCGGATAGGGTTGAAAAAAAGTGACTGAATCGACGAAGAATGGTTCATATAATACAAGAGGTACGCCTGTTGTATTATATGGATATACGAAAGTACCACTAAAAGGTAGTCTATGCAATTTTTTCCAGATTTTTAAAAGCAATATTTCAGAAGATGCAATTTTTTCGAGTGCAAGTGCAAGTTTGAATTTAAAAAAAATTCCTCCGTTCTTCGGTAAAAAATCGAATTCACCGAAGTGTTACAATTATTTTAATAACTGCGATCGAAAGCTAGCAAAAAAAGAAATATTTTATCTGGAGAAATTTTTTTTTGTACCTTTAAGTTTCGGAGATATTTGCACTTGAAAAAAAAATGGCGTTTTCCATAATATTATTTTGATAAATCGGAAATAATTCACATAGGGTGCCTTAAAAGTACTTTTATATAATCTATTATGAGGCAGACCGGATAGGGTTGAAAAAAAGTGACTGAATCGACGGAGAATGGTTCATATAATACAAAAGGTACGCCTGTTGCAATTCCCAAGTCTTGTTGCACTTTGCAAACTCGCCGCACGATCCGCGATGAGCATCTCCATCGTTGCTTTGCCGAGGATCACGTAGGTCCTGTGGGCGATGTGGTTACACGTGTAGTCTGGAAGAGGAGTGTCTCCTTCTCTCTGTCTCTCTTTTTCTCTAGAGGTATTAACAGCCTTTCCTCGTTCGAGGCTTCCCTGGTAGAGATTCCTGTGGCCTTAGCATTGAAACAGGAGTCTCGAACATCCCGTGCAGTGGTAATACTTTTAGCGTCTACACCGCACAGCTAAGAGTACAGGTCTAATAAGTTCTAGACTCTGCAGTTGATCGAATCATTTTCCGTGTAAAAATATGAAATAATACTTTATGCAACTCCGTGCGAGAAGTGCATACTTCTCACACGCTTTGCTTCGCGTGCGAGAAATCGCACTTCTCGCACTCGTGTAATAGAATTGTTTATGCAACTCCGTGCGTGAAGTGCATACTTCTCACACGCATCGCGTCGCGTGCGAGAAATCGCACTTCTCGCACTCGTGAAATAGAATTGTTTTTGCAACTACGTGCGAGAAGTGCGTACTTCTCACACGCTTTGCTTCGCGTGCGAGAAATCGCACTTCTCGCACTCGTGAAATAGAATTGTTTATGCAACTCTGTGCGAGAAGTGCGTACTTCTCACACGCTTTGCTTCGCGTGCGAGAAATCGCACTTCTCGCACTCGTGAAATAGAATTGTTTATGCAACTCCGTGCGAGAAGTGCGTACTTCTCACACGCTTTGCTTCGTATGCGAGAAATCGCACTTTTCGTACTCGTGAAATAGAATTGTTTATGCAACTCCGTGCGAGAAGTGCTTACTTCTCACACGCATCGCGTCGCGTGCGAGAAATCACACTTCTCGCACTCGTGAAATAGAATTGCTTATGCAACTCCGTGCGAAAAGTGCCTACTTTAGACACGCTTCACTGGGCGTGCGAGAAACCGCACTTCTCGTGCGAGTGAAACGAAACTGTATACGAAAGTCATTTGAGAAACTTTTTCTCAACTCGTTTGATGTTTGACACACGTTGAAAAAATTATTGTTGTGGATATTTCGAAAAACAGGAAAATTTTATTTTTTGTACCCAAACCTCGATTCGTAAAATTCTGATGATTGATTTGCGATATCGACAGTCACGCAAAAATACTCTCTAATTTTATTATACAAAAAAATGACCTTTTTTAAATTTGAAAAAATTGTAATATCCCGGTTTTTCGAAACTTTCATACAAATACTTTTGTAATACCACATCATCGATTTTTGCCACGCTGGCGATTTTTTTGTGGATATCAACAGTCATGCAGAAATACTCTCTAATTTTTTACGATCCATAAAAAATATCAGTTTTTGATTTCAAAAATAATTCCTCCGTTTTTCGGTAAAAAATCATGACGTAAGATGACAATTATGAGGCAAATCACAAATGGTCGACAAAAAAGTGACTGAATCAACAGAAAAAATATGGGCCCTGATTATTTCAAGCCCTTCAAGGGCCTTAATTTTAAAAAAAAGCCTGCCTGATTAATGCACGTCACACTGAAGCATAAAATCGTCATATCCTCAAACCAATAAGAGCTCTGAAAAACCGACAGTCATAAATTCTATATTCCTGCAAGCAAAACTTATCCAGCTACAAAATCTGAAGCAATTAAAATGACTGTAATGTTAATAAATATCATAAGTAATGTTTCTATCGTGTAATAATCCCTAAAACAAATATTTCCTCAGAAGATATAATCCTATTTATGACAGGTATTAACATTCCTCTGTAAACTAGTTATTTCACAACCTAGGAAGCAATACCATAAATTTAGTACTGTCGGAATTAATTAATTATTATTAATTATTATAGCTTGTCGCTTTTATAACCACAAAAGTGTGAATCGATTTTTCTCCATCTTTTTCCCTCGACGAAATAATATTAAATAGACGAAGCCAGGTTAATGTACGGGCGTCTCTGCATCAAGCATATATCAGGAAACCGTGACAGATATTATTATAACAGTACATCCGCCTCTACGTAGCTGCGCAGTCAACATCCAGCGTTACTTCTTATTCTTCTTCTTCTTCTTCTTCTTCTTCTTCGTGTGAGTCGTCTCCTTGAAATCTCCTGGCGCGTTTTGCCTGCGCTTTGCATGTGTCGCCCTCTCCCACTTAAACTTGTACCGCTAATCGTAATTTAACAAACTTTTCAGCCGCACCTTCGAGGCATTTTTTTCGCTCCATATCTTCTCTGTATTCATTTCTTCCTTTTTGACACTCGACGAAATTCTTGAAGTGTAGTTCAGACGACCCCACGGTCGACTTTTATCGCTGTACCGTTAGCCCGATGCGCGAGAAACGAAGCTGCTTCTCTACAACACAAATTCAGATGTAGCTTATCGATAATAGCACAGTTTCTTCAACCGCAATTCTCCGCAAGAGCAAGTTATTAATTAGGCTTTCAAGGGAGCGTCGTATTCACGATTTTTATTAAAAGCTTCATACGATTAGAATTTTCCAGATAGTTGCACATATGCAATGTACAATTTTTTTTGTGCATTACTTTTTTGTGCATTAAAATTTTTATTGAAAGTTCGATACGATTAGATTTTTTTGCAATTGGAAAAAAATTCAAAAAAGTGATGCACAAAAAATTTTATTTTCCCTTTTTGAGAACTTGTTGTCAATTAAAATATTATCACAAAAAGTAGAACTTTGCATATTGCTTCGCTTAATTTTTTCTGCACATTTTTCAAACGATAAATAAATAGAAACTGTGAATAATTATCCCTCATCTCTCTCAATGCATTTTGCTTAATAATAATAATAATATTGATACAACGACTTTCATTAATCTGCACAAAGATTCAGGAAGCTCAAATCTCTCGACATAAAAATCCCTAACAGTGATGAACTTTTTTTGCTTTCAGAACGATTATTATCTTCCACCGAGGTCAGCATGGTCGAGGGTACCAGCTCCTCAGACGACGAAGAAGAGACACTCGAGCGCGAGATGGAACATCTGCAGCAGCGCTGTGCTAATATTTTGGGTTGTGCTCGTCCTCGTCATCGTTCTCGCGATCGGTGGCCTCGCTTTCTGGATGGGATGTGAGTTTAAATGCATCAGCAAATCTCCTCTGCACATGAAAACGTCGCGCACAATGCATTATTCATGCATTTCATAAAGATCAACGAAAAAATTACACGAGGGAGATAAAATACACTATTATTCATGGTATTATTTATCTTTTCAGCGTTTCGGTCAGACTCGAAGAACGGTGAGTTTAGGAAGAACAAGAAAAATACGAAAAATGAGAAGTAAAATAAAAGACTAGGAATAATTACTTTTGTTTTCAGCAATCGTTGGCTTCTCCTGCAGCTTCAGAGTCATCAAAGGTGAACGTTACAATCCAATGCTGAAATTAAACACAAGCATGGTTTTCAGAGAAAAGGAACGCAAGTACAAAAATATTGTGAGTAGAGAATTTAAGCATTTATTTCTAATTTGCATAATTACATTTTTTTCCAACTTGTATTTTTGTTAATTTATTCTATCTGTAATTTCAATTTATTTTTCAATGTCACGTATCACTGGAAAACCAGTTCCAAAGAAAAGTAAGTTAATTGGGTCTAGTTTTAGGCAAAACAATACCGCAAATAAAATGAAGATGTAAAGTAAAACCTTGCACAATGCTTACTCATTATTTTCCGCTAATCAATTGTAGCTTCCTGAAGCAGATTAATGTTGTTCCTATTTTCAAATAATTTTCAAAATAACAAAAAGCTCAAAAACTATTAGGAGAAAAATCTTGCCCACTTTGGCAATAAGCTAGAAAATTTTGGTATTGAACAAAACTGCTTTTCAGAAATTTTTCAAATTTTCAACTTATGACATTCGATATGTCACTTTAAAAATAGATGTAAGAAAAATTGCCATAGAAAAAAAAATATATATGGTGCATTTGAGAGGCTAACTAAGCTACAAACAATTGTAAGCCAAATCGGAGAGGTCAAGCTCAAATCCTGATCGAAACGAGGTGAATTGTCCCATACAAACACACGCACACATACATTTTTTTTAAACCACTTCTCTCGACATTTTGGACCATTGTGAATTCACTGACATGAAAATCTCAAAAAAAATTTCACAAAAACAAAGCTTCCTTTATAAAGAAGCAAAAGATCTCTAATTGCTCATCGATCCCAGATTTTCGTAAGAAATACTAATTTAACAACAAATGATTTCTCGATTTGCAGTTTGAGCTTCTCTTCAGAAGAAGCGCCCTTGGCGGTGCCTATAAGCAGACGATAATAGACAGATTCGAAAATGGCACCCTCAAGGTCTTCTTCAGACTCTACTTGGATCGCAGGAAGATCCCAAGAACCGTCACCAACATTGAAGACACCATAGAAGACATTATCGCCAAGGAAACGTACTCGTCTTCCACGCTATTCAAAGACATGGAGTTGGATCTCACGAGTGTTTCAGTCAGACGTAAGTTGAAGCAAAACTAAAAATACAAATACGATTTTTTCCGCTATAATTTTCCTTGAAAATAAACCCTCGACTCACTTCCACCGGTAGGAATAAATACAGAGGTCGGAAGATCTCAAAAGCCGACATCCCAGCAGCAGCGAAATACGATGATAACGAAAAACGGTCTCTTAAGGCCGAGCAGAAACAGTTCGTTGCTTTCAAATCCGAAAGCAAAGCCAAAACCAACTCGAATGGAGCCAAACGAGGCAGACGTCGACTTCAGCAACATTCCGACAATCCAGGGAACATATCAAGCGACAAAAGTGAACATAACAGCAGGAAAACGCGGCTCGACGAAAACCGAGACAAAAGTATCAGCCGCGATAAACTTGAAGAGAAATCAATCCGATCCTTCGATCAAGATCCCGGAAACAACAACGCAGAAAAATGAAGCAACATCAAAAGAAACGTTCTCCACAAATCACGAGATAAGCAGCACCGATAAAATCGCTACAGCGATCGATGATCGCACGAAGATCCTTGATCTATCAACGATAAATCTTCCTGAATCAACCACGACGTTAACATCCACAGTTACCAAAGAGAATGACCCTTTCAAGGACTTTAGAAAACCAGATTTCGAAACCTCTCCATGGAAACCCATAATTCCGGACTTTGTGAACACAGAACTAAAACTTCTGCCTTCAAAAAGCGACGGAACCGCCGATACGACAAAGATACCAAAGCTCGGCGCCGAAGAATCGATGGAAAGAATTTCCGGCTCGAAAATCGAAGCTGAAACGCAATTTCCGGAACCGGAAGTCACTAGATTCAGCTTAGAACCCGTAGGCTTAAGTTCCTTCGACACTTCGCAGTCGGATTTCCCTCAAGATAGAATCGTGCCTCAGGAAATGGTAAACTTCCGGCCGAATTCAAAATTCAAAAACAAAATCCCAGGTTTCGAAGATTCTGCCATTTTGCGGGAAGAAGAAAAGCCGGAAATCGAAGTTTCCGGACATTTGCCACCGGAAACTTATGATCTTCGTGTGGGAACTTTTCCTGGATCGTTAGGAAAGCCAGCTGACCAATCATCGAGCCTTTCCAGCGATTTTCCAAATTCTTTCACAACTCCTTCGAGTTTCGCTTTGCCGAAACTTTCTACAAAGTCCAGCCAAAGTTCTCACGTAGTTCCGGCGATTTCGATTCTCCCAGACTCCGTCCCTAATTCCTGGACTTCCAGACCGAGTTTCAGACTTCCGGGTGAGGATCAGGATGCCAAAATATCAGGAATAGGCGTTGCAGAACCTGTTCTTGATATGGAAATCGATTTGGAAGGCAGGAATCGCTTTTCCGGCATCTTAGCGCTGGATTCTCTGGAGGAAAAACCCTTAAGGGACCGTAAAGTTGTTCAGCAACAAAATAAAACTCCTGGCGAAGCTTCAGAACCGTTGAGGCCGATCTACACAAGCTACAGAACTCCAGATTTGAACGGAGGCGCCAGACCGAGTCTAGTTGAAAATCCAGGCACTCTTAAACCCTTTAGACACACAATTCCTGTAGACAAAATTACTTCAGCCATTGAAGATGCTCTGGAAAAAATTCCAGAAGAATTTAAGGAAAATCCCGTCACTGCAGAGCCGGCGAAGAATTCTACAAGCTTTAAGGAAGCTGAAGAGGCTATTTTTCCTCAGGAAGACGAAAGCGCGAGTCTCATTGATGCTAGTTCGAAAAATAATAATGCAGAGGAACCTAAAAACGTTCCAGAAAAAATTAGAGACCCCATAGAGATTTCTGAAGAGGCTGAAGCATCGGAAAATGTTCCGGCAGATCCTGAAGAAACCATTGATGAAGAAGTTATTCTCACGCACTCCACGACTGAAGAATACTCCGAAGTTTTACATCCCAGCTACAATAACGGTGAGAAACTTGTGGTTTTGCCGGAAATTAAGGTTAATGACACTTCTGAAGATTTTTCGTCAAATCCTGCGGGGTTGTCGAGGAATTCTACGTTTGTAGAAATTGATACGGTGATGCACACTCCTGGAGAAACTAGCACGAGTTCTGAGCCTGTTGAAGAGATTTGGCGGCCGAACAACGAAGCTGGAATCACCGAAAGTGGAAAAAAGGTCTATAATGACACTCTTAAGGCTTATGTTGTGGAAAATGTCGTAACTTTAGCTCCTGCTAAGAGCAACACCGGTGTTGGAAGGCCATTAAGACCGAGACCTAAATTTGACAAGGAAAAAGCCACAAGAGTTTTGCAGAAATCTTCCAAAGATTCGGGAGTTCTTCAGGAAGATGTCGAGCTTCTGAAAAAATTATTTGGGCTCGAAAATGCAGGAGAAGAAGCTCCTGAAGATGTTTTTCGTATTTCAGACAATATTAAAGCTTCAGAAAATGAAGAAACGACTAGAAAGACTATAATTAAGGAACCTATTGTAGAAGTTGTGACTTCAATTAGTACGAAAGTTTCCTCAAAGATAAAAACCGATCAAGTTGTACTAAGATTCGAAATAACGAATTCCACGTCTGCGCCTGAAATTCATCAGAATTCTCAGGCAGATAAATTTGAGACGGAAGAAAATCGTGCGTTTCGTGACGACGCCGAGATTTTTTGGACAGAAGAACGGCCAACTTTAGTTTCTGCGGATTTGAAGACTCTGCAGAGCTTCGATCGGAAAATATCGGCTGATGAGGAGGAGACGATTTTTGAGAAGCTGAAAAAATTTGCGGAAATTCGGACCAATGGGGATTCGGGAAAAAGGCCGAAGAAAAATTTAACCGAACCTGCTGATCTTATGGCACTTATTGAAGCGCAGAAAAATGCTCCTGCGAGAACACAGACGCTTGTTGATTTCGAAGAACTCAAGAAACTGGCGGATATCGCTACGGGAAATGTTGCGAATGGAATTCAAAATTCGACGCAGAAATTTACTCTCAGTCGGGATGGCGTTCAGGTTTTTACGAGGGTTCTCAACAAAGTTGACAGACAACCGGAAGTCATAAGTTCAACTACTGAGGAATATGAAGACGCTGCGATATTAGGTAAACTTAAATCCTTTGATTTTGTAAATTCTTTGATTCGTCCATTTTTTTATTTATCAATTCTTTGATTGAGTGAATTCTTTGATTTTGGGAATTCTTTGATTTCGTAAATTCTTTGATTTTGTGAATTCTTTGATTTTGTGAATTCTATGATTTCGTGAATTTGTTGATTTTGTGAATTCTTTGATTTCGTGAATTCTTTGATTTCGTGAATTCTTTGATTTCGTAAATTCTTTGATTTCGTAAATTCTTTGATTTTGTAAATTGTTCGATTTTGTAAATTGTTCGATTTTATGAATTATTTGATTTTTTAAATTGTTTGATTTTATAAATTATTTGATTTTGTACATTCTGTGGTTTTGTAAATCCTTCAATTTTTTATTCCTCTGATTTTCAAATACCTTGATCTTTGAATTCATTGATTATTAAATTATGAAATTGGAAAAATTAATTTCTACTGCAATAAGAAACTGTGTTTTTCGAAAATTCAAAGAATAATTCCCGCTTTCATTTCAAATCTTAACAATCATGGAAAGAAAATGAGTATAAAGAATTCTGTCCTAAGAATTTCCTATTTTCAAGAAAATAAAAAATGTCATTCAGATTTACAACTTTTCCATCACTTTTAAAAAACAGAAGACTGCAGTGGCTTCAGATGCGACGACGGAAAGTGTCTTCCGTCCGAGGGACGTTGCAACATGCTCGGTGAGTGCTCCAATTCCGAGGACGAAGCAAATTGCACTTGTGCCGATTTCCTGAAGGCTCAGCTTCTTCATCAGAAGATCTGCGATGGAACGGCAGACTGTTGGGATTATTCGGACGAAAACGACTGTGGTAAGCCTCTCCAAATTACACAATACAACATTATTATCAAATTTCAGAGAAAAATATTTATATAAATTTGAATGTTTATGTACTTCTATTCTTTGCATATCATTTCTCAATTTCTAATTTCCTTCGGTCTATGTAAGTTAAAAAATCTGTACTTTACAGATTGGTGCTCCGAAGGTCAATTCGTTTGTGGCAACAGCAGAGCGTGCGTCGATCAGGACAAAGTTTGCGATGGTATCAAAGATTGTCCTAGTGGCGAGGACGAAAAAAAATGTGCTGCACTTATCGAAGACGATCAAGAAACGAGTTTTCTGCAGCAACATCTCTCAACCTCAGTAGATTTCGTCACCGAAACCAGTTACGAAAGTCTCGTCAACGATTCCGGCGAAGAAGATCACACAAGTGTTTTTAGAACAACGCCTTCATCAATTTCTTCGGAAGAAATCGAACAAAGCGAAAAGATAAGAATTCCAGATGATCAAGAAGCCGTAGAATCGGTTCTTGAGACAACTACTTTCAGAATCGTTGCCGCAGAAGTCTCGCAATCGCATCAAGGCAAAGTTGGCAGAGAAATTGCAACGGGCTCGAAAAATGGACTCAATCATCCGGCAAATTCTCTGCGAGGCTCGACAAAAGTTGGAAATTTCTTTGCCAAGAGTGATAGTCACAGTGAAGTGAATGGTTACAGCGATCGTGGATTTTTGAGCGTGAGAAAAAATGGAAAATGGGGAAAACTTTGTCTCAGTGGAATGGACAACCTTCTTGAAGAGAAGAGAACAATCTGGACGATTGAAGATCTTGGACGCGCCGTTTGTAAAGCAATTACGTATCAGTAAGTACTCCGAAGAATTTCTGTAAAATTCTCATTATATTTACGTAATTTTTTGAGATTATTCACTAGTTGGACGATTCTTAAACTTTTTTTCAATTTTACAAGCTTTTTTCCCGAATAATATTTGTAATAGTGGTTAGGACGTCTTAAAGTAAAAAAAAATTTAATTAATCCTCTTGAATTCTTTTCAGAGATTACGAGAGAGTGGAAAAAGTGTTCGATGACAAGCCAGCAACTGAACAAATGTACTACAGCCTCTTTTATAATGAAAGACAATCCGAAAAGACAAGTTTGACTTTCAGACCTTCAGACTGTCCGAGCGGTGAGGTTCTCAGAGTAAAGTGCAAAAATCTCGAGTGTGGCATCCGAACGCAGAGTACTTCTCAAGCAAGGTAAGTTAATAAGTGTACTTCATACTAGTTAAATGAGTGCTAAATTTATTATTTAATTTAGACAAACTTTTATGCATCTATTGATTATAATGGACGATGATTCTCACAGCTACATGTGTCTTTTACTTTAGGAAAATTTAATTGCACTCGATTTCCACAAATAATAACAGTGTTATGCTAAATTTCGAAAAGGCACATATTTGTGCAGCTTTTTCAAAAAATAATCCGTATTTTTAGCTCGATTTTAATGTATTCTAGCCCATTCCCTTCGTTGAGAGATGCTTTACGCATTCACCGTCTAGATATTTGATACTATTCCCCATTCAAAAATTATAGCTGTTTGTTTACGAAATTTTTTTTGATGGGTAAACAAATGGCTGTAATTTTTTAATGGCGAAGAGTATCAGATATCGTGATGGGAAATTCGTAGAGCATCTTTCAAGGAAAAGAATGAGCAGAAAGACGTAACGATCAAGCAGAAAATACGGAATATTCTTTGAAAAAACTGAGTAAATATGTACCTCTCTGAAAATTGGCATGAACCAGTTAATATTTCTGTAAATCCATTGGAATTAATGTTTTTCCAAGTGAAGGATATCTATTTGAATACAAAGCACCATTAACTGTAGTCAATTGATTCATTAGACTTTATATACACGATTTACAAAAATTAGCGATAATTTTACTAGCGTGCAGCGCTCAAACCTCCTTAAAAGAGAATAAAATCAATGAAATTAAAAATTCTTCAATGAAATCTTAAAATCTCCTTCAGCCTCGTTGATTAAAACAGATCTCACGTTCGGCGTTACAGAATCGTCGGTGGTGGCAGTTCAGCCGCAGGAAGTTGGCCCTGGCAAGTTGCGCTTTACAAAGAAGGAGAATATCAGTGCGGAGGCGCATTAATCGGAGATCGATGGATTTTATCAGCTTCTCACTGTTTCTATCAGTAAGTCCACGTCGCAAATACTATACTGCAAGATTGTTGTTAATCTTCCACAAAAGCAGTCTTCGATATATATTTTTTTAAATGAAAGTATTGCCAAAAATTCCATAAAAAAAAAGAAACAAAATATCGAAGGCTGTTTTTGTGGAAGCTCAACAACAATCACTAATAAATATTCAGCCAATGCCTAATAAAGAATGATAATAAATTGCAAGGTCACAAATGCACCATCCAATCAAATGCATCGCTTTTAAACTAAAAACCGTAGCCAAAATGCGTCAGATTTTTTTCTCTCGAAAAGTTTAATCGTTTATGAATCACAGAATTTTTTAAATACTTTTTTTATTCGACAAAAAATAAAACTGTCCACTATTGTCAGTTTCACAAAGCAAAAAAAAGTACCACGTTAAATTTCAGGAATTGCAAAGAAAAAAATTACTTTTCATCCAGCGATTGTAGGAAAAATGATGTTTATATGGACAATTAATTTCCACAGCGCTCAGAACGAATATTGGGTTGCGAGAATCGGTGCAACTCGACGAGGAAGTTTTCCTAGTCCTCACGAGCAGCTCCTGACTCTCGATCAAGTGGTGCTTCATCCTGAATATATAGACACAGGATTCATCAATGACATTGCGCTGCTGAGGCTCGAGACACCGGTAACTTTCAGCGATTATGTGAGGCCCATTTGTCTGCCGAGTAACGAGCCGAAAAGTGGCACAACGTGTACAGTTACTGGCTGGGGTCAATTATACGAAATCGGCAGAATATATCGTAAGAATTCTTTCGCTAAAGCTAAAATATTCTAACGCCGTTAAATCGCGGATGGATTTAATGAAATTTTTCATCTCACACAGCCGATACGCTTCAAGAGGTTGAACTCCCTGTTATTTCTACCGAAGAATGCCGAAGAAAAACCCTGTTTCTTCCGCTTTACAAAATAACCTCGGGAATGCTGTGCGCTGGTCTTAAGGACGGAGGAAGAGACGCATGTTTAGGAGACAGTGGAGGTCCTCTCGTTTGTTCAGGACCGGACAATCGATATACTCTCCATGGTATTTATTTTTTGTCTTAAATGTCACAAACTTATAGTCGAAAATAGTCTTCTGCGACAAAATAACCGGAGCAGATAACTAAAAAAAGGATGCAAAGTAGGAGATGCATGAAAGTTTCTTTAAACTAATAATTAATTTAGCACTTTCACTAAATTTGGCTAATTTTTGTAAATTGTTTATTTAAAGTTTTATGCATCAGTTGACTAAATTTAATAATGCTTTATATTGAAATAGATAATCTTGACTTAGAAAAACATTGATTTCGATGGATTTACATTAACTGGCTCCTGCAAATTTTCAAAAAGATACATATTCGATCAGTTTTTCAAAAGAATAATCAGTATTTTCTGCTCGATTGTTACGTATCAAGGCTCATTTTCTTTCTTGGAAGATGCTTTAAGAATTCACCATCTATATATTTAATAGTATCCTCCATTTAAAAACTACAGCCATTTGTTTAACTATCAATACATTTTTTTCGTAAACCAACAGCTGTAATCCTCCAATGGGGAATATTACCAAATATCTAGTCCGTGAATGCATAAAGTAACTCTCAACGAAGAAAATGAGCCTTAATACATCGAAGTCAAGCGAAAAATACAGATTATTCATTGAAAAAGCTAAACGAATATCTGCCTTTTCAAAATTCAGCATAAACCCGTTAATATTTGTGAAAATCGAGTGTCATAACATTTTTCCAAGCAGAAGAAATATGCAGCTATGAGAATCAGCATCCATTATAATTAATAGATGCATAAAAGTTTGTCTGAATTGAATAATAAATTAAGCACTTAAAATTTCTCATAAACTCTCGAGAAGCTGTTTTTCATTCGCTAGTAACGTTTCAAATATTAGCGCATTTGCCCTATTTTATCTACATATTTATTTAATTTTTTTTTTCGCAAAGCGATGCGCTTTTTTTAATATTTCTTTCTTTTTCTTTTTCATAAGGCATTACCTCAAACGGTTACGGATGTGCAAGACCCGGAAGACCCGGAGTTTACACAAAGGTTCACCATTATCTTCCATGGATCGAGCGGACAATGGCCAAAATAGATTCTCCACCGTCGATTCCCGTCTGCAAGGGTCACAGATGCCCTTTAGGCGAATGTTTGCCCATGTCACGAGTCTGTAACGGATATCTCGAGTGCTCAGACGGAAGTGACGAGCGTGATTGCTCTTCAGCCGATCACCGATGAGATTAAAAAATATTGAATAGCCGATTAAAAAGCTCGAATCATCAACAATCACGAATGGCAAGACATTCGTGCGCAAATCGTGCAATAAGAGCGTTAATGTATCATAATAGAAAAAGACTGTCTAACGAAAAAAAAGGGGGGAAAAAAATGAACTGAAAAAGTGTCCGGAAATCTCCAAAATATTGGAGATAAAAAAACACCCGCCTCCTGTGCTAATTCGTAGGACTTAGCTGCGTTTTTGTGATAATTTCTTTTCTAGATTTATTTTAAATGGGAAGTAAACACAAATCACGAATCTCCGAATGACTCGCGCAAAACGCGAGATATTTTGCATTGAGAATCGTTGGATTGTTTCTCAAAGACCTGGCATTTTGGTTTTTATTGTACTATGCTGTGTTCAGCAGTGAAAAATCTTAAGGCCATGTTGTAGATCGACTTCTCCTTACGTCACTAATGGTTCTTTTTTTTATACCAACAATCTGTATATAATTGTATCGTTATTTTTAGTCTATGTCTGAATAAAACAAGTTTGTAAGTAAATTATGATGGTTTTTTCCTTTATTTTTCAGTTAATATTGTTATTTAGGTTAATAAAGACCATTTTTTGTCACAAAAGTTAAATTTCGGAGAAATTTCGATGAATTCATAAATTTTATAAAAATTTCGTAATTCGAATACGTTTAAGAAATTTTCACCGCGATCTCAAAGACAATACGATGTTTTTTAAGATTGAATTAATCAGAGCAGTTTATAAAAATTGCAATGACTTTCAGACACATATTCCATAGAATATCGATGATTTCCAAACCCTCGCGATTATATTTCACGACTCGATGAAATTTCACCTTTATAGGAAATATTATTCGAAATCTGCGTCGGAGAAATGAGGTAAATAACGAATTAATAAAAATTATGATGGTATATCCGTTATTTTTTATTAAGAGATTGCGTTAAATAGACACATCAGTGAAAATAATTTTCGTCGCGAGAGATTCGACGATGTCGCCGAAAGCGCGTCAGTGTTTCGCTCCAAGAAAATTCGCAGCACTGCGCGCAGGGTTAAAAAACGCTAAGTTACGTCTATAATAATAGCATGCTTGCGATGAATCTATAAAAAAAAAAAACTCCCGCGGCAAATGTGTCGAGTTTGGAAGCACCGCGCGCCAAAAACCGCGTAAAAACAGCGTTTTTTAAATCTCAAGCAATTCCATCGCGTTAGACAATTTGGAAAAATTCGTTAGACTATTAAACTCGTTGGGAGGCTTTGCGGGGCTCGGACAAAAGTTTTTATTTATCTAATTTTATATTTGTTTTACATTTTTTGTTTTTTTGTTTTTTTTTCAGTTACTATAAGGAACGGTGTAAATGTATAAAAGTACGGGCAGAGGATGTGAAACTTTTGTCCAGCCCGATTCGGCTACAAATTCACAAAGTTTCGAGGCGAATTTCCGCCAATTAATTATCAAATCCTCTGAACTATCGGGATCTTCGAAAAATCCTAAATTGATTAACAATTTTCCGGGTAAAAAATGCCGACATACCCGTTTTAAAGTTAAAGTTCTCACGATAATTCGAAAATTAATTTGATGAGTTGAAGTGAATAGAAAAAAATCGTTCCCGTACTGAGTGATGTTAGTCTACGTCGTTCGTTCAAACGACGATAAATAAATTAATGATAAATTCATGATTCCCTTTACAAATAATATCGCTAGCGAGTTCGTAGAATTACGTTCGGATATTTTGTTCCGTTTTTTTTTTAGGCTATCGAATGGAGGCTTTACGGATTTGTTTTCGTCTCCTAGCTTTTAACCCAAAGAGTCTACCGCGGTCGTGCTCAGCCCCTTGGGACTAATGGTCGTCTTAAATTGCTCCGGCACAGGATACTCCGTCTGAAAATGAAAATTGACGCGTTTTATTCGACTCTGCACTAGAGAAAAGTGAAGATGAAATTGGCGGTTCGATACTTACGTAGTCGCCGTTTCCTTTGGGAACCATAACGTTCATCTCGCTAGATTTACTGCTTATGAGCTCGACCTGAAGAGACTCGGGGCTCAAGTACATCTGGCAGCCGTCAGTCTTGTCGATTGAAATGGTTGGCACTTTTCCGAGCACCTGCAAAACGAAGGAGAAAAAAAAATCATAAATATTCACTTTAAGTACAGTTAAAAGGAGTAAAAATGGAATTGTATCAGGTTTCTTCGCCCATTAAATATCCATTCGTCTAGAAATATTTATTATCCGTCAGTAGATTAATTAAATCAAATTTACGATAATTTCGAGGAATTTAAAAGACATTTCAAAAATTTTTTAAAGCTATTTCAGAGAATTTTGTAAATATTTTAAGAATCGAGAAAGCAATTTCCGGAAATTAACTTGAAAATATTTTATCAATCGAAAAGGAGAGAATTAGAGCTTGCCGAATTTTTTTTTATACTGTTAAGTTCTCATATTATTTTATCGTTTTTCGTTTAAGATAAAAATATGAGCGGTTAATATAAATTTGATTTAGGAAAAAAATGCTGAATATTATTAGCCAATTGACGCACAAATATCGTACGATCATTTCTCCCGTTACCGAATATGCAAAGCACAACCAAAAATGAAACAAAAGCCTCTCAAAATCATTGCACCTAATAAATACATACGTGTCAAACGATACGATGAGTAGCGAGTGATCGACTTTTTCTCGAGGTTTTAACTATTTTTTAACACGTGTTTATCAACGGTTTTTTTTTCTGAAGAAAATGCGCTGGCAATTTGGTGAGTTTATCCATCGGTTAATTATGTAAAAATACAATATTTAAGATCACAAATTATTCTCGCAGGTGGTAACCTTCAGCCTGTCCGAATGACTTGCGAATTCGACTGGAGAGAATGTCCATCTGCTGTGATAAATTATGTGTGGTCCGAAATTGTTACAGACGTAGTGGACTGTTTGACGAATGAAGCGTTGATGTGGAGAGTGAGAAGCTCATATTCCCATAATTTGACAGCTGCTGTCAGAATTTTGTCGTAATTAAAATAAAATATACCATTTTTTTTAACAGGTGATCGCTATGGTGTTTGTTTGCACTCTTCTCATTCACACAATATACTCGAAAGCAAGATGGATGGACGAGACTACGATTAATCGAGAAAATCTTAATATAGTCGGCTGCAAAGTTCAGGATCTTGAACTAAAGGTCAACATTTTGACGTACAAAATGCAGTACGGAACTTGGCCTCTGCCGAGGCAAATTCAAGGCTCGGAAATCGAGGGAGGATTAAGAAACGTTAGACTCACTTTGACCAATTCGACTGATCGTAATAATTGGCTAAAGCACATGTTACTAAGGTAATTTATTACAGAGTTGCAATCTCCATCTATTTTATTGTTTATTACATAAATAATTTGAGATTTACTTTTCAGCGAAATTTTAATCTCTCGAATACTCGTTTTGGTTAATAATACAGCGTGAGAATTTTTAAAGTAACTCAAATAAAGTTCGGTTATTTAGTGGAAATGAAAAACTCGTTTTCGCAGCCTGCTCATAATTTTTCAACCGAACGACTGAATGCATAATTAAAAGATACTTTTATCTTGCCCAGAAAATAATCTGAAGCTTCTTGTGACCTTTTTCGCAGCCCAACTGAGAAAAGTGCGTGTCTTCCCTACGCAAAAATTGGACCTCGTTCTGTGCGTTGCCTGACGAAGCTGATAAACCTTGAAACTAAGTACATGTCTTCTCGCTTCAGTCGCGAAGCTTCTCCAGCATCGCACAAAGTCAAATCCTCAAGAAGCAGCAGTGAAAAATCGATAAAATACGAGATTTCAAAAAATAGTTTTCAAATGCTCGAAACAGATAAAAATCCGTCGCAAAACTGCGAAAACTTGGCGAATGTACCGAACTATTCTCCAAAAATTTCCAGAAGAGATACCAACAATTCTTGGAGCGAAACTCAAGTCCTGAATTACAGAGAACACCCGAAACTTCTTTCCCGACAGCAACGCTCTTGTGGAAACGATTTGAACATCTCCAAAAAAATTTCCCCGACCACCAAAAAATCCGAGATTTTTGGCGACTATTCTTCGCAACTTTGCACTTCCGCTCAAGATCCGAATCGTCGGGATCATAAAAAATCTTTGACAAAACAGCAAAATTCTCTGGAATACGATTTTACAAAATTCCCTTCTGCGCCTCGAAAATCAGAGATAATTGACAAAAGTCCTGAAGAACGTGTGAATTCGACGCAGGAAACTCTTCACCAAGTGACGCAAAAACTGGAAAATCTGCACAGCGTCCTCAGGATCTACGGGAGTTCGGATTGCACGAAAAGTACTCACGACGAAGATTGCTCCAACAAAGAATTGGCCGAGTCGATTCTCCAGGACTTGAAAAACCTCGGAAATCTCCCGAATGAGAGCGAGAGCGACGGGAAAACTAGTGCGACACTTTCGAAACTCTTGGACTCAAATACAGAAGAAAGTCAAGCCGCAAAAGACGAAGAGGACAGCACGAGCGATTTTGAACAATGTCAAAGCGATCGAATCTCCTCATCAGCTCGTAGCCTTGACAATTCATTCGATATCCAAAACAACGATTTTCCCGAAACTTCAGAATCCAACAACAAGGTCAAAGCCAGCGAATCAACAGAATCGACTGAAAAAATGCCAGAAATTAAACACGTAGACTTAACGAATCTAAATACAGAGAAAAATCGTTCTCCCAACATTTCACGAAATTCTAGTGCCCCAGAAATATCACCACTGACTAAGATTTCGTCTTTGGAATCTCCCAAAGAAGAAAAAATGGAAACTGGACATTCTGAAACAGAGGAAGAGTTTTTACAGACTTCTTTTGGCACAGATCAAGTAGAATACGCAAAAGAAAATGACATTGAAGAAAAGTCGAACGCTGCTCTTCTTCAAGAAGCCATGAAGTTCAGAAAGGCGTTGCAGACGCAAATTGAGCTGGAAAATGACGAAAAAACCGTTGAGAATAATCGGGTACTTAAGAGCGAGGAAAGCGAAGGAGAATCTGAAGAATCTTGGCCTAAGGTTAAAAATTATTTCCAATCTAAGCTCCTGGACATAATATCTGAAGAACAATCAGCCAGCAGTTCTACAGAAAAAAGCAGCAAGCCGCCATCGTATCCTAATGCATTTATACAATCCCAACAGTCGGATCAGGTTAAACTCGAGAAAAATGACCTTAAAGTTTCAAATAACGCACCTGAAAATTCCAAACTAGCTGCGGCAACCAAATCTTCGGAATACTTTAGCCTGAGCAATCTAGAAGAAAAAATGCTTGCCCAAGACGTTGTCAGTTCCACAGCTAAAGATACTTTAGACACCAGCAGCGATTTTACTGAAGATGAGCTAAGCGGAGCCAACGAAACTGTTTTGGAAGAAGAAGACCGGACTTTGCAAAAAAATATCACCGATCTCGTGAACCAAAGTGTCCAAAACATTCGCGAGTACATAGAAGTTTTTTCAAAGATGCAAAACGATGCAATTCTGGAGACTAAAAAGGCTATCGACAAAAATTTGACAAACGTATCGAATAATCTCAAAGATTGTTCCAGCGACGACAGCATTATGCATTTTGTAAATACCGTTGCTATTGTCGACTCAATGAGCGAGGAATTGCCCAAAGAATTGCCCGAACTTGCCATTAATAGTCTCGTAGAGTTGGAACCGGAATTATCGGAAGACGAGCCGGAAAATTGGAACTACAAGCCGGATTTTGCTCTGAAAAGACGTCCGGGTTCTATTTCCTTGACGGAACAAAATTCGTCGACAAATATTCAAGAATTTCCTTGCGAAACCCTTGATTCTCGATCGGGCTTCGAATCCGCTTTGTCAGAAGGTGAAGACGATTGTCGAAAGGTAAATGAGCCGGAAGTTCTTGGCTCGGAACCTTCTTGCAAAGAACTCGTGATGGACTATGCTCTGGAAAGCGACAGCGACTTTACGGATGATAAATTGATGAATGCCCTCAATCTCATCGAATTCGAAGAGGAAAATGAACTGAGGGGAAAAGATGACGAGAGGAAAACCCTCGACAGTCCTCTGACCGGAAGAACGGTTATTAGAGCCACCAGCAGCTTAACGACTAACATAGAATCCGAATCTACGAGTTTGGATCAAAGTTATAACGCTGATTTCGAGGAAACAGGAAATTCGTCCAATTTAGAAGGAAACACAACAATCTGCCAAGCGAAAATCGTTCAGCACGACGAAATTATTGATTCCGATAAATTTTCAAGTTTTGAAACTAAATGCAAAGAATTTTCTCCACGAATTGTAGATTCGGTGGAAAATTTGCCTGAAAGTAAAACTTGGATTGGCGAAAATCTTGAGAGCGTAATAATGGAAAAATCTGAGAGAAATTTTGGGGAAAATGTAATTGATTCCAAAGATTCGGTTATTAGTGAAAGTCTAACAGAATTCGCAGAATTTCTGGAAAGAAAAGGTGACAATTCAGATAAACGACCAAATTCGGGTGATACTGTTATCATAAATAATTCAAACGAGATCAGCAGTGAAAATGAGGGAATTCAAAGCAAAGCTAACTTAAGTAGCGGTACTTCAGGCACTTATATGGATGCTGATAGTCGTGATTTCTTAAACTCCAGCGGAATAAGCTTGGCACTCGATAAATCGACTTTGAATTCAAATATCAAAGCCGAAACTTTGGGTGTAAGTAAATCGGCTCGGGGATCGAATTCTTCGCCTCTTCAGCAACGAATTCCGTGGAATACACCCAAAAAAGGCTCTTCTTTGAACAATGCAACTGCTGTATGGTCCAAAAAACCGGAAAAGGCTACATCGAAACCGGAAAATTTGCAAATAATGAAAACGAAGAGTTTGCAATCGAAACCAAAACGTTCGCAGTCCTCCGGAAGAAACCAACTTAAGATTCAAAGCAATGTTAGCCTAAATGGCAGCAAGGATCTTGAATCTACAATGGTAACGCCGAGAAAACCAGCTGTTAAGAGTAACATTAATTTACCGGAAAGAAGAAGCAGATCTTACACAACACCGCGAAAAACCGAATCTTCGCCGAGAAATTCTTCAACTTCGCAACAGGATGTTCAGAGAGTGAGTCGAGCGCGTAAAGAAAGCGAGAAGAGCAAAATTTCTATGGAGAAATTGGAAAATCCACAGAAATCAGGACTATCGAAAAAAGAGGAAACCTCTCAAAAATCGACATTATCAAAAAAAGAGAAAATTTCCCAGAAATCAGAACTCTCGAAAAAAGATGAAAATTCACAGGAATCGGAATTGTCGAAAAAAGAAAAAAATTCGCAGGCCTCGAAAAAACCTGAAAAACCGGAATTTTTAAATAAATCAGAAAAAAATGATTTTTCGGACAAATCGGAAAAATCCATGACAGGAATCAGCGCCGGGAGTTCCTTCAAGTCTTGCGTTACTAAAACATCCTCAAAATCTTGTATACCGCTTCTTAGGAGCAGAATTCGAACGAAAAGTCCCATGCGAGGGCCTTTGACTATGTCGACGAGTTCCTGGAGAGAAGAAACTCTCAGAACGCCAAATTCTGCTTTAGAAAACATTCAGACCGAAGGAAGTGTCGCCCGAAGCGAGGACAATTCATTTATTATTCAATCTCCTGGAGCCTGTGAAGTTCTAGAAAAAAAAGAGGTGAAATCCTCGGAAAAAATGCCGGAGAGTCGAACAGTCATTTATGTTAATATCGTCACGGAGCAGGAACACACAGCGACACGCGTAGTGGACCCTAAAAAGTTTCTCGAGTACTTGAAGGACAGAGAATTAAAAATTCAGAGCGTTTTGGACCAAGAAATTGGAGCTGAGGGTTCGCAGGTGAATAATGCGACGTTGGGAAGCTGCAGCTCACCGAGAATTCTCACGGTCGTGTCTTCTGCTGCTGACGGTAAAATTTCGAGCGAAGTTCTTCAGCAAAACAGAGTTGTAAGTACAAAAAAAAATTCAGAGCAGAATTATTAAAATTACGGCTTTCCAAAAATCACCAGCGTTTATAAAATCATTATTTAGCTTATAAATATTTGCAGAGCAAATTAATTTCTCATCAAATTACACACTAAATGTCCATCGATCGTTATCGATTTTCCTAACACGATTTGTTTGAAAATATCAACGTGTCAAACTATAATCTCCTGAAAATTGTCGAAAAATAATAGTCATCAAATCTATTCCACGACAAATATTTGCAAAACGGAATAATAAAATTTTATTAATCTGCAGGATTCGAATAACTCGGCGCTGACGGGTTCCTGGTCATTGAGAGTCGAACAAAAAGAGATAGAAGTTTCCGCGAAACCCTCAGTAATGGACATGAGCACCTCCATCTCGGATTTACCGGAAATATCCACGGAATCATCAGGGAATCTCGAAAAATTTCAAATATTCGAAGTACCGAAGGAGTTGACGAAGGACGAATACATCGTTCTACTTGAGGCACTAAATCAGGACCCAAATCTTCATCAACTCAGAGAAATGCACAAATTGTGCAAGAAACTTGGCCTGGGATTTCACGAATGAGGGAAAAATTAAACGGCGGAGAGAACTGCCAGCGTTTTTCGTCACGCGACTCGAGAACATTTTCATCGGTTTCTCACTTCATTGTCAAAAATCGTGTTACATGTATTTTGTAGCGGGAAGCACGTTTTGTTTTTATTTTTTTGAATCGTGTATATTGTGTGGTGTTTTAATAGAGAATATATCGATCCTCGAGACGATGGATTATTATTACTATTATTATTATGTACTTATTACTGACTCTCCTTCATTTCTATTTTCATTTTTAGCGTTTTTTGTAATCTTACCTGCATCTGTACACTTTGGCAGTTGACAAACTCGATGCTGGAGACCAGAGAGTCGAATACTATCGAGGATTTGCGACAGGAGTCAATTACTATGGAGTTTATCTTTCCCTTAACAACCATAGTACTGTCCTGGCAACGATACATGTAAACAACGTTGTTCATCTCCGCGTTTTCCACCAATATGTCCTTGTTCCCTTTGTGATATTCCTGAAAAGATCCGGAATCGATAAATTTGACGCGAATCGGTCGAGCGGTTCAAATTTCTCGACACTTTGAATTTTTAGAAAAACAACCTTGCAAATTACTTTCTCATTATTTTTTTGTCTTGCTTCCTAAAAGTTTTGTTTTTGCGAAATTTGTCATTCTAGATTTCTCAAGATGCTCAAAATGCTATAAAATATCGAGATCGAGATCAAGATCTGACGATGACATCTCCGATCAGCTCCGTAATTTTTTATTTCAAAAGGAATTGGCGAAAAACAGGTGCCAAATTTTTTTTCAGGTATTTTCAACGCTTTCTATTTAAGATACAATTTGTTGGCATTTTTCAAAAACCTGGAGTTCGTCTTGTATTGTTGCAATTTTTTACTAAATGTATGGAGAATTTTTTATTTTATGGCTTTTTGAAATTTTCCAACAAAGACCTGCGCCCTCTAGCTTTCGTAAAATTGATGACATTTTCCTAAATAATTCTTCATAAGTGCAAGTATTCTTAATGTCATTTGGCATCGAAATCGAAAAAGCGGTTCGGACTTTATAGTTTTGAAATTTTCAAAAAAAATAACTTTTCGCATTAACTTCAGCAAAACATAAGACAACCAACTCAAATTTCATACATAAAATCTGTACTATGAAGCGACGATTAGTACGTAGTTACGTCATAATATGCAAAATGGTTAAAATTCGTCAGAATTTCAACTTTTGGCAAAAAGATGTTACTGCATTAACCTTAACAAAATATAACATATTACAGTCAAACTCTAGACATGAAATCAGTACTGTTTAGACATATTTTTTCATGATTTGATATATGCTACAATATTTTCAGAAATTTAACTTTGACAAAAAATAAAGCTGCAAAGTTCAACTTTTTTTTTGTGCAAGTTCGAATTCTTATTAGCACGACAGCATCCACAATTTTCAATTTAAAAAAAAATACAAAGTCTCATTTGAGAGGATAGTAAACGACAATTGGCGTCCTTGAGAAATAACCAATAAATAAAATAATAAAAATAAAATAAAAATATATAGTCTCATTCATCTGTCAAAATTGCCATCGATTAACATATTTCCTCATAGAAGTAGCTTTGTAGAAAGCAAAAAATAATGAAGAAGCAATCTGCAATGTTTTATTTCAAATCTCTCAAAATATACTTACAACGAGCCATTTCTTTCCGTCGCGTGTAAAGACCGGTGGCTTGTCAATCGGTGCGTTTGCCGGAGGAACAACCTTAGTATGCGCGGGACCATTGCCAGCGTTGCTAGAGATCGGAGCCTTAAAGGGTGCAGGTCCGGTTCTAAGCGAGGGATTCTTGTGCGTCTGCATTTCAGACGTTACTTTCTTCAGAGTCCTGGTGATATTCTCGCCCTGGTTGATCTGGGCGAAGAGAGCGCTTCGGTCGTCATTCGCATTGGCGGAAACGTCGCCGAGCGGCATCGACGGCGGAGGAGGAGGTGGCATGCCTCCGGGTGGCGGAGGAACCGGCGCCGAACCTGATTTTGCCCATACTAAGCCCGTCGTGTGATTTTTACGAACGTACTGCTGGAGTTCCGACAAAGTCTGAACCCAAGCCTTGCACCACTCGACATGAGTTTTGTCTCTGAAGAAAAATTATACAATATCCCATCATTAATAACTTGATTTGGTAATTTTTATATCTGCCGGATCATATTGAATCTATGATCTGCTGATCTGATGGATCAAAGATTTTTTAGATTTTCCAAATTATCCTGATTATTGCGGTGTTTCACTCGAACAAATTTTACACAAACATGTTGCATTTACATTTAATAAATGAGGATTTTGTCTATCCTAATATAATCGATTTAAACTTTTAACAAATGAAGCCAATTTACGTTCAAAAAAATTATCAGCATTGGAACCTTTTTTTAATTAGGGAAGGTAATCGTTAGAAGAATCTAAAAAAAATTCACCTAGATAGATGCCTTTTCTTACGCTTTACGACATACTTTGAACCGAAAAAAAACATCGATTTTTTAGTAGTGTCGATTTTTTAGATTTTTTTTTAGGCAACAAAAATTATATAAAAAGTCTGCGACGCTTGATTGTTGAGAATAGTATGCAAAGCATGGAAAAAATTGGTAGGTCAGAATATTAAAAATTGTAGGAGGAAATAGATTTTTTCGAACCAAGGGCGATACGTTTTTTGTTTTGTTTTTTAAGTGCCACTGTTTTTTTTTCGTAATTTTTCAAAAAAATCATATCCCTGGAAATATCATTAAAAACTATTAATATTATAGGACCTAATTGGTATCAATTTAACTGCGATTTACAAAAAAAAAATAGTGGCACTTAAAAATAATAAAAGAAAGTATCGCCCTCGATCCGAAAATCTCCTACAATTTTCAATATTCTGAGCTGCGAATTTTTTTCTGTGCTTTGGATACTATTCTCAACAATCAAAAGAGACACATTTTGTGGATAATTTTTTATGGCTGTTCTAAATAAATCGACAGTGCTGAAAAAACGATGTTATTATTTCGTTGCAAAATATGTTATAGAGTCAAAAAAGGCATCTAGGTGGATTTTTTCAAATTTTTTATACAATTATTTCCAATAGGTAACTCTCATTGCGCCCCACTTAAAATATTGAAAAAAAATCTCTCTTGGAAACGTGAAATTCAAGTTTCCTCGTGTAAAATGCGTTTTTATTTGATGAGAAAAACGTGTAAGATGCATTTTTTTTTATGAAGCATCAGAAAAAACTGGTTTGGAAATTATTGCATTTGTTACACCATGTATAATGTAGAATGCGGAGGAGGACTCACTTTTCTTTCCAGTCCTTCAATACTCGATTGGTGTAAAACTGTCCGGCGTCATTCATTTCCTTGACGTAAGGAGCAGGCGTAGGTGAAACGGCAACCCATCCAAGAGCGGGAATGCTCTCGCTTATCGCGGACAAGTGATTGAAGAATTGAGAGCCCCTGTTCTTCTCTCGGTATTCCTGAATCTCCTGAATGGTCGTGGAGGTCGGGCCGAGAAGGGAAACCTGTTCCGACTGATTCGCGGGAGCCGGACGACTAGATGCCGTTCTGATGAACTGCAGTTGTATTCTAAAAGTACAACAACAACAGAAACGTATTGATAATTCATTGAATACAAGCCAATTTTTTCTTATTAAGCATTTTCCGTCGTGTCAGCCACTTTTTCTCAACGCTCTCCGATTTGCCCACAGTTACATATATTAAATTGCCACTGAAAACGATTATGTGCATTTTTTCAGATTTTTTAAAACAATATTTCAAAAAATGCTTCTTTCATGTCCAAATATGTTGGACACTTGATAACTGAAAAAATATGTCTGTACATAAAAGTTTACCTTTTCTGTTAGATTTCGAGCAGAATGTTTGAAATAATTATCACATTCCAGTGAGTATAATTTATCACCGAAAAATGGAAGAAGAATTTTTTTTAGTAATAAGCGGGTATTTATTTTATTTTTAAAAAATTGAGTAAATTACTGCAGACTGTTGATATCTCCAAAAAAATCTTCAGAGTGTCACGGCTCGATGTTCTGCTATTAAAAAAATGTCAGGACTCTATGTGAATTCTTACTGATTTTTGAAAACAATATTTTTTAAAATAGTCGTTTTTCGAGTGCAAATATCTCGAAAACTTGAAGGTATTAAAAAAAAGGTCTCTACACAAAAGTTTCCGTTTTCTGTTAGCTTTCGAGCGGAATGTTTGAAATAATGATCACATTCCACTGAGTATGATTTTTACAAAAAAATGGACGAATAATTTTTCCAGTAAAAAACGCTACTTTTCTTGAATTGTAAAAAATTCCGTCGTATTACTACATGACTCTCGACATCTAAAAAAAAATCTCCAAAGAATCACGGACCGATGTTCTGCTATAAAAAGAATTTCAGTTGCACTTTATTACATCAAATCATGGAGCAGATCGAGAAAGATCGAAAAAAAGTGACTGAATCAACAGAGAATGCTCCGTATATAGAAAAAAATACTAACTGAAAAACTTTGTCAACAAGTTTGCTGTGCGTCGCGACATCGCCGCCAATTTTCTGACTCAGCTTAAGGTACTCGCTGACCGGACCGGCCACGAGATCTTCGTAACTCGCCACCGACATGCTATCAGACACTGGAACTACCGTCTGAACAACAGAAACCGTTTCCGATCCCGTAGGAGACTCGCCGTTCGAACGATTAGGCCTCTTCGGTGATGGTGTCTTGGTCTGAACAGCTGTTTCTTGCGTCTGAGTCACAAGCTTGTTTTCCAACCGTTTTGTAACGTTTTCCAAACGTGTTACCAAGTCCTCTAGGTGTTCCTCTCGATCCTCCGGTTCACAGCCTGTCGTCAATAAGATAATGTCATTAGCTACGAGTTTCAGCCGAAAAAATGGTGCTAAAACGTGTGTAAAAACATTGGCGCTCGAGTGACGCCGAATTCTCAACGAAAAAGCTTTATTAAATATAGAATCGCGCACATATAGTTGCCGAAGCATCAACGGCCACTGGGTCACACGCAATATTGTGTTGCAAGCGTGAAAAATGTACCAGCTTCGCGCAAGACACCGGACGAGTGACACAATCGTTCAAGACACGATTTATCACCGGAAAACAGCCAAAAGATTATTGTTACAATGTGCAACGTGTATTCCATAAAACGAAGCATGCCAACACTTTTATTTTGTGTTCAAGTTCAACGAAGATTAGTTTTTATTCATTTCGTGTCGAATTTTTTAAGCCATTTCTTTTTAAACTCATTCATTCTTAACTTTTTTGCAGCCAGTTTCGTAGAATTGGAAAAAAATGCATTAAGAAAAATTAAAGAATTCATTTTGTAAGCAAAGAAATTAATTTTCGTATCACATTTATAAAACAAATCGTTGAAACTAATGTGACACTCACTTTCAGGCATCAAAAGTATTTAAAATCAATGTTCTTAGTATTTTTAATAATGTTGAATGTTTACAATATTTTATATTTTTTTGGGAAGTCTTGAATCGAACTTTTGTTGGGAATAAACGTACTGATTATTCTCAAATAAAATTCTCCTTGTTTCACGTCTCTGAACGAGTTCCTCTTCAGAATTTCATTTCTGCGACAATTGAATACAATTATTAAATTCTAATAATTAGAATTGTGTGAAAATTTGTATATTTTATAGAAGCAGATGTAAAATTCTCAAGCAGGATCTTCATCAGAGCTAAACTGTAAAACAAGAGGATTTGAGTTTGAAAATGCTGGCCAAATTTGCGCAGCTTGCTTACCTCCCATTCAAAATAAACCATCGCAACACCTTCACCGAATTAATTTGTTAATCCCAATCAACAAGCATCAGCGATTAAAATTCACACATTAAAGTAGATCAGTTCATGCTGCGTGGAGATATTTTCCATTATATAAATAGAATCTATCGAAAGATGGAACGCGGAAGTTTATATCAATTCTATTCTCGTTTATTGGTGCAAGTGAAAAAGAAATTCCATTATTTTTTATGAGGATTTAGAGAAGATCTCTCACCGTTCAATTAAATAATAGAACTTTATGACACGCGTCGCTCGGTGCACCTTCGGCCTTTCCAGAAACTCAAAGATCAACTGAGCGACACTAAGTCGGATGTCACGGAGAGTGGCTAGAATATCCGGCCTATTAATAGAGGAGTAAGCCGCGAAAATCTTCCGAAGGTTTCTCCGCGAGATGGAAGCGAGAGGAGAAGAGCAACGTGGGCGTTGATTCGCAACCACGACTATTATCAAGAATAATATTCGGTCCAAGTGCTCACCCGGTTTTTATCTATCGAATTAAAGGGTGACGTACAGTTGAACAAGTGATTACGACGCCGGTGAAACATTCACACGCGACATCAATTAGGTACAGAAGCAAACATTGCAACGTAGATGACGACAAACGACAAATAGATTTTCAAATATATAAAATTGGTGTATCGAACTTTCGCGTCGAAATTACTGAGATTTGTGGACACCGTTTCATACTTTTTTTGTATTTTATTTCGCACTTTAATTCAACTCGAACAACTTAAAAAATTGCAAGTTAATTCGTAATAAATCGATTAAAATTTAATAAATTGCGAGAGTGATAAACGATTGAGTAATGGACGGTGACCAAATTCTTAAGTAACAATCAGCAAAAGAACAAACATCATTATTCAACCGGTTAATTTTTTTTATCCATTCATTGGCGTTTCTTTTTTGTTACAAAGTTGGGAAGATTGCACTGAGAAAAAAGTAGTTGAGCGAATTAAATTAGCGTTCGACCAAACTTTGAGTAACTGCAACGAAATTACTGGTTGCTTCAGAAAGACTTGCAACATTGAAGTCTTTGCACTGGAAAAATAGTTTAATTTGTATAATTTATTTTAATTTTACTGTAAAAATAGTTTAATTTGTATAATTTATTTTAATTTTACTGTAAAAATACTTTGAATACTTTACTCAAATTAAATTTTGCTGTGAAAGGACTTGAACAATTTGGCATTCATTTCACATCACAATTGATCATACTTTAAATATTCCTGCTGAGAAACTAGAAATATACTTCCAGAGAAATTAATTTGTGAGTTATTGCGAATTAAAAATGTTGTATAACCTGGTCAATCGCAAATTTAAGGAGTTAGCAGCGCTTTACAATAATCAAATGAGTGCTAGTTTTTTAAAATCGTGAATACAAAATTTATGCATTAACTGACTATAGTTAATGGTGTTTTGTATTTAAATAGATATCCTTGACTTAGAAAAACATCAATTTCAATAGATTTACAAAAATATTAAATGGTTTATGTTAATTTTCAAGAAGGTACATATTCGCTTAGTTTTTTAAGAGGACAACCCGTATTTTTTGCTCTATTGTTATTTATCACGGCTCATTCTCTTCCTTGAAAGATGCTCTACGATTTTGCCATCTAGATGTTTGATAGTATTCTCCCTTTAAAAATTACAGCCACTTGTTTACCCACCAATAAAATTTTTCGCCTACAAACAGCATTAATTTATAAATGAGGAATACTATCAAATATCTAGACGGTAAATGCGTAAAGCATCTCTCAACGAAGAGAATGAGTCGCAATAAATTAAAATCCACAACAAATACGGATTATTCTTTGAAAAAGCTGGACGAATATGATTTTTTCAAAATTTAGCATCCCTTAATATTTGTCGAAATCGAGTGCAATAAAATGTTTTCTAAGTAAAAGACATATGAAAATTACCATTTATTATAATCAATAGATGCATAAAAGTCTGTCTAAATTAAATAATAAATTTAGCAGTCTTTTGAGTAGTATTGAGCGTTCCAACCTCCTTAATAAAAAAGAAGCAACATTTTTTTTTCTCAGAGCGTAAGATGTATTTGTATTGTCCTAACCGGAGTGCACTGTGGGTCCGTGAGGGTCAAATCGCACTTTATGCTCAGCGGAATTCTTCGCAGCTTCCAAAAGGTCGGAAAAAAATCTGTGTCGTCTCAGAGCAAGTTCGTCTCTTCCAACAGGCGTGTCCGGTGGGTCTTGCATTGCTTCGCATCCTTCTGTCAGATATTCCAGATTTTCCTCTTGCGACAACCATTGTGGCACGGATCCAATTTCCGGAGCTTCTTGTTATCCAGGAGTGCAATTATTTAATGAGAAAGTCTTATCAATTATTCTCGATAGCTCGGCGCGTTTTGTTCTCGTCGGTTTTAATTAATCGTCAGCTATAATTTAACGACATAATAAACAAGAATACGCCTCTTAGTCAGCTATTACAGCGATAAAACACGTACACCTTTACACGTGAGGCAAACAACAGTGGATAAGCTATCGATTGTCTGTGTCTCGAGCCAACGAACAGCCTGCGGCTGACGTTTTAATCTACTTCTCTCACCACGCAATACGCTTACTATGTATAGCTACAATGGGGAACTCTACTGTATTATAGAAACCCTCCGGTGATCCCCAGAGACCTCAACTACTAAAACTTCGACTTTGTCTACGGTTGCTACTTTAAATATGCAAGAAAACTAGTTAGGAAGTAGAATAGACGTACAAGTTGTGGCTTCTGTACACGAAGGGGAGAATCTAGTTAAAATTGATAAGATCCTGTAAAAATGTCCACGGTAAAAAAAACCATCGTAACTTTCGTTCATTCTGTCGTTTCGTTTGGAATTTCTGGCGGCATATTTTACATTATTATCTATGTTAGTTAGATGAAACTGTAGGAAATTTACGTACATTTCATTTGATATTTATATCCAGAAAAATGCAGATCTGTGTTCAAGAAATTGGCGGTCGAAATTTCTCGCCCAGCAAAAACTGATTGAAGAGAGAAATTCGTTCAGAGAATGAGAAACTTTGGGTAAATTTTATTATGATAAGTGAGAAGTTTTCAGTGAAAGGATTAAACTTGAGGAAACTTGAGTTACGAAAAGTGTGAGAAATTTACATTTAACAAATTGGAATCTATAAGAAACTTTAATTGTGGGAACTGAAGAGCTTTTATGTTCATTTCAATTGGGAATTTGAGAATATTTTAATTGCGAGAACATAAGTTTCTATTATAATTGTACTGAAAACTTTGGTGCCCTTGAGTTTAGAAACCTATAAGAAATTTACGACCAGTACATATTTCCTCCTTTTTGTTAATTAAAAACAGCGAAACCTACGATTTTTAAATACACGAAAATCTACTACTTCTTTTTCCTATGGAAAATATCGAATTGCAAGATACAAATGCAAAGTAGCAACATCAACGCGCTGAATTAGCAAGTTTATCGAGCCGAGCTATCAAGAACAAAAACCCGATTTTGTGCCGTACTTTTCAGCCTCGTATTTCTTTCGTTCCCGTTTTCTTATCAAAAATTGATACCTGGCGTCCCGCAATTTTCATTTTCGTTCTCTCCAGGCGAAGCTTCAAAAACCGAGTCGTCGCCGTCTTCGTCAGGTCCTTCAGCGATAGTTCTCTCGATGTACGCGGGAGCATAAGGACATCCGAGTTTCGGTGATGAAAAGCCCACGACCGGTCCATTTGACATCCAGTTTTCTTCGATTTTTGTAGCCTCACCATTAGCTTTTTCCGACGGATTCTTAAGAGTTTCCGGCGAGTTTTGTGATCGTTCCGGTGAATTTTTCACGTTTGTCAATTCGGGCGAGGTTTTCCCGCCGTTCGTCTTTTCCGGCGAGACCTTAACACCATTTTGAAGGTTTTCCACTTTTACTGAATCCTGTTTTGGACTTTCAGACTCGATGATCTGTTTCTTTTCTTTCTTCGACTTTTTCGAGCCTTTGTTACACACACAGCACTTAAACATCTTGAAAAGTGAAGTTCTTTCCGAGTTTCAGTGGTTAAAAATCCAACAAACTCGTCGCCCCGATATAATTTCAGCGAAACGTGAATGAATCGATGTTTCTCAAGCTTTAATCGACAAAATGTACGTTTTTAATTCGTTGAATTGTGATAAACACAGTGAGAATATCAGAACAACTATATGTATAACATACTTATTAGTAACTTCAACACGTCTGAATGATTATAACATTTCGTAGATTGACTTCAGAATTGAGTAATTAATAACAGACTAATAAATAACAGCTTTCCAAATCACTGCTTATCGAACGTTCGTAGATTGTCATTAATTCTTCCAACAAATTGTTATTCTCGATGTTGATGATTTTTCAAAGGCGATTTAAGCGAGTTCCAGTCATCCCAACGTCATCACTGCACAGTGGAGTATCATCTTCGTTTCTCTCTCTCTCTCTCTCTCGCTCTCTCTTTTTCTCTCGCGTGACTCCTCGAAGATCCACCTGCGTATACAACGTTTCCAATTAGCGTAATTCACTCCAGAATTTGGTTGGATTTTCAGTAAATTTTTTGTAAAGGTAGTTTTTTTATTTTTATGGATTAACGGTAGAATTATGGGAATTTTTTGTTTCTGTACTTGATATTTTTGTTGATATTGTAACTAACTTTTTATCATCAATTGGTTCGTATTTTTTTTTTTTTTTTTTAATCCAATCGAAGCCTCGAAGGTTTCAGGGGTAAAATGATAAGGTTTTTAGTTGTAGTAATTAACTGAAAAGTTTGGCAGTCTTTTGGCAAACTTTTTGTGGTCGACTAGTTGTTTGTTATTCCGTAATTAAATGTTATTTGGCTTATTGTGAAATTGGCGGATTTAAAGGGTATAATTGTTTGGATTTTTTAGCGAAGATGAGGAGGAGCAGGTTTCGATCAGGGTGCGGATCTGACGAAACATCTCACGCTGCTCCCGCCATCGATCGTTTCGGAGGAACCGGGCGACGATTAAGCACCAGCCTCCCCTTATAATTAATCAATCGCGAGAGAAGTGGCTTGACTCTAAAAGGAGCCGGTATAACTCGTGTCTTCTCGCGGTAGTGACAATGCGGAACTTGAGAAACCCCTCGAAGCGCAATCACTCAAAAGAGGGAGACAAAGTGCTGCAAGCCCTTCGTGGCTCCGAGGGTGTACTGCCGCCCCTAGGAGTTTAGGGGGTGTGTTTCGAGCGGGGAGGCGACTGTGCTGCCACCAGGAACTCCGTGGACGAGACCCGAGATCCTTGCGCGCAGTTTTCTAGCTTTTTAGGGGCTGCATCGTCTCGCCGGAGCCTCGATGTATATATAACAGCCTTCCGGAAGTTCACCCATCCGCAATCCTTTTTCTCTCATCTCCTGCACGTACTATGACGCGGATGATCCGATGAATGAACGAGTCTCAAGAGGGTGGAGCTACCTTTAAACTAGAAAAATCAAGAGATTTGTTTAACAGTTTATAAGATTTTTTTTTTCCATTTGCCGTTGGTAGAAAATATTGTCCGCTGGGATTTTGAAAAAATGAATACATTCATTCATGCTGGTATTTTTAGGGTGCATTTCTGTATCGTTTTCTTGAGACTGTATTATTTAAAAGGTTTATTTGATTAGAATTTTTTTATTTTGGGACTTGTAAGGAAAATGGGGGAAAATGTGTGATTTTGAAGATAATTTGGCGGTTAATTTTAAACAGTAATTTTGAAAAAGTAATGCGTTCTTTTTTTTTAAATGTATTAGCGACAACGGAAAATTAACGAATTGTAGGAAAATTATAAATTTTACGTCGCCAAATGCCACGCATTTTTATTTCTTATTAAGGAAGTTAGACAGACAAGTCACATTAGTGCTGAATTTATTATTTGATTTAGACGAACTTTTATGCATCTATTGATTATAATGGATGATTATTCTCAGCATGTATCTTTAATTAGAAACTATTTATTTGCACTTTATTCCAACAAATGTTAACGGATTTATGCTACATTTCGAAAAGACACATATTCGTTCAGCTTTTTCAAAGAATGATCCGTATTTTTTGCTTGATTTTGTTATATTACGGCTCATTCTTTTCGTTGAGAGATGCTTTACGCATTCACCGCCTAGATTTTTGATAGTATTTCCCATTTAAAAATAACTGCTGTTTGTTTTCGAAGAAATTTTATTGATGGGTAAACAAATGGCTGTAATTTCCAGCGGAGAATACTATCAAATATCTAGATGGTGAATTCGTAGAGCGTCTTTCATGGAAGAGAATGAGCCATGATCCATGAGAATCGAGCAAAAAACATGGATTATTCTTTTGAAAAACTGACCGAATGTACCTTTTTGAAAATCAGCATAAACCAGTAAATATTTTTGTAAACCATTAAAATCAATGGTTTTCTTGGTGAAGAATATCTCTGTTAATACAAAGCACAAAGAAAAATAAAAGAAAATTATAAAAATTCAAAACATTAATGTATATCGAAAGTACTTAAAACAATCATTATCATCATATTAAAAATCTCAGAATGTTCTCAATAAATTGATCAAAAAATTAATGAATTAACAAGTTCCCCGAAAACCCAACTTTTCTTTTCGCTGAAGATCTTTCACTCATTTTTCCGAACACGAATTTTTTCATTTTTCAAAATTTACTTCGACATATTTTTTTTTAGTACAAATTTATGTAAAACACAAAAAATTCAAAGCAATTTTAAAAATCTGAAAAAATTCATAAGTATTCAGAAAAATAAACAAATCATTCTCGTAATAAAAAAAAAAGGTCGCCGGGAAATTTGTTGTTAACATTTTGGAATCATTATTATGCAAAATGATGCTTATCAGTACCTTTAACATGCAAATATTTTGAAATATTTTTATACTATCGAGAAATATTCGCAATTTTCTCTTATTTTTTTTCGAATTTAGGCGAAATGAACACTTAGCGACAGAAAAGCCTCAAAGTAATTGACATTTCAGAATCCGCTTAATTTTTTTTTCTCTTTTAACGAAACGCATATAATGTTCTGTAATTGCATTTTTAATTGACTTAATAATTAATTCACCGATATGTAACAACTCGACCATTTTCCCAGTAAATAGCTGGAAAAAAATCTCACGCAGAGTCTTCGAGGAGGATTATCATTGGAATTAATTCATCCGAGTAGATTCTCTCAGCGTCGGTGAGCCTGTTAATCAGGATCATTAATCAGACGAGCTCTCGCGGGGGACATCACGACCACAGAGTTCGTCGTCCCGTTAACCAAGCGCGTTTTACAGTTACAGTATCTTGAGGCTTTTGAGGGAAAGGATTTCTCATGTGCGTTTGTATATGTGGAGGAAAGAACGACCGATCGAATCTGAGAAGGAGAAACATAACGAGAAATACAGACACGCTATAAAAAAAATCAACCTGTTTAGAAAAATAATTGCAGCGATAGAATTTGATACTGGTATATAAAAGAGAATGAACCCTGTATAAAAGACCATAAATACCGTAAAGCACATAGAGAAACAGGTTTTTGGAGTTTTTACTGGTCAGCAACGGACCACTTCACGAAAATAGTATGATAATCAATTTTTGCTTCCTCATAGAGGAAGTTTAAAAAAAAAATGATGAGGAAGCAATCTGCGAAGTTCAACTTTGCAGCTTTATTTAATATCAAAGTAAAATTTCGGAAAAATTTTAATCACATAACTAATTATGACGAAATTGTGTATCTATTATTGATAAACAGTATTGATTTTGTCTTAAGTTTGATTTTACTATCTTATGTTTTGTTGAGGTTAATGCAATAACATCATTTTTTTAAATTCAAAATTCCAAGAAATTCGAAGCATATTGTATATTATGACAAAATTATGTAATAATCATCGCTAGATAGTACGAATATCATGTATGAAATTTGAGTTCGTTGTATTATTTTTTGCCACAGTTAGGGCAAAAACATAATTTTTTCGAAAATCTCAAGACTCCATAAAATCCGAACCGCTTTTCCGATTTCGGTCAAATTCAATACCGGGTGACATTAAGAGTACCTGCACTTGTGAAAAAGTATTTGGGAAAATATCATCAATTTTACGAAAGCTAGATGGCGCAGGTTTTTTTTGGAAAACTTTCAAAAAGCCATAAAATAAAAAATTCTCCATACATTTGGTAAAAAATTTCAACAATTAAAGACCAACTTGTGCTTTACTTGTGTGCCAAATCTTAGCTCAATCGGCTGAACAATTCTTGATTTACAGGTGATTGAAATTTCGAAGCCCTACACACACATCGACTTTTTTTCTAAACCACTTTTCTCCATGTTTTGGACAATTCTGATCGTTTTGACATAAAAATCTCGGAATTTTTTCTTCCGTAAAAACAAAACTTCCTCTAAAAGGAAAAAAAAAATGTTTTCAAAAAACGAACCCATTTGAAAAATAATTTCAACGATAGAATTTGAGACTGGCATATAAAGAGAATAAATTCCGGATAAAAGACGATAAATATCGTGAAGCACATACAGAAACAGGCTTTGGGAGTTTTTATTGGCGAGCAACAAACCACTCGACGAAAGTACGTGAGAGAATAATCATTGTCTAAGTGTCTGTAATATTGTCGAGCTTTCTTATCGTCATATCTTATAAAGATACGACGAATATCTTTGTGTAGATTTATGTAAACAGCGAGCACCTGTAACTGTGCAAATTCTCGAGATGGCAATAATCCAATTTTCCTGTTAAATCGATTCGATGGCATCGATGTAGATTATTTGGAGGTCGGTCAGCGTGATTAATCATTTTCTTATGAAATGATTAACCAATTGTGTAAAAATATGTTGACGAATTATTGTAATTTCGATTCAGTAAAATAAATTACGAGAAAAGTTCAGTTATACGTTAATAAAACTATGTTTATTATTTCAAGTTGGTAAATAATTTCAATTGTTCTTTTAATTATTCAAGAATTAAAAACAGAAAATTATTGGAAAAACTACGATACATTCACTTTTCCTCCGAATTTCGTTCCGATTTTTTTTTACTGATTCATTAATTGTTAAAAATATTTTGAAAATGAATACATGCATCGAAAGTTTTTTTGCAGATACAGTATATTAAATTTTATGTTATATACTGATATGTAATAAAAATTTAAATAATTATTTTATAAACACAACCTTTATGAAGTGTTTACAATACTGTATATTAATTCTACAACGATTGTATTGTAAATTTATTAATATCTGTAAATTAAATTTAATATACGCGTATCCGCAAAAAAAACTCCCAACTCTTTACATTAATTTTCATACTATAATTTCCAACAATGTTAACAACATTTCGTCATTATTGCTATCATCCAAAGTGACTAAAATATTTTTTGGTTATGTGCAATATGTCCTTGAGGTAAATTGCAAAATAAAAAAATGACTTTTATCGTCAAAATCATTATTTATTTGATTTGAATGATTGTTAGCACATCAAATTTTTTTTTTTTTTAATAACTCCGCTTCACTCACGATTTTTCCAGAGATTAAGTAAGTCCTTGTAATTTTCCTTGGCAGGAATCGCTGCGCTCTCCAAATCGTTACTCTCAGCATGCGGCATTTTGATGCGGTAACTCGAATGCAGCGTTTTTTTTTTTCAAGCCGCAAAACGAGATTATTAAGCAATGAGCAAATAAATAACAAACAAAAAAGTGATATCTTGTCACGCACGAAAAAAAAAGGTACGTATGAGTAACGCGAGAGGAAAAGGAGTCGGTGTGACGATCGCGAAGACTCTGACTCGACTGGAGCACCTCAAGCCGATGACCAATAAAACGATGATGATAACTGTGAGCCGCTTCTCTCGTCTTTACCCTCCTGCAATCCTCTTCAGCTATATATGCGTCACTGCTATACGCGACTCTTACAGTGATTCGATTTTTATCTCGGTAAGGAATCGATGAAATAGCGAAATTTAAGTTCCTGGCCGAGTCGTTCGCTCGCACAGTCGCAATTCTTTGCTACGGGGCATTCCAGTCACGCGCTTCATTTAACTTTTTAATTGACAACTCAATCATTGGCCTTCGCTACTGCTTTGGAAAATTAAATGTGTACACTGTAAAAAAAGATTGTAAATTTAATGTACTTATGTATATGAAATTTACAAATTTTGTGCATGAAACTGTGATTCAAGTACTGAGTGCTGTAAATTTCCATTTCGTTTCCAAAATTGATGTACCTAACTGTAAATTTGAGCAATATTTATTCTGAATTTACAAATCTTGAAACACGTATGTATAACTCTTATGCCATTTTAATATCCAAAACTACTGAGTCGTTGATAGCGTAGCTGGTAGCGTTCGTGCGTTGTTAGGTACTTAGATAGGTAGGTCGTAGGTTCAAACCCCGGGGTAGACGAAAAATTTTCTTTAGCAAAAACCAATACCCGACAATTTCTAATGATGTAAAATGTCTGAAAAAATAATGCCTGAGTAATAGTTCTATTTTCTTTTTATTGTTTTTGAACCCATTTTAAATTTCCAACATATATGTGATTGAATTTTAAGGTACCGTTTTGCAATAAAAGATCTATGACGTACATTAATTTTATGTACAATAATCAGAAATATTTGACGCGGTACCTTAAATTTCAAATACAAAGTCACTGCTATTTCAATAAAATTCAAATTATTTTCATGTGTCCTAAATTAGAATTTTCAACACATTGGTGCTTGAAATTTAAGAGACGGTTTGCGAATAAAAACTTCCGGTACCGGTACTTTAATTTTCAAGTAGATTTTTTTTACTGTGTATCTATAAAGGATTCTTCGTCAATTCAACCACTTTTTTTCAAACCTCTTTGATTAGTTTCATAATTTGACATGATTCGGTACCGGTTGAAAATACTCTTCCAGTTTTTCCAGATTTTTAAATCCAATATTACGGATAATGGGATATTCTTTCAAAGTCAATATATCATGAAAAATTTGAGTCATAGAAAAAAATTGTTTCAACATAAAAGTTGTAGGTTCGTGTGAAATTTTCAATGGAATTGTTTAGATAATTTTGTGACCTGATAATATTAGTTTTTCGCCAAAAAATATAAAGATCATTTTTTTAACCAAAGAAGTCTACTTTTTTGGACACATTTTTGCGAACATTTTAGTAGCACTCAAAAGTAGTCTCTCCTAATTTTTACAGATTTTTAAATCCAATATAACGGAAAATGGGGTATTTCTTTGAAGTCGATATATCATGAAAAATTTGAGTCATAGAAAAGAATTGTTTCAACGTAAAAGTTGTAGGTTCATGTGAAATTTTCAATGAAATTTTTTAGATAATTTTGTGACCCGATAATATTAGTTTTTCGCTAAAAAATATGAAGATCATTTTTTTAACCAAAGAAGTCTACTTTTTTGGACACATTTTTGCGAACATTTTAGTAGCACTCAAAAGTAGTCTCTCCTAATTTTTACAGATTTTTAAATCCAATATAACGGAAAATGGGGCATTTCTTTGAAGTCGATATATCTTGAAAAATTAAAGTCACAGAAAAAAATTGTTTTAACATAAAAGTTGTAGGTTCATGTGAACTTTTCAATGGAATGAAAAATAATTTGTTCTAAGTAAAAAAAAAAAATAATGTCCAGATAAAAAATATAAAGTAATATTTTATCTGATGTCCAGATAAAATATTTAAAATATGTTGACTTGTACAGCTCTGTACGTTAACTGTTATTTCAAAAAAAAATTCCTTCCGAATAATGTTGCAAAAATGTTTTAAATAAATTATAAAAAATGTACAGTTTGTTGAATATTTATATCATTCCACCGGAAGGAAGCTTTATGCAAAATTGCTAAATGCTTCTGATATTGAAGATGGATAAGGTTCTCTGAATTCACTGGAAATCCTGTGGTAAGATAATTTTATTCCGGAAATGTGCGTGCGGTTAATTTAATTTATATATATATATGAAGCATTCTCCGTCGATTCAGCTACTTTTTGTCGACCCTCTCCAATCTTCTCCATAATTGGATATACGAAAGTACCACTGAAAGGCCCTCTATGTGAATTTTTTCAGATTTTTGAAACCAATATTTCAGTAAATGTCCTAAATTAAATAATAAATTTAGCACTCTTTTGACTAGTGTGGAGCGTTCCAACCTCCTTAACCATCTCTAGATCTCTCTTTACACGCTCTAACTAACAATCTCACTATTTTACACTGTTGTGTCAATTCCCGTAGTAATAAGTACTGTTAAACAATTTTTTTACCCCGCCGCACTTTCTTTAATAAAAAAAAAATTTTTGATACACATTAAAACAGTTTTAAATTTGTTTTTCGTGTCAACAATTATGGCAACATTCATTTAAAATTCGATATATTACAACAATTATATTCCGCTTTTATTTTTAAAGTCGTGGGATTATCTTATTTAGTCTTAGTCATATTCAACCTAACAATATGATGAAATTTCAAATTTACAATATAAAACTTTAATTTTTCGCGGAATCGTGAGATAAATATCTATTTTAGGATGTGACAACTCAATAAGTGATTGATTGGACGTTCCATAATAGCTTAATCTCATTTTCCCTATAAAAAAATCAAGCATCTCTATTTTAGATAAATCTTCAATAACGGAGACGCTACTGTACCCGGTTTTTGGGGCAGCGATACGTCAGCTGTCAAACGTCCGATAAATATTCATTTGATGTTGTGACAATTCACTAAGTAATTAATTGGACGATCCAAATTAGCTTGACCTCATTCTTCCGATAAAAGAGCAAACATCCCTATTTTGAACGAATCTTCAATAACAGAGACGCTACTGTACCCGGTTTTTTGATTAATTATGAATTCAAAATATATTATTTCGCAACAATTATATTCTGCTTCTATTTTTATCGTCATCGAATATTCTTCAAACAAACATTACCATGAAATATTAAATTTACAAAATGAAATTTATTTTTTTCACTTGATTTCGCGAAAAACATTCATTTCATGATGTGCTAACTCAATAAGTAATTAATTGGTCGTTCCAAATTAGCGTAATCTCATTTTCCCCATAAAAAACCAAACATCCCTATTTTTGACAAATCTTCAATAACCGAGACGCTACTGTACCCGGTTTTTTTATTGATTATAAATCTAAAATGTATTATTTCGCAACAATTGTACTCCGCTTTCATTTTAAAAGTCGGCAGATATTATTCAAACTAACAATACAATAAATTATCAAATTTACAAAACGAAACTTCTCTTTTCCGCTCGACTTGACGACAAATAATCATTTCATGATGTGCTAACTCAATAAGTAATTAATTGGACGTTCCAAATCGACGTAATCTCATTTTCCCCATAAAAAACCGAGCATCCTTATTTTGGACAAATCTCCAATAACAGAGACGCTACTGTACCCGGTTTTTTTAATTAATTATAAAACCAAATCGTATTATTTCGGAACAATTATATTCCGCTTTCATTTTAAAAGTTATCGGATCTTCTTCAAACTAACAATATAATAGATTATAAAATCTACAAAACGAAACTTCTATTTTCTGCTCGATTTGACGACAAATAGTCATTTCATGATGTGCTAACTCAATAAGTAATTAATTGGACGTTCCAAATCGACGTAATCTCATTTTCCCCATTAAAAACCGCGCATCCTTATTTTGGACAAATCTCCAATAACAGAGACGCTACTGTACCCGGTTTTTTTGATTAATTATAAAACCAAATTGTATTATTTCGAAACAATTATATTCCGCTTTCATTTTGAAAGTTATCGGATCTTCTTCAAACTAACAATACAATAGATTATAAAATTTACAAAACGATACTTTTATTTTCCGCTCGACTTGGCGAAAATATTCATTTCATGATGTGCTAACTCAATAAGTAATTAATTGGACGTTCCAAATCAGTGTAATCTCATTTTCCCCATAAAAAACCGAGCATCCTTATTTTGGACAAATCTCCAATAACAGAGACGCTACTGTACCCGGTTTTTTAGATTAATTATAAAACCAAATTGTATTATTTCGAAACAATTATATTCCGCTTTCATTTTGAAAGTTATCGGATCTTCTTCAAACTAACAATACAATAGATTATAAAATCTACAAAACGAAACTTCTATTTTCCGCTCGACTTGACGACAAATAGTCATTTCATGATGTGCTAACTCAAGAAGTAATTAATTGGACGTTCCAAACCAGCGTAATCTCATTTTCCCCATAAAAACCCGAGCATCCCTATTTTTGACAAATCTTCAATAACAGAGACGCTACTGTACCCGGTTTTTTTTATTAATTATAAAACCAAATTGTATTATTTCGAAACAATTATATTCCGCTTTCATTTTGAAAGTTATCGGATCTTTTTCAAACTAACAATACAATAGATTATAAAATCTACAAAACGAAACTTATATTTTCCGCTCGACTTGGCGAAAAATATTCATTTCATGATGTGCTAACTCAATAAGTAATTAATTGGACGTTCCAAATCAGCGTAATCTCATTTTCCCCATAAAAAACCGAGCATCCTTATTTTGGACAAATCTCCAATAACAGAGACGCTACTGTACCCGGTTTTTTTATTAATTATAAAACCAAATTGTATTATTTCGAAACGATTATATTCCGCTTTCATTTTGAAAGTTATCGGATCTTCTTCAAACTAACAATACAATAGATTATAAAATCTACAAAACGAAACTTCTATTTTCCGCTCGATTTGACGACAAATAGTCATTTCATGATGTGCTAACTCAATAAGTAATTAATTGGACGTTCCAAATCGACGTAATCTCATTTTCCCCATTAAAAACCGCGCATCCTTATTTTGGACAAATCTCCAATAACAGAGACGCTACTGTACCCGGTTTTTTAAAATTAATTATAAAACCAAATTGTATTATTTCGGAACAATTATATTCCGCTTTCATTTTGAAAGTTATCGGATCTTCTTCAAACTAACAATACAATAGATTATGAAATCTACAAAACGAAACTTATATTTTCCGCTCGACTTGACGACAAATAGTCATTTCATGATGTGCTAACTCAAGAAGTAATTAATTGGACGTTCCAAACCAGCGTAATCTCATTTTCCCCATAAAAAACCGAGCATCCGTATTTTGGACAAACCTCCAATAACAGAGACGCTACTGTACCCGGTTTTTTAATTAATTATAAAACCAAATTGTATTATTTCGAAACGATTATATTCCGCTTTCATTTTGAAAGTTATCGGATCTTCTTCAAACTAACAATACAATAGATTATAAAATCTACAAAACGAAACTTATATTTTCCGCTCGACTTGGCGAAAAATATTCATTTCATGATGTGCCAACTCAATAAGTTATTAATTCGACGTTCCAAATCGACGTAATCTCATTTTCCCCATAAAAAACCGAGCATCCTTATTTTGGACAAATCTCCAATAACAGAGACGCTACTGTACCCGGTTTTTTAATTAATTATAAAACCAAATTGTATTATTTCGGAACAATTATATTCCGCTTTCATTTTGAAAGTTATCGGATCTTCTTCAAACTAACAATACAATAGATTATAAAATTTACAAAACGAAACTTCTATTTTCCGCTCGACTTGGCGACAAATAGTCATTTCATGATGTGCTAACTCAATAAGTAATTAATTGGACGTTCCAAATCAGCGTAATCTCATTTTCCCCATAAAAAACCGAGCATCCTTATTTTCGACAAATCTCCAATAACAGAGACGCTACTGTACCCGGTTTTTTGGGTAGCGGTACGCCAGGTGTCAAAAGTGTCAGGTGTTCTTTGAGCATAAGCATGACTCACACCAGGAGCTCGGCAGGAGGTCGGCTTTGCTTCATACATGACAAAGATAGCGAGAGAGAAAGAGAGAGAGAGAGATTCGTATAGTGACAGAAAACGCAGGGCGTTCTACTGTACATTTGCAATGGACGTTGCATAGTTGTCAATAGAGTTCATTTCCTCCTGTAAAAAAACCGCTCGAAGCGTTGTACATTCGCGAACGAAATGTAGAAGCCCAGAAAAAAGGCTTTTTCGTTCCATTGAGCGACTGAAGGAAGAGATTCCCACGCATAAATAGTCGAGCGACGTTTTCGGGACAGTTCGTACACAAAGCCAGCGGCAGAAATGCATTTATCGCCGATATACGTGTAAATACGTTCGATTACTCACGGCTAAGCTGTCCAAGTGACGTAGTTGATGCACACGAATCTCTTCGGGTGATTTTCGGTTACGTACGAAAAACCGATACTCAACTAGCACACTTAAGTCAAACTCAAAGCGACGAAAAGCGATCTTTCACACGACACTGGCGGTGCATACACTGACTCTTGGGGCGTCTGCCGGATACCGGAAATAACTAGCTCCCTTTCTCTCCCTCCCACTCTCTCTCTCTCTCTCTTTTGACAAAGACTTGCTAATTCACTGCGCATGCGCGAAATACTTGACGCGGCGCTGATTTATGAATCTGAGCTGAATCCTCAACTCATTTCCGAACGATTTGTAGTCTTTGCTTTATATCTGAAAGCGTTTCTACTTTAACTCTATAAACCAGTTGTAAGCTCTACAAGGTTAAAAATGAATTATTTTGATTAACTTCTGTGAATGAAAATGGTGAAAAAAGAATCTTTTGAGGGACTTAAGTTTGTGATGTTTTAATGTAAATGCGTTTCCGGTTCATGAAATTCAAATTTGGCGAGCATTATTGATGGATACATTTTAACGCTACATTTTGATAGATATTTTCAGGATATTCTGATTAAGATTAAAGAGGTTAAATCATTGAAAGAAGTGATGAAATTATTTATTGAGCATTTTCAACGAAAATACATTCATCATATTTTACGATAAGTGTTCAATTTTTATTAACAAGTTAGATCGATATTGATAACGAACTTTTTGCAGTTGTATTTTTTTCAATGGACATTAGGAAGGCAAAAGTGCAATAAGCACTTGTTCGGAATATAGCGATTTCGGATGCAGTGAAAATTAAATTAACCGAAACCAATTGTTTAATGATTTTTTAATAGAGAAATATTCATTTACACATTTATAATCACAGCTTTGTCACAAAGAATTGAAATAAAAATTCCTATATTTAATCGGAAATGCACTTCTCGACAGATAAAATAGGTCATCGAACACTAAAATTTTTTCACCAGTTTGATCTGAAAGTTACAAGTGAGGACTTTTCCCTAGTCACCAATAAATTCAAACGGAATAGGGTAACGATACCCGTTCAAATTTTCGCGGGTATGCGACGTTGCCGAACGTCAAACAAGATGGCGACAAAGACGTCACAATAAATCTCGTTGACCAAATTTTCGGTATTTCTCTTCACTTTATTTCGATATTTCTTCTTTATTGTTCCGGTAAGTGCGACACTCCAACTTTCCATAGTGACCAAAAATGTTCAACGAACACAACTATATATTTTTGGTGAGCATATCTCAGTTTTAAGGATTAGAAAAAAACCTAAATTTGAGATATCGTGACCCTAATGCTATTCGGTACCAAATTCAGCGACTTTACCATTTAATATCTCGAAAACAATGCGGTTAATCGGTCGAAAGTTCTGCATACGCATTTATCAAGTCTTTCGCGACAACTAAAAAAAATCTCAAGCTTATATCTTGGATTGTCGATTTTTACCGATCCTCAAGATACTTAGTCAAATTGCTAGAGGCATAAATTCAAAATGTAGCGAATGTGTTTCAGCGCCACAAGCGGTTAAATAATGAACCACACGAAATATACATAGATAGCTGTTTCTTTTCTTGATTGTAGTATCCTAACCTCATTTCGATGACAATTACAAATTCTATGCAATTTTCCATGATACATGCGAAGTAATTGACGTAAAAAAGTGACAGCCATCGAGTGAAATTATTTAAACTGTGTTAGATAACCTCAAAGTTGAGTAAAAAGGACCAAAAATGAGTTCAAAATTTCTTTTCATTCAATCGATGGACATTCTCGCGACGATTCCTCAATATCACACGCTTATAGCAATATTTCTCGTGCTTTGGCTTGTGTGGATGTTAGCAAAACGTCGCTACGGAAATTCAAGGCCTCTGCCAACGGAAGAGGAAGTTGAGCGTAAGCTTTCGGAATGGCATCCGGAGCCTTTGGTACCAGAAGTGGCAAAAAATCATCCTTCGCTCCAACCGAGACAGATAACTTCTCGAATTGGCAAAAGGATCATCGTTGACGGTCACGATTGTCTGAATCTTGGTACGCACAATTATTTAGGATTTTTGGAGAGCAAAAAAATAGATCAAACAGCTGAGGCGACGGTAGGAAAGTACGGCGTAGGTTCGTGCGGTCCTCGAGGCTTCTACGGCACTGTCGATGTTCATTTGGAGCTCGAAGAGCGCCTCGCCAAGTTCATGGAAGCCGAAGAATCCGTCGTTTACTCGTACGGCTTCAGTGCGGTCGCTTCTGCGATTCCGGCGTACTGCAAGCGTAGGGACATTGCTTTCGTTGATGAGAAAGTTAATTTCTCTATTCAGAAAGGCTTGGACGCTTCCAGATCGAATATCAAGTATTTTAAGCATAACGATGTAGAGGATTTGAAGAATTTGCTGGAAAAACAAGCTCAGCTCGATAAGAAGGATCCTAAGAAGGCGGCAAAGATCAGAAGATTCCTCATCGTCGAGGGAATCTATATGAACACGGGACTTATTTGCCCACTGCCGGAACTTATTCCACTTTGCAGGAAATATAAACTCAGGATCTTTATCGACGAGGCTATTTCCTTCGGGACTCTTGGAATTAGTGGAAAAGGTGTTACGGAACATTTTGGTGTTCCAAGACACGAGGTTGATATGATTATGGGTGGGTATTGTTTGGAAGAATTGATAATTAGTCTCTCAATACCTTGAATATCCTTGAATTTTTCATGTCCTCTCATATTCAATCTTATTTCAAAATATCATCAGCAATTTTACAAACCATCAGACGAAATTGGAACAATAATGAAAACCTTGTAAATAATTGTATTATGAATGTTATCGTCAATTACCAAAGGGAAACGAACTTTATTCCACTCTTGTTATTTTTTTTATATATTCAAATTTATTGCTATCTTCAGATATTCATTTAAAACGTTATTTCCTTTTAAGCCAGGAGCTCACAAAAATTCATACCTATGAGTCTTTTTGGAGCCTATTTTAATGGAATACAATGATCTATTACAATTATTGAACAAATAAATGAAAGGAAATAAAAAAACGAATCTTCAAAAATATGCACCGCAGTTTTGGTGAAAATTTTATGTGTTACATTGCTTTTCAAACCATATTTTCTTCTTTTATTACTGTCTTGGAGCAATTAAAAATGTTCTTGAAACTTGCTAAAAAAATTCTTGAAACTCTCTGAAAATATCATTAAAATGTTCTTGAATTCTTTACGGTTCTTTTACTCGAGACCGTGTTATCTTAATGTTATGTTAATAGTAGAATAATCTCTGTAACTCAGGTTCGCTGGAACTGGCGATCGGTTCCATAGGCGGTTTTTGCGTCGGATCATCCTTTATAATGGAGCACCAAAGATTGTCGGGTCTGGGTTACTGTTTCTCAGCATCGCTTTCGCCTCTTTTAACGTCCGCAGCAATAACAGCGCTGGACATAATGGAAACGCAGCCGCGTCTCTTCGAAGCGCTAAACAAGAATTGTCGAACGCTCGACGCTGGCCTTAGGAACATTAAGTACTTCGAAGTTTCCGGGATCGCAGAATCGCCTGTGAAGCATCTGTTCCTTAAAAACAAACTAGATCCAAACGAGGAACAAGAAATATTGAACAAAATTTCGAAAAAATGCATCGAAAACAATCTCGCCATAATTCCACCAGCTTATTTGAACGCTGAACGGGAAATGCCGAGGCCAAGTCTCAGAATCTGCGTTTCTGTTGTTCTCAACGATGAGGACATCAATTTTTCACTTGAAACACTGGAAAATTGCGCCAAACAAGTTCTAGAATAAAATACTATGCTTTGAAATCGCTTATTACGCACGGATCGTAAGGAAACAGCACTTTCCCTTGGTTTCGTGCTGCCTTTAAATTTGCAGTGCGCAAATATCGAGTTTGGCCTCGTGTATCGAAACACAATTTTTCTTTACAAGTGCAATGCAAAATCCGAGTTTGCCTACCGTTTATAGACATGCAAAATAAGATTAGCTTTGGTTTTATTATAGTTAAGGAGGTTGGACCGATTCACACTGGTCAAATGAGTGTGAATCTTTGTAAATCGCATATACAAAGTTTTATGCATTAATTGACTATAGTTAATGGTGCTTTTTATTAAAATGGATATCCTTGAATTAGGAAAACATTGATTTCATCGGATTTCTCAAAATATTTACTGATTCACGCTAATTTCCATAAACATATTCGCTCAGTTTTTTAAAAGAATAATCCATATTTTTGGCTCGATTGTTATGTATCATGGCTCAATCTCTGCCCTTACAGATGCTCTACGAATTCACCGTTTATATATTTAATAGTATTCTCCATTTCAAAATTACAGCCATTTGTTTACCCATCAATAAAATTTCTTCGTAAACAAACAGCCGTAATTTTTTAATAGAGAATGCTATCAAATATCTAGACGGTGAATGCGTAAGCCATTTTTTAACGAAGAGAATGACCCATGATAAATCAAAATCGAGCAAAAAATACGGATTATTTTTTGAAAAAGGTGAACAAACATGTGCGTTTTCGAAATTTAGCATAAGTCCGTTGATATTTGTGGAAATCGAGTGCAATTTAAATTTTTCCAAGTAAAAGATATATTCGGCTATGAGAATCACCATTCATTATAATCAATAGATGCATGAAAGTTCGTATGAATTAAATAATAAATTGATTAGTCGTTTGACGAGTGTAAAGCGCTCCAACTTCCTAAACGTTAATTTTCGATCATATGCGACCACTGTAAAAATTAACGTTAACAATACACGCTCGCTGCCTATAAAACACTATGGTTACCATGGTTAATTCGAACAGTGAGCAAGATACGGTTTTGCTGACCGGTAGAAGCATTTTGCGCACACGTGCTGCAATTAACCATTTGCATGTCTGCAAATATGAATTTTTTTTGCTTTTAAAAAGTCCAAAGAAATCAAAATAAAATCAAACTGAAGTTCAAGATATTCGTTGCGTCCACGAAATATTGCATATCACAGATTAAGGACGTAGTATTGAAACGAAACGGTTTGAGATGAGACATAGTATTTTTACACGTGCGATTTAAATGTCACACAACGCTTGAATGGTACAATTCCGTAATTTTGTGTTATAGTACAAAACTGATGATTTTCAGTTCACGCCAATCTTGTATAGAAATTGTATTTATCAAATAAATAGATATTAGACGTTGGTATATCGATCTTCAATCATCCCCAGATTTTTCAAGTTTATAAATTATTGCCAAATCACTTTCAAGTGTGATTTGGCATTAATTTCTGGAAAAAAAAACATATATATATATATTGCTCCCGTTACTTTTCACTCTTATTACTTTTGAGCTTCCAGCAATGTAAACTTTACCTGTATCCTTTTATTTTTCGTTGTTAATACCATCTACGAGTGCACGAAAGTAAATCACCGGTTTTGAAAAATAATTTTCTGTTCAAGCGGTTTTCTGTTTTAGCGGTAACATAAAGCATCCAAAGATTCTGGGTCACGTGTCAGAGCTAGAAATAGCTGAACATGCTGAACCCATCCATGCGTCGGAAACCTCGAACGAGAATAACGCAATGAATAATAGTTAAGGAAATTCTGAAAGTTTCAGGAGATTTAATTAAATTAAATTTATTGATTGAAAGAAATCCTTCAGGATAAGATCGCCTAAGAGCACATATTACCAAAGTTTGGATACAATTCTGCTTAACTATAAACTTTTGACCTAATCTAACTTAGCTTAAACCTAATAGGGTAGATGTACTATTAGTGGCACACAAAAAACGTATAGATCAATTCATTATTACTTCAATCTATAGAAATTACTAACTGTGTTTATTCTGCAATAATCAGAACAAATTTTACAGTGAATATTCAATGCTTTAAATGCCTCATTGTTTAATAAGTTATGTTCAAAGCCTTTTACACCATTTGTGGCCAGCACTGTCATTTACTTGCAATATGTATGGCCACAAATAGATCAAGTTGATGGCCACAAACGGTACTTCTACCCTACAGAGTCTCTCCAGCCCTTTCAGCCATGCGAAGTCGGTCCTCCCATATCAATTGATTAGCGGTATTGGTGTTTTCCTCGAAAATCGCTTCGCAGGAAAAACGCGTGATGTTGCGCTTGAAAATAATAAGACTTGGGCCACTAGTTATCTGTATTGACAAACAATTTCATAAACTCGCGCACATGTTCTCAAAAGAATCTTGAAATTTCTCAGAACGGCAAAAAGCCTCTAGAAGGAAGATTGGAGCGCTCCGTTGAAAGTTTTCTGCATCAATTGGCTATAATGGTGCTTAATATTTAAATAGACATCCTTGACTTGGAAAAACATTAGTTTTAATGGATTTACAAAAATATTAACTTATAGCAATTTTCAAAATGTCACATATTCGCTTAGTTTTTAAAAAGAAATATCCGTATTTTTTGCTCAATTTGTATGTATCACAGTCCATTCTTTTCTTTGAGAAATGCTCTGCGAATTCACCATCTAGATATTTGATAGTATTCTTCATTTAAAAATTACAGCCATTTGTTTACACATCAATAAAATTTCCCCGTAAACAAACAGCTGTAATTATTAAATGGGAAATACTATAAAATATCTAAACGGCGAATGCGTAAAGCATATCTCAGCGAAGAGAATGAGCCATAATACATCAATATCAAGCGAGAAACACGGATTATTCTTTGAAAAAGCTGAACGAATATATGCCTTTTCGAAATTTAGCATAAACCTGTTGATATTTGTGGAAATAGAGTGCAATTAAATTTTTCATAAATAAAAGACATATACCGCTGTGAGAATCACCATCTTTTATAATCAATGGATGAAAGTTTGTCTAAATGACATAATAAATTTATCGCTCTTTTGAAATTGTCAGGAGATTTAAAAATGGTCGGGGAAATTATAGAGGAGTCAGGAAATTTTTTACGAATTCGGTAAAAGTCACTATTTTATTTGTCAGGCATTTTTAAAAATTGTTTATAAAAAAGTCTAGCTATTTTTTAAATTCCTTTCAGTGGGGATCATAAATAAGCGCCTTACAAGTTCCATGAAACATAGTTTTTACAAATGACCATCATCAATGAGTTCTCTAAGCTTGAAAACGAGTTTAACTCGTCTCGTAACCCGCTAATTTGCTTAATTATTCGCAGGACCCGAGAAAATTTGCCTCTGTTGTCTCGACTGCACGTGACGCCCATCTGGTGCACCCCAGACCTGAGGAGGAAGAGGAGAAGAAGGGAGAGTCGGAATCCGAAGACGGCTTTATATGAACTTTAGACTCTACATTAACGTACTGATGAAACTGACCTTGCCACAAAATATACCTACTCGACAATGTTTCATGATTGCTGCATTTGCGTCTGCTGCTATCGCGAATCGTGAACGTTTGACTAAAGAACAGGAAGCGGAAAGTGTTAACTCATCTTTCATATAAATTTATTTTTATTTTTTTATCAACTTTTTATCCATGATAAATTCGAATTATAATGTATTTCTTTATTCTTGTAGGGAACTTAATCGCTTCCACAAAAATAAATACCAGTAGTCTTGAACAATATTAAAATATCCATTTATTCATAATTTCAACATTATTTTATGAGTATCGTAATGGCAATGTCTGCCTTGGAGGATTTTATTCAGTCGCACTTTCTTTTTATTTGAGCTCGCCATGCACAATTTTGTCTCTCTTAGTGATCTTTTTGGGCTGCCTTATTTAGTATTCATTGAATTTGTAACGATAAGGTATCGTTAATTAGAATAAAATCGTCAAATTATGAGAGTGAATAATATAGTCTTTGAGTATTTGCAGAGGAGCGAACGTTACAGTTGCGGGGCCGGAAAAAGAGCGAAGTTTACAAGGTCGAAGCTGGGAGCGAAGTTCAGTGCTCCTCAAAGGACTTTTCGTCCATTGTCTTAAGGGTTTAGGTCATCCTACGCCCGCGATAAGGCGGCTTTCGCGTAGTTAAGGAAGTTCATCAGTAAAACTGAAAATGCACAGAAAATCTGAAATAATTACCGCGTTTTACATAATTCATAATAAATTCACATGAATTTTTTGGGAATTTTCGTCTACGTCGTTTACACAAAATTAATTTTTTTATGCATGCATTTAAACATGGGCTCTTATGGCATATTTACGAATTAAAAAAATAATAATAATTGAACATTTTTTTACATCGTTGAATTTTTGAATATTTGGTGGTATTAATTCTTTTTTTCCCATGTACAAAATTTTTTCAATTTTTTTTTTATTTGTAAATATGCCATAAGAGCCCATGTTAAAATGTATGCATATAAAAATTAATTTTGTGTAAACAATGTAGACAAAAATTTCCAAGAAATTCATGTGAGTTTGTTATGAATTATTAAAAACGCGGCAATTATTTTAGATTTTTCTGTGCATTTTCAATTCTACTGACGAAGCTCCTTAAGTAGTCGTCAGAAATTTCGTCGTCCAATGTTAAACGCCTATCGGTCTGTCACTCTCGAATATACCCGAGTAAAAAAATTAAATATAATTATATATAATATTATATGTAATGTGCAAGTGCTTTTTTCCGTCAAGAAAAAATGCGATTCATAGAAAATATGCTCAGAATGTTACGTTGAAAAAGCGTATCTGGAAAAAATGTCCGGTGTACGCCCACATTTACACATATACATGCACTTCTTGGTTTTAGGCTCAAAACTCGATTTTTACAAAGCTTCCCATATAAAGAAGCCAAAATAGATTCGCATACAGGAAAACTCGTAAAAATTCAACGATATTGAGGAAGCAATTTGCAAAGTTCTACTTTGCATCCTCGTTAGCAAATTGCTTATGTAGGTCATTGCTCTTCCGGCTGTAACAATATTTACAGACGTTTCCGACGTTTACAGACGTACAGACAGAGTTTCAAGGGCTTTTACCGTTTATTATAAATAAATAAATAAAAATTAACCAGAATAAAATTCCGTTTCACAAGAGCAAATAGCAGTAGATAACAACAACAATAATAACCTTTTTTTTAATATAACAAAATCATAAATTCCATAATTTTCGCAACATTTTCTCAATTAGTTCACTTGCTTGGCAAAATGACTATCGAGTATCGACATTACTCACTTTGTTGCAACACACAATGACTAAGCTCTTGCGTAACTGGGAAAGTAAAAAAAAAAAATTGGAGTAATAAAATCCTTGTTGTGTGCTGCAGTAATGCAATATCTAGAACGAAAAGTTCATCGAGAAAAGCGCAAACGCATTCGCTTTACTATCTTATCAGTCCATCTATCATCATCATCGTCGTCGTCATCGTGTCATTATTCATTACGATAACACGCTTCCTCGGTGTTTCAAAGCTCCGCGCGTAAAAACCTTGACTGCTCAACGCCACAGCCAATCAGAAAAGTCCGATGGGCGGAAAAGTGGTAGATTACGGAGGGGGAAGCGTTGGCAGGAGAGATTATTTCGCATAGTAGGCAATTCACTGTCCGGAGTTATCAGTATTTATTCTGTCGGACTCGAACACGAGGCCAAATAAGAAACGCGCTCCTCGTGTTCGCTAATTCATTTTTATACGTTTTTAATTACGCTACTTTATTTTGTTAAAACGAGGAGAGGTGTAATTTAAAGACTCTTATCTTTATATTTTTTTTGTGGTTTTACACGGAATTGTTATTAAAAGTCATATGTGTGTGAATATTGACATATAAAGGTAAAGGTGTTTTTATGCAATCATAATTAGCCTAATTTATTATTATTGCAGTTATGACATTAAGCATCGTGACTGAAAGTTTTTTCACCGGCTCTGTTCGTTTTTCTCAGTTTTGCACGAATTATCGAAAGATCATTTGTCATTCATATAAATATTTACGTATAAAGGAATACATTTTAGAGGACTTGAAATTATCCTAGATTATTATTATTGTTGTTACATCAATAAGCAGCGCGACTGAAGGATTTTTTATCGGGTTCGATGACTGTCGGTTTTTCTCAGTTTCGCAAATTCACAAAAATATAAGTTTTGTGAAATTTTTGTCTGTGTTTATCAAGTCATCCATTTCTAGTTATGCTAGGTTATATTATAGTTTTGGATAAGCTGTGTGACTGTTTTTTTTTTTTTGGTGATTGATAGATTTTTTTTTAAATTGCGCGAAATTTTTGAAACATTGCACGAAATTTTTTAAACTGTGCACGACATTTTTTAAACTGTGCACGACATTTTTAAAACATTGTGCTAAATTTTCGAGACATTGCGCGAAATTTTAAAACATCGCGCGAAATGTTCGAAACATTAGGCGAAGTTTCGAAACATTACGTGAAATTTTTTAACCATTGCGCGAAATTTTCGAAACATTGCGCGAAATTTTTCAAACATTGCGCGAAAATTTCGAAACATTGTGAACATTTTTTGAAATATTGTGCAAGATTTTTGGAATATTGTGCGAAATTTTTGAAACATTGTGTGAGATCTTTGGAACATTCCACGGAATTTTCGAAACATTGCGCGAAATTTTTTAAACATTCCACGGAATTTTCGAAACATTGCGCGAAATTTTTGAAACATTCCACGGAATTTTCGAAACATTGCGCGAAATTTTTGAAACATTCCACGAAATTTTCGAAACATTGCGCGAAATTTTTGAAACATTCCACGAATTTATCGAAATATTGCGCGAAATAATTGAAATTTATTGTCGAAGCCCTATAATAAACCTCTATGTATATGTAGGCTGTGTGAAAAGTGGGCGCGAGAGTCACACGGGCGTCAGTGTTGCAGCCGTTGTCGCCGCGAGTGAAACATGGGACTGCTCAGCGAAGGTAGCCCTCTTAGCTGGGAAGACACCAAGAAGCTTTCCGATCACGTCAGGAAACACGGAGTAACGCAATTTATTAATCTCTACAAGAGACTGAGAGACCGTCAAGGCGATGTTCTCAAGTGGGGCGACGAGGTGAGTTTTTCTTCACGACTCTGAACGAAAGTACCTCTCGATCAATCAACCTACGATCGTTAGTAACCTACATTATTCATTCACAATGAGTATCCAAACTACGTAGATATCAGTCGAGACTAAATTGAGTTAAATTCAACAACGATAATAAATTTGCTTTCCAAAAAACGCAATAGAAACAAATGACATTATTTGGCACAAAGTTTTTTTGCCATTCTCACGACTATTTTTTTTGGACACTTCCGGTTTTTATGGCTAAAAGTATATTTTCGACTTCCTGTTTGGCTGGTCATTTGCTTTTTGAAATTTTTTTTTTTAAGTATTTTGTGAAGCTTTTGAGATTTTCTGAAAAATTATTACAAAATGCATTTTTCTGTAACTCCAAAATTATTATCGTCAGATTCATTTTACCCAAAATTTTGGAGAGAAAATTATTTTAAAAAGTGCTTGAAAACAATAAGATTATTTTGTACAAACTTTGTTTTGTTTATTTATGTAGGACACATTTTGTGAAATTTTCATCTAGTTTTTTTTTTGCATTTTCTACGGTTCAAAATTTTGTTTGTTTTTTCTGCAGGCAAAAAATGTATTGCTCTCTGGTTACACTAAAAATCATGAAACTAAACAAGGGAATCCCTTCACAGTCTGTACTACTTGATTTTTAAAAATTAGTAGAAACAATTCATTTTTACAGTAATTATTTATTTCTTTCCTGTTTTAATGTCTAATCGTAAAATTTTATTCTGGTTGTTCCAAGATCTAAATTTCTTGGTAATTATATTTTCTCCGACTGATCTATTAAGACAATTCAAGTCGTCGTCGTCATATTAAAGCTGTGAAAAATTTATTACAGTAAAAAAAGCAATAGTGGAATTATAATTTTTTTCTTTGTCTTAGTTTATAACTAATATTCGTGAATTCTGATTTTTCTGAAATCATTAGTTTCATAAATTCAGAATGCAAAAAATGTACTAATGTGCCAATCATTATGACTCACGTTATGATGAGATGTACATTTTTTTGTGAGTATAAACAATCAAAGATCAGAAATTTGTTGTTTTTTTTTTTTTTAACTATTTTATAATCAAGTAAATAACAGATTTTCTGCAGTCTTGAATTTTTATTTTTACTGCTCATTATCATTGTTTTGCATATCTTTTTTATTATCAGTTGAATCTCCAGAATTGTGTACTCAATTCTCAAGGAGTTAATGTGCTGACTCAATAAATATTACAAGACCTTTTTAAAGCCTCAGAAATTTATTATTTTCGCTAATTAACAGCACTTTTACAATATTTTCTATTGTAACACTTTATTCCTGTAATTGCCAGCACAAAACTATTTTATGATTCTTTGGTTGTTTAAAAAACTATTTTATGAATCTTTGGTTGTTTAAAATAATGTAATTGTTTCAAATACCGATCGATGTATGTTGAGAGCTGAGAAGATGAACATTGTAGAGAGAAAAAGCTGGACTATTATGCTTAGTCATGTCCTTCACATTCTCTCTAGTTTCGCTCATATTTAAATTAAGAAAAGATTCGCTACTAATGTCCTACAATAATTATGCGGGGATGCAGCTAATGTCCAACAATTACTATGTCTAATGAGCAACAGCGAAACTAATTGACTCTGTTCACACTTTTATTAGGTTGAATATGTGCTTGTCAAGTTTGATGATAAGGAAAAGACAGCCAAGGTCAGTCTTAGAGCTGAAGCTATCTTAGCAACGCTCAACAAGAAAGAACTCAACGATCCTGAGTGAGTAAAACTCCTTTTGAAGTTTCGCTTCTAGACAAACTGCTATTTATCAATCCAGTTGGAAAAAATGTAACTAAAATGTTTTAAAAAGCTTGTTAAATTTTGAAAAAAGTCTCTGTCAGAATATACAATTTTATACATAAAAAATTCTCAATGTCTTATGAATTAATAGAATAGATAGATGAATTAATAGAATAGAATGAAGAACAAATTATGAATTAATAGAACAAATAATAGTGATTAGAATCTTGCACATATCTTCCTCATTTTTTCTCAATTCTAGCAAAGCAAGTATGTTAAACGTTTTGGAGTCGACAAAAGAATTATAAAAAAATAATGTGTCTCTAATTTGCATACTTGATACTTCCATTTTTTTTTAAAGACAAAACCCATGAAAATAGCTTTTATCTGGATTGAAATTTGTTCTTTTTTAAGCATTAAACGAATCATGTGTTTAACAGTGGAGTCAAATCATTATGGCGACCAGAATACGGAGCTTATATGATCGAGGGAACTCCGGGAAAACCTTACGGTGGATTGTTGGCACACTTTAATGTTGTCGAGGCGAATATGCGCTACCGCAGACAGGAAGCGATGAAGGAGCTGCGACCAGGCGAAGTTTTGCTGTCCCTGACCAGTTTTCCACGACTTGGTAGCCCAGACTTTACAGACCCGCCTGCAAAACCGACTCCGAGCTCCGGAGCATCACGGAGTCTTTTTTTCCCGGACGAAGCTATTTTTCCGGGCCATCCTCGCTTTAAAACCCTAACACGCAATATTCGACAGCGACGAGGCGAAAAAGTTGCTATCAACATTCCCAGTAAGTTTACAAAACGATTTTTCAGAAGCACAAACCCATTTTTCGAGACCTTATACAGGATTTAAATACCGACTTTTTATGATAGTGGCACAATTTCAAGATCCTTATGATCAATAACCCTTTTCTATTATTTATGAAAATAATTATTTTTTCCGACGGTTTTGCCATCGCCCGGCATTTTTAAAATTGTTACGGCGTGGCTATTTTTCCTGATATAATCCATCATTATTTTAGCTCCATTCGTTTCAATATTTACTCTTAATTTCAGCTAATGTCCGTTCTGTTATTCTGGGCTTCGTTCATTTCACACTAATATTATTTACGCTGACCGCACGTAACGTGCGTTATCAGCATCTTGAGGCCATCGAGCGGTTTTTGAAAACCTCACTTAAATTCCGATTTTCTCTTTATCATTTCTTTCAATCATTTTACTTGTTGATTTTCAATTAATCGTCAATCAAGAAACATGGAATAAACACATTATTGCAGACTGAAAAGCCTTTAAATTTAAGGCTTATTTATAATTTTTAGTAATTATCGTAAATAGCGATAAATAAAAAGTTCTTTCCCGTTGAATCAGTTAATTAAAAATGTTGAATTCGGTTTAAAAAAAAAAAATTTATCCCTTGCGAACGTCTTGTTAGCTAAAGACGTAACGAAAAATTCCTCAATCACTTCAAACAATTGTTTTTTAATTCCGTTAACGTAGTCTTCTCGCTACGTGCTAAATCAGTGCTGAATTTTGAAAAGCATTTCTACAAATTATCATGGTTCAATTGACGGTGATTTAAATTAATTTGGGTACCAGCATGTGTTCTGAATATATCAATACATTTGCAGCCACGATTTAAAAAAACATGCACTTATGTATGCCTAATGTTAGCTTAAGCTGGATAAACAGACGGTTGTAATTTTCGTACACATAATATTACTGAAAAATCTCTTCATTGAATCGTTGAAGCATCTTTCAATGAAGAAATTGAGCTATTGCTCGTCATAATCGGACTAATATTATGATTTAAAAAAATATATAACTGGATGAATAAAACATCGCATCGAACATTTGCATATATCAGGGTATTTTATTTCAATATCGTGATTGTTCATTGATTTATATATTAACAACACATACTGACGCCCACTTGAGTTTATGGAACCATAAATTAAACCTCAAAAATTTGTAGAAACGCTTCTCAAAGTTTAGCACTGATTTTTTAAGAAGATAGAAAAGTAATGTACAATGATGGAGCGACGTAGCGGCAAGAAAGTAATTTTGGTGAAAGTTTACAGAGACCAAAACGTGCCAGAACCCTTCAAAGAAAATCTCAAAGAGCTGGGCGACGATGGTTCGAGCGAAAAAGCCGCAAAAGAGAATCATGTTTATATGGACGCCATGGGTTTCGGAATGGGTTGTTGTTGCCTTCAGTTGACTTTCCAAGCTTGCAATATTCAAGAAGCTCGTACACTCTACGATCAGCTCACGCCTCTTTGTCCCATAATGGTGAGAAGAAGAAAAAAATGTATTTACTTCGTGTAAATTGCGTTATCTTCATTGAAAATAGCATGAATAACATTTTCATCAATAACAGCTCGAATTTATTTATAAATCAATTTTACTTAGAGTAAAACGACCCGTAAATGAATGCATTTCATAAAAGCAAGTGCATAAAAAATGTTCATTCACTGAGTTTTGTCGTCTGCTTAACCGTTCATTCACTAGTTTGTTTACCCTAATGTTCGAACGTAAAATTTTTTGTTACCACGATAAATATTTTACCGGGAATAATAGACTTACAAATAATGCGTAGGATCATAAATCTTTTTTTTAATTATTTAATGCAATAGTTTTGATTGAAGCTTTTGTTATATTTTTTTTATTTACAAAAAAAAAAAACCATTTGTTATGGAATATAATATTGTGTTTCTAATGAATATTTAGTGGGTTTACAATCTTGAATATTTCTTACAGTTAGCACTTACAGCAGCAAGTCCTCTTCACAAAGGCTACGTAACAGATGTGGATTGTCGATGGAACGTAATATCGTGTTCCGTCGATTGCCGAACTCGCGAAGAACGAGGCTTGGAGCCTCTCAAAGAGAACAAATTTCGCATAAGTAAATCGCGATACGATTCCATCGATTCCTACCTCAGCGAACAAGGCGATAAGTACAACGACGTGCCTCTTACTTACGACGACGAGATATACAACCAGTTGCTTGAAAACGGAATCGATAGGTTACTCGCCCAGCACATTGCTCATCTTTTTATCCGAGATTCTGTGTCTCTCTTCTCCGAAAAAGTGCATCAGAACGATCTGGAGGACACCGATCATTTTGAGGCAAGTTGACTTGTATTTTGGTAATTAATTCGTTCCTTTTTGTTGAAGAAAATATTTCAAGCTGAGTTAATTGCATGTAGAACTTAATTAGTCGTTTTAAAACTATCTTTGAATGAATACAAAATGTAATTGAAACTACCGGAAGTATTTTCGATCTTTTAAGGAGATTCGAGCGTTTCACACTAGACAAAAGGTTGCTAAATTTATTATTTATTTTAGACGAAGTTTTATGCATTTGTTGATTATAACGGATGGTGATTCTCATGTCTTTTGCTTGGAAAAAAATTAATTGCACTCGATTTCCACAAATATCAACGGGTTTATGCTAAATTTCGAAAAGGCATATATTGGTTTAGCTTTTTCAAAGAATAATCCGTATTTTTTGCTTGATTGCGATGTTTCATGGCTCGTTCTCTTCCTTAAAAAACGTTCTACAAATTCACCTTCTAGATATTTGATAGTATTCCCCATTTGAAAACCACAGCTGTTCGTTTACGAAGAAATTGTATTGATGGATGAACGGCTGTAATTTCAAAATGGAGAATACTATTAAATATCTAGAAGGTGAATTTGTAGAACGTTTTTTAAGAAAGAGAATGAGTCGTGATGCACAACAATCGAGCACAAAATACGGATTATAAGTGCAAATTGACAAATTTTTTTATTTTTTAAAATGAAATACATTTCTTAAATTTTTTTCTACTACCAAAGTATGTTTAATAACCTCAATATCTATCTCCTATACGCGACTCGAGCTTACATTTGTTTATAATTTTATTGGGATTTTGTTTAAAAAAAAGATCGTGATTTTGCCGCGTCTGAATATTATTTGTCAGCGAATTCTTTCGGCACAGTCGATCGTTAGATCAATCTCTCGAATTTAAACCACGAAGACCAAAAAAAAGTGCGATAATAAGCAGTAACCCGAGCAATAACGACTTTTTTTCAATTTCTGCTTCTTACTGCTTATAATCGGACTTTTTTAGATCTTCATTCCTTAAACTCGAGATCGACCGAACAATCGACTGTGTTTTATAATTAGTGAGAAAAATCCAAAAGGTTTTCGCCGGCAAATAATATTTAGAGGTGTCTCAATTGCCACATGTTTCTTTCAACAAATTCCAAATACAAAAAAAATCGTTAAAAAATCAATATTAAGGTCAGAATACATACTTTTGCTGTTAACAAAGTGAATAAAAAAAATAACTGAATTTTTTTGAGACACCCTAATACACGATTTACAAAAATTACCACACATTTGACTAGTCTCAAGCGTTTCAACCTCCTCAAGAAAAATATTAACGGGTTTTTATTAATTCAATCAAACAGAACATACAATCTACGAATTGGCAAACGATGCGCTTTAAGCCGCCGCCACCAAATTCATCGATTGGCTGGCGGGTAGAATTTCGTCCTTGCGAAGTTCAGATAACGGATTTCGAGAACGCTGCTATAGTTTGCTTCGTGGTGTTGCTCACGAGGGTGATACTCAGCTACAAACTGAATCTTCTCATACCGATCAGCAAGGTCGACGAGAATATGGCGAGAGCGCAGAAACGCGACGCCGTGAAGAACGAAAAATTTTGGTTCCGACGCGACATTACGTCGGACGGAAAGCCTAACGAGGCCGGCGCCGAGGCCGAATACACGGAATACACGGTCGACGAGATAATAAACGGCAAGGAAGGCGTTTTTCCTGGACTGATACCACTCGTTAATTCCTATCTTGCGAGCATGAACGGCGATGCCGACACTTACTGCACCATTCAAAGGTATCTTAAGCTAATACAAAGGCGAGCTTCCGGGGAACTTATGACGACCGCAGCTTGGCTCAGACAGGAAGTCACCACACATCCGGAATACAAGTAAATAACAGATTCTCTCCGTTCTTGAATTTTTCGATCACTTCCCGATGGAATAAAAATCGGAAAAAAATTATTCATATAAAACGTGCTGAGAATATTGATTTCGCATAATGATAATCCCAAAATGTTAGTAACAAATTGGTGAAAAAACAATTGTTCAACGAAAAAGTCAACCTATCTTTTTTTTTCTAATGAAAATGATATGTTCATTTATTTGAATGCATACGAATTTTTTCAGTTTTTTATTTATTTTGATTTTTATTTTGATTTTTTGAAAAATGCGCAGAATATAAGAAATTTTGGATGTGTATTGAAAAAAAATCTTGAGTTTAGTAGGTGATTTTATGCCGAACACATATCTAAAATTCATTATTTCGCGCACATTTTTGAAAATAAAAAACATCATTATTAAATCATAAAAATAAATCACAAAAGTTAAAACCATTTTATGCACTCATCGTTGAAAAAAGGGGTGCTCTTCGAGCGTCTTTTATGAGAAAAAAATATTTAAAAAAAACGTCTTCGATTTTTTTAAACTTTTTTGTTTGTTTGATTTAAAGCAACCCTATTTTTTCTAGTGGACAAAACCCAATTTTAACTCCGGATTCTGAAAAAGCACACTCGAAAATACTGGGGACTATATTTTTTATTTGAAAATTCTTATCGTTTAATGATGGCAATTTCACTTGAAAATTATTGTCATATTCATATCTGCGCTTTTTGACGTGAAGTACTATGCATTTAAGACGCTAAGCTGCTTATTGTAATAATCATCTTGAGTAGAAAAAGATTACCGATAAGATTGTCGTTTTCAATGACAATCTATTGATCAAAAGGTCGAGCGACTGATAAAAGTTTGCCAATGTTATTGAAGTTTATTATTCTTTATTCATCACAGACAACATTCATAGTTAAACAATTTATCTATATCAAATTATCGGTGTTCCGATGAACAAAAAAAAACGACATAGATCAAGTCCTTGTTTTTTCCCCATATATTATTTGGGGAACCAATATAAACCCAAAGGAAATGAACTATAATCGATTGTTTTTCTGATTCAAATTTAACCAGAAACCACCTATTTATTGTCTATATTTTCACATTGCTACTTACTTCACATCTATTCTATTAATTGGAAACTTTTTTTTTTGTTTTCCAAATATTAAAAACGTTACATCTGAATAAGATGTTAAGTGGCGATTTTTATTTGGCGCTAGAGAAATCTTAATTAATGTTTTTTTTTTTTTTTTTTCAGGAAAGACTCTGTTGTTTCTCAACGTATAAATTACGATCTTCTTAAGAAAATCGACGCCATTGAGAAGAACGAAATTCTTTGCCCAGAGCTTCTAGGACCTTGCACGACCTCAAAAACTACAGAAACAATTCCTCCAGCGGTTGCAAAGGCCGAGAAATGTCCAAATCTCAACTGTTGATATTTGTATTACCCTCCGGAGAATTTAGAGAAATTTCTGGTGTTTACCAACGTTTTAGTGAATTTTCAACGTCATCGCACCGCGTGACCAACACAGATATTATGTACTTATAATATTTATATATATGTATATACATATATATATACACACAGGAGGATGACAATATTTTGACTTTTTTATTTTTTATTTTTAGTTTCACTCCAGAATTCTATTTTCAATTGTCTTAAAAGCGAAAAAAATATTCCGAGGTTTTTCAAAACCCTTCAAATTTTCCTCACTAATTATAAAATTGATTTTTTTTTTTACAAAGTTACCAAATACCTGGTTATTTTAAATAGTCTAGAAAAAAATAATATAATTTTTTATTGAAAGACGAAATGCTCTTTGAAAAAAAAAATCGAAGAAAAATTGGAATATTTGATAATCCGCAGATTAACAAAAATGTTAAATTTTAGCAGCAATATTTTCCCTGAAGTTCGATACAATCCAATTATTCGCTGCCAATAAATCATACGAAAGGAACAATTATATCTCAAAATTAACAACATGGATAAAAAATTGAATTATTGATGAAAATTATAACTTAATTCCATTGCAGAAGTTGAATTGAGGCAAATCAAATCAAATTCTGGCGAAGTATTATTTTGACCGTTTCTGGAAGTCGAATTAGACGCCAGAAAATGTGAGAATTCTGGTCTGAACCTCTCAATAAAAAGGAATACAGCTTAAAATATCGACTTCCTAAAATATACTCTAGGAATCTTTATTGAAGCGACGAAACAATTTCGTGCGAGAAAATCGCGGTTTTAATCGTACGAGGATGCGAAAAGGCGAGGGAGGAAACTTTACATTCCGTACCAACCGGCAACCGAAGAAATTCGATCGAAAAAACCCTAAAAAACCCTTTTTACGTAAATATAGCTACTAACAAAAATAGTACTTCATTCCATCGCCTTTGCGCATCTCGAAAAATGTACATAAATACGGTGTTGGAGGGTTTCCTTTTTTTTTTTTTATAGACTGCGTTTTATTCATCAATAGATCAACATCTGCCTAATGATTTTTCCCTCATATAAAAACGTGTACTTAATTTCAGAAAAAAAAAAGGGTATAGAATTAGGGTTATAAGAATATAATTACGGTGCTTTCAACGATTGAGGTTTAAACGTGCGGCTGATTTAACTCCTCAATGGTCCCGAAGAAGCTCTCGATGACCAACGAATCTGCTGTGGCAAGTTCTTATTTTAGAGTGACACGTTTGAAGCATTTCATTCACTGTACAATAATTGAAGATTGGCGTGTATTTCAAAGAAATTCTAAGCCCATTTTCTTCCGTATTTGACGAAGAGAATGCACAGCCATTCCACGTGTGTCTATAAGCGAAATATCCGCGATATTATGCTCACCCAAAAAAAAAAAAAAAATTATATATATATTTAAAAAATTAAGGGAAAAATAAATGAATAAGGAAAACATGAATTTCAAGTACCTATGCTACGATGCTCGCCTAAAACGCGAATTACACTTCTCAGATGCCTTGTATGCATTTTTTCATATTATACAATTTGTTATGTTTATGGATATTATTTTCTATGTAGAGGTAGAAATTGAAGATGTAAGGAGCAATCCCAATAAAAATATTTATGAACATCTCTGGTCTTCATATTCATTTTGGTCCTATTTAATCGCTAGTTTTATGATCTAAATGCTGCACAGTTGCATCCCTGTTGGTCCTGTAGGAGATATACGAGTTCCAGAATATTGCAACCACCTGAACCACGAGGACTTGATACTGAAGTGGTGTAAACGAAAAATTTACTAGTTGAACCATTGGCCAAAGCTGCAAATTTACAAAAAAAAACCATGTTACGTCTTTAATCGTGGAATTTCAACACGATTTTTAATAAGGATGCAGAGTAAAGTTTTTCACATTGCTTTTTTTTATTGATTTTATCTTTTGCAAAGACGCCAAAAATAAAATAGATGAGTTTTCTCATGGAGAAAGGTTTTGGAATAATTATAATTATTGACTGAGCAATGTGCAAAGTTCTAGTTTACATTCATATTTTAAATACATCAAATAATCTCGAGTTTATAGAAATTTGAGTCTTTAAGAAATAAAATTTGGTAACAAATTGTCATAAAGAGAAAGAAAGATGAGTCAAGATATAGTTGTGAACATTTCAGAACACACATAACGATTAATGTGTTACCTGAGAAATTTTAAACCCCAAAGCTTAATATTATTTGAGCTCCAGAAGAAAAACATGAAAAACCTTCTAATTGTTAAAAAAATTGCAATCCAGGAAATTTTTTTTTTATAAAAACAAAGCTTACTCCATGAGGTAGTAAAAGAATGGTAAAAATTATTTCTGCTTCTCAAAATGTAATGTTTCAGAACACACATGAAAATTGAGGTGTTACTTGGTGAATTTGAGGCCCCAAAGCTCAATATTATTTGAGCTTCAGAAAAAAAACATGAAATACCTTCCAATTGTTGAAAAGAATGTCTTTGAATTCATTGTCAAGCTTAGTCTTGACATCGGCAAGGTTGCTACCCTGCATAAGGCCAATAGAAGTCAGCAAAACAGCGACAAAGCACGGAGCAAATAAAAGTTGATCGCAGGTAACTTTTTTCAGCGCTACCGTTGTTCCCTTAGATCCAAAAGATCTATCCAATATTCCATACCAAGTTCTAGTCGCTGGGCCCTAAAAAAATCCATAAAAATCATCCTCGCCAACCGAAAACCGAACAATAACAAAAATTGACCTTACGCCGATGAAAAATCCAATCGCAAAAAATTGTGAAGTTCTTTTGAAATCGACATCTTTAAATTTGCGGTTTTCGATGAAATTTTGAGCAATTTGATCGCCAGTCGCCATCAAAATTCCAGCCTGAACTGCTTGAGCTCTGAGAGGATATTTGACAATGACATTTTTATAGGCTCTTAAGATACTTGCCATTTTTTCATCAATTTCCAAATAATTATTGCAAAAACATCGACGTTATTGTTGGTTACTCGCGTGACTGTCACGTAATCCAATTACGCGAATATGTCAAAAATCATTCACTGACATTACGACGATTTGGACGATTGCTTGACATCCGGAAGTCGAGTGACTCAGCTTTTACAGAATATGCGCGATATATTATCTAACACTTTCACTAGGCTAAGAAATCGATAATAAAATGCATGATGGAATATAGAATTGATTAGGAATTCACATAATCAAGGACGACACGCGGTAACCACGTGGTTCCGGTTTCGCCAGTCGATTTCCCCCTCCACAACTTTAGTGTCAAGTTAGGGTGCGTTTTGAATTAGACCTTTTTTCTCATAGGTCGACTTCATTAATGAAATTCCGGGTGCAACCGCGTGATTCGCTACATTCGGGTCATAGTAGATGCGTTTTCTCCCTCGTAGAGGGAGCTTTGTTTTCGTAAAATAGTAATTACGCCCTGAGGGCGGGAAAACTCATTTCTCACGAGTTTGAGTTTGCAACACGAACAAAAGCTGAGAGATATAATCACACGAATTGAGGAAACGTTTTTCCGCCGAGTATCGTATACAATTTTACTGCACAAGGTGTGGAAAATCTCACTTTCCATGCCGCAGGGACGTAAAAATTTCATTTGCCATTTTCATGAATTAGACCTTTTTTCTCATAGGTCGACTTCATTAATGAAATTCCGGGTGCAACCGCGTGATTCGCTACATTCGGGTCATAGTAGATGCGTTTTGCTTCCTTGTAGAGGGAGCTTTGTTTTCGTGAAATAGTAATTACGCCCTGAGGGCGGGAAAACTCATTTCTCACGAGTGTGAGTTTGCAACACGAACAAAAGGTGAGAGATATAATCACACGAATTGAGGAAACGTTTTTCCGCCGAGTATCGTATACAATTTTACTTCACAAGGTGTGGAAAATCTCACTTTCCATGCCGCAGGGACGTAACAATTTTATTTGCCATTTTCATGTCAGAATACTTTAAAGCTGCAAAGTTGAACTTTTCAAATAGCTTCCTCATTATTTTTGGTCTTGTTACAAAAGCCTCAGACGAAAACCTTTAAAAAAAAACAAAAAGGTCTATGACGAAGTATCTGAATCGATTTTGGCTTCCTCATAGAGGGAGCTTTTTTAAAAAACCAAAAAAAATGGGGAATCAATTTGCAAAGTTCGATTTTGCTGCTTGATTTTTCGTCAAAGTTACATTTCTGTAAAATTTAAATCACATAACGAATTATGACGAAACGGTGTACCTATTATTGCTGAATAGTACTGATTTCAATCTACAGTTTGATTTCGCTGTCGTATGATCTGTTAACGTTGATGCAATAATATAATTTTTCGAAAACTTAAAATTCTGACAAACTTGAACCATATTGCATATTTTGACGAAACTATGTACCAATCATCGCTAGGTAGTATCGATTTCATGTATGAAATTTGAGTTCGGTGTCTCTGTTCCCAAAGTTAGGGCGAAAACGTGATTTTTTAGAAAATCAAACAAAGCTTATAAGGAAGCAAAAAAAAAAGAAACCTTGAGAACATAAAGTTCCCATACAGTTCAAAATCATCTAAATTACAGAAAATTTAATATTATCTAGCCTCGAGTTAAAATGTAGATCACATGACCTTACAATTAAGTATATTTTTCGATTTAAAGATCGACGAGTGCGAGAGAGATAGAACTAACAATGGGATCCCGAATTTTCATTTTTCATCCAAAAGATCAACCGTGGTGGAGAAAATATCGGATTACAGTTTCCGATACCGACCGAGCAGTTTAACATCACCTTAAATGTTGGAAAATATATGTTCCAAAATTATACCGAGATATTATCATGAGAACGATCATAAAGCCGGTGAAAAAAATCCCGAACCGTTTTTTTATCGAATCGAGTAAGTCAAAATCGATTAACACGAATCCCCCGTAAAAAAACAAAAAATATTGCGTTTGCAATTTCCAAAATACGACATCGCATCTCATTATTCATCGTTGTCGTCATCCTCAACAATTCAAATACCAGAATAATAGTGACGCGATCATAAAGCCGGGAAAAAAAACCCCAAAAAGCCGTATACACGACGGCGGGAGCGCAACCAATCGTAAAAGTAGAGGGGGCAACGGGAAAACTGCTGCACCGAGCGAGTCCCTCTGCCGGCGACCGACCGCAAGTAGTAGTAGCATAGACTCGCCTCTCTCGCCAATCCCGAGAGAGTCGCGTACGTCGGTCGCGATTGCGCGAGCAAAACAATCACAACAAGCGCGGCGGCGCAACTAAGATACTCTTACAGCGTTTGTGTCCGGTGGTCGTGCGATTAGCAAGCCCTGTGTTGACCGAGTTGTCGAGAGGCTCGTAGACTCCGACATAATGTTTTTCCGGACGAGAAAACTCATCGCACCAAACAATGTCACGGAAATAACCTATTTGCTATCCGGGCACTAACGCCTCGCGAATATCGAGTGAAGAGCGGCGAATAGAATAAAAAAGTGAGGGTAGGGCAAAACCGACAGCGATCAGAAACCGAACAGATACGACAAAACAAAAAAAAAAAAACAAAAAAAAATACGGGAATGGGGGGGAGGGTAAAATTGCGGCGCTACTACGAAATTGTCCACCGTCAATCAACTGGCAAAATAAATCACAAAAAAACATCACGGAAATGTTAAAAATTCAAAAAAAAAAAAAGTGAAGTGAAGTGCGCTAGAAATCCTTAAGGTGTCGTCATTACTCGCGATTCTCGTCGCGTAGCCCAAATTTCAAACCGATATAAAGGTCCAAAAAAAAAAGATTCATTGCAAAGATGCAAGATAACGTCATCTCGAAAATACGGAATAGCCGATTGGTGTGTGCGTCGTAAATTCGCTAAAACGCGTGTGAATCCCCCTGAATTTTTTCATTCAAAGTGTTTATGTGCTTGTGACAGTTGAACGAAACGTGTGGTAACGTCTTAAATTTATATATGGTGTGCGAAGCGACCAGCAGCGAGAGGCAAGAGTTTTGTTGCCTATCGTGGGTGTGTGTGTGTGTGTGCGCGTGAGTATGTTTGTGTGTTAGTGCTGGAGCCAATAGCGTAACGGCTCGCATCCAACCTTAAGAGGAAATAAGAGTATAAAGATAAAATACATAGATAATAGGGAAACGTTTCCTCACGGCGTTTATAAACTAAGCAACAAAAACAACAACAACAACAACAACAAAATGCCGGGTCTAATTGCCGTCAGCGAATTCGTGGAGGAGACGAGGGAGGATTACAATTCGCCGACAACCTCTACATTCGTATCGCGAATGCCACAGTGTAGACAAACTATCGCTGCATTGGAAGAGGTGAGTGTCCATGTGTGTGTGTGTATGTGTGTGCAAGGGTGCTGAAGAGGCGGAGGGGGGATGAAGGGGGGGAAATAGGTGCGCGCGCGAATAATCTCGAAGAGAGGCTCGACCGGCTAGAGATGGGCGTGATGGTTCACGATACGATCCTTTCCTTTTTCTTCCGTTCTTTGCCTTCGCAACGGCCTTGCGAATACCATTTTATCTTTGTTGTTCCTTTTTCCCGCATCGAGCTATACAACGAGCCTGCCGGGGTAATCGTTTCAGGACCGAAACGCCTCTGGCCTTTAGCTACGGACTTCCCGGTCTTCGGACGCTTCTTCCGGAGAACTCACGTTCTTCTCGAGCTATCATATCCTCTGACGGTTTTTCAGTGGTACATATATGATGTAGATGATGATAGAGATTAGAGCTGGGCGGTATTTAAAGTGTATCATGTACTTTGAGTATTTAAAATGTATCATGTACTTTAAGTATGTAAAATGCATCATGTACTTTAAGTATTTTGAATACATCACGTACTTTAAGTGTTTTAAATACATCAAGTATTTCAAGTATTTTAAGTACATCATGTACTTAACGTATTTTAAATACATGATGTACTTTGAGTATTTTAAATACATCATGTATTTCAACTATTTTGAGTACATCATGTACTTGACGTATTTTAAATACATCATGTACTTTAAGTATTTTGAATACATCATGTACTTTAAGTATTTTGAATACATCATGCACTTTAAGTATTTTGAATACATCATGTACTTTAAGTATTTTGAATACATCGTTTATTTTAAGTATTTGAAATACATCATGTACTTGAAGTAATTTAAATACATCATGTACTTGAAGTAATTTAAATACATCATGTACTTCAAGTACTTAAATACATCATGTACTTCAAGTATTTTAAATACATCACGTTCTTCAAGTACTTAAATACATCATGTACTTTAAGTATTTCAAATACATCGTTTATTTAAAGTATTTTAAATACATCGTTTATTTTAAGTATTTGAAATACATCATGTACTTCAAGTATTTTAAATACATCATGTACTTTAAGTATATAAAATACATATTTTCAATACTAAAAAAGTTCTGAGGTAATTTAAGTACTTCATAAAATACAAAATACTTCTCTATTTTTCGATCCTATATAAGGGAGAATGAGGGAATTACGTTCACCGGGTAATAGCAGTTATCTTAATTTTGTATAAACTAGTGATTATATTGAAAATTTCCTTGCTCTGTGAGGTTAGGTACATGATGATAAAGTAATTCACGATTACGATAGATACGTAATCAGTATAGATGGTGCAACAACGGATTTATAATATTTTATTTCAAATTTACGTTTTGTCACTTATAAATTTCTATCCATTTGCGATGTATCGTGTTATATCATAGATCTATGATTTAACATGAATTGTTCGCAATCGAAGAAGCATTAATGGAGTGATCCTATTATTCTCTATCGTCTTATAATTATAAAAAGTATATGGAAATGCATTAGACTGAAAAAATAGTCACAATCTGTCGTACAATCCTGATATAAATAAAACAGTTGTTTATCATTGTTTTTTCAATATGAAACTTTCTTACAAGAACATATTAATAATTTACAAGCAAAAAAAAATCTGGGATTGCGAAAAAGACGAGAATCAATTCTTGGGCAGAGATAAATAAATTTTCATGTGCTCATATTAATAATATAATTTTTCAAACTCGTTAGGATATACTTGATTTACGTGAGCGTCTTAAACGTTGAATGAAAAAAATTGCCTCGCGAAAAGTCTTTACTTTTCGGAGTAACTATGTCACGTCGATATTATTGCGTTTATTCGCGCCATGTCAGCAAAATTGCAACGGTATGGGAACCAAGCGATGCGCGGTTCCTCGATTTTTTACTCGGTGTACATTTCGTTGAATATTTCATGACAAAAGTTTCTCTAACACATCTCAAAATTTACATTTATTTTTATCGGCAGAACGAAGTTATCATTAAAAAGCAACACAGCTTTTGCAGTTTTTTAAACTAACACTTTGAGTGTCGTAAAAGAGTCGCTCTTTTTTTTTACTTCGTGCTTTTTTTCTAAAAGATGTTTTTGTAAAAGATTATTTCAAATATTGCGTATTGTAAGTATTGTATCATATATCGAATCGTTATTAAATAAAAAATTTACTGCACATAAAATAACTTGAAGGCAAACGTCAGTTTTAATAAATGGTAACAGCATTTTCTTGTCATTTAACCGAATCCTTAAAACTTTAAACCTTAAAAAATCATGTATAAGTCAATATATATAGTTTTTATAAGAAAATGGACATATAGAATAACTATACACTGTATTTAATTTGTATGAAATTGATATAAAGTCTGCAAATTTTATAAAACGATTTTTGTAGAAACGTTATATTAAATTTGCATAAATTATATTGCACTATATAATTTTTATAGAATCTTCATATGTATTGTATACAACATATAGAAAATGTATATGTCTACTTTCGTATAAAGCTTCTATGTAGATTTTTATATATAATTTTAATACAATCTTCATATAATTTTTTTACTTGGGACGTTTTACAAATTTTGACAATTCTATTGATTGTTCCAAGGGTGAATACTTTTTTTGAAAATTCTCATTCATTTGATAAGCACGTCGCAGAGCGACTACTGTAAACAATAAGAGCTGTAAACAATAAGTGCGTGAAGTAGGTCAATGCGATTGTGAACTTAGCTTGTGCGCTGTATCGCTAATTTGGACCTGTATGAAAAACAGTTCGTGACCGATGTAATTTTATTTCTTATCGGAGAACGAACTTAGATGTAGTTAAAAAATCAATTCTATTCATTCAATGTAGATGAAGTAGTTTCCCAAACTCAAAATACAAGTGTTTCAAAACATGATTATCTTCCATATGATCTCAAAAATCTTGTAACTCGAAGCAGAATTTTTCAAAACGTTTTTGTTGTTTAACGTTACATAAAAAACATTGAGAAACAAAAATGTATTCGTTAGGTAGCTCATATTAAACTGAACAAATTTAATCTGAGACATTTCTCGATAGTCACGTTCATTTAAATAATATGAACGTTTATAAAAAAAAGCCATTTGAAAATCTCCATTCTTACGAAAAATCTCAAGTCGAAAATATTGGTCGTAGCGACAAACAAAAAAATGCTTGTTTTTTTTCGAAACAATTATAATTAGTATAATTAAAAACAAAAATTGAAGTATGTCGCCACATAAGACAAAAAAAGAAGAACAGACAATCAAGTTGTGTTGAAGATACAAAAAGTTGTTTCAATAATAAAATAAGAAAAATTATTGCAGATACAAATTACAAATTGTTTACAGTTTGTTTGATAATAAAAAATAAAAAAAATTATTTTCGAAATTCAATAACTGGCATTTAAAAATTCTAAAATAAATTGCGTTTTGTAAATGGATCGGATAGATATATTTTTAAAGGGTTATTTAGGTTCTTTCTATTCTGTTTTATTAGTCCTATATTTTGAAACATGAGACCGTTTGCGGCCGTTACAGATGCAATTGATGTCACCCGTTGGTAATTTCAATCCGGTTCTTCAGGTTCCTTAGGTTTCTATTCTACTATATTCAACGTTACTTTGCTTTGCATTTTGTTCGTTACTTTTCTTTTCAACTTTTAATTTTTTTGTCTGTTATTCTTAGTCGTGTTGTTATTGTGTGTGTATATTATTTTGACCTGTTATTTCAACATTAAACTATCGCTCTATTTGGATCTTATTGAGTGAGTCCGTTTAGCAGGCCTTGTCTTTATTATTTAATATTTGTAGCAGAAAAATATATTCATATACTCTCTTTTTTATTATTTATTAGTATTTACAATGTATACATTTATTGTTACTGTTCTTTCTTTTTATGCCGTTACTCATCTGCCAATATTTACAAGGTCTCAAGGGCTTCTCCTGTTTATTGCAAATAAATAAATAAATAAATAAATAAGTAAATAAATAAATAAATAAATAAGTAAATAAACAAATAAATAACCCTTTTACATCCAAGGACAATCGTTAATTGGCCCGGCGGAGCTTATTGCAGAGACAAAAAGCGAGAAATGGAAGTTAACCGGTTTTTGTAATCATTTTATCCGTAATCTTGACCCTCTCGAAGGGTCTTTTCTCATTTACCAACCTTCTCGCTTTAGGACGAGAACCTACACTTTGATTTTATGCCGCTACTCATCTGCCAATATTTACAAGGTCTCAAGGGCTTCTCCCGTTTATTGCAAATAAATAAATAAATAAATAAATAAACAAATAAATAACCCTTTTACATCCAAGGACAATCGTTAATTGGCCCGGCGGAGTTTATTGCAGTGGGAAAAAGCGAGAAATGGAAGTTAACCGGTTTTTGCAGTCGGTCCATCCGTAATCTTGACCCTCTCGAAGGGTCTTTTCTCATTTACCGACCTTCTCGCTTTAGAACCAAAACCCACACTTTGATTTTATGCCGCTACTCATCTGCCAATATTTACAAGGTCTCAAGGGCTTCTCCCGTTTATTGCAAATAAATAAATAAATAAATAAATAAACAAATAAAAAACCCTTTTACATCCAAGGACAATCGTTAATTGGCCCGGCGGAGTTTATTGCAGTGGCAAAAAGCGAGAAATGGAAGTTAACCGGTTTTTGTAATCAATTTATCCGTAATCTTGACCCTCTCGAAGGGTCTTTTCTCATTTACCAACCTTCTCGTTTTAGAATCAGAACCTACACTTTGATTTTATGCCGCTACTCATCTGCCAATATTTACAAGGTCTCAAGGGCTTCTCCCGTTTATTGCAAATAAATAAATAAATAAATAAATAAATAAATAAACAAACAAATAAATAAATAACCCTTTTACATCCAAGGACAATCGTTAATTGGCCCGGCGGAGCTTATTGCAGAAACAAAAAGAGAGAAATGGAAGTTAACCGCTTTTTGTAATCAATTTATCCGTAATCTTGACCCTCTCGAAGGGTCTTTTCTCATTTACCAAACTTCTCGCTTTAAAACCAGAACCGACCCTTTTATTTTATGCCGCTACTCATCTGCCAATATTTACAAGGTCTCAAGGGCTTCTCCCGTTTATTGCAAATAAATAAATAAATAAATAAATAAATAAATAAATAAATAAACAAATAAATAACCCTTTTACATCCAAGGACAATCGTTAATTGGCCCGGCGGAGTTTATTGCGGTGGCAAAAAGCGAGAAATGGAAGTTAACCGGTTTTTGCAGTCGGTCCATCCGTAATCTTGACCCTCTCGGAGGGTCTTTCCTCGGTTACCCACTTTCCCACTTTAGAACGAGGGCCTACACTCTCAAGGCCGTTCACGGAGAACGCTTATTAGTGTGACTTCTGGAGGAACAACAAAAATTTCGTATAAACTCGAATATACTTCCCTCTAAATATTCTAGCCGTACCTCGTGCGCGTTTCTAAATCGAGCGAGGTTTATTTTAGGTAGCAGTCGGGGGAATCACGGAGACTGCACGCCGCTTTATTCGATAGTGCTCTCTGCACCGTCGAATAAAGCGAAACCACCTCGACACCGCCCTGTACACGAATATCCTCCAAAAATGTCACGTCGATTGTCACATCGATGATTAATAGGCTGGTTTTAAAATTGATTTTTTTTTAATTCCCCGGGATAACATCAAATTATCGTAAGGTATGAAATAAGAATACGTTGTGCAATATGTGCCCAAAAATAGACGCATTTTTAGAGGTCACTACTGATGAATTGAAAAAATTAAATATTTTTCGAAAATATGAATTTGAATTCGCAATATCTTGTAAATACAATTTACAAGGAAATCCGTCAACTACAATTCCATGAAACTACAACATAAAAGTTGTAGTTTCATGTGAACTTTTCAATGAAATTTTTCAGATAATTTTGCGATCCGATAATATTACATTTTCGCTAAAAAATATAAAGATAATTTTTTTATTTAAAAAAGGCTACTTTTTTTTGCTGAAAAAATAATTGATTCTTCGCTAAAAATAATGAAAGTGGGACCGATAAAAGTTCCGAAGTAAAAAAATTATTTATTCAAAGTAATAAAAGTTTTGTCGAGAAAAAAAAAGTTAACAACCTTTAATTTGAAATTTGTAGCTTAGGCGATGTTAAATAAATAAAATGGTTGGTCCATTATAGATTTCCGAAAAATGTTATCCAGGCATAATTTTTTTTACCTAGTACAAATTATTTTTTAACTCCGAAACTCTGGTCGGTCGGACTCTGGCAATTTTTTTATGATATCGAAAAACAGGCTCAAAGATTCTATAATTTTTTTCAGACAAAAAAACGTAGCCTTTTTGGTTAAAAAAAATATCTTTATATTTTCGAGCGAAAAAGTAATATTGTCGGGTCAAGAAATTGTATGAAAAATATCATTGAAAAGTTCACATGAAACTACAACTTTTATGTTGAAACAGATTTTTCTATGACTCAAATTTTGCAAGATATATTGCCTTAAAAAAAATACCCCATTTTTCGAAATATTATATTTAAAAGGGTGGGAGTCAAAATAGCGAATGGCTAAAATAGTAAATTAAAAAATAAGGAACATCTAATTGTAGAATGGCCATAATTATGGAATTCTCTTTTTCCGCCATTCGCCATTTTTATCATTTGCTATTATAATTGCATTTTAATAAGATAGATAGAATGTTTGAAACAGCAAATTCCACAATGATGACCGTTCTAAATTCAGTCGTTCGTAATTTCGAAATTCGCTATTTAAACCATTCAACTATTTTGTTAATTCGCTATTTCGACGCCCACCCATTTAAAAATCTGGAAAAATTAGGAGAGAGTACTTTCGCCCGGTACTAAATAGTATCCACAATAAAATGTGACTAATCAAAGGAGTTTGAAAAAAAATTGACTGAATTGATGAAGAATCTCTCATATCATTAAATATCACGAGAACAGCCGCCCGCAGTACGTGAAATATTTTATATCACAGTGTGCGTGAAGTGGCTACTTCACGCACACTTCGCTTCGCTTGCGTGCGTGAAACAGGCACTTCTCGCACTAGTGACATAAAATTGTATACGATACTCGTGCGAGAAACTTTTTCTGATCTCGCGTGATTACAACACTCGCCTTCAGCTCGTGCTGCAATCTCACACTCGTCGCGAAAAAGTTTCATCGCACTAGTATCGTAATGTACTATTTCGTACCCTTCACAGCAATGCGCAGAAATCTGATGCACAATCGAAAGTGAGCCGATGTAACTTTCGAGATAAGCAGTAATTCGAAAAGGGAGAGAAAAAGAAAAGGCTGGCAAAGAGAGGGAGCGGTTCGCGTTGAGCAAATTAGCCGAGAGCTCGTACGGCTGTTTGTAAATTACAGCACGTAACAGTTCGCGATATAAACGACCTACCAAGGCCGGGGCCCAGGAATTCCTTCCATTCTCCGTGCTCCACGGACAAGCGGTCGGACGGAGCGACCACCGGCCAGATGTATCACCTGCGAGCTCGTGCTCCAGCTCGTGCGGAAACCTGTGACCAAGACAACATTCCAAGGGAGAAAAGTCCAAGTTTCCTATACACTACACGCACAACCATTCACGAATTAGCAATGTTCGAATATGTATACTTTCAAATGTATTCAAAATACTTTTCTATTTGAATAACTCTCGATGGAGTGAACCGACCAGTGAATGGACAGTCGAGCAAACGAAAAAACCCAGTGAATGAACGGTCTCTTATAGATATTTTTATCCACTGGCTCGTTACCCTAATTCTTATCTAAAATAAATAATACGATTTTTGGTTATTAATCAAGTTGATCAGCATATTGTTTTTCAAGAAAAATCTAACGATGATACAATATTCTTACGATTAGTCGTAGTTATTTAGACTACACTGAGAGAAAAGTATATCGTTCATTTAACGATTTCACATGGTAAAACGAATATAGGAAGGCTTGCAATGTTTTATGGTTGAAGCGATGATAATATGGTTCAATAAACGATACTTGTAAGGTTATTGGAAACAAACGTTGAAATCGTATATGCAACAAAACGGCATATTTAAAAGTATTAGAATAGTTTTTGAAACTATTATCATTTTGATGATTGCTACTATAATTATATTTGCTATAACCATAAAATCTAGACGTTCCTCCTGGGAATTATATTAGTGGTTGATCCAACTATTTTATTATTTTTGATATAACCATTAAATATAGACGTTCCTCCTGGGAATTATAGTTTATCGTTAGATTATCGTCAGTCCAACTATATTATTTTTAAAATTACCACATTTTTCTCTCAGTGTAAAATGAATTTTAAATACAATTCGAACATTGGATCGACAGCAGTGGACGTGCGATCGGTTTGTGGCTTCGGTTTACAAAGGCTTTTTTTTTCTCTTAAAGTTTGCCTATTTCGTTATGGTGATAATCAAGCATCTCCGCATAAAAAAAAATCATATATAAGTCAATATATATAGTCTGTATAAGAAAATGGATATATAGAATAATTGGACAGTGAATTTCATTTATATGAAATTTATATATAGTCTGCAGATTTGATAAAACGATTTTTGTAGAAACGTTATATTAAATTTACATAAATTATACTGCACTTTATATAATTTTTATAGAATGTATTGTATACAACATATAGAAAATGTATATGTCCACTTTCGTATACAGCTTCTATCTGTGTATAATTTTTTATATATATAATTTTTTCAAGTGAGCAGACACCCAAAAATAAATGGGATTTTCCAAAATTTTCTAAAAATTACTTTCAGTAGTTCCGATAGATGCACTTTCGATTTAATACCCATGATTCTCTCACCAATTTGTTACGCTAGATATTTAAAATTCCCCAGTGAAAAATAATCCTGTAAAGGTTTTTTTGTTAATTGTCAGAATTTTTAAAAAAATTTCCGACTACAACATTAAATCCAAGACCTTTTTAAAAAGCAGAAAATATTCGGGACGTTATTTGCAAAGTTTTCCTTTACCGAATTATTTAAGCGCAAAAGTATTTTTTTCAGTTCGTGAAATTTGAAGCACTCGACCGCCTTGATAAGAGAATTTATTTAGCAGCGTGAATCTTAGACATCTATTCAACACTCTATAATTAACCGAAGATTAAGTAGATTAACTGTTGACTTTCGTTGCAATAAACATGAGCTCCAAGTTGAATTGTAAATTGTTAAGGGGGACATGAATGCGCGAGGGGAAGATATGACTAAATGATAGCGTATGATCGTTGCGCGTGCTCATTTGTGTTAATCGGCGAAGGAAATGCCACCTGAGATGGGGTGACTCCTTTACAACCATATAATCGCCTTTTTACCAATTAGCGTGAGGTTTGCAGGTACCGATTATGTATGCTCGTCTTAAACCTCTGTCGGTGCATGTACGCATCACAAACACCAATTAAATCTCGGTGAAACTCACGAGTAGTCACGTGCCTAAAAGATTACCAGGTGGTTGAATTTTTTTTTCTGTTATTTATTTAGTTCCAAATTTGAACTCATGCCAAAAATGACATTGTTGCCAATGAACTTCGTAATATGAGATACTATCGTTTTTTTTTATCAACGGCAATATTAATTTCGAAAAAAAAATATATAAATGTTATCTCCTATTTTCCAAAATTTGTTGGCCATATTGTAATTTTTATTAGTTATTATTGTTACCAATGAACTTCGTAATGTAAGATGCTATTGTTTTTTCTTAAAGCAATATTAGTTTCGAAAAAATATATATATATAAATGTTATCTCCTATTTTCCAAAATTTGTTGGCCATATTGTAATTTTTATTAGTTATTATTGTTACCAATGAACTTCGTAATGTAAGATACTATTGTTTTTTTTTATATCAAAAGCAATATTAGTTTCGAAAAAAAAAATATCAATTTTATCTCCTATTTTCCAAAATTTGTTGGCCATATTGTAATTTTTATTAGTTATTATTGTTACCAATGAACTTCGTAATGTAAGATGCTATTGTTTTTTTTTAAAAGCAATATTAGTTTCGAAAAAATATATATATATAAATATTATCTCCTATTTTCCAAAATTTGCTGGCCATATTGTAATTTTTATTAGGAATTATTGTTATAAAAATCACTTTAGAGTAGAAGAGATGATAGAATGTAATTAAACGTGCAATTAAAGACTTCTGATTTCAACGTATAGTAATTAAAATTCATGCTTCATTTATAATATATACTTTCTATATCTTCAGACTAATTAATCTTGACTCCAAAAACCTGGTCTTTCGATTATTGGTGATTTTTCTTGACATCGACTTGAGATAAGACCAGTGAACTCTTTATAAAGCTTGTATTCAATTCCAATATATAATTTTTGACAATATTCCACATAATCGAATATACAACCGATTTGTCATTTTTTAAATTATCCTTTTTATAATTTTTTTAATATATGTATGCTCGCTCATATTTGTTACTTATTTAAAAAAATGTTATTCAGCGGTCGTTTTTTATACAAAATAACATTGGTCCTATCAATTCGGTTATAAACTTTTACTATCTACCAAAAGGGAACTGAATTTACATCATAATTTCATTTATTCTATTTTTCATTTCACTTTTTATGACAGTGACAATTAACTTCTATTTACATATGTTTGTTATGTTATTCATAATTAATTCTGTACTATATTATGTGAATTTATCATTTTTTATACTTTTGTTTTTTGTGTACAGTGAAAATACACGCATTGATTATGATTTCCTCATAACTGACATTTTTTTTATTGTCGATTTATTTTCAACAATTCAAATTTAAAAAATATTTAAATTTTTCAAACTCAATAATCACTTGAAACAATAAAATCATTACAGTATATATTCAAAGCATTGCATTACGTTGAACGTATTAGCAAAAAATTCTAATTGCAATTAGAATTTATCTAGAGACTTCATTTTGTAATAACAAAGGTTATTGTGTATTCACTCTTCTTATTCTGCATTTTCGCAGTTGATGTGCAGTATCTCATTGCAAAGATTCTGCAATTCCAAATAGAAATATTTGCATGTTGTTGTCTCCTGGGAAGTTTGTGATTATTATTTGAATTGCAAATTGCTCTATTTCCTTTCGGTTTTAAAACGATTCATTGTTTCATCTCGATGTGCTCAGCATGCGCTATTTTCTACCCACATGATAATGTGATTTATAAATCTGCGATACAGATCAATTCAAATTTTCTATAAGCAATGCGTACTGCGTGTCATCATAATAATATAATGTGAAAAGATTTTCAGCAGTTTAGTATTCAGTTCTATAATTTTCAAGACATTTTATCCGAATTCACTTTTTTGCCCGAATGACCAAAAAAAATCTGCTATGGAACGCAAAGATCATAAAATATGAAAAAAAAATTCAAAAATTGTTCCCTTTGCTCATGGACCAAAAATGTAGATGCTCATTGAAGTATTTAAAAAAAACGAATAAAAAAATGGCTACTTTTGTTTACGTTTAATTATAATTAAAAAAAGAACGTTAGAAAAAAATTAAAATTAAATGCTAAATGTATTTTTTTATGTGAAAGGATAACACAAAAACCATATTTGGGATGTTAAAGGTCGGCCGTTGGTCGATTTGATATGGAATACCTCGTATATCAGTTTATATGATTTTGAAACCATTTCCGTGGTTATATTTGTATACCAAAAAAAAAGCAGATGCATAAATCACTCTTCAAAAACGTTAATTCCCACGTGAAAATATTATTTACAAGTCAATATATATATATATTGTATAAAAGAAAATGGACATATAGAATAATTATACACTGTATTTCATTTTTACGAAAGATTCCAAACGAAATTTTTTCAAATATTTTAACCTGCGATAACTAATGAACTTTGCACGGTCAAAAAAAAAAAAAAAATACTAAAAATCGAGGATTTTCTTACATAATTGACAACAATTTTTTCGATGCCACTTTTCGAAGTCCTTTTCGCAAATTAAAAAAAAAATTCTTTAATTTTGTAGTAAAATATAGTCTGAAATAACACAATTAATTCTGAACTAATTATTTTCTTGTGGGCCATAAAAAAACGCACATTTTCATTTTTTGTAGATGTCAATACGATTATTCCCGAGATATCATAGGTTAAATGAAAAATGAAAAATATGGCATATTTCGCCAGAAAAAATGTCAAAAAAATTAAAATTCCGCGTATCTATTATAACCACTAAAACTGATTTTTGGACTTTTTTTTTTTTTGTTTTGGGTGGCCGAAGTCATGGAATGCCTCATATAGTCTGCAGATTTTATAAAATGATTTTCCTAAAAACGTTATATTAAATTTGCATAAATTATATTGCACTTTATACGATTTTTATGGAATCTTTATATGTATTGTATAAAACGTATAGAAAATGTATATGTTCACTTTCATTTACATCTTCAATGTAGATCTTTATACATAATTTTTATACAATCTTCATATATAATTTTTATACAATCTTCATATATAATTTTTATACAATCTTCATAAATAATTTTTTCATTTGGGCGGAAACGCTTTTTATAAATGTTTTTCCATAAAATAAAAATCTAAGGATGCAATAAATGCATCCATTTCATTTCATTTCATTAAATGCACCGTTCTGCGATGAATCACCGAATGCATATCGTCCGAAGCTTTGCAACATATCCGCAACAGATGCAACAGTGGCATTCTATCATCCACTCGATGGCGGTGTTCGAAAATAATCGAACGCCTTTGAACTTTCGCCATTCCTTCGTATGCGAGGTCGATAATGCAACGTGACCGCTTTTGTCGCTATAGTTCGTTCATTCGGTAGCCAATAGTTATGATCGTCGTCTCATCCGAGTCTCACCGTCATCTCATCGCCGACGGTCAGTTTCATTGACGCACTTAAACCGAAACAATATCGCGTCCGGTTGCAAACAAAAAAAAGTAAACGAAAAAAAACCACAGTTCAAACCGACTGAAATTTTTAACCTTTGCCAAATATGTTAGAGTCTGTGGCGGAAGTTTTAATAAGATTTTAACAACGTTCTCGTTTCCGGTATTTTACATCAATTATGTTTCACCTTTTTAAGCTTTTAATTACAGTGTAAAAAATATTTTTTAATTTACATGATCAGCAATTATATTTATCCGTTGATACATTAAATTTCATACACGAGTGTAAATTACAAATTTTTATTCGGAAGTACTGTACAATGTTAGAAAATATTGGAAGTTTTTATGCATAAACTCGTCGTCGAAATTTAATAAACAATTTTGGTAATAAAATTCATGTACTTTTCCAGTAAAATTAAAGCAAGTTATTGAAATTCAATAACTTTTACTGTGAAATTAAAGTAAATTATTGAATATGCTGTGCCATATATTAAATTGATATCACACTTGTATACTAAATTTCATATACTAGTTTATGAATAACAACTTCCAGTAAAAGTACACTAAATTTTAAGTGGATTTTTTTTACAGTGTAACTTTACATCTCACTTTCTTATCTTATTGGATATTTCCTCGTCTTAGATCCTTAGGGAGTTTAATATCCCAGGATCTTAATAAAGGAAACTAAACTAAACTTTCACTATCAGCTTATGCTAAAATGCTTCATCACATTTCAACTTTACACCGAGTATTTTAAACTGTGTACACTTCAAGATTGTTTGAAAACGTGTTAGTCAATTTCGCTTCCTCATAGAAGCTTTGTTTTTTAATAGTTAATTTGTTGAACCTCCTCAAACCTCTGCTATTTACTCATATTTATTTATCAATGGCCTTAAATAATGTCAATTTCGTCATTAAATGTCCAGAATCCAAAAATGTCGACTAGTGTAGCAGACCAGAGAATTAAAGGCTTTTTCAAAGTTTCCATTTACAAATGAGCAAAAACTGAACGTGAAAAACTTGGTGATATAAAATAAAAAATACAAGTGCCCAAAGTTTTGTTGGCTTCATCGTCACTACGCTGTAAACGAGAAATAATTATAAAATAAATTAATAAAAATTAATAAAATAAGTGGTGATATATATCAAACGTGGAAAATTATAGACCGAAAAATAATATGGTTCTGGAGGTCAGACTGGTCGTCCATTCGCGCGGACGCGTCACTTCCAGTTCCCGAAGATTATCGGTAAGGTTCATAATCACAATTACAGTAATTTCTGCTGATGATACAATAACCGTTTTAAATAATGAATTTTTTTCGAAAAGTATATTAAATATATTCACTGAGTCACTGGGCACCCGAAAAATCGTTTCCATGGGTTTATTCGAATCGAATACTGGATCTACTTAAAATAAATAAAATTGCATTTGAAAGAAATTTATTAGATCGGATCAAAATCCTATTATGCTAGAAGCAAACATTTATTTAATGGCCGACCATGATTGTATTTCGATCACATACAATTTTACTGCATACGAATAAATTTTATCAATTTCAAATAAAATTGATCAGTTCTAAATAAACATTTATTCCAATTGGATCTCACATTTGATGAAAATAAGACCATCAGACCGATTTCTCTGGTTGCGTTACGTTTATTTTATGTTTTTATCAAGTATTTATATGAAATCATTAAAACTATTGAAATACCTCATTTTTATGAAAATAAACCCATCAGACCGATTTCTCCGGTTGCTTTGCGTTTATTTTATGTTTTTATCAAGTAATTATATGAAATCATTAAAACTATTGAAATTCCTAATTTTTATGAAAATAAACCCATCAGACTGATTTCTCTGGTTGCTTTGCGTTTATTTTATGTTTTTATCGAGTATTTATATGAAATCATTAAAACTATTGAAATTCCTAATTTTTATGAAAATAAACCCATCAGACCGATTTCTTTGGTTGCTTTACGTTTATTTTATGTTTTCATCAAGTATTTATATGAAATCATTAAAACTATTGAAATTCCTAATTTTTATGAAAATAAACCCATCAGACCGATTTCTCTGGTTGCTTTGCGTTTATTTTATGTTTTTATCAAGTATTTATATGAAATCATTAAAACTATTGAAATTCCGAATTTTTATGAAAATAAACCCATCAGACCGATTTCTCTGGTTGCGTTACGTTTATTTTATGTTTTTATCAAGTATTTATATGAAATCATTAAAACTATTGAAATTCCTAATTTTTATGAAAATGAACCCATCAGACCGATTTCTCTGGTTGCGTTACGATTATTTTATGTTTTTATCAAGTATTTATATGAAATCATTAAAACTATTGAAATTCCTAATTTTTATGAAAATAAACCCATCAGACCGATTTCTCTGGTTGCTCTGCGTTTATTTTATGTTTTTATCAAGTATTTATATGAAATCATTAAACTATTGAAATTCCTAATTTTTATGAAAATAAACCCATCAGACCGATTTCTCTGGTTGCGTTACATTCATTTTATGTTTTTATCAAGTATTTATATGAAATCATTAAAATTATTGAAATTCCTAATTTTTATGAAAATAAATCCATCAGACCGATTTCTCTGGTTGCGTTACGTTTATTTTATGTTTTTATCAAGTATTTATATGAAATCATTAAAACTATTGAAATTCCTAATTTTTATGAAAATAAACCCATCAGACCGATTTCTCTGGTTGCGTTACGTTTATTTTATGTTTTTATCAAGTATTTATATGAAATCATTAAAACTATTGAAATTTCTAATTTTTATGAAAATGAACCCATCAGACCGATTTCTCTGGTTGCTTTACGATTATTTTATGTTTTTATCAAGTAATTATATGAAATTGTTAAAACTTGAAATTTCTAGTTATTTTGCCGATGGCTGAAGAATGAATTGATGAGGAATAAAGTATAAAGACGCATATTCGAATTACTGCCTACTCTCACTAAGAAACGCCTACTCAGTAATACGTCACACTTGCTTACCGGTCTGCATGTTCGTTTTTCGACGAAACTCGATTGTCTATCTGTCGATAGCGACGTAGTCGGCGTAAAGCTCAGCAGAGCATTAGCGCTTCGACGCCCACCATCATTTGTCACGTTTTCTTGCCTATTCTCCCAACTATCATTCATTAATAAGAATTGAAAAACCGTGTGGTAAAAACCAAAGTGTTGATAAGCTGTTACCACAGAAATATGTCCCAAGAAATTTACTCACGAATCCATAGGATTCCATCGATAATAACCGTAAGATAAAATACCACTTGAAAATCCAGCTGGGGAGAAAAGCGCGATTTTTCGTTCCTGAGAAGAAAAATCGATTTGAGATCAATTCGCTTTGTTCAATCGTTAACGCGAATGTTAGTATCGAAGTGATTTCATTTCTACTCTATTTTCTGACCTTTCTCGAAAAGCCCGTTTTTTCGCACGCCGGGCGAAAAGCTTTCATTGATTTACGTAATCTTCGTTAATGAAAAGAAGGACTTGAGTTTCAATACTATTTTTTTCATTGAATGATTTTAAATCTAATGTAAAGTAGAGACATTGAGAATCAAAGAAATCGCCTCTGTTCCGTTCATTGATTTTACGAAAGAGGTGGCGCCACTTTCCACGCCACACCTCAGAATTTTGAGAGCCAATTATTCCTGAACTACTCGGCAGGTGAAGCTCAAATTTGGAGAGGATGTGCTCAAGTATGGCAGAAATAAACGTGAGTACGGGTTTCTTGAAACTCAAAGTTGTTTGTTCGGGAGAACTGAAATACGAAAAAAAGTGAGGTTAGATGATAGAGAGACATGGGTGTTTAAAATTTGACGAATCAATTCCCAGCACGTGCTGCCATCAAGTGTATCTTTTCAATGAATCAGAGGGACGCTTTCTTTGCATCGATGAAAACTTTTCTTTAAAACAATGTAACTGTTTTTTATTTTATGCTCACTAAGTAAATGTTTCTTAACAGGCAATGTTTCTGTTTGAAATCTAAATGCATTATTCCATTAAAATTGAAGAAATGTTCCATTGGAATCTAAGAAAAGAAAATTAACTCACCCATTTCTTTGGCGCTAATGGAATCTTTTCTCTCGGTGATGTGATTGAATTTATTTTTTAAATATCTAAGCTTTATCATTTGGAAAATGTGCACAAACCTCACCGTGGACAATTCTTATGTGCATCAATAATTTCTTGTCTAATTTATTGTAGGGTTTCGATTTTTCAGGAAATTAACTTTGAAAAATAAATAAAGCTGCGAAGTTCAAATTTGCAAATTGGTTCCTCATTATTTTTTATTTTGTTCACAAAGCTTTTTCTATAAGGAAGCCAATATTGATCAAAATATTTTCTAATAGAGCTGAAATTGTAAAAAAATAAAAACCAAAAATAATGAGGAAGCAATTTGCAAATTTCTATTTTGCAGCTTTTTTATTACCATACTACCTTATTTCAATAAGTCTAATATCTGCAATATCTCAATAGTTATCTAATATATATATATATATAATGTATATTCTGTGATTACTCATTCACATGATTTTTTTTTCTTTTTTCAGACCCTGGACTTCGACAGAGACGGTCTGACGAAGCTGAAAAAAGCTATAAAAGCTATACATAACTCGGGGAACGGTGAGTAACGCATCCCGAAAAAAAAAAATTAACCAAATGACTCTTGCTAGGAAATTGAACGTGGATACTCGGTTAGAAAAATATATTCTCGCGGCTCAATCATATGATGTGAATCCTCACATCGAATGCACGAATGCTATTTGCGTCCTGTGAGATTTATTTTACAAGTTGAATCTTCAACCTATCATTTACAACCAAAATTTTCTTCAGATAATAAAAATGGTACCATAATTCCATGCGACTATAGAAATGGTATCATCATTCTATGCCTATCACATCACCATTTACTATTTTATTCGAATCATTATTAATAAATGGAAAAAAAATGTAATGAAAAAAATGATGCGCAGATTATATCCATGAGAATTAATCGCATAATCGGAGGAAATGGTCTTCAGAGAAAATAAGGAAAATTTTACATCCCTAAAATTTTTACGTATTGATTTTTTATTATTATTAAAAATATTTTAGTATTTGTTAATTGTTCTGTAATTTTGTTATAGAATAATTAATTATTATATATTATAATAATTATTCATTACAGAATAATTGTTAATTGTTCTGTAATTTTATTACAGAATAATTAACATCGTTTCGTTGAGTGATGAGGACATTAGTCAGTTTGAACCATCGAAAGTTTAATTAAAATTAAAGAGTTTCGTCAGTAAAATTGAAAATGCACAGAAAAATCTAAAATAATAACCGCGTTTTTAATAATTCATTACAAACTCACATACATTTTTTGGGAATTTTCGTCTACATCGTTTATACAAAATTAATTTTTTTATGCATACATTTTAACATAGGCTTTTATGGCATATTTACGAATAAAAAAAAATTGCAGAAATTGGAAAAAAAATTTGCATCGAAAAGGAAAGAATTAATTCCACCAAATACTTAAAAATTCAACGATGTAAAAAAAATTGAAGAAATTGAAAAAAAAATTTGCATCGAAAAGAAAAGAATTAATTCCACCAAATACTTAAAAATTCAATGATGTAAAAAAAATTTCAATTTTTGTTTTTTTAATTCGTAAACATGCCATAAGAGCCCATGTTAAAATGCATGCACAAAAAAAATTAATTTTGTGTAAACGGTGTAGACGAAAATTCCCAAAAAAATCATGTGAGTTTGTTATGAATTATTTAAAACGCGGTAATTATTTCAGATTTTTCTGTGCATTTTCAATTTTACTGACGAACCTTTTTAACACCTCTCTCGATCAAGTCACAAATCGTCACTAAACTTTCCCTAGCAAAGATCTTAAAATGTAAATTACGGGTCAAGTTAATCGATTGACATCCAATTTTAGTTAGTTAATTAGAGTTTTATTATAAATTACGAGTTAGTCTGTGACTCATAGTGGACAGAACTCAGTGACTTTTCTTCGGTGCCATTCGCCTCCCTTATTATTCTGGCTGACATGTATTTGTGGTACAGTCGGATAATGCCGTGGACAAGTTGCCTTTGTAAGTGTGAATATGTGCATGAACGTATGAGTGTAAATTTACTAACAATTCTATCGAGCAGCAAAAATCGTGTAGGTTAAGACGAAGGTTCATAATTTGAAACTTGTTAATCACCATTCCTTTTGACGAAGCAATTTTTACGACTGTCATTTCCAGCTGATTCACCGTGAAAACCACCTTGAAACAACCGTGTAGTTTTTTGAAAAATTAACCAGAAATCGGTTGCGACGACTGCGACAAAAACAATCCTAAAAAAGTTATTCGGTTGTTTCCATTTTTATTTTTATTTATATTTTTATTTATTTTTTCACGGTAAATAAAAAAACTACCGCATAACATTTTTCAGGGCAGTTGTTTTTACGGTCGTTACGACCAACTTTCGGTAGTTTTTTGGTAAAAACTACCCGATCTTTTTTAACGATAAAACGCCGATCGTTAAGATTGCTAAAGATGATCTCGTTTCCAATTTACCTATAATTTATTTTTATTCCCCCTTTTCATTTATGTAAAAAAAACAAACCCAAAACCAAGTAAGTGATTTTCTAAAGAGATCAGGGTTCGAGCCCTAAGACACAAAAAAAAAAAAATTCGTTACCGGAACGCAACAAAGAAAAGCAGGCAAGTTCATCTCGTGGCAGCGTCGCGTGATACGCAATACTCTGTGGGTCAGGCCGTCGCGGCAGTTGCCTCAAGAGAGCCTAACTTGGCTCGAGGCTTCGCTTATAGGGGCTCGAAAGAGCTACGGCCGACGAAATAGACAGATCGATTTTACTGGCGCCCGAGGGGTGGCTCTTCCCATCGTGGCAAACCTAACCTAACCATATCTAACCGAACTCACGTTTGCAACGCACTCGCTCAACACGGTAATGGGGCAACTTTCGATATGCCGTTGCCCTAGCCACTGTCGTGGCCGTTAGCATTGGCGCCCACCGAAAGAAATTTTTTTCTTGATTCGAAGAAATATTTTTGAAATTTTGCTCCTTTGAGAAATTTCCTTCAAGTCAATAAAATGAGATGAGCGTCCCATACAAAAACTTATCAGGGATGTAATTTGCTTTTTTTCCTGATTCAAAGAAATCTCTTTGAAATTTTGCTCCTTTGAGAAATTTCCTTCAAGTCAATAAAATGAGATGAGCGTCCCATACAAAAACTTATCAGGGATGTAATTTGCTCTTTTTTTCCTGATTCAAAGAAATCTCTTTGAAATTTTGCTCCTTTGAGAAATTTCCTTCAAGTCAATAAAATGAGATGAGCGTCCCATGAAAAAACTTATCAGGGATGTAATTTGCTCTTTTTTTCCTGATTCAAAGAAATCTCTTTGAAATTTGAGATTGTGCAGCGGTTGTGACAGTCTGAAGTTGGCTTTATGGCAGAGCCATCGACAACCAATCAGAATGCTAGAAAGATGGCTTCAGTGTTCGATATTTCGTTTTTTTTATGGGCTATGACTTTTTTAAGAGAGAATGTATCTCTATCGGACCTTAATGTAGACACTATGAAAGGGTTTTCCATATCACTTGCAATTTTGAACCTAATAAGGTAATTGTAGAATTTTGCTAGTCCAACTAATTATTTTGCTGATCTGTATTGTAACACTTTCACTATTTCAGCAAAAGATTTTTTGGGCCAGCAAAACCGATTCATCCTCGATACAATTGTAGATTTCCATGGGAAAGATCGTTAAGGTCTTAATAGGTTAATTATTTAATAGGGCAGTCATGCTCAATCATAGCATTATGGCAACAAATCAATAATAAATGTGTCAGATGAGAGACTTATATGGCAATCCAAGTTTTTCATGGCAAAATCGGAGGCTTTTTAAGGCCAATAAATAAATAAATAAATAAATAAATAAATAAATACATATATACATACTTGAATAATATTTTTTTAAATTTACAGCACATGTTGACAATGAAGTCTACCTGGGGAGAGCGTTGGAAAGACTTGGCGAAGCAGCCCTCAAAGAACAAGAACCGGATATTGGGGCGGCCTTCCTTAAATTTGCCGTCGTTACAAAAGAACTCAGTGCTCTTATGAAGACTCTGGTAAGCGCTAAGAATTCTGTAATGGCTACAGATTCCCAGCCTTGAATTAATCGAAGCAGTAATAATTTTTAAATGCTTCTTTTTTTTTTTATTAATGATCTTGCTGAGGACAATTTTTTTAGTTAACAAAACGTAATAAAATTATAAATTATATGGGTCATATTTATTTTAGCGTTCATCGAATCTGTGATAAATTTTCAATGCTTATTTTTTAATTATTAATGATCTTCCTGAGGACAATTTTTTTAGTTAATAAAACGTAATAAAATTATAAATTACATGGGTAATATTTATTTAAGCGTTCATCGAATCTGTGATAAGTTTTCAATGCTTATTTTTTAATCATTAATGATCATACTGAGGACAATTTTTTTAGTTAACAAAACGTAATAAAATTATAAATTACATGGGAAATATTTATTTGAGCATTTATCGAATCTGTGATAAGTTTTCAATGCTTATTTTTTAATCATTAATGATCTTCCTGAGGACAATTTTTTTAGTTAACAAAACGTAATAAAATTATAAATTACATGGGAAATATTTATTTGAGCATTTATCGAATCTGTGATAAGTTTTCAATGCTTATTTTTTAATTATTAATGATCATGCTGAGGCCAATTTTATTAGTTAACAAAACGTAGTGAAGTCATGAATTATATGGGTAATACCTATTTATCACAGTATTTATAATGGAATTACATGGGTAATTTCCATTTTAGCATCGAATCTCTGATAAGTTTACAATGCTTATTTTTTAAATTAATTATAACTATGAGACGAAGTTTTTTAGTTAACCAAACGTAGTAAGATTATGAATAACATATGTAATATTTATTTATCCGAGAATCGAGTGTTCGCAGCTCTGTAACGTTTGCTTGTTGGCACACCTTTGTCGTGTTTCATGCTAGCCATAAGCAGTACGGTCATATTACTCTCAAGTGACTTTGCTCGTTGGTATTCCTCGTTAGTCGCAACGCGTAAATTTTGCCCGGTTGGCGTTACCTTATTAGTCCCCGAACGTTGCGTAACGTATCTCATATGCTATTCCCCCCGCGACTTCTCATCTTCCTTCATGAATCCTCACTCGATTTACTCTCGCCAATGAATATCGCATTTTCTTTCCGTTTTACAAATAGATAATCACAAACGAACAACTGCAGATTATTTTCAACTGCGGCTCACAATTCTGAATCATTTAATTATTTTCTCTTTCCCTCGAATAATCGCTAGTAAATTCCACGAAAGTAACGAATATTGGCAAAAAAAAAATCACCAATTGACTATTGGACAAATGTCACTATTTGAATAATTTACCACAGTTTACAATTTAAATTTTTCAATTCTTTGCTTCTTTATTTCAGAATGCTCCAAAACTCGAAGTCGAGAAAAGTGGTAAAAAAAATGTCCGTGTGTGTATATACGAAAACTATAATTCAAAGGCTTATAACTAACAAAACGATTTATTTATGAAGCTCAAATTTGGCACACAACTGAATTAACAGCTCCTTTTTAATTGCTGCAATCGTTGACTGAATAGATGCAAAAATTCAGATTTCACAGCTTTTTTAATTTTTGAAATAATCGCGTGGTCGCTCTAACATTCCTAAAAATTGGTCTATTATGCTGAAATTATTTTTTGTAAGAGCATATGCATTTAATGTTGCTTAGTATTGAATTTCGGTCGAATTGATAAAGTGAAAATTTTTTAATTTTTGCAAGGTTTAATTCCGCAACTTTATTTTTCATTCCAATAGCTATAATCCAAAAAATACATAATTCCACTAAGCTTCACTAGTCATCGCTAGAGATGACTCAAAGTAAATATAAGAATGACTAAAAATGATAATAAGGAAGCAATTTGCAAAGTTCAACGTTGCAGCTTTATTTTTCTTTCCAATATCTTTGAAGATATTTTCACAACGATAAATGGAAACACAAGGAGAGTGATATTACACTGAGAGAAAAGCATTTCGTTTGTTTAACGATTTCACAAGGTAAATCGAATATAGGTAGGCTTGCAATGTTTTATGGTTGAAGCGATGATAACATGGTTCAATAAACGATATTTGCAAAGTTATTGGAAACAAACGTTGAAATCGTATATGCAAAAAACCGGCATGTTTTAAACTATTAAAATGGTTTTTGAAACTATTATCATTTTGATAATTGGTACTATAATTATATTTGCTATAACCATAAAACATAGACGTTCCTCCTGGGAATTATATTAGTGGTTGATTCAACTATTTTCTTATATTTGCTATAACCATAAAATATAGACGTTCCTCCTGGGAATTATAGTTTATAGTTAGATTATCGTCAGTCCAACTATAATATTTCCAGAATTACCAGATTTTTCTTTCAGTGTAGTAGAAGCATTGCATTTTGTCGAACGTGATGTTCATATGGGCTCGGGGAATTTCATGAGTCATGCACTAGAAGGAAGAATAGGAAGAGGTTAACAATGAACAAGCGGGATAGCGAAAGTGAAAAGCAGTTGAAGTAGATCGTAGGATTTTATGGGGGACTTATCTTGATGCTGCATGAGCCACCCTCGTCCTTCGTCCTTATGATATTTTTTTTTACGATATAGAGAACAGTTGGAAATGCGGTCTATCGCTCCGATCGCCTAATCTTTTTTTTTTTTACTTCCGCTGATGTTGTCTCCGAAGCAACCAAACCGTAAACTCATGAATTAAAATCCCGTTGATCATACTGGTCATTCTTGTCTCGGTCTGGCGAGTCCCGGAGCATAATACCGTCGCTTTCGTCCTCAGCATCCCGTGAAAGGTGAAATTCAAGGAGAAATCTTACTTCCCACTTTTACTCTCGTGCATTCTCAAAGTGATAAATTATACGTACCTGTTTAAAGCACCTGTGTGCACCACCGTTTCCTGAATTGGCAACCGAGAGAATGAATCTGAAATAAATATTTACAGAATGCTGGGTTTACCGGTTTTTGCGGTATTCACGAACAGCTGTAGATTCTCAGCCTCGAATTAATCGTAGCCGTGATAAGTTTTCAATATTTATTTCTTAATCATTCATGATAATGGTGAAGAGAATTTTTTTACTTAACAGAACGTAGTAAAAGTATAAATTATATAAGTAATACCGATTTATCATAGTATTTATCATGATATTACACGGGTAAGTCCTATTTTAGCATTAATCGAATCAGTGACAAGTTTTCAATGCTTATTTTTTAAATTATTTATGATCATGCTGAGGAGAATTTTTTTAGGTAACGAAACGTACTAAAATTACAAATTATACAGGTAATACCTATTTATCATTGTATTAATCATGATATTATACGGGTAATATCTATTTTAGCATTAATCGAATCAGTGATAAGTTTTCAATGCTTATTTTTTAATTATTTATGATCATGCTGAGGAGAATTTTTTTAGGTAACGAAACGGAGTGACATTATGAATTACATGGTAATATTACATATGCTACAACGTCATCAAAGATAAATTCATCATATTTCCGATGTCATAGTTTTGCATAATTCTCGCTACGACTCTTAATAATTACTATCGTTATTCATACGTAAGAAAGTTTATCGGAGGCGATGATTAATTATTTTTTCCATTCCAATTTCAGATGCAGAATATAAACAACATTGTGATGTTCCCATTGGACTCGGTATTGAAAGGAGACCTGAGAGGCGTTAAGGGCGATTTAAAAAGGCCCTTCGAAAAGGCCTGGAAGGATTACGAGGCGAAATATGCAAAAATCGAAAAAGAAAAGAAACAACACGCTAAAGAGGCTGGCCTTATTCGGTCCGAAGTCACTCCGGCCGAAATAGCCGATGAAATGGAAAAGGAGAGGCGATTATTTCAATTACAGATGTGCGAGGTAAGCACTGCGTTTAATTACTGAAAAAGTCGACGATGTATTACTCACACATTCCCATTAAAAAAAAAAAAATTATCCTAATAGAATTTTACTTAAATAATAATGCTGATAAATTATGATGAAACAAATTTGAATGAATGTCTATGCTATCTTGTGTCTAACGCCCAATTATTCATTCTGGGTTCGCAGTATCTCATCAAGGTAAATGAAATAAAGACGAAAAAGGGGATTGAACTTTTGCAACATCTTGTCGAATATTATCATGCCCAAACTAAGTAAGTACGAGTACAAAACTTATAGTTACAATATTTAAAGATGTGGTGCTCAACTTCCTGAAAAGTGCGAATTCAGAGAAAAATTCTAACACTTCTCGATGGAATAAAAGTCTGAAAAAAATCAAGTATACAAAAGGTGCGAAAAAGATTAATTTTGAATATTAATAATTGAAAAATGTTATTAAGAAATAGGTGAAAAAAAATTGTGCCACACATTATCCGTCAACCTAACTTTTTTTTTAAATAAAAATGATTCGTTAAATTTTCTGAATACGTATGAATTTTTTCGGAATTTTGTCTAATTTTTGCAAATTGCGGTTTTTTTTTGTATGAGCTGTATTCACGATTCTATTTGATCAATCGTTTGGAAAATTCTTGGGTGTAAGATGTGGTTTTGTGACAAACACATATAAAAAATTCGTGACTTAACATGCATTTTTTAAGAAAAAAAAAATTCCAAAACAACGAAATTTCGATGATTAGAACACATTCGAAAAAATTCGTACGTATTCAGAATAATTAATGAATTATTTTCATTTAACAAAAAGTTAGGTTGACGGATAATTTGTTGAACAATTTTTTTTTTTCACCTGTTTGTCAATAACATTTAGCAATTATTAATATGCAAAATTAATCTTTTCCGCACCTTTTGTATGCTTGATTTTTTTCAGACTTTTATTCCATCGGTAAGTGTTCGAATTTCTCTTTGAATTCTTACTTTTGAGCATGTTGAGAATTCCATCACGCTTCTACATCCTTAAATTGAAATATTTAATCTCTATGCTTGTATAATAAATGAAGGGAAGTAGAAATAAGAAATTTCGCTGATTGTATTACCCAAATAAAAAATGTAATGTTTTGTAAAAACAGCTATTTTCAAGACGGCCTCAAAACGATCGAACACTTTGGATCGTATGTAGCCGATCTGAGTGTAAAATTGCAAAAGATTCGGCAAAATCAGGACGAGGAACGAAGGCGTTTGACGGAACTGCGAAGTCTACTGAGAAGTTCCGGCTGCGACAAAGAAGTACGTGAACGAGAAATAACGCGTGGAGTATAAGACTAGGCAGAATAGAATGTTGAACGGATAGCGCTCGTGACCTAAATCGTATCTAAACTCCGGACACCCTTTAATTTATAGCTCAATGCGAATGCGAGCGCAGGTTATTCACTGCATCAGCTGCAAGGCGACAAGCAGCACGGGGTCACGCGCTCGGGTCATTTATTGAAGAAAAGCGAGGGGAAGATGCGCCGGGTGTGGCAGAAAAGGAGATGCGCCGTTCAAGCGGAAGGCTACCTGGACATTTGCCACGCGGACGAGAATAAGCCGCCGACCCGAGTCAATTTATTAACGTGTCAAATAAAACTTGTTCCTGACGACAAGCGAGGATTTGATCTCATTAGTTGTAGGTATTTTGCTTTTCAACCTTCTTTCTTTCGCGTTATTCTTTTTTCTATCATTAAGGTAGTTCGTCAGTAAAATTGAAAATGCACAGAAAAATCTAAAATGATTACCGCGTTTTAAATAATTCATAACAAACTCACATGAATCACACATCGTTTACACAAAATCAATTTTTTTATGCATACATTTTAACATGGGCTTTTATGGCATATTTACGAATAAAAATATTGACAAAATTGAAAAAAAAATTTTACAACGAAAAAAAAAGAATTAATTACGCCAAATATTATTAATATTAATATTATAAAACGCTACATTTTTTGTAACACTGCTTTTCTGACAATATAAATGTCCATGAAATTTAATACACAATTTATGCACATGCTACTTTGAATCCAAGTATATTAATTTCAAGAAAGATTTTTTCTACCGTGTATTTTTATATTCCATAAACCAATAATTTACGAGTGACGTTTACGTAGCATTTACAATTTATCATACTAATATTGCATAAAATTCGTGATACTAATATTGCATAAAATTCGTGATAGCTGCAGTAACATATTTTTGGTCCCATTTTCCAGTGTATTTTTCCCATTTAGATCCAGTGGAAAGACGGGGACCAGTGAATGGACACCGTCCATAAGAGCACGTACATAAAAAGTGTCTATTCACTGGGTCATTTCGTCTGCTGAACTGTCCATTCACTGCTCAGTTTACCCTATAACAAAATGTTTCAATGCTTCTGTAATTAATTTATCAAGGAACTTGCGCTTATTTATCCACATAAGCACCATGAAAATGCCGAATAATCTTGACTAATCGATTACGGTTCTGCAGACAATAGGACGTATCATTTTCAAGCAGAAGACGAGGCAGATCAAAGAGCCTGGATGTCGGTACTTGTAAATTGCAAGGAAAGAGCATTGCTTCGAGCTTTTGACGCGAGTGGTAAAGCTGAAGCCGGTCAGGGTAATCCTAGTCTAGTTGAACTTCAACAAGCGGTCATACGTTGTATTATGAGACTTCCCGGAAACGATCACTGCTGTGATTGTTCCTCGCAAAACGGTAAATCGACCACCGATCGAATTCCAAATTCTTAATCAATAACAAGGCCTAAGAATTTTTCTCATTAATCCGAATATAGATGCTACATGGCTTTCCACCAATTTCGGTATAATCGTGTGCATTGAATGCAGCGGGATTCACAGAGATCTTGGCGTTCACATTTCGAGAATACAATCTCTGACTTTGGACAATATGGGCACTGCCCAATTATTATTAGCTCGATACATGACTAATCAGTCCTTCAACGAAATAATGGAAGCTACGCTACATCACAATCTCAAGCCGAGCCCTTCGTCAACAATGTGAGTATCATCAATTGGGCTCTCATTACAGAATCTTTTCGTATTTTATATTTTTCGCATATGAAGCATTTTCTGTTTTGAGTCGGTTACGTTTTTTCGACGTTCTCCGATTCGGTCCATAATTTCGTCTGTCAAAGTAACACTAAAAGGCAGTATATGTTAATTTTTTTAGATTTTTTATGTAGATTTTGATTTTTGAACAATATTTCAGAAAATGCCGTTTTTTGTTCAAGTGCAAAAAACTCGGAAACTTGAAGTTACTGAAAAAAAATGTGTGGACATGAAAGTCGTCATTTTTTGTTAGCTTTCGAGGGGAATGATTAAAATTCGTGAATTCTATTTCAAGCCGCCATTATGTGGCGGATTGATCGAAATAAAAGTGGTTAAATCGCCAAAGAATGATTCATTTTACTGGATAATAATTTTGATGGTCAACAGGGACCAGCGATACGAATTTATACGGGCTAAATACGTGGACAAAAGGTACGTGATGAATACCTGCGCCGATGAACATGATCTTTTGTCCGATCTTGAGCACGCTGTCAACAACCGCGATTTACAACAACTACTTCAGGTTTACGCGGAAAATGTGGATCTTGCCGCTCCGTTACCAACCTCGGTATGTCTTAATAGTACATTGTGATACAAGGGCGTGATGATGAACTTTATACGAAGAGTGTGAAGTTGGCCGCACGAGCCACGAGTACCACAGCGGCACGAGCCGAAGGCGAGTGCCGTCTGTGGTACGAGTGCGATGTGCGGCCGACTTCACTCTTCGTATAGATTTCATCATCACGCCCGAGTGTCACATACTATTTTTTGTAACAAATGCATGAAATGTGAAACCAATGCAATTAGAAAGTGGAGAGAAGGAGCTTTGGGTCCAGGGCGAAGCCATGATGGGGTCCAGGGGCGAAGCCCCGGTGGGGGGTTCGGGGGGCGGAGCCCCCCGACTGCAAAAAAATAAATTTCTTAATGAATTAACAAATTCATAAATATATTGGAAGCAACTATTCATTTCAATTTTATCTTAATATCACAATATAATGTGTCGTCGCGATACTCGCGATCGGCCATTTGGAGGTTATCCTCCTCCATCGTCTCGATGCGGCGCGCTTCTGTTGCGATGTTCGCGGGACTCGGGCGCTAGCGACACTAATTCGCGTTTCGTCCGACTAGGTGGCGCGTCGAAAGTGTGCGTGAAGTGAATTATGCACGGGGAAAGTGTGCGTGAAGTAAATTTGCGTGCGTGAAGTGCGATCGGCATTTTTATATTATGGCCTGCTATAATGCGCAATTTCTGCAACATTTTCGAGGCACATAAAGCGGCACATTTCATGCATGTGTTACAAAAATATGATTTATCGTTAATATATTATAATATGTATATATATGATTTATCATCAACAATTTATAATACGCTTTTCGAAATTGGGATTCTAAAAAAAAAATTTATGTTTTTTTTAAAATTCAAATGGTGCATTGATGTCACCAAAACGCGAAAGTACTAATAGAATTTTATTTATGGAAGCTTGTACATTATTATCATTAATTTTATAATCGTAAAAATGCAAATTTGTCACGTGATCGAGAAACGGCTCGCGATTGGCGTACAGCGTTGTGACGTCACGATGTTACATTGAGTTCGCGCGAAAGCTGGAGCATAGCTCGATTGCAAACGACCGATTTTTACATTTCGTGCAAATCAACGCATTGCGATGTGTGATATAGAATTCGTGAAGGGAAATTCAACTTCGCCAAAAATAGATATGTTTATGGTGTTTAAATTCCTCCGTTTTGATGATCGTTTTAACGTTCTTGAAATACGTTGTGCCAAAGTTGTATTGTCAGTGAAATAATAATTTTCCTATCAATAACTGCTCGTTATAAAATAGCCACGAAATGAAATAAAATCATGAAATTTCATAACCAATTATTCAAATAAGTGTTTCCGGCGCGTCATCGGCCGAATTTAAATCATGATTTTTGTAATGTTTATATCTTCGTTAATACAGAACAAAAAATAATAATTTTCTAACATTTTTATTTAAAACATGCATATAAACTTGCAGAATCACGACAACAAAAAATTACGTTTAAAAACGCAATTCTAATATTACTTAATGTCGTAGAATAATTCTAAACACAGAACTATGAAATGCGCATTTCTTTCTTCGTCAGGATATTGGAGAAACGGCTTTGCACTTGGCCATTTTGCGGGAAATGGGAAGTAGCCTCCATATCGTTGATTTCCTCGCGCAAAATATGCCCACAGGCGGTATAGACAGAACTAGTTTGGCCGGGGAAACGGCACTGCATCTTTCAGCTAGACACGATCGCGCCGAAGCTATGAAGTTACTTTTACGCGCGGGTGCCAATCCCACGCTTAGAAATAATCAAGATAAAACTCCGCTGGATATTGCTCACGAAATGGGACATCACACTTGCAAAGAATTGGTAATTATTATACATATTCACTTTCTTAATTATCCCTGTTATCAACCAAAATATGAACAGTTCGTCTTTAATAGGGCAAAACAGAATAAATATTTATAACAAATATTGATTAATAATGAAAATTCCAGCTCAACAGTGCTTTGCAACGACAAAAAACGTTACTCGACAACGTCAACATCGATTGGAATCTATCGCACGACGAAGGATCCACCGATTTCTCCGATGACGAGACAATCATCGAGGACAGAGTGAGTAAACTCAATAGCAACGTAATATGTTACGTCTCGGCCAAATGATACCCATAACAAAGTACTTTTTATTTATTTGACGATCCATTCACTTAAGAAATTAATTCCATTTTTCAAATTTACACGCGAATACAGATCTATCATTTGAATAAGTCCATTGAATACTAAACTATTTATTACCACAAAAATACCGAAATATGTTAAATAGAATACGACTTACGAAATTCATTGATTGAAATTTTAATTTTGACTGATTAAAAAAAAATATTCGTTCGAATTAACCAAATATTTATTTTGCTACGCTTTCAAGAGAACTATTTGGTTGATTGGAACGAATATTTCTTCCAATCAACCAAATATTTATTTCGCCACCTGTAACCGCAGATTCAGTTGGTATTCATCAATTATTTTCATCGGTGTATGAAAAGGAGAAATCCGTAAATAAATAATAATAATAAAAGTAATAATATTGAAAACTTTCATGACAAGGAATACGTTGTTAGGAAAATTTAAAGAGGCAATAATAATTGAGAATAGGACGAAAAATGGCCAGGACGTAATATGAAAGTTTCGCAAGTATATCATAATATCGATGATAACCCGATTTACTCAGAATGGGTGTTTGACGCCTGAAAAGAAGTCGCGTAGCAGGCCGCCTTCGTACGCAGGCGGTGGAGGTACATCAGCACCTGGTGATTCACCGGTTACTCTCAGGAGTCGAAGCAGCACCTGCGACAGCCTGCAGAGTGGTTCTTCGCCCAATTCCGCTACAAATAGACAACAGATGCCCCCGCCACCGCCGCCACAAGCAAGAAAACCCGTTATCGGTATGTCACTTCCAACAAGAAATTTATTTCGCTGATTCTACAGAATCCATGTCTACTCGAGAATGTGTGAACCATTTTTTTTTCAGGCGTTTGAGCGTCAGCTCGACGAAAAAATGTGTGGTTTCGAAATAGTTTTGTGAACAGATTTGTAGGGTCCACATTATGCTGGGCAAAGTTTCGTCGTCATTTTTTTGTGTTGAATTCAATTCCCGCAAACGTTCGTAGTGTTTTTTCGTTCGGAACTTAAGTTTCTTGTAGGGCTAAGTCAAAATGCTACGATGGTCACCAAAATTTTCGGGAATTTACGTTATTACGTTACAAACAGTCTGGTTAAATTTTAGAACCATGAACAGCATTGTTTATGAAAAAAATGTATTTATGTTATAACAATCAGGAAAATTCTATTACGTAGGTGGAACAAGTATTTATTTATGCTGGGCAAAGTTTCGTCGTAAGCAACGCGATACATTTTTTTGTGTTGAATTCAATTCCCGCAAACGTTCGTAGTGTTTTTTCGTTCGGAACTTAAGTTTCTTGTAGGGCTGAGTCAAAATGCTACGATGGTCACCAAAATTTTCGGGAATTTACGTTATTCCGTTACAAATAGTCTGGTTTAATTTTAGAACCATAAGCAGCATTGTTTATGAAAAAAATGTGTTTATGTTATAACAATCAGGAAAATTCTATTACGTGGGTGGAACAAGTATTTATAGTTTGAATGATAATCGCTCTAAGGTTTGGCACCTTTGAAAGACGATTGACAGCGCCGTTATTTAATTATTAATTTATGAAAACTCTTGGTCGTCTTCGCTTGAGAGCGGAATATTTAGAGAGACATTGAATTTTTCAAAAAACCTCTGTATGTTCTCTAGTTGCCGCAATTTTGTAGCTATTGAGCTGAATCTTCGTATTGAAATTTTGTCAAAATCGGTAAAGTGGTTAGTTTTTTAATGAGATTTGGAGATTTTCGAAAAAATTTCTTTTTGCTCTAATTCAGATAAAATTTGAAAAAATCGGTTGAAATTTCCTACACAGAAAAAATACCATTTCGTCCTACTAAGTACAAAATTTATTGATGATCATCAAACCGGTTCGGATTTTACGTGATTCTGAATTTTTTTTAAACGTTCGATGTGCTTCACTAATCCAGGTAAAATATAACAAATCGACTGGAATTTCCTACACAGAAAAAATACCATTCCGTCCAACTAAGTACAAAATTTGTTGATGATCGCCAAACCAGTTCGGATTTTACGTGATTCCGAATTCCTCTTAAACGTTCCTTGTGCTTCACCAATTCAGGTAAAATTTAAACAAATCGACTGAAATTTTTTATACAAGAAAAATAACATCCACTCTACCACATACTGAATTTTCTTTTCAAAACCTTCCGTTATGAGGAATAAAGTGAATGAACTCCCGAGAATATAATAAATAAACTTCCTCGTAGACGCGGCTTTGCGAAAAAATAAAATCAACGAGGAAGAAATGTGCACTCTGCATCCTTTTTTTAATTTCCCTCTGTCGAGTTCGTGTTGCGAAGAATTTTGTCGTGCTCAATTAAACTCGTGTAAAAAAAAAATAATACACACATTCTGGTGTAGAGATGGGTTCAGTAGAAAGAACTAGGGTGTTGCTGCTGATTAGAGTCACCGACATTGAGTACCATGAATAATTAATCTCCCGACAGTTGCCGGTTCAATGGTTCCTGACTTATCAGCAAATATACACGGCTCGTTGAAGAAACGTGTCGCACCGCCGCCGCCGCCTGGCACTTCAAGTGGCATGCTCACCGCTCATTATGGAACTCTGCCATCCTCAGCATCACTCGCCGGTTCTTCGCACAGTAGAACAACCAGTGAACCTATATTGGCTGGTCATTCATTACACACATTACCACACTCGTTGAACACACTCAACAGTCAACATCACAAAAGATCGCCGAGCGGTGATTCATCGACGAGTCATGGTGAGCGAAAAATACCACAATTTCATGCCATTTTTCGCGATCTCAGCCATTTAACAAAACCTCATCACAAGTGAATTTTAGTTTTACATATCTTCACTCTAAACTTTCACAAAAAATATGTCTTTTAAAAAATAAAATACAAATATCGTCCACATATTCTCAAACAAAATACGTTACAGCGATAAAACTAAACGTCGGGAATAAAAATATGTAAAACTCAAATTTATTCGTGAGATGCAAGAAAAAATTGGGTACATTTTTTTTTTTAATTATTTTATGTGAGCAATATTTGTGATTAACAGATTTTTTTCCAAATGTTCACAAATCTCACCTTGAACTATTTTTATGTGCATCAATGAATCCCTGTCTAATTGATTATGAATTGCAGGTTTTTCATTAAATCAACTCTGAAAAAAAGAAATAAATAAACCTGCAAAGTTGAACTTTCCAAATTGCTTTCTCATTATTTTTTATTTTTCTCACAAACCTTTTTCTGTGAGGAAGCCCAAATTGATTAGAATACTTTCTCATAGAACTAGATTTGTGAAAAAAAGAAACCAAAAATGATGAAGAAGCAATTTGCAAAGTTAAAAAATATTATTTTATGTATTCTCCCAACCTGTTTTTTTTTTGGTAAGACAACAAACTTGTAAATTTGTGAATTAGGGATGGAAAAAGCAAACTGTTCGACGCTTCAAAGGCCACGAAATCCTCCGCCGCCAGCACCGTCCGTTCCTAGTTCGTCGAGGCTCAGCAATGGCAGAAGCAGCGAATCCCTGAGCTCGATGTGTTCCGAGCACGGGATAGCAAATCCGGTACCACCGCCGCGAAAGGTACCATATTTATAATATCTGTGCACATATATAATTTTTTTCTGTGGATGATAGTGGTGATGGTGGTGGCGGTCGAGGTGGTAAAATTCGATTATCCGACAATAGCTTTGATCACAAACAAAAAAAAGGATAATTTCAATGCCAACATAACGTAATTTTGCATTTACGGACCAAACTGTCGAAACACTGAGCAGAAAATACATTATTTTCGTTATAATTATTTAAGGGGCAAATTTTCAAGTTCCCAATAATTACGAATATTCCCTAAGGAGAAAACTGTCTATTTTTTTTTAACCGTTAAACAACAATTTCTCGACGATTATTGACATTTGAAAAAGGGTTTTCAACTACATGCCATAACGGTGTCATTTTTTTCAATTCCATAAATATATTGCAGATATGCATTGATGTCAATTAATTTATATCTGCAATCGATCGGAATAAGCGCATCTTTTTGGCTCTGTAGTTAGTCGTTACTGTTTATTTAACTCGTTTATTCTTCCCTCACTTCGAACTTTGTTTAACAGCTTGAGCACCCAGCACCTCATACTAATCGCCGATTACATTATGCATCTATTTCGCTTCGAGCATTTTCATCATCTACATTATAACGGTCTTTCATTAACAAAATCAGTTGCGGCATAAACAAAAACTCACTCAACTAACGAAACGGGACAACAACGAAAACCTCCTTTTCAAAAATTTACCACTGTCAAATTTAATGAAGTAGTAGCATAATTGGGTTTTTGAACGTAATTTTCTTTTTATTTTTACAAGTTTATATGCATGTTTTAAATGGAAATGTAAAAAAAAAATTTGTTCAATATCAACGAAGATATAAACGTTACAAAAATCCTTTCAATTCGGCCGACGACGCGCCGTAAACACCCGAAGTTGCTCGAGCCGATTGTGACGTCACGATGTTACATGACATATAGAATTAACGTGACGATTAATGAATTTATAGCCGAAATGGCAAAAATAACGACTGCAGAACGTGTTTTTGTTTCTCTGTGTACTAACACAACAAAAATGCACCAAATAAAGTTTTCGCGATAGTATAACAAAATGTGAAACTTCGTCAAAAATGGTTTAATGCCGTTCGCAGAGATTAACGTAATGTTCGGGACAAACCCGACGTTTCAGGGTGCAAAGGTCTCCTTTTCCTTTCAATTGGACATAATCTATAGCCGCATCTCCGTAGTTCTCACGACAGGCCCTTCAAATAATTAGTGATCAAATTTCACGATTTTATTGCATTTCGTGGCCATTTGATAACGAGCAGTTATCGATAGAAAAATAATTATTCCACTGACAATGCAGCTTCGGTATAATGTATTTCAGGAGCGTTAAAACGATCATCGAAACGGAGAAATTCAAACACCATAAACATATCTATTTTTGACAACGTGTTTGAATTTCCCTTCACGAATCCTACATCAGAAATCACAATGCATTGATTTGCACGAAATGTAGAAATCGAACTCAATGTAACATCGTGACGTCACGACGCTGTACGCCAATCGCGAGCCGTTTCTCGATCACGTGACAAATTTGAATTTTTGCGCTTATAAAATTAATAATAATAACGTACAGCCTTGCGTAAAAAAGAATCTATTAGTACTTTCGCGTGTTGGTGACATTAATGCACCATTTGAATTTTAAAAAAACATTAATTTCTTTTTTTTTTCAACAACCCAATTGTTGCTCATTTTGACAATAGCGAAACCCAAGATTATCAGCATACAACATTATCATTGCACACATTGACTAGCTATTTTGCTGAAACGACTACAGCTTCTTATTAGATTAATAAAGGCAATTGCAGTATGGAAAAGCAGCGCAACATCAAGCGTTGGACGAGCTAACTAAAAAAAAATGAATTAAACTTAGCATGTATCAGGCGATCGTAGCGGTTAAAATGAATTGTTATTAACAATTATTGGTACAGCGAAGGGACCGGTCACGACTAGAGAGCTACGCCGAGGAGCCTTCATCTTTGCTCCCAAACATGAATCTGGTAAACATTAAGCACACCGCACACTATGGCATGCTACACTTGAAACTATAGGCCAAACTTTATGTGATATATCTTCCGTTCACCAATAAACGATGTAATTTCAAGTGTGGCGGCGCTTCGCATGGTCAGTTGTGCTGTTCGTTAAACACATTTCATTCGCGCGATTCATCGGCGCATTAAAAAATTCATTCCATCGATGATTCACGCTTACCACTTTATTTCTCCACATAATTATGCACTTTGGACGTATTCACTGTTCCGGATTCTACATGAAACGTTAATATTGAGGACGTATTTCATTAAACGAATCAAATTCGAGCCTTTTAAATAATTGGGATAGTTTGAGTACAAGAAATAATAATTTTAGGATTTTAAGCAACTTCAATTTTCGACGTTATCTTGCTTTTTTCGATGGTCACTGATACTTATTTTGGTTAAATCTACAATATTCTATAACTCACACTTTAATAAAGTGATGGAATGTTATTTATTCGCGGTGCATCGAAATATAAATACAACGAACATGGCCAAATTATATATTATAAACTGAAATGTTTTCTGGTAGTTTAGAATATTTAGAACGAATGGTGTCGTTTCTTTTTCCTTTTGACGAGTAAGAAAAATTGTCAATTGTATTATCAGTGACGGAATCTTTCTATCGCTGACTTTCTGAGCCGAACTTTTTTTTTAAACGGTTTTCTACCGTATTGACATTAAAATTGAAATGTCCTACTGACTTTACGCAAGCATCTTGTGTATCCACCGCTCCAATATTAACAAAAGCATGTCCACTTTGAGTTTTGAATTTTGCCTGAGATGTGAATATAATAAAATGTACCGATACATTTGGGGCTCTTCTGTTTTAGTGTCCGTGTGTTGGAATGATGATACTCACGGCAATATTGTTAATATATCGTAAATCGCATGCGTATCGTGTGTTATTGGAAATTCTAAAATTTCGTTACATCCTGTGTTGCGTTATGGTTTTATCGTGGGTCACTGGTATCTGAAAATACTATTTCACACAATTTCTTTTGGTTTATTAACACGTCTTACTTTTTTATTCGATAGTCCGAATCGTGTCTCAGTGATGAGCTTTTATTTTTTAGCTAGTTCTAGAATTTCCAATAGAATCTTTGCTCCCAAGGAAAAATGTGTCGTATTGAACCTTGATTGATTGGTTTTTCGACAGAATTTTATCCAGGTTACATATCAAGCATTCTGGGTCGATTCAGCAATTTTTTTTTTCAATTCTCTTAGATCTGCTCCATAATTGGTTATATGAAAGTCCCTTTGAAAAGCACTCTATGTAAATTTTTTCAGATTTTTTGATACAATATTTTAGAATATGACATTTTTATCAATTGAAAATATCTTCGAAACCGGAAGTTACTGATAAAAAAATGTCTCCGCATAGAAGTTCACGTTTTTTGTTAGCTTTCGAGCGGAATCATTGAAATAATTGTAATATTTCGGAGAATATGATTCTTTACCGAAAAACGGAGGAGTTTTAAGAAAATTAAAAAACGGGTATTTTTCTTGGTATGAAATAAATAAAAATCTTCCTTAAAAAAATTATACTCACCGAAATATGCTAATTACTTCGAACATTCCGCTCGAAAGCTAACAGAAAACGGAAACTTTCACGTACAGACATTTTTTCTCAGTACCTCCAACATTTTGAGATATTTGGCCTAGAAGAAAATTGCATTTTTTGAAATATTGCTTTCAAAAATCTGAAAAAATTCTTATAGAGTTTGTGGTACTTTCATATATCCAATAATGGTGCAGATTAGAGAGGGTTGAAAAAAAAGTGTTTGAATCGATAGAGATCGTTTCATATGAGAACCAATTTTATCGTTAAACGTTAAACGATTATAAATGTATTTTGAGACGCTGAACATGTCGTACTATTCATTTTCGAGAATACTCAAGATTTTTGTTTCAAACACCCGGAAATGTGTCAAGTTAGCGATATACTGTCGCGGAAAAAAATTGATTATTATCTATTAGAGAATTTGATCCCTTGACGACAAGAATAAAGTCGCAGAAAAATTAATGTTATCAAAAAAACGAGAAAACTATTAAATTTGGGCCTTGGAAAATGATCCTGATCCAATTGGAGACTCAAAGACATTTTCGTTGGGAGGAAAGGACAAGTAATATCCGTATGTGTATATGCATTAACGCTTCCTATTGGGACAGCCGTTTCTGTTTTATTCCCTGCAGCCGACAATATCAAATCTCAACGGATTGCGACGATGTCGAGCGCTGTACGATTGCGAAGCGGACAACGAGGACGAGCTTTCGTTCCGTGAGGGCGAGATAATAATCGTAACGAACGAACAAACGGACGATGACAATTGGATGGAAGGTGCACTGGAAAGATCGCCAGAAAGAAGAGGAATGTTTCCGATCAGTTTTGTTCACATGCTTCAAGATTAACATTCGGCGAGTCTCAATTCTCTCACAAGCGTCTCTACTTCAGCGAGCGCGTTTAGCATCGCGAGCCTCGGTCGTAAAAATTGGAACCGCAAATCTACCAATTAATTATTTCGAAATCTTCACATCAGCTGACTATATTCGAAAGCTTAAGTCTGAATTGCGCGCGAGTCCAGTGAGTACAGTCCACAGCGTATTTTTTCAAAGTTTCTGAAAGGACTTACGATCCTCATGGATAAAAAATCGATTGAGAAAACACGTTGACTCTCGAAGTCAAATTGGTTCGAAATCTTCGTTATCGATTCTTTAAAGTTTCATGCATTAGATAACAATAATGGATGATGATTTGTATTAACGCATTTATAGTTAACCCAGAGAAAGATACTGACGGATTTGCATAAAGATTGACTGATTATCTTTTTTTTTCAATGGGATACATTTTTGTTCGGTTTTTCCCAAGTATAATCTGTAATTCTCTACCGATTTCACTGAGTGGTGGTTCATTCTCTTTCTTGAAAGATACTCTACAAATTAACTGCAAAGATATTACATAGAGTTGATCGTTTAATATTTAAAGAGTGTTGTTTAACAAGAATAAAAGTACTTTTATAAACAACAGGCGACGATCGTTAAACGTACATCACAATGAATTATCATGAAGATCAATTGGTAGATTATCTTTCAAGACAAAGATTGAGCTATCGCTCATTAAAATCAATATAGAATTATAGATTATACTTGGAAAAAACTTAACGAAAATGTGTCTCATTGAAACAAAATGTTAATCAATTAATTTTTATACAAATCACATACTTTCCTTTGATGCATTAGAGTTTTAAAAATCGTTTACGAAGATTTAGCACTGATTTGACTTTGAAAGTCGTTATCGATTCTCCTTAAGGAGGTTGGAGTAATTTTTGTGAATCGTGTATACAAAGTTTTATGCATCAATTGACTATAGTTAATGGTGCTTCGTATTAAAATAGATATCCTTGACTTGGAAAAACATTAATATCTCTATCAATGGATTTACAAAAATATTAACTTGTTTATGTTAACTTTGAAAAAGGTACATATTCGCTCAGTTTTTAAAAAGAATAATCCATATTTCTTGCTCGATTGTTATGTATCACGATTCATTATGTTCCTTAAAAGATTCTCCACGAATTTACCATCTAGATATTTAATAATATTCTTCATCAAAAAATGACAACCAATTGTTTACCCATCAAACAAATTTTGCGGTAAACAGCTATAATTTCGAAATGGGGAATACTATCAAATATCTAGACACCGAAAGCGTAAAGCATCTCTCAACGAAGAGAATGAGCCATAATATATAAAAATCGAGCGAAAAATACGGATTATTCTTTGAAAAAACTGCACGAATATTTTCGAAATTTAGCATATTTTTAATAATTGTGGAAATCTAGTGCAATTAAATTTTCTCTAACTAAAGACATATGCAGCTATGAGAATCACCGTCCATTATAATCAATAGATGCATCAAAGTTCGTCTAAACTAAATAATAAATTTAGAACTCTTTCGACTAGTGTGAAGCGTTCCAACCTCCTTAACTCAAATCGATAAATCTCTATTATTTAGGATGTGAAAAAAAGTTACGATGTTTCCAATAACTTTTCGATCACTTTTTCGATATCATTCTTATCCTTACAGAATTGAGTCTCAGCTTCGAACGCATTCTGCGAATACATAGATCGGTGCTAATGTACGTTGACGTTAATCGTGAGATACCCTCAAACAGTATCAGAATTCTTTCTACTTTGAGAAAAATCGTTCAACGGTTGTGTACTGTTTTTCGCTTGCCACGGCGAGATTTCGCGGAGCCTAGAATTTATACAAGTCCATCGGATGCATATTACTACGCGAATAAATATTCGTCTGAAGTTCGCTCTTATCGGAGTCGAATACGGAGTAGAAGTAATTTAAGTTAATCTCGTTGCTGTATAATATATATGCTGACTGTACTTTACGATTCAGACCTCACTATTCGATTACTTACTTCGTTTTCACGGGTTGAGCGAAAAAAAAATGTGATATTCAACATTTTCACTGTAAATTTCCGATGTTAAGGTAGACACATCGTTACGCACCAGCCAAATGAGTAGCATATCAAGCTTAACAAGATACAAACGTTTTTTAATGAATTTTTACAAAGCTGACGATGAGCCCTGTTTGACAGCGACGTTTAATTGTAAATTTATTCATTTCTACGCATCTATAAAAAAATAAACATACTCGCGAAAACAGTATTTTAAATTTTACATAACTTATTGTAAAAGTTGCAAGATACTCAACTGATAATATAATTGAAGAATCCTAACAAAAATTTTTAAGCCATATAATATCCATATTTACCGTTAATCTCGTCAGTGAAAGCCGTTTTACATATAATCACTCATTTGCATAGCGCGTAATGCTGAAACTGTCTTTAATTAACGAAGAAATCACTACTAACTGATGATACTAGTATCAAGTGCCGCCATTTATTCTTAGTTAGTTTATAAGAGTGTACGAACGTAAAATATTGAGGAAAATGTCATTCGCAAAGCTCGGCGTTTGAAAAACCAAGGTATTTTTTTATTACTTTCATTTCAACGATACGTTCCTCTCAAGAGCTGTATTAAACAAAAGTTTTTGTTGTTTTGTGTGTTAATGCGTTTCAGTAACATCGAACGAAACACCAAAAAAAGAAAAACACGGCCAATCTACATTCGTATTAATGAATTCAAAGGTGATAATTGGATGAAAGGGTAAAATACAGTGAGGGACGTTTGAGACGTAGGATTAATCGACCCACCTCTTTTTAGATGTTTACTCTCTTCGAACGTTGAGCGTTGATATTGCATGACACAATAAGTATTATTAGAATATTCGTCGCAGGAACAAAAAAAAAATAGAATGAGAATAAACGAAAAAGAAAAAAAAAACTAGCGCCGAAGCATGTACATTATTTTGTAATGCCATAATTGTTTTATAGTGTATTTCGTCCACCCCTAGAAATTTTTGCGACCGTCGTTTCCAGCTGATTCACCATAAAAACCACCTTCAAACAAGCGGTGGTTTTTTTTGCAAAAAAATTAAAATAAAATTTGCAAAAAAACCGGAAATCGATCGTAATGACCGTGAAAATAACCACCGTAAAAATTTTATTCGGTTCTCCATGGTAAATCGAAAAAACGAACGCATAATATTTTTTAGCGCAGTCGTTTTTACAGTCGTTACGACCAATTTTTGGTTTTTTTTTTCTTTGCCAAAAATCACCCGGTCGTTTTTACGGTAAATCGGTGGTTGTTAAGATTGCTACGGACTGGACCAGAGGATGTCTTAGTCACTAGAAGATACGACGTCCTATCGATGGTGAAAAACGAGTATTGGGTACTAGTGATACGGATTTGTAGCGAGAAAACGAAGATAATAAGAACATTCGATTGCGAATGTGCGAGACCAAAGAAACTATAGCGATTGAGTGAAAGAGAGAAGCGAACGAAAGAGCGTAATATCATGATGACGAAGACGAGCACTCGAAACATATTGTGTCAATCTGTAAATACATATATGTATATATTACGAAAAACAAAAGCAACAAAAGCGCGTGAAAGAAAAATGACGGAAAACAATAAAGCCAATATGATAGTGGCTAGTATAAATCACGATAACGATGACAAATAATTGATCCAGAACCGAGCATGTGAATATTATAATCCGTTGTGACGATTAAATCGACTATATTCTTAGCGTTGTTGAAAAACGTCGAATTTAGAAAGTACATTGTACGTATTTATGAATTTTCTTCGAAGCCGAATGAAAATAAAAGTCATAGTTATGTCGTGCGGTACAGATTTCTTTGATTTATTTATAAATTTAGATACATTTATCGAATCGATTGATTGCGTCGTGGGCGGCCTATCGCGCAGCAGTCACTTGACTCTCGACACGCCATCTTTTTTTTTCTAGTTGCTTTTATCGACTATTTGAAAAATCTGTCCGTACTACGAATTAAAACAACAAAAATTAATATATTCAATATTTGTATGTAACTATTATATATTATATTAAATCTAAATGCTTGATATAAATGCAAAAAAGTCACTTGCGTAGATTAGACTGGAGGAAAAACCAGCGTAATTATAATAATTATTATAATATTATCAGTAATAATATTAATAGTACACTCAGTTATTTGTATCACCCAAACATTAATATTGTATCGATATTTCAAATAATTCTCACCGTTAAAATTATGCACAAAGTCTTCTTGAGTCAAGAGCGACTTGAAACTTAAAGAAAATAATAATAATAAATGCTATTTAGGGAGATGTACATATTTGTTGGATATTGTTCATTGATTTCCCTCATTATTTTCTACCAGAATTAGGGATTATATTAAACCGAAAACAGATGAAATATTTGGTTTAAATTCATAATCGGTTCGACCAGAGCGAGCATTTGCAACAATGCAAAAACTCTACTTTCTACCCCGTTTTAAATGAATAAATAAACTCCTCTGCTAATTCCAGGAAAATTTAATACTAACAAACTTTTTCGAAAAACTTAAAATCCTTATAAAATCTGAAAAAAATACATAGAAATATATACATATGTTTCTATGTACATATTTGTACATAGAAATGAGCGTTGCTGCTTTACCAGTGAACCAAATTCTAGCTCTATTGTTAAAGCTGTGACACAGACACACACACATTCGTCCGGACATTTTTTTCAAACCTCTTTTCCCGATGCTTCAAACCATTCTGAGTAATCTCACCTGAAAATGCGAGGAATTTCCTTATTAACGAAAACAACGCTTTCTCTATGAGGATGCAAAATACTCTCAAATCATGGGCGCATTAAAAAAAATTGGGAGGTCGCTACTGATTTTTTTAACAGAAGAAACTCAGTTTTTGGTTTCTCATAGGAAAATTTGTCTTCATGAAATTTTTTTCTCGCTTTGCTCGCATTTTTTCAATTTGTCTCTTCTTATGGCTAATCGTGAAATTTGCATGTTTACACCATATCATTTCACAAGAGTCTATTTCTGCCTCAGTCTTTCGATATAATCGACTTTCGACGTGTCATGTAATTTTTCACGAAGGAACATAAAAAAGAAAAGATATTCCGTATTCTAAAGACAAATATATTTTATTTCAAAACTACGAAAGAACAAGCCATTCAAAAAGCGCGCCACGCGTGATTCTGCAGCGATTATAACCATCTGAAGTTGGCTTCATGTCAAAGCCATCGACGACCAATCAGAATGCTAGAAAAGGTTCCTTCACTCTTCGATAATTAGAAATGCGCAGTGCCGGTCAGATCTGATCAAGTGACAGTCACAGCACAACTATATAGATGCATTCTTGACCGCCATTTTACAGAAATGACGGTCAATCGGCCTTTACTACACATCGCTACTTCGTCTTTTCGACTTTCGATGTGCCATGTCTTTTTTTAAGAGAGTATAGAGAGATGAAAAGAGATTTTGGAAGACACAGCGAATTTCAAATCTCCCGCGCGTTCCCTTGGCGACATCTGCTGTCAAAATTACGAAACATTGCAACTACTCCAGTCGATCAGCTGTTCGAAAGAACGCTGACAATCCGCAATGTTTGATGTGGAGTAGCAAAAAAAAAAGGTTTAAATAGTACGCGACAAGCGCCGATTCTCGATCTTGCAGTGGTTGAGATAAAAAATACAACAAACAACGACGAAATGGCGCAGGAAGACGGTGCGAGGTTTTCGCCACAACCGACAAAAAACAAAAGCTGTTGCTCGGTAGATGGATGCTTCAGCAAAGCCTGCAGAGATTTAACCGTGCGATTTCACGCTTTTCCGAAACCCGGCATCGATTTCGTTAATATACCAAATGAATCCGGTGTTTTGGAGCAAAAGAGCAGAAGAGAAGCTTGGGTTCAACGATTGATGATGGAGAAACCTATCACGGAAAACACGCGCGTCTGTTCGCTGCACTTTAAAAGAAATGATTACATCCTGCCAGGTGATAATCTTATAATTTCAAAGCTATTTACTCCAAGTCTTTTAACAGAAATGTGTGCATTAAGTCGCAGGTCGTTTAATTACCTTCCAAAGTCTTCATACAATTTATTAGGGAGGTTGTATCGCTCCACGCTAATTAAATGAGTGCTAATTTTTGTAAATCGTGTATACAAAGTTTCATGCATCAATTGATTATATTTAGTAGCGCCTTGTGTTAAAATGGATATCCTTGACTTTGGAAAACATCAATTTCAATGGATTTACAAAAATATTAATGGGTTTATGCTAATTTTCAAAAAGGTACACATTCGCTCGGATTTTTGGAGGAATAATCCATGTTTTTTGCTCGATTGTTATGTATTACGACTCATTCTCTTCCTTGAAAGATGGTCTATGAATTCATCATCTAGATATTTGATAGTATGTTTCATTTAAAAGTTACAGCCATTTACTTATCAATTAAATTCCTTTGTAAACAAACAGCTGTAATTTTTGAATGGGAAATACTATCAAATATCTAGACGGTGAATGCGTAAAGCATCTTTCAACAAAAAGAATGAGCCGTAATATATCAAAATAAACCCATTAATATTTGTGTAAATCAAGTGTAAATAATTTTTGTCCAAGTTAAAGACATATGTCTGAATTAAATAATAAATTTAGCACGCTTTTGACTAGCGTTGAGCGCTTCAACCTCGTTAATCTCTTACATTTTCTATTTCGCTCTCAGTATCCCAAAATTTTTGTAATCACTTTATCAAAATGCATTTTGATAATGATACATGCAAAGACATTACAGACAGTTTCATGATCTCATGTGAAAATGGAGCAATAATTTTGAAGGAATAATTCACAATGACAAAACTACAAACCTTAGGAATAAGGAAAACACATAACGTTAATTTGAAACCAAAAGATGTAGGAATCAATAATTACAAGTGACTTTATTTTTAGTTATTTTATCTCTGGCCAGAAAAAGGACATAAATTGAAGATAGTTTTTTTTCTATACTTGGAATCATGAAAAAAAAATATGCATTTGAATCATGTAATATTATGAACACATTAGTTCATTGTAATTCATCTATCGCTAAAGTAATTTTTTAGTTTTTAAGTAAGGACTATTACAGAAACCGCTTATTACGTTCCCGTTACATTCCTGTCTTAAAAATCGTAAATCAATCTCTCTTTGGTTCCCTAAAAAAAGGAAGTAAATGCCTTCTTAGTTTTCTAACAATGGATTAATCACCTTACAGACGCTCCAACACAAAAGAGATACTTAAAAAGAGACGCTATTCCGTCCTGTAATCTGCCAATTGCAGGAAACAAATCATTCACCAGTATTGATATTTCAAACGAATCAAGTTGGAACGCGACAGAAAAGTATACCGGAAGAAATTCCATGATAGAGAGTTGCGATAACGTTAGCAATAGAAGTCACAGAGACACTAGAGTTTTTCCCGAGACAATCGTAATAAAGGACGAACCAATGGAGTTAGAAATTGAGATGGAATCACAAGATGAAGAGTCCAACGAATTGTGTTATCAACACACATCACACTCGCAGAATCTCACAGAGAGTAGAGAAGATTTCAATGGTTTAAGTATAAAAGAAGAGCCTCCGGAAGTCGAGATGAAATTTGAAGCCGTCGATCTTCCGGATATAAATATAAACAATCAGTTAGGAGAGATGAGAGCTTCAGTTTCCGAATTTCGCAATAAAACTTCGTCGAAATCGGTTACATTCCAAACGACGTCAACTCAAACGGTCGAGCGAAGAAATGAGTCGAAATTCACAGACGTTATTCAGTCTAACAAAGATTTGAACGTCTTAACTGGTATTCCAAACTTCAGTGTTCTTAACACGATAATCGACGTCACGAGGATCGTTTCACCGCGTTTTAAGAACGTCAAGGGTCTGAAACTCAATATAGAGGATAGAATTATCATGACTTTCATGAAACTGAAGCAAGACTTGAGTTACGGTGCTTTGTCGGCTTTTTTCAAATGTAAATCGAAGCAGAACTGCAAAAAGATCATTCTTCAGATGCTCAAGACTCTGAGCTGCGCTTTGAAATACGCTATTAGCTTTCCCGGCAACGACGAAGTTCTCGGCAATCCAAACAATATTCCTGACGACTTAAACAACGTTCGATGTGTTGTCAATCGAATTGAGATCGTTATGAGAAAACCTAAAGACCCTTTGTTACACGTCGCGACGTATTCGCATAATAAAAGACACAACGCTACGAAATTCTTGACTGCCATTACACCCGCTGGTTTTATTTGCCTTTTGAGCAAAGCCTACGGCGGAAGAACGTCTCACAAGTCTCTTTTTCAAGAGAGTAATCTCGTTAATATGCTGAAAAAAAACGACACGATTATGTTATTAAAAGACTTTCCGATCGATGATATTTGCAAGCAACACGATATTAAACTTATCAAGTCTCTTTATTCGCGAAATACCGTGGCAGCTCAAAATCCAGACAATTATCGCGTACAGCTCAACATTAATCGAAGAATCCATCGATTTAGGATCTTTCGTCGGAAATTAACCAACACTTTGTCGTCAAGGACGGAAGAAATACTTACAATTTTGTGCGCGGTCGAAAATTTGAACGCGATTACTTCCACCGTCGTCAGTTTTAAGCAATCGTAACGTTTTCACGATGATTTTTCGATATCAAGACTCAACGGAGCAACAGTATCATTTTTCTTTTTTATATGTTATGATGTTCATTTTGTGAGAAAAGTATGGGATGCCGACGAATAATTTTTGATCACGCTATTGTAATTATGCTGATTGTGTTATTTATATGAATAAAATAAAGAAACGTTTGACGGGTCGTTAAAAATTGTTTATTCCTAAACAGTCATGTTTAAACGGCTATGAAAGGATCAACTGTCCTTTCGTAGCCGTTTAAAGTCCGCCAAATGCAAGCAGTGACTTATCTTTATATCTCGGATATAATATCTTGCGGCAGAATATCTTCGAAAAATATCCATGAAAAAAAAATCCTATAGACAAAATATCTTGCGTCAGAATATCTTCGAAAAAATATGCCTGAAAAAAAAAGTCCTATAGAAAAAATATCTTGCGTGAGAATATCTTCGAAAAAATATCCCTAAAAAAAATCCTATCGACGAAATATCTTGACTTCATAATATTTGAGTGACAAAATATCTTCATCCGGGCGAAACATTCTAAAATAATCTCCTGATATGACAATGAAATATCCTGCGCTAAAATAGCCAAACGACCAAGCACCGACAAATTTTGATGTTGATTAATTGACGAAATTCATTAGGACGATTTCTAAATTGAAACAAAAACATTGCGAATTTTTTTCCAGCTATTTTGTGCAAGGGATTCTGTTCTTTTTCCGTTTCAAAATTTTACAATACATATTTTATGATAGAGAACATTTTCGGAGTGGTTTTTTCGTCGTTCAGGATATTTGCTCGACCAGATATTTTTTATTGGGATATTTTGTCGCAGGTTTTCTGTCCTTGGAGCTAACGTTAGCGAGCCCTACAAGCGCTCCCTTCGTCTAGATTTTAATAAAAAAGAAATGCATCTTTCAGGAATTTTTTACCCGATAAATATCGGCAGTATTGATACAATATTTTGCGTAAATAGAAGGTCTCTTAAAGTTATTGAATAAAATGTTTAAAACATTTTATTAGTGTTCACTAATGTTATTATATTACTCATCGGTGCAATAAACTTGTATTTAAGCATATTAAAAGATGAATTGGAAAATATAATTCGATGTCCGCCAAATGAGATTTAAAAAAATTCAGCGGCTAAGATATTCCTTCGTATACCCTATACAGATTTTTCCGTCCCCTGTTTTCTTTTTCTTATTTCTTTCTCTTCTTTCTTTCCGTTCCCTGCTTTCTCTATTCCTTCTTAGAGCGCAACCTCTAGAGTGTTATCCGCAGTCACGCATATTAAGGGTCTTTATGAGTGTAAAGCTTTAAAAAAAACTAAATAAAAATCCTGCAATAGTTGAGAGTTCATACCTTCGAGAATATGATCAAATTTAAAGGTCTGGACTCGAATATTTAAAAAATAATAGCTCTCTAATTGAGAAGAAATACTACTAAAGAAATTTTTACGGCATGTTTTGAACATATTTTGTCATCAAATGAACTAGGATTTTTATCCTTCGATAAACATTTTTTATGAGGTAAAATTTCAATTTTTTTCAAAACTTCGTCGTTATGTCAGCCGTTTTAATATTTTTCCAAAATCCTAGTTGATAAAAAATTGCATCTATCGGTAAATAAACTGGCTTCCCTTGGATAGAATTCTCACTGAACGTTTTGGCACAAATCTCATTGATTAGAAAAGCAAGCATCCCTTCAGCTCGATATTAGAGATCTCGCAATAGAAAAAAATCTGATAGAAACCAAAACAAGATAAATAGTCCAGGCTTCGTAAGCGAATCACGAGTATCTCAAAAGATATATACGAGAGCATAAAAAAACGCGTGGTGCTGTACATAAGCGAGGAGCAAAGATACTACTACAGTATTAGTACAGAAAAGAGCTTTTTATCGTCACAAGTAATTCCCTTCTCGTGAGCTGCTATTTTAAGTGGAAGTCTTTGAATCTTGATAAGCAACTCGAAAAAAAAAATCATTGCACTATTCCAAGTAATCCAACGCACACATTCATCCAGATATTTTTTCTGAACCGCTTTTCCCAATTTTATACCATTCAAATTATTATTAGTATTCCCTAAGATTAATCATGGGGAAAAAAAATTAGTAAACCATATTTTTCTTTTGCGAATAAAATTTGAAAAATATAAAACCATCAAAATTTGAGCCTCTGGAAACTGAGTAATTAAGGTGAGTACACTGTCAGGAAAGACTGCAAGTTTCTACTCATAAACTTGTTAATTAAATTTAATATATAATCGTGATACAAAATTAAGTTACTTATGCAATGAAATTGGAGTAAATTTTCACAATTCATTTACTTTTACCGTTAAATAAAATTATTAAAATCACTGTAAAAAAAAAATTGGACACTTGTATATTAAATTTAGCATGTACATTAAATTGCAAGTAAATTTTTTTTTCATTGTGTAAAAACTGACTTTTCCTGGACGGAAAGCCTACCAAACGTTTTGGCACAAATCTCATCGATTAGAAAAGCACGCATCCCTTCAGCTCGATATTAGAGATCTTGCAATAGAAAAAAATCTGATAGAAACCAAAACAAGATAAATAGTCCAGGTTTCGTAAGCGAATCACGAGTATCTCAAAAGATATATACGAGAGCATAAGAAAACGCGTGGTGCTGTACATAAGCGAGGAGCAAAGATACTACTACAGTATTAGTACAGGAAAGAGCTTTTTATCGTCACAAGTAATTCCCTTCTCGTGAGCTCCTATTTTAAGTGGAAGTCTTTGAATCTTGATAAGCAACTCGAAAAAAAAATCATTGCACTATTTCAAGTAATCCAACGCACACATTCATCCAGATATTTTTTCTGAACCGCTTTTCCCAATTTTATACCATTCAAATTATTATTAGTATTCCCTAAGATGAATCATGGGGGAAAAAAAATTAGTAAATCATATTTTTCTTTTGCGAATAAAATTTAAAAAATATAAAACCATCAAAATTTGAGCCTCTGGAAACCGTAATTAAGGTGAGTACACTGTCAGGAAAGACTGGAAGTTTCTACTCATAAACTTGTTAATTAAATTTAATATACAATCGTGATACAAAATAAAGGTACTTATGCAATGAAATTTCAGTAAATTTTCACAATTCGTTTACTTTTACCGTTAAATAAAATTATTAAAATCACTGTAAAAAAAAAATTGGACACTTGTATATTAAATTTAGCATGTACATTAAATTGCAAGTAAATTTTTTTTTCATTGTGTAAAAACTGACTTTTCCTGGACGGAAAGCCTACCAAACGTTTTGGCACAAATCTCATCGATTAGAAAAGCACGCATCCCTTCAGCTCGATATTAGAGATCTCGCAATAGAAAAAAATCTGATAGAAACGAAAACAAGATAAATAGTGGAGGCTTTGTAAGCGAATCACGAGTATCTCAAAAGATATATACGAGAGCATAAGAAAACGCGTGGTGCTGTACATAAGCGAGGAGCAAAGATACTACTACAGTATCAGTACAGGAAAGAGCCTTGGAAGCGAGGGCAGCTAGCCGCGGGAGTTTGCGCGAACAGATCAATACTCTGCACGTGGATCTCACTAGCCAAGTACCCCTGCCTTGGTCCAGCACAGCACCACCCCCACCCCCACCCCCGTCGCCACGCTGCTTCCCTTCTGGATGCTGGATGCTTCAATATCGTCGCCCGTAGACGCGGATTTCAACTCAGTTGCAAAACGCACGTCCGAGGACTTCCTCGTTGACCGGCGCCCAAAATTTTTTCCAAGTACCGCTTCATTTTTTTAAACCATCATTTTTATCGCGTCACTCGTCAAATCCTCTGAATTAGCATCGGCAATTTTTTGGATACAAATCTGAAAAAATTAAAAAAAATTTTTTAAGGGTAATAATTTTTTTTTAATGGCTTTAAAAATACATCAGTTAGTGTCGAGGCAATAGAAACTGTTTTTTACGTGACAATCGATCCAAAAGACGTTAAAGAAACCGGCCGGTTTCTTGCTCGCAAGTCGAAGATGAAGAGATGAGACTCTACACTCTCGGGACTTGCCGACTTTGAGAGTCCGGACGCCCGGCTCCGGGGTGAGCGTCTTATACTCTTATTATTTTTATAGTTAGAAGGGATTTTTTATTTATTTTTTTATTATTAAATTACTTTTTTTTTTGCAGTCGCTGATAATTGATAGCGTAATGCGAAGACTTGATACATATGTTTAGGTATAGTTTTAAGACAACCCTGCAATTTTTAATATTATTATATTTTAGTCTTTGGAGTTTTTAATTATATTACTGAGTTAGTTAAAAAAAAAATTATTTTTTTTTCTTATGATAAAACTTTAGTGTATTTTTTCAATGTCGTCAACGATAATTTATCCCTTAAACTAAACTCATATTTTCCAACGACTGAATATCTACCTTTTTTAATTTTGTACATTTTTTTCACTTGTTATATTACTATTATTTAAAAAAAATTTTAAATCAGTCTTGAATTTTAAATATTCACAATACAGTGATTTTTGGTCAGCAGTTTTATGTGATATACGATTTTTAAGCATTTTGTCCTCTACAAGGTGATTTAAAATATATGTGGTATAATTCGGAGTTTAAAAATCGGTTCGAAAAATATGAAGAATCAATTTTATCGGGATCGTCGTGATCGTATATATATTAGGATGGGAACTTTTAGAGACAATTGCAAGTACGTGTATACATTGACACCGTCAGTAGGTCAACGAGAATAGACAATCGGATAACAGATTGTCATTCGATATCCCGCAGCCTCTTCATCTTCTGTTCTAACTATACTTTCGATAAAGGGCTCAGTTCAAAATAATTTCGTGGGGAGACCTTCGACTTCGTTGAGGCTGGAGTCAATATTTTCAAGTACAAAATGGTCGACAAAATGCAATATTAAAAAAGAAAAATCTTATATTTTTGCAAAATCGTTTGATCGTTTTAGAGAATATATAAAAAATCGGTAACAAAATAGTTAATTGCGGCACTTATTCAATTTTCGATAACAAATTTACTGTAATCCAGCCTAAATTTATTTGTGAATCGATTCGACGTGCGGCCCGTTAATTCAAAGTCTATTTACACATATTTAATGTTTTTTTAATAAAATAAAAACTAAGTTGCATACACTTTTTGTAAATTTTTTTTTACAATTTTCTTTTTCCTGTCGAGAAACATCGTTTGACCCATAATGAATAAATACGGTGATCAATGGCAAGAAAGTGCCATTTAAAATGTCCTAATTTTATTTAAAAAATTATTTCAATTCAGTTATTAATTTGATAGACTTTTATCATTTCGAATTTTCATTCGGTAACAAAAAGTCGAATCGATACGTAATTTTGTGGTACTAAGATAAGATTGCCAGGAATTTATGCATAATTGATGAGTTCGAATTTTTTTTGTTAAAAAAATTTAATAAGCAATTACTTTATTAATTATGTTATTCGCCGACGATTCTATTCGTCCAATTCACTTCAAATTGAGACATAGCATAGCTCAAAATAGTAGTAGTCGATTATGTTTATTTATTATTGAATGTAGATAATCTTTTGGGCATCTAATGGATTTGCGATTTTAATGGATGGTAATTCTCATAGCTCCATGTCTTTTATTTAGAAAAAATTTAATTGCTCTCGATTTCCATGAATATTAACTTTATGGTAAAAAATTGAAAAAGCATATATTCGTTCAGCTTTTCTAAAGAATAATCCGTACTTTTTGCCTAATTTTAATGTATTATGGCTCATTCTCTTCGTTGACAGTTTCTCTATGCTTTCACTGTCTACATATTAAATATTATTTAAAATTTTACCATTTGAAAATTACAGCTGTTTGTTAACGAAAAATTTTATTGGCGGGTAAACAAATGGCCGTAATTTTTAAATGGAGAATACTATCGAATATTAAGATAGTGAATTCGTAGAGCATTTTTCAAGGAAGAGAATGATCCATGATACGTAGCAATCAACCAAAAAATAAGGACCCTTCTTTTAAAAAACTGGGCGAATATGGACCTTTTTGAAAATTAGCATAAACTAATCAATATTTTTGTAAATCCATTGAAATTCATGTTTTTCTAAGTCAATGATGTTTTTAAATCCATTGAAATTCATGTTTTTCTAAGTCAATGATTTTTTCAAATCCATCGAAATTCATGTTTTTCTAAATCAATGATTTTATTTATTTATTGGTTATTCCTCAAGTACGCCAATTGGCTTTTACTGTCCCCTCCCCTTTATTCTCCATTTCATTCCTCGAGATCCCTGTAAAATATTGTCCGTAGCCATTCATTCTAATCGCATTTCCACGCGGAAAACGTGCTTTTTCGTAGTTTTTGGAAAAATGGCCGCCATTTCGTCATTTTTTAAGATAAAAAATCGTATGATATGCGCCATAGTCGTTTACCTAAACTAAAAAAATCGTGAAAATAGCCTTTTTTTGCCTATGTAATTAGGGTAAACCCCTTAATACAAAGCATCATAAGCTACAATCAATTAATGCATAAAACTTTTTATTCACGATTTACTAAAATTAGCACTCATTTTATTACTGTGGAGAACTCCAACCTATTTAACACGTAAGCGAAAAAAAACCACCGATGAACGAACATAGAAAATCGGTAGAGCAGAGATAGGTTAAGAGAGAAATCAGCAGTTGATTCGACGAAGCTTCGTTCAATGCACTTGGTTTATTTTTTAGACCTAACACTTTTTATATCCATATTTATAATTCATACCGGTAAATAAAATCGTGAAAATAGCCTTTTTTTTGCCTGTCTAATTAGTGTAAACCCTTTAATACAAAGCATCATAAGCTACAATCAATTAATGCATAAAACTTACATACTTACATTGTGAATTTATTGACATTACATACATTTATCGTTGTAACATTTGTATTTACATTAATTTTGATTCGTTGCCATGTATTGCCAATTGGCCATCGACCGCGGTCCTTCAGCCTGGATTTTCTGTATTATTTTGCTGTCTTATATTATGTTACGTTAAAACATGGGTCTCTCCCTTTTTTATTATAAACTTTTTATTCGTTTGCCATTGTTTCAAGGTGTTGATATGTTGTGTGTGTGGGGTATATGTGTTTTCGCATTATATTTTGTTGTGGTTGTATATAAAACTTATTATTCACGATTTACTAAAATTAGCACTCATTTTATTACTGTGGAGAACTCCAACCTATTTAACACGTAAGCGAAAAAAAAGCACCAGCTTTTGTGCTGAAAGCCAGAAGAATAGTGCATTGTTACTCACCGATGAACGAACATAGAAAATCGGTAGAGCAGAGATAGGTTAAGAGAGAAATCAGCAGTTGATTCGACGAAGCTTCGTTCAATGCACTTTCACCCTTCGAAGCCTTCCCTAACTAACAACCCTTTCCACTTCTCCTTCGGCCCTCTGCCTGTATCCTCTTCACTCGTCATACGCCAGCTCTTTACAGCCTCCGCAGTCACGCGCGATGCGCTTCATCTTTCCTTCTGTTTTCATAACGCACGTTGAGTATATCCACAGAGAAACGTCGATTCCCCTCACATCACCGACTGAGTAAACATAAATATTCAAAAGATTCTGTCCATTTATATGCCTCATTGTGTACACGTAAAAATTGATTTGATGGGTTTATTTGAATCGAATACAGGATCGATTTCCAATGAATACAATTTTATTGCGATTGCATTTAAAAAAAAATTTCAAACCGATACGATTTATTTCGAAGAAATGAATTCTATGTTATCGAAATGGAATCATGTTATGCTATCCATTTGAAAGAGAAATTTATTGAATAGCCGAGCTAATGGGATTTCATTGCATTTCAATAAATCGTATTAATCTCAGTGTATATAGTACATGTACCATATACTATATATTATGGTGTGCCAAAAGAAGGCGATATTTTTTTTCTTCGCTCTCCGCCCAAAATATCGTAGAATACGTCTTCGTAATGATTCTGTCAAAAGCGGAGCTCATAATTTGAATTCTTAGAAGTCCATCATCGCGTTTCAAGTTTTTCCATCTAAATAACACAGGAAAGTCATTTTTTTCCATTCTTTCTCCCTGCAACCTAAGAAGAAATTTTTTCTTCATTAAATCAATGACTACATCTTATGAATCATTAAATTTCAAACAAAAAATCTTATTGAGTCGAATTTCTGTTTTCAATATTTGATTTATTACAGAGCCTTGAACATTTTTATTTCACTTCTCGCACACTGTGGTATAAAAGTCATATTCTCGATATCCAATTTTTCGTCCAAAATATACTTAAAAAAAAAAAAAAAAACTTTTTGATATTTTCCCGAGTAGACTTTTTTTTATGGAGGAATTTTGCTTAAATCACTCATTTACCATTATTATACATTATATTTTATATATATTATATATATTATATTTCATATATTATATATTTTATATATTATATATTATCATTATTATTATATTATAATAATAATAATTATTATTATTGATAAAGTGTCGCTAAAACAATATGCAGGAAGGGCTTAGCTACCGCATGTGGCTCTTCTGCATGAGAGGTACGCTCGATCGATGCACGTGGAACGTTTGTATTGTGAGCTGCTGTGCTACTGGATTAGCAGCGTATGGAATATCTCCCTGACTTGGTTCATCGGTTACTTAGCTGCCCTATTATAACTGTTATTTTGCCCTACCTTTGGTATACACAGCTTAGGAAGGTAACGAATATGAGTTACGGATCATGCGGCGTTACACGACGTCTATGAACCGCCCCTGACAAATGAGGCGTATTAATTACCTGACGAGACACCTTCTGTCCCTGACATTAAAGCTCCGAGCGCAATTGCGCACCGAAGCGCGATCGGAAACGTGTGTTATATATTCTATGTCGTAACAGGTGCTGCGCTCGAGTAACGGGGTAGAAACAGGAACTATTTTGTCCACGCACTGAAATCCATTTTTGTCGTGCGAATTTTTTAATTCAATTTATGCAACTCCGTGCGAGAAGTGCGATTTCTCGCACGCGAACCGGAGCGTGTGAGAAATCGCACTTCTCGCACTAGTAAAATAAAATTGTGTAGGAAACTCGTGCGAGAAACTTGTTCTCAACTCGTTTGATTACAACATTCGGATTTGGTTCGTGCTGCGAATTCACCCTCGTTAGAAAAAGTTTAATCGCACTAGTATCGTAATATAGTATTATGAAGCGTTCTCTGTTGGCGGTCATTTTTTTTCCGGATATATGAAAGTACCACTGAAAGGTACCTTTCAGTACCTGTAATTACCTAAAGGTAATTATGTGGATTTTTTCAGATTTTTTAAAGCAGTATTTGAATCGAAACTGTAAATGTACTGAGAAAAAATATCTTTACATAAAAGTTTCTGTTTTCTGTTGGCTGGTGTTTGTGATGCTCAATCAGTTGGTTTGTGACGACCAAGTGGTTGTTTGTGACACCCAAAAGTTGGTTCTCACAACCAATTTTGTCGCTTGAAGCGTATTCAACAATGGCGATTGGTTAGGGCAACAACTTTTTTTTTTCATACTCAACAAAGAATTTTTTAGAATTATTAATTATGGAATATGACATATCAATAAAAAAATAAAATAAAAATTGGACCGTAAAAATTTAAAACAAAATTGGTACATTTGAGGGTTTAACCAATCTTACCAAAAGTAACCAACTAAATCGGGGAAATCGAGGGTTAAACCTAAGTCGAATCGAGATGGAATGACTTAGTAGTAGAATGATAAAAAAAATGTCATAGTCGATAACATTGCTCAGTTCTTCAAAATAAAATATTAATGTTTCAAATTATTAATAACTGCTTTTACTTCCGAACGATTTCTATTACAATTTTTAAAAATACGCAGAAAATTTTTCTTGTTTTCCCACATTAAAAAAAAATTAAATCGGTTAAAATAGTCTTTGTTTTCCATTGAAAAAATATTTTTCGATGCTTCTTGCTATAAAATGAGGTTTCGAGTCAAGTGATTAAGACTAAATATCATCAAGTAACAAATATTTAGAAAATAGAAAACCCACCCGATTTTTGCAACAATCTCTATAGAAATCATTTTTTTTAAATTAGTTTTTTAGTATGCAAAATGTAAAAAAAAGAGAATTTTTACCTATTGGGCATTTTGGAAAATAGGATATATATTATGCACCCTTGCATTAGGACTGATCTAAAATGCACACATCACGTCCTTTGACATTTATAGAATTTATTGGATGGAGGTCCAATTAGCGGAGTCATTAAATAAATCGTTAATTAATGATAGTGCAAATCGGAAAGGCCACGAAAATGAGAGACTCGCCCGCGCGGTTTTCCATTGAAAAGCGAAAATCGGCATAGTCGAAGCGGAATAGCTCGTTAGATTCGTTTGCGGAGTCGTTTGAGTGCCTGCGGCTAATATGCGACTCGGCGCTAATTAGATTTCCCGCGGTTTTCAAGCTCGGCCAAACTCGCCCTCAGCGGCTCAGAGAACAAGCTAGCAAAAAGAAAAAAAAAGTAAAAGAAAAAGAAATTCACTGTCGTCTGCCCCGAGATAGCGAGTTAGAGGAAAAACTAGTCAAGTGTACAGAGTTGAAGTGGTTTGAAGAGTAAAATGCAGAAATGGGAGGAAAAAAAAGAGAATGCGTGGTTGGTGGGCTTGAGTGGACGGAAACGCGCACAAAAATTCACTCCCGAATAGATTATGTGCTTGAAAAGCCACTTGAGACTTTGGCTACTTTGCGAGCTTCCTGCCTGAAATCCTCTGTATGGTCAGTAACTTCCGCATTGAAAAATCGTAGCGCGCGTGGACTCGCGAAAATAAGTTAGATATGAAGTTCATTTTTTTCCCCCGAATATCACTCCTGCAATATTTTTAATTTTCCACGTCTTACGTAGTATTTCTTAAATTCACATAACAGAAATGTTTTCAAGTATTCATTAATAATATACCAATAAAAAATTGTCGAGAAATACTTTGGGTTCTTTAATTTCTGGTATGCCTGAATTATTTTACTATAGTTCTCAGAAGTTTCCGCTAGATGGCGAGCGGCGCGAGTTTCTTTCTCGCACACGTTGCGTGATCTCAGTTGTAAAACTTGCCGAACTCGAACGGAACCGACAAACTCGTTTTTATTACCTTTATTCGGAGGTTGCAATATCGCGGTCGCTACCACGTTGCCCAGGAATATTGAAAACATTCTAAAGGACCTGGTTTAATATAATCCAAGTTCTTTATAATACCCATTACATTTCAAAGTGTATTTTTTGTTTTACCGCGATACCATGGAATTTCTTATAGCTTAAGGAATCTCTCATAGTTTACTTTATCTCATATTATTAAGGGTGGAGGGCTACATCAACGAATCCGAACGGAAAATCGAAGCGAAGAGCGTTTGCTTCACACTCGTAATTAGTTCTCACATAACTAACATGGTTTTCGTCTTGATTAAGCTGGGTTCTCGGTCATTTGACTCTCCGATGGTTTTTTTAAGCATTCAAAGGCTTTTTTCGAGGTTGCAGGGTTCGCTAGGGTATCCACAAAGGGCAACAATGTATAACCGATGTACCTTTGTGTTATGTTAAACAGAAGTCAGTGGCGGAGCCCCGTTATGGGGGTTTACGTGCCGGGAACCACCGGAGTCCTCGTTTTCTATGCAGTCGTTCTTGGAGTCGGTATTTGGGCTGCTACGACGAGGAGGAAAAAGAATCGCCACGGCCAGGATGACATGATCTTAGCGAACAGAGGCCTCGGCCTCGTTCTTGGAGTCTTCACCCTCATAGGTGAGTTTTATGGAATACTAATGTTCTCATTATGTAATACAATAAATTAATTAGATTACAACCGACAGCAGTAAACGCGCGGTCGGTGTTTGACTTCGGCGGTTCCCAGAGTTAAGCAGCAGTGTTTGCGGCCATAACTTGGATGGGTGACCGCTAGGCGGCGCACACGTTCGCGCGTAAATTGTTGAGCGGGAGGCAGTTTTTCTGAGTTTTCAATGTATTTCAATACAGTAAAAACTCAGTAAAGATAAAGCCGCCCGTATCGGCCAAGTTTTCCGCAGTTTTCCTGAGCCCTTGTGGAAATGCGATACAGTAGTGCATTAGAAAGAGTGGCTGCGGTCAACACTCTAGAAGGGGCTCGAGAAATGAAATGGGGAATAACGGGGAGGGGATAGTAAAAGCCAATTGGCGTACTTGAGGAATAACCAATAAAAAAAAAGTTAATTAGATTACATACAAATGCGCTTTCGTGAAATATTAAGGATGTATGATACGTACAGTCCTGCCAATCGTGACTGTTACATAACACTGTTGTTACATAACAGTTACATTGCTGAGTGGGAAATTGTAATAGAGCAGCAACGAAACCGATTTTTTGCTTAACTGGCCGATGAATGATTAAAACCAAAATTTTGCATTTACTCGCGTCAAATATGTGAATTTATTAATGTGAATTTAACAGTTTAAAACACCAATTTAACAAGGTAAAAGTTCTTATATTATCACTGTTTATGACAATTAGTAGATGATTAATAATAAACTTTTACTTAAACGCGCTCAAGAGCTTGAAATATTGTATTTATGGCATGTTTGCTTGTTTGATATCGATTGAAGACTGAAGATTGGAATAAAGAAAGAAAGCAAAGAGGCACACGTGGTGATATTTGTATGATATTTCCGTCGGTAAGGTGAAGATTCAGAAAGAGATCATTGGAATTTTATTAGCGGGAGATTGCGGTTTTCAGCAGGGTATATCAATACCCTCTTAATTTATATTAATATCAATAATTATTAAATAAGGAATATTAAAACTGCAGTTCGAAAAAGAATAAAAATAAGAGAAAAGTTCAAAGAAAAGAAAAAAAGGCCAGAACGTAACAAACGACATAAAGATAAGAACAAAACCTGAATTGCTAAAAATAGATATCGTTCCCCCCAAACATTCAGTGCAATATTTAGCGCAATATCAATAAATCTGCCGGATGAATTTAATCCACGAAATAAAAAGCAAATCATCCTCAAATTTCACAATGTCTTTGATCCGAGCAGAGCGTCGCATTTGTGTAGAATAGCGAGAAACCGTGAAAGGAAAATATAAGGGAAAAGTGAAAACCCACAGCATCAGAGTTAATCTCAATCATAAGCTCGGAGTTGGAGCTTCACTCGAGTTGAGTACAAGACAGAAGACACGACGACCGGAGCGAAGCGCTACATCACGTAACGAGTAAAAAAAGAAATGGCTAAAGCGGTACAAAGAGGAAAGAGAGGTTATGTGAGGCAACAAGCAGCAAGTGAAGAAGAAGCATACACATAATACACAGACGAATGTGGTTGTAATGCACCGAGTCGGACGGAGATGAAATAAGAAAATGCTTAAAGCGAAAGAATATATACGTAGTTACGTAATGGGAGTCGTTGGTCAAATCCCTTCAAAGGACTCAGCAGACTCCGCCAACTGCGACCCTGAGGGACGAGGAAAGAGTAAAAACAAAAAAAAAACCGACGTTCAGAGACTTTGGTTAGAAAGAGCGTAGTCGTATTCCGTGGAAGTCCGGGCATTTTATGCCTAATTCATCTTAATTAGCGGCGCTTCCAACTTGTCTTAATTAAGGAAATAACGCGGGGCGCGCAAGTCTGTCCCTCTATCGTCTACTCGGGCTATTATTCTCCACTACTGATATATGTATTCATGTACATAAAGCTACCGCATACTGCACAGTTACGGTTGAAACAAAGGCGCCTTCTTTCGGTATAATACCGGAATACTTGGGGTTAGTACACGTGGACTTTGTTTCGTCGTATAATGGGCTGTAGCTGACAACGAAATATAAGAGCATTTGCACCTGGTTTTTTTTTTGTTTAACTGCTTTTTGCGTTCGTGTTTGCTGCTAAAGTCGTCGACGATTCCTATGTCAATAAACGTGTATTGTATTCCGAGAAAATGCAGGTTTATCATTTGTGGGATCATTTTTGCTTAATACAGTATTGTCTTTAAAATTCATATTAATTATCTGTCGGTTGTCACTATGAATGCTGTTGCTAGGGCAACGGTTGCTATGGCGACGGTTGCTACCCTAACGATCTTAACCGTTTTACCAGCATACTTCGCAAAAAAAGAACCAAAAAGTCGTTCGTAACATTTGCAACATAATAATACGAAGTTGCTAGGGCAACGGTTGCTATGGCGACGGTTGCTACCCTAGCGGTCTCAACTGTTTTACCAGCATACTTCGCAAAAAAAGAACCAAAAAATCGTTCGTAACATCTGCAACATAATAATACGCTGTTGCTAGGGCAACGGTTGCTACCCTAACGATCTTAACCGTTTTACCAGCATACTTCGCAAAAAAAGAACCAAAAAATCGTTCGTAACATCTGCAACATAATAATACGCTGTTGCTAGGGCAACGGTTGCTACCCTAACGATCTTAACCGTTTTACCAGCATACTTCGCAAAAAAAGAACCAAAAAATCGGTCGTAACATCTGCAAAACCGACGGCGCAGGATAAAAAAATCCCATTGTTTTTTTTTCGGTACTTAATGCATCTAAACGATTGTGAAAATGACTGTTCACAAAATTTATATCCGATCGTTTTTGGTAAACAGTTGTATAAATCGATTTTAGGTTTATTATTTGCAAAAAAATCACCAGTTGGTCGAAGACTGTAAAGCAGCACAAAACCACGGTTGCTATGGAATCGGTTATTATGGCAACGCGTGTTATGGCGACGGTTGCTATGGTGATAGCACCTGGCGACAGTTGCTATGGCGATGGCTGTTATGACGACAGTTGCTATGGCGATGGCTGCTATGACGACAGTTGCTATGGCGATGGTTGCTTGACGACAGTTGCTATGGCGATGGCTGTTATGACGACAGTTGCTATGGCGATGGTTGCTGTGGCGACGGCTGCTATGGCGATGGTTGCTATGGCAGTGGTTGCTATGACGACGGTTACCCCAGTGACTGTTGCTGCGTTGCCCTAGCAATCTTAACACCCATGGTTTTTGGCTAATTTACCATAACAACTACCCCCAAATCACTGGGTGTTTTTTTCCAAAAACATAACCTAATATTGGTCATAACGACTGTAAAAAACAATAGTCCACCGAAAACCGACCAAGTATAGATTTTTTAAACAAGCGTTTTCACACTCTCACAGATTTTTAGGTTTTTTGGTTGCAAAAAACTACCGGGTGGTTTTCAAGGTAAACTGACGGTGGTAATAATAGCGGTTATTATGGTAACGGTTGCTATTTCAACGATTATTACGGCAACATTTGTAAAGACAACGGTTGTTATGACAACGGTTATTATGGCGACAGTTATTATGGCAACAGCTGTAAAGACAACGGTTATTATGGCAACCGTTCTAAAGACAACGGTTATTATGACGACAGTAGCCATATTTCCTCAAATAGATAGCTATATCCGTCGGGAATCCGCTTTAACCCTTGCGTAGGGTAACCCTATATCACGGGAATTTATTTTCACCCTTGGATACCAGCTATCTCTCGGAAATACCACTTTTTTTATTCCCCGGAGGCCCTTTTACCCCTTGAGAAATTCCACGGTGTCGTCAACGTACCGCTATTTCATATTTTTTTCCGGTCCGCTTTTCTACCTGGGCATATTATGAGCTGTTGACGTTTTTAATTCTGATATGACGTAAATGAAAAGTTTACCGAAGGGTAGAGCGGAGTTGTTCCTCCGGCATTCAACGAATTATTCTTCTATCACGCGTTTTTTTTAAATAACCACCACTACCACCAAGTATATAAGCCCGCGCGTTGATGTAAACTATAGGTACTCACGAGGGAAACGTACTCTGTGGTTTCAGAACCAACCATTAGCTTAATGAACACTCGTGAATGGCTACCAGCAACCACCAGAGTATTCTGTACTCGCAGTACAGAGACCGAGGACTCATCTGTACAAACCAGCAAATGCTGTTACATCTGCATGCATTCATCGTATATTGCAACCAACTTCTCAAAGCCTACGATATAACCGGTCGTCGTCTTTGGTTATCGCGAGATATAATGACTTTAAAAAGAAAACTCGATTTGGTATTATCTAATTGCTCATTCGTATTCAAAATTATCCCAGTGAGGAGATTATTTTTTTAAATTATTAATTGCAGAATAGGATTTAAGGACTTCCACGAAGATTAATAATTCGCTAAATAGCGTTTTTAGAATATTTTTATCTTTCGCGATTCAATGCAGTTATTTATTACCTGAGGTAAATGAGATTTGTGGAACATTTTAAGTACTGCGATAATATTTATCTACTCTTTGGTTGATTTTAACATTTTGTAAAAAGTAATGAGAAAAAAATGGGATTTTTGAAAATATTGCTTTCAAGAATCTGAAAAAATTCACAAAGTGTGCCTTTTAATGGTAATTGCATATATATCAATTATGGAGGGGATTGGAACAAAAAAAATGGCTAAATCGACAGAGAACTCTTTATATATGAAATGCAGAATATTGGGTGACCAACAAAATCGCAGTTGACATTGAGCTTATTATTATATTCTCATTTTTAAGGTTATATGTCATAGGAAAAGGTGCGTCTTTTAATACCAGCTGACATTATCTTTCCTTCACATTTTCCATTTGCTCTCTGCGCAAATATCGATCAGCTCGATAAATGATCAAAAAACAAAAGCAGCAGCAAAGTGGGAGGTTTGTATGCGAGACAGTATGAAACTGCAATGACAATGATTGGTGCACTATACTGAGCGAAAGTTTATAAATACCGAGTGATGGGATTAAGCAAGATGGGACAAAAGATGAACGGAGAGAGAATGGCAAAAGAACTTTTTCCATTGTCCGTACATTGCTATGCTTCAGTCACATGAAAGGGCGGACGTATTGATTTGCGCCCCGTCACTTTTGTCTTGTTATTAAATAGAATAGCAGATACTATACCTACCGACACAATATTTCTGCAGTATTTGGGTTAACGCGCTATAGCCTATATCCGAGGTGATAAAATACTCAAATGAAATTGATTTTTCTTTTTGTTACAGCGACATGGGTCGGTGGAGCGTTCGTGAATGGTACTGCGGAAGCTATGTACACCAAAGGGTTAGCTTGGTGCCAAGTACCAATTGGCTACAGCTTCTCCCTCCTTTTTGGTAAATTTAAAAATAGCACATTGTGATAAAACTTCTGTTTTTGCACTTGTATGACATGCTACTTTTTTAAGAAAGGGCGCAAGCCTCTCTCTTTTCATGCTTGGTGTGTGATGGAAACTTGGTTTTTCGCACTGATGTGCAAGAACTACGTTTTCGCATCAATGCGCAAGAATGGGGTTTTTTTTCACTAATGATAATTGCAGTTTTTCAGTAATGCGCAACAATAGGTTTTTGCACTGATGCGTAAGAACTATGTTTTTTACATTAATGCCCAAGAAAAGGTTTTTCGCACTAATGAACAAGAACAACGTTTTTCGTATTAATGCGCAGGAATACGTTTTTCGCAACTGATGCGCAGAAACTAGGTTCCTCGTACTAATGCGCAGAACGTGGAGTTTTCGTACTATTGCGCAAAAAATCGGTTTCCGCACTCGTGTACAAAAATAGATTTTTCGATCTAATGCGTAAAAAGTCGGTCTTCGCACTAGTGCGAAAAAAGTTTTTCTTTTTACTGGTGCGCAAAGGATTGATTATTCGGACTAGTGCGCAAATCCTTGGTTTTTCGCACTAGTGTCCAAAAAGTAGAGTTTTCGTACTAGCACGTAGGCAGTAGGTGAATAGTTCCGACTAATGCGCAAAAGTGACTTTTTCGCACCAATCGCCAAAAAGTGACTTTTTCGCACCAATCGCCAAAAAGGGACTTTTTCGCATCAAAGCGCAACATGGATGCTATTAAGTAGACAGCGAGGCAATGTAATTGAGTAAACAATGAAAAATCCGGTGCAAGTTTTGAATGTTTCGTTTGCCCAACTTGAACTCTTCCTATTCCACTTGATTGTTTTTTTTTATGAAGGAGGAGATTGTTTTTTTTATTAAGGAATATTTTTTTATTATCACCGCTCCACACGAATCAAACGGGCGGATATGTGATAACCATTCAACATTTTTACTATTACTATCAACTACCTAGTTCATGAATTTTTAGAGCATCTCTTCGAGGGAGAGAATGAGCAAAAAGTATTAATTATTCTTTTAAAAAACTAAACGAATGTGTATCTTTTTGAAAATTAGCATAAACCAGTTGATATTTTGTAAATCCATTGAAATTATTGTTTTTATAAGTTAAGGATATCCATTTTAATACAAAGCACCAACTATAGTCAATTGATGCATAAAACTTTTTATACACTATTTACAAAAATTAGAACTCATTTCACTTGTGTGGAGCGATAAAACCTCCTTAACGTGCGGATATACGTGATAACCATTTACGTTTCACTTTTACTCTGGCGGAAAGGCTTAGGCTCACCAAGTTGATCTGTTATTCCACAGGAGCGATGCTATTTGCCAAACCGATGAGGAAAGCCGAATACGTAACGATGCTCGATCCCTTTCAGCAACGGTACGGAGCCAGAGTTGGGGGTTTGCTCTTCCTTCCGGCATTTCTCGGTGATCTCTTCTGGTGCGGTGCCGTACTCAAAGCACTCGGAAATTCCTTATCCGTTGTCGCTGGTCTTGATCCCAATATCAGTATTGGTGCCTCTGCGTTTCTCGTCGCGATGTTAGTATAAAACTCACGACATATGTTATATTATAAAATTGTTTAATCACACTGACGAGTCTTGCAAAACCCGTGATTTGCTTAAAACTCGGTCAGCCTCTGTTTTACCAACTTCAACTGATTTTTTTTCACTTAATTTTATTTTTTTCTATCATTAATTTAGACAGTTTGACGCCCAAAAATCAGTTCGGTTCACTTCATACCCGAACAGAAAACACTTGACATTTTCTATTGCATGGCTGGATTATAAAAATTAAGATGTTAATATTTAGAAAAAAAAAATTCAGTAGAAAAATTGACTTGGAAAATAAAATATAATAGAAAATTTAAACAAATGATATTTTCCTTCAAATTAAAAATTATTTGGAGAAGCAAATCGAGATGAATTTTTAAATTAATTATTCCTGGGATTAAAAAAAAATTATTGGTATGAAAAATCGAACGACTGTTGCAGCTATTCGGTATTCGGAGGTCACTATTTTTTTTTCGTCTCAAGTGCTGAAGTTTAAATCGGGTTGAATTTTTAAATTAATTATTCCTGGAATTAGAAAAAAATTATTGATATGAAAAATCGAACAACTATTGCAGCTATATGATATTCGGAGGTCACTATTTTTTTTTCGTCTCAAGTGCTGAAGTTTAAATCGGGTTGAATTTTTAAATTAATTATTCCTGGGATTTAAAAAAAATTATTGATATGAATCGGGTTGAATTTTTAAATTAATTATTCCTGGGATTAAAAAAAAATTATTGATATGAAAAATCGAACGACTATTGCAGCTATACGGTATTTGGAGGTCTCTATTTTTTTTTCGTCTCAAGTGCTGAAGTTTAAATCGGGTTGAATTTTTTAATTAATTATTTCTGGGATTAAAAAAAAATTATTGATATGAAAAATCGAACAACTGTTGCAGCTATACGGTATTTGGAGGTCTCTATTCCGTCGCCTACACTGACGCATTGCAATTGGCTTTCATATTAATTGGGCTCGCTGTGGCTACACCCTACGCAGTATTTCATCCTGCTGTGTCCTTTGAGAGACATGTGCTGCGGAAGGACGATTGGATGGGTGAAATAAAAAACAGTGATCTGGCTGAGTGGATAGACAGCATGCTACTTTTAATTTTCGGTGGTATACCTTGGCAGGTATTTATCTTATTATTATCCTCATATTATCTCATCCAAATCATTCAAAAAATGTACTGCTAATATCAATCTTATCCCACACGCGGAATATTTTTTAAAAAATACTCAATATTGCATCACATATGAAGCATTCATTTGTAAATGAATATATGCATAAACTGTTCAATTTAAAAAAAATGCGTTTTTTATTTTTTTAAAATTCCTTCGTTTTTCAGCAGAATGATTGAAATAATTGTAAATAAATGATACAATTATTTCAATCATTCCGCTCGAAAGCTAACAAAAAACGAAAACTTTTATGCAGACATTTTTTTTAGCAACTGCGAATTTCCGAGCATGAAAAAATTACATTTTTTAAAATATTGTTTAAAAAAATCTGAAAAAATGCACATAGAGTGTTTTTTAAGGTACGTTCATATAACCAATTATGAAAAAGGTTTGAAAGGGTCGAAAAAAAGTGGCTGAATCAACAAAGAATGCTTCATATATTTTTTTAATATTGTGGAATATCTTGAAACACAACAAAAATATGAAAGCAATATTTAATATAAAACATAGGGTTACATTTTTTAAATTGCTTGTGCCCAGTTTATATTCCTTTGAATCGATTGAAAATTTTTCAAAATATTCCCGTGATATATAATGAGCTTGAAATAAATTTAGTTAATTGATCAATCGATTAATTAATTGATAAAGCGCCTTAGGCGCTGCATTATACTGATATAGATTAACGTTTTCACAAACTTAATCCGATAGGGATACTTTCAACGAATACTGAGCATTAAAAGTACTGCAGTGGTGAGAACCCTGTCGATTGCCGCGATGATTGGCTGCCTTGTCGTCGCCGTGCCATCGGGGATTATAGGAGTCGCTGCAAGAGCCACTGATTGGTCCCTCGTCCAAGGATTCAACCGGACAATCCTCTCGAAAGACGGTAGCGCTATTTTGCCTATCGTTTTGAGATACCTCACCCCGCAATGGGTAGCTTTTGTTGGTAAGCAACTTCAATTATTAGCCATTCACCATTCCTAAAAACTCTGCGCACTGCGAAGTATAATATGCGAAATTCGTAGAACTTTCCTTTCTTAAGAAAGACTTCCCACGCAAAGAAAAAAGTATTAAAAGAGTATTAAAAAAGTATTTTTTAAGTATTTTTAAAAAAGTATTAAGCGTCTCGCGAATTTGACTTTTTAATACTCAGTTTAATACTTTGTTTCGAGACTTTAGTATTTAAAAAAGTATAAAATGGTATTACGTATCAAAAAAGTATAAAAATCGTCATTAAAAAATACGATTCAATACTAGTTTTAATACTCATTTGATACTTTTTTAAATACTTAAATCTCTGACCGAAAGTATCAACTGAGTATTAAATTCTTTTCCAAAAATACGATTTAATACTTTTTTTAATACTCAAGTCTCGAAAAAAAAGTATTAAACTGAGTATTAAAAAGTCCAATACGCGATACACTTGATACTTTTTTTAAAATACTTTTTTAATACTTGTTTTTTTGCGCGGGATGGCACATCAAAAGTCGAAATATCGAACACTGAAGCAACCTTTCTAGCATTCTGATTGGCTGTCGATGACTTCGACATAAAGGAAACTTCAGACTGTCATAATCACTGCAGGATAACGTGTGGCGCGCTTTTTGAATTGTTGTTTTTTCGCAGTTGTGCAATATAATACATTTTTCTTCCGACAACAGATTTTCTTTTTTTTTTCGTAACAAAAAGATATGGTACATTAAAAGTCGATGATATTGAATAACTGAAGCAGGAATAGATTCACAAATCTATTTTTGGAATTTAGAATCTTTTACAAAGTTATTTTTATATTGTTGAATTCTGACTTTTTGTTTTCCAATGGAGAAAGGTTTGTTTTCATGAACTTTTATTTAGGATTTTTTATGTCAGGACTTTTAAAACGGTCCAAAAAATCGAGCAAATTTAGCTTTGAAATTCGGAAAAAAATATCTGTATTTGTAAATAGTGGAAATAATTAGAAAAAGAATATGTCGAATTCTACTTTGTATCTTTTTCCGCGAAATATGCAAAATTTTGCAATATTGTGATAAAATTAATTTACGCTAAGTCATAACGATAATAATTATTGCGACAGGTCTTGGATCGATATCAGCTGCTGTTATGTCTTCAGCGGACTCAAGTATACTTGCAAGCAGTTCCATGTTTTCAAGAAATATTTACAGGCTAGCAATCAGACCAAAGGTGAGTCTTTGCCACTAGAGATCAACGAAATGAGACTCGAAATCCATTCATTATATTTTCGAAACGGAAGAACTGACTATTTTCTGGAAATGAGGAAAAACAATATTTATATTAAACAATAGAGTACTTATATTAAGTAAAACTTAATTAAATAATTACCGGGCACTTTGCCTCATTGCTTTTCTATTTAACAATCAGCCCGATTACAAAAATACTTGGAGTAATCAATTTACGTGAATTTTTTTACGTACTCAAAATTTTGGAAATTAAATTTTCTTCCTGAAGTTCGTAATTAACACGTAGAAAATTTAACCCAGAAAAATGCAATGTACAAAATTCACATGCTGAAAATAAAAAATTAAAATGAATTTTTTTTTCCAATTAGTAGATTTTTCATTTTCCTTAAAAAAATTCTCAAAAACATAACCACGCAAATAAAATTGGTACGTGGAAACCGAATATCTCAAAAGCTAAATATAAGGGTTTTAAAATAAAATAAATTATAGAAAAAAATAATAAAACGGAAACAAGCTAAATGTTGCAACTATTTTAATTTTGTAGGCCTCTGAAAGGGAACTCGACTGGATTTTAAGAATTTCCGTACTCATCGTGTCCTTTTTATCCGCCGTTGTCGCCCTCACAGTCGGGAGCGTATATTATTTATCGTAAGTGACGTAAAAAGAGGCAAAAGTCCCGAATGAAATAAATTAAAATGGAAATAATAATAATAATATCTTCTAGATACTTGTGTTCGGATCTCGTCTACGTGGTTCTTTTCCCTCAACTTCTTGCGGTTGTACATTGGCCATCGATGGTGGATACTTATGGCTGTTTGGCAGGATATTTAGTTGCCGTTGTGTTACGAATTTCTGGTACCAAAATATCCTTGATTAATTCTCCAATTTTTTTAAATCACATAATAATACCTCTGCTTTTGGTAAATAACTTGTAATAATTTTGTTTTTAGGAGGCGAAAAAGGTTTAGGTATTCCAGCGTTCGTCCACTATCCTTATTACGACTTTGAAACTCAAACTCAAAAGTTTCCATTCCGCACGTCCGCAATGATGACCGCTCTCTTCACGCAACTCTTCGTTAGCTTCATTACGAGAAATCTGCTCGACAAAGCCTACTGTCCACGTTGCTGTGATCCCCTCGGTGTTTATTCACCAGGAAAATCAAAAGAACAATCTGGCGTCGTACAAAGTAGTTCTGGAGCTGCATTGATTGACGCTACACTCAATGTTAGTAATGCTTTCTGCGATATTTATTCATAAAAAATACAACGGCCACTTCATTTTACTCGAGCCGATATGTTCAATAATTCACATTTTTCATTCTTATCTCTTTGAGACTTTGAATTAAAGAAAAATGGCATGTCTCTATTTGAGCATTGAACGATCGTTAATACCTAAAAAAAAGAATATCTTCGAAGCGTTGTCTCCTCATGTCTAGTAGAATTTAAAACCGCAGACCCTTATATTTTTTTTGCCGTTAACTCTGAAGCATCGATTCGCTTGCGAGAAACGCTCAGTCTATAGTCGCCACCTAGCGGCATTATTCGAAACACTAGTTCATTATGCTCCGCCAGATGGCAAACGATCGGGTTATTTCTCGCAAGTGAACTGTAATTTTAGTGCAAATAAGAGTTTTCTAAGATTCCAACTGAATAACATATCCATTCTTAACCAAAAGTTTTTTGTTACATCAGAATTGAAATTCCCTTAGTCAGCGAAGTTTTTATTGTTTATATCATCCTTTCTACGAGTAGGCATTCAAAAATTTTGAAATTTTATAGCCTGCAGCTCTAACTGCAATATTTATTGATAACAAATACAACGACGAATTCATTTTACTCGAATCGATATTTGAAAAAAATCATATTTTTTAGGCTTAAGTATTCAAAACTCTGAGTTGAAGGAAAATTGCACGTTCCATTCGAGCATTAAACGATCGTTAATACCAAAAAGACAGAATATCTTTGAAGCGTTGTCCCCTCATGTCCAGTAGAATTCGCTTGCGAGAAATGCTCAGTCTATTCGCCACCTAGCGGCATTATTCGAAACACTAGTTCGTTATGCTCCGCCAGATGGCGAACGGTTGGGTTATTTCTCGCAAGTGCACTGTAATCTTAGTGCAAATAAGAGTTTTCTAAGATTCCGACTGAATAATATATGCATTCTAAACCAAAATTTGTTCCATTTGTTCACAATGTAAATTCCCTTTCTCAAGAAAGTTTTTATTCTGTTTATATCATTCTCTCTACGAACGGATATTAAAAAATTTCGGAATTTCAAAGGCTTAAACCTAGATACAATTTAGGACAGTATGCATTAACTTAAAATTTACCGGTTTGGAAATGTAAAAAAGGGAAAAAAAAATTTCTCAACAGGAAACGAGTACATGTCGTTCCAGTGGAACTCCAGACGACGATTCCATGGGTTACATAAGTCGTAGTAGCGACGGTGGAGACCATTTTCAGTGTGTCGAGGAGCACAACGAAACGAGTTACAGAGGTGGAATTCCGGGCAGTGCAGTTCACAGGGCAAACAGAAGTCTCCAGAATCTCCAGAATTTGCAGAGTTCGATGCACACACCGGGAAAGACGCGCACTGCTATTCCACACACGCCGACAATTAATCCAGACGGACAAATCCTTGGTGTTCGAAACTTACAGAATTCCATGGGCCCAATTCATATGCCAGAAATAAACGGCATTCACGTTCCTCTGAGGATCGTTAATCCAAAAGCGACACCTGGCAGTGTTTCCCTTATGGGCACGCCATCTTACGGGAAGCTTTCGAACCTGGAAAAAGCTCGAGAGATCGATAGGATCGTGGATCGAAGCTCGTTGGAGCTCAATTTGAACATCAATTCTCAGGAGAATCAAGCCGTTGTTAAGAAAAACGTAATGGGAGTCAAACTCATCGGAATGGAAGGTGGAACTCTCAGAAGACCATCATTGCAGGTGACTTATTAATTAACTATAAGTATTTTACTAATTATCAGACCTGATTTTAGGGACTTCTTTTCATTATTTAAATCATTATAATGGATGAAATGATAAGAAAACTGAATTTTGAGATTTTTTGCTCGTCATTGCCAAAAGGAAGCGTCTACTTTAGTGTTTAGCCGGAAATTTAAACTTTAAAAACGGAAACATTGTGATTTTTCGAACTTTGAATGATTAAAATACTCAGAGAATTTTACTTGCGACGGAAGTAACTTAAAATCTCTATTAACGAATCAAAACTAATAATTTTATTTTATCATGATTTTCTTTTTGCTGTCAAGGATCGAATTTTAGAAAGTACAAGTTAAAAATGAGGTATTCTTTAGTAAATTTTCTGAACTTAAAAAGAATTGGGAAAAATGCATGGTGTCGCAATAAAAATGCAATACATTGTACCATCGAGGCTTTCGAAATCTTCTTGAAACTTTTTCACCTTAAATATGTCGTCAAAGATGGAAACAAATACTTTTTTCGGAAAATTCCGAAAATTTCTGACGAACAATGTACTTTAAATTTTCCGATCAGATACGTTAAGATATAAAAAATTTTAAATAATGATTTCCTTGTTTTTCGGGACTTCCACACAAATAGATTTTTTAATACCAGAACGTCGATCAGTGACACTGGCAATTTTTTGTGAGATATGAACAATCAGGCAGCAATACTCGGTACATTTTCCAATCAAAAATTAAAAAATATCCGGTTTAAAATTTTTTTCAAATCCCTTCATTTTTCGGTAAAAAATCATATTCTCCGAAATGTTACAATTATTTCAATCATTTCATTCGAAAGCTAACAGAAAACGAAAACTTTTATGTGCAGACATTTTTTTTCAGTAACTTCACGTTTCGGAAATATTTGCACCTAAAAAAATGGCATTTTCTAAAATATCGTTTGAAATTTTTTTTTTAAATGCACTTAGAGCGCATTTTAGATGCATATTAACAGTAATATAGGAATATTTGAACTAATGTTATCATCCATCCAAAACGAAATAATTTTTGCTTTCTTTTAGGGAACATTTTCACCAACACCATCTGTAGAACTGGTAAACATCTTGGACAGAAGACAAAGCGGAGGATCTTATGGTCCAAGTTCTTTGTCTCCTGTTCCTGGTGTTGAAGCCTGCAAAACTCATGGAACTGCAATTGGGGGTCAGGCTGGAAACGAGCACTGTAGAATCAAGAGGGGTATTGTCAGGCATCACAGGTATCGATCAAAGCTTTTTATCCTAATAATTTCCTCATTGTAACATCCAATAAGTCTCTCCAGAAGCCCCAATTATTCCAAGCATCTGTACCTGATTAGACTCGGAATAATTACTGCTTTAGGAGAGACTCACTATTTATTCCAAGCTCCAATTATCCAAATATCTTCGAAAGTCGATTTTCGTGGAGTTGAGAAAGGCCAATCAAATAAAAATTTACCATGGTTCCAAATTTCTGATACGTTTCGGAATAATGCTGATAGTACAATTTTTTTCATCATTATGATTTGGTCATAATAATATAAAGTAATGATAATACAATGGGCAATCTTTCAGCCAATTGCAAGGAAATTTTTCGATAAATCCTTATGGTAATCTTTTTGAAAAAGAATCCAACGTTGGAACCTTGGAACATTAGAGAGCTGCAAGCTTTTATACAGTTGAATAGAAAATTTCCAATAAAATGTTATGGTAATTTTTTTCAAAAGGATGCAAAGTTGGAACCTTGCATATTGCTCATTATTTTTATATTTTTGCACAAATTTATCTCTATGAGGAAGTAGATTTATCGTTTGTGGCTTTCTTATGGGGGAAGTTTCGTAAAAAGTAATAAAATGGCAGTATGCAATATTTTACTTTGCATCCTTGTTTCGAATACATTTAAAGAAATGTATATATAAATGGCGACTGTAATTTGGGTAGGAGTCTAGCCAAATTACAGTCGCCAAGAAATATTCAGGACAAATTCATTTTCTGTATAATTTGATCCCTTCTACCGATCTTTGAAAAATGACATCATTACTTATACGCTTAATATTATTTCGTCAAAATTTCTCTTCAACTCTCAAAAAGCTGTTCATCCATTCACTGTCAAATTACTGTTGCATTCACGCTACTCATATACATACAATATTTTTAAACGTCTTTTCTCGACGTTTTAAATCTTTCTAAGTGTCCTAACATAAAAGTCGCGAAATGCAAGTGAAATGACAGCGTATTATAAATGCAAAAGTGGTGTAGGGATTTAAACTTACATTTTCCTTCTACTTTCGAATTAACAACGTTCGTCTATGAGAACGAAAAATGACAGCATATTGCAAATGCAAAAGTAGTATAGGGATTAAAACTTACATTTTCCTTTTACTTTCAAATTAACAACTTTCGTCTATGCGAAAGCAAAATGACAGCATATTGCAAATGCAAAAGTAGTATAGGGATTTAAACTTACATTTTCCTTCTAGTGTCAAATTAACAACTTTCGTCTATGAAAAAAAAAAAAAAATGACAGCGTATTGTAAATGCAAAAGTAGTATAGGAATTTAAACTTACATTTTCCTTCTAGTGTCAAATTAGCAACTTTCGTCTATGAGAAAGAAAAATGACAGCATATTGCAAATGCAAAAGTAGTATGGCCATTAAATAACTTACATTTTCCTTCTAGTTTCAACGACACGGGCGATCGAGCTTTAACAACCTTGGCAAGGCAGCCAAATTATCCTTCGATGCCGTTACGTCCAGAAGACTGTCGTCTGACATTAATGAAGAAGGAGAAAAAGTCTAACGGTGTCATAGCCCGTCATTCTTCAGTCGCGGATGAAAAAGTCCTTTGCAGTCGAGGTTTGGTGCTCAGTCCAACGTACAGCATGTACGGATCGGCTATTCAGAGCAGTAATTACTTTATCGGTGATGATGAGGCTGTAAGCCGTTTTTAAGTCGTTCCTCGACATCAGAAAGTAACACAAATGGAACTGAAAACTTTTTCCATCAAATTTGATGCTTGACGCTGAGCTCTTTCGTCCCTTGACTAAAGAATCTCTGTTCTAAAACGTCCGTTGCTCACGTCGTAATTTAACGGCACTATACATTCCTTTTTTTTCCTCAATATATCTGAGCAACAGATTCCTTTCCGTCCCTTCAGCTCAAAATCGATCTCGTTCTATAGATTGAATTTTGAAAATGCAACTCAACTGTTATTAAAGACAAAAATATTGATTGGCTGTAGTGGAAAGTTGTTTGGATGATAAAATATGTGTCCGAAATCCATATTTGCTATGTCATTGATCGATGCATACGAAATGTCTATGTTTTAACGCCGCAAAATTGCGCGTTACAATGAATAATGTCGTCCTCCTCGCTCTTCGACTCAAGGGCCATCTCGCAAGGTTAATCTAGGAAATACAGTATATGTGAGGGTTTCTTCATCAATTCAGCCACTTTTTTTTTTAACTTTTTTTATTAGTCCCATAATTAAACACAATTTAATACCGGTTGAAAATGCTCTCTCCTAATTTTTCCAGATTTTTAAATCCAATATTTCGAAAAATGGGGTATTTCTTTGAAGTGAATATATCTTGAAAAATTTGAGTCATAGAAAAAAATTGTTTCAACATAAAAGTTGTAGTTTTATGTGAATTTTGCAATGAAATTTTTCAGATAATTTCGCGAACCGATAATATTACTTTTTCGCTTGAAAATGTATAGATTATTTTTTTAACCAAAAAAGGCTACGTTTTTTGTAGGCTGAAAAAAATTACCAGAGTTTCGGAGTTAAAAAATGATTTGTACTAAGTAAAAAAAAATTATGTCCGGATAACATTTTTCAGAAGTCTATAATGAACCAACTGTTTTATTTATTTGACATCGCATAAACTAACAATTTCAAATAATAGTTTTTAACTTTTTTTTCGCGACAAAATTTTTTTTACTTTGAAGAAAATATTTTTTTACTTCGAAACTTGGATCGGTCCCACTTTAACAATTTTTTTATGTTATCAATACATAGACGCGAAGAATCTATAATTTTTCCAGCAAAAAAGTAGCTTTTTTGGTTTAAAAAATTATCTTTATATTTTTAAGCGGGAAAAAAATATATTATCGGGTCGCAAAATTACCTGAAAAATTTTATTGAAAACTTCACATAAAACTACAATTTTTATGTTGGAACAATTTTTTTCCGTGACTTTAATTTTTCAAGATTTATTGACTTTACAGAAATACCCTATTTTCCGTATTATTGGATTCAAAAATCTTGACAATTAGGAGAGAGTACTTTCGAGTGGTATTAAAATGTGTCCTATTATGAGACTAATTACAGACGTTTGACAAATAAAAGTGGCTGAATTGACGAAGAATCCCACATGTATTAATTATTTTTCGATTATGATTTCATTTTATGTATGATGACGGTAGAGAGATCGATCGACGACGAAAAAAAGAGATTACGCGCGTGCGTGCGTGTGTGTGTGTGTGTGGATTTTACGGGGACATTTCAATCAATTGGTTGATTCTTCAAAATCTTTTACATAAATAAAAGTATTGTCAGTCCCGTATTGTTTCGTTGAAATTATTTATTTATTTATTTATTTACTTATTTATTAACACGAACTCTCTGAAGTTTTGCTTCCCTCGCCCAACTCTACTTATTGCAGCTGGAGCCAAGCTGGCAATTGTCATTTGTTAACGCTGCTTCTCTTCCGGCGCGAAAGCGCCTGACGCCCTTAGTTCTGTAGGGCAGATAAAAAGGAAGAGAAGTAACAGTGGCAATTGAGGTTGTAGTTTGGGTTTTCCTGCGTTAGGTAAAATTCACGTTATAATGTACATATATTAAAAACAGCTCTACGAATTTTCCAACTGTTTTTAAATTTTTTTTTGTAGCATCGGCCTTTTTTAAAGTACCGCCGTTTGTCGTGAAGAAGTTTCTTGATGATAAAACAATAAGCTGTAATTTTTCGACCAACAATACTATCGGAAATCTGTGTGATAAATTCGGAAAACAATTTTCGAAAGACAAATTCCAGAAAATCCCGGATTAAGTCCGGGATAAACTCCTCACAATTTCATACCGATCACATTAAGCACAATTAAACCTAAGAAAAATGTTTGTAACGATTGTAATATCGAAGATTTTTACCGGCATCGCCTCCATCAGATTTCTACTAAAATTCACCGAGTTTTAAATGAAATATGCCTGCATCAGCAAGACCAAATATCAACCGAAAATCATCCAAAGATCAGAAACGTTTTTCACCGAAAAATTTTAATACACGTTTAGAAGATTTTTTAATGACGAAAAAGAAAATCGTTCTCCCGTATTCTACTCTCAAAAAGTATAAGCTACAATTTTTTTATAACTTTTTTTTTTACTTATCGATTGGCGATATTTTTTTCCCAATTCTGACGTTGACAACGTTGTGAAACGATAGAATAACGTTCGAAGACATGCAAATTCATGATAATCTGACTAAAATACAATACTATTTTTGCACCAATAGCGCGTTAGTTATAAATTGTACGATACGATATTATAATTAAAAGCAATTAGCGTGTAGTATTGCTATTATTAATAATATTATCACGACTGTGAAGAAGATAAATCTCCGTGGTTTTTAGCTGTATAACTGTATAGCCGTGATATAGAACCCTGCTCAACAATGTATATGAAGAAATCTCGTCTTAGCGATTTAGATATACGTGTACAGGAGTTGAAACTAAGAATTAACTAAGATAAGCCACTTCGTGATAAGAAATCGTGCGGATTTTCGCCTCGAAAACGACAGAATATTATTTTCAATTACTTTATACATGTAATTATACCGAAAATGATACCAAAAGTAGTTATTTCCGCACCACACATTGCATTTACTTTTAAAAAATTGATTCTTTGAACAAAATTTTTTTTATTTTTTTTCACCACTAACTTATTTAAGAAACTATCTAATTTAAAAAAATTCAACCCCAAACTCTTACAAAGTGAACGAAGTGAAATGAAGTATTACGATTCATCAATTTTTTATTCTACAACTTGATAATAAACATTTTTATTAATTTCAATTCTAGACCCGAAATCTAAATTATAGCTTGTTTTTTTGTAGTTGAATGTTTTTGATAATGTGGAATCATAAACAACATTTTTTGTGAAAACATTTTTTAATGTAATCAAATATTGACAAAGTGTTGACAATATTTCAGAAAATGGTATCAATTTGACTTGCGTAATTACTTTTTAAAGTAGAAACGTTTTCGGGGCGAATGTTAAACTCATCTTTTACTCGGGCTGAATCGATGGCTTTTACTCAAAAGTAATCCAAGAGTGAAATAAATATAAATGTGTTTATAATATTAATTTTACAGATAATTCGGACCTTTTTAATGTTGGAATATATCCTCGTGTAAAATTTACGAATTAATGCATAACTGTTTGTACTTATGTCGTCACTAAATGACCTAAAAAACGGAACAACTTTCAAGTCCAAATATTTTCGAAACTTTATTACACTTTGTCTAAATTCTGTTGGAATTACCAAAACTGTATCAACTTCGAGAAAAGAAGCAGCTCAAAAATATTATACGATTAAATCGTTCATCACGATCAAATTTTTTTTGTTTGTTTTTTTTCCATCGGTTATTCATCGTCCAGTGATTAATCAAATAAAATAGAACCCAAAGAACCAAATGAAAAGTCAATTTTTCTTGTCAAACGACATTACAAATTTATACCGAATTTCAGAATACTTTTAATCCATTTCGTACGACTTTTCGCTTTTGCTTCGCTTAGTCGATGTAATGATTAATTAATATCTTATTTTTATCAAAATTCATCAATTTGTGTCCTCGAGAGGAGATTAATGGAAAAGATGTACATCTGCGACCTGTGCCAGTATTAATAGCTTTTAAGGGAAGGTAAAAAAGTCATAAGTAGCTTAAAAAAGCGGATGTGACTCCTTCGATTAGAGCAAAGCTCATCTAATTGTAGGCTTTGAATTTATCATAATTAGTTTTACGTGTAATCGATTAATACTTAACTACTAAAGTGGACATTTTTGTCATTCTCACACCGAAAAAAAGGTTTGGTAACGTTGAAAAAATTTGGTCTGAATTAACTAAACCTAGCAATTGCGGGTGACTAAGGAAATATTTAGTTGAGTTGACTGAAAATTGCCATCGATTCCAAAGACTTCATTATTACAACTCAATATCTCTTATTTTATTATTACAACTCAATATATCTTATTTTATTATTACAACTCAATATATCTTATTTCATTATTACAACTCAATATCTCTTATTTTATTATTACAACTCAATATATCTTTGACTCAATCGATTAGATAATGCGATCGACAAAATATTTCATTATTTTTATCGTATGTTTGGTTGAGCCAAAACTTCGGCACGTTTTATATGCATAATTTTTTTCCGATTTTTATCCCATCGGGAAGTGATCGAAATTGTATCTAAAACTCACTTTTGACGGGACTGTACGTATCACACATCCTTAAGATTGCTAGGGCGGTAACCCAGTGGTTTCCACCAGAAAAGTGGACACCAGGACTAAACAGTTCATTTTCAACTGTCAACGAAGGAATACCCGGTAAAAAAGTTCTAATAAGAGCCAACAATATTTAGTAAAAACCGCTTAGATCTAGACTGAAAACCAAACAAGAGTCTATGCAGTATTTGCCCATTTTTATTGGTCTCTATTAGATCTTTTCAACAAGATATACCCTTCAAATATAATTGAATTCAGGGCCGCAGTTTTATACACGTTAAAGCTGCAAGACTCTTGCGAGAATCGCTTCGGCCGCTCGCCATCTAGCGGAGCATTCTGAGTCACTGTTGCGGATTATGCCACGAGATGGCGAATGAACGGAGCGCTTCTCGCAAGTGTTTAGAAGCCTCAGATCAGTATATAACACTGCTAAATTCTCCTGAGTTTGTCTACACTCAAATGGTGGTTTAAAAATTTTTGACACTGGCGAATTCACGATAAAATCTTTATAATAATTACGGATGTGATGAAAAATTCGCGTGTCGCATTAGTATTCAAACCTTTAGCAACTTTTTGTAGTTATGGAATAAAAGCGTTTAGTTACATGCATTTTATAATAGGATCATTTGAAATTATTCTGATTTGCTCTATTTATAGGTTGAAACAGCGATTTATTTATTAACGAAACCAAATGTGCGGTTAAATCAACCTTGTTGTCTTCTTAACCTTAAGAGTGTAGGAGATTAAATCGAAGAAAAATGTTTTTAAATCAATTTAGTTGCAGGTAATATTAAATCAATATTATGCTGCTAGTGATTGTTATATACTGCGGACTTAAACATACCAGTTTTATCAAAACAACGTCGGTAAGGTAGATTCAAATCTACCTCGTTTTGATTCAAAAAAATTTTATTCGACCGCAACGGCGATGTTGATGTTACTAAACCTTTTTTTTCGGTGTAGTAAAGTGAGATTTGTGAAAATGTTGAAAATCGAAAATTTCCGCTCTAGTTTAATAATAAAAAGCGCTCCTCATTAGCTAACGGCTAAGATAATCATAGATATCTAAGTGGCGATCGAAACTCACGGGAAAGCGGCAAAAAAATAAAATAAAAAACTAAGAAGCGTGTTTGATTTTTTTACTCGAATGTTTGAAAATCATGAGAATTGAACAAGGAGTGAAATCTGGATGGCCAATTAGGTAGAAATTGGAGTAAACCCTGGACTTCCTGAATTCACTTTATAGTTTATTACAGTCGTATGAAAGGTAATGCAATTTCAGTGTATAGTTCGGATTGCATAATCTTATACGATAATAATTTAAAGAATGGAACTCGATCCGTCTTTGCTCGAACCTGATGTACTTCTGTTAAGATATTCCCGTTGAATTGTAAATATGCAATTGATAGTTCGAGCGTAAATTAACATTAACTAATAGATAATCACATAGATGCTATAATAACACATATTATTTTGATTTACAACACAATCTCGTTATTGTGTTATGTGAATTACGTGCCAAAATATAGTATTAAGACGATTAAAATGTATCGAAGGAATTAGATGTAAGTTTTAAAATAAGAATATGTCTAATACGCATAACGTCGATGCGAGATTTCCGGTGAATTATACCCAGTGTTGGAAATTATTTATTATTTTGGGAATAAAGTTAATGGTTTGTGTTTACGTTTTCATAATAATAAGATAGAGCGATTACAACGTGAGGTTATTTTATCTAAATTTTTGAAAAGCTTTGAAAACATTTATTCTCTATATTTATTTTCAATAAATTTTATTGACTATTTATTTTCAATAGATTTTATTGAATATTTATTTTCAATAAATTTTATTGAATATTTATTTTCACTAAAATTCTAATGTAATTTTTCGAAAGAAATGGAGAAATAAAATTAATTCCGCACTGCAAAAATAATTGAAAACCCTGTTTTTTTCATTTTTTAAATAATTACTTCCAATATTTTATTGAAAATCAGATTATCTTGCAGCTATTTAAATGTTTCTGTTCACTTTTATAATACCTGCAGATTGTTGCTACAAAATCGTTGACAAAAACAAACTGTAAGTTTTATTTTTTTAAATAATAAAAATTTACAACACCGGGTATAAATTTACCTTAAGAGTAAAAATTTTGCGTTTATGTAGAGCAGCTGCTCGCAAAAAAATCCCGTAAGCTTCCGTTTATTGGTATAATGGACACGAAAATCTGAGCCGTTTTTATATTTTCTCAATTATTTGAGCCTGTAGTTAGCAAATGCTTAGGGCGTTATTTGTGTGGAAATTCTTCGGTAGTAGAAAAGCAGGTGCCTCAGAAATACGTCTGGTTTCTGCTAGCGTGTCGTGTATATATATAATAATAATATGCGTTTAAGTTTCTTTTTATACTTGACGCCAAGATGCTAATCCTGCGGCGCTTTATTTATTGAAGAATCTTTCGTGGATAAATTCCCACTGACAAGTTTGATTTTAGGAAAATATCGATGCTTCGAACAAGAGAGACTCCCAATAAAAAATTCATTAGAAAGATTGTTTCGAACACGACAATTTATTGGGAACGCAATCATTTGTAACAATAAACTTTATCTCAAGGAAAAATCTGTACATATTTATTTATTTTTCCTACCCCACGTTCCTTAATAAATCATCATACGAAATATTAATAATAAACTCTGAGTTGCTAAATACATGGAAATGTAATGTTCAATTAGAGAAATTAAACAAATGTTGCTTAATAATTTGGTGAATGCACCGTGACAATACAACATATGCCGTATTCTGCGGTTGTTGAGACAGGTTTTGGACGTGCAAATATATAATATCTATTTCAATTAAAGGTAAAAGATAGAAAATTAAAAAAAAATTCAAAAATTGTATTTTAGGAAGCCTTTTAAAAATTTCTATGAGCTTATTGGTCGTAAGTTATATGAAAACCCAATCACGTTCACTGAAACGCACCACGCCCTCTCAGCTAATCCAATCCGGACGCTCGTATCCCCACCACTTAATTTCTTAAGTTGTATGAACGAAATATGTGAGAGCTTTGACTGTACTTTCTCGCAAAAGTAGATTTGTAAAAGGTGCTAAATTAAAAATAAATGTGAATAGCTCGACCCTGGAACCTTTTTGAATATTTTCACCAAAATTTAGGCGCTGGATTTAAAAAATATATATAAAAAAATTTCCCTAAAATTATGTTTTGGAAAGTTTTTATTTCTTTTTCATGCACTTACCATTCGGAAATTATGTGAAAAACTATGACGTTCACCGAACCGCACGACGCTCTCTCAGCTTCTCCAATCCGGGCGCTCGTATCCCCACCACTTAATTTCTTAAGTTATATGAACGAAATATGTGAGAGCTTCGACTGTACTTTCTCGCAAAAGTAGCTTTGTGAAAGGTTCTAAATTAAAAAGATATGTGAATAGCTCGATCCTGGAACCTTTTTGAATATTTTTTGAACATTCAGGCGCTGGATTCAAAATAAAAATATTTTGTAATTTCCTAAAATTACGTTTTGCAAAGTGTTTTTTAATTTTTTATTCACTTACCAATCGGAAATTATGTGAAAAACTGACTTTCATTGAACCGCACGACGCTCTCTCAGCTACTCCAATCAGGACGCTCGTATCCCCACCACTTAATTTCTTAAGTTATATGAGCGAAGTATATGAGAGCTTTTACTGTACTTTCTCGCAGAAGTAGCTTTGTTAGAGGAGCCTGATAAAAAAAAAGTGAAAAGATCGATTCTGCAATCATTTTAAATATTGTCTCAACATTCAGCCGCCAAATTTAAAATTAAAATATAAAATAAATAATAATAAAACGAAATATATGAGAACTTTTACAGTACTTTCTCGCAGAAGTAGCTTTGTGAAAGGCGCTAAATTAAAAAAGAAATGTGAATAGCTCGACCCTGCAATTAAAAAAAATATTTTTATTCATATTTTTTAAAACTAAAAGCCTAAAATCTCGTCTAAATATATAAGGACAGGATGACGAATGATAGTCGATGGCGTGTTTTTTAAAAAACTGTAATTATTATTGATCGTAATTATATGATTATTGACAATGACGCGGCTATGTGCACATTAAAACACCTTACCTTTATCTTACAAGACCAGCTTTTCTTGTACACTATATACAATATCTAAATATCATATTCCTTATTTGCAAATTTTTATATAATAAAACTATATATATTTATATATATTTTATATATATATATATATATATATATATATATGCATAATATTAAATCCATCGCCGTCGTCTTAATCTTGTAACCCTCAGTTTTAATTACCATATCATCATCGTAAACCATTTATGCGTAAGAATCAATTAAAAATTAACCAAACACGTTTTTATTTAAATCTGTACAACGTGTAGGCTCTTATAACTCTTTCTTATCACTGGTATTATTACTATTATTTTATTTTTTCGTTAAATGTATATTTACATTTCAGTGTAGGGCGTGAATTATAGGTGTTTTATTTATTTATTTATTTATTTTTCAACACCCTTATACTCACATTATCTCTAAGTACTTAGTAATTATTAAATAGGGCTTTAAAAAAACTTTTATCGTAGCCAATAACATTTGGGCTACGGTTGATGTTCCAAAAATTTCGCAGCAGAAATAAAGCCTCGCTGTAATACAGCGTCTTGCGTAAAAACCCTCTGAATAGTATAAATAATCCTCTAGTATTATTAATTATATACAAGCACTGAGGCTGTGCTTTCGTCGGGTGTTTCTTCGATAGCGAAAATTATCTCAATATTATTATGTATACAACTGTCAACGGTGCTAATTTCTTAATGAGAAACAAAAAAATTGGAGATTACACATAAATATCGCTGCCCACTATACACATTTTTTTCGTACTGCTACTATAATGGAAGTCTCATTGCTTGACAACATTGCCAATCGATCGAGTTCCGATTTTTATTTCGTACCTTCAATGACAGGCTTTTCCTACTACTTTATTTTTTACCTTTCCAAAAGACCTACTTTCATCTAAACTAACATTAAAATGCAGCAAAAACTCTCGTAATGGACGAGAACAAATAGCATATTTGATTTTTGTTATAATCGTGAGTTAAATGGAGCCAGAAATTTTATTCCATTAGAATTAAAGTACCTCGAGACACGAGAGAAATATGAAAAAATCAATATCATAGACAGACAATGTATTTTTATTAATAATTAAGCCGAAAAATTATTGATAATTTGATTTTGTAAATATGTTCTCATTAAATTAATTTACTAATTTTACTGCAATACGAAGTTGAAAAAAATGTTCCTCTTTTCAAGTTTTTTTTGTGGGACATTTTTTCAGACTGTTGTCAGAAAACGCTGCTTTCAATCATTCTGAAACTATTAATATAAAATATGAAATCTTTTAAAGAAAGAAGTAAAAAAATAATAAATTCTGCATTACTTTTAAATTCGTTAAAAAAACTGTATGGAAGGTAAAATATTAATCTTAACTTCGACATTGAGTTCAAACTCACGACTATAAAATTGACCCTTTCACATTTCCGGTAGTCAATTAAAAAATGTTTGTTGTTTCAAATTTATAAATCTTGAAAATTACGAGAGTTATCACTGTATTTTAATTTAGCTGCTAAAATGAAAAAATCTCTTTGATACCAATAATTATTAATTTACAAAAAAAAATCACAAAACGGTAAATACAATGATTTAGGCTTGATTCAAAGTACAAGAGAATCGAGCCATTGAGTTACGAATTGAAAATTCATCGAGTGGACAATGAGATCACATAATCGCCGACCTGCGGTACCAATTCCCTACATGCATTATAACAACACATTTTTCTTCAAATTTATTTTTCACTATTGCAGCAATTAAAAACCATTCGATGATAACTATATCTCGTGGTATTTTTTAAAATAAATCGTGGCAAGTTTTCATTAGTGCCTGAGTCAACCAACTAATCCATATGATTTACGAATAATTTCTTGTGCAAAACAGCGATCAAGTGTTTTGTTTCCTTTATTTATCCTATTTACACACTATTAAATTCTAAATGATTCCACGTCGCTGCAGATCAATGGGGAAGTTTCGACACGACTGGTCGAAATTTTGTGTCTAGCCATTAACAACTAAACGCGATTAATTGGTATTTTTTTTACTAAGTCAAACGCTCTCGTGTTTTTCCTTTTTTTTTTAATACTATCGAATTTCCATTCTACACCATTTTCGACATACACTGTTAGAAAAGATTGAAAGTTTTTATTCATAAACTCGCCATCGAAATTTAATTGAAAAATTGTGGTATAGAATTCACGTACTTTTCCAGGACAAACTAAAGCAAATTATTAAAGTTCACGTACTTTTACTGTAAAATTAAAGTAAATTATTAAATATGCTTTTGAATCGATTTTACATTTCACTTTGATAATAAATTTCATATACTAGTTTATGAATAAAAACTTGCAATAAAAGTACACTAAATTTCAAGTATATTTTTTTTTACAGTGTATTTCGTGGGTTTTCCATGCTGATCGAACTTGGAACAATTCGCCTAGGCACTACGTTTATATCGTGGGCTTTGATATTATGCCAGGAAATATGAGGATTTACTTTTGATCGAATTCCGATTATTGCCGTCAAAGTTCGTCGCATTCCGCGTTTTTATGATGACCTGTACATTACGCGAGGTATATTCGATTTCAGAGATAAACAATAGTCAAATAAGCATTGTATCAAAATACTTTTCAAAATGAATAACTGCGAACAATAATTAAGATAAATTACTGCACTTTACACTGGCTAATTAAATGCTCCTGTTTTACAAAGATTTTATTTTAGATTGATGCATTAAGTCTGCAAAAAAATTGGGCCCCAACAGACAGGTCGTTTTTAATATTTTTTTTAGATGTAAATATTTGGATGATAAGGTCGAGATTTTTTTACACGATTAATACATAGTTTTGCGACGTTTTTTCATCAAGGTGTTAATTTAAAAAATCATTTTCCAAATGATTTATGTTACGTCCTTTGATTATTGAAACAAAGTGGAATTTATCCATTCAATTTACTTCAGATTTGGACAAAGTATATTTTTTCATATATTCAATCATGTGACCGGACGATTTTTTAAGGTATATTTACCCATTAGCGAATAATAAATTATAGAAATCGTTTTTTGGTCAAAAATCGAACTTTTACTTTAGACGTTTAGATTTTTGTATTTTTCAAAATTTCGAAAAAGTATTTGGTGACATGATAGGGAATGTTATAAACTATTTATTATTCGAATTTGAAGTGAATTGCAAGAATAGATTATTTTATAGCATTTTTGGAAAATAATACAGCACTTTGTTGAAATTATAATAACTTTATTAGTCATAAGGCTTTCAAAATATTAAAAGATGCAAACTTGGCATTACTATATATTAATTATGTGTAAAATCTCAATCTCAGCGAAGCAATGGACTTATAAAAAAAATATTGTAAATTGACTTGCTTTTTATCTCTCAAGCTTATGCAGACATTGAATTAACAATAGTTTCGAGAGATTTTCGTGTTTTTATGCCAAGGACACAGTAATTATGAACTCAAAAAAAATTATTGATACGTAAATTAAAAACCAGAAAATTCATTCTAATGAAATGTAATTATTTGACGACGAGAGATTTGAAAACTAAAATCAATGTCATTCAACATTCTATGAACATTCAATTTAAATAATAATAATACCAATTTGTCAATGAATTGATTATCTATTTTTCAAGTTAAATAAACTCGATGGAAACTTGTATTTTTTTTGTATATGTATTTCTTAACTTTTGGATAATTTCTGTATTTTAACGCTTTTTTCAAATAAAATTTTACAAATCTTAATATAATTTACGGTATATCACTTTCCAGTATTGCCATTCAACAATGCATAAAAATGGATATAATTACAAACATTTAATCACCTTCTAGTGCAAAGGGCTTAAATCACATTCAAAATGAGGGATAACACAATTTTCAAAAAGCAGATGCAACCATTTCTCTGTAATGAGACTTTTTTGAGTGACAAACGCTCTCATAATTTTCAAACTCTCTTAAGAACACGTAGAGAAGGGAAATTGTTATCCGCAATTTTTGGTCTTCTGTGACATTTAATGTTTATTATAATTTGATTGATCTTCAAAATTGACTCGTAGTTATTCACTCCGTTTAGTATTGTGAACACATTTTTTATTAAATATTATGTATCCCTGCTCGTTTTTAACATATCATTATCATGAATATTAGCAAACCTTTCGTTTACACTTGTCGTAGTACTCGATATTACGTCGTACGACTCTGGAACATACAATTTTCGACACCAGCAAAGAAAAATCGTTGTTAAAAATCGATTTCTTTGCTTAAATGTCACCTTCTTGCATATATGAGTATTAAGAGGATTTAGGGAGTAAAAAATAGTTCGAGGAATCATGTGCAGGTCTATCGTGAGCTGTAAACTCGTTATTAATTAGGAGCCAAGAAATTAATAATAGGTAATAGCGGCGAATAAACAATTGGAATTAGCTGAAGTATAACGAGTTGAAAATAAACTCCAACATCATTTTTCAATAATGAGTAAATGAGAAAAGACGATATCTAATAACAACATTTACCAAATTTTCACATTATTTAAGAGCCTCAACAAATATTTACCTTTTTCTTTTGTATGTCATTGTCAGAGATTTTTATGAAAATGTACGTAAATCTAGAAATTGGTTCAATTTAGGTCGATTCGAACCTATCGTGACCTCTCTGGATTATTCTGCACTTCGAGTACATCATAGTATGAGGAAAATGATAAAAATTATACCACACGTTGCAAACTGTTGGCGATGGAAATTTTCAACGACTTGTTTGTTTAAAAATTTTTTTTTTCCATGTACTACTTATTGGTTTTTGTCTATACTAAAGAAACGATTTATCTGTCAATAAACTATATGTGTAAGCAAACATGATCAAACATAAAAATGGATTTTTCGTCAATTATTTCATTATTTTTAAGAATTTCCAAACGTGACTTTATTTTTTTCACTTCTGTATAGTCAAGAAAATTCAATCGTCAGTGGCAACGCTCAATACAATGACGAAGGAGAATGAAAAAATCTAGTTTAAAAATTTTAAACCCGCCTGAATTTAAAGGGAGATGAAAAAATTCTTTTTTTTCTTTCTAATGATAACTCATCGATAACCGAATAAATTAGTGCAAAAATGTAATTATTTGAATGAAATACACCAAAAAAAGAATTCCAAATTTTTTCAGGATGTATGAGCGACAAATTACTAATGAAATGAGAACCTGATAATTTGAAAAATAAAGTCTCCCATTAAAAACTAATTGATGCCTCTAATCCAGAAACAAATGAATAATTATGCAACTTGTATGAAGAGAAAAAGCCGCCGATATTTCGTCGAGTCCTCTCAATATCCTTTCTCAGCAAAAAAAAAAGAATCTCAAAAAATGACAACGAACCAAAAAAGCCTTTACAAAATTTGATCATTATTCGAATGCAAGTATTACGATTTAAATTTTTCACTAAACCAACCGGTGAATATTTGTATTGATGCTCGCTGAAAAAGTGCTACAAATAAACATCGATAATAATCCTCAAGATGAACGCAAGTTTCCGTGGCCAACGAATCGTATTATTCCGTGCTAATAAATCGCTGCATTCTCAACAAGCACTCGCTCTCATGGATTGACACAGCATATTAATATTAATGAATAGTCATCGGAAATATATTCATAGTGTTTTTATTAAAATTTTTTTCATTATATCTAGTGTTTAAAAATCACGATTCGAAGCGGTGATTTATGAAGAATATTTTGTACAAGGGTAAATTCAAATTTATGGCGCCTGCTAAGGTATCAATCGTTACTTTGAGCAGATTTATTTGTTTTTTCTTTCTTTCTTTCTTTCTTTCTTTCTTTTTTTATTATTTTCTTTAGCTTACGGGCGTGTACTGTGTGTGTATGTGTCGTGTAGCCTGTCACGCGCTTTTTATACTTTTTACAATATAATAATTCGAGGTAAATCGTGGAGACCGCCCCGAGGTTACACCGGTTAATCGATTAAAGGATCATAGTGTCCCATCGTCAACTATGGGCTCTTATATCATCACGTTTCTTGTTTATACTCTCTCAATTACATACAAGAAATTCTAATAAATTAACGTAAAAAAATAATGGGAAATTTCTAGCTAAAATTCTTTATCTCTCTCTCTCTTTCTCTCTCTCTCACTCTCACACTTCCACGAATTGCTCAATAATATACTTATAAAAACGAAAATACTCCTTATTAATATTTGCACTGAGTATGCCCGATATATCTCGTTGCCTCGCTTCAAAAGTCCTCTCGAAAATACCCGCAGTTATGTCACTTGAAGTGTCAATCGTCGATGTAAACCTCGGGAGGCGAAAGAAAAAGCGTAAATATATATAAATATAATAATAAAAATCTTCAAAGACCAAAAGAACCAAAAAAAAAAAAAAAAAAAAAAAATTCCATCTATAAAATTCTCTACAAAAGCGATTCTCTCGGTACTGAAAAATAGGAGCGACCCGGAAATTCAAAATACAAAAGTCAACATAAGAAAGGAACAAAAAAAAAGAAAAGTAAGTAAGAAAAACGATCGAAAGTCTGTATAGTTGGGATTCGAGTTAACGAAAGACACCTTAACGTTCCGCCGCTTCCTCACATCTCGAAATGCACATGCTAAATAATAACGGTGAATTTGTTGGGCACTTTGTGACAATTTCACGTATTTTGTTGTTTTTTTTTTTCTTCATTCTCATAATTGTTTCTCGTTTGTTTGTTTTTTCTTCGTATTTCTTCACCCTTTCAGATCATTTACATACATCAAAGTTGTCGTTCGTTTGTGTGTTTTTGTTTTTTCTTGTTTTTGTTATTTTTTCTTGTTTTTTTTTTTCAATAATTTATATTACACGGATAAAGTAAAACGATTTTCTAGTGAGTCCTTAGCTCGACATCGAATTATCATACATTTATGAAATAATCATTGATATATACATTTCGCGAAATATTGTGTGTCTGTGTGTTGGTGGAGAAGATATATATATATATATATGTATATATATATATATAGATTATATACATATATACCAATAGTTAATAAACTAGGTAAGAACGATATTAATTGGTGTATTTATACAATTATCATTAATTATCACCTAACTTGGCATCCTTGTGGGAGCGGTGCAGGCGGACAGCCCGGCGAATTGTGTGTCGTGGATTGTTTAATAAGCTCAATCTTGTCCTCTTTGGAAGACGATTTATTGTCCGACGTTGAAACATCGGATGTCGTCGTCTCGTTCCTCGTCGTTGAATCACCGCTCGTTATCTCCGTTAATACAGAGTTCGTAACCGTAGCACTAGCTTCACTGCTCGTCGCACTGCTCGCCACCTGAGTTTTGAATTCGTAGCCGCCTTCTTGACCGGTGAGCCTCGTTAATTTTAATCGAATCGGCGGTATTGGAGTGACTTTCGACGACCGTACATTTCTAAGTGACGCGGTGCTCGAATTCGGATCATTACCATGTTTCGTATCATTCCCATCAGCGAAATTCGATCGATTATCATCATTGGATTCGCCAGAAGGATTATCACCAGTGAGTCGGTTCTCAGCGGATTCTCGGTTGGGATGATCATTCTGAATCTCGATACGCGAGCAATTGGACTCGTTTACGTTACTCGAAGAATTATCATTGGTTATTTCATTGCTTGTACCGGCGGAATTGCTTTTACCGAGACGAATAATGAGTTTTGTTGTGGCTGCATCGCCACCGTCTAAAATCTGTACTCTTCCCTCTTGGGCTTTTTTATTGGACTGTCGTTTCTTTCTCTTGCTATTTTTGTCCTTCTTGCTCTTGCCTTTGGTCTTCTCGTCGTTATCAAAGCCCGCCATAATCATTCTTCTGAATTTCATGCTCTCGCGTTTAAGCTCCTCGATGCTGGGTTTGCTTTGCATGCTGCTAAGTCGTTTTTTCGGTGGTCTTATTCGACTGCGATCGTCCTGAACGCTCGCAATCTCTTGTCCGATAATACTATTGCCTATCTTGATCTTGAGCTTTGGAGGTCCGCTATTAGCGACAGCAGGTGGAGCGGAAGGACGCGCTTGTCGTGCTCTTCTTCTGTCGACGTTACCGCCGACGATACCGCGTCGTCTTTCCGTGCCGCCCGTGCCGCCAGCTCCGCCACCAGCGCCAACGCCGCCGCAATCTTCGTCCGTAACGTCCATAAAACCTCCGCGTTCTTTCCGCCGTTTTTTCTCCATATTAGCGTCAACGACAGCTTTATAATCCTCGCGCGTTGGAATGCTCGTCATAGAAGCCACGGCTTTCGGAATAGTTATAACGGTTCTATTGAGCGGTGGAATAGTAACCGGAGCGGATGTGACGCTACCGTAAGTCGGATCATCCATATTTTGATCCTGCGAGCAATATTGTCGTAGCAATTCCTTTTTCCGCATTCGCCGCAAATTCGAAGTACCGGAAGCGACAGATGCGCTCGTAGCGGCGGGTGTAACAACAACGGGAGCTTGCTGAGCGAGCGGCGGTACGGAAGAGGCAGGAACGTAATTAGCGTCCAAAAACGGACCTTTTATCTTCACTTTAAGCTGATTTCGCGAGTCCGTAAGCGAAACTTTGGTTGCTTCGGCGACGGAAGGCAGAGGAATTTCTAGAATAGGATGATTTTCTATCTTACCAGCGACGTCCGGCTGTTGTTTGCTCATGAGCGCCGTGTGCAGTTCTTTCTCGAGATCCTCGTCGATATCGGGTATCGATGGATCCGCGGAGACGTTAGCGTAAGAATTGAGAAGATGATTGGCGTATGATTCAGCGTGAATAGACGATGTTTGAGCTTCAATCGTGGAGTTGTAAGTCCGCATATCAACGGGTCCTGGTAAAAGCGGTAAAACCGTATCGGTAAACGATTGTCCGGTATTACCGGTACCTTCGGCGATACCCGGAGAGTGTCCACTCTCCGGCGACGTTCTCTTGTCATCGCCGTATTTTTTGTGAACCGTTGGACTGGACAATCGCGATTGGATAGCGCTTTCCTTGCCAATTATCGTGGATTCGCGTTTATCACCGACATCGGTAGATTTTTTTCTTTCTCTCATAGTCCTGAGATCGGCGATATTGGTCTCGGCAGTGGAATCCTCGTCGGAATCGAAATCATAAACGGTACCGATGAGTTTGTTCTGTATAGAATCATCGCTGTGAATCGTATTAGCGATTGTCGGTAAAATCGCAAGAGCGGCATTTTGATGATTTTTACCGCGTCCTCGACCTCGTCCTCGTCCCCTACCGCGATAACCAGCTTGCTGAGAGCCTTTGGCTCCCCTGCCGCGGGATCTCGCGCTCGGTGCGCTTTTCGCGACTTCCTGACGCGGCGATTTACCCGGAGATTTGCCCTGAAGCGAAGTTACTCTCGCGGACGTTCTCGTCGGTTTGGACGGTGATTTTTTGCCGGATTGTGAGCTCGGAGGTTTACCTTCGGTCGTATTACCGCTGGTGACGTTGTTATCGACGTTGCTCTGCGTCATTTGCGTCTCCGTCATGTTATTCTCAAAGGCCATTGCCAAAGGCTGGGAATTCACCTGATTTTCCAATTCCCGTGGCTCTTCCGGTTCCGGAGGAAGCGTTGGTTGTTCCTGAGGAGGTGGTGGAGGTGTTGGTACCTTGCTCGGCGAAACCATAGCAGCGGTAAGCGCCATATTATGCGATGAGGAGGTAAAAGCCGCGGTGCAAGGCGAAGCCTGCATATTTAGCGACTCATCGAGAGGCTTCGTCACGTGGGGCATAAGTCCCTGAGAATTAGGAAAGGGTGCGCCAAAAACAGGCGGAAACATAGCGGTACCGGGCGAAGGATATGGCAAAGGTGCGGCGCACGATTGCGGCGGAAAGAGAGAAACAGGTCCGGTATAAGAACTCGTGTCTGTGTAACCGTGATAAGCACCGGCTTCGATGCTGCAAGCGGGAAATTGCATGGACTGTAAATTTTTATAAGGCGGCATAGCTGCGTGTTCCTCCGTAGAAGAAGCCGATGTTATCGACGAAGACGTTGATCTTCGCGACGGTAAAACCTGTGACTCCGCCCATCGAGTGTCTTGCCTCGAATTGTTGACATCGTTATAAGGCGATCCAGTTTGTGTGTAATCCTGCCGTAAATCAGCGCTAACGTCGTCTTTCTCATGACTACCGTCCATCGTATTAACGTGATCATCCTCCGTATTTTCGAGTCCCATAAAGTGTCGATTAACGATTTCCATTGGAGGAATATCATCGACCAGTTGATTCGCCATATCAGCGACTTGTTGTTGTTGTTGCTGCTGCTCCTGCTGCTGCTGTTGCTGCTCCGGTTGATGCTGATGTTGATCCATCATCGAAACGGGTTGTTCTCGCGAATCCACGTGAGATTCGAGGTGTTGAAGCGGACGAACCATAACGTGTTGCTGTTGTTGCTGTTGAAGCTGATGATGTTGTTCCTGGTGTTGTTGCTGATGATGATGATGCTGCTGTGGCTGTTGATGATGAAGATGCTCTTGTTGTTGCTGTTGGTGATGATGATGATGCTGTTGCTGTTGTTGCTGCTGATGGTGATGCTGCATAAGCTGATACTGATCCTGAAGATTGAGATTGAGTTGCGCCGCGTGAACAAGAGCCTCAGCTGCGTTGCTGCTCGATATAACAGCCGCAATATCATTCGCAAACGCGTGACTCGCGTAACGATGATTTTGACTCTCTATGAGTTGATTCAACTGCTGAACATCGTTGGGATTAAAGTTATCGATACTCGGTGGTACCCATCGCTCGTCCGCTTCCGCTCTGTCCAATTTCGCTCGTTCCGCAATCGCGACTTTGCTCGAATCGAGATTTTCGTTGGCGTAAGGCACGAAAGCCTCGCTATTGTTCGGATAGCAGGACTTGCGTTTCTCGTCAATCTGGTGATTCTTCAGGGTTGAATCCTCGACAATCGAGATTATTTCCGGTGTCGTTCTGCCGACCTGAAGAATTTCCGTTTCCGTATCCGCGACTTTAGGCTCTTCGATTTTCTCGTCTTCCACGATTTTTTCCGGTAAAACAAGCGCGGTAGGCGGTGGAGGAGGTGGTGGAGGCGGCGGAGCCGGTGGCTCTTCGTTCTTAACTTCCTCTTCAACAGCAATAGGCTCTAATTCCAATTGTCCGGTATTTGACTTTTTCGACAAGCCCATTCGAAGTTTTTCGACGAGATGAAGAGTCTCGCGTCTCTCGTCCTCTTTGGAGTCTTCCTTGAAGAAGAATTCATTGGTAAAGGAGAAGGAAAGTGGAGCGGCGCGTTCTTCAGCGTCGCGAGGTATGCTGAAGCCATCGTCGTTGACCATATCGTCGGTAAATAGGTCCTGATCGATATCGAAGAGATCGTTTACGCTGGGATCTTTGCTGGCGTGTTGAGGCGAGAATATCGATCGATTTATCGACTTTCGTCGTTTGTTCGTGTCCTTTGCGGTGCTCTCGACGTTTTCCACAGTGGCGATTGTCGGTTTTTCGGGTTCTGGCTTAGCGAAAGTCGTTGATTCGACGTTTGTTTCCTTAGGTGGATTTTCGACGTCCAATCGTGACTCCGAAGCTTCCGGCTGCTCTACAGCACTCGTTTCCACGAGTTTCTGTTCCTGTTTACGTTTTCTCTCGCTGACACGCTCGTGAACCGATGGCGTTTCTTCAACGTGCCTCTTAAGCACCATTTCCACGTCCTTTATGCACTCCTCCTCCATCGCGACATTTTCCTTCTCGCTACTTGCGTTGTTTATCCTTTCTTCAGGTCCAAAACTCTTGTCGCGTTCTTCGCGCTTTGGCGTTTCCGATTTAGCGGCGATATTGCTAAGGGTTTCGGGCTTCGATACGTTATCCAAGCTCGTATGTTCTTTCTCCGTGTGAACATCCTGACTCTTGGCCTTGGAGAGTTTGTCGAGATGTTCGCGCTTCTCGAGAAGTTTGTCAAGACCTCGCGACGATTTTTTCGGACTGTCTCTCTCAGCGCGACGCTGCTTCATTTCCTCCTCAAGCGTGTTAATAGCGTTTTTATTGCCGCTCTTCTTGGCTTTTTTATCCTCGACTTTCGGAGACTCGGGTTTAACGTTCGTCTCGTTGACAGCCGCGATTGTCGTACTTTGTTTACTCGTATTATCACCAATTTCCGTATTTTTAACGCTCTCGACGTCGCTACTGTCTCTCCTCTCCGATGATTTTTCCCGCTCTTTCTCTCTTCCTTTCTCGCTCATCCTCTTTTCCAATTTCTTGACCGCAGTCGCATTCTTACCGCTTTTGTCTTCTTTCTGAGGAACCTCACTCGATTTTCGTTTTCTCGCTTCGGGCTTTCCTCGCGCAGTCGAGCCGGTATCTTCCTTGCTCTTTGAGCTCGGTTGTTGCGTCGGTTGTTGTTGCTGTTGTTGTTGCTGTTGTTTTTGTAATTGTTGCTGCTGTTGCTGATGATGTTGATGCTGTTGCTGCTGTGACGACGATTGCTGCTTGACACTTTGACCCGATTTTTTCCCGCTTTTTGTCCCAGAAATATTTCGTGACCCATCATTATCTCGAGACCCACTGAGCAAACTTTGGTTAGCTGATTTTTCTTTCCGTTGGTGTACCAAGACGTGCAATTCCTTAGATGTATCGGAATTTCTGTTGTCACTTTTCTTACCGGAAGATGATTGTTGCTTGCGCTCCCGTTGTTGTTTCTGTTGTTGTTGATCATCTTTGGAGACGTTATCTCCACCTGATTCTTCTCTCTCAATAGTCGGCGGCTGAAACTCAAGTCCATGCCGCCCGTCGGAAGTTTTAAGCTTCTTATCGGGCAGCTTCTTGAGTTTCCGCCCTGCCGTTTGTGTCTTTTTCTCCGCGCTTTCTCCGCCATTATCGTCGCTGGTTGTTCTATTGATCTGTCGTTTCTTGGTGATACTTTTGTTCTTGGATCGATTGCTAGTGTCGCTTTCGGACGACGTAGTCGACGATATCGCCTGTTCCTTTTTAACCGGTGAATTAGTGCGTGCAACTGGACTCTTTTCATCTTCAGAATCGCTACTACTTTCGGAAGAGCTGCTGCTGCAGCTGCTGCTGCTGGTTTCGCTGTTGCTCGTCGACGCCGAGTGAACTTTGTTTTCCTGAATGGCTTTTTTCGGTTGTTTAGGCGACAGTTCCTCCTTCTTCGGTGATTCTTCCTTCTTGACATCCCGTTTTTTCGTAACTTCCGGTGATTCCTTCTTGGCTTTGGCTTCGGCCTGCGCCTCGTTATCCGTTTGAGCGGGTTTCGTCCCGAGGCCGCTTTTGATGTGTTCAGCGGCTTTTTTAGCCGCTTGTCGCTGCGGAACGTAAGCGAGAATTTCAGAACCGTCGCCGAATTCCTTGTCAAAATCGTAGATATCGTTGCTCTTGGGTTCCTTTGAGCTTCCCTTAGTGTCTTTCTGTTTTTTCGATACTTTTTCCTTTATAGGTTTCTGTACTTTGGGCTCATCGACAGGTGGCGATTTAATGGACTCTGGTTGTTCGATAGGCGTGTCTTTTTTATTCTGCGAACGTTGCATTATCTCCGATGCCTTTTTCGCTGCCTGTCGTTGCGGTACGATAAGCGCTGAAGGTATGTATTCCTTCTTTTTCGAAGTTTTCGCGTTTTCCTTGTTATTTGAACTCTCGATAACGTCGCGTTCGCCGCGCGAGCTTTCTTTGCTCGCGTATCCTTTTTGTGAATTTTTCGTATCAGCCGCGGAGAATTGTTTCATCGCTGCTTTAGTGATAAGAGGTGCGGTAGCGTGAGACGCTCCGTGTTCCTGAGAATCGCTGTCGGTGTCGGAATAAATAGCCGCGAGAGCTGATGGTCCGAGTCTCGAGGAGACGCTTGTTTTAAGAGGCAAAAGTTCGTCACTTTCGCTACCGGAAGCGCTGCCCAATTCTTTTTCCATGTGTTGCAGAGTGGTTCGCGATCTCGCGCTGTCGTTTTTCTCACTGGCGCTGCTGCTGTCCGCTCTTTGAGGCCGATCGGGAGCGCTCGATTTCTTGGTCTTTCGTCTCGTCGATGATTTTGTTTTGGGCGTCGTCGTCGTCGTCGGCGTCGTCGTCGTAGGCGTCGCCGTCGTTTCCTCTTCCGTGCTCGAATCGCTCTCGAGTTTCTTCGACTTGTTCGTGCACTTTGTGCTCGTAGGCGTCGTCAATATCGCCGACGACGATGATGACGTTGTCGTTGTCGTCGTCGTCGTCGTTGAGATCGAGGTTATTGTTGTTATCGTCGCGGAAGCCGTCGTCGTCGACGACGCTGTCGTCGTTGCGCTTGCCGATGAGGACGTCGTCGACGATTTAATCGTCGGCTTAGCCGTGTCGGTTTCGCTGCTGCTTAGACAGGAGAGTTCGTAACGCGTAGTGTCGCTCGCGTACAAATTTTTCCTTCTAACGGTGCCGTTGAAATAAAGCTTTTTGCTCGATGCACCGTTAAAATCAGGCTGAGGATTTTTCTCGTCGCTGGAAACCGGCGAAGGTGATCTTATACCCGCGATACGCGCGACAATCGTCTCGAAATCACGGGTGTGATCCTCGGCGTCCGCGTGAGAATAGAGACGATCGTAGATCGATGGACCGTGATTTGCCTCGGCAACCGCGGCAGCAGCCGCTGGAGGCAACGCCGGACCCGATAGCACCGCTGTCTGCTTGTGAAACGTTTGCTCGCGGAGACGGAGAAAGGAACGACATAACTTCTCGCGTCTACCAACCATGTAACAGAGATTTCGCACTCGCTCGAGATCCTGACGAAGCTGCACGAATGTTCGCATCTTCTCGAGATCCGCCGCTTGACCCTGGGCACGAGCTCCCGCACCCGATAACTCACCGCAACGCGGCGCGAGCAGAGGTTTGTTGTGGCCCGCCTGTTGAAACCGATCAACCTTTAGTTACATATTCCACGATTTTATCGCTTTTTTTTTTTGTATTTGTTTCTATTGATTATTTAGATTTCTATTAATCGTCAGTACGTATGATTATTTAATACTTGAGATCGGTAGTTTGTAGTATCCGGGATTTGAAAATAACGGCGTTACCGAATTTGTTACTTTTTAGAAGTAATAGCAAAATCGATCAACGTTTAGTTATGTATTTCAAGATTGTATCGTTTTCTTAAATTTAAGACTTAAGATCTTACTTCATAGTACCGAGAATTTGGAAATGACGCGTGACAAATAACGCTGTTACCGAATTTGTTACTTTTTACAAGTAATATCAAAATTGATCAACGTTTAGTTACATATTTTACGATTGTATCGTTTGTTTCAATTTAAGACTTAAGAACTTACTTCATAGTACCGACGATTTGAAAATAACATGTTATAAGTGATGATGTTACCGAATTTGTTACTTTTACGAAGTAATGTCACAATCGATCAACGTTTAGTCACATATTCCACGATTTTATCGCTATTTTCCGTATTTATTTATATTGATCATTAAAATGTCTACTAATCGTTAGTACGTATGATTATTCAAGTATTTAAGATCACTACTTCATAGGATCCGGGATTTCAAAACAACGCGTGACAAGTAACGCCGTTACCGAATTCGTTATTTTTTCGAAGATAATGAGTGGTAATGGAGTTATTTCATGATTTAAGATTGTTTCCTGAACTCCGTATAAGTAATATATAAGTCTATTATTAATTTCGTTACAAATAGACAAAAATTTATTTTACAGTCAAGAAAAATTGCAAATGTCGCAAACTGATCGAATAGCATGCACTTTTTCCCATATTTTCCCAGTGTTGTTACGAAAATGATGGAATCATCAGAATTTGGACGATCACTTGATATTCTTGACACTGCCAATTTTTGTATGTTTATGCATACGTTTCGTTTGAATTATGGTCTTCAATGTTATCTTATTGCAGAACCGTACGGTAAATTAGTCTAGTTTCTCGACACTATCTTTTAAAATGTTTATTATCTCGAACGTATGGTTTTTTTATCCGATTATCTAATTTAAAAGTTAGAAATTTCCACTGTGAAAACTGCGTTTCCCAAACCCGTTTATCAACCATTTTAAAACTCGACTCATGAATTCCGATTTATTGGCTTTGATAATTTCTTATTAATGAGGTTGAAGCGCTCCACCATTCAAATGAGTGCTAATTTTTGCCAATCGTGTATACAAAGTTTTATGCATGAATTGACTATAGTTAATAGTGCTTTGTATTCAAAATAGATATCCTTGACTTACAAGAACATGAATTTCAATGGATTTACAAGAATATTAACTGGTGTATGTTAATTTTCAAGAAGGTACATATTCGCTTAGTTTTTTCAAAGAATAGTCAGTACTTTTTCCTCGACTGTTATGTATCACTGCTCATTCTCTTCCTTGAAAAATGCCCTACAAATTCACCATTTAGATATTTGATAGTATGCTCCATTTGGAAATTACAGCCATTTGTTTACCCACCAATAAAATTTCTCCGTAAACAAACTGTAATTTTTAAATGGAGAACACTCTTAAATATCTAGACGATAAATGCGTAAAACATCTCTGAACGAAGAGAATGAGCCGCAATACATCAAAATCAACCACAAAATACAGATTATTCTTTGAAAAATCTGAACGAATATGTGTTCTTCGAAATTTAGCAAAAACCCGTTAGTATTCAAGAAAATCGAGTTCAATTAAATTTTTTTTAAGAAGAACACATATGGATCTATGAGAATAAACATCCATTATGATCAATAGATGCATAAATTTGTTTAAATTAAATAATATTAAAATTTAGCACTTTTTTTACTAGTGTAAAACGCTCCAACTTCTCAATACACAAAACATAATAAGAAAATAACATGATATTTAATATTTGTGATACTTACCCTTCTCTTCAACTTCCAATAGTTGTAAATGTACACTACGGCATCCGAATCGACATCCAATTTCTGAGACGTTATGTCTTTGAGACACACATGCTTATCGAACTCCGCTTCGATTTCTTGCAACCTGGAGGACGATTTTGTTTTTATTAGTGGAAATCATTCGAAAATTCATGCTTCAACGAAGAGTTTTTCGTGTTTTTTCAACAACTTACTTAGCTGCCCGTGCTTGATTCTTTTCCTCGGACGTCATGTCCTTGCGTTTACGACGCCTGGACTCGCCGTCCTCCGAATCTGACGCACCCTTGCCCGAACTCCCACCGGGACCTCCTCCAACACCCACTTTATCTTTCGTGTTGGTTCTACTGTGCTTTTGACAATACGACTGCAATTAACGGAAAAAAAATTATTTTAATTATTATCTACCGGCGATAGTCCACTTTTTAACAGGATAAAATGAGGCGAAATAGGGACGACGGTTCAAGAGGCAAGTGATAAATCGCCAGAAATTTCGTCGCCCAAAAAATTAGCATCAACGCATCGACTAAAATTGTATTAAAAATACCGTCGCTCTAACAGCTATAAAAAATTACAAAAATGAGCTAAAATGAAATAAAAACACTCGTTTTATCAGTCCAAACCGGAAACTATTGATCATTAATGCCAAATTTTGTAGATGTCGAGATGGATGATCGGCTATGATAATTTGCTCACCAATTTGTCTAACTCAACAGGCATGAAAAATATAGTGCCCAATAATATAAAAAATTATCAACAAAACAAGAATTAAATACCAAAAATACGATCAAATATTTAGATAACCTCAAGCATAAATAAACAGCCACGAGATGAAACAAGCTACACATGAGCCAGATTTTCTAATAGAAACAAACCAGAATATATTCATATATAAATAAAAAAGGGTCGACCAGAGTCGAAACGTATTTAATACAATAAATAAACATCTTTAATAACGAAATGGACTAAAATCTTCCAACTTGGCCGCCAATAGACGATCATCCATCTCAACATCGAAAACTATTGAGTTTTATTGAAATGAAGAACGATTTTCAATACAATTTCGTTCAAACTTTGCTCATCTCTTTCAATTATAAATTATAAACAGAAACTCACCCTCAATTTGACGCCATCATCGGCCATCTCGTCTTCGATAATCGCTTTCATCTCGAGGCCGTACTTAAAAGCACAAGTTACGTGATACGCGGTTTTACACGTCTTTATACTGCATTGAATGCAAGCACCGACGCGCTCGCGACACAGCACGCAAATCAGCGCCCATCGACTTTGCTGTAACAAATAATGCGGCGTAACGATAAATGATCTCTCGATTTATTATCATTTCTCAATGGGACATAATTATTTACCGGAATACTGGATATTTTAGTGATCGGCTCCATTCTTTCTACACATCCGATGCTGACCTCCGGTATCCAAAGGGCGCAAGATACGTGCGCCCACTTTTGTCCGCTTCTCGTGCACTTCATAGCGCCACCTTTGTTCGGACACAAAACGCAATCCGGACGCTGACTTAGAGAGCAAGTTCGGCACAGCCAAGAGCCTTCGGGTATCGAAGTAATACCGTAGCAAGCTTGATGCACGCAAATGTTGCAACAGTCGCAGAATACCATCTCGTTACCTTCCTCGGAATCCGGCTATCGAAGACAACAATTATGAATTTCCTCTCCCCGCTGGTGTAAAATTTTATAAAATTCCCATAAAATACGTCTTCTGCTATCTTTTCGCAATTTATAAACTTAAAACAATAGCAATTCCCTTTGAGAAGGTTCGTCAGTAGAATTGAAAATGCACAGAAAAATCTAAAATAATTACCGCGTTTTTAATCATTCATAACAAACTCACATGAATTTTTTGGGAATTTTCGTTTACATCGTTTACACAAAATTAATTTTTTTATGCATACATTTTAACATGAGCTCTTATGGCATATTTATGAATAAAAAACAAAATTGAAGAAATTGAAAAAAAATTTTGCATCGAAAAAAAAAGAATTAATTCCACCAAATACTTACAAATTTAACGATGTAAAAAAATGTTTCAATAATTTGTTTTTTAATTCGTAAATATGCCATAAGAGCCCATGTTAAAATGGATGCGTAAAAAAATTAATTTTGTGTAAACGATGTAGACGAAAATTCCCAAAAAATTCATGTGAGTTTGTCATGAATTATTTAAAACGTGGTAATTATTTCTATTTTTCTGTGCATTTTCAATTTAACTGACGAACCTTCTTAACAACAACAAAATAAGGTCCATTTTCTATATTTACGATTTAAGCAATTATTGTAATATTACGAAAAGTCTACGTTAAAGTAAAATGGGTTCGCGATGAAAATAAGATTGTCATGAAAGCTCACGTTTTCTGTGTTTAGTGAACCCTAAAAATAAAAAATAAAAAGATCTTATTGAATGAATGGAGAATGAAAAAAAAATCAAAAACTTTTTGCGGGTATTTAATGTGACATCTTGAATGTGAAATGTGTTATTGTTAGATATTAATTCGATGGAGAGTCTGAGTAAAATGCTTTTGAAAATTATGGCTTTTGGTGTTAAGCTTCAATCGCATCGCTCTTAAAAATATGTAGGTGTGATAAAAAGTATATATTACTTGACTCACCGATCTGCAAACGTCGCAAATGACGTTTTCATCGTACTCGATTCCAAGGCCTTCCTCATTCTTCACGATTGTCTGAATTCTTTCCCAGCAGCGAACTTCCAATTCTTCTATAACGCGTTCCAACTGAGTTTCAGTTACTGAAGCTTGGCCAGCCTGGCAAAAAATGCAAATTCGATTATAAAATACTGTTTGGATTTTTCTCGTTACATTTGTCGTCGCATTTGGACGTAACTCGAAAATTCATAAGCGTCGAATTTTTAACCACGATTGGAAATGTTCACGGAAATCTCCGGAAACATTCAGCAACCATTTTTGCGGAGGATTTTTTTCAATGAATATTTTAAGAGAATCCCTAACGAGTTCGAAATATAAAACCATTTAAAAAAAAATAGGTCGATTTTCAATATTTTTTTGTGCTAAACGTGTTTGAATTACGGAATTGAGAATCTACAGAAAATTAATTCATATTCTTGGCAAGTTACTTTTTTTATATTGAAAATTATTGACAAACAATTAAGTTATTAATATTTAAGCAAAGTGGCGTAGTATTATTTAGCCAAATTGCCGCCAAATTATCCATTAATTTAATTCACTTCAAATTCGGACGGCACATAGTTTATAAAATTTTCCATCGTATGGCTAAACATTTTGTCGAAATTCTGGAAATTATGAAAATTATTTACTGTAGAGAAAAAAAACGGCATGATTTTCAACCAAAAAAGGAACTTTAACCGTTAATTTTCTGACACACTGATTAATATATTGTTAAACCGTTTGGTCATACAAAACCAAATGTTAATAATTATGCTCTGTTCGAATTTAAAGTACATTGGACGAACGGATTATCCAGCATGAATTTTTTAAAATAAATACGGCACGCGTTCGTTTAAACAATCATAACTTTAGTGCTTGTCAACACTTCCCCATAAAATAATTAATGACATACTTGGAAAAAAATTGTATCAATTATGTACAAAATCCCGAAGTCGTCGTCCCAATACTTTTTTCAGAGAACGAAATTTCAAATAACGTGTTTTTTTGGGTTTCGTGTCGCTTAAATCGATTGTAGATATAGAGTTTTTGATTTACCTGAGCTCTTTCGCCATTCAAGACGTCGAGCCATGCGATATCCGTGTCGTCGAGATCGTAAGCACAAGCTTTTTCAGCTCGAGTTGGCGTCGTACTCAGATGATGATCGTCCGGATTAAAGTAATCGTCCCGTGATATCCGAATAAATTTTTTCGGTCTGTAACGCCATACAAAATGCAATCAATTAGCCTCTCTCTGAGTTGAATATCAGTGAAGGTGTCGGACTTGTCAGATCAGTGCTAAATATATTGTCCTGCCTTTTTTTCTTTTCCACTTCGTCTTACAATATATTACGGATAAATTAAGGCCACTAAAAAGAAATTAGTATTCCAGCCTCTGGCAACATTAATAGCGTCTAACCAAAATAGTCACTTTTTTGCAAATTTTCACGTCCTGTTTTAATCGACTGATAAACGCCATTCATATTTTATTGCGTTATGTCTTTAATGATACCAAGAAGTCGTGTGTCGCTTAAATAATGTTTCCAAGAGCAAAAAATTGTTACTTGCCCATTATTTTTAATCAATCAATATCATATAATTTCTGGACAGTTAAAGCCACGGAATTGCTGAATATTATCGAGAAAACAGTCATGAGAGTCGTACTTTGTTGAAAATAACGGTTGATTATTAAATGTTTTAGCGTCTCCGTCACTATTAATGTATCTACGACTCAAGAAATGCTGTGAAACAAATCATTCTCTGCTGAAGCTATGAAAAAAAAAAAAAAAAAAAACGATCAGGAATATGAAGCACTGATTTGAGTCCGAAGCGATCAAGGAGATTGAAGCGTTCTATTCAAAAGAGTTCTAAATTTGTTATTTAATTTAAACAAACGTTATGCATCTATTGATTATAATGGATCGTGATTCTCATATCTACACATGTCTTTCACTTACAAAGAATTTAATTGTCCTCGATTTCCCCAAATATTAACGGGTTTATGCTAAATTTCGAAAAACACATATTCGTTCAGCTTTTTCAAAGAATAATCTGTATTTTTTGCTTGATTTCGATGTATCACGGCTTATTCTCTTCGTATCGAGCTGCTTTACGCATTCACCGTCTAGATATTTCATAATTTTCCCCATTTAAAGATTACACCTTTTTGTTTACAGACAAATTTTATTGGTGGGTAAACAAACAGCTGTAATTTAGAAATGAAGCATACTATCAAATATCTAAATGGTGAATTCGTAGAGCATCTTTCAAGGAAGAGAATGAGCCGTAAAAGATAACAACCGAGCAAAAAAAACGGCTTATTCTTTTAAAAACTGAGCGAATACGTGCCCTTTTGAAAATTAGCATAAACCAGTTAATATATTTGTAAATCCATTGAAATTAATCTTTTTCTAAGTCATGGATGTCAATTTTAAAACAAAGCACCATTAACCATGGTCAATTGATGCATAAAACTTCGTTTGCACAGATTAGCACTTATTTGACTATTGTGGAGTGCTCCAATCTCCTTAAACCTTGTTAATGATTTGATAAGTGTAAAAATGTGTTAAAAAAATAGATTTACAGTTTAAATTCGCCGTGATGTTTGTTGACGGGTGTAGTATTGGTATTTTCGACCATCGGTTCTGGAAGTGAGTCCGGATTAACCGGAACCTGAACTCCTCTTTCCCACTCCTGTTTCCATTGATCGGTGATAACCCAGTACTCGTTGGGACTTAAGGGCTCGCTGTCCGGCAACTTCATCGCACTTATCAGGTCTTTTCGAAAGAGTTCGGCGGGAGCTTCGGCCGCGGAACGATTGTATATGCTTGATATTTTGATGTCGCTGAGAGGCCTAGGAGTCCACGATGCGCCGCCTTGGCTCGACGACGCCATCGTTTCCTCCTCCTCGGAGGGACCCAAAGCCACCGTCGATGCCGATAAGCCCGCGGCAGCCGGGCCCAATCTACATTTTCGCCTCTTGATCGCGCCCGGATAAGAACCCAACTCATTGTCGTTCTTGTTTATTCGCTTGCCCCGTTGTGCCATTCTACTATGCCCGTTTTAGCTAGACGTACGTGGCACATGCAAGTGAGCTTCTGCGCGCACCCTGAAATTTATCGTATTTTTCGCCTTTTTAATCAATTTCTCTTCATACATAGCAACGTCAAAACAAGATTTCTGACTTTATTCAGCACACATCAAAAACGTTGCGATGTTTTCACTTGATCCATTCATTTACTTCGTGAATAATTTGATACCAATTGTATTTTTTGCCTTTTGAATTAATTTGTCTTCATTTATCACAAATTTGATAAATGATACTGGATTTTGTTTTATACCCATTTAAAATGTCTTGCATCTCACTCTATTTCTTCGTCTACTTCGTGAATCAATGTATATTTCAGCAGAATTTCCTAATTAACTGGTGGAAAATATAAATATTTCAGTGACACTAACAAAATTATAGTTTTTACAGTTTTTCATAGATTTTTTCCAAAATATCATAAATAGGAGCAAGAGCAGATTTGATTTATGTGACATTTCTCACAGACTTTTTATATTTATATGTTTCCTTGCAAACATAGTAGAATAATTAGGGAAAAAACATGAATATCAAATTATTCATAGGGTAAACAGAATTAATTTAAAACTGAGAGAATTCCTTTAAGCAATTGTTGTATAAAACTAAAGAGATGACACTCATTGATTCTCAGTTTGAATTTTCAATCCAATATTAAATATGAATCAGGATGATAATTTTCAAACATAAGAAGAATCAATTCAGTATTCCATCAGGAATTTGTCACAATTACAATTATAATTTACATTTTCTTAGAGAATCAAGTGAGAAATGTTGACTAGTTGAGTATGAATATCGATTCATCAATAGTATTGATCAATTTTGGATTACATTGAAAATAATTTATAAATTAATCCAACAATTGCCTATTTACATGACAAATCTTGATTATACGCATTATATCAATAAAAATATGATAAATTCTTCAACAAATCCCAAAATACAAACTTTGTTATTCAATCAACAATTTCTCATTAAAATTCATTTGAAAAATGTTGAAAAAATTCTCCTGATATATTTTTCAAAAACTATTAAAAAAACTAATACTCACTACATAGCTGGCTGTATATTTACTAGTTGGAAACATATAAATTCCTCTCAGAACTGAAAATCAAAGAAAATTTGTTAATTCATTGCTTCCATAGGCAACAGATTCAATGAAAGCATACATACAAACCATATAGATATATATATATATATATATGCAAACATATATATATATATATATATATACATATATACACACAGGTATACATTTACAGTTATAAAAATTTCAGGTTATTAGCCAACAGAGCTCCATTTTAAAAAACCCAAATAACCCAAGTATCATTGAACCCCATAAATGATAAAAAGGTCTCATGAAACCATTTGGTACCAAAAATGAAGAGACCAATACTGAAATTCCGCAACTGTATCTCAACCAGCAACTTTATCACGCTCCAAAAACATTTGTCATAGAATCCAAGAAAAAAAAAAAAAAGAAGCAATAACCACATAAATCCAATTGGTAATCACACAAAAATCACAGTCCATCCGAAAGCTAAAGCGCCACGAGTAAAAATTCCAAAAGAACCATAGATCCAGTCGCTGTTTCAAGTCTCGCAGGTTCTTTCGTCTCGCAGTATAAATAACAATTTCCATATCACAAATCACCTTGTAATCACAAAAAAAATAATCACCGTGTAGTGAAAATGCTGAGTGAGAATCATCGGTGTTGATATCCCGCGTTGGCGGATACGTAGTTTGACACCGAAAGTAAATAAAACTTATTAAAGTTGTCCAGACGAGGCTAACGTGATATCTCGGCTGTGATGGTGCTGTTGGCTCAGCTGAAGTGTGTAAGAATATAGGTTATAAAAAAGGGTGTCCCGGAGGGTTGATAGAGTGCGTATTATCGTCGACGGGAATTGAATCAAGGGCCTCGATAATAGATCATTACGAAAACACGAGAGCGAAGCACGTTAAAAAACGAATATAGCTGTTAAGGAAATCGCTACGAGGTTGCTCCCATAGTCGTTGCTTCATGTAAACATTGTCGGGGTGTGATAGGGCAGCGATTTGACGTTTCCACGCGTTTAAAACATCGACTCACTGCGCGTTACGAATATTACGAAGTCGTCGGGCCGCTCGGAGCTTCATCGTGCACGGATTAATCACTTTTTTAAAACGTTTCTCTCAGCACGAACAAAATGCCTCACGGCTCCATTACGCTGCTGCTGCTGCTGCTGCTGCTGCTGCCCAACAACATTGACAATACAGATGGCGACACTGTTGCGGCCACAATCGCACCGCGCACATATATAATACCTCGCGGCACAGGCGCGTACGCACCCACACACGCACACCTCGGTCAAGCATTAAATACCTTATTATTGATCTATTAGCCGCGAAATAATATTTTCGCGCGCACTTGTACACGTGATTAGTCGGTAAACGTTTGAGGTAATCGTATAACGAGGTGAAAAATCCATTTATTAACGTCCGGGATCCTCGAAAATAGATATTAGGGTGGATTGGTGCGAATGCCGAATTTTATGTGACCGTCGCGAGAGAGACGACGGCGGGGGGCGGCGGGGGGCTTGGGGCGGAGGGGGGGAGAGTATCAAGAAGAAGTGCGTACGACTCTCTCTCTTGTCACACAGGGGTGCCTAACCAACATGTCCTCATTAGCGATTCCAGTAACGTATAGCCTGTTCGTACTCACTCCTGTACGCGCGAGCACTTTGATCGCGAGGATCTTTATTATTTATGTGTAGTTACAATGTCTTATGTCTCTCTGTCTCTCTCTGTTGCTCAGGTTCTCTTTTCCTCGAACACCGTTTTCGTACTTCATTTTATTTATTATTAAAGTGCCCGCTCTCGGGTTATTTATTGTATTGGGGAGGGGGGAGAGAGAGAGGCTCTCTCTCTCTCTCTCTCTCTCGTTGTGGCGTTTACGCTTGAGGTGAATGCTGTGCCGAGTTAATACGAGCAACGTGCGAACCACGCACACGATCTCCTTCACCGACCAATCGATCGAGTATTTACATTAATGTGGATTGTGGCGTTTGGCGCCATCATGCCTGAAAAAATAACTAGTGCTGCTCTCCGTCGCTGTTGCTAGAAGTGCAACGATTGCTCGCTGCTGCCTCTCGAGGCAACTGCGAGACTCTACGCGAGGCTGTGTGTGAGTGTGTGTGTGAGAGTCTGTGTGTAGATATGTGTGGTCGCGCTGCGCGGGAGGGTCACGTGACCAGAAGAGACACATACTAAATACACTGGCTATCGGCACATTCGCGAATATCAGGGATGCATACGTTCGCCGTGTGGCGCTGGTGTCGTCTGAGCGATTGGCTGTGTTTGCGGGAATGTAATTTGAAAAAAGGATGTAATTTTGAGATTTGGAGATTGCTGCTGATTATTGTTGGATTTTTATTAGTCTAACTGTATGAGGAAGTGTGTTTATCTATTTTGGCTTCCTTGTATGGGAAGCTTTGCTAAAATTTAAAAATAATGAGGAAGCTATTTGCAAAGTTCAACTTTTGCAGCCTTGTTCGAAAAAAATTAAAATAACAGTATTTTTGAACCCTTAGGGGATTTTCGCAAGATTGTGATGTTTATAGTTTACTCACAATTTACTTGCCCGATATCTTGAAAATTGCGGAAGTTAGAGCGCAAACTAAAATTGTTTTTCCAAATTTCGAAATGCCGTACATTTGAAACCTCTCGACAGATTCCCGCTAAATTTAATTCTATACCTTGTTCAACTACAGTCTACTTGTGGACCAAAATTGAGCCCGATATTTTATATTAGCGGAAGTTTGAACATGAACGAAATTTTTTTTTAATGCAATCAAAAAAATATTCGCTTAAAAAAAAAATTCCTCTGATTTTCGGTAAAAAATCATATTTTTCGCAATGATACAATTATATCAAATATGCCGCTCGAAAACTAACAAAATATGGAAATTTTTATGTACAGACATTTTTTTTCAATAACTTCGGAGATATTTGCACTCGAAAAAAAATGGCATTTTCTAAAATACCGTACTAAAAATTCTGAAAAAATTCATATAGAGTGTCTTTTTAAGGTACTCTATATAGCTCCATAATTGTTTCATAAAAACAATTACGGAGCAGATCGGAGAGGGTTGAAAAAAAAGTGACTTAATCGACAGAGAATGCTTCATATGCGAGATCTCAGACGACCCGCAGCGCCACACTACGGAAATACTTTGGCGGCGACATTTTGGCGTGAAAGTTATCGTATTGGAATGAGGCTGAATATCTCCGGTCTGGCCACATCTTCGCGTGATTCGGCCCACGGATTATGGATCACAGCGAAAGAATCGAGATTTCGAGGGGGGTTTACAGATGTAAGCAGTATCGACAGGTGGAATTATTTATCTGGGGAACAAGACGATAAACGTCATTGCTACTTCTCGCCACCAAAAATTCGGGAGTTTTTATCGCGGAATTTTCAGTCTGTGATCGACGGAGCTTCCGCTGTCTCTCTTCCTCTCTCTTTCTCTGTCTTTTGACTACTTTGACGTGAGATTTTTGCACAGTCAACAGGGGGCGCTGTCTACCGCCTTGAATGGACCAAACGCAGCATCCGTGTTCTTTCTTATCGTTCCGGCGGATTTTTATAACTGAATATGAATGCAAATGGGATTTTGTGAACTTGTTTTTCTGTTCTTAGTTTTTTATGATATGGTAATTCCTCAGTCGGTTTTCTTTCAAAATTGCAAAGATTTAATTCGAGCCTGTTTATTGTCTTTTGCGATTGTCCAGTTGCCTGGAGAAATTTCCTAGCCTCATTTCGACACCAGGAGCAGTGTTGCCAGGCTGAAAAAATTATTGGCTCCCTTCACGCCTCCGGGTTTTGTTATCGACAGAGGAAAAGTTCTAATTTTCAGAGACAATTTTGTCGGTCAATTTCCATGTAACGACACTGATTGTTTGGACAGTGAATTTGGACAGTATATTAATAAAACAAATTGTCCAATTACAATTATGCAATAACTTCTTTCCAGCAACTCGATATCGTCCCTCGATTTCTATAGATATGGATTTTTTTACGTTTACCAATATATGTTAATAAACATGATGTTGTTTGTAGAGAATTATTTTTTGGGTCTTTTTCGTAGAATTTTCTCTCGTTACCATCACATGGTAACAAAACAAATTTCCCTAAACTAAAATCATCTAACAGCCCCACCTTCAGCGGTTCTGTGAGCGTTTGATCTTATCAGTAATAGGAACATGGTCGTAATCTCCGATAATTGCTTATCGCCGTTAAAAGAATCGATCAAATTTCTGCTGAATTACCGATCTCAGTAAAAAATAGACCTAACTACATAACATTAATAATCATCACAATACTTAATCGTATTTTACGAAATTTTCTACTTTTTTTGTAGAATCGAATGATCAATGGTCATCCACTCGGACATTCGACGAATTTTCTTCTGCTACCGACGAACAGTAAGAAAATGGATTTTCCCGAAAATCCATTTTGTTACCCTCGGATAATAGCTATTATCCGCTATTACGTTTGATTAAATTGGTGCAGAACAATCGGTCCTACATCAAAATATACCCACCTATACAAAGTTCAAGCTTATCCAGTCACTCAGTACCGTTTTATCCATTTTTCTACGATCGAACGCACAAATGGTCAACCAATGGGACATTCGACGAATGTACAATTTTCCACACTTTTCAACAGCCGGTAACAAGACAAATTTTCCCAGATTGGAATTGCTTTAATTCACTATTACATTTGATTAAATAACTGCAGAACAATCGGTCCTACATCAAAATATACCCACCTATAAAGTCCATACTTATCCGATCACTCAATACCGTTTTATCCATTTTTCTAGAATCGAACGCCCAAATGGTCAGCCAATGGGACATGCAACGAATGTAGAATTTTCTTATTCAACCTCGGATAATCGGTTACATTCGCTATTGCAATCGTTCAAATTACCTCAAAATCACAGTTCAAATAACAAAATCAATAAAGGCAATGCTTATTTAATCACTGAGCAGCATTTTATCGAAGTTCTTATAGTATTCTTCTGGAATCGAACGCTGATGGCTCCCGTGGTCACCCGCCGGGACCATCGGCGAGTGTAGAATTTTCTCCACCTACCAACGGCCGGTAACAAGACAAACTATCCCAGATTGGATAATCGCTCTTATCCGCTATTACATTTGATCCATTTAATTAAACCACTGCAAAACAATCGTTCCTACATCAAAATATACCCACCTATAAAAAGTCCATGCTTATCCAGTCACTCAATACCGTTTTATCCACATTTTCCGAGAACCGAACGCACGAATGGTCAGCCAATGGGACATTCGCCGAATGTAGGATTTTCTCATTCAACCTCGGATAATTGGTTACATCCGCTATTGCAATCGTTCAAATTACCTCACAATTATTTAAAATCACAGTTTCAATAACAAAATCAATAAAGGCAATGCTTATTTAATCACTAAGCAGCATTTTATCAAATTTCTTATAGTATTCTTCCGGAATCGAACGCTGATGGCTCCCATGGTCACCCACTGGGTCAATCGACGAGTGTATGTGTCAGACGTTCATACCCATGATGCATTCGGGCCGCAGGCGTGAATATGCAGGCGTGTGCTCTCGCATTGAGAAAGATTGAGTTCGAGAAAGGGACTTGTTAGTTAGATTGGAGATAACGCGAATCGTAGAGTGCCAATGTCGGTTGTCATGCGCGTGGGTGTAGCGAGATATTTTTCTTGTTGGTTTACATCGGTATTCGCGAGATATTCGTAATGATAGTTGACGCGAGAAGTGTTGTTATGGCGCAGAGTTTGTTCGATGTAAATAATAGCGGGGTCAGAGGTGGTAGTAGTAGTACTACTCATCGTGCGTTACGTTAGTTGAATGATAACGGGCTGTGCTGACGCAGAGGAAACTGAGGCTCCACGAATGAATCCACTGCTTCCTCTAATTGACAATCGCAATCCGGATTGTCTCTCCTCTCGGATAAACGGGTTATGGCAAATCGTCAGACAATATTTTCGTTTATTCCTCAGTCTATAAGAGCCTCTGTACAAGATGAAGGTTATTTGTTCGATCACCAGGAGAAAGTACACTATTCGTTCCTGAAGAATTGCCACAGGATCAATCGAGACGGGATAGAAAGAATAAGAGAAACGAATGCCGCTTTCAATTCCCGTAGGTCAATTATTACTCATTAACAAACGTCACTTTTTTTCGCTTCTTCCGTCATTTTTGCGATGGTTTTGTACTTTGTGGTTTTTATTTTGGCAACACACAAAATTGTGTAAACATGTTAAAATATACGAATCGAATTATGTCAGATTTTATTTTTGTGACTTTTTAATACTTTGTGGTTTTCATTTTGGCAAACACAAAATTGTGTAAAAATATTCAAATGAAATTATTAAACGTCAGATTTCATTTTTGTGGTGTTTTTATGTTTTGTGGTTTTTATTTTGGCAGACACAAAATTGTGTAAACACGTCAAAATATTCAAATGAAATTATTAAACTTCAGGTTTCATTTTTGTAGTGTTTTTATGTCTTGTGGTTTTTATTTTGGAAGACACAAAACATGTTTACAAAATTTTGTAAACATGTCAAAATATTAAAATGTTTGTAACTTTGAAATGCTTTGAGCTGTTAAGATGAAATTTAGAAGATATTTAGAAAGGTTCATCCAAATTGTTAATTGCAATTTTTACTTTAATGTGTGAAGCTGATTTTGTGAAGTCCAATGTTTACTTATCAGTAAACGTTGAATTTTTTGTTCCGTTTCTTTAATTTTCATGTAATTCTGGTTCACTGCTTTTTTTATGTCAAGATATTTAGAATTCTCTGAAATTGTGAAAGTGTCTTAGCGTTTCGAAAAATATGTAACATTTAAACAACAAAAACTCAATTACTCAGAAATGTTTCCAACTATCAAGTTGAAATTCAGTGCTCATTTCAAGATGTCAACCTCTTTTTAAAAGGTTTCGTTGCAATTCTCATTGAATAGTAATGAGCTATACAAATGTCATACAATTTTTAATTATGCAGATAATTCCTGCTCGCACGATAACTTCCATAGTTTACGAGCTGTTAGGCTATATCGCTGATCATTTACATTTCTAGAAGCATCAACTGAATCGTTTGAATTTCATGAGTTTCAAGAATTTATAAATGAAATAATGACTAAGATTTACTATTTGAGCTAATCTTGATCTTTTAAGCTCAAAGATATATAAATGTTGTATAAATTTGTCTCTAAAAAATTTCTGATTATGGTAAACTTTTCCGTTTCTTATATCCAGTTTTGGTAAAAATACTGTTACACTTTTTAGCTTTTTTTTTTTAGTTAAATAATTTCATTTTGATTAATCCGATATATAGTAAAAGCTCTTGTAATATTGCTAATCGTGTGTGTCATCAATTGGCCACCGATGCAAACTATGTAAAAAAAAAACAGAAGTGGGTTAATAATTTATAAAATTATGATAAAATATTATTAATTGCAGGGTCAATGACGGACTGGCTCTGTCGCTAACCAATAACATGATAAATACTTATATGGAAGATGATGCCTGGTGTTACTGGGTCGTTACCGTAGCTGCGTTCTTCTCTTTTGTTGCATTTGTGCTCGCCTGCATCTGTAGCTGCCGAAGACATGAAAACAAGTAAGAAAATTGAGTCGATATTTGGGTGATTTTTTTGTCGTAAACAATTAGCATATTTGGTAAAGGTAAAAATAAGAAAAAAAACAAAGGTTTATCAACGAGAAAAACCTTTTTTTATAGTTCTGTCGCTGCAGACTTTTGTTGTGTTGCATTTTTGGCTGTGATGGCATTAAATAGTGTGTAAAAGAAACAGAAATATAGGTTTTCCGCTTGATTACGATACCCTCTGTGACAACAGGAGCGAGTTTCTGGGGCTTGCGGGTATGGTAACAATCACCAATCACACCGAGAGTGAAGGTTTCGACAGGCCGCCGATGACGGAAATCTCCCAAATTCTTACGCAGGATACTGTGGATGGTGGAAAAAGGTTTCAAGCACAGACCTGGCATGATTTGCATGATCATTTACATATTCATTTAAGAACCTCTATTAACCAAAACCCCAATTCCAAGGTCTCTCTGAAATATACAGAAGCTGTATGAAGTCAAAAAAGAGAAATGAAAAAACTGCAAAGTGGAACTTTGCAAATTGCTTTCTTCTTATTTTTGGTTTTTTTTTTTTTAAAGCTCTATGAAGAAGTGAAAAAAAATAATAAGGAAGCAATTTGCAAAGTTTTCCTTTGTAGCGTTTTTTTAAGAAAGTTAAAATTATGAAAAATGTGAACCACTTAACAAATTATGCCGAAACTGTGTACCTTTGTATCGAACTGATTTCATGTACAAAATATGAGTTCGCTATCTTATGTTTTGCTAAAATTAATGCAGTAACATAATTTTTTGTGAAAGTTAAAATTCTGAAAAATTTCAATCATATTACAGATTACGACAAAACTATGTACTAATCATCGCTATATACTATCAATTTCACGTATGAAAATTGAGTTCGTTATCTCATACAAAAGCTAAACTTAACGCAATAACGTGCATTTTTCGAAAATTTCAAAACAATAAAATCCGAACTGCTTTTCCAATTTCGGTCAAGTTCAATATTACGAAATATTAAGAGTACCTGCGCATTTCAAGAATTATTTATCAAAATACCGCAAATTTCACAAAAGTTAGAGCGCACGTCCTTTTTTGAAAAAATTTAAAAAGCCATGAAATCAAAATTCCTGCTTACATTTAAAAATAAAATGCAATAGTCAATGATGGACTGATTCAATTACGTGCCAAATTTTAGCTGAATCGGTTGAATGGTCCTTGAGTTACAGGCGATTGAAATGTTAAGAACCTGCACACAAACATATGGAATTTTTTTTATAAATCAGTTTTCTCAGTGTTTTGGAACAATCTGAGTGTCCTGACATAAAAATCTCAACAAAAATTTTTTTTTCATGAAAATGAAGCTTCTTCTATGAGGAAGCAATATTAAATAAACAGGAAATAGTCACATATAATTCTATATATAACTGTGAGACTTTTATAACCAAAACATTAAACATTGACATATTTTATTTATGTAATTTTATCCATGTATGTACTAACAAACTTTTCTCCTGCCAAAATTATAACTGCATAATATTGAGAGCTACAAGTGGTTCATTGAAAAGCGATAATTTCAGTCAGAATAAAGCTTCACAAACGAGTTATAAAAAGAATAAAGCAGAAAAATGTAAAGTCATAATTTTGAAAACATCTATTCAATAACTGTCCTGTTGCTCTCAAAAATATATTAGAAGATACAGATTTGTGTATGTCAATTAATAGCAGATATTTAGTTTGAAACACTTTCAATTCTTCAACTACTGTTGTATCATATTCATTGAATTTTAGAAAGTTTATAAAAACAAAATTAATATTCGATAAACGGTGCAATTTCATTAAAAATGTACAATGAGATTTCGTTTTAAAAAAAACGTACTCACACAAAAATAAAAATACAAAAATAGTTTTAAAAATGCCATTTTGACACTATTATGATTCAGAAGAGTATGTAACTAAAAAAATGGGTATTAATGAAAAAAGGCTCCACTATTGAAGGGAAGAATAATTTTTCGTTGCAACTCTGATTATATTATTATTTTTTTTTCAATTTCATGACCAGTTTTGTTAAATCCAACCACTTTATTGTCGTAACTTACTGTTGATTTCTCTCTTCAGCATCCGAATTAAATATAAGGATGTCGATTTTACGTGTTTTTTTTATTGGTATGAAAACTGCTGAAGAATTCGCCTGACGTTTGACTACACAAGGGTAACAAGTGCTACAGATATATGCTAAATGGAATTGAAAAATGAGCTGAAGCTGAGGCGCTGCCACTATTTAAAATTCCTCCAACGGTTAACAATTCCTTCATTTCCAATTATCTATATTAACATTCTGACTGACTATAATGGAACACTTTCCTCGATAGATATTACTAATAATAATGCATATCTAACACTCGTATTCGCTCTGCAAATAGAAAGACGTAAATATATCGAAGGATAGATCAATGTACGCGTAACAAATTGATGTAGCACGTGCTCATTCTTATGTGCGCAGGGCGAGCGGGGCTAACAGGAGTTTACCGGACATTCCGAAGGATAAAAATGTTGGTAGGGACGGAGAAACTGAATCGGCGCCGCAAGATGTTATTTACGAAGTGACCGAAACATTGGGAGATCCTTCGGATCTCTACGCGACTGTTCAAGACAAAAATGGTAAGCTAATCGCCATAAAAATGATAAAATTTTCCGGATCTCGTTTGGAAACATGGAAAGCCGTTTTCTACGTCCGTCGTTTCCCTTCGAACTCACATCCTCAATATTTTATGAATTATGGTTATTGAGCCAAATGCTCGATAAAAAATATGTTGAATTCGCAGTTGACAAGAATAGAGACCCCGAACGAGATATACGAAGCAACAGCCAGGAAACTTCATCGATACCAGACGACAGTGTATATCCATACGCAAGACTGAATACTTTAGAGTCTAATAATGGTGTGTTTTTTACGAATGAATTATTTAGCGAGCTGCAATTGAAATGGAGCTTGTTGCACACTTATAATTTCGTTTTCTCTCTTCCAGACGAACACCCTTACGCGCAACTTCAAAGTATACAGAAGGCTGAACATAGTCAACAAAATAGGTAAAACTCATAGTTACTTTTGGGAAAATCAGCTGAGACTTTAGCATTTTTTACAATGTTTCATATTAATGATTCTCTGTCCATTCAGCCCCTTTTTCACGACCCTCTCCAATCTTCTCCATAATTGGATATATGAAAGTACCACTAAAATACACTGTATGTGATTTTTTTCAGGTTTGTGAAAGCTGTATTTCAGTAAATACCATTTTTTCAAGTCCAAATATCTCGAAACGTTGAAGTCACTGAAAAACAATGTCTCTACATAAAAGTTTTCGTTTTTCGTTAGCTTTCGAGTGGAATGATTGAAATAAGTGTAATATTTCGGAGAATATGATTCTTTACCGCAGAACGGAGGAATTTTTTTTTCACACGGATATTTTTTATTTATTGATGTTCGGGTATAAAAAAATGTATTTGTGTGAAAGTTCCGATAAACGGGGAAAGTAACTTCAAGTTTCGAAGAGATTTGCACTTGGAAAAAATTGGCATTTCCTGAAATATTGTTTCAAAAAATCCGAAAAAATTCACATAGAGTGCTTTTCAAAGGTATTTTCATATAACCAATTATTTATCGTCAATTTATCGATTATTGCATATGTTACAACATAATTCCGAATTCGGTAATATATTCCGACCATTTTACTTAATCAAACTTTGGCTTTTTAGTTTTTTTTCTTTTCTTTTTATTTCTGAAAACAAATCACACTGTAAATGTTGAAAAAAAAAAAATTTGTTGCTGCAGGAACAATATTAGTCAATTGAACGATGTTAACCAACCATCGACGTCCGCTTGTCAAGCGCCGGGAAGTGGAAATCCCGTGGCACCGCCACGAAGTCGGCGATCGTCGTCGCACAATTCTCTCTTAAGCGTTGAAACCACGTGCGACATACAAGCGGCAAACGCAATTAGCGGAGGTGTACAAGCCAATCAGGACTTGCCTTATATGACTCCGCCGATTCTGATGCCATTGCCGCGGCCTCCTTCAACTCAGCACAATATTCCACATCAACATTTTAGCGGGGATTCACAGGATTCGAGTAAGCATGTTTTTCTGCATAACTCTGTCGAAAAGGTCTGATAAAAACCGATAGAAATGGGCAAAGTCGCATAGATCCACATAGAAAGATATTTAATTTCTGTCTGGATCTATGCGATTTTTGCCAACTTTTATCGGTTTCTATGAGACCTTTTCAATAGGGAATAAAGCGCATCTTATCAGAAAAATCGCTGGTCAATTTGAACGAAAATTCGAGGAGTCAGTCACTGATGAAAACCTTTGACTATTTCGTACGAAATCATAAAATAAATAATTGTAGATTGTCGACTGTTCATATTGGAAATGGATATACAGGGAATTTTTTAATATATTTTACAAACTCCGAAGATTTTGCTATAATCGCTTTGAGGATGCATATGAAATTTTAGATATTGTTTCGGTAAATACGCATTATTATGTTGCATAAAATAAGTCGCTATTCGCATTCGGAAGAGTAGAAATATAATTAGAGATTGCGGTTTGCACTCTCTGGTGAATTTACCATAAGTTTGTTCAAATACAGAAAGAAATGGTAAATATAAAAACGGGGAAGGAAAAGATAGCAAAAAAAAAATTTAATCTTGCAAATTGTAATGAAATGAGAAATCATTCCGTATAAACGTGCACACAGAAAATGAAATTGTCTGTCAGAAGTTTGCACTTTTGCATAAGCTTCCGTTACAATTTTTGATTACATCAAAAGAGAACGATTACTAAATTCTGACCACGTGATAATTGATGAGTGACTTCGCGATGGAAACTTTTCTCTTGAAGAATATCGGCAGCATTGCAAATTTCCTGACTGGAATTGATGGCGAATCATTATTTCAGAGGGTTACACGAGTATAAGTGTTCGCGAACCGCTAGCGAATATAATTGCACAAACGAAAGCAGCGCACCACAATCGCCAAGGAACTCGGCCACTAACTGATCCTCATTACGCAACTGTTTCCGACGATTCGGGTATAGTAACAATCGCCATAGCCAAATTTGATAGCCATTTTGCAAGCCAAAACTTTTTAACGAAATGGGCGTAATTTACAGATGAAATGTACGCTGCGATCGACGAACAGGACAAAGTTTACACGAGTGGCAGCGAAACTTACGCTCAGATACAACCGATGGTCAATGAGATCAGTAGAATTATGCAAATTGAACAACAAGCTCCGAGCCAAATATCGTCCCGTGCTAATGTAGAAGATCCTAATGCACCATCAGCTCCACAGCCTCCAAGTGTCGACAGTTTACGACACGTTGCTCACGCTCACTCCAGACAAGGTACATTTAATTTTGGCTACTAGTAGTAAAAGAGTTTTATTAACAATACGCCTTACAGTTTTTTTTTCCTTCCTTGCGATACATTTTTTTTTTCAATTAATGCCAATTAACAACAAACGCAGTGCTAATACGCTATCGATCGGAGTCCTTCAGCCTTTTTTGGCTACTAATTTTCTAAAAAATGATCTAAATTGTGAATCCTTCAACGGATTGACACCCAATTTAATTCCAAACATTATTCGATGACAATCCACTTCTGGCCCAAATTTGAGCCGGATATCATTAAAATTGCAGGCGTTGAAGTCCAAACTCTAATTTTATCAAAAATCCAAAATGCCATAAATTTTGAATACCTTGACGGATTAACTCCAAATTCAGTCTTATACCTTGTTTAAAACTTAAACAGTTTACTCATAATTCAAATTTGAGCCCGATATCTTAAAAATTGCGACGTCTATCGACACACGTACAGATATTTCGTACAAACCATTTTTCTCGACGTTTTGGACCATTTTGAGTATTCTGACATGAAAGTCCCGAACAAAATAATTTTCACGAAAACAAAGGGTTCTTTATGAGGAAGAAAAAGATGGAAAAACTTACACAGTGTCTTTACTGCTGATATAACGAATTACGGGGCAGATTTGAGATAATCGAAAAGAAAAGTGGCTAAATTGAAAGAGAACCTTTCGTAATCGGTGTTTTATCTTTCCCACAAAGGTCAATAATCTTCTATGTAATATTTTCCAAAGCATCTTCGTCGAGCGCAACGAGTTCAGTAGCAAATCCCGGTTCCCCGAAGCCAGAAAAGCGTCAGGCAAATTCGCCTTTGCCGCCGCCGCCTCCGCCTCCGCCAGCGCCTTCGGAGGCGGGCAACGAGGATGTCTACGCTTCGGTAGAAAAGCGAGGAAAGGCAGAAGATCGTGGTCGTTCCAATGTCACCTCCGGTAAGTCCCTCGAAGACATGTACGCAAAAGTGATGAAGAAAAAGCGCGAAAACGAAGATAGTCCGTTGGAAAATCACCCGACGACACTCCACTCGTCGGAGGTTTCCACTCGCGAAGTTCCCACAAACAGAAAGCTCAGCCTCGTAGAAATAAGTCGAGCCTCGTGGTCGAGTCACGATTCCGTTGAAATTCAAAAGAGAGAACCCGAACCTTATCACGCAAAGTCCCAAAATTCCGTCGACGCTTTTAACGCCGAGATGGACATTGAATTCTCGAAAATCGCGAGGACTTATCAGCTCGATTCTTCGCCCGAACGTCTCGAAGACGAATTGGATGACCACGCGTACGAACCTCTCGCCAATCGAATCAATCATCAGCAAGTTCCACAGATTCAAAGCTCTTGCAACAACGATCCTAATTACGAGATGCTGCGACCTCAGTACGCAACGTCTTCGGTAAAATCGAACGCATCTAATTGGAATCCGAAAAACGGTATCGATGTTCTTGCCGCGTATTCGTTGCCCTTTAAACAACAGCAACAGCAGCAGCAGCAGCAACGACAAGTTAGCAACGCATCGAGCGAAGATCCTGGCTATGAAAGAGTTCGATTGCGACGGCGCGTTGATAATGATCAAGACACAGACTCGGAACCCAATTATGAGAGCATGCCTCACGATTCCGGTGAACCAAATTACGCTTCTGTCTGTCGACCCGGCGACAGCGATACCGATCCTAATTACGAGTCCGTTATTCACGGAGATCCGAATTATGAGAGCGTTAGGTACATGGGCGGATCACGGAGCAGCGAACCGCCTTATGAACGGGTCAACAGCTACGCACAACAACATAATTCGGATCGCGGGGACGATCACGCGGGCTACGAAAAAGTCAAGTGCAATCAGAACGCTCTCGACCCAAATTACGAGAGAATCAATTTGTCGCAATCGGAACAACTACTGCACAACGACAGTGGCGACACCGACGACGAACAATACGTTCAGGTTTAGCTTTATCGGGTAATCCTCGCTTTTTATTTGCTTTTGGGGCAGTTCAAATCGTTTCGACCGGGATTTGAACTCGACCTCTCTGATTTGGCTTGGAATTTTTTGTAGGATTTGTTGGACCCTCAAATGCGTCAGACTTTTTTTCCCCCTGTAGCTATTTTTTTTTTGTAGTGTGAAAATATGTGAGAATTCTGCAAAATACTCTGTTGAATATCGAAATTTTCTAGGTTGTAGTTAAAGTGAGCGAGATTTTTGATCGTATAGTTTTTGAGCTTCTTTTTATTGGAAAATAAACATTAATCTGCTACAGGCGATTGGCCAAATGTTTGTTCGTGTGAAAGCGGATTTTCCAGAATTTTTTTCGGATTTTTTCGAACTATGCACATTTTTTTCGATATTTTTTTAAAATGATATGTCGAATGTGATAATCTTAAAATCTGTGAAGATTCTGAGAAATACTGTGTTTAATATCAAAATTTTCTAGCTTGTTACCAAAGTGGGCAAGATTATCTTTTTATAGTTTTTAAGCTTTCTATATTTAAAAAAACCTTTTTTTTTATCAAAAAATCTTAAGAGCTATGAGAAGAAAAATGTTGCCTACTTTGGCTAAAAGCTAGAAAATTTTTATTTTCGACAGAGTATTTTTCAGAATTTTTCAAGATTCCAAAATAATGACATTCGATATGTTACTTTTAAAAAAATTGCATATTTCGAAAAAAAAATCTGAGAAGATTCTGAAAAATCCGCTTTTACATAGATAAACATTTGATTAATCGCCTAAAGTAGATTATTTTCTATATTTTTCAATAATTGCTCTAATAAAACAAGCTCAAAAACCATAAGAAGAAAAATCTTGCCCACTTAGAGTCTAAGCTAGAAAATTTTGATATTGATCAAAGTATTTTGCAGAATTTTTTCACATTGTTAACTTATAACGTCCGGTATGTCACTTTAAAACCATATTTAAAAAGAAATTTGCAACAGAAAAGAAATATGGTGCATTTAAGGCATCAACTAATCCTACAAAAAATTACGAGTCAAATCGAAGAGGTCGAGGTTAAATACTGAACTAAACAGGATGAATTGCCCCTTTTTGTAAGATACTAACTTCGTGTGTGGATGTGTTTTATACAACGATATGTAAGCGAGTTTTGAGCCTTCATTGTTCCTCGGGATTAACATTTATTCCATGATTGAGTTGATATTTATCAGCTGAAATCATCTGCTCGCTATTATTCCATTGGTTATCGCAGAAATATTGGAAGAAAATGGAGATGCACAACGTTGCTTGACACTGATAACAAATCACTATATTTAGCTTGAATGTTCGGGAGACTTCCGTCTTTGTTTTCGTTACGATAGCGAATAAAGGGCGATCAACGATGTAGAACGAAATAAAAATAGAACAAATACCGATGACGTATGATTAGTATGTATATCAAGCAATAGTGCTAACGCATTACTTGTAAATACGAGTTATTCTTTTCTTTTCTTTTTTTACCAAGCCGAGAATATCCGTTGGTCCGACTGAAGACGTTAATTATTTTATTTACGCTTTTTTTTCAACTTATTTATTAATCTTGACGCATTCCATCCGGCTTTGTGTACCTCAAATTTGGTACATACCAATTTAATGTTTTGGACGAATTTGAAGAATTATTGGAATCTGTTGGTCGTTTGCTGGCGATTCGACGAAAAAATATTTTTGAGTTAATTGTAGACTTGAATTTTCTACAGATGCCGAGTAATTCTCCACTTTTGAGGTAAAATTATCATTACTATTATTATTGTAACGGCGGTTCACCTTTAAGGGCTTGTTACAACATCCGAACGAAGCAAAAAACACGAATTCATAAGAATAATGTAAATAGATTGATAAGGTTAAAACATGAAACCGAAACTACTATAAAATAAGTTTAAAATTAACACGCGTATGTACAGAACAGCATATTTTGTTAATAGATTCTTTATATTATTATCTATATACGTATGATTAGATAACTCGAGTGTAAACGCGACACTCGTGTCCAGCCAGCATCGAGAATGTGGCGATAGATAGACCTATGAATTTTTATACATAATGTATCTCGGTACGCGGCTTTTTATACGAAAAACAAAAGAATTGCTTTTAGTATTGAGAAATAAAAAAAGACCTTATAAAACTGAAACAGTGCATTAAAAATTGATTTTTACCTGAGGATATTTAATTGTGTACAAAGCCTGAAACGTTTTTTTTAATCAGGCAAGAGTCCAAATCCATGAAACGATGCAATTGATTCGGTTTTTTTTATCCCTGATTTTTCTGACAATTATCCTGATTTTAATGCCATATATAACTGTGCAATTCTGTCTGTTTTGTCAACACATTGCAAAAAATATCGATTTTACGTAAATGCATTTAAAATTTAAAAACAACAAATGTCACTTTATTTTGGCGAAACAATAATATTAATGATGAACTTTTTTTTCAATAATTTTGTTAAATCTTTTGCAAGTATAATTTTTGTTTTATCAGTTTCAAATATCTCGAGTCTTTTCATGGACAATTATTGGATCATTGTTAACAACGAAGCATTAAAAAATCAGTACCTTTAAGATTTTTTGTTTGTGAACGTGTCGAGAAATATCTATTTTTCGTACATGCGGATTTTTTAGTGACATGATGTTGATGATTTTTATTTTCGACGATTTTGTTAATTCTTTTGCAAGTATAATTATTTCCTTACCATGTTCGAATTCCTCGAGTCTCTTCATGAAAAATTGTCGGGTCATTGATGAGAAGGAAGGATTGAAAAATCAGTACAATTGTTCATTTTCGAAATTTTTATTTAAAAAATGGTCCTTGGATTATCAGTCCAGGGCTATATATTCGTCGTACCTCTCACTCTGTCCCTCGCTCCCATTCGTCATTCCATATCCTCTTAAAACATTTACCGAATAATAATTCTCCACACGGCGCATTTGATTAGTTGAGACGTTTCAACACGACGAAAGTTGCTTTCCCTCAACGTGTGTTCGAGGATTGCGAATAATCCTCTCCCTCTTTCTCTTGTTAATTTTTTGTTCGTATTTCTAAACGAGATCCTAGCAATTACTGAATTGTTAGTACGACTCGGTATCACGTTCACCGGCTGTTAGAATGTAGGAATAATACGATAATTTATAATTAATCGTGACAATAATCGGTGGGACCGAAATTATCAGATTTTACATGCACGGATTGTTATATCGCATGTACCTTATTTATAATGCATTAAAAACTGCAATTTACTCATTTCTCTGTTTCTTTTTTTTTTTCATCGAATGTTTAGTTTTGTGTGTGGTTTTTTCAATTTCTCCTTTCTTTTTTAGCTGTGCTGTTTCTCAATTGAATACATAGTAATTAAGTACGCGCGAGTTGCGCGTTAGATCTTCCACTGCAAGTTCAGCGTTACGAATGGACGAATCAGCTTCTGAGGAGAAATCAAACAAACCGGAAGTGGGATTTCTGAGCGAAAACGATAACGATTCAATTGCAACACTGTTACTTGCGATGGTGCATCTCACGCCGCGCAGGGAAGCACAGATCATCAACAAAGTAATCGCAGAATAGCGACAAATTTTTAAACGTTTTTTTTTTTTTCTTTCATTCGTCCCGATTTAAATAAAGTCAGCGTTTTTTGACACACATGCCGTAATCTTCTTACAAAGCTGGCAACAGGCGCTTTCGATAGGTCCAACAAAAATGATGCTATTTCTTTGTAAAATATAATGTTTTTAAATACTAGCATTAAGGACATACTGCTGCAGTACATTTATTTATAAAGCACATCAATTTATTCAACGGATAGTTTGTCTGTTTATTTAAACACTTTTAGTATCTTACTGTGAGCAGAATTATTATTTAATAGGCAAAAAAGTAAAATCAGACAATTACAATGCAACTTTACGTTGGAATGAATTGATGGTACTCGCAAGTAATGTGACTATGAGTCATTTGGTACCTTAATCATGTCAGATTTTTCTAACAATAGTGGTTTATTTTTCGCACCACACTTAGTGTTGAAATCTGAGCAAAATTATTGTTAAGCGTATTGGAAAAAAATGGCACATTTAAAGGATAAATGAATGTAAGTTAATTATGTGATTCGAATAGTCTTAAGGCTTCTCATATCTCTTCAAAATCTATTGCGTCGTGTCTTTGACAAATTTCGCGTTTACATAAATCCTACACAATATTCATTTCAATTGTACAAGTTTATGTAACGGACAAAATGGTAGACAACAATGGACAACAATAGAACTTTCCACACAATAATTACTCGCGTTTGGACGTTTTTTCCTGATTTTTTGGAGTATTTATCTTGCGTTTCGAATATTTTACTCCATTTTTTCATTTGCATTTCAATGCTAAATTTTGACGAGCCGTATTTTTTTTTATTAACTTGTATCCAATAGTTTATGAACCGGCAGCTTTTCAACTTGATTCCAGTTAATAGCTGCATCAATCATTTTTGTTACAGCGACGATAAGTATACATTGTCTTTTACATCATTATAGCATCATTTTCATGTGGACTCAACGATTACGTTCAATTCTTTACTGTTAGCCGTTCAATTATGTATTTATATGCTGCCATATTATTTATTTACATGAAATGATTAGTCCAGAGTTGCAACAATGCCAAACAAAAAATATAGCATTTTATTTATGGAAATAAATAAAATGATGACATTCACAAATAGTGATTTTAAAAAGCCACAAGAATTATTCATTTTCACTCAGAATTTGTTATGGCTTTTTAAAAAAATATATGTAGAAACTATTTTTTTTTTTAAATAAAATGTCTGTACGTGGAAATATGAAAAATCTTTGTAGCATAAATTAAATTATGTCATGGAATGGTTAGAACTCTGAAAAATTCATCTGTTAATTATTCGTTCCCTAGATTTCTCAATCCCCTTCAGTTTTCGTCGCTTTTTGCGTTTTATTTTACTATTAACCTAATATAATGAGCACCGATAGTCGTCGCCGCTCATTTTTCATGCGCATTCTCCATTTAACATAATACAATTGGCTGGTAAAAATATTTCTTTTCTTAAGTTTTCTCATATTATCCGCATTTTTTAAAATATTTGCTGAATATCTAGACTATTTTTTACAAGAATACCCTAAAATAATGCAAAATCCAGAAACATCTTGTCATTTTCTTCTCTTAACTTTTAAGTTCTATAATCCTAGATTTTACCAGAAAAAATATTTTCTTCATCAGTAAAAACACAGGTTTTTAAAGAAATATTTTCACCAGAGAACGCATTATAATAATTGTAATGATTGAAACTCTCGACGCAATATTTCGCTACAATTTCCTCTTTTGTTTACGGATATAAACAAAATAACGCGTCGTGATTCCAAACTCGTGTAGCAAAAACTCACTCGGAAACAAATTAAGAACAAAAAAACCTCCGCAGAGTTTAGATAAAAGAAATCTGCATAAACTTGGAACCCGAAATCAACATAAAATTTCCATATTTTTTTCTGATTGGAATATTGTGATGACGTGGTTGGTATTTTGCTCAGAATTAATGCATATAGTCATGCAAATTTTAAGGCTTTTTCCATTGAAAATTTTTCATAAGCATTAAAGTTATTTTTTTCAAAGTACCGCCCTATTATTGAAATAAAATGTTGCTGAATAATTGATTCGTCCGATTGACTTAAAATTAGCCAAAGCATATTATATATTTCATAAGCATTAAAGTTATTTTTTTCAAAGTGCCTCCCTATTATTGAAATAAAATGTTTCTGAATAATTGATTCGTCCGATTGACTTAAAATTAGTCAAAGCATAGTTTACAAAATCGTCCATCGTATGACCGAATTATTTTCTGATATGTTTACCCATTTGTCAATAACAAATTACCAAAATTCCTTTCGGTTGGAAATCGAACTTCATTTAATCCCTTGCTTTTTTTTTATTTTTGAAATTTCAGAAAAGTATCAGCTCATACGATGAAGAACAATGTTCACTATTCTCCATTTGAATTCAAAGTGTATCGGTCGAATACATTATTTGCGACACGTTACTTCAATAAAAATAACTTCAGTGCTTATCGATATTGTTCGATAAAAATCAAATTTGGCAAGACTATCTATTAATTGCAGGTAAAATCTTGACCTCTTCATCAGGATACACCGATTTGAAAGAAATATTAAAAATCGACAACGTTTTTAAGCCCCAAGTTTACTCCTTCGTTACATCATAATACTTATCGAATTCATCGGCTACACAGCTTTGCATTTTATGTGAAAATTTAAAAATAAGTCCCTCTCCTCAGCTCGCTTTTCAACGTCGATATACACCTTTAAATTTATCACCCCCTCGTGAGCACTTTGCCATTTACATATATATTCGTAAACGGATAATAAAATGTTACCTGTGATTAACATTATAATCCGATTTTTTCATTAACTCTCCGTTTAGCAATCAATCTCGATGAAGGTGGTGAAAGCTAAGCGTTACCTTCCTACACAGTGCATTTGAAACTTTCGATTATTTAGAAAATTCATGAGGACGATTATTTATAAGTGTTTCATCGGCGGTTGTGTTGGTATTTGTGTGTATGTGTGATAAATACCATTTTCAATTATCGATGCAAGACTGCATAACGTTGCAAAAGTTATTTCACTCCAGAAATAAAAAATAAATGCTACAATGAAAAAAACCTAAGAATTTAACAAATTATGAACCAAAATTGAAGAATATATATAATAATTTTTGCCTCAGTTCAGTATCGATAATTGAAAAATTAATAAGGTGAGTGTGAGTACAAGTGTTCGCTTTCGAAGTACACAATGATCTCCAAATTCACAGCCACTATAAACGCAGTTCCACGGGCACGCGAAAAAATTCGTTTATTTCTCGGATAAACGCAGACATTCGCATAATCCATTACAATATTGCACAATAAATTCATAATGATTTATCGCGGCGGCCGTACGTGCGGTGCGCGCCCAATGGTAAATGCAATCGTTGGAAAGAGTTCAGCACTGTGTTGCTCGCAACTTCTTAAAACCAATACGCAATTAAAATACCGATGAGTATATAATTAAATATTGGACAACAAAATAAATAAATAAATAAATGTACGCAATAGAATTTAACGATCTGCGCTCTTAAACGGGGAAGTTGAGTGTCGATAAATAGCGGTATCAATAAATTTAGCTTCGCTACTTGAGACGAAGCGATCGTTCTCACAATATCATTTTTTCTCATTTTATTTATTCTTCGCTATTTCTTGCGTTTGTGCGATTTTAGGAAAAAATATGTTCGCCGAGCGAACAGCAGCACCAGTCATCGTCATCGGTCGCAGCAGCATTGAATTGGAATAAAGTACGTCGACGAACGTCATTCAAAAGTCCGCAATTACGTAAAACAGTTTTTCGTTTTTTTTTTTTTTTTTTACTTTTATTGGGTATGAGTATCACATCATGGTTGTTTTTTTTTTAAATCTTTTATCTTCTCGCATTCATTGAAAGTAATTGAACACAATGGTTCGATATATAAGTCTTACACTGACGTTTTTTTTTTTTTGCTTTCAGCTATTTCATTTTTTATTTCTTCTATAATCTCTCACGCCGCTCAGTTTTGCCTCCTCGACATTTCATCGGCCTCCACGTTGTACACTATAAAATGTGAAAATTCGCACTTAAGAAAAATGTTTACTGCGATGAGCATGGGTTTGTTTGTTTATATTTTTATTTTTTTTTTTTTTTCTTCGAGGAATCTTGAGTCAGTCGTTATTCTTCATCCTGTTTTTTTTGTTCTTCGTATTTTTTCCTTGTTATTTTTGTTTTAAATATTTGTTTTCTGTCTAAAACGCGATCGCACAATTCAGCTTCGTACTTAACTCTTCATGTACGCTTATTTATACCACAAAATCCTGTTGTTTATTTTTTGCATTCGCTGGTTTGTTTGTTTCTTCTTCTTTATATCCAGTGCATAACGTATGGTACGATTTATTTATTATAGTTTAGAATATACTTTGGTATAGCTCCAATGGCAGCGATTAATGTGAAATATACATATACTCGTGTGTATACTATTATCGTTATTCATTATTAGTATTATTAGTATAATTATTATTCTTATTCTTCTTCATCTTATTAGTATTATCAATATTATTATTATTCTTCTCTGTTTTTTTATTACATTACTGTGTTGTTTTTTTTTCTTTAGAATTTAGAAGATTGGCAATCGATACCTTTTTGTTTTGTTTGTTTATCAATGCAACGTCTCTGTCCTCGTATCCCAATTGAAACGCACGTCCTGACGAACCGAATAACTAAATGGCAGTTGTGTCATCAATTGCAAACGATTATAGTGGCAAAAATCAACATTTAAAAAAAACACAAAAAAAAACATGACATCAAAAATTTGGAAAATCTCGTAATGCTCGAATAAAACTATAATAATATGAGGATGCATGGACTTCGGAGGGAGAAATTTTATAGCCAATTCGATATACACTTTTTAATATTAGGTTTATTATGCAATTTTTTTTAATAATTTTTTTTTAAACTGGTAATTGAAAAAAGAGTCTCGTTGCTATTTTGAGCACAAGTTTATTCACCAAAGCTCATCTCTGGAAAGATAAGACATAAAAATGCGTTATTCAATTGGAAAAGCATATGAAAATCGATTAGTCAATAAAATTTATTTTATTTTGGTCCATACATCCTCAATTGCGAAACAATCGTTGCACTACTGTAATATTTTTTAAAAAATCTCCCACGCTACTTCGGTGTAACTATTAATCGCTATAGCGTTTAATGCAGTGTGATCTTATAGATTTTCAAGATTTTAATAAAAGTAAACTAACGAAAATGTCGTCCCATTGATTTAACTCGATCTCTATCGCACGATAACTAGTACCCCTTGCTTGCCGATGATATTGAGTAAAAAAGCGGTATCTGCGTGTACAAAATATGAAGATGTGCGTACAACGTACAACTTTTCATTTTATTTTTATTTTTTTTCCGAGCGATGTTAGTATTGCAACTTTTCGATTCGTTTATTTTGTTATTTTTTCTTCTCTCTCTCTAATTCTGTATACGATACCTATTTAGAAAAATGGGGAAAAACGTTTTTGTCTTTATTAACAGGACTCTATAAATGCTATTACCGAACGAACTTTAAAGTATCGTCGGATGCAGATTTAATTATTTTTTATTTTGTCGTTTATTTTTGTTTTTGTGTGTGTGTGATTTTTCTCTTGGGCTTTATCTCTTTTTTAGGGACCCGCGTGGACTCGATATATATTAATATGTTAATATGTATAAACTTAATATGGATTCTAGAACGATAAGGTCCTAAGAATGGACCCTGCATGACCTATGCGACGAACAGAGCACGTGAAATAACAGACCGTTGTCGCCTATCGACACTTTTGTCGTCCTTACACGTTGAATTATCGCGAAATTGGATTGAGAAGTCACTGGGCGCTTTCCTCACGCTTAACCGCAGTCTCGATCGATTATTCCCTTCCTTTCGTTAACCGACTAAGATCATAGTGTTATTACGCGATAATAATCAATATACATATGGTATACAGATATCTTACTAGGTGTGTACACTTATTAATTATCTTTTATGGTAATATTTATCTTCCTGGTAGTCCATTTTTCACTTCTAGACCCTTAACGTTAGACCAACACACATGTTTACATCTAAACGTATGTACTCTGATTCTACGTACGTTTTCGACTTATCAATCACTCCCGATAATCTGGAAAGTATATATTTATGGTACAATGATTCTCCTCACTTCTCTTCCAATCTATATTTCAGGGTGTTTTTTTTATTATTCACTCCGTAAACGTCGTTAATGAAGATATATTTTTTTTTAATTTACTCTTCTCTCAATATAATTGAAAATAATTTACAACTGTGCGCAATATTTTGGGGATGCTTCGTACATATTCATACATTTTTAATGGAAATTTTGAGGCGATTGGAATTTTAGTACATCAAGAAAAAGCAGGAAAAACGAACATAATTGAGGATGAGGATTTAAAATGGTTTTCGAATAACAGTAATGAGTCATTGAGGCAAATTTGCAGGAATTTTTATATTGTTGCTCTTATCTGTTTGAGAAAATTTATTGAACTTCTCTTATGGAAAAGAGTTTTCGATGATTGCGAATTTGTCGTGTGCAAGATTGATGTGAAAAAAAATATTCGAAATCCGAAACTATTGATACATTTATTTAAAAAATTAGACAAAAACAAGAATAAAGATCGTGTAGAAAATTTTTCAAAATTAGTTTTTTTTAAATCAGAAAATATGTATAAACAGAAAGTATCGAGATTTTTTGATCGTCTACTAAAACGTGTTTTATATGCACCAATTTGTTGTATCGAATTCGACCTTATTATTATTCGAAATCAATACTCTTTTTGGAGGAAAAGCAGAGGTGAATTATTTTTAATTATACTCGAGTTCGAGAGACGGACCTTTATTTATCGTTTTTTATCAACACAATTTTTTTCGAATTTGGAAAAAAGAAGGAAATAAAAAATTTGTGAGGCGCCGAATTATGTTGTTTATTTTATTTGGAATGACGATCCGCTGCTCCTTCGATGATCCACTTTATATCGTGTACGTGCGTGGAACGAATGAATCAGATGATATTTCGTATGATAAAAAATGAATTTATTTACTGGCAAAGCGAGAAACACTCTCGATCGACGCTAAGAGCGTTGTTTTTTCACTGCGCGTTACGGACAGCTCGCGATACGTTCGAACATACGTTGTTTGAATTTCCTCTACAATGGTATATAAAACGATTAGAAAATCAAAGTGTATCCAATGATTTCGTAGGTACCAGCCTACACATTAATACAATATATTACTTTTTTCTTCGTAGATAACAACTGGTCGTTCTACCGTGTCGAGCATGAAACGCTGCGATATTTGAGCATCGTCTCAAGCTTAACGTAACACTTGTAATCACATTCCTAATTAACACTAGCATCGGTCGAGCTCGACGTAAAATCAGAGTGGTCTATAAACTATTTGTTTTTTTTTCTTTCTCTTTTCGAATATCTACACTGTCGCTTATTTATATCGATATACTCATGCGTATGTACAAATGTGTATGCGCGCAGTATCGTTTAGTTAAGATTTTCATTGTTTTTCCGATACGCCAAATGTTTTTGAGCACATTTTCAAATCCAATCATAGCAATTTATCATAAATTCCAGAATTGTGAATATTGCGAATTTTTGAGTTCAAGTAAAGCCAGAAATAAGGCAACAAAAAATAAGAATCCCAATAGTATCAAGAAAATAATACTCAATTCTATATTTTCATCACGCACGAGCGATAAATCTAAAATAGATCAAAATCCGGAGCAAGAATATCTCGTATATCCGGTAAAAATGAGGTTTCAATCAAAGAATACTGCGCGCCACTTTATCTAGGTGTAATAATGTAATGTGTCTGTACGATTTTCACCGTAAGTGTATGTATATAACATTATACATTAATATGAATAATAATATCAATGTTATTGAATTAAACGCGCGACTAATGTTGTGATGACGTCGGTTTTCTGTTAAATATAGTTTTCGTTATACTATACTATGCAGTATAATAATGAGATTATAATCGAGCGCGCGTTTATCGAGTGCGGTATGTTTTTTAGTGAGTACGGCGATCGATCGTTTTGTTGTTGTTGTTTAAATAATTTAATACCGCTTTATTTGTTGTCGTTGGTGAAGTAATGAGGCACCGTTTTATCCAGCAGCGTAAACGGCTATTTTTTCAACAGCTTCGTCAGCTAATGGAACGATCGGAACAACAGCGAGTTACACTTTAAAAAGAGTTCGGGGAGCAACGAGGTAGTGATGGTGGATTTATTTGGCTATCGATAGCACGATTGTTACGAAAACCGCGTTTGCTTCGTCGTCCGGGAGGCAATCGAGGCGGAAGTGGAAGAAGACGGAAGTTAAGGGCTGCTGTGACCACCAGGCCCGTTGGCACTACGGTCACACGCTGTCCGGACTACTTGGCTCCTCTGCGCAAACATGTTCCTCGTCCCGCTCGCTGTCGCTCGGTGGACTCGGCTGCTCTAGCTGATACTGATTATAACTATGGCTGTGAGTGTGGCTGTGGCTCTGAGAATGATGCAGGAGGCTGTGATGATGGTAGTAACAGTGACGTCCGTCATCAACACGTTGCTGCAAATCATCTATGTGAACCTCTTGGACGCGTCTCTTGAGCTTACGGTGACAGAGCAGACAGAGGACGAGCGCTATGAAGATCGCAGCTGCAGCGCTACCGGCCGGTACCGCGTAGCTGTCCGGTGGCACAGCTATAGCACCTGCAATACGTCCACCAATGGATTTTTATTTTTATTTTTTCTTCCTTCTCTATTTTGCAGGAATTTTTTTTTTTCAGGGCTTTTGAAAAAGTTGAGAGACTTTTAAGAGAACGGAGCTTGAAGAGGAGACTGCTAGAGATCTACGTCTGGAATTTAATGGTTCTTACTAAAATTCGGAGTTTTAGTTTTGAGGATAAAAGATATGAGAAGTATTCTTTGTTAATTCAGATACTTTTGTGTCTTAGGTTTGCTTCGTAATTGGGTTTATCAAAGTACCAGTAAAATGGGAATTTTTTTTTAAATTTTGGAGGAGGTTGAAGCGCTTTACACTATATTTAGGAAATTGATTCGTTGGCTGAGCGAATAAACGGTCACTGGCTGTTAGATTGTTTAGTTAGCTTAACGAAAATTGGTCTTATCTTTAATATCTGTTGGTCTGCTGAACTTAGAAATTGTTGAAGGAACAACACATTTTGGTCCTGTCAGTAAATATTTATTTGACAGCCGGTGACTTTGTTGTTGGTTCGCCTGTTTAGCGAATCGACAAATGTTTTTTCTTAATGTAGTCAAATAAGTGCTCATTTTTGTAAATCGTGGATGCAAAGTTTTATGCATCAATTTTATATGTATCGACCCAAAAATAGGGATTATTCTTTGAAAATGCTGAAGGAATATATGCTTTTTCGAAATTTAGCAAAAATCCGATAATATTTGTGGAAATTGAGTGCAATTAGGTTTTTTCTAAGTACAAGACATATTCAGCTATGAGAATTATCATTGATTTTAATCAATAGATGCATAAAAGTTTGCCTAAATCAACTAATAAATTTAGCGCTCTTTTAACTATTGTGGAGCGCTTCAACCTCCTTAATCCAATATTTTATAAAATACCGTTTTTAGTGAACTTATCTCGGAAACTTGAAGTTGCTGAGGTAAAATGTCAATGAATAACAGTTGTAATTTTGCGTTGGCTTTCGAATGGAACATTTGGAATAATTTTTACACCCCGATAACCGTGATTTGTCACTGAAAATCCGGGAAATTATTTTTATATCAGAATATTGATATTTTTATTTAGTTGGAAAAATTATAATCCTTCAATATGTCTGACGATGCCGCGAAAAAAAATGCTTAAGTGGCACGGATCGAGGTTCCGGGGTTTTAAGAATCACATAATTTACCACGCTGCATGAAATTGACATAATTTTTCTCAACTTGTTAGACATAGCCAAAGACACTGTAATTCTTGCAGCCAAAAAATGTATCCGTTTTTAAATAAAAATATAATTTCCCCATTTTTTAATTTAAAAAACAATGGTACCACAACGGAAAATTGTTTAGAACATTCCTTCCAAAAATACAACTTTTATGTGAGATTATTTTTTTTCAGTATCTAATTCCAAGTTTCTGAGATTCATTAAACTAAAAGAAAAAAAGCGGTTTTTAGTTTAATATTGGATTAGAAAATCTGAAAAAATTCACATAGAATGCCTTATAGTCGTACATTAATATACTCAATGATGAGGCAGATCTGAGATTGTCATAAAAAAATGGATGACAAAAAAGTGGCTGATTTGAAAGAGAATGCGGCATAAAGTGTTAAACCTTTTTTCTTGTTATTGCCAAGAACATTCGAAAATAAATTATTACACTATTTTACGGTATCTAATGGCGTTACGCTAGTCCATTCACTGCAACAGCTCTACAATACTTCATACTGAGTTTAAGGGCGTCTTCTAATTTATCAACTTTGAAGATCCTTGATTTTATTAAGATCTGAGATGCACAAAACTTGTAAATCCTAGAACACATTTTCACAATACTTGTAGTGTTTATTTTTAAAGAAAACCGTATATCTAATTTATACAACATTTTTGCAGCAAGGATTTCTTTTCGGAATCTCGTTTCTCATGTTTTTTTCGTTGCAATTATCATGAAATTCGGTGAAAATGTTGATAAAAAAATTTGAATAACGCATAAACGTAAAAAACTTAATAAATTTACTCCATTCGATTGTTACAACATTTTTAACACGTAAATATCTCAGAAATTCCACCGTAGAAATCTTGCTATTCGTCTCTAATATCGTATCTTCAATTTTCATTGTTATCAACGAGGCATTTAACGATAGTGATGCATAGGTGGCTAATATTATTATTTTATTAAACATTTATATTCTAAAGAGTATGGAAATAATGAGGCGACATATGAGAGCTGAGAAAGGTTGAAGAAGCGATCACAAGATTCACACAAACATGACTTATGAAAAATGCAATTTAGTGCTATAGTAAATTTGCGAATACAGCCATGCATATACAGTATATGATTGAATATTGTGATGAGTATCGCCAGTGTGAATCGTAATGTTGTTTAAAAAAAAATCTATGTGCCTAAGGGGCCCCCAAAATTTTATTTAACGACTAACGCCAATAATCGAAACACTTATTATTGTTAGTTGTGATCAAATGCGCGTAAAATTTACAGTAATTACGGCACTCACAGAACAGTTTGCTAGAAAATATCTGAAGGTTTGAACAAAAAGATGGAAACAATAAAGGTGATTTTGCAAATTGGATGAAAATGACCGTATGAATGATGGATTGCGCATCGATTTCCAACCACAAATTTTATTCAAAGAGAATTTGGGTACTTTTTACGATTCAACTGAACCAACATCATTAAAAACACGAAAAACTGTTGTTTCGAATATAAATCAGGATACCAAAGAGTTATTAATAAATAGATATACCAAAAATTCGTATAATAAACTTTTCGAAAACATAATTCATAATTTTTTTAATGCTCTTCAAAATACGTAAGTTATAGCTATACTTTTTAAAATCGAATATGAATAAAAATTAAATCATAAACAAATGTGAATACTTCCAAAAACCCAAAGAAATATTCACAAAATCATATATAACGGCAGACAAACGTCTTAAAGAAAAGAAAAAAATTGTCCCAAGTTTATTTTCCAAAATATTTGCGGATATCAATAAACTCTGACGTGATCAATAAAAAAATCAAAGTTTTCAGCATCTTCAATGACATCGGTTTTATTTTTCTCCATATCTTCTCACCAAGTTAGCAAATTCTAATTGACTCAAGCTTTTGGCCAGAAATTGTGTGCAAAGCATCATTATAATAATTGAAGATGTTCTATTAAACCTAATTTAACGCTATTGTGAATAAACATATATATTATTAAAGAGAGGGTTATTAATACGATATTATTAAAGAGAGGGTGAAAAAGGTTGAAAAAATGGGTGAAAATGTAACCAGAATGTGCAAGAAGAAGAATTGTGAGAGAACTCACGTGATAAGGGAGCTCATACATGCCGGATCGTCCGAAGCCTCTCGGGAAGGCCTCAGATGGTCGCGAACACAGAGAAGCACAGAGATAGACGAAGAAGCATGGCAGGGAATCCGGCGAGTGCTGGTGGCAGCGGGGCTGATGCTGCACCTGCGACACCATACAACAACACCGTTCACCGACCACCTACCCGGAACAACCGCTGTCCTCGAGCTTTCATCTAAACTTCACCACCGCCACCACCCCTTCGCCACTTTCCATCCTTAGTCTCAATATTTCCCTTCGAGCCACTCGATACTTACCGCAACTTCACTTAGCCTTTATCGGCCAAGTCCTATCCTCCCAAAACTTATAGTTTAAAGGAGCTTTCTCCTTGGTTCGTTCGAGAAATCCTCCCTTTCCTCAAAATTTATTATGCGAAACTTTTTAACACTGAGTGCTGACATTTTTCACTCTTGTTTGAGTCTTTATTGTGGACAACATTTAAGCAATTACTACTCGTTCTCTTCCCCACACAGAGAGAAATATTCAATTGAATCAAGGGAATCAGCTAAATAAACCATTCATTTGGATGTTTTCAAGTAAATCATGTACTTGGGCCAAGTATATATTTGATTATTATTTCGTTTAATGAAATAAAAATTTAATTGAGTCAGCAGAATATTTATTCTTTTTGACTAAATTTCGGGCTTATTTAGTGAAAGTGTTCTATGAACGACGTGAGAGAAAATACTTATTCATATCGTATCGTCATTTCGTTTAATCATCACAATTTTTCATTCAATGTGGGCGATATTTATTTAAACCCAGTTAATATTTAATTGCTTTATTTGAATGGATTTTTGAGTGGAATATATACTCGATTTGTTCCTGAGCGACTAAGTGAATGAATTTTGATATTTCCTGCAGATAACAATATGAATAATTCGACGAAATATATAATCGGTTTAATTGTACTGATTCCTTTGACTAAATAAAATTGACTGTTTTTATACAATTGACTTAACGAAATATATCGTCATTTATACCATACGCATACGATTGCTTGAAATACCACGTTATTTGAGTCAATTATGTAGGATTCAAATAAATGACCGTGCATTCGACGATTTTCGTTTTTTTACGTTTTTTTGTTCACGAAAATACACCAAAATGCCGGAGATTTGCAGAAGTATGATAAGAAAATAGATATTTACTTGGGAGTCATAAGTTAACGAACTCGAGGTTTTTGTTTTTCAAAAATATTTTTGCAGATTTTGGTGCACAAAAAAGAAACCTGAGAATTTTTTTTTTGTGTTTTCCACTACCCTGAGAAATTTCGTGGCGATTTCGAATGGAGGCCAGACTTTCGCACTTTCGCAAATGTGGAAAATAAGAGTGTGAGAAAAATTATTCAGGGCAAGGCTTTCGTTTACAAAACAAAACCTGTTTTCGTTGACAATGAAGCCTTCAAAAAACGTGAAAAATTGCGATCCCTCTGATTTGAATAGTTTTTGCATGATTTTAAGGATCTCGCGAACCACCGAAGAAGAAATCTCTCTCTTAAGGGAGGAAACTTATGTAAAAGGTCGAAAGAGACTCAAATGATATATGAAAATATTCCTGGCGTACTTTGATCAAGGAAACAGATTTTTTAAATCTTTTGCTCCAGGATAAAATCAAAACGCTAACGTTAAAGCCGAAGGCGTGAAGTTCGGCCCTCATAACTCGAAGAAGAACATACATTTTTCAGTAGAATATGCTAATAATATACCGCAAGTTTAAAGAAAATCGTTTAAGTTATTTCTCCGAATAAAATATCGCAGAAATCCCTTTCTTTTTGGGGTTTTTTCGGTCCAACCCTTCACCACTTGATAAGAGAATCGCAATACGGACGGAAAAACCGAAAATGTGAAAGGAGCAGAATCGTAGGAATCGAGTGAATTGCAAGGAAAAGTTAACTTTTTCTTAACAAATTTTCCGAATCTGTAGCAGATCGTATATCGAAAAAGCTGCGTACCTTAGATCCGCTTCACTAAAATAGTAATTGCCTTTGAGGGCATTCGAGTTCATTTTTTCAATTTTTTTCACTGCACTTAATAAGCCCTTCGAAGGGAAAAAACGTGTTGGCCATAGCTTAATGTACAATGATTACGTTAATAAGGAGAGTGACAAATCAGTTTCAATTTCAAGATCTGTCGATAAAGGTTCACGGACAATTCAACCGGAATATCAGTAGCTTAAAGATCCGAATACACAAAATATCCTGTGACAAAATAATTCCTGGGATTTTCGATGGATCGGCGGTAATTGTTTGAAAATATGAATTGTCTTGTCATTTTTCTTTCTAAGCGAAATTTAAACGTTATTTACAAAAATTAGATACATTTTGAAAAATCTATCACGTAATTTTCTAAGTTTGACGGCGTGAAAAATCTGTGCATTGTTAAAACGGTTTCGAGTTTATACATACGCCAAATTTTTTACTTCAATTTTGATAGTATTCAATGAAGATTTTTTATTAAGTCATTATTAAATTTAAAAAAATTAGGATTGAAACAAAAAGAATATTAAGGGATGATTTCACAGCCTTTAAGAAGGTCGGAATTTATTATTTAATGTAGAGTAACTTTTATGCATCTTTTGAATATAATGAATAGTGATTCTTATAGCTGCATATATCTTTCGCCGAGGAAAAATTTAATTGCACTCGATTTCCACAAATATCTTCGAGTTTATGCTGAATTTAAAAAAAGGCACATATTCGTTGAGCTTTTTCGAAGAATAATCCGTATTTTTTGCTTGATTTTGATGTATTACAACTCATTCTCTTCGTTGAGAGATGCTTTTCGCATGCAGTGTCTACATATTTGATAGTACATTTAAGAATTACCGCTGTTTGTTTACAAAGAAATTTTATTTATGGGTAAACAAATGGCTGTATTGAAAAATGGGAAATACTATCAAATATCTAGATGGTGAATTCGTAGATCATCTTTCAAGGAAGAGAATGAGCTGTGATACATAATAATCGAACAAAAAAAGGGATAATTTTTTTTTAACTAAGGAAATATGAACCTTTTTGAAAATTACCATAAACCAATTACTATTATTGTTAATCCACGGAAATTAATGTTTTCCGAAGTCAAAGATATCTATTTTGATACAAAGCACAATTAACGATAGTCAATTAATGCAGAAAACTTTATATAGACGATTTACAAAAATAAGCTGCCATTTGACTGATGTGAACCGCTCCAACCTCCTTAAATTCTATTAGCAATGGCGTCGATCCTCATGAAAAAAACATTACCTTACATGAATGTCGTCCGTGGATATTTTGTCGCTGGATATTTTAACCAGAAAGCGAATCGAGCTAAAGAAATAGCCTCGGAAATATGTGCCGATAGTAAGACCAATTTGCACAATATACGGTCGAATAAGAAGTTTTTCACTGTATGAGCGTAAGTGAGGTACGTATGTGTCAGAATCTCTTTGTTTTTGTTCTTAGTTTTATTTGTGCACCGGCTCATGAGCATTTATTCAATCGACATTGGAGCATGCTACGAGATAATAGTAGAATACGTTATTCAGAGACATCCAGAGTACGATAGGTCTATTATAATGAATCTACAGTGTAAATAAGTAATTACAGTAAATAGTGTGAGAGCGATAGCCGAGTTACAGCGGCTGCTCATCCTCGTGTACTATATAAGAGATAGATCATAGATCGCAAGACAAATCGCAAGGGTGATATAAATATTACAATTACACCGTTTTTTTTACGAAGAAGGGAAAGACTTTAAAGTGATATAGCGTGTGCCAAACAGTCAAAAGTATAATTATCGCAGTATTAAGTAAAATAGTATTTTGAAAAACAGCGCGAATATAGAAACTGTAGTGATAGTAGTAGTAGTAGTATAGTATAGTAATAAAAAATACGCATAAATAATTAAAATGTATTGACATTTCAAAAGGTGGTAGCAGAACTAACATCCATCGGGATCGCAGTGATAGATTTTGAATAAATAAGATAGTTTGAATAATGTCACTTAGTCGTGAAAGAACTTACAGTTTTCCTCGTCCGACGTGTCACTCGGGCCGCAATTGTCGATTTTATTACAGCGCAGAGTCTCGGCGATACAGTACACGTTACGACCGCAACGAAATTGGCCGAATTCGCAGTCGCTTGCCGTGGAAACTTCGGTCCAAACTGCACGGAAACCGTGCTGTCCCACCGCTTTGTCAGCGGATATGAAACTTCACGGAAAAGTTCAGTAAAGAAAGGTTCATTTCTTTCCAAAAATTTCGGTTTATTTTTTTAAATTGATATAGTGTATTTTTATTAAACCCGCGTAGGTTATTCAATTTAATATACCAGAGGTAAACATAATTTGTTCAAAGTAAAAAAAAAGTTGTTGAGGAAAAAAAAAGTGTCAATAACGTTTTTGTTTGAAATTTGTAGCTTATGCGATGATAAATCGATAAAATAGTTGGTCCATGATAGACTTTTTCAAAATGTTATCTGGACATCGTTTTTTTTTTTTACTTAGAACAAATTAATTTTTTACTTCGGAACTTTGATTATTAATTAGTTACAAATTAATTTTTTACTTCGGAACTTCGATAATTAATTAGTTACGAATTAATTTTTTATTTCGGAACTTTGATTATTAATAAATTACAAATTAATTTTTTACTTCGCAACTTTGATTATTAATTAGTTACAAATTAATTTTTTACTTCGGAACTTTGATTATTAATTAATTACAAATTAATTTTTTACTCCGGTTCCAGTCTAGCAATTTTTTAATGTTATCAATACATAGACGCAAAGATTCTGTTATTCTTTCAGTAAAAAAAAAGTGGCCTTTTTTTGTTGAAGAAATAATCTTTATATTTTTTAGCAAAAAAGTAATATTATAGGGTCGCAAAATTGTTTGAAAAATTTCATTGAAAAGTTCACATGAAACTACAACTTTTATGTTGAAACCATTTTTTTCTGTGACTATAATTTTTCAAGATACATTGACTTTGAAGAAATACCCCATTTTCTGTAATATTGGATTGAAAAATCTGAAAATATCGGGAGAGAGTAGTTCCAAGAGGTACTAAAATGTGGCCAATTATAGGACTTATCAGAGAGGTGCGAAAAAAAGTGGCTGAATTTATGAAGAATGCATCATATCTTCTTTAAGAGCGAAAATGACTTAATATTATTAATCACAAGGTGAAAAAAACCATCAATCTAACTGCCAAAAACACTATAGTTTTACCTTTTTAAAAATTTGATTCTTAAGAAGAGTAGCAAAAGTAACAAGAGTGCATAATGCAAGTTTCTTTACCTGAGGCGCATGTTGTTGTCCTCGGAAAGATAACTCCATTCGGACTCGGGGCTTTTGACCCCGCACAACTCTAGCGGTGGCGCTGATATCGAGTGCCACATCCGTAAAACTGCCGCAGGACAACCACGCGCTGAAAACAGAAACGATAAAGAAATCAATTATTTTTTAAGAGCTTATTTTCTCCACAATCTATCGAAGTCCGATCGTGGTATATTTTCCAGTGATTGCATATACAAATTTATCGAAGAGCCTACAGAATATAGTACCTGAAAAATGCTTCGAATTTTTTTTCCTAACATTTGTTATTTTCAGACGAAATGTTGCAAGAATTCCATAATTATTATGGCGCAATTGTGCGATTTCCTTCAATGTGAAAAATGTTACGGGCGACAAACTTTACATTATAATAATATTAATAAAGATTTTTATGGCCCAGAAGAGCGACGATTTGGAGATTCTTGGTTCGATTAATGATAAAAATCAATATTCAAAATTATCACGCCTAAAATAATTATTTAATGACCAAATTTATAAAAAGGGAAAAAGTTTATATTTATTTATTATTATAGTACGAATGTGAAAAATTTAATTGTCGGAATTTACTACAATTACGCAGACATAATCAAACCTAATTATGAAACTTAAGCGCTACGTTTAAGCGCTTGAAATATATTTAATTCATGCTGATTATTCAAGATTGATCGAAAACTGCTCTGCAATCTTTACAAACGTCGTTTCCAACTGATTCGCCGTAAAAACCAGCTTCAAACAACCGGATGGTTTTTTGCAATCGTGACGTCACAATCGGCTCGGACAACTTCGGGTGTTTCCGCCGCGTCGTCAGCCGAATTTAAATCATGATTTGTGTAATGTTTATATCTTCGTTAATATTGAACAAAATACATTTTTCAAACCTTTTTATGTAAAATATACATATAAACTCTAAAAATAACAACAACAAAAAATTACATTCAAAAGCCCAATTTCAATAATGTTTGACATACCCGATTGTTCGCCTTCCACGGAAAATAGTTCAAAATTGAGAAGTATTCGATGATTTGGTCTAACGCTGATGAACCAGTTGCAGGTTTTGCTTGCAAGATTTCGCGCAGGTCCGTCGTATTTGTTTGGAAAATTTGGACTAGTTATAACACCATAATCGAGACTGCTTATGTTTGAGCCACAATCTGCGAAGAAAAATCACGAAAGTCGAGTTATTGAAGTGAAAAAGATCGTTTTGGTATATAAATCTCACCTCCGAATATGGATTTGGCGACTTCAAATGTGTAACGGGCCTTGAATCCACTGTAGACGAGCTCGGAGTCCGAGTGAAGTATAACCTTAAGGCCGAGAGCACCGAGATTCGACTCCACCGGACCCGGAGACGTCATCCAACAAAATCTTCCTATCAATTTTTCCGTGTCATCGCGATACATGTTGTAAATTTCGACCCAATCGTCTTGACACAACTCGGCGCTGTGCAACCATTTCAACGTTATATACGACACATATTATTATTCAGAGTTGAACAGTATTAAAATTAATAAAAATAATTGTTCAATATTACAGATCTCATAATTTGCAAACGTTGCAGAAAAGGGTGTTTCACAAATTGATAAAAATTCAACAACCAAAAAAAAAAGAATAAAAAAATAGAAAATAAAAGTGTTTCTTCTCGCTTCAAGTATTATTGCTAATACCTTATGGATAATTCTGACAATAAAAAAGAACTACGCTGATCAGGTTTAAGAGGGTCTAATTTAAATAGCGATCATTATGCGTTTATCTGAATTAGGCACCCTTATACCTGATCACCAGAGGTTTTTTCTGTGTCAAAACCACTCATAAAGTATTTGCAATAGTTCTTCGCGCTGGGAGACAACATTTTATTTTTTATTTTTTTATTACGATATTTTTTGTTCAATCTCCATCAATTGGTAATAAAACACCCTGTTTTAAAATAGAAAATTTGTTTCGTCATGGTTTATACAGCTAAACACGAACTTGAAGAATATGTTCGAAATATATTCGAAGTGTGAATAGGTTGAGAAAATAAGGCAATTTTCAAATTATTTCGCGCTCTGAGAATTTCTTATTTGCTCATGGTAACGAAAAAACAGTTACCGTAATAGAAAAAAATTAATTTCAGTAATAACAACAATAATAATTATAGTCTGTTTCCAATTACACAGTTATTCCTTTTTGGGAGAAAAAAATTACAAAATCTCTTAAATTGAACAACCTATTAATTTAATAATGTCAGTGTTTTATTGTGATTCTTGTTAGAGCATAGATAATATAGAATTGTTTCCATTTCTCAAAAAATAAAACTTATTCAAAGTCAACTTAAAAATATTTCCAATAAAGGCGAAAAATGTGCGGAAAAGGTATTTTTTCAACCGGAAGAAAACTTACCCGTAATGACCGACTGTCAAGTTGGAGTTTCTCGTTCTTACTTTGAAGTGATCGAAAACGAGGGTGACTTGTTCGTTGGGCGTGGCCAGAAACAAGTATGTACAATTTGTATCGCTCGGATAATTGCTAGGATAACGCGGCGAGTTGAACTCGCCTTTTTTACGCGAGGAACTGCGGTATGTGAATGAGCAGGTGCCATCAGGCGCCGCGGTGCCTGGTATTCTGTATTCCGTTTCGAAGTTGTATCTGTTAAATATATATCTATATAAATACCTTTAATACACCGAAAAATAGCTCGTTAAAGTAAGAAACGGAACCGAAAAATCATTACTGGAATTAGAAAAACGTTTCTAATTATTTCGGATGAAAAACTGATAAAATCACTGTGGATCTGGCTTTGAAAAACTCCTAGTTAATATAGATAAAAAGTAAAACAACGAATTTACCAAATACAACTTAATTTTCAATAGCAAATCCAGAGGTATTATATTCATTTTTGGAAATGAATATAATACCTCTCACAGCCGTTCGCTCATTAAAAAAAATTAACAAATAATACGTTGGAACATGTGAAGTATGTTTATTGATTTTGGCTTCCTCATAGAGAAAGCTTTGTAAAAATCGAAAAATAATAAGGAAGCAATGTGCAAGGTTCTACTTTGCATCTTTATTTTGATTTCATTTTTAATCTTTGATAATTTATGAAATCCAGTAAGTTAAAAAAAACACCGTCACATCACATTTTGATTAAGCAAAAATTTTCATTTTACTCTCTTAACTTTTGCGGAAGTTACGAGTGAAAAAGTACATTTATAAAAAAATTAAAAATTCCATAAAATCCGAACGACTTCACCGATCATCACCAAATTTCGTACGTAGCAGAGCTGTATGGTATTTTTCGACTCTAGAACATTTCGGTTCATTTGTCGAGATTCGACGTTATATAGAGATTTTTTTTTTTTTTTTTTCGAAAAATTCAAAATTTTATAAAATTGGAACCGCTTTACCGATTTCGCTGAAATTCAATACTAAACATCATTTAACATGTCTTTCATTTATAAAAAAAAACTATTCCGCTAAATTGGCGAACTTTTACGAAAGTCAGAGCGATAACGACATTTTTTTGAAAAATTAAAAATTCTATAAAATCTGTATGCATTAATACATGTAATTGAAAATCACGTCAATTACAAAGTAGTCAACACTCTAGTTGCGTGCCAAATTTTAGCTCGATCCATTGTGCCGTTCGTGAGTTATGGACAATTGAATTTTCGGTGTCTGGAACATACATACAGACATATTTTCTAGACCACTTTTATCGACGTTTTAGGTAATTCTGAGTGAGTTGACAAGAAAATCTCGAAAAACAAAATAAAAATGTTCACGAAAACAAAGTTTCCTCTATGAGGAAGGAAAAATGATGTAACTACTTAGATGTAAGCCCGTGAACGCTTATTCGCTTGAGTAAATAAAGTAGGAAATGGTGTTAAACTGACTTTGCTTTGAAACCTCTGCCCTGCTTCATTTCTCCGCTGCTGAACACCATGACGAGACGTGGCCCGTCACTAACTACGTGGCTCGGATTGCTCTCGGCACCACAAAGCTCGTAATCGAATTTGTCGTACGAGTCCGTCGCTTCCTGTCCCTTCAGATAGAGCTTCAGGTAACCATCCGTACAAGCGGAGCTATATACATAAAAAAATAAAGAAATTAAACACTAGTAAACCACTAGTGGCTTTCAACATCGCTATTAATAAGCACTCACTCTCCCTTTGCCTCGCCTTTCGTTATTTCAAACGTTAGGAACTCGAGTCGTACGCGTTCCAAATGTTGCGAATCCTGCATACCGTAAATAAAGTAACGACACACAACTTTTGGTATATACGGGAACGGATAATTTGGGCTGACGACCCAACCCGACGATTTCTTCTGACTTAAAATTTTTTGGTCACACTCCGAGCCTCGTATGTGCATACCACCGTAATTGCTTATGAAATCTGAAAATTCCAATTGATTTACTGAGCTATTGCAGATTATTGAGGAGTCCGAATCATCTAAAAAAAAGCCACGAGAAAAAAATCTGTAAATTTCATCTTGTAAAATTTTTTTATATTCAAACCTCATTAAGTCCATATTAATCAATGTGTTTCTGCAATTTTGTGAAAATATGCAGCGCACAAAAATGGTGTAAGGTAAAAAGTAAAATGTTTAACTTGTCCTAGTTTTCAGGTCGATAAACTTTAGTGTTCGATAGCTTAGATAAGATTCAGCCTTTACGACAAAGCTATGATCTAAAATGTGTAAATTAATATTTCTTCATTAAAAACGGACTAAATAATTGGTTACCATAAATGGAATTTCTACTCCATCCAGAAATGCTACGCTTATATTAGAATGCACTCTTTGACAGATTGAATAAGACATCAAACGTTAAAATTTGTTCACGATTTTGGTCTGAAAAGTGTAATAAGTTAAAATTTTTACTTTTTACCTCATACTATTTTCGTACGTTGTAGGTCTTTGCAGAATTGCAGAATTATAATGCTCGGTATGTACTTGATGAGGTCTAAATGTGGGATTTCTTAAAAGAATGGTATCATGTACAGAATTTTTTTTTTCTTATCACTTTTTTTTGGGGCCTCGGCGACTTTGGCACGGATAATAAATTTGTAAATGTCTTTAGAACATAAATTTATTATCGCATAGATATATGTTAACTACGACGACGTGATAATCCCGAAAACTCACCTAATTTAACGAAACTCTCAGAAAATTCGAAAATTCCCTTAAAGCCACGATTTTGCGTATTTGCCGTACGCTCGAGGGTTACGAATAGAACCGTGAGATTCGCTTGCGAGGAATATAGCACCAAATTTCGCTGCTGACCGCAATAAGTACCGATCACCGGCGCGGAACTGTTAGTTCCGTCAAACACCTTTACATAGTCGAATGGACAACTGAAAATTCGAAATCTATTTATTTTCCTCTTATTTATTATTTCCATTTTGGATTAATCGACTGCCGATTATGTTGTTAACCATAGTATTCATATGAATACAATTTAAAATATTCAATTACGGAATTATAAACGATCTGTAATCATCAGACGGTAAAAAATGGTAAATTCCCGAATTCAAAAGTATTTGACAAAACAACAAATAATGATTTTCAAATTAATAGCAAAGAATTGTCTTCAGAAAAAAAGTATGAATAATTCTTAGTTATTATTGAAAGTCAATGTTACTAGAGTTCAATGTTGTATTGGTTCGAATTTCGATGATTTTTACAGTCATGAAAGTATTTACATTGTGATCGAAGGAATTTTCAGTCCGAAATATATATGCAAAGCATGCTTAAGAATAAACAAAGTTAATGGTGGATGAAAAAAGTAATCAAATTTGTGAAAGTTTTTTTAAGAGCTTGAACTATCGATTATCGCGGATAATACGTACTGCGGTCCTCCGAAGAATAAATCAAAGTCACGAAATTCTAGTCGCACCCTTTGACCGACTTCTCCAATGAATTTGTAGTTGCAGGCGAGATCCTTTGGATAAGTGCCTGGATAAGTTGGCGATAATATGTTTCCCGTCTTTTTTATGGAAGAGTCTACGGTGAATGAGCAAGGAGTCCTCGGCGCCAGCGTTCCGACCTCATATTCGGCTACAGATTACGTTCGAGTTTAATCACAAGCTCAAATTTGAAAAACTCGTTGTTGATAATTTCGTGTAGGCGTCAAAATAGCGAACGATCAAAATACCAAATGGCTAAAACAGCGAATTCAAAAATAAAAAACATCTAAATGTGGAATGTCCATAATTATGGAGTTCATTTTTTCAGCCATTCGTCATTTTTATCATTCGCTATTTTAAATGCATTTTAATGATATGGAGGTGAAAATAGCGAATGGTCAAAATTTAATGGTTCGAATTTCGAAATTCGCTATTTTAACCATTCACTATTTTGGTCATTCGCTATTTTAAACCCCACGTATAATTCACAAAAAATATTGAAGTTTTTCAATTACTTTTCTTGACATAAGGGGGAAGAAAAGGACTATGTCGGGAGTTAGCTATTGGAAATAATCGTTTAAAAATTCTGAAAAAATTCACCTAGATGCCATTTCTTACTCTTTACAACATATTTTAAACCGATAACAGAATATCGATTTTTGAGCGCTGTCGATTTTTTGGAATAGCCCAATAAAATTATGTAAAAAATCTGCCACGCTTGATTGTTGAGAATAGTATGCAAAGCACGAAAAGAAATGGCAGGTCTCAGTTCTAAAAATTGTAGGTGGAAATACATTTTTGCGAATCGACGCTGATGATTTTTTTTTGCGATATCGAAAGACAGAAAGACTCTGTAATTTTATTAGCCAAAAAAATAACCATTTTTGAATATACACAATAATGATTACCCCGTTTTTCGAAACTTTCACACAAACACGATTTTTTGGAACATTTATCGGTGTCACCCTGGCGATTTTTGTGAGATATCAACAGTCATGCAGGAATATTTCGTAAATTTCTCAATACAAAAAAATATTCGTTTTCTTATTTACAAAACATTCCTTCGTTTTTTCGGTAAAAAATCATATTCTCCGAAATATGACAATCATTCCAATCATTCCGCTTGAAAGCTAACAAAAAACGGCAACTTTTATGTAGACATTCTTTTTTCAGTAACTTCAATTTTCGGAGATATTTGCATTTGAAAAAAAATGGTATTTTCCAAAATATTGTTTAAAAAAATCTGAAAAAATTCACATAGAGCGGCTTTTAAAGGTACTTTCATGCGACCGATTATGGGGTAGATCGGAGAGAGTTGGATAAAAAAAAGTGGCTGAATCGACGGAGAATGCTTGAAATATGATATTTTCGTACTCACAGGCATTGATAAAAGAGTAACGACCGCTGAAGAGGTCCGGGTGGGTGACATTTTTGTCGGTGTAGAAACTGAGGGCAACACCCTGGTAAAGGGAGACACGTCTTCGCGGTGGAATAGGGCCACAAAACCGACCACCGAATGGTGTCTCTATCAGCTTAGTCGTATTCTCCGATAGTATCTCCGTGTACACATCCATGTACTCGTGAACACATCTGAAAAAAAATAAAAACGTGATTCATTCCCGAATCCAATTGCTCCACAAATTAAACAAAAAAAAACCATCAATTACTTCCTTGAACAATAAGCTTTTTTTTTTGTCACGACATAAGATTCAAGATTTTGATTGTACCATACTAAAGATTATTTACAAAGCCATAAAAAAATTGAATCCTTTTCATTATTATTTTTCTATTCTGCTGTTTTTGGCCGTTTAGTGTCAAAGATTTTGCTTTTGATCCATTATAAATTTATATTATCTATTTAAACTATCGAAACGAAGCTGACGAATTTGTGGAAATGTTTGAAAAATTCAAAGACGCAAAACGACACGTATTCACTATCTCGTGCGAATTTGAAGCTATCGAACTTTTGTTAAGATTGTATCTGGCAAAAACAAGAAAAGAATTTTAATATTAATTTTAATGTAATAATAATAATCGTTTAGTTGTGTAAAGATTCTCACATGTTACAAGCTTGCACTTTGCTACATAAGTCTAATTATAATTGGGAATGAGTTGAATCCTGATGAACATTCGGATTCAAAAGTTACGAAATTCATATTTAAATAAAAGATACGAAATCGGATATAGCACGTGACGTCTCCATTCACCGAGAATAATAAGAGATCAATGTGGAATATCGATTTGAGAACCTTTTTATTATTATTTTTCTATTCTTCGTAAAAAAATTCATTTTATAAACACTCAATTTATATTGCTGCATACATATGTAATTTCGTTATCAATTTCTTCACGAAATAATAAGCCTTACACGATTGAAATGCTAAGTAAAACATCTCTGCCATTTTACAGCCCAATAAAATTTTTTGAATATAATATTCAAGATAATATTGCGCTTCTAACCATGTAAATGTTACTTTCCGGTGAACATAACAGGCAGAAAATAACTCGTACCTCGTACATCATTAATATGTCATATTTCCGGTAATTAAGTACCTGTTGAATATTTCAACGGATCGTGCAAAAAAGCACGAGAATTATTGGCCAAAAATGATTATAACATTCACAATTACTAACGTCAATTACGTTTCTATTTAATAACACCGACATACAGCGATGCAATAGTACGACGTATTTTTCAGTCAATTAAATAGCTCGTTATTTTGGTTATTATCGTTTTATTTTCTCTTGAGCGGAAATATTTAAGCCATTTCGTATTGCTTGATGTACTTACGCAGGCAATTCTCCGACAGCGGCTCCACTAAAATCCCAAGCAGCAACACACAATTAACACACGTGATTTTTAAACAAGGCAAAATTCACTCTCACGATAAACTATTACGCCCATAAAAGATATAAATTGTGGTGGAAACTCACTCTGGCGGTGTTCCACGGAGCCCAAACGATGTGAAGACAAGCTCCACTCGTTGTTCCGGTCCTGCAAAGAACGTGTAGACACACTGCTGTGACTCGCCTTCAGGATTGATCAAATGCGGTGCATGAAAAGTTCCGGATTGCGGTCCATCCGGAATGCTGACAAATCTCTGGTCACACTCTACCAAAAAGCACGTAAAAATAGCGTTTTATTCAAATCCCACTCTCTTAACTTTTCTGAGCGTTTGCATTTTGCTCTTGTGCAGGTATCTACATTAAAACATCGAAAACTGTGCTATAGAAGGATATTTATAGTTATTCATACTGCATTATTTCATACTTTTTCAATTGGCCAAAATATATTCATAAGGAAAACTAACAAATCCTGAAAACTTAAATAAGTAGTCACTGTTTTTTCAAAAATATTTCCAGCTATAAAAAAAATCGAAAAGAATAGTACAATTGTAGAACAATATAAAAAACATGTGGAACTGAAAAATCAACGACTCAATTTTCCATTGAAAGGGGAAACAAAACCTGCAGGATTACACAATAATTTTTTAGAAGATTTCGGTACAGACTTGTCGGCATTATTTTTATTATACGTATTGAATTTCCGGTTGAATTTTTCTTACGGATATATGGGTTTTCACACGGATATATATCGTTATGAATTTTTTAATAAAATATGTGAGTTACTGGCATACAGAACATGAGGAGCTGTTCTTGCACATTAAACGGTAATTTAATGTGCGACTACGTATCAAAAATTCTTCGAAGAACTATACCAGTGTTAAGCTTTAAAACAATGAATTTTTTTTGTTTTTGCGTATTTTGAAAGTTTATACTCTCTATAATATCATATCAACATTTCACAGTCGAATTTCAAATAATGTGGCATTGAAAGAACAGCAACTTTTGACGAAATTTAAATGTTTTTTTTTAATACTTCGCCATTTTTTCGGATTTTTATATTTTTCCAAAATCCTAGTTTATGATACGAAGAAAACTTACTAGTTCAACATCGTTTTTGTTTTTTTTTTTTTTGTTTAGAAAATATAGAGATAAAATGGGCGGAGGTGAAAATATCAAATGACCAAAATAATGAGTGGTTAAAATAGCGAATTTCGAAAGGATTCGTATGAATCTAGAATGGTCATCATTATGAATTTCGCTATTTTGACCTCCATCTTATAAAATCCATTCATAGCGAATGATAAAAATGGCGAATGGCTGAAAAAGCGGATTCCATTCTACATTTAGACGTTCTTTTAGCGATTCGCTATTTTGGTCATTCGCCATTTTGACCCCTACCCCATAAAATAGCAAAGTATAGAAAAAAAAAATAGAGTAGAAGAGAAAAGGAAAAAGAGAACATACTTGGTGTTTTGGCAGTGGTGATGGGTCCCGGTGGTGGTGGTGGCAGGGTTGGTACGTAGTCTTGCTGTGGCAGTGGCACATCGATTACCTCGCGGGCTGTTTTGCGAAGGGGGTCGGAAGAGATCGGTGATTAAAAGTACCCCGAACAAGGTCCACCGCCACCGGGAACACACCACACCACATTAATCATATGTTCATAGTACATAGATTAGAGTAGACTACAGTAGTCGATATAGTAGCGTTTTTCAACAAGATAGACGCTATAAATACTACTAAATAGTTGTGAAAAGCAATATCGTACGTGACTGCAGAATTAATCGATAATATTGATAAAAAGTTCATTTTACAAAAATCTTAACCATCAATTGTCATGCACTAATCTCCATTCATTTTTTTCTCACCGTACCGCATTTTTAAATTTTTATTATAAACTAAAAAATATGAAAAGTTAGGAACTTATGATTTTTTAAATACGTGTCGAATGAATATGTCGTTATTTTGATATTGGAATTCTGTAATGTTTCAATAGGTTTTATGTAGCTTTTTTTTATTCACATTGGATCGACAGTCTTCAAATGACAAGTGATTTAAAAATCAATTTGGGGAATTTTAGCCGGTTTATTTTATAAAATAAAAAATATGAGAAGTTAGGAACTAATGATTTTTGAAATACGTGGCGGATGAATATGTTGTTATTTTTATATTGGAATTCTGTAATGTTTCAATAGGTTTTATGTAGCTTTTTTTTATTCACATTGGATCGACAGTCTTCAAATGACAAGTAATTTGAAAATGAATTGGGTAAATTTCAGCCAGTATTACAAACGAAATGCGTCGGAAATGCATTGACAAGAGAAGGTTAATAATTCATGTATTGCTACGATATTTGTTTTTGAAAATATTAGTAACGTCGGTACTTACCTGTAGTAGCACGTGGACAGAGCAGCAGGAGGAATATGAAGGCAGGTGAAACGAAACTACTCCCAGAGGCATGCCAAAGTACTGAAGCCATACTGTGTCCTGCAACAGATTTCCTTTACATGTCTCAGACCTTGGGCTCTTTTTTAAACCTCTTTATCTTTCTTTAGCTTGCTCTTTAAAACCCCCTCGATGCTGAGGTCATTATCAACTCTTTATTCTATTACTACATAGTTTATTAGGCCATTATGCATAAACTCATAGAGGCTCGGTGACGACTATCGAAGTCAAATCAGTGCTAAATTCTCGCAACTGATTCTTTTAAGTCCAATGCATTAAAAAAACAATAGTGAAGGGTGATTTGTATTGAAGCATGTATACTTAATCCAGTGAAACATCAATGGTGACGAATTTGCATTAAGATTAACTGATTAACATTTATTTGTAGTGGGATACATTTTAGTTACGTTTTGTTAGAAGTATAATCAGTAATTCTTTATTGATTCAAATTAGTGGCGGCTTATTCCCTTTCTCAAAAGACACTCTATGAATTGACCGCCACGATATTTTATAGTGGTGATCGTTTAATAATTATAGCCTGTTGTTTATGGAAGTATTTTTTTTTTTTTGTTAAACAACAGGCTATAATTATTGATCGATCAATATTACGAAATATGTATGCGGTCAATTCGTAAAGTATGTTTTGAGAAACAAAACGAACTATCACTCAGTGTAATCGGTGAAGAATTACAGATTATATTTGGAAAAAAACAAACAAAAATGTGTCCCATTGAAAAGAAAAGTTAATCGGTTAATGTTTATGCAAATTCTTCACTATTGATCTTTCACTGATTTAAGTATACATGCTTCAATATAAATCACGCTTCACTATTGTTTTTTAATGCATTGAACTTTAAAGAATCAATTACGAAAATTTAGCATTGATTTGACTTCGATAGTCGTCACTGAGCCTCCTTAAGGAGGTTGAAGCGCTCCACACAGTCAGAAGAGTGCTAAATTTATTATTTCATTTAGAAAACCTTTCATGCATCTATTGATTATAATGAACGGTGATTTTCATGGTTGCATATGTCTTTAACTTAGAAAAAATTCAATAAATCAATTAACGAGTTTGTGCTAAATTTCGAAAAAGCAAGTATTCGTTCAGCTTTTTCAAAGAATATTCTGTATTTTTTGCTTGATTTTAATGTATTGTTATATATTTTATGTATTGTTTCGATATTCGATAGTATGCGCCACTTAAAAATTACAGCTGTTTGTTTACGGAGAAATTTTATTGATGGGTAAACAAATGACTAATTTTAATTAGGAAAAAAATAGTATATATACTCATACTATTTTTTTCTTCATTGAAAATTCACTGAATAAATGGTTACAGTTAATCCATTTTCAACTGCATCCACAGGATTACTTTTTTTTTTAATCGGCATTTTTTTAAGGAAATAAATAATTTTCATTAAACTTACCATATCGTCAGTGTCTATTCCAGGCCCAGGAAGAACGAGGAAGACTGATCCGGTCGATCATCTGAAATTCATATTGAAGAATAAATTAACGGATTTATTTTTATTTATATTGTTAAACAATTTGGCGAAAATTCCCTTCAATTCGTTTTCAAAAAGGAATTATTGATTATATCGCAACTTCCAAAGTATTAAAAAATTTGTTCTGCCGTGAATAAAAGATAATTTTTTAAAATTCAAATCTTCTACAACATTTCTATGTCAGAAGATCAGTGTATTTATCCTATTTTTTTCGCGGCCATGGTTTTCAAATTATTTTACAAATTTCTGTAAGCATTTGAGCTCCTGCAAATTGCAATCGGAATTTCCTCAGATTTTTCCGTGCTAACTCTATTCCAGCATCATACAAGCCGTATTCTAGCACCAAATGTTTGTTAAACATTTCTGTATATATATAAATATATCACGAGTCTTCCATCGTAAATTGATTTTTTCGTCTCCTTTTGAATATCTTTTTTAATCTGAAAAGCTTAGAGCCACCTGAAGAAAAATCTCGTCCACTTCGGCTATAGGCTGAGAAACTTTGATATTGAACAAAGTATTTATCAGATTTTTTTCAGATTTTAAAATTATGGCATTCGATATGAAACAGTAAAAAAAAAATATATATATATATAAGAAAATGGCATAGAAAAATCGAACAAAAAATCTGGTACATTTAAAGGTCTAGCCAATCCTACAAAAAATTAGGCGGAAAATCGAAGAGATCGAACTTCAAACCCAAGTTCAATCGAGAGGGAATGCCCCATATAGATCGTCAATTAAAAAAATGGACTCGCCCAAATAAATCGTAATTCACGATTCAATATATATATTAATGTATTTTTCATTTATTTTGTCGGTAGCGCAATATTAATTCATGTACAGGAAAAATATCGATATAAAAATAGAAGACTTGAAGCGTGTGAGGCATGTGAAACGAGTAATCTATCATCGTAGAGTGAAAGTGAGCAGCGGTGATCGAACAACAAGTAGTAACGCTCACTAAACGGGGCGTACGCTCGGCTGACTCTACACGGGAGTATCCACTGTAAGTGATAAGCGGCTTTGATCAGCTCGTGCGGTTACACCGTACACGAGAGATTTTCCGAAGGATGAATGTAGGAAGGAAGTAAACGAAGGTACTCGTCGAACGTAATAGCTCTTTACTCTGTCTTTATAGCCTATACCATCCTTAAGGTAGTCGTTTCGTTTCGCTAGTCGAATCATTACTGAAATGATCAAATTATTTTGATTGTTAAAATGAACAAACGTTGCTAAATTTTGAAAGCAATTCTACAAATTACTATTATCTGTCGATTGACGGTTTTTTAAAATTATTTCAAATTAATTTAAGTACCAGTTCTTAATACGTAAATACCAGAGTTGTAAGTCCCCATTAATTCATGAGATATAGTTTATAGTACAATATGTTTTGTAATTATGATTTCATAATAGTAATGTGTAGTGATTATAAAATAGGTTGTAACATTTGAATAGCAAGATAAAAGGAGTAGTTTTCGCTTTGAAATTGGAAGATGTAGTGGAAATAATGGTAGAAATAATTAAAGCATTACTTTGTTAATGCGTTGATAATGGTCTTCCCTTTTTTGAAAGGATTACCGTGGACTTTTATTGAAAAATAATCGTTTTTGCACCCATTCAGAAGTTTAGTATCTTCAAGTTTCGGAGATATTTGGACTTTGGAAAAATGGCATTTTCTATAATAATGTTTTTATAAAATGGCACTTTTTTTCAGATTAATTATTTCATATTTGAATAACAAATTTCTTTGGTAAAGCTTTAGTTTTTTTTTAAATGAAAATAAATTCACCGTTTGAAGAATTGAATTTTCTTTGAATAAATTATATCTTTGTACTAAAGTAAAATGTAATTGAAGCTTTTGGATCAAAAACACAATTGATTTTCGTATTTATTTCCAACTGCACTAAATATGAGTAGCAACATCGGCGTTGTTTTTTCTTTTTTTCCATGTGTTGATTATAATCATATAGACATTTTGCAAACTAAGAACAAAATTAAGTACATCAATGGCTCATTTTTTCCAGATAATCAATTCCATATTGATTAGACAGATATTTTGGTGAAGCTCTAGTTTTTTTAAAGGGAAATAAAGTCACTGTTTAAAAAATTCGGTTGTGTATGAATAAATCATATCTTTGTACCAAAACAATATGTAATCGAAGCTTTTTAATCAAATACGTAATTGATTTTCGTTTTTTTTCCCACTGCACTGAATATGAGTAGCAACATCGGCAACATGCGAGAACGTAGGACGATATCAACGGTTTATTAACTCAGCCACGCCCCACTCGCCACGTTCTCTCTAGGATAACGCGTTGTTTTCTACCTTAGAGGACCGAAAAACAAACCATAACGATTCCTCAACGAGTAATCGACTCCCACTGATTGCCATCCCAAAAATAACCGTCAAACTTTATCAGAATATTCATTTTCACCCCAATAATTGTAAATTAACACTGATATGCTCAAAGATGAAATTTCTCAGCACATAGCGATGCATTTTTCATTTTCTTTTCACTGTTTTGCTTCATTCAAATTTTCTTCGATTTCTCAGAATTTTGTTAGTATTTTTTCTCATCCATTAATTTATTTCATTATTTTGGAAGCTCGTTCACTTTTACTGCAATTATTTTTATATGCACTTTTTCAGTTTCTTTCATTAATTCTCAAAACCGTCAATTTTTTTTACATTTTCTTTGAATTCATGCCTCAAATACTTTAAATGAGAATTTATAGCAGAAGTTAAATCCTCCCTTATTTTATTTTCTGAGGTTACACTGCACATTAGTTTTCTTTGATTTAATTTATCTTTGTATTTTGTGTTCCTTGATTTTTCAAAATCTTTTTTATCAATTCCCATTGTTTTCCTGTTCTTCAATTTTTATCTTTATTTCATTAAATGCGTTTGCACTTTTAAGCTTCTCCCTTCACTTTAATTTTTAAAAACGTTACTTTATGTTTCTTCTTTTAAATTCATACATCGCAAGTACGTTTAATGGGGATTCTTCGCGGAAATTGATTTTTTAATCTTATTTACACTCTCTTTTACACTCCACATCAGTTTTACTTAATTGAATCATTCTTCAAATTTACTTATGCTTTATCGAATTTATCAGTTGGAATTGAAGATTTTTATCCGTAAACTGGTTTAGTACATTTAATACACAAGTACGATTTAAAATTATAGTACTTTTACTTCCATTTAAAACTTCCCTATTTTTTAAAGTTTTTAGTATCAATATGAAAGTACAATAAACCTCAATTTTTAATTACCTTTGCAGTTTAATTTAATATAGCAGTTTATGACGATGCACTTTCAGTTCCACACAGTAATTATCTGGTACATTTTTTTAGTGTTCTTTTATGCGAATATTCGCGCTTTCCATTGGTTGAATTTTTCTGATTTCTTAGAATTAACTACGATTTTCTCTAAAAAGTTTTGCAGTAGTGATAAAATATAAGAAAATGGAACAAAATGAGGAGATCAGGGTGTGGCAATGGGGCGGTTGAAGAAATCGGATTTGTTACTCATCGAGATATTAGTTTGCCAAAAAAAATACCTTTACGCGAAAGGCTAACTTCCAAATTTTTTTTTTCAAATGTCTTGTAGACGAATTATAAAAACTTTGAAAAAGCGTAATTGCCATCAAAATGGTTCCAACAAAATTAGTGTGTAAAGATCTACGATTACTTAGAACCTAAAGTCAACGTCCTTTGTTTATTTTTTTTTTTTTTATTACAGTAAAGAAGAGTAAATTTCGTATTTCAACATTTACTCCAAATTACTCAAACAAATTCAGCCAAAAATTCAAAAAATTCAGTCGTTTATTTTATGATTTTGTTATGCTTAGTATATTTTTGCATTAGGTTGTTTATTTAAAAGGTAAAAACAAAGTGCGACACGTTTTGAAGTTTTGCATAGATATTAATTAGGTCATCATCAATTTCATCAACGAATTCATTTAAATCTTCCAGAAAAGAACATTGTTTTGAAATATTCTACATTCATGGGCGAATTAATAGAAAAAAGGCGTTCATTGCTCAATCCTTCGCGTAAACCTGTTCTTTTTATGCAAAGAAACAACCATCACGTTAAAAACTTCTTTTGTTGCAAATTAAGGACAAATAGTGTTAGCAAAAAAACCGTTGTTTTCGAATAATTTAAATTCTCACCGCAGTGAATAAAAAAAAAGTTTTTAATAGCTCGTTCACTTGCTTTTTTCCCTTGAAAACAAACAAGGTGCACAATAATTTCAACCTTGAAAAAGCGCGACTTGTTTGAGCGAAAAAAAAATCATTGTTTTCGAATATTTAAATCCGTACTCCAGTAAATAAAAAAAAGTTTGCCAATTTTCTCTTCTCTTGCAAACAAATACACGTTAAAATTTCTGCCATCAAAAACAAAGAACAAATAGTATTATCAGGGAAAAACTATCGTTCTCGAATATTCCAATATTCGTACTCTAGTAAATAAAAAAAAGGAGTTTATCGCTCGACCCTTTACACAATTGTTTCTCTTAAAAAGCACCAAATGTTAAAATATCTGCCGTTAAAAGTTAAGAACAAATATTGACGCAGACAAAAATGAATCAGGAAAAAAATCATCGATTCCGAATATTTTAAATTCGTACTCCAGTAAATAAAAAAAGGTATTAAAAGCTCGACCCTTTACACAAATCTCTCTTCTCTTGCAAAGAGACAAGCGTCACAATTTCTACCTCTAAAAATTGCGACCAAATATTATCAGCAAAAAAAAACATTGTTTTCCAACATTACAAATTCCTCCGCCAGTAAATTAATAAAACGGTGTTTATATCTCTGCCCTTTGCTAAAACCTCTTCCACCTCGCAAAGGAAGCATCTCTGCGCGGATAATCCGAGCCTCAAAAAATTAAGGACAAATATTATCATCGAAGGAGCATCGGACTAGCGAGGAAGCATCGTAAGAGAGCAAAGGAAACTAGAACCGCGCCCATGCGCTCGAAAAGCAAGGATCCCTCGTTCGCTCGGGATGGTCAATAGTTCTCGCCCGCCTCGTCGCCTCCCTCTCGCTTTACGACACACAGCGCGTCTCTCCGCGTGGAGGAGGAGGCGGCGAGGGTGGAGGGGGAGGGGGCACTCCTTCGAGATATCGAATTTGCGCGTGGCGTAGTCCTAATCGCCATCGGATAACTAAAAACAAAAAAAAACAAATTACCAAAAAAATCCTCTACTCCTTCCAAAAGTAAATAAATAAATTCCTGCCCTTCAAGCGCTTTAACTCTCGGCGTGCGATTGCAATTCGAAACAAACACTATGTTAAGCTCGCCTCGTGACTTCCTCTCACAAATCGCCTTTTTCACAATAATCTCTGCCAGCGAAATCGAGTAATCCGTCGCGCTGAGTGGAAAATCCAATTGTTGTCCGGCCAGTAGCAGATTTAGGCTTCAATGTCAAAGGGATTAAAGGAACGCTTAGAATTTGAACGATCGAGCCCCACCTCATCACGATGAAGAGCTTTTTTTTTTTTGGATATCGATGACCTCCGATAAAAATGATCCCTTTTTAGTTATCTCGTTGTTTTTTTAAATGCACAATTATCGGCGTGTCCGTTAATCGCGTTTAACGTGGTAATGTCGAACTTACACGAGAATCCGAAGATGTGACAAAGAGACGAGTCGAGAGAAACGAGATGACTTCTTGGACACGCCGGAAACTGACGCTGGAAGGTTCAAGTTTTCCCGTGAGGATAGCGAGCGAAGGAGAGGGAGAGAGAGAAGGAGAGGGCGGAACAGGGAGAGGAATAAGGTGAGAGGGGCAGAGAGAGAGAAAGAGAGAGAGAGCGTTAACCTCCATGTGAAAGCGCGCGCGCACGGTAACAAAGATTCGATCTAATCAGACGTATGTAACGTAGAGAAGGCGAGTTGAGTGTGTGAGAGAAATGATAACACACTGGAGGACGTACGTCGGTCAAGCAACGCGGTCAAAGGGCCACGTCGTACCTTTTACCCTGAAGAAACAAAAAACAAACAAAACAAAATATCAAATACACAAAGAAACTTCCACCTATTGTATCTTATTTTCAGAATAGTGTCATTTCCGGGTAAATAAAGGCTTCGATAGAAACAAAGACAACAAACAGAAAAAAGAGTGACTGCTCTTCAGGAAATACGCAAGGACCTTCAAGCATGCATGAAGAGGCACTTCGTGAATAATAAGGATAACGTACCGTCGAAGATTTTGGTGCATGGTCCCAGAAACGAACGGAGATAACGTCAGCGACCCTGAAGATCACCACCCACCGAATTGAAAACGCCGCAGAACGTACACGAAGAGAGGACGGAGAGCGGATTACGAATATTTCTTCTTCGGGGAGACGATAAAAATGCGAGAGAGTTCGATAATAACGGGAAATACGTGGAAAAGGGGGGAAGAAATAGGTTTTTTCGTTTTGGGAGGGGGTAAATAAACGGAGATAAAATTTCGTACTCTTCGTGTTTTCGACGTTTTTCCGGCGTTTAATAGGCGTACACACTTCTCGTCAACATTATCTCGACGGCACACACTCACAGTCACGCACACACGACACACACACTGACAACACGCACTGCGCACTGGTGACTGCAGAGTGTGCGAGAGGCGCGTCGAGTCCACGGTCAATCGGTTTGCCGTCGCGCTGACGAGATACAAAGCGACCTATGCCTCCACCACGACGACCACCACCACCACCACCGACTAACGATACTACCACTACTGCGAGACGAGCAGTAGCAGCGAGCCGCCGCCTCGGTACCGCTCCTAACTAGAGCATCCTCCGCTGAGGATTAAAGCGGCCACAGCACGTAACACGCGGCAGCTTCATCTTTAGTTGCATCGCTTCTTCGAGAGGGTTTTTCGCTGATGAAGCCAACTGCCGATTATTGTTGTCACTGTGATTCACCATATCACTGTTCCACGCCCTAAGAAACGATGATCGAGACGCGCCCAAAGTCAGCTTTGTTTTTTTTTTTTTTTCTTTAATTTTATTTTTTATTATCGTTTGATATATATATTTGTCGGTTTATTTATATATATATATTTGTATGTGTGTTATTTTGGTGTTGGCTGGTGTTTGCTGGTATTTATAGTTTCCTTTAGGTTGTTTTGTAGGTTTCGTTCGGTGGGCTTTGGAAAACTGGGCTTTAGTTACTTATAAGGTCGGAGGCCAACATGTTACAAGCTGCGCCCCCCACGACTTATATCCACAACTACTTGACGCTGAGACTCGGTCTCGCTCTCTATGTGCCGGAGAGAGGAGAACTCAACTCGGTGCTCTGCGCCTAAACTCATCCCGCATCCCCACCTTCGCGATGGCACACGGAACGGGAATCGTGGATTCCACCCTCGCGGCGCACCCTACACGCCCCTAGGAGAGGTTGAGGATTAATGCGGCAGGTGGCGCTTGAGGGAGAAGGAGCTTGAGGGAAAGAGGAATGCGAGAGTGATTTCTATAGGGGCTTGCGGACGGCCAATGGGAAATAGCGGGCGATGGGATTCGATTTATCGAATTGCGATAGTTTTTTCAGGGTGCTATCGAGGTTCTTGGTCGATTATCGCGATATCGCGAGGTTGAGGATTTTTGTTCGGACGTCGCGCGTTGGATAATGTGGCGAAAATTGGGAATATTTGACGGCTTGCTGAGAAATTTGGTAGTTAATACGAAAATGCATAGTAGACACTGTAAAAAAAATCTACTCAAAATTTAATGCACTTTTGCGGGAAGTTTTTATTTATGAACTAGTTTATGGAATTTAGTGTATAAGTGTAATGTAAAATTGATTTAGGGCACAGCATATTTAATGATTTACTTGAATTTTACAGTAAAAGTAATTGAATTTTAATAATTTGCTTTAATTTTACTGGAAAAGTACAGGAATTCTATATTACAATTGATTATTGAATTTCGATGACGAGTTTGTGAATAAAAAATTCCAATATTTTATGACAGTGGGAACTTGCACATTGCTCAGTCATTATTTTTAGGTTTTTATGAAACTATCTCTATGAGAAAGTATATCAGTTGATCTATGTTAGCTTCTTCATAGAGGAAGCTTGAAAAAGGGGAAAATAATGAGAAAGCGAGGGCAAGGTTCTTCTTTGCATCATTGTTTTAGATACTAAATTTGGGCTTGAAATCTCAAGTTTTGCGAAATTCATGAGATAGAGTAGATTTTTTTAATAATTCGAAAATCCATCGAATCAAAATTCCTTATGTTTTGTAACTGAGTTATGCATTTATAGGAACTGAATATAATTTTGCTTTCATACTAAATTTGGGCTTGATAAAAAAAATTCTATAAAATCGGACTTCTTGCACGTTGGACAATAAATTATATATTATTTTATTCACCTATTGAATTTAGGAATTAAAAAAAAATTATTTTGTGATTATTAAATTATTTACTAAATCCTTAAAATAATTTTAGGATTAAAAAAATTGACGGAAAAAAAGAAAGCGTACGGCTTTTAAATGTGTGATATCTCCACGTATGTAAGAAAAAAAATAACTTCCTCGAAGTTTTATCAAAATATACTTTGTACCGTTTTTGTACTTCACATGGTCATGATTAATATGTAAAGCTCGATATTTTAAATTTCATCCATAATTATATTACACATTTAATAAAATATCTATTTATTATATAAAAAAAAGAACTGGTGAACATGCTCTGCAGAATAGATCCCTGTTGAGATGGTAGGAATTCGGTATTCGCAGAGAACTGAATCCGCGTAATAAAATGCGTAATATTCTGTTTACCTACCGTTGGTTTCTATCCGTACTGAAACATCATAAACGGCGATAATAATAACACAGTTGATACTCAAATCGTACAATTGTTTACTTACAGAATAATTATTTTGTCTCGCGTTTTTCATACAAAAGTTACATTGAATCAACCGATATTTAAGAAAAAAAAAATCAAATATTTTGTTGAGTCAATTAAATTTTGATTCTATTGAACGGAATGATTAATGAAATATATAATTGGTTCAAATGGTTTACTTGAAAATATCCAAATATTTTTCTCAGCGCATACAACAATCGATGCAATTGTTAGTAAAATAAAAGTACGATGAATCTGTAGAAAATTTATTTTTATTTCTAGTATATTTAACTGTAGAAAGTGGCCATTGCGAAACGTGATTTAAAAGGATTTTAAGAAGGAAGCGGATGGTGAATGATGAAATAACGGTAACGATTATTAAGAAAAGTAATTCACATACAACTGTTTATTGAGACATGTAGAATACATCTGGTCATACACAAAAATCTTTGACACTTGAAATCAAGCTCCTAGCCCGAAAAAAAGGAACCATTTTAACATTGTTTTCAAATTCATCATTGTATTAATCATATTATTTTTAACTACGTCATACTAAAATTAGGGGGGCAACTTTGTTAAAAAATTGCGGGAAATTATTTAAAAAAAAGAAGATAATAAAAGAAGAAAATATAGAAGCGAAGCAATTGGTAGCTGAATTAATAGACAAAATTTGTTAAACACAATCCGTAATCATGTGGGAAATTTGTGTGTTGAATAAATTTGTTTATGTTCAAACGACCGCGGAGCGTGACATAGCCGAATGAGCCGTAACAACGTAAATATTCTCGAGAGATTTACCAATCATCATCACCATATTCGTATCGTGTCTTCTCCATGATTACTGCTAAATAACATCACGTCACAAAATGCATATTCGCAGGAATATAATATATATAATATATTTTATATATAATAATAATAATAATAATAATAAAAAAACATATTAAACACGTCTTTGGGCCGCACTTAACATGAATTACATGGGCCCAAAAAATCACACAACATCCGCGGCGTAACACGAGTCAACAAAAAGAAAAATCGAGTTTTCTTTGCTTTCTCACCGCGTTAATGCGTGTCGCAAATTCGGGCATTGGCCAGGTAAAAGGGCGCGCAGCTACAGCATCGCCAGCCACAGTGGTGCATTATCCTAAACGCGACCTTCAACCCCCAGGCACCCCAGCTGCTACCATTAACATCGTACAAAAAAAAAAAAAAAAATGAAAAAAGATAAGAGGAAACTGTTTATTGTCCGTGAATGAGAAGTTGGCTCGGTGTTGATACATGTATGTCCGAATATTGTCTCTGTGTACTGCGAGAACAGCTTAAAGAGATTCGTCAGTAAAATCGCATAATGCACAGAAAAATCTAAAATAATAACCGCGTTTTTAATAATTCACAACAAACTCACATGAATTTTTTGGAAATTTCCGTCTACATCGTTTACACAAAATTAATTTCTTTATGCATACATTTTAACATGAGCTCTTATGGCATATTTACAAATTAAAAAAAAATTGAAAAAATTGAAAAAATTTGTTACACCGAAAAAAAAGGATTAATTCCACCAAATACTTGAAAATTCAACGATGTAAAAAAAATTTTCAATTATTTTTTTTTAACTCGTAAATATGCCATAAGAACCGATGTTAAAATGCATGCATAAAAAAATTAATTTTGTGTAAACGATGTAGACGAAAATTCCCAAAAAATTCATGTGAGTTTTTTATGGATTATTTAAAACGCGGTAATTATTTCAGATTTTTCTGTGCATTTTCAATTGTACTGACGAACCTCCTTGAAAATGTACTCTTCATGATATTTTTGCTTAATGAAGTGCAAAGTTGCGTTTTTGTCGAGTAATAATGATGTGTCAAGTGTGAGGCAAAAAAAAAAAGGGGAGAGCGTGTGCGCAGGTGCATTGAGTAGCGAGTGATACTTTGGGGCGCCCTTTTATCGGGGCAGGTTTAAATATCGTAACGCTAGTACCTAGATCAGTCTAAAGTCTCGTCACCGTGAACTGCCTCCGCCTTTGCTACTTCTGCTTCCTTGTCCCCGCAAGCCGGACTCTATCATTTTTTAAATTACATATATTAATCGGCAATTTACGTTTTTTTTCTCAATTTTCCTTTTGACTCTGATATCATCGGTATTGTTATTACAACTGTAATTATTATTATTATCAATGGTGATTTCGACAAAGATAGAAATGTGTGTGTGTGTGTCTGTGTTTTTTTTTCTTCTTCTTCCTTTTCTATGTTATTATTATAATCATTATTTATTTATTTATTTTTTTATCGTTTCTCTCGCTCTTTTTTTTCGCTTTGTTTTTCATTTTATACGGAAATATTATCATGTCACAAAAACCCACTCAGTATGATTAGCAATAGCATTCTTATCATATTGTTAATATTAATATTATCATATCCTCGATATTATGCTTTTATAAATAGGTTGGTACGTAAGTAGGTGTAGGTATAGGTAAAATTGTGTGGGTTTTGGGGGATAGAGTACGGCTACTGATTAACGTAAAAATTTCCAATACAGATGTACAATCATTACATGAGATGTACAAGATTACATGTTTTCTAGGGCAAGGATTCGGATTTTGGGTTCGGTACGAGGAGTTTGTTTGTTTTTTTTTTCTTTTAGACGGATAATTCAGGAGTGGGATAACAGGGAGGGGGTTTAACAGGGCACGGGGATCGGGGGCTGGGTCATCAATCATTACTACTAGATGCAATGTTACCCCTCTTCGCTATCAATACAACAGCGAGGAGGAATGAAAAAAAAAAATTAGAGTTAAGTAAAACATGAATAAAAAGTAACAAAATGCTCATAAATAAGAGGGTTTGCGAGCCATCGATCGTTTGCTTGTTCTGATGTTCGTTAAACATACTTTTCTGTTATATAAAACCGTAAATTTATCACGAGACTTAGCCTCGCTAATTTCTACTGTCTCATTCTCTCATAATCCTTCTTTCTCTCTCTTTCTCTCTTATCTCCCTTCTCTCGCATTTAACATTACTCAATAATAGTGTCTCCAGGCGTGTCAATCAAAGCCCTCATATCTGTGTGTGTATTTTTTTTTGTTTTTTGTTTTTTTTTTCATTCTTTCAATGAGATGCAAGCTCTATCATTTTGTCGTTATCCATGAATCGATTAATTATCAACGATAGTTTTTTTAAACTTATGGCCAATAAACGTGTTCGTCTGTGTATTTGTATATCCGGTTATTTCCTGACAGTATATTTTTTTGTATTTTTTTGTTATCGCTTTTTCTTCTTCTTCTTCTCTGTTTCATTTACAGTGACGAGTGCGATTACTTTTAGTTATTCTTTAACATTTTTTCGTTCTCCTTCTGTGATTACTAATATTCGAAGATACCAGTGGAGGACCGGGATATTTATTTTTATTCTCAATGTACGATAAAACTTGTTACTATTCGATTGTCAGCATTGTGTTTAGTCAACTCGGTGAATCTGTTTCGTATCTGGATTAGTTGCTTTGTATTTTTGTATTTCTTTTTTTTGTATTTTTTTTCTTTTTCATTTTTGCGATGGTTGTTTTATCATCGTCTTTCGTTTGCGGGCGCGTGTGTGTTATGTGTATTCGTGTGTGTGTGTGTTTTTAATATTTATTTTGCGTACAGGGTTCGTGTTTCATTTAGTTTTCGTGATCTTTTATCGTTTTTTTGCTTTTGTTATTTTTAGTTGTTTTCTCTTCAATCAACGTTTAAATCGTATCATGAATTTCGTCGTCTTCCGTTCGAATAATCTCCAGAACAGGGGGGTGTCTGGGCTCCAGGGACAGGGACCAACTACAGCCCACACTTACAACTCCTTACTAATTAACTAACAGGCTAACAATAACAACGAGTCAACACTCAGAGTGTGTGCTGTATGTGTGTGTGTTTTTTTAAGTTTTTTTTTGTTTTCCCATGCATCTGTATACAATTCGCAATTCTATTTCAATCTGTAACTATCATTATCGACTCAGTAGCCAGTCATATCAAAGATAATCTGTCGCGCGCAAGTATCTAATATTCGAGAGTGCGTGTGTGTGTGTCGAAAAAAGAGGTCGATTAATATAACTGTAAAAGTCCAAGATAAATTTAAGTTTTTCATATCTAACCAAACCAAACAATTGTCTTCTCTCCTTCACTTCTGCCTTCTACTTTTACTATTTTCCCCGAACGCGTAATTAACATTTATCGTTTTTTATTTTATTTTTCCTCATTATTCCCATGTTTTTTTTTCTCTTCCCTTCGCTTTGCCAGCTGCACTTTGTAAAAAAATGCAGCACCAAAATAAATACAGGATAATTTAGACGAGAGACCTTTCGCGATATTCGATACAATCGTCGAAGGATTTTAACTATACAAGTTGATTAGATCCTTTTTCTTTAACTTTTTTCTCATTATTAAACTCACTTGCGTGGGCAAATGGCGTTTAAACGTCTTCGTTATAGTCAATAATGCTTTCGAACCAAAGTAACTTTGTTCATGTCACAAGCACAATCGAACAAACCTCGGAAAGACCCTCCGCGAGACGTCGCGTTCTTTCTAAAGCAGCGATCGTCTCTCTGCATATCGCAAAAACAGCTAGCCTGACCCTTAATAATAATAATAATAGTTTTACTGACTGTACACATTATAGACCAACAATAGGAGGTCTAGCGCTTGGCGCTTGTCGCGCATTCTCCACACACCACACACACGCAGAGGATAAACTCCAAAATTCCTTCTACTCATTCTCTCTTCTTGCCTTTCACGCAATTTCACCCACGCACTCGTTTCGCTCGCGAAATTCTCCAAGGCGTTGGTCTCACACGTGAAGCGTATGAGAAATATCCTTATTTTTCGTTTTTTTTCCCCGATCCTTGTCTGTATTTTTTTTTTCTTTCTATTTTTTCAATTTTCTTTTCTCCAATTCGCCGGGTATTTTCAATAAAACATTGCGATTCCATCGCGACTACTCTCGCTCTTTCTCTCTTCAATCCTCTTTCTCGATATTTCTTGACTTTATCATTAACGCACCCAAAACTTAAACAACATACGGCTTGATCACATTTCCAAAATAAAGTAAACGTCGCCCAATAATCGCCTATTCCTCTTCCTTTTACCTTTTGTCTTATACTTTTCGCGCGCTATCTCATGCTCCTATTATACCTCGTCGTTTCGCGTAGTTATTCTAATCTCTATCGATGAAATGTCTCATTCACTCAATCGCTCGAATGGCAGTAAACAATGTGACAATGCAGTAGTGGTACTTACGAGATAGTATTATAATTAATATAATAATAGTACGGGGTGGGTGTGTGGTCACTCCGGATGTAAATAGTAGTAGTAAACGTCTCAGTGGCACATCTTACTGTACATTAAAATCACAACAACTGCGGGCAATGGTGGTGGGCGCGATGAACCGATTGTTCCTTTTCTCCTCCTTATTTTATCCATTTTTTTTTGTCATTTTTGTTATTTATTTATTTTCTTCTCTTCGTTCCCTTGATTTCTGATAAGATAGTCGATAGCAGCGGTTCGCCGTTGGTTAAAACACCGGCTCCATGTCTTTCTTTCTCTCTCACTTGCTTAAAAATTCATCGTTTCTTCTTCCTTTTAGCTGGTTTTGGCGCGTTTTACGCTTACCCTCTGCGGCAATGGACATCCGGCTGATCGGAGAGCATGCCACGCGATCAATATTCCTTTTTGTTGTTTGTTTGTTTTTCGTTTTTTTTTGTGTGTGTTTGTTTTTGTTTTTAGTCACAGGTTGCAGATAAACGGGGAAGTTAGCTCCACGAATGATAGGAGTCTTGATACCACTCGTGCTCGTCGCCCGTCGAAGTTGCACCTGTCGTCGTGCCGCCGGCTGATGTTAATCGCTCGCCAAAAGCGACTCCACCGGTTCCACCGCCACCACCACCGCCGCCGCCACCACTGCCACCGCCACCGTTCACACTCGCCAATCCGTACGCATTGCCCAATGGTTGTTGGGCGAGGGGCTGGTTTCCCCAGCTGCTCTGGAAGCGACGTTTAGATTCCCCCTGGTTCTGGTGACCCCCGTCAAACTTTCGCTTACCTGCTGCAAAATCACAAACGTATGTCGTTAGAATATTTCACGTTCGGACTCTCGGCCATTTTCTTCCTATTACGAATTTTGGAACATTCTTGTTTTCTCGGTTTTTGCACCAACAAATCATTCGAATATTAAACTATGTTGCTTTTGCTTCCGAGTAGAGGTTGTTTTCAGAAATATAAAATTTTTGTGCATTTTTTTCGGGATTTTACGGAAAAATGTGCGTATTTGTGTTTTAATCACCTCTAAAATGGATACACAAGCGAATCAACAGTCTATTTTTGAGAGATGCCATTTTTTTCGACAGTTATGCAGAAATTTGCTTTTGGAAGTTTTGGAATTTTTTTGAAAACGGACGTGCGCTCTCTGGCTTTTGTAGAGATGGCGATATGTTGCTGAATAATTATTGTTTGGGATTGAATTTGACCGAAATCGGAAAAGTTGTTCAGATTTTATGAAGTTTTGAAATTTTAGAAAAATTCACGTTTTTTCCCGAATTTTGGCAAACAATGAGATGACGATATCCAATTTCATACATGGAAATCGGTACTATTTAGAGATAATTAGTACATAGTTTAGTCATAATCTGCAATGTGGTTGAAGTTTCTCTGAATTTTAACTTTTGGAAAAAAATTATGTTATTGCATTAACTTTAGCAAAACATAAGATAGCGAACTTAAATTTTATACATGAAATCAGAAGTATTCAGCAACAATAAGTACACACTTTTGTTATAATTTGTCATGTAGTTCAAATTTTTCAGGTATTTACCTTTGATAACGAATAAGATTGCAAAGCTGAACTTTGCAAATTGATTCGTTATTTTTGGTTTTTTCACAATGTTTTCTCTATAAGGAAGCCAAAATCAATCAACATACTTCCTCATGACTATTAAATTGAATGCACAATGAATGATTATCACAGAAAACGATAGCGCTCGTATCTTTAATTCTGAATTAAGTTTTATTCGAATGGTGCTTATTTCCTATTTCGAGGAGTGTAAGTTTTGATCCGTAAATAAGCTCCGCAGTAAATCGGATTGTTGGTGCAATTATTACTCTTTTTTTCTGTCAATAATCTACTTTTCCACTGTTTAAAGAACCCAACCAACGTTTGATTCGATTAGAATATGATTACTCGATAAAAAAAAAGATAAATTTGCAAAATCAATAAAACTTTTGTTAGGGAATATATATATGCTTTTTTATATTAAAATTTTCCCTGATTTAAAGATCGAAATTAAATAATTTTTTTAATTCAAAAATAAAACATAGTATGAGACTAAATAAACACATATATAAATTATAAATTTATCCACTGATGAACGTAAATAGATTTAAAATCAAATGCTCACGAATTTTATCTATGACCTTAACAAAAACACCATTAACATTGCTTTTTTAAATTCAGAATTGTAGGAACTAATATTTTTGACACGCAAGTGATTTTGATCACTATTCACGTCATCATTGTTTTTAAAAAATATGTACCACTAGATTTTGCTCCAATCGACACTAGAAGATTATCGGACAGATAAATGTGTCAAGGAAATCGGAAAAGTAATTATTGCAAGGATTTAACGCAATGATTTGAAAAACACGGGTAAAACATATGTGAACTTTGGTTTATATCAGTAGAATTTTTCCACACTTCTTCACGTAGAAAAGAGTGGGAAATGAGTCAACTTCTGCAGCAATCCTGGAGTCGTTAATAGGATTTTCAGGAAGGAGAGAGAGGAGTTGTAATATTACGATAACCACGATAGATTCAAAAAAAATAAATTGTAAGGTCCAAAGACTTGCAAAAAAAAAGTCTAAATGTAAAAAAGATCTAACAAAACGTAACTGTACAATTATTCCGTTTTACCATAAAAGAATTGTTTAGAATATTTCATTATCATGGAGCTGTTTTTGGCTTATTTACTATGATTTACGAAAATTAATCGATTTCTGCAAAGTCTTGATAATTACAAGCACAGAAGTCTTCTCATTGTCCGTTAACGGTTTAATGCATCTCGTGATTGGGTAGTACTCGCGGTACGTCGTTGAAGTCATCTTCTTTTCATTCTGTCTCGCCGAGGATGTACGAGGAGCCGAGGATTGGAGTGGAGATAAGACAGGAGGGCCTAATTTGTGGAGCGATACGTGTTAAGAGCTCAGCATCAAAGCAACGTAGTGTCGAGTTGTGCGCTATACAGTATGATAACGGTAGGCGTACGTAGATGTGATAAAAAAAAAAGACGGCGGGTGAATAAAATGGAGCGGAGAGTGAGGCGAAAGGAGCATAGTTCTAGCAGCACAGTTAGTGAACGAAAGCTGGTCGTTTATTGGCAATTGAACTCTTTCATGCTAATGCAAATCAGTAACTAATTGTATCAATGTTTAAAAAAAACTTATACATTTTTTTAAAACGCCGTTAATCAATTTAGACACGAAAAAAAATCGTTATTTCACTGTTCGGTTTCAATTGTTCTTTTTCACTATGCGGTGGCGAATAAAATTGAAAAGTTCCGAATTCTCGCTGTTGTAACAATCGAAAAAATAGTAATAGAGTTAAAAAGTAAAAAAATAAAAACTATTATACACGTACAGACAATCCTCATTCTCTCGGAATTCGAAAAGAAAACAAATTGAATTTTTTTTAATACCATTAATCAATTTAGTGACAGGAAAATACGCCTTTTTACTGTTTACTTGAAAATATTCAAAAATTCCGAATCCTAGTAATAATGTAGTAAAAAGAAAAAAAAAGATTGATGTGAAGATACAATCCTCATTTCTATCAAAATCCGAAAAGGAAACGCCTTTTTACTGTTCGGTTGACAATAAATATTCAAGTATCGAATCCTAGTAATATTGGAATAAAAAGTAAAAAAATAAAATAAAAATCGACCTAAAGATACAATCCTCATTTTCATCAAAATCCGAAAAGAAAACTCGTTACTTAGACATTTTTTTCCGAACACCGTTAATCAAATGGTTTTTAAAAAAATCGTCTTTTTACTGTTCGGTAGACAATAAACATTTAAGTTTCGAATTTAAGTAATTTTCGAGTAAAAAGTAACATAAAAATAAAAATCGACCTAAACATACAATCCTCATTTCCATCAAAATCCGAAAACAAAACGCATTACATAGAAATTTTTTTTTCGACCACAGTTAATCAATTGATTACAAAAAAAATCGTCTTTTTACTGTTCGCTTGCCAATAAAATAGAGAAGTTGCAAGTCCTCGTTGTTGCAACGATTCGAGAAGTAATAGTAGAGTAAAAAGTAAATAAAAATATAAAAATCGTTGTGGAGATACAGACCATCCTCACCTGAAAAACTTCCCTTGGCGCGGACCCGTCCACGGGCGCCCGCACGCGCCCCACGTTCTTGGAACCCTGATGATGGTGCCGGGCGACCCCCCCTGATTACCCCAGAGGCCTTGGGGCCACCGACTATTCGGCCACGGGCCACTGCTCCACGGCCACGACCAGCCTAACCAGACAACACACACCCAAATGTTACCCCATCTCTGCTCCTCTTACTGAGTCCTCTCGTTATTTATCGTTAACTCCATTTTTCCTATTTTATCTTTCAGGCTTTTTCCTTTACTTCTCTCCTTCACCTACTTCCAACAAGTGATTATACTAATCTTCGGAAATATGCTAGCGAGTTTTTTCACAATATCGTCGTTTCCATCGATTGTAGACATTATTCTCTAATGATTTCCGTAAATTTGTCAATGTTTAAAGGAAATAAACGAAAAAAGCTGAAATTCTCCAAGGACTACACTTTGTATCATATGTAAAACTTGTGCGGGTGACGAGAAGATTCTTTAAGCATTTAAGTTTGTTTTATGACGATTTTGTAGATTTTCTGTTTATATAATAAGTTTCTTTCGATTACGATTTTTAGGCTTCCAGCGGAAAGTTTCAAATCTGCGGTGGCATTTAAAAATCTCTTCCGGAATTCTACGTGGGCCTTTTTTCTTTCCACTGAATAATTTCATCGGAATTTGGAAAGTATCACGCAATCAGAGAATCAACGATAGTGATTTGTGTAACGGTATGGTAAAAAAAACATTATTCAAGTCAACTTGAAAAAAAGTCTAAGGATAATCTTCAATAAATGCCGTGATCAAATTTTCTCGTAACCCGTTATAAATATTAGACAGTAAATATAGTAATTCTCGATAGAAAATTCAGTGACAAACGTAAAACAGTAGTAGTGGTAATACTAACAGTGTGACATAGTGAGATACGATGATAATCGCGGCACTTAAATACGTGTGTCGCGGTTTAGTGGGTAGACAAGTAGGGAAAAGGGCAACGTGAGTCTCAAGGGTTGAAGGAATAGTATATATATATATCATCGAGCTGGTGTAGTGCGGCAAAAAAACCAGCCAAATTATTATCATTACGATGAAGAAACAGACGGCGATGGCGCTGGGAGGTAAATGCGATAGAGAAGAATGATAAACAAAGTAGAAGAAAAAAAAAACGAAAAAACGAGTGGTCGACTTCACCTATAAGCACAAATATCTTACTAACCAGCGATAAACGTTTGCATACAGCGGCGGGAGTTAGCAGAGGTTATCCAGCAATGTAGTAATAGTGAAAAGCGAATTTCTATTGGTGGGCGAAGGAACTTAAGCAACACAACCTACTGCACTGGCAGCTAGAACAAAAGTCAATCGAGGTAATATTATGTAAGCGGCGTGATGGCGGTGATAGCGATGCACATGTGTTTTAAGACAGTGCATTATAAGCGGGTGATGAGTAAGTGAGTGCGGGTTTTTTTGCGGTTCAAGCCAAAGCAGCTCAAATAGGCGTAGCGAATGTGTGTAATAAGGTTATTATTCGTTGATCGACTGGACCCCATCGATAACGATCTGCTCCAAAGCGACAAACACAGCTATTTATTAATTTTCAACAACATTCTCTCTCTCTCTTTCCCCCATCTCATCGTCATTCCTCTCTCTCTCCCTCTTTTTTATCCATGGACTTTCCGCTGTACCTACGCGTTCAAACTCAAACCTGTATTAAAAACTTAATTTATGTTACACAAGATAATCGATACTCCGCCGGGATGAATGACTCTGCAAGAAAAAACACATTTGCACTCATCCGAGCGGTATTATCGTCCGTTAGTTCCATCAAAGCTATAAAATACGAAGCGATAAATTTTTTCTTCGAAACAACGTACGACGTTTTGATGTTTTTTTTTTAAGAAAAAAATACATTCGGTGACGAAATATCGAAGAGAGAAAATTGTCGACGTTGGTTAGAGAAAAAATTCAACGCGTCTTGCAAAAGCCGAAGAAAACGAAAAAGGCAAGAAAAAAAAAACAGAAAATTGTTGATAGTGGCGTAAACGATGCTTGTGCCCATTGCTCCCATTGCGTATTTGAGTAAGCCTGGAACTAGATATTACAAAAAATACCACATAACGTGTATCATATCCGAGCCACGAGACGCAACGTCGCTCTACTTCAAGAATACGAAACGGTGTAATGGTTTTATATATTGTCTACGCGTTTGCGAGCGATAGACGGAGACAAATACTACACGAAGCTTTGTGGGAGGAGAAAAAAGAACGGATTAAACACCACGAGATGTTAATGGGAGTTAAAGCCTTTTTACAACGTCGGTAGCATCATTTTTTCATTATCTGTGCTTGCGAGGGTTGGGATACTCGTGATGCGGCAATGCCATAGGATACTTTAACATACAGGAAGCCTGCAACACTGCGAAACAAGCGCGATTATCCTTCGTTTTTGTTTTTCTGCCTTTTCCCTCCGTCAAAACATTTCCGCTCACCGTTGCGGCTCCTGCATTTATATCTTTCTTTTTACATCTTCCATCCTCTCTCGTTTCTCTTTGGTTTTTATATACTTTTCAGCTTTCCCTTCGTTTAGGCAAAATTTTAAAAAATCGTAAATGCTTTTCCCGGCTTCACTTTGGCTGTGCACGTTTTTTTTTCTTTCTTTCTGTTTCTATAATAGATTTTGGTATTATAGAATTTTGAATGGGGTCTACCATGGCTCAGATATGATCGCGCCAAGCAATTTGATAGTGGCAATGTGTTGGCGGGCTCTGGGGGATGTTATTCAATGTTAGTATCTGCTGTTTGTATTTTTTTTTTGCATTAGTCGATGCGTCACGTGAAACTGTCACAATTATTAGATACTATGTAACATATAGTACATTACGCGATACAATAATGTAGAGTGCGGTGCTCTGTGTGTTGTTTTGATCTAACTTTTGGTTTTTTTTGTTGTAAATTTGCGCTCGCGTGTCCAACCCAATTTTCTATCCCCTTAAACCCACTTTAAGCGCCTTTTCTGCATGTTAAGCCTTCTCTATTTTACCTGATCTCAACGCGCTAAAACTGAATAACTATTTCGTGAAATGAATGGTGGATTTTTTAGACATAATGTTCCTCAAATGTTTATGAATTTACAGACAGTGAGAGCGTCATGATTTGTACTAAAACTTCTGGACACGGAAAAATTACGGTATTCATTTATTATCGAATATTTGCACTGGAGTGTTTCACGGATTTTCAGAATAACGAAAAAAAATTTGTTGCCAAAATGGAATATAAAAATTGGATGTTTTGCTTGCACTTAAGATAAAATAGAAATAATTTGTCGCTGCTTTTTACAAAAGGTTCAATGATCGAAATTATGAAGTGCTATAATCCAATAAATTATTTGTCATTTTACTCAGGAATAAAAGACGATTTTTATTTTATTCTCTGCAACAAATTTTTTTCATGGGAATCTCAAAAATGTGATACATCCGATTTGTACTCTGATGTCAATATTTGGAGTGAATTTTAATTCGCCTGACACATAATTATGGATGTGCCGAATAAATCCGTAGAAAATATGTAAATAATTAATGAATAAAACTAAAAAACACGCTATTTACGGTTTTCTGTGTTTAAATCACAATGTCTTATCACTGATGTAAATCTATTAAAGATGGCAACATTCGCGGTTTTACCAGAAACTGAATTTTATACTAAAAAAAATGCTCAAGACAAATAAAAATCAAATTCCAATTAAAAAAAAGCTACGGCATTGCTAAAAGACTGAATTATTATGCGTCATGCTCACCGCATGTATATCGCTTTGATGACGAAGAGTGTGTGTATACAGAGCAATATGCGATGCAGATTTTAGTGTAATATCACAGAGGTTATGCACAAAGTGTGCTGTCGTTTTCAAATAAATTTAAAACAAAAATTGCCATTGCAGATGTGCCGCAGTTAGTGCAGGTTTGTGCTTTGGTACAAATATTTCGTTTGTAATTTTCGTTAATGAGTAAATTTGAAAAAAAAAATCTAAAAAAAAAAACAGTTCTGAAGGTAAAGTGAAGAAAGTCAAATCCCTTCTGGTGAATTAGTGGCTTATACGAAGCGAGCACAAATCGATTAGGCAGTGAGTAGTAGTGATAATATTAGTAGCAGGGTTGAGCAATATTCAAATAAAAATGTAAACATCCTTTCTACAAATAAACATAAACAATTATTCGAAATATTTATCAAATTCTTTGTCTAAATTCAAGTGTCCGAAATATCTAAAAAAAGCTTTCTTCACTTAATAATTCTTTATCAAATAATTTGTCCAAGGAATTAAAATCGTAATATATTTCGAACGTGTATTTTGTTGGAATATTGCTCTTCTCTGAGTAGTAGTAGACGATTTTCAACAGCACGAGTAGAGGCTGTACAAAAGTAGGGTTTTGGGCTCCGAAGGGTGTCGACTGTGGTTTTTATGAGGGTTATGTGGACGTACATACACGAGTTAATAAGATGATTTACAGACAGATAGACACAAGAAAGAGATGATGGGAGTCCGCGAACACTGTGCCACAATCAAACTACCGCCAATCTCAAAATTCATATATATATGTACATATATATATATATGATTCAAATACGAGATTATATTAAGAGAAAAAAAAAATTATGAAAAAAAAGATATTAACGAGACTTTAAAACCATGAAAAAAGCGACCCACCGGTTGAGGCTGCCTGCCTCTCCCTCTGGCAGGTTGCGGAGGCGGCGCATAATCGAAATAGTAATCTTCGTATCGATAATAGTCATCGTAATATGGATCACTGTAGCCACCTCGATAATCCCCATAACCGTAATAGTCGTAATCATAATCTATAAAAACACACATTACAAATAGACCCAATTGTTTTTAGCCTCTTATAGATTTATCCAATTTGAAAACAACAAACTTTCAACTGAAATTTCATTAACTCTGTATTTAATATATACTTGTAAATACAAAAAAAAAAATATGCATGCCGGGAAAAGATATCATAACGTAACTTATGCAATCTTTTTATGCCAATTTATGAACCCAAATAAACAAAAGATTCTCACACACGTAAGCATACGCTGTGTTTAGAAATAGAAAAATGGAAATTAAAAAACTTTGCAGAGTATATTCAGCGCTGAGATTTCGCCAAATAAATTGAGAAAAAAAACCGCGAATCAGGAAAACCTTGCAACGATTTAACCTACCACCGTTACACATCCTTTTTTTCTCTCTCTTTGCATAACCCAAATCGAAAGTTCGTAGACAGCAACAAGAGCTTGAGTTTTGTTCGAGTTTTAAAAGTACCGGTAATCGTTCCTACCAAATATTCGATTCCTTTGATATTTTCGTACAGAGACAAGAGACAACATTTAAAAAAAACAGCATTTGAGATATCAAGAATATTTATTTTAAATAATAATAACAACGCGAACATATGATTACGTGGTTAAAAAATAATTGAAAAATTTCAATGGATAATTCATCTTTACACGAAATTGAGTCGCTGATCGTTTTGCATACACGTGATTTTTCAAAGAATTATCCAAAAAGTTTGAATTTTGTAAATTATTGCGAATTTGCGAATGTTTTGAAACAAAAATCGTTAAGTGCTCAAACTATTTTTTTTTCTCCTAAATTATTGACTATTCTTCGACCGTTATTATTCTACGAAATAAATGTCCTTAAAACGTTTAAGGACATTGATTCACTTAGAACCTTCGAAATTTTATTGTAGTGCTTTTATTTAGACTTCTTAATCGGACTGGTAATAGATATGCTATTTGGTAAATCTCGGAATTCGCATTTCGCGTCTGATACGAATGATACGAAACTTCTGTTCACCCTCACGCTTTTGGAACCGCGATTACCTAGGAATCTACGGTACCCCCGAATCTGGCGAACTTTCTTTCGTTTCAACTTGGAATCTACAAACGAAAAAGATAAAAAAATAAAAAATAAATAAAATCGACAATAGAAATGATAGATTCAACCAACAAGAACGAAAACAAAGTAATTATTACTGTTGACAAAGTTCTAATACACTTTCTACAGTGTTGCATTCCTGTAATTCCGTATAAACGCAGCTTACCTATTTCCTTGAGAGCTGTAAACAGATTTATTTAATATTCACGACACGCAAAGAGATAAGATAACTGACACTCGTTTAAAAAAAAGGTCACGAATCAACGAAGATACTGAGAGGAAAGACAAAAAAATCACTAACTAATGGAAGAAAAAACGGGAGCAAAATAATTGACTGTACACGACACGTCAAAATTATCACTACCACAAAAAAAATAAACAAATAAAAAATAAACCCAGGAAGAAAAATATGTTATAGGACAAACAATATACATGCAACGATTTTTTGTATGGTTTCAACGGATAATCGATGTGCAAGGGAAGGAAATTGGGCTAATGGTTAGCAAGATTTTCCAGCAGCTGTGCTCGTTCGTATTTACCGATTTTCTTTACAAAAATGCCGTCTAATCAAACAGATTGTTATTTTATACTATTATTGAAACTACAACAACAAAAAATGATGATTAAAAAGTCAAGTTCCAGCGAAAAAACATTTTTCAATTAATTTTATCTTCATTCGGCGAAATAAGAATTTTTTTCCTACTAAAGTATAACGATTATTCGCAAAAGTAAAAGTTCCTTTGCAAATAATCGACGAGCAGTGTCTGAAGGAATTCAGGAAGTGTGCTAAACAAAAATGAAAATCTGCGATTTCCTCGGACGAAATAAAAATCCCGTAAATAATAATTTCACACTGTCAAAAAGATGCGTGACATGCGCGTAAGCAAAGGTTATTTTGTGAGATAGTAAAGAAAATTCCCAAAAGCATGCGGGACGTCTGTGTTATTGGTAATGAATAAATTAATTGTACGAGAAACAAAAGTCTCTTGGAGTGAGTTTCACGAGGGTGAAAATTCATGGAATTATTTGCAAATAAATGTAGCGGTAAAGTTGAGATAACGATTTGACAGGTTATTATAAATAAAAAAAAGCTCTCTAATTAACGGACAACTGAAAACGATATATTTGAGGATGATAATAGGGTCGATTAAATAAATTGGACTGAATAAACGCTTTTAGAGGTCACAATAACGTCACGAAAATGTGGGGATCGTATGAATAATACTTTTCGATGGGTTATTCATCTCTGAGGACTTACCATAATCGCCGCGGCCCATCGGTGGTCTCATACCCGCGCCAGAACCTCGAGGACCTTGTCCAGAGCCGCGTCCGGGCATAGGACCTCCCATGCTCGGATGCGATGGAGATCCGCTAAAATCAAACGGCGGTCCCCTTCGCATAGGCACGCAGATTAGAAATTCCGCTCATTTAAGCCCTTTTTTCAAAATCTCTGACGCTCAAATCAACTCACCCACTGCGACCCTGCATCGTTTGCATCATTCTACGTTCTCGAGCACGCAGCATATCTTCCTTCTTCTTCTTGTCGAACGGAGGTTTCGCGAGGGCAACCTGTATATGGGAGCCGCTGATTTCCTTGCCGTGCAGTTCCCGCATCGCCTGAATTATCGAGGATTTTTTTGAATTTTTTTAGTCTACTGAAGCGTTTTTTATTTATTTTTGGTACTTGTTATTTTTTAAGTCCGAATGCGCCATAATGCAAAATTTACTGGTCTTAAAACGGTAGATTTGAAATTTTGCATAGTATTTTTTTACATAATTCACCGGGTATCTCAAGGAGCTTTTTTTGTTTTTGTTTTTTTTTTATAATTATTAATTGGAAGTAGTAATTCATTTATTGACAATATTGTACATCTAGTACATACATTGTTAATTGGCCATCGGCCGAGGTGCTTCAGCCTTTGTTAATTATTTTATAACAAATTGGCGATTTTTTTTTAAGCCGAAATCGAATTTACGGCTACGGTTTACTGGCAAAGTGCGACGAAATATTGAAAAATCGAAAAAAAAATCTTCAAGGGTTATCTCGAGAAACATCTTCTATAACAAATGCATTTTGATTTTTTTGTTTCAGATGATTCTGTTACGAGTTATGATGTATGTTATGAAGCAACTTTATTTCAAGGCGCCTCCGGAATTTCATTGTCACTCGCTCAATTTTTTATATTTTGCAATGGAAATTCAGGAAAATATTGTTCAAATGTTGTATTAATATATGGAAATTTACTGAATAAGCTAACACTATCGGTATCACCAAAAAAAAATCTTCAAAACATGCTTTTTTACCAAATAAATAAATAAAATCGTTGAATTTTGACATTTAAAAGGCATGAAAAAATTGAGACTTTAAGGATATTTTTCGAGGAAAGGATTTGTGGAAATTTTGATTCAGAGATTATTTATATTGGAGAACAATAATACTATGCACGACGATATTTAAACACCTGAAATTATTTGAATTATTTTCGAAAAATCAAGACCGTTAAATTGTAGAATTATTACGGAATAATTAAAAAATACCCTTAAAGACGTATCGCACATGCAGACCTTTCCTCAATTTCATGATATACATTTAAAAAAATATAAATTTGACATTCATACCTTGACGGCGTTATCCCTATCTTCAAAGTGAATAAAAGCGTAATCCTTGATCTTCTTAACCCTGTCGATTTTGCCGTACATCTCAAAGCACTCCTTAAGCTTTTCTTCCGAACAATCTTGCGTCAAATTTCTAACATACAGCACACGTACCTGCAGGAAATAAAATTCAACATTGTTAGCCGTTGATTTACTTAATTATAACACTTATAGCTATTATAGAATTTATCCACGATATTAAAATAAAAGGTCCGAATGAAATTTACGTTTTCTCAAAAACGTTCGGATGAATTTTGATGCAAATTTTTACCGATATACATCAACATATTCTTGAGTTCACTACGGTCCAATATTATAATACCTTCGAAATTTCACAATAAAATTTAGTTAACCTTCTAAATTTCACAATAAGAAAAAACAAAAGTAAAAAAAAAAGGGAAAAATCCACTTGAAATTTCAATAAGCCGATATCGTTCCAATTTTTCTAATTTTTTCTTTGCAGGCGACTGCTTTATACATAATTTGCAAAGGAAAAAAATTGATTTTCTTGTTTCAGTTGAAATGGGAAGCTGAATTTGTGAATTTTATTTACATGGCAGAACAAATGTGAATAAAAGACTTTTCCACCGATGATTAATAATGTTACTTGATAAAAAGTGTCAAAAAAATGCCTGAATGATCGCAAAGATCCTCTCTATTCACACAAAAAATAACTAAATGAAGAGAGTTAATATTTATCGAGCAAAAAATTCCTGAAGGATGTATAGTTTTTCGCTCGTTTACTCAAGTATAAGAGTCCTTAAGCGTCCAGGAATTGGTGTATCTAAGTGAATATTTGGATTTGAGGAGAAAGAATAATAAATGAAACGGAGCGAAACTTACTTTGGCCATAGTTTGTTCATCGGGCTCTTCCTGGGGATCAGCCCAGTCGACTATGATATCACAACCCCAGACCTTGATACGACCCGTGCTGAGTCTCCGTTTAGCCAGCGAGGCTGACTTGTGAGACTCGTACTCCAGAAAGCAGAAGCCCCTATTCTTCTTCTTGTCGTCGGGCGAGCTGTAGATAATCACCTCAGTCAGCCCAGCTATAGTTTGGAAAATCATACAAAACATACGTAAGACTCGCGTCTAAATCTTGAGAAAAATAAAAATGCCGATTAAATAAACGAATCAAACAGGACTACGGATATAGAACAGAAACCGTGTAACAAACACAATAAATATCATTTGTCGCGTGACTTAATTTTCCATTCATTTTAAAGCTAATTCTCTCTTGAAGCTTTTTCGTCAAAACGGATAATCGACTTTAAAGAAAAACAAAATTAAAAAGTTGTAAATTAACTTCGCACACAAAAGTGAATATATTTTTTAAAACAAAGTTTTCACAGGTTTCCATGTTTTTTTTTGTTCTTCCGAAATCGTGGCTGCGCCAAGCAATCTCATTTTATTTTAGTTACCGAATTTATTGTACAGAGGGATATTTTAAAGGTCGTTCGCTATTGCTATTTTCACTAGAAAAACACCATGCATTTTTTTTTTTTTTTTGTTGTCGTCTTTGTCGTTCTCGTTTGTGTAGCCGTTAATCGATTGCTCGTTACGTGAGACTTTCCGCGCCGTTTGTCATACGGGAGGGAAAAAAAATACGAAGGAACGATTTTACGAAGCTCCGTCACTTCTGCAATAGTTTAACATCATTCGTGGCGGATTCAGGGAAGATAGCAATAATGGCCAGCCTTCAAAGATGCCTGTGCTTATGAACACCTTATGGTTCATTCTATGAAGGACCAACGTTGAAATTATTCCCCAAAAAATAAAAATAAAATTCTTAATCCAAATAAAGCTCGTTGTAAATTTTCAGTAATAAACTATGAACTCTAAAAAATTCTCGACACACTCAGCGTTTTCCTGAAAGCTAACAATGAAGGTTTTGTCGGTAGTTTCGACGTGTCTGAGCAATTTACTGGCCCCAGCAACGAAAATAGGAAAGTTATAAAATAGTGGCAACATTTTTTTATCCCCGAAATCTTTTAATCTATTGTCGTGAAAATAAGAGTCACGCGAAAATCTCAGCTACTGTTGAGTTAATCGTACATCTTATCGTTGAGATTGAAAATTAGAGATTCTATAAAATGTTATCGTCGAGCCAGAACTTTTCTTTTAACGCGTCGTTCATACTGTGTGTCTTTTTGTACTCTGTGACACAATTCACCCCTCACCTCCTTCCTCTCAGTTTAGAAGCCATTCCCCGCACGGATAGAAGTCCATTGATAATTAAAATAACGCGAATATATTGTTATGCTTCTATCGACTATCATTTCAAATTACGATATAATGAGAAGGATTCCGTATTATTTAAGGAGAATTATCTTTCCTGAAATTGTTGACATTTCGGGAAAGTCTTCGTTTATTTAATTCTCGTCTTTGCCCAGAACATTCACAATATCTGATACAAATCAGCTGCAATATTTTCCTTCTTCATCTTCGAGTCTAAAATATTTTGTACCCAGAATTTAAGTCTATCAATTACGTGGAACTTTTTGAAAATTATATTCCCCGTGAATGCCCATTAGAAAAAATTTGTGCGTCAAGAAAATAAATCATAGATGTCGAAATGCGAACTGTTTTTAACGAATTGGAAGAAAAAAATTGAAAACAATTATACTACATATATTTAATTAAAATCAAAGGCCTGGTCTGTCGTTGTCCTCCACAAAAGAGCCCAGCAAAACATAGTTTTCAAACTCACGAGTGCATTCATACGCTGTAGCAGCAAAGATGAGAGACAAACAGGGAATAGACTTTGGAAAATGAAAATTCTATTCAGTTATAATTCGATCGTTGCAAAGGCTGCCCACTCCTCTCTGTGTCCGTAAAGATTTATCAGTTTTCATGCAAGAACATCAGCCAACCGAAGTGGCAAACGCGATAATAATTACACGCCCTCAAACTTCCAAACAAGGAAACAAAAAAAAAAAGGTAAAGACGGTTCGAAAAAATAACACCACACTCTCAAGCAATCGGAGTCATTGTAATTTTCTATAATAGGATAATACCACACACAAAAAAAAAACTATATAGGAAATAATTTAGAATAGGATATGGCGAGAGAAAAAGATATTCGAAGCAAGTAATTTAAAGAAAAATCGACAAAGAAAACCCGCCGATCGTGAAAACCCGTGATAATTTGATCGTCGATAAGATTATCATCCGACATGTAATAAAGTAGACGTTCGATAACCATTATTTCTTAATAAAAATGTTTCTTTCCTCCTCTTAAACTGTTCTGCAAGAATGATTATTGTCATTATTGAAAGGGATTGAACAAGTTTCGATGGATGAGAAGGTGTGACGGTGATGACGAAGGAAGTTAGTCGCCGATATTTGGTAATATCGGCAAATGCGGCAGACCAACGATTATTCGTAATGAAAGTATAAACAGTAAAGGAAGAAAAAAAAAGTAAAGACGGAGGTGAATGAGCGAGTGAGAAAGAAAGAAAGAATAATCATCGAGTATTAAAAGTGCGAGGGAATTGGATTTGGACCCACCTGGCATCCCTCATTTATCACAATTTTAAATCGTTTCTACGTCTTTCATTATCTTGTTGAATTAATGAACGATGCCGCAGTAGGACAAGTTACAGACGGAAATTTTTCTCCCTTCCAACGCTGACGAAATTCTGACGAAATATCTTTGATTACCCTTGCATTCTCATTCGCACCAAAAAAAAACAACACTTTTTCTCGTTCTTTCACTCAGGTATATCATTCAATCGGCAGACCGCTTTTCGTTCGGTCGCCATAGAAGAGGGTAAAAGATATTCCTTTTCTGTTTCTCTCATTTTTTTTTATCGATCGTTTGCATGGATTTACACTTCCTGCTGATTTAAGGGCAATTTTCAACTTACGTGCGTGCTTTGTAAACTCTTCGAACAAGTCATCTCGGTCTCGATTCTTTGGAATATTTCCCACAAACAAGCGGTGATTGTTATAAGATACGGTAACACCAATCTTTTTGCCTTTCCGAATCTCATAATCATTCAGCTGTAAGAATAATGTGGAAGGAGTGTGCCAATTAAGCTTGCCTTTATCTGATTTCGTTCGTATGCCTGCTTACTATTGGCTGTCTCGAGACGCGAACACGTCGTAGATTATATCTTTTTTTGTTTAGTTTTTATATTTTTTTTTTTTTGCTCGCGCCGAAGTGACCTTCGAGGATTTGAGTTTTATGTCTCGGAGGATAAGGTGGCTGAGACCGAGAGATAGAGTGTGAGACAGTTGAGTAGTTGAAAGAGTCGTGATAGTATCAGATGAGTAAGAAATGGTTGACGAAGGTTTTTTTTAGTCTCGACGCCAGAGCGTTAAAATCTCCAAGAAAAAAAAACCAACACTAATATCGCAATAACTCCAAATGGCAAAGTTCCAGTGTTCGACCGACGCATGAGATCATCGATAAACGTAATGTTTCGCCGCCGCAGAACAGTAACTTTCCGATAGCTTTGTACAAAAAAAAAGGAGAATTTTCTAACGCGGCGTCCAGACTATTTTAGGGGAGATTCAAACGAGGTGTAAGGGTCACCGAGGAAAAGAGCGAGAGATAATAATCTCGGCGATGAAGAGGATGTGTCGAGGGAGCCGCGAGGAGACAAAAATCGTGACATCAATGGAGGATAAAGATACGGAATTTTGTTGGATTAAAAATTTGGTGGAGGGTAATATGCGCCGATTTTGAAGGGGGTGAGTTTTTGGGAGTGCCTGTCCGTTTGTTAGCGAGCCACACGCCCCAGCGGTCCACGCAGGTCTCCCGTAACCCCCATGCTCGAGGCTTTTAAGAGTCATGAATGTAAAAAATCGGCTTTACCACCTTCTCGATCCGTCAACGGGTCCAGTAAACGATATTTAAGACAGTGACAGTGCCAGAGCATGAGCAGCAGTAGCAGCAGCAGCAGCAGCGTATCAGCAGGTTGTTTTTTTTTTTCGCAAACGGCGTTACCATTATCATAATAACCGACTATATATTATTTTCATTAAATACAATTTATATTACTGTACTGACGCAACGAACTGAACCGATAAATCTGCCCCAATAAACTGCGTTAAGCTGCCCATTATTCAATATTCATCACTCGCATCGTGTCCTAGCTATAGATATTATTTGTATGTTGTTTTTTTTTAAATATTTTTCTTCTGCTTGTCACAAATAATGGAGAGTGAAAGAGTGAATAAATGAGTGAGTGAGTGAGAGAAAGACAGAGATTTAATGGAAACACATGAGGTACACCATGAATATTTAGCAGATAGTTACGAAAAGTATTAAATTCATTGTTTAGAGCGTCTAGAGTCCGAGAGAAAATTGAGGTACCGTTGCAGAGTATTAATTATTGTTTGGTAACCGTCGATCTACATCGCGATGTACTATCAAGTGGAAAGATGCTTGAGATGAGAGACTAAGATAAGTTAGAAAGTCGGATGGAGTTGAGATGTATTGCGTGTAAACTTAGGAAGCAGATAACTCATAACTCAACCTAAATATGAGAGGAAAAGAAGACTTGGACCAGAGAGGTGTTAACTGTTCACTAATAAACCGAGAGGCAAGGAGACTGACCAAAATCGAAGGTGTCACAGATACTTATATGTTATACATATATTAATATACGTAAATATATATACATATATATATTTGTGTGTGTGTATATATATATATTTATATATATCACCTCGATCGTACGTGGCGAAGACGTTTCATTGTTATATCTTGCGTATTTTTATCACATTATAATAATAACAATAACAATAATAATAATAATAATATGAATAGTATTCCATACCAACTACAACCACTACTTACAAGCTACCACTCTTATTATTACGACAGAATAAAGGGGATATACGAGAAGAAAAATACGTCTATATGTGATATTAAAAAAAAATGAATCATCATAACAACAACAACAATAACAACAACAACAACAACAACAACAACCAAGTGAGGTGTAGAGAGGTGTAAAGGTAGAGGTAGAGGTAGAGGTAGGTTACACACGCCTCGAATTCACTTTACCTGTCAAATTACCAAATTCCTCCAAGATCTCCTCTTTGCCTTTTGACTTTGGTATGTTCCCGACGAAAAGTCGTAGATTAGGAACGCTAATGTTTACTTTCAGACTCTTGCCGGGTTTTATTTCGTGATTATCGAGCTGTGGGATGAAGAAAAACACACACATGCCTAATTTTGTTTCATTTGATTGGTCCATATAGTAAATTTTTGATTTTTTTTTCTCTTTTTTCTTTCTTTCATCGGTTCGTATGTCAGAACCTTGAAATGTATTTTTCTTTTTTCTTTTCTAAATTTAGGAAACATTCCGAAATATTGAGAATTTCGTGTTGTTTTCGATCATTGACGATTGTTGCATGGCGTGGCGTTCGATAAAATCGTTATTTGCCAGCCGGCACAAAACGTTTGATTAATGCATAACGATAACATCGGCATGCGCTTCATTGTTGCTCGAGTCTTCACAATATAGAAAACCGGCGTAAAACGCGCATTGCGCGCGCGTTCGCGATATTATCCTGCAAACAAATTTATAGCCTAACCGAAAATTTAGTTTCTTTTGAAGAATTTTGTTACAAAAATTGTCACTGTGCCCAATTGTTAAACGACCAATTATTTTCGATGTACCCCTAACCAATTAGACCACCAGATACACATTTTTTCCGGATTTTAAGATTATTCTTTATTTTCTTCTCTTTTATCGAACGTAATGAATTTTTTAAATTTTATTTAATTTTTTTTTTTTTTTTCTATTTACTTTACTCCATAACGATCACCGAGATTCTCCACTCCCAATTTTGCCCACTGAGCAAAGAGGAGAGCTGGAAAAAGAAACTCATCCGCAGGACATAATTAATAAAACTGTTAAACCACAAGTTAAGTGATTGGGAGTTATTGGATGTTGTACTTTGTAGACGTTAACTACGTTTTATTTATCGATTTTGTAATGTTAGGTAACGATCTTTTGTTTATTTATTTTTTTCTAACGAATGAATAAATGGTCTAGGGTAGTGATTGGGGTGATCACGTGTATATACATATATATATTTATATATATATACATACGCGCTCGTGTTTCAAAAATTTTATCGCCTTTTCGTGTTCTTCTACATAATTTTTCAATTTTTGGTATTTTTCTTCTGAGTTCTATCTGTGTTTCTGTACACGAGCGATCACATATACGTATATACAAGTGACTATTGTATGTGGATTGTTCGTTACGAGTACAAGTCGAGTGTCTCGGCTGTATATATGTATTTGAAACGATTCGGAGGGCAAAAATGATAATGTTCTTCTTGGTATCAGTCTGTGACATAAAACCATATGTGAAGGAAGGTAAGTGTAAGATAGCTACAAACACGGAACAAGCCACATAGAGGGATTGTCGCAACGTTACTCCGATTATTATTTTACGATAATGTGGAAATTTTAAAAAAAGGAATTGAAAAAATGCTAATATCGGTATTTATCGCTGAGGCAGAAATGTACAAATTGTGGTCACTGTGCCATTTGTGGCCATTTCTCGTATGTCATAATGTGAATCGCATTTTTTAATCAATGTTAATTAATATTAATTAATATTCAATCGCTTTTTTTGATGGAATAAAATGCGTGGAATTTGTGAGTATTTTTTGAAATGTCCAGATTTTGTCCTCATGAATGTAGAAATTCGTCACAACGATTATTTTAATCTGATGAAACAGTGGATTTTGTAATAACACTATTAATTACCATTCTCCATTTCAATTGAAAATAAAAATGATGGAAATATGGAATTATACGATCTATTGCAAAAAAATCTGAGAACAAGGCGCTTTTGACATGAATTTGCCTAAAAGCATCTTCGACAAGAGAAAAAGTGAGTGCAATCCGTACATCTGCTCTATTTGTTATTCCGTTGTCACTTAAAATATCAACGGATTTTTTTGGGAAGCGATTTACAAGCTGATTCTTCGTCCATGTACTTTTTGTTATTCGGGATCAGAAGAACTTGAATTTTAGGCATTAAATCCCGAAGTGGAATAATTTCATGAGTTTTTCGTAGTAACGTCGCGGTTTTTGGTAGCAATAACAATTTTGTAACATTCCTACGAACTGTTTTAAATAATAAACTGAAGTCAGTTGTAATTATAAAAAATTCAAAAAACAATTAAATAAATAAATGCCCACTATTGGTTCGAGACAAGGTGTTAACTATAGGATAACGAAAGTTAATGTTAAGAGTTAAATAATGATAATTATGATATCTTACGCATATAGATGTATAATATATAATATAATAATAGTGTAATAAAATTGATTTGTGCAGGAAAATGATGGTGGTTTTGTACATACCTCTCGCACTGCCTGCTGTGCAGCTTCCCGGTTAGTAAAAGTTATAAAAGCATATCCTCTGTTGGTACATGTCATGGGATCCATCATCAGCCTCAAATCCCATATCTTTCCACACTTTTCGAACAGTGGTATCAATTCATCCTCGTACATATCTTTGGGGATTTTTCCACAAAAAACCTTTTTGAAAAACAAGCGATTATGATTCATTTTAGTGTGTTTCGTTGGATCATCGTTCGGGCCTGATTATTCCACGAATCGTATATCGCAAGGAACAGCAAATTATCGAAATCCCAATCAAATTGGATATTTATGAGGCTGAATAAATATATATTCACTTGCGTCTAACGTGTTAATCAACGAAGCTTATTTATTAAAGTGATATTGTAATCATTTATCAAGGAAAAATCATTATTTCCGTATTTTAAACACAGTTTTTACCTCACAACCATTTCCAGGCGTCGGGCCTTCCCAATTAGGAGGAGGCCCTCCATATTTTCTCTGTCCTGTTGTCACATCTAACGTATATCCAGTCCTCTCGAGTATCTCCTACAAAAATAAACGCAATGCTCGCTGTACATCTGATAAATACGAGCAAGTTTGAAACTTTTAACGCAATTGACGATTGACTCGTCAAGTTTACTATTGCGAATTATTTCCGATGATATCATTTTATTTAGCGCCTTAAGTATCAGCTTCGTAAATATGTTTTGTTGCGTTCAACTATGTAGGGGAAAAAAGTTCAACCCCCACAAAACGAAATTACTTTGATGGTTTAAACGGAAATTAATTAGCGAGGTTGTACATTTTTTCAGGATTTTCTCATATTTCATCTTACATTTCGTCAAAAACCTTATCCGTGGGATATTTTTACTTAAAAAAAAATTATTTTTCAAATATTTCGAAACGTTGAGAGAGAAAAAAGCGTAAAAATGCTTTAAATTCTGAGTCTATACACATAATCGTCATTTGAGGCTTCGATAATTAAAAAATAATTTAACATCGAATACATTAGTAGCCCCGAAATTATACCTATTTCAGTGAAACATCTTTTTGCAAATCACCAAAGGATACGTTTTGTACAATTCTGTATGTAAAACATATGTTGTATTCTTATGCCCTAAAGGGCGAAAATGGCTTACTAAATGTATATTAATAAATATATACAGAGTAAACCATCTTTCAGTGACAGAAAAAAAATAAAAAAAATATAAACAATGTATAAATATATCGTTTATTCTCAGACATTAAAATCCATGTCATTTTCCCGTTAATCGCAAATGCAATGCCATTAAAAATGATAGCAAACGTTCCAAAAAAAATTCTGATTAAAAAAAAAATCTACCAGCTTTGTAATCGATTTACTCGGAGATGAATTATTGATCAGATGAGTCCTTAATAAAATTAAAGTTGAAACGACATACAAAAAAGCAGTAAAAAAAATCTGGGAGGCCAGATAAAAGAAGTGTAAGTCTCGATTACAGTTTACACGCCAAGTTGAAAAACAAACCTTGATCTTGTCTTCGTCGGGTGCTTTTGGCGTCGTGCTTGTTCCGGTGCCTTGTCCCCCTCTGCTTTTCTGTCGGTAGGTCTTCATGACGCCGCAGAGATAGGCAGATTTGTTCGAAACATGTTCCAAATTCGATTCGAGAAATTGTGTCAGAACATTGAGGGCTCCGTCGACGGGAAATTCTCTGAGGGCATCGAGCGCTCTCTCGTCCAGATCGACGTGAGCCAATTTTCCAGTTTTGTAAATTTCATCTAATTTTGACGCTACTTTCTCGTCCAATCCGTACTCAATGAGCTTTTCGAAGTCCTCCGTTCTTTCGACGCACTCCATTTCCTCCTTGGACGACTGCTTCTCTTCCATTTTGAGTTCCCCATTCCCCTCTGCCATAGCTAAAATTTTAACGAGATCATTGTTAATTAATTACCACAAAACGTCCAATCAGACCCGAAATACGATCGAAAATATAAGAAACTCTGTCAAGAATAAATGGGAATATAATCAACAGACTTTTGGGCTTTGTTTCATTAGAAATAACGTCATTGGTTATTATTAATTCACAGTCCAGAAAATAAATCTGGCTAGACAGATTCATGTATTAATTATATGTGAAATTCATGACCAATGCGGAAATTAAGTGGTTAAAATGCTGGCCTCTTTTAGTCCAAAACATCTGTAGATCGCGGTTTCGATTCCCTGTGTCGTCGATTTTCGTTGAAAAAAATAAGACTGACGCAATTAAGCTCGAGATGTATACATGAGACACACACAAGTACCTGAAGAGGTCATATACAGCTGTAATTTGTGTTTACATGAATATAAATATGAATATAAGGTTTGTCGGCTGTTGACGACCAAGTAATCATTACCACTTCTTTAACGTTTCGATCCTGATCTCGCTCCTCGTCAGTAATTTATCTACTTAAAAATCTTGAGAATTTTGTTTATATCGTTTTTTGTGTGTAATTATGTGTGTTGTTCTTTTTATTTTATTTCCTATTCAAAAATGTGAGAGACCGTTGCACGTGTTTACTTTATCAACGAAACGTCACGCAGCGCCGATGCCGTGAAGCAAACTGAAAATCGGCGTTATTGGCATAGGTTTTCCGTAGTTATATGCCCTTAAGGAGTTTATAGCGCTTCACGCTAGTCAAATGAGTACTAATTTTTGTAAGTCTTGTGTACAAGGATTGATGCATCACTTGAGTATAGTTAATAATGTTTTGTATTAAAATAGATATCCTTGGCTTTAAAAAACGTTTTAATGGATGTAGAAAAATATTTAATATTTTATTCAAAAGAACGTGCATTGAGCAAATATTGTACTTGGATATTTCAGTTCTTAATTTTTTTTCATTAAGTAGTCCACAGTTTTCAGTGTGATGAAATTCTTGCTTATGATTATGTATTTCAATCAGTGTTTTTCAATCTCTTTGTAAATAATATCTGGTATCTTATGAATAAATAAAAGTATCCATGTGTGCAAGTTTGTCTGGATGAAAATGGTTAAAACTACTTTAGAGCGTTATGACTGTAACTACTTATGTCTGCCCATCCATATCTACTTGATTAGACAATAGTGATCTAATTGAGTAGATTAGATCAGCACGTAGTAATTGATCAAGTAGATTTAAATTGATTTTTTTATAACCAATGACTATGCAGAATAGAAAATAGTCGAAATGGGCAAATTAGCTATTAAATTGATAGAAGAATATTTTATAGTTTTAAAATTCTGGTTTTTAAGGATTTAAAAAAAAATTAGTTTTTTGAAACTATTGATTTAATTATCCTAAAATTCATATGCATTAAAGTTTTGGGTAACTACTTAAGTCTGCCTATCCAAATCTACTTGATCAGACCACTTGGTCTACTTGATCAGACAACTATGGTCTGATCAAGTAGATTAAATTCGATTATTCAAAACCACTTGATTATGAACAATAGAAAATATTTCCAAAATAGGCAAATTAGCTGTTAAGTTAATGGAATAACATTTATACAGTTAAATAAATTCTAGTTTTCAAGGATTTTTTAAGACTTCTCAGGTTATATTATTCTGAAAATCATATGAAGTACAGAACAATCTTATATATGCAAAATACGCGAATTTTCAACAACCTCACAAAATAAAATGTAATATTTCATACTTCTCTTTGAAGAAAACAAGCCACACTAATACAAAAAAAAATTCAAGAATGATTTATAAAAGCGACAAAATTTCCGATCGAGGGACTCGCACGATCTTTTTATTTAGCGATAACGTAAAAAATATCCCCAAGAAGCTGCACAGAAAATCGACCGCGGAAAATTAACGCTCAAGAAGATGATGAAAAATAAAACTAACATTTTGTTATTTAGAAAAATTATTAAAGAAACTAAAGATTCGAATCTAAAGAAGCTGAAGACTCGGACCTAAAGAACCTAAAGATTCGAACTTAAAGAACCTAAAGGTTAGAACCTAAAATTCGATTCGATTCGAAATTAAAGAACGTAAAGATTCGAACCCAAAGAACCTAAACATGCGAACGTAAAGGACCTAAAGATTCGAACCTAAAGAATCCAAAGATTCGAACCTAAAGGTTAGAACCTAAAGATTCGAACCCAAAAAACCTAAACATGCGAACGTAAAGGACCTAAAGATTCGAACCTAAAGAATCGAAAGATTCGAATCTAAAGAATCCAAAGATTCGAATCTAAAGAATCTAAAGATTCGAACCTAGAGAACCTAAAAAAGCCGCATTATTCGAATGTCCTTAATCCCACTAATTCCTCCGTACAACTACAAAGTTCTCCGTCAAAATCCTCGACCAAAAATCAAACTCCTCGTAACCAAAAATACGCCCAAATTCCCCGAAACAAAGCCCTCTAAAAGCCCTTTTCCCGCGGTTTTCTCGCCGAACAAACAAATGCACCTCGAGCAGCCCGCTCGATGTTACCATTACATCGACGCATGACGCATTCCCAATATTCGAGTTAACGAGACGCTCGTCTCTCGGAGAGAAAGAGCGTGAGGGGAGGGGAATAGTCAAAGCGCTCGACTGACAGATCACACGGTTTAATAATAGACAGTGCGCGAGCGTGTATCTAAGATAGAGGTAGGTACGGATCGTGGACGACGCAAATTCGTGACCAGTCGCAACAAATCCACGTCTCGATCTTAGTCTCGTAGTTTCCCTCCCCCCCGAAAGTCCGCCCCTCTCCCCGCGCTTACCCGAATATACGAAACTTTTCCCGCGCGAAAAAAAGCAACAAAAAGAAAAACGCAGAAAATTTTCCGTCAGATAAGCAATCTCGAAAAACCAACAAAAAAAAACCAAAAAAAAAACACAAGAATAATGATAATGACACTGCGAGTGTACGAAGCGACGCTACGCCAATGCACTTTTCTGCATCCAATGCACTTGCACTAATAACTATTAACCAAAGACGCCGCGTAGTCGCAATATGTTACAAAAAATCGTTAACAACCAAAAGCAAGCTGACAGATCGAAAAACTATCCTCTTATCTCGTTAATTCGTAGCGTCGAGAACGCAAGTGACGTTAGCGAGTCTGCGAATGCGATTAATCACGAAAAAAGCGATAATAACCACAGTTGCACATACACGCGTACTACGACAGTAATTAACAAACGTATCACAAAAATAAATTCACTGGTTACACAGAGAAGCACTCGCGTTTATTGCTTTTCATTCGTCGAGTGAAAAAAGTGCATAGTCGCCGAAGCGCGGCGACATCGAAGCGAAGTAACAATAATAAGAATTTTTTCAAAAAACGAGATTACAACGAAAGTATAAGTAATACAAAGTACCGTAAACAAATGAGTGAAAATCCGGAGAAAATAGTGTCTCGTAATCGTTGTTTAAAGCGTGGAAATGCCGCCGGCCGGCTTATAACCGTTCTGACTGCATCTACTTCGCTCCGGCTGCTAGTGGAATGCGCGATGCACTTTCTGCACTCGTCGGAGAGCGTATCACGCACACTCGCGAGTTTCCGGTCGCGCACCTGCGATTGCTTCTCGTATGTACCACTATTTTTCGTCGATAATGAGCCTCATGCGCGTGGGCCTCTCGAAAATATTAATAACGCGGTTAATATAGCGTGTATCATTGTACGAGAGAGAGAGAGACAGAGAGACGCGAGTCTTTTACCTCGGTAAATAAATTGCACAAGAGGAGTTCCCTCCAGCGAGGAAATGGCGACAGAGAGACGTCAACGTGATCGCGAACTACGGGGTCCACAAAACGACGCGCAAAGATAAGCTCGAACCCAGAGCAGCACTGGCAACGTTGTGCCAACAGCGGCGGCAGCGGCGACGACGACGGCGGCACTAGCGGCGAGCGCGCCGTTCGCCATTTTCATTTCGCGATACCCTCGCGGATTCTCATTGGCCGAGAGGCCGAGAGTACAGCTGGAATAAAAAAGGAGCTTGGAAGCGGGCAATATGCGCTGGTGAATGCAACGAACCACGTTGAGTTCTCCCTCTCCGTCCTTTTCTTTATTTCTCTCCTTCTCTCCGTCTCCTTCTTTCTCTCTCTTTCTGCATATTGCACCAACGACGCTTTTCGCTTTTTGCGTTTTGCGTATTCGAGAACCCCACCTTCGGTCGAACGAATGTACGTATTCGCTCGGTGTTGCTCGTCCGACCGACGCTCACTCCTAACATTTGCCCTTCGCATTTCCATTTGAAAGATAACCTGTAGCATGTATGGGATTTGCGCGCGCGCGCCAACTTCACGCTTACTGTGTGTTGTAAAGTCGCGCGAAAACGAGGGAAAATACTTTCTTCACTGGGCACGTTGTTGCACTCGGTACGCGATCAACGGCGAAGACGGACGAGATGAGAGGAGATGCTGCAACCACGCGCGGAATATGTGCAGCCGGCTTCTTTAGGGCGCTTGTTGCATGTTTTCTAGTGGCTACCGGTTGTTTGGTGGATGTATTTGGGGTTACTAGATGCCACAGACGGCGTATGTCAGGCATTCTTCGGGAATTCAGCTACGGTTCTTTTTTGAACTTCTCTGATAAGTCCTGGAATTGGACACATTTTACTTTACTTTAAAGAAGCTATAGATTCGAATCTGAAGAAGCTGAAGATTCAAATTTCAAGAAGCTGAAGATTCGAATCTAAAGAAGCTGAAGATTCAAATCTCAAGGAGCTGAAGACTCGAATCTAAAGAAGCTAAAGATTCGAACCTAAAGAAGCTAAAGTCTCGAACCTAAAGAAGCTAAAGATTCAAACCTAAAGAAGCTAAAGTCTCGAATCTAAAGAAGTAAAAGATTCGGACCTAAAGAAGCAAAGATTCGAACCTAAAGAAGCTAAAGATTCGAACCAAAAAAAGGAAAAGATTCGAACCAAAAGAAGCAAAAGATTCGAACCAAAAGAAGCAAAAGATTCGAACCTAAAGAAGCTAAAGATTCGAACCTAAAGAAGCTAAAGATTCGAACCTAAAGAAGCTAAAGTCTCGAACCTAAAGAACCGGAACAGTCGAAAATCCTTAATCCTACTAATCCCTTCGAATAAGTACAAAGTTCTACGCCAAAATCTTCGAGCTAAAATCAAAATCCTCGCAATAAAAAATACGCCCAAATTACCGGAAACGAAACGCTCTAAAAACCTTTTTCCCGCGGTTTTCTGGCTGGATAAACAAACGAACCTTCCCGGTGTGTAATAAACTCGTGCGAAAACGAGGAAAAATACTTTCTCGACTATGCACGTTGTTGCCTCGATACGCGATTAACGTCAGCGACGTCCAAGCCCAGCGAAGATGCTGAAACCACGCGCGGAATATATGCAGCCGGCTTCTTCCATGCGCTTGTTGCATGTTCTCAATAGGCTACCGGTTGTTTGCTGGGTATATACGGGAATACACGATACCACAGACGGCATATATGAGGCATTCTTCATCAACTCAGTCACGTTTTCTTTTTTTTTCGAACATCTCTAATAAATTCTAGAATTGGACATATTTTGCTTCCACTTGTAATGTCTCTCTTCTAATTTATTCAGATTTTTAAATCCTATTTCCCGAAAAATGTGATACTTCTTTGAAGACAATATATTTTACAAAATTGAGGTCGTAGAAAAAAATTGTTTCAACATAAAAGTTGTAGTTTCATGTGAACTTTTTAATCACATTTGTTCAATTATATTGCTTTTTCGCTGAAAAATATAAAAATTATAAAAATTATTATTGGACCAAAAAAGCTACTTTTTTTAGCTGAAATTATTACAGAGTCTTTGCACGTATGTACTGATAAAATAAAAAAATTGGCAGAGTGTGATTCTCCTGAAATAGTCCGTTTGCATTTATCCACTCGTTTTCTTTATAATACTTAAGGTTCCATTAATTTTTTTGTAAGATCTATCGGTATATTATATTTAGAAAAAATGCTTAGAGAGATTTCATTTAAAAAATCGTGGTAACCGGTTTTTCTTTACGTTTATGATCTAAAAGTCATTCTGCTGTCCAGTACTTTTAGATACTTTTCATATTTTTGCGTATTCTAATTGCTTGTTACGATACTTAACATTGTTCAATGCTAGAAAAAAAAATATTTACTAAAACTATTCAGTATTTAGAGTATTTATTTGGAAATAAAATTGAGAAATATTGCACAGATACGTCATAATATAATATGGAACTTTGTCTTCGGGTTGTACCTTTATTCGCTTGGTTCTATGGTAATCACTTAATATTTGAGGAAATAGCGTTAGCAGACGTTGCAAGTCATAATCGCATCGTCTCGATCACTTTCATCGATCGGATCAATCGTAGATACGATGGTTTATTGCATCGTTCCTCTTTGCTGTCGATCCTCTTGGCAATACAATTTCTTTAAGGTGCAAAAAATCCATACAAATTGTACAAACAGCTTGTTCATGAAGTTATTATACTTGAGCAAATAAATCTGCAGTTTACCCAGAGATTTTTTTTAGTGAGAATCAATAATTTCCGCTTGTTTTATTTCCCGGCTTGTAAACCGACTATTTGAGGAGAATCATCCGTATATATGGGACATTCCATATTACTCGACGTTTGTCTGACTTTCGCCTTCTGGAATTTCATCCCCGATTTTTAATATTATTTTTCCATCTCTAAGAAGCAGCGACAATGTTTATGAGATTTAAAAAAAAAGATATACTTATGATTATTTATAACTAAGAAATTGAGGGCCATAATTTAAAAATCTGACAAAATTCTCATAAGTTAATCCTCTGTGATAAATGTGTAAAAATTCCTTTACTGTAGACAATCGCTTGAAGGTTTCTATACATGCCAAAAATTCTGTCGATTATTTTTAATTTTTTCATAGCGTTTTTATTTTTTATTTGAATTTAAAGAAAATTTAAAAATTAAACTGTTAAATAAATGTAACTTTTTCCAATATCGTTTTGAAAAAGATTCGTAAAAAAATAAAAGCGAGGTCAGAGACATTTTGGGTGAAAGCTCAAAAATATTGATGTCTGAAAGAGGATTTATGAGAATTTTGGCCGATTTTTAAATTACGGCCCGCAATATTTTTGTTATAAATAATTATCATCAGTATATAAATTGTTTAAAAAAAAATCTAATAAAAATTGTGCTTGCTTCTTAGAAATGGAACAATAACATAAAAAATTGGGGATGAAATCCCAGAGGGCGAGGGTCAAACTCAGGTCAAATTGGTATGGAATGCCCCATATATCCATATATATAGACTATGCCACCGTGTATTCCACTCGCGATACGTTTCGTTGTTTGTTGCGTGTGTTGGACGTTGTCTAGCTCGCCGCTCACATGCCCTTCCAAACTACAGGCTGTTTCAGGGATGATAACAAATATCAGAGATAAGAAACGGATTCATTGAATGACTGAGAGTTTTATCGGGGTTTGTATGTAAGAATGATAAGAAATATGCAGAAAATTTTGAAAAATGTCCTTGAGATGAAAGATGCTTGTTCAACTGCGACAAAAATTAAATCATGATCTATAAATTCTAGTGACGTGAAATTTCGATTCGATTCTTTGAGGATCGATCTATTTTCAATGAAGAATCGTGACTCTTCATTGAAGAGACGAACGATTCTTAGGAAAAACTTATCGAATATGTAGCTCTTTGAAAATTAGCATAAACCAGTTAATATTTTTGAAAATCCATTGAAACTAATTTTTTTCTGAGTGAAGGATATCTTTTCCAATACAAAGTACCATTAACTATAGTCAATTGAAGCATAAAAATTAGTATACCCGATTTAAAAAAATTAGCACTAATTTCACTAGTGTCAATTGCTCCGCAACCTCCTTAAGCACTGTGCCCGCACGGTGTCAACACGTTTCGCGGTGCCACGACGTACTGGACCCGTGGGAGCACTGCTACAGCATCACCAACCCGTGCCGTCACAATGCCGGCACATTAAAAAGCAACTTGAAGGCACTGTGCCATCACATGCCCTTCCAAGCTACAGGTTGTTTCTGAGATGATAACGAATATCAGAGATGAACGGATTCATTAAATTACTGAAAGTTTCATCAGGGTTTTCATGTTTGAATGATAAGAAATATTCAGAAATTAGGGCAAATATCCTTGATATTAAAGATACTTGTTTAATTACGGGAAATTTGATCATGATTCCTCGATGACAAAATGTGTGCAGTTAGTTGTTTTTAAATGAGACGGTGATGCCGATGACCGATGAGGCACTGTGACGGCACGATGTGCCGATGAGGCACTGTGAGCGCACGATGTGCCGATGAGGCACTGTGACCGCACGATGTGCCGATGAGGCACTGTGACGGCACGACGTGCCGATTGAGCACCGTAACGGCACGGTGTGCCGATTAAGCACTGTGACGGCAGGATGTGCCGATTAAGCACTGTGACGGCCCGACGTGCGATGAGGCACTGTGACCGCACGATCTGCCGATGAGGCACTGTGACCGCACGATGTGCCGATGAGGCACTGTGACCGCACTATGTGCCAATTGAGCAGCGTGACGGCACGATGTGCCGATCGAGCACTGTGCCCGCACAGTGTCAACATGTTTTGCAGTGGCACGACGTACTGGACCCATGGGAGAACTGATGCAGCATAAGCAACCCGTGCCGCCACAGTGCAGATTTTTTGTTAAGGAATTTACGTGTAAAGCATTTTGTTGGAATCTCGATATTCTTGTCAGATCTTAACCCGGACCTGTTGAAAATCCGATCTGAAACTTTCGCTTTGAAATTGATGTGTGAAGCATTTTCAGTTGAAATGATCATAATTTTGTTATTGTTATGGTAATATTAATAGATAAGTTTGAAGAATGTACTAATCCATTCTTATAACAGATTTTAACCCGGACCTGTTGAAAATCCGATGTGAAACTTTCGCATTGAAATTTATGTGTGAAGCATCCTTAATTGAAATTTCGATATTTTTTTGTGTTATGGGTATGGTTTTATTTATAAAAAAAAAAAAAAAATACAAGTCCGATGGAGAATATAATTACCGGTTTTTGTAGAGCCTGTATAGTGGCTGCTCGCTCGGGGTATTCAACGCGACAGCGCTGTAAATGCGAGAAAGAAGAAAAGGGATGAATAGCCGATGCAGCTGCAAGAGGGAGATTCGACTCGCGGTCGAGAGAGTGTGCGCGTCTGGAAGGAAGGCGAGCAAGAGGCAAGAAGGAGCGAAGCTGCCAGCCAGCGCCAGGCAAACAACCAGCCAGCGATTCGCAGCCCAGAGAAACGGCACCGGTTCGTTGATAGGAGCCTCGTGCACGCTACCGAAGAGGCCTCTCTCTTCTCCCGTCTCTTATGGATTTTTTATCGTCTCTAATATTGAGAACTATGGATCTGCCGATTATATTTTTCGATATGTAGAAAACAGGCATTTTTAAACTTCCTATTCCATGTTCTTAAGGTAATTCTTTCGCAGTAGTTGTGGTCAAATCATAACTACATTTTTAATCGCGTTGCTACACATTTTTGTGTTCTAAAGAGTATATTTTAATATATGAATCCATAAATATACGGTTTGCAATAAAAATACCATAATACATAGAAATTTCGAAAGATGTTTTCATCCAGTTTTATATTAGAAAAAGGTTAATGTTAGTCTTATGTATTTGTTAAAATATACTTCGTTGATTGATGATGAAAAAAACGGCTGCAATTTTCATATAGAGAATATTATGAGAAAATGTCTTCGGTCGATCAATGTAGCATTTTTTAATAAACAAAATGGGCTATGGTTTGTCAAAGTCTGACTGAAATTATGATTTTTTATAATATGAAACTGAATGACAACAACCTCATCTGACATTTGTATGTTTTAGGGTGTTTTAATTTAAAAGCGTGTAGAAATGCGATTCAAAATTTAGCACTGATTTGACTACACTATTTTTAAAAACTGGAAGTTTTTATGTATGAAATCGTAAATTAAATTTAACCACAATTGTGATATAAAATTTAGGTAAATTTGTAGCAAAATTACAGCGCATTATGAGAATTAATGTACTTTTACATTAAATTTTATGTAAATTATTGAAATTACTGTACCATACTTTAATTTTACATCCGACTTGTATAGGAAATTTATTATACCAGTTTATGCATAAAAACTTCCTGTAAGATACATTAAATTTCGAATAGATTTTTTTTTACAGTGTAGCTAATGCGAAAAGATTTCCTTAAGAACGATGAAGTAGTCAACACTAGTCAAGTGAGTCATAATTTTTGCAAAACGATTATACAAAATTTTATGCATCAATTGACTATAATTTATTATGTTTTGTTTGAAAATAGATAATCCTTGACTCAGACAAACATTTATTTAAATGGATTTACGAAAATATTAGCTGATCTTCTAAAACAATAATCCGTATTATTTGCTCGATTGTTATGTATTACGACTTATTGATAATATTCTCCACTTCAAAATCACAGCCATTTGTTTACCCGTTAATAAAATTTCTTCGTAAACAAATAGCTGAGTTTTTAAAATGCGTAAAGCATCTCTCAACGAAGAGAATGAGCCGTAATACATTCGTAATCAATATATTTAATCATCACGAAAAGGAAATTGCAATAATTTTCGATTTATCGAAAACTGATATTTTTAACCTTTGAAATCGATGTTTTCTTCGACTAAATTGATTACAAATTTTCGAAATTAATTATTGAATACCATAAATTCGATAACAGGTCAAAAGACAAAACCAAAGTTGTCGAGTTTTTGAAATAAAAATCCAGTCTATTGAACCGATATTTATAATAATCCAGTCTATAGAATTGATTTTTATATTAATCCAGTCTATAGAATCGATGTTTTCAATGATCCAGTCTATAGAATCGATTTTAAATTAATCGATTATACATAATTGTTCTAAGCCTAGCGAATTTCTATAGAAAATACGTCAAAGTAAATTGACGAATCAATTGTCGATAAACTCGCCACGAGCAATATTAGTAAACACCGTTGTTTGCGCTCCCGTCGAGACAAAGAAATGTTTATTCTCGGTTCGCGCGTTAATTATCGACCTTTTGCACTCAACAACAAACAACAATGAAATGAGAAGTTATAAGAATGTTTTTCAAACTGTTTGCCTTCTTTCTTTCTACTAATAATGACTCTACTTAAGCATTCATTGTTTAGAGCTCTAGGAAAGAAAGAAAAAAGTTCTACGTCTTCGCGGTAAAAAAAATAAGCGAAAGGTCGAAGACCGCGTGCACTAAAGTTTTCGTCCGAATCGATCGAGTCATCCGAACAGTCCGCCAAGTGCTGCGATCGAGTGTAAACCGTGTGCAACGATAACGCCCCGAGAGAACTGCAACACAGTGTTGCCAGGTCTGAAGAAATTCGTCAAAATTTTAGGTAATTTTTCGCGTGTTTGAAATTCGAAATAACTTAACTTCTGTGAAAGTTTTGTTTAAAACTCTATCCCTGTTTGTAGGTGATGTAATTTCAATTTTCGTAAATATTAAATTATTAGAGATACATTTAAAAAAATTAAATTTGTCCAAATTGTAGAAAATGCTCTAAATTCGAAATTATTCATCTTCTCAAGCATAAGTTTTGTTAAAGACTATTCTTGTCCTTCAACGATGTCATTTCAATACTAATAAATATTACATTGTTATAGATTCATTTTTTTACATAATGTGTTAAAAAAATAATGAAATAATGCATTGACATAATCATTCTGTTTTGTCTGATGATTATATAATTCGCACAGACTTATTGACATACAATTTAAGTACTCAACGATCACTTCTAAATAAACGTACTTAACGAATGTACATTATGTTTTCGGTACTTTTATTTTAATTCATTTTCGCACCTAGTATAATTCCAATTTTTTCCATTTTTCTTGTATCGAATTCGCTGTGTTTGCATTCAGTGAATCCAAATTCTACAATTCCCTAAATTCGGCAAATTGATAATTAGGAGATCCGAGTTTTCGTACCTGGCAAAACTGACTATTCTCTCTTAAAAAAGTCATGGCACATCGAAAGTCGGAATATCGAAAACTAGCCAATTTTCAAATATTCTGATTGGTCGTCGATGTGTTTGACGTGAAGCTAACTTCAGACTGTGATAATCGCTGAAAAATCATGAATGGCGCGCATTTTAAACGGTTGGATTTTTCGCATTGCGAATTATGGACTAATTTTTTTTCCCGTACAAAGAAAAAACATGTCGTATCAAAAGTCAATTATATCGAAACGATGAAGCAGAAATAAACTCTCAGTTGCGAATCGCGTAAACATGTAAATATAATGTTTAGCTACGAAAAATGATAATTGAAAAGGAAGCAGTGCGAGCGAAACGCGCGCGTCGTTGCTAGTACAGCAAAAACGAGGGACGCGTGCATAACTATACATCTTCACATACATACATGCATTCATACACACATATGAATGTATACGAGCAGAACAGATTCCACCGGCGCGCAGAACGCGCGATTGCACGCTGCGTCGTGTCGCTGACCGGACGTTTGCTGCACATACTATACGACGCATGTCTCGCCTCCAATCGCGCGTTCCTAACCTCACTAAATTTCGAGTTAACCGGTTGGCCAACAAAACGCGAATCACAGAATCCTACGTTTACAAGCCGGCGATTTTTTCTCCCATTACGGAAAATTTTCCACGTCTAAACTTTTTTTCCCCTCCTTTTTTGCATTTTTATTTTTCACACAAGTTCCAAGTTTACAATAAGACTCTTGATAACTCGAATTTTTTTTTTCTCAAGTACAAAAACGCAATCTATATACTTAAAAAGTAGAAAATCCCGTGTTGATCAGACATCAATGAAACCCTTTTTAAAAATGTAAACTGTTGCACAGAGTATAAAAAAATACATATTAATCGAAAGTTTAAATGTGGAATAATTATTAACAATTGAGAACTGAACTTTCTCAACTCGATTCAAGCAAATGCCTCATCATTAAAAAATCGCAATTTTTTACTATCCAGGAGATTTTAGTAATGGTACACTGTTAATTTTTTTTTGAAAATTAATAAATGTATTGGAAGTTCTTTTGCAGATACAATATGTACTAATTTTGATTTACTATACAGTCACGTTGTAAAATTTCAAAAAACACATTATAAACACAACAAGTACGACGTTTTTAATATACTGTATATTAATTTGATAAATTTCATTTTCCATATTACATTTAATATACGCACATCTCAAAAAAAACTTCCGATACTTAATATTAATTTCCATACGAAATTTCCGACAGTGTAATATTCACATTGTAAAAGGCTAAAAATTCATATTTGGTAAAAGAACAATCAATGTTATCAGTAGAAAAAAAGAAAGTGAATAAAAGTAATCATTACCTTTACCGTATAGATGATGTAGTTATGTTAAATATTTGTCCAATTGCGGCGAGAGAGTCACACCGATAATATTCTTGTCGACACTGCAATCGCGTAGTCACGATGTTATTTTGTTCGGAAAGTAACGCATACTTATCGCCGACAATAGCGACGACGACGTGCCATTCGGGCTGTGTTTATAAATATCGTTTAATTTCGCAAAAAAAAGCAAACCTTCTGCTGTTTTTATTTCGTCGTTTACTTAAAGACAAAAAAAAGGCAACAAAACAAAACAAAAAAAAATCAACAAAACAACGAAAACAAAGCGTAGCACTGCGAAATAAGCTCGTTTGCCGGTGCTGCACGTTCGTTTCGCTGGTGCAACTAAAGTAGTTGCTATTTTCGCTGCAGTAGACGCCAAATATTCGTTCGGTGGTTGCGTGCGAACGTCACAAACGTCGAACCAAAGTTTATTAAAAAACAATCGAGAATCATGAAGCACCTCTTTTTTGTTTTTTCAAAATCGCTTTACAACAAACTGTTCGTCATTATATTCGTTAAACTTGTGTGTTATTTATCTCGTTATTGAGTCCAAACTTTCTTCATGAATGATGATGATGATGATGATGAATTTCGTCGTTTTAACGCGATTGGCAGTGTTTTCGATGAAAATTTAGTACTGTAGGCACTTGTGAGTCTTCGTATCACGGATTAATATTAATACGTGGATTTGCGTGAATAACAATATCGTAACACTTTGTCTTTTTTAGTGGTATATTCGGCGATGATGGGTTGAGTCGGATGAGTATCAAGTCCGGTCACTGAGAGAGACTGTTTTCGGATATATCGTGTAGTGCCTACATAGCCGTAATGCATAAATTGGACTGTCTCGCCAAGAGAGCGGTGCAGTGGTGCAAGCCTCTACAAAGCGAAACCAGTTTGCGCGGCTGAGTCTCTCAATCGCCGTTCGCCGCTGTTCTCTCCTCTCTCTTCTCTCTTTACGGGTTCGCGAGCGTTGCGCGCCCCAATCCGATTCAACCGCTTGTTTCGCTCTCTCTCGCGGTTTCTCTGCGCTGTAGCATAACCTCGTAGGAGCCCCGCCTTAGCCAGGGCCGTCCCTACGACTCCCCGAGTTCACTCTTGCTCTCTCCCCTCTCGCCTCTGCCCTTCCTCGATTGCACTCGTTCGTAACCCCGACCACGCCGAGCGGCCACCGGCCAAAGGGTTTTTTTCTCCCTTCCTCTCTCTCGCCGCAAGGTCCTCTTCGTCTTTCGCCTTCTGTATTGGCTCTTTCTAGATGTGCAGACACCTATTCGCGATTCGTGGGCATCGTGAGATCGGCGGAATAGGGTTTTTCGTTAAGGTAGTCCTTCTTTATTGTCCGACGTCCCGTAAGTTCGAGCGAAATCGAGGAATTACGAACTGTTCTCGAAGATATCAAAATCTGAAAAGAAAATTAAGTGTATGAAAGATGCTGAAGAGATTAATTTGGCATGATAATAATTGAAAAATGTTATTAACAAGCTGGAATAAATAATTGTGCAACAAATTGCACGGCAAACTAACTTTTTTTTGTTATGAAAATGATTTGTTTATTTTTCTGAATACGTGGGGATTTGTTTAGAATTTTATCTGATGATTGAAAGTGGCCGTTTTTTCCAAGTGTGGAATTGATAATCAGAAAAAATCGGAAAAATTTATATGTATTTAGAAAAATAAACAAATGGCTTACATAATGAAAAAAAGTTAGGATGTCCGGTAATTTTTTGCACTATTATTTATTTAAGTAATTTGTCAATGACATTTTTTGATTATTATTATGCCAAAATAACCTTTGTAGCATTTTCTGTACGCTCGATTTTTTTTCAGATTTATATCTCATCGAGAACTGTTTGTAAATTTTGTTTAATTCTTCTCCGAACTTATTCGGCGTCAGACCGAACAGGAAGACTACCTTAAGGAGGTTGGAGAGACACTAGTTGGAAGAGTGCTTAATTTTTTATTTAATTTAGACCAAGTTTTATTCATTTATATTTATATTCATGTAACTGTTGATTATAGCATTCACTGTTTAAAAAACTGAAAGTTTTTATGCATAAAATCGTAAATTAAATTCAATCACAATTGTGATATGAAATTTATGTAAATTTGTAGTAAAATTACAGCAAATTTAAATTTAAATAAATTATTGAAATTACTGTACCATACTTCAATTTTACATCCGACTAGTATAGAAAATTTATTAAGCAGATATTTTTTGACGTGTTGTCGATTATAGCTGACGTAGCTGCATATGTGTTTTAATTTTATTGAAATTTATTGCACTTCATTTCTACCGACATTAACGGGTTTATGGTAAATTTCAAAAATACTGATAAGTGGACAAATGGCTGTAATTTTTAAATGGGAAATACTATCAAAAATCTTGATGGCGAATTTGTAGAGTATCTTTGAAGAAACGTGATACATAACAATCGAGCGAAAAATATAGATTATTTTTTTAAAAAACTTATCGAATATGTAGCTTCTTGAAAATGAGAAAAAACCTGTTAATATTTTTTTAAATCAAACATTCGTATATTTCCATTTTTATAATTTCCACAATTTTAATACGAATATAGGAATTGCATTAACTTTGCAAATAATACAGATGGAAAAAAATAAAATACACCGGGCGAAAGGTTTTTTTTGTCTCTTGGTCTCTCATCGCGCGATTTTCTTCTTTTGTCGTCGCCTGTGTAAAGTTTTCTCAGACGTACAAACATCTCTTCTCGATTCGTACCATCTTGAGATCGGCGTAATGGCTTTTTTTAATTAAGGCATTTTCATTATTAATGAGTTTCAGGTCATGCTCGAGAATTATTTATATTTCAATACATGTAACTACTAGTACTGTCTGAGATTTCCAATTGATTTTTCTCACTGTAGGAATTGCATTTTACTTTTAAATAATTCATGCCTTGAAAAAAATAGGATCCAACGGCCAAATGTTTCATTGACTCTTGAAGAATTAAAATTAATTTTATATTTTCACACGGAACAATTACTGCGTGTAATTTCCTATCTTATCGCCAAAGTGGGCAAGATTTTTCTTATAGTTTTTAAGCTTTTTTATATGAAATTTTTATTTAAATAAAAAAAATCTCAATAACTGAGAGAAATTTTGCCGTCTTTTACTGTAAAACTAAGGCAAATTATTAAATACGATGTACCATCTATTAATTTTATAATTACACTGGTCTACTTAATTTCATATACCATTTTATGAATAAAAACTTCCACTGAAAGTACACTAAATTTAAATTAATTTTTTTTACACTGTATAATCGCTACATGTTATCATTACAAAATATGATATCCTAACAAATATAATAATACTGTAAAAAAAATCTCATGAAATTTAATGTACTTTTACTGCCATTTTTTTCCATAAAATAGTATATAAAATGAGTATACAAGTGCAATTAAAAATTAATGTATGGTACAGCAAATTCAATAATTTATTTGAATTTTACAGTAAAAGTACTCAAATTTTAATAATTTACTTGAATTTTACAGTAAAAGTACTCAAATTTTAATAATTTACTTGAATTTTACAGTAAAAGTACTGAAATTTTAATAATTTACTTGAATTTTACAGTAAAAGTACTGAAATTTTAATAATTTACTTGAATTTTACAGTAAAAGTACTCAAATTTTAATAATTTACTTGAATTTTACAGTAAAAGTACTCAAATTTTAATAATTTACTTGAATTTTACAGTAAAAGTACTCAAATTTTAATAATGTACTTGAATTTTACAGTAAAAGTACTCAAATTTTATTAATTTGCTTTAATTTTACTGGTAAAGTATATGAATTCTATACCACAATTGTTTATAAAATTTCGATGACGAGTTTATGAATAAAAACTTCCAATTTTTTTTTAACAGTGCAGTGGCGGGGTTTTTCAGGACGTTCACGCTGCCGGCCGGCTTGTGTTCGCAGCTCACGCTTTCGTTTGCTCAGTTCCTTCGGGGAGCGTCGTCGCGCTGCCGACGCCGCCGCTGTTATTCCCTTCCTTTCCGCCTGCGCGCTCTTCGTGCTTGTACGACAACCGCTGCAGCCCACGAGTTCCTCGCTCTTGTCCTCGGCGCACTCTTCCTTCGTCCGCGTACCTCCCGACGCCTCGCCGGACGTTCGCGAGACCCTCGCCGCTTCCTCTCTTCGTCCCGCTCCTCCTTATGCTCGTAATGCCGCGAGTACGCAGCTGTGCACAGCTCGGCAAGCCAAGCGAATTTCGTGCACTGCTATACCGCTGCTGTACTCGTACAACGAGTATGAGCGGTGAACGTAAACTATCTTTCAGCACAAAACATCTGTTCGCAAACTCTCAATGTTTTTTTAAATTTATTAACGTATAAGTTTTACAATAAATTAATGAAATTTTTTCAACGTTTAGTTTGATTAGAAAAAGTATTACTTGTTAATACAACACACAAAAAATTTGAGCGTCGCGATTTAAAAAAAAAAATGTTGCTAACCTGAAATTACTATTTGAACAATTGGTATCTATTTTCGGAATTAACTTTCGCAATGTAATGTGAAGTCTTTACTTTCTCATCACATACGGAGTGTGTGGAAAGATTGTATTGCAATCCAAAAAAATGCATGTTTTGAGTCCTCCAGATTTAATAAAAACACATTAACGTCTGTCTGTCTGTCTGTCTGTCTGTCTGTGCTGTCCGGAAACACAATAAGTTTTTAAAAAATGCATGGACTGGGATGAAATTTGGTGTGTGCCTTCTGCATTCACATCCCAGTTTTGGTATTGAAATCCAATCCAAAATCTTCACTCTTTCTAATACTTTACCTTAAATGTGAACAAAAAAAATTCAAAAATTCTTCAAGAATTCTTTTTCAGATCGCAAGCTAAAATTTATGCTTCAGTTTGACATATACAGAGAAAAATCATCAACGAATGAGCAATAAACAAAATGACATAACTCAGTATATACATATACAAAATCCAACTGTTTTTTATATAAGAACTACTGATAATATTCGTATCAAATATTACATTTTCAAATTGTTAGTCATTTACATAAGATTTCTGAAACCATCCATCATGAAAAATGTCTATTTTGTCAAGTATGGATTGTGTACTAATCTAGTAGACCTGCAATATAAACCATGTTTTATTTAATAGACTTTTTTTTCTTTACGTAAACGAAACAATGTTTACTTTTGTTAGATAATGAATTGAGTGAAGATCGTTAAAGCGGTTTTGGACTATATATGGATATGAATTTTTGTTTATGATTGAAATTTCGCTCTTCTTCGATTCTTCCGAGCCGCTGCTCCTTCTCGTAATACCAAGTACGCAGCTGTGCACTGCTGTAACTCTGTACTCTACACCAGCACAAGAATGAACGGTAAACGTCAACTTTTTTTCGAGAATGAAACACCTGGTCCAAAACGTTTCCATTCTCGTTAAATAAAATATAATTAATTAAATAATTCGAATTTTTACCAGTGTCGTTATAATAATAATGAACTTTTCGATTAATCGATTAGAACAAAACTTGTGAATAGATCATAAAAAAAATTCGAACATAGTCTCAATTTATAAACATAGAGTTAATTTTGCTATTTCTGCACTGCCTTGAAATTTGAATAACTTAAAATCTGCAAACCGGAAAAAAGTAACGCAATTTTGTGGTGACTTGGACAATTTTTGCAACTTGCGACTATTTTTATAATTATATCAACTATGGAATTCTAAAAAGTGCAAGCGCTAGATAATTTTTGGAACCTGTGATTATTTTTATAATTATATTAATTATGGAATTCTAAAAAGTGCAAGCTCTGGATAATTTTTGGAACCTGCGACTATTTTTATAATTATATTAACTTTGAAATTCTGAAAAGTAGAAGCTCCGGATAATTTTTGAAACGTGCGATTATTTTTATAATTATATTAATTATGGAATTCAAAAAAGTGCAAGCTCTGGATAATTTTTGGAACCTGCGATTATTTTTATAATTATATTAACTATGGAATTCTGAAAGTTGCATAGACTAAAAATTGCTAGTTTTTTTCCTTGATAATGTTATGTACTTCTTTAAGGTAAATGCACGTGACGTGATTTGTGACGACGGTGATACTATACGCAGACAGCGTCTAGACCAGTCTAGTAAGGTGTTTTGTTTTCTTATGTTCTGACACGATGACTCCATCTCCCGTCTGAGTCTTACTTTAGGAAGGCCGTTTCTACTCGCTGTCCCACCCACGACTGTCTAATGTATGGTAATTTATCTGAACGATGCTTTTTAGACCAACTGACTTGGTACAAAAAAAAGCGCAGTCGAAAGAATTAAATGCTAGCAAATAGAATCACAACAAGAATATTTAATTATAAATAAAAAAATAAAAAAAGACCACGAATCAATGAATGACATTCAAAAATGAAAAATATCACAAAATAAATTAGGTTGGCATATACATAACATTGGAAAATAAATATCGGTAAACAAATAACGGTTGTTCATGAATGACATTGAAAAATAATAATTTTTTTTTTTAGTAAGAAAAGTAAACAACTTTTTAAAACTTTTTTTTTACTTTTTTTCAATCCTCTCCGATCTGCCCAATAATTGATTATATGAAAGTACCTTTAGAAGGCACTTTACGTGAATTCTTATAGATTTTTTAAAACAATATTTTAGAACATGCCATTTTTTTTCAAGTGCAAATATCTTCGAAACTTAAGGTTACTGAGAGAAAATGTCTACACATAAAAGTTTTCATTTTTTGTTAACTTTCGAACGGAATGATTGAAATAATTGTAAAATTTCGGAAAATATTATTTCGTACCGAAAAACGGAAGGATTGTTTTCAATTAAAAAAATTATATTTTTTGTTACTGAAAAAATTCCTGCATGACTGTTGATATCTCACAGAAATCGCCAGGTAGCAGATCGATGTTCTGGTATAAAATAATGTATTTGTGTGAAAGTTCCGAAAAATGGGGAACTCATTATTTAAGATATTCAAAACCAGTTTTTTTTCAGCTAATAAAATGAAATATTTTATGAAAAAGTTTAAGAGTATCCCTGCATGTCAGTCGATTCCGCAAAAAAATAATCATCACATTAGCACGCATCGAGGTTTGGGTTTAAAAAAAATACCCCGTTTTTCGAAACTTCCACACGAATAATTTTTTTTTTACCGGATTTAGCTAAATCACGTCAAGTTGCCTGACCAATTTTTAAAAAATCTTGAAAAAAAACTACTCTAGTTGCGTGACAAATTTTTTAAAAATCTTGAAAAAAAAACTACTCTAGTTGCGTGACCAATTTTTAAAAAATCTTGAAAAAAAATACTACTCTAGTTGCGTGACAAATTTTTAAAAAATCTTGAAAAAAACCTACTCTAGTTGCGTGACAAATTTTTGAAAAATCTTGAAAAAAAACTACTCTAGCTGCGTGACAAATTTTTAAAAAATCTTTAAAAAAAAATTTTCACGAAAACAAATTTGCCTCAATGAGGAAGCAAAAATCATTAAATTAAATAACTAGCGAACTTAACGAATTCAACAAAACAAAAGACCCGAATCAACCCAACGAGCCCGTCGAACTTAATTTTGTTAGTGGAATAACGCTATTCTAAAAAAAAACGAGACTACTTGGATATGCTGATGGTTAGAGACTTGACGAAATCAAACTTGAAAAGGCTTTTGGTGTATTTAGAGAGAAGGAAAGTTGGAGCGATGCAGAAGGACGTGCAACAAAGAGGGCGATAGGGAGAAGGAAGGAATTCTCGCAAGACAGACGGCGAATCGGCGCAGACGCCTGACCTCGGAATAAAAGGACCGCCGCGACGCGTCTGCTGCTGCTGCTGCTGCCACTGCTGCTTCGATGCTTCGCAACACGAAGGGCCCGACGATTTCGTAAAATTTACTCATTGCTTACACCACCAAACGCCACTTGCCACTAAGTATTACGCCCTAATTCGCTCCCTTATTTAAAAATATCAATTTTCCACAAAACTGTAAAAAAATCTACTTGAAATTTGATTCGGTACAGGAATTTTCTATGCATAAACTGGTATAATAAACTTTCTCCACTGTAAAAAAAATCTACTTGAAACTTAGTGTACTTTTACTGGAAGTTTTTATTCATAAACTATATAGTAATGAAATTTAGTATACAAGTGTAATGTAAAATTAATTTATGGTAAAGCATATTCAATAATTTAGTCCAATTTTACAGTAAAAGTATTTGAATTTTAATAATTTGCTTCACTTTCACTGGAAAAGTACATGGATTCTATACCACAAGTGTTTATTAAATTTCGATTACGAGTTTATCAATAAAAACTTCCAAACTTTTCTAACATACAAGTCGGATGTAAGATTCAAGCATGGTACTGTAATTTTAATTTTTTAAATTAAATGTAAAAGTACATTACTTTTCATAATCCGCTGTAATTTTACTACAAATTTGCATAAATTTTATGTCACAATTGTGATTAAATTTAATTTACGATTTTATGCATAAAAATTTCCAGTCTTTTTTTAACAGTTAAGGAAATAAGAATTTGCTTCAGCAAATTTTATACCAATTATTATTTTTAATTTTATTATGTCCTCATTACTTTGTGAACGGAGAGAATATTATTGAAAAAAAATTTCTTCGTTCACAAAACTTCTTTTTTTATAACTATAACAATATATATTTTCACAACCGGAATATGCAAAGTATCTTTTTTAATTTCTCAATCACATGAACCAAAACTTGTGTAAAAAAATATTTTTTGTATGTTTCTCATTTTCTCCTTTTTTTTTCGCTGCAGAAAATAACAATACACAATTTGTGTTACAGATATTTCAATAGACATTTCTATTGTATCTTGAGAAATCCAAATTCATTGGCGAATAACGAATTTTTATTGAATTTAATACCGACAGTTGCTTTATATCAATTGATTCGAAATACTGAAATACTGAAGTTTTTAGTCATTGCGTAACGGCGATTTTTCCACTTATAATATTTTGATCTGCTACAATTATAAAAAAAACAGTAAAAGCGAGCCAAGCGTTTCTTCGAATTCCAATTAAATTGCGGATATTAAATATGCATCTATCGATTTTATTATAGATCTTAAATCTGTTCGAAAGTTCGCTGCTGGAAAAAGGGAAACGGGACATCGATCACGTTGCAAGCATTTCTGGTGATACGGCCCTGAGTCCAACCGCGCACTCACTCTCTTTTTCGTGCCCTGTCCTCTTTTTCTTTCTTTCTTTCTTTTTTTTCTTCGCGACCCTCTCTGTTCGCTCCTGTACCCACTACGCGTCCCTCCCGCGGACAACCAGTGAACTGACGATGCGTACACGCTTGCTTGCAGAACCTGTTGCACGCGGCAGTTCTCGCGCTATCCTCCTGCTCAGCCTCTACTCCTTTATCTGCTCGTCTTTATCGCCGTTCTTTTCGATGCGGACTTAGCTGTCCATGAACTTTTCGGAATCTTTTCACTCTATCGTTTCCAATGCTTTAATCGATTATTCTTTTTAATTTACAAATATTTTCTTACAGAACCAAGAAGAAGATTTCATTTGTTTATTTAAACATTGGATTTACCCAAAAGATTATATATTTATTCAAACAGTGCACTGCTGAATAGTGCTCATTCGTTTTATGCACTTTTTAATAGGGAAAATCAATGGGAAAATGGAATAGTGCACGGATTTTAATTCTGCACATTTATGTTGTGCGCAATTTTTTTGTGCACGTTTATATTGTGCGCAATTCATTTGTGCACGTTTATATTGTGCTCAATTCCTTTGTGCACATTTATGTTGTGCGCATTTATATTGCGCACATTTATGTTGGGCGCATTTATATTGTGCACATTTATGTTGTGCGCGATTTCTCAGAGCACATTTATATTGTGCACATTTATGTTGTGCGCAATTTCTTAGAGCACATTTATGTTGCGTACAATTTCTTAGGGCACATTTATGTTGTGCGCCATTTGCTTGTGTAATTTCTTTGTGCATATTCATGTTGTGTACAATTGTTTAGTGCACATTTATGTTGTGCACAATTGTTTAGTGCACATTTATGTTGTGCACAATTGTTTAGTGCACATTTATGTTGTGCACAATTTTATTATGCACATTTATTTAATGCGCAATTTTTTCGTCCATGCAGTGTGCAATTTCTTCGTGCATACGCATGTAGTGCGCAATTTATTCGTGCATATTCATGTCGTGCGAAATTTATCTGTACACATTTATGTTGTGCGAAATTTATTTCTACACATTTATGTTGTGCGAAATTTATTTGTACCCATTTATGTTGTTCACAATTTCTTAGTGCACATTTATGTAATGCGCAATTTTTTATGCACATTTATGTAATGCGCAATTTTTTTATGCACATTTATGTAATGCGTAATTTCTTTATGCACATTTATGTAATGCGCAATTTCTTTATGCACATTTATGTAATGTGCAATTTCTTTATGCACAATTTCTTTATGCACAATTTCCTAGTGCATATTTATGTTGTGCGCAATTCTCAGTGCACATTTATTTCATGCGTTATGCGAAATTTGTTCGTACAGATTTATGTTGCGGGCAATTCATTTGTAAAGTGTAAAAAATAAAAATTATTTCTACATGAAAATAATTGGAATAATAGAATCTCGTTTTTGTTGTACATGTGGATTTTTCTGGTATGAATGAAAGTTCTCCTCTTGTGTGATGGAATAATTTGACGGTTAAGGATTCACATAAATAGGAGTGAATGTTTAAAAATCGATCACGTGCACCGGAGCATCTTCATAGCTGCTCCGGCGATTGTATCGTCGACCGAAACCAGACCTACGAAATCTCATGCAATAATTCCCGGGGCTTCCAACGTGCGTAGATTTTTCTGTCTGCCGAAATGCATTATTATCTGAGTGAGTGCATGCATACACACCGGGATTGCATTTGAGCTCTATTCACGCTCTCCTCGCATGCACCGGAGGAGAGACTCACATTATAGTTTATGAATAGTGCAGTGGTGAAGTGCTATAGCTCATGTATAATATATGCAGAGTAATACGAATATGCGCGAGCCTGGGAAACCATCCAGCACGTTATAACATAGAACCCTGTCTATTATTACTTTCATATTTATCAATAAATTCACTTTTCATATTCCTTCCCCGTTTGCAAAAGCAGTCACATTTCTTTTAGCTCTACTTTATTTTTATTTCTGACTAAAATAATGCAAGTCAGAAACTGCTAGAATGGAACTTTTAACAGAATTCGAGTTTATTTAAATTCCAAAGGAGAAAAATCTGGCAAATTATTTGCGGAGATATTTCGTCAAAATAAAAATAAACCATCACGTTTGAAATTTTCGATAATTATTGCTGCAACTCAGTAAAAACATTTACAAACTCAATACCGACAAATTCTATTACCTTAATTTGATTTTTAATTTGATTACATTTTATAAATCGAATAAATCTACATATGAAATTATGAAAAAATTCACATATGCTTCTTTTAATATTATCAATGACATAAAAAAATACGCAGAACATTGGAAGAAAGAAAATTAATTGGAATCGGACGGGCCCAAATTAGGAAAATGGTACCTTTTCTTGGTAAAAGACGTAAATAAAATACAATCTTAATTTTTTTTTCAAATTATTTTTACCGTAAGCTGTGTCAAATTACGAACATTTAGACCTACTCATTTTTGTCGATATGATTTTTCCATCTGACCCCAGATTTTTTTCATTTTTTATTTTATGGATCGACCAAATATGACGAGGAAATTCTTAAAAAATTCACAGATGATTCGTTTGACACAGTCAACAATATAAAAAAATAAGGCGAATATTATTCGGATTTTTTGCTATAAAACTAGTGTGTGCCAAATAAAAATCGATATTTTTTTTAGCTCTCCGCCCAAAATATCGCCTTTTTGGCACCCCCTAATACAAACATTGCCAATTGGCCATCGAGGTCCTTCAGCCTATTGAATTTTTATTTTCTTTCGTATACCAAATTGAATTACCTGCACAGGCTTACACTGAGAGAAAAATCTGGTAATTTTGAAAATAATATAGTTGGACTGACGATAATCTAACAATAAACTATAATTCCCAGGAGGAACGTCTATATTTTATTGTTATACCAAATATAAGAAAAAAGTCGGATCAACCACTAATATAATTCCCAATTCTATATTTTATGGTTGTAGCAAATATAATTATAATAGCAATCATCAAAATGATAATAGTTTCAAGAACTTTTCTAATAGTTTCAAATATGCCGTTTCGTCGCATATACGATTTCCACGTTTCTTTCCAATAACCCTACAAGTATCGTTTATTGAACCATATTATCATCGCTTCAACCATAAAACATTGCAAGCCTTCCTATGTTCGTTTTACCATGTGAAATCGTTAAATAAACTATATGCTTTTCTCTCAGTGTAGTAAAAATACAACACATCGAATTACTTAAAGGTTTATGAATTTTCCAAATATTTTTTACCCGGAGAATGGGGTATTTCTTCAAAGTCAATATATCTTGAAAAATTAAAGTCACAGGAAAAAATGGTTCCAACATAAAAGTTGTAGTTTCATGTGAATATTTGAGTTAAATTTTTCAGATAATTTAGCGACCTGATAATATCACTTTTTCGCTAAAAAAAATATAAAGATAATTTTCTTAACCAAAAAAGGCTACTTATTGTTTGCTGAAAAAAGTAGTCTTTGCGCCTATGTATTGATAACATAAAAAAGTAGTAAAAGTGGGACCGATGAAAGTTCCGAAGTAAAAAAATAATTTATTCAAAGTAAAAAAATTTTGTCGAGAAAGCAAAATGTAGCAATTTTTATTTGAAATTGTTAGTTTATGCTTAACATTTTCAAGCGAAAAAGTAATATTATCGGGTCTCGAAATTATCTAAAAAAATTGATTGAAAAGTTCACATGAAACTACAATTTTTTTCAGACTCAAATTTACAAGATATATTGATTTCAAAGAAATACCCCATTTTTCGAAATACTCGATTTAAAAATATAATTCCCAGGAAGAACATCTATATTTAATGGTTGTAGCAAATATAATTATAGTAGCAATCATCAAAATGATAATAGTTTCAAGAACTTTTCATATTATCATCGCTTCAACCATAAAACATTGCAAGCCTTCCTATGTTCGTTTTACCATGTGAAATCGTTAAATAAACGATACGCTTTTCTCTCAGTGTAGTAAAAATACAACACATCGAATTACTTTAAGATTTATGAATTTTCCAAATATTTTTTACAGTGTAACGCGGCAAGCTGAAAATCATTGGTGCAGCGCAGCGGCTTTTGGCGTATAGTGCGGTGACGGTAAAGCCGTGAGCTCGGAAGACGCGGACAACGTCCGCCGCCTGTGTCCTCGTAGACACAATGCACTTTTTTTCATTTTTTATTTTATGGATCGACCAAATATGACGAGAAAATTCTTAAAAAATTCACAGATGATTCGTTTGACACAGTCAACGATATAAAAAAATAAGGCGAAGATTATTCGGATTTTTTGCTATAAAACTAGTGTGTGCCAAATAAAAATCGATATTTTTTTTAGCTCTCCGCCCAAAATATCGCCTTTTTGGCACCCACTAATACAAACATTGCCAATTGGCCATCGAGGTCCTTCAGCCTATTGAATTTTTATTTTCTTTCGTATACAAAATTGAATTACCTGCACAGGTTCACACTGAGAGAAAAATCTGATAATTTTGAAAATAATATAGTTGGACTGACGATAATCCAACTATAAACTATAATTCCCAGGAGGAACGTCTATATTTTATCGTTATACCAAATATAATTATAGTAGCAATCATCATCAAAATGATAATAGTTTCAAGAACTTTTATAATAGTTTCAAATATGCCGTTTCGTCGCATATAAGATTTCCACGTTTCTTTCCAATAATCCTACAAGTATCGTTTATTGAACCATATTATCATCGCTTCAACCATAAAACATTGCAAGCCTTCCTATGTTCGTTTTACCATGTGCAATCGTTAAATAAACGATATGCTTTTCTCTCAGTGTAGTAATAATACGACACATCGAATTACTTTAAGGTTTATGAATTTTCCAAATATTTTTTACCCGGAGAAGGGGGTATTTCTTTAAAGTCAATATATCTTGAAAAATTAAAGCCACAGGAAAAAATGGTTCCAACATAAAAGTTGTAGTTTCATGTGAATATTTGAGTTAAATTTTTCAGATAATTTTGCGACCTGATAATATCACTTTTTCGCTAAAAAAAAAATATAAAGATAATTTTTTTAACCAAAAAAAGCTACTTATTGTTTGCTGAAAAAAGTAGTCTTTGCGCCTATGTATTGATAACATAAAAAAGTAGTGAAAGTGGGACCGATGAAAGTTCCGAAGTAAAAAAATAATTTATTCAAAGTAAAAAAATTTTGTCGAGAAAACAAAATGTAACAATTTTTATTCGAAATTTTTAGCTTATGCTTTACATTTTCAAGCGAAAAAGTAATATTATCGGGTCTCGAAATTATCTAAAAAAATTGATTGAAAAGTTCACATGAAACTACAATTTTTTTCAGACTCAAATTTACAAGATATATTGATTTCAAAGAAATACCCCATTTTTCGAAATACTCGATTTAAAAATATAATTCCCATGAAGAACATCTATATTTTATGGTTGTAGCAAATATAATTATAGTAGCAATCATCAAAATGATAATAGTTTCAAGAACTTTTCATATTATCATCGCTTCAACCATAAAACATTGCAAGCCTTCCTATGTTCATTTTACCATGTGAAATCGTTAAATAAACGATATGCTTTTCTCTCAGTGTAGTAAAAACACAACACATCGAATTACTTTAAGATTTATGAATTTTCCAAATATTTTTTACAGTGTAACGCGGCAAGCTGAAAATCATTGGTGCAGCGCAGCGGCTTTTGGCGTATAGTGCGGTGACGGTAAAGCCGTGAGCTCGGAAGACGCGGACAACGTCCGCCGCCTGTGTCCTCGTAGACACAATGCACTTTTTTTCATTTTTTATTTTATGGATCGACCAAATATGACGAGAAAATTCTTAAAAAATTCACAGATGATTCGTTTGACACAGTCAACGATATAAAAAAATAAGGCGAAGATTATTCGGATTTTTTGCTATAAAGACTAGTGTGTGCCAAATAAAAATCGATATTTTTTTTAGCTCTCCGCCCAAAATATCGCCTTTTTGGCACACCCTAATACAAACATTGCCAATTGGCCATCGAGGTCCTTCAGCCTATTGAATTTTTATTTTCTTTCGTATACAAAATTGAATTACCTGCACAGGTTCACACTGAGAGAAAAATCTGATAATTTTGAAAATAATATAGTTGGACTGACGATAATCCAACTATAAACTATAATTCCCAGGAGGAACGTCTATATTTTATCGTTATACCAAATATAAGAAAATAATCGGATCAACCACTAATATAATTCCCAATTCTATATTTTATGGTTGTAGCAAATATAATTATAATAGCAATCATCAAAATGATAATAGTTTCAAGAACTTTTCTAATAGTTTCAAATATGCCGTTTCGTCGCATATACGATTTCCACGTTTCTTTCCAATAACCCTACAAGTATCGTTTATTGAACCATATTATCATCGCTTCAACCATAAAACATTGCAAGCCTTCCTATGTTCGTTTTACCATGTGAAATCGTTAAATAAACGATATGCTTTTCTCTCAGTGTAGTAAAAACACAACACATCGAATTACTTTACGATTTATGAATTTTCCAAATATTTTTTACAGTGTAACGCGGCAAGCTGAAAATTATCGGTGCAGCGCAGCGGCTTCAGGCGTATAGTGCGGTGACGGTAAAGCCGTGAGCTCGGAAGACGCGGACAACGTCCGCCGCCTGTGTCCTCGTAGACACAATGCACTTTTTTGCACGCCGCGCGGTCTCGCATTGTCGTGGGAGGTTGAAATTCGAACGGGCTGTAGTCCAGACTGGTCTGCTGCATGGAACTCCCGCGCAGCGCTCAACAGGCTTAACTTTCAGCGGTCGCAGCATCGTCGGCCGTTATTTCGGCTCAGCTCCATCGATGCATCCCACTGAGTCCCACGTGTGTGCAAAAACTGCTGCACTTTCAGCATTCTATATCCATTCATATCATCAATATTAATTTCATAAGTATTACGTCATTCACAAGTGGACATGAGGTACTTTTTAATTCAATTACATTTTTTCATGACCTTTAAATAAGGTAAACGGCCCAGTATCGGTCATGTTTTCTGCGGCTTCTGAACGGATTTTAGCGAAATTTCGAAAACCAACTTTTCTTATGGAATATTCATTTATGCAATAAATCCTTCTAAATGTAGTCATTTAATTTTTTGCGTTAAATTATTAGGTAATAAATTAGGTATTTAAATTATCGTTTTACTAACGACGCTCGGCTGGCGCGGTTTCGGTTACTTTCTAACACCCATGTCGCAATTTCGGTCAGCCCGTGGATTAGTTTCGGTCACTTTCTTATATTTTACGATGTCACGGGCGCAACGGGCGGAAATGAACGTGTAATTAAAGCAATAACTTTCGATTTATTAGCTTAATTAGTACCTTAATTGTAATCAGCCTAATAAACAAAAAACAAAGAAAATTAACTTGATAAAATTTTATATTGCTTCGGCACAAAATGTTCGATATAAGGGCTCTAAAACAAAAATTTGTCCATTTTTAATAATTAGTTTGTATATTTTTATTTATCTTTTTTTTTCCAGAATGTCCAATTATACATAAACAATCTGCTTAATTAAAATCGAATTTCGCCTATTTTTTTGGTTGCACTGAAAATTTGTTTCCACTATTATTTTTTTCAACAACTCTCGGATACACTTTGTAAATAAAAAAATCCCTTAAATATTTTTTATAGAAGTTTCATCGTAATCCGAAGGCGAAAAAGTGGACTTTTAGGCTTTGAGATACGTCTTAAATCGCATACTACTTTTGTGCACTCGTGCACAAAAAGTGTGTGAAAAAGTAGAGATCCGCGGTATTACGCATGCGCAGTCTGTTCTTTTCGTACATAGCTAAAAAACGCCATTTTCGCACCAACTTGCAGGCACAAAAAAACCGCGTTAAGCGAAAAAGTAAAAGCCCGACATCAATGACGTTTTTAATTTTTTCATCAATCATTCCAATATATTTCCTCAAATTTTCCAACTCAGTTTCTCAAAAACTTAATTTTCCAAAACGCAATAGAAATTAGTTTTCCAGAAAAAAAAGATTCACCGCATCATTGTTATAAATAAAAACAGACAAAGTTATACGTTACTAAAAAAAAGTCTGTATTCGAGGGGTAAAATATATGATATATATATACACTGGTATAAATCGGGGCTTCCCACGATAAATCATACGTTTAGTATTGTCCTGTATAGAACTAGAAATGATATTAGTCGCGTTCTGATTCAGTGTTAGCATTGAGTGTGAAGAGTACGTTGAAGAAAATTCGAGCCGGAACAGGACGAAAAACTAGTGAATAAAAATCAAAAAGGAATCGGCAACAGGTGCCAGCTGTTGAGCGAATGCGCGTTCCGAGGAAGAATTTAAAAGATCCGACGCGCTTCCTGCGCCTGAGGAGGAGTAGTTGTAGGCCTGTGTGCTCTCCACACCGTTCTACATGATGAAGAAAGCCTGTCCTGCAGTACAGCTGTCTGCACGATCTCGACAAGGAACCCGTGGAAAAAAAAAAAAATTAAGAGAATAAAAAAAAAACAACAAAACTCGTCTGAATTTAATGCTACCACTGGGCGCGGCCCGGACCAGGCTTCGAGCATGCATGCGGCATCGCATTCTGGATGCTCATGCGGATCTAGCTGCTGGTGGGAAGTGTCGCTCATCTCACCCTCTCTCTTTCTCTCCCCGGTTTTCTATTTTAATAAGATTGCGGTGCCTAGCTTCAAAACTTTAGAATTTTTTTTAAAATAAAATGAAATGATTTTTTCACTTTTTTTTTTCAGGCCTGGTTATTCGTAATCCGATTTTTTATTAATTATGATAACCACCGAATCTAATTGAAATTTAATTGGCCTGACACGTGAATAACAAGGCTGCAAAGTAGAGCCTTACTGCATAGAAAATAAACTCGAGGTCAAAACTTTAGAATTTTTAAAAAATAAAACAAAATTTTTTACCACTTTTTTCTCAGGCCCGCTTATTCGTAATCCGATTTTTTTTATTGATTATGATAACCACCGAATCTACTCGAAATTTAATTGGCCTGACACGTGAATAACAAGGCTGCAAAGTAGAGCCTTACCGCATAGAAAACAAACTCGAGGTCAATACCGATAAATCAAAGCTATTAATTTTTTAAAAAGCAGGTAGGAAAAAATCATATAAATATTTAGGAGTAACGTTTTCTACATCAGGCCTTGACCAAGCATCGCATTCTGGATGCTCATGCGGATCTAGCTGCTGGTGGGAAGTGTCGCTCATCTCACCCTCTCTCTTTCTCTCCCCGGTTTTCTATTTTAATAAGATTGCGGTGCCTAGCTTCAAAACTTTAGAATTTTTTTTTAAATAAAATGAAATGATTTTTTCACTTTTTTCTCAGGCCCGCTTATTCGTAATCCGATTTTTTATCAATTATGATAACCACCGAATCTCCTTGAAATTTAATTGGCCTGACACGTGAATAACAAGGCTGCAAAGTAGAGCCTTACTGCATAGAAAATAAACTCGAGGTCAATACCGATAAATCAAAGATATTAATTTTCAAAAAAGCAGGTAGGAAAAAAACAGAACAAAACATCAAGTACAATGGGCTTCCCTTGGAAATAGTCAAATCATATAAATATTTAGGAATAACGTTTTCTACATGAGGCCTTGACCAAGCATCGCATTCTGGATGCTCACGCGGATCTAGCTGCTGGTGAGAAGTGTCGCTCATCTCACCCTCTCTCTTTCTCTCCCCGGTTTTCTATTTTAATAAGATTGCGGTAGCCTAGCTTCAAAACTTTAGAATTTTTTTAAAAATAAAACAAAATTATTTTTTCACTTTTTTTTCAGGCCTGGTTATTCGTAATCCGATTTTTTTATTAATGATGATAACCACCGAATCTACTGTGGCACTTCTCGTAACGACGTTTGGCCAGTTTACGGTCTTCACGGAATAAAGACGCAATACTCGAGCGTTTACGAATAAGAAAAATCTTTATTGTGAGAGCTCGGACCAAACACGTCCGCTCTCCTTCAAACCGTCAAACTAACTCTCTGTCATTTTTTTAATAAACAAGTTACATAGCAATGATCTATAAAGCAACATTCAAGCTTCTTATTCAAATCTGCTTCACTACTCGAAATTTAATTGGCCTGACACGTGAATAACAAGGCCGCAAAGTAGAGCCTTACTGCATAGAAAACAAACTCGAGGTCAATACCGATAAATCAAAGATATTAATTTTTAAAAAAGCAGGTAGGAAAAAACAAAACGAAACATCGAATACAATAGGCTTCTCTTCGAAATAGTCAAATCATATAAATATTTAGGAGTAATGTTTTCTACATCAGGCCTTGACCAATCGCATTCTGGATGCTCACGCGGATCTAGCTGCTGGTGGGAAGTGTCGCTCATCTCACCCTCTCTCTTTCTCTCCCCGGTTTTCTATTTTAATAAGATTGCGGTGCCTAGCTTCAAAACTTTAGAATTTTTTTTAAAATAAAATGAAATGATTTTTCCACTTTTTTTTTTTCAGGCCCACTTATTCGTAATTCGATTTTTTTTATCAATTATGATAACCACCGAATCTACTTAAAATTTAGTTGTTCTGGAATAATTGGCCTGACACGTGAATAACACGGCTGCAAAGTAGAGCCTTACTGCATAGAAAACAAACTCGAGGTCAAGACCGATAAATCAAAGATATTAATTTTTTTAAAAGCAGGTCGGAAAAAAACGGAACGAAACATCCAATATACTATTCGATAGTATATTTTTACTATCGGGTAGTATCTATTTCTCTCAGTGTAACGTTTTCTACATCAGGCCTTGACCAAGCATCGCATTCTGGATGCTCATGCGGATCTAGCTGCTGATAGGAAGTGTCGCTCATCTCACCCTCTCTCTTTCTCTCCCCAGTTTTCTATTTTAATAAGATTGCGGTGCCTAGCTTCAAAACTTTAGAATTTTTTTAAAAATAAAATGAAATGATTTTTCCACTTTTTTTTTTCAGGCCCGCTTATTCGTAATCCGATTTCTTTATTAATTATGATAACCACCGAATCTAATTGAAATTTAATTGGCCTGACACGTGAATAACAAGGCTGCAAAGTAGAGCCTTACTGCATAGAAAACAAACTCGAGGTCAAAACTTTAGAATTTTTAAAAAATAAAACAAAATTTTTTACCACTTTTTTCTCAGGCCCGCTTATTCGTAATTCGATTTTTTAATTAATTATGATAACCACCGAATCTACTCGAAATTTAATTGGCCTGACACGTGAATAACAAGGCTGCAAAGTAGAGCCTTACTGCATAGAAAACAAACTCGAGGTCAATATCGATAAATCAAAGATATTAATTTTCAAAAAAAGCAGGTAGGAAAAAACAGAACGAAACATCAAGTACAATGGGCTTCCCTTGGAAATAGTCAAATCATATAAATATTTAGGAGTAACGTTTTAGCCTCTTTTGGTTCAAAAAATAATCTTTACATTTTCAAGCGAAAAAGTAATATTATCGGGTCTCGAAATTATCTAAAAAAATTAATTGAAACGTTCACATGAAACTACAACTTTTATGTTGAAACAATTTTTTTCAGTCTCAAATTTACACGATATATTGATTTCAAAGAAAAACCCCATTTTTCGAAATACTCGATTTAAAAATCTCGAAAAATTAGGAGAGAGTACTTTCAACCGGTACTAAATTATATCCAATTATGTGACTAATCAAAGAGGTTAAAAAAAAAGTGTCTGAATTAATGCAGAATTCCTCGTACACCTATCGCATCTGCCTTATATGTGTCGAGAAAAGGGCCATTTACCTTAGCTCAACCTCTGAAAAGACGAAAAGGCAAAGTGTTAATCGGGGTTGGCGAACCGAGAAGAGAGCGCGGGACGAGACTGAAAAAAATTTTTTTCAGTCTCAAATTTGCAAGATATATTGATTTCAAAGAAATACCCCATTTTTCGAAATACTCCATTTAAAAATCTGGAAAAATTAGAAGAGCGTACTTTCAACCGGTACTAAATTATATCCAATTATGTGACTAATCAAAGAGGTTAAAAAAAAGTGTCTGAATTAATGAAAAATCCCTCGTACACCTATCGCATCTGCCTTATAGGTGTCGAGAAAAGGGACATTTACCTTAGCTCAACCTCTGAAAAGACGAAAAGGCAAAGTGTTAATCGGGGTTGGCGAACCGAGAAGAGAGCGCGGGACGAGACTAAAAAAAAATTTTTTCAGTCTCAAATTTACAAGATATATTGATTTCAAAGAAAAACCCCATTTTTCGAAATACTAGATTTAAAAATCTGGAAAAATAAGGAGAGAGTACTTTCAACGGCTACTAAATTATATCCAATTATGTGACTAATCAAAAAGGTTAAAAAAAAAAGTGTCTGAATTACTGAAAAATCCCTCGTACACCTATCGCATCTGCCTTATAGGTGTCGAGAAAAGGGCCATTTACCTTAGCTCAACCTCTGAAAAGACGAAAAGGCAAAGTGTTAATCGGGGTTGGCGAACCGAGAAGAGAGCGCGGGACGAGACTGAAAAAAAAAATTTCAGTCTCAAATTTACAAGATATATTGATTTCAAAGAAATACCCCATTTTTCGAAATACTCGATTCAAAAATCTGGAAAAATTAAAAGAGAGTACTTTCAACCGGTACTAAATTATATCCAATTATGTGACTAATCAAAGAGGTTTAAAAAAAAGTGTCTGAATTAATGAAAAATTCCTCGTACACCTATCGCATCTGCCTTATATGTGTCGAGAATAGGGCCATTTACCTTAGCTCAACCTCTGAAAAGACGAAAAGGCAAAGTGTTAATCGGGGTTGGCGAACCGAGAAGAGAGCGCGGGACGAGACTGAAAAAAAAAATTTTCAGTCTCAAATTTACAAGATATATTGATTTCAAAGAAATACCCCATTTTATCGAAATACTCGATTCAAAAATCTGGAAAAATAAGGAGAGAATACTTTCAACGGGTACTAAATTATATCCAATTATGTGACTAATCAAAGAGGTTAAAAAAAAAAGTGTCTGAATTACTGAAGAATTTCTCGTACACCTATCGCATCTGCCTTATAGGTGTCGAGAAAAGGGACATTTACCTTAGCTCAACCTCTGAAAAGACGAAAAGGCAAAGTGTTAATCGGGGTTGGCGAACCGAGAAGAGAGCGCGGGACGTTGAGGACATCGCAGAAGGCGAGCAATGGTTCCCAGCGAAAAGGGGAAAACCGAACAGTGACTTAATAGGACATAACATTTAGGCGGGCTTTGTAATGCTAATGCGCATGAGAGGAAGCGTCGGATGGACCGTAAAGCGAGTGCGAAAGAGTGCAGGATTTGAAGAAGCGCAGCAGCGCCAAGTACAACGACCCCCTGCGGCCAGTCCTCCAACAATACGCGTGCACGACACTTTTTCCGTCTGCTCCCGATGCTCGTACTCTTAGTAATACACATACATATTATATTGCCAGCCCTCGCACCCTTGACATCGCTGCGATCTCAGCATATCCGCACTTTTTCGTCTGAGTTGGCATAGGAGGGACTGGGCTCACACCTATATACCTAGCGGCCCTTATTTTATGCCCCTCCATACACATAACCTCGCCACTCGGCATCCGCACTTTTTCGTCTGCACTGCTAAAATCCCCTCGACCTCTTCCACTCACAGCATGTTATTCGGGTTTCCGGACAGGCGTACAACTTTGTAATGAACATGAGAGTAAGTATAGGGGACGTTGATAAAAGTGGAAATACGATAAAAATTATATGTACCGCAAAAAAGAAAAAAAAAAAAAACTATCACTTGGAAAATATTTTTACTGTATTATTTCAGTGATTATTTTTATATTTTTATATTTACTTATCTTTGATGCACTCTCGAGTATCATTTAATAATGCGACATTTATGTTGTTGGTACTTTTAATAATGTTAATTTCTTTTCTCTCTTGATTTTAGTTTTGTCAAAAAATAATTAAACTTTTGTTTTTCACTTTTTTAGATAGTAGAGTCACAACGTTGTGTTGTATGTTCGATTCTGGACGCATTGCTATGGTACAGTGAACTGTAACAATGTCAGAATTGAATGTACAAAACTACATTCCAACGATGTGGCGAGCGGCACGTATTTCCTTTAGCAGCGCGTTGATTTGTCATAGCCATTCTCTATGTGAATTGAATTCGGAATGTCATGTTGTGCACGACAGAGTTTTCCATGACCAAGGTTATACACAGCATAGTTGTACACGGCTGGAGTTGTGAACGACACAATTTGCGAAGATCAAAGTTATACAGAGCATAGCTCTACACAACACTGCTTGCTAAGATCTAATTTATGGATAGCACAGTGTACACGGCTGAAGTTGTACACGGCACAATTGTGCACGGCTAAAGTTGTATATGGTACAATCCTACACGGGTGAAGTTGTACACGGCACAATTGTACTCTCACGATGCACAATTACTTGTAAACTTACGATGTAATGTTACGATGCACAAGTACGTGTAGACCCTTACGATGGAAAATTAGATGTGTAGACCCTTACGATGGAAAATTAGTTGTGTACACTTACGATGCAAAATTACTTGTGTAGAGTCTTAGGATCCAGTATTACTTGTGCCGTCTCTTGCGATGCACAATTACTTGTGTAGACTCTTGCGATGTACAATTACTTGTAAACTTACGATGTAATGTTACGATGCACAAGTACGTGTAGACCCTTACGATGGAAAATTAGATGTGTAGACCCTTACGATGGAAAATTAGTTGTGTAGACTTACGATGCAAAATTACTTGTGTAGAGTCTTAGGATCCAGTATTACTTGTGCCGTCTCTTGCGATGCACAATTACTTGTGTAGACTCTTGAGAAGCACAATTACTTGTGTAGACTCTTGCGACGCACAATTACTTGTGTTGACTCTTGAGAAGCACAATTACTTGTGTAGACTCTTACGATACAGAATTACTTATAGACTCTTACGTTACACAATCACTTGTGCAGTCTCTTGCGATCCACAATTACTAGTGCAGACTCTTACGATACAGAATTACTTCCATACACCGTTACGATACAGAATATCGTGCATAAAACCTAGCCCTGCACAATTAACCGTGTAAAACCTTGCATTCCCTAGAAACGATGTTCCGTCCGAATTTTCATTACTATATATTAGCCAGAGTAGTAAGATAGCGTTAATGCCGTGCAGAACGCATCCGTGTATATCGCGTTTAGCGGTAAGGGTAAAGAAATAGGGCCGGGCAGCGAGCACAGCAGCACAATATAGGTATAGGTGCAGGAGCAAGGGTCAGGGCACAGAGTCCAGTACTGTACAGCAAGGGCAGGGCAGGTCAGAGGCGTCATTGTCGTCACACAGGTTCACCCCTGTTTACCCGTGAAGAATGAGATTAAAATAAATATAAAAAAAAGCCCGAGGAAAGATTTTCTCATAGACGAGGACGAGTTTTCAGGAAGGAGTGGTGAGCGAGCGGGCAGAACGGATCTGTCATGTGGGACGGGGATTCCCCCTCGAGTGTGTACGATAGACAGAGAGGAGAAAACTCGCTGGGGGTCTGTGGCTTTTGCTGCTTTTGCTGCTGCTGCTGCTGCTGCCGCTGCTGCTGCTGCTCCCTCTTCTGGTCACTCTACTGCGTAAATGCTAACAGGCTCTGCTGTTTATGCTCTTGCTACACCGGCTCCTGCGAGAGTGAAAAACTCTCACTCTGTATCGCATTGTCCATCGGGTTCTCCTCCTCTATCTGGGGTCATTCGATATTTACGTGGGAAACAAGTGCAGATGTTGCGCGGCGACACTACCTTCCGATCCTCCTCGCAGTTTCTCATCTTCTTTTTCCTCTTCTTCTCTCTCACCGCTTTTACTTCTGCTCTCCGCCAAATGGTCCCGGACAAACCGAGCATTATGCTTGTGCATTTGGTCAAATGTAATATATTTATCCGGGCTTTGCAGGGATTTACTTTTATTTTTTTTTTAACTTAATTAATTCGTCTCGCGGAGCTTCTCGGATTTCCATGCGCTATTGTAAACTTTGCTGCGAGTCTTGCTGATGGGTTTCAATGCATCGAGACTTTCCCGCTCAAATTTTCAAAGCCAGGTTTTTTTTTGCTCGGTGTTTATCGAGGAACTTTGAATTATTTTGGTAATTACGTTGTTTAATTTTATTGTGATATTTTTGGTACTTCGTGGAGAAGGCTTTGTTTTCGTGGAATATTGTTTTTCGCGATTTTAATGCCGAATGGTCCGAAATGCTGAGGAAAGTGGTTTTGGAAAAAATTTATGGGGGATCATACAATATCTGGACCATTTTTTATCAGGACTATTTTTTATATGGTTGATACATTTTTCAGTTATTGATCCCAATGAATGTATTTTTTTCAAAATTTTTACTGTAGTTTTCGTCCACTTATTGATTTTTCAACAATCGAATTTTTTCGATGCGTCTTGTATCCTGAGAAATACGCGCATTCAAATTTTTAAAAGACTAATTGTTAAAAAAAATATGGAAAATTTACAAATGCACGAAAATAAAATAATCAACCGTATCGACGATGGTTATGGTAAAATATGGTCCAGATGGTGAATAATGCCTCTTGTATGTATGTGAAGCATTCTCTGTCGATTCAGCCAGTATTTTTTTTCGACGCTCTCTCATCATAATTGGATATTTGAAAGTACCACAAGAAAGCAATCTATATGAATTTTTTCAGATTTTTGAAAGCAATATTTCAGAAAATGCGATAGTTTTTCACGTGATTTTTATTAAATCTGTCATAAAAATAATAATTTGCCATTCCGAATTTTGAAAAAAAAAACAACGCTTTCTAGGCTCTCGAAATTCTACTAAGAATTGAATGAATTTTTTTTTCTTCCACGATAAGGTAACAATTTTAATGCTACACTTCCATAAACTTTGTCGATCGTTTCGACTTAATTCCTGAAATTTCCAAACCGTTTCGCCGGCAACTTTTATAACTATTTGTCGTTAATTAAATAGTCTAAAAAAATAGCACAAAAAAGAAATTTCTGTAGTGAAAGTGAAATTTTCTGTGTACAATAATTTTCTCCTCTTATCAATGTGCGAATTTTGATTAATTCGCATTATTGATTTATCAATGCAAAAATGATTGTGCTTAAAAATGTATGCTTTTCTATTTCTCGGAAAAAAATTCTCGCTTTCGCAGAGTACTGAATAAATTTTAGTCCGCGCGATGACGCATTTCGTTTTTAATGCTACACTTCGATAAATTTTTGTCATCGTTCCGACATTAACGACGGGGATTCCCAAATCGTTGCCTCTATAGCTGAGATAATAGCTTATTCATCAATTTCCCTTAATTGAATGCTGAGAAAAATGGCAATAAAATAAAGAAAAAAAAGATCGTGTGGAAAGGTATGCGAGAATATTGTGATTCGTACTGTTATCATGGCAAAAATAATTTTCTCCTCTTATCAATGTGCGAATTTTGATTAATTCGCATTATTGATTTATCAATGCAAAAATGATCATGCTTTTCTATTTCTCGCAAAAAAATTCTCACTTTCGCAGAGTACTGAATAAATTTTCGTCCGCGCGATGATGCATTTCGTTTTTAATGCTACACTTCGATAAATTTTTGTCATCGTTCCGACATTAACGACGGGGATTCCCAATTCGTTGCCTCTATAGCTGAGGTAATAGCTTATTCATCAATTTCCCTTAATTGAATACTGAGAAAAATGACAATAAAATAAAGAAAAAAAAAATCGTGTGGAAAGGTATGCGAGAATATTGTGATTCGTACTGTTATCATGACAAAAATAATTTTCTCCTCTATTCAATGTGCGAATTTTTATTAATTCGCATTATTCAATGCAAATTAATATTTATCAATGCAAAAATGATTATGTTAAAAAATGTATGCTTTCCTATTTCTCTCAAAAAAATTCTCGCTTTCGCAGAGTACTGAATAAATTTTCGTCCGCGCGATGACGCATTTCGTTTTTAATGCTACACTTCGATAAATTTTTGTCATCGTTCCGACATTAACGACGGGGATTCCCAAATCGTTGCCTCTATAGCTGAGATAATAGCTTATTCATCAATTTCCCTTAATTGAATACTGAGAAAAATGGCAATAAAATAAAGAAAAAAAAAAAAATCGTGTGGAAAGGTATGCGAGAGAATATTGTCATTCGTACTGTTGTCATGGCAAAAATAATTTTCTCCTCTTATCAATGTGCGAATTTTGATTAATTCGCATTATTGATTTATCAATGCAAAAATGATCATGCTTTTCTATTTCTCGCAAAAAAATTCTCGCTTTCGCAGAGTACTGAATAAATTTTCGTCCGCGCGATGACGCATTTCGTTTTTAATGCTACACTTCGATAAATTTTTGTCATCGTTCCGACATTAACGACGGGGATTCCCAAATCGTCGCCTCTATAGCTGAGATAATAGCTTATTCATCAATTTCCCTTAATTGAATACTGAGAAAAATGACAATAAAATAAAGAAAAAAAAATCGTGTGGAAAGGTATGCGAGAATATTGTCGTTTGTGTTGATTCGTGAAACTGAGTTCCGATATGCTATTGCATTATTATACTTAATACATGTAAGGAACACACAAAAGCGAGGTCGTCACGGGGAGTCGATGATGTGGCGTGTTATTTCTGTGATATATGTTTGTGCAGCGACGCCGGCCGGCCGGTGATGTCGTTGGCCTCTCTCGGCTCGGCCACGCGCGTGTAGCTTTTGTCAGAGACCTTCGAACCAGATTTATGCACTAACGCAGCTGCACTTATTCTTCTCCATCGTACATTACTCGTATTTCTCTCCTTCAATTACTTTTTTCCCCACATTTTCTGACTATGCACTCATCTTTTTCTCAACAACAAATAGAAATCGTTGTTTAAATTATATAAATTTTCAATCGATTATTCCTCAAGTACGCCAATTAGCTTTTACTATCCTTTCCCCTTTCTTCCTCATTTCATTCCTCGAGATCTCTGTAGATTGTTGTCCACAGCAGTAATGTGAAATTTCGATTAAATTGTATAGATTCCCAGAATCAATTTTTCGAAAGAAATTTTTTTTTTAAAATCAGTCCATCAATGTAAAAGTATCTATGACAAAGAATCGATTATGAATCAATACTTATCTAGAAAAAAAAATGATTATGCAATTTTGACATTTTAGCACGGAAGAAAAAAAAGTAAATCGTTAATGCTTATATATTTTGAATAACATTTATAAAATTGTTATACTCATTAATATTTTCAAAACTCTCCAATGATTATTTAATATGAAACATGTAACATGATAGTTGAAATCTCTCGACGGTACAAATTTTAAAAAATGCTTTCGTTTAAGTTCACTAAAATTTACTTTTTTTTCGCGTTATTGTCAGGTTTTAAGTTCATTGAATTTGATGTACCGCTGGCAATAGTTTAATTTTCTAAATCTTTCAATAAATCGTGTTAATCATATATTGATATGACTTTTGAAAAATTTGATTCGATTCTCTGTCTCTAAGAATCGATTCACAAAGAATCGATCATTGTGAGCATCGATGAAGAGTTACGATTCTTCGTTGAAAGTAGATCGATCCTAAAAGAATTGAATCGAAATTTCTCGTCACTAATCCGCAGCCAATCTTTCTAATGCAATTCTGTATCGCATTTGCACGAGGTTCAGGAAAACTGGTCGATACAGGCGTCTTAATTTTACTGATAAAGATTATAACGGTTTTTTTAAAAATATTTCAAGTAAAAATTTCTTCCTTTTCGCCCTATCTACAAATAAACGAGCCGTGGTTGGATCTTATTTAGTCCACAGTTGACTATTAAAGCTCTATTTCCTTTTCTACGATATAAGACTGTTTATTAATAAGTTCTGCAAGCCGGCAGACATTTAATATGTGATATTGTTTATAAGGCGTTTTTTGTAAGAGTTATTTGGCGTAAAATTGTATCTTTTTGAGCTGTATGGATCGAGAGAAATAAACACTTAAAAAAAAAGCTTTATTTTACTGAGTTCCTACTGTATTACAATCCAATAGAAACTCAGAAAAACTGCCTTCCACTCAACAATTTACGCGCGAACGCGTGCGCCGCCAAGCGGTCACCCATCCAAGTTATGGCCGCAAACAATGCTGCTTGACTCTGGCGACCGCCGAAGCCTCACACTTTTTTTAAAAAATGTTTCTTGAGTTTCATATTCCAGTCTTTGTTTACTTGGTTTCAATAAGCATATAAAAACAACCATATATTTTGTTATAATACCATTTTGCCCGCACGCATACAATTCTTAATGGTAAAATTGATAATTTAGTAAAACGATAATTTGAATATTATAACCTAAAAATTTAACGTAAACAATTATTTGACTATATTTAGAAGGATTTATTGCATGAGTAAGAAAAGTTCGTTTTCGAAATTTCGATATAACCTATATTCAGAAGGAGTGAAAAACGTGGGCCTTAAAGATGACCGAAACCAAAGAACATATATTACATGGAAGTGTACAGCTTATGGGACGATTTGGCAGGAACCGCTGGGGTGATTGCCGCCGAATCACCCCAGCCACTACGAGCGCTGTCTACATCGGTGTGCACGCATACACTGCTATATAGGATTTGCTCCGCCTCCTTTCGCGCTCTGAGCGAATGAGGGCTTGGGGTGATCGCACCTCTCGCTCGTACTCAAGCGGTTCCTATGCTTGGGGTGATGATGCGTTCTCTCTCGTACCTATGCGCTTCCCTCTCCTGTGTCCTCTCGCTTTTCCGATAGTGCGTTCTCGGTCCCACTCGCATGTTCCGATGCTTGGGGTGATCGTGAATCTCGCTCGCTCTCAAGCTCTTTCTATGCTTGGGGTGATGATGCGTTCTCGCTCACTCTTACGTGTCTGATATAGTATATTTCATTATAAATTAATAGAATTTGACTAATAATTATAACGGATTACTAGTATATAGCTGTAGTAATGAAAGCAGTTAAGCGAATCTTTTGCTATCACGCCAATTTATCTGTAGTTCGTAACAATAATTATGAAAATTATGTAAAAGGTCATTTGAAGGTACCTGTCGACAAATTCCATACGTTGATAATCGCTGCATACAGACGTTTCGACCTTGAATTCTCTTCTAAAGCTCATCAAGTAGAAATCGGAAAGTATCTCGGGCGTTGCATCCACGAAACCCTGACGACGACTCTGGACAGAGACTTTTGGCTAACGAACGATTGCCAAGACCATCGCGATTACATCGTAAACGTGTTCGTTCGCACACACATTTTCAACCACCTTAAGTGGAGATCCCGCGATATTAGAGACGCAATGAACCGAAAAAGAAAGCCCGGTACGTTTACCGAAAAACCGAATCGTAAGCTGCTCAAACTTATGCATAGCTGAAGCGGTCGCGTGAAAATTCTCTGTCTTCGTAAGGTGGTTTTCATTAATTGAGTTTCGATTGATTTTCTATATGGTTCCATTCTTGTTCATCACATTTACTTCTATTTTTATGGCCCTTTCGGTTTTTGCTTCGAGTACCACCTTACTGCTTTCTAATTGTTCCTTTCTTTCTAATCTGTTATATTCCCTACTCTCACCTACCCCATTTACTTCCAGCTTTTCACCCATCCCTTCCCGATGGAATATACTCGCCACCTTCCCGTGGTTTCTATCGAGTATTGTTAATCAACATGATCGACTTGCTCGGTAGAATTCAATTTTTGTTATTTTTACTAACAATAACTAATATTTCTCCATCTGAACTACCAATCCATGTTGCTTAACATTAGCTAAGAGCGAGCAAAATTAGAGAATGTGCATGATATGTATTTGATAAAGGCTTCGTTTTCATGTTAAGTACATTGTAAAAAAAATCAGCTTGAAATTTAATGCACAGGCACTGGAAGTTAATTAATGTACGGCATAGTCATTTTCATAATTTATTTGAATTTTAATGCAAAAGTCCTTTAATTCTCATGATTTGCTTTAATTATACTTCAAAAGTGAATTAATAATATATTGCAATTGTCAATTACATTTTATATACCAGTTTATGCATAAAAACTTCCAATCTTTTTCAACAGTGTATTATTAATACTCGAAGGTAAGTTTAATGTATATAATAAAAAATGATAAAGAACTTCGGCCTTCGTTCAATACAAATATTGAGGGATTTATTGTGCTTTGCTTGCAAACAACAAATTCCCAACTTATCATTTGAGTTAAACAATTTGTTGTATTATTCTAAATTAAAAAAAAAAAAATAATAATTGCGTAGGATTTGAAGTGATGAGCGAAAGAGCATCCCCACCGCATGTATTGGGAATACGCGACCGCGTGAGAGCGAGTGGGTCGGAACGTCTGCCTCGTATGCAGGAGTGCGAGAGAGTTAACCGCGTGGGGCGTAGCTTGAGACTCTTCCAATGTGTGCGGCACACCGATACAGCGCCGCGCGAACTATCGGCCAAATTCCGAACTACCTTTTCTCTGCCAAAAGTTAACACGGGCTATACGCTTCCATGTAATATATGTTCTTTGCCGAAACTGGGGCTTTCAATAATAGCGGTATACGAACGTTGTCTAAGTTCGTTAGGTACGCTCAGATTTTGAATTTTTGATTAAAAACTTGAGCACATTTCCAAGGCGATGCACAAATAAAAAACAAACAAGTGGAAAAATATACAAATAAAAAAGTCAACATTTACTTATTTACCTGACTTTTTCCTCTTAATCAAGTATCTGAGATGCAACTAATCGACGGAAACTAAACGATTGACGCGCATGACAAATAACCGAAATCTCCGGGATAAATTCCAACGACAAGTAAGATCAACGGTCGTTAGCGCTGCGAACTGCAGTGGGAGTATATGTATACGGTGGTCATCGTTCGTTTACACAAATGCTACGTTTCAGCTAACTCTTCGCGTCTTTGTCACACGCTATGCTGCGATAATTGCCAAGGACGCGTGACATGTTTGAAAATTCTATCCTTAGTAGTCAGGAGCATGATAAATACAATGATATTTCGGTTATACGCTTATATACTTCAACAGAATGCAGCAATCCGTTCCAATAATTTATAGGTTAAGGAGGTTGTCTAAATTTATTATTTAATTCTGACAAACTTGACGCATCTATTAATTATAATGGATGGTGATTCTCATAGCTGCATATGTTTTTTACTTAGAAGAAATTTCAACGCCCTCGATTTCCACAAATATAACGGGTGTATACTAAATTTCGAAGATGCATATATTCGTTCAGCTTTTTTAAAGAATAATCCGTATTTTTTGTTTGATTGTGATGTGTTATGGCTTATTCTCTTCGTTGAGAGATGCTTTACGCATTCACAGTCTCGATAGTTTATGGTATTTCCCATTTAAAAATTACAGCTGTTTGTTTACGAAGTAATTTTACTTATGAGTAAACAAACAGCTGTAATATTTAAATGGATAATACTATCAAATATCTTGATAACGAATTTGTAGAGCATCTTTTAAGGAAGAGAATGAGCTGTGATATATAACAATCGAGCAAAAAATACGGATTATTCTTTTAAAAAACTAAGCGAACATGTACTTTTTTAAAAATGAGCATAAATCAGTTAATATTTTTGTAAGTCCATTGAAATTGATTTTTTTGTAAGTCCATTGAAATTGATTTTTTGGTAAGTCAAGGATATCTATTTTAATACAAGGCACCATTAACAATTATTATTCATTAACATAAATGATGCATAAAACTTCGTATACATGATTTACAAAAATGAGCACTCATTTGACTAGTTGTATGCGCTTTAACCTCCTTAATGCACATACCAACGTGTATTACGCACGCGCACCGCTGACCCACGCAGTTGGGCCATCTAACGGGTGTCCGAGATGTGGCTTCGCCTTATTCCCATGTTTAGTTTATCAACTAAGCGTTAATTTAGTATTTAATTCCTAATACACCCATCAAACGAAATTGATTGTATGAAATTGTAGAGGCGCAGCAACGAAACCGATTTTTGTGTTTACTGGGCAGTAGAACGTCGATTATCCGAAGATCGATCATTCGAACGATGATTTCGTTCATACGAATCGTCGATCAGCCGAATAGGGATTCGATCTATTCGAATTTTCGGTTTTCTGAATGACTTAGCGCAAAGAAGCATTTTTTTCGCAAAGCAGAAGAAGTCTTTAATAATTTTTTTTTCAAATAGGAAATTGAATAGAGGCTGCTAACAAAATACATGATATACTCGAATAATAACATGAAAATGTTAATTCTCCGTAACTATATGGGGCAATCCACGCCGTTTCGACCAGGATTTGACGTCGGCCTCTCTGATTTGGCTCGTAATTTTTTGTAAACTTAGCTGGACCGTCAAATGCACCACATTTATTTTCAATGACATTTTTCTTTAAATATATTTTTTAAGTAACATATCAAATGCTATAATTTAAAAATATGAAAAATTGAATTGGTTTCCTTATAAATTCCGCTAAACTTCATAATTCAAAACGCAAAAATTATAATTCAAAATCTATAAAAATACAGAATACAAAAATACAAATAAAAAAACGAAAACATAAATTGAAAACCCGCAAGTTCTAATTTAGCAGACAAAAGATGTAATTCAAACTCACAATAACTACAATTCAACCCAAAATAATTATAATCCAAAGCACTGAAATTATAACTTAAATAAAAAAAATTATAATTCAAAACACAAAACTACAATTCAACACAAAAAATTATAATTCAAAACACAAAAACTAAATTTCAGGACACAAATTAGAAGTTTAGCTCCATCGATAAAGCAGTTCGATAGCAATATTCTTTGGTCGAACCTTAAGTCTGTATTTAGAGCAAGCTAGCTCAATAAATTCAAGATAAATTATCACGTCTAAAAACTTTGATTAATCAAATCATGCATCGAATGTATTATCAAATTTTTGATAATTGAGTGTCAAAGATCGTACGATCGTCGAACTCACCAACACGATTGGCGGAATGTACTATAGTATAGTGACGCACCACCGAAACAGGTATAGCGATGTTGAGCGTAGCTGTACATCAATATAACAGGTGTCTACTATAGCGCATATAACCTGTTTTAGCTAATACCACTCCGACCATCAAAGCTAGAGTATTCGCATTATCCTCAAATTATTTGATTAAGAATCCGACAGTTCCACTTTTATTTCCCCTGAAAACGATTCGCAATGTCTAGTGAGCATATATAAATTATAATTCTACGTTCTATCTTTAAAAAAAATTTAAAAATTAATAACTCAAAGCTGCATTTCGAATTTTCTGCCATAAGAGCCTATACGAAAATTTTGCTTCCCAACATTTTATTTTAATAGCAAAAAAGTGGTATCTTTCCTTAAAATTTAATTAACAGTCAACGGAATACTAAAATAAACTTTTATTTTCCCTGAAAACGACCTGCAATGTCTACCAACCATATTTCAAACATCCTTTGATGTTCTATTAAAAAATTCTGCTTCCCAACATTTAATTTTCGTACCAAAAAACCGGTTATGCCCCTTAAAATTTAATTTGCAGCCAACGGAATACTGAAGTAAACTTTTATTTTTCCCGAAAACAATCCGCAATGTATATTTTAATTATACCTTCCGTTCTCTATATCTTGGATCTAAATATAAAACTGAACACCTCAAAGATGAATTACTACCATAAGAGCCTGTACAAAAATTCTTTTTTTTAAATTCAAGCTTTCATTCCTGTTATTTGCAATTGGAGACCCCCTTAAATTTCGTTTGCACCTGACTGAATACTAATAATGCTACTGATGAAATAATGAGGAAGCAATTTGCAAAGTTGGATTTTGCAACTTTATTTTTTATCAAAGTTACATTCCTGAAGAATTTGAAGCACATAACGAATTATGACGAAACTGTGTACATATTAATGCTGAATACTTCTGCTTATACTCATTTATAAAATTCAAAACTAATTTGTTAAAATTTTTTATGTAAACAAAATAACGGCAAAAACATTTTACAAGAATTTCAAAACTCCATAACATTTCAACCACTTTTCAGATGTCAGTCAAATTCAACACCGAACAACATTAACAGTACCTTCTCCTAAAAACAATCATTAAGCAAAATATCGCCATTTTTACAAAAGCTAGAGGGCGCACTACCTTTTTAAAAAAAATTCAAAAACCTATAAAATAATAATTTCAGCACACATTCCGAAAAAAAAATCACATTCATCAAAGACGGACTGTTACTTAACTTGTCTACCAAATTTTAGCTCAATCAGTCCAACGTTTCTCTCATTAAAAGTGATTAAAATTTCGAATCCTTGCAAACACCCACACAGACATACATACCGACATTTTTCAAAAACCACTTTCCCCGCTATTTCCGATCATTCTGCGTCTCCTGACACGAAAACCTAAGCAAAAACAATACTAATAAAACCAAATCTTCCTCCATAAATAATAAAAAAAGGGGAATCCCCGCTTAAATCGAACTAACGACAGTACAACCACAAGAGTTACTCCGAAGAAAGTATAAAAAAGTGTGACACACGATTTTGTGGTAGGCGTATTTGTTGGCTGTACAGCAGCTACTATACAAGAGGCCGCGTCATATAGTAGCGTTTTCACTCTTTAGGGCGTGTGTTATCGTGGCGCGTTGTCTAAGCGCGGCCACGAGAGTTGAACGAGTGACGCGTGTGTATCTTCAGTGAAAGAATCGGGCGTGTGCTTCGTAATATTTAGTAATCATAGCTCAAACCAGGGGAAATAATGCTTAGGACCGTTTGGTAAAAGAGCAACAGGTGGTAAAAGTCGAGTTTGTTGGAAAAAAGTAAAGATCCGAGGATCGTGTGTGTGTATATATACATAAGTAAAAGAGGATGGCGCGGGTGATGGAGTCATCGGCGCTCGTCGCTCTGTGTTTCTGTCTGGGCGTTGTCGTCGGTCAATATGAATGGCAGGCTCGCGATCCTTTCGACGAAATTCGATTAAGGATGGACAAAGTAACAGCTGACAATTGCGAGATTCAACATCAATCGGAGCTTTATCTTCCTGAGGATTCGGTCTCTCATCTGCCGGATATCAAGGATGTCAACATTAATCCTGTCTATCCGAACAGAACAGCTCTTCTGCATCTTCATAACATGGCCCTGAGTCGATCCTTCTTCTGGAGTTACATTCTCCAGTCTCGATTCATCAGACCGGCCATCAACGACACCTACGATCCTGGCATGATGTACTATTTTTTGTCCTCCGTCGCAGACGTCGCAGCTAATCAATACATCAATGCCTCTGCGACTTATTTCTCACCGAATATGTCTTACACTCCCTCTTATCGGGGTTTTTTCAATAAAACTATGCCGCGCTTCGCTCCGAGAACTTTCAGGGCGGACGACTTCAATGATCCGGTTCATATGGAGAGAATATCCACCAGGAACACTTTTCATATTCAGGATCTTGGAGCTTTTCCTAGGGGAAGTCCCAGTTTGGACTATTCCGAAGATGCGTATAGAATCAATGAATGGTACGGTTTGGGAATGGGTTTGTTTGATTTATTCTTGTATTACGAGGCGATGAAGCTGTGGGAATTGAGGAGTTGGTCAAAAAGTCTTTTTTATATGGATGCTTCTTTGACGAAGCAGAGAAAATATGTAGAATGAGTTTCATCTTTTGGGATAGAAAAAAAGATTTTTTTTTTTCAATGTGATCGGGTGAACCAGTTGCTTGGGAACCAATTGCAGGAATTTTACAATCTGCGTATGATCCAGAGAATATTGCTACTAGGATTGATGTTTGCTGGTTTTCATACTCTTTTTACTTATATTGCACGCTGTTTTTACTTACATTGCAAGCGAAGACATTTTTTTATAAGTATTCTTCATGCAGAATTATAGATGAATGTATAAAATTTCATGATAATTTCACAATGAACATCTGAAACATGGATGTTTCGAAGTTTGAAATTTTTTTTAAATCGCATACTTTCGAACAGGAATTTTTTAAAAAAATTTCTGAATAGGTATGATTTTTTTTAGCAGTTTCTGAATGTATGTATTTGTAAATTTTTCAAATATAAATATTTATTTATAAATATTAACAGGAAAAATTTCAAAACTATTTATTCATGTGCAATAATCATGCTATTAAAAAACCATTGATAACAGTTTATTCAAGGTATGGCTTCTCTCGCCTTCTTCATTGAATCAATTTAAATAAATAAATATTTAACGTTCATTGTTTTCTGCTCCGTTTTTACTATGCGATAAAAAAAAAATTCAAAAAAATGAACGAAAATATGTTTCAAAAGATTTGCAACTTGAATTAATGAATTGTTGGCTATTGCAGGTACAGAAAGTGGCTGCCTGACAACGTTGACAAAAAACACGACACCAAAACGACGTATCAAATAGAAATCCGTTACGCCAATAACACCAACGAAACGTTCAGCTTCCACGGACCTCGAGGTAGTATCCATTGATACAAACGTAATCCGGTCATACCAGTAGCATTTAGGGAGGAATACATTACGTTAAAATTGCATTTTTCAGGTGCGGACGAGAATCCCGGTCCCGTAAAATGGACCAGACCCTATTTCGATTGCAAACGCTCCAACCGTTGGTTAGTAGCTGCAGTTGTTCCCATTGCGGATATATATCCAAGACACACTGGTTACAGACACATAGAGTACCCAACGTAAGTTTCCTCAACTTATTTAACGAATTGTTTGCAATCCCTTCAAAATACGTTACTGAATAATTTGACCTTAATTCTATCACGACCGCAATTAAAAATTTCAAAGCACGGATAGGATTCAATGAAAATGAACTTAAAATACTTTCGGAAAAAAGAAAAAGATGACTATAGAGCAATATAGAAAAGAACAGAATATTTTTGTACTTATTTAAGCAGGTTGAAGCGATCCACAGTCAAATGAGTGCTAATTTTTGTAAATCGTTTATGCAAAGTTTAATGCATCAATTTACTACAGTGAATGGTGCTTTCGTATTGAAATATGTATTCTTAGGTCGCAACAAAATAAATTTCAATGGATTTACGAGAATATTGACTGTTTTATGCTGATTTTCAAAAAGGTACATATTCGCTTGGTTTTTTAAGAGTATAATCCGTATTTTTTGCCCGATTACTAGTTATCACGGCTTATTCTTTCCCTTGAAAGACGAAATCACCATCTAGATATTGGATAGTATTCTCCATTCAAATATTACAGGCATTTGTTTAGTTATTAATATAATTTATTCGTAAAAATCAGCTATAGTTTCTAGATGGGGAAAACTATCAAATATTTAGACGATGAATGCGTAAAGCATCTCTCAAAAAAGAGATTAAGCCATAATTCATCAAAATCAAGCGAAAAATACGGATTATTCTTTGAAAAAGCTTAACGAATATGTGCCTCTTCGAAATTTCGCATAAACTCGTTAATATTTGTAGCAATCGAGTGCGATTAAATTTTTTCTAAGTAAAAGACATGCAGCTATGAGAATTCCCATTCATCATAATAAAAAAGTGCATAAAAGTTTCTCCAAAGTGAATAATAAACTTAACACTCATTTGACAATAATCTGCCTTTATCTGTGCATCCTTCAATAAACATGAATTGACGACAAAAAAACATTGCAATTTAGAATATCCATATTCCTGCAATAATCACGAACAATTTCGATAGAATTATTCTTTTAAAATGCGTTCTAACATTTGATAGGCTTAATAATCCATAATCTTCAGAAAAATATTCCGAATCTTTTTTAGTTACATGCATGAATGAAATCCTTGCTTCGCAGACTTTTGAAGCCGGTATTTATGGCGAAACTTGAATTCCTATTTTAATAATTATGACTCGCTGCAGAAATTCTGTAAATTTTTTCAACGCTATTACAATTTTTTCCCGGTTGCAAAATTTTCCTGTCTTGTTACATAATAATCGGTACATAACTCGCGAATTTGATGGACCGATGCCTTTAGTCGTGGCGAGGTGGCGTAAATTCAGAAGGCGAGAAACTTGCCATTGATTATTTAAATTAAATTCACCGGAGGCTCTGAAGAGAATCGGGGAGGAAATAAAGTGTTGGCGAACCCCCTGTAAAGATACCGGTTAAGCTAGTACGCCTTGCGAAGCTCTTTATGCACGTGCGAAAAACCTTCTGACAAGATTCAAGTAATCTGACTATGAGGATTATACGCTTATACGAATGATTAAGATTCCAGCGATCGATACCGAGCTGCTGTAACATCTTCTTTTTTACGTATATATATCGCTCCAAATGTTCCACTTCTTCGTTGTTGATTTAAAACTGATCCTCCTCAACTTTACTTTATACTTTAACAATTATTGGGCATCATGATAATTTCCAGAAAATCATGATTTTATCGGTAGAAATTATGCGCTTTATCGTTTCAATTTTTAAACTAATCGTTTTTAACATTACTTTACTTTCAAATAATTATTTAGCTCGGAGGCTGAAAAATGATTTCGGTTACGATTGACGAATATTACAAAATTGATAGATCTATTAAAATCCGGACTCTGTTTTAAATTATCCTGCAAATTGTGATAAACCAATGAATATTTCAGTTTAATCTATTTTCTCGACCCGTTAGATTATTTTCAGTGCCATAAGAGTCATGATTTATATCAAGCATTTAAAGGAAACGTTACCTATAAGAAAATAAAAGTAATGTGTACCATTTCCGTACATTCAATAACAAATGGTAATATCTGTTAGGGCAGTTTTAGAATAAATTGCTGCCGCATTTTTAGACATTTAAGTTGGCTAAAAATCTGAACAGTAACAGTTTTTAAAGACATCTTATCAGTAAATGAAAATTTTCACATGAAACATCGTATTATTTAAGATATACCGCTATAACTGTGATGGAAATGGACTTTGAGAGGATCGATATAAATCAGTGTCCAAAGAGCAAAGCAAATAGCGGCCCCAATCGATTTGCAAATACTGCCAGATGCAAACAAGAAACTACAGAGGTAATTTATGATAAAAAAACTTCCCTTTAACGTTTCGTCTATTCACTGCGAATAATGGAATATTAAAAAACGCTCGGCGAGAAGCTATACAATTAATCATGGTTATCATAGTGCGAGCCAATTCACGGATGGGGCTTCAGAAGAGGCGGTTACCAGTGCAGATGCAGACCAGGATTCAGATTACCGACTTACGTGCGTCGTCCGTATCTCGGTGAAATAATAGAACGAGCGACTCAAGAAGAATACTACAACGGATTCGACTGCACGAAAATAGGATGTGAGTACCAATTTTACCTCATAATACAACGTAACTCATCGCAAATAAAGATGACGAAAATTTCCAAACTAAATAATCGCAACAACGAATACATCCTGATGAAACAACCGTCACATAAAACCCAATTTTTTGTTTGATTGGATACATTGTACAGTAATAGAATTTTCCCACTGGAAAATTTCAACAAATTTTTCGGTTCAAAGTTCGAAAAGATCATCTCATCACATTTTAACTCAATCTGTTCGTTAGTCCCATAAATGACATGCGAATGCTTCATTTTTTTTTAGCATTTCTCACATCGGCAAAAATTACAGAGCCATTTTATTGAAAAATAAAAAAGAATTTTCCACAATAATTCAGCAATGGAACATCAATTTTTCATTCGTCATTATTTAATGTCTTTTGTTTGATGGTTTTCGCGTTTTCCATCGAATTTGTATATATTTTCTCATGAAAATAGAAAATATTTCATCAGAGGAATTAATCATTTATGGCATAAATAAACAAATACAATTAATTCCGGAACTTAACTATGCCTCGATTTCTTTTGAAAAAAAAATTTTAAACGATTTTTCTTAAATCTTAAACATAGGAATATTGTAAAAAGTGAATTTTAAGAAGCGTTTTTCGACCAATGACAATGTTTTTATCTCAGGGAAACACAAAATGCCTGTGGAATGGTACAAAGCATCGCCCTACATGAAGGAAAAGTACCTCGAGTCGTTCTACGAGTATCGAAATTTTTCTTCGGGTCCGGGTTCTCTACATACCGAGAAAATAAACTCTGAGGCAGTTCTCAAGTTTATATTGGGCGTCACTCCCAAAACTTGTTCCAAGTAAATAATAATTGCATTGAATATTTGATTTACCGAAATATTATTTAAAAAATGGCTTAAAAAATAAAAATTCTCTTGGTTCTTAATTGCACAGATACACGAAACAACAGTTGAAGTTACACGGTGACATTGGTTTCGGTGCACAGGAATTTTTCGAGAACGAAGCTAAGATGGCAACTAGATTGGCTAATTTCATAAGCGCATTTTTGCAAGTTAACGATCCTCAGGAGGTTTATTCGGGCAAACGTGTGGCCGATCGTCCTCTAACCGAGGATCAAATGATCGGAGAGACACTGGCTCTTCTGCTCGGTGATACGAGAATCTGGTCAGCGGGAACTTATTGGGAACGAAACAAATTCACAAATAGAACTTTCTTCGCGCCTTTCGCTTACAAGAATGACATCAACGCGAGAAAATTCAAGCTCGAAGACTTGGCGAGGCTCAACAATACTGGTGAGTTGTAGTTTCTGCATAATTAAAGACCGAAATTCGAACGAAAAATATTTTTACGTTCGATCGATTCGCTGGATGTAATAATTCCTTTCTCATAGAGGAACATTTGTTTTCACGAAAACATTTTTTCTCGAAATTCTAATGCTCCAAAATATCGAGAAAACTGGGTAAAGAAAAAATGTCCGTGTCTTTGTGTCTGTGTTTTTAAATTTAACTTTGAAAACGTATAAAGTTGCAAAGCTGAACTTTGCAAATTGTATCCTCATTATTTTTTGGTTTCTTTTTACAAAGTTTTCTCTAGGAGGAAGTCAAAATCGATTAACACACTTCCTTATAGAGGCAGCAATAAAAAAAGCCAAAAATAATAAGGAAGCAATTTGCAAAGTTCAGCTTTGCAGATTTTTTCGCTAATTTTGTTCTATTCTACGGAAATTTTGAATAAGCGTTTCTTTGCATTATAAAAATTATGCCGACATAAATTTTTCATATCGGAGTTGTAAGAATCTTGGCGGATTCGAATTCATTGAATTTTAATGTATAACCGTTTTTATTATCCAAATCCATAGTTGTTATAGAAATGATGGAAATGCAATAAAAAGAAAATTCGATTGACAAAAAGCAGAAAATTTCATGAAACGTTTTGTAAAAATCGTTAAAATCTTGCTTCGTTTCCCCGCAGACGAGGTTTACACAAATCAACCGTGGTTCCAATTCTTAAAGCAGCGTTGGGCGGCTAATTTCGATGAATTGGAGAAATACTTTTTGAAGATAAATGTTCGGGCCAACGAGACAGGCGAGCACAAGAAGAAGTACGAGCACTATCCGACTCATTACAGGTAAGAGAAACAGCGAGGAGATAAATAAAACATTAAAAAACGAAGGTCTTCTCAAAAGCGAGAAAACGCTTTGGTGATGTCAAGAGCCCGAAGAAGCTATAATAATTAGCAAAACGTCGAGAAACTGACAATTAATCATCCCGCAATTATTCTCCAAATTCCCTTGAAAAATCCTCCCAAAATAACCAATATTCCCGATTTATAAACTTATACTGAATATCCGAAATTTCTCATCTCGAGAGTATTTTCATACTTTTGCGTTATCTTTTTCCATGTTTATTTCGTCATGAATTGTTCACGTCACAATACCATAAATTTAAATTAATTAAATCGATGTAAAGCTATAATAATTAGCAAAACGTCCAAAACAACCAATATTCCCGATTCAAACTTTTACCGAATATCCGTCAATTTCTCATCTCGAGAGTATTTTCATATTGTGACGTTATTTTTTTCCATGTTTACTTCCTCATGAATTGTTCACATCACAATACTATAAATTCAAATTAATAAAATCGATGTAAAGCTATAATAATTAGCAAAACGTCGCAAAATTGACAATTAATCATCCCGTAATTATTCTCCAAATTCCCTTGAAAAATTCTCCCAAAATAACCAATATTCCTAATATAAGACCTTTTACTGAATATCCGTCAATTTCTCGTCCCAAGAGAGCTGAGCGAGTCCATGAAGAGACGCACATAAAGAGACAGATAAATAAAACATAAAAATACGAAGGTAAATAAGAAGGTAGACTGCTTTTCGTGCAATTCCCACTCTACGAGTACAACAAAAATGTTGGACTCGGAGCAGTAGCAGCAGGGAAGGTTCGAAGGTCTTTGGAGTATCATAATTCGCGGTCAGAGGTGAAAGAGCAGGATTGTAAGACGTAAAGGGGATAATGGTTTTGAAGATAGGGGAGGATGCAGAAGCGTACGAGAAAAGGGGCGAGGAGAAGAAGAAGAGAAAGCGGTGGACGGAAAAGACACCCCTCTTGGTTTATCCTGGGTGGTGTAATTTATTTTAATACGTCCGGCCGTAGATTCGAGTCTGGCTCACTCGCATCGTGTTCCTCTATCGTAATCTGTATCTGTGTGTGCGCGTAGGGCAGCAAACCTGAACCACGGCCACTGGACCACTCCGTACTTCAATTGTAACGGCAGAGGGAAGCAGCAGTGGGTAATTACTTATGCATCCCCATTTTTCGGATGGGACCGCATCAAGGATGAACTGGAATTCAAGTGAGTATGAGTTTTCGTTGTGCTCTCCTTTTCCATGTGTATTTCGAGCTTCCTCAGCTTCTCGCGCACTCACATCTCCTCCATATTCCTTCGTGTGGGAATAAATTGAGTGTGAGATAGTTGGCCCGTGAAACCAGTCCCTCAGCGCTCATATTATAAAGAAAGCGAGACGCTAAATACGCTGCTAACATTGAGCCACTTACAGAGGTGTCGTAGCCGTAACCATGAACTTGCTGCAACTGGACATCAACCAGTGCGATGATCAATTCTACGTCCCCAATGCCTTCAAAAACAGCCACAAGTGCGACAGAAAATCTTCATACGTGAGTATTTCCCACTTTGCTTATTATCGGAATTTCAGAAATTATATTGTTATGAAAAATGTGATCTATGATTTCCGGATGTATCTTGATAGTTATTGTTTTTTTGCTCGTTGCTAAGGAAATGTGTAATCTTTTTTTTAAGGCTGCTGGAAAAACTTCGATAATATATAAAGCAGCCACTTTTTTTTTCAACCTTCTCCGATTTGCTCCATAATTGTTAATATTAAAGTACCAGTAAAAGGTAGCACCATAGAGTGCATTTTTTAAAGATTTTTTATAACAATATTTTAGTAAATGACGTTTTTGTCAAAGGCAAATATCTCGGAATCTTCAAGTTACTAAAAAGTTGTCTGTACATGAAAGTTGTCGTTTTCTGATAGCTTTTGAGCGGTGTATTTCAAATAATTTGCGTGTTTCGATGAGAATGATTTTTTACCGAAATACGGAGGAATTATATCTTTATTAAAAAACTGACGTTTTTTTTCGGGCTGGAAAAATCCCAACGTGTTAAAAAATCACAAAATGATTTCCCCGTTTTTCAGAACTTTCACAAAAATACTTTTCTAATACAAGAATATCAATAGGTGCGACTCTGACGATTTCTGTAAGATATCAACAGTCATACAAGAATAATCTGTAATTTTTTCCGTTGAAAAAAATATCCTTTCTTTTAAAAAAAATATATTGCCACCGTTTTCCGGTAATTTTCTCGATCGATTATTATCGGGGAACATTTGATTCTTTTCAGTGCGTTCCGATTTTGGGTAGAGGCTTCGAGTCGGGAGGATATAAGTGCGAATGTAAACAAGGATTTGAATATCCTTTCGAAGATTTGATAACATACTACGATGGACAATTGGTCGAGGCGGAGTTCAGCAACATCGTCAATGACGTCGAAACTCGGTAAGATTATTTTTATTCTATATTTGCTTGAATCTATTCATTTTTATTCATATTATGTATTTAAATAACCGAAACACCTTGTAATTGGTTGCTATAACATGAGAGACATGCAAAAATAATATAAATTTAATTACCGACAACAGTAGACGCGCGGTCTGTGTGGTCCACAAGTGGACCAAATTAAATCAATTTTGGGAGTGAATTTCGCGTCAATCCGTTGAGGGATTCAAAATTAATGTCCTTTTGGAATTTTTATTCGTGCTGTAACTTCCGCAATTTTCAAGATATCGGGCTCAAATTTGGTCGACAAGTAGACTGTAGTTAAACAAGGTATGGGATTGAATTTGCAGTGAATCCATCGAGAGGTTCTCAATTGATTGCATTTTTTGAATTTATTTTGAAATTTTTCGTTCATGCTCTAACTTCCGCAATTTTCAAGATATCCGGCTTAAATTTGGTACACAAATAAAGTTTGGCTAAAGAAAACATCGATTCAAATCGGGCAGAAATCTGTCGAGGGATTTAAAAATGCCATTTAAAATTTTTCAAACAAAGCTGCAAAGTAGAACTTTGCAAATTGCTTCCTCATTATTAATGGATTTTTACACAGGAAGTCAAAATACATTAACATACTTCCTCATGGAGGTAGACTTGTAAAAATGCAACAATAACAAGGAAACAATTCGCAAAATTCAACTTTGCAGCCTTTTTTATAGGCACTTGAGAGATTTTTCATAGTGGCTAAACATGAGGACAGAGAATTACGAAATTATCTAACATTTTCCTTATATTTGCAGTTACGACATGTTCAAGTGTCGTTTGGCTGGTGCAGCTTCCGTTCAAGCCAGTTGGATTCTCGTGCTGTCATTGATAGCGTTTTTCTATCGTTTTTACTTGCGTAGATAAGCGCCACTCAACGTGCAAACGAGATTGAGCTACACAAATGCCAAGACCCGAACGCCGTCCACAAAAAGTCTATTTCTCTTTTAGTTTTAAACGTGGAACGTTAATTTTTTTCTTTGAGATTCCTTTTATCATTATTGACGATCCACAGAATCGTGCGAGCTGATATACAAATATTGAATACTCTAGTACAAACACGAATCTCACGAATCGTTCACTTACCAATTCACTTGGATTTTAGCGAAATAATCTCGTATAAATCTTAGACGCGTAGATATAACCTAGTTAAAATATTTTATATTCCGTCCAAAACACTTTATTGTTAATAACGCTAAGTGCCTTTGTCAGTGCCTTTGAAAAACGCGACCCAAAGTAACTAATTGTACACCAGTCGAGATTCGACATCGAAGTTACAGCGGAGGTCACAATTAATTGAATAATTGTGCTTGACACTATTAACACGATTTGTACATTTTTTTAACTGTATAATAACGATGGACTTGCAAAAAAAATGTTATCCATTAGCATCAATTTTCATGGAGTTACATTTTCGTTTTACGGCAAATTTTTGCCGTAAATTTTAATTTTTTTTAATTTTTGCTATGAATCCACGCCGTAAATTCTGTCGTATTTTTTTAAAGAAAGAGCAGTTGTCTTTTTATGGGGATTTCATAACGGGCTAAAAATTACGACGAATAAGTATTAGAAAAAAACTTAACAAAAATGTACATCAATGAAAATTGATGTTTAATTTTAAAGCGTTAAATTCGCGTAAGCCATTGTAGGTATTTAGCCGTGAATATACATCACCCTGAACTTTGGCCGTACTGATATTTTATCTATTCGGCAAATTGCTGAATGTAGTAGATTTTTTAAATAATTTTGCACAAGCGCAAGTTATCATTACTTTGATGGCGAAGAAAAGTTCTTATTATCTCTCGTAGTTAAGGTGATTAATGATAAAAAGTTCATTTTCTTATGAACACGCTATTTAATATCATCAAAAGTTTCTACTATAGAAAAAATCCATCCTCGAGAAAATTTCCTCCGAAAAACATATCGTAAAAAAACATCAAATTTTACCCGTATTTTCTAAGCTAAAAGAAAAACGAAAAAAAATTCTACACAAAAAAGTTATTTCCGAAAAATGGCACAAATATTGTTTAAGCATATTCTTATGCTGAAATCCAATTGCAATTTTTTATAGCATGTCACATGGGATAAATTAAATTTTCTATTTTTTTTCTTTATATTTACAAAGTAAATTTTGAATAAATAAACATAGTTTATTAATTTTTTAAATGTGTCAGCAGATTTTGACAAGGAGCGTGTTGTATTGACATAACTTGAATCTACTAATCTGTACCATACAATTGTAAAAAAATATTCTCAAAATGTACGTCGTGCAACACAAAGATTCTTCGTCATCGCGTATTCCGTCCATGTACACTAATTTTTTAAATCGTGTATTATATTCCTGACTGAAAGTACTTTGTGTGCCGTCGATATAAGTTCGAGTTATTGTAAGTTTAAGGAGGGAAAAATTTATTAGTTTTTTTTATCCACATATATTATTTACAACTATTTAGATGTTGATACAAATGGCAACTAAGTGCAACGACTTTTTAAAATCTTTGTACGTTTTATACGACACGCGGAATAAAATAAAAAGTGGCCAACACTTTTTTTTGGTTATTGAACATGTTACGTTTGATTTATTTACATTTCCATTCAACGGAATATTATAAATAAAATTACTCACCGCTCTTCGTGAGCAGCAATCCCAGAGGACAAGTTTCCGAAAGGGCTTTGAGCATCTTGAATCGAAGCAACTTTCAATCCAACAAAATGCCTCTTCGGAATTACGGATTTCCTATCTTCGATTTAGTGAAATTGGAAAAATGAATAAATTAACGAAAACTTTAAGGATGTATTATTCACACATTCCCAACCAAATTCTCTATCGAATTACAAGATAAAATTGCCCTTTTTGCACGTTAACTATCGAACTCGAATTCCATAACAAATTGAAAACTATACGTGAAAAAACAGTCCTTAAAAGTATTTTTTCCACGGAATATCTTCAATTTTTGCAAATCCATATTATTATTTTTTTCAGCACCTCCAAATGAAATTTTCCAACTTCGGAAATGACTGAAAATGTTTTGGATCATTGATAGCTCGGATCGTGAAAATAGTCTTATAAAAGTTAAAAAAATCATCAATATAGTAAATAAATATTCTAATGTTCGCGGAAAAATAATAGATTTTTTTTTATTACAGGAAGAAAGAACCCACGAAAATTTGGAAACTAATTCGTTTTTTTACTGTTTTATTTTTAAATGTTTAATTATACGTAATCAATGATTTTTAGATTTAAAAAAAACAGTGTTTTAATTATTCTCCAGGCAAATTTTAATCCGATCAACATTTTAGATGGTGATGTGTTGAAAATTCATAAGCACATAAAGTTGTCGACAATTGGAGTTGTACTCACCGTTATTCGTGAACTAATACTAACTTCCGGTTGGAAAATATCGATGGGCTACCTTTTGGCGGTGACCGCGTCTGAAATTGATCGGAAAACACGGGCGATCGTCCAGAATCGAAGATTTTGCTACAGCTTCGATAATTCCATGCGTTTTTTCGAGATAAACTAAATTTATTTCCAATTTGAAGCTGCCATGCAGCTGCCGCGATTGTCACGACTTGTTGTCAAAACAAAAGTCGTCGTTGCTAATGTAAGAATCGACTGGCGATTCAGAATCGTGTGAAATGGCAATGAAAAATTACGCTCGCATCGCTCACTGATTTACGATAATAAATTGAAGCTACTAAAGGTTATATAAACTAAATAAAATTCATATTTATATTTGCATCCATCTATAATGAATTGAGACGGAATTGGGAATATTTCCTTACGTTTAATTTTTTAAAAATATTTTCAATGCACGTGGAATTTTATCTGCGGATCGATGATCGTGGTCCTTCGATATAGAATTTTAGGAATAATAGTGCCAATATTAAAGCACCATAAATCAACGAAAATGTCATAATGTATATGAAGAAGATGATCAACATTGCTAATTTCTGAACTTTTTAATAAATAACTGGAAATTTTTCGTTTAGAAAGATCGGATTAAGAATTTTGTAGGCGAAAAACTGCGGAAGATACTGACGGAGTCAGTCATCGATCGACGAAGTGAAGGTAGAAAATGGCTCCGAAATTTGATTCGATTAAAATTTACATACTCAACGATTCCGAAAAATAAGAAATATTATCGCAGTTCTTGAGATACTGAAAATATAGATTTCGAATAATAATAATGCCTAAGTATTGTGAATCATCAGTCAGAGCAAAAATTGTCAAGAAACTTTTAGAAACCTTTTTCAGCAATAAATTGCAGATATTTCCGGATACATTTTTTTTCAAAAATATTTTTACAATCTTGGAATTCTTTATACATTTCAAGAAAAAGCTTAACGAAAAACGCAAATTTTTTATTCTTTTAGACAGAAAAATTGTATGTCACGAATGACAATTTACAAGGTAAATAAAATAATAATTGAACGAGGAGATCATTGAAACTATTTGGATTCGGAATATTTTATGTGCAAAACATATTTAGGAAAAATCTGCTGAATTCATTTTATGAAGCAAAACTGTAGTTCACCCAAAATGTGTCAAGTTCTTCTTGTATTACTATCATTAGTTATTTTAGATCTTTCAGAGTATTGAAAAATCATATTTTCGGCATTATTATTCAATATTAATAATTTCTTCGAGATTTCACTCGTAATGGACATTTAAAAAATGTTTAGCGCACTTTTGGTTGGGAATAAATGCATCACGATGGAATTTTCTCGCCAGTAAAAAAAGTTCGGTAGTAGCTATCGAAATAAGGTGCGAAAATGCGACCGAATTTCGCGAGTTGATAAAAAAAATCGTAAAGCAATGATTGAAACAGGATGTAACTAAATATCTTTTTACTTTCGAATATTCGAATAACAATTCATATTTACACGAGGTTGTTGTATAATAAATAGATAACGATGGTAGAATATTGGCATAAGTGGAGTTGCGGTAAAATTGGAGTTGAACTCGAACGAGAATACGAGATAGAACAGATTAACGTCTATCACACTGTGTTCGCAATCTTCAGATTCTTGTTACAATTACGTGCATTTCGTAAAATTTTTGACGGCGCAATCAACGCTTTTTTTCGGTTGAATCACGCTCTTTTTACTCCTGATCGTCGTTCTTCTTCTTGTTCCCCAGGTAATGATAGTCTATGAATCTGTAGCCTTGAGTCAGCTGCGCTCCTTCATTCACAAAGTGGCAGCCAAACAGCAGCAAATTACGAGGTTGAACTTTAAAGGCAAATCGCATGAACATTGCAGAATAGAGACACAAAGCTGTAAAAAAAAAAACCAGTAATTACTCATTATACACTTTTTTCTAGTCCCTAGAACTATCGTTAATAAAATTTACTCAGATTTTTTCATTGCTAGATTTTCCTGAATTTGACTTTAAATATCTAGATTTTCTCCTTCCATTCAATTTTCTAAATGAAAAATTGTATATTTTAATAGATACAGAATGTCTACATAACGTTTCCAATCTATGTGAGTGAAGAAATTTATTGCCATCAGTTATTTGATGTTATGATTTGCCAAAACCTTGAGCATCTGTTTTGAATAATTGAGGCCAATAAACGAATCCAATTGAGCAGCCGATTCCCCAGAATTGCTGACGCAGAATTGATTACTATTCCATTGGTTTTTCTCTTCATTTGATTTTTTAAATACTTTATACTATTGATAGGTTTTTGGCCAATAATATTGATATCTTATATTAATGTTACTGGCCAAAAACCTTTCATTGAATATCTTCTCTTTGTCCTAAATTTTTTATCTATAATGTATGAATACTTTTTGAATGTATATTCAATTTCTGCCAAATCATTACATAAGTAAAATTGATCCCAAGCTAGAAACTATGTTTATTGAAAAAAATCTTTGAGAACAATCCATTCGAAAATGTTCTTTCTAATTCATCACCATTCTGTATGTAAATAAATCTTATAGAAGAATCTATATATTCGAAGAGCACTTTTGTGACATTCTTATCATTACACGAGTACTAATACGTGTCTTGTTGTAAAGTGAGCCATAAAAAATAAAATAAAAAATAAACAGAATTAAAATCGCTGATCCAACATTATTTCTTAGAACCTCGTCATTCCACGAAACTTTCTAGCTAGAATATATGCACATTCATTAAATTTATATGCATTTGTAATAAGATCAAATAGACAAAATAAATTCCAAACTAAATCATTCTGCACTTAAAGAAAATCTGAAAAACGTTTTGCTCCTGATTTATCGCCATGGATTCTTTAAATTCAACGCCATCCGCTCTATCCATTTACCATTGAGCCATCGATGCTAACGAAAACCCTCCAGAAAATTGCGCAAATTAAAAACTTAAAAAAACAAAATCATGTAAAATGTGAAAAGCACTGACCAACGGTCATTTTTCCACTAATGAACTTTGGATCCCTCCGAATATCGGCAATAGCAGCGATCGGTATTCCCCAATTAGCGATTGGCCCCCAAAAGTGTGTACTGAAAGAAAAGCAAGTGAAATAATGTGAGATTGTGAATATTTGGAAAAAAAAAAGATAGTAATTTTGGATTATTGTTGTACAAAGCGTGAGAAGGGGAAATAAATTAGCGTGACGTTCACTCACCTCATAAAGTAATCGCGAGTCTCTTTGCTCCGCAATGATTTCAAAATTCGACTCATCTTGGCGGCCTTTGAAGTTTTGTGCGCACGACGATTACGAAATAAATGTCAAAGATTCGGACTCGTACTTCTGTAGCCTTTCCGTGAACGTTCCTTGACCTTGGAGCAAATAATTGGTGTTTTATTGTCTCATTTATACAGAAATCGTACCGTGCGTCGTCTGCTTACGTCCTCGTTTATTTCCAGCTGATCGGACACGAGATTCTCGTCAATTTAGTTACGCGAGCGCGGCAGTGTCGCGGTTCAGAGGTGAACAGACCAGCGCACTTCGCGAACTGCACTGCGCACACAGGTACAGATTTAAGGTAAGTACTGCGCTTCATAGTAGTCAAATCAGTGCCAGATATTTTTACAACCTTTTGTGCTAATTCTGTCGCGATCGTGATTAGATATATCGGTTTTTTTAAATGCCCTTTTTTTGTATGATAAGGGGATTCCCCTTGTACGAAATTGTATTCAAAATACTTTTCCGCCTGAAAATTGGGAATTACGTGGAAATGATGGACTTATTATATTTTTCTTGAATAACAAAATGTTATTGTTAATAAATAAAATTGATACTGCGCTTCACAGTAATTCTGTCGCGATCGTGATTAATTTATATCGGTTTTTTTCAAATGCGCTTTTTTTAATGATAAGGGGATTCCCCTTGTACGAAATTGTATTCAAAATACTTTGGCGCCTGAATATGAGCAATTATATGATGATGTTGGTCTTACTCTTTTTTTTTCTGAATAATAAAACGTTTTTAATAATAAATAAATTTAAAAAATCACAGACAGGTACAGATTTAATATAAGCACTGCGCTTTGCAGTAGTAAAATCAGTGCCAGATATTTTTACAACCTTTTGTGCTGATTCTGTCGCGATCGTGATTAGATATCTCGATTTTTTTAAATGCACTCTTTGTGTATGATAAGGGGATTCCTCTTATCGTATGGGATTGTATTCAAATGTATATGCGCCTGAATATACGGAATTACATGAGAACGATTGACTTGTTCAATTTTTTCTCTTGAATAAAAAAACGTTATTGATAACAAATAAACTTGAAAAATCCCAAAACACTTCACATCTTTATAGAATAATTAAAATGGAATAAAAACGAAAATATAAGAACGTTTCTACTTCTTGCTGGCCGAGAGTGTTAGACTGATATTTTGAACATATTTCGCACTATTTCTATTCTTTATATATTGTTATATATATGGAGTAATTCACATCAATTTGATTCGGGTCCGACCCTTGACCTCTCGGATTCGGTCAGTGATTTTTTATGTTGTTCCAACTTTAAAAACAGAGCAGATTTTTTTTTCGATTTTTTTACTTATATTCTTCAAATAAAAACAGAGTTGGACGTGATGTAAAAATTTGAAACGATTCTCTAAAATCTGTTGTCGCATTTTCAAATTTTTGAATCCAGACTCAAAGTGCTAACATTAAGTGGTTCGACTTTTGACGAGTAATGCTTTTAAACTGCAAAATTTAAGCCACCTAGAAAATTGAGAAAATGACTAAAGAAATTGTAAATAATTCTTGAAAATCGTATGTTATGAGCATCAGGTCTTAAGCGATTGAATACTACTTCCTATTTCTTCAATTTCTTTTTCGATAATAGTTTTTTTCTAAATGGAAGCGAACTCACGCCCTCTTTGGGTGAAGAATATTCAAATGTGGCAAAGGATTTTTCTTTTTTTTCTTTAATTTTCGACATCACAATCAACACTACGTTTTAAAAAAAACTGATGAGGGAAAAAAATCGAAGAAGTTCAAATATTCTGCTTTCCTTTTAGACTTGAAATAACACTATAAAATATCACCCAACAAATCCGAGAGATCGAAGATCAGGTCCAAGTCGAATTGGTGTGATAGCAACAAATTCCCGGCAATTTTAGCCAACAGACTTTTTTCGAATATTGCCATTTCAGATAATTGTAAGTATTCTCGCATAAAAACCTCAAACACAAAAAAAAAACAATCATCTTTTCTCCACGTTTCGGATTAGAAATTGAAATGAGAACATTCGGCTTTCTACCATGATAAAACGAAAAAAAAAAAAAGTTTTCTCAAATTACGAAGCTGTCGATCCTTGCTGACGACGATCTGCAACTGATGGGAAGGTAACAAGTACATAAAGTATAAGTAGCACGAGCTTTAGACGTAATTTTAATTTAGAACACTCATTCAAAATATTTACATAAGGTCCATATATTATACCGCCTTAAAAAACTATATACCTCATCTTTCGGCATTACATTTGTAAAATAATTACAAAGGAGTACGGGTAAGATTTTGGGAGAGGAGGGACAACACAGGAGTGGGAAATAAACGATATTACAGAATGTACAGGTAGCTCGAATTCACTTGCATAACTATGGGTACGGTAAACAGATCTGTTTCGTATAATATAATAGTCATTAAATGTTATATAGTCGATAGTTCATTTTTTGTGTTAAATAAAATAGGTATGCTATTGTTCTTTATTTCTAGTATGTATCATTTTCAACTCGGAGCATTAGCGAGTTTACTTATCAGCCGCAAAATCATTCGCGCTTTCATCGGTCGGTTTATCTTAAATCTCCTAATCAGCTTCACAAACACTGATCGCACCTCGTGCAATAACAGTGTATCGCTTAAACGCACTCAAACTCACGTATCGATTCAAATTACTTTAATGATACTATGACTTACGATCAACTAAGTAACGCATATCGCGCGCAGTAAAAAAAACACCAGACTACGATGAAAATCAAACTTTCCGCTCGCCTCGCGGATAAGTTCGCTATCGGGAGGTCAATATGTGTATGTGCGATATCATTTTTTCGTTTCGTTAGGGAAAGCTGAGTTTATGCACTGCGTATATTTTTATACATATATAATATAGATATATATATGTAAATGTAGACGATTTCAAAAACACACTCTGAAAATCTGTATTTTTCATTTGTATCTGAAAAATTAGAAGAAAAAAGTCATGTTTTTTACCATTTGGGTTTTGCAATGTTTTCCAGTTTTTCGATTTCGTCAGTTGCATATACAGATGAATCACTCGATAAGTAGTCGAGTGATTCATCTGTAGAGTTGTGACGATTTGTGGCATTAAAAATAGTAATTGGTAATTACTATTGTTTTTTTTTTGACATACATTGTTTTTAACGAATTTACATGCAAAATGTCACTCGTAAATATACAAAATTTCTCTCTTTCTTTACTGACAGCTGTTCAAGAATATTTTTTTAATACAAAAGTTTATATTGAGTACGAATTTCCACTTGGAGTATTTTTTCTTCTACAATGATTACAAGTACAAATAAAATCATCTTTGCTTCAAACAGTGTTTTTTTTTCTCTCGATGATGTTAAATCGCCCTTATATTTATATCGGGTTGTTTCGTAGTATATTAAGAGGTATGGTAGACAAAAAAAATCGCTCGATATCGTGAGTGATCGGGAAATGGATGATTCACCGCATTTTTCATTCGCATCGCACAATATTTCAGAGCAAAACATAGAATGCAGTGTAGCCGCAGATCCTAAGGTACGTTGGACGCGTGGATCTTATAACCCTAGAAAGACAGCATCAATATTTATGTATCAACCTCGAAAACATTTTTCGACAATTAAATAATCCCTTTGGTATCTATGATCTATGAAATATATAATTATTGGTGGGATCGGAAACGTGCAAAAATTTGTTAGCTCACCTAACATTCTAAACCCTTTCTCATTCGATATCGCAAAACAAAAACCGACATAAGGCGTTAGGTCTCACAGACGCTAAATTATACTAAAGATGCGGTTCAGTTTCGGACAACACAACGAAAAAAAACAACGAAACTAGGCGCCTAAACTGGGATTTACGATCGACTTATGTATTACTCGTACGGATACTCTACTGTGTATAAAAAGCTTTTTTTTAAAGGATGTATAATAGGTAAAGTTCCGCCAATCGTGATTTTCAGAGAAAATTTCGATTACTTCCCGATGGGATAAAAATCAGAAAAAAATCATCGATATTAAACGTGCTGAAGAGATAAATTTTTCATAGTGATAATTTCAAAATGTTATTAACAAATTTCAGAAAAAAAACAATTGTTCAACAAACAATCAGTCAACGTAACTTTTTTTCTAATGAAAATGATATGTTCATTTATTCGAATGCGTATGAATTTTTACAGATTTTTTTCATTATTTTTATCTTGATTTTTTTTGTTTCCAAAAGATTTTACACTCAAGATTTTTTTACAAAACGCATATCCAAAATTTGTTATATTATGCGCAATTTTCAAAATAAAGAAAATCAAAATTAAAATAAGGAGAAAAATTCATACGCATTCAAAAATAATAAAAATATTATTTGCAATTTAAAAAAAATTAGGTTGACTGTTTATTTGTTGAACAATTGTTTTTTTCACCAATTTGTTAATAACATTTTCGGATTATTATTGAGCGAAATCAATTTTTTCATCACGTTTTATGTGCGTTATTTTTCTCCGATTTTTATAACATCGGGAAGTGATCGAAATTGTTTCTGAAACTCACTTTTGGCGGGACTGTACCTATCATAAATCCTTAAGGCACACTATGACATTTACCAAATATACGGATCACCACGTGATTTTTTTATTGTAAGGCAGAGAGAAATCGCACGTGTTATTGTAAATAATTTCAACGATGGAATAGGAAATTAATCAAGAGAAATTCAGTTTTGTGGTCTTTTGTCGTTCTTCTTTCTTAAAGTATTTCTTATCTTTTTTTTCTAGTATACAACGGTCCGCAAGATTTTAAAAAATAGTTAATAGATATTTAGTGTTCGCAAGATTTTTAAAAATAGATAATAGATATTTAGTGCTTGCAAGATTTTAAAAAATAGATAATAGATATTTAGTGGTCTGGTAAATTCTATCAACACTTCGGCATTACGGTCGGCAGCAGCATGAATAATAGCATGATATTATTTCGTTTATATACTTTGTACATAGTACATACATCGCTATTCGTCTTCACACTGCCCAATTTTCATCGCAATATTTTTGTGTAAATATATTATAGAAATATAGAGTATTTGGATGATACATTTTATGTTTCCACTCGGACGAACGATTCAGCAGAACTTAAATGCTTGTCGAACAAGTCCATTTTTTTCTATCATTAATATAATTTTTATCGTTAGACATCAATTTCGTTTTCGTTGCTTCAGTGTATTGTTATTCAAAAGGCACTTTTTCATTTCCGTTCTTTGCGGACTAACCGAACTCTGAACTGAGTTTGTTTTTTTTATCGATTTATGGTTGGATTTCTGTTTCCAGTTGGCTTTGGATCGGATTTGAGTAAATTGAAAATATTACTCACAATGAAATTTTGAAATTTCAGTAAAAACTATTGTGAATTGGTCTATTACATATAAATAAATTCAATCTTGTAAAATGTATTGAACAAACGGATTTTTATCCGCGGTATCTAGATATTTTATCGATTTTGGACTTTGGATCGGATTTGAGTAAATTGAAAGTTTTACTCGCAATGAAATTTTGAAATTTCAGTAAAAACTATTGTGAATTGGTCTATTACATATAAATAAATTCAATCTTGTAAAATGTATTGAACAAACGGATTTTTATCCGTGGTATCTAGATATTTTATCGATTTTGGACTTTGGATCGGATTTGAGTAAATTGAAAGTTTTACTCACAATGAAATTTTGAAATTTCAGTAAAAACTGTTGTGAATTAGTCTATTACATATAAATAAATTTAATCTTGCAAAATGTATTGAACACACGGATTTTTATCCGTGGTATCTAGATATTTTATCGAAGGTACAATTATTTCAGTTATAAATCGAACATATCCTTTGAAATATTTTTTTGTGTACTTGGCGAGGATATAAAAGCACATTTTTATAAATTATTTCAGAAAAACTTCTTTTTTAGTGACTGCATTGATCCGGAAATACTTCATAAAGTATTAAGCTGTGCTTAATAATTTGTGAAGTATTCCGTAACAACTCGGAACTTGACTCTCACCAAATGAATGTGGCTTTTTACAAACATTTTTTCAGTCAACTGCATAAGATAAAAGTGGTTGCAGGCTATTACGATGTCAGTACATGTCATTAGCCCAGAAAAATGTAGTAGAAATCTTGCGGATCGACGAAAATTCAACCATAATTCGACTTTTCAAAAGAGAGAAAAGAGAAAGCCTGCTGTTGGGTTCCGAACAGTGAGCGGTTAGTAAATTCCGCGAGGGAAACGCGTCGATTCCTTAAAGCTCATCGACATGTACGGAGTGAACGTCCCAATTACTAACTTCGATCCTGTTCTCGTAATTGCTATGTTTACAAGTATTCGTTTCACTTTTCCCATTATTTGATCAACAGCTAATGGGCAACTCAGTCACTAATAGGAGCACTTATAAATACTTGTTTATTCGTATGTGAGAGGTTTTTTTTCTAGACTCGTGAAAAAATTGGAGCGTTCACCTTACAAATTCAACGTTTCGCTGTGCAAAGAAAAACGCTCATATGCTACGACGAATTTCAGAAGCGAGAAAAATAAAAATAAAACAAACAAACGGCTAATGTATGCAGTGTACTATGCATCTCGCGACTATAATGCCTGGCCACAGCGGCGAAAAAGGCATAAAAAGGGGAGAAGGACGTTTATATATAGTATAAGATAAACATTGTTCGGTATTTTAGAAGCTTCATGATAAGCGCAATGAACACATGATATTCATTAAAAAAAAAAAAAAATCTATACAGTGATGACATAATGTTGATATAAGAATATGATAATAATATTAATAATAATAATAGGATTTTAATTGAGGATTTAGGATTTAATATTAATTAATAATAATAGACACATCGTTTGATATTATTGAAAAGGATGTTTAAATAAGGCGGATGCGTTATATAATATAAGCCACGTTATTAATTCTAATTATCTGCAATATCACAGTACTTGCTGAAACATCCTAAACGCGTACACTTTCCGAGACGAAAAGCCGAACTTCGAGCGAATGACAAATGGCAAGCATAATATATTCGCACAAAATGTCAAATATACACAATTTGAGTTTTCTTTTTATGTTTTTTTTTTTTTTGTTCACTTATTTATATTTTTAGACCAGCAATAGCTATGCGTCATTTCGGGTTTTCTAGTTTTTTTTCTTTCTGTTCACACCTCTTTTATCACCGACTTGGGCATTTTTTGACTTTTAGTCGAAATATACATTTTTATATTGTTTTTTTTTGTTTCGAAATACTAATACTATATTTTTAAATTCCTATTAGTCGCACCAATGCATCGTTTGGTTACGATAAAAGCCGCAGTTTTGGTTCCCCGTTAATTTAATCCGTTTTTTAAAGTTCCTCTTTGTTAATTCTACGAACCGTCGCCGAATATCCGAAATAAGCGCAATGTATAAAAATAATCGAACGTTGGGCTAAAGCAGATCATTGGTTTGTTTCGAACTGTTGTTGCCGCACCAATAATATCGCGTTTATATTATCTTTTATCAATATTTTGGTGTGCTATACGTAAAAACGTTAAATCATCCCAACAGCGGAAAATAAAGGACTTAGTTACATGCATTCCCTTGTGTTTTTTTCCCTATATTTTTGACAAGATAACGATAGCTTTAAGACGCGGCGTTTACAGTCGTAAAAACGACTCAAGCCCTGAAATTCTAAAGGCGAAAAGACTAAATTTTAAATAAAATGCAGAGTTCATTTGTATACTTTACGCAATAAATATATCCGAATTTTTTAATATACTTTGGATTTCTTTTTTAAAAAAATCGTTATCAGGTGCCTATTTTTTAAAAAACCATTTGACACATTAATTTTTAATTTTTTAACATTCCAACCGGAAGTTCTACGTGGCGTTCAAGTTTTGTACCGAGTTTTGGCGAGTTTGACCTATCTTTCCTATTTAATCAAGAGCTTTTCAATCGACGTAAGGAGTGTAAAACGCTTCAGGATAGGCAAATCAGTGCGAGCCTTTCAAAACCATTTCTACAATCCCAGTATTTTGTTTGTACCTGTTAGAAAATAACTTGCATAGCGACACATCTTCCCAATACGTAAAACATTTATAGCCATACTTTCTGTAAATTTTTCCAGATTTTTCGATCCAGTATTACGGAAAATATGGTATTTTTTTTCGTGGATATATTTTGAAAAATTTAAGTCATAGAAATTTTTTTTTTTGGCATAAAATTTGTAGTTTTATGTGAACCTTTCATCGATATTTCTGAATAAATATGCGACCCGATGATATTATTTTTTCGGGTCGGACCGATCAAAGGTCGAAAGTAAAAAAAAAAATTTGTTTAAAGTAAAAAAATGTTTGTCGAAAAAAAAAAAAATGTTAACATCGCTTTTATTTCAAACTTGTAGTTTATGCGATGATGAATAAATAAAATAGTTAGTCTATTATAGACATTTCACAAATGTTATCTGGACATCCTTTTTTCACTCAGAACAAATTATTTTTTTACTTCGGAACTATGGTCGGTCCCGCACTGGCAATTTTTTCATGTTATCGATACGTTAACACGAAGATTCTGTAATTTTTTCAGCAAAAAAAGTGGCCTCTTTTGGTTCAAAAATAATCTTTCTATTTTTTAGTGAAGAAGTGTTTTCGGGTCGACAAAATAGTTTGAACTAATTTCATTGAAAACTTTACACGAAACTAGAACTTTGATGTTAAAACAATTTTTTTCACGACCTTAATTTTTCAAAACACATTGTCTTTAATGAAATATCTCATTTTCTGTAATATCGGGTTAAAAAATCTCAATATATGAGAAGAGTACTTTCAAGTGGTACTAAAATGTGTCCAATTATAGGACTTATCAGAGAGGTTCCAAAAAAATGTGGCTGAATTGATAAATAATGCCTCGTAAAGGGACAAATGTCGCGGATGCTGCAGCGCCCGTGTCAACTTAATCCTAGTCTTTTTGTAAAAAGTTGGTGGCTCGAGATATCTCGAAAATCTCGAATATCTGGAAAATCTCGAATATATCGCAAAATCTCGAATATCTCGCAAAATCTCGAATATCTCGCAAAATCTTGGATATCTCGCAAAATCTCGAATATCTCGCAAAATCTCGAATATCTCGCAAAATCTCGAATATCTCGCAAAATCTCGGATATCTCGAAAATCTCGAATATCTCGCTGTCCTTGTCATCTTTTTATTCGTGCTGTCGGCCAGCAGTCATGCATTAAAATTTCTTATTCATGTCAAATGTCAAAACTCCCATAAAGAGACAAATGTCATCCTAACCCTAGTTTTTTTCTAAAACGTTGGTGGCTCGAAATATTCCAAAAATCGCGAATATCTCAAAGTCATTTTCATCTTTTATTTCGTGCTATAGCTCGAATAAAAATTATAACTGGCCGACGGCGATGCATTGAAATTATGTCGTTCGTGTCAAATGTTAAAACTCTCATAAAAGTAAAAGTCATGTCACGGGCGCTGCAGCGACATATAACGAATCAGTAATTCAAAACTTTATCGGACATTTGTACATATCAGTGTATTTTTCATTTCCAAAACCTCGTCCGTGGTTATATTAATATATTAAGAACACAAGCAGATGCTCGAATCACTCTGAAAAAACGTAAATCAATTAGCCAAAATTGTCAGAAGCGTTTTTGAAAAATTCTTACTGATTTGACTAGCACGTTATTAGAGCGCCTAACCTTAAGCGCTGTCGCTGCCTTAACGATCGAAAAAATCACAACGAATCCAACAGCAGACATTAGGAATATAATCTAACGATTGAAAAATCCTACAGCGCGCATCGCAATTCTTTTAGAATCGACGATGCGCGTCTATTTCGATAAATACGTGTTTTTTTTTGTTTTTTTTTCTTTTCTTTTTTGTTTCGCGCACCGTGAGACGTTAGTTTGATACGCCCCCGCAATCGCCTAATGTCATACGTATACGGGGCCCTGATTGTCATTGTCGTCGAGACTTATTCGACTGGGATAAGCGGGACCGCCACCATCATCAAAAAACCGCCTAAAGGTAAATTCGAAGAAACCGTGAAAGGGTTTGCCGTTGTCTAAAAGTTCATCGGACTTGTTGGAATCGGAAGTTTCGGAATTTCGCAATTTTTCAGGATCAACAGGATCGAAATTACTCGTATCAGTTGGAAATTTGATGCGCGGTATGTGAGGCGCAACCTGACGTCTCAGGCCTTTGTCAAAGTCAATACTATCGAAAAATGGATGACCTTTGACTTCGTCCGCGTTCTTACCCAATCGACGATCGGCTCCGACGCAAAGCTTCAATATCAGATCTTTACCTTCCGGTGAGAGGGTTGGCTGCTTCGGAATATGAAGTGTCGTCTCCCAGTTTATCACCTGTATTTGATAAAAAGGTATTATTCTTTAACCCTATCCCAAAAGCCCTCGATAAAAGGCCTTTACGCCGCTTTTTTCTCTTCTCTTCCTCATAGAAAAAAATAATTACAAATTGTTAAGGGTTATGAATATGCAGGAAGCAATATGGGAGTTTCTACTTTTCAATCTTGTTCGAAATTAATTTGAGAAACTGAAGAGTAGCGAAATTTTGGTCGTCAAGATATAATATCCAAAAATTCCACTTTCTATATAATTCGAACCCTCCCAAGGATTTTATCTCAATTATTTGTTTATCATTACTGAATATTATCGTTTACGTCCAAAATTTGGACTGACTGGTTTGATTTTGAAAAAGTTTATGCAATAGCGTCAATTTTCCGTAATTTTCTAAACTCCATAAAATCCTAACTGATTTTCCTGTTCCGGCCAAAACGCTAAATATATCTTTACAATTACCGAAGTAATATTATAGAATGATCGGTATTGAATTTTAGCTAATCCCAAAAAGCGGATCAGATTTGGATACTCGATTTAACTCCAGCCAAAATCGCTTAATGCAACTCAAAATTTTTACAGGGACAAACTAATGTTCAGCTGTAGTGAATAATAAATTCGGTAAAGATTATTGAAAGTTGATTTTCCTGGCAATTGACTTTATTTCGCTTGCTCATGTCACATCATTTTCAAAATTGCCTCTGTTAGGGAAAGTCAATGTTTGTTAACATATATCCTCTGTGTAATATGGAACGGAAATCAAGTGCAAGGCCAGATTTTGCAGCCTTTTTTATTGATGTACCTTTTAGTTAAGCCATTGAAATTAATCGTAAATCGACTGACCTTTAACTGAGTCTCGGCCGGCGATCCGGCAAGAAACGGTGGCGAACCAACCAACATCTCGTACAGAATCACACCGACGCTCCACCAGTCGCAGAGCTGAGTGTAACCCGTTCGTTGCAATACTTCGGGGGCAATGTAATTCGGAGTTCCGACTAGCGAATGCGCCAAGCAGCGCAGATGTTCTCTGTGACGCCGTCGTTCAAGGGGCTTTAGTTGCATGCAACACCGGCACTCGTTGTTCCAATCGTCCGATGGGTCCATCGAATCCTGTTTACCATGACCTGTACAAAAGTGGAAATCGTTTAATTGCTGTTTATATACCAGCTTAAGGAGTGAGAATAAGCGACATTAATAATTAAAAAAGAGAAAGAAGAATGTTGAAATGACAGATGAGGCATTCTTATCAACAGGGTCACTTTATTTGGTCAACCGCCTGGATATTTTTCAAACTTTGTCAATTTTGTTTGTTTGTTGTGTTGTGCTACTTGAGAAGGGCGTCTATGATTTTTTTTCAGCTTCTGAAAGGATCAACTTTTTTCAAGGATTTACTTTTTTTTAATATCACTATATCTGAGAAAATATTGGGATCATGAACTCATTTGTTTTCCATTTCCTTTCAAGTGACATTAACGTCATGATTTTTTTCAACGAAGGGAAGTCAATTTTTCGCGCAAAGAAAGCAAGAAATAATTTTTTCTTCAACAAAAAAACACCTTTGATTCGGGTTCCAATTTGACAAGGGATTTAGCATTATTTGAAGATTCTGAGAAATAAATCTGAAAGTTGCATCTCCAATTCTCAGGCAGTGATAAAAAATTGAAATGAAGGAATTAATACATTTTTTCTTGCCTAAAAATCGAAGGTGTCACGGTGAAATTTTCTTCTTAGGATCTTTATACAATGCTTAATAACCTGTAAAATTTAGACCGCAGACAACGGTGTGTGTTTTAGTGGAAAAAAAAAAATTAATAATTTTTTTTTTTTTTTAATTCACTTTCTTCTGTAAAAAAAATTATCATTCTAACATCATTCAAAGGAAATAGTTTAAAATTTTTTCATGAATTCCAAATGTTCGCAGGAATTTTTTGAGTGAGCAAAATTTGTCAGTATTTTGTACTAACTTAAGCAATTTGCAAAATTCAACATTGCAGCTGTATTCATTATCAAAATTAACTTTCTGAAAAATTTGAACTACATAAAAAATACGACGAGACTGTGTATCTATTATTGCTGAATACTACTGATTTCATGTACAAATTTTAACTTTGCTATCTTAAATTTTGCTAAAGTTAATGCAACATCATCATTTTTTCTGAAATTCAAACTTCTGAGAAATTCGAACTACATTGCAAATTATAACGAAACTATGCATTAATCATCGCTGAGTAGTACCGATTTCATGTATTAAATGTGAGATCATTATCTCATGTTTTGCCAAAATTAGGGCAAAAAGGTGAATTTTTCGAAAATTTTAAAACTCGATAAAATCCGAACCGCTTTGCCGATTTCACCCAAATTCCATACCAAATAACATCAACAACGTCTCAAGAATTATTCATCAAAACATCGTTATTTTTACGAACGCTAGATCGCGCACGTCCTTTTATAAAAAAGTTAAAAAAACTATATACTAAAAATTCCTGCATACATTCTGGAAATAATTGAATGGAAATTTTAGCTCAATCAGTTAAACGGTTCTTGAGTTACAGGTGATTCGAATTTCAGAGCTCTGCAGACACATACAGACCGACATTCTTTCCAAACCACTTTTCTTGATATTTTGGATTATTCTAAGTGCTCTGACATGACAATCTGTCAGCTTCCTCATAAAGAAATCTTATCTTCCTTATAAAGAAAGCTTTGCTTGAAGCAAAAAACATGATAACTCACCGTTTTGTTGTTGGTAATACTTGGAATTATGTGTCCAACGAAATCCCGTGCATAGTCCGAAATCCGTGAGTTTGATGTGACCGTCGCGATCGATGAGTATGTTATCAGGTTTGATATCCCGATGAATAAAGCCCATTTTGTGAACGCTTTCGACGGCGCACGTGAGTTCGGCGATGTAAAACCTCGCGAGAGGTTCTTCAAAGATTCCAAATTTGATGAGTAGCGACATGAGATCGCCGCCCGGTATATAATCCATAACAAAGTACAGATTATCCCTGTCTTGAAAAGAATAATAAAGTTTAACGACCCACTCGTTATCAGCCTCAGCGAGAATATCTCTCTCAGCCTTTACGTGTGCAACTTGATTTCTGTTGAGCACATCGGCTTTCCTCAGCGTTTTCATCGCGTAAAACTGATTAGTATCTAATTTTCGAACGAGCGTTACTTCCCCAAAAGCTCCAACGCCAATAGGTTTTATTTTCGTGAACATCGACTTATCCATCTTAGCGCGTTTCAATCTAATATAATTCGATTCTTTTTGCGATAGCATTTTTCTCATTTGGCACTGAGCCTCAGCGCTAAGTCCAATCTTAACCATTTCCTGCTCAAGCTGAAGTCTCCTGTACAATCGTTGCTTGTGCGACTTGAGAACATTTTCCACATGTTGTTCCATGAAAAATTTAAAGGCCTGCGGCGAATAATTCCGTACTTTGCAGTCCCTTCGTTCCTCTTCCTTCTCCTTGCTCATGTGTTTTCTCTCTGGTATCGGCGATTGGTGTTTTATTTTATAAGCAGGAGGTACGCCCTTCGCTCCGTCCGAGGAGTTGCCATGATTATTGTTATTTCTCGATGAAACCGAGCTCGAAGCTGTCGGAGGAAGTGGCGGAGTTTCGCCGGGATGTTGACAATTTTCCGGTGGCGTATATTTCCTCTGAAGAGGTTGATGATGAGCAACAGGAGAAGATCTTGGCGCGGCGCCGCTTTCGACAGTCGATATACCAGCGGCATCATCCGTAGGAGTTCCATAAGGTGGCGGCGGTAAAGGATGATGCATACTGCGTTGAGCAGCGAGAGCTTGCATCGTTGTCGCGTAACTCGGAGGTTCTGTCGTCGGAACGCCAGGAACAACGCCTAAACTCATTGATCCCGTTGCGCTGGAAGCTACATTATTAACCGGCGGATAAGCCGGCGGCGGTGGTTGCGATTGTTGCTGTTGTTGTTGCTGCTGCTGCTGTTGATGCTGCTGTTGCTGCTGCTGCTGCTGTTGCTGCTGTTGCTGCTGCTGCTGTTGTTTCTGCTGTATCGAAGATGCATAAGACGGCGGAGGAGGTGGAGTCGTGCCGCTACCGGAAGAAATCGGCTGTGGCGACGTCGGCGCAATCGCCGTTTGCAAAACCGGCTTTTGCACTTGCGTACTCTTAACCGATTGCATTATTATCGGCGGTTGTGTCTTAGCCTGCCTCGCGCCCCAAGCCTGAAGAGGAGTCGGTCTGGCCATTGAATTTTGAGTGCTCGGCGGTACAGTAGATACGGTTATAGGACTTGGCGAGCCCGCGGACGTTGGCCCCGAATAAATACCCGAAGAGGGACTTTTTCGATAATCCTGCTGTGATTGTGTGGGGGATTGACGATTTTGCATTGAGGCGCTGTAAGAGGGCGGCTGAGCGGATGCCTGAGACGATGAGGACGGGACTATTGGATAAGGAGGCGGTGGCTCGACCTGAGCGCTTGAATTACCGTTGCTCGACTGATAGATACTCAAAGCTTGTATCTGCTGCGTTAATTGTTGCTGTACTTGAGGACCGTTTTGAACGATCATCGGTTGACGAGGGTTTGATGTGCCATTTGTACTCGCAACTGGACTCGTGCCACGCTGAGGAGGATTCGAACCGCTCGAGGACGAACCTCCAGGCGTCGCCGGCGGAGCCCGCGTTGGAACGACCGGCGCCGGCGACATTCGCTTCAACATTTGCTGCATGTTCGTTGGAACGTTTGGCTGATTGTAAGGCGCGTGAGGCGGAGGCGGAGGTGGCGGCGTTGAACTGCATCGCGGTGGCGGAGGCGGCGGCGGTTCACGCTCCACGAAACTCGGGGAATACTGACGACTCAACTGCGGATGCGGACTCAATTCCGTTTGACGGGGACTGTCCGATCGCGAACTACCCGCACCGCTGTCCAACGCTGGACTTCCACGCTGCAAACCTAATTCGCGCTCTAAACTTGGCTTACGTATCAACTTTGTGTTGAGCTTGCCCAAACCGTTCATCGATTCACCCTGCGCTTTGTTCAGAAACTCCATCGCCGCGTCCAGACGCCATGCCGCTAATTTGAGCGCGCGCAGTCCTATGTCCTGCGACAATTTATTTGGCTTGTTAATTTTGGATAGAGGAATGACTGAGTTTATTGATATTCGGGGGATTTTGGGATGATAATAGGCAGAGTTTTGACAAGGGGTTGAAGAGGGTTGGCGAAAATAGTAGACAAATTAGTGCTGATTTTTGTAATTTGGGTATACTAAGTTTTATGCATCGAATGATCATAGTTAACACTTTGAGTCAACCTGTTTTTGCTCAGATTGAACATTTTTAAATGATTTCTGACAATTATTAATGAGTTTTATGATTTCGGAAATGACAAATGTATGAGTCAAAGGGTCAATTGTGCTTTGTATTAAAATAGATGTCCTTGATTTAGAACAAAGTTTATTTCAATGGATAAGAGTATTAACTGGTTTTTGTTCATTTTTGAAAAGGTACATACTTGATCAGTTTTTTGAAAGAATTATCCGTAGTTTATGCTTGATTGTTAATTATTACGGCTCATTCACGTTATTGAAAGATTTTCTACGAATTCATTATCTAGATATTTGATAGTATTCTCCATTTGAAAATTACAGCCGTTTGTTTAACCATCAACAAAATTGCTTTGTAAAAAATTAGCTGTAATTGTTAAATGGGATACACTATCAAATATTTAGACGGTGAATGCGCAAAGCATCTCTCAACGAAGAAAATGAGCCATAATACATCAAAATCAAGCGAAAAATACGGATTATTTTTTGAAAAAGCTGAATGAATATGTGCCTCTTCGAAATTTCGTATTAACGTGTTGATATTTGTGGAAATCGAATGCAATTAAATTTTTTCTGAGTAAAAAACGTGTACAGCTATGAGAATCATCATCCATTACAATCGATAGATGCATAAAAGTTTGTCTGAATTAAATAATAAATTTAGCACTTTTTTTTACTAGTGTGAAGCGCTCAAACCTCTTCAATTCAAGAAATACAATTTACGGTATTGTTCGTTTTGTAATTATGATTTCAGAATAATAACCTGTAGGTAGTAGTGCACTATTAAGAGAAATTTAGGAAAAATTACTACACAGTGTAAGAAGGTCGCTTACAGGAACGGGTATAGAAAATTTATTGCACGAGTATAACGTAAAATTGATGTACAATTCTTCTAAATTTTTCAAGAAAGTCATATTAGTGATGTACAGTCTGCTAAATTCGTTACAAAAGATGTATTAATTAATGCACAATATTCTAAATACCACATACGAGTCGTGTTTTTAATATTGTATCTAATATAGTTAACTTAAATTTTGCAACACCCTCGTCCAGTTTCGAATATATTTAAGGTAAAATTACTACACATATAGATGAAGTTTTACAAAAACGCGAATAGAAATGTTACTACAACGAATGTAACGTAAAATTTATGTACAATTTTATCAAATTGGTTAATAAAGTCGTGTTTTTACGATATGTTTACTTCAACTTTGCGACACGTACATTTGATGTTCATTTTCTTTCGTATATTAAATTGAATTACCGAATGAAATTGAATTACACGGGTTTAGTGTAAATTGCTATACAGTATATATGAATTTTCCAAATATTTTTTACAGTATTATAAAATAATGTGTGAACATTTGATAAGCTACGAAAAATACTAATTTTCGCTGAAATATCGGAAGAAACAGTGGACAAAAGGAGAGCAAAGTGTTTTTGTCTTTTTTTTTTCTAAACATTGTCGTGACATTGGAATCAATATCTATAGTTTTCGCAGCTATTCAAAATTTTACACATCATATTATAGTCACCACATATTATTATCACGAAATCATAATTATTAAGCCAATCAGATCATCTTTATTTCTATAAGAATAACCTATTTACAACTCTGATAATAGTTTTATGTCTACAATTACCATTATTCTATCTCTGACAAACTCTTTCACCGAAATTTCGACCCAAAATCACCGAGTTTAATCAACTTCATGATCCTTAATAGGTAGATTACAAATTCATCACATGTTTTACATTTTTTGGTTTATTCGAGGAATTTTGCAAATCGGAAAATAGGATTTTTCTCGTTGCTTAATGAGCACGAAAATTATATGCACTTTTGGTAACAAAAAAGTTTTTACTGAAAGTATGAGAATCTCAGGCAAGTTCTTAGCGAGGATAGACGCTGAAATTTTTGTAAATACTATTAAACGTATTTAGCAATGATTTGACCAAGTCAAAACTCTCGAAATATCATTATTTTTTGAATTGATAAAAACAAAAAGTGAAAAAAAAAAAAAAAATTTTACTAAGCTCTTTTAAACAGTAGCTCTGATTGAGTCCCGTTTACGTTTGTATCATATTTGACATGTTATTTGATCGATTAAAAACTTTTAGAATGAACGTATAAAATTATTTCCTTTTTAAGAAGGTTTGAGTTACACAAGTCAAAACAGTGCTAAATTTATTGATTGATTTAGACAAACTTTTATGCATTCATTGATTATAGTGGATGGTAATTATCATATCTGCATATGTCTTTGGCTTAGAAAAAAATTTAATTACACTAGATTTTCACGAATGTTAACGGGTTTATGCTAAATTTCGAAGAAGCACATGTTCGTTAACCTTTTCAAAAAATAATCCATATATTTGGCTTGATTTTGATGTATTACGGCTCATTTTCTTCGTTAAGAGATGCGTTGCGCATTCACCATCTAGATATTTCATAGTATTCCCCATCAAAGAATCACAGCTGTTTGTTTATGACGAAATTTTATTAATGGGTAAACAAATGGCTGTAATTTTTTAATGGAGAATACTATCGAATATCTAGACTGTGAATTCGTAGAGCATCTTTTAAGAAAGTGAATAAGCCACAATAACTAACAATCGAGTAAAAAATACGGATTATTCTTTTGAAAAAATGAGAGAATATGTACCTTTTTGAAAATGACCAAAAACCAGTTAATAATCTTGTAAATTCATTGAAATTAATACTTTCCTAAATTAAGCATATCTATTTTAATATAAAGCACCGTTAACTATAGTCAATTGCTTCGTAAAACTTTGTGTTTACGTTTTACAAAAATTAGCACTCATTTGACTAGTGTGAAGCGCTCCAACCTCGTAAATCACCCTGTGCAGATTTTCCTCAGTCAAACTCTATTCTCTATTATCACATAATATATCACAGTGAATATATTATGATGTTTTAATGAAAAAATTCGATTCTTCGCGCAATGAATTAAGAGGCTTTGAATGAACTCAGCCGAAAAATGACTGTGGGTCGAAATTGATGAATAAAGGTTGCGGTAAGTACGAGAAAGATATTTACTTCAGAATAACCCATAGCTGTGAGCTGGGCGATTGCTTGACGCTGTTCAGGTTTTTCCACGAGATTTCCGGATGCCCCAGATAAACCGCTAAGACCAGAGGCGGAGCTAACACCGCTTGTAGTCGATAGTGTGGATATAGTGCTTGCCGCGCTCGATCCCACTTCCCCTGTACCTCCAATATTCGCAAACGGAAGTAACGAATTGCGAATTTCAGCTAGCGCTTTTTGGTGGTATCCAGGGCCGCGACTGCCTGACTTGCTGACCGCGGGCGGATTCATAGTGGCCCATGCTAGGCCCTCTGGGACCTAGCTCCAATCCGATTCTGACATAAATGAGCCTGTAATTATAATAATAAATATCATTACTTTTTATATTTCTTTCCAGATCCAAAACGTAATACAAATTGAATATATATATTCATTAAAGAGAATTTGTTAACACTATTAACATCTCTGTATGATTACGAATGTGCAAAAGTGTTTTTTCAATTCAATTTTTTTGCTTTGTAAAAAGCACATTTAGAAAAAAAAATTAGACTGTAATAATAGTAATAAATACCATCAGTTTTCATTTCTATCCAGATTTAAAATGTAATACGAATTAAATATAGATTTTGTTTCAATAGAATTTCTTGACACTGTCAACATATTTTCTGTATAATTATGAATTTGTCAAAGTATTTTTTCAATTTGAGTTTTTTGCTTTGTTCAACATTTGGAAAAAACATTTGTCTCACTTTGGGATCTAGCTTTTATCTGATTTTGACACAAATGACCCTGGAATAATAATAATACTAATAAAAATTATATTGATGATGATAATGTTTGTTTTCATTTTCATCCATATAAAAACTAATACAAATTGAATACTTTTTTTTTTTTAAAGGAATTTAATAAGCTGTCAATGTACATTTTGTATCTGAATAATTACAAGCCTGTGCAAGTGAAACATGTTTTCAATTCAATTTTTACTTTGATTAACATGAGAAAAAAATTTACATGAATGAGCCAGAAATACTAAAAATAATTATAATAATAACAACATTAGTTTTTATTTTTATTCAGGTATAAAATCTAATACAAAGTAGATTCTTCTTTTTAATGCAATTTTTTAATACTATTAATGTAATTTGGATAATTTATCACTCCTTAATGTGTTTTTAATGGCTAGCTAATGACTTCCAATGAAGACTCATTATCATAGGAACTAAAAATTCAAGTCAAATTTCTGCTCTTAACTATCATTCTGTTTTCATTATGTAAAGTCCTTATCAAAAAGATGTTCAGACATTTTGATAATGTCAATGAAAATTCTGTTTTAATTTAGCATCAGAAAAAAAACATTGAAAAAAAAGAACACAATCTTCCAATAATTTTTGTACGTGCATTGGGTACATGTCCTCATGGATTGAACAAATTTAAGTAAGGTTTCACTTTCATTAAGAGTACTGGTAAAGAAATTAGAACGTTTTTTATAACAGGTGTAAATAATCGTTGCACAATAATGGTGGCTAAATAAATTATACAGCGAATTTTTATGGCATTGAATCATAGAACCTTGCTACACTGTTTTAGTTTATGATCTTGTTGGAAACTATTATTGATTGATAAAACATGTTTTATTATAGAGGAATGGTTTGCTCCACTCACAGTTATAAAGAGTCATGAATTTTTTCTTAGAAGCTCACCTTTGTCTTTATTTATTTATTTACATTTGCAAATCGAAATAACATAGTAAAATTATTGATTGATGAAATCCAAAACTACCAATGATTCAAGCTGTAAATTATTTTTGACATAATATATGCAAAGATTAAGATGTTGTTGAGCACAAATTACAACCGCGTTTTTTTAACCAGTGTGTTTAAATATAGTAATAAAAGTATAAAAAACTATTCACAGTTTTTAATGAACATAAAAATAGTATTCATTCCCATGTGATTGATCATTGAGGATAGAATGTGGAATCCTTCAATGGATATTCTTCAGATATCATCCAGTTAAAACATAAAATTTTTTTTACCACTGGTTTTCCTTGAACAACTTGCAATGCCATTCCACTATTTTACTCATTATTAATCATTCTAAAATCATTTGTGCATAAAAACAAATATACAAATGAATTGTTTACATTAAAAAAATAAAGATTGTCAGAATCAGGTCAAAAAATTGTAACTTTTTATTTAGAATGTTTTTAAAATTCTTATTATTCATTAGCCATGCAAAATATTAAAGATACCCAAACTTCTTTCCTCAACATATTCATGTCATGCTAGATGCAACAAATTTACATAATTTAAATTACCAATGGTGACAATAGTTCTATAACTTTTATGTTTTTCGAAACAAAATTCATTGATTCTTCACACAAATAATGCACCCATCATAAGTTCTTTAGATGAAACCACCAACAGTGATAAATAAACAGAACAAAGCTACACATTAATAAGTAACCATAACGTATGCGTATGTCATTGAGAGCAGAATATTCCATTCCTGAGATACGACACAATTAAAATAAAGGATTTTTTAAAGGTCCACATTTACTCAAGTAACTTGCAATGACATTCCACTATTTTGCTCATTAATAATATTCCTAAACTTGTTAGTGCATAACAACAAATATATAAATATAAGACTTCTATACATAACACAAATAAAGATCGCCAGAATTAGGCCAGAAAACTATACCGATTTATCCAGGACATTTCTTAAAATTCCTATTATCACCAGCCATAAAATTTTTTTTAAATACCCAAAGTTCTTTTCTCAACATATTTGTGTAACTCTAGATGCAACAAATTTACATAATTTTAATTACCAATGGTGACAATAGTTCTATAACTTTTGTGTTTTTTTTGGAAACAAAATTCATTGATTCTTTACACAAATAATGTACTCATCATAAGTTCCTTAGATAAAACCACCAGCAGTGATAAATAAACAGAACAAAGCTACACATTAATAAGTAACAAAAACCTATGCGTATGTGTCATTGAGACCAAAGTATGGTATCAATTCCTTGGACATGACACAGTACAAATAAAGGATTTTCAAATCTCCTAATAAACTCAAACAACTCGCAACGACATTTCACTATTTATCTAATCGACAACATCCCTAAAATCATCAGTGCATTCCACCAAATACACAAACGAATTGTGTACATAAAAAGAATAAAGATTACACAAACTGTACCAAAATCTGTATTTTTAATCCAGGACATAAGTGACAATTCTAATTATTTACCAGCGACGCAAAACGAACTTGACCATTACATAAAGGTGAAAAAAGTGGCGAAAATGTAATATGATAAAAATACGTACGAAAAGAGCGAGGAGTCCTCGAATCGAGGCAAGAATGTAGAGTGTGTATAGTCGATTGGCAGCGATCTAACCTATGCACGTTATACACTGAAGTACTAGAGTTTGGCGTTCACACGAAAATCGAAGCATCTTACGCGGACACTTTGACGAATAAATACGAGACAGTAACAAAAGGATGTACGGTGATAAAATAAATTCGGTGAGCTTAGAGCGACAACGACGAAGACGAATACGACGACGACGAAGACGACGGAGACGAAGAGGAGGACGACGGGGATGCCAGTGTGTGGTACCCGAGCATATTCCCTTCTCACGTATTTACACCGATCACTGCACGAGCCCGAGATTTTTATAAAACTCTCGATCCACTAATCATCGTCAAATGTTAAAGTAAATTGCGACGATTATCGGTCGCAATTAAACAACCGACAACAAAGAAAGATACAGCCGTAAATTACTAAAGTAACTGGCAGCCATTTTGAAGTGCCACATTCCTCCGCACCGAGTTGACACACTATTTTTCGTAATTTACTGTCTCCACCGAAACTTCACTTGTCGATTATCCTTTTTTTTTTATCGATCTTAATCTTCGCCTTTAATGGCGCTTCTTTCGCTCTGTATTTTCCGATATTAGTTGCTCATTTCGCGTCTATTATTTTGCGAAAATTCGTGGTACACAGAGTTGGCCCGTGTATCGAATGAAATGGCGCGGTTTTTGAAAATTCGCAAGCTTTTATCGGTTGCAAAAACTTTAGGGGATTGGATTATTGTAGCGGGAAACATATTATCGATTTTTTGGGGTGTCGGGGATTTTTTTCGATGTTTCAATAGATATCAGTCTCTTCGGGATTTGGGGTTAGTAAGGAAGTCATGCAGATCGCTTCGTTACCGATAGACTACTTCGACCAAATTTTGACGGCGCGGGAATGATTTCTATAAGATTTTCGAGTGACGTTTCATCTCGACGGAATTACTGGAGAATTTATTCTGATCATGAATTTATATATTTTGATTAGGTGACACTTAATGGGGCATTTGCAATTCGAGTTGATTTGCCGAAATTGCGAGGTTATTTTGTTGATTTCGAAAGCGAATGAGGAATGAAAATCATGGGAATAATGAATTAGCAGGTTTTTACGGAAAATAAGGGAATGTAATGCGCGAATATTTCATTATCTAGACTTTTATTTCATATTTATGGTTTAGGCTCTCATGGCGCCATAGCTACACATTGGGCCAAATCCTTAAACTGGACCTCGTTACCGACCGAGCAGTAACATACCATAAAAAAAAACTAGCTACATGCTCGATTGAAACCAGTTTATCCGGCAGCTATCAAAGCAGATCTCCACACGGTAACTTATCAACCGCGGCAAGTAAATCACCCCAGATTCTCGTCACCGGGTAAAACAGATTCTCGCTCCAGCGCCCAAAAAGCTCTTGATTCCGCAGTTGGCCGTGCAGGGGCGCAACTACCCACACAAATCATCTCCCACTTCAGTACCCTGGCGTCGTGATCGTCTTGACGTCCTATCGCGGCCCGGAATGTTCCCCCGGTGTCCGCCAGGTTGCTAAAAGATAGCGAATAGTCGTAACGACCAGCAGCACACATCAGTGCACAGAAGCGCGCGCGTTATTTAGACTCGACGGAGCAGCATATAGTGGTCGGTTGGTAAGCACATGCGCGCCGGGTAAAACAGATTCCCGCTCCAGCGCCCAAAAACCTCTTGATTCCGCAGTTGGCCGTGCAGGGGCGCAACTACCCACCCAAAACATCTCCCACTTCAGTACCCTGGCGTCGCGATCGTCTTGACGTCCTATCGCGGCCCGGAATGTTCCCCCGGTGTCCGCCAGGTTGCTAAAAGATAGCGAATAGTCGTAACGACCAGCAGCACACATCAGTGAACGGGAGCGCGCGCGTTATTTAGACTCGACGGAGCAGCATATAGTGGTCGGTTGGTAAGCACATGCGCGCCGGGTAAAACAGATTCCCGCTCCAGCGCCCAAAAACCTCTCGATTCCGCAGTTGGCCGTGCAGGGGCGCAACTACCCACACAAAACATCTCCCACTTCAGTACCCTAGCGTCGCGATCGTCTTGACGTCCTATCGCGGCCCGGAATGTTCCCCCGGTGTCCGCCAGGTTGCTAAAAGATAGCGAATAGTCGTAGGGACCAGCAGCACACATCAGTGAACGGGAGCGCGCGCGTTATTTAGCCTCGACGGAGCAGCATATAGTGGTCGGTTGGTAAGCACATGCGCGCCGGGTAAAACAGATTCCCGCTCCAGCCGCAAAAAGCTCTTGATTCCGCAGTTGGCCGTGCAGGGGCGCAACTACCCACACAAACCATCTCCCACTTCAGTACCCTGGCGTCGCGATCGTCTTGACGTCCTATCGCGGCCCGGAATGTTCCCCCGGTGTCCGCCAGGTTGCTAAAAGATAGCGAATAGTCGTAGAGACCAGCAGCACACATCAGTGAACGGGAGCGCGCGCGTTATTTAGACTCGACGGAGCAGCATATAGTGGTCGGTTGGTAAGCACATGCGCGCCGGGTAAAACAGATTCCCGCTCCAGCGCCCAAAAACCTCTTGATTCCGCAGTTGGCCGTGCAGGGGCGCAACTACCCACACAAAACATCTCCCACTTCAGTACCCTGGCGTCGCGATCGTCTTGACGTCCTATCGCGGCCCGGAATGTTCCCCCGGTGTCCGCCAGGTTGCTAAAAGATAGCGAATAGTCGTAGGGACCAGCAGCACACATCAGTGAACGGGAGCGCGCGCGGGGCGTCGCGCGTTATTCAGACTCGACGGAGCACCAACAGAATATAGTGGTCGGTTGGTAGGCACATGCGCGAAGGATAGGAGGCCAGTATCGAGCCAGAGGCACCTGGCAGCTGGCTCGCCCGTCCGTCGCGAGTAAGTCGGGAGGCTCTCTCGGTTAACGGGCTCTCCAATACGTCTCCGCGAGACGACGACGACTGGCCGCCTCTCGTGATATACCGTGACTCTTGCACACTCTATCACGCTTCTCACATACACACAATAAAAATTTCTCCCTCTTTATCGCGCTCGACAACAAAACTCATAGTCGCTCGTCGCAACGATAAACCCTCTCCAAAATTCTCGTTTGTGCACGAAAAAAAAAAAAAAACATTAATAAAAAACACAAAAAATTTAAAAAAATCGAGAAATACCGAAAATAATAATAAAGAAGAAGGTGTCGCTCGTAAACGACGTCGCCGTACCGTTACTGTCGCTGCCTCCGTCGTCGTCGACGACGAGGCGCGCGATACCGAGAAAAAGACAACAACACATAAGCATCAATAGACAGAATAATTAAAAAACAAAAACAACCAAAAATAGATAAAGACTTTTGAAAAAGAAATATAGCGGTGCAGAAACAGTTTCAAGTGAATGCGTGCTGCAGAGATCACAAAACGTCTATCCCCTCCAATCTATCATCGCGCTGATATCGTTTCGTGTGCGGGAAAGTAAAAGGCTCTTTCTCACTCGCTCTCACGGCGATATTATAGTCTCGGCGCCGAACCGCAGTCTCAGCATTCCGCGGAATCCCGCGCGTACCGCGATATTTACCGGGATTCGCACGCACTTATAACGCGGAATAATCGACGGAGATGATGAGGTACCGGGTTGTGGTGTTTTGGTGCCGCCGGTAATTCCGCAGTGGCCGGTAAGACTACGATTTCCGTATATACATCGTTTTTTACAGTATCACTGCTATCATTATTATTATATGTTGCGAAGTATCGAATACCTTCTTCTTTCACAGCTATCGAAATTATGTTTTTTTTTTTCTGTTTTTTTTTAAACGTCGCATACGTTAAGTGCACCTGTATATACACGCCGTAATACTCATCGTCACCTATCGCATTTATTCCATGTTACTTAGCACGCGCGCAGTCTTACGTCTAACCGGGAGCGTTTCATAAACGTGTTTTAATACTTGGCTCTGTCATCGCACGTAGCTTTTCTAATCTCTGACACTCGGACACCTTTTGCAGCTAAGCGGCAGCATTGTTTTCATCGCTCGCTTCTATCTTTCTCTGTGCTCGTCACTTTGAGTTCCCCCGTTTTTTTTTTTTTTTTTTACTTACGCACGCACGAGACGAACGACGACGGCCGCCACCGGAGGATATTATAGTTGGCAGTCGTTGCTCGCACGAGCACGAGTGTGGGCGGCGCCTTTTCACCGCATCACTGTCTTCTCTCTCTCTGTGTCTCTTTGATCCTAATCATCGCTCTTCCTCTTTTCTACATCGTTGGAACATTATGTTCGTAAACTGTCACCGCTAGTTAGGATTTTGTTGAGGTGAACTCGCGCGCGTGTTAGACGCTTGGTCCAAGTGGCCGCAAGACTGTGATTAGGAAATCTGAGAGTTTGGTGATTGGGAGAGTTTTTTTTTTTTTTTTTTGTTAAGGAAATACATTTTTTTTGCGCAAGGAAGTTGGCATTTCACACAAAATGTGAGGCAATTTTTGGGAATACTAAGTTTTGGGCGTCAATTGAATATTGGTAATGGTGCTTTGTATTAAAATTGATTTTCTTGACTTAGGAAAACGTTACTTTAGATGGGTTTACAAAAATGTTGATTGGTTTATGCTAATTTTCGAAGAAGTGCACTTTCGCTCAGTTTCAGAGTTGTGAATGCCTTATACTCATAGCAATAATTATTATTATACGATCTGCTCTATAGCTATGATTTTATGGTAATAACGTGTAGCGATTATAATACGATTACTAAACTTTTGAATGGCTGCAAAAATGATTATCTTGAAATAAAAATTCACGGTAATCCTTTTGAAAAAAATGGAAGAACATAATTAATGGATTAATTATTTCTTCTATGTGGAATGCGCTTTAAGTAGAATTCTAAGGATTTTGAAATATATTTTTGGACTAAAAAAAATTTGGAAAATTAATTTACTGTATAGTAAAACCCGTGGAAGAAATTCAATTTGATATTCGAATGAAAATGAAAAATGAATGTACGTGTCATAGAATTGAATTGAATTTATATTGAAAACACGACTTCATCAATAGATTTAGCAGAATTGTACACCAATTTTACGTCATAATCGTGTAATATATTTTCTATACTCGTTTCTGTAAAAGAGCTTTGTACACTATGTAACAATTTGACCGGTACTTTTTTTCCTATCTTTTTCTTAGTGAATTACACTGTTAAGAATGTTGCAAATTAACATTACCGGAAATTCTATTCTCTAGTTAACATATTAAATTCGAAGTCTACAACTCGTTGTATGAAATCCCCTGATTGTAAAGGTTTCAGTATAAAGTACTGTAATTTTACATTTCATTTGCATATCAAATTCAATATACCAGTTTCTTTGAGAGAGTTTTCTCAGCCTTACTGGAAATTTATACGAAATACACTGTAAAAAATATTTGGAAAATTCATATACATTATGGTAATTTATACTAAAACCGTATAATGTGTTTTTACTAAACCCGCGTAGGAAATACAATTCAATATACACAAGAAAATGATAATTTATTGTACGTGTCGTAAAATGAAAGTCAACTTATATTAAATACACGACCTTATTCAACGATTTAGTAGAATTGTACATGTATTTTACGTTGCACTCGTTATACTAATTTTTTTTATACCCGTTTCTAAAGATAATTTGATAAAGATGGTGAACGAGGGTGTTGCAAAATTAAAGTTAACTCATATGTAAAACACGATTCGTATGGCGTATTTAGTGCATTAATTATTACGTCATCTGTAACAAATTTAGCAGATTGTAGATCACTAATACGTATTTCGTAACGAATTCAAAAGAATCGTACATACATTTTTTTTGTGAAGTAATTTTACCTGAATTTTGTTGAACAGTATTTTCAACATCTTCATGTTCGAAAAAATGTCCTTGGATAAATCTATTTCAGCAATGTATTAGACGTCTTCTATCGTAAAGTACTAATCAATCGTCCATCTTATGGCAAATATGGTACTTAAAGGTTAACCCCTTCGATGGCACGATATTCTCATCGCCAATAGCGTTTGGCTATTGCGTCAATGCCAACGAAGGGGTTAATTAACGAATTTGGCTTTGAGAGCATCAGCGACCTTTTATTAAATTACCTTAAAGTGATATGAAATTCGTATGAGTGCAAGAGAGATGAGATAATAGCGTTCAAATATCATTTACAATAAAGTCCGCAAGAAACCCGGAGAATATATTCATCATCGACTTCAAGGCAAAAAGTACATCGGCGTTATTTAATTGATAACAGAAGCAAATTGATTGCCACAGATTTATTCAAAAATGTGACAAAACGGGAAATAATAGATAACATTTAAAATACGCTTATTGGTTTCATGGATATTCTCATTTTAGTGACATTTTCAAATTAAATTTGCTCATCAATAAACAATATTATTCAATCGGCTTAAATTATTTATAAAGCATCAGAGATGGTAATGTTTCAAATATTTTCGTTAAGTATATTATTAAACCGTATTCGATAAAGAATGGAAAATGTATTCCCCATAAATTCATTTTAAAAATGTCACGTCATTTTGATTTATGTGACGTTATGTATTGGATTTTTGGGAAAACGTTTTTTTAATGTAATATAAAGTTTATATATTATACGAAGAGGATATTGTATATTGCTATCACGTTTATGCGATAGCATGTCGAATAAAGTGAGAGATATTGTTGCATACTAAATGACACTGGAATTCTGAAGGTCCAATATATGTCCTAAATCACTAGGGCTTGATGGACCCGCGTGGCTGTCCCTTCCACTTACACATCTAAGGAACAAAATCAAAGCAACCCTCCGAGGCATTCGCACCCGAAGGGATACTTTTTTTTATGATGTAGTTAAGACGAGGGCGTCAGGTCAGAATCTGTGATATCCAACGGGAAATATATCACTGCTGGGATTTTTTAAAAGAATATGTTCTCCTTATCGGCTAAAAAAAAACATTTTTTTTACAAGGTGGCAAAAGCACCTCTTTATTGTAAGTCGTCTACAATATTTTTCTTCTGTTTTTGTACATCCACTTTTATGAAAAAAAAAAAAAAAAAAAAAACGACAAAAGTTAGAAACGAAAACAAATATTGTAGCTGAACCGCAACAGCCAAATGATTTTTTTTTAAATGTACATGTGGCGTAATATCACTTATTTTGACATGAAACTTTAACAAAGATTTGAAAGTGAACGTAGGATTTTTATTAGAACTTTTATGATTCTTATTTAAAAAAACGAAGGTTTTAGGGAAAAAACAGTGTTTTTCAATTTCAAGTTGTTCATTGAAACATAAATCTGAAAAAATGCTAGATCCCCAAAATGCAAGTTTTCGCCCAGTCTTAAAAAAATTTGGCAATAGAAAAAAATTTCCACCTTTTTTCATCGCATCGTACATCAAACCGTGATTTGATAATAATTGATAATAAAAACATAGTTCATTGTGTATAGACTCTCAATTACATGCACAATATTGTCTGTGAGAAATAAGGCTATTTTAATAACATTGGGCCATGGTTTTAATAATTTTACTTCCTCTAAAAATCTGATTCACCATCGAATTTGTGGTTTTCGTTCAACAGTCTTAAAATACTCAAATAGCGTTCACTTCAGGTGTATATAAAATTAGGTTATCACATGAAATTCAACTTCCAAAGGTTCTATTAATATAAAATCCTCATTTCCATTACGTTTTGGGATTGAATCTTAGGTTCGAAAGCACTTTATTTTGTAGACATCGAATAATATAAAACTTATCTGGTCGGATTTTGGGGTTGAATTTTATACCCTTCGAAAGCACCAAAAAAGCACCTAATTTTCTATGTGAAAAGTGCGGTTATTAATTTAACAATATTAATTTTTGCCCTGCCAGCAAAATCTTTTCATCTTGTCTCCTTTTTAAAAAAAAATCTACTTATCCGACCAACGAAATATATTTTTTTCCATAAATATCGGCAGCCAGACAATTAAGCTATCGTTGAAAATCCATAATTACGACCTGACCTTTTTCCTCCAGAATATCAAGAATATCCCAAAAACTTCAATACTTTTGGATACATTTCTGGAATACTCTTCGTCATTTCGGTTGAGTACGATTCCCATATGGAACAAACAACTTGCGGTGATTATTCGAGAGGTTTGAGGGTCGGGAGAATAAGGGCTCTCGAAAGCGTTTCTTTCTGTGAGCCCTCGAAACTTCCGTTTACCCTTCTCATTGTCCATGGTTGTTTTTGCTGTTTCTTCACCGCTACAATTCCCTAAGGCATTCAATGCGATCCATTCTCTTTGCCCTTTCATCCGCATTACTCATCCAATCGTACAGCTATTGTGTCTCCTTTTTTTTTTTCCTATTCTTGCTACTTTTTTTGTTTGTTTTTTTTTTTCGTGACTCTGGGCTTTAGGTCTTTGCCTAGGTATATATTCCTATGTATGAATGTATATCGCATAATCACCTACTCTTTTACGTGCGATATCACAGGACAAACTATGGTGTCAATGAGCCTTTATCTAAATGCTGCTGGATTCATTGACTTTTATTCTAGGTCATCTTCGTCATTTTCGCGAGACCTTAGGAACTACAGGACATGCAGGACACTGTAAAAAAAATCTACTTGAAAATTAAAGTATCGGTACCGGAAGTTTTTTTTCGCAAACCGTCTCTTAAATTTTAAGCACCAATGTGTTGAAAATTCTAATTTAGGACACATGAAAATAATTCAAATTTGATTGAAATAGCAGTGACTTTGTATTTGAAATTTAATGTACCGCGTCAAATATTTCTGATTATGGTACATAAAATTAATGTACGTCATAGATCTTTTATTGCAAAACTGTACCTTAAAATTCAATCACATATATGTTGGAAATTCAAAATGAGTTTAAAAACAATAAAAAGAAAATAGAACTATTACTCAGGCATTATTTTTTCAGACATTTTACATCATCAGAAATTGTCGGGTATTGGTTTTTGCCAAAGAAAATTTTTCGTCTACCCCGGGATTTGAACCTACGACCTACCCATCTAAGTACCTAACATCGCACGAACGCTACCAGCTACGCTATCAACGACTTAGTAGTTTTGGATATTAAAATGGCATAAGACTTATACATATATTATTCTCTTAACCGTACTTATCATTGACATATTAAAATGTTCAATTGATTGCAATCAGAACGTGAAGTGTGTACGGCAGTATTTTCAAGTGAACATAACGCATCATGCACTCTACTCATAATCGTTAGGTTGCCGGTTCGAGACCTGGTGTTACCATTTTTTTAAATTGATTTAGATACCTACATCAATGTTACATTCAAAATTCATAAAACCTGTGCCTATCTACAGATATTCATTTATTACTGTTATCGACATTTTTAACAGCGTATTATCAACTTTTTTTTACAGTAGCAGAACACGAATACAAAACATTGTATACGTGTTCCAAGATTTGTAAATTCACAATAAATAAATATTGTTTAAATTTACAGTTAGGTACATTAATTTCGGAAACGAAATGGAAATTTACAGCACTCAGTACTTGAATCACGGTTTCATGCACAAAATTTGTAAATTTCATATACATAAGTACATTAAATTTACAATCTTTTTTTACAGTGGATGTTTAACAGCCATGTTATATTTACGCTGTTCCTCTTATTTAGGTGAAAGTGGGCCACTTTTCACTAAGATTCGTCTGTATCGTTATTAAAAGCACAATATGACAGGATAAACGTTTCATCGAATCTATTCAACCTTTGGCCACACACTGAGCCTGCAATAATAATAATTTTCAAAATTTGCTTCAGTGATTTATGGGGAATGTTTATGGAGAGTGCCTTTTTAGTTGTTGTTTTTCTTTTACGTTTCGCCCTGATCAAGGCTTCTTCAGAATTAATTTTATTTTAATTCGTATCAGTGTTGAGTTTGTGACCTATTTTGCTTTTGTGTTGGTACATTTGTTGGTCGACAAATTATTATGGTTTTTGGTGTTATTCCTGCAATAATAAGTTTAAAATAATCAAGGATGTATAAAAATTTAGTTTGAAAATCTATCTGAAGATCTATATGGATCTGCGTTATATTTTTATTATTTTTATTAATTGCCGTATTCTCTGTACTAATTTTTATTATTTTTCTCATATTCTTTATTCTCTTTATAACCATTTACCAGCTTTTGCTATTTTGTTATATTTTTTTTTGTTCTCTGCCATCACTGTATTATTTTTCGTCGAGACGATGTTAAAATTCCTAATGTTGAATACACGAAGGTCAAAAATTCCGAAATTTTATATTTCACCTGAATTTTTGACGGAATGTTTTCTAGTGAATTTCGTCAAAAATGTAGGTGAGATTTGAAGTTTTGGAATTTTAGACTTTCGTTAATTTACTATTCGGAACTTCAACCCCAATTTTCTTGCTTCTTGGAGACAAAATATCGAATGGTTAATACTCGAAAGTCTAAAATTTCAAAATTTAATATCTCACCTACATTTTTGACGAAATTCGCTGAAACAATTTTCTATATTTATATATAGTAAGTATTCTTTGTATTGTCGGCCTTTTTGGCTGTCGCCACAATTTTTTTGTCAAGGGATTGGCTCGTTCAATGATACGATAAATAAACAAATGAATGAATTAATAAATACATTAATATTGTCGAACATAACCATGTGTGACTCGAGCGAATGTGTATACCAACTCATGCGTGGTTGCATCGCGCTTAGCCGAGGGAGTAGCGTGCAAAATGACGACCATTTAGGCCGAACGATTTATTAATTAGTGGCGTTGACGAGGACACAGAGGTAAAATTCTACTACGTGACTCTTGACGTGCCATTTAATACACAGATTTTCATTCATAATTTGCAACGTATCACGCAGTGACTTATCGGTCAACAGATCACACATGCAATGTGCATTGCTGAGAGTTGATTTTGACGCACTGGAAAATCAAATTTCCAGTTCAATATCGGTGTGTGTGCGTGGATTATCATTAGAGAGGAAACATGGCGCTGTAGGGAGAAAGGGGCTCGCAGTAATTACCGTTGATCCCGTTACCATAACGCCCACTCTCCTGGGCTATTGTCACCGTGCAACCTTCATTTGCCTATGTGCAGCTGGGCTCTGTATCGTGATCGAGTATAGCAACCATTGGAGCTGAATTACAGAGATTTGAAGGTCCCAATAATCAACCTGAAATTGTGCGCACTCAGACAAATTGTGTTGGGTCAAGATTAATAACATCAAGTAAGTGGAAAATGACCACTGTGAAGAATTACATTTTTTCATTATTACAAAATGGAGCTGCGGTCACAAAATTAAGATGTGGGATGCATTTCCAATGGATTCAACTTTTCATAAGGATTTTTGAGGTTTTTTAAAAGTGAGAACTAGTTCCGGAAAATGCAGCTTTTCACTTTTCCATACAAATACATTTTATGCAAATTAATTCACGTAAGTGGAAAATGACCACTGTGAAGAATTACATTTTTTCATTATTACAAAATGGAGCTGCGGTCACAAAATTAAGATGTGGGATGCATTCTCAATGGATTCAACTTTTCATAATAATTTTCAAGGTTTTTAAAAAATGAGAACTAGTTCCGGAAAATGCAGCTTTTCAATTTTCCATACAAATGCATTTTATGCAAATTAATTCAAGTAAGTGGAAAACGACCACTGTGAAGAATTACATTTTTTAAATTATCCCAAAACGGAGCTGCGTTCATAAAATTAAGATGTGGGATGCATTCCCAATAAATTCCACGTTTCATAATAATCCTCAAGGTTTTAAAAAATGAGAACTAGTTCCGGAAAATGCAGCTTTTCAATTTTCCATACAAATGCATTTTATGCAAATTAATGTACTACTTTAGGGATACAAAATTTATCTGAGCCTATAAGCGTAATTTTTAGGGTCCCTTCTCTTTAATCCACATTATATTCTTGTCAACGCTTGACTAGGAACAAGAAAGTATTTGGAAGAAAATTGTGTCATGAGTCGCTGCACTCGCTTATGCCGTGCATACATGCGTTATATTCACATTTACGTACATAGAGTTAGTTAAGAGGGCTCTTTGAAGTTCAGGGTACAACGGAATTCTCCTGATGAAGGTATACGATGTACATACATGTATATACCTATCATGTAGTAGCGTCACAGAGTTGGCTGGTTAACGCTCGACGTTGATGAGCGGAACGAGCCCAAGCGAGAGAGCAGTCGAGTGATCCTGTAAGAATCCTGATTACGTATTACCTCAAGGTCAAAGAAGATAAGTGCCGAGTGACAGAGGTAGTCAAGTAGGGTAGCGTTTAATGGCCGCTTTCCCTGTCACTAACCATGTCGCACCCCTTTTCATCAGCCTCGCTATCTCGCCCTTAACTATTCCGCACTTTGAGGAAATCATTAATTCATTCGGAGGCGTTTGCACGCGCAAGTGCTGTATAAATGCAGTATGTGTCGAGGCCACATACGTGTTGTTATCGAGATCTAGATTGAGCCGGGCCGAGGGTGCAATCCCTAGTGTAATTTAGGCTGGGAATGGGAGGTGACCCTTACCCTTGTAGAAATTTAACCGGGTGACTGTCGATACAGGGCCTTGTTAGGTTTTGTCAAGGTTTCCACAACAGAGATTCTATACAAGGGCGACGTTACAGCTTATAAGGGCGTCGCCAATATCATTTTGAGCTAAAATCGGGCCCTAGAAGGGGAACCTCCATGGTTCCCGTTCATGTTGTTATTGCGTTCTGGATGAGCAGGGCCGAGGAAGCGATATTTAGTGTAATTTAGAATAGACTGAGAGTAGGACGTGGCCCTAACCCATGTAGAAATTTGACCGGGCGACTGTGAAAGAATATAGGGCCTTGTTAGATTTCGTCAAGGCTTCCACGATAGGGATTTGGCGATGGTACATACTGGGGCGACGTTACAACTCATAAGGGCGTGCTCAATATCATTGTGGGTTGAAATTGGGCCCTGGCAAGGGAACCCCCTGAGAATAGGACGTCGCCCTTACCCTTGTAGAAATTTAACCGGGTGACTGTCAATGCAGGGCCTTGTTAGGTTTTGTCAAGGTTTCCACAACGGAGATTCTATACAAGGGCGACGTTACAGCTTATAAGGGCGTCGCCAATATCATTTTGAGCTAAAATCGGGCCCTAGACGGAGAACCTCCATGGTTCCCGTTCATGTTGTTATTGCGTTCTAGATGAGCAGGGCCGAGGAAGCGATATTTAGTGTAATTTAGAATAGACTGAGAATAGGACGTGGCCCTAACCCATGCAAAAATTTAACCGAGCGACTGTGAAAGAATATAGGGCCTTGTTAGATTACGTCAGGGCTTCCACGATAGGGATTTGGCGACGTTACATACTGGGACGACGTTACAACTCATAAAGGCGTGCTCAATATCATTGTGGGTTGAAATTGGGCCCTAGCAAGGGAGCCCCAATGGGACCCGTTCATGTTGTTGTCGAGATCTAGATTGAGCAGGGCCGAGAGTGCAATCCCTGGTGTAATTGAGGCTGGGAATAGGAGGTGACCCTTACCCTTGTAGAAATTTAACCGGGTGACTGTCGATACAGGGCCTTGTTAGGTTTCGTCAAGGTTTCCACAATAGCGATTCTAGGGCGACGTCACAACTCATAATGGCGTCCCCAATATCATTTTGGGCTAAGATCGGGCCCTAGCAAGGGAATTTCAATGGGCCCCGTTCATATATTTTTAGGGCTTCCACAGTGGCGATATTGAACAAGGGTCTTACTAGAACTCGTTAGCAGTTTCTTAAAAATCTGTCACTCATGTGAATATTTACGACCAAAGTCAACCAGGTGGTCATCCATTTAAGCATTGAACGCTAGTGTCAGCAAATCGGTCATCCATCTCAATACAGACCGTCAGGATGAACCCGTGCAGAAATTTAACTGGACGACCGTGGAAGAATACAGGGTCTTGTTAGGTTTCTTCAGGGCTGCCACAATAGAGCGCAATCATCCAGTTCAATTTCTTCAATTTCAATATAATAAACTTTATTTCTTTCACGAAGATTGGGAAAAGTTAAGAACTCAATACGACGCGTTAAACTCCCGAAACCTATGATGTAACACTGGGTCTAGACGATGTCACCTTCTGGAATCCAGAATACTCAATTGAGAAGAGTCCAATTTTCGTTCTCCTTGTCACTAACCGTATCTTACTCCTTTTCATCTATCTCGCCATCTTTCTCTTAAGCGTTTCACGCTTTCAGAAAATTATCAATTCATTCAGAGACGTCTACACGTGCAAACACTTGCCGTATGCGTTATGTATCACCTTCAAGTACACAGCCCAAGTGAGAACAAACGGAAAACGAGAACTGGGCTCGGGCAAATCATTATATGTTTATGAGATGAATCTCGCAGCAAGGAGAGGACAATAGGACGGAAAAACAATACTGAATATCCCGGCAATATTCTATAGAGCCGCTTAACTCCGAGAAACGTAATACAATGCACGAGAAACTGGCAATGACACATAAGGGAAGAGGATAATTGCAGTTGAATGGGTATTCAGTTTGCTATACCAAATAATAATGACAATAATAATAATAATAATATTGATAGTAATAACAAGATCGTTGATAATACCAAAAATAATAATTCTGCCCACTAGAGAGTACATTCAGCTTTTAAGCTCAATGTTATAATAATACTACAAACTAAAGGAAAATGCTATTGTTTCTTCGAGACAAGGAGCCTTGCAAACAATTAGCTAATTAATCAGCTGTGGTACTTTGAAAAGAGGCTTTGTTTAGCGTGTACTGATTTTCTTTTGTAAGAAAGCAGAAGCAGAAGAAGGGATGAGAGGGAGAAGCGTTGAGTTTGGAGGAGAGAAACCCCAGAGGCGCTCTTGGTTGAGAGGCAGGAGGTGGAAAACGAGACGATCGAGCCTCTGGAGACGAGAAACGGAGGGAAATAGGAAAGCTGAGTGTTTTCATGTGACCTCGAGGTCACGTATATAGTAGAATAGTGTAGTGTCCATGTATAGGAAGGCAGCCTAGAGCTAACAGGAGGGAGAGACGTGCTCGAGAGGTGGAGACTCGACCGAATGGAATCGACGAATGGCAAGTGGAGAGTTCGGATTGAGACAGATAAGCAAAGCGGAAGAGAGGGAGAGAGAGATATCGAATAAGAAGTTGACTGGTAGAGATTGAACAAGAGTTGCTGTTATGTACGCGCGGCCGGTGGATCGTTCTCGACGAGACCAGAGCTGTAAATCTACATTACTTTTTGAAATAAACTTTTATGGGCAGGATATCGTTCCTTCGGGATGCCAGCCTACGCCAATTCAACTCTACACTTGTGATGGTACACAGCTACAATTGAACACCGTTAAATTTTAGAGCAACTTTACACGGTTCATCATACACTTCAGCAACTCTACATCTTCAATTCTTTCACAGCAACTATTTTACACGGTACAAGGTTACATAGGATGAAGTCTACATGGACAAACCCTACACAGTAGCAACTGCACAGAGCCAAAATCTACATTACTTTTTGAAGTAAAGTTTTATGGGCAGGATATCGTTCCTTCGGGATGCCAGCCTACGCCAAGTCAACTCTACACTTGTGATGGTACACAGCTACAATTGAACACCGTTAAATTTTAGAGCAACTTTACACGGTTCATCATACACTTCAGCAACTCTACCCAGCCAAATCGTACACAACAGCAACTTTACATATTCAATTCCTACACAGCAACTATTTTACACGGTACAAGGTTACACAGGATAAAGTCTACATGGACAAACCCTACACAGTAGCAACTTCACAGAGCTAAAATCTACATTACTTTTTGAAATGAAGTTTTATGGGCAGGATATCGTTCCTTCGGGATGCCAGCCTACGCCAATTCAACTCTACACTTGTGATTGTACACAGCTACAATTGAACACCGTTAAATTTTACAGCAACTTTACACGGTTGATCATACACTTCAGCAACTCTACCCAGCTAAATCGTACACAACAGTAACTTCACATCTTTAATTCCTACACAGCAACTGTTTTACACGGTACAAGGTTACACAGGAAAAAGCCTACACAGACAAACTCTACACAGTAGCAACTTTACAGAGCCAAAACCTAAATTGGCTTTTGAAATGAACTTTAATGGGCAGGATATCGTTTCTTCAGGATGCAGCTTACGCCAATTTAACTCTACACACGTGATTGTACACAGCCATAATTGAACACCATCACATTCTACAGCAACTTTACACAATTCATCATACACTTCAGCAACTCTACTCTACTGCACAAAAGCAACTCTACCCAGCCAAATCGTACACAACAGCAACTCTACATATTCAATCCCTACACGGCAACAACTTCACACAGTCAAATTCCACACAGCAACGAGTGTACACAGACTAACCCTACGAATGAGCAACCCTAAATACCTAAAACCTACACTGTTAAAGCCTACACAACGGCAGCTATACCTATACTTTCAATCCCTACACAGCAACTATTTTACACGGTGAAAGCTTGAACAGCAAAAAGTCTACACAGACAAAACCTCACACAACAGCAACTGTAAACCTTTAATCACTACACAGCAACTATTTTACACGGCGAAAGCTTACACAGCAAAAAGTCTACACGGACAAACCCTACACAGCAGTAACCCTAAATAACTTAATCCTACACTGCCGTAACTCTGAACAGTTGCACCCTACACAATAGCAACTTCACAGAGCCAAAATCTACACGCTTGAGTTCTACACGGTCACAATCTACGTAGATAAAAATTAACACGGTAAAAATCCTATACAGTCGAAGTAGAAGTTTCACGTAAAAGTTTTATATTTCAATGCTGTAGTTTGTCAAGCCGCTGACGCGATTACTAATCGTCAGTCGTGCTAAATTTGTTCACAATAGGTCGAACTATTTTTGAAGTATTTTATATTCACCGTTATCTGATAGAATTGCAAACTCGACCGATACATTTCTGTCAAAGCGAACTTACGCCTCAGGAGGGTTGGTTTTGTATTAGGATAAAATTACTAAAGTGGATTAAAATTCATGACGAAAAAAAAAAAAACATCTCCCGTAGATTCAGCTTTCATTACTTCAGAAAGGTTAAAGCCATCGGGCTACAATTTTGCCCCGGTGGATCAGTTACTGGTCTTCCGATGTGGTAATTGATTGAGTCTTGTTGGTCGAATGTATACAACCGTAGGAGTAATTGAAATTTAATCAGCAGAAATCTTTTTTATGAATATAACACGACTTAATATAAGGTTGTTGGGTTCTGGACATTCCTATAATTATAAACAATTTTTTTGTAGCTTTGAAAATTATTTAGAAGACCCCGATTTATTTTTGAATGCATCAAAAATATTTTGACATCTTGAATAAATCTCGCATTCGTTTAGATCTTTATTATTAAACTATAAAGTAATTTTAAAGGTAATAAAAATTGTACATGTTAGCTGCACGATAATAATTATCACATTAATTTTACAATGCAAGTTCACCTGGAAAAATAAAAGCGACTCACCACCAATTTTTTTGCAGCTTTGAAAATTATTTAGAAGACCCCGATTTATTTTTGAATGCATCAAAAATATTTTGACATCTTGAATAAATCTCGCATTCGTTTAGATCTTTATTATTAAACTATAATGTAATTTTAAAGGTAATAAAAATTGTACATGTTAGCTGCACGGTAATAATTATCACTTTAATTATACAATGCAAGTTCACCTGGAAAAATAAAAGCGACTCACCACCAATTTTTTTCGTAGCTTTGAAAATTATTTAGAAGACCCCGATTTATTTTTGAATGCATCAAAAATATTTTGACATCTTGAATAAATCTCGCATTCGTTTAGATCTTTATTATTGAACTATAATGTAATTTTAAAGGTAATAAAAATTGTACATGTTAGCTGCACGGTAATAATTATCACATTAATTATACAATGCAAGTACAACTGGAAAAATAAAAGCGACTCACCACCTCGGGCGATTCGTTCATTATTCTTTTATCTAATTACATTCATTATCGGTTTCCGGTGAACGGAATATAAAACGACTTGAGATAAATTTTCTGGTTTTTGAGAATTTCTATAATTATGGAAGAAAAATATGTTAAGGTTGGAAAATGAAGCGGAAGGTCCACATTTACCATTGAAGGCATTGAAAATATTTTGGACCCTTGGATAAATCTTGCATTAATTTATATTTTTATTCTCAGACTGTGAAAAAAATTCAAGAATAATATAAATTCTACATATTTACTGCAAAATAATATTTATCACATGAATTATACAATGCAAGTGTACCTGAAAAAATAAAAGCGGCTCATAACTTCGGGCGTTCCGTCCAATACTCTCTTTTCTAATTACTTTCGTTATTGGTTACCGGTGAACTGATCTCTTCTGCTGCTGCGGCTGCTTCAGCTGTTTCCGTGTTGGCTAATACGCGGCGATTACTTCTCTGTATATTCTCTTTGCTCGAGTAATGCAACTCCGGCACTTTTATGAAATTCTATCTTTATGTGCCTGCTTTTTCATAAATTGAAAATGTGGGATTTAGAGAAATTTGACTATGTCCAATTTTTGTGAAACGTTTACATAAAAATTTGAAAACGTGTTTTGACAAATATCTACGTCTTCAATGAAATAAAAAAACTGTCAAGTTGACAGTTATAGTGTTAAATTACTTTTTTAATATTTGCCAATATTTTAGTTGAGGATAAATATATATGTTAGATATAGAAACAAGCATTTTATGGCCTTTATCTCCTTAATGGCTTTTTCGAAATGAAAATAATGCAACTCCAGCACTTTCACAGAATTCAATCTTTATTTGCCTTTTTTTTTCATAAATTGAAATGTGGTACTTTGTAAAATTTGAATGTGTCCAATTTTTGTGAAATGTTCACATAAAAATTTGAAAACATGTTTCAACAAATATCTACTCTCTACACAAAAATCTATATCTCTTCAATGAAATAAATATTTTAAGTCGACAGTTACAGTGTTCAATAACTTTTTAAATATTTGTCAATATTTTAGTATTTAGTTGTACCAAAATATTCGAAAAATTCTCACTGAAAAAATAAAACCTCCTCATAAGTTCGGGCGATCCGTCCAAATACTCTCTTCTCTAATTAATTTCATTATTGGTTACCGGTGAACTGATCTCTGCTGCTGCTGTTACTTCAGCTTTTCCCCTGTTGGCTAATCCGCGGCGATTACTCTTCTGTATATTCTCTTTGCTCGAGTAATGCAACTCCGGCACTTTTATGAAATTCTATCTTTATGTGCCTTCTTTTTCATAAATTGAAAATGTCGGATTTAGTGAAATTTGACTATGTCCAATTTTCGTGAAATGTTCACATAAAAATTTGAAAACATGTTTTGACAAATATCTACGTCTTCAATGAAATAAATATTTCAAGTCGACAGTTACAGTGTTAAATTACTTTTTTAATATTTGTCAATATTTTAGTTCAGGAAAAATATATATGTTAGATATAGAAGCAAGCATTTTATGGCCTTTACCTCCTTAATGGCTTTTTCGAAATGAAATTAATGCAACTCCAGCACTTTCACGAAATTCAATCTTTTTTTTTCATAAATTGAAATGTGGTACTTAGTAAAATTTGAACGTGTCCAATTTTTGTGAAATGTTCACATAAAAATTTGAAAACATGTTTTGACAAATATTCACTTCTTCAATAAAATAAATATTTTAAGTCGACCGTTACAGTGTTAAATAACTTTTTTAATATTTATCAATATTTTAGTATTTAGTTGTACCAAAATATTCGAAAAATTCTCACTGAAAAAATAAAAGCTCCTCATAACTTCTCTAATTAATTTCATTATTGGTTACCGGTGAACTGATCTCTGCTGCTGCTGCTGCTGTTGCTTCAGCTTTTCCCCTGTTGGCTAATCCGCGGCGATTACTCTTCTGTATACTCTCTTTGCTCGAGTTCTTCGGTATATAGCGAGGATGTGTAGTGTAGACCAGGAGCTCGACGGGTTGTCACGCGTTACGATTAATTATCTGGCTCTCGTGCGGAGATCTCGTTATTGGTTCTACTCTCGCCTCGATCCTCCTGACGGTCAGCGAGGCGCACAGGCTCATTGGACACACGCCGGGACTCTTTTTTATGGGTCACAGAAGAAAGGTGGCGGCACTGGGCCCTGGCTCGTTACGCAGCGTGGTAAATGGTCAGGCGGCAAGGAAGGGTCAGAGTTACACGAGATTAGGGCTTGCTACAACGTTGTACACTATTACGCACGCACGGCTTCTTCATCGAAAAGGCATTTATCTTTGTCTCTTTCCCTTCTTCACTTCGAGGAAGTGGATTAATCTCACGAGTCTCTCAGCTGCAACAGTATAATTGCCAATTTTAGTCGATGATCCAATATTTCTAAGGGAGGATTCAAACTTTTCCCTTGCATCGCTGTTTTTGAAAGGTATCATCAAACAAATCGAACTCGCGAGTTCATTTGGATTTAGACAAGAAACAGGGTTAAAATAGCGAATTACCAAAAAAGTGAATGGTTAAAGGAGCGAATTTTGAAATGAGGAACGTCTAAATGTGGAATGGCCATAATTATGGAATTCGCTGTTTCAGCCATTCGCAATTTCGACTATTCGCTATTTTGACGTCCATCTTATTAAAATGCATTTAAAATAGCGAATGATAAAAATGGCAAATGGCTGAAAAAGCGAATTTCATAATTATAGACATTCTACATTTAGACGATTCTTATTTTTGAATTCGCTATTGGGAGGATTCAAACTTTTTCTCTTGCATCGCTGTTTTTGAAAGGTATCGTCAAATAAATCGAACTCGCGAGTTCATTTGGATTTATGTCATTTAGACAAGAAACAGGGTTAAAATAGCGAATTACCAAAATAGTGAATGGTTAAAGGAGCGAATTTTGAAATGAGGAACATCTAAATGTAGAATGGCCATAATTATGGAATTCGCTGTTTCAGCCATTCGCAATTTCGACTATTCGCTATTTTGACGTTCATCTTATTAAAATGCATTCAAAATAGCGAATGGCTGAAAAAGCAAATTTCATAATTATAGATATTCTACATTTAGACGTTTCTTATTTTTAAATTCGCTATTGTAGCCATTCGGTATTTTGATTATTTGCTATTTTGACGCTCACCCGAAATTCGTTGGAATTTTATTGAAGACGTTCGTTGGGATTTTTTTGAAGACATTGGTTGGAATTATTTTAAAGAAATTCGTTGGAATTTTTTTTTTAAATGTAGATGAGATATTCATCTACAAGGTCGAATTAATATCGAGTTGTAGAAGATATCGTTTTTGATGAATGATCGGTAGAGAAGTTCTGATTTTATAGGATTTTGAATTGACGAAAAATTGACGTTGTCTTTAGAACTAACGTCAACTTCAACTGATTGCAAACTGTACACGAAATACTTAACACAGAATATAGTTCAGGTACAAATTTGACACAAATCGGTCGAGAGGTTCAAATTTTACGACACTCTAAATTTTTAGAAAAATGTGTCTAAATTCACAACAGATCTGCTAAGTAGAACTTTGCAATTTACTTCCTCATTATTTTTTGCTTTTGAAAAAACGTCCTCCATTAGCAAGTCGAAATCGTTCACCAAATTTACTGTAGCATTTGATAATTTTGGGTGGGGGTCAAAACAACGAATGGCCAAAAAACCGAATTTGAAAATAAGAAATGTCTAAATGTAGAATGTCCATAATTATGGAATTCGCTTTTTCAGCCATTCGCCATTTTTATCATTCGCTATTCTGAATGCATTTTAAAAAGACGAAGGTGAAAATAGCGAATGGCTGAAATAGCGAATTTCATAATGATGACCATTTTAGATTCAGACATTCCGAATTTCGAAATTCGCTATTTTAACCATTCACTATTTTGATGGTCATCTACTATTTTAGTCATTCGCTATTTTGACCCCGACCCCGAATTTTCTCATAAATGTAGGTGAGATAATTAATGGCGGAATTTTACATCTTCGTGTATTTACCATTCGAAGCTTTAACCCGGCCCAAGCTTTCAATCAGGAAACAAAAAGAAAAAAAAAGCTTCCGGCTTCCGGAAAACAAAAAATTCTGTTTGCCATGACATTGCATTGTAAAACAGATATCCATGTATTCCGCACTAACAAGACTTTTTGTAATGCAAAAATATTGTAAAAAGGATGAAGGTTAAGTTTAATAATCAGAAAAATCCTATATCCATAGAATCGCCGGAAGATATTTGTTTCCGCTGAACAGTAAAGTTATTTATTACAATAACATTTAACTACAATTACTACATTCCGGCTACAAAGAATTTTAAAAAATTTACTATAGGCGATATTTATATCCACAATAAACTTTCCTTCATTTTCCCACAAATGAATATATAATAATTCCGGTATGGCGTATGGAAGACGAAGGAATTTCTTGATTTATTGTTCGATAACACAAAGACGTTGTATCAAGAATTTACGATACTTTTTACCATATATCTAGTAAAAAGTATCCGAACCTTCTCTCCGTACGACTTCGGAGCTTTTAATGAGAAAGTGTCTTTCATGAGACCTAAAATAATCAACTTAGAAAAAGGCTTCCAAAAGTTCTTTGAGAGTTGTGTAATTTAAAACATTCCAAAATCAAAACGGTTTTTCCGGCTTCCGAAAAACATAAAGTCGTGTTCGCCATTACATTGCATTGTAAGACAGATATGCATGCATTCTGCAATGATTAAACTTTTTTTGATGCATAAATATTGAAAAAAAAAAAAGGATCAAGGTTTAATTTGATAAACAGAAAAATCCTATGTCCATAATTATGATTTCGTTATAATAATACGGAGAGATTATAAAATAGGTTGTAAACATTTGAGTAGCAAGAAAAAAGTAGTAATTTTCGCTTGAACATCAAAAGAAATATTGAAAATAATGGAAGAAATAATAAACGCATTGCTCATATTCTTTCATTTATTTAAAAGGATAACCGTGAACTTTTATCTAAAAATAATCATTTTTGCAGCCATTCAAAAGTTCAGTAATCGTATTATAATCGCTACATGTTATTATTATAAAATCATAATTATTGCTATGAGTATTAGACATTTACAACTCTGGTCCATACGATCACCGGAAGACATTTGTTTCAGCTGAAAAGTAAACTTATTTATTACAATAACATTTAACTACAATTACTACATTCCGGCAAAAAGAATTTTTAAAAATTTACTATAGGCAATATTTATATCCACAATAAACTTTCCTTCATTTTCCCACAAATGAATATATAATAATTCCGGTATGGCGTATGGAAGACGAAGGAATTTCTTGATTTATTGTTCGATAACACAAAGACGTTGTATCAAGAATTTACGATACTTTTTACCATATATCTAGTAAAAAGTATCCGATCCTTCTCTCCGTACGACTTCGGAGCTTTTAATGAGAAAGTGTCTTTCATGAGACCTAAAATAATCAACTTAGAAAAAGGCTTCCAAAAGTTCTTTGAGAGTTGTGTAATTTAAAACATTCTAAAATCAAAACGGTTTTTCCGGCTTCCGAAAAACAAAAAGTCGTGTTCGCCATTACATTGCATTGTAAAACTGATATGCATGCATTCAATTCGATCAAGGTTTGATTTGTTAAACAGAAAAATCCTATGTCCATAATTATGATTTCGTTATAATAATATGGAGAGATTATGAAATAGGTTGTAAACATTTGAGTAGCAAGAAAAAAGTAGTAATTTTCGCTTGAACATTAAAAGAAATATTGAAAATAATGGAAGAAATAATAAACGCATTGCTCATATTCTTTCATTTATTTAAAAGGATAACCGTGAACTTTTATCTAAAAATAATCATTTTTGCAGCCATTCAAAAGTTTAGTAATCGTATTATAATCGCTACATGTTATTATTATAAAATCATAATTATTGCTATGAGTATTAGACATTTACAACTCTGGTCCATACGATCACCGGAAGACATTTGTTTCAGCTGAAAAGTAAACTTATTTATTACAATAACATTTAACTACAATTACTACATTCCGGCTACAAAGAATTTTTAAAAATTTACTATAGGCGATATTTATATCCACAATAAACTTTCGTTCATTTTCCCACAAATGAATATATAATAATTCCGGTATGGCGTATGAAAGACGAAGGAATTTCTTGATTTATTGTTCGATAACAAAAAGACGTTGTATCAAGAATTTACGATACTTTTTACCATATATCTAGTAAAAAGTATCCGAACCTTCTCTCCGTACGACTTCGGAGCTCTTAATGAGAAAGTGTCTTTCATGAGACCTAAAATAATCAACTTAGAAAAAGGCTTCCAAAAGTTCTTTGAGAGTTGTGTAATTTAAAACATTCCAAAATCAAAACGGTTTTTCCGGCTTCCGAAAAACAAAAAGTCGTGTTCACCATTACATTGCATTGTAAAACAGATATGCATGCATTCTGCAATGATTAAACTTCTTTTGATGCATAAATATTGTTTAAAAAAAAGGATCAAGGTTTAATTTAATATACAGAAAAATCTTCTGTCCATAATTATGATTTCGTTACAATAATATGGAGAGATTATAAAATAGGTTGTAAACATTTGAGTAGCAAGAAAAAAGTAGTAATTTTCGCTTGAACATCAAAAGAAATATTTAAAATAATGAAAGAAATAATTAACGCATTGCTTATATTCTTTCATTTGTTTAAAAGGATAACCGTGAACTTTTATCTAAAAATAATCATTTTTGCAGCCTTTCAAAAGTTTAGTAACCGCATTATAATCGCTACATGTTATTATAATAAAATCATAATTATTGCTATGAGTATTAGACATTTACAACTCTGGTCCATACGATCACCGGAAGACATTTGTTTCAGCTGAAAAGTAAACTTATTTATTACAATAACATTTAACTACAATTACTACATTCCTGCTACAAAGAATTTTTAAAAATTTACTATAGGCGATATTTATATCCACAATAAACTTTCGTTCATTTTCCCACAAATGAATATATAATAATTCCGGTATGGCGTATGAAAGACGAAGGAATTTCTTGATTTATTGTTCGATAACAAAAAGACGTTGTATCAAGAATTTACGATACTTTTTACCATATATCTAGTAAAAAGTATCCGAACCTTCTCTCCGTACGACTTCGGAGCTCTTAATGAGAAAGTGTCTTTCATGAGACCTAAAATAATCAACTTAGAAAAAGGCTTCCAAAAGTTCTTTGAGAGTTGTGTAATTTAAAACATTCCAAAATCAAAACGGTTTTTCCGGCTTCCGAAAAACAAAAAGTCGTGTTCACCATTACATTGCATTGTAAAACAGATATGCATGCATTCTGCAATGATTAAACTTCTTTTGATGCATAAATATTGTTTAAAAAAAAGGATCAAGGTTTAATTTAATATACAGAAAAATCTTCTGTCCATAATTATGATTTCGTTACAATAATATGGAGAGATTATAAAATAGGTTGTAAACATTTGAGTAGCAAGAAAAAAGTAGTAATTTTCGCTTGAACATCAAAAGAAATATTGAAAATAATGGAAGAAATAATAAACGCATTGCTCATATTCTTTCATTTATTTAAAAGGATAACCGTGAACTTTTATCGAAAAATAATCATTTTTGCAGCCATTCAAAAGTTTTATAATCGTATTATAATCGCTACATGTTATTATTATAAAATCATAATTATTGCTATGAGTATTAGACATTTACAACTCTGGTCCATGAGATCACCGGAAGACATTTGTTTCAGCTGAAAAGTAAACTTATTTATTACAATAACATTTAACTACAATTACTACATTCCGGCAAAAAGAATTTTTAAAAATTTACTATAGGCGATATTTATATCCACAATAAACTTTCCTTCATTTTCCCACAAATGAATATATAATAATTCCGGTATGGCGTATGGAAGACGAAGGAATTTCTTGATTTATTGTTCGATAACACAAAGACTCTTCCGGTATTATCGGTCAAATAGCAATTGCTGGATAATCGATTTTAATGTCGGAAATATGGGGACGAGTGCGATGAGTGATAAATACCAGCGGTTCAAGGAGCACAATAGATATGAAAAGGAAATGATCGGTGAAAGAGTGCTGCTCGATTCAAATGAATACTCGATTCTCTCTCGCATTATTTTCACAGCTAACCCGAAGGTTTCCAAAGCTACCGTTCCGCATCTTCCACATCCTCTCGCTCTCTTCCTCTCTCTCCTTCGCTCTCCTTCTCTCTCCTACGCTGTCTGTATACACAGACGATTTTAGAGCATGCCTGAGGCACGATACGTCTCTTCGTATATTGCTGGCTCCTCTTTCTGCGAGATACACCACGAGAGACAAGATTAAAGCCGAGAAAAACGAGGTTATGCCCTCCGATATGTTAGCTCAGAATTGAAAAAAAATCGTTTACCTTTCCATATTGCATGGCTACATTTTTTAATCTTTTTTTTTTCAACACGAAAATACCGAGAAGCTGAATTTTTAATATTTTGCTTGCGTGACTTTAAGAATTCACTGTGTAATACACACTTTCACGCCTCACGTGATTATTTCACTCCGAAGGGAAAAAATTATTGGCGAGGGTGAATTTGCTACGAGTTCCCCCGTTGTTCCGACAATTTTCCCAGAATTACGCAGTTGGCAAAATAGATTAAGAATCCGACCCTCGGTGCGGCGAAAAGAAACACAAAATAGCCGTCTCGAATCTCGCTTTTGAAGTATTCACACGCAATATCGCTAAAAAAGCCGTCTGAACTCAATGGCCGGGTTTTATTCGCTGGAGAAAGTCAAATAAACCCGGTGATTACAGACGGGCAATGAAGATTTTTATTGTTTTCGTATATAGCTTTGCTGTTGCAGTATTGAATGTGCCAATAAAAAAAATTGAGTGTACTGGAGGGAAAATGTATAGGTTAGATATAGAGGCAAGCATTTTTATGGGCTTTATCTTCTTAATGGGTTTTTCGGAATGAAAGTAATGCAACTCTGGCACTTTCACGAAATTCAATCTTTATCTTTATTTGCCCTTTTTTTTGTTATAAATTGAAAATGTTAGTTTCAGAGAAAATATCGATTACTTCCCGATGGGATAAAAATCGAAAAAAAATAATCGATATTGATACGTGCCGAAAAGATGAATTTTGCTTAGTAATAATTGCAAAATGTTATTAACGAATTCCTGAAAAAAAGAAAAACAATTGTTCAACAGACAATCAGTCAATCTAACTTTTTTTTTGTAATGAAAATGATATGATGATTTATTTGAATGCGTATGAATTATTTCAGATTTTTTCCTTTATTTTCATTTTGATTTTTTATATTTCCAAAAATGTGCGCGAAATAACGATTTTTGGATATGTGTTCGGCATAAAAATATCTACTACACTCAAGATTTTGCGCATTTTTTTTTTAAGATGCGCATTTTTTAAAATAAATAAAAAATCAAAATAACAATAATGAAAAAAATCTGAAAAAATTCATACGCATTCAAAAAATTCAACATATCATTTTCATTTAAAAAAAAAGTTAGGTTGACTGTTTATTTGTTGAACAATTGTTTTTTCCACCAATTTTTTAATAACATTTTAGGATTATTATTATGCGAAATCAATCTTTTCAGCACGTTCAACATCGATTATTTTTTTCCGATTTTTATCCCATCGGGAAGTAATCGAAATTTTCTCTGAAACTCACTTTTGGCAGGACTGTACTTATCATACATCCTTAAGGAAAATTGACTGTCTCCAATTTTTGTGAAATGTTTACATAAAAATTTGAAAACATGTTTTGACAAATATCTCCTTCTTCAATGAAATAAATATATTAAGTCGACAGTTATAGTGTTAAATAACTTTTTAAGTATTTGTCAATATTTTAGTATTTAGTTGTACGAAAATATTCGAAACATTTTCACTATACTTAGCGAAAACCGCAAATTAATTAAAAGGCTCCGAAATCGTAAATTCATCTTCAATTTATAATTTTAAGTTCACAATCCTTTATTTTTATTTCCGTTCTTCGATTAGTTTATTTTGGATTCTAAGGTTGGAATTTTTCGTTTATAATTTTTAGCCCAAAACTATCAATTTATAATTCTTGAAACTGAATTTTTCATATGCAGTTCTATTATTGGTTTTTATTCCCCTTAAACTAGTGGAAAAAATTTCACTTAATTTTTTTTAAAATTTGCATTCTGAACATTTATCTTTTGACATCTAATTTTATTTTAAATTTTACATTTTCATAAAAAAAAAAAAATCTTGTTGAACAAAAACAACCCAATATTTCATTCGCTACGAATAGCATTGCATGGCAAAGAAAAACAGTGAGTGAACGAATGAATATTCGTGTATGTAATTCATAACTGTGTCGTCGATCGGCGCAGTTCGATGAGCGGACAATATTATGCTAACGTCGTGCATATTTAAAATAACAGTGAAAAACGAATAGTAAACACGACCTTTCATGCGAATGAGAAATCCGATTGCATTAATAAAATTTTGCGGTGTTGTAACACACGGAATGTTGGTAAACATACGAGATTCAATTTTAACATATCAGTATTCCACACACCCACACTCAACGCACGTGCAAACTCATCGTATCGCTATCACAGAAGTTTTGCAGATGAACGCTGTACGTTACGCAAATATGTATTCGAAGTAAGCACTATGGAAATAAATAAAAATTAAAAAATAATTACACAACGCTATCAATGAATGTTGTACGAAAATTTTCGACATTTATAGAATTTTATGACGACGATATTATTATTGTAATCATAAGTTAAAAGTAAAAAGATATTGAAGCATTACAATCCAACATCTTTCGCAAGTTTGAATAAGATATTAATGTTCAGTGAAAAATAGTAATTGACAATAAAAATTTTAAAATTGATAAATTTAATATTCAAAAGTGATTGGTATATTTTGGTGGTAATATTAGTAGTAGAAAAAAAGTTTAATCATATCATTTTCATCTGTTAAAATTTTCTATATTAAAAAAATGTGAATTTATGTTTTAAGGTTGAAAAATGTATAGTAGTTATTTTTTTATGGAAAAAGTTTTCTTTATTAAGTTGGTAAAAGTAATAGAAAATAACGGAGAAAACATTATTTATTTTAATGCTAATTTGTAGATGAACTCATTATTCTTGTGAACTCCCAAAGCGTTGCAAAAATAATGAAACCACACAATTGATTAAATGAATTCTTAGCTGCATATTATTTTTATCTGGTACCGACATTAAATTCTAAATAAAAAAATTCCAACGAAATTTAATACTACTTCGACATAAAAATTATGACTTAAAAAATTTTCACGAAATAGTATATTGTGCAACAAGTGCGTAAAGCAGGTTATTTCCGCACGAGTTGCACATACTATTTTTTGTAATAGCGGCGCGTAAAACGAGATTTATTCGAAGCAGTTTCGCGTGCGTAAAGTACTCGTTTTCCGGCACGAGTGCGTAAAGTTAACGAGCGTGCGTAAAGTTAAACTTTACGCACGGGCGTTCACTTTACGCACGAGTGCGGAAAACGAGTGCTTTACGCACGGGCGTTTACTTTACGCATGGACGTTTACTTTACGCACGAGTGCGGAAAACGAGTGCTTTACGCACGGGCGTTTACTTTACGCACGAGTGCGGAAAACGAGTGCTTTACGCACGGGCGTTTACTTTACGCACGAGTGCGGAAAACGAGTGCTTTACGCACGGGCGTTTACTTTACGCACTCGTGCCGGAAAACGAGTGCTTTACGCACGCGAACCCGTCCCGAAAAGTCGAGTTTTACTCACGCTATTGAAAAAACAAAGCTTCCTCCATGAGGAAGCGAAAAGGGACATTTTAACTATGACTAAATTCGATACAAGTTTGACATAAAAACCACGTTACTTTATTATTATAAACAAAAAGCTTCCTGTATGTGGTAGCAAAAATAAATGTGAAATGAAGCATGAACGCTGGATTACGTTTATATTGTAACGAGTGTTCGCACGCACCAATTAAGATAAGTGTCTTTGATAGCGCGCCGCAACTCGACCAGTCGGGATATCCGCACGCGATAGGTTAATGTAGAACTGTAGAACGGCAGAGTCGAGTGACGGGGAACACGATAGAAAGAGAGAACCGCTTGTAGCTTTGCTTATCAAAGATAATTTTCGTTGGCACACGCACAAGTGTGTGCATGGGTACCAAATCTACCAGCTGCAGAGAGAGATAGAGTGAGAGAGAGAAGGGGGGAGGGAGATAAAGTTAGAAAAAGAGCGAGAGAGGGAGAGAGAAACAGATAAAAGTGCCGGAAAGACGGCTTAATTAAACTCACTCGTTAGTTATATTCGATTTCATACATCAATTCGTCAGTCGTTCGTTTGCTTCTTTCAATCTACCTCAATTCTTCGCAATCATCACCTAGTATTAATATTCCTTTTCTGCATTTGGAATTTCTCTTACGAATAAACTGGGTCATCGATTGAAATGTCCAAAATGCAGAACAGTAGCTTGCTGATAAAGATGAGGTACACATTTTTTCTAGGCCTTCGGAAACTTTAACCTTGAAATTACTGGACTGAAATAAAAAAAAAAAAGAAAAGAAAATTCGGATTTAGTTTGGAAATGACACGACTATTTCTTAGTTTTTATAAACAATGTTCGAACTATTAACTGTAAATCAATAACGTTAATGCTTATATAAGTTTATTGTAATCCAATTTTTTTTTAAAAGGATAAGGGATTTTTTGAACCTATTCATTTTGCATGCATATGTTTTTTTGATTAAACGGAAACTTAAACCTTAAATTACTGAACTGAGATTAAAAAAATGAAAAAAATAAAAATAAAATTTCACATTTACTTTGAAAGTGACATGACTATTTCTTAGTTTTTATAAGCAATGTTCAAAATATTAATTGTAAATCAATAACGTTCATTTATTATGATCCAATTTTTTTTAAAAGAATAAGGGATTTTTTAAACATACATTTTGCATATATATGTTTTTTTAATTGAAAGGATTTTGTCCATTAATTTGAGAATCACTTATTATCATTATTTCTGGGAATGTTATAAATATGTTTCGGAATTCGGTTTTATTGGATTAGTGCCCAACTTATTTAAGTATGCGATTCATGTGGGAAAGACGATTTCGGCTAGTCAATCGGAGTAGTTGCAGCCCGTGTTTGTTCAGACACTGCAGAAATTTACTTCTCTTATGTTTGCATGCATAAAATAAATTAAAGTAACTCTTGCAATAAACATAGGCTTTTCAAACTTATAGCCTGACACTATGAACTTTTGTTTTCGCAGGCGCAGCTGGGAATTAAGATGAGATATTCGACCCGGAAGAGAAACTCTTAACGGCGTAAGTATATGCAGCATATAAATAGGCCATTCCAGTCCAATTCGACAGGACTGCTACCATTTCACAGTTTTTTTTTCGTATATCTAATGAGTTTTAGAATAATATACAAAAACAGGCGCAACAATTTTACAGATTAAAAAATTCTCCGGTTATTGAATTCTTCAGATAAATAACTTTTTTACATATCTTGATTCAAATGTTTTGTTCTTAGTGATCTTTAATTCTTTATTACAAAGGCAATTTATCACAAAATTCATATTTTTATTTGTGAGGCATTTATTGAACAATTGATTTATTCGTGATTATTTTGCAATAATTATCCGCGCTTTTATAGGTGTTCAAATTTTTGTGAGTGGCATTTTAAGATAGTTTTGTGTTGGAATGAGTTATGGACTTGAGACATTTATACATAGATAAATAGTGAATAGATTAACTTGGAAAAGGAACCTGGAAAAAGGTTTGCACGTAGCTTTCACGATTTGTGGATGTCAACAATAACCAAAAATAGGCAGCTTCGTAATTAGCGTGAAATTTCCGTACTCAACCATTCGCTGTTTTGAATTCGCTATTTTAGTCATTCGCTGTTTTGAATTCGCTATTTTAGCCATTCGCTGTTTTGAATTCGCTATTTTAGCCATTCGCTGTTTTGAATTCGCTATTTTAGCCATTCGCTGTTTTGAATTCGCTATTTTAGCCATTCGCTGTTTTGAATTCGCTATTTTAGCCATCAGCTGTTTTGAATACACTATTTTAGCCATCAGCTGTTTCGAATTCGCTATTTTAGCCATTCGCTGTTTTGAATTCGCTATTTTAGTCATCAGCTGTTCTGAATACACTATTTTAGCCATTCGCTGTTCTGAATACACTATTTTAGCCATTCGCTGTTTTGAATTCGCTATTTTAGCCATTCGCTGTTTTAAATTCACTATTTTAGCCATTCGCTGTTTTGAATTCGCTATTTCAGTCATTCGCTGTTTTGAATTCGCTATTTTAGCCATTCGCTGTTGTGAATTCGCTATTTCAGCCATTCGCTTTTCTGAATTCGCTATTTCAGCCATTCGCTGTTTTGAATTCGCTATTTTAGCCATTCGCTGTTTTGAATTCGCTATTTTAGCCATTCGCTGTTTTGAATTCGCCATTTTAGCCATCAGCTGTTTTAAATTCGCTATTTTAGCCATTCGCTGTTTTGAATTCGCTATTTCAGCCATTCGCTTTTCTGAATTCGCTATTTCAGCCATTCGCTGTTTTGAATTCGCTATTTTAGCCATTCGCTGTTGTGAATTCGCTATTTCAGCCATTCGCTTTTCTGAATTCGCTATTTCAGCCATTCGCTGTTTTGAATTCGCTATTTTAGCCATTCGCTGTTTTGAATTCGCTATTTTAGCCATTCGCTGTTTTGAATTCGCCATTTTAGCCATCAGCTGTTTTAAATTCGCTATTTTAGCCATTCGCTGTTTTGAATTCGCTATTTCAGCCATTCGCTTTTCTGAATTCGCTATTTCAGCCATTCGCTGTTTTGAATTCGCTATTTTAGCCATTCGCTGTTTTGAATTCGCTATTTCAGCCATTCACTGTTTTGAATTCATTATTTTGACCCCAAACTTATTAAAACGCGACCAAAATAGCGAATGTCTAAAATACAGAATTTCATAACAATGGCCATTCTAAATTCATACGTTCGGGTGAGAGTCAAAATAGCAAAAGATCAAAATACCGAATAGCTACACTAGCTAATTTTCAAAAAAGGAACGTCTAAATGTAGAATGTCCATAATTATGGAATTAGCTCTTTCAGCCATTTGCCATTTTTCTCATTCGTTATTTTGAATGCATTTTAATAAGATGGAGGTCAAAATAGCGAATGGCCAAAACATCGAATGGCTGAAATAGCGAATTTCATAACGACGACCATTCTACATTCAGACGTTTCTCATTTCAAAATTCGCTACTTCAACCATTCACTACTTTGGCCATTCGCTATTTTCACCCCCACCCAAAAGTCCATCATTATGAAATTCTCTATTTTAGTCACTCGCTATTTAGTCATTCGCTATTTCAGCCTCCACCCCAAATCTACTTTCCTGGACATAAAAAATTTCTAAAAAGCCCGTGATCAAAGGGCGAAAGGTAAAAAAAGAAGAATCCCAAAAAAAAAAAAATCGAGGCCGTCCTTGGTTGAAACTCCACGAAACCCACATTGATAAAATAACGCAAAGACATATTTGAATGATATTTTCCGTAAAACAAAAAAGATGATCAAGCTCGGAAAGTTTTCCACGTGCTCTTCGAGGCGAGTTTGCAAATCGCAAACACAGAGTCGAGATCGAAAGGTTGAGAGAGATGAAAAGAGAAAAGAGAAGGGGTTGGACGAAGAGGAGGAGGAAGAACGTCAAATGTTTGCTCGGAGCCCTCGTAACGTGCGTCCAGTGACGCATTATAATAGGCAAAGAGTTCTACGGCATTTTTCTTCGTGGCTGCGCATCGCATTGATCCACAGTGTGCAATCCATTTCCCGATTGAGCGACATCCTTTCGTCGAGGCAAACGTTGAAACCCGAGAGAGAATAAGCCCCACGTCATTTCCTTTTTAAGGACTCGCGAGCTTTTGCGATATCAAGTCGATTCGAGTCGAGGGTAGTACACATTCTCGACTTCCAGCCACTACATTGGCTCCTTCATCTTGTGTACTTCGCTTCTGTCTCCTCAGTCACCCCGAAAGCTCTGCTGATGATCGAGTGCTATCGGTTACTACTCCTTCCGGCCAACATTCCTCAATCCCAAGTGCGGCTGGTTTATCGACTGAAAGTCAACTCTATTGTCGCTTTTATTTTCTTCCCCAACTTGACAAATAACTCCACTTTCTACGGATTTCCACTTGCACACATTTCGCTTTCTTTATGTGTTGATAAGAAACTTTAATTTTTTGCAGCTTCTGAAACGTCGATAATATTGTTAGCATTGGTGTAAAATGTAAATTTTTCATGAAATAAAATAAAATCGCTGGTCATTTTCATAACTCCACTTTTTCGGATTTACACTTGCACAGAAGTTTTTTTTAAGGTTGATAAGAAACTTGTCATTTGAGTCACTCTTTTTGCAGCTTCTGAAACATCGATAATATTATTAGAGTTGTTGTAAGATGTAAATTTTTCATAAAATAAAATAAAATCGCTGGTCATTTTAATAACTCCACTTTTTCAGATTTACATTTGCACAGACGTTTTTTTTAAGGTTGATAAGAAACTTGTCATTTGAGTCACTTTTTTTTGCAGCTTCTGAAACATTGATAATATTATTAGCATTGTTGTAAAATGTAAATTTTTCATGAAATAAAATAAAATCGCTGGTCATTTTAATAACTCCACTTTTTCGGATTTACACTTGCAGAGACGTTTTTTTTAAAGGTTGATAAGAAACTTGTCATTTGAGTCACTTTTTTTTTGCAGCTTCTGAAACATTGATGATATTGTTAGCATTAGTGTAAAATGTAAATTTTTCATGAAATAAAATGAAATCGCTGGTCATTTTAATAACTCCACTTTTTCGGATTTAGACTTGCACAGAAGTTTTTTTTTTAAGGTTGATAAGAAACTTGTCATTTGAGTCACTTTTTTTTTGCAGCTTCTGAAACATTGATGATATTGTTAGCATTGGTGTAAAATGTAAATTTTTCATGAAATAAAATAAAATCGCTGGTCATTTTAATAACTCCACTTTTTTCGGATTTACACTTGCAGAGACGTTTTTTTAAAAGGTTGATAAGAAACTTGTAATTTGAACAACTTTTTTTTTGCAGCTTCTGAAACATCGATAATATTATTAGCACTGTTGTAAAGTACAATATCGCTTGGATTACGAACATTTTTTTTAACGATATCAATTGTTTTTGAGCATTCTGCTAATTCTCCCATCTTCAGAGAAATTGAGATCCATTGATATTTAAGAAAGTTATACTGATTTAAAAAATAAAAAATCAAATTGCGACATTAAATTTAAAAAAAAAAGTGTAAATAATAGTGAATATTCAGATCACATTATCGCATTGCGTTCGAAAATCATAAAATCAGTGTGAATTTTTTCAGATTTTTGAAAACGACGTTTTTGAAATTCGTTTTCTTCGAGGATTTAAAAATGTATCTAGTGGTAAAAAAATCTGAAAAAAATTCCAAGATCTTTATGGACCGGTAATAACATCATATAAAATAATGAACGAAATCGATGAGAGTGAGGGTCATTTCATATTTCAGAGAAATATGAAAATTATATTTCTAAACTAAATATATATTTATAGCATCACGTAGATAAATTTCGCTATCTAAAAAGAAAGTGGTGGACCATCGAATTTTATTTCCCTTTTTCGCAGAAAATTTGTATCGTTCGTGAAAAAAAATTTGGAAAGGGCCATTTATTAAAAAATCTCTACGTGGTTTCATGGAAACTGGATTTTCGAACATTCAAGTACTTTATATATGCAAATCGGATGCAGTTTTTGGCTGTTGACCATTCACTGGTGGCTGGTCAATTACTGGTCCATTCACCCTATATTGTTATGGAGTTTGTATTTTTTTTTCCTGACTATTCGCACATTAACCGTGGTGCGATGTGCGCGGGGGTTAACGGCCGATTAGGCGCCAGACACGATCGCGTTAAGGGATGACGCGAGTCGAGGCGTCCGCACCTACGACCTCCTCCCTTCTGTTAACGTCGCGCGGCTCGAAAGCTGCTTTTCGCTTCTAGCTTTCACCTATACCGTCCCATCGGCTTTGCTGGATACACGATACATCCTATAATATAATATAGTTCACATGGTGTGTATATATGATGATGACGTAAGCATAAAAATGCTGTGTGTAAGGGAAAAATTGTGATGATTTGCTGTCTTATTTACACAGAAGTAGCAATGATTACAATAAAATATAAAAAAAAAAATTTCATAATTTTATATTAACGCAAATATTAAAAATAAAATAAACTAAAATCTTATAACAAACGGAATGTTACCGTTAAACCATTTTAAAAACTCAATGATAGTATGTAATTGAATTATTCGCAATGATAATTGAAGTATTTAATATATGATGACGTAAGCATAAAAATGCTGTGTGTACGGGAAAAATTGTGATGATTTGCTATCTTATTTACACAGAAGTAGCAATGATTACAATAAAATATAAAAAAATTATTTTCATAATTTTATATTAACGCGAATATTAAAAATAAAAGAAAAAAGAAAATTTTATAACAAACGGAATGTTACCGTTAAACCATTTAAAAAACTCAATGATAAGATGTAATTGAACTATTATTAATGATAACTGAAGTATTTATTATTATTTCGAGATACTCTGTGCGGTATTCCCCAAAATCGTCCCAGATCGTACGAACTAATCTAAACTTAAAACCTTTAGCAACACAAAAAATTTCACCCGAACAATTTTTAAAAAAATTCGATGTTCTAATAAATTTCTATTGACTTTTTTGTACCAACTTCAGTAGTTCACTTGATAACAGTTGAAATTACAAAAACCACGACTCTGTTGGCCTGTAACTTTGTAAACATCAACGATACGAAAAACTCGCCAGCGACTTTTTTGTAGTGCGTCAGACGGACGAAAAAATTTTCCTTCAAATTTTTGTCCTAACTTCAAAAGTTTAGCTAAAAAATGCAACAAAAAAAACGGAAAATTTACAACATAAAAAATTTCAAGCCTCTCTAATAAATCAAATATTGTAGATAGATATTCGACTCAACAAGATTTTTTGTTCGAAATTTAATGATTCATAAGATGTAGTCATTGATTTTATGAAAAAAAAATTTCTTCTTAGGTTGCAGGGCGAAAGAATAGAAAAAAAAATCACTTTCCTGTGTTATTTAAATGCCAAAACTTGCAACGCGATGATGGACCTCCAAGAATAAAAATTATGAGCTCAGCTTTTGACAGGATCATTACCAAGACGTATTTTACGATATTTTGCTCGGAGAGCAAGGAAAAAAAATATCGCTTATTTTTAATACACCCTAATGACCATCGACCATGGATCCTGACCATGTATACCTATATACATGGTCAGGAAGCCATGGGGGACTTAAAATAATCCGGGTAAAGGGCCCTTCTGACATGGAATGACCTCTATATCCTACACAGCGGCGGTGGCGAGATCTTTTTATATTATAGACCTACATATATATATATATATATGGGGCGGGGTTAAAGTTCCGAACGGTAAATACACGAAGGTCTAAAATTCCGAAAATTAATATCCCACCTACATTTTTGCCGAAATTCGCTAGAAAAATTTTCGTCAAAAATGTAGGTGAGATATTAAATTTCGACATTTTAGACCTTCGAATATTTACCATTCGAAACTTTGTCCCCGAGATGCAAGGAAATCGGGGTTAAAGTTCCGAATAGTAAATAAACGAAGGTCTAAAATTCCGAATCTTGAAATCGCACCTACATTTTTTACGAAATTCGCTAGAAAACATTTCGGCAAAAATGTAGGTGGGATATTAATTTTCGGAATTTTAGACCTTCGTGTATTTACCGTTCGGAACTTTAACCCCGCTCCATATATATATATATGCATGCATATGTGTATGTATAAACTATATATTCTGTATATCGAGGTCGCAAAATCCATCAGGGCTTAACGCGATGGAAACTAGAGAGCCAGTGACCAGATACCACGGATAAATGGCCAATACCCGTGCCACGACCTGTCAAGGGCTTCCCTCTTCGAAATTTCCAAGCAAACTTTCCTCTACGCTTTTCTCTACCTGCGAATTTCTTCGTTTTACGAAATTATTGACCAGCCGTGCGCGGATCCAATGTCCCTATCGGTCTCCGATTTTTTTTTCCCTCTCACACACCGCGTAGTGTTTCTATTTATATGTATTTTTAACATGTCTCGAGTTGACATTTATTCAAGGACTGCCCGAATCGGGTGAACATAGTGGTTTTATAAGGAATAGTAAATTGGTAAGGGCGAAATAAAATTTTATACTTTTCACGTGTGAGGCATTTTTTTAAATTACAACTCGGTCACTTTATTTGTCGACCTCCTGGATATTTTTTATATTAGTTTGTTGTACTACTTGAGATGTGATTTTTTTTCGAATTTTTAAAAGGCTTCGTTCAGGATTCAAGTTTTTTTTTTTTCAAGTATAATCATATCTCAGAAAATATTGGGCTGTTAAAAAATGTTTAGCATCATAAACTTTTCGATTTTATATCGTCTTTTGAGTGATGTTGAAGTCATAATTTTTTCTACAAAAGAAAGTCAATTTTTTATTCACAAAAAAGCAATAAAATTTTTTTTAAACCTTCGAATCTGATCACAATTTTACGAGATATTTCACATAGTATAAAAATTATTAGAAAAAAATATTAAAGTCGTAATTGCAATTCTCAGGAAGTGAAAAAGAAATTAATACATTTTTTTCTCGAAAATTCCCGAGATTTTTCTCGAAAAAAAATTTTCTCCGAATTTTCGTACAATGCTAAATTGATGTTCATACAACGCGAAAATTTATTGGTAACATAATAATGGTAAAAAAATTTAAAGAAATGATTTATTTCTTTTTTTGCCGAAAATTTAATTTGTCCTGTCGAAAATGTATAATTCTAACATGATCCGAAAGTACATGAAAAATTGAAGGATAAATATTGTTAAGAATTTTTTCTGGCGCGTCGATTTTTTTCTCACACATCGCGTACTGCTTTAATTTTGATAAATTTATAAGAGATATTGAATTGACATTATATCATGCACTGCATGAATCGGGTAAAAATGGAGCTCTTATAAAAAAACAACATTGGTACCGACTGAATAAAAAATTTCATACATATTTTACTTATTAAAAATATATATTCACGAAATTTTTATTCCAATCAATGGAGGGACCATTTATCAAGGGCTTTCTCTCTGCTTTCCTTTATCTGCGAATTTCTCCGTTGTACGAAATCATCGATCAGCCGTAAGCGTATACACCAATGACCCTATCGTTTTTCGATTTTTTTTCTCTCACACACCGCGTATGGTTTCTATTTTTATGTATTTATAACATGTCTCGAGTTGACATTTATTCAAGCACTTTATGAATCGGGTGAAAATTGTAGTTTTATAGAAATACTAAATTGGTATTGGTGAAATAAAATTCCATGCATTTCCAAGTATTAAAAAAAAATATTCACGAAATTTTTCTTTTAATCAATGGATGAATGATTTATCAAGGACTTTTCTCTCCGCTTTTATTGCAAATATCTCTTCTATCTGCAAATTTCTCCATTTTACGAAATCATTATCATCAATCCTATCGCTTTTCAATTTTTTTTTTCGTTCACATGACACAAACTATTTTTATCAAATCAATTTAAACATTTTTCGAGTTGACATTTATTTAGTTGCTGCATGAATCGGGTGAAAATTGTGGTTTTATAAGAATCCTGAATTTTTGACGGTAAAAAAAAATGTTATACATTTTTACGTATTAATAAGAATAATTTTTTTAATGAATCAATGGAATAATATTTTTTTTCAATTATAAGGCCAAAATTGTTTTTGCAATAAATGCTTAAAAATGAATGTGTGTCAAATTATCTAAAAGATTGCGACGCTTCACAAATGTTATTAAAATGATTTATTTAAAGACTGCTGTTTATTTTGAATTTTTGTTGCATTTGGTAGCAGAGAAATAAAATTTGGGGACTGTAACAGGATTATTTATTAGGGATGAACAATAATATTGCGTGAATAGAAATATCCTGGCTTAGATACCCATTTTCGTCCTGCAAAAAAAAAATACAAAAAACGCTTATCGGTTTTTGCTATAAATGCAAAATAACGAACGGTACGAGTGAAGACTTCACTAGAAATTTCCAGGTCACTTCGCAAATTTCATTCAAAGGATTCAGAAAAAAAACTGTACAGCTTCAGTGGGTCGCGCATAAATGTTGGTTTTGTTATAAACACAAACGCCGCCATCGCTCATCTACCAGTCGATTTTTTTTATCTCACTCCGCCTACAGTTTCTATTTTTATGGATTTAATCTATGGCTCGAATTGACATTTATTCAAAGACTGGCTGATGCGGGTCAAAATGATGGTTTCCTGAAAATCTGTGAATGACATTTGCCACACTTTACAGAAACCATTTATTATCGACATTAAAAAAACTCGAATGCTTAATTGTCGTGATTCGATCAGATATGATTCATACAAAACAATGAGTAAAATTGAATAAATTCTAAACTAATGAATTAAAAAAATAATTTGTCCAATACCCAATTTTCTTGAAACCGATAAAATTTTATAAAAATATCTCAGTGTTGAAACTATTTTTCTATAAAAAATCTAAATAATGTTGATGTACAAAAAATTGGATTAAGACTCTTAAAAACGTAATGAATAAAAAGACTGCAAAAATTTCGGGAAAAAATTGAGGAAATGATGAATAACTACGATCCAGATATTTTTCACAAAAAGTCAAATTTCGTAAACATTTTTTTTACGTTATATTTATTACAAAACGTAAGAATGTTATGATAAAAAATAGTCGATAATTGTTGCAAAATGGAAACTCTTAAGGCGTATGACAAATATTTGCCAAATGTGATAACGGAAGTCATAAAGCTTAATGTAAAATGTGTTTAATAAAGACTAATTTTGTTTTCCTGTTTTCAGTGGCTGAAGAAGAAGCGACGAGAGCTGCCCGTTAATTTTTGCGCTGGCTTCTACGGCCGTGACAAATAACCATCCGAAAGGGTTGTCAGGAGAACAGCAGTTGCAAGGCTCCGCGAGCTCTTCATCGTCTTCTTCTAATTCCGTGAAAGATGACGAAGAGATTCGAGTTCAACTGGCAGATCGAAGTGCCTGAACCACTTCGTGTTGGTTGTGCGTTCGATCGATGGACCGAAGAGAAGGACAACACCGAGATCGAGCTTAATTGTATGTTTAAGGTCGACGAATATGGTTTCTTCATCTATTGGCAGAGCGAGGGAAAGGTGAGCCGAGAGATGCACTTCATCGATTTATATTTATATTATTCTACACCCAGAGAAGTCGTTTCCATAAGAATTGTTGTTCGTGTGGTCGCAAACCTCATGAAAAAAAATATACACAAAAAAATATCTGACATATACAACTTTTTGGACGATAATATAACAAAAATATATTTTTCATTCATTTTATTGGTATCAATGTAATCTGAAGTTACATTGATACAAATTTGGTCCTGTAATATTCATAGTTTTATTGGATATTTCCATTGATATGATTTTTTGAAAATTTATTCAGTGTTATTCAAAAATCTAAACGTGCCAGTCGTCTAATCAAATTAGCGAAGATGTGGCGAGAACACGATTGGCAACGAAAAGAGTGAATTATGATTGTTTTGTAAGTTTTATTTCTATTTTTTGTATACAGGCTTTCTAACTAAAACCTAGATCACTGTAATGAATTTTCAAAAAATCATATCTCTGGAAATATCGTACCAAACTATTAATATTATAGGATCTAATTTGTATCAATTTAACTGCACTTTGCGAAAAAGAATAGCGTTACTTCAAAATTTTAAGAATGTATCACCCTCGATTCGAAAAAATGTATCTCCATCCACAATTTTAAATATTTTGACTTGCTAATCCTCTTCCAAGATTTGCATACTATTCTCAACAATCCAGCGTTGCAGATTTTTTATAAAAATTTTTTTCGACTATTCTAAAAAATTGAGAATGCTAAAAAATCGATGTTATTTTTCGGTCCAAAAAATGTTATGAAAAGTAAGAAAAGGTATCGAGGTGTATTTTTTCAGATTTTTTTTTCAGATTATGTACAATTATGTGCTAATCCTCTCTTAATAAAAAAATCGCTTAATTATGTGCTGATCCTCGAAAAATTAAATTTATTCGGAATAAAATTCTATTATTTTTTTAAAATCAATACGAATCCTTTAAATAAAATTTATTCCATTCAAGCGAGATAAAATCCCGTTATGCCGACATTCGAAAAAAATGTATTTAATGGCCAACACAATAGAGTTTTACTTCATCCAAATACAACTTATTCCATCCAAATAAAACGTATCAATTTCAAATTAAATTTGTTTGATAAAAGTGAAATTTTATTCAGTACGAATACATTCATATTTTATTCAATTGAACCCATGAGACCGATTTCTGTGGGTGCGCCTTTCCATTACTTTCCTCTCTCTAGAAAATTGATGTTTCACGTCTCGTGGTATATAAAAAACATTCGCATCCTAAAGGAGATAAAATTTTGCAAATCTCATTTTTATACCATTAAAATTGTATTTTATAGACATTTTTTGCGACGTTTACTCGCTATGGAAGCTTTTCCCGTAAAATTTATTTTAGATTTTATGTCAAGATACTTAGAATGGCTCAAAACGTCGAGAAAAGTGAGGTAGAAAAACCACTTTTCTCCCCTCGCTTCTTTCACAGGCTCACAGAAAAGATTGCCTGTTTCAATTGAATCTGAAGAGCCGGAGGCTGTCAGATCAATTTTTAGTCAATTCATCGACAATTTGTCTTACTTCAAAAGTGCGGCTGAAAGGAATGACTTTACAAAACACAAATCACTTTACTGCTATAAATTCTGGTTGTTCACGAAACTATTTTATTATTTTTTCAAACTTCTCGTGTATTTGAAATAAGGAGAGTAAACAGGATTGCAATCTCATCCCATTCTCTACATATTCTTAAATCAGGATTTTTAATATTAAGGAATTAATTATATTCGATTTTGAATAGCATAAAATAACAAGTAGAATCAATTTGACGATAATGATATTGTTGTTCTAAAAGTAATCGATAAATACCTGCTATTGGGTTATTCATGTGGAAATGCAATCAAATACCATTTATTGTTTTAATTTCAATATTTTTTTCAGTGAAAAAATTAATTTTTACCCAAGAATTCAAATTTTCTACCACGAAAACTATTTATAGCTTTGTTGTGTAAAATAAAAGCAACTCAAGTCAACTTATTACGACTTTTTCTATCCGTTTTGTAATTATCAAATTTATGTCTATCTTGAAATAACGTAATTTTTTCGTATTTTAATATTCCGTGATTACTATTACGAGATTTGCAAAGGAAAAACGAGTTTCCACGAAAAGCGATTGTGTATTATCTTATCAGATACAAAGTATCTAATGAGGAAATGTATTGCCATCTAAAACACAACCGACTCTCAGATTACGATGTAAATAAATGTTTCAAGTTTCTTAGCATAATCGAAAAGTTTCGCAGAAGTGCAAAAAACGGAGTGAATCGTATTTTCATTCCATTAAAATTATATCTTATAGGCTTTGCTTGGCAAAAAAGCAAAAAATTGCTCTCATAATAACAAAAATAAATAAAAAGGATCTAAGGAAGAACTGTGCACATTGATCCCTCATTATATTTTGCTTTTTTTAAATATACAAAGCCAAATATAATCAGAAATCAATACGCATTCTACTTTGCATCCTTATTTTATGTCCGATATTTTTTGACTCGATATTTCAAGTCGAATATCTTCACCAGATTTGATATCTACTCCAACAGAATATTAATTCGATCTCGTAAAAAATTTGAAAAGGTTCCGTCGAAGTTGAAACAAATTAGAATGAAAACAAATTTTTTCCAAAAAATGAAAATTCTGTAAAATTTGAACCGCCTTAAGGATTTCCCTCAAATTCAATACCGACCGTCATTTTTCATTGCTCTACTTGTCAAGAACTATTTATAGTATCTGAATACAAAATTGCGAAGTAATCGAAATTTTCTCTAAAACTCATATTGAATTTAGAATGGTCATCATTATGAAATTCGCTATTTCAGCCATTCGCTATTTTGACCATTCGCTATTTTCACCTCCATCTTATCGAAATGCATTCAAAAAAGCGAACGATAAAAATGGCAAATGGCTGAAAAAACGAATTCCATAATTATGGACATTCTATCTTTAGACGTTCCTTACTTTTAAATTCGTTATTGTAGCCATTCGGTATTTTGATCATTTGCTATTTTGACCCTCACCCCATAAAAGTAGCTCTGTAAAGAGAAAAAAAATAATGGAGAAACACTTTGCAAAGTTTGGTCCAATTTCTATTCAGATGGGTAGAAAATTTACAAAGAAAATTTTTAAAAAGCTGGCTTAGCGATAAAAAACTGTCAACACTGTCCCTCTTTAAGCGAAATAACCCAAGTGTATTCACCAAATTAAGTTGACCATCCTATCGCTTTCTCTGGTACAGCGTTGATTCACAAACTTTGTCATTCTATGCTTTTCAGGATGGCGACGTCATTGAGCTGTGTCAAGTGAGCGACATACGGGCTGGCGGTGTACCCAAGGTGAAAAGGATTATCCACTCTGTTATATCAGAGTGTGAAGCTCATACATTATCGCACGTGGTTGGCACGCTTGTCCTCGTACATTCATTCTCCACATGTGCCATATTTCCACTCGAGAAACCGCAAAGTCGTGTGTTTCCATATGACCAGCATTTGGCTTTTTTTTTTCATTTGGAACCTCATTTCGGGTGGCGATCGAAATACCAAATGACCAAAATAGCGAAAGGCTAAAATAGCGAATTTAAAAATAAGGAGCGTCTAAATGTAGAATGTCCATAATTATGGACATTCGGTTTTTAAGCCATTCGCCATTTTTATCATTCGCTATTTTACATGCATTTTAATAAGATGGAGGTCATAATATCGAATGGTCCAAATAATGAATGGCTGAAATAGCGAATTTCATAATGATGACCATTCTAGATTCAGACGTTCCTAATTTCGCTATTTTAACCATTTACTATTTTGGTCATTCGCTATTTTGATCCCCACCTCTCATTTCAAGAGAATATTGATCTACAATTTTTTATGGGCCATAAAAACACACATTCTTCAACATAAATTTGTTTTAACACCTTGAACTAGTTCTCAGATATAATTTTTTGAGTGAAACATTTTTTTAAAATTAAATTTCACTTGCATAAAGTTTTGAAAAATTCGTGTATTTGTTCAAATTGTATACCTTGATTTTTAGAAATTATCTATGATAAACTTTATTTTTAGTGGTTGATTTGATATGGAGTGCCTTATACGTGGCTTATATATTAATCTTGGCAAGTTCAAGTGTAAATTTCTCGCGTCACACGAAATGACGAACTTTTATCAACGACCACGGTCGAACTTTTATCGACTTTCACAGATGTTTAGATAACATAATCGTGAACATGTATACCAGTTTTTATAGAATATTTGTTGGTGTTATTAGGTGGAACAGATATTATCTTGAGGAGATTAAAATCATACGATTTTTGCGATTTCTTTTTTCATGTTGCAATTCACTTTTTTTTAAAACGCTGCATGTTACTTTTAAATCAACGTGAATGAAAAACGATAGGTCACTAAGAAATGATGTATATCATATAAGATTTTCATGATATATATTTTCTAATGCATCAACCTAAGCCAAATGTTTTTCGTTTAGAACCCAAAGCTGCATGACATTTTTTATCAAATTTCGCAGATGTTTGCATACAAAAAGAATTTTTTCCCTCTCAAAAACGACGAGAACAATTCGCCAATTTTTATAACATACTCGAAATCGACTGAATTTTTATAAAAACCTTAAGCCTTTAATATTTATGATGCTAAATCATCTGATTTTCGATTAGGACCCAAAACTGTATGACATTTTAAATCAAATTTAAGGTACAGAAAAAAAATTTCTCCCTTAAAAACGAGCATTTTCATTATAGTGCGAAATTAACAAAATATTCAGAAAGGATAAAGATTCGGCAATTTCTATAACATATTCAAAATAAACTGAATTTTCATAAAAACCTTAAGCCTTTAATATTCATGATGCTAAACCAACTGCTTTTCGTTTAGGATCCAAAGCTGTATGACATTTTAAATCAAATTTCGCAGATGTTCAGATAACAGATAGTTAAGGTACAGAAAAAAAAATTTCTCCCCCAAAAACGAGCATTTTCATTATAGTGCAAAATTAACAAAATATTCAGAAAGGATAAAGATTCGGCAATTTTTATAACATACTCAAAATAAACTGAATTATCATAAAAAATTAAGCCTGTAATATTTATTATGCTAAACCAACTGTTTTTCGTTTAGGACCCAAAGCTGTATGACATTTTAAATCAAATTTCGCAGATGTTCAGATAACAAATAGTTAAGATACAGAAAAAAAAAATGTCTCCCTCAAAAACGAGCATTTTCATTATAGTGCCAAATAAACAAAATATTCAGAAAGGATAAAAATTCGGCAATTTTTATAACATATTCAAAATAAACTGAATTTTCATAAAAACCTTACGCCTTTAATATTCATGATGCTAAACCAACTGCTTTTCGTTTAGGATCCAAAGCTGTATGACATTTTAAATCAAATTTCACAAATGTTCAGATAACAAATAGTTAAGATACAGAAAAAAAAATGTCTCCCTCAAAAACGAGCATTTTCATTATAGTGCAAAATTAACAAAATATTCAGAAAGGATAAAGATTCGGCAATTTTTATACCATACTCAAAATAAACTGAATTTTCATAAAAACCTTAAGCCTGTAATATTTATTATGCTAAATCAACTGATTTTCGATTAGAACCCAAAACTGTATGACATTTTAAATCAAATTTCGCAAATGTTCAGATAACAGATAGTTAAGGTACAGAAAAAAAAATTTCTCCCCCAAAAACGAGCATTTTCATTATAGTGCAAAATTAACAAAATATTCAGAAAGGATAAAGATTCGGCAATTTTTACACCATACTCAAAATAAACTGAATTTTCATAAAAACCTTAAGCCTGTAATATTTATGATGCTAAATCAACTGATTTTCGATTAGAACCCAAAACTGTATGACATTTTAAATCAAATTTCGCAAATGTTCAGATAACAGATAGTTAAGGTACAGAAAAAAAAATTTCTCCCTCAAAAACGAGCATTTTCATTATAGTGCAAAATTAACAAAATATTCAGAAAGGATAAAGATTCGGCAATTTTCATAACATACTCAAAATAAACTGAATTATCATAAAAACCTTAAGCCTTTAATATTCATGATGCTAAACCAACTGTTTTTCGTTTAGGATCCAAAGCTGTACGACAAGTTGACGGCGAAACACGGAGACCAGCTGGAGGATAAAAGCCTGACCATATGCTCGGGAGTCGACTATACCAACATTAATTATCAGCACGTCGTTTGTCCCGACGTAGCTACTGCAAAGGTACGACGCCTTTTCTGTACAATGTTTCCATCGTTTTATTCGATTCGATAGTTTGTTATCTTTGAAACAACAGAAATAAAAGGCGCGCTATTCGACACCTCGTGATGTTGTGCTTAACGGCAATAAAATCAAACGGTAGTTTTCGTCGAAATCTCACTGCATTACAGAATAGGATATTTCGATCGTAACGGTAACTTGGAAATGCGGGTAGTAACGGACAGTGAGGATATATACGAAGAGGGACGGACGGAGCAAAAAGACCATCAACTCGCGTGCTTGCGCTCTAAATTTAGTTTAACACGCGAATGATTTGTCGTTTCACGCTCGTTACTATATAGGATACAACGCGGGAAATCGCGTGGGCGCGAGAAACGTCTGATTTACGATGCGAACAAGATGGTTGCTCAATCGATCGCCGTTTTCGAATTGGAAATGCGTTGAAGGGTCAGAAGCCAAGTTCAGAAAGGCATTAATATGAAAAGTTCCCTTTTGTAAGGAGGATGATAGAAGAATCGATACGGAAAATTCAAATAATCACGTGGGGGAAAAATGTATATGAGTTGAGATTTATTATGATTAAAAACTTTCTAATCAATCATCTGAACTGTGGTTTGTATTGGCATGTGAAGAGCAGCTCGCAAAAATCGATAGCTGCTGTTTTTTTATTATTATTCATCCGCTCAGTTCTAAAATATAAACGGTTTTGTAAAAAAAAGTTCTTGAAAAATCATTATCTTCAAAAGAACAAATTTCAAGATGTTCATGTTGAAATTTTTGCGTAAAAATTCATAGATTCGCAGTTGGGTTTATCAATTTTGATGTCAGATTTGTGATAAAACATTTTGAAATAAAATTTGTATCATGTTTATTTCGTCAAAGAAAAACGTATTTATTAGTTGATATCAAAAGAAGAAGAGGTACAATTTTTGAAAAACTTCTATTATAGAATTATCAAAAAAAATTCACGGCAAGCGGAAAATAGTTCACTACTGGTGGTCAAAATTTTAGCTGTATACATCGTATCGTTCAAATGTTATTGGCAATTGAATACTGATACTTACGTGCATTAAAAATAAAAAAGTTATAATTGTAGAGAGAATAAATGGACGACGTTAATCACTACTACAAAATATCTTTACAAACCCCTGCATTATATGCTTATTATGTGCAAAGTTCCGACTCAATTGCTCAAGTTTTGCGAAATCCAGAGCAAAAATGATCATATTAAAAAAAAATTTAATCGGGCAAAACCCAAACCGCATTACCGATCATCACTAAATTTAATACGTAGGTATTTGTGGTATTTTTCGTCGTTAGAAAATTCCCGTTTTGTTAAAACTCGACGTGAGTCAGAGCAAACAGAAAATTTTTCGAGATTCATTTTATGAGATTCAAAATTTCATAAATTGGTATTTATGGTACTCGGTATTTATAGGATTCAAAATTTCATAAATACCGAACTGCTTTAACGATTTCGCCTAAATTCGATACCAGAGGTCGCATCATTTTTTAAAACATGTACAAAATTTCAACCCGATAGCTAAAAATTTCTTCGAGCTAGAACATTAACCGACATTTTTCCGAATCTTAAAAATTTCATAAAAACGGAATGCATCGCGCAATTTTTATAAAATTAATACTAAGTGAAGATTTATCAGTGCGCTACACGATAATAAAATTTGAGCTCATTCGTTCGAGTAGATCACGAATTGCGATAGAATGAATGTCAGACCCTCCATTACACAAATACACACGTACATACATCCGGATAATTTTTATAAATCATTTTTTCTCGGCCTTTCAGACCATTTCCGTGTTCTGAATTTAAAGCTAAAAAAAATTCGTTAACACAGATTGGATACTTTTAATAACCCTTAGAAAAGATTTGGGTCGAAGGAAATAATTTTATTAATAGGAACGATTCGCTCTCTCGCGTGACATTTTCACGAATAACAAAAATCAGGTCACAAAGCGACGATATAAACAAAATCCAATCGTACATCGACTAAAGTATATCACGATTTTAACGAAATTCATGAAAACAAAGATTTCCACCATGAGAAGGCAAAAAATCTAAATTTTTTGCCCTATACAAGATCAATGTAAAATGGACCTTCTTTTAATAAATAAATAGATGAATAAATAAATAAATAAATAACTTCCTAAAATTTACCGTGAAATTCCAGTGATTGTTCTAAAAAACTCTCAAAAAAGAATCTGCACTTGACATCAACGATAACTATGCATTTCTGATCTGTATCCCACGCATTTTCCACCAAGCGCACCATTTCGATGACGCAACTAGCGGGTCTCGTGAATTTACGACTGGAATAAAGTCGTTCGGAACGATCGGTACGACGTCCGGTCATTCGTCTCCTTTTCTATGCCGCTACGGTTTATGCTGCTTTTACTTTGGCTTCTGTTGGCCTTGAAGTTCCTCAATCATCGATCATTTGGAAACGTGGGACTTAATATCCGCGAAATACTATTATCAGTTAGTTTTCAAAGCAATTTACCATGGGAATTTTGTATTAAGGCGACGAATATACCTGCAAGTCTGAGTCAGAGAAATGTAAGGATTTCGTGCTTCAAGAGAGAGAGAGTGAGAGAGAGACGTTCCACATTGCACAATCGATCGTTCCGGCGACTTAATGAAGATGCTGCCTCGTTAATTGGTAATCGAGTGCCAACTCCTGGCGAGAGACTCTGCCCCCTGAAAGCCTCGAGGCTCTAGCTCTCATTACCGGAAGATCGACGAAGACCAGTAGAGTAGGTAGTGGTAGTGGTAGTCGTGCCAGTAATAAAATAGGCTTACTAACAGGAGTGGGTACAGAGTGTCAGCTATTGAGATAGAGACAATTATGCAGACAGCAAGGTACAAAATGTGCTGATATAATAGATGATGCGATCATTTTTAAGGCATTTAATAAGTCAGTATACTTGTCCGTATGCTGACAAAAAACAAACTGGGATACCAGAGATTTTGGAGCAAAAATATATTCAGATCAGCCTCATGAGCGGATCAATTTTAAAGCTGGTTGTGTCAGTAATAAAATAGTCTTTACAAACAGGAAAAAATACAGAGTGTCAGCCATTGAGATAGAGACAATTATGCAGACAGCAAGGTACAAAATGTGCTGATATAATAGATGATGCGATCATTTTTAAGGCATTCAATAAGTCAGTATACTTGTCCGTATGCTGACAAAAAACAAACTGGGATACCAGAGATTTTGGAGCAAGAATATATTCAGATCAGCCTCATGATCGGATCAATTTTAAAGTTGGTTGTGTCAGTAATAAAGTAGTCTTTGCCAACAGGAGAAAATACAGAGTGTCAGCTATTGAGATAGAGACAATTATGCAGACAGCAATGTACAAAATGTGCTGATATAATAGATGATGCGATCATTTTTAAGGCATTTAATAAGTCAGTATACTTGTCCGTATGCTGACAAAAAACAAACTGGGATACCAGAGATTTTGGAGCAAAAATATATTCAGATCAGCCTCATGAGCGGATCAATTTTAAAGCTGGTTGTGTCAGTAATAAAATAGTCTTTACAAACAGGAAAAAATACAGAGTGTCAGCCATTGAGATAGAGACAATTATGCAGACAGCAAGGTACAAAATGTGCTGATATAATAGATGACGGGATAATTTTTGAGGCGTCCAATAAGTCAGTTTATTCATATGTATGCTGCCAAAAATTAAGCTGGGATACCGAATATTTTGGAGCAAAAATATATTTCACATACATCTCTTTATAACATATGTTATATATGGAACATTCTATGTCAATGTAGTCTCTTTTTTTGAACATCTTGGATCTGTCTCATAATTGGGTATATCAAAGTATTGTTGGAGAAGACTATGTGAATTTCTTCAAATTTTTGTATCCAATTTTTTAGTTGGATGTGGCAGGAATAAAATAGTCTTTACTAATGAAAGTGAGTCCATAGTCTCAGTTTTTGAGATAGACACAATTATGCAGACAGCAAGATACAAAATGTGCTTATAATAGATACAAAAGATTGCAGAGCAAAAATATATTTTACATTCATTTTGCTTCCTCATAAAGGAAACATCGTTTTCGTGAAGAAAAAAAAGTTTCATCGATTTTTATGTCAAATTACTTAGAATGGTTTAAAAAAATTGAAAAAAGTGGTTCAGAAAAACTGTTCGGGTGGATGTATGCGTGTGTTTCACAGGCTTGCAAAATTCTTATGTATAGATAAACGAAAAAATTCGAACATTTTTTCAGATTTTATAAGACTTTGAATCATTTGAAAAATGTCTGTACGTTTTCTAGACGCAGCAATGTTATGGTTATTAAGCTAAATAGTTTTCGAAAAATAAGGCAACGAAAAATTACGGTCGGTATTGAATTTGAGCGAAATCCATAAAGCTGTTCATATTTCATGACATTTTGAAATTCTGGAAAAATGTCTCTGGTGTTATTCAAAACAAGCCTGCAAGCTACAACCTTGCAATTTGCTTCCTCATTATTTTTTCCTTTTCACAAAGCTTTTTCTATAAGGAAGGCAAAATCGATCAACATACTTCCCTCAAAGCGTCAGCTTTGCAAAAAGGAAAAAATAATGAGGAAGCAATTTGCAAGTTTCAAATTTGCAGGCTTTGCTTATAACACATTTTATATTATAAATGAAGCATTCTCTGACAATTCAGTTCATTTTTTTCGATCATCATCTGATTGGTCATATCAAAATACCATCAAATGAGACTATGTGAATTTTTTCAGATTTTTGTATCCAATTTTTTAGTTGGTTGTGCCAGTAAGAAAATAGTCTTTACTGACAGGAGTCGGTACAAAGTATTGGATGTTGAAATAGAGAGTAAATTATGCAGAGAGCAAGGTACATATTGTGCTGATATAATATATGATAAGATAATTTTGAAAGAATCCAATAAGTCAGTATATTTATCTGTATGCTACAAAAAAAAAATAAAGTGGTATATCAATGATTTCAAGTCTAGAATCTATTCTACATATATGTGTTTTTTAAAAACATATTTTATATGTGAAGCATTTCCTGCCAATTAAGCCTCTTTTTTTCAATCATCTCGGATCTGCCACATAATCGTTTAGATGACAGTAAAAAAATGATATGAAAAAATGTATCGCAAACGTACTTTTACCCTGAAATCTTCGGTATTTCACTTTTCCTTTTTGCAGTACACAAATAAAGATAATGATTTATTGAATTCTTTAAAAAATTTTTGATCATTTATCATATCAGCACATTTTGTACCTTGCTTTCTGCTTTACTACTTCTTCATCTCAACAGCTAACATTCTGTACCTGCTTTTGTTAGTAAACACTTCATAATTATACATTTTATTATAAAGAAAGAAGTGATTAAATTGACGGTGAATGCTTTATATACACGGTTTGTTTTCGCGAAATTGCGTACATACCGAAACTCCACTCGTAAAATTTTTCCATAATTTTTACATCAGAATAAATAGACGCTACTATAAAATAGCTTCTGCTGGAATGTAGCAAATTTACTACGTGGGTGGTTAAAAAGTGCAACCCGCCTCCACTGTTTTCCTGTGGGATACATTTGTCCAAATAACGTTTAATGTGTCTCGTAACTTTTGTAAAAAAAAAAAATGAGTGATCGAATTGAACCATAAACTTTTTGCATCGGTAATTTACATTTTCATGTTTTACGGAAATCATTTTTATGTGGCTATTAAAAAGATATTTGAAACATAAGCTGACCTTTCGGTTTTTATACAACACACAATTCATTTTTAAATACGATGTACTACATTTATAATAAACAACAGATTATAAAACGTCTTCGGGGAAGATTAAATAATAATTTTAAGAACATACTTTATGAATTTTAATTATTCGAAGTGGTCGCAGATATTGAGAAAAAGAGAGAGAGAAAGTGAGAGTGAGAGAAGGAGAGAGAGAGAGAGTTGTGCGGACAGCGAGAAGCAAATTGTGCTGACATAATATATGATGCCACACTTTTTACGAAAACTAATAAATCTGTATATTTACTTGTGTTATGTATTACGGATTATTTATTATTCCGTTATTTTTTTTTTTTGCAGACATGGCTGGCAGGAATACGAATTATAACACACAACGTCAAAGCCAACAACGTCTGCCCGTTGACATGCCTGAAGAAACAGTGAGTTTTCTTGAAAGAATTATTACTCGACACGCGGCGAGTTTAAACATTTCATCGTACACAGTTATGTGCACTTAAAATTGATTCGGTAAAAGACGAATCTTTTCACTTTTTATTTACATTCATTTTATCGTTAAACAAATTTTTTTAAATGCTCAGCTTTGTTAAAAAATTTACGTTGTGAAATTACAAAGACTGTAATTTTTCAATCTTTCGGTACTTCATTCATTTTCACTTCGATTGAAACATGGACAGTGAGTTTGCAATTGTGTGCAGTAAAAATTGAATTGGTAAAAGACGAAGCTTTCTCACTATTTATATATGTCATATCACGAAATAAATTCTGGTATAATGCTCAGCTTTATTACAAAAAGTACATTGTAAAATTACAAAGACTTCAATCTTAAAACCTGACATAAAAATTACAATTTTTTATATTTCATAAGAACGAACATTTCTTCGAGGAACCAAAGGCTTTGTTTGTGTTAAAAATCAAGTGGCATTCATGTGTTTATAAAAATTGCAACAAAAATTGAGGATCTAGTCAAATTTCGTTTAACTGAATTTCCCGAAAAAAATTGCGATTGCTTTACTTTCACAAATTGTTAGTTAATTGTCAATGAGCTAAATAACTATTTACAAATAAAGGGATATTGAAATACAATCGGTATTAAATCTGAGCTCAATTTATGAAATTGTTCGGATTTTATGCATCTCGATAGAAAAATTTCAAAAAATAAAAAAACTTTTTTTATAGATTCCGCCAAATTTACTTTTGTACGTATTACCATCATTCTATTTAACCTGTTAGCTCGCTACTCACGATTATATATAATAATGTTCGAAAACACTTTCTTTCAAAACCATTCCGAAATAAAATCTTCGCTGAACTTCGGCCATTTGAAAAAAACCATTTGTTAATTAGAGAACTGAAGCAAAATAAAAAGGGATAGGCTGAAGGACTTCGGTCGATGGCCCATTGGCAATACGTGTATAGTAAAAAAAACTCATTAATACAATTCTGGAAAAAAAAAAACTATTTATCATGGTGAAAAAAAAAAAACTGTACAACGCATTGTCAATGAACTCTTCTACTACTACCAAAAAGGGATCTTTCGGCACGTCCGGATTTCATGCATTTCAACTTGTCAACATTTTTTCAAAAAACTCAAAATCCTACAAAGTCCCAACTTTTCAGAACATTCAGCCAAGATTTACTTCCGACTCTATAAACATTACTTTATTTAGTCCGTTCGCTCAAAACTTACAACAGCTAGTGTTCGATATTCACTTTATTTTCAAAACCATCCCGTAATAAAATGTTTGCTAAATTCCCAGCCATTTGAAAATGAGAGAATTGAAGCAAAATAAAAGCGAATCTTTCAGAACGTTTGGTTTCCATGCATTTCGACATGTCAACATTTTTTCAAAAGACTAAAAATCCTACAAAGTCCCAACTTTTCAGAACATTCAGCCAAAATTTACTTCCGACTGTATAAACATTACTTCATTTAGCCCGTTCGCTTACAACTTACAACAGCCAGTGTTAGATATTCACTTTATTTTCAAAACCATTCCGTAATGAAATGTTTGCTAAATTCCCAGCCATTTGCAAATTAGAGGATTGAAGCAAAATAAAAGGGAATCTTTCGGCGAGTCATTTATTTTCACTTTGCTTGAGGAGTAATATCTCCTCGGAACAATTCGCACGCTAATATATCGACGCATTTCATTTCCATGAAAACAGTTGGATGAGATTGAGAATGCTGGTGGATCCGAACGGAAAGGTTCCAGTGAAGGTTGTGGCGAGGACCTTCGCATCCGGAAAAACTGAGAAGCTCGTGTACCAGTGTCTCTCGGACCTTGGCCTACCTAGTGAAAAGGTGAGAGCGATCTTCACTACAGAGATCGAAGAATTCCCAAGAAACGATGACTATTCGAGCTATTGCAGCATTTAAAAAAAAAGAGGAAATAATATATGCATATAAAGAGATATAGAAAAAAAGGAGCGCACTGTAGTAGTATATGAGCGCAAGGAACAATTTGCATTTTCTATTTTTAGAACGACGTTATTGAGCCGGACGACTTCACCTTCGACGCGTTCTACGCTCTTTACCACAAGATCTGTCCGAGAAACGACATAGAAGAACTCTTCCAGTCGATGTTCGTATACTACATGTATTTTTATCCGAGTGCGACGAGCACTCAGCTCCTTAGCATGTCTATAGTTGCTCATATTCTGCTCTTATAGCCAATCGGTATGGCAGGAACTTAATGTAGTCCTGACGAATAGTGTCGAGTTTGCATAAGTTTTCGAAAAATTAGTGGGGATTGCAAACAATTCTCGATAATACACAAATCTGAAAAAAATCATGCATATTGAAGGTGTGGATAAGATTAATTTTCCATAATAATAATCCACAAATGGTAATAACAAATTGATGAAAAATAAAAATGATCAACAAATCTTTCGACAACCTTTTTTTTCATTGTTAAAATAATTTTGGGAAAATCCCAAAATTCGAAATGAATTTTTAAATTTGAAAAAATTCATGCGTATAGAGAAGAATTAAAGAATTATTTTTACAAAAAAAAAAAAGGTTGTTGAACGACAACCTTTTCAAATTCACTTCGAATTTTGGGATTTTCTCTATGTAAAAAAAATGAATATTCAAAGTGAATTTAAAAATTTGAAAAAATTCATGCGTATTGGGAAAAATTAAAGAATTATTTTTACAAAAAAAAAAAGGTTGTTGAACGACAACCTTTTCAAATTCACTTCGAATTTTGGGATTTTCTCTATGTAAAAAAAAAAAGAATATTCAAAGTGAATTTAAAAATTTGAAAAAATGTATGCGTATTTAGAAAAATGAAAGAATTATTTTTACAAAAAAAAAAAGGTTGTCGAAAGATTTGTTGAACATTTTAATTTTTCATCAATTTGTTAATAATATTTTGGAATTATTATTATGCCAAATTAATCTCTTCCACACGTTCAATATGCATGATTTTTTTCAGATTTTTGTATTATCGAGAATTCTTTGCAATCCCCTCTCATTTTTTGAAAACTTATGCGAACTTGATACTATTCGACAGGAATACCTTAAATAAGAGAGAGAGAGAGCGAGAGAGAAACGATCCTGGAGCTTGATGGACGAGATAGTATATGACGTCCATCGAGCGCGACGGGAGATTAATTTAGCGATTAATTTATTTTCGTCTGTCTCATACGCGCTCGTTTGTCTGGACGCTATGCTGTTATTTATCCCTCGACAGAACCCAGGGAAAGGCCGATACGATAAACCTGGAACAGCTCATCACTTTTCTCAATGACAAGCAACGCGATCCGACACTCAACGAGATTCTCTATCCCCTTTACGACGAGAAGAGAGCTTCCGAGATCATCAATGATTACGAGCAAAACGAGGCAGCGAAAAATCAAAGTGAGTACAAGCTTTTAACAATTTTGCATGATTTACACAGAGGAAAACAAGGATTTCGAATTTTAGGATTTTTGGCGTGTTTTCAATTAGAAAGTCATTGTTTTGAAATTGTAATCATATTTTACTCAGAATTCGCAGGAAAAATATATTGCTGCAACTTCTTTTCGTTTAACGGAAAGTTTTACTCGTGTTTTTTTTTTTATATACATTTTTAGACTGATTTCAAAATTTTTTAGGAACACTGCGAAATGCATGAATTAAAAAGAAAAAAGACATAAGATAAAATCAAAGTGAGCACAAGCTTTTACTAATTTTGCATGATTTATACACAGAGGAAAATAAGCATTTCGCATTTTATGATTTTTGGCGTATTTTCAATTGGAAAGTCATTGTTTTGAAATTGTAATCATATTTTACTCAGAATTCGCAGGAAAAATATATTGCTGCAACTTATTTTCGTTTTTTAGAAAGTTTTATTCGTGGTTTTTTTTTTTTGGAAATATACATTTTTAGTCTGATTTCGTAATTTTTTAGGAACACTGAAAAATGCATGAATTTTTTTGAAGCAAAACCCAAGAGAAAATCAAAGTGAGCACAAGCTTTCACTAATTTTACATGATTTACACAGAGGAAAACAAACATTTCCCCTTTTATGATTTTTGGTGCATTTTCGATTGGAAAGTTTAATTGAAAAAAAAAAAACAGTAATGGTAAGAAAGCGATTTGCAAAGTTCTACTTTGCAGCTTATCTTTTATAAAAATTAAAATGCTGGAAAAAATGTGAACCACGTAAAAAATTATGACAAAATTTTGTGACCATAATTTCTGAATAGTGATGATATCATGTATAAAATTTCAGATTGCGATCTTATTATTTGCTAAAATGAATGCAATACATTACTTTTTTCCGAAACGTTAACATTTAGAAACATTCGAATCACATTGAAGATTGCGACAAAACTATGTGCTAATCATGGCTAAATTCCACGTACCAATGTTTTGCGAAAATTAGGGCAACAACTTGAATTTCGCGAAGTTTTCAAAACTCTACAAATTCCCAACCGCTTTTCTGATTTCGATAAAACTCAATACCAAACAATATTAACAGTAACTGCATTTATGAATAATTATTTAGCAAAATATCGTCATTTTTACAAAAGCTAGAGTGCGCGCGTCATTTTTTTGGAAAAATTTAAAAAAGGATGAAGTAACAATTTCTCCATATATTTCGACAAAAATTGCATCAATCAAATATCGCTTTAATTGTGTACCAAATTTTAGAAAATCTCAAAACAAAATGTTCATGTGAACAAAACTTCCTCTATGGGGAAGCAAAAATTGTATAAATTTAATGAAAAGTTCATTCGCCTTTTGTAGATGAAAACTCTTTGTCAAAAGTGCAAAAAATGTCATTTATCTTCTTACTGTCTATGAATTAAAGAAGCTTAAGAAAAAAATTCGAACAAAAATTGTGATATTTCAGAAACTATGACAAAGGACGGTTTTATAAGGTACCTGATGTCCGACGAAAACGCTCCGGTGTTTCTTGACAGGCTGGATGTCTATATGGATATGGATCAGCCTTTGGCGCACTATTATATTAATTCCAGTCACAATACTTACCTGAGTGGTCGTCAATTTGGCGGAAAGAGCAGCGTTGAAATGTACAGACAGGTGTTACTCGCTGGTTGCAGGTAATTATGCAAAATAACCACTACTTAACTGTGTATCGATACAATTTTGCGCTAAAACCAACGTTGACAATCCTGCCTATTATTAAATGTTAGTCCGTGGGATTATTCTTATATTTATATCAACTTTTCACATTCTTTCGGTAAATTCGTTTAATAATATACTTACATAAAAATAAAAAAATAAATAAAATAAAAAATAGTTGCGCAAAGAAATGTTTTTTTTTTTTTCTTAAAAAACTTCCCCTATTTATCGGAAAACACACTATTATGCTAGCATTTGAAAAATAAATTTATCCAATGGCCGCCCCAACCCGATTTTATTTCAATCAAACAGAATTTATTGCCTTCAATTAAATCGTATTAATTCGAGATAAAATGTTTTCGACGCGAATAAAATTTTATTTATTCCAAATTAATTCCATATTTCATTCAACTAAACCCATCAAATCGATTTTGCCTGGTGTACTTGATTTTTCTTTTTATACAACGAACTCCAATTACACTTACCAATTATTTTGATAGCTGCCAACAAATCAAATAAAATTCAATTTATTTCGAATTGCTTTCATATTCTCTTCAAATAAAACCATCAGACCGATTTCTCTTGGTGTACTTAATTTTTCCGTCCATACAACGAACTCCAGTTACATTTACCAATAATTTTGTTAATTACCGACAAATCAAATCAAATTCTGCTTATTTCAAATTGCTTCCATTTTCGATTCAAATAAACCCATCAAACCGATTTCTCTTGGTGTACTTAATGTTTCTGTCCATTAAAAACCAACTCCCGTTACATTTACCAATAATTTTGTCAATTACCGACAAATTAAATAAAATTCCGCTTATTTCAAATTGCTTCCATTTTCGATTTAAATTAACCCATCAGACCGATTTCTCTTGGTGTACTTAATGTTCCTGTTCATAGCGCAAATTCCAGTTACACTTACTAATAATTTTGTAAGTTACCCAAAATCAAAATGAAACTTCATTTATTCCAATCTGATTCCATATTCTCTTCAAATAAACCCATCATATCGATTTTGCCTGGTGTTCTTAATTTTTCTCACCATATAACGAACTCCAGTTACACTTACTTATAATTTTGTTAGTTACCGACAAATCTATCGTTTAAAAACCCTAAAGGTGCGTCGAATTGGATTGTTGGGACGGCAAAGGCGAAGATGAGGAGCCCATTATAACTCATGGCAAAGCTATGTGCTCCGACATCCTTTTCAAGGACGTGATCTACGCCGTGCGCGACACCGCCTTCGTCACATCGGATTATCCGGTTATACTGAGCTTCGAGAATCATTGCAGCAAGGGACAACAGTACAAGCTCGCAAAGTACTGTGACGAGATACTCGGAGACCTGTTGCTTCGTGAACCCCTCAAGGATTATCCGGTGAGGATCGAGTTTCGTAATTTGTACAAGGGTCGGGTTATGTGTGTATACGCGAGCGGAGAGACTCGAGAATCTTGAACGAGCCGCACTCGATGAACGCGGCATAACGTAGCAGCAGCAGCAGCATCAACCCTCGGTGCTATCGCTATACACGCGAGACACGTGACTTGATTAGTAAATTAAGAGCTCACCGGGTCTCTAACGTATCCCAGCTTCTCACCTCCGACCTCTTCATTGTCCTCCTCACGACAAGATCCTCACAAATGTGTGTATACTCTAATGTGATTATCGGTTAAGCTCGTGACAAGATGAATTTAGACCAAATTCGAAGAGCGTCTCGTTTGGATTTAGAGAAAAAAAAGGAATGACATTTTTATGTACCAATTTCGAATTTTTATCACCTCAACTATAGGTAAACGGCTGTAAAATTATGGAAATTTTGTTCTGAAATTACAACAATCACAGATTTTTTTTAAATGGAAAAAAATTCAAGTTACATCAATTGCGGATTTTTTTAAATGTAAAAAAATTCAAGTTACAACAATTGCGGATTTTTTATTGCAAAAGTATACAAAATTCTGGATTATCAAACTTACATGTTAAACGAGATTTTCCTTCCTGCTGAACACAAATCAGCGATTCGTTTAACTGGTAAATAGGAAGGCGAAAGAAAGCGAAAGAAGGCGAAAAAGTAGTGTCTTCCTAATTTTTGTACTTTCATTATTGCTTCATTGCGACTTTCTTCAAAATTTGTGTTTGTAATCAATGACAAAATTTAGGTCAAACAGGATTTCACACCATATTAAATTTGAAAAAACCTTAATTTCCGCGAAATGCCTACAAAAAAGCCATTTGCTTACAGAAACACTTTTCCAAAATCAAAAAAGAAATCTGTGATCCTCATCATTTCTCTCATCAGCCGGGCACATTATGAGGATTACACAAAAATAAAATATGGAAACATTTTCCAATAATGAAAATCTTTCCTCCAATAATTTTCCAATAAAATCCACTATTTCGTAAAACTCGATGAAAAGCCAATCAAGACATATTTTACAGCTAGAGCCAGGCGTTTCTTCACACCATATAAACTTTGAAAACATCTTAATTTCCTCAAAATGCCTACAAAAAAGCCATTTCCGTACAGAACCATTTTTCCAAAGACAAAAAAGAAATCTGTGATCCTCATCATTTCTCTAATCAGCCGGGAACATTATGAGGATTACACAAAAATAAAATATGGATACATTTTACGAATAAAAAACTTTTCTCCAATAATTTTCCAATAAAATCCACTATTTCATAAGACTCGATGAAAAGCCAATCAAGACATATTTTACAGCTAGATCCAGGCATTCCTCTTCCACCATATAAAATTTGAAAAAATCTTAATTTCCTCAAAACGACTACAAAAAAGCCATTTCCTTACAGAACCGTTTTTTCAAAATCAAAAAAGAAATCTGTGATCCTCATCATTTCTCTCATCACCCGGGCACATTATGAGGATTACACAAAAATAAAATATGAAAACATTTTTCAATAATAAAAAGCCTTCCTCCAATAATTTTCCAATAAAATCCACTATTTCATAAAACTCGATGAAAAGCCAATCAAGACATATTTTACAGCTAGATCCAGGCGTTCCTCTTCCACCGCCTAGTATGCTCAAGCGTAAGATTCTCATAAAGAACAAGAGACTGAAACCGGAAGTGGAGAAGCAAGAATTGGAGCTTTTCAAACAAGGACAATTCGTGATCGAAGACGAGGTCAAGGAAGATCCGAGTGCTCCGCCAGCGGTTGCCGCGGTCGTCGAGCAGCAATCAGTGGTAAATATCGAAATACCGATATATCGGCTTCCGTTACGAGTCTCGCGGTGAAACAAGCGGAAATGTTTGAAGCAAAATGAGGAAATGATGTGAGGTCGCGCGGTAGGATTCGGATGTTTTTCAGGAGGAAGTTGTAGCGGTCGATGTGGCCGCTGCTGTGGTATGTCAACAGAAACAGTCGTCGCAATCTGGCGCTGGTCCAGCTGGACTGGGCGAGAGTCTGGAGCTCGCGGTTGTTCAGCCATACACTGGAAGCACGACCAACGTTCATCCATGGCTGTCATCCATGGTCAACTACGCGCAGCCTATCAAATTTCAGGGTTTCGACGTTGCGGAACGTAAGTCACAAAACTTTTCACCTTAAAGGTCTGCTTTTGGTGATTTTTTACCGACTTTGGTTGGTTAAAAGGTTCGGTTTTGTAGTTTACGTTGTTCAGGGGAGATTTTATTATTATAAAATCATAATTACAAAGCGAATCGTAATATCGTATTTACCTGTCTGAATATCGTACCCTTTTTATTTCTGCACTGAAAATATTATTCATATCTGATTATTAGACAGATGCGCATTACATCGTTTTTACTTTTTTAACATAGAAAAAAATATCCATCACAACATGTCTTCCTTCGCCGAAACTTCCGGTCTAAATCATCTCAAAACCTCGGCAATCGAGTTCGTTAATTACAACAAACGACAGATGAGCAGAATATATCCGAAGGGCACGCGGGCGGACTCTTCCAATTATATGCCGCAGGTAAGTCCAATATCCATACAAAATATCATTTAAATTTTTGTCAATTACTTCTACGCTTAATTTACGTTATAAGTAGACTTGGTCGGATTTTATGAGGTTAATGTAATTACAATAAACCTCATTTTTATCATATCAACCCTATTATATTTGTCTGAATTTTCTCTTTATACAAAATCTATTTTAATCTCCAATATTATGATATGTAATAATATTGAAGATTGAAATGGATTTTTTCTAAAAAAAAAACCATTTCAATCTTCCAATTCAATAAAAAAAATCGATTTTAATCTCCAATATTATTATATGTAATAATATTGAAGATTGAAATGGATTTTTTCTAAACAGAAAATTCAGACAAATATAATAGGATTGATATAATAAACAATGTTTATCGTTAAAATATAATAGGTTTGATACAATAAAAATGTTTATTGTTAAAAATCCATTTCGATTTCCAATATTATTATATGTAATAATATTGAAGATTAAAATTGACTTTTTCTAAACAGAAAATTCAGACAAATACATATAATTAGTCTCCGACCGATTAGCTTATCAATGTAATTTCCGACCTAAAAATCTCGACGAAAATCCAATTTTTTAGGTCTTCTGGAACGCAGGGTGCCAAATGGTATCGCTAAACTTCCAAACGGCTGATCTACCAATGCAACTGAATCAGGGCAAATTTGAGTATAATGGATCATCCGGATATTTACTAAAGCCGGATTTCATGAGACGAGCTGATCGGAGTTTCGATCCCTTCGCAGAAAGTCCGGTTGATGGTGTAATCGCAACCCAGTGCAGCGTTCAGGTGAGGCTTCATTTATATGGTACGAATATTATTACATCGGGAGAATTCGAAAATAGTCTTCTAAATTAATTTTAAAAAATATGGGGGATTCCCGCTGCTTTTAAACTGTCTTTCGACGTCTCGGATTTCGTCCACAGTTTTTGCGGTATCAATTCTCAATAGAGCTCGACATTTTTTTCAGATTTTCTTTTTTAAATTTGAATTTGTTACGATTTTGAAAAATGAAAATATCGCTGGCCACTATTTCAAAATCTGAGGAAATTCGCAAAAATTGGACACGACATAGAAAATCCCATTTTCTGACCAGTCGGACAATTTACACTGAGCCTGAAATCAATAGTATTGTTTTATTGTTCTTTGCAGAATCACAAACTTCTTATGAAACACCAGAATTAATTTCGGGCATAGAATGAATAAAAATGATACGAAATTTTTCTATTGATGGTTTTCGTTCCCTTTATTTAACTTTGATTTTTTTTACTATAAAACAAGACGAAATAAATCGGAAGCATTCTCAAAAATCCTGTGGCACATATAAAAATTATTGGTACACAATGATGCTCTGTTTTCATATCCTCAAGAATAAATAAAATAATAAATTTTTCTAGATTTTCAAAGTATGGCGAACAATATTTCCATTGTAAAAAATTCTAACAAATTGAACTTAGAAAAAAAATCTGAAAAGAATATCGATCTTTTTTGAGAGTCCAACTCCACAAATATAACGTAGACAAAATCTGAGAGGTCAAAGGTCATCACCAGGTCCAAACCAGCGAGAATCCTCGATATATAAATTTTGTGCCCATATTTTCGAACATACAAAAAAAATGTGACATCAATATGAACAACGACGATGAAATATAACAACTCCGAACCAATCACATTTATATACACACAATAAATTGCCCCGCCTAAATAATACATAAAAACTGAGGCTGAAGGACTTTGCTTGATATATAGTTTAAAAAATGTACATATATTGCCAATAAATACTTTTACTGCTGTGACATCAAATTCTTCATAAACGTTTATGTACCGTGAATAATAATCGATGATTTGTCGATTAATCGTCGATTAAGCGTCGACTAATTTGATACAATCAAAAAAGTTGATTCGGCAATGTTATTATTTCAGGTAATTGCCGGTCAGTTTCTCTCCGACAAAAAGGTCGGCACTTACGTTGAGGTCGAAATGTACGGCCTACCAACCGACACAATACGCAAGGAATTTCGTACTCGGGTGGTACAAGCGAACGGTCTAAATCCGGTCTATAACGAGGAGCCATTTCTCTTTCGAAAAGTAGTGCTTCCGGATCTGGCCGCCCTTAGATTTGCCGTCTACGACGAGTCGAACGCTCGGCTCCTCGGTCAGAGGATCGTTCCTCTGGACGGTCTTCAATCTGGTTACCGTCATATAGCACTTCGTACAGAGGCCAATTTTCCCATGTCACTTCCAATGCTTTTTTGCAACATAGAGATTAAGATTTACGTTCCGGACGGTTTCCAAGGTGCGTGAGTTGCTCGTTATCTCTTCTTTCATCATCAAATCACCCGTAAATCACTGTACATTTTATTTCTTCAGAATTTATGGACGCCTTAACTGCACCGAGAACAGCGAAAAAAAATGATATTACCGCACAAACGAGAATGCGAGGTATCGGCGGAAGCGAGGAAAGCGACTCCAAAGGCATGGCTGATTCGTCGCAGTGCCGACAACACGAAGCAGCCAAGGCTAGAGGTGCGTAAGCTTTAATTTACGATAAAAGCTTTCCTGTGCTCAATTAATTACTAGTCCGTTGAAATTACATCTCGGTTGTATTGGATTGGACCGAATTGACAAAATTAAGGATGTATGATGTGTAGAGTCCCGCCAATCGTGAGTTTCAGAGAAAATTTTGATTACTTTCCCATGGGATTAAAATCGGAAAATAATAATCGATATTAAACGTGCTGATACGATTAATTTTGCATAGTAATAATTCCAAAATGTTATTAGCAAATTTCTGACAAACAATTGTTCAACAAACAATCAGTCAACCTAGCTTTTTTTTCTAATGAAAATGATACGGTAATTTATTTGAATGCGTATGCATTTTTTCAGATTTTTTTCTTTATTTTGATTTTGATTTTTTTGATTTTCAAAAATAGGCGCGTATGGATGTTTGTGCGTAATTGTGTCTGAATTTCGCACATAAATGGACCAACAGTTCGTCTATCATTATTGCAATTTTAGACAAAATGTATGCAGAAATTCAGATCTCGTAGCTTTTTGAATTTTTGAAAAAAAGGAGGGAAATGGATTAGCTTTCGTAAACTTGATAATATTTTGTTAAGTAATTCTGCATAAATGCAGGTACATTAAATGTTGTTTGGAATTTGCATCTGGCTTAAATCGGATAAAAGCTTCAAATGTTTCAGCATTTAGAAAAAACAGAAAAACGTAATTTTTCGCGATAACCTCCGTAAATCACGAGATATCGGGCTCGAATATAATATGAGGCTTTTTATTTTTCGACTTGTAAAAAAGTCGGTAAAATTTCCAAAAATTTGCAGGATAAAAAAAATACTTATTTTAAGTGCACATTCGGAATATCATTTTGCTCCTACTTTTAGGAGTAAAAATAGATCTTCGAAAGTTGAATTCAGAGAAAGATGTGCAGACTCCTCGTTTTATTTTCTTTAGAACTCGAGAAGGAATTCGAGCCGATCACCGCAGAATCGTTGCGCCAGGAGAAGGGTTATCAAAAAATGGCGAGAAAGCAGCAAAAAGATCTGGACTCGTTGAGGAAGCGACACCAGAAGGAGAAATTATCCGTCCAGAAGCAGCAATGTGCGGCGATCGAGAAGCTTATAAAAGGAAAAAAGTGAGTAATAACGTGGCCATTGATAGAAACAATTAACTACAGTCTTCTGTATCACGCATGACATTGAAAAAAAGAAAGCTCAATCATTCATCTGACGCAAGCACGACAGAGTTTGTCGGAGCTGCAACCTGCAGGTGCGTGGCTGGTGCAGAATAGAAAATAAACTAGTTGGCATTCCTAAAGAGTGCGATTCCTCTGTTCATTCTATAAGCTATATACATATATAGAATATACTATATACACGCTGTACGGTACTTGACCATATTACGAACCGCCTGACCGCTTTTGTCTAATAACTCCGCGCCCAATTATCTTTCTTTACATAGGCATCGTTGTGTAATAACTGCTACAGCAATCAAACATTTATTTCAACGTTTTCGTCCCACCCTGTATCAAATTCTGCTCTTTTTCTATCATTTCTATGCACAGTCAGAAATATTTTCAGCCTCGGAAACTTGGCCAATTCTTCACTGTAGTTTATTTGACAATCCTGAGAATTTAAACCAACGAAACTTTGGTATTAATTTAATTATCCCAGGATTTTTGTATATGGGGGATTCCATGTCAAATCAGCAAGTCATGACCGTCACTCATCGATTTTGTTCATGTTGTAATATGATGTTTTTACGGATTCATAAAGACCTCCGAATTTTTTTCAGATTTTTTAATAGCCAGTAACATTTTTAAATCCTCGAAAAAAAAAACGATTTCGAAAACGCCGTTTTTAAAAATCTTACAAAATTCACACTGATGTTATGATTAAAAATTTGATTTATGCGATAATGTAATCTCAATATTTACTATTTATTCCACATTTTTTCTTTTTTTTTCATGTCGCAATTCGATTTTTTATTTTTTAAATCAGGATAACTTTCTTAAATATCAATGGATCTCAATTTTTCTGAACATAGAATTAGCAGAATGCCCGAAAACAATTGATATCGTAAAAAAAAATTTCACAAATGCATTTGGCAATTCATGCGATACTGTCTTGCGAAATGCCAAAAAAAAAAGAATGTGGAAAAAAAAAGTAAAAATTGAGATGCCATTATCGCATGGCGCTCAAAAATTAATATTTCAAATCATAGAATCAGTGTAAATTTTTTCGCATTTTTAAAAACGCCGTTTTTGAAATTGGTTTTTTTTTCGAGGATTTAAAAATGTTACAGGTGGTAAAAAAATCTGAAAAAAATTCCGAGGCTTTTATGGGTCGGTAATAACATCATATTAAAAAATAAACATAATTGATGAGGGTGAAGGTCATGGCCCGCTGATTTGACGTGGAATGCCCCATATGTAAAAACGTCTGATCATTCGACAATTTTATTCTCATCAAACATTCCGATGATTTTTTCAATTATCCGAATATTAATATTAGTTAACAAGAACTTATCTGCTTTTTGTTCGCGTTTTTATTTCGCACACAATAATGAACAGCATTTTTCTGAATAATCTTGTTGTTTTCGAAAGTTCAAGTGCGTTAAAGTTAAACTCAAGAATAAAATTTCATCTCTCAGAATTGTCAAGATTCTAATAAACTATTTTTTACTGTGTATCAATCCACTTGACCACGGCTAGAAACGATCAGAGTTGTAAGACTTCATTACTTTGTCATATAACAATTTATGGTATATTACTCTTATAATTATTATTATGTAATAATAATCTGCGGTGCTCCAAAAAAAAAAAAAAAAAATGACAAACATAAAATAACCATGAGAAAAAAACCGTTTTCCATAAAACGCGCAAAAACTGCCATTAAACGGCGAGTTGCAAGCCTCCATATACATTTCAATTCATAAAATGAGAATCGTAATGTTTTTCAACTAATTTCCGCCGAATTCAATACAAACCTTTTTTCTCCAATAATAAAAAATGAGAAACTCCAAAAAAATCTGCAGCTTATTGTTATAGAGTAATAACTATTGAGTGAATAATCCAACCGATGTTAATGCACTAATGTGAAGTTTTACAATTTTGGATTTGAAGTAGATGTCGATTTTGCGATTTTGTAATAATAGCTGAACACTTTTGGCTTTTTTTATATATATTTTTAAACGGATAAATTAGAAATTAGATAAATTAGAACTTGTTCGTCTGCCGTAGGCACAATTTGTCCTCCCTCAGAACACCTTTCTAGTTAAATACGTCTATTAGCCTAGCGATTAGTTAGAAAAACGGTGATAAAAATTAACGTAATGATTTGGAACGCAGCAAGGCGGAGCTTTCGAGGGATCCCATCGTGCGTAGAGCAGTTTCGGAACAAACTGCTCAATGGTCACACCTCGCGGAACGTCAGAGACGAGAGGAGCGCGAACTCGTGCGTACTCATCTCGAGGAACGTCGAGATCAGTTGCGAAAGCTTTGCACTGCAGCGCAACTCGCTCAGACTAAGCAACTCACGTCGAGACACGATCGCGAGATAAAAGAGATGAATGCGAGACAAGCGAGACTCTCGGTTGAGTCAATGCGCGAAGTAATGAACGACAAGAGCCTCAAAACCAGGGGAATTAAAGAGGGAAGATTGCGGGAGAAACAACAGAACAACACCAAGAAATTCATGGAGGAACGAAAGATCGCCCAGATGAAACAAAATCGGGAGAAGGAAAAGCTTAAGATGATTCATAACGAGCAACTTGAAGAACTCCAAAAAGATATGAATGGGGTGAGTGTGATTGCATTGATATTTTCAGATTAATCAATTTATAAATCATGTGTTTGGTAGATTTTGGGTCGATTTGATCGATTTTGGGTGGGGATCAAAATAGCGAATGGCTAAAATAGCGAATTAAAAAATAAGGAACGTCTAAATGTAGAATGCTCATAATTATGGCGTTCGCTTTTTCAACCATTCGCCATTTTTATTATTCGCTATTTTTATTTGCGGAAATTAAAGAACATACAGACATTCGAAGACAGACAAAAAATTCAGTCTTATAAATCCAAAAAAATGTTTCAATTTTTTTCTGAGTAATCTCACATGAAATTCGAAGACTTTTTTTTCACAAAATCAAAGCTTTCTTTATGAGGAAACAAAAACAAAAAATTAGTTCCGTAAATAATACTAAGAACATAAAACTACATTAAAACAAAAGTTTTTCGTATCATCCCCACCAAAAACCTGTTGTTTCTAGCCTCCTGAAAAAAAAAAACCTTCAAAAGAATTTTTATACCGGAAACCCAACGATAGAAATCTTTCTGTTCTAATAAAATCCTCTAATTATCCCCTACAAAAAAACTTCCGGCACAAAACGACATTACGTAAAGCATTTAAATCCGAAAAATTATTCCACCAAATAATAAATATTAGAAGAAAGAAAAACATCGTTGTGCCATTGCAGGTCCCCACCAATAACCTATTGTCTGTACCCTCCTGAAAAAATACCTTCAAAAGAATTTTTCACAGGAAGCCCAACAATAGAAATCTTTTTTTCCAATGAAATCCTCTAATTGTCCCCTACAAAAAAACCTTCCGGCACAAAACGACATTACGTAAAGCATTTAAATCCGAAAAATTATTCCATCAACTAATAAATATTAAAAGAAGAAAAAAAAATCGTTGTGTCATTGCAGGCGATGGAAACGTACAAGAACGAAGAGATCGAGTACGAGTTGGGTCCAAAGAGCGAGTTCTACGTCTGATCCAAACCGCCAAAATCGGTCTCACTAATTCACCTTAGAGCTCTTAGCCTATTAGGAACAGACGAGGAAGTCGGGGTAACTACGCGATAGGAAAGAAGCAAAGAAAAACCTTCTAATTTCTAAGAATTAATTTATTATTATCGTTAAAAAAAAGAAATAAGTAACAAACAAACAAAACTATTGGAATTGGGAACAAGTTCGAGTCTTCGCGTTAGCGCGCGGTCGTTCCTCGGCCTGTCCAGACGTCCATTGCTCGGCGTCGTTGAGAAATAAATATTAATTCTACCGAGAGTCTGTCACGATAGTTGTCGACGATTTTGACGCCATGCTTTTTTCCTCGCCCCATGTCGACAAATATTACCGACAGACTATCGCGAAGGATTAAGGATGTATGATAGCTACAGTCCCGCCAAAAGTCACTTTCAGAGACAATTTCTATCACTTGCCGATGGGATAAAAATCGGAAAAAAATAATGCATATAAAACGTGCTGAAAAGATTGATTTCGCATAATAATAATCCCAAAATTTTATTCACAAACTGGTGAAAAAAAAACAATTGCTCAACAAATAAACAGTGACCCTAACTTTTTTTTAGATGGAAATTATATGTCAACTTTTTTGAATGCGTATGAATTTTTTCAGATTTTTCTCTTTACTTTGATTTCGATTTATTTTTATTTTTAAAAATGCGCAGAATATAACAAATTTTGGATATGCGTTTTGCAAAAAAATCTTGAGTTTTATAGATGCTTTTATGCCGAACACATATCCAAAATTCGTTATTTCGCGCACATTTTTGAATGGTAAATACACGAAGGTCTAAAATTCCGGAATCTATTCTCTCACCTACATGTTTTACGAAATTCGCTAGAAAATGTTCCGTCGAAAATGTAGGTGAGATATTAAGTTTCGTAATTCTAGACTTTGGTTCATTTACTATTCGGAACTTCAACCCCGATTTCCTTGGCTCTCAGAGAAAGAGTTCCAAATCGTAGATACTCGAAGGTCTAAAATTTCGAAATCTAATATCTCACCCACATTTTTGACGAAATTCGCTAGAATAAATTTCGTCAAAAATGTAGGTGAGATATTAATATTCGAAGTTTCAGACCTTCGTGTATGTACAATTCGGAACCTGCCTCAAATTTTGGAATTATTACTATGCAAAATTTATCTTTTCAGCACGTTTAACATTTTTTCCGATTTTTATCCCATCGGGAAGTAATCGAAATTTTCTCTGAAACTCACGATTGGCGGGACTGTATCTATCATACATCCTTAAATGGAGAACCACCCTAATACAACAAAACCTAAACGAGAAAAATCTAAAAACTGTGAGTATATCGTACACTAGTTCATCTACCCTCAATATTTTTTTATAAGAGTCTCATCCCACGTGGTAGCGCGAGCGAATAGACCGAGCAGTCAATAACTAAAAGTGATCTAGTCAAGTCTTTATAGATTATAAAATAACAGGATTAAAAAAAGAAAAAAAAGAAGTGATTACTATTGTATAATTAGCGCGGGGAAAAAAAAAATGCGGGGTGTGAAATAATTCGCAGCCCCTTATTCGCCGAGTGTCTCTCGTCACGTCGATTTCCTAGTTCGAATATATTGTTATCGCCTAACGAATTCTATTGAAAGAGTAATATAAAGAAGAAAAAAAAAACCAGAACCTAAGAAAATAATAATGATAGCGAATAAATAATAATATTGATAATTATAAAAGCAACAGCCACAGGAAAAAAGTAAAGCTAATAGAAAAAGAAAAAAAAAAACGTGGGTCTCTGTTGCACGAGTAATGTACTTTGCAAAAGTTGAGGTAATAGTCTTTTATTCACGGCCGTCGAATTAGCGCTCGGGAAAAGCAAACGAATCTCTTCACCGATAATATGCGCGATGAAAAACTCGGTCGAGGCATTGTACATAAATTCAGAGCACGAGAATCTAGCGTTATGACGATTTTGGTTCGAAAATCGTCGTTTTCACTATAGTAATGTTATTTACGTAAATTATTATTTTAACCTGTATATTGGAAACCAAAAAAACAAAATGGGATGGAGAGATGATGGAGAGTCATTCATTGATGAGGAGGAAATAAAGAAAGAATGGAGAGTAGGCCTCTCTGAGTCATATATTTAACGGTGGTGATTTCTTTCATTTTATTTGTCATTTAACGTTTTTTTTGTCCCTCTCGCAGCCCTGAGTTTACGGAGATCGCCGGTGTTTTCTTTTTACCTACGATAAAAGGAGCTAATACCTTTTTTTTAGTGGTACTCGTAATTTACTTCGTGATCGTACTGCTCGAAATGACTTGGAGAGTAATGATGCTGAGCTTCCAAATCCACGTGCTCGTCAAAAACATATGGTTCTGAAAAACGGTAAGTGGATAAATTCGTATCGTGCTTTTAATAGGAGATTATAATTATATTGTTCTTATAAACTTTTGATTGTTCCTGAAAAAAGTATGCACAAAAAAAATGTTACAGCAATAAAGTTTGTTAATTATGGGCTAATAGCCTTGTGTTTAGGATGCGTCATTTTAATCTTAACATCGAATTTATTACAGGTACTTAAAATATTAATTTTGCATTATAATTATGGATGTTATGCTGAAAATATCTTCGAATAATTGTGTTCAATTTTTTTTTGCGGATTCATACAACGCAACGATGTTTAGTTAAACTACATTGAAATTTCGATTCTCTGCAGTTGTTCGAACGTTGGAACATCTTTTTATAAGGACTTCTTTATTGATATCAAACAAAAATTATAAATTTAAGCCTAAGTCAGTATTTAAAAATATAAATTGGAAAGATAAATAAAACTTGAAACTCTAAATGGGAATAAATATTTCGTTTGGAGAACAATATTTGTTTTTTTAAGAACGATTTTATTGTTCTCCTGTGATTCAAGCGTTGAAACATTTTTTCATAAATACTTATTATTGGTATCGAGTATAAATTATAAAAAGAATCGAAGCCTAAGTTTGAATTTAAAAAAGTAAATTAAATAGATAATTAAATCGTAACACGCTGATTGGAAATAACCATTTCATTTGTGCGAAAATTTTTGTGTTCTAAAAATATCTGTATTGTTCTTCTTTTGCAATAATTTAGGATGCTCCATTTTCAACCCAATATTGACGTTGTTACAGGTACTAAAAACATTCATTTGCATAATAATTGTAGATGTTATGCTGAAAATATCTCCAAATAATTGTCTTCATATTTTTTAAGGCAGTTTCGAATAACGCCGTGATTTCATTTCATGCAATATCACGGAAATTTTTCCAAACGTCACAGAACAAATAAATAAAAACCTCAATCCATATGCTTAGTGAAATTATATTTAAATTTTGTTTCTCTGCAGTTATTCAAGCGTTCATCTATTGATAGTTACTCATTATTAATATAAAATATAATTATAAAGAGAATTTAAGCCCAAGTTTACATTTAAAAAAATAAATTAAGAAGATAAATAATCTCAAAACTACGTTTGCAAATAACCATTTTGCTTGTACGAAAATATTTGTTTCTTGAGAATATTTTAATTGTGCTTCTTTTGCAATACCTTCTGATGAAACGGCAAAATGCTCATCCGCGTAACTCTGCACTCCTAGAGATGGAATCTCGTGGGTATTCTCATCGTGATGAAGATATTGTGAGTGTTGATACTCATGTCCATCATCCACCTGCAAATTCTTTGGTATTGGCACTGATCCATAATTCTCTACTTCAACATTTTGATAACTCGTCGCTCCGTGTCCGTGATGAACGGTCTTGAGATTCGGAAAATGAGGGTACACAAGTTGACTTGGAAGTAATCCAGCTTCGCAAGCAACTAATCCTGCGAGACACAGCTGAAAACACGAACCGATTAAAAAAATAAGTGAGCACTCGAATTAAAATCAGTTACGTTCTTTCGATAAAACTCCAATTTTTTCTCTCCTTCCAAATATTAAACTTCTAAACTCATTAAAGAATTTTTTTTTATTTGTTTAACGACATTTAAATTTATGACATTTCTTCAATCCATTATATATTCGTTAAAACAAAAAACCAAACTTTGTTACTTTATATCTTAATAATTCTTTCAGTGATTATTCATTTTGAAATTCCTAAAAAATCCATCGTACTCTTTTTTGCAATGTAAAAAGTTTTTAGAGTAGAAAGATAAATAAGCTTCCTCGACGCCTTAAGGATGTATGATAGGTACAGTCCCGCCAAAAGTGACTTTCAGAGACAATTTCGATCACTTCCCGATGGGATAAAAATCGGAAAAAAATAATGCACATAAAACGTGCTGAAAAGATTCATTTAATAATATCCCCAAAATGTTATTCACAAATTGGTGAAAATAACAATCGTTCTACAAATAAACAGTCAACCTAACTTTTTTTCTATGAAAATGATATGTTAATTTTTTTGGATGCGTATGAATTTTTTCAGATTTTTTCCTTTATTTTGATTTTAATTTTTTTAATTTTGAAATATGTGCACAATACAACAAATTTTGGATATGCGTTCCGCAAAAAAATCTTTACTGTAGCAAATGGTTATCCATATCCAAAATTCGTTATTTTGCGCACATTTTTGAAAATTAAAAATTAAAATCAACCAAAGAAAAAAAATCTAAAAAAATTCATACGCGTTCAAAAAAATTAACATATCATTTTAATTATAAAAAAATTTAGGTTGACGGATTGTTTGTTGAACAATTTCCTTTTTCACCAATTTGTTAATAACTTTTTGGAATAATTACTACGCAAAATTGATCTTTTCAGCACGTTTAATATCGATTATTTTTTTCCGATTTTTATCCCATCGGGAAGTAATCGAAATTTTCCCTCAAACCCACAATTGGCGAGACTGTACCTATCATACATCCTTAAGAGTATTCACATAACTTCACATATTTTTTTTTTATACCACAGTCGAATATGTGCAAACATTTTTCCAAAAATACCACTTTTTAAAATTTGTCTTCTTCCCTTTATTATTATTTCTATTTTATTTTTCACTGTTTAATAGTAACACTCACAATTATGAACTTAGCCATTTTTGTTTTTTTTTTCTCGGTAAAGAATCCTTCTTCTGAGCTTTCACTACTGGCACTGATGTTAGACACTCCGAAACCATCACGTTATATACCTTCGCACATCGTGTCCGCCACTGGATTACCAAGTTTCGAAATCCATGGGAACCCACCCACACCATGGGCGGATGTTTACGGTCACACATTATATGACGTATGCCTGTTTAGCTTACTATCTCTGTTGTATTTCGCCTCGGAAACATGAGTCTACTTACGGTGGTTCGGTAAGCTGTGGGTATGGGAAAAAGGCCTGAGCGCTGAGTATTCCTCTCCACTGATTTACCTCGCATCTCGGACCTTGTGCAATTTCGAAACTACGAAATGGTTTGCTCGATGACTGCACCAACCTCTTCTACGTACTTCTTGATCTACATCACGATTGCCAGGAGCTCCTCATTACCATTCACAATTATTATCCCTCACTGACCCCATAACACTACCATAATCACTAATTAACATATAACGCACTAATTACACGTTACATTTTTTGTTCTGGATGGTGAGAAATTATTTTTTCATTTGGATATTTGTGTCAATGCTTGAAAGGTTTTGTACAAAAAAAACGTAGAATCTGAACCGCTTCATTGATCATCACAAAATTTGGTAGTGGGACTGAATTTTTTTTCCTGTGTAGGAAATTTCAGAGGATTTACTGAACTCTGACTCAAATTGGAGTGAAACGAAAATTTGAAAAAAAATTAAAATTACATAAAGTCTGAACCGCTTTACCGATCATAATCAATTTTGGTGCGTAGCAGGACTAAATGTTTTTTTTTATGCGTAGTAAATTTCAGTTAATTTTTTTTTTATTTCACCTAAATTAGAGCAAAACAAAAAACTCACGAAAATTTCTAAATCTCATGAATATCGATTCGTTTCACCGATTTGGCCCAAATTAAATGCTAATGGCCTCATCATTACACCCAAATTTTTTTCCAACTTATAAAATTTCTATACAAATGTCCAATTTTTTTTCCAATTTATAAAATTTTTATAAAAACGTCCAATTTTTTTTCCAAATTATAAAATTCCTATAAAAATGAGATGCGTAAAGCGACTTTTACAAAATTTATTTCTACTGAAGACCACTTACTACTGTACATCCTACTTAAATTTGAGTCTATTCGGTCGACTAGTTAACAGGTTGTAGTTCTATAAAATGTTGGCCTTTCATCACACACATAAAAGTCTCCAAATTTTTTTTTTTTTTTTTCATTTAAACAAAGCTTTCTCTATGAAGGAGTAAAATCAAGAAAAAAAGAAATTCTTCCCAATATATTTTCATTTTTCTTATGTGATTTGTTAAGCTGACGAAACGACAGCAATCGGCAAAACAAAATTTAGAACTTCATGGAAATACATATATTTTAACATGTAACGCTCCTTGTTAATACCATTTTGCCATGCATTGAATAACAGCACAGTTTACAGTGAGCAGAACACGTGGAATAAATTATTCAACACCTTCTTTGAAAAAATATAAACATCGTCGTTGTTGGAGCAAGTGTCGAAGTGGCGTTACGTGAAACGCCTTGTTGTGGCAGATTCAACAATGGCAAACACGTAACTATTGTATGAGAGTGCTAAAACAATAACCGAGAGGGACTTTCGTGAGAGATGTGGGTGGAGTTGCCTTTGAAAACTTAGGAGCTACTGCAGCTGAAGACTAACGACGTCGACTGCGAAGGCGACGACGACAACTGTAGGTGTGGATGTACTCGACAATTGGAAACCTTGAGAAAGGCGATCCTGTGAGTCGAGCACCTATAGCGTTGGAAATCTCTAAAGTAATACAGTGGTAAAATTTAAATGAATTTATATGACTCATACAGTAAAAAACATGAATAAAAGTAAATAAAAAGCGTAAGATTCAAGCATCGGTAATTTAAAAAAATAATTCAGTAGTAAAATTTTAATGACTTTATATGACTCGATACAGTAAAAAACATTGATAGAATTTAATAATAAAGAGTAAGATTCATTCTTCGGTAATAAAAAAAAAAAAGAATACAGTAATAAAATTTAAATGAATTTATAAGACTCAATACAGTAAATAACATGAATAGAATTAAACAAAAAAGAGTAAGATTCATGTTTCGATAATTAAGAAAAAGTATTACAGTAGTAAAATTTTAATGTATTTACATGACTCGATACAGTAAAAAACATGAATAGAATTAAATAAAAAAGAGTAAGATTCATGCTTCAATAATTTAAAAAAATAATAAAAGTGAGAATAGCAAAGTTTTTATTTTTCGAATCGAATAAGAACAAGAATATAATTTACTCGAATATTCTTATATATTTAGTGATCGCGATTGATCTGATTAATTTCAGCAATTAGAAGAGAATGAACAACGATGGAGAAATATAACGCGTAGGTATAACTACTGTAAAAAAAAATTGTTACATTGCCATTAAAAACAATTACTACTGCTGCTTTCATTAATTTTTTAGGAAAGTGGTCCCTACTATTTCGGGCATATAATGTCAAGGAATTATAATTTTTTCAACACTTGCACAACTCATATACATATATCGCAAGATCTCGTTATCCTAAGCCATAATGTGCTTCAGGTTTCTCTGCTGCTGGTTGAGAAATTATTTTTATCGGAGAATCGGATTTAAGAAATCGAGATTTCCGGTAAATGGAAATTACAAGATCTGCGGGAGAATTAGCAGATGTGTGAGATACAGAAGATTTACAATGTAATTAATAACATACAATACAAAGTACGAGTTTAATTCGTTCGAACGTTTTACTCCACTTTCCAACATCAGAAATGGGAAATATTTCTGATCCACATTAATACGCAACTTTTAGTTTTGAGATAGTAGTCTTGTAACCTGCACTTTTTTTTAACGTCTTTATTGAGAATTTTCTTTCATGAGAAAATAAAATTGAATAGTTTTTTTTCCTGTAGTATATCTAAAGGAAAAAAAATTCTTGACCCAATTTTACAACGTTTTATTATTACTAGTCAAAGTAGATAGCTAAAAAAAATGGACGTAAATTTTCCTGGTAATTTTGGCTGTTGAGAAAATCTGAAATAAAAAAATCTTATTGATTATCAATCTATAGAATTGTCGTTCTCATTGGAACCAGGATTATCACATTTTATCAGAAAATAACAAAATAGCGGACTTTGAAAAATAAAAATGATTTTTTTAAAGCACAAATCGAGCTGTAAAATGGAAAATTACGGATAAAAAAAACGATCATAATTCCAACGAGAATTAGAGATGACCATAATATAGACATGTTACATTAATGGTCTTTGAGTCGTCCATCTCATGGCACTTTTCTACCTAAGTCTACAAAGATTAGGAAATGAGTAAGATAAAAAAGCTCAACAGAAACAACGCATTTTTTAAAATACGAAATACAAGTTTTATTCATTCGAACGTCTTGCAACACTTTTCAACATCACAAAATGAAAAACCTTAATCTACAAAAATACATCATTTTGGTTTGTGATTCAGCTCCGAACTTCGAGCGCTCTTTATCCCTTACAACACAATAAGCACAGTCCAGTGATTGAATGTTCCTGATTATTTGTCGCACGGTTTGACGATTGGTTGATGAGCTGGAGCAGGCAAATAAACATTCGATGGTGGTTGATGAATCATCGGTTGTGCAACTTTGATGTAAGAAATCGTTGGTTTATAATGTTGAGGTGGTGGTTGATGTTGAGGTGGCGGTTGATGTTGAGGTGGTGGCATATGTTGAGGTGGTGGCATGTGTTGAGGACATGGCGCACATTTCGGTGGCTCAGGCTTATAAATGACAGTTGACTTGGGATAAGAAACTGGGTAATCAATTTTCTTGATTTGTGGCCAAATCATTGGCATTGGCTTGTGATAAGCTGGCGCATAAGAAAATACAGGTTGTTTTGGATATTCAACTTTGTGATTATACATGGACTGGTCAAATGGGAACCATCGAGGTGGTGGTTTGACGTACGTCGGTTGAACCGGATGAACATGTTGAACCGGTGGACTAACAGGATGTTGATAAACTGGTGGCGATATATGTTGTGGTTTCAGGTACTGAATCGTTTGTTTTGGCACATAAGACGTGTAAGTAGGTTGATGAATAAACTGTGGAGGTTGATGCTGTACATGAATGTCATGTTTCGGATAAGCAGGTGCGTAAGGTCTCATGGCGTACATCGGTTCCGGATGCATGTGGAAATGTGGATAAAACGGCGGACAAGGTGACGAATGTTGATGATTCAAAAATCTTTTGATTTTCGACATCGGCGCGGCCATAGGCATTTCAGTTTCCATAGTCATTGACATCTTGTTCGCCATCGGTGCCGCCTCCATTGGCATGTTGTTCGAAGTATCCGATTGGACACACGTGAGCCATATCAGGCCCAGTATCTATTTGCAATTCAATAATATCAAAATTAGGCACATCGCTCTTTTTTCAGACCAAAGAATTGAAACATTGCAAAGAAAAAATGTGCATATTGCTCACTTATCAGTATCTGGATGGCATTCTCACTCGCACTTGCACCCACGCTTACGCTTACACTCACACGCTTACGCTCACGCTCACACGCTCACACTCACACGCTCACACGCTCACGCTCACACGCTCACGCTCATACGCTCAAGCTCACACGCTCATGCTCACACGCTCACGCTCACACGATCACGCTCACGCGCTCACGCTCACGCTCACACGCTCACACGCTCACGCTCACACGCTCACACGCTCACGCTCACGCTCACACGCTCACGCTCACACGCTCACGCTCACACGCTCACGCTCACACGCTCACGCTCACACGCTCACGCTCACACGCTCACACGCTCACGCTCACACGCTCACGCTCACACGCTCACGCTCACACGCTCACGCTCACACGCTCACGCTCACACGCTCACGCTCACACGCTCACACGCTCACGCTCACACGCTCACGCTCACACGCTCACGCTCACACGCTCACATGCTCACATGCTCACGCTCACACGCTCACGCTCTTACGCTCACGCTCTTACGCTCACGCTCGCGCTCACGCTCACGCTCACACACTCACGCTCAAACACTCACGCTCAAACACTCACGCTCAAACACTCACGCTCAAACACTCACGCTCATACACTCACGCTCAAACACTCACGCTCATACACTCACGCTCAAACACTCACGCTCATACACTCACGCTCAAACACTCACGCTCAAACACTCACGCTCAAACACTCACGCTCAAACACTCACGCTCAAACACTCACGCTCAAACACTCACGCTCAAACACTCACGCTCAAACACTCACGCTCAAACACTCACGCTCAAACACTCACGCTTAGACTTACTTACACTCTCACATTGAAAATTTTTCGTTTTTTTTCTAGAATACTTCTCGCAACGTCTTAGACTACTTTAAATACATCGGCCTGAAAATCTCGACTCAATATTCGTTTCGAAAATGAAGCTTTCTTTACGAGAAAGCAAAATGTCGCAACTTACCAATCGGCCGAGCATGTTTCCAATCTTATCTGCCCGGACGCTCGATTTTCTCGTATCCTCAACGCAGATCGAATGTCCCGATCGAAACTAGTCGCGCGTTGGCAAACCATCGGGTTTTATAAACTTTTTAGGCTCCGAAGGAGGGACCTATCCTATGATGTTTGCTATCTATTGCAGTTAACCATTGCGATATCAAACGCACTCGCATCCACGTGAAATTCCCTTAACTGGCGTAAAAAGTTGTCGCACGGTACGTCTGTGATGCAATTCCTCGCCGTTCCCGGTGATAGCTCTGCTCCGGTATTTCCTGAATAAATTCTGTGTGCCCGTAAGTGCCTCACCTCGGGCTAAACGGACCCCATTACGCGCTTGCCTTAAATGTGTGCATTTTTCTCCCACGTGTGCGTCTGTGTTTGTATTCCTGTCTCACTTAAACATTGGCTTAACCTTTTTTTTTTTATATGAAGGAGAATTGCAAGCCACTTTGTAGCTAAGATCACGTCGTACGTGTTCGGTACACTCAATGAGACACCTGATGCATTGAGACATATTTTGCTGGAGGGAAAATTTAATACTTATAGGATTTATTAACTACACAAGTCACCGCCTTGTAATCGGTCCAAACGATCACGGTTATTTATTCTAAACTTTGCAGTTGCTCGTATTCCAATGACTATGTAATGGTATATAATTTTGACACAGGGAATCGAATCGTCCGAGTCGCTTATTATTTATGCGAAGGCTGTCAATGATTGAAGGGAGTCCGGATGCATGCAAGCTGCAATTTTCAGTGGACTTCTTCAGCCTCTTCTACGGACAAGGATTCTTAAGGCTACAGTAGCTGTGGTATCACAGCCAGATATCAAATCAATCGCCGAGTCAATCGGAAACACCTTAAGTGAAGCGAGTGAAAAAGTAGAGCAGTAAAATTACTGGTACTCAATTGCTATCAGGCTGTTTACTCATACGGACTTTCCACTACTTTCCGATTAGATTCCCTGGAGTGAGAGCAGAGTTCGTAAAATAAAAATTCAAAAAATGTGGGAGATGAAAAATGAAAATTTTTAAAAAGATTCAAGCGATTGGGAAGTCGAGACACATTCTCTGGCAGTCGAGCAGCAATTTCTGATCGCTTTAATAATTTTTTTTAATATTGTTTATTTTTTAAATGATAATAATTTAACAAGAATTTTTAAAGTGGCTTTGTTATGGTCTATTAGTGAAGTAATATTTTGTGGGATCTGCGTAATTATTTCAAAATTTGATATTAGAGGCATTATTGGTTTAGTTTTGAGAGTCGCAAATCTTGATTTAATGGATTTCTATTAATGGCAAAATTGTTGTTAATTTTCGAGAATTTTATTATGCCGTCAACTTCGAAGTTGTATATTATAATTTTTCTGAAGCTGATGGCATTATTCAGATACGAATGGGAACAAACTATAAAATGGCTATGAAGTGGAACGATCCTTTGGTTTAGTTATTCCGCAAGGATTTTACTTTTATTTTCAATTTTTACGGCCGTGACTTTTTCTCTGATAATGAAATCATGTTTGTATATCGGTACGTGGACCCTATAGGGTTTCGGTATGGGAGGGAAAAATGTTTCTCGCCTGGAATTATGTAGGGTCTCTTCCATAATAAAGGAAACCTGTGGCGTTCAACGTTGAATTGAAAATTCGACCTTTGACTCTAGTGGAAAGTTGTTTGCAGTCCAATGTTAGGAAAATATCAGAATTTGTTAAAAATATAGTTAATCAATTTATTTTCTATAAAAATTAATGAAACATTAAAAAAAACAAATTTCCATTTATATTAATTTTGATTGAGTAATCCAAAACTATTGACTTCGCTCTGATGATGAAACATTAAGAAAATACCAGAATTTGTTAAAAATATAATTTATCAATTTATTTTCTATAAAAATTAATTAAACATAAAAAAAACAAATTTCAATTTATATTCATTTGGATTGAGTAATCCATAATTATTGACTTTGCTCTGATGATGAAACATTTGAATTCGAAAAGTTCTACTGGAAAGTTATTTGCAGTCCGATGTTCGAAAAATATCAGAATTCGTTAAAAATATGGTTTATCAATTTAGTTTTTTCTAAAATCAATCAAATATTGTTTGAAGACCATTTTATATATTTTTTATTGTAATCTAGTAATCCATTACCTTAGATCATTTTTTTTTCCCAGAAGTAAGTCAACAAATCATAGACAAACCTTGAATCAAAGTCAAACATTAAATTGTCGTCAAAATTCGACTTCTCAGGTTGGAATTCAAAAAAATTAAAAGCACGTAAAAAAAGTTTCAATAACAATAACATGTTTTATTAAAAAAATAAACAATCAGCTATGTACAAACTATAAAAGGCTATAGACTGGTTCCTCTGATTAGGTTTTTTTGGTAAGAATTTAACATCCACTTAGACTCTTCAATGTTTCCAGCCGTGACCTTTGCTCTGATGATGGAATACGTGTTTGTAAACAGGCACGTGAACCGGATATGGTTTCGGTATCGGCACAGCGAAATGTTTCTCGACTGTGACTGCGTAGGGTCTCTCCACAACATATGGAACCTGAAGAGTTGAAGAGTCGAATAAAGATGACAATTTAATAATGGCAAAGCGTTATTGCCATTTCAAGATACGAGGACGATCGTTATTCAATTAAAACGTTGCTCAGCTGACCTTTTTCTCAACGACGTAAGGCTCCGGCTTTTCTACGGGTATTTCCACGTGCTTTATGACCTCCACCGGAACCGGATGAGGCACCGCGACTTGCACATGATAAGGCTGCGGTATTGGAACTTTGATATGCTGAGGAACCGAAACTGGAACCGGATGAGGAATCGGTATTGCGTATTTTTTATAAACGGGTATGTGTACCGGCTTCGATGTTTCGTGATATGTCGAGTGTTCCTCCTCGTAACCTGCCCATGCTGTTGCAATTAGGCTAGCGATTATCTGAAAAAATCGGTAAGACAATTAGAATTATCAATAAAAAATAATTCCTCTTATATTAAACGGGGAATATTTTTTTTTATCGTTACAAACGACATTAGGACTGAAATGTCATGTTATAGATTATTATCAATATTGTCCTGTGCATTTTTTAAGAATCTCTATGTTAAGGATTATTTTTAAAATATTATAATAGATAAAAAATAATCAGTCTATAATTGGGTGTAAATCTCCAAAATTCTATCCGGTTGATTGTTCGCAGCGGTGTTTCAATTTTTTGTTACTTTTCCGTGTAGGATTATTTGAAATATCGTAGTCAATTTTTTTAGATAATGAAAAAATCAACAGGACAATTAGAATGATCGATAAAAACTAATTCCTCTTTTATTAAACGGGGAATATATTTTTCTATCATTACAAACGAAATTATAATTGAAATGCCATGTTATAGATTATTAATAACATTGTCCTGAGCATTTAAAAAAAATCTCCATGTTAAAGAATATTCATCAAATATTATATTAGACAAAATATAATCAGTCTATAATTGGTTGAAAATCTCCAAAATTCCACGCGGTTGATTTTTCGCAGCGGTGTTTTAATTTTCGGTCAAGTCTTCGTGTAGGATTATTAAAAATATCGTAATTAATTTTTTTAGATAATAAAGAAAATCCCCGATATATTTTTGTAACTCAACTTCTGTTGGAATTTAAAAAATTTAGATTTGAGAGTTTTTGGACACTATCAAAACATCTTTATAATAGATTAGTAATTTCACGCGATCGTTTGAATGCTTTTATTTTTTGGATAAAAAAAATAAAACACGTTTTTTGCCTAAAATCGGCGGAGGATATTTTTAAATGAAGATGTTGAATTTTTTTTTGTCGATAGAAAAAAAGAACTCACAAAAATTTTCATAGTCACTGAGATTGTTGTCGAGTACAATGTGTAAAGGAAACGACGATCTACGCCGGAAGTGCCTCGTGACCGGTATCGCCGAGTATCTCTCTGTGATGCTCTCAAAGTCATGGCCAAGAGTTTATATAGCCACTCCACTTTCTCCCTTCTCTTCTCATTAGCCATGGCGAGAGGGGTACACCATTCTCTGCTACATACACGGTTCATCGATGTGAGCACTCATAAAACTGACCTAGCCTGACATTCAATGATATATATAATAAATACCTGGAAAGATACGAGCGACTGTAATGTTCACGTAGGTGAAACAACATGAATTTAAACCGGGAGCACGTTCACCAGAGCCTCTCGCTTTTTGTCTCTCGAATCACCATCTTTTCCTCCAACAAAACTCTCTAAAAATCTTAATTCAAATAAAGAAAATAAAAAAATTCCCTCTATTTTATCGGTAGAGTTTTTTAAATTGATAGTCAAAAATAGATGTTAATTAATATACTAAAGCATAATTTTTATGATTCCACCCGAAGAAAAAAATTGTAATAGCAATATCTTTGCTACAGGATTTTTGTCAGCTGTCACAAATATTTTTCTGCTTCGAAGAAAATATTTTAGATTCTACAGGGATTTCCTTGTGGTTACAGTAATTGCATAGTTAATGTCTGGCTATGGAAAATTTTTTAGCTGCAAGAAAATAATATTTGCTGTTGGAGAAAATATATTGACTGCATAAAAAAAAAGTTTGCTGTTGAAAAGAATATGAGCAATTCCACCGAAATGTATTTTAGTTGAAAAAATTGTTGGTTATGAGAGTTTCGAGGATGATTAAAATTAAAATTAAATAAATCCGAAGAATGAGAAAATCATTTATTGAGTTAGGAAATATATTGTGATTCTGACAAGATTTCATTGATTTGACGGTTTTTACACGGTAACTAAGAAGCGAACAAATAACTTTTGTTATTTCCGGGATTCGAGTTATTTCCCAGCACATAAAAAAACATGAAAGTGAAGGCCGCTCGATTTATGTGCTTTCTCGGAGTTTAAATTGTTATTATTTCCAACACTCTCCCTCAATTTGGACTGATAATTTACAGGGTTGACCCTTGACCCAGTCTTTTGGAGCAAGTGTTGTGTTTTGGTTAAGAATAACTTAGATTGAGATATAATCGTTGGTTTGGGGTCAAAATAGCGAATGACCAAAATAGCTAATGGCTAAAATAGCGAATTTAAAAATAAGGAACGTCTAAATGTAGAATGTCCATAATTATGGAATTCGATTTTTCAGCCATTCGCCTTTTTATCATTCGCTATTTTAAATGCATTCAAATAAGATTCCGAACCTTAAAATCTCACCTACAGTTTTGAGGAAATTCGCTAGAAAACATTTCGTCAAAAATTCAGGTGAAATATGAAATTTCGGAATTTTAGATCTTCGTGTATTTAAAATTCGAAACTTTAACTCCGCCCCGAATTTTTCAATGTTATTAATACATGGGCGTAAAGATTCTGTAATTTTTTTTTCAGCCAAAAGAAGTGGCCTTTCTTAGTTAAAAAAAATCTTTACATTTTTTAGCGAAAACAAAATATCATCGGGTCGCAAATTTATTTGAAAAATTTCATTTAAGAGTTCACACGAAACTACGACTTTTATGTTGAAACAATTTTCTTCTATCACTTTGATTTTTCAAGATATATTGACTTTAGAGAAATACCCCATTTTCCGTAATATTGGATTTAAAAATCTGAATAAATTAGGAGAGAGAACTTTCAAATGGTACTAAAATGTGTTCAATTATGGGAGTAATCGAAGAGGTTAGAAAAAAAGTGGCTGAATTGACGAAGAAACCTCTTGGAAGTAACAAAAAAAAATTAATCGTCCTTGACACTTTTTCAGCCATTTATATGGCGAGCGATGAAAGGCTTCTTCTAAAAATCTTTTCCAGAAAAGACATAGCACAATTAAAGTCGAAATATCGAAAACTGAAGCCACCTTTCTAGCATTCTGATTGGTCGTCAATGACTTCGACGTAAAGCCGACTTCAGACTGTTATAACCACTGCCGAATCACGTATGGCGCGCTTTTTAAATTTTTGTTTCTCCGCAGTCGTCGAATAGAATACATTTTTTTCCAAAAACATATTTTCTTTGCTTTCTTTAATTTTTTTTTGTAAAACAAAGACATGGCACATCGAGAGTCGATTATATCGAAATACCGAAGCAGAAATAGAGTCACGTAAAATCACGAATCGTATAAAGATGCAAATATCATGTTTAGCCATGAAAAGAGAAAAATGAAAGGAAACGAGTGCGAGCGAAGTGATGACGTAGTTCCTGATATTGAACAAACTTCTCCAAATTTAAATACGATAAAATATAAATCTAATGAGGTATTAAAATTTTTTAATTTTCCATTCAAATGTCTTTATCTTGAGACAGTTTCGTCGGAAATACATTTCTGAAAGATGGAAATATGAGGAATTCTATGGCCTACAAAAAAATTGATACATATATATATATATGGGACATTTAAGCTCGAATTAACTCCATTTTTCCGAAATTTTTTTTTCTTAAGTTACCGCATTTTTTAAAATTTCTATAAAATAATACAATAATTGTCCCATATTGTTGAAGGTCTGGAAAGCCCATTACAATCAATTTTACGTATCTACCTTATGTCAATTCGGGTATTAAAGTTGTTATTTATGATTACAAACATAACTATATTAATACCCCAAATTTTCTTTGATAAACGATTATTCTTTAAGCCATCGAGATTTTCGTGATCGTCGTTTATTGCGGCGAACGGGGTGAAACCCTTTTATAGGTTTAAAGGTGAATTTAACCGAGGACAGAGTGAGACTAAAGCCTATATATTAATGTCTACCAATTGCGACGGTAATGACAGTGACCAAAAATTAATAATATGTTTTTTCCAACAGTTGCATTATTGAAAACGCAATAAAAAATTCATAAACAAAATCTTGTACATTTCTGAAAGATGGAAATATGAGGAATTTTATGGCCTACAAAAAAATTAAAACATATTAATATGGGACATTTAAGCTCGAATTAACTCAAATTTTCCAGAATTTTTTTTTCTTAAGTTACCGCATTTTTTAAAATTTCTATAAAATAACACAATAATTGTCCCATATTGTTGAAGGTCTGGAAAGCCCATTACAATCAATTTTACGTATCTACCTTATGTCAATTCAGGTATTAAAGTTGTTATTTATGATTACAAACATAACTATATTAATACACCAAATTTTCTTTGATAAACCATTATTATCGAGATTTTCGTTATCGTCGTTTATTGCGGTGAAACCTTTTTATAGGTTTATAGGTGAATTTTACCGAGGACAGAGTGAGACTAAGGCCTATACATTAATGTCTACCAATTGCGACGGTAATGACAGTGGCCAAAAATTAATAATATGTTTTCTCCAACAGTTGCATTATTAAAAAAGCAATAAAAAATTCATAAACAAAATCTTCTACATTTTTTGAAGAATGGAAATGTGAGGAATCTTGATGAAAGGCTTATTGGGAGAAATATTGTCGAAGGCGTGGTAACCTGCAGTACATCCGATTAAATTCAGAGTCGCAGTCAGCTTCTCTGTCTATACCTATAAACGAGTTTTGTATGGTATACCTGTCCGCATCTCCTAGCGGAACAGTGAAAGTGCATCTCGAGGTAAAAGTGGTTTATCACGTAGACGCACGGGAGCGGTTCTCGGTGCTTCTACTGTGGAGTACAGACGTGCAGACTCATTATAGCGAATCGGGATCGTGCGGTGTTGCTATACATCAGGCCACGAGACTGCGAACGATTCTTGACGTCGCCGTTCAGATTTGCACCAATTTACCGAAAGGAATACGCATAATATTATTTTATATCATTATTTTTAAAAATTGTATTGAAATTTTTTTTATATTGAAAAAAGCATCTTTCGAAATATGAAAAAAATGCTGTACGAATTTCACTGTCCGAAGAACAAAAATTATTAGCCATTTTGGAGTAAAAGTAACGAGGTTATTTTTATACAAAAATAAGTAAAGCGTAAAAATGATTATGTATATAAATTAGGTAAAAAAATGATTCCATAGATATGAAAATTTACTTCGATTAATTTTTGGATATTTGTGGTTTTAATGTTTTTTTAAATTAATTTCTGAGGAGTATATTTTATTAAGTTTTGAAAATTGGACTTTGGGCTTTTTGGGAAGAATAAATTGGTGAATAATTTTGTAGAAAAACAAACCATTTATTAAATATTATTTATAGACAAACATAACACAGGTAATTAAAAAAGTAACAAATGGTAACGAGAGAGTCGTCGATAAAACAAAACTATTTACAAGACATTGAACCTACTTTTTTTGAGAAACTTTCGATGATTCCCTTCCCTTTTCAGTAATGATGATGGAGCGACGTCACTCAAATGGTCTCTGCTATGGTAGACGCTATTCTACCGTCTTGATGTACTCAATTTGTAATATAAGTCATTCTCGATTAATTAGTAAGAGCTTGTTCGACAAGACTAATATTACGCGGTCTGTTGATCAGCAATCAAGCTGCGGTTTCTTCGTTTTCTGATATTTTGTTCGATTTAGTAGTATCATTGCGGCTGCGTTTGAAATGCTGTCGAAGGAATCGACTTTGATATTGTTGCACTCGTGCATGAAAAAAATTATTTCGGAGCAATAGACAATTTTTTGACTGCCACAGAAAATCTTTGGCAGCGACCGAACATTTTTTGCTACTACAGAATTTTTTTTGGCTACTACAGACATTTTTTGGCTACTACAGAACATTTTTGGCTATTACAGAAATTTTTTTGCTGCGATAGATCATTTTGTAGATGCCCCAGAAAATGTTTAGTTGCTACAGAAAATTATGTAGATGCCCCAAAAAATGTTTGGCTGCTACAAAAGATTTTTTAGATGCCCCAGAAAATCTTTGGCTGACACAAAAAATTAGTAGATGCCCCCGAAAATGTTCGGTTGCACCAACATTTTTTGTAGATGCCCCAGAAAATCTTTGGCTGCTCCAGAAATTTTTACAAATGCCCCAGAAAAAGTTTGACTACCACAATAAAAATTTGGCAACTGCAGCAAATTTTTCATCATTCCCATTTGGTCACAGAAAATGTTAGATGTCATCGTAAATTTTTTCCTACGTCAGGACATTTATAGTTGCCACATGCCAATTTTTGGCTGCCCCAGAAAATTCTTGAGCTGCCCAGACTTTTTTTTACCTCCGCAAATATTTTTATACAGCCTCCAAAATACCATTAATCTCTGCTTGATTATATGGCCGTCAAAGTGATGGAGATCAATGATTAATGCAACAGACGAGAGAATGATTCGTGCGCAGAGGTCATTGAACTACCGATCGCGGTATTGACCGACTATGGGAAGCCATTGTAAGCTTCTTTGAAGATCCGATTAGTGCCAGCCTTTGGAGGAGTGATGATACACGTGTTTGTAAATGGGTACGTGAACCGCATAAGGTTTGGCCACCGGAACTGGAAACTTTTTGTCGACGTAGACAGGATATGGCTTCTCCACTACAAAAGGCACCTAAAAAATTTTAAAATTAAATAATTATCTTAATTGCTGTGCAAATAAAGAAATTGGAGCATTCGTAAATTTTCCTTTTCGTACGTACTTTTTTCTCGACAACGTATGGCTCAGGTTTCTCAACCGGAATTTCAACGTGTTTTATGACTTCCACTGGATAAGGGTGCGGTATTTGAACCTGAACGTGGTAAGGCTGCGGTATCGGTATTTTTATCTCCTGCGGAACCTTTATTGGCACCGGATGTGGTATCGGTATCGCTGAAATTATTTATTATATTATTCAACATGCTCAACACATCCCCCATAGAAAAAAAGTATGCTATATTTTTCGACATATCGAAAAATATATAAATAATGTACGTGGTATTTTTCTCTCTGTTTCTTTCACCAATTTGTCAATAACATTTTGGGATTATTATTATGTAAAATCAATATTTCAACACGTTTTATATGCATTATTTTTTTCCGTTTTTTATCCCATCGGGAAGTGATCAAGATTGTCTCTGAAACTCACTTTTGGCGGGATTGTACCTATCATACATCCTTAATCAAGATTTCGAGTACTTCGAGTACTTTGAGTACTTTTAAATACGAGAAAAAAAATGTATGTAGTGATAATAACAAAAATAATTTTTTATAATAAATACCGCAGAGTTAATAATTTCGCATATTATTAAAATAAATTGTCTGTCAGAATTTGAGAATTATAATAATCATTTATTGAATCAATATACTGGATTGGCCAAATAAACATGATTGAATAATTTTCTCGCCATTGTTGAACCCTGAAGATTTTATTGAATTAAATATGAATATTTTAAAATCTATGAAAAAATAAAACCGAAAAGGAATTATTTTTTTTCATGGTATATTTTCGTCTACAAATTTATATGCTTACAAAAAAATTATTTATTGATTCTATTTGATGACTCACCGTATTTTTTATAAATTGGTATCTCAACAGGTCTCGTCTTCTCTTCGTAAGTGTGATGTTCCTCATGACCATGACCATAGTCGCCGGCATTTACCACAGAGGCAAATGCGGCGAGCCCGAGGACGATAATCTACAATAAAAAGCATCGTACCAATTAAAAAGTGTATTAAACTGTGAAAGTCGTCCTACAATTGGACGGTATACAACCAATTAATTATAATGTTCTGCGTTATTCTTTGTATTGGAAAAAAGGTCCTCGCCATGGGATACGTTATGGATGACGTTTTGTGCAAGGTATACCATAATTTCTCTTTTTTTCACGACTTTCGACTCCCGAGATAGATATTTACTTTTTATTTTTATTTTGTTTATTTTTTATAAATCTTTTTATAGATCACTTTCATTTTACTAGTAAATACTTTGTTGGATGTTCCGTAATTATTTATTGATTTAATCGTGATCGATCGATATGTTGAATAAAGTATGTAATTTAACGATATCAATTAGTTAAAGTCTTTTTTTTTTCAAATTTTTATAATTTAACGAGATCAATTAGTCAAATCTTTTTTTTTTCAGATTTTTCCTTACAGTGTAACTCATGTCGTGATTGATTTGATGATGTTGTTAAGATAGTTGAGTGTCGAGTGTCGATCAGAGATCAAAGTACGAGCTTATATACGGCGTTCCATTCCGCCACCTTTCACTGTACACAAGTTAACTCGTCTACACTTTCGCCCCTTCCAGGATTATTACGTGTAACGTACCACTGTCGGTATATCGACGAAGGATTCTATGTAATGTTAGCCGAGCGATCAAGGACCTCCAAAAGATCGAGGATTGCTGGAGCGTGATGGTAAAACTGCACCGTCTTAAAATTAAAATAAGAAAAATATTAGAACAAAGATGCAGAGTAGAATCTTCCACATTGCTTCCTCATTATTTTTTTGCTTTTTACGAAGCTCCCTCTATGGGGAAGTAAATATCGATAATCAAAAGATCGATAATTAAAATATCGATAATTGAAATATCGATAATCGAAATATCGATAATCGAAATATTGATAATCGAAATATTGATAATCGAAATATTGATAATCGAAATATTGATAATCGAAATATTGATAATCGAAATATTGATAATCGAAATATTGATAATCGAAATATTGATAATCGAAATATTGATAATCGAAATATCGATAATCGAAATATTGATAATCGAAATATTGATAATCGAAATATTGATAATCGGAATATTGATAATCGAAATATTGATAATCGAAATATTGATAATCGAAATATTGATAATCGAATATCGATAGTTGAAATATTGACGATCGAAATATCGATAGTTGAAATATCGATAATCGAAATATCGAAAGAGATGCCACCATCCTCGCATTCTGATTGGTCGTCAATGGCGTATACTTGAAACCGAGTTCAGACTATGATAATCGATGCCGAATCACGTGTGGCGCGCTTTTTGAATTTTTGATTTTCTGCAGTCGTCGAATAGAATACATTTTTCTTCCAAAAATTGATTTTCTTTGCCTTCTTTAATTTTTCTTTGTAAAACAAAACATGGCAGATCGAAAGTCGTTTATATCGAAATACTGAAGCCAAAATGGAGTCACGTAAAATCACGGATCATATAAGCATGCAAATATCGTGTTTAGCCAGGAAAAGAGAGAAATTAAAGGAAACGAGTGCGAGCGAAGTGTTCGCGTAGTTTCTAGTTATTGCACAAACTTCACTAAATTTCAATACGATAAAATAGAAATCTAATGAGGTATTAGAATTTTTTTATTTTCCATTCAAACGTCTTTATCTTGGGGCAGTTTCATTGGACATACATTTTTGAAAGATGGAAATGTGAGGAATTTTATGGCCTACACAAAAATTAATACATATTCATATGGGACATTAAAGCTCGAATTAACTCAAATTTTCCGGAATTTTTTTTTCTTAAGTTACCGCATTTTTTAAAATTTCTATAAAATAACATAATAATTGTCCGCATATTGTTAAATGTGTGGAGAGCCTATTTCAATAGATTTTGAGTATGGACCTTATGTCAACTCAGGTATTAGAGTTGTTATTTATGATTATCAACATAACCAGATTCTCTATGTTCTTCAATAGTTGCTTTATTTATATCGCAATAAAACATTGATAATCAAAATATTGTAAATTCTTCGATTTATCGTTTAATCAATAGACGAAATTTTTTTTCGTTTTCTATTCGAAGTCTTTATATATCCCTACGATAATCCTATGTAATATAAATGTTCAGCAGACTCTTTATGGAATAAATAGACGACTTAAGTGAGTTTGAAAGTCATGTGATGGTTACATTTCCGTCTGCCATACGCAACGGTATTTGCGGTGAGAAATACTATACCGGAAATGGCGATCGAGTTAGTTACTTTTGTGCCTAATCACCAGCCAACGCACATACGACTGTCGAAAACGATATAGGTAATAACTCGAAGAATTTCATTGAAACTTCCTCGGCCAATCTCGTGATCTCTGCTGAGAGGAAAGTTTTCGTTTGAAAACTTTCGTTCGAAAGTTTTTTGTGTCGCTCGTGGAAGACATTTTTTTTTCCCTTAAATCTCATCGACGCTCTCGTTGGGCAAAAAATCAGGTCTCATCGGAGAGACAGCAACGGAAGTCTCATTTACCACAAAGATTTGTTGTTCTTAATATCGGCTGGAAAGCATTCTCTTTGGTGAGTCCAGTCGAGCCATGGAAAAGGAAAGTGAAGGTCCGCAAGTATATGGGACGGGGGCAAAGAACCTCACGATAATGCGTTCACCCTTCATTGTTACACGTCCGGGCGTGTAGCAAACCGGAAGTGCAAGGAGCTCTGACGTGTTACCGATCGGATGCTGGAGGAACTATTTAGCCAAGGGGCGGAATTTATCGTTAATGGAAAGTCAAACAGTCCTTAACCTCAGCCTCCACGACGCGACGTTTTAGGAACGCTTGGTCGAACTAAAGCTGAAATCGCAGGGGATTCATAAAAACAGTTATTTTCACCATGGCCTTATTATGCCATTGTCAATTATATCCAGTTGCGATATTTTATTTTGTTGTTTTTTTTCCCACAGCTATTTTTTTATTGCCATTTTATCCCACTAGCATTTTTATCCCATTAGCATTTTTATTTTATTGGCCTGTTCACGCCATTGGCGTTGTCATATCATTAGCATTTTCGTCCCATTGGCATTCCCATCCTTATAACCTTTCCATCTCATGGGCATTCTTATTCCAGAGGCCTTCCCATCCCAACGACCTTTCCATCCCATTGGTCTTATTATCCATCTAGTTGGCATCCTTATCCTGTTGTGATTTTCATCCCATTGTGATTCTCATCCCATTGTGGCTGTCATCATATTGTGAATCTCATCCCATTGTGAATTTCTTCCTATTGTGAATTTCATCCTATTTTGAATTTCATCCCATTGTGATTCTCATCCCATTGTGGCTGTCATCATAGTGTGACTCTCATCCCATTGTGAATTTCATCCTATTGTGAATTTCATCCTATTGTGAATTTCATCCCATTGTGAATTTAATCCCATTGTGATTCTTATCCCATTGTGACTGTCATCCCATTGTGACTGTCATCCCATTGTGACTGTCATACCATTGTGACTGTCATCCCATTGTGACTGTCATCCCATTGTGACTGTCATCCCAATGGGATAAGGATGCCAACTAGATGGAAAGGTCAATGGGATAATAAGACCATTGGGATTCTGATCCCATTGGCTGATTCTATTCCATTGGGATTTTTATCATATCAACTTCTAGACGAAAACCGAACAACTTCTAACATAAGGCTACTCGGACTACATTTTTCGTTTTTTCCTCCGACATTATGATCCTTAATAACTGCCACCAATATCCAGAGGCCTTAATTCATCGAACAATTCTCTTGGGAGTTGCTGCAAACTTCACCCAACCGGAATTGACAACCTCTGGACATATGCCGAGCTGAAATCAGGAAGACGTTTGATTCGTCTGTATCTTGTTTGTACCCTGAAGGCGGGCACGATGAACGCACGAGATCGCATTATTGTTTCTTTTTTCTCTTTCTTGGAAGCGCACCACGGAAGAAATGGAGAAGTGAACGATGAACAAAACGAGCAACATCTCGGCGGACTCTTACTTTCGCCCCGAAGAGAGGCATTTTTCATGTTCCTCTCATATCTGCAAGTCGACGACTTTTACCTATTCTTAAGCGTTACGCCTTGTTATAATGTCTTATTACTATGTTACAATTATTATCCGACTTACGATCTTAATTTTAAAATGTAATGAAAGTTTGATGTCGGGAGCTATTGAAGTTTAATATAATGAAGGAGGAAAATTTAAAGGCGTGGCTATTAATTATCGTAGCTTTTATTTCGTAGACTCGAGGTGAAAATTATTACACCATAGATAAATGTGTATGATTTATTTAATTTTAATTATTTGGCGGAAGTAAACTTTAGTAGCTAGACGTATTACATATTACACGCTCAGTTGCCTAGAGCGTACAATTTCTTAATGGCATTCATCCCTTCACTCTTAACTCACTCCTTTCGCTTATCTTATTTTCTGCCTGATAACTATTTATTTTCGCCTACCATTTTTGCTTCCTCTTTACTTATGCTCTGATTCTTCACTCTTGAACGTTCAAATAAAGAATTTGAAAAAAAAAAACTTTTTCGATAAATACATGTAAATAATTTCTCAAGAATAAAAAAAAATCTTCAAAAGATGATAGGAAAACAAAATTCACCGAATATATTATTAAATTTCTGTTGCCATTATAATTATCCAAACTCAATGTTCTATCTACGTTGAGTTTTTTAGACTTCATCTCTTGTCAGAATTTTAAATTCGTATGGAATAAATTTTTCGTCTTACACAATTAATGATAACAAATGCAGTTTTACAAGTGGTCGATAACAGGGCCTTAAGAGCCTGAGTCACCTAAAAAAGGCATTAAAAAAAATCTGTGAGTGACCCTTCTATAAAAAAATTAACAGTTAAACCTCATTAATTACATATTAAGTATGATAATGATCTCGAACGTGTCAATGAATTTTAAAAAAATTGCAAACTTAGTCAATTATTCGGGTTCAATTTCGACTGCATCCAGAATTGCTACACTCATGCTAGAATGGAAACCCGAAAACAAAATCCCGGTCACAAAATCCCCAGACAAAAAAGCTCTTGAAAAAAACCCTCGAAGAAAAACTTCCAAATCAATGAAGATATAAAGATGCACCGCCCTCCCAGCGGGGCTCTGCCTCTGGACTCCAGTGGGGCTCTGCCCCTGGACGCCAGTGGGGCTCTGCTTCTGGACTCCAGCGGGGCTCTGCCCCTGGACGCCAGTGGGGCTCTGCTTTTGGACTCCAGCGGGGCTCTGCCGCCGGACTCCAGCGGGGCACTGCCCCTGGACGCCAGTGGGGCTCTGCCCCTGGACGCCAGTGGGGCTCTGCCCCTGGACGCCAGTGGGGCTCTGCTTCTGGACTCCAGTGGGGCTCTGCCTCTGAACTCCAGCGGGGCTCTGCCTCTGGACTCCAGCGGAAGTTTTCTCCTGAACCCCAGTGGGGCTCCGCCCCTGAACCCCAGTGAGGCTCTGCCTCTGGAGCCCAGCGGGGCTCTGCCCCTGGAGCCCGGCGTTCCCCCACGGAATTAGGGAAATGTCGAAAATCGCACTACAGCATTATGCCACAAATTGCGCTATTGCCGGCATAAAAAAAAATTATAAATTTTATCACAGACGGAAATTCAATATAATATGCCATTCAGGAAGAGCGCATAGTGTACTATTTTTATTACAAAGCTTCTTTAACGGCCGAACCCTGATATTCTCATTGATTAGGGTTTTTTCCGCGGGTTTTTTTTTTCGGGGGTTATATTTCCGGGGTTTATCTCGCCTACCCCTAGAATGCCCCTCTTCGACAGATAAAATAAGATATTGAATCAAAATTTGGTGACATGTTCAATGTGATAGTTAGGACAGTTTGAAAATTTCAATTTTTTCTTTACACCATTTTGGTGCACTGTACGTCTTTATAAAATTACAAAATTATAGCCCTTGTCCTTAATCAGTTTTGAATGTGACACTTTTTGAAAAAAAGGTACCATTTACAGAATTTCTTTTCTTATGACTCCGTTTAGGTGGCTGAGGCCTCTTAATGTTACATAACCCAAGTTATGACGAATCAAAACACGCCAAATACAAACCAGTTACAACTCGTTGCTTTGTGAAAGTTATGAAGTTGTCTTCTTCAGAAGCAATACTCTGTTTACAATGTATACAATTACGCCCCTACGTTGAAATGTTCACTTTGCTGTTGGGTATCTTTATTCGACTATCGGAGTCGCATAGACTTTCTTCACATTAAACCTTTCGATTTTTCTTCTCATCGTTCCACTCGAACTGATCTTTGATGGATTTTTGCTGTTGCGGTAGAAGAAACGATCAGGAATCTCGTCGAAAGATCTCAGAAGTGCGTTATGTACGCGTCCACTTCAATTTCCGCTTCCCGGTCTATTTTATCCGGTAGTCAAGAAATGTGGAGCGTAAGAAGTGGTAGATATCGTCTCTAGGAATTCCTGTGATTTGTCGAGTGCACTTACATTGTTGCACCAATAAAAGTCGATTTATTGCCACTTCTAATGTCTGTTATGAAAAAAGATAACTGAGAATGGAAGAATTGTCAGCGGAAGCCGCGATTCTCAAGTTCAATGAGTTTTCGTAGCGTTAACGTGCAATTTGTTTTATGACCAGTCCAGTACTCGAGGTAATCATAGTGATCGTCATTGTGGACTTACTATCAGCTAACCATCAATAACTCCCTGAAGGTAAAGTTTGCGTGTGTCAGGCGATCGATAAATAGAGATGTTGCTATTGCATTTGCATGGAAAAACCTATAACTGCCAATGCAGCTGTAACTCAAACATTAAAAGTAGTTACTGCTACATTCACACTAGTAAAATCGGTGGTAAATTTTAAAAAACGATTTTATAATTTCTGGTGATTAAATAAATAGTTTCGAGGAGTGACTCACGTTGCAGAATAGTTCTTAATAGATGAGGTATTCTTTATCTTTATTCTTTAGGTATAAGTCCTATAATTGAACACATTTTAGTACTTGAAAGTACTTTCTCCGAATTTTTTCAGATTTTTAAATCCAATATTATGGAAAATGGGGTATTTCTTTAAAATAAATATATTTCAAAAATTAAAGTCATGGGAAAAAATTGTTTCAACATAAAAGTTGTAGTTTCATGTGAACTTTTCGATGAAAATTTTCAAACAATTTTGCGACTCTATAATATTACTTTTTTGCTGAAAAATATTAAGATTATTATTTTCACCGAAAAAGGCCACTCTTTTTTTTACTGAGAAAATTGCAGAATCTCTGCGTCTATGTATTGATGACATTACAAAAATTGCCAAATTGGGACCGATCAAAGTTCGGAAGTATAAAAATAATTTGTTCTAACTGTGAAAAAAAAGATTTCCAGATAACATTTAAAAAAAGTCTATCATAGACCTACTTTTTTCATTAATCCATCATCGCATAAACTACAAATTTCAAATGAAAACGTTATTGACATTTTTTTTCTCGACAACATTTTTATTTACTTTGAACAAATTATTTTGTACTTTAGGGAAAAATATGTTTTTAGGTGGTAATTGAAAAAGGGTTTTTTTCAAAAGGGTATATTTTTGCAAACTTGAGACAGAAGAAATTGATTTCGTTTGATTAATTTTCTATGAGGTCAACCAAAAGAACGCTATCACCTTTAAGATTTCATTTTCAACGGTTAAACGGAGAATTCGATAAGCTATCAAATTTGATATGCATCTAGTTAAGGAGCAAATCGGTAGAAACTAAAAGCGACGACCGAAGATTATTGGTATTTCTTTCTTAAATCAGTATGAATATTTAAATATCTTCGAAAATTCCTAAATGCATTATTATATTAAATATTTTTGCTTATTCATAAACTGTACAATAATGACAGTTACATGTTATGATATGAAATACCATTTTTCTAAATTTTTTTAGCTTACTGCACATTAATTTTCCATTATATTGTACCTTGTGCGATTGTATTGATCTTACTAAACCGATTTGTGTATAAAATCGGCCAATACCAATCAACCAAAATTCGCCAATTTTTTTTGAGTGTATATATAACAATTGAGTGTATTTATACAATAAAAAAATGAATAATCATTTTACGAAAAGACTTAACCAGTGGAATATTTATTATATCTCACAAAACGATTTCCAACAACAATCTAAAAATAAGTCAACGATCAAATTGTACAGAAGTGTTAAAAATTTACAAGATTTACAATAAAGCTTAAGTAACGATATAGTAAAAAAAAAACAATTATGGCGAAATTATTCAATGGTGCCCATGACTGTAGTGATGGATGGTCTTGTGAACCGGAATCTTAATCGGTACATGCTTCACCACCGGATATGGCACGCTTTTGTACACAGTGAACGGAACCGGCTTTTCAACCTTAACCGGGATCACCTTTTCGACCGGAGTCGGTACTTTTTTCTCCACCGTTTTAAACACCGTCTTAACAACCTGGAAATAAAAACAAATAGATCAATACTCCACATCCAATATGTTTCGTAATCATTTGTATAACAATAAAGCCGGTCGAATAACTATTAAAAAAAAAAGTTTTTCCTTACTTCGAAGGGAACTGGTTTCGGAACAGGAACTAAAACTTGATATGGCTGCGGCACAGTCACAGGAACCAGATGAGGAATTTTTATTTCAACTTCCTTCGGCACTGGAACGCCTGACATAATTCGAAAAAAAAGATTATTGTCCAGAATTTATTATTTGATTAGCATAAGATGATGAATAATTAAGTTGATTAAATAATAAATAATAATCCTTACTTAATTCAAAATTATTTAGGGGAAAACGGGTGAATTGTGGTCATCGGGCAATATTAGTTATCTTGATTTTGCATAAACTAGTGATAATATCGAAAATTTTGTTGCTTCGTCAGCTTACGTATATGATGATAAATTAATTTAATGATCCGTGCTTGTTAAACTAAGACAAATCTAATGTTTTCTTGGAAATCTAATGATTTTTTGTAAATCCAATGATTTTATTTGTTTATTGATTTTAAAAAAATCTTACGATGTTAAAAATCTAATGGTTTAAAAATCTAATGATTTTTTTATTATACACTATTTTTCTTATAACAAAAGTCGTCATTTGAATAAGATTTTGCGAAAAATATAGTCGTTAAAATGACATCCAACCGGTATTAATGTCTTTGTCGGTTCTTCAGCTTTAATTTTCCGGTATAATGTTGAATCCATAAATGAATATATTGAAATTTAATACAACAAATAATCGTGGTTGTCGGGATAACAATGGTCACGAACGCGGGGCAATGGTAGTCACATTTGTAATAGGTATTTAATTAATAATGAACTATCCAACAACCATCCCTTTTTGGTAGGACAGACCTTTTATTTTTAGAAAAAAGTAAACAATCCTCAGTGACTACGATTCCCCCATTCTCCCCTAGATATTAGAAACAAATGCTTAAAATTATTCGTTTTATTAATGATTGATTGGTTAATCATATCGACGATTGAAATAATAAATGATACATTCATTAAAAAAATAAATATAGTAGCAGTAAATAATTTTGAGTGAATTAAAAATTAATCAATTGTAAGAACAATTATGCAAAGTGAAAATCATAAAAATAAAAATGTACAGTGATGTTAGAATAAAATTATAAGTAATTATAAGTAAAATTATTTGGAGTATATGATTTAAAAAAAACAAATATGAAGTGATGTTGAAATAAAAAGTAGTCTTCGCTGGATTAATTATTTAATTTTATCGATGATTGATTCTTACCGATCTCTTTAACAATCGGAGTGACCTTTCCTTCCCATCCATGTCCAAGGGAATCTCCAAGCCATTCACCACTACTGCTATGCGAACTTCCATCCCATCCACTATTGCTAATCGAACTTCCATGCCAACTTTTCCAGCCATCGTCGTCGTGCCCTAGAATTTGATGCTTTATGAGGTATTGCATATATCCACAATTGTGGAATCCAATAAACCGCATGGACCCAATTTATGGTATCGTCAAATAAATCGTGGTAGCATTGGAAATTAATAAAGAGACTATATCACCTAAGAATCATAAACATGAAATTCATTAGCTGATATGTGGATATCTGTGGAGATAGAAACTCATAAACACTACTACAAGAAATGCATTTAAAATAATGAAACATTTTGACGAGTGCGATATTTTTTTGTAATTTCGTCAATCAGTTCAATGGTTTTTTTTTCTGTTTAAAAACATGGAAAATGATTTTTGTTTATTTGTCTATTGTTACATTCATCAGAGAAGCTGAGACAATCTAAGATGGACTCAAAAGTAAAGAAGGACGAGAAATTTTGAAAGTAATTAAGAGAAATCTTGAATACATTACAAGTTCACCAATTCTTATGAAAAGAAATAATCATGAACACATGTCAAAAGGGAATATTTGAAGTTTATTCGAGAATCATTTTTTAAAATTTTAGTCTATCTGTTTTTTAATAAGATTTAACGGTATATAGAAACAAACAAAAGTATTTTTTGATTCCTCATAGAGGAAGCTTTGTTTCCACAAAAATATTTTTTCGAGATAGACTCTCAGAATTATCCATGACATCTAAGATAAAATTTTAGCTCATTCGGTTGAACGGTTCTTTCGCACACGCACACGCACACGCGCACGCACACGCGCACGCACACGCACACGCACACACACACGCGGACGCACACGCACACGCGCACGCACACGCACACGCGCACGCACACGCGCACGCGCACGCGCACGCACACGCGCACGCACACGCGCACGCACACGCACACGCACACGCACACGCACACGCACACGCACACGCACACGCACACGCACACGCACACGCAGGAAATTTTTTGGAGCACTCTAAGTGTCCTGACATAAACATCTAAAAAAAATGTTTCCATGAAAACAAAGCTTTCACTATGAGAAAGCAAAAAACCCAAAAAAAAAAAAATAAGGAAGCCATTTCCAACCGTCTACTTCGTTATATCATACTAGCAATCAGATAATTGAGTTATCCATCAACGAACATCCCTGATTTCCATTCGAATCCCTTTTTTTCGTATAGCTCTGAAGACCACCAATATTTCACTGGGTACAAAAACACGGAAGTAAATAAAAGAATAAGATCTAAAAATCCAAACCAGAATGTCCCAGCGTAATCGTCGGTAGCTGCAGATGTCCACCACCTCCATGAGAAATTTCACCAAGGGTAAGTTCGCCATGTCCTCCTCCTCCGCCCAAATTCCAACCGCCGCCATGTCCTCCTCCTCCAAAGTCCCAACCGGATCCATGACAACCTCCAAGGAAAGCCATCATTCCACTCACCTTCAAAAAATCAAACATCCCTTCTATAATCATCAGATAAAATCTTCCAGCAAATGTTACAAAAATTACAAACAATGCCAAGAAAAAAAAATAAAAAAAGTCCGCCATCCACAGTCACTCATTCATAACCAAAATCAATCCACACCCTCCAACGTTCTGGTATAATGATCAATTTTTTTTAATCAAACAGGATGACCCAAAAGTTTCAGGATTTTTTTCACTGATCCCTAGTAACAAGAGCTACCAATGATTTTTTTTTCAGCAACTTTGTCAACTTCCTTCCCATTGTAAAAAATCAAACTATGCATCCCATTTTTCCGTACCATCAAGATCTTTGACATCATGTTTGCAGAGTCGTGCTCAGCGCTCTCTGTGTTGGAACAAGTTTACTCGATTGATTCCAAACTTGAATCACTTATATACCCTACAAATGCTCGGGGGAATTGAACCCCACTATGTATCCAATGTGTCTATAGTCGAGTTTAGATCGTCGGAAACCTTCACTAAAACTGCGAGCAAGCAACAAGGCCTCTTTATAAACTGCAGCTGCAAGTCTATTGACAGAGCGTCATATCGAGAGCGCCCCCTTGTGTAATTCCGCTAACTGGTCGATTCCCACTGAATTTCCGCCTTTCGTTCCTTTCGCGAACTTTCGGAAATGGTTTCGGTGAGACACTTGACTGTTTTGTCACTGTAATGAATTATTGTTTTTACACATGAGGAGTTGTGTTCTTGTTTGTATGACGGGAGTTAATTGAGAGGCATTCAAAGCGTCGACGGAAATTATTCATCGTCACGGAATGGACAGTGTGAATTTTACGGCTCCTTTCACGTGAGAGAGAGAGAAAAAATGGCGAGGGCATTATTCTGGATCTCCTTTCACGTATCAAAAGGAGATCGGCTCAAAATCCAATTTGCAAACGTCTTTACTCGTTTCCTTCTTGGAAAACGTCTTTACTCTCTCACACAACGTGTGCTCTGTGATCTGGGATATTAGAGTAATGATGAAAGTATATGTTGCCGAAGAACTTTGAAGTTACCGAGGAAGCGCTGAGAATAGTATGATATTATAATGGCGATGGTTATGCAGTGGTAAAATATGGTCTCATTAGAAGCACTGTAATCGCGACGATGATAATCGCACCGAAAGATCGGCAACGAAAAAGAGATCTCATGTGCGGTTTTTCGAACGATTAGCGAGAAAGTTCCGAGGAATGGACTTCCGTTTTATATTCAGTTGAAGGTATTCATCGGCACGCGGAATGAATATCTTGATTAATCATTGAAATGAACTGGCAATGATCTGTATATTTCAAAAAATCGGAATGGTGATTAGATGAGGAGGAAAGTAGTTCGAATTTCGATTACCGGTTTATTGGTGATGCATCTTATGATGTATCTTCGAATGATACTTTCTAGGGATTTATCTGATGAGAATAATAGTGACATTCATGAGAGCTGTGAAGGTCAATAAGGGTTTATAACAGTGGTACAAATTTTAGAAGTATCTTTTTATTGGAGTTTCGGTAATTGAAATTCAATTTAGGTATAAGTTAATGAAGGTTTGTGTGAGTGTCTGTGTTAGTACTTGCGGGAGAGTTTGTGTGAATATTTGTGTGAATGTTTACATGAGTGTTTGTGTGAATGTGTACATGAGTGTTTGTGTGAATTTTCGTCTGAATTTTCGTGTGAATTTTCGTCTGAATTTGTGTGTGAATTTTCGTCTGAATTTTTGTGTGAGTGTTTTTATGAGTGTTTGTGTGAATTTTTGTGTAAGTGAAGTGTGCATTTTTGTGTGCGTGTTTCCGGAAATATTTGTGTGAGTGTATGTGTTAATTTTCTTGTGAGCATTTGTGTGAGTGTTTTTGTGGGTGTCTGGATGTTTGTGTGAATGTGTGACTGTTTGTGTGAGCTTATGTGAATTTTCGTGTAAACATGTGAGTAAGTTTATTTAAATTTTTGTGAGAATTTTTGTGAGAATTTTTGTGTGAGTATTTGCATGGATATTTGTGTGAGTGTTTGTGTTAATTTTTTTGTGAGCGTTCGAGCGTTCGTATGAGTGTTTGTGTGAATGTTTATGCGAGTGTGTGAATGTTTGTATGTATGATTGTGTGAGAGTTTGTGTGAATTTTGGTGCGATCGCACAAGTGTTCGCGTGTGTGTCGGGTAATGGTCCAATGACCATTTAGGAATTATTTTCTAGCATTATGTACATAGCCTATATGTCCCACTATAAAGGTCCCAGGTTTTTCGCAATTCTTTCTTCTCTTGCCCTTCAACCGTCCGCGGCATCATAAAAGAGAAAATTAAAAAAAAATAAAACTAAAGATTGTAAACCTCTTAACAAACAAACCGTAGGACTCAAGTCTACATTTCAACATGTGCATATGTCGGCAGATCACTTCCTAGTGAATTTTGCTCTCAGAATGTAGTCCCCAATTATTTATAAGATGTAAAATGATAAAATTCCATCTTTCCAAGAATTTCATAAAATAATAACGATGTTTACAATTCCGTCCTTTCTTAAATAATTATTTTTCAAAATTCTTTTGACATCATCAATATTCTTAAAAAAAAAATCTGAGATTAAAAACGGTAACGCTCCGCGACAAGTGAAGCTAACTCCGTCCCGAAGGTGAAGGTGTCGTCGGAATCGTTCTCGCAACCGTGAAATCTGTGGTAACGGGAAGTCCCTCGACCGGAACATTGTCTGGTCGTGGTCCACTTGGGTCTTCGCCGCACTTCGCTTTGCCGTACTTAATAATATGGTAAATGTACATAAGTACCTATGCCGCACTTCTTCAGCATCGGCTCCAAAGCACAGAAGCCCCTCCCCTTCTTTCTTACTTCTTACTTTCACTGTGAAAAGGAAAAGTGTGGGCTTATTTTATTTTCAAGAGCACGAATCATTTTTTGACTTTTTTATTTTTATTAAAAGAATAAAACAGCATACACAATATAATATAAAACAATAATAAAACAATAACGAGATATGTACAACAATATTTAAAAATGGTAGCAACAAGGACTCGAGTAGAAATGGAAAACTCAAGTCGCAGATCTGGTTCCGCGATTGATTTCCATGATAATTAAAAAATTATCTTCGTCATCATGTAGAAGATGGTCGTTAATGTCCGTGACCGTGACCGTGACCATGACCATGACCTCCGTGACTCTTTGCGTGATGGTAGATGGTTTTGTACACGGGGATTTTTACTGGGTAGGGCTTCTCCACTGGCACTGGTATGTGACGCTCGATCGTTATTGGCACTGGCTTCTCCACCGGTACTGGAATGTGCTTCTCCACTGGATAAGGGACTTTTTTCTCTACTGGAACTGCTACTGTCTTTATTATTTGTATCGGGAATGGCTTCGACACTGGCACGGCCACCGGATACGGCTGAGGCACTCCCACTGCCACTGGATGAGGGATGTGTATTTTTACTGGCTGAGGTACTGGGATTCCTGTGAGAAATATTAAACAATTATTTTTAGACAAATTTTGGAAATTTTCAAGGATTTTTAAAGCTGCGTTATTCATTGCGTTTAGAACATGCTTGATTTTCAAATTTTATACATAATTTGGTTTTTTTTCTAGAACATATTACATACGAACGACTTGAACAAATGGCAACTCTATAAATAAGTAAATTTCAACATTAAGATTTTTTCAGAACATACGACGTACGATCAACTTGAACAAATGAAATAAAATAAAAAATAGTAAAATAAAATAAAAAACAGCCTTTTCCTTGACTATGACATAACCGACACACGAAAATAAGCGATTGAAGGGCTTAAGGTCTACGGTCGATGGTCCATTGGCAGTAACCGTACTTTATGTTACACACTTTGATTCTATGAATGTTTGTATGTATATAATTGCTGTCAATAAATACGTCCACTACTACATGGTTTTTATTATTTATTATCATTATTTATTATTTATTGATGGATTATATATTTAAAAAATAGATTATTCCGATTATTGTAGTATTTAAAAAATTAAATTTTATCGAAAATCTTTCGTCCTGTTGTAACTAGAATATTTATTAATCTTTATTATATGTTTTAGGTTTTTGAGGAAAGTTAATTGATGATATTTATAGCTAGATTGAAAAAAAATAATGAGGTAAAACTTTTAAATACATTCTTCTCGGTTTTTTTTTAAATAAGTAATTTAATGCTTATTATTTCTTGTAAATGTGTGATCATATCGGTTGAAAAATATATAGAATTAATTTTACAAAAAATCTTTACATAGATTTTTCCTCTCAAACATTTGTTGCAAAATACCATCTAAAAAATGATTAAAATGAATTTAAAAAATCATAGCGAATTGTCTTTCTACATTTAAAGAAATGTAGAAAGACAACTAAACTAAACTGCAGTTTTAAATAAACTTGTATAAAATATCACATTGAAATTAAAGCGATCTGATATTATTTGTGTAACAGATAAATAGAGTTAAAAAATAATTGCACGATCGAAATTCTGGCAAATTGCAAATTGTTTTTGAGGGGTTTTATCTAGAGGCTCGAAAAAAGTTAAAATATGTTTTTTTTAAAGAAAGTATTGATTGATGTGAATTTTTTTTTCTTAAATTGACTCGTTGAACTGAAACGATTTTTTTTAATTGAGAGTATAAGAAATAAAAAAATATGGAATAATATAAAGAGAAAGATATAGTCGCCGGCTGATGATGCAATTTTTTTACCAGTCAACATCATGTCATGAGCCACTAGATAGATCGTTGCTTAATTTACACGATCATCGCTGATACATATTTAGAGGTTTCTGACGATCGTAGTTTTTTTAAAAATCGATCTCTGCTCTTAAATAATTACTTAAGACTGACTACTTTTTCTCATGAATATTCTATGGTTGAATTTCAATTTAGCGCCGTTGGAAAAAAAAAATTTTTACAGATCCCGGTTTTCAGAATTTAGTAGTTGTTATTAACTCCAGAAGCCCGTTTTGTTTTTTTTTTTAAATTTATTTTAGGTGAACGTTTTGAGACTGTCTTACGTAAAACGTCTCAAAAAACATTGCATCATGGGCCGGCGGATATTTTTTTTCCTTTTCATTTGTTGGTGATTACTTTTTTTTCCAATAATCATTACACAGCAATGTGCAAAGTTCTATTTTGTATCCTTAATAAAAAAATTCAAAGTCACGTGATATTCGAACCGTTTTACCGATCATCAGGAAATTTAGTGCGTAGCACCGCTGAATGGTATTTTCCTTGTGTAGGTAATTTTAGTCGATTTGTTTAAATTTTACCTAAATCAGAGCAAAACGAAAAATTTTCAGATAATTCAAAATGACGTAAAATCTGATACGCTTTAGTGATCGTCACGAAATTTAGTACGTAGCAGAGTTGAATGTTATTTTATCTGTGTAGAAAATTTTAGTCGATTTTTTTTAATTTTACCAAAATTAGAGCAACAAGAACGTTTTTCGGAAAATTCAAAATGACGTAAAATCTGATACGCTTTAGTGATCATCACGAAAGTTAGTGTGTAGCAGGGCTGAATGTTATTTTTCTTCTATAAAAATGTTCAGTCCGTTTGTTGAAATTTAACCTGAATTAGAGCAGAACCAAAATTTGAAAAAAAAAATTAAAACCATGTAAAAACTGATATGCTTGAATAATCATCACCAAATTTAGTACTTAGCAGGACTTAATCTTATTTTCTCTGTGTAGAACATTTTAGTCTGTTAGTTGAAATTTAACTGAAATTAGAGCAAAACAAAATCGTTTCGAAAATTTCAAAATCTTATAAAAACCGAATTTTTCTATCAATTAGCCTCAAATGCAATACCAAAGGTCGTATCCATTTTTACAATTTTAATACGAAGTTTCAGCCTAATAGCTAAAAATTAGCTTGAACATTGACGTACTTTTTTCAAAATTTTAAAATTCTTATAAAAATGAAAGCTTTTGGCCTTTCATCACACAGACATACATCCGGACAGAATTTTCTGAGCCACTTTTCTGGACATTTCAGACTATTCTAAGTATTCTGACATGAAAATCACACCAATGTATTTATGCCGATTCGGTGATACCGATCATCCGCTTAATTCTGCCCAGCCCGTAAATAAATAAATAAATAAATACATAAATAAATAAATAAATAAATAAATAAATTAAATAAATAAATAAATAAATAAATAAATAAATAAATAAATAAATAAATAAATAAATAAACAAATAAATAAATAAATAAATAAATAAATAAAATGTTCCATGAAAACAAAGCTTTCTCTACGAAGCAAAAAACCCACAAATAACGACTTTTTTTGGCACTTTGGTAAATGTAGCCCTTAAATAAAATTCATACCGATTTCCTTGTAAACTGGGACTGCAACAGGTTTTGTGACTTCGACGTGCTGCGATACGGGAACACTGTGAACCTCGTTATGACCACCATCGTAACCACCACCATATCCACCATCGTGACCACCATCTCCATGTCCGAAACCACCTTCATGTCCGCCGTGACCGAAACCACCATCTTGTCCACCATGACCGAAACCACCTTCGTGACCTCCGTCGATTCCTGAGAAGGACGAATAGTCCTGATGTTGTTCTCCACTGCTTAAGGCGCCGGTCGAAGGGTGAAATCCAGAATTGTCAAAGCCACTGTGTTGCTGATGACCTCCGTAGTCGCTTCCTCCTCCACTGCTGCCATAATCGTCACCATAACCAGAACTCTCGCCCGAAGCTGCTACCCCTTCATGATCCGATCTCTCGATTCGAAACATTCTTCCGTACATCGGTACATAATATTGTCCTGAATTTTGGTCGTAATAAGCTTGCACATTTGCTGGTGCTGCTGTCGTCAACGTTGCCAGAGACAACAAAAGGACCTACGATAACAAATGTTTATTTTAGTGTCTGATTAAATAAAAAATTTGAATTATTTTGTTAAAGATTTTTTTTGTATCGCAAAAAATCGAGTGAGATGAATTTTTATTTTTTTGCCATTGTGAGAATAGATTTTTTACAGTGTTGACAGTTCTACGGAAATGTATTTTGTTGTTAATTATTTATAATATGTAGAAATAAGATTTTTGGATTCTTTACAATCTGGTATAAATATATTTTTTTATCATTTTAAAATTGAGGTTAATATGTACTTGTAATTATTCAAAATTTAATGAAAATTGTTAAGCTGTTTAAAATTCAAATTGTAATAAAAATATAATTTTCGATGAAATATGATTCTTCCAATTTCAAATAATGTATTGAAAATATAATTTCTAAACTGTTTGAAATTTTCTACAGATTTGGTTATTCAACAATACAGAATGCGATAGAAATATGATTTTCGAAATGTAAAAAGTTCAATGAAATATAATTTTTTAAATTGTTCAAAATTTATTGAAATAAGATCAGTTTATGATTTTCGTAATATTCCAAAATCAATGAAATATAATTTTTAAATTGCATAAAATTTATTGAATAATATAAATTCATGGTTTTCGGAATGTTAGAAAATTCGATGGAATGTAATTTTTCAATTTCTTTCAATTTTATTGAATAATATAAATTTATGATTTTGGAAATGTTGAAAACTCGATGAAATATAATTTGTTAAATTGTTCAAAATTGAAATTGAATTATATGAATTTATGATTTTTTAACCAGTTTTCTAGAATGGTTTTTAATAAAATATTATTATTATGACGAACTCAATTGCGAAAATATTTCATCCCCTAAACTCACAGTTACTTGCATATCCGGACGCATGATTTTTCGGCGCTCGGACCAAGTGAGTGTTTACAGTGAGCGGCTTCTCTTGTGTGACTGGTACATCTTCCGGCGGGTTTCCTCTTAATATACCGCAACGCCTTTCACTGCAGGCGAACGTGCTCTCTCGAGTTATATACTATACTCTATATATTTCAAGCTAAAATAGTATCATAGCAATTCGTACACGATAACCACACAAGTTCGTCGGAGAGTGCAATTGTTTTGCCGTGGACCCTCGCCACTTTTTCCGCACGGAACTCACAACAATGTCCAGCGTGTCCGAGCGTCTTTCGAACCTTTCAATTCTCAGCGCTGGTCGACTAATGGGAACCACTGCATTTCATCTCAACACGTATCGTAGCCAATCATTTTTCAGTAGGTATACATTCTCCAATACAGTAGAACCTCGCTTATCCGAGGTGATGAGGGGAAAGGGTTTTTCACGGATGAGTGAAAACTCGGATATCACGGAAGACAAAACGAAAAAACCTTTATTTCCATATATGCACGATTCCACCGAAATTCAGGTAGCAACATTTTTTTTGTCTCGAAAAAATTGAAAAAAAATCGGTTCTTATTATTGTAAAAACTTCACCAAATTTCAATACGATATAATTGAAATCTGAAGAGATATTAGAGTTTTGCAATTTTTTATGTAACTCCGTGCGAGAAGTCGGACTTCTCGCACTAGTGAAATAAAATTGTATAGGAAACTCGTGCGAGAAACTTTTTCTCAACTGGTTTCATCGCAATACTCGCTTTCGGCTCGTGCTGCAAACTCATCCTCGTCAGGAAACGTTTTATCGCACTCGTATCGTAATCTACTATTCTTCTAACGACTTTGTCGGAAATAAATTTGGCTTAAATATAGCAACGTTTTGGCAACAAAAAAAAAAACGATTTTCTGAAAAATGTTTTGCCCTAAAAAATAACCAGCAACTCCAAACCCCATTTTAGAAAAATCCTCAAAATTCGTTTTTCATATACAAAACTTAAGAAAATTTATTCGGCTAATTAGTAGCGATACCTTCGGTGTAAAAAAACATGATTAATAATTTTTTTCGGAGAATTTGAGTTCATTTAAATTAAATCTCTCATATAAATCTGTACTTATTTGTTTATCGTTGACCATAAAATTCCACACATTTCCATTTTTCAGAAGTGTATGTACAAATGAAACTGTGCTAAGATAGAGTCATTTTGATAAAGAATTGAAAAATTCCTAATATCCTACCAGATTTTCGCGTTTTTATAGTGAAATTTGGTAAAGTATTTTACAATAACAAAACTCGATTTTTTAGAATTCTTTGAAGAAAAAAAAAGTTGATTGTTGAATTAATATGTATTCAAAACAGGGACATAACGAATGTCAATCTTTAGTGTCAAAAAGTTTTTTACCTGGTTAATCGCAGGCCAGATAAACGAGGTTCTACTGTATATCATATCCTTCCGCGATATATACTTTAATATACGGTCAATACTTGCACTGTTCGAGTCGCAGACTCGCGTTAAGCTTCCGTTCCTTTGGCCCTGAGCACATTAGCTTACCTTCACCGTGAACCATGAGCGATCATAATCTCACTTGTATCTCCAATGATTGCTGAAGAGATATGAGATATTTTACATAATTATTCATTCTCACCGTTGATACTTCATGTTCTTGACTATTTATTGTTCCCAAGGTTATTGCATTATTATTTTTTGGTTGTAAAATAAATCAGAAAAAAAATCTTGTCAAATGGCAAAATGTTTGTTGATAATATTTTCTTGCTTTATTGTTGGTTTTTTAAATTAGTATTAGAAAACGAAAATAGTTTGATGTCATTAAATGAATAATTTATTTTGATAAATTAATTACACAATATAGATTTGGTAATGAAGAAGGAATTGAAAAATCAAATTTCACTAAAAAATTGTGACAGCGTCGAGAGCCCTCATTTATTTTATTTATCAATAATGTACTTAATTTGATCAAATTTGCAAGCGTCAGAAAACCATAAATCTTCATATAATATTTTATTTCTTCCTGTAGTGTCTATTAGAAAAATAATTAAAGTTCAGTGCTCTTAAGCTTCGCGCGAGTAACCGAACGACGAGCTTCGTTGGAATCTTCTTCCGCTGGATGTTCGCCATGTGAAGAGAGCATAACGAGAACAACTTTGGTGCAAACTCAGCAGACATAATAATTCATACAAATGGCGAGTATATCTCGCATCGTAAAATTATCTCTTAATTAGTTGTATCGGCAGTTTGCGGTTATTAAGTGAAAACTGTTGGTAGTTTTTCCAGGGACATTAGCAGCAAAAAAAATCTCACACATGATTATGATAATCATCTCAATCCGTTAGAAAATTTCTTTCTCCAATGAAATGACAGCAGAAATTCGTCGTGAAGGTAAATAAATAATTTCATTCGCAAAGTAAATAATAAAAAACGGATTAAAATTAACATTTTATTTGGTGCAAAAATATCATAACCACTTCAACAACTATGTACATGTACAAAAATAACAAAGGTTCATCAAATGACGCAACACGTAACATTTTAATAAAAACAACTACTTAAACTTAAATCTCACCACAGTAAAAACCATTTTGACTCAATGAGGCAACAACATTCTTCAAATATTCAAAATACTTTTCGGTCCGAATAACTATAACCAATTATCTAAGAACGCTAAAATTATGAAACTCTCCCAAGCCGAAAAGTCATTTCCGGTTACAAATCTCACCAAGACGACACATTTTTGATTCAAATTATTCACAGTCATAAAAACCGAAACGTATTGTAAATACATTGAATATGAATATTACGCCGATACAAAAATCATTCAAAGGACTTTTCCGTTCAAATAACCGCAATTAATAATATGCTAAAAATATGAAACTCAATTAGAATTAAGAAAAGTCATTCTAGATCATTTCATTGAATCCCAACGATTTTCCATGGCAGCAGAATAATTATTTACAGTCAACCGATCCGAAAATTATTTTTAAATCAACTTCAACTCGTATTATGCCGATCCTAGTAACAAGCGCGTCGTCAATAATCACCACCTGTGATATTCGCACACACATACGTGTAGAGGGATGACAAGAAGTCGTTTAACTTTCTATAATACAGCCTCAAGCTTAAGAAACCCTGCAGACTTCAATTACTTCGATAATGTTGGTGCATTACATTGCCAGGCGTAACGCGTGTCTCGGAGGAATAGTCTGCACGGTTGGCAGGACTCGCTAGGACCTCTTCTGTCTCGCACGAGTGAGTCCATAACGGGTTAATGCTGCGACGTCGTTGAATCTCTAGACCGTTTGTTGTCGTTTTTATTTTTTCCCCTTGTTTTTTTCTACCGTGACCAGCCGTGACCGTGACTCGGCTTGCGGTGAAATACGTGCTTATAAACCGGTATGTGAATCGGATATGGTTTCTCGACCGGAACAGGGATGTGTTTTTCGATCGTTATTGGCACTGGCTTCTCCACCGGTACTGGGATTATTTTCTCCACCGGATACGGAACCTTCTTCTCGACGGCTACCGCAATAGTCTTCACCACCGGTATCGCTACCGGGTGCGCAACCGGTATGTGAACTGGATAAGGTTGTGGTACACCTATGGCCACTGGATGAGGTACTTTTATCGCAACTGGCTGTGCCACCGGAACTCCTGAAATCGGTATAAAATTATTATCGTTAACTCGACAAATGAGAGATCGGTAAGGAATTTCAGAGGTTAAAAAGAGGGATTGTATTTTTGTAGGTTGCGATATGATGAGTTGACGAATGGGAGATCGGTAACGAATTTTAGAGGTTAAAAAGAGGAATTGTATTTTTGAAGGTTGCGATATGATGAGTTGACGAATGCGAGATCGGTAACGAATTTTAGAGGTGAAAAAGGGATCATATTTTTGACGGATGTGTGGTGACTTGACAAATGTTAGATCGGTAGCGAATTTCAAAGATTAAAAAGAGGGATCGTATTTTTGAAGGTTTACGATATGATGACTTGAAAAATATGAGATCGGTAACGAATTTTAGAGGTGAAAAAAGGGGATAATTTTTTTTAAGGTTTGCGATGTGTCGGTTTGCAAAGAAGTTCGTTTGACCTGAAAGATCGTGCCATGGACCAAGTAACAATTATTGCTGATTATGCTCAAGATCATTTGATCTAATTTGCTAACCGATTATGTGATTCAAATATGTTGCAACTGTTACAAATTGTCAATGATAGAAACTGTTACGAAGTCGTGAAGATTTTCATGGTTTATCATAGACTGTAATAACCGGATGATCGTTATGACTGGTAGGAACAAAATGACCGGTAAAAGCAAATATTAGTCCTGCGCTTGAAAGCGCAGCTATTGCAAAACCGATGTAAACACTAAAAGGTTACAAATGGTGCACTTCCCTGATTACCATGTTTAATAACAGACACCGAAATATTTCACCACGAGAAAAGCTTTTCGTCCTGACAACTAAAAGCGACAACGACTGATTGTCACATCTATAGTATCTTGAAAATATACCCAATAAGAGTAAAGATTGACAGGCTAACCAATGCTCGTCAATTACTTTAACGATATCCAACCAGCTTTCATTCACAACGAGGTCCAAAACAATCGGTGTCTTACCGATTTCTTTGTAAACTGGAACAGCCACAGGTCTGCTGACTTCAACATGTTGACTAATGGGCACCGCATGAGCATAATGATGATGATGCTGTTGTTCCCATCCATGTCCACCATGACCTTCATCAAATCCACCGTGACCTCCGCCAAAGCTGCCATAGCCTCCATAAGAGCTCAGATCCTGATGTCCAACGGACACTTCAATGTTACCATGACCGGATCCAAAGTTGTAGGGCGTTCCAGAGCCATAAGAATCTCCAATTCTGAACAGGACATCCTGATTAACCATAATTCCATGTGTTTTCGTTATTCCATTATGCAACTTACCCTTGCCAACCGCTAGAATAGCCACCCTGAACGTAACCTGCCAGGATAGTATCAACCAATAGGCAGGAGACGATCACCTGGAAAATACGTCAATCCGTTTTTAAAAATCCGACAATCAGGCTCATGATCCAATAACTCAAAGACCGGTTTTTTTCCTGTTCGTTTGTTTCGTCATAGTCTTTTTGTTACTTACGATCGGAAGCATTTTTCGTCCGATGGTAAATGTGTCTCAGTGTCTCGAACGTCGTCGATGTTACACTGCGTGATTCCGCCAATAGGCTCTTCGTTTTTATAGGTATAGCTTTCTCCCTCCTTGGGCACGACATGCGCGCCAGCAACCTGAACTATCGCCCCGGTCTTGGAAACCGGACCTACGCGCATATCCGATTCGCAAAACGACCCTACAAAGACAGAGACAACGCTAGAGATCTTCCAGCTCTTAAGCCACTTGCTTCGCGAATGTCGCATTTTCTGCTGAACGTTGAAAGACATAAAACGCGACTCTGAAATCCAAATACAGAAGATTGTAGCTTCTGTCCGTTTGCTCTTCGCTAAATGCACCGTTTATAATTGGTATTAGGTGATGTTAGAACTTTTTGTCCCGGCAGTTACTTCGTATCAGACTTTTCACTAACCTACTAAATTGCCAATCTCACAAACGGCCGCATATAAAACGCTACCAATTTCCAAGTGTTAGACCTGATAAATTACGGCCATAAGCCGTCATCTTCAGCTTCCACAAGATGACCATTAACCGCGCCCACTCAGAATCCAGACTCGCTTTCGAATAGGATAATAAGGTCATATGTCTTCACCAGGGTATTTCACTTCTTTGTTTCAAAGGGTAATTACAATGTCTTTCATGCCATTCGCCATCAACTACATTACCAAAAAAAAACAAGAAGAAAAAAGTAGATTCATTGGTTGTCCGGAATGTCTTCGAAAGCGAGTAACTGCGTAGTTCAAGGTGAAACCGAAATGTCTCGTGAACGTATTAATTGATGTGTTTCATCGAATAACGAGAAAATTACAGGGACATTCTCCGATTACGTTTAATATTTAAAAACCGTTCAGCCGACATTGAGAGTGATGCTGATGATGATGATGATGTCGTTGTATATTGCTGGTAGTTTCTCGGGGCATCTATATTACCAAGAAGAAAGGAAAGCAAATAGATGTGTGTCGTTAAGTAGGGGATAAAAGGAGCAGATGAAGTGCGGAATCGAATGAGAGGGAAAAAGCAAACAACGGCGACGATGAAAGCGCAGGGCATCCGGTCTCTTGGACGAGTGTAACGGCGTCTGTTACTGTGAAAGGTGCAGCTCACTCGGCCGATATAACCAAGGGAATATCCGGACTGAGCGTTTATTCGTGGATGGTGATTCGATATGAAAAGATCGTCTTTCGATCTAGCGGTAATTCCCACCACTACTTGAATCGCGGCGTAACGATCCAGATCTGGTTATGATCATCGTGTTCGATCACTGGGAGAATGTACGTGCGAAACGTTCGAGACTATTCTCAGCTTTTAATGATGTAGGTCAACACCGGGAAAACGAGTGGCGCTCCGAGTTCACTGTCCCCGAAACTATATCCACAACTCGTCAGCTACCCACTCACCAGGTTAGGGTAATTAATTGCCTCCAGCCAATTGATTGGTTAAAAATATAAACTGTTCAAAATATTTTGACTGTGTCCATTGGTTCAGTCAACTAATTGACTTTTCAAGTGAAACGATCTATTAATTTGCGTACTCGGATTCATTATTCAGCTGATTATTCGTACAATCAACTGATAAGTTAAGACAACCGAAAGACCAATTGGACTAATCAAAGTGTCAATGAGATAAACTGCTTGACAGTTGGACGAACTAACTTTAAGGTCGATGAACTAATTAATTGAATGAATTAATCTGCTGAGTATAAGACCAAATAATTTATTAACACGACCAAGTAACTGATTAATTTGAGCGAGTAACGGATCAATTGTGCAGTCAACTAGTAGTTGGGCCTACCAATCCGTCAGCTGTATCAATGAACTGATAATTTGGAACGTTCAAGTGGGGAATTGGATCAGTCAGCTGGCAAGATGGATCAGCCAACTAACAAATTAAATTAGCCAACTAACAAATTAAATCAGACAACTAACAAATTAAATCAGCCAAGTAACAAATTAAATTAGCCAACTAACAAATTAAATTAGCCAACTAACAAATTAAATCAGACAACTAACAAATTAAATCAGCCAAGTAACAAATTAAATTAGCCAACTAACAAATTAAATCAGACAACTAACAAATTAAATCAGCCAAGTAACAAATTAAATCAGCCAACTGACAAGTTGGATCAGCCAACTGCCGTGTTGATCAGCCAACTGGCAAGGTGAATCAGGTAAGTTATATTAGCCGACTGGCAGGTTAGATCAGCCAACTGACAAGTTGGATCAACCAAACGGCAAGTTTGATCAGCCAACTGGCAAGTTGGATCAGCCAACTGCCATAAAGGATCAAACAATTGGTAAGTTGGATCAGACAACTGGTAAGGTGGATCCGACAACTGGTAAGTTGGATCAGACAACTGGTAAGTTGGATCCGACAACTGGTAAGGTGGATCCGACAACTGGTAAGTTGGATCAGACAACTGGTAAGTTGGATCCGACAACTGGTAAGGTGGATCAGTCAACTGGTAAGTTGGATTCGACCACTGGTAAGTTGGATTCGACCACTGGTAAGTTGGATCAGATAACTGGTAAGTTGGATCAGACAGCTGGTAAATTGGATCAGACAACTAGTAAATTAGACTGACAAGCAGATTAAATGTCAATTGATTGGGGCAATGCGTAGATTAATCGCGCAACCGCACTAATAGGTTGAGAAAAGCATCCAATTTTCTTATTTATCTTTAATAATGCCGTTAGTTGTGATAAGGTGTCATTTTGTATCTTCGTTAGGCATTATTATTTGCAGCCACGTAACAAAAAAATTTAGAGTTTATGTAATCGCATTTTCTGGATAAATAATGTGGATTATTCCTTCGATGAATCAAGATAATTCTGGCTACAGACGACAAAGTTAAGTTTCACTCGTTGAGAACAATATATACACAAGGCTTGCTCTGGTTGTTCGGAACAACTATGGCGTGTCCACATCGAGCGCGGAGATACAGGATACATTATAACGACGAGCGTACTCGACTCTTGCTCTCGGTAGTTTCTTACTCAGTTGTTGGGCAGCAACACGCAACTGGAGACTGACCTTACCTTCTTCGTCCGATAGTATTCACGTTGTGAAATGCGGATCACCATTGGCTAGCCGACACTTTCACTGTCATTGCAAGAGACGAGCTTAATGCTCTCAACTTGTTGCACGTAAGTAGTGCATCTTACATCTCGCGACCACTACACGCCCATCGTGAGTAATGTCATTATTTCTCTAAACCGATCGGAATTGCGTTTACTCTCGGAAACTCGGCACTTCCTGCTTCGTGATTTACTCTAACGTCTCGATATCACGAGGCACTTTGGAATTTACTTGATACTTTCAATACCGAGAAACACTTTTCTCAAAATGGTCAATAAATTTGTCGTAAAAAATATTTATTATCTAGGATATGAGACATTTTTTTTTAAATTTATTTTAGAAAGGCCAATTGACGAAATGTAGAAATATTTATTTTTATCTACCGACTTTTTAAAATAAGTACAGAATTAACGAGTTATGCATTCGACAGCTTAAAATCTCTTTTTCAGTTTGCGTTATATTATTTATTTTTAATCGTTGTAGAAATTACAATATCGATTAAATTTTATTCAGAAGCTGATAAAATCAGTAATAAAAAGTTTTACATAACATTATTGTGGTTAAATGAAAAGTACGGTCCAGTTCAACAGAATTAATTTATCTGCCGATTTTTTTGCCGAAAACCTCTTTTTCAGTTTGCGTTATATTATTTATTTTTAATCGTTGTCAAAATTGCCATATCAATTAAATTCTATTTAGAAACTAATAACATCAGTAATCAATAGTTTTACATGACATTATTGTGGTTGAATGAAAAATATAGTGTATTTCTACAGAACTCATTGTCGTAATGTCTTAGACGGTGCGAAATTATTTCTTGGTCGGTAATGAGGAAGACTCTCGTTCATAAATAATTCAATATTTTGCGGTAAACAACTTTTATTTGCAACAAAACAATAGTAAAATAACAAAAACAATATCAGGAGTCCGTTTCATTAAATGCCCATGAAAACCACCACCATTGGCTATATAACAATGCCACTAGCTACTATTTTCATTATGAATATGATCAATGAGGTCGATGACGTTATCGTGAAAAGAAGAAAGTTGATTTATCCCCAAGGATTATGAGCTGGCTTATGAACCGCTGAGTTTTGGACTGCGTTAGCTATAGCATTTTCCTTGGCGGCCACGACATCTTTGTCCTATAAATATGTAGAACAAAAAATGTACTTTTTTTTTCTCATAATTTTAATTGTAGAGAAACATATAATTTTATATTTTAAAAATAATTATTTGCTCCGATATTATTAATCCCATAAGAATTGGGAAAAAAATTACTTTTGTCACACAATTTTTTTTTTTTTTCATATTCTAAATATCAATTTTCTTAATGGGCTTTTACATAAGATATTGATATTCAGCAAATTAAAGAAAAAATGTGTGACAAAAGTAATTGTTTCACAATTCTCATAGGATTAATCATGTCGGGGCAAATAATTATTAATTATAATTCATAATAATTAAAATATTTAATTATAATTCATAACAAACCATAGCTTCCCGTTCGCTCTGACTGATCTGCCTGTCGACGTCCTGCTTTCGAAGTTCCGCTGCAGTTTCTGAAGCATTTCGCTGAATAGCAGCAGCAGCGGCATCTTCCCTAGCAGCTGCAACCCTTTGAGCGGCTGCTACAGAATCCTTCAGCGTTGCCAGACGCTGTTGAAGAGCCACTAATTGCTTTGCACTGGCTCTGGCCTCAGCTTGAGCATGCGCTGCTATTTCTTCCGATCTGTTAAGCAATTTATGCACCTTAATGAAGTATAATATTCTTGGGGCGGGTTTAAAGTTCCAAATGGTTAATACACGAAGGTATAAAATTTCGAAAATTAACGTTTCAAAAACGTTTTTACGTTTCTACGTTTTTTACTGAAATTGTTCCAAGGAATTTCGTCGCTAGATTTAGAATTTACGAACATTTTTCAAAATTTGAAAATTCTTATAACAATTAAATTTGTCAATCGATTTTTCTGAAATTTATACCAATTAAAGATTAGGAAGTACTGTACATGTTGTATAAATTTGAGCTGATTCGGTCATATAGTTTAGAAGTCACAGTTGAATGAATTTTCAGTTATTCATCACATACACACATGCATTCGGCCAATTTTTCTAAACCACTTTTCACATTTTGATTAATCTGACATAAAAATCTTGAAATTTTAATTTTTTTCATGGAAACTAAGCTTTTCTATGAGGAAGCAAAAGACTATTGCAAATAAATGAGCAATTAACAGGTTAAATTCAAAGAAAATTAATATAATAATTATTTACCGTTGTGCAGCTTCTCGTGCTGCAGCTTCCTTAGCAAGTGCAATCTTTTGTTGAATGATCGCACTTTGTTTAGCTTCGGAAACTCTGTGCTGAGCAACGAGGACATTGTGATTGGCTTCTTTAGCTTGTTGTACAGCACGAACGACCTCTGGAGGATAAGCTATGCTCGGCGTTCCTGGGTAAGGATCTTTCAGAGCCTGAAAATTAGTTGTTAAATTTACAGTCGTTATTGCAGGTTTTTTTGTCGAGGCGGAAAAATGCATCAATACCTGCAAAGCGACGTTGTGAGTTGCCTGAAGCTGAACCTGTCCAAGGGCAAGATCAGCGGAACCTGAAGAAGGCCAACCGGAACTTCCAAAACTTCCCGTCGGTGCCCAGGCTGTCGCTCCGAACGCTGGAACTACTCCAAATACGTCATAACCTGGCGGACCGAAAAGTGCAACTCCACGTTTTTCCTTCTTTTTCGATTCCGACGAATCTGCGCCGATGGCTGCCGCCAAACCGAAGCTGAGAATGATCTGAAGAACGAAGAAAATTGTACATTTTTATTTATTTTATAAAATGTCTGATTCTGAACTTGGAAAAATGTCTGATTTTGATTTTGTAATATGTCTACTTTTTAACTTCGTAGAATGTCGGATTCTTTATTTTATCAGATGTCTGATTCTTAATTTTTTGAAATAGCTGATTTTTAATTTTGAGAAATGTCTGATTTTTATATTTGTAAGATGTCTGGTTTTCAATATTTTAGGATGACTGATTTTCAATTTTGTAAGATGTCTGAACCTTAATTTTTTTTAATATCTGATTTTTAATTTTGTAAGATGTCTGATTTTCAATATTGTAAGATGGCTGATTTTTAATTTTGTAAGATGTCTGATTCTTAATTTTTTTTAATGTCTAATTTTTAATTATGAGGAGCGTCTATTTGTAAGTTTGTTACAATAACTGATTTTCAATTCTGCAAAAAGTCTGATTCTTAATTTTCTTGGAATGTCTGATTTTTAATGATGATGAGCGTCTATTTGTAAGTTTGTTATATTGACTGATTTTGAATTCCGCAAAGTGTCTGATTCTCAATTTTGCGAAATGTCTGATGTTTAATTTTGCAAAAAGTCTGATTTATAATTTTGTACAAAATTTGATTTTCATTTTTTCAAAATTGCTGTTTTATAATTTTTTCAAATCGTTGATTTTATTAAAGCCTTGCTAATTAGGTTAGAAACAAAAACGACAATTTTTTGTTTTTTTAAATTGTTGTTTTCTTTTTACACAAAGAAATGAAATAGCGGGAAATAATTCTGCAGTTACCACAAAAGTAGTCTTCATCTTGCAGGAGGATTAGTGATGGAACTGATGCTCTACTGCCTCGAGTCATCGGTCTTATATACGATTTTGAGAAAAAAACATCATCCTCAGCGAACGCTCAGTGTCGTTCGGATAACAATCACAAGATTAATTAAAACTATTAAATTTCATAGAGAGAAGAATACGCGTATAGGAAAGGGTTGGGTTAAATTATAGCTTTCTCAGTGGGGTTTTAATGACGATTGGGCGATGCGACTACCTGTGTGCAATCACTGATGGGCGCTGATATTACTGACACGCTTCGATCCGATCCTCAAGTCACCGGCAACAACAACAACAACAACAACAACAAGGAACCGTGCGATGTGGCGTGGGACGAAGATTAGGGTCTTATCTCAGGAAGACAGGAAATAATCTGGAACGACTCTCACTCAGAGCGTTTAAAAGACTTTCGATAGTCGTGGGAAGACTAATAATTTTTTTTTACTCATTTGTCACAAAAAAATCTTCATGTAAAATATTCGTTTTTTCTACTCTTTTTCTGTAATTGTAAAAAAAGTATCAGGTTTAATTTTTTTTACTACATTTGCTTCCCGTTTGTTTTGGTGAAATTTTTTTTTCAGATTTTTATCTCAAAACTAAAACGTCGAGAGAAATTATTTGTACGAAATATGTGGGTGTATGTTTGGATTCTTGTTACCACGATAGTGTACGCGTTTCTAAGGATATAAGGAATTACACATATGAGGACATTAAGGAAATGAGAATTTACACATATGAGGAATTCTTCGTCAATTTAGTCACTTTTTTTTCAATTCACTTTGATTAGTCCCATAATGGAACACATTTTAGTACCACTTGAAAGTACTCTCTCCTAATTTTTCCAGATTTTTAAATCCAATATTACGGAAAATGGGGTATTTCTTTAAAATCAATATATCTTGAGAAATTAATGTCATGGAAAAAAAATTTTTCAACATAAAAATTGTGGTTTCATGTAGACTTTTCAATGAAATTTTTCGAATAATTTTGCGACCCGATAATATTACTTTTCCATTAAAAAATATGGAGATAATTTTTTTAACCAAAAAAGGCCACTTTTTTTTGGCTAAAAAATTACAAGTCTGGTCAAAGTTCCGAAGAAAAAAAATTGTTCAAAGTATAATAATAAAGTATAATAATAAAAAATGAGAAATTTTTTTTTTTTCATGAATGCTAAAAACTAACGAGAAAGCAACCGGACAATTCGAATTGTCAGCTTTTTTTAAATAGATTAAATACTTTGTTATACTTCATACTTTTCATGATTATTTTCTTTGAATAATAAAAAAAAAATCTTCAGGTGTCCCTTTTACTTTCGCTCTTTTACTTTCACACAAAAAAAATTCTTCAGTCTGAATTTTTTTTTTCGATCGTCAACATCGTATTTATTATTTTCTACATACATCATCAACAACACATGATTTTTGATTGAAAAATTCTACGAGCATTTTATCCGCATCTCGCCGACGTATTTTCAATTAACAATAAGTATAAATACAACAACGTGACAAATGTGTCGATAAAATCTCAGAGAGACGTAACATTAACCGGATCATATACCGGTCAAATCTCGGACTATTTGACCATTTGCAAAATATCTCAATCTCTCTCTTTGCACTTGTGGCAAATGATAGCTTCGCTCTTCAGGTATGACAAAAGCCTGAAGACCAAGAGTCGGAGCTCCGTACGAGTCAGTGGCTCTTGAAACCGGTTTGCTTGAGGGTTGTTTTTTTGCTTTAGCACTGCTGAAGGGTGGAAATGTGAATGTCTTGATGAGTTCGATTGGCGAAAGCGTTGGACTCACGGACGTCTGAATATTCGAAGGCTGTTTTGGAGAAATGTAGGGTCGATTAGGCGAAGAAACATCTCGAGTACTGGGAGGTTTTCTTGCTTGGGTTTGTTGCCGATCTTCGTCCGAACTTTTCACCTCGGAATTATCACGTTTCGTGTACTTCGCAGTTCCTCGATCACGTGACACTTTGAAGCCATAAGATTCTTCGGGTGGAGGCTCCGAACTTGTCGTCTTCCTGTACGAATTTTTGGAACCATGACCTTCGCTATCTCTGTACGTGGTCTTAGGTTTTTCGTACTTGTGAGTCGTGTAACTTTCGTATTCTTTCGGCTCTTCGTATTCGCCCTGCACGATGTGTCTGCTCTTCTGCTTGGTACCACCTCGCGAGGTTTTTGGACCGCTGCTGTTGGATTTGCGTTTTTTCGTTTCCGAAGTCGGCTCCTCAATTTCTGGGACCTCTTTTATGTGCACGTAATCTTTAATCAAAAGTGGATACATTGAACATACAAAAAAAAATTTGTTGAATTTTCATAACGTATTTTGTAATAGTGCTTTAAGCAACTCCGTGCGAGAAGTGCGATTTCTCGCACGGGATGCGAAGCAGAGCGTGTGAGAAATCGCACTTCTCACACTAGTGAAATAAAATTGTATACGAAACTCGTGCGAGAAACTTTTTCTCAACTCGTTTGATTGCAAACTCACCCTCGTCAGAAAAAGTTTCATCGCACTCGTATCGTAATATACCATTGTGATACTAGTGCGAAAAAGCTGAGCTTTCGATAAGGGGATAATTTTTTGAACAAGTGCGCAAAAATTCCGCCTATTATTCATGAGGTGTGGTAAAAGTCTGCGAAAAATAAGCTTTTGCGCACGAGTGTAAAAAAAGTTGAGGAAAAAGCTGAGAGTGCGACATTGCGCATGCGCCGTCAGTTTTTATCATACCTAGACTAAATAAGCTATTTTCGCCACGTGCTACAGCCACAAAAAGGGTCATTTTTCGAGCCCATGCTACAATCTACTAACCAAAATAATATTTTCGTCAGTAGAGTAATAATAATTCATAGAGGAGAAATACGTTGATGACTCATTCTACAGATTGCAATATTTAAAAAAATGAAAACATTAGTATTATCAAGCAAACAAATACAAGGAAAGTTTGAAACTCATGAATAATAATTTAATCATTTTTCTCTTTTTTATTGTTAATGATAATTATTAATATTCTTAATACTAACGATACGTACCATTTTTGGGAAGTTCCTTTCTGTAAGATTCTTCAAAGTCTTGTTCGAAATCAACTCCGTAGCTTTTGTAAGCGTCTGACTCATCATCATCGTCATCGTCGTCATAATTTTTTTTCTGCTTTCTCTCATCCCGAGCTTCGAGTCGTTCACTCCTTCGACTTTCCTCTTCATCTTCGTCTTCGTAACTACTGGCAGGTGTTCTTCCTTCGGAGTAATTAGAACGATATTCTCCTGACTTGTCTTCTTTGTCATCATCATCATCTGCTTCGGCACTCAAATATACAGGTTTTGGATTGACCTTCACGCTGCCTTGTTCGAGGGAAGCGAGCTTGGAATATTTACCAAAAGCTTCGTCATAAGAGTTGAAGATATTGGACCTAGGCAATTCAAAGCTGATATCTCGCACAGTATTTTGGACTGGAGCAGAAACACCATCATTATCAGCTGCGAAGTGGCCGATGTCTTTTCCGATGTTGAACCCTGAAATATCCAGAAAGAATATATCCTATTCATATTCATTTTCCTTTTACGTTTCTTGAGAAACAAAATCGATTATGAATTTTTTCTTAAGAATTTTTTTTTCCTCATAGAGGAAGCTTTGTGTTCAGATAAAAAAAAAATTAGAGATTTTTATCTCAAGATACTCAGAATGGTCCAAAACGTCGAGAAAAGTGATCTAGAAAAAAATGTCCGTTTGTATGTATGTGTGTATCCAACTTTGAAAATTCAAACGCTGATAACTCAAGAACCATTCCAGCTATCGAACTCAAATTTAACACACAATTGGAGGAGCAGATCCTCTTCAACTACTATGATTGTTGACTGAATGGAAACAAAATTGTTAATTTCGTAGCTTTTTCTAAGTTTTGAAAAAAAAGCGTGGTCGCTCTAATTTTCATAAGAATTAGTCGATTATGCTGAATAGTTTTTCATAAGATCATTTGAACTTGATGTTTTTTGGTATTGAGTTTGGGGTGAATCGGTCAAGTGGTTCGGATTTTACAGAATTTTGAATCTTTCAAAAAATTTACATTATGTCTTTAACTTTTAGAAAATTTTATGTGACATATGGAGATCACGATTTGGCACATGACCTAATTAATATTCAGCCTCAATTAATATATAATTTCGTGGCAAACGATATGAATTTGTATTTTACGGAATTTTGAAAAATAAAAAATTACTCTTCATTAACATCAACGGTATTAACTGCTGAAAAACTTGAGATATCAATCCCAAATTCAACATGTGAACAAAATCATTATCGTTCATTATAGATGTATAATTTAGTTACAAAACATTGATAATTTTGTTTTTATAGAATTCCGGATTTTTTTTTTTAATTTCGTTTATCGCATTAATTTTTGCAAAACTTGCGATTTCAAGCCCAAAATTAAAGGATGCAAGGTAAAACCTTGCACCATGCTTCTTTATTATTTTTCGCTTTTTTTAAAGAGCTTTTTCCATAAGGAAGCCAATATTGATTAATATACTTTCTCATAAAGGTAGCTTTGTAAAAAGCGAATAAAAATATGGAAGCAATTAGCTAGGTTTTATTTTGCATTCTTTTGTATTTAGCTATTTAAAACAAATAAAATTATTTTATTCTTATTCTCATGAAATAGTAAAAAGCAACATAATTTACTTTTTTAAAAAAATACATATTGATTAATATTTAAATAATGCCTAGTCATTTAAAAAAATCTCTAATTACCTCCTTCGAAATCATGTTCGTAACTGTCATCAGGTTTCGGCAACGGTCTTTTTTTATTGATCACCTCAACATCCGTTCTAATTTGTTCGAAAGGTTTGTTCGAGTGATAAACAATAGGTTTATGGCCCCCAGCGGATTGCAATGGAATCGCGCTCGTGAAATGCAATTGCGGCTGATTGGCGAGAAGTTGATAACCGCCATCTGGCTTAGCGTACTCGTTATTGGCAAATGTATTAACGCTGGCCCCTTTGTAATGAGGAAGTTGCGCAGTGCTGCTCGACGAGTGGACCGGTAAAATGCGTGGCTGATAATTACCGGAAGTGAAAGACGGTGACTCAGCAGAGGCAAGATTCGATTTCGGTAATTCGAAGCTAAACCCTGAAGAAGGTTGTGCCTGGTACCCAAGACCAGTGTTAAGAAGAACAGGTTCATTTTCAAAAGCGCGAATAAACCCAGAAGTTTGTGGACTATTTTGAAACTGGAGAGAATCCGGAATGGAAACTTGTTTGTTGGCATAGCCAACATTCGGAGCGCCTCCATATTGAAAATTGTCGCCCACTTTATTGAAAGACTTGAAACTCGGTGAACCGGAAAGTTCCGAGGTAAATGTTCCAGGCGAAATATCAAGATTCTTAGAACCAGGATAAGAGTTGCCCTTATAGACATTATTTTTGGAACGCTGAGCGGAACTAATCAGCGGAGCAGACTGAACGTTGAAGGTCGTGCTAGGATTAAAACGGAATTTCGGAAGGCTTTCGAAAGATCCAAAACCAGATGGACTCTGGCGATTAGGTCGGGCTGGAGAACCGGATTTGTACTTGGAATAATTTGGACCACCAACTGAAGTTGTGAATGAACTCAGTGTAATCTGAGGAGCAGCTTTGCCGGGTTCCGAATGTAATCTATAGCTGCTGGGGTTAGCGAAATACCGTGAATTGTGGTTTCCACCGGATGCCAATTTGTTTTGGAGACGTTGATTGGTCTGAGGATTGTAGGTTGCTGGAGATTTTTGAAATCCGTTTGCCGCGCTTTGTTGTCTAGGGTCGTGACTCGCTTGGAAACCACCCTGAAGAGTGGGTCGCGTGCTAGTTGCCTGGGCAATTTGTCCGTGAGCCGAAGGACCATTTTGACTGTGGACATTGCCATCGTAGTATTGATAAGGGCTGTAGGTAACACTTTGCGAAGGATGACCTGCTACAACCGTTTTCACGGTCGTTTCCGCTTGCAAAGACTCCTGAGGAACGGATGTACTGCTGTACGGAACGTTGTGATATTTTCCTCGGTAATTGTTGGCCTCGGTTGACCAGTTAACCGAAGATGGTGGAGTGGTGAAATCGCGTTTTGACTTTGACGTTGTAGAGGTTACCGGGTTTTCACTGGTTGACGAAGAGGACACAGCAAGATTGTTGGATTGCGATGCTACTCCCAGCAGGAGAATAGTCTTGAGGATCTGCAACAGATTGGATCACTAATTCGAGCCTAAATCTAGCCACTGTCAAAATGATCTCTTCATAAGTCAGAAAACTTCGCACCGTTGAACCAAATGATTATAAATAAGCACGTACCATCATGGTACCCATGACGCTGATCCGGTTGAAAGAAAATCTTGATCTTTACTGATCGGCCCGATCGTCTCCTCGAGGCTTTTATATTCTTGCGGATTAGTGATGCGAAACAACCGAACGGATCACACTTTTCTAAAACCAACAAAAACCATCCGAGCCACCGAAGAAACGGTTATTCATGGAGCCTTTTAAAGATTGGTTGGTGGCAATGGGGCGTTACCCATTTCCCTCGACGTTCCCGCATCCGTAAGGCTGCTACCGACGGTTTTTTTTCCAATTAATTGATACCAAAGAGATGTCCTATGATGAATATCTGTGAAAGGGTGACACTGCATAGAATGGCAATTCAAGAGACAGCCACATTTTAAAACAAATTTTTATTCCCTGGTTTTTCACAAGGCTAATCTCGGAAGTGGCTAATAAAATCTTCCGCGTCGTCGCGCGTGACAAACTCCACTCATCAGTCTTACTCTGTCTGTAGCTGGTCTCAACTTATCCTCTTTATTCCTCTCGTGCTGAAGAAAGCCACGAAAAACAATAAATTCCTGGCGGTAACTGTACGGGTACCAACGCTGAGGAGGAGAAAGGTGATGCCTTGAAGGCTGTGGGAGACGCAGACGCTGGGGAAATAAGAGGACGCTAGCGTGACGCTCAATGGCAGGTTGGACAATGAATGTCACTTCTCTTCATGGACACGTTTCAAACTGACTTCGCATAGGTGACTATCAAATGACTTATGGCTATAATGGTGGCACTTGTGTCGTGTTACCTCGTCTTCACAAGTGCAATGGATTGTTTTCTTGTGGCTGCAAAGGAGACAAACGGTCCACGCTGGCCATTGGTCATCGATAATGAAACTTGGTAAGTACCTTTTGAAGCCATTTTATTGGTACGTCTGAGAAATCAATAGTTTCTTGTGTCTGTAACAATGATTACAGCTCAAATGGAAAAGTGAAAATTCCTGGTAAGGCGTCGATGCAGTGGTCGGAACCGAGTGATCCAGCTATTGTCAACGGTCAAAGATTTGTGACTTTCACTGTCCAACGCTATACGAGGTCTTGAAGTAAAGGGAGACGCTTGGGATACCAGATCAGCGTCGTTACGCTGGTGACATTTCGAGGAAACACTCGAAGAAAGTGTAAACTGGTGGTAAACGAGACAAATGACGAAGTAGAATTGTACGACACTTGCTGGCTGATTTCACAATAAGGATTTCCTCGATTCTGCGGAGCGTCACGATTGATATTTGATCGAAATCAACACTATTACGAGCCTTCTAACCACTCGTGGACACTTTGATGGTGATGAAGAGCTTGTGCAATCGATGGGATAAGGGTAACGGGCAAATAAATAACATTAGCCGAAATTCCATAAATTATAATACATACTTATATAATCTTACTGTTTTATATGTACAATTCATAATTAATCCTAGCGTACATTATAAACTTTGCTTTATTGTCATTTCATCAGTCGAAAATTCCCCTTAAATATATACTTAAAAGAGAGACTTAAGATTTTTTCGATTAATATGAAAAAGAACGAAGAACGGGTTTCGAAGCTTAGCAGTGATTACTTGGAGTATCACGTTTTTGGGTTCTTGACTTAAGCCGATCAGTTCTGATCTCGTGCTCTTTGCGGCAATTATAATCGAGACACATTTCTTTGGGAAGTTTATTGCATCATCATCATCGACTGGAATTCCAATTACGCGGCTGTTCTGCCAGGGTAATATCGTATCTGTGCCATTTTAGGAGGAGCTGGTGGTCCCATATTTACCGGAAGAGCGTCGGATTTCTTCTGGAAGTTCTTCATCGTCTCGTCATAAAATTGTGCCTGGAGTCTTCGTTTCTCATTGTCGAAGTACTGTTGCAGCTCGTCCTCGTCGCGGAAGTAGTTCTGCGCTCTGCCGCTTGGTAGCTGTTTGTTCTTCATCAACAGACCAAGAAGATTGTGCATTCTCGGATGGTTGATGTCGAAGTAATCTGTCTTGGAGGATTGTTCGCTGCTGGAGGCTTTGAAATCATCATTTTCCGGTGAGGAGGTCGTTGTGAAGGTTGGATAACTGTCAAAGCTTGGTTCCCTTCGATGGTCCAGAAAGTGATGGTCGTTTTCACGAGAATGTTTGACAGGTCTGTGCTTATACTTTTCGTAACGGGAGCCATCAGTGCGGATACCAGATTCGAGGTGATTACTTGCTGAAGTGTCAGGTCCTGAAGCGGGTCGAGAAGATAAAGCGCTAGGACGAGGAAGAGGTCTGCCATTGTTGTTGTTTGAGTTGTATCTTGATGGAGATGAACCAGGTCTCTTCTTCATGGGCTTGGGAGAGTCGATGAAGGGACTTTTGGAAACAAAAGAATTCGGCTTCGGTGGCGTCAAATAATCGCTAAGTTTCAACAAATTCCTGAAGTCCTTGATATTATCACTGGAAGGTCTTGAAGAGCCATGATTGCTGTTCGGTCGGTTCTTGTGATGCGAGTTTTTCGAGGATTCCGACGATGAAGGCTTTTGTTTGAAATCGGACTTGAAGAGCTGTTCAATCGCAGCAATGGACAGTTCAGGTTTTTTCGTTGTCCTCGATGGTTCAGCGGTTCGAATCTTAGTCTCCGAGTGGTGAGCTTCCAAAATGTCATTTCCAGGCTTGGAGTCTGTCAACGATGCCTTGAATCGCTGCAACTCACTCTTCAGCTTCGCAAGGTCGTTCAATTCAGCCGCGGTATAATTTCCACGAGCTCTTCTGTCGTTGTTCCACTTGTGGGTGCTGTAAATAGTCTTCATTGATTCCTTGAACATCTCTTCAGCATATTTTTCGAGGTCAGAGCTCAGACGAGGTTTCTGAATGAGTTCGGTTTGCGCACCGAAGGTATTCTTGAAAAAGTTGCCACCTGGAATGAGCGGAACTAGATTCAATTGATGAGGTAGCGATTCAGTGAGTTTACTGTTGAGCATCGATTGACTCTTCATCAAATCCGAATTAGGCACGAAGTTTATCGGATTGAAAAGTGGACGTTGGTACTCTTGATTCCTTGGACCAGGCGCTGCTTCCAACTTGTTAACTTGATTGCTATGAGCACCCATCTGTGTCAATGAGTCAACGTAGTTCTGGAGATTGATGGATTGTCCAGTGGTGCTCACAATTGCTGGTCTTGGAGTCAGAAAAGTGGCTGTAGTACTAAAAAGCGGTATTGGCGTTGTGAGCACAGCTGCTGGATAATGATGAAGCGTTTGATAAGGATTTACGAAGGTCATATCAACTGGGCTTGGTCTGATATTAGGATTCACAATCTCCACGTTTTGCGTGCCCAAAACGGGTAAATGAGCCTTGGCCGAATTAATATTTTGCAAGGAGTTGATGGTATTCGCGTTATTGTTAGTTGTACTTCCCAAATTGTCGTTAATTCTATAAATATGTTGCTGAGGAATATTCTTCGATGCGTCTTCGTTCGTCTGCAGTTGCTGAAGTTGTTTCCATGTGTTCTCAAATATGTCGTTAGCCGCTTTCAAGATCTGTTGGTTTTGATCTCGTGGTCTTTGTGCGACACTTGGACTCAAAACACTTTGTTCCTGCAATTGTCCACCGATATTTCCATAATGTTGATTGTTATAGTTCACCGGAATATTTTGACCCTGGTGAATAATTCCTGGTAGCACTTGAGCCGTTTGTACGTATGTCTTGATTTTTTGATTACTGCTTTGGTCATCTCTGTAGACCTGATAGAAATTCTCGTTTTGTTGGGGCCTCGCTATCTGTTGATTGTTTTGATTCCCATTGTAGTAGATGTTGTTATTGTTATTGTGGTTGTTATTAACGCCATTATCATTATTCGTGGGTAGGTAATACTTGTAATCATTCGCAATGCTATTTCCTTGCTGGTTCTGTTCTCTATTTCCTACAGAGAAACTTGCATGAGCTAAAAACTGTCCATTGTTATTAGGTGCATTGTTTTTCTTCAGCTGCGACTCAGATGTATGTGAATGTCCATTCGGAATCGAATTGGCCTGAGGAGTTGTCGATGATGGCTGAGGACTCTGCGTCGTTGGTCCCTGACTGTTAAGATTTCCTTGCTGAGGAGCATTTTGTCCGTGAAGTCCATTTGGATTAACAAGAATGTTGTAATTCGAATTACCATAATACGGCGTTTGAAGCAGTGGGAAACTCTGAAGAGTCGGTTGTGGTAACAACAATTGAGACTGAAGTGGAGTAACCGGAGAAACAGGATTCATTGTCAAATGGTGCAAGTTTTGATTTATCGAATTTGCTGATCGTGGTGTAACAGTGCTAGGGAAATTTTGTAGCGGTATGTTCTGCATTGTTGGATTAAGATTATGGACGTGTGGACTCATCGTCTGAGCGACTGTGAACATCGGTGTGACTGTACTAGGCAAATATTGCGTTCGCAGATTTGTCGGAAATTTGTTGTGGACGTTCATTTGTGGCAACAAAACAGCTTGAACAGAATTCTGATACGTATTCTGTCCGACAATGATATCAGGAACTGAGGTAGGAAGTCCGTAATTATTGTTGATCGGATTTTGAACAGTCTTCACAGAATTACCCGAATTAGCGACGTTGGACGATCCGACAGATTGGCTGGTGCTGATTATGGGAGTCGGAGTGCTAACCATTGGCGAAGCAGTGACAAAACTAGGTATGTTCGTCAAATCAAAGCCCTGACTATTTCCCAGAGCCGTAGAATGATCAAAGTTAGTCAACGGTACCAGGTTGAGATTAACTGGCACCAAAAGCTTAGGTTTTTCATTCTGATCAACCTGATATCCATTCGAATGAGAAACCTCAATATTCGGCCCAACTTGACTCCATTGAGTGACACTTTTGCCTCTTGAACTTTGGTGTTTATGATTTTTCGTCTCAGCTTTTGGTGTAGGACTCGGTCTGCCATTGTTTGATTGTTCCTCGTCGTTTTCCTCGGAAACAGGACTACGATCATCTTCAATCCAATAGCTGGGTTTGGCTTTAGGTCTGTGGAGCTTAGACCTCGTCGCAGAATTGTGTTTTCTCGAGTCATTCACATCCAGATCAACGTTCACATGTCCTCTGTGTTCTTTGGGAAGTCTTTTGGAACTTTCCGAAGCGTACGGACGTCTTCTGCTCTTGTGGATTCGTCTTGGTTTCTCGGTAATGTCCAAATAGTCGTTTCTTTCGTCGGAATAATCACCTTCCAGTCTCTCATAACTGTGACCGTAACGATCTTCGGAATTTACGTGGGTTTCACTGTCGTATCGACTACCCGCTTGCATTTCCGTAGGTTCTTTGCGGGTTTTCTGATTCCTGTAATTGTCCGAATTGGAAACTTTGGCTACCGTCTGTTGAGGTACGTATTTCATGTCCAGTTTGTAATCACTCGGTTCGACGACCACTACAGGCTTGGAATTGACGTGACGATTTTTAGGAGCTGAATGACTGTGAGATTTCGTTTGATGTCGTGAAGTAGAGCTGCTGTCGTCGTAATTGGATCTCATCGTTGAAGTCCTTTGGCGAGACGCTTGGCTATCACCGTAGACGTCGTAAATCGAGCTGCCGGTGTGTTGATGAAAATTGGTCTGCACTTTCTCCGGCTCGAATATCTCCTTGGTCTGGGTATTAACGGGTTTGTTATTAGCATTCTCATATGGATAGTATTGTTTGTAGGAGTTGCTGATGTCCTGTTGCTGATCCCCGTGGAAGTTTGTCAGGTATTTCTCAATCTTTTTTATCCTGTCCTTGGTCCGCTGATTCTGAGCGACTGTTCTACCACTCGAAGGCTCTTCATTGTCCGTGTAACGGTTTTGAGTGGCTCCTCTGTTGCGATTCAGATTGCTCTGCAGGTTCTCGTAGAACTCGTGGTAATTGGCAATGGCTGGAGTTTCGTTGGTGACCTTCAGGATCTCAAATTCGTTTTGACCATCCTGCGCATCAAAGGATCTGCGGTCTGCCGATGGTCCTGGCAGATTTAGGAACATCCTGGCTTCCGTTGAATAAGCAGGATCATCTTCGATGAGACCAGATACTTGCTGATTTGTTGAAGAGCCGTCATTGTCACTGGGAGTCGTGTTGACCTTCGGATCTTGAGACTTGAGGAGACTTCCATCGATGGAGGTCATGGGAATAAATCCGTTTGAGTTCTCATAGTGAATTGTCACAGCTTTTCTTGTAGTGGTGGTTTCTGGGTTTTGGGGCGGTTCTTCAGGGTTCGGAAAAGGCTTGGACTGCTTAAAAGACACCCCCAAGTTTTCCGAGGCCGTTGCAACCTGGTCGAAGATGTCATCCGGCGGAGGCTTTTCGTCCTCGATGGCGCTCACGAATGTCCAGCTTAGCAGCAAGATTATTACCTGGAAAAAGTTATGGGAATATAGTGACTTTCTTTAAAAAAATATCCGAAGTGAGATCTCCGTTCTAATAACTTTTTTAAAAATATTGTCGTGCTTAGAACTTGATCAGCTTCTTCAACTTCTTTAACTAAACATGAAGAGGGTTACAATTCAAACGGTAATTAAGGATATTGGGTCAAAATAGAAAGGTAAATGAAGTTGAATTTTTATTGAATATATTGGAAATCAATGATGTTGAATTTACCGTTACATATTTTTTATTTTATTTATTTATTTATTTATTTCACGGGGTTAACGCTCTTACATATAGTTGTGTAATAATTTTTTTTGTTTTAATTTAATTTGCACTAGTTTGTCAAATTTATCACATTAATTAGTTACATTAAAAGATTATTTTATCACAGGAGCTCTTAACACTACTTGAAAATTACAGAATGACGTCTCTGATATGTAATGTATATCATATCATAATAAAAAATGTACGAATTATAACAAAAACTTTCATGGGAAATTCTTCCATGAAATGAAGTAACGGAGACTTTCATTCCACGATTTACTAATTTTGTAGAAAACGGGAAATTTTATCAATTTTTGTGAGGCAAGTGTTGGAATTCAAATCTTGTTGTATTAAGGTTACAATCAAATTTACATGGTTGTCATGGTTAGTCGATTTCACGTTTAGTCCAGCTTAATATAATTTCGATCGCAAAATGGACGCAAAGAATTTCATTTCTCCATAAAATAAAATGGCGGAGACTTTCATTCCGCGATCTACTAATTTTGTAGAAAACGGGAAACTTGATAAATTTTCGTGAGGCAAGTGTTGAAATTCAAATCTTCTTGTATCAAGGTATCAATCAAATTTACATGATTATCATGGTTAGTCGATTTCACGTTTAGTCCAGCTTAATATAATTTCGATCGCAAAATGGACACAAAGAATTTCATTTCTCCCTAAAATAAAATGGCAGAGACTTTCATTCCGCGATCTACTAATTTTGTAGAAAACGGGAAACTTGATAAATTTTCGTGAGGCAAGTGTTGAAATTCAAATCTTCTTGTATCAAGGTATCAATCAAATTTACATGGTTATCATGGTTAGTCGATTTCGCGTTTAGTCCAGTTTAATATAATTTCGATCACAAAATGGAGTCAAAGAATTTCAGGGGGATGACCTAGAAAAGAAAAGCAAGGAAAAAGTAAAAAGATAACTAGTAGAACACGCACGCTTTATAATGCGAATAGGATCTGGATGTTCATGGAACCAAAACTATATGGGACTTTCTCACTGCTCGCTCTTCGTGGCTATACGCGGATCCTACTCGCGTACTCTATGCGCGGAACGGACGATTGAGTTAAATAAAAGCCGTCCACTAATAAAAAAACGTATCTCCCGCACATTCATTTCCAATTCATATCTCAACTACTGCGATATCTCAAAATCATTTTGAACTATTTATTTATGGTGAGAAAGTTTCTAGATATTTAACTTTTTATGCATACACGAAGAGCATCACCGTAAAACATAAATTCACATTTTTAGAATGTTACCTTAAAAATCTTATGACCATCGATCATGAAGTAATTCGAAGTAATCGATAATCATAAATTTGCCCCAAAACCCATAAGTTCATTCACAAGATTTTTCCTCCAAAGTCAACGAAACCTTGAAACCCAATTTAAAAAAATCAAAAACAACCCCAATATTGACAGACCCACAGATATTTTTTTTGCTGCTTGGGAACCAATCTCTAAATTCAACTTACATGTCGAATTAACATTTTCCCCAATTTTCGGACACGTTGCTGGTCGAATCAATCTCGAAGTCGTAATTTCCTTTGGGAACTGACGTTCACACTGAATTTCGCGTACACATTAAGTCCAACTGATCGGTTGTTAAGATGATAAAAAATAAATAAAAAATAAAAACAATATGAAACAAAAAAAAACTAGAAAAGATGTCTTGTTGTGAGGTCGTCTTCTCTCGCACTGGTCGATGATGGTCGGTACCTTCGAGGAGAACCTCCACGCGAGAACTGAGCCACATAGTAGATACGCGATTTTCTTTATACACTCTGGTAACCAAGTGAAAAATATCGTTCTAAATATTATCCTATAGTCCAGTAACAGTGGCGAGGCGGCGGATACTTTCATTCGCGACACGCGACCGCAGCTGGAAAAGTCTTGTCTTGGGTTTAACATGGGCATCATTGCGGGAATCCGGAGGCGCGCTTAGGATGTGCGCGGGGCAAAACTATTATTATGGAAATCATCAAGCAGAACACTTCCACGCTCCTGCTACATACCATAAGTACTCCGGTTGAATATTCCCTACAGGTTGCTCATGGGACCGTTGTGTGTGAATATAGATTTCACTTGATTCATTTTATTGGTGATATTGATAAGCCGCAAATGGAACGGACATCCCGACCGACAAATCGGAACAGGACGTCCAGAATGGCTCAATCTTTTTCTTGTTTGATTGGTCGAAGTGCATGAGCGAAAACATGCCGAAGTTTGCTCAAGATCATGCTTATTGGTTCGTACGCTTCTTACTTTCTCATTAGATACAAAGTATATTAGTGGAGAAAGTATTGCAATTTTCTAAAAAGTGCAAATTATTGTAATGGAAATATACATTGAGGATGTGCTGGATTGCGACGAGCATTTATTTATGTCTTTTCGTGTGTCCGTCTGTCCGTTTGTCCGTTTGTCCGTCTGTCTGTGTGTTCGTCTGTCCGCCTGTCCGTCCGTCGATCCGTTAATCCTTCCATCTGTCTGTCGGTCCGTCGATCTATTAATCCCTCGATCTGACGATGAATTATTCTGTCTGTCGGTCCGTGGATCTATTAATCCCTTGATCTGACGATCGAACGATCCGTCTGTCTGTCTGTATGTTCACCTAGCCAAAAACATGAAAACTCTTCTAAAAAGCTGTGAAACGCACTGTAATTTGGTGGATCTCTTGTACGTGTAAATCTCAGTATTGGCACTGATATTCAACCCGAACGCTTTACAGCTTTTTATACTTAACCTAAAATAAGAGGAGAATCTTCTAAGGAGCAAAGTAGGACTTTGCCTCCTTAGGAAATTAATGAGGAAACATTGTTTCCTCATTAATTTTCAGCCTTCGCACAGGCGCCTCTATGATCAAGTTTACTTCTTTTTCTTTGGCTCCAAAAATAAAACAATAAAAAAATTTTCATTACATACATTTTTTAAATCAATTTCTCTAACTGCTTTATTAAAAAAAAAAATTAAAATAAGGTTCATTACATACATTTTTCAAATTAATTTCTCTAACTGCTCATCATCGCACTTTTCCTTGCTCTTCATGGCTTAATCTCCAGCTGCTAACCTACGAAGCGACTGTGCAAAAGGAGTTCGCCAGTAAATAACATTCACAGGTATCTCAATAACGATACTTGTTTTTCAACGATTCCCAAATAAAAAAGCCTCATCAAACCATTAACACGCGAATTCTGTATAGAAGGTGGATATTAAGGTCAGAATACATACTTTTGCACTAATAAAAAAAAAATTTTAAATTCTTTTCACACAACCTAATATCCACAGACCGAATTGAAAGCAAATATACAGGCGACAGTAAGTAATACAGTGTAGTACAGTCTTTTGGCAAATACTTAAGAGATCCGTTTCGTTGTCTTGGTGTATAATTCCTTACCTACACCGAGCTTTAGATCAAACAACGAATCAACGTTCATGCGGTCATTACTTTTACAGTATTCGAGGCTCTATGCGCTCTAGAACACACGCGTTACCTCCCATGGCTCGTGCCTACCTCTGTCTTCCACTATAAGCAGCATCTCTCGAGGCTGGAGAACACGAGACGCCAACACGTGGAAGAAAACTATCGTTGCGTGGGTGTCTCTCGCATTTGGGAGAAGTTGGGGGAGGCAAGTGGTACCCTTGACTTGTAAGTGTGCCCTGCCCCCCTCCCCCTTAAGAGGGGGGCCCCCCGAAAGCATTCTCAAGGCGTTAAACGCTTTTGTTGCTAATTGCTCGAAGCACATCTGTCAGATTTTGAGATACGATGATAAGCAGAGCTTCGGACTCGTACATCTTGTGAAAACATGAAATCAACGATTATCCCAGTCACGGATCACAAATTTTAACTCATATTCTTAATCCTCTAATTAAATCTAATTGCAACGAACTGCGAGCGGTTTATCGATCCGTGTAGCACGTACATGCGTTTTATGGCACATTGTACTATGCGGATTATCCGTACGATGTTAGTTGGCTTTCGATCTAATAGTATTATCGAACTTCCGTTGAGATGCCTGGTTAATCGACGGTGAAATATTGAGAGGGGTCGATGAGCTCGCACTGCATAATTTTTTTTTTTAACTTGTAATAGAAATTTGCATGGCTTCAAGCGGCTTAGAAAGTGAATGCACATAAATTCTTGTGGTTATTCGATATGTTTCGATTTACTTTCAATAAGGATGCTACTTATCAAATTTTCTTGCGTTGTAATGATCCTGGAATGCAAATACGTGATGACTTGAAATGTTTTTAATAGAAAGTTGAGATATTCGTTTATAGGTTTGCCATAAATTTTTTTGAAAAATGTTGTGGGATTATCGTATGAATCGTCAGATTGTAACGCTCGTTTTTTTGAAATTTATGTTCCATTTATTTGGGTTTATTGAAACTTGATTGCTTATGGAATTTGTGGAAAACTTCGGTGATCAAAGAAAAAAAAATTCTTAGCGAAGAAATTCGTTTTTAGTCTTGTAAATTTGAGACACTTTAACGAATTAAATCTTCGGGACATTTGAAAATTTATTCAAAATGCGATTATTCATACTTTGGATTTTTGCTAAGTTTTTATTTATCACCACGCAAATATTGTGGAGATTATTATTGATATTGGTTAATATTTTTATCTAATACTATAAAATTAATACCGAAATGAACAGTTAGCACGTACATGATAAAATCTTTATAAACATTGCATGAAAGATTTTTCGGTGTAGAATGACTAAAATATATCAAAAATTTTTCGGAAATTCAACATGATTATTTCCCGGGAGTAATTAATAAAGAACCTCGTGTGAATTCAGTGAGCGCTTTTCCTACATTAATTCGCAACTGCAGTAATAAAAACCCACTTAACGTTAAATCAATTAATTATCAGACGATTAATTAAGACTACATCGGAAATATTCATTAGGAATAAAAATAATTGAAATTGAAAATTATGTATTCACTTTCCAGTGGCTATGAACACACAGAAGCGTAAGGATGAGGAGTCAGATAGGTTGACGAGAAAGTTGCGGAGACATTCGTAAACATGTAGCATTTATTTTCTGAGTATAGACTTTTACAACGTTATAAAAAAAATATATAAAAATACTCATGTTGTTTCGTTGGAGAAAACAAACCATCTCTTATAGCCTAGTTTTGACAAGGTACCTTTCTGAAGTGTGATCATTATTTGGCAAATCGAAGTGTCCATTCGCACTACCCCCTTAAGGGTTATAAAGTAAATACCCCCTGTCAAATTCAGAAACATTATTTTTCAGGTGATCATGACGAAAAAATTTTTCATCGCTCAACTTTTCATCACAAATAACAATATGAAGTCAAAATTTTTTTTCCAAATTAAAAAATGAAGATTTAAACTGTTTTTTTAAAGGGTATCGCAAATTCCAAGCGTAATCGTTTTTTTTTAATGTTCTTTTAAATATGGAAAAAAATTCTCGAAGAAAAAAGTAAAAATCAGCAATTGTGGTTCCTTTTTTTTTAAATTGTGATTTTATTTTCTTTACATCCCGATTGATTGCAGAGTCTTCCTTTTTTTCGTCACTCATTTCATACTCGAAATATTATCAAATGCTGATTCTCCATAAATAATGGATATTTTTTTCATGAATAATTCGAACGCTTCGAGTTTTCAAAAAAATTAAAAAAATCTATTCTTCATGGAGAATTAGCATCTGATAGTATTTGAAGTATGAAATGAGCGAAGAAAAAAAATGCGACGATTTTGCAAAAAATATAGACGTCAGGAAGTGAAAAAAAATTAAATTAAAATTAATAAAAAAAGGAACCACAATCGCAAATTTTGACTTTTGTCTTTGAGAATTTTTTTCCTACATTCAAAATAACATTTAAAAAAAGATTACGTTTAGGATTTGCGATACACTGAAGAAAAAAATTTAATTTTGACTTTTGAATTAAAAAAATACATCATATTCTTATTTGAGATACAAAGTTGAGCGATGAAAAAAAAAAATTTCGTCGTGATCACCTGAGAAATGATGTTATGGGATTTTGCAGGGGGTTATCCCCTTAAATATGGGGTGAAAACGGGGCATTGCGAATAGCCACGTCCTTGGCTCAATTCTCTTAGCTGACCAACCAATAAGCGTCTGCATGTAGACGTTACGTTTCGGTAGATTCTCGAGAAATCTCGCGCAGAGAACCGTTAAGTACATACTCAATTACGATGGGTGTTATATTGCACATTTCCCAACATTAAATACTATATATCGTACATACTACAGCATCTTTGCAAAATATAACCACTTTCTCGATTACATCGATATTTTTATCTCGTTACTCTCACTCCATGGCACTGAGAGAATATTTCTCGATCATACCTTTAATTTCTCGTATTTTTATCAATTTCAATATTGCAAGATTTAAGCACTACCAGATTTAAGCTCTCTTAAGAGCTTGGAACTTTTTTTACTATCATAGGAATGAGCAATTATTACACTGCGAGAACTTTCCTCAAAGATATTAATATCCTTGCATAGAAAGCCTTTATGCGTAGGCACGTTTAATTAATTTAACATAAAACGATAACGTGAGCTTAATTACCCGTCCAGTAAACGTTTTTAAAAAGTTGTGGTTAATATTCGAGGCGATACACTTAAACATTGTTTCACTATTGGATATTAAATGTAAAATACTAATTAATGCATAACCGTTTCTCATGAAAGTATATTAATCTTCAGGATATTTTTCACAGTGTCGCGTTAACCGTTTCTCAATGCCCGGCACATAAGTACAGTGATGATCACACCTTAACTCTCGACTTTGTAGCTGGTGAATCTCGGATCCTCGATTATCTGAACGCTCTTTACTTTTTGTGTCTTCGTCCTGCTCGAATAATTGCTGAGTCCTCCGTTAGTTTTCGTTGACTGGGAATTGGAAGTGCCATAGGAACTTGGATTACGACTTCCATCGAACTTGTTAGCTTGTGAGAATTGAGACAAGGTTTGTGCCAGTTTATTCAACTCGTCGAGAGAACTTTGTTGCGTGTCTTCATGTTTTCCAGATGTTCCTCCAAAGTCATTGCCAGTCTGACCAATGTTTCCAGCATATTGGGTCAAATACTGTTGCAGAAGAGCCTTAAGGTTGATATTGGGCGCGACCTTGGGCTGAACTGGTGGCGCACCATCGACCCTCAAGATAATCACAGGAATCAATGAGTTTCCAGCCTGAATGTAAGTCGGTTGAGCCTTCAGAATGGATTGTGGATTCCTGATGTACTGAGAAATCGATGGATTGTAATTCAGCAGGTGTTCGTAGTCAGTATTGATATACGGAGCCGAAGGAGCTGTGTACGTCTGTCCAGCAAAATTGGGCGCAGGTGTCGAGTAGCTTTGACCTGCGAAATTGGGCGCAGGTGTCGAGTAGCCTTGTCCTGAAAAACTGGGCGCAGGTGTCGTGTAGCTTTGTCCGGAAAAGTTGGGCAAAGAAGTTGTGTAGCTTTGTCCAGAATAATTGGGCACAGAAGTTGTGTAGCTTTGTCCAGAATAATTGGGCACAGAAGTTGTGTAGCTTTGTCCGCCAAAATCGGGCGCAGATGTTGTGTAGCTTTGTCCTGAAAAACCGGGCCTCGAAGTTGTGTGGCTTTGGCCTGAAAAACTGGGCGCAGGAGTTGTGTAGCTTTGTCCTGAATAACTGGGCCTCGCAGTTGGGCGGCTGTGTTCTGCAAAACTGGGCCTAGCAGTTGTGTAGCTCTGTCCTGCGAAACTGGGCGCAGGTGTCGTGTAGGTTTGTTCTCCAGAACTGGCAAAAGAGGCCTGGTACTTTCGAATCGCGCTCTTTTCCGGAGTGAAGACGTTCTTCAAGTACTTCTGAGCCTGGGTCGAATATTTAGAAAGGATTTTTGGTGCCAAAGTGCCGCTTGGTGTGAAGAGGTTCGAAGAAGGGGTGCTGCTCTTCAGCGACGATGCCGTCGTGTATGTGTACTCGGGATTAGGGCTGTTGACCTCGTATTTAGGAACTAGTCTTTCTTTCTCGTAACTGGTACGGTAGGAACCCTTCGACAACTTCGTGGTGTCTTTCTGTAGGCCTGAATAGCCGGAAGAAAGTCCTGGAGAACCTGCGGAATGGCCCAAAAGCTGGGAAGTCCTCAGGCCGAATTGACCCTGGTAGCCAAGTTCGTAGGATTGACCTTGAGGAGCTGCAGAAGCTTGTGGGGCTCTGGATCCAGATTGCAGAGAAGCTGATGACACGAATGGACTCAGTCTTGGTTTAGTAGGTTCCTGATCCTTCGGGAACTGCGCTGGACTCTTTGAATATATGTTTCCAAGGCTCTCGGCGGAGAAACGAGTTTCCTGAGGATTCTGGTACCTTCCAAACTGATTCTGGAAGTTAGCATTCTGGAAAGTCGTCTGACCTGCTAGATTTTGATAATTCACTCCAGCTCCAAGGTTCTGGTAACTTCCGCTTGATCCAGCATTGGGAAAACCTGCGGCGCTTCCAACATTCTGATAATCCGGACCTTGTGGAACAGAGCCAGGATTTTGTTTCGATAGGAACTCGTTGTAAGCGTTTATGTACGAAGATGGTGGCGTCTGTGAGATTTTTCCATCAGGATACTTCCAGATAATCTTGTTCTCATACCGCACACCATTTTCTATGGTGTATCTGGGCAAATGGGAGAAAGAGGACAGTGATCCGTCTGGGGAATGACCTTGAGAACCGAAATTCTGTGGTCTCGGTGTGGTTATCCCATCGAAAGAAGGTCTAGAAGTACCAAAACTGTTTGCCACGCTTGTCGTGTATCTTGATTGATAAGGAGAAGGCGTTGAAGTGCCGAAAGATGGCCGCGCAGTCGTGGAGTAACTGGCAAATGGCCTTGGCGTTGTGTAAGTGCTCTGAGGGAATCCGGTGGTGAAGGCACCTGATGGAAAACTTGGTCTTGGTGTGGAAAAGCCGTTTTGGCTTCCCGCAAAGCCATTTGCACGATAATCAGGTCTTGAGGTTGTGTAGGATTCGATGGTGCTTTGGGGAGTTGAGCTAAAACCTTGAAAACCACTGTAATCTATTTGCGAAGGTTTGTACAGCTTGGTACGTTGTCCAAACACTGGTCGAGGGAAAGGAACACCTTGGGCCTGATTGTTCTGACCTTGAACCGTTTGTCTCGTGGCTTGTCGTTGACCAGACAAGACCTGGACATTCTTTTGCCGAAGTGGATTCTCCCCAAAACCTTTGTTCTGATCTCCGACAGCTGGTTTTTCCGAGATCGGTTTGACATTTTCGAAAATGGTCTTCGGTTGAAACGGACTTATGGATTCCTCGATGCTGACGGTAGTGCCGGATTTACCAGCTGGAAAATAATAGTTTGTTTTGCCACTGAACAAACCGTTGCGTCCGAATCCGTAGCCCAGATTTCCGTCGATCGTTCGTTTTGACTTTTCGTCGCCGGACGTCGAATTTTCATCATCGTTGCCGAAGTCCAGGAGGATTAGTGGCGGTAAAATTGGAAGTTGAGAGTTTTCGGGGTCCAGAGCTTCCTGTATTTGGAGGTCATCGTTGTCTTCCTCGCTTTCCACTATCTCTTCATGTTCTTTGGCATCCTCAATTTCCTCGTCTTCGTAAAAAGTCGGGTTAGTTGTTGCTTCATCATCCTCTGTAGCTGGTACCTCGCAGGAGGCGAAGACCACCAGAGCCAATATGACCTGGAAACATAAATCAAGAAATAATGAAATTATTCATAAAACGACGCACGTTAGGACTGACCCAAAAATTAATTCCAACGTCATCAACGGCCTGAGAAGTGGTCTTGCATTTTGACTCATCTGCCAAATCTGGTAACATTATTTCTCAGGTGATCACGACGAAAATTTCCATCTCAAATAAGAATATAAAGTCGAAAATGTTTTTTTTTTTTAATTCAAAAATCAAAATTAATTTTTTTTTTTCAGTATATCCCAAATTCTAAACGTAATCTTATTTTAAATGTTATTTCGGATGTGGGAAAAAATTCTCGAAAAGAAAAGTCAAAACCTGCAATTGTGGTTCTTTTTATTTTTTAATTTTGATTTAATTTTTTTCATTTATCGACGCCTATGCTGATTGCATTTCATACTCAAAATATTATCAGATGCTGGTTCTCCATAAATAATGGAATTTTTTTTCATAAATAAATAGAACGCCTCGAGTTAAAAAAAAAAAAAATTCATTTTTTTTTATAATGGAGAATTAGCATCTGATAATATTTTAAGTATGAAATGAGTGACGAAAAAAAATGCGACAACTTTGCAACAAATATAGACATTAGGAAGTGAAAAAAATTAAATTAAAATTAAGGGGTCTACCCTAATTAGAATTTTAAAAACATCGATTTCTTTTTATTGCATTTTGCGAAAGTATACATATTTAAAAGTATCATACTAAAATTTTTGTAATTTTTTTTTTAATTCGTAAAAATGCCATAAGAGCCCATGTTAAAATGCATGCATAAAAGGATTAAATTTGCGTAACCGATGTAGACGAAAATTCTCAAAAAATTCATGTGAGTTTGTTATGAATTATTTAAAACGCGGTAATTATTTCAGATTTTTCTGTGCATTAAAAATTTTACTGATGAACCTCCTTAAAAAAAGGAAGCACAATCGCAAATTTTGACTTTTCTCTTCCAAATTTTTTATCCCCATTGAAAATGACATTTAAAAAAAGATTGCGTTTGAGATTTGCGATACACTAAAAAAAAAAACAATTTAATTTTGATTTCTGAATTGTGAAAGAAATTTAAAAAATCTTGACTTCATATTTGAGATGAAAAGTTGAGCGATGAAAAGAATTATCGTCGTGATCACCTGAGAAATAATATCACTGGATTTAACAGGCGGTTATCCCCTTAAGGTGGGAGTGCGGTGGGAGTTTGGCCTCGATTATTTTTATTTCGTTTGATGGGTCAAGGAAGTCTGCAGCACTGCATAATTAAGACTATGTAAAACTTATTCTCGGCGCCTGTCTCACTCGCTCTTCCTCAGACGCTACAAGCTTTGTCTCTCTCGCACGCGTACATTTTTCGGACGGTCTTAATGGCCTATTTTGTCGGTGGGTGAGTTGCGATTTCATCTCAAGATTGTCGACGCATTAATACATTTTAATCGGCAGACGCAATTTGCTCTGATGGCTCATCGTCGCTCGAATTTGGTCTCACTTGTATCAGACAAACCAACAAATGGTGGGCGATTGCAAATCGATTGCAAAAAAAATTACCAAGATACGATGCCAAAAAAAAGCGAGCTCTTTGACGTCATCAACAATTCCAGTCGATTGCCCGAGCTGATCAACATAATGGAAGTGGACTAATCACTTAAGTCCCAGAACCTATAATGGGATTCTTACTTTCACCGCTTTTTCCTGCTTAACTTTTACGGTTAGACACTTGCTGATTAATTATCTATCGGTATGTTCATCTGCGTATCCTGTGAAGACTAGTTTTTAGTAGTTTTCAGAAATTCATAATTTCTCCAAACTAGAAGAGGACCAAGAAGAATGTGATTTGAAGGGAGAATTCAATTTTTGTAGGTTATGAACGAACCGAAAAACGTCTCTATTTATGAATAGATCCGTGGAATTTCTTTCTTTTTGGGTCTTTAAAGATCTGCTCTGATAATCGACCAGAAGATCTACATAATTTGAATGAAATTATCTATCGGTATGCGTATCCGATGAAAACGAGATTTTAGTAGTTTTCGGAAATTCATAATTTCTCCAAACTAGAAGAGGACCAAGAAGAATGTGATTTGGAGGGAGAATTTAATTTTTGTCGTTAATAAACGAATCAAAGAACGTCTCTATTTATGAATAGACCCGTGGAATTTCTTTCTTTTTGGGTCTTTAAAGATCTGCTCTGATAATCGACCAGAAGATCTACATAATTTGAATGAAATTATCTATCGGTATCCGTATCCGATGAAAACGAGATTTTAGTATTTTTCGGAAATTCATAATTCCTCGAAACTAGAAGAGGACCAAGAAGAATGTGATTTGGAGGGAGAATTTAATTTTTGTAGTTAATAAATAAATCAAAGAACGTCTCTATTTATAAATAGACCCGTGGAATTTCTTTCTCTTTGGTTCTTTAAAGATCCGCTCTGATAATCGTCCAAAAGATCTACATAATTTGAATGAAATTATCTATCGGTATGCGTATCCGATGAAAACGAGATTTTAGTAGTTTTCGGAAATTCATAATTCCTCGAAACTAGAAGAGGACCAAGAAGAATGTGATTTGGAGGGAGAATTTAATTTTTGTAGTTAATAAACGAATCGAAAAACGTCTCTATTTATAAATAGACCCGTGGAATTTCTTTCTCTTTGGTTCTTTAAAGATCTACTCTGATAATCGACCATAAGATCTACATAATTTGAATGAAATTATCTATCAGTATGCGTATCCGATGAAAACGAGATTTTAGTAGTTTTCGGAAATTCATAATTCCTCGAAACTAGAAGATGACCAAGAGACACGTAATTTGAAGGGGAATCGAATTTTTATAGTCGATGAACTAATCGAAGGACGTGTCGCTGTTTATAAATAGGCTCCTGGCATTTATTTCTCTTTGATTATTCAAGGATCTGCTCTGATACGCGGACCAAAGATCTACATAATTTTAATGAGAATTTTTTATTATGCTATGAAACAAAAAAAAATTATTTTATCGCGATGACTTATGTTTCCTGGTGCGTTTCCGAGGTCGCGGATTTTTCTATTCAGTCTCTTCAAAATTCTTTAGGTACAATTATGAAGATAATTACATACATACATACATACATTGTGAATTTATTGACATTACATACATTTATCGTTGTAACATTTGTATTTACATTAATTTTGATTCGTTGCCATGTATTGCCAATTGGCCATCGACCGCGGTCCTTCAGCCTGGATTTTCTATATTATTTTGCTGTCTTATATTATGTTACGTTAAAACATGGGTCTCTCCCTTTTTTATTATAAACTTTTTATTCGTTTGCCATTGTTTCAAGGTGTTGATATGTTGTGTGTGTGGGGTATTTGTGTTTTCGGATTATATTTTGTTGTGGTTGTATGGCTAGCGGTTGTAAATTCTCTATTTGTGCAATTGCAAATCGTTTTGTTAGTTCACGAGCTCTTGTCATTATGGGTGTGATTCCTGTAGTATTGTAAAGAAGAGTGTTGGGAGGGTTGTAGAGTGGATTTGCTGGATGTCTGATGCGTGTTAGGCTGCGAGTGGCGCTTGTTTCGGCGGTTTTCGTTTTTTTAATTGCCGATTTTTTACAGTTAATGAGAAGATAATTATTTTAAACGCAAAGTTAAAATGCTTACAGAAATTTTTGATAAAAATTTAAATGGCAATAGAATTTAAAGGACTTTATCGAATCTTGCCAAATTTAGCACCGATCATAATTTAATGTAAGTGTATTCGAATACTGAATTTCATCCAGATATCTCGTAATTTACAAGAGTTATAGCATAAAATGACTTTTTTTCGAAATTTTCGAAATGCTACAAAATTTGCACCTCTTAATAAATTTATCCCAATTGCATTCCCAACCAAACTTGAACGTAACCTGCACTTATGAAGAACTATTTAGCAAAATATACTAAATTCTATGAAAACAAAAACATTCACCTCTTTATTATTACATATACACATCTTTTCTAAATCACTTTTCTCGATAATTTGGACCACTTTGTTTCCTGACATGACAATCCTAACATTTTGATTCTTGTTTGATCTTTGTTTTCGTTAAAATTCATGTTTTTTAAGTATTTTATCCCAGACCATTCAAAATGGTCTAAAACGTCGAGTTAAAATTTCTCAGAATTCAAACCTTCACAAAAAATGATTTTATTGCATTAACTTTAAACAAACATAAAAGAACAAACTCAATTTTTATACATGAAACCTGCAATAATAGGTACAAAGTTTCCTCATAATTTGTTATGTAGTTCAAATTTTCCAGAAAATCAATTTTGATAAAAAATGTAGCTGCAAAGTTGGACTTTGCAAATTCCTTCCTCATTATTCTTTTCACTGCAAATTTGAACTTTTCAAATTGATTCTTCATTATTTTTTATGTTATTTTACAAACCTTCATTCATGAAGATGCCACAACAATTCAAAATACTTCCTCACAAGTAGCTTTACAAAAAAAATAAAAAATAATGAGGAAGCAATTTGCAAAGTTCAACTTTCCAGCTATTTCACTGCAAATTTGAACCTTGCAAATTGCTTCCTCATTATTTTTTATTCTATTTGACAAACCTTCCTTTATGAGGAAGCCAAAACAATTCAAAATACTTCCACACAAGTAGCTTTGCAAAAAAAATAAAAAATAATGAGGAAGCAATTTGCAAAGTTAAACTTTCCAGCTTTTTCACTGCAAACTTGAACTATTCATATTGCTTCTTCATTATTTTTTATTTTATTTTACAAACCTTCCTTTATGAGGACGCCAAAACAATTCAAAATACTTCCTCAAAAGTAGCTTTGCAAATAAAATAAAAAATAATGAGGAAGCAATTTGCAAAGTTCAACTTTCCAGCTTTTTCACTGCAAAGTTGAACTCTGCAAATTGCTTCCTCATTATTTTTTATTTTATTTTATAAACCTTCCTTTATGAGGAAGCCAAAACAATTCGAAATACTTCCTCACAAGTAGCTTTGTAAAAAAAATAAAAAATAATGAGGAAGCAATTTGCAAAGTTCAACTTTCCAGCTTTTTTACGGTGTAGCTCGATCAACTTCGACACTAGCGAGACCCTAACCATGACACTCTTGACCTCAATAGTGAAGAGTACGTGTAAAACAAAAAGGGGTGAGCTTGAACACAGCAAAAACAAGCTGACAAGGTGGCCAGGTCAAACAGAGCGGTGGCAGTCTAGTGCGCAGAACATAAATAGCATAACATCAGAAACAGGTTTCGTTATTCTCGTTACTCTGCACTGCATGTGCCCTTTTCCCGCATTCTCCAATTTTCACTGCTTTCTTTAAACGGTATTCCCGGCTACTTTGGCTTTGCTGCACTAACGAGCACTTGCTCTATCGATATTTCATGCTGATATATGACCGTCATTATTCAAGGATGCAGACAGATAAATAAAAGATAAATCCCTGTTCAGGAACCGACGCAGCGAAAGTGAATAAGAAGATACACGAAGCTTCGTGCATTAGACATTACTAGTTTTTGTTCGGTATCTATACCGACTTATATCTTGATCTCTAAACACGTTCAAGGCTTTGAGAATTCCATATTTGTATGGTTAAGACGCCGCAAAATTGCTGCTATATCAACCAAATTCTTCTATAACTATCTTACTCAGTATAAATTAGGTTATGACTAAAATAAAGTCCAACAAAAATTTATTTTCTAAAAAACATTCTTTACGTTTATTGCACATGAAAATTATGAACAATTTCTTACGCTGGGTGCTTATCAAAATTAGCTAAAGATTCCGTTTTTTTCTTCGCTGATATCATCAGACTTGAAAATGGTCAATATTTTATTAATTTGTTTTTCGTACGCTGCCTTCCCACTTTTACGATTCTCTCGCGCAAATTAACGAAATAATAAAACAATTGGCCAATATTTTTTAGCAAAAGGAACAAAACTTATTCCTTTTTGATTACAAAAACTTCAATTCTGTCTTTACTGTATAACGGCGGCATTTAATAGTTTGTCTTATATAATGAAAGTTGTCAGCTTCTCAAAATCCGCTTGCAATTTTTACTGTATAAAGATGGCAATTAAAGATTTGTCTCAGACAACAAAAGTTGTCGATTTCGCAAGATCCTTTTCCAATTTTTACTGTATAACCTCAACACTGACAAATTTGTCTAAGACAACGAAAGTTGTCAGCTTCGCAAAATCCTCTTTCCATTTTTACTGTATAACCGCAGCAATGAACGATTTGTCTCAGACACCAAAAGTTGTCGATTTCGCAAGATCCTCTTCCAATTTTTACTGTATAACCGCAACAATGACAAATTTGTCTAAGACAACGAAAGTTGTCAGCTTCGCAAAATCCTCTTTCGATTTTTACTGTATAACCGCAGCAATCAACGATTTGTCTCAGACACCAAAAGTTGTCGGCTTCGCAAGATCCTTTTCCAATTTTTACTGTATAACCGCAACAATGACAAATTTGTCTAAGACAACGAAAGTTGTCAGCTTCGCAAAATCCTCTTTCAATTTTTACTGTATAACCGCAGCAATCAACGATTTGTCTCAGACACCAAAAGTTGTCGGCTTCGCAAAATCCGCTTTCAATATTGACTGTATAACCGCGGCAATTAAAAATCTGTCTCAGACAACGAAAGTTGTCGGTTTCGCAAAATCCTCTTTTGATATTTACTGTATAACGTCCTCAATTAAAGATTTGTCGTAGACAACGAAAGTTGTCGGGTCCGCAAAATCCTTTTACAATTTCTACCGTATAACGAGGTCAATTAAAGATTTGTCTCAGACAACGAAAGTTGTCTTGTCGGTTTCACGAAATCCACATTTATTCTCATCGTGAAATATCGTTACCTAATATTTCTCACTCCTGGCTAACGATAAAACGATGTCGTCTTCACGAAATCACGCAGTTTATCGAATCGGTTAAACGCACTTCGTATATTTCTTTCGACTTTCACTGACGCGCTCGAGAGCAGCATCTGCTCGACGCGTCCGCGTGTTGACCATCACCTCTCATACAGCTATACTCAAAGATATACATGAAGTTTGTACTCCTGTATACGATAGTGAACCGACGCGACGGGACACAATCGTGCATGCTTAAAAAATCGGAAACACTTTCACCACAATTACGGTCACCGAAGTCAGGAAGCTATTCGCCCGAGTCTGTTGAGCATTAGATAGAAGAATATGTTAGTTATACGAGACAAACATTGGAACTTAATTTTTTTTTTCCTATTAGCCTCATCGACCTACGATTATTTAACAATAACACAAAATTGCTTACACAATTCAGCTGAACTTGAGAAAAGTCAGGGGCAACTAATTGAAAAATGATGACAGTTTATTTTCCATAATTACTCAGCTTTGAATTTACACCTCACATTTTTCAAAAATTTTTTAGTAACGAATTAGTCTTGCGTAGTTTATATTTACATTAATTTGTTTAATCAAATAAATAGCGGTAATTATATATATGAGTGAAGATTATTAATTGTTAATATCTTGTGACATTTTTATAGTCTTATTGGAATAAAAATGAGGTACATTAGTTATTGCAATTATTCTATTTGTATTGTGATATATTGATAGAATGAATAGAAAAGTAAACTCACAGTTGTGTGATTTGCAAAAAATTGTATATTCTATTTGTTGCGATCATAAGACTCTAATATTACACATGACACGTGTTATTAATATTCAATAAAAAAATTTTATAAACAAACTAGTTCGAGTTGTGTATATTTATATCCATTAGTTCACCGAGAAAAATCGTAGTAATCCTCTCGACTATAATAAAAAATTATCATTTGCATACTTTTATTATTTTTTCAAACAGTTAATTAAGAAAAATATAGTAACTCTTAATATATATCACAGATTAAAAAAATTACCAACTTATCGCTACCAACACCAGTTTTTTTAGCATTAAGGTTATGTACATCTCCCTCAAGTACAATCAATAATGTCACAAAATTATAACTACGAAAACTATCTTTTCACTGATATTTTCCAACGCATATTTAAAAATTGTCATACGAAAATTCCGAAAAAATTACACAATCAATAAAACATCTCTAGGAATGCATCCTCCATTTTTGATTCATAAATTACAAACGTAATTACCCAGAAAAAAATTAACTGTCATAATTCCGTGAATATTTTTTTTACCAAGTGAACTAAATGATTTTTTTTTGGGCTAAGTTGCTATTTGTAGGTTAAATAAAAATTATTATAATTAAGCTTATTAGTGCAATTATTTTTTTTTGCTTAACTTACGTATAATCGCGCGAGTCTCATGTCGATCGGACCTTGATTGTGGCTGTCTCGGTGGACGGGTCGCGTGCGTTTGGTACTGATGAAGCCGAGGCCACAGCATCCCACCTTATATGCCCTCCCTCGCCGTTTGAGAAGGAGACGACATAATAGTTTCACTTCGGGACCGAAGAGACGGATGCTGCGGCCGCTGGCGCGGGTTCCGTACGCTCGTTCATTTGACACAGGCGGGAAAGAAGATACCTGCCAATAGCGTAGCTTCTCTCGAGCCTCTTCGGAAATTCTGGAATCCAAGCTACGCGCGGCTCGCTCTTCATCCAGACTCCGATCTCCTCCGGATCATTAATTCACTCTCGGAGATGAATATCTATATACGAGGCATTCTTTATCAACTGGGTCACTTTTTCGGTTGGGCTCCCGGATTTTTTTCTTTGTTTGTCAGTTTCTTGTACTACTCGAAATTGAAGTATGTGATTTTATTCGGAATTTTAGAGGGCATCGTTCAGGGTTTACTTTTTTTTTTTTTTTTCAGGATATTACTATATCACAGAAAATTTTGGTCTCTCGGAAAGTTTTTGTTGTGAATAACTTCTTCATTTTTCATACTTTTTCGGGTCATAATTTTTCCAATGAAAGAAAGTCAATTTTTCATAATAAAAAAGAATGAACAATTTTTTTTTTACATGGTTATTTATATACGAAGCATTCTTTATCAATTAGGTCACTTTTTCGGTTGAGCTCCCGGATTTTTTTCTTCATTTGTCAGTTTTTTGTACTACTTGAAATGGAAGTATGTGATTTTTTTTTGGATTTTGTAGAGGGCACCGTTGAGTTTACTTTTTTTTTTTCAAATTTTTGCAATGACCCTATCTCAGAAAATATTGGTCTCTCGGAAAGTTTTTGAGGTGAATAACTTTTTTATTTTTCATACTTTTTCGAGTCATGTTAAAGTCATAATTTTTTAAATGTAAGAAAGTAACTTTTTTGTAATAAAAATTAATTAATAATTTTTTTTTTAGTCATAAGAAAGCAACAAATGATTTTTTTTCCAGCAAAAACACACTTTCGATTCTGGTCTCAATTTTACAAGGTATTTCGCATTATATGAAGATTCCGAGAAAAAAATCGCTAAGTGGCAACAACAATTCTCAGGCAGTAAGGAATAAAAAAATAAAATAAAAAAATTGATACATTTTTTTCTTTTTTCTAAGTGGTTCTAATTTTTTTTTTTTTTTCATGTTTTGCGAAAAATTGACTTTCTTCTGTCCAAAAACTTATGATCCAAACATAATTTAAAAATATATGAAAAATCGAGTAGCAAATGGTGTTAAGAATTTTTTGAACGACCAACATTTGTCATTTTTTTTACTACTTGAGATGGATTTCTGTAATTTTTTTCAGATTTAAAAAACGATCAGGATTTACGGTTTGTTTAATATCAGTTTACCTCAGAAAATATTGTCTGTTGAAAAAACTCTCAACAAAATTTACGTTTCAATTTTTCATGTACTTTTAACCCTCGGTGTGTAAACTGGGTCTTTCAAGGAACAGTTGAAATTGCAAACTGAAATTATCCTCCAACGAATGAAGTGCGGATTTCGACTCCGACAGACGTCGGTGTTTTGATAGGTAAGCGAATGCAGTTTTTGTTTTGCATTTGTCATAATTTTTTGGTCTTTTCATGACTAAAATACATGTTTCTTATAATTTCTTGTTCTTCTGGTCATTTTCATTGAACTTTTTTTTATATTGAAAACAAGATATTTTGCATTTTTGGCCTCAAGTCGAGTTTTTGTCATGTGTTATAAATAAAATTATAACATTTTAGTATTCTTCATAATAAACATTAATTTACCGCCGGATAATTACAGTTCAGTATACTTATAACATGCCTGACTTCGTAAAATTTCTCCCACATTGAGGTACTGAAATAATTCAACTTTTCAAAGCTCACCTCATTGACCCTATATTCTTTTAAAAGCTCATATTCTAAGCTACAAATCCTCATAACCGTTTTTTTCAAATATTCATTTATTGCAAAGTTATGAATTTTTTAACAAAAACCCGTTTGTCCCCATTTTCGACTATAATTCAATTATTATTAACAATACTTATAAAATTTTGATTTTGCAAATTATTGGGTAGTATAGAAGACACTTTGAGAAGTATATCTGAATTTTTTCAGATTTTTTTAAAGCTTAGAACATTTTGAAAACTGGACTGTTCCCTGAAAGACCCAAAGTACAGACCGTGTGTAGAAAAACATAGTTTACACACGGAGCTTTAAATGATGTTAGAATGACTAGTGATTGGTGAGCTGCACTCTGACGTTTCGACTCAGTTTAGAGTCATCTTTAGAAATTTTATTAGCCCTTGTAGTTGTCTCAAGTTATAAACTTTTTATAAACAAAAAAAATGATGACTTGGGTTTCTAAAAATTATAAACATGAACTCATTATTCAGATACTTACTGAAAATAGTTTTCTTAAATCTTTGTTTCCTTTTTTATTTTATTTATTGGTCCATTGAGAAAGTTGTTTTCTTGTTGTAAAGATAAGACGAAACTACTGGCTCATTGAAAATCGGGTTCTGCGCTCAAAATATCTTGAGAGTGTTGAGGTTATGTCGTCTGCTGGTTTCTGTTGCTATGACGGATGTGTGTTGTTAATTGGCTTTTTTTCGGTAGTGTTCTATTTTTATGTGATTTACTTAGCTTATTGGGTATTTTTTTTATTTACATAATCTTGTGTGTCTGATAATGACGATGATTTTAACTGGAGAAGCCGGTTTTTTATTATAATTTCTTCAGCAGCAGAAAGTCAATACGTCAATGTTAGAATTGTAATTTCTTCGACAGACGAAAGTCAATTTTTCGCAAATAAATTGATGGATCATTTTTTTACTCAAATCACACTTTCGTCTCCGGTTTAAATTTTAGAGTGTATCAAGCATTGTATGAAGATTCTGGAAAAAAAATTTATTCATTTTCCAATTTTTATTTTTTACTGCCTGGTAATTAAAGATACCACTTCGGGATTTTTTTTTCAGCATCTCCATACAATGCAAAGTATCTTATAAAATTTATACCAAAATCGAAGTTGCGTTTCTTGTTTGAAAAAATATATATTCATTTCTTCCAGATCTTGCGAAAAATTTACTTTTTTTCGTTAGTAAAAATTGTGAATTTAATATCACTTAAAAGCAGGTGGAAAATTTAGAACTTGATGATTCTAAACATTTTCTACGAGGGTAATATTTTCTGAAATATAATAATATTTTTAAAAAATAAAAGTAAATTCAGAATGGTGCCCTTTAAAAATAAAAATAAATTACATCAACAAATTGACAAATTTAAAAAAATATCCGCAAGGTCGACCGAAGAAAGTGGTCGAGTTGATGAAGAATGCCACATACATAGTATACATGTATATATAGCGTCTTAAATCGGCCTGGCAACCGTCAACCTATTCAGACCCAAATAGTTTTTTTTTACTCCGTCCTAAATGTGTAACAATTTTTTTTTTGTAATCAAGGACCTTGTCTGTTTCTTGGAAGGTTAAACGGCTTAACTTTTTTTTTTTATTTGAGGGATACGAGAGGTAAAATCTGGTCTTAAGAAGCGATGAGATAATAGGGCGGGAATTGTTCCTGAATACATTTCGAATATCCGGGTCTTTAAAGATTTATTGGGTTGTTCATAACGTTGAGTTTTGGGCGATTCGAAGTTAAGGCTTTTGGAAGGGTAAGAAGATTTTTTAATAATAAGATTGTTGAAGATCCTGGTTATTTTGGGTTTTAATAATAATAAATAAAAATTTGATCCAAATTATTTAAATTTAGTTAAATTTAATTCAATAAATTAGTTTTGAGGAAAATTATTTACATTTTTTGATAAAATTAATTTTTTTTTGTCCGAAATACATTAGTTGATTTTGCTGAATACATATTATAATAGTTCAAATATTTCTCTAACGTTTATGATTTTTTTTAGAATCGTTCAAGAAATCACATCTTCACAATAATTGAACGAGCAATTTGATTGAATGAGTTTTCAAATTACTCAAAAAAAGAAACTGCAGAAATGACAAAATACTGCAATAAAAAATAGTTCTGAGTACAAATTCATATCCTTAAAAAAATCGGAAAGTTTAATTTTAGAAGAAAGTCCTTATAGTAAAGTCAACTTATTGTTGTGAGTGAATTTTATTGTTATTATCAAAATGAATATTCTCGATACACGCAACATCTTTAATTTTATCGTGTTTTAAGATACTAAAAATTCTCGTTAAATTTCACATTTAACCGGAAATGTATGTGGGATATATCCTAAAGATTTTGTCCCAAACTATTATTGCAAAATTTACCGAATTCTCGTAAACGTGAAGTCTGAGGTTTTACCGTTAGGTTATCGTGGTGCAAATCGCGGCAAGTAGTTTCCGTCTGTAACGAGATGACGACGAGACCGTCGAGAGTAGTCAAGTAGTCACGGATCGTTTAGTACGACGCGAATGACGCTGTCCACGCCGCGTTGATGCTCTTTAAAGCGTTGCAAAACATTGAGAAAAAAAAACGGGAGCGTAAGAAACCTGCGGGAGTTCTAAACGTTATCCGTGATAACTTCCTTATACTGAAAATATGCGAATAGTGTTTATTGAATATAGATATTCTATTTTTATTTTTATCCGGATTTAAAAAAATTAGTTATTCTAAACTTCATAGATTATTCGGAAATCATAATATTATTTAAAAATTCATGAATTATTCGAGAAATCATGAATTTTTTTTAATGTATTAGTTATCCGTAAATTCATCGAATATTCGTGTATTATTCGAACAATTCGTAAATTCATCGAATATTCGCGTATTATTCGAATAATTCGTAAATTCATCGAATATTCGCGTATTATTAGAATAATTCGTAAATTCATCGAATATTCGTGTATTATTCGAATAATTCGTAAATTCATCGAATATTCGCGTATTATTCGAATAATTCGTAAATTCATCGAATATTCGCGTATTATTCGAATTATTCGTAAATTCATCGAATATTTGCGTATTATTCGGATAATCTGAAAATTCATCGATAATTCGCGAATTATTCGAATAATTCATCTGATATTTACGAATTAATAGAATATTCGTGAATAAAAAATTATTCTGATCAGCTAAATGCGTTTTACGAATGAGAAAACATACATTCCAGAGCTCGGGGTACTAGAAGTACTTTGCCCTTTCTTTGTACTTCAAATACAGTACTTGAAGTATCTAAGGTACTTTAGAGTTCTTTAAGCGTGGTACAAAGTACTTTTCATGAAACTGATAATTCTTTTGCAGTTACATTAATATCGGAAAAGATCCATTTGCACGACGAGTCACGCTACACTAGTTCGGCACTTTTTAGTGAAATAAAAAAGAAAAGTGACAAATCTATACTACACTATACTACATATATGAAAGGCAGTCGCCCCAAAATACATGTATGTCTATCGGTTCCCAATTTTAAAAAAATTTATGAAAATTTGAATTATTCATGAACATTTGAATTGTCCATGAAAATTTGAATTGTTCATGAAAATTTGAATTGTTCATGAAAATTTGAATTGTTCATGAAAATTTGAATTGTTCATGAAAATTTGAATTGTTCATGAAAATTCGAATTATTCATGAAAATTTGAATTATTCAAGAACATTTGAATTGTTCATGAACATTTGAATTGTTCGTGAACATTTGAATTGTTCGTGAACATTTGAATTGTTCATGAAAATTTGAATTAATCATGAAAATTTGAATTATTCATGAAAATTTGAATTATTCATGAAAATTTGAATTATTCATGAAAATTTGAATTATTCATGAAAATTTGAATTATTTATGAACATTTGAATTGTTCATGAAAATATGTATATTCAATCCAAATTTTGAACTGAATAATTCATATCCAATTAATATTCAATTCGTAATGAATTATTTCGTAATTATGAATTCCATATCAATATTGTGAATTGTAAATTTGACACTAGTATAAGAAATTCAACGATACCGAAAATTACAGTACAAGTGTGTCGATTGAACTATTGATCTCAAAATAACTCAAATGAAACTCAAAATAATTTACGCCAAGTGGTAAATTCACCAGTGGTATAAGAAATGAAAAAGTGGACCCCCTCTCTTCGGCCATGCCGAACCCGACTTACTCCAATAGATGGCGAACGACAATAAACGTTTCTCGCAAGCGATTCTTCCGTGTTGAGTACAATCGACGAATTTTTATCTCGAACAAAATGTGGCTGATTAAAAAATCTGTTTAATTCATTAAATAGATTCATTTAGCAGCTACAATCGACACTTGTAAAGATTCGTATTAGTAAATTTTGAATTAGGTTTCAGTTTTTGCGCTCTTTGAATCTACCATTCACTGTCTCACACTCGAGATGTGCTTCGAAAAAATTCCATCAAAATAAAACTTGACCTCCAATCGTTGCATACAATAACACGAATTGTAAACATACGGCCTATAATGCTACTGGTTTATAGAAGTCAGAAAATTACGCGTAGGGATCGTATGCAATATCTCGAAAATTCAGGCCAGTCGATTCCACGCAGTTTCTACACCATTGGCTCATCCTGCGAGGAGCAGCAACACTATAACAGCTTTCTCGTTCACCTCTCGTGTATGTCATCTTTCGTTTATGTACGTGAGTATGTGCGCAATGCTTACGAGTAAATAAGCGAATATAGCTATACATTGAAAATGTGTTTACATTGGGAAAGGAGATTTAACTAAATTCGACGGATCCGAACGGTTGAATTAATATTTAATTATGGAGGAATATTTAGTTGCTTAAGAGATAAGGAGCAGATAAAAATATTGTTTTTTTTGTAATAAATTTATTTTTATTTGATCTGTATTTAAATTGGGAATTCGGCAGATATGAGCTGTCAAATAATTATTTAAGGACGTTGGATGTATGATACGTACAGTCCCTCCAATCGTGAGTTTCAGAAAAAATTTCGATTACTTCCCGATGAGATAAAAATCGAAAAAAAAATACTCGATATTAAACGTGCTGAAAAGATAAATTTTGCTTCGTAATAATTCTAAAATGTTATTGACAAATTTCTAAAAAAAACAATTGTTCAACAAACAATCAGTCGACCTAACTTTTTTTCTAATGAAAATGATATTTTAATTTATTTGAATGCGTATGAATTTTTTTAGATTTTTTTCTTTATTTTGATTTTGATTTTTTTTTTTCAAAAATTTGCGCGTAATAACGAATTTTGGATATGTGTTCGGCATAAAACTATCTACTACACTCAAGATTTCTTTTGCAAAACGCATATCCAAAATTTGTTATATTCTGCGCATTTTTTAAAATAAAAAAAATCGAAATCAAAATAAAGAAAAAAATCATATCATTTGCATTCAAAAAAAGTTAGGTCGACTGTTTATTTTAATGAAGAATACTTAAACTTTAATAAGGAAAAACCAAATTTCACTAAAGAAACTTCAAGTTTTAATAAAGAAAATTGAAATATTAACAAGGAAAATTAAAAATTTAATAAGAAAAATACAAATTTTAATTAGGAAAATTAAAATTTTAATAGGAAAAATTAAAATTTTAATTAATCAATCAGAGTCAGATGATTCCATAAATTCAAAAATTAACTTTAGGGAGAAAGCAAAGGAAAATACGTGCAAATAAGACGAGAGAAGGAAAATTGAAATTTTAATCCTGTGTATGCAAGGTAATGATATGAGTTGCTGTCACTCGACCATCGAGGACGCTTTTACTTTTCTATGCTCGGAGAGTCTTGTGGTTGATGTGTGTTATTCTCTTAGCTAGTTGTGTTTATCGTTGTCTGGATCGTCCTCGTAGATAAAATAGCTGTAATATGTAATTACGAAGATCGCGTCAGGAGGAGTAAGATTATGAGTGTGTTCCTCTCGTGCTCGTTTAGGCGAGTTTTCATCTAAACGCGTCCTCTGAACACTCTAATAATAATGAGCTAATCCTCTTCTTCTTTACAAGTTCTTAATCTCCACTTCGTTCTCCAAATGAATAAATGTGGACCGTGACGATGAACACTCTAAGATGACACAGTCTTTATGTTCTTACATTGTACAAATTGACAGCTACTAGACTTAGAAAAATGACTGAATATTTCAAGTGGATCACAGGCTATTTAATTAAATATTAATCAGAAATAATTATTCCTAGCCACCAAAATGTCTTGCAGAAAAATTATTTTTAGTAGATATAGAGAATTATTATCTTAAGGATGCATTATAATTCGTATCGAAAGAATAAATTGTTAAGATCAATATTTTTATATCATCTATAGAAAAAAAATTAGACAAAAATTTTAATAAAATTTGTGTTTAGTTTTTTTTATTGTATTAGATTCTGTGGAATAAAAATTATTAACATCTCTATAAATGATATTATGAATGTAATTGTTTTTAGGTACTGATTGCTTACAGAATTAGTCAGTAAAACGACGACTGACGTTTCGTGATTTTATTCATTAAAATTAAATTATAATTTTTCAAAAAATTTAAATTTAAAAGTAGAATTAGCTATTTTTTCCTGAGTTCATCACATTTTTATATATATTTATTCATCAACAATCAGCTGTTCCTGTGCATTAATGTTCTTAATTTGCAACTGATGATATCATCTTCGAGAGATAATTTAATAATTTTTTGAAGAATTTCGAAACGTTTTGTAATTTTTCGAATGTCTGCGAACTTTTTTTCTATAAATGTTTAATAAGACTCAAATTTCAATGTGGTTTCGCAAAAATACTTGGTCTCATAAAAAAAAATTAAAAACGTGGGCTCAGAATTTGTCATTTTAATTTAAAAAACATCTAGCATTGCAAAATATTTGTTATGAGTTCTTCACATTCGTATCTATATTAATACACACGCAATTATTTATTTTCGTGCATTAATGTCGCTAAATTGCGGTTGATAATAGCAACGTTGGGAGAATATTCTATGATTTTTTTTAGGAATTCTGCATTTTTGCAAATTTTGTAAGGCAAACAAATTCATTTCTGAAAATTCTTTTTAAAAAATCCAAAATTTTAAGCATTTATCCATAAATTTTAAGCATTCTTATATATAAGAAAAATGTAAATTTCTGAAATTTTTTTTAACAAATCCCAAATTTTAAGCATTTATCCCTAAAAATAATTGTACTCATTGTAAACAAAACGAATAATAAAAACACTGTCTAACAATTTGTCATTTTATTGAAAAATAAAATAAAATTCTAGTATTACAAAATATTTCTGATGAGTTCATGTTCTTATCTATATTAATACACTAGCAATCAGCTACTTCCGTGGATTAATGCCGCTAATTCGCAACTAAATATAACACCTCCGGGAGACGAGCAAGTCACGTGGTCTCTCTTCCGAGTGTCAGAGTTCTTAATTACGTTGCATATGATCATTAAGTTTTCAAAAGGAGCGGTAGTAAATTACGCGAATGCGTATAATATAGTCGGTGCAACGAGTGACAAACGTCGTTAAAGCCATGACCCAAAGGGAAGTAGGCATAAAAAGCTCTTACACACTCGGTGTGCATCAAACGTCAGATGCATCGCGTTTATATGAAGCATTCTATACCAACTCGACCTGGAATTGACCCTCGACCTTTTAGATTTCATTGTCGATTTTTTATATTATTGTTCTATCTCTAAAAATCAACCACAATTTTTATCAGATTTTTTTTTTTGGCGCTATTTATATACGTATGGTTATTTTTAACAAACATATTGAGAATTGTAATATAAAAATCAGCAAAAATGCTCAGAAATCCTGCATCAGATGTCAATATTTTAAAGCCTAGGCTAAAAGTGCTCCGAAGTTTGGTCCTTTTATTTATGAATTTTTTTTACTGACCCTTGGCTTTCCAGATTTTATCGTCGATTTTTTATATTATTGTTCTAGCTCTAAAAATCAACCACAATTTTTATCCGATTTTGTTTGGAACTATTTATATGCTTATGGTTATTTTTAACGACCATATTGAGAGCTGTAATATACAAATCTGCAAAAATTCCCAGAAATCCTGCAGCAGATGTCAATATTTAAAAGCCTAGGCTAAAAGTTCTTCGAACTTCGTTTTTTTATTTATGAATTTTTTTGACTGACCCTTGTCTTTCCAGATTTCATCACCGATTTTTTATATGATTGTTCTAGCTCTAAAAATCAACCAAAATTTTTATCAGATTTTGTTTGGAACTATTTATATACTTATGGTTATTTTCAACGACCATATTGATAGCTGTAATAAAAAAATCTGCAAAAATTCTCTGAAATCCTACATCAGATGTCAATATTTTAAAGCCTAGACAAAAATGCTCCGAACTTCATTTTTTTTATTTATGAATTTAAAAAAAAATGCAAAAAAGTTGGATGCGTATCCTTTACTGCAGGATATTGCTTGACAATTTTTATGCATGTCTGAAATTGGATGAATTTTATCAGATTTTTTCAAAGCGATTTCTTACAATCAAGAATGCAAATTAGAATCTTTAAGGATGCTTTCTCATTAATTTTTATCTTTCTCAAAGCCTCTATAAAGATGTTTATTTATTGTATTTTTGGCTTCCTCATAGAAGGAGCTTTCCGAAAAGTGAAAATTATAGACGAACCAATGTGCAAAATTCTATTTTGCACCCTAATTTTGAAAAATTTCAAATCACGTAAAGTCTAAACGACTTTACCGATCATCGCCAAATTTGGTCGGTAGCCAAGCTAAACGTTTCATTTCTGTGTAAAAAATTTCAATCGATTTGTTAAAATTTTACCAGAATTAGAGCAAAACGACCATTTTTCAAAAATCTCAAAATCGCATGAAAACCGAATCATTTTATCAATTCGATCCGAATTCAACACCAAAGTTCGCATAACTTTATAAAATTTCAATACGAAGTTTCACCTCGATAGCTAAAAATTTTTTTTAACTGGAGCACTTACATACGTCCATCAAAATTTTAAAATTCTCATAACAATGAAACACGAAACTTCATAAAATCGATACCAATTTAAGATTAGCCAATACTGTACATGTTCATCAAATTTGACTTGGTTCAGTCAAATAGTTTACAAGTTACACTTAAATCAATTTTTAGCCTTCCATCACAAAATTTTTCTGGACCACTTTTCTCGACGTTTCAGATGATTTTAAGTTTCCAACATAAAAATCTCGAAACGAAACTTTCAAGAAAACGAAGCTTTCTTTACAAGGAAGGGAAAATTAATTAAATTTAAAAAATCGCTTTAAAACAATCTACGATTAATATTTTCTTTATAAATATCCATAAGTACATGAATTATTTAAAAAAATTTATTAACGATTGTGATTGCTTCTCAGAGATTGGTCGAGTTGGCATGGAATGCTCCATACACATACATAGCTTCGTAGAACACAGAGTCTAAGCCTCGTAAAAGTCACCGGAAAATAATACCGCTCGGTTCTCTATCTCACGCAAACTCTCATGCTAATAAAAAAATTATTATTATCGTTATTATTAATGCAGTTAAACGCACTTCAGCACGTAAACTCAGAATCGTTGCACTGGTAACGTTAACTTCCCGACTCTGTTGATCTTCAATAAAAAAAAAAGACTAGATAAAACTTATATTCGGCATAGCCCGTAAAACATTCATGAAAGTATCCGGAAAATATCTTTTATAGCTGCGCTAAATGCTATTGTGCATTGCATCACCAATTTTTCCAAATCGAATTAAAAATTGCGTAAAAAATAATAAGAAAATTTCGTCTCTATGCGCTTTTTGAAATGGAAAATTATTTGGACCAGCAGAGGAAAAAAAGTGATTGAAAATTGAAGAGATCATTTTTAGAAAATAATCAAATACGTTTTCAGTTATAAATGGCTTGAAAAATCATTTTGTATTGAATAGGAGAAATGTTAAATGGTCTTTTATATTTTAAATCACGATAGCCATTTTTTGTTGTTAATGGCATTGAATTATTTTTCATTACACTCGAGAGACGTTTCTTTTTTTGTAACAATTTTTTTTTGTCCAATTTAATTGAAAAAATTGATGATTATTCTTGTTGTTATAACGCTATACGTTGTTATTCGTTATTACGATCAATTTACGATCTCTGCAGATCTATAGAAAATCGGTCATGGCTCTGGAACTTTTCTCCCAATTATATCGTCCTCTTGCAGCGCATTCACGAGGTCGTTCTTTTCGTTTTTCGTTCAATGCTCGTTCTTATAGATTCATTCGGCCTTGCGTTTCTTATAGGACTGAGCAAAGTTTATCTGCGAGGGAAGGAATCCACTTTCCAGTTTGATCGGCCTCTCTCGATATCTGAAATTGTGTCATATCGAAATGTTAGAATCTGATTCGTGGTCACACGCTTTATTATTGGAGTCGACCAATCATTTAAATTAAATGAGTCGACCAATCATTTAAATTAAATGAGTCGACCATCGACTCGTAAATTGGAGTCGACTATCAGTTAATTTGAATGAGACATAATAATAGCACCTATGAGTTTGAATGGAATATTTTATTAATTCAATAATAGTACCTTCAAGTTTAAATTAAATATTTCAAAAATTCATTCACATTACTTTCAAGTGTGAATGTAATATTTCATAAATTGAATGATAGTACTTTTTAGGTTGAATTGAATATTAAAAAAATTTATTGACATTACTTTCAAGTTTAAATGTAATATTTCATTATTCGAATAATAGTACTTTTTAGTTTGAATTGAATATTTCAAAAATTGATTAACATTATTTTTAAGTTTGAATAAAACATTTTGTTAATCAAGTAATAGTACTTTTAAGTTTGAATTGTATGTTTGAAAAATTCAGTAACATTACTCTTAAGTTTTGATTGAATATTAAAAAAATTGATTAACATTACTTTCAAGTTTGAATTGAATATTTCAAAAATGTTATAAGTAAATAATTAATCTCGTCTCTTTTGAAGGAAACTGACTTCTCCTGAAACTACGTGAAATTAATTTCGAAAATTTTAAATTCAATTTAGTTCTTCGCATTGGATTTGCAGAAACATTGTCAAAAATGGTTTGAAAATTTATATATGTGTTGGAAGTTTTTTTAAACATACGGTATATTGAATCTTATTTAATATATATTTAATTTTATTTAATATACAGATATTTTTAAAATCCAATAATAATATAAAAAACCCAAAAATTTGATTACAAACAAATACAGACAAATAAATTTACCATTTATATTATACGAATAATCATTTTTACTTCTTATGACCTCGTTTCATGTATTACAAATAAATTTACGATTTATATTATACGAATAAATTTTTTTACTTCTTATGACCTCATTTTATGTATTACCATCACTAAAATCATATTCCCCTTATTAATTTTCGAATATTAAAAAAGCTGTCAAAATAAATTTAGAAGATGCTTACCTCTCAGCATCTTGAGCGGCAATAATCCTACTCGGTATATAAGAGTCCAGTAATGATTTGGGTCCAGACGACTTTTCATACTGATTTTGTGTGATGGTCAGGTCGTAATTTCGGCCTGGGACTTGCACCAATCTGAAGCCACTATTACTCCTAAATTTCTGAGCTGGCCGTCTCGGAAGGTCGAATCCTTTGCCAGGCGATTCTGGCACCTAAAACGGATTTAAAAAATAAACATTTAATTAAAATACAATTTTTATGCGACCTTTTGAGTTTAATGTCAGAAAATTCAGATCTGTACTTTTAGTATTCTGCAGTTATATATTTGCACGTAACTAACGAAACAACAGAAGAAAAATTCCATCTATATTCTAAAAAATACTTAAATGATTTTTTAAATTGTTGAACTACTAAATCAATTCATTCATTTTATTTAAATACCTATAATAATTATAAGACTAAAGGACTACTAATTTTTATTTATGCACAAACGGTAAGCATGAAAATATTTATAAATAAAAATACTTTGATTGCCCCAAGATTCGAATGCTTAATTTTTTGCTCAGCACAATATTTTTTGCTCAGCGTCGCAGAATCAGGAAACTTGTATTTTTAGGATTGCACCATTTTTTTTCGAGACAATAAAGCGACGAAAAATGATATCGGAATCTTTCTAAAACATTATCGAATTCATTTAATAATTAAATCAGTAATTCGGTTTATTCTGAATTCCTGTAATAATTAAAAATAATATTGAAGGTACAAAACTTTATTCATTACCAAAGTTATCCGTAAAATTATTTATGAAAAAAAAATTTTCTGAACTGTTTTAAATTCGAAGGATTATTATGACCTTTTATGTTTAATGTCACGAAATCCTGAGATGTTAAGTAAATCGGTCCAATAACTCACAATTCAGAAACTAGTATTTTTAGCATTTTACTATTTTTCCTATGCGATAAATAAGTAGGTAATCAAGAGACAAAAAATGGTATCGTTATCCATCTCATTATCGAATTCATTCAATGGCTAAATTTATTATTCAGCTTATTCTGAATTCCTATAATAATTAAAAATAACGTTCAAGGTATAAAAATTAATGTATGCGCAAAAGTTACCAGGTAAAAATGTTTATGAAAAAAAAAAAAAAAAAATCTTCTGAACTGTTTTAGATACGTGTTGCGTACTATCTATTTTTCGGAATATAATTAATATTTATTTAATCCCCATTCTTTCCAATATTTAGTCTCAACTTCTACCAATATTCATTCCGCAATTTCGTGCTTCGTTCATTGCACTTGTATAATTCTGCTGATCGCACGTGTCGTGGGAAACTTTATAAAATTTCAATACGAATTTTCACCTCGATAGCTAAGAATTTGTTTTAACTCGAGATCTTACGTACTTTCATCAAAATTTTAAAATTCTCATAAGAATGAAATACGTCAAACAAACTTCATTAAATCCACGCACGTGTCGTGGGTTGACAGCATCTTTGGTTGGTCAGTCGCGCGATCCCCGAAAACCCCACTCAAAACTCATAAACGTTGCATGGTGCAAAAAAAAAATCTAAAAATTGAGAATTTCCCTCCACAATTAGCACCAATTTTTTCGATGCCACTTTCCAAAGTCCTTATCGCAAAAAAAAAATTCATCAATTTTCCAGTAAACAATATTCTAAAATTACACAATTAATTCTGAATCAATTATTTTCTTGTGGTCCATAAAAAAACCCACATTATCGTATTTTCGATATGTCGATACGATTAATCGTTCCCAAGATATCATAGGTTAAATAAAAAATGAAAAATATGGCATATATCGCCAGAAAAAATTTCAAAAAAAAATTACCATTCGGTGTATCTATTATTCCCACTGAACCTGATTTTTAGACATTTTTCCGAATCACTTTTTTTGTTTTAGATGGCTAAAGTCATGTGAAATGCCTCCTATATTAAATTTGACAAAATCCGGAAATGATAAATGACTCACAGTTTCGTAATTCTCGCGGACACCAGCAGTTTGTTGCTGATAAATCTGGTGGCTAGGGTGGGACGATTGTGTAGCTGCTGTTTGTATCGTGTAGTAACGTCCGGGCAGACTATAAGCTGGACTATATTGCTGTTGATGTCTCATTTGGCTGGCTAACGTCTGGCTGAGACTATGGCCTTGCAGGTTAACAGATGGACGTGAATAGACGTCGTCGTGACTGGAAGGTAAAGTTGGAGCGTAAACCGCACCTGGCTGAGCATAAACGATTTCTTGTAGATACTGTTGAGGCTGAGCCTGAGGCTGAAGTTGATGACTCAACAGCGATTGGGTGTAAATCAATTTCTTCGGTTGCTTAGTCGGCAGAATAGCTTCGGTTTGTTGAGGATACTTGGCGGTATAAGTCAAGTATTGCGGTTGGTATTGATACTCGACTTTGGACGTGGCATAAATTGGATCCCGTCTCAAATTCGTTTCGTAAACTGGAATTGGTATTTGTTGAGCGGCTTGAGTCGCCAGATGCAAAAGTGGCTGAATCGAACCTTTCGGGACTGGAGATTGATTTACCAAATTTGGATAGTACGCCAAAAGTTGATGCATTGGAATATTCACGTACAGGGTTTCTGAAAAATCAATTATCATCGTTATTATTTTATGTCGTGGTTATTTTTTTTCGTCCTATTTCCAATTATTATTGCCGACTTTAATAATTCTAATTAATCATTGCTTTTGACTGTAAGATGTTAGATATTCGGTATTTCTCATTCTATTAGCGTCTTTTACATGAAATTCAAAAGGAAGTTGTTCGAACGTTGATTTTTTCTTAATCAACCGGCTATTAATATTATATTTCCGTGAATTCGTGTCAGCTTAATTATTCCGGATTTTCTGCACTTCAGGTTCTTTAGGTCCGTTGGGTTCCTTAGGTTCTTTGGGTATGTCAGGTTCTTCAGATTATTTGGGTCCATTAGGTTTTTTTATATTCGTTGGGTTTGTCAGGTTCTTCAGGTTCGTCAGGTTCGTCAGGTTCGTCAGGTTCGTCAGGTTCGTTAGGTTCTTCAGGTTCGTTAGGTTCTTCAGGTTCGTTAGGTTCGTCAGGTTCTTCAGATTCTTTGGGTCCGTTAAGTTTTTTAGATTTGTCGGGTTTGTCAGGTTCTTTAGGTTCTTCAGGTTCGTCAGATTCTTCAGGGTTTTCGGGTTCTTCAGGTCCGTTAGGATCTTTAGGTTTCTCAGGTTCGTTGAGTTAAGGTTCTTTGGGTTCGTTTAGTTTATTAGATTCTCTAGATCCCTTAGGTTTTTGAGGTTCTTTGGGTTCTTTAGTTTCGTTGGGTTTTCCTAGGTTCTTTATGTTCGTAAGGTAATGGAAACGAAATTGCTAAAATAGCTAAAGTAAAAAATCTGAAAAATTTTAACTGTCAATAATAATGTGGCCAATTATAGAATCAGTTTAAGAGGACGAAAAAAAGCCTAATTACCAAAGAATGTCCCGTATATCACTTTAAGGGGAAGCGCATTAAGTATCTCACCTTTGTTCGAATTCTTAAGGTATTTCTCAGTCGCAGCTTTTTGCTGAACCGACTGGTATTGATTTCCAACCACGATTTCCTGTTGATACGATAACTGTTGTTGCGGCGCCTCGTAAGTCGACGCATGGGTAAGACCTTTTGGCGGTGCCGTTTCCACATGTTGGTATTCCACATATTGTTGAGCTGGTTGACTTGTTTGTTGATAACCGCCATCATTTTCCACGTACTTTTGGTTTTGCTGATAATCTTCGGACTGAACCTAAATAACGAAATTTTATTGACAATAATTTTTGCATTAAGCATCAAAAATATTTATGGTCACTATTTGGGTAAAAAAATAATTTCGAATACACCTTATATTGCATTATTATGGATTGTTTTCATAAATTTCATAAAACGTGAAGTATAGAAAAATGTTTTATAAAAAATTATTAATTATTCAAATTATGAATTATATTTAAATAATAATAATAATGATAAATCATCGTAAAAGCAACTTTTTTTCGTTTAAAAGTTATTGATAATTTTTCTTAATCATTTTTTTTATGATAAAAATTATTTTAAATGGTTTTCAATCGGAATTATTAGCTTTTGGTCCAGTAACTTACAGCATATTTCTCCTGCAGTTGCTGAGGTTGGTATCTTGCGGTTACATCGTTGGACTCGTATTGTTGAGGTTGGTATCTTGCAGAAACATCGTCATGCTCGTATTTTAGAGATTGATATTCCTGTTGACTGGTTTCCGGTTTATCACTGACACTGTATGAAATATCATCTGCTCCTTCGTTATCGTTACTGGATTTGCTTTCGGCACGCAAATTATCACGCTCGATATCCTCGAGATCGATCTTTTTCTCGGCGAGAGCCGTCGCCAATAACAGGCCCAGGATTACGTAGACCTTCTGAAATAATAATAATTATTTCACAATTTAGCAAGCATTATGGTTATATAAAAAACCGGCAGGGAAATTATTGAGAAGAATAATTAATTGATTACTCTGGTGCAAAAGTAATCAAACTTCGATTTTCAACACGATTTGGGTTAGTTGCCTATGTTTTTTTTTCCCACAAATTATTTGCTTGCGACAAAAGTTGAACAATTAAACTAAATCCATGACTTTCAATTTTTCTGTGGGTTAAGCATATATGATTTCTTACAAATCACCTTCTACTATTTTTATTACATGCATTACATTTTTTTAAATCGCTTACGAAGATTTGGCACTGATTTGACTTTGAGAGTCGTTACCGATCCTCCTTAACGATTTAATATTGATTTAAATAAAGATTTAATATTAATTTAACTTTGAGAGTCGTTACCGATCTTCCTTAACGATTTCAATAATCTGCCAAGTTCTATAAGGTTATTTTTTATTATTTGTTTATATTTTTTCTGTATTATGTTACCGATCGGTCATCCATTTTACAATCGACTTAATTTTTTTCCGTTCATCCGGAGTTTCCGGCCCGTGAATCTCCTCGAGATCACTTTTGCATTAAAGTTTTAAAAATCGTTTACGAAGATTCAGTATTGATTTGACTTTAAGAGTCATTACCGATCGTCCTTAACGATTTCGATAATCTCCCAAGTTCTATAAAGTTATTCATTTTTGATTGCTTGTATTTTTTGTTTATATTTTTTCTGTATTATGTTACCGATCGGTTATCCATTTTTCAATCGACTTAATTTTTTTCCGTTCATTTGGAGTTTCCGGTCCGTAAATCTCCTCGAGGCCACTTTAGCATTAAGCCTAAAAAAAATCGTTTACGAAGATTTAGTATTGATTTGACTTCGACGGTCGTTACCGATCCTCCTTAACGATTTCGATAATCTCCCAAGTTCTATAGAGTTGTCGATTTTTTATTGTTTGTTTATATTTTTTCTGTATTATGTTACCGATCGGTTATCCATTTTTCAATCGACTTAATTTTTTTCCGTTCATTTGGAGTTTCCGGTCCGTGAATCTCCTCGAGGCCACTTTAGCATTAAGCCTAAAAAAAATCGTTTACGAAGATTTAGTATTGATTTGACTTCGACGGTCGTTACCGATCCTCCTTAACGATTTCGATAATCTCCCAAGTTCTATAGAGTTATCGATTTTTTATTGTTTGTTTATATTTTTTCTGTATTATGTTACCGATCGGTTATCCATTTTTCAATCGACTTAATTTTTTTCCGATCATCCGGAGTTTCCCGTCCGTGAATCTCCTCGAGGCCACTTTAGCACTAAGCCTAAAAAAAATCGTTTACGAAGATTTAATGTTAATTTGACTTTGAGAATCGTTACCGATCTTCCTATTACGATTTCGATGATCTCCCAAGTTCTATAGAGTTATCGATTTTTTATTGCTTGTTTATATTTTTTCTGTATTATGTTACCGATCGGTTATCCATTTTTCAATCGACGTAATTTTTTTTCCGTTCATCCGGAGTTTCCGGTCCGTGAATCTCCTCGAGACCACTTTCACTGTCTGCAATGTTCTGGGTCATGATTCCGGCATGGACCACTCTTATATAGACTGGCGGTAGCTTCCCGATCCGGCGAAGCCCTCGCGCGCACGTTCGAACCACTCCCAGCACGAACAAGTGTATCGAGAGCTCGTCGTAACAAGTATTTTAAGGCGGCGCCGTAACAAGTAAAAGTCCCTCTGTCGTTTTGCTCTTAATTGAATTTCTGTGATGGCGGAAGTTCTCTCGAAGGATCGCGACATTCTTCATGAGGAAGCGAGAAGACGAAATGGATAACGGAACAACGCGAGCCGTACCAAATGAAAATTTAAGGCTAACGTGAAAGTCTGAATATGTTTAACAACAAAAATGGCCACGCGATCATTGTGGCTTGTCTCGCTCGAGAAAACTTGGAGCTCCAAATATCACACCCATATCTTTAATCAATTTATTTATTTATTCACCAAAATACCGGTCCATATTCATTAATTATTCAACTCGTGTTGTGCAACACGAGGGAAAATTTTAACGTCTCGCATCTTAGTTGCCAACTCGTTTTTTAGGCTAGTTATGATTGTACAACGAGGATGAATATTTTTATGGAGTTACCCGAAATAATTAATTGGCTTTTGTGAAACCGATTAATCACAATTATCGAAACTGATTAGTTGCTTTTAATTACAGAAATTATTTTTGCTTCCTCGTAGAGGAAGCTTTGTTTTCATTTTTTTAAAATTTGTTCGCTTTGTAAAAAAAATTAAAAATAATGAGGAAGCATTTGCAAAGTTCAACTTTGCAACTTTTTGAAATTATCTTTGATTGTATTTACTCTTGTATTTCTGTTTAAAAAAATTTTTTTTCTAGATTTGATAGATAAAATAAACATCTCATGACTACTTTAATATCATTAAAAAAAAATTGCCAACTTTCAATTGCAATTTTTTTTCCTCTTAGATGGTAAAAATGCGGAATTATAAGTTCCAGTTTCATATTTTCCTCGGTAAAAATTTAAAAAAAAGCTAGCATGTTGCGTTCGATAAAACTCACGGCTGGAAATTTATATCACATGGTATCGCATCTTAGATCGAACCGCTATCAATTAATTCCCTCAAATACCAAATGGTTTATTTTTATAAATAATTCCAGTCATGTTTCTTCATACAATGGAACACATTTATGTCGGGCATCTAAGTGACTTACCACTTTCCTAACTCAGTTATGCTAATATAATAAAGTGAAATATCTTTATACAACTCCCAGAATGATTAATCGATTTTTGTGAAGAAGAGTCATCAAAAATTCGAAATGGATTACTTCATCTGAATCTACCAAATTATTTTTTCTGCCATCAATCATAATTTAATTGGGTGCCATTGTAAGTTAGTTATACTTTTGTACACAATGGATCAACTTAACTTTTTGATGGCCGAGATCTACGAGTACGAAAAAAACTTAAATATATGCCACCTTTCTAAATCAAATCATGAAAAAAATCAACTTTTTAATTTTTTTTCGGAGCTGTTGTGTCTTTTTTCAATGAAACAAAAGTAAAGGATATTTTTTAAATGGTATTTCACTCTGTGAAAAAAATATTTTTTCCTGTAGCAAAAATGCTCAGTTTACGGTTAAGGGTTAATATTTAAGGCGGTGAAGGGTTAATAATTTTGGCGCTATGCTGAGAAAAATTATGATAATGATGATGATGATGATGATGATGATAAGATTAAACACCCAAAGAATTTCAGGCACACTGAAAAAAATTCCTGCCGTCCATTAAGTGACAACTATTATTTTGAATAGTCCATCCTTCTAACTTTTACGTTATTATAGTCATTATTAATAATCGATCGTTGCCGTAACCATTGCTAATCGATAGTGCAACGACTTCAAGATAGTTTTAATAAATACGAAAAATTTGAATGATGGGAAATGTCCATAAAAAAAAAACATTATACGCCAATAACGAGAAACATAAAAGTCGCCTGCATAATCAAAAGACTAATTACGATAATTACACCAGGATCTTATCACACTTGATTGACCGACTAAGGCAAAAAATCGGCACACTGTACAAGACCAAAAAAAAATTGATTTGTTTTTTCATCATTAATCTCTACCACTACGAAAAAGTTGATGTAACTTCACGAATGTAAATTAATTGTTAATAATTATAATTTAAGTGGAGGCAGAAATTTCTTTTCCGGGATTTTCTAGAAAAATCCCTTTTCCGACATTTTCACCTCAAGAAAAAAAACCCTTTTTTCTGCCAAATTTTTGTAAGCTCCTCAATTGATATTTGTGATGCCTTCCGCGATTATTTACCCCAAATGATAATGCATTAAATGTCCCGTGATTTGTGTTTTGATGATGAAATGAATTGAATTTTTGTTTTGAGGTAACTACTGCCCTTCACACTAGTCAAATCAGTGTCAAATTTGTTACAAACTTTTTATGATTTTTAGTGATTTAATTGACAGCTTAGAGGAATTATTTACGTAGCAGAACTAGCTCTTAATATATAAGTACATTTGGAGCCGCGATTTGAATATAAAATCAACTGATATATATGCAAAATCTGATGGCATGTTTTTTCATACAGTTTTTTAAAAGAACGAGCCAGAATTATGGTTCAATTATGACGAGCGATGTCTCATTTTGTTTGTGAAAAGATCCTGAATCGATTGACCGTCCAGATTGTGTATTGTATTAGTTGTTCAAACGTTGTATTTGTATACCTAATGTTAGGTTAGGATGAGACAATTAAATGCTCGTATGTTTTGAACTAGTGATGCTATAAAAAATGTAGACGGTGAATCAATTAAGGCTCCTCCAAAAAATAAAATGAGCTATTGCTTGTCATAATTGGTCGATAATGATGATTTATTCGCTAGAAAAACTGCATGAGGGGCAATCCACCCTGTTTCGACCAGGATTTGATCTTGACCTTTCCGATGTATTTCGTAATTGTTTGTAGGCTCAGTTTTACCCTCAAACGCACCAGATTTTTTTTTGGCGATGTTTTGTAAAATATATTTTCAAAATGTCATATAAAATGCCGTAATTTAAAAATCTGAAACAATTCTAAAAAATACTCTGTTGATTATAAAAAATTTTCAGCTTATTGCTAAAGTGGACAAGATTTTTCTTCTTATAGTTCTTAAGCTATTTTTATTTGAAAAAATATTTGTTCAATAAAAAAATCGTGAGAACTATGAGATCGGGATCGATATATTATTATTATTGTACCTATATATCAATAACTAATTTCGCCACGTAAGTAACTCCTCGGAAACGTCCATTAACCCACCAAAAATGATTGAACCGTTTTCAGAAAATTCATTTCAATTCAGAGATCGAGGTCGATTATTATTGTACTTAAATATATGGATATTGATACATCAAGAACTAACTCCGCCAAGTGAGTAACTCCACGGAAACGTCCCTTAAACCACCAAAAATGATTGAACCGTTTTCATGAAATTCACCACTGATTTTAACTAGTGTGAAGCGCAGTAGCTACTTTAAGGGTGTGATGAAAAAAATAGACACTTACCTTACCCACTATGTTTCCGAGGGGTTAGGCAGTTGTAAGAAAATGAACCGAAAAAATGGCACACTGAAGCTTTTTTTATTTAAAAAATTTATTTTAAATAAAAAAATCTCAAGAACTACGAAAAGTAATATCTTGCCTACTTTGACTATAAGCTAAAAAATTTTAGTTTCATCCTTTAATTTGGTCTTTCAACGTACCAAAAAAAAATGTAGTCAATTTAAGGGTCCAACTAAGTGTACAAAAAATTACGAGCCAAGTCGGAGAGATCGATATCCTATTATTATTGTACCTATAAATCAATAACTAATTCCGTCAAGTGAGTAACTCCTCGAAAACGTCCCTTAAACCACCAAAAACGATTGAACCGTTTTCATGAAATTCACCACTCATATTTAAACTAGTGTGAAGCGCATAGTAGCTACTTTAAGGGTGTGGATAAAAGAAAAATAGACACTTACCTTACCCACCATGTTTCCGAGGGGTTAGACAGGTATAAGACAAAGAACCGAAAAAAATGGCCCACTGAAGCTTTTTTTATTTAAAAAATTATTTTTAAATAAAAAAATCTTAAGAACTACGAAAAGAAATATCTTGCCTACTTTGACTATGAGCCAGAAAATTTTAGTTTGGTCCTTTAATTTGGTCTTTAAATTCACCAAATAAAAATGTAGTCAATTTAAGGGTCCAACTAAGTGTACAAAAAATTACGAGCCAAATCGGAGAGATCGATATATTATCATTATTGTACCTATAAATCAATAACTAATTCCGTCAAGTGAGTAACTCCTCGAAAACGTCCCTTAAACCACCAAAAACGATTGAACCGTTTTCATAAAATTCACCACTCATATTTAAACTAGTGTCAAGCGCATAGTAGCGTCTTTAAGGGTGTGGATAATAGAAAAATAGACACTTACCTTACCCACCATGTTTCCGAGGGGTTAGGCAGGTGTAAGAAAAAGAAACGAAAAAAAAAATGGCACACGGCACAAAGGACCTAGCTCTACTATAAAACCAAAGTGGACGGTCTTCGGTTATATAGCCTTTACCCCTACCCGATGTAACCGATGTCTTCCCCGATGCGATTGCCGCCGGCAGCGCAGAGGAGAGCAGACCACGCGGCTTGTGTACGCCGTACACTTCACTTCTCGGATTATGGGGCCAGGTGTAATAATCATATCCATGCTCCGCGTTCATCCACCGCGCAGCGGAAGACGTTGAATTAGCCCGCGCATCGTATAGAGAAGCGTTTCTGTGCCGCTGTCGAGCCTCTCGCGGAGACCAACACGGTCACATTCACTTTTGCGAACGAATCCGAGGAGCAAACGGACCAATGAGCAGACTCTTCGCCACAATATTACTATCTACTTGGGGCAAACGAGCGGACAGTGCAAGGCCACTTTCTTCGGAAGGTTGAACGCAACATCCACGCCCCAAGCAACATCGCTTACTTTGTTGTATAGTCTCTTCGTACGGAAGGAGTCATGTGTAACGGTGCGCAACAAATCTATTCGTGACGCTATCGAAGCGAACGACGGAAGGTATAGAATATCCAATACTACTTCGGGAGAATTGCTGTATTTTGATAGGCGTTTTGTTTGAATGAATTGAGGAAATTAAAAAATACAATAATTTTTTTGTTTTTTTTGTTGCTTCAACAAAGGGGGTCTCTTCAACTGCCGGGGTTAAGGTAAACGGCCCAGTTTCGGGCGTCAAACGCAAACTTGGATTACGAACTCAACGAATTTTCAAGTGTCTTTTAGTTGTATTTTTAAGCTTTAATTAATTTTTGAAAAGATACATATGAATTTGATTTTATAAATTTTGGAAAAGATATATGTAAATTTGATTTTATAAATTTTGGAAACGATACATATAAATTTGATTTTATAAATTTTGGAGAAGGTACATATAAATTTTAAGAAAATATAAAGTGATAAATCGAGTTGTCAAAATGAGAACTTTTTGTTCATAATTTGATAATCGAAGGAAGGTATAAAATATCCATTACTCCTCTGGGACAATGGCTGTATTTTGACAGGCGTTTGAATGAATAGAAAAAAAATACATTAATTTTTTTCGTTGCTGTATTTGCTTAGGGTCTCTTCAGCTGCCGGGATTAAGGTGAACGGCCTAGTTTCGGTCGTCAAACGCAAACTTGGAATAAAAACTGGACAAATTTTCAAGTGTCTTTTGATTGTATTTTCAAAAATTTTAAAATGATAAAACGATTTGGTCAATTTTGGAAAAGATACATATAAGTTTTAACAAAATTAAAAGTGATAAATCGAATTGAAAAAATGAGAACTTTTTGTTCCTAATTTCGTAATGACTGCATTTCTGTATTCTTCGAATTTTTTTAATTTAAATTTATTGAAATTTTGTGAACTTTTTTTTTACTTTTAATTTATTAATTTTTTTTCATTTCAATTAATTTAGATTTTGTGAACATTTTTTTTTTTTTTTACAAAATGACAAAATATTTTCTTCTTTGAAAAGTTAGAAAAATTGGGACAGCATTTGCGATTCACGTACCTTCACTTACTTTGTGCTACAGTCGCTTTATAAGGGAGATTCAATGGTGCGCAACAAATCCATTCGCATGTTATGGGCTTATCGTGACTCTTTGGAATTGAAAGAGCGATATAAAGAGATATCCATTACATCTTCAAGACATTCACTGTATTACGGCAGATCGATGGGCGATGTTGGGTATTGAGCTTTTGTGTATAGTATAATCCAAATTGTATACAAATTTTGAATATTAAAGTTATGAATTTAAAAAAAAAATGTTCAACTCGTTACGCCATTTTTCGTAATCACTAAATAATTTTTTGAATTCGACCATTTTTTTGTTGTCCTCTAGGGATTTTTTTCGCAAAATAAATAGTTACATATTGCACATCAGAAAAGAATAAAATCCTAAATTGATGGTCACATAAAAATAAATTATAAATTCAGTTAGGTAATCTCTGGTCGAGAATGTCAGAATATTTTTCGAATCGGTTGCAAAAAGTGGCAGTCAGCGAAAAACCCAGAATTTCGGTCGTGCAAAGTAATAAATCACGAAAAGTCAACCGTAGATTTTTTTTTGAATAGCACAAAGATGAGATCATCATTGCGTATAAATTTGGGAGTTGATGAGATTGTAATATATTCAGTGAATTGGATTTTTATAAAATCGGGCTAGTCTCGTGATGCAAAAATATGATTTAGGAATATGGCAAACGTTGCACGAATTGCAAATATTTTCAACTAGGAAATTTAATGGTAGATAATTGGTACATCATTCTTCAACACTATTGGCATGCATAAATATACTCCCGCGGATCGCGGAAACGTTCACCTTCCTGGATTCCATAATATCGACGAGAGAGGATCGAACCGAAAAAACGAAGAAATGGTACTTAATGAATGACCGACCCAGCACGTAGCCACACGGATTCGTGGGAAAAGATGTAGTGCATTCGCTCACAACTGGTTCTGTTCAGGGTTTTGAACATAGCATCACATTCGAACTCAATGTTATGCTTCCTCATAGAGGAAATGTTTTTTTTTTTAGTGTCTTTCTTGTCAGGACACTCAGTATGGTCTAAAATGTCGAGAAAACTGGTTTAAAAAAAATTCCCGATGCGTGTAGCGTGTAGCGTGTGCGTGTAGCGTGTGCGTGTAGCGTGTGCGTGTAGCGTGTGCGTGTAGCGTGTGCGTGTAGCGTGTGCGTGTAGCGTGTGCGTGTAGCGTGTGCGTGAGGCGTGTGCGTGTAGCGTGTGCGTGTAGCGTGTGCGTGTAGCGTGTGCGTGTAGCGTGTGCGTGTAGCGTGTAGCGTGTGCGTGTAGCGTGTGCGTGTAGCGTGTGCGTGTAGCGTGTGCGTGTAGCGTGTGCGTGTAGCGTGTGCGTGTAGCGTGTGCGTGTAGCGTGTGCGTGTAGCGTGTAGCGTGTGCGTGTAGCGTGTGCGTGTAGCGTGTGCGTGTAGCGTGTGCGTGTAGCGTGTGCGTGTAGCGTGTGTGTGTGCGTGTGCGTGTAGCGTGTGCGTGTAGCGTGTGCGTGTGCGTGTGCGTGTGCGTGTGCGTGTGCGTGTGCGTGTGCGTGTGCGTGTGCGTGTGCGTGTGCGTGTGCGTGTGCGTGTGCGTGTGCGTGTGCGTGTGCGTGTGCGTGTGCGTGTAGGGCTTCGAAATTTCAATCATCTGTAACTCAGGAACCGTTTAACCGATTGAGCTAAAATTTGGAAGACAAGAGAAGCAGTTGTTTGTCTTCGATTGTTGCAATTTTTTAGGGATCTATACAGAAATGTTTATTTTGGTAAAAACCTGGTGAGATTTCGATAATGTTATCAATTAAAATAAACTCACTTCAGTTACGTACTAACTAACCTACGTGTTAAATTTCAACATAATATACTTAACCGTTTTCCGATAATAAAATTTGATGGATATAGTAATAACACACTTTTTTAAACTTTCTTAAAACCTTCATTTAATTTCCACTCCTACAGGAATTTTCAACTCGATTATTATTCAAAAATTTGCATAACTTATTTTATATTTATAAGCTTGAATTTTATTTTCATTTTTTTAAATATTACGATAACATAAAAAGGAATCTCTGTTCCATTATTAATTGCCAAACAGTAAAACACTAAAAATCTTCGCACAAACAAATACCAGACGGTTTTTTCCAGTCCACTTTATTCAACGTTGCAAACAATTTTAATTACCCTAACATTAAAATGTTTTTAAAAAAATGACAAAAACAAAGTTGCCGCGATGATTCAGTAAAACATTTTCATGAATCATTTATACAAAATGGCAACATATAACAAAACACTGCAAAGTTCAACTTTGCAAATTGCTTCTTATTATTTTTGGTTTTTCTTACAAATTCCTTGGTTTTTCTTCCAAACGTTTACGGACATTTTTCCAAACCATTTTTCTCGATGTTCCAGAAAATTCTGAGTGTTCTGACATAAAAATTTCGAATTTTTTTTTTTTTTTCATGAAAACAAAGTTTTACGAGGACGCAAAACACGAGCATTAAATTATTCATATAACAAATAAACAAATATTCAGAGTTGGAAAGTAACGAGAGGTTAAAAGTCCGCGAATCTCGCGCATACTTAAGTGGGCAGCAATCGAGTAAGTACAACACCGATCCTCCTACTAGTCCGTGAATTAACTCCACTTTCGCAAACTTACGCCTTGCTACATAGATTATTCACGCCATAATTAACATTCGTGCTTTTAAATTACAAACGTGTTATGTACACCACAAATTTCTCACGACTTTTCAAGGATGTAGCATATTTTTTTTTATTAATACAAGTGGACATTAAGAGGGTAATAAAAAAATAACACAAAAAGTGATAAAAATCGTGTGGCTAATCGCAGTATATTTTGATCCACGGGCAGAAATCACTGTATAGTTAGAATATATCGCTGCAGGCTTAATTCTCTCCGGGCGTCGAAGTCCGTCGGTAATTATATCGCATCAAAGGCGATCACTACTAGAGCGGACTATTTAATTAAGCTTATACAACAGGAGAAGCATTAGCGATCATCTTTGCATTTTTTTATTATTTTTTTCTTAGCCGTAAATCCGTACCAATTTTGTGACTTGTTCTATAACTTTCTTCGGTCACACAAAAAAGCAAGTGATATACATAGAGAAGAGTCCGGATGAAACGACTGATCCTGAAAGAATGATCGATGCTCTTAGCCATGAGGAGATCTCGATTAGTCGATGATTTTTTCTCGCGACTGACTTCACACGGAATTCCGAATGGAGAGTAGGAATGTATAATTTATCGGTTGAATCATCAATTCTACATGAGCAGTACATAAAAGTTTTATTATCCACACAGATTGGTCCACCAGATAAAATTCGTGTGGATTGTGTTAATGTAAATAAATTTAATTATGCATGGTTATGTTTTTTTAAATTACATGCAGACGGATTCGCATTTGATAAATGTGCAGAAAGTGACCTGCAAAAACTCACGTCGGAGAAATTTTTGATAGTAGGGAAATTTAATTCAGTGTTATGCATTGAAAAAAATTAATATCGTTAAGTATATTGCAGGATTATTTTGGTCAAATTAATAAGAATTATTGTAACTTTATTTTTCGGGGATGCGTTAATTTGGAAATGTTGAGTATTAAGGCAAAAACAGGGGGGACATTTGTATAGTAAAAAAAATGGAAACTTTTTGAACAATTTGATGGTAACTCGGATTTGTTTGGTTTGTTGCTTTTAAAAGGTATTTGAAAAGGTATTGATGCCCCAATTTCCAAATTAGTATAGCATTTTCAGAATCCGTCTCTCATTTTCAAAATCGATGGCCCGACTTCGAAATTTGTGTAGCAATTTTGGAATTTGTGTGTCATTTTCGAATAAATTTAAAAAAGCCATAAAATAAAAATTTCTGCATACATCCCGAAAAAATGGCAACAATCGAAGGAAGACAACTGTTTCTATTGTCTTCCAAATTTTAGCTCAATCGGTTGAACGGTTCCTGAGTTACACATGATCGAAATTTCGAAGCCCTACACGCACACGCACACGCACGCGCACACGCACACGCATGCGCACACGCATGCGCACACACATACGCCCACGCATGCGCACACGTTCACGCAAAAGCACACGCATGCGCACACGTTCACGCAAAAGCACACGCATGCGCACACGCTCACGCAAAAGCACACGCATGCGCACACGCTCACGCAAAAGCACACGCATGCGCTCACGCTCATGCAAAAGCACACGCATGCGCACACGCCCACGGACACTTCTTCTAAACCACTTTTCTCGATGTTTCAGACAATTCTAAGTGTTCTGACATAAAGATGTCGAAAATTTTTTCATGAAAACAAAGCTTCCTCTATGAGAAAGCAATATGAGTTTCTCTTTTTCAAAATCGGTGCCCTGATTGCGGTAAAATACACAGTGAAAACATGCAAAGAGAGAGGGCAACACAAATTCGTAGTCGTGTGGCTAGAAATGTAGAAAAGATTGATTGGCTTGTGGCTACTCGTTTGCGCGCCTTCCATCGTACTGAATTAGATACGATATAGGCCTAACGAGTTATTAGACCGACGGGCCGCAATCATTAGGTTAGATAAAAATTTCCCAGCTGAGCACAGGTTGCTCCATTTCTAATGACCCCTTGGAGGGAGTCGACAATCTATATCGAAAGGCTCGAAAGGGAAAACGGTGGCGCGTGTAGAGGCTCATAAAAATGTGATCTTCGACGAGAGGACGTATGAGCTATATATGGGGCATTCTTAATCAACTGGGCCATTTTTTCGGTCGAACTTCCGGATATTTTTTTAAATTTGTTATTATGTTATACTACTTTAGATGGGCATCTGTGATTTTTTCCAGATTTTTAGATAACGACAACTTCGATGTAGAGACATTTTCTTTAGTAACTTCAAGTTCCTGAGATATTTTTTAAAAAACGGCACTTTTTAAATATTGTTTTCAAAAATCTGAAAAAAAAACAAATGCCCTGCACTGGAACTTTAATATTACCAATTATGGAGCAGATCGGAAAGAGTCGAAAAAAAAGAGTTGTAAATGCCTAATACTCATAGCAATAATTATTATTATATGATCTGCTCTATAATTATGATTTCATAATAATAACATGCAACCATCGCAATACGATTACTAAACTATTGACGGGCTGCAGAAATAATTTTTTCTTCCAATAAAACTTCACGGTTATCCTTTTACAAAATGGAAGAACATAATTAATGCATTAAGAAAGTAATGCATTATTAATTTCTATAATATTATACAATCTATTTTCTTTTAAAGAGACAATAATATAAATAATAATGATCACAACTTATTGATTTATAAGAACAACTTTTATTCTAACGACCCCGACAAGAGCGAAACGTAAAATAAAAAATAAAAAAACAAACTAACTATTTTACTCCAAACTAACGGCTAAAGTACTTGTACAAAACGATTATTTATTTCTTCCATTATTTCCACTATTTCTTCTAATGTTGAATCGAAAATAACTACTTTTTTCTTGCTACTCAAATGTTTACGAGCTATTTTATAATCACTTAATATTTTTTAACATAAACTCATAATTTCAATACAAATTTTACTATAAACTATTTCGCATGAATTAATGGGGACTTTTAATTGAAAAAAAATATTTAAAAAAAAGGCTGAATGCTTTATAAACGTGTCAGTGTGGCCGAAAGTGACGTTCGTACTTTCTAGTATGCAGCCGAGGGCGCGAAGAGTGCATTGGAATATAGATTGCATAGAGGAGTGCATTCTCGGATGCTTTTCCAGCTGCAGAGTCGAGCGGCATCATCATCCTCGGGATTTAGTGCATTTTATCTTAGCCGATGACCGAGCTACGCGTTCTTACTAGCTTCTGGCTATCCTCGCAACCCATTAACTCCAATTAAACGGTTGGTTACTTTCCCGGCTTCTAAATGAGCGCCGGAAGTACATAAAGACTTTTCTTCTCCAACGTAACGAAGGAAGAGATATTAAAAAAAATTTATTGGATTAGCCTCTAAAAAGTATTTTGTCAGATTTCATTAAAGTTCCACGATAATTGATTGTGTAAGCGGCGGTAAAAAGTACATTGACATTTTTTTACTCTTAATCAAAAGGACTTGCATTAAACCTCAATAAGGGTTCGCTCGTTAATTTTACAGATTTTAATAATTCGTATTGCAATTTTCTTGTTTATTTTAGATCTCATTAAAAAGAACTTTCCATAGAATAATTTTTTAGATGGTAAAATTATACGTAAATGGTTATTTCTAAATTATTATAACAATTACGTGAAAGATTTAAAAAATTCATTGTAGAGTTGAATTTAAAATTAATTCTCACCTTTTATTTTGGGAAGAAAAAATTGCATCTGCTCTTAGAAATTAAAACTGAACTAAGTCATTCTAAAATTCCATTTTTCCCCAACTTTTTTAGAGAAAAGTGCTCACTATCTATAATCACTTTTTTTACTAACAAGAAGTGTGAGTGAAAGAGTAAAGAAAAAAAAGCGAATCAATCATCCTTCGATATTTAGACAGCGTAAATAAATTATTATCACCTGTAAATGAAACGTGAACGAAAATGGAAAATACGCAAATAAAAGGATAACATTCTGCAAATCACAATTGAAAATGTAAAATGAGAGGACGATCTTTATCAAATGAATTAATATAACTACTGTTTTGTAATCCGATACAATCTCCACCTAATTTTTTTTATTCAACAAATAAAGAATTTTCATTTTCTCCTTCAAGTTCTAAAAATTCAATATTAATTATGATTTCACAAAATGAATATGCATTCGAAATATTTTTCAAAAATGTACTGTCCAACTATTCAAACTAAAAAAAAAAAAATCCAACAGGTCTATATTTAAGACTAAACAAACAGATCAATGATCATTCGACATTTACTCACTGGCTAAATATCGAATGGTTAAGTCAATTATTTTTTTGTTAATAAACCGTGGGAAAAAATCAAGCCTACAATTAAAAAAAAAATTAACCATTTTATTCCTCGAATGACAATCGAAAGTGTGAAATGAGAGGACGATCTTTATCAAATGAATTAATATAACTACTGTTTTGTAATCCGATACAATCCCCACCTAATTTTTTTCTTCAACAAATAAAGAATTTTCATTTTCTCCTTCAAGTTCTAAAAATTCAATATTAATTATGATTTCACAAAATCAATATGCATTCGAAATATTTTTCAAAAATGTACTGTCCAACTATTCAAACTAAAAAAAAAATCCAACAGGTCTACATTTAAGACTAAACAAACAGATCAATGATCATTCGACATTTACTCACTGGCTAAATATCGAATGGTTAAGTCAATTATTTTTTTGTTAATAAACCGTGCAAAAAAATCAAGCCTACAATTAAAAAAAAAATTAACCATATTATTCCTCGAATGACAATCGAAAGTGTGAAATGAGAGGACGATCTTTATCAAATGAATTAATATAACTACTGTTTTGTAATCCGATACAATCTCCACCTAATTTTTTTTATTCAACAAATAAAGAATTTTCATTTTCTCCTACAAGTTCTAAAAATTCAATATTAATTATGATTTCACAAAATCAATATGCATTCGAAATATTTTTCAAAAATGTACTGTCCAACTATTCAAACTAAAAAAAAAATCCAACAGGTCTATATTTAAAACTAAACAAACAGATCAATGATCATTCGACATTTACTCACTGGCTAAATATCGAATGGTTAAGTCAATTATTTTTTTGTAAATAAGCCGTGGAAAAAAATCAAGCCTATCATTAAAAAAAAAAAATTAACCATTTTATTCCTCGAATGACAATCGAAAGTGTGAAATGAGAGGACGATCTTTATCAAATGAATTAATATAACTACTGTTTAGTAATTTTCATTTTCTCCTTCAAGTTCTAAAAATTCAATATTAATTATGATTTCACAAAATCAATATGCATTCGAAATATTTTTCAAAAATGTACTGTCCAACTATTCAAACTAAAAAAAAAATCCAACAGGTCTATATTTAAGACTAAACAAACAGATCAATGATCATTCGACATTTACTCACTGGCTAAATATCGAATGGTTAAGTCAATTATTTTTTTGTTAATAAACCGTGCAAAAAAATCAAGCCTACAATTAAAAAAAAAATTAACCATATTATTCCTCGAATGACAATCGAAAGTGTGAAATGGAGAACGATTTTAAATGGGATATTTATTTAGCTCCGGGATTTTTAGGCACATGAATAAAATGAAAAAAGTGAGAATGGAATTTGCGTTGCGTGGCGAGGGCCTTTCTTTTCTTCTTGACCGCGTGGTATGCGTACAATAAGCATCCGACTCTATAAAACTGATCCGGTTTTCGACTACGCTGACGTATATGTATTTCTCGCTCACTTTCGGGTCTCGCCCTGTAACGTACTAACTCTTCGTCTGCTCTCTTTTGGTATCAGCTCGTCCAGCTAACTTCGTGAAAGGAAAGTAAAGGTATGAGCACAACCACGCGAGTACCTCTCAAACCGATATTACACATACGCGTTTTTTTTTTTTTTTTTAGACCGCGGCATCTGCACGTACATAACCGTGTAACGTTAGCCATAAAGTAAAACTATTAAAAATGCGCTGGCTTGCAATAACCAACGTAGCTACGGACGTGGAAGCGTCTGAAAAGTCAAGCGCGGCTTCCTTTTCCATTTCTCTTAAGGATGTATTATAGATACAGTCGTGAGTTTCAGAAAAAAATTTGATTACTCCCCGATCGAATAAAAATCGGACAAAAATAATCGATATCAAACGGGAAAAGATAAATTTTGCATAGTAATAATTCCGAAATGTTATTAACAAATTCCTGAAAAGAAGAATTGTTGAAAAAATAATCAGTCAACCTAAACTTTCTTCTAATGAAAATTATATGCTAATTTATTTGAATGCGTAGACATTTTTTAAAGATTTTTTTCTTTATTTTGATTTTCTTGTCAAATGATCCTGTCAAAAAATTTTTTGTATCCTGTCATTTTACGTCGATAAAAATATAGTAAAAAAAGGGAAACATCGATTTTTATTTTCCCATAGAAAAAATGTATGATAAAGATGTAGACAAACGTGCAAGTTATAAGATTACTACTTTCAGCGAGACTTATTTGGTGTTATGTTTGAAGCAAGTGGTCCATTTTTGTGATCCTTTAAGTCCATGTCCATGTCCATAATGAATATCGTCGGCTCAACTGTCGGATTATGTTGACTCGATAATTCCTTATTCACTGTGCTTGACATTTCAGATATGATTATTATTGAGAAGCACTGAATATCCGCCTCTGCATGGAAGAAAAATGTCTTAATATCAGAATCAATATATTGTGAAAGTGATCTCATGTGTTATTCCAGACCCTAAATTCAATTTAATTGAATGGAACGGAAGAATTGAAAAAGTATTCGATAAATTGGTAATAAGGATATCAATGGTGTTTTTAAATTAAATTTAAATGTAAATTCGATGTGAAAATTAGAAAAGACGCAGCTCGCTAATTGGAGAGCAATTTTGTGATCTAATCTAATTTCTTGTTTCGTGAAAATCAGCAATAAAATATTTTATTTTTTTATTTTTTTATGTGGGAAGGAAAATTTTATTTCTCAATTTTTTGCATCGTAGTTTATCATAGATTTTTTTTGAACTACCAATTTAGTCATCTATTTTAAGTAGCCACATTTGTTTAATTGTAAGAATTAACGTCATGTTTTTTAACTTTTACATTTTCAAGCTTAAAAAATATTTTCGTTTTCATTCGCAGCTAAAACACAAATTTTTGTACATACATTTTCCATATTTTCGAACTTGTGAAAAATATGGTTATCCTCGTTATTTAAAATTACTTCCGCAGATGGACACAAATCATCTTTTTATTTTGCCCCGAACTATTTTTGTGAACTTTGAAAAAATCACTTAACCAATTAGCTTATGTTCATCGACAAAATTTAAAAAAAAAAACATAAATTTCACTAAAAAGACTTATTAATCATGAGTTTTTGTTGGATAAATTTTTAATGACGTAAAAAACAAAAAAACTATATCAGACTATAGATAAAAAAAACAGAATCATAAAATTTATTCACGGTCTTAATAACCACAGTATTTCTATTCGTGGCGAGTATTTCTTCACGCATAAAATCGGTATCTTCCACGTAGAACCATTTACGGTATGCGGCAGACAACATTCTTCAGCATGAGCGTTTTGCATCCGCCAACGTTCGTACATGAAGAATATACGAAGATTTCAACGCACGATACAGCGCAAATTCCGCCATTACCATATATCGAAAAGGCGTGCGTGTATGCGTGAAAGGTATAGAAAGTAAAGTTACGATTTCGCACCTTTGAAAAGCTACACATTTAACACATAAACCCATCAGCAGCCCATAATTCTTTATCGCTTTAAAAAAAGTAACCTGCAGCGGCAAATTGCTTGAGATTAACCGAGATAACATGTAGTTCAGCACAAATCGAGAGCCGCCATCGAAGCGTTAATCGCCACTCAATTCGAAAAGCAAATAATCATAGGATATTAAAACAGTACACAATTATCTAAACACCATAACGACCAGTTTATTATTATTTTTTTATTCCATAGCACAGAGGAACAGTACAAGAATTTTTACGTGAGCGACTTCTTCGTGAGTCACGCGATTTTTTTCAACGAGTCGCTCAAGTCTCAACTCGGAATATAATTATCGCTTGTTTCGGCTGTTATGGGAAAAACGTGAAGCACAACAGTTCACGTCACGCTACTAATATTTTTATGTGCAAACGTGAGAATTATGGTTGTCAAAAAAAGCCCAATTCTCTCAATGCAAATTTGCATCTTAATTAAAGCAAAAACTAGAAGTATCTTCACTTAACGTTTCCACCATTATTTAATAAGCGCAGCCAATAGGAAAAATTAGGATTTGGCGTAGAAAACTGGTACACCGATTTTTCTATGTTTATTCCCATGGAAATTTCACAACAGAATCAATTTTTAACCTTAAACTGTTAAGAACTGGTTCTTTTTCAACAAGGAAAGTCACAATCCGATGTCAAAAACAGGTAGACTAATTATTTCATGTTTATTCCCATGACAGTTTCATCTATGAGTGAAAGGTCAGCCTTAAAGTTCAGAAACTGGTCCATTTTTCTTATTTCATCAAAACCATCGCGTCGAAACAACTTTGTTGGCGTCAAAATACAAGATCAAAAGCTACAGATAAGCTTAAAAATACATAACACGGTAACAACAACAATAACAAAGCACGGAAAAACAATATTAACAATAACAGCCTCATGTGTGTGCTAAATGACTATCGCAAGCGACAGAACATCATCAGCACTGCATCCAATCTCACGCAAACATTTCTCTTCCTACTATTGTCTCCTTTCTTCAACAGCAATCATTCTTTGCTAGTTCTCTTGTTCCCAAAGTCAACATCCAGGTCGCTTTTGTAGTCTCTGGATTGTTGTTGTTGAGTGGACTGAGTGGGCAAATAGCTAGAGTACTGATAACTCTGAGCCTGAGGAGTTTGAACAGTCACCAAGTTCGAGCTGTGATAAGGATCAACGGAATAGCTTTGTTCATTTTTCTTGTAACCTCCACTATTAGCCCCAGGACCTTCATAATTCTGCGGAGGTTGGGAGTCGTAATCGCTGTATTCTGTTGATTGTCCAGAAGTCTCATCCTTTTCATTCTTAGCCTCAGGAGGAATATAAACGCCAGGCGATTGTTGAAGAGTTACAGTAGTCACTGGTTTTTGTCCATAATGAGATTCGGCAAACTTGGCAGCAGCTTTAGCAAGAACCGTTGATCCTTGTGGATTCTGGACCTTGATGACCAAAGGATTTTGCCTGTTTCCAAAGCTTCCAAAAAACTGACCTGCATTATTCGGAACCTTAGCAACATTCGTAGGGTTCATAACATAAGCCAGTCCAGTCTTAGCAATGACATTCTGAGGCTTGTTAGCTGGACCAAATGATCCAGCGGGTGAATCTCCTTGCTGATTGTTCGGATATTGATACTGCGACTGGGCAGCTTCATGAGCAGCATTCTGAGCCAATAACTTGGCCAGAGTCTGACTCATGATCTGTTCCAGTTGTTGAACCTTGGCGTAATTGGATGGCAAAGGATAATCCGGCCCAACGGGCTGACCAGCGACGCTAATGACCCTGTAAGTCGTTCTTGGGACTCCAGGTATTGGGACACTTCTCAAACGCACCTCTGACAGTTGTTCCAGCGAGTTGTAAGCGCTGGGAGCTTTGTAGGTACTGGGCTGACCGTCCAGATCCTTTGATCCGGACGACAAGTAATTCGCTCCATCGACGAACTGTCCGTCTTTGACTTCACTGCTGTTGTCCGAGTCATTGTCCTTGTATTTGTTCTTCCTGCCAGATGACTTCTTTGATCCGCTGGATTTGCCACTTGTCTCGTTTTCCGATGAAGTGTCCTCCGAGCTGGAATTGTCCGGATAGTCCGGACCGGAATGATGAGGTGGTGGAGGAGGCACCGGAGGATATGGTTGGTTGTAGTAATTCGGATAGTAGTAAGGAGCCTGGTAATTGTAGTTGGGATAAGATCCACCAACATAATGACCTGCTGGATAAGGATTTGGCGCACCACTGTAAGGAGTCGTGTAAGAGTTGTAAACGCCGTAAGGAGACGGCGAGTACGGATAGGGACTGGTGTATGACGATCCGTATGGGGAATAATTCGGCGTCGTGTACGCTGAGCTTTGCGGACTGTATGTCCCACTTACGGGACTACTGTAGGAATTGGTTGCAGCGAATGATGCGGTAGCTGGATAAGCAACCGATGATGTGTACCCGGTATTCGGCAAGGATGTCGAAGTGGGAAAACCGCTTACCGATGAGCTTTTGGGATATGGATTGTAACTGGGATAGTAAGGATCCCTCTGGAAATTTCCGCTGTAACTAGCGGTGTAAGAGTCCCGTGCGTCCAACTTTGGCGCATAAAGCTCCGGTGTCAGTTGACTAACGATGTCGCGCTCGGTTCCGCGCTTAATCAGCTTTGGGTTGTAGGGAAAGATCGGGTAGATCGGTAAGAAAGGCTCATCGTTGGAATTGGATGAGGAAGTGGCGCCGCTGTGATATCTCTGAGCGATGATCACCGATGGCGACAGTAGCAAGAGAATCTGGAAAAATTGATTATGGAATTTGATGTGCCGATTTTATTGAAATTAGTTGTGTAATAACGATCATGATTTTGGGTTTGTGTACTAACCAGCAGCTTCATGTTGATTCTCCCCACTCGCGAACCTCCCGGAATTCAACGAATTGCGAAACGATTTTTCGATTTATAGGACTTTAGGCGAAGATCGGTAACATGTGTTGTATATTGGAATAGGGCTTTTTCACTAGAATTTTGTGACCGTTCGTCCCAACTGCTCAACGGTTAATGACGGATCAGTAGACATTGAATTTCTCCTTTATACCCGGCCGCTTGAAAAATCGCGGAAACTAGTTTAACTTTTCACTCCGTGAGCGTAGTGCGCAGTGCCCTGGTGAATTGTACGTGCAGCTACACCGGTCTTGCGGTTCTTGTCCATCGGGCATATCCCTGCAGAAGCAACACGTCGCACACACTCGCCTTTACCACCTTTACCCGCACGCAATTGCACTCGGGCAGTGAAAATCGCGAATCTCGTCTTGTTTGTAACGATCGTGTTCGCATGAATCGGAAACTCGTTGCCGATGCTTCGGGCGCAGTATAAACGCCCAGGAGACACCGGAGAGCGACGGGACGATCAGAGAGCAGGGAGGAGGCTTGACCAGCCACTGGAAGTGCTCCTTATTACCCGGAGAAACGTCGATAATTCATTCGATTTATTTACCGGCTCAACACTTAATTCTCTCCTTTCGTTCACTTAAGAGCTCTCAAGTCCTATCAAGCGAACAAAGAACTTAGGCAAACGACGCTAAGTACGATATTTTATATTGCTTCCGCATTCATTTCACTTTTCAACACTCGGCGTTTGTGGAGAGATTTGCTAATACCGATTTTCAACAATTTTGGTAACCGATTTCTATGTTTTTATAGACATATCTACAGATTACGTGTTGTGAAACCGATTATTTTTTAACTTATAGATAGTACGATTTTTAAACATCGAAATCGGTATAAAATCTGGAACCAAAACTTACCGATCTTCACAAAATTTAGTCCATCAATGACGAAGTTATGTTTGCCACGGGAATAGTATCACGGAATGTCATGTCTGCGGTTTTCGACATTGCCGCTCAAAAAAGCTGACCTCGAAATTCAGAAATTCAAAATGGCGCGGGCAATATGGCGGACGAAAATGCAAAAAGTGTCTTGATTTGAATGAAACTCGGTATACGAAAGTAATTTAGGTCACTGAATACGATTCTATTATCAAAATTCAGAAATAAAAACTAGAAACCCTGTTTATTTCTCTATCATATCTTCTCTAATTTCTCTTAGAAAAAAATATACCAAAACATTTTTTAATTATTACAGATAAGCAGACACAATTTTTTTTCTCACGTCAGATGTTTAAATACAATTGACCTGCTCAATGACCTCTGCAAAAAGGGAAGTTATCAAGATCTTAATACCCAAAACCTAAATTGGAAACAGAATCTCACGTTACACCCAAGTATAAAAATTATATCAAGATTCTATGAAAATTTCATATCGTAAAATATATAAAGCCTGTATGGGAAAATGGTCATATACAATATGTTCTATACAACACATATGAAGATTCTATAAAAATTACATATAGTACAATGTAATTAATGTAAATTTAATATAGCGTCTCTACAAAAATCGTTTTATGAAATCTGCAGACATATAAATTCCATATAAATAAAATACAGTGTATAAATATTCTATACGTCCATTTTCTTATACAGACAATACATATTGACTTATATATGTTTTTTTTTCACGTGGATAGTTCAAACATAACCGAAGGAATTTTATTGTTAACAATCGGAAAGAGTCACTTTTCTGTTCTTCTCGGAGAGATCAACGAAGAAGAATTGTACACGCCTACATCACTTCCGGTTGTAATACGCATGGGAGCAATAACGAGAGGGACGATTAGGATCACTTTCCCGAGGCGTTGCGACGAACGACGGGAAAAGCGATCCCTGATCTGTCCGAGGAAGTGCAAAGAGGAAGTGACAGGATAAGAAGTCGAAGGAAACGAGGATCGATCTATGGACGCGTTGGTACTTCGCACCAGCGCCAAAATTCCCTCATTGTTATCCACCATTGTATTCAACTTCCTCCTGCCACTCTTCTATTTATGCTGATGAAGTCTGCCTCTACTTTTCCATTCAGCTTTCTTTGGTTCTTTAGGGTGGCGAAGGAGCAACAGGTCCGCGTCTTTCTCGGGCACATACAATCTCCTTTACGAGAGAAGGTCGGTCGGATCACTTTCTCTCGGACGATCCTACGGAATCTCCCCTTCGACCACGCCTCGCAATTCTTTCTCTCTTTACTCGTTGCAGTCCTCCCGCTGCTTTCTTTACCTGTGTAAATAAATAACTGTAGTGTATTCCACCTATATACGCGTCCATACGAAGACGTTACTTGACTCCAGTAGATTCCAGAGATCACTTTTTCCAGATCAACGACAAGAACTTGTTTTCTCTCATCGCATCCCTTTCTATGAACGGCTTTCACGCGTGATTGTGTTTGTGGACTCAAGTCTATAATGACGATGAAATAGAAAAAATTACTGAATTTAGCAAAATGCTTTCATTTATGAACTCGAACATGATGGCCGCTAAAATTGGTTGAAAAAATTCTCTAACTTTTCCTTAGACTTGAATTTTCATTGCAGTCCTTCCGGTGCTTTCTTTACCTGTGTAAATAAATAACTGTAGTATATTCCACCTATGAATGCGTTCATACGAAGACGATGATGGCTACTAAAATCGGTTCAAAAAATTCTCCAACTTTTCCTTAGACTTGACTTTTCGTTGCAGTCCTTTCGGTGCTTTCTTTACCTGTGTAAATAAATAACTGTAGTATATTCCACCTATATACGCGTCCATTCGAAGACGTTACTTGACTCCAGTAGATTCCAGAGATCACTTTTTCCAGATCAACGACAAGAACTTGTTTTCTTTCATCGCATCCCTTTCTATGAACGGCTTTCACGCGTGATTGTGTTTGTGGACTCGAGTCTATAATGGCGATGAAATGAAAAAAAATTTACTGAATTGAGCAAAATGCTTTCATTTATGAACTCTAATATGATGGCTACTAAAATCGGTTGAAAAAATTCTCTAACTTTTCCCTAGACTTGACTTTTCATTGCAGTCCTCTCGGTGCTTTCTTTACATGTGTAAATAAATTACTGTAGTATATTCCACCAATATACGCGTCCATACGAAGACGTTACTTGACTCCAGTAGATTCCAAAAATCACTTTTTTCAGATCAACGACAAGAACTTGTTTTCTCTCGTCGCATCCCTTTCTATGAACGGCTTTCACGCGTGATTGTGTTTGTGGACTCAAGTCTATAATGGCGATGAAAAAAAAATTACTGAATTGAGCAAAATGCTTTCATTTATGAACTCGAACATGATGACCACTAAAATCGGTTGAGAAAATTCTCCAACTTTTTCCTAGACTTGACTTTTCATTGCAGTCCTTCCGGTGCTTTCTTCACATGTGTAAATAAATAACTGTAGCATGATCCACCTATACACGCGTCCATACGATGACGTTACTTGACACCAGTAGATTCCAGAGATCACTTTTTCCAGATCAACGACAAGAACTTGTTTTCTCTCATTGCATCCCTTTCTATGAGTGGCTTTCACGCGTGATTGTGTTTGTGGACTCAAGTCCATAATGGCCCTAAAATAAAAAGGTAGAACTTTGCATATTGCTTCCACATAAAAAATTTGAAGACAGCTGTAAAGAAGAAATTTCAAATTTCAAAATTTAACAAATCTATCTTTATGAGAAATACATTTATTATTCAATTTTGCCCAATTTTTTCCCATAAAAAAATTGCTCCCTCATAAGAAAGCAAAAAAGATTAACCATTATATGAATAATAGAAGAACTTATCTCCATTGATTAATTCCAGTAACATTAATTCTCTTACTCAGTTCATCAAAATTGCTCAACTTTCTGAAGCGAACGAAGCACCACAATTATTACTCCATCTAGTATTCATATCAACATACGTATTCATACCTAATTGTGCGAAATGATTCCACGCCAGGGATGCAAAAGATTTTCTCCACAGTCCGACATTGTAATGCGAAATGAGGAGCGGAAAATTGGTCTACGGTAGCCGTATTCATACACGTTGAATTGAATACATTGTACAAATAGGTTCGTACGACGAATACGCTGCAAATATCATCATGAATTAGCGCGGTGAACCACACGAATGTAACGTGTATTATTACTGCGAAAAAGAGACGAGATAATTTAACGTTGAAGAGGTAAACGAAAATCTGGGTCATAGCTGCCAATTAATACTTATAATTTTTAAGTCATTAGAAAACTTTCGATTAAGTGGACGATAAATATTGTATCCAACTGAATATTATCAACAGACACGTTGACGACTCTCGTTAGGCGAATTTCTATTAACCTCCTATCGAACGCAGAGCGAACTTATCGACCTTATCTCCCCTTCCTCTAGTCTCTCATTTTGATTGTGACTGCTAATGACACTCAATCCGCTAAACCAGTCGCGGAAAATAGTGAAATGGGTTTTCTACGATGAGGGGATTCCCCCTGAGCCACGGACTTTGAAACCTGCAGGCCTTGCGCATGTCGAATTGCTCTCTCGACTGTCACGCATATATTCACCTACATGCGGATGAAAAGTCATACACACCGATAAACCGTCATACATACTATTAACCTCCTATCGAACGCAGAGCGAACTTATCGACCTTATCTTCCCTTCCTCTAGTCTCTCATTTTGATTGTGACTGCTAATGACACTCAATCCGCTAAACCAGTCGCGGAAAATAGTGAAATGGGTTTTCTACGATGAGGGGATTCCCCCTGAGCCACGGACTTTGAAACCTGCAGACCTTGCGCGTGTCGAATTGCTCTCTCGACTGTCACGCATATATTCACCTACATGCGGATGAAAAGTCATACACACCGATAAACCGTCATACCAACTCGAACTAACTGGGTCAGGTGCATTGAGTGAATACACACGCAGCGAGAAGCACGACCGCGTGCGGCCTTCGCTCACGCACTGAATTCGTGACCGTTCATGCGTGGGTAGGCTTCTTCGGGAGGTTCGCTAGGGAAATAGAAACCGTGTTTATATCAATAAGCTTTTCCGACGAAATTCAGCGAACAAACATTTTTTTTTAACGGGGGCAGAGTGTGAATAGAGGTAGCTATTGGAAATGATTTTTTTTTGTATTTAAAAGATGTAGGAAAAAATGTACCTTGATACCTTTTTTTTACTCGTTGTAACGTATTTTGGATCGAGATTAAAATATTAATTTTTGAGCAATTTTTTAGAAGAACGAAAAAAAATTGTATGAAAAATCAGCAACGTTTGATTGTTGAGAATAGTATGCAAGGGACGGAAAAAAAATTGGCAGGTCAGAATTTATGAAATATTTTGGAGCAAAATAAAAATATTAATTTTTGAGCTGTGGCAATTTTTTAGAAGAACGAAAAAAGTTGTATGAAAAATTTGGAACGCTTGATTGTTGAGAATAGTATGCAAAGCAAACCATGAAAAAAAAATGGCAGATCAGAATATTGAAAATTGTAGCTATTGGACATGATTGTATTTAAAAATCCGAAAAAATGGACCTTGATGCCTTTTCATACGCTTTATAACATATTTTGGACCAAAATAACAACATCGATTTTTAAGCACTGTCCATTTTTTGGAAGAGCTAAAAAAAAATTATATAAGAAATCTGCAACGCTCGATTATTGAGAATAGTATGCAAAGCATTTGAAGTGTGTGAATAAAACTTTTTTCTAATTCACTAATTAATTGATCGTAATAAATCGAATTACTACTGCATCAAGGACTGCTAACTGAAATAATTATTTTTCAATTATAATAGTTTCAATTATTCTTCCAATATAAATAAAATTATGGCTCTTATTGCTCTCAATTTCTGTCATCAGTAACATGAATTTAAAAATACCACCTCAATTCGTTCGTTACAGTAATCGTAAGTTAAAAAAAAAAATATTTAACCTGATTCCAAATCTAGTCCTATAGAATAAATAAATATAATCATACAACTTTCTAGAAATATTGGATAACTACTCTTCAAGTACTTTTAGGAATCCATTATTCTAGTAATACTTCATTTTATATTTAATTTTTAATCAAAATTTCTAATAACGACCCAGGTGATTGCTTTTATTTTTTTCGTAAGTAATAATTAATAATTGAATTTCTAAATAATTTTATTTCTAACGACACTTTTGTAGAAAGTTACTATAATACTAACCAAATAATATAGATCAGAGTACATAATAAAAGCTGACAATAACAACTAGAAGTCATTAAAAAAAAATTACTTCAATTCACAGATAGCTAAAAAAAAGTAACCAATCAATCTCAACCTGATTCTAGACCAAGATCTGAATAAATATCATAAATTTTTCATCGAAATTTATAACAACGACCCAAGTGATAATTTTCTTTCATTTCTTTCTTATTTCTTAAGTGATTGCTTTTATTTTTCTCGTAAGTAATAATTAATAATTAAATTTCTCAATTATTTTAATTTCAGCCACAATTTTGCAGGAAGTTATTATAATACGACTCAAGGAATGTACATTCAAAAACATAATAAAAATCGACAATAACAACTAAAAGTCATTAAAAAAATTTACTTAAAAAACACAGATGGGAGAAAACGAGTAATTAATCAATCGCAACCTGATTCAAGATCACGGCTCCGAATAAATATAATCAATAAGCATAGATCTGTCATTCAAAGTACCTTAAGACAACAATTAATTCTCATGACCAATGCGGTCTCGCAGGCTGAGTGATACTGACGGGTGGCGTCGCTTTCGTTGCAGTGGTCAGATCTGGAAGAGTGGAACTGGTCGAGGTCGACATTCACCGTTTGGCGAGTCCGGGCATTCGAGCTCGATTCTCCACTCGAGCCTTTACTTTCCCAAATAAAATAAAGATTTAGAAAGGGGTTCGCGACTTGCTTCGTCGTTTGGTGACCGCCCATCTCAGAGAGTGACGCGATACACATATATATATATATATACAGAGGAAAGGTTCTCATCGTCAAGTTTGCAGTAAAAGTGATCCGTTTTTCTTCCCATTCCAATTTTCACTTTTTCCTTCCATAATAACCTCTTTATCCCCCCATTTCTCTATCATTTTCCAGCAAACCTCTCATTCCCGCAGAGTTTCGTCGTAGGCGTCCTAATCTCATTATTATAAGCACCGCAAATATCGCTGAGTCATCGAGTTGGCACATGTCAGACGAGATAACTTTCACATGCAATAATTATAGTTATTCCCTCACGGAAGGACCAGGAGAAATTGCCAATAAATAACCACAAAATTGGGTAATGGTTGGATTTTTCATTTTATTACAAAACGAACATATATAAAAGACTTAGACTATACACAACAAGGATCACATTGTTATTATTACGTGGATCCTGAATCAACAACAAAAAAAAACAGTACTACAATACATAAATAGGCAATGGCTCCACTTACATTTAAGCATCGTAAAAAAAAATATATAAATATTCGAGTGATCGCTTTCGAAGAGTTTAACATTGTACAAATCCGAGCTTTCGCGATTTACTATTAATTTCGTCAGCGTTTTGTTTTTTTCCAGGTCGAAAGCAACCTTGAAGTTTCCCTATTTGGCTTATCAAATAATAGGTTTAATACTTTCCATCGGGGCTGGAATAGGAGATCGTGTCGTATTTCGGACTTCCAGAGGATTCGATGCTCTCGAAGGATTTGGCAGCTGGAAAGCTGAGGAATCTGGGAGTGTGATGAGAATAAGAGCCTTGATGTTCCGACGGTGAACCATATGAGCTGGAAGGGCTGGAATGACCGGAAGAAGAGTAACCGGAGGATCCAGCAGAGCTGTAACTCGAAGCGGGTGCTGCGTAAGTCACGGAAGGTCCGGAGTAACTTGAGCTGGGGCTGGAATAACTGGAACTCGGGCTGGAGTAGCTGGAGCTTGAGCTGGAATAACCGGAACTGGCTGGGCTGCCGTAACTCGAGCTGGGACTGGAGTAGCTCGAACCCTGGCTGGAATAGCTGGAACTGGGACTGGAGTAGCTCGAGCTCGGGCTGGAATGACTGGAACCCGAGCTGGAGCCAGAATATCCGGAATTCGGAGCTGAATATGTCACACTAGGACCGGAATAACTGGAACTAGGTGTTCCGTAGCTTGCGCTGGGACTGGAGTAGCTGGAACTACCGCTGGAGGCGTAAGAACTTCCATCCGAAGACGCTGGTTGGTAGCCTGAATAGGAGCTGGAATCACCGGAGGTGTATGAAGATCCAGAAATAGGAAGGGAGTAACTGGAGCTGTCTGATGATCCACTGGAGAGACCAATGTGAGACGATGGTGTTCCGTACGATGTTGACGGTGCCTGGATAGCGTATCCGCTGGAAGAACCTCCGGAATTAACGGCGTAACCGGATGAGGAACCTCCGTGAGATCCCGAAGAAGAGGAAGGAGCACCGTAGCTAGCGGAAAGTCCTTGGGAACCACCGGATACCAGGAGACCACTGCTCAACGAGTGGGAAGACCCTGAAGAAGCTGGAATGCTGTATCCATGGGAGCCTCCCGAGGTCAGAGCGCTTAGGGAAATACCGTGACCACCTGAAGAAGAAGATGCTGGCAGGCTGTACGATGATCCATGCGAAGATCCCAAAACAAGGGGCAGACTGTAACCCTGCGAACTTCCTGATCCGTACGCCGAAAGTCCTTGTAGTCCTGTCGCGTAAACTGGGGTTGCGTAGCTTCCTGAAGAAACCGCCCCGGACGTGCCGCCGTAACTACCGAAGGTCACGGGACCTGTCTTTGATCCTGACCCTGCTAGCAGACCTGCTGGAGCGCCGTAAGAGATGCTGGGCACGGAATACGAAGCTTGACCACCGTGTCCACCCAGGGAAAGTGATCCCAGGCTCAAAGCGTGACCTGCTGAAGAGCCCAGAGACAATCCATGACCTCCTGAAGAACCCAACGACAGTCCATGACCTCCTGACGAACCCAGGGATAATCCATGACCTCCGGAACCGTGTCCACCGAGTCCCAAGCTGTATCCCAATCCGATACTAGATGGCGACAGGGAATAACCTCCTGATCCATGTCCCAAGCTCAGTCCTTGCAGTCCTTGGAGACCCTGAAGTCCCGAATGACCCAGAGAAATACCGTGCGATCCTCCACCGAGGGAATAACCACCGGATATCGCGGGTGAATTAACCGGCGTGAAAAAGGAATGACCACCACCTGAACCATAACTTGGATAGTCCCCGACTCCACGTTTGTCCTTGCCAGGACTGTATCTTCGTACTTTCTTATCGCCACCGCGGACATCACGTGAAGATGCTGATGAGGAAATTAGGGCAATCAAGCCCAATACCAACTGGAATTAAATAAACACGTTGAATGGTTAGATATGATCTTTTGGATCATGTTAAGCAGTTAACTGACTGGATGACTCACGAGTATTCTCATTGTGGGCTAGCGAAGGGAAACTTTCGAATGGAGGAAGTCGACTCGGTTGATTCCTACTTTTAGATGATTCCTGGAGGTCGAATTATTGGATTCACCGGCTGATGGTGATGATGGTGATGCGAAATATACCGAGTGCGGTGGTTTAGTGGAGTGTGTGGTGGTTTCTGGTGGCATTGCTATCCAAGAGGACACCTTTTATATATCCGGATCCCCTCTTGCAAGCCTCCGGAGAAAGAGAGGTCTAGGTGAAGGTAAAGCAGTTCGCGCTCTCACACACAGACGCATACTGTTAGAAAACGCGTTCACCCGCTCCGACGTATTCGTCTCGCCGAATCGAGAACGTCCAGACGAGTCACACATGTTTCACACTTTGGATCGGGTTGCAAATACACATACGACGTCGTCAACGTATCCGTGAGCTCTGCGAAAAGCACGACTTCTGTTTATTTGATAAAGAGGCGATTAAGTCACGTGACTCTTGATTCATGTTTGTCCTTTCTTCTGATTATTGGATTGTTGAGGTGTTTACTGGATTACTGATGAAAGGGAACAAATACTGGAGAGGGAGAGAGAGAGGGTGATTATGGTTATTTGCAAACAAAATGGAGATTTGGATGGAGAAAAGCTTTATCGAAGAGATCGTTGAATATTTATCTGGGTTCGTCCTTTCTTCGGATTTTTGCCCTCTTCAGGTATTTTATTTCTTCAGGGAATGCAAGCGAAACATGAAAAAGAAAATTGACGAAGTCACGTGACTATCAATTCAGGGTCATGTTGTCTTTCGATTATTATTCGTCTGGGGTGTTATTAAAAATTGGGGATTAAGTACCAAAACTTTCTGACTATTTTTCTCTCGTGGTATTTTCAAGAAAAAAAGGGAACCAGGCGTCAAAAACGAAATCAACCAGGTCACGTGACTATTAAACCAGGCTTATCCTTTTTTTCTGATTGCTGTTCGCTCGTGGTAATTTTCAAAAAAGCTGATAAAAAAGGATACAATGCAATGCAAAATACAAGGTAACGAAAACAAAACGAAAATTAGGATAGGAAAAAGTCAACAGGGTGTGAAAAATAAGATCGACAAGATCACGTGATTATTAATCCTGGTTTATCCTCCTTTATCACTATTGTTCTCTTTTGGTATTTAAAAAAAATGCTAATCAAATGGAATACAATGTAAAAATGCAAAAAAAAAGGGGAACCAGGCGTCAAAAACAAAATCGATCAGGTCACGTGACTGTTAAACCGGGCTTATCCTTTTTTCTGACTACTGTTCTGTCATGGTAATTTTGTAAAAAGCCGATGATAAAGAATACAATGCAATGCAAACGAAACAAAAATTAGGATATGAAAAAGTCAGCAGGGCGTGAAAAATAAGTTCGACAAGATCACGTGGTTATCAATCCTAATTCATTCTCCTTTCTGACTATTGTTCTCTTTTGGTATTTAAAAAAAAATGCTAATCTAATGGAATACAATGCAGAAATGCAAAAAAGGGAACTAAGCGTCAAAAACAAAATCAACCAGGTCACGTGACTATCAAACCAGGCTTATTCTTTTTTCTGACTACTGTTCTCTCGTAGTAATTTTTCATAAAGCTTTTTAAAAAAAACAATGCAACAAAAAATACAAAATAACGCAAAAAAAAAACGAAAATTAGGATAGGAAAAAGTCAACAGGGCGTGAAGAAGGAAATCGATCGTCCGCGAAGGTGAAACCGCGAGTCGCTTCGTTTTCAGAGACAATGAACTCTGCTGTCGTTTGCTGGCGAGCCCGTATGGGTTTCTTATGGCTCTAGCGTTTGCATATCGCAGTAGTGGATCTCCTATCAAATATTCTTTGCACCGTTATAGTGCAAGCGTTTGTCGTTTCTGCAGGTAGTGAATGACTGTTGCAGTTACTAACACTGTCAGCAGTTTCCTTTACACTTCCACTCTGCAAAAAATGCTTTGATATTCATTCCATTCACACGTTTATTATCTAATTTGCATTTGACGTTGAAGGAAAATTTGCATGTCAACGTCGTGTTTTAATAAGTACTTTGAAAAAGCTCCAGCGTTGATATTTATCGACAATTATTTTTTAAATATTCTCCTGATGATATTTGACGTTTCTATTTCGACTAAAGTGAGTTACGCTGAAAGCTCCATGTACAACCGTCACTTAGTTACGCTATATCTAACCTCGACAAGTTTAGAAATCGGTCACTATGACAGATTTCTTTTACTGCTGGAGATATTTAGCTCAAATCGATGAACACATCTCGTAGATTGTGCTGCTGTGGTCAGTACCTTAATTATGCATCATTCATATACAGCGAAATATATACATTTCATTTTTTTTTTAAATATTTACTGCCAACTTGCCGTATTTAGTACATTTGAGAACTAGTTGTTCCTCCGGAGTTTTTTATTTTTCGGGACAAGAATCCGGGAAAATTTATCAGACTGTTGAATGTTATTAGAAATTTTTTCTACTTTTTTATGAAACCTGAGTGAAATGTGTTTACACGGGATTAATGAAAGACTACATTTATTTGAAATTGCATTGTTCTACGATTTCTATTCAGAAATTTTTTTTACAATGCACAAATTTGTTTTTTTTTAACGGAATAGTGTATTTGCTGTTGAAAAATAAAAAACAAGTGTTCTTTAATTTTCCAAAAATTATTTAATAACAATGAAAATTTTGTTTTCGGACAATATCAAAAGGGTTTTCTAAGCTCTACCAGAAAAGTACATTTTCGGTTCCTTAACAGTCAGAACATTGATGATTTAACAAATACAGGATGCTTTTGAAAAATTGACTTCTCTATTTATTGCGTGAAAATTAGGTTAACAATATTTTGAGCTCTCCTTTTGTTAAATCTCACCCTTAAATTGTCTTCATTGTAGAAAAAAAAACGTGCGCAAGCTGTGGCCTCTCATAAGATATTTAAAGCTGGCCCAGGGCAATAAAAAAAATATCAATATTTTCCACAAATCCATTCGTTTATCTTTTATCAAGAATTCGCATCTAACAATTATTCTAATCATTGAAAGAACATATACAACCACCGAAAGCTCTAATCAGTCAAAAAATGAAGAGAGGTCGCTCACTAGACTCAAAAGCTTTAGTAATTTTCTGAAAAAAATTAAAAATGTTTGTTTATTGCATCTGTAAAATTTTGTTCTTTTGTGACTCCCAAAAATGTCGCAAAACTTTTACTCATTACATAAAAAAATTTCTGTGATCGAAAAAAAATATATATATTCCCAATATTTCTCACCTTAGAAATATATTTGTAATTTTCATAAAATCAACTTGGTAACCGCTTTAAAAAAAAAAAAAACGATTCTTGAAAAATATAGACATATTAAATTGACCCGACCGACTATTAACAAATATTGGGAGACTAAGAAAAACAAATGGTGCTCCAAATATTGTCAACTTAGTGCAAATGCGTTTTATAAAATATATATAAAATATATATATTTCACGCAATTTAAAAAATTTCTTCAAAATTCCTCCTCCAATAAAGCAAATAACGAATATTTCTCAAATTCACTTATTCTTAAGCAGTTTCCTGTGACCCATTCCCTAACCTAAACTACAGAACTTAAGTGCGAGATTTCACGCGTAATATACGACGTGACAAATGCGAGGAAAAGAGCGATTTGTAAGTGACGGCAAAACAAATTAGCAATCCCAAAAGATAAACGATCTAATTCTCACGCGACGAGAGCGTTGCCCCTTTGTTTAGTTCTGCGGATAGGAAGTAACAAAAAAAAAGGAGAAGAAAAGCAAAGTTCCGTGAGGTGGTGGCATCGGAGAGCCAAATAAATTTTATGCAACTTAAGAGGGCTTTCACTCTCGTTCTTCTGTTGCTGGGGAACGACGATTCGACATGCTATTTCTTTCCGTCTACAATGAGAGAGGAAACAAGAAGTTACGCGGGCGTTCCTCCCGAGCAAACCGATAAAACTCAATATCCCGTCGTTTGTGCTACACCGCAATTGTCGGAACTGCTTTAAGGAGGTTGGAGAGCTTTGCACTAACCCTAGTAAAAATAATTGATAAAAATAATTATCAAAAAATGCTATCTTTTCGAATACGGACTTTGGTTCGTGAGTTTACGAAGTATTATCATAAATTTACCATCGAAATCCTACATGTTTCCTTCATATCCTATAATATGAGGAGGCCCGGAATCGACATCGCTTAATCCTACATGTGTAATATTCTACACCAAAAATACACAAATGTGAAATCCTACATCTGTAAAATCCTACATCTGTAATATCCTACACCAAAAAAACTGCACAAATGTAAAATCATACATCTGAAAAATCCTACATCTGTAATATCCTACACCAAAAAACTGCACAAATGTAAAATCATACATCTGAAAAATCCTACATCTGTAATAGCCTACACCAAAAAAACTGCACAAATGTAAAATCATACATATAAAATATCCTACATCTGTGATATCCTACACCAGAACTTCACAAATTAAAAATCATACATCTGCAAAATCCTACATTTAAAATATCCTACATTAGAATAATTCCCTCAAAATCGACAGAATGTAAAATCCTACACGTGTAGAATTCGACAAATGTGGAAGTCTTCGTGTGTAATCTTCTACATGAATAAATCATAAAGCAAATGAATTAGGCTCTGATATAAAATCCTCCACTAGTAAAAGGAACTTCTACAGGAGTAAAATTGTCCATTCGTAATATTCTACATGAGAAAATCATACAGCAAACGAATTTACCTCCGATGTAAGATCCTACATACGTAATATCCAACAGAAATAAAATTCTACGTGTGGAGGATTTTACATCGGAACCAATTTCGTCCGCTGCATGATTTATTTATGTAAAATCCTCCACATGTAGAATTTTATTTCTGTTCGATATTACGTATGTGGGATCCTACATCGGAGGTAAATTCGTTTGCTGTATTATCTTCTCATGTAGAATATTACGAATGGACGATTTTACTCCTGTAGACTTTTACGCGTGAAGGATTTTATATCAGAGCCTGATTCGTTTGCTCTAAGATTTATTCATGTAGAAAAATACACATGACTTTCACATTTGTCGAATTTTACACGTGTAGGTTTTTGCATTCTGTTGATTTTAAGGAAATTATTTTGATGTAGGATATTTGAAATGTAGGATTTTTAATTTGTGCAGTTTTCGTGTAGGACATTACAGATGTAGGATTAGATTATGTAAATTCCAGGCCTCTTCATTTATAGTATTTAGCAATTATCGTAAACGACGATAAATAAGAAGTTTTTCCCTTTTGAATTAATCAATATAATAATAATTAGCTCAGGACGTAACATTCTTAATAAACAAAAATGTTTAACGAACACAATCATATGTTTTTTATAAGCATATCTCGGTTTAGGGATTAGAAAAAAATCTAAATATGTAATATCGTGATTCTAATGATATTCCACACGTATAAAATTCAGCGATTTTACCATTTAATATCCTCTGAGAACGGTGCGATAAATCAATCGAAGGTTTTGCATACCCATTTATTAAGGCTTTCGCGACAATTAAAAAAAAAAATCCTAGCTTATGTCCTGAAATGTCAATTTTTACTGAAACTCCTTAAGCGAGGCAATTGGAGATCCTTCATCACGACGGAAGGCGGCGCGTCGAGCGGAAATAAGTTTCCCCTCCCACGCAATGCCGCGATAATTAACGCGTGTAAAACGTCGTCGTCGACGCCGCGCCTGAGGTTTTCGACTTCTTGATTCATCGCGACGTTATTACACTTGGAAAGTACATATTGCGCGTTAATACGTCGAACAATGATGGTGAACGCAAGAACAGGTGAAACAGATTTCTGTGGCAGCTTCATTCGCATAATTCTTCTTTGCTCTCGATTTTTTTTTTTTTTTTACTCGCCTCTTAATGACTTTCCTCGCCGATGAAGAAAGTCTCGACATGTGCCACAGAGCTGCAAAAAAAAATTAAAACAGATCCTCAAAGTGTAGGTATTCGGATTAGGAAAAAAATTGACACTTAATTTTTTTTATTTCAACCGCTGTAAAAAAATTTCCACGTAAAGAAAGTTTGTTAATTCCTCTACTTTTTTTGTTCATTGAATCAGTTTTGCATTTAAATTGTGCATCGTAAATTAGTTTTTTTCTGTAATCCTGATTTTATTAAAAATTAACATCCGAATTATCATTTTATTCCTGGGATAATGCGCGTTATGCAGGCACTTTTTCTTTGCTCGCGATTTTTTTTTTTTTCTTCTTTTAATAACTTTCATCGCCAATAAAGAAAGTCCCGGCACATGCTTCAGAGTTGCATGGAATAAATTAAAAGTCATTCTGGATTTTAGCTTGATACATAAGTTAACGAATTGGTAAAATGTATTTTTTTTGTTTGTTTTTAACTGAAGGATTACGCTCGATGGCCAGTTAATTATGTATTCATACATTAGGGTGTCCCAAAAAAAAAAAATTCTCGGCTGTTGAACAGTAAATTTTCTAAAAAAATTGTCAGTTATAAGTTACAGATTATTTATTTTGATGGTTTTTTATGGATATCAATTTTTTATCGGATATATAAGTTCTACTGATAAGAAAAATACAGTATCGTTAATGTGAAAATGTGCAATTTATTGTTAATAAACACACTTACTACTCCTACTTTCATTTTTATTTCATTAATTGGCAAATATGTTTTCGAATGGACAGTTCCTTAACCTTTTATTTTTTATTTATGTCATAATGTAATTTTAAAAAAATTTTGTTAATCGAAGATAAATACATAAATTAAATTATCATTACTAAGATAATTTAGTGTATATAAGTACACACTAACGGATGTATATGGAATGTGAGATCATAAGTAGGTAGGTATGCCAATGCGATATTTATACTCTTAGTACACGGTACAGAGTATTAATAACGCGTTCGGCACGCACATTTTTCTCACCTAATTTGAAAGAGAAGGTGCTGAGTAGCTGACGTGTCCTGTGACTCGGCACGTCACACCAAATTATGTATTTCCCACACTCAATCATAATCGGGACGAAAAGTATTTTCTCCCTCATTGCTGAAAAGAAATTTTCCTCTCCGTGAAAAAATCGCTATTAAATACAGGATATCATTAATTGACTATATATTAACAAAACTATAGTCTTCATACTCCATTTTATGTTTATCATATTATATTATTTAATTTATAAATCAAAAGTGTAGAAGAATCACTCTTGTAATGATCACTTTTCTTGCAGTGGTTATTTATAAGAAGTCAAGCGTTGTTCGTGTCTTTTTATAAATGAATCACTTTTGAGTCCAATTAATTATGGCAGATAAAACCAACAATTTACACGAGGTTCACAGTTTGCAGCTGCTATTTTGATTGTCTATCTGCCTTCAGTATATATTTAGATTCATCAGAAATAGAAAAATAAGAATAAATTTAAAAAAGAATGACAAAACATTGAATGACTATTCGCGATAGTCTTCGAATTGGTGGATAGTGATCAAGGAATGTTTACTTGGCAAAACGAAAGTATAGTCGATAATCGTTGATGAAGAGGTGAAAAAAATAAAGTTGTTTCCCTATTTTACTTGATTTACATACGTCAAAGGCGTTAACGCATATTAGCGATTCAATGTTACAAAATAAATAGTAAGTAATTACCTAACCCGATATCCTCTACTTTCATAATACTTGAAAAGTCAACGCTGAGGTGAGAGAAAAGTAAGAGCAAGATTAAAGTACGATTGGTGCACGAAATGTGTTTGTTTATAAAATATCAATAGCTGTTACCGTTGCCTATCAATAAATGATATTTTATGAACAATTTTTACCAGTGACCTTGATATCAAAGAGATGAAATGATGGTCCTTGAAAAAATCTTCTATAATAATAAAAATTTCTTTAGTTAACTCACGGTTTCTGCGATTTCTTTTCGAGAAATGATAATTTTAACATGTACTTAGGTTTTTTCATTGCATTATTCTCTGCTGATTACGAATATGATCATGGATCCAACAAATTGAGACCTAGTAATTAGAATGAGAAATTAATAATCACGAAAAACGTCCTTTTCGCCCTAGGATCAAAATTTAGCGGAAAAAAAAACGTGAAAAACTATAGGACATCATTTCTTGGACTTGGCTTTCAATCTATTCAATTTTTTTTCGACCGCTGAACAAACATAAAACATTATTTGAACAATTGGAACAACGGCGTTTGTGAAAACTGCAAAAGCGCTTCCGTAAAGTTTTATTCTTAATTATGGCTTTTACGATATCCATTCTAAAAATAATAATTTTATTTTTTCAAAGTTTTTTTCGATGCATTACGCTCCGCTGATTACGAATACGATCATGGATCCAACAAATAGGGACCAAAGAATTAGGATGAGAAGTTGCCAATCACGAAAAATGTCCTTTTCGCCCTAGGATCAAAATTTAGCGAAAAAAAAAAACGTGAAAAACTATAGGACATCATTCCTTGGACTTGGCTTTCAATCTATTCCATTTTTTTCGACCGCTGAACAAAAATAAAACATTATTTGAACAATTGGAACAACAGCGTTTATGAAAACTGCAAAAAGCGCTTCCGTAAATTTTTATTCTTAATTATGGCTTTTACGATATCCATTCTAAAAATAATAATTTTATTTTTTCAAAGTTTTTTTCGATGCATTATGCTCCGCTGATTACGAATACAATCATGAATCCAACAAATAGGGACCAAAGAATTAGGATGTGAAGTTGCCAATCACAAAAAATGTCCTTTTCGCCCTAGGATCAAAATTTAGCGGAAAAAAAAACGTGAAAAACTATAGGACATCATTCCTTGGACTTGGCTTTCAATCTATTCCATTTTTTTCGACCGCTGAACAAAAATAAAACATTATTTGAACAATTGGAACAACAGCGTTTATGAAAACTGCAAAAAGCGCTTCCGTAAATTTTTATTCTTAATTATGGCTTTTACGATATCCATTCTAAAAATAATAATTTTATTTTTTCAAAGTTTTTTTCGATGCATTATGCTCCGCTGATAACGAATACGATCATGAATCCAACAAATAGGGACCAAAGAATTAGGATGTGAAGTTGCCAATCACGAAAAATGTCCTTTTCGCCCTAGGATCGAAATTTAGCGAAAAAAAAACGCAAAAAAATATAGGACATCATGCCTTAGACTTGGCTTTCAATCTATTCCATTTTTTTCGACCGCTGAACAAAAATAAAACATTATTTGAACAATTGGAACAACAGCGTTTATGAAAACTGCAAAAAGCGCTTCCGTAAATTTTTATTCTTAATTATGGCTTTTACGATATCCATTCTAAAAATAATAATTTTATTTTTTCAAAGTTTTTTTCGATGCATTACGCTCCGCTGATTACGAATACGATCATGGATCCAACAAATAGGGACCAAAGAATTAGGATGAGAAGTTGCCAATCACGAAAAACGTCCTTTTTGCCCTGGAATCAATATTAACAAAAATAATCTACCCTTTTCAAAAATAGCAGCCCTTTTCCGACTTCATAATTATAAAACCGATAACCAATGACCCAATAAAAATTTCCCTGTCAACCCAAAGTCGTGAATCACGTCAATTATCCATGATCCATGCTATAATATAGTATTATCGAATAATCCCATATAAACTGTCCCTGTAATTCGAAACTGGAGAAAACTGAATAGGCAGTCTTCGTTTTTTCTTTCTATTTTTATTCCAAGTCGGGCCCAAGAGAGGGAAGAAAGAGAAAGAGAGTGATCCAAGAGATTCTCCGATATCGCTGGCGTTCGTTGACCATTACCCGGAGCCCAAAGAAATCCAGCACCTTGTTGATCGTCCGCATGGTGTGAGAGGCCGAACGCAAGAGAGGAAACTTTTTTGCCATCCACCAGATCCGAAAGAGAGCGTCATTCTCTCACCTCTCTCTTCGTGGCGCCCGCAAAACTATTGATTTCGTTTTACTTTCACCGTCGTTGGTCCCTGATCGTGTTGTCCAGGCTGACGGAAGCTGGAGGATGGGTACAACACATCGCAAGCCAACAACTTCCGATCTCGACGAACACGCCTCGCACAATCGCTTCTGAACCGCACGGAATACTTTCGAGGGCAAAATGGCCAATCGAAACTGAAAGTCTCAAGCTCGATACAATTTTAGTATAGGTGAGCGGTATTAACACACTAACGTGACTAGCGACAATCGGAGAATCCTTTCGCCTCAGAGTCGACCGGAAGTATCCAAAAGGATAATCACCACTGCGAAGACTGTACATAAAACAATACTGCAGGCCATTTAGAAATCGACCCACATTATATTTATCACTGCGGTAGCGTTTATTGTAATGTTGTTTATGAGTTGACTCCTATAATCGGTATGTCTGAAAATTCTGTAATGCCGTCATAAAAGTCGCGAAGCTGTAACGATGACGATGTTTTTACAGGAGTACATGAAATTCATGACTCACTCTGCTTTTATTACGGGTTAGGAGAGATAAAAAGTGTCTGTGATAGAAGTGTAATGTACTATTCGAGTCTACAGAAAGTGGCGTTGTTTGCTGATTTGGAGGGCATGTAGTTATTAATAGTGATATTTTGAGGTTATGGGTTTACACAAAAATAATGTTTATTATATGCAGAAAGTATACTAATCTCAGCATACGAGTGTCATTATTGATTGAATAGGTGGAGAAATGAATAGGTGGAGAGACGAATAGATGGAGGGACGAATAGGTGGAGAGACGAATAAGTAGAGAAACGAATAGGTGAAGAGACGAAATAAATGGAGAGACGAATAGATGGACGGACGAACAGATGGACAGACGAATAGATGGACAGACGAATAGATGGACAGACGAATAGATGGACAGACGAATAGATGGACAGACGAATAGATGGACAGACGAATAGATGGACAGACGAATAGATGGACAGACGAATAGATGGACAGACGAATAGATGGACAGACGAATAGATGGACAGACGAATAGATGGACAGACGAATAGATGGACAGACGAATAGATGGACAGACGAATAGATGGACAGACGAATAGATGGACAGACGAATAGATGGACAGACGAATAGATGGACAGACGAATAGATGGACAGACGAATAGATGGACAGACGAATAGATGGACAGACGAATAGATGGACAGACGAATAGATGGACAGACGAATAGATGGACAGACGAATAGATGGACAGACGAATAGATGGACAGACGAATAGATGGACAGACGAATAGATGGACAGACGAATAGATGGACAGACGAATAGATGGACAGACGAATAGATGGACAGACGAATAGATGGACAGACGAATAGATGGACAGACGAATAGATGGACAGACGAATAGATGGACAGACGAATAGATGGACAGACGAATAGATGGACAGACGAATAGATGGACAGACGAATAGATGGACAGACGAATAGATGGACAGACGAATAGATGGACAGACGAATAGATGGACAGACGAATAGATGGACAACTGTACGGATAGACAGACTGACGGACAAGCGATAAAGTGATTGAACCAATAGGTGGACGGACAAACGAAGGGACGGACGGACGGACGGACCGACGGACAGTCGAATAAGTGGACGGACGAATAAATGGACAGATAGACAGACGAATAGGTCAACAAGCGGATGGACAGACAATCAGCCAGACGGACGGACGGACATACGGGCAGATACATAGAAAACCAACAGTAGTTTTAGGCCCTCAGGTGTCTACGATCAACCATTCTTCGGTAATATGGAAAGAGTAGAGGAAATGAAGAAATTTTCCATTAAAAATTTCGGTCCTGTGGACCCTCTTCAGAAATTAGTACATTGACCCTGGACAAAACACAATACAAAAAGAAAATATTGTGGCTGGGCATAAAAATGATATAGAAACAAAAACCACTGTTAGGTAACGATAAATATTTTTTGTGGTTTGTTATAAAAAATATACACGCTTTTCTTATAGTTTGAAATTAGGTGTGTGTATTTAATTTAGTTATTTGTGCTGTGTTGTGAGTAACTTATTTTTATGTGGTTTGGAAAAGGAGGTTATTTCTTACCGTAACATTTTTTCCATTTTTTCTTTTTCAACTAACCTGGGTGTAACTTTAAATAGCATTGTCGCAATTTTTTCTAATCAGCAAATATAGGCTTATATAATGTTTTGTATGGTGTGAGGACCTAAAACTATAATTGAATCTATCAAAACGACCGCCAACAGACATCCAAACAGACAGACAGACGTGAACTTCATTTTCTGTTTTCTAATACCACTTTCAAAGCGTATATAAATTTCAGAATCTATACAACGACGTACGCCATACTTTATAAAGTCGACTGGTAGATTTATCATCATTCTATCGTGAATCCTTTTTGTTCCCTTTTCATTGGCCGACAGGTATGCGATTCGGACAAAACCCTATGCAAATCAACCGGTTACGTCCTATTCTCCTCTTCTTTGTACGGAATATAACTGAATAACTGGCTCAAGAGTCTCTACCAGCGACAAAAGCGATGATAGAATGTTTCGGGATTACGAGAACCGCCGGTTTGCCGAATGTGGACGATTAGGGAGCGGCTTGTTTACGTCGCGATCCTCTGCTACTTTGCAATGTCGACCGAGAAGATTTCACAGACACAAGCTAAAAAAACTATGTATTCCAACAAATTCTAGCGACCAGTGAGAGTCCAGATTGCGTTGTGGCGCGAGCGGGTAAAAGTGCCGACTCTAACTGGTTAGAACGAAAAGCTGAACTGGATTTAGGTCAGTAGCGGAAAGTGAATGGCCGAGTCAGCGCTTGTTGCTTGACGTAAAATACGCCACTGGCTTTGAGCAGGAACGACTGCATTGATTGAAGTTGATTGATTCAACGCCAAGCTGAACATGGATAACCTTGACATTGCCACTCTCGGTCAAATATCTTGAATTCTGTTTTTCTTGTTACGGTCCGTTTTTGCTGTGAGCTGTGTAATGTTATTTGATTCTATTTTATTTTAATAAATGTTATTACTTGCGATTTTGTGATCGAAAGCTGTATTTTGATTGATACTTTAGCGAAGTCATTTATTTTACGTTTATTATTAAAAATTTATCTTCACAAATAAAATGGCTTCCAAATAATGGATGATATAATGAAAATGATACACGCAATGGTTGAAATAGAAATGTGGATCATGTTGTTCTTGTGTCATTTAGACACAAAAAAGTCAAACAAAATACAAAACGAAAACAGTCCCACATGCAAACACACTTCGATGATCAATTTTATCAATATTGAATTCTTTAAATGTATGCAAGTAATATAAACGCAGAAAAAAATATATATATAATTTCGCACTCTCGACAATAAATTGGTACTTATCTTAAGGATGTATGATACGTACAGTCTCGCCAAAAGTGAGTTTGAGAGACAATTTCGCTCACTTCTCGATGGGATAAAAATCGAAAAAAAATAATGCTGAAAATATTGATTTCGCATGATAATAATCACAAAATGTTATTAAAAAATTGGTGAAAAAAACAATTGTTCAACAAACAATCAGTCAACATAACTTTTTTTCTAATGAAAATGATATGTCAATTTATTTGAATGCATACGAATTTTTTCAGATTTTTTTCTTTATTTTGATTTTGATTTTTTTTTATTGTGGTAAATGCGCAGAATATAACAAATTTTGGATACGCGTTTTGTCAAAGAATCTTGAGTGTAATAGATGGTTTTATGCCAAACACATATCCAAAATTCGTTATTTCCCGCACACTTTTGAAAATAAAAAAATCAAAATCAAAGTATTGAAAAAAAAATCCGAAAAAATTCGTATACATTCAAATAAATTGACATATCATTTCCATTAGAAAAAAAGTTAGCTTGACTGATTGTTTGTCGAACAATCGTTTGTTTTACCAATTTGTTAATAACATTTCGCGATTATTATTATGCGAAATCAATCTTTTCAGCACGTTTTACATCCATCGTTTCTTCCCGATTTTTATCCCATCGGGAAGTCATCGAAATTGTCTCTGAAACTCACTTTTGGCGGGACTGTACCTATCAAACATCCTTAATTGTCCGTGTTGAAGTTATTACCGGCCGTCACAAATTATCTCATATCGAGAAAAGACAATAGACTGAATAATTTATATCTAGAGCACGTCTGCTCAGCACAGGATTCAAAAGAGGACAGAGAATAAAATTTTCGGTGACAATGACTATTCGGCCTCAACCTTGTACAGTCCCTACTGCTCATATTGTCTAAGTACGCTCAAAGGCTAATTGTGCGTTATCATGGTACGCAAATTAACGATCTCTGTATGAATATATCGTTAAAATATTCAAATTTGACATGCTCAAATCTCACAGCTACAAAAAGAAAGATTTCATCGCGAAACAACATGGATGACAAACAAGGCGCGAAGATCAAAAAACTCCGTCACGATTTTATTGTATTATGTATGCTCAGGATATCGCTCGAGTAACCCCAGTCTCAAGAACCGTGGACAGAATTATCGAACGACTTTCGAGGTCAGGATCGCACGCTGCACGGTCGCGGTCTCAGTGTTACTGAACGATTCACACATGGCACACACTAGAATGTTACACGGTGAGAGTTACCCGCTACATACACCGAACGGAAGCGCACGTACCCGATTTTCTCGAGCAACCGACTTTCCAACAGGAGAAACATATGAGCTGCCGAAGTTTCACGCGAATTTTAATAGACCCCACCCGTCGATCATAATTTGTCATACGATACAAAATTAATTGCATATGTATGGCAGAAGCAATGTGTAATTTGTCATCCTAACAACATTCTAAAACTGTTCGATAAGTGTCCATTTTTCAAGATGACACAATTTTTCTTTGTTTACGCGTGGGAATAAAAAATAAAAACACCGTCAAACAGGGAATTGAAAAAAAAACATAGGTATTATATTTTTTTGATTACAAATATAATAAATAAGACTTATGTATTTACAACCTCATGAGCCATGAGGACAGTGCGTCTTTTAGTACAATAACCAATGAACTTACAAACTTAAACAACATTCCTAAACCATTCAACAAAATTATTAACAACAATCGCGAAAGAACGCTGGAGCGATGATCACTGTGGATGAAAATATGATCAGGAGCTAACCATGATCGAAGATAGCGAGTGAGCTTAACCGAAATATAACTCAAGTTCAACCGATTTAGACCCATGAAGAAGAAGACCAAAAAACAACCGTGAATTGATGATGAGACTTTGAAGTCAATGAACTACGTTATCAAAAACTGGACACACTTTGCATTTATTGGGTTTGTCCGGATATTTGTTGGTTGTTTTCAATTGAGACTACGTTAGACCCACAATCAAAAGATCCAAATCGTCATCGAGTTCAACTGCTTTAGACCCATGAAGAAGAAAACCGAAAAACAATCGTGAATTGATAAGACTTTAAAAGTCAATGAACTACGTTATCAAAAACTGGACACACTTTGCATTCATTGGGTTTGTCCTGATGTCTGTTGATGGCGTTCAATTTAGACTACGTTAGACCCACAATCAAAAGATCCAAATCGTCACCATCAAAACACAATCAAAAACTAGCTACATTCTCCAATTTTTAGATTTCCTTCCAAGTTCCAAATCCTCGTTTCAATATCAACATTCAAAATTTCCAAATCAACGAATCAGACCGAGTTATATTTCGGTTTCCCACCATCAGCAGGAACACAAGAAGAATTTACTTCCAAATCTGCTGCGGTTTAGTCGGCGCATAAGCTGGAGCATATGTCCAAGGTAACGTGGCCACAGCAGGTTTTTGAATCTGATAGATATTAGGATAATAGTACACAGGATATTTAACCGGTTTGATAAGAAGCGGATTGACCGCCGCAGGTTGTAGGCCGTAGGTCGGATGCCCTGAAGCGACAGGTACAGGACTTTGGACAGGATGAACTTGCGTGACCGAAGGTGCAACGGGAAAGACCGGATGGATAGGCGTCGCGGCTATCGGATGGATCGGTTGGATGGGATGTACAGGGATCGTGTGAATCGGCGTCGAAGGATGCGGATGTTGCTGTGGAGGCGTTTGCGGTTTCGTGGAACTCGGATTACTAGAAGAGCCTGAAGATCCTTGAGTGGCTGCAGGCGTCGTGGGAATTGGAATACCAAAATGCGTCGGTGAAGATCCGGAAGACTGAACAGACGTGATAGACGGTGATCCAGAACCCAGGAAATTGGTACCGTAGGTTGGATAACTGGAAGCTAGCAGATTGGTACCGATAAGCGTAGGCACGAAACCTCCGTACTGGGGAAAAGGAAATGTCACTGGTGTTCCTGGAGCTGGAGCGGAGGTCCCGACCTGCGAGCTTCCGGCGCTAGCGGTCCCTTGCGGAGGTCGTTGAGGACTCGGCGAAGTAGTGGTTGATGTGGCAGTGGTGGTAGATGACGGAGATTGCGTAGCAGGTGTCGTTGACGGGAATCCGTACGTGACCGGTAGCCCAGAAGCCGTCGTACCGGGTGTCGGTAAAAACGATCCCTGGCCAAAAGCTGTGTTTCCCCCTCCAAACGGTCTCTGACCATTGATACCGTTGGGCTTATCCAGTTGTGGACCTACCGACGGATTTATTTGGGTACCGAGTGACGCCAAGAGATTCTGACTCTGGATATAGCTTCCGGTTGGATGATTCTGGGCGTACCTGTCACTGCTTGAGGCGGAACTATCGGAATTGCCTTGGGCCAAAGCTTGTTGCAATTGGGCGATCAAACGGTCCTTCTCCAAAGATTGTACCTGCTGGAGAGTCTGCTGATTGTCCAGGAATCCGGACGCATAAGACGGCAGACTTCCCTGAAATCCAGCCACATTCTGGAGATTCTGAGGCGAGGCGTTGTTCACGTTGAAGGTCTGAAACTGATTGTTCGGATTTTGCGACTGATCAACTGATCCCTGGGCCTCGTGGAAGGGCTCGTAATTTAGGTTCGTTGCTGGAGATTCGTAAAGCTGGGATATCGCTTGGGCGTTTTGTTGGAGAAACAACGCCGCGTCAGAAATCTGTTGATCCTGGAACTGACCCTGCAGGAGTTGTTGACTTTGTTGCTGGTTATTGAAGTTCTGTTGTTGCTGGTTATTGAAGTTCTGTTGTTGCTGGTTATTGAAGTTCTGTTCTTGCTGGTAATTGTTCACCGTCTGAATCTGATGCTCCTCGTGGATTTGGGTCGATTGTTGCTGGTTGGAAAACAGATTGGGATTCGAGTATCCCGGCAATTTTTGATTTCTCGGGGGGAGATAATTAGCCGCGTTCGAATTGAACGGCTCGTTGTTCTGACTGGCAATTGGACTCGGCTCCACGAAATCGTAGGTTCTTATCGGACTTGGAACTCCTTGATGCATCTGTCCACCGCCGAATTGACTTCCCTGCTGAGGTCGAGCAGGTCGATATTGTTGTCTGTGACCACCGATGTGCAAATGCAACGGTGCATACTGATCACTGGGCTTCCCAAATTGAGAACTCGTCTGCTTCGGTGGTCCATACCTGTTGAATGGTCTGACCGTCTGACTGCTTGGATATTTTGAGACTATTCGACCACGGATTCCACTTAATTCGTAACGTGAAGCGGATAATCGGTCTGGCCTCTTGTAGGAATATCCGGAATCCCTCTTTCTCTGAGCTTCCGATGTCTTGGTGTCCGAATCGTCTTTGGCGAGTTCCACGACGTCTAGCTCATCGCTATCGGGTGAAATCTTGTCGGTTTCATCGGTTAGGACTGCCGTCAGACACAGGAGACTTATGATCGATATCTGGGGTTGGAAAAATGAGAATAACGGCTTTTGATAAAAATCTGATCGATGGAACTTGGTCAGTAAATGTGTAATTCGGACTTACCAACAAAAGCTTCATTGCTGAGCTGCTAATTTTTCGCGCACGATAGTTTTTCTTGACACTTCACTATATAAATCCTTTGATTCAAGATTTATCGATTGATCTGTAAACCTATCGACGCACTCGACACCGGAGCAACTAATTTGTTCGAGGATTGACTGGCCCGCGCCGACTAACACCACCGCCATACCTGCACATGTATAAATACAGTCGGGTGACGACCATCCACGAATTACAATAGACTTTCTTGTCGGGCTTTCATCGATCGCGACTTAAGCAATACTGTTACGAATTCGTGATGTTATACATATCGATACGCGAGACGATAGCGAACAGTGATTGTCGTGGCTTGGCTTTTGTCAACACGTAATGAATCTGATTTACGGGCGTTGCGTGTACGATTACACTTGTTAAAATATCGGAAAAATCACGACTTCCGTAAAGAAGGTACTTACGACATGAGGCGAATTTTTTTTCCGGTGATATTATTTTTTTTTTTTATTATTAATTCATTTATTTACAGATTTCTCCTTTACATATGTAATTACACAGAATTTTTTTATATATGTACATTAGAGTAACACAATTTTTTTTATTTTTTTGACAACTGTAAAAGGAAAACGACGTGCGATTTTTTTTAAGATGTCGCGCAATAGGTTTTAGTATTTCCCATTTGATTAATACGTGAGCAATCGTTGTCTGGAGTTTCCAGGGGATTGACAATTTTCGTACAAAATAGACGGGTATAAAAAAAGTGACATGAAATAGCTTCTTCAATTATTTTTAATTCGGTGTATCATGGAACATTTACTGCCACATACTCTCGAAGATATTCAATTTTAACTACAATAAATGCGTATAATTTCCATTTTTTTTTTCGTGAATATTTCGGGCACAGTGGATCTTACGACCATAATTATGGCATTATTCATTACATACTGTTACACTGGAAAGAAAGTAGAAAGATGCATTAGCGATAGTGATAAGTATCATGTCATTAACGGGGATTTAACGGAATCCCGACAAAATCATGACATCGCCACATAATACCGCAATATACGTATTTACGTGAATCCGCAATAATGTCACAAATTTAGTGTACAATTATTCGTCCTAATAAATCTCATCAAATCATCAACATGAAAATGTTGGCCGGATGAAGACATTTTCATGTCAGGAGATTTTGTCTCTAAGATATTAGAATATGTCAAAAAAGATTTTTAATTATATTTATTTATTTTTTCACTGCACAAATATGTATTCCGATCTTGATATCCAACTTCTATACGGAATACGCGTCATAATTTTTTTTTATGACTTGTTGAATAACAAAGATGGCAATTGTGACACTTCTGAATAATATTTGCCAGCGAATTCCGTTTGCACAGTTAGTTTTTAGGTCAGCTCCTGGAGTTTGAGTCATGGAAGCAAAAAAAGTGCGATAATAAGCAGTAAAAAGCGGAAATTAACAAAAACAAAGTTTCTTAAATGAAATACGTTTCCTTAATTTTTTTTATTGTCGAAGTAAATTTACTGATCTCAATGTCCACCGCAACTCGACTCTACATTTTATTTATTTATTTTTTATCGGGATTTTGTTAGGAAAAAAAATCGCGTTTAAGCCACATCTAAATATTATTTGTCAGCGAATTTTTTTGGTCGATTGTTAGATCAATTCCTCGATTTTAAACCATGAAGGCGTAAAAAAAGTGCGATTGTAAGCAATAACTGGAGCAATAACGATTTTTCCTCAATTTCAGCTTTTTACTGCATGTTTACCGCATTTTTTTGGATCTTCATGGCTTAAAGTTGAGAGATTAACCGAACAATCGACTGCGTCAAAAGAATTCGCAGTGTAATAATATTTTAAGGTGGCTCAATCGCTATTTTTACTATTCAACAAACTCCAAATAAATAAAAACATAAAAAAATTTAGGCTTGAATTATGTATAGGAGGTAAATATTAAGGTCAGTATAGATACTTTGACAGTAAAAAAATAAATAAATAAAATAAGAGAATTTTTTTACATTTCTGAGATTTTTTTTCAGGGATATTTTTACGCAGGATATTTTTACAAAAATATTCTGACGCTACACTGTTAAAAAATATTGGAAGTTTCTATTCATAAGCTCATCATCGAAATCCAATAAACAATTAGGGTAAAGAATTCATGTACCTTGTCAATAAAATTAAAGCAAATTATTAAAATTCAACTCTTTTCACTGTAAAATTAAAGTAAACTATTGAATATGCTGTACTATACATTACATTTATATATTAAATTTTATATACTAGTTTATGAATAAAAACTTTCAGTAAAAGTACATTAAATTATTTCCGGAAAAAATCTGTGATTACCAAAGTGTCATTTACAACTGTCCCCTAAAATGACACAACCTTTCCTGGTTCCATCATGACCATAAAAAGGCACTTTTAATTCAAATAACTTGAGATCAAATAAAATCCGTCGACTGACACCAATTTTTCTAGCCTTTAAAATAAATTGTCTCGCTTTTCCATTTCCGGTGAAAATCTATAATTACCAAAGTAAATTGTCATTGTACTCTAAAATTAGTAAATAAATTACAATTAAATCTCCAAGCGAAAAGAATGTGTTTTCATCTTCACAGAATTGTATAAGCATCTTTTCGCTTTGTACACGCGTCTGACGGTACAACAAAGACTACATTATGTATAATGTACCCCGAAGAGTCTCGGTCTTGTTTTTCTTATGGTCAGATCGTGGAGGCGAACTAATACTGAGCTGAGCCGGCTACGAATCACGTAGAATCGTTTCTGCAGTAATTCCCATCACGTGCAGTAGCGGCAATGTCTACGACTCGTGTCACTCTCGCGGGTCATCACAGTGAAAGTTTCTGGAGACTTTAGAGTCTCGCGGAATACCGGAGCACGCGGTACTCATCTGTAGGGAAATATTCGCATTGTGTAATGCAACGGGATAACCGTACTCACGTGCGTCCTCGATTACGTGAGAATTAAGAGCTAACGAATGTACGTAAGTATTTTATAAATGAGCAATTCCACCGAAATTCAGCCATCAACAAAATTTTTTTTTTCTTTAGAAAATTCCACGAAATCAGGCTTTATCATTGTAGAACTTTTACCAAATTTTAGTACAGTAAAATTAAAATCTAATGAGATATTAGAATTTTTGAGTTCTTCGTTCAAACGGCTTTATCTCAAAAAAATGTATTACGGAAAATTTAAATTCCACATACGTAAATGTGTAATAAGTATTACAGAATTATTATTATCGTTTTATTGAATATAACATTCCACCGAAATTCAGCCACCAACCATTTTTTTTTTCTTGAGAAAATTCCACGAAATCAGGCTTTATCATTATAGAAACTTTACCAAATTTTAGTACAGTAAAATTAAAATCTAATCAGATATTAGAATTTTTGAGTTGTTCGTTCAAACGGCTTTATCTTTAAAAAAAGTATTACGGAAAATTTGAATTCCACATACGTAAATGTGTAATAAGTATTACAGAATTGTTATAATCGTTTTACTGAATATAACATTCCACCAAAATTCAGCCACCGATCTTTTTTTTTTTTCTTGAGAAAATTCCACAAAATCGGGTTTTATTATTGTGGAAACTTTACTAAATTTCAGTGGGATAAAATCAAAATCTAATGAGATAGTAGAATTTTTTAATTGTTCGTTTAAACGGCTCTATTTTAAGACAGTTTACAATATTATACAATGACAATTTTGTAGCATTTAAAAAAAACATCGAAACCGAAACGAAAAAAAAACGCTGAATTTATGAAGAATCGCTCTTGTCAAATAAAACTTTGGTGTAGCACAACATCAAAACATCTTTCCATAGCTCGTGTCTTCGGATAGTTCTCGAAGAATAGGCTAACTATTAGCTGACTACGTGCAGGTATCGTTTAGCATCCGGGTTTAAGCGACTTGAGCCCCCTTAATATTTTAGACACGTAGCAGTTTCGGACAGAAGACACTTGTAAGCATCGTTACATTATTCTTTTTTCGATGTTCATCGGCGTCCAAACAAAGCGGAAAATTTATCGAAATAAAAAAAAAAATATCATTCAGGAAATCAAAGTTTGAATATTTTATTCGGCAGCATTAAAACCAAGCCTTAAATTTTTCGACTCTTAACAATAAATCCGCAAGAATTTTTCTGTTAATTGAATTTATTTTTATGGACCAAGTACAGAAATAATTTAATGCTCATTTGATATTTTTATTTCACGAAATATCTTTTGTCGTCTCCATTTGAAAAGTTGTAAATTTAGTCATTTTAATTTTTTAAATTTGACAAATTTACTTTTTTTACACTTTTAATTAGACAGCAAAATAAATTGTACATTTTATCAATTTAATCAGTTATAATTATTCGAAAATATTTTTGTATTCTGTTTTAAAATGTATTTGAATTAAAAATTTAAAATTGACTTTCATTGCATTAGTAAAATTGTATAATAGTTTATGAACAGTATTAAACTCTATTTTTCCATGCAGACCAAAATATATCAATTTTATTACCGTTATGAAATTTGAGGTAATATAGCAAAATGATCATTTCTAAGAATAACATATTTGTCTATTTCGAGCTTCTCTTAGCCTCATAAAAAAAGACTGGAAGTTTCCATTCTTAATCTCGTCAAGTAAATCAACTATACAATTCTGATATAAAATTCAAGTACTTTTGCAATGGAAATGGAGCAAATTTTTAAACTAAAAATACTTCTAAAGGTAAACTCAAGCAAATTATCAGAATTGCTGTACCAAAACTAAATTCCACATCGCATTTGTCCAGTGAATTTAGTATATCAGTTAGTAAATAAAATTTTCCAGTACAGTAAATTAAGCTTGTACACCGAATTCGGTACAATTGATTAAAAACTTTGTTTACAGAACAAAACTGACCGTTTTATTCATTAGCCGACCCCAATTCAATTTAAAAGAAAATTTCACATTATATCCACATTAAATTTCAAGTGGATTTTTTCCTAAATGACGTTTTTCAATCAAAAGGATACGGGAAAAAATTTTGGAACAATATTAAGTAGAAATAAAAAGCAGAAAAATTTATTCACGTTGAGTCACAAGTAATAATCGATTCATTAATTAATTTCGCATTGCCAAGTCTTACATCAGTTCAAGTTAGTCCAAAATTGACGCAGCTGAGATTAAAGACGTACAATTTCATCAGTAATAATAATTGCTTCTATATCCGTATCCGTAATTGGGATAACTGCGATAATAGATGTTCGGAGCACTATAATGTGCGTGATATCCAGTGTAACCTGCACCATAAGCATATGGGGCTGAGTATTGGGTGCTGTAGTAGCCTCTCTTCTCTCGTTTAGGTTCAGTTTCCGGTGCTAGTGAAGGATCTCTTTCCTGATAGTCAACGGTGATAACAGGCGATTGCCCATCATATTCCTGAGCCATGGCCACTGCAGCAAGGGCGATAAGCACAAAAATCTGGAAAAGACATAAATTTCCAAAATATTGAATAAATAGCAGAGTTGTAAATGCCTAATACTAATAGCAATAATAATTATTATACGATCTGCCTTATAATTATAATTTTGTGATAATAATATATAGCGATCATAATACGATTATTAAACTTTTGAATGGCTGCAAAAATAATCATTGTTCAATAAAAGTTCACGGTAATCCGTCTAAAAAAGGAGAGAACGTAATTAATGCATTAAGAAAGTATTAATTATTTCGTCCATTATTTCCACTATTTCTTCCAATGTTGAAGCGAAAATTACTACTTTTTTCTTGCTACTTAAATGCTTATAACTTATTTTATAATCACTACATATTATTATTATGAAATCATAATTACAAAACGAATGGTAGCATAAATTGTATCTCATGAATTAATGGGGACTTACAACTTTGATAGATAGTAGAACAATAAATAAAAAGGTGCAAAGTAGAACTTTGCAAATTGCTTTCTCATTATTTTTGGTTTTTCTTATAAAGCTACACAACATTTGTGTTCATAAAAATAGGGAATTAATTTGTGTGTAACTAACGTGTTAGCTTCTCAAAAAATTTTGCCGAAGATAATATAAAACTTGAACTTACGGTTCCACATTTTTTTACTATCTACGAAAGAAAAATTGCAATCGTTAATTCGGAAAAAGGTATAATCTGAAATGATAGTAAAATAGCCATGAAATTCTCGTTTACTTTATTTATCGAATCGAAAATACATTAAATAAAAATAAAACTACAATACGAGATTAAATAAAATAAAAGATAAATTTAAAATAAAGGAAAAGACATAAATTTCCAAAAGATTGAATAAATAGTAGAACAATAAATGAAATGGTGCAAAGTAGAACTTTGCAAACTGCTTTCTCATTATTTTTTATTTTCCTCACGAAGCTATGTTAATCAATGATCAATCGTCTTCACTAAGTTTGAACCTTTTCACGTTGCTTCGACATTAATCTTTCCTTTTTAAACGTCTTCGCATCCTTTTTAAAACAATTTTTCAAATACCTCAAGAATTTTTTAATTTCTTAAACCACAACATTCCACAACTTTTCAGATTTCTCGAATTCTACAATTTTTATAATTAAAAAAAATGTTACTTTACAAACCGTTAAAAAGTAACTTCGTAACAAAATGAATAATGTTTTTTCCAGAGTTAAATAATAATTTATCCACGAATTATATTCAATTCAAAAAAATTATCTGAGCTTTAAAGCTATTATTTCACTGTCAATGATAATGTAATTATTGTAATAACCATATTGTTATCTACACAATTGTTTTTTGAATTATTCATAGGCATAAAAATGGAAAATACTCCAACCTATTAATGCACATAAAAAAATTCAGTCATTCAATAAAAAATATCGTTATCTTAATGCCAGATAAAAATATCTTCAACGTTTACAGTCAAAACGATAATTGTTGCTGCTAATTATCATACTTACAGCAAAGCACTTCATGATGCAAAGTGGCAGATGATTTTTCTAAATCTGGATCTTCTCTGTTTTACTTCGGAGACCGAATGATGCTCACTGTCAGTAAAACTATGTTTATATACCCATTCAGTTTGTCATTTTGTTTTTATTTTTTTTTTCTGTATCAAGTCATGAATACGACCACGAAACAAAGTCACAAGGGATTTGCTCACGACATAATATATGCAAAAAATTCGGGACTTTATCCGCCTCAAGAAAAAGAATGACCAGTGGACAGACTGAAAAACAAATGCAACAACATGTTGACGAAGCAAGGGACCAAAATTGGCGAACGAATTGAGGACCAGCGCTAATGTCCAGTTTAGAGATCCAAAATCGTCTAAATCAGGAGCACAAGGAAATATTTTTTAGAGCTGATACTATTCTCCGAAAAAAAACTTGCATCTCAACCTTATGAAATGCAAATGATGCATAATAAATCTAAGAATTTGCAAGGCAATATAATGCACAGGAATTTTGCAGGAAAAAATATTAATTTTTTCCTGGTCACATCTTTCAATGAAACCAGTCGACCCATTTCAATTTGCGGACTCACGTGTTTGTCAGACAGTGACTTCCGGTTCCATTACAGACATTATGAATGCAGTAAGAATTGAATCATTATCTCCTAATCTAAACAGATTTCTTTTTTTTTATTGCACAGATATTATTGTTAACATTGGGGAATCGGGGATAAAATTCAAAAGGTCGAAGGTCAGAACCTTTTATATATTTATGATTATTAATAACGAAATTATTGGAGGCCATTTTCGGAAAATCTGAAAAAATTCTCATAAATCAAATATCAATATTTTTGTATTTTTAAGGTTAGCCCAAAAATCGTTGCATTTCGCTTATATTTTTAAGGGATTTTTTTCGAAACGAAAATTGAAAAAAATTAGATGCGTAAGAAACCTTTCACTACAAACTATCGCTCGATGATTTTTATATATGTCAGTACTTCGGAGAATGTTTTTAGATTTTTTCAAAATAATTTTATTACTAAAATGAAGAATGAAAAAAAATTAAATGACTCGTACGCTTTTAAAACGTGGACCAATTTTTTTCTTCAAATAGAAGACATGTTACGCCCACTATCGAATGTGACTTTAAAATATTGATATCTTGAACCGGATTTACGAGAATTTTATCAGATTTTCAAATTATGACCTTCGAAATGTTAACTTACGGTGAAAGGATTTCTACGAATCTAACTTTTTTCAATTTTCGTTTTAAAAAAAATTCCTAATAAATTGAAGTGTCGGCCTAAGGACAAAAACAGAATTGTAAATGCCTAATATTCATAGCAATAATTATTATTATAACAATATATTATCATACGATCTGCTCTATAATTATGATTTCATAATAATAACATGTAGCGATCATAACCCGATTACTAAACTTTTGAATAGCTGCGAAAATGATTATTTTTCAATAAAAATTCACGGTAATCCTTTTAAAAATGGAAGAATATAATTAATGCATTAAGAAAGTGATGCATTGATTATTTCTTCCAATGTTAAAGCGAAAACTACTACTTTTTTCTTGCTACTCAAATGTTTACAAACTATTTTATAGTCACTACATATTACTATTATGTAATCATAATTACAAAACAAATTGTACTATAAACTATATCTCATGAATGAATGGAGACTTACAATTCTGGCCAAAAATATAGATATCTGATTCAGGATTCATGAGAATCTTGTCAGATTTTTAAATAATGGCTTTAAATTTTTTCGTCATTAATAATAATATATATCGTTATAAATAATAATCCTTATAATAATAGGTAAATAAACAATCTAATAAAAATCGTGGTTGCTGTTTAGAGGTGGAACAATAACATAAAAATTCGGGGGTGAAATCCAAAAGGTCGAGGGTCAAACGCAGGTCGCGTTGGCATGGAATGCCTCATTTTTTAATTATAAGAACGACTCGCCCCAAAAGGAAAACTCAGTAGAAAAAATCGTTCTCAATAGATACTCTGAAAAAAATTCTTATCCAATTATTCCTCGTTAAATCATATACAATTTTATTAACAAATTTTTTTTTATTACAACACAATTTAATTTTCACCAAATTTGTCTTCTACCATAATAAAATATTATCGTCTATGTCTGTAAATAGGTGAAGCTGAGTTGCTTAAAAATTTCGTGAGTTAGTCACTCCCTCTTTTTTACAGTCTATATATTTGCTGAATATATTATAATGTAGACAATCCACTCCATCCCTTGCGATTCTGTCTCATGTTCGAACGATCAGATACATATAAAAAAAGATTGCGAGCTGAACGGGTATATAAACTAAGTTTTATCAGCAGTGAAGCATCATTCGGTCTCCGAAGTAAAACAGAGAAGATCCAGAACTAAGAAAAAAATCATTCAATACTTCAAATCATGAAGTGCTTCGTTGTAAGTATTAACAATTGGTAATAATTTAATTGTTGAATTCCAGGAAAGTTATTGCTCAAAGTGACAAAATGATTTGTAGCTTATACAGATATTTACTCAAGTCGAATTTCATTAATAAAATTTGTGGATTCGTTAAAAAAAATGTATGTCTAACATATCGAGCTTACAATTTAATATACGAACAAAATAATATTCAGCCTTGATAATTATATAATTTAGTGGCAAACGACATAAAAATTTGTATTTTATGGAATTGTTAAGAATTAAACAAATTAACGGTATCGCATTAACTGCGAAAAAACTTGAGATATAAATCCAAAATTCAATATGTGTACAAAATAATATGCATATAATTTATTGAAAAATGGGCAAGAATTCCGATTTCATAGAATTTTCGGTTATCAAAAATCTAGCCACGATAACTTTTTAAAAATTGAGATCTCAAGCCCAAATTTAATATGCAAACAAAATCATATCCAGTCATTATATATATATACTTAAGTTACAAAACATTGATAATTTTTATTTTATGGAATTTCGAATTGTTAAAAAAAAAATTTTTATCGCATTAATTATTGCAAAACTTGAGATTTTAAGCCCAAATGAAGTATTTAAAACAAGAATGCGCGGTAAAACCTTGCAAATTGCTTCCTCATTGTTTTCCGCTTTTACAAGCCAATATTGATTAATATACTTCGACTTATACTTGTAGAAAGCGAAAAAGGGTGGGAGTCAAAATAGCTAATGACAAAAATCGCGAATAGCTAAAATAGAGAATTTAAAAATAAGAAACGTCTAAATATAGAATTTCCATCATTCTAAAATTCGCTATTTTTTCCATTCGCTATTTTTACCATGCGCTATTTTGATTGTATTTTAATAAGATGGAGGTCAAAATAGCGAATAATGAAAATAGCGAATGGCTGAAATAGCGGATTTCACAATGATGGCCATTCTGGATTCAGACGTTCCTAATTTTTAAATTCGCTATTTTAACCATTACATATTTTGGTCATTCGCTATTTTGACTCCCACCAGTGAAAATTAATGAGGAAGCAATGTACAAAATTAAATGAGGAAGCAGGTTCTAAATACTTTGCATCCTTTTTTTATTATTCCGGTAGACATTTTTGCTGTGAAATAATCTATTATATTACGACTTATATTTTGTTTCTTTTTTTCTGTACCAGATATTTGTGCTCGTCGCTCTTGCTGCAGTGGCTATGGCCGAAGACATCAGCAGCTTTAATGAGGAAACTGGAAATGTGGATCCTGAAAGAGCACCGCAATCTGGAGAAGTTAAACGAGAGAGGAGAGGCTACCTTGCTTACACCGCTCCGCATTATCATGGAGCATACAATGGCTATTCAAGAGGATACAATACTTATGGCACTCACTATAATGCACCATACGTATACCGATCTTATCCCCATTACGGATACGGAAGCTATTACTAAAAAATATCTACGCCCTCAAATCCCATTCGGTTACTGTTCAAGCTGATTAAGTATCACGAATGTACAACATGACAATCACTCTGCAATTTTTTTCAAAATAAATGCAATAAAAACACTCGTTCGACTGCACTTTTTTTTTTATTCATTTGCTACTTTTTATATCCTGCATTAAGGATGTATGATACGTACAGTTCCGCCAAACGTGAGTTTCAGACACAATTTCGATCATTTCCCAAAGGGATTGAAATCAGAAAAAAATAATGCATACAAAATGTGCTGGAAAGATTGATTCCGCATAATAATAATCTCAATATGATATTAACAAATCGGTGAAAAAAACTATTGTTCGACAAACAATCAGTCAACCTAACTATTGTTCTAATGAAAATGATATGTTTATTTTTTTGAATACATACGAATTTTTTCAGATTTTTTTCTTTATTTTGAATCGATTTTTTTTATTTTTAAAAATGTGCGAGAAATAACGAATTTTGGATATGTGTTCGGTATGAAACCATCTACTACACTCAAGATTTTTTTGCAAAACGCAAATTTCCGAAATTTGTAGTATTCTGCGGATTTTTGAAAATAACAAAAATCAAAATTAAAATGAAGAAAAAAATTTGAATTTTTTTTTCGGAGTTCCATAAAATACAGATTTTGGAATAGTTGCTGGAATAATGTAAATTTTTTTTAAATTCAAAATTTCATAAAATCTGAACTACTTGACCGATTCGCGGCAAACTTAGTACCAAACAACATCAAGTGCAAATGCTCTTATGAAGAACTATTTAGCAAAACAGACCGATTTTTACAAAAGTTAAAGCGACCACAACCTTTTGTCAAAACTTTTGAAAAGCTACAAAGTCTACATTTTTGTATCCGTCCAGTCAACAATTATAGCAATTAAAGAGAAACTGCTCCTCTAGTTGTGTGCCAAATTTGAGCTCGATTGCGAAAATGGTTCTTGAGTTATCACTGTTTGAATTTCCGAAGTTGAATACACACATACACACATACGAACATTTTATTTATTTAAATTTTCTCGACGTTTTTTACCATTCTGAGTATCCTAACCTAAAAATCTTGAATTTTCTCTTTTATTGCAAACAAAACTTCTATGAGGAAGCAAAACGATTTTTCAAACGCAGCATAATCTCTCAATTGACTGACAGTGCGATGGCCATTAGACTCTCATTTGACTAAAAGAGCGTCGCTATATCTACACAACACACACTCACACACGCATATACACTTATCACGTCCGCTGTTGTCTCTGCAAGAGCGCAGAACAATAACAGAGTTGCATGAGCTTTCACCGAACCTCAAAATCGTGCGATTTCAATCAATACTTTCATATTTATATCTGCAAAAGAAAAGAAAAAAGTAACAGTGATGTCGTCCAGTGAAACGACGTTCGCCACAAAAATTCGTTTTCCCTTAATCTTCGGCTCTGCGCTAATCGCAGCGTATATAGCATTCGCAAACAGGTATCGATTATCATAGTTATATTTTACACCACATTATAGAAAAACTTGACCCTTTAATGTCGTTCCCTTAATTTATATTCGAAATCTGCTGTTACGATATAAAGATGAACATAACCTCAATTTTTCGCATCATTTACCGTGTAATTTTCTCCGGTACATTGTAAAACCATTTTGTAAACGATTTCCGGCTCATTTTAGACGATACTTCCTGCGGAACGTCGAGGAAGAGGCCAAAGTCATATTCAAACAAGATCCTGAAGGAAAACGCTTCATTGAGCAGGCAAAATTGGAACTTAATCGTTGAGCGATGTAATTTACACTTTAAGATCAGTGAACGTGTTATTTCTACTTAAGATTGGTGTTAAGACACTGTACGATTATAGATAACATGAACATCGTGTTATAAGGAGTACGATTTTTTTAATACTTAGGAGACTCCGAAAATGGTTTATATGAAATAAATCTATCCCTAAATTAGATGTTTAAATTTTTTCGTCGAAAACTTCCCGTGAAATGACCATGTTTAAATGTTTCATTGAAAACTGTGGATCAATGTGGAAAAGAACCCTTTTCATTAAAGTGTTGCATATTCTGTTAAATTATACATTTTTTTAATAAGCTTGTGGTCCATTGGAAAGTAGATGAAGAATGAGAAGTTATGAAAATAGAAAAGCAGAAAAAAAGAAAATAGAAAAAGTGGAAGAATCTTACTACAATCTTAACACAAACATTTGTGTTTCTCTGTAGAATTTTATGGGTTCATGCAATTTTTATTAATTTTTTTCGTATGAAATTAGTTTTTTTTTCTATAATGCAATTGTAAGAGCGATAGACAAATTTTTCTATATATGGCATTTTATAGTTGTTGCTATGCTTTTTGTTAATTTGATAAAATTAAAAATAACGCACTTTTAATTACAAATAAAAAAAGGATTTTTAGATGGAATCCAATATATTAATTAAAATTCGATGAAATCTGTATAATTAGATTAACAAGACGACGTTTGAGCGCATTTCAATATGCAGAAGGCAGCGCAGGATCGCGAAATTTAATCGATACCCAAAAAACAGTTGCGTAGCCCACGATCGCTAATTAATAATCGCGCTACAATAAGTCGTTCGGAATTGTTTCGCGAGCACGCGCTTTCCAAATCCTTTTCGAGCGTCGTGCGACCTATTAATTGCCTTGCCTTTGTTTAACGCCGCTGCTCTGAACTGCTCACGAGTAAAATTACTAGGTCGAATGACTGTCCATGAAAACAAAACAAAAATGAATGATATGCGAGCAATAAAAAAATAAAACTGGCGAGTGAGAGTTGACAAACATTTAACAGATTCAAAATAACATTATATAAGATTGACGACAACTATGATGATGACGATCCGATGTCTCATATTTCCACCGCTGTTATTATCCCGTAAGTTGATATTCAAATCGATACCAATTTTTTGTAATCATTTTTAGTAAAATTTGTATACAAAACAAATTTTTTTTTTTCGCTGATGAACAACATCTGCATACAAAATCTATAAATAATAAAATATTTTCATAATTCTTCGCCATATTCTAACTTGGCGATTTTTTTCACAGTTTCGGGTTATAACTTCACATAGATGACATAAAAGTTAATAAATTTGCTGAAATTTTTCTTTCCTTTTGATCGCCCCACAAATAAAATTAGTTGCGTGGATTCAGATTCGATTTATGTTTCTACCTCAGAGAGTTGAGTGATAAATTAAAAAAATTTAACTACAAAATAAAAAAAGCAAAATTTGTGGTCATTGGTTTATAAATTGGAATGAAAACATAATGTATCTTACCTTAGAATTAATCTTAGAAGCTTCGTTACTAAGAATGAAATACTCACAATGCATCTTCAACAAATTACAGAAAAATATTTGAGGAATATGGAAACTATGAATATCATTGGAGGTGAAAGGGCTTAAACAAATATCTCGACAATATTTTTTCCTTTAGTCCTGTAGATTAGGCAATTGGACATTAAATTTTCTTAGTAATTTGATAATTGGTTCCATTGAACGTCTTTCAACTCATAGTTTCGTTTTATTCACGAAAAATCAACAGTCGTCGTCGCATCGATGGAAGAAAAATGTGTCGAATTCACATTGGCTCAAAGACCCGGACGCATTTATCATGCTTGCAACTATGCAGTTGATGAGTGGGATCCTCCCAGACTTTGTTGTTACAACGCGGAACTCGATTATTATTATTGCTGTCCAGTCAGTGAATATAAAAATCTGTAAGTATAGGACAATTCAATTTCACGACTGGACAAAAAAATCTTCATTTATAAATCCACAAAAGCTTCGAAATATCAGATTAATTTCGAAGTTCGAGTGATATTCGGGGAATTATTTTTCCCATCCAAATTGCGACCAATGGAATTGCACCATGAGACGAAACTTACAGTTCACGTTTGATAAAATCCTTCGACTGTCACAATTTAATTAAATCTGTTCGTTTGACAGATGCGTTAACGCCGCTAAATGATCTTTTGTTTTGTATATAAAGCAACAGACAAAATTATCACGATAATTCCATGTAAATTGTACCACGTGACGTCGAATGGTGCGATTCTATTGGTCGAAATTTGGATGGGAAAAAAGATCTTTTGAATTTTTGAGTAGATCCCATTCTGCAAGAATAGGAGGAGCTTGGGCTGCAGTGACAATAATAATCATTATTATTCTTCTCCTCTGCATTTTTTCAAATCGTTGTCCTCTTCGACGCGCAATTTTGAAACGTTGCTTACGTCCCGAAGTTTCATCGGAAAATCCGACATCTTAATGAACAATGGATTCGACAAAAAAAAAGGTCCTACAATTTTTCAATATAGTAATTGTGTAATTTTATATAATAAACCAATAAATTACATCGATTGCGCAAATAATTTTTTTCATCGTTTAAACGATTCCGCATCTTTATTTATTTATTTTTTCGGTGACCGGGGCAAGATCCTTGGCAAAAATAATATAAAGATGGCAGATTTTTAAAAAAATGACAAACAAAAACTGGAGAATGGTTATAACGAGACAAAAAAACATAAGAAAAATAATACGAATATAGTATCGAAAATACGGCATTCAACAAAAATCTAACACATTAATTAATACATCAACTTTATGTAGACTCAACACTTGACATATCAGCTTCACCTGAAAATAGAAAACGACGGAATATCAAAGTTCTGTACATGCATAAAAACTTCAAAAAAGTTTTAAAACGAGGAATTCAGATAGAGCTAATAATATTATGTTCATTCATGGTAGATTCAGTGAATTAAATCATCATTATTTATTTATTTATTTATTCTTTTGGACGGAAAAAAATTTTAATTTATCTGTTTGCTCACCTTATATAGAACTCGTCCAAATATTTTGAATCTCTTTATTTTTTCTGCAAAAAAAAAAAGAAAAAGATTTATTTAATACTGTGCATTAATTTGAACGGTTGTGGGTAGAATTATTGATGGAAAAATTTGTTCAGTGGTAGTGACGAAACAAAGTTTTGCATCATTAACATATTTCAATACCGTGTTGTTACATCATTATCGGTTTTTTTTTTTTTTTTTTTTTTTTTTTTTTTTTTTTTTTTTTTTTTTTTTTTTTTTTTTTTTTTTTCATTCTTAATTTCATTTATTGTTGAAGAAAGCAATGCTCACCTTTTTTGGGACGAATTCAGTGACAAGCATTCAAAACTAGGATGTCTTGCAGTTTCTGTAACATAAAAAAAAATTTATTTAATTTTTGGTATATCGAGAAGATAAATTTTCTTTTTTTTTCGTTTTTTGAATCAGATAGGAGCGAAAGACATTGCTTAGTGTGGCATCAAAGTCGATCAGTTGAACTATGAAATCATCATTGTGTTCGCAGGAAAAGGTTTTTTTTTTGTTGTTGAGGCTACCATTTAGCTTTAAAAGGAATAATTTATGTTCAATCCTTAGGCACAAGTAACAAGAGCTAAAAAATACCAAAGGTGACAAAAAACGGTACAACTTATAGAAAATAGTTGATCGTAATTTTTCAAAAATGCTTATCATTGTAGTATTCGTAGAATCTAAACCATAGAATTGGCAGATTGCGAATTTGACAGAATCACTTTTTAATTCGATAATGACAATCTGCAACAGGAAAATATTCCGGAATCAAAAATAGCTGTATATTGTTACGTTCATAACAATTTTTTAAAGAGTTTTTTTAAAAGATCGGAGCCAATTTTCTGCAATAATAGGACGGAGCTCAGAGTTTTTTCCGTTATCTTTTTTTTTATTCCTCATTTTATTTATCGTTAAAAAACAGTAATGCTCACCTTTTTTGGTGCGAATTCAGTAACACGCATTCGAAACCGGGATATTTTGCAGTTTCTGTAACATTAAAAAAATATTTATTGAACTTTTGGTATATCGAGATGTTAAATTTTCTTTTTTTGTTTTCGTTTTTTTGAATCAGATAGGAGCGAAAGACATTGCTTAGTGTGGCATCAAAGTCGATCAGTTGAACTATGAAATCATCATTGTGCTCGCAGAAAAATTGTTTTTTTTCTTTCTTTGCGTCTATCATTTAGCTTTAAAACGAATAATTTATGTTCAATCCTTAGGCAAAAGTAACGAATGCTAAAAAATACCAAAGGTGACCAAAAGCGGTGCAATTTATAGAAAATAATTGACCATAATTTTTCAAAAGTGCTTACCATTGTAGTATTCGTAAAATCTGCAGATTGCGAATTTGACAGAATCAATTGTTAATTCGACAATGACGATCTGTAACAGGAAAATATTCGGAAATAAAAAACGACTGTATATCATCACATACATAACAATTTTTAGAGAGTTTTGTAAAAAGATCAGAGCCATTTTTCTGCAGCAATAGGACGGAGATCAACGAGTTGGCACAAAATCAGGAAAACCCTGAAAAAGGCACAACAAGAAGAGCTCGTGATTCCCATTCTACGTGAATGGTTTGGTTCATCATTTCGAGAAGAATTTATCTTTACTATGTTTTATATGGTCATTATCGACGTATTCATTAAAAATGAGACGGAAACAACGAAGAAAAAAAGACGTAAATATACAGAATTAACATGTTTACAGCTTTGCAGACTTTTATGCTTTGCTCGCAAGTTTTTGGCGTTATTAATAACGCTAAAGCTTCATCAAAAGACAGAGTTTGAGAGATTGTGGAATTTTCAGTTCGTCACGTTACACTTTCCATATCGTTCATTCGATTAAATGAAAATCTCTACTTTTTTTTCTCGTAGTTATTAAAATCTTGTGCTTACCTTTAAATCGATTTTTCGGGAAACCAAGAATTTCGCCAGCTAATAAGTGATGTAAAGCGGCCCCCTTAAAATCGAAAAATCTATATTATTGATCGCTCCGTATAATTTTCCTAATTAATAATTTGCGTAGATATAAAAGAGAAAATAAGAGCGAAAGACATGCGATAATGTGAAATCAAAGTCTATCAGTTGAACTACTGAATTATCATTTGCTACTTGAATTTACGGACTTCGAATTTTGTGAAAAATCTTCGGAAAAAAAGAAGGGAAAAAAAAACTTAATCTTTCACCTGCGAGACTCGTTAAAAAAATTTTTTTTTTTAAATCACGTGTCCTAATAAAGGTCAAAATCAAGATTTTTAACGGGAAAATGTTCAGGGAATATAAGATAGCTGTATATTATTAAATGACAATTTATAAGATTTTATCAAAAAGATCAGAGCCAATTTTCTGCATCAATAGGACGGAGTTCGACGAGTTGGCACAGAATCAGGAAAACCCTGATAAAGGCACAAAAAGTCGAGCTCGTGATTCCCATTCTACGTGAATGGTTTGGTTCATCATTTCAAGATGTATTTATCTTTATTTTATTTCATTTTATCGCGATTATTGAAAAGTTTTGTGCTTACCTATAAATCGATTTCTTCGTGAATCTAAGAACTTCACTCATTGATCACGTCCGCAATTTTGTCGGCGATGTAAATTGGCTTCCTTAAAATCGAAAAGTACATATTATTGATGACTCAACATAATTTCCGGGCGATTAATGTGCATAAATAAAAAAAAGTCAGATAGGAGCGAAAGACATTTGCTAGTGTGGCATCAAAGTCGATCAGTTGAACTATGAAATCATCATTTTAAAAGATAGTCGAATTCAAGGGCTTCGGATTAACAAGACAAATTTTATGACAAATTTTGAAAAATCGGAGATTTGAAGATAACAAATGAAACTCGATTAAAAGTCTGCAAAAGTATCTGCAAAAAAATAGAATGAATTTATTGTAGAAAACGTCAATTAATTTGTTCATGAGCCAAATGAAGAAATAAAATTATATCTGATTAGAGAAAAAAAATTGTGCTATACATTAAAAAAGATTGTGAATGATATACATTAAAATCGATCAGTTAAATGATAAGATTATCGATAGGGAAAAAATGAATATTTAGGGTAAAAAAAATTCATCATGTTTCTTTTAATAACTCTGGATGATTAAGATTTATAGTTAAAATTCAGCCACAACAATTCCATATGTTCGGCGAATTATTTTTGTACTGTTTTTTTCTAATTCATTTTCGATTATTATTCATTGCATTAACGAAACTTACTCAGTTTGAATTTCAAGCAGCTTTCATAGCATTTTTCAAGGTTTCTTGAATTTCGCCTGAGCGAAGATCCGAGGAACGTCGATATTTTCCTTGATATTTACGGTTCGTCGTTCGACGTACGAACAAGACAACGTTTCGAATCCTACAGATTGAAACAGCTCTCGAATTTCGTCTATCGAAAAGTAGTAACTCCTGTTGGATTAAAAAAAAAAATTGTGAGCTGATTTTCTCTTAAATTTCGTCTGATAAAATAAATGTTTCTTTTGAAGTCAGATAGGAGCGAAAGACATTGCTATAGTGTACATCAAAGTCGATCAGTTGAACTATGGAATCATCACTTTGGATAAATATTCGCTAAAAATATTTTTGTTAAGGTTTTGTAAAGTATTTACCTTGTGCCATCTTGTCGCATGTAAAAGTTTTCAGCAATTTTGTGGCCCGGCTTGAATCGCAGCTGAGCCATATCGTAAAGTCCATAATCTCTGAAGAGCAAAATTCCATTCGTAGCCAAAACATTGAACAGATTTTTAGCGACACTGAAAAATAATATTTGAATAATTGATAGATTAATTTCTCAACATGGTTCGATAACAATCGTGAAAATTCAAAAAATATAGTGATCACAAGTTTGTATTTATTGAAGTTTTTAAATCTATACCATGAAAATTCTTGTTAATTACCTTATAAACTTTTGCGGATGTACAGCAGAAAGAACAAATACTAAAGTTGCAACATCAACTGGTGCTTCAACTTCTGCAAAGCATTCTGCCGTTGTTATATCATTTTGGAAAGCTTTCACACGTTCGGGATCATACAATTGATGGCTCTGTAAAAATAAGAAATTTATTAGACCAAAAATGTTTCCTTTAATAGTTAAGAAAGGTTTGAAGAATCATTATGACTCTGATTTGGGAACTTTTGAAAATTCGGATATATTCCTTAAGGAATAGTCCAAATTATGAAATTACTTTTTTTTTCAGTTTTTATATTATATACAATTAATGCCAAATTAATATGTTTTGGTTTCCTCATCGAAAAAGCTTTGTTTTTGTGCAAAAAATTTCTTTTTCTTTATTTTTTCTTATCAGGACTCTCATAATGGTTCAAAACGTTGAAAAAAGTGATGTTGAAAACATTGAGATGTGTGTATGTGACACGCTTTTTTTTTTTAACTGCTGCTGCAGTTGTGTGCCAAAATTTTTGCTCCGCCTCTCATCTGCTCTTCCGTCTTATCACAATTAGTTTAAGATTTTCTACTATACTGTATTGCATCACCTGTTAATATATATATTTTTTTTAAATGCTTTAGTCCTCAAATAATAAATTAATACGACCTAAATTTTCTTGTACTTCAGATTTTTTTCAAAAATTTCAAAAATAAAATCCAAACCGCTTTACCGATTTCAGTCAAATTCAATACCAAACACCATGAAATTGCACCTGCACTTATAAATAATTATTTTAGAAAATATCATTAATTTTTCATAAGCTAGAGCTTGACGTTTATTTTTGAAAAATTTCAAAAAGCCATAAAGTAGAAATTTCTGCATACATTTTGTACAAAATTGCAACGATCCAAGACAAACTGCTTTAGTCCTTAGGAAATAGGGAAATCCCCGGACTTAATAAACATACAAAATACTAATTACGCATGTAAATTCCATGAACATTATTGTGTAAAATTGATATATACCTTGACAAAGTCAACGGCTCTGGGCGACAAATCACAGGCATAAATTTTCTTGTACTTGAGACCATCTTCGAGAAGCGGATAGATGAGATTACCGACGCCGCATCCGACCTCCATCATAGATTTCTCTTGGTCCTCGTTGCCGAGTTCCAGGAGTTCTTGAAATTCCCTGGTTGTCCAGTGTCGATCCTTGAAGAATCTCGTGTCGTTTCTTTTGTAAAACAAGTCCCAATGCTTACGCGCGTTTTTTTCCAATTTATCAGCCTGAAACTCGGGCACGAGGCGAGAATCTTGGGCGCGCATTTTTTCAATTTCTTCCGGTGTGAGACGCTTCGCCACGTGGCCCGTAAACTCCTCATTGTATTCCGACGTTTTTTCCATTTTTTAAATACACTTTCGAGGGGCGAAATGAATTTTACGACATTGCCGATCAATGGTAATTTTTTTGTTAATGGATTAACATTTCAAATGAAAGCAAAGGGAAAGGAATTTTAACGCGCTTGAGGAGAATACGTGTACTCACGAGCGGCTCCCAAACGGAAATGGACGAGTCGCGGTTGCGGATTGAGAATCCGGCGTGGAAATTGAGAAAAAAATAATGCCAGCGCGTAGATGTCACTTCCGACGCTGCATTACCAACTTGAAAATACTGAATAGTCGGCGGGAAAGTTTGAAATTTTATTATCGATAGAGTATTTAGGCAAATACGTGCGAGAAGTGCTTACTTCTCGCACTAGTGAAATAAAATTGTATACGAAACTCTAATCGTAATATAACTAACTAACTAGAATTGTAATATATTATTATAACACGCCTTTGGCGTGATGCACTTAAAATTGTGAACACCGACTGCTTAGAATAATGAATATTTTAGATGTAATTGATTTCTGCGTGTTCATAGAGAAAACTTTGTTTTCTTGAATAATTGTCTGCATGCTTATAGAGGAACTTTCTTTTCAGGAAAAAAAAATCGAGATTTTTAGGATAGAATACGCAGAATTGTCAAAAATATTGAGAAAAGTGGTTTAGAAAAAGTGTCTGTATGTGGGCTTCGAAATTTCAATCATCTGTAACTGAAGAACCGTTTAACCGATTGAGCTAAAATTTGGCACACAAGTGAAGCAGCAGTTTGTCCTTGATTGTTACAATTTTGGGCAAAATGTAAGCTAAAATTTGGAGTTTATGAGTTTTTGAAATTTTTTAAAAAAGGACGTGTGCGCTGTAGCTACCGTAAAATTGATGATATTTTCCAAAATAATTGTTTATAAGTGCAAGCACTATTAACGTTTTTTGGTATTGAATTTGACCGAAATCGGTAAAGCGGTTCGGATTTTATGGAGTTTTGAAATTTTTTAAAAATCTCGTTTTTGCCCTAACTTTGACAAAAGCTTAGACAACAAACTCAAATTTCATACATGTAATCGGTACTATTTAGCGATGATTAATACATATTTTTTGTGATAATCTGCAATGCGATTCAAATTTATCAGAATTATAATTTCCTCAATAACAAGGTATATAGATTTAAATACATAGCAAATACATGGCTTAATAACGGGAGTCAGTAGCAGAAATTAATTCATTAAGCTGAAGAGAAATCGCGAATCGAAGACCTCAGTGATAGATATTGATGATTGTTACATCATGGCATTCTGATGGTTCAGGCCAAATTATGAACACACCAAAATACCGGTATTTTCCCCAAAATAATTTGCGTAGCAAAATAACACTTTTTAATTTCTCTATTTTACACCGAAATGCGCCGCTGAAGGATTGGAGTTTAGATGACTGGTGATGATTATATGAGTTAGAAATGAACAAACTTTTCAATATACGGGTTCAAAAACATAACAATCTATTTACTTAGTAGAATATATCACAAAACACATAAGTAACTTTTAAGACTTCTCATTATCGAAGATTATGTCGAAATACTAGAAATATTTCTGTAAATACTAGTTCTTTAAATGAAACAGATTGACAATTTTTGTTTGTTCGGATACAAAACAGGCCGTAAATAGTTGACAATTCAACCACATATTAAATGATTAGGTCCAAAAAGTTTTTTTTTCCGCTATTTGTTTGGAGACTTGGAATTTACAAATATAATTTGCGAGATGTATAAATATGCGTGTTTGGCGACTCGATTTGTACGACGACTTCAGACTTCAGTCGTCGTACAAAACTGACCGAAAAGTTTCCTAAAAACTAGTGCCAAAGGCAATAATACATACACAGCGCAATAATACAAAGATGTAAAGATGCAAGACAATGCGCATCTTTTAGGTTTGCGATGCTCTGCTTATCGTCGTGCGTTCGCTGATACTGCGCTGATAAGAGCAGCGAAAACCTTCATTCTGGTTTCAGATTAAGCTACAGAATTTATTTCCAATTAGAAAATGTGGGACCACTGATGTAAGCAAAAGTTCGTATCCAATAGTAAGAAGCACAACTTGATGTATAACAATGTAAAATTTTAAATTAATTATTATTATTGATTTTTAAAAAATAATCTTTTTCTAAGATTTATTTTTATATTTATTTAATTGTTACTAGAATTTGAAGTAATCAAAATGGGCCCAGATATAACGTAATATAATTTACTTTTTCCCATGAAATCTATTTTCAGCTCATTAGTAATTCATCGGTAATAAAAGTGATATGAAAATAATCTTCGATTGTTTCAAGTTAAACGTTCCTTATAATACAGCCTAAGATTACAACTTTCGATAAACAATGGATATAAATGCTTAGGAATAAGTGCGACTTAGATTATACTGTTAAAACAAATCAGGTAACAACAGCTATGAGCTAAATATTTTCTCCCATCCCATCGCTTTCCGTGACCAGAGCGCGTTCCAGAATAACGCGACCCTCCTTGTATCGCTGATTATCGTCGGTTGCAAATTCGTAAACCCAACCGAGTTTGGCGTCGCAATTTTTGCAGCTGACGTCGCGCACCATGTGACGACCTGTTAACATTACTCGATCTTGCACCTCGCTGGAAAATTTTATTTAATTAATGAGTGATAAATGAAAGGGTTTAGTTTACACGCTTTCTATATTTCAGGTCAAGATGATACTAAGTCTGTTGATAAAAAAAAGAATGTGTAAGTCCCGACTTTTTACTCTTATTACTATAAAATAGTGAACTTAACTTAAGTAAGTTATACAATAAGAGTAAGTCCAGACTTTTTACTCTTATTACTTAAAATAGTGAAAAAAAACGAGCAGTAATGGAATAAAAAAAAAAGATACAAGTGGGACATTACACATTGCTTCCTCATCATTCATCTTTTCTTGCAGAGTGACTTTTATGAGAAAATATGTTAATCAATGATAGAATAATGTGAGAGAAATGTGCAGCTTTCTACTTTTTGTTTCAAGTGAAAAAACTATATCAAATTTTATTGGAATTCAAGTTGTTGATAGTATATAAAAAATGAAATTCTTGCCAATTCAAAAGATATTGACTAAATTTGATATGTTGCACAACTGAACATTTTTTTGTACACATGGACAATTTATACTCGCTGAATGGAATTCTGCAAAAGTTTGTCATGTAAATTTATTTGAAATGTGAGAACTCTATGAAACACGAATCACTTTCTGAATCTAACACATCAAGATAATTTTTCTGAACCAAATTTCTCAAAATTTTCCACCATTTTCAAAGATCTCACATAAAAACGTCACAAAAAAAATCCATAAAACAAGGATGGAACAAAAACATTTGTTTCTAAATGAATGTCATGTATATAAATCAAGAATTATTTTGGTCTCGTGTCAATGAGAAATTTGCTAAAGATAAAATACACTTATAAAAAAGCTTCATCCATAAAAAAGAAAACGAAAAACAAATCTGTTTTGTCTATGGATTTTTGTATTCCATTATTTGGAGTGAATAATTAAAATATATCTTATTGTAAAATGTTCAAGATCGTTGATAGTAGTAGTTTTTCAGAAGATGTTCAATGCATATTTTATGCAATAAAAAAACAATTTCACCAACCAAAAGACAAAGACATGAAAGTGAATTAATGTGAAATCTAAGACACTAAAAAGTGTATTATTATCAAAATGGAGTACTCAAATGTTTTGGATTGCAATACTTTCACTTTTTACACACTTTTTATGCAATAAGAAAGTACATATTCTGCTGATAATGCATGATTATCGTGCAAGGAGAAAAGTAATGAAGCTTGTTATGTTGTTTACCTGTAATTGAGATTGACGACTTTGTTGAAGAGAAACGCTCGTCCAGTTGCTCCAGTAAATCTCGTGCTGATGAGTTGGCCTCGATTCGTAAGGTTAGTGTCGCAAGACGCGCACGAAAATAGACGCGTACCGCCAATGTGTTCCAAAAAAATAACTCCCATTTTAAGTAGCGTTAATTATATTTCCGAATTACTGTTGGACAGAAATATCAAATGTGAGGAAGCAACAGAACTTGATCAAAAAACGCAAGTTCTTTGTTTTGATTTGGCAAGTGTCATGGGGGCAGCACAATCGCCTTCTTGTCTCTATAGCTGATCCAAAACTGATTCATAAGTACAAACAGCAGAGATGAGTAGGGAGATTGCCAGTGGAGCGATATTCTTGAGGCAGAGGCAACTTTTTTTCCGTCTTTGCAGCGCCACCACACTGGAGAGTTGCCGAACTAGGCCCTTCTTTTTGATTGGTCGAATATATATATATATACAGGGAGGACACGGTGAAACTAGGCAGTCCACTGCGGCTGCGCGAGAATTTAGGAAGCCTGATTGGCTACTGCCTACGGCCACCAGTGCATCTCATCCGAGCGGCGACCGTGTCCCCACGCGCCATCAGAATGGGCCAGTAAGGGTAGTGGTAGGGGCAAGGGACGCTACCTGAGCTGGTAGGGCAGACGCCAGAAACCAAGATTTATTTGGAACAAAACATTCCCCATCTCCGTTCTCTCTTGCTGGCCCGACTACTCGGTCTGCACGCATAGAGTGAGAACCGTCGGTTTGACGCGCAAGCGCATTTGCGCTGTCTAGTTTCACCGTGTCCTCCCTGTATACAGTCCAATGCGGCTGCGCGAGAATTTAGGAAGCCTGATTGGCTACTGCCTACGGCCGCCAGTGCATCTCATCCGAGCGGCGACCGTGTCCCCCCGCGCCATCAGAATGGGCCAGTAAGAGTAGTGGTAGGGGCAAGGGACGCTACCTAAGCTGGTAGGGCAGACGCCAGAAACCAAGATTTATTTGGAACAAAACATTCCCCATCTCCGTTCTCTCTTGCTGGCCCGACTACTCGGTCTGCACGCATAGAGTGAGAACCGTCGGTTTGACGCGCAAGCGCATTTGTATATATATACAGGGAGGACACGGTGAAACTAGACAGTCCAATGCGGCTGCGCGAGAATTTAGGAAGCCTGATTGGCTACTGCCTACGGCCACCAGTGCGTTTCATCCGAGCGGCGACTGTGTTCCCACTCATTTTTTTAAATGCTCTTTAAAATCCCAATTTTCGAAATTCACAATTATTTCAAATTCTCAAAGTGCGATATTTTCGAATTCCCATATTCCGAAATATTCGAAATTCCCGAATTTTCAAATTCCTAAATTTTCAAATCCCCTAATTTCCAAATTCCCAAATTCTGAAATTGAAATCCTAAATTTTGAAATTCCTGAATTTAAAATTTTTCAAATTCTCAAATTTTCGAATTACGAAATTTTTCAATTTCCCAAATCTCCAGAATTTTCAAAAATTTTTGAACTTGACAAATTAAAAAAAAAAATTTATTTTGTTATGAAATTTCAAGCGATTCGTTTTAAGTTGACCATGGAATTGTAAGCGAGAGATTTTAAGATTTCCCTAAAATTTTTAGCAAGAGATTTTAAGATGTCCCTAAAATATTCAGCAAAAGATTTTAAGATGTCCCTAAAATATTCAGCAAAAGATTTCAAGATGTCCCTAAAATTTTTAGCAAGAGATTCCAAGTGAACCGCGAAACTGACCCAGAGGTATTAACTCGGGTATCCATTAGGCGATGGAATTGTAAAAAAAACCAGTTCGAGACACACAACCGAACATTTGCGAGGGCGCGAAGCGCCCTATCCTCACCAACCCCACACGCATAAACCAAAAACGGGAATATAAAATCCAAAGCTACTATTCAAACATTCCCGCCCGCGGTCGGCACAGCGAATGCCTACACCGCCAATTGAGCCGACCTCCAAATTCTCAGTCCGTTCTTCAGCCTCCCACTTCCCGTGCATCCCAGTAAATCAGGTAAAAATCCTATAATCATGCACCGAGAGTCCACCGCGCGACTCCCGAAAAGTGGCGCCTCTGACGGCGCACCTCGGTAGCACAATCGTTACCCAGAAGAGCGACGCCGCCGCAGCGGCGGCCGCGCTCGCAGTGTCTGCACGTATCGCTGAAGAGAGGGTAAGAGCCGAGCCATCGAGAGCGAGAGAAAGAGAGAGAAAGAGTCCGAGAGAAAGAGACAAGAGTTAACCAGGCCTGGTCTGGCGCAGAAGGCAGAACAGCGAGAGCCAAAGCAATATGGCGAAGTGTGTCACGAGCTGTTCGGCGAAACGTAGTGTCGTTTGAAAGAATGAAAGGTTCGCGTTATGGGTTGAAGGGATAATGCGGTAGCGGGAGGCGCAATGACCAAACTGTGATTCGACGATATTGTGTGCACGCTTTTATAAACAACAACAACAACAACGAGCAACAAAAAAAAAAAAAAGCTGGTTTATTTGGTGGTATTCACGAGATACATAGGATATATACAAAATATATAGTATAGTGCGCGGGCTGCTGCTGCTGCCACTGCTGCTGCTGCTGTTGGCTCTGTGCTGTTGACGGATTTTGTGAATCATGGCTACGGATAAAATTAAAGTTGCCGTTCGGGTCAGGCCCTTTAATCGCAGGGGTGAGTCGATTATTATTATTATTATTATTATTAATGTCACTTGTGATATTACGTTACCGACACGTTACGATCGATTAGTTTTATTTTATTTTACTTTATTTTTTTTTCAAACACCAACACGCAGCCATGCACTTGTCTCGTTAGGACTTTGCGCTCTCAAATCGCTTCCAGCTCTTTCCCCAGAATCGCCCTCTGTACGTACGTACTTATGCACTGTCCGTCTAACTCTTGTGTGCATTTACTGTCAGACGGTTCACTTTCACCATCGCTACGACGTTTGACAATGACACTTGCCAGTTGCCACGCTTGACACTCGAGAGCGTTTGGCTATTTGGATCCTGTTGGCGAAATTATTTGGTTTACTGTGTGTTTGGGGACTCGCAAGGGAGTAGGGAAATGTTATCGGAGGAGAATTCGTCATCGCTGGAGCGGGAATAAGCTTTGCGAATTACGGAGGTTGATTAAGAGAGAGATTGTTCTTCGTAGTTTATTATGTTTTGTTTGACACTAAATATCTGACTTCTTGAAATTTCGATTCCCTCAACATATGTCACTTTTAAAAATTTTAGTTTCCCTCAACACTTAAAATTTCATTTTCCCTCAACACTTCTTAAAATTTCATTTTCCCTCAACACTTCTTAAAATTTCATTTTCACTTAACATATCGCATTTCTTAAAGTTTCATTTCCCTCAACATATCGCACTCATTAAAGTTTCATTTCCTTCAACATATCTCACGTCTTAAAATTTCATTTCTTTATTTTCTTCAATATTCAGCATTTTCTAGAAATTAATGTCCTTCAACGTTTTTTTCGTGATTTTTTCTTTTATTTTCCATGAAAATATCTAACTTCTTGAAATTTAATTTCCGTTATCATTTCTAATTTCCTGAAACAGTCTGTCTAATTCATCTATGAACTGACTATCTTACAGTTTATTTTTATTACCATTACGACGTTTGACAATGACAATTGTCACGCTTGCCACTCGAGAGCGTTTGGCAATTTGGATCCTGATGTGGAAACGATTTGTTTTACTCTGTTTTGGAAACTCTTAGGGAAGTAAGAAAATGTTATTCGACGGGAATTCGTCATCGCTGAAGCGGGAATAAGTTTTGCGAATTTCGGAGATTAACGAAGGGGGAGATTATTCTTCGTATTTTATTATGTTTTATTTCCCACTAAATATCTCATTTCTCCGAACATCATTTTCTTCAACATTTAGCTTTTCCTCGAAATTAATTTCCTTTAGCGTTCTTCGTAATTTTTTGTTTTATTTTCCATAAAATATCTTATTTTGTGAAATTTAATTTCCCTTGTCACTTCTTATTTTTCCAAAGAGTCTGTCTAACTTTTTTGTGCACTGACTATCGGACAGTTTACTTTCATCACCATTACGACGTTTGACAATGACAATTGCCACGCTTGTGTTTGGCAATTTCGATCCTATTGTGGATATAATTTGTCTTACTCTGTTTTTGGGAACTCTTAAGGAAGTAGGGAAATGTTATCGGACGGGAATTCGTCATCGCGGATAAGCTTTTCGAATTTCGGAGATCATTAAGGGGGGAATGGAGGGGGGAGATTATATTTCTACGTTCTTGCTAAGACATACTCCGAATTCCGGCGCAATTTCTAGTCGTCTGATTAAGAGTGCGCTGTTGTAATTTTTTGTATTGGATTGCGAGTGCAATCGTGGATGAAATGGCGAAGGAACTGGAACAACAAGAAATTGAAAGAGGTTGAACGGATGAAACTGAAGATGTTGAAGATAATTAGATTAACTATAATTAGAAATGTTGAAGAAAATAAAGTTTAAATGATTAACATATGTTGACCGAAAAACGAATCGAAAAAGTCATATATTTTGGGGGAAATAAAATTGAAAAATAAGAAAAATGGAAAATGTAACTAAAAGTGATAAAAAGAGAAATAATTGAAATAAAAAATGTAATCAAATGTAATAAAAAGAGAAATAATTGAAATTGAATGAAACTAAAGATGTTGAAGATAATTAGATAGAGATAATTAAAAATGTTGAAGACAATTGAGTTAAAAGTAATGAGAAATGTTAAAGAAAATCAAATTGGAAGAAATGAGAAATGTTGAAAAAAGTAGAGTTTGGATAAATACGATATCTTGAGGTAAATTTAATTCTGAGAAGTGAGATATTTTGTGAAAAATAAAAGTGAAGGTATTAAAAAATTTGGTAAAAAATTAATATAGACGACATGAGAAGTGTTAAAAGAAATGTGAAATTTTAAATTAAATAAACGTTGAAATAAATTGGTAAATGGAATGAAAATTAGGCACGTGATGAGATAGGCATAAATATGGAACGTCAACTTGGATTCTAATTCTTCGCGTGCGAGTTGGCAGCTTCCAAGTCTGTAATTAGCATCGTTACCTCGTTCTTCTTCTTTTATTTCTTACGCCGAAGTTCAGTGCGTAATCACGACACACCCTCAACATGTGTGTGTGTGTGTTTGTGTCGTGTTTACGCTAAACGAACAGCACGAAATCTCAGCAAAGCTTAAAAATATAATATTGCTAAAATTCGAGGAAAAACTTCTAAAAATATTAGAGAGGCTTTTGAATTTACTGAGAAAAATGAGGCCACAGGGAATTTATTTGTTCATTTAGTCGGAAAATTTCATAATCGCAATTTGAAAAATAAATCGCTTATACAGCATTAATTGAACAATTTTTTTTATACGATAGGAATTATTAATCGAGCCACAAAAAATGTTAAAAAAGTCGCATGTAAACTTTTCTGATTTTTACAAATTTCGTAAGCGAAGAAAAAAAAAATAGAGAGCAAATCTTTGTAGTGTGTGTGTTTGTGTCGTATTTACGCTAAACGAACAGCACGAAATCCCAGCAAAGCTTAAAAATGTAATATTGCTAAAATTCGAGGAAAAAGTTCTAAAAATATTAGAGAGGCTTTTGAATTTACTGAGAAAAATGAGGCCACAGGGAATTTATTTGTTCATTTAGTCAGAAAATTTCATAATCGCAATTTGAAAAATAAATCGCTTATACAGCATTAATTAAACAATTTTTTTTATACGATAGGAATTATTAATTGAGCCATAAAAAATGTTAAAAAAGTCGCATGTAAACTTTTCTAATTTTTACAAATTTCGTAAGCGAAGAAAAAAAAAATAGAGAGCAAATCTTTGTAGGTTTTAAGAATATCACACGCGTCATTCTTTGCGAATGTAAAAAAGTTGGAATTACTCGCCGATCTGTTGGAAAATCGTTCAGGTAAAAATAAGATTTAAATGATTATACGTCTATGATTACAAATGTGCTTTTCATTTGAATAATTGTTAGCACTTTCTGGAAATATATAAGAAATAGATTTTTAATCACGTTAAGAATTAATGTGATAATTTTTTCTAATTTAATAATAAGATAAGATTTCTTGATATTCTGTTTTTCCTTATTTTTTTATAACGATTTGAATATTATTTTTATTCTGAATTACATAACGTGCATCAGTAATTAATAATAAAGTTGAGAATATTGCTATTGGCCAATACGAAAAAATATATATATAATAACAATAATAAACACGTGCTTCTGGAATTTTAATTTAATAAAATAGACAAATCACTATACAAATTGGAAATGAATGAAGTTTGCACAACACGTAAAAAAATAATATAAACGAATTAGAATTTCTAATATGTGTAGATTCTGAAAGAGAACTTTTTATCTTTCATTAATTTCACTGTCAATACAACATTATTTTTCCGAGTTTGAATTTTGCATAATCAGCTGTTGCATCAACACTAAAATCACGGATTGTTAGGATATAAAATGAATTTTAAAAACGTTGAAAAATCATAGTCAGTTTCGACATAATGTTGAATGAGTAAATGTCATAAGTCACGTGATAACTGGTTTTTTTTACGAACAAGCTTATGAGAAAGTGGGAGAGCAGATCGATTCTTTGAAATTAGCTTCTTTTTTTTTTTTGAAAGCCTTTTTCTCCTACAGGATCTGGAAATTGGATTTTAACCCTATTCATACCTCTCAGCTTATCCCCAGATAAAATTCTAGCCCCTCGATAGATTTTATATCCGGGCTTTTTCTGAAGTCTTTCAGGAATCCCTTTATTGGGACAGAAGACTTTCCGTGAACGAAAAAACCTCGATTTGAGGATATGTATAAAAGTCCTCGGACGTTAACCTAAAAAACTCCATAAAAATTTTCAATTTTCATGCAAAACGTGTTCACTGAATGATTAAAAATTAATTTATAATTAATTTACTGATTACTTTACGTGAATTGAAAATTCCTGATTTCAGAAAATGTATAAAAGTCTCTTGGACGCTAACCTAAAAAAAAACTATATTGAAATTTGTAATCGTTATGCGAAAAGTCATCACTAAATAATTAAACATTAATTTATAGTCAATTAACCGACGACTTAACGTGAACGGAAAATCAGTGATTTCATAATATGCATAAAAGTCTCCGTGACGTTAACTTAAGAATCTTTATAAAAATAATTAAACATGAATTTATAATCAATTTACTGATTACTTTACGTCAACGGAAAAACCCTGATTTCAGATTATGTATAAAAGTCTCTCGGACGTTAACCTAAAAGACTCCATAAAAATTTTCAATTTTCATGCAAAACGTGTTCACTGAATGAATAAAAATTAATTTATAATTAATTTACTGATTACTTTACGTGAATGGAAAATTCCTGATTTCAGAAAATGTATAAAAGTCTCTTGGACGCTAACCTAAAAAAAAAAACTATATTGAAATTTGTAATCGTTATGCGAAAAGTCATCACTAAATAATTAAACATTAATTTATAGTCAATTTACGAACGGAAAATCAGTGATTTCATAATATGCATAAAAGTCTCCGTGACGTTAACCTAAGAATCTTTATAAAAATTTTCAATCGTTATGCAAAAAAATTATCACTAAATAATTAAAAATGGATTTATAATCAATTTACTGATTACTTTACGCCAACGGAAAAACCCTGATTTCAGTTTTATAAAAGTCTCCCTGACGTCAATCTAAAAAAACTTTATAAAAATTTTCAATCGTTATGCAAATAAATTATCATTAACTAATAAAAATTTATTTCATAATTAATCTACAGACAACTTAACATGAGTGGAAAAATCCGTGACTTCATAACATGCATAAAAGTTTCCCGGATGTTAACCTAAAAAAACTATATTGCAATTTTTAATCGTTATGCGAAAAGTCATCGCTCAATAATTAAGAATTAATTTATAGTCAATTAACCGACGACTTAACGTGAAAGGAAAATCCGTGACTTCATAATATGCATAAAAGTCTCCCTGACGTTAACCTAAAAAACTTTATAATAATTTTCAATGGTTATGCGAAATGTGATCACTAAATAATTATAAATAAATTTATCGTCAATTGTCGACAATTTAGCAGGGAAAGTAAAACCAAAAATGTTACTCTCTCCCGATGTCTGTTGGTATAAAATGAAAGTGATGATTGATAAATGAAAAAATAATGTTTCTACATAATAATAATGATGCACTTATTAATACTATATATAGTGTAATAAATGCATTATTAGAGTCACTGAACCTTCTCACACGTTCAAAGTCCACGATATAGAAAAAAGTTTTTATGCACTTTTCCTTTCTCTGGTAGTGTTCTTATTTCATCCATTCAACGATGCGTGAGAATCACGCGAGCGATCCGATTTCTCGCTGAGTCTGTCTCAATCATGTCGCAACCAATCAGGAACCACAAAAAGTTGGAATTGTACGAAATGAAAATTTACATTTTTTTCCGGGTCAGAAGTTAGTCTGTGCAATTAAAAAATGTTGTACCATTGTTTATTTATTATGTAATTTAATGGAAGTGATCCGCGAGATTTAACAAATTATGTAGTTAAATATTCTTAATAACCACGCACTCAATACTACTTTAGAAAAAGAATCACACGACATTTCGAAAATGATTTTCGGGAAAATAAAAAATAAGAAGTCCGTATGTTTCTTATCTTGTCCGTCAAAATGGATTTAAAAAATATTCAAATTTGTTTACAATTGATAATTATAGTCTTCCTGCCATGTTTAATAATAATTTAAAAAATGTATGGTGCAAAATTTATGGTGAACTAAAAAGAAAGTAGCGAATAAAATGGTTAATTTATAAAAAATGATTGACAGTAGAAAAAGCGAAAAGATAGAGCAGCAGAATGTAAAGATTTTTTCACGTGCTAGAAATCGTTGAATCAAAACCAGATTGCGAGAAAAATATGGCAATTATTGGAAAATTGATTTTACTCGTTCCACAAACTTCAACAAAATAAATATTGTCAATTGACAAAAGGAATGAATACTGTATATAAAAAATGATCTTGTTTATTTATTAACTTATTTTACCTACAAGATTTAACAAATAATGTATAAGAATTGAACGGCGCCCGTTATTTTTACAATGATTTTCGGGAAAATTTTCTCGCAATTGATAATGTCTTCATGCAATGTTTAATAACAACAATTTAAATAATGTACGGTGCGAAATTTATGGTGTACAATTTATGGTGTAAAATGCATGGTGAACTAAAGAGAAAGTAGCGAACAAAATGGTTAATTTATAAAAAATGATTGACAGTAGAAAAAGCGAAAAGATAGAGCAGCAGAATGTAAAGATTTTTTCACGTGCTAGAAATCGTTGAATCAAAACCAGATTGCGAGAAAAATATGGCAATTATTGGAAAATTGATTTGACTCGTTCCATAAACTTCAACAAAATAAATATTGTCAATTGAAAAAAAGAATGAATACTGTACATAAAAAATGATCTTGTTTATTTATTAACTTATTTTATCTACAAGATTTAACAAATAATGTATAAGAATTGAACGGCGCCCGTTATTTTTACAATGATTTTCGGGAAAACTTTCTCGCAATTGATAATCAATGTCTTCCTGCAATGTTTAATAACAATTTAAATAATGTATGGTGCAAAATTTATGGTGTAAAATGTATGGTGAACTAAAGAGAAAGTTGCGAACAAAATGGTTAATTTATAAAAAATGATTGACAGTAGAAAAAGCGAAAAGATAGAGCAGCAGAATGTAAAGATTTTTTCACGTGCTAGAAATCGTTGAATCAAAACCAGATTGCGAGAAAAATATGGCAATTATTGGAAAATTGATTTGACTCGTTCCGTGCACTCCACACCCACAGGTGCGGGAGAAAACTTCTTTTTTTTTCGTGGTCTTGTGTCGACACACGGCAACGACCCACTATTTACGCAGCACGTCCAGCACCCTTATCGATTGGGAGCTTATCTTTCTGCGTGTCCTGCTCATTCGCTCGTCCTCGTCCTACTACTAGGAAACGAAAACTGGCGGAGCGTCCACGCGGCAAATGTAAGCAATTTCAACGAGGTCAGCTTCGACTTCCTGGATGTCCTTCATCGCTTCTAATTTTTTTGCCGCAAGGTTAATAGCTTTTTTATGGAAGCTCGACGATGTTCAGGCTTTCTCCATGATTAATATCTCATTCTCAATGGACAATAATAATTTGTCCATCATAAAAAGAATTTGAAAAAAAAAAGATAATACTTTTGGGTCGCTTAAGGAAAACAAATGAATAACATATTTTATTTTTATTTTTTCACATTTCAGGTAAAGTACCAGAAATAGTGGAGATTTTGGATTGGGTTTAAATACCAAAACTAGGATTTGGATGCAGAAAGTCGACACCAAATTTCTTTGCGGTCCACAGATTTTTTCAAAAGTTATTGTGTTTTTGGACGGCACCTATACAGACAGACAGACAGACAGACGGACGGACGGACGGACGGACGGACGGACGGACGGACGGACGGACGGACGGACGGACAGACAGACAGAAATAAGTTAATGTGTTTTTTGGCATCTAGGACACTTAAAACATGTATTTCCATTAAAATCTTGAAGTCGAATTTTTTTTGGATTGCAATACTTTCTCTTTTACATACTCTGTATGTGATGAGAAAGTGAAAATTGAAATTTTCGATAAAGTGAATAGCAAATTTGTGTTCAGCGAGGCGAATATATATAATATATATCGACATAGCATGTAATTTAAAAAATGTCAATATTTTTTTTTTTTTGGGTAAAATGAAGAGTTGCGATAAAATCGATACAATTTTGAGAATCGATAGAGTAAACGATTCTCTAATAGTTTGTTTGTTTTATTAGGGTATAATCAAAACGCCACCTGGCGATTTCAATTCGTTGAGTCTTGAAACAAAATTTTTTAAAATTTAAATTGTATCAGTGACCTATAAACATTTTTCCATTTTTTTGCCATTTTTTCGACGTGCTTAAAAATCAAGGTACTTCAGAATAACCGGTGTCATTATTTGGGATTTACCTGAAATACCTTAATTTTTAAGCTAATGAGAGAATTTAAAAAAATCTGATTTAAAAAATGGAAAAAATATGCAAATTTTCCATTTTCGCTGTTCCAACTTTTGAAATTAAAAAAAAAAATCGAAACTCAGTTGAGAATTAAAGCCTGATTAAAAACTAAGTAGTAAAATATGACCCAAAATTGCAACATCGTTTTATTTTAATTATAGCAATTTTATTAAAAACCTGATTTTTTCGTAAAAAAAAATAGATAACATTTTTTTTTTGTTGATGCTCTATCGAAGCAATTTGTCTCGCTGAACATAAATTGGAAACGTGTTTTACCAAGAAATAATAATTTTCCATGATGAACTCCAAAAAAAAACATTTTTTTTCTCGATTTTATTGCAAGTGCTCAGAATTTTTTTTCTGTTTTTTTTTTGCAATGTATACGAACAGCAATGCATTTAATTACTTGAATACCTACGTGTAAATTCCTTACCATTTTGCTTATTTTATTGCGGAATCATCAAAATTCCGAGTCTTTTATAAAATTCTGAGGTCACGAACACGCATATCTACTGTATATATGTATACATGACTTGACTGTACACATATTAGAGACTACACATGTGTAGGCGTTATTCTATGCGTCACTCAAATCTTCCAATGCTGTTCGCACAACGCGACTCTGAAAGTGCTGTCATTTTCTATACCAGTTTGTATATATACCTATAATCGAGACTATACTGTATTGTATAAAGAGCCTCGAAGTAAGCAAACGAAGCGCTATCGCATCGTCCAGTGACTCGATTGTCGTTGCTAGATGACTGGTCGCGATTGCGTCGTCAGATTGAGCATGAGCGATTAATGTCTAATGTCACATATAGAAAAATCAACCATAACTTTTGTAATGCATCTTATAATACTTGCACTTTGTCATACTAATTTTAAACAATGCTATTTTATTTTTGGAAACGTTTAGTGATTCTGAGGATTAAATGTAACGTTTTTATACATTATTATATACATATACATTTTTTAAAATTATTATTATTTATTATTTTTAATTTTTTTTTTCGTGCAACGAGGATTTTAATAATTATTTCATTTTTGGAAACGTTTAGTAGTGATTCTCAAGAGCAAAATTAATGTTTTAATAACTGATTCATTTTTCTTAGGATTTAATTCCCTACCTTTTTTCCCTTATACAATGATAGAAATATATCATTTGATATACACTAAATGTTAAAGTAAACTGTTATTTAAAAATATCCGCAATTGCCTTGTTATATTGAGCATAAGCGATTAATGTTTAATGTTAGACATAGAAAAATCAACCATAACTTTTGTAATGCATCTTATAATACTTGCACCTTGTCATACAAAATTTAAACAATGCTATTTTATTTTTGGAAACGTTCAGTGATTTTGAGGAGCAAACGTAACGTTTTTATATCTGCACTATTAATTTTTTTTTCGTTTAACTAGGATTTTAATAATATTTTATTTTTGAAAACGTTTAGTGGTTCTGAAGAGAAAAATTACTGTTTTTATATCTGCACCATTAATTTATTTTTGTATTTATTATAGTGGTCAATATTTATTGAATCTTGTTTAATATTTAATCCCTCCAATTAAATACCTAAGTTTTCAAATAAAATTTATTTTTATTCACGAAATGGTTTTATTGATTCGAATATATATTAAATACATACACTATTTATTTGCTTCAATACAAAATATCGTTGATTCGCGTTTTTCCATAGATAAATTAATGGTTCCGGAAGATTCATCGATGAGTCGTCAGCGACTCACTGAATATGATAACAAAAAATGAGACCTCAAATAGAATCTAAGATAAGGTGATAGTTTATCGAGCTGTATTAAATTCCTAGTCATTTAATTGCTTTGGAATATTCCAAAGATTTCGAGCCCAGTTTTAATAATAATTGCTTTAATAATTGAGTGGAGCAATTTTCTTGTATTTTGCAAATTTTACAGTGTTAAATTCATCAATGGTTTGCGACTAAGCAAAAAAAATCGTTTTGTCGTCTCGATGCCCGATTTTGTCTGAAAGTTTTATGTAGAAATTATAAATATGTTTGGCCGTATCAATAAAAAAAATAATTACCAAAACTGTTTATATTATTTACCAATCAAGATGCATTTTTATTTTATGAAATGTGAGATGCGTCAAGAATTTCAGAATAAAAATGGAAAAGTCATTGGAAGCAGTAATTATCATAGTTTCCAGTTATAAATTATTTTTATTATCACTTTCATCGCACGATTACGTTTCTTTATTGAAATTGTTTTTACAATAAAATCAATTTATTGTTGAGTTTTTAATTATGTACCTTAAAGTTCAAAATGATAATATTTTTAATAAAAATGAAATGTAGGATGCAATTTTAATAAAATTCTTTCGCTTATCACTTTTCCCCCAAATTTTCCAATTAAATTTTTTTAATGTCTCTGAAATTGCTACTTTTGCAGTTAAAGGATTAATAGGATTTCTCTGAGATGTTCGTATCCAGGTTGATTTCATTTTCTCGTGAACTCAAGCGGAAAAGTGAAGACTTTGTCTTATCTAATCACGGCTTTTAGCTTAAGGGGACACTTCACTAACATCACTGTAAAAGTTTGAAAATACCTTTTTCTCCTACAATTTTTCGAATACTTGTACACATGAAAATATTCCCTGGATTTTTGTATCGAAATTCGAAACATTATTGAAGTTGTCTAAATTTTTCTGCGGCAGTTAACATAATTCTCAAAATTCATTTTCCTATGTAATTTTATTTTTGTAGCTTATGCTTTAAAATACTCATAAAATCTTTATATTATTTTACAAGAATAACATTCCTGCACAACGGATTTATTTTTTGAAAATTTATCTTAAACGTAACCACTTTTATCACTGATAAACGAATTTTATGTTCATCATTTTGTTACAGATCAATTTAAAAAAGAATTCCTTAGCTCAACAACAAAATAACTCAGGAAAAATTTTTACTACCTATTAACCATTCCTATGATTATATTTCGTTATATTGTTATTGTTTGATTTTCTCAATCCCATTATATTTGTATTCTCATCAATTAAAGAAATATTATATGCGGCAGTTAACATACTTCTCAAAATTCGTTTTCCTTGTCATTTCATCTTTGTATCTTATGCTTCAAAATATTTTTAAAATCTGTATATAATTTTTCAAAAATATCATTCTTGTGTACAACGGATTTATTTTTTGAACATTTAATCTTAATCGTAACCACTTTTATCACTGATAAACGAATTTCATGTTCATTATTTTGTTACAGATCAATTTAAAAAAGAATTTCTTTAAACTCAACGACAAAATAACTCACAAAACATTTTTACTACCTTTTAACCATTCCTATAATTATATTTTGTTATATGGTTTTTTTTTTTTTTTTAATCCCATTATATTTTTATTCTCATTTTAAAAAAAAAATTTTATTGTCTGCAGAGTAAACATTTGATCGTCTCATTGCTCGGTGACCAAAAATTGTTTTATAATCATTGGAAAGTTGAATGTTATGCCTGATTCGGTTGAGAATTCTGCGGCACTCCATGAATAACAGTTCAGCTGATATGAGCTCAAAGCGGAAAGACCACAGTGCTTCCATTGGTGACTTGGAGAACAGATGTGCGTGGGTGACGTTTCCATGTCGATACACGTATTTTTTTATAGACAGAAAAAGATATAGAATACCTGCTGGCAAATAAAGTCACACAAACATAACACTGGATATGTGCTGTTGTTTGATTTTGTGTGTCATTCTATAGGATGAAGAGTCGCCTACGTACTGTAATATATAGAGTTTGTCGAATCGAGTCGCTGCTCCGATATAAATAAAATAAGCAAATTGCTTCGCCAGTATTTTTTGCTTTTCACAAAGTTACTTCCATGAGGAAGTTTGTTGATCGATTGGGTGGGGGTCAAAATAGCGAGTGGCTAAAATAGCCAATTTAAAAATAAGGTACGTCTAAATGTAGAATGTCCATAATCATGGAATTCGCTTTTTTAAACATTCGCCATTTTTATCGTACGCTATTCTGAATGCATTTTGAGGGACACCTGCAAAATTCAGTAACATTATTTCTCAGGTAATCACGACGAAATTTTTCATCTCGAATGAGAATATGAAGTCAACATTTTTTTTTTCAAACTTCAAAAATTGAAATGAAATTTTTTTTTTTCAGAGTATCGCAAATCCTACATGTAATATTTTTTACAATGTTATTTTGAATATGGAAAAAAATTCTGGAAGAGCAAAGTTAAAATCTGGGATTGTGGTTTTTTTTTTAAATTTTGTTTTCATTTTTTTCACTTCCTGACGTCTATATTTTTTGCAAAGTCGTCATACTTTTTTCCGTCACTCATTTTATTCTCAAAATATTACCTGATGCTGATTCTCCATAAATAATGGATTTTTTTTCATGAATAATGCGAACGCTCCGAATTTTCAAAAAAATAAAAAAAATTCTATTCTTTATGGAGAATTAGCATCTGATAATATTTAAAGTATTAAATGAGTGACGAAAAAAAATTCGACGACTTTGCAACAAATATAGACGTCAGGAAGTGAAAAAATTAAATTAAAATAATAAGAAAATCACAATCGCAGACTTTTTTCTCTCCGAGAATTTTTTTCCACATTCAAAATTTTCATTTAAAAAAAGAACACGTTTGGGATTTACGATACACTGAATTTTTTAATTTTTTTAATTTTTGAATTAAAAAAAAAATTGACTTCATATTCTTCTTTAAGATAAAAAGTTGAGCGATGAGAAAAAATTTCGCCTCTATCACCTGAAAAATAATGTTACTGGATTTGGCAGGTCGTTATCCTCTTAAAAAGCATTCAAAATAGCGTATTATAAAAATGGCGAATGGTTAAAAAAGCGAATTCCATAATGATGGATGGGGTTCAAAATACCGAATGACCAAAAATATCGAACTGCTGAAATGGTGAATTTCAAAATTATAAATGTTTCAATCTAGAATGGCCATCATTATGAAATTTGCTATTTTAGCCATTAGATATATTAATCAATCGCTGTTCCGATTGCATTTTAATCACATATAAATGAAAATAGCGAATGGTCAAAATAGCGAATGGCTGAAATAGCAATTCCATAATGATAACCATTTCAGATTCAGACGTTCCTAGTTTCGAAATTCGCTATTTTCACCCCCACTCCATTCTGAGTGTCCTGACCAGAGTTGTGAATGCCTAATACTTATAGAAATAATTCTGACGATACGATCAGCTCTATAATTATGATTTTATAATAATAACATGTAGCGATTGTAATACGATGATTAAACTTTAAAATGGCTGCAAAAATTATTATTTTTCGATAAAAATTCACGGTGATCCTTTTGAAATAATAGAAAAAATAATTAATGCATTACTTATTTCTTTAATTTTTTCCACTATTTCTTGCAATATTAAAGCGAAAATTTGTATTTTTTTTCAGCTATTTAAATGTTTACACTCTATTTTATAATCACTGCATATTATTATTATGAAATCATTATTACAAAAGAAATTGTACTGTAAACTATATCTCATGAATTAATGGGGATTTACAACTTTGGTCCTGACATGAAAATCTTGAAAATAAATGTTCACGAAAATAAAGCTCTGTAAGGATGCAAAAAAGGGAAAAAATAAATTATGCAGTCTTTTTTTTTTCCTCAGAATTCAAGCGGAGTAGATTTTACGATGGAACGAAAAATGGTTGCGAAAAGACTTTCGGATGTTTTGTTGAAGAATTTTTCATCAGGAATGGAGAGGAGAAAAAGATTCAGAAAGTAGGGGGTTCCTTTTGACGGTTCGACCTGTCGATCCTGAAAGCATTGCTCGACGTTTAACCCAAACGGACCCTTCAGGGTATTCGAAGGGACTTACACTGTGCGCTATAGTATTCCACGTCTCTACTTTCCTCGTTTCCATTCTTGAATCCACTGGAAGGACGAATCATTGTTATTATAGGACGTACCTGAGCTTTGGAACTTTCCCCTGGGATTTTTTGACGAGCTGTCTTTTCTAAACCTTGGCGAAAGGCATCAACACCTTTCAAACAGAAATAAAACAAATTTTAATAAACAAGTATTTTCAGTAACTTCTTAAAAATTTTTAAAATTATGACATTGTTGCAAAATGATTTCTTTTAAATTTATTTAAATACTTTTAATCAATCATTATCAAATTATTATAAATTCTACCATTTACTCAATTTACCATAAATATTCGTATTCTGTTGATTATGATTATTGCCAAATTTTGAAAAATGAAAAAATTTTTTTTTTTTTTTTTTTTTTTTTTTCTAATATTACTTTTTCACACTTGTGTACACTGTAAGAGCAAATCATTGTTATCGTAGGATCATATCTGAGCTCCCGAACTTCCCTTGGGACTTTTCGATTCTTCCTTTTCCTAAAATTGGCCATAGACATTTACGTCTTTCAAACAGAGATGAAAAGGCACTTTTTTGCAGTTTTTTGTTGATTGAATAATTATCAATTTTTTTAAGTCTAGAAAATGTTATTGATTATAGAAGAAAATTGTAGAAAATTTATTATAGAAGAAAATTGTAGAAAATTTATTATAGAAGAAAATTGTAGAAAATTTATTATAGAAGAAAATTGTAGAAAATTTATTATAGAAGAAAATTGTAGAAAATTTATTATAGAAGAAAATGAACGTTTATTTGTTGATAACTAATGTAAATTCGAAAAACTATAAATTATTTATGTATCCAAGTAAATAGAATTAAAAAACAGGGGATATTGATAAAATTCTAGCACCTTGAATAGAAATACAAATACATGCAAAATTCACGTTAGCATTTTGCTTCTGCACAGAAGCAAAATGGTCCTTTTAAATTTTTTTTTAATTTCTCATAAAAAAGAAAGCTTTGTTGTCATGAAATTTTTTTTTTACATTTACATGTCAGCACAATGAGAATTCTCCAAAATATCTAGAAAAGTGATTTAGGAAAAATTTTCGTACGTAGTGAAGCGGGCGTCCGTCTTTGTTTAATGCAATTTTCTTCGAAATACATGCAGAAATTTTGATTTTATAGCTTTTCGAATTAAAAAAAAAGGACGTGCGCGCTTCAGGATTCGTAAAAAATGGCGATATTTTGCTGTTAATGTCGTTTGGCATTGAATTTGATTGAAATCGGAAAAAGGGTTCGGATTTTATGAAGTTTTATAATTTTTGACAAATTCACATTTGAAAGACGCAAGTCAAAATCGATTAACTTCCTCATAGCATTATACATTTTTGTAAAAAAAAAACTAAAAATAATGAGAAAACAATTCGCAAAGTCCAACTTTGCGGTTTTTTCAAAAGTGCAAACGTAAAATAAAAAACCTCGATATCCAAAATCAATATAACCCTTTCGATACACGTTCTATATAATACATTTCAAATCTATATGCCATACCAATTGATATTCAAGTCCCGGGCGAGACAATCCATAAACTTTCTACCATTGACTCATTCGGTAGTTACTCACTCCAATAACTCCAAAAATCACTCAAGCATGATTTCCGACAAATTGCACCCGTAACTTCGTTAATAATAAATTCATTTCTAACTTTATTGATTTTTTTTCAGAACTGGAACTCGGAACACAATGTGTCGTGGAAATGACAGAACAGCAGACTATTCTTCAACACCCTTCGACAATGGATAAAATTGATCGGTAAGTTTTATTCAATTTTTACAACCGAACATAAATAATTCTTCAGTAGTTCAATTCGTTTGGGTGTCAAAATAGCGAATGACCAAAATAGTGAATGGTTAAAAAAGCGAATTTCGAAATTAGGAAAGTCTGAATCTAAAATGTTCATCATAATGAAATTCGCTATTTCAGCCGTTCGCTATTTTGACCTCCATTTTATTAAAATACATTCAAAATAGCGAATGATCAAAATGACAAATGGCTGAAAAAGCGAATTCCATAATTATAGACATTCTACATTTATACGTTCCTTATTTTCAAATTGGCTATTTTAGCCATTCGCTATTTTGGTCAATCGGTATTTTGACTCCCACTCTTGAATTCGTTTTTTGTTTACACTGCAGAATTGCAAAAGTGAACATTAACATGTATATTATATTACAAATTCCATTTTCTACTCAATGTCCATGTTTATTTGAATTATATAAAATAAATTAAATAATATGTCTGTAATTTTATTTAGTTGTTTATTGAATTGTTCAGAGGCTAGTGACATGCCAGATTAATGAGTGTTGATAATCGGCACGTGCTGCATGTTTATCACAATTGTCGCGCATTATATCAGAACGACGCGAGCACGGTCAATTTTTTAAAGTGCATTATTTCATTGCACTCAAGAATACTGACATGGGTTTTGTATAAAATATAATATCCCTGCTAATATCCTTCACATATTAAATAACTCTTGGTTAACTAATAAGCCGGTTGCATTAACCATGTTATTACCAAACTTCGTCTTCTTGAATTTGTATTCCACGAAGAATTTAATATTATTTTTGCGCAACAATATTCTACTTTATTGGTGAAAAAATGGATGAAAATTCGATAGAAAATAAAACAATTTGCCTTTCGATAAAAATTCTTATTAAAAAATCGAGAATGTATAAAGTTATTATTATGCTCGTTTTTCGTTTTTTCAAATAACTTTTAAATAAATATATTTGCAAAATATATTATTACAGATTTTAGTATAGAGTTTATACATTTTTTTGTCAATATAATTACATAATTCTAAAAAAAAATATATAAGGCGTTTTCGAGTTAAGAATTTTCGAAAAATCGATTTTTGATTTTTGATTCTTGAGGGACACGTGAAAAAACGCGGCTGAATGGACAGAAAATGCTTTATGTGTGATAAATACCCATTTTGTGATCTCGATTTACTTTGTACTTTTTCTGAAAAAACAGAACCCTCAAAAAACGTCTTTTTTTCTGGCTTTATCCCTTCATTAAACAGAATTCGTTTGGTTTAAGATATAACCTCTTAGTCATGCCTTTAACCTCATGGTCTTTTGCCATTGTTCTGAATTCGCATTAATGCAACTGATAACTCAATGTTGTCCTGTTGTAGGATGCGTAATGAATAATAACTATATTCGGAGGCTCACCTGGCGATTTTATACAGAGCAGGTACAAGTTGAATACGTGACCGTCTCAAGAGACATTCTGAGACTAGTAAAAAAGAAGAAGGGTGTATGTGTGTTCATATTGAACGAGATTGAATCGTTTTCTATGCTGATTCAAATAGGACGAGATATCGAATGATTTTTATGCCATTTTTCTATCAATTTATTTAACAACAAGATACATTTTAAAAAATACAGAAAATAATATGTTAAACCACAATAACGTTTTCAACATACTACATATAATATCACTATCCAAGAAAAAGTAGACCGTTGATTCTTCTTGCCTTGTAAAAAAATAAATTTCAATCTTTTTACATTCAATAAAAAATGTTATTCCCAAAAAAAAAATTTAAAATAATGATTAATACATTTTTGACCATTTATAGATTTATGAAATAAGGACTACAATAATTTTTACATTGTAAATGTACAATGAAAAAGTTAAGTGATTTTTTTTAGTTGAATTAAAATGAATTAAAAAAATGTGTTGGTCAGATTAATTGTTGTTGAAAGTTTTTGAAAATAATACATTTTTATCTGTGTGAAAAATTGAAAGTGATAGGTATGAAAATTGGAGCAAATTAAGGCTATTTGTAATGTAGAAGAGCTTTGGAACTCGCATTAGCTTTAAATTTTCTGTGCGAAAGAATATAATGGTCGCTCAGTTTATTTAGCGTCAATTTGAACTATTGATATTCCTTGGCTTTCGCCAGTTTTTATATAGAACCAGACATAGATAGAGTAAGTATGTATAGTAAGATTATACTCTATCGGAGTTTTCAGACAAGGGAGATAGAAGAGCATATCATTTTTATCGTTTCTATTCATGTCTTTGTAAATAGTAGTTACCTCCTCGCTCGATTTTCTACTTATCTCGGTCTCGTCTCTCATACTTTGAATTCTTTTAAGTGAGTGTGAATAGAGCTTGGAAAAGTAGCTCCTTCGTTATTTATTCGGGGAGTAAGTGGTAGAAAAGTTTGAGCTTGCTTTTGCAGATAAATGTCAGTAATCAACCACTGAAATTCATGATTTTTTTTACTGGACTCCTCTGAATTCCAAATCATTTTTTACACGCATTTTTCTCATCAAACTTTGGGGAAAATGAAAGAAAAAATTGTTTTTACAAAACAAAATTTCAATTTCATTTCTAAAATGTTGCAGAGTTGTAAGTGCCTATTAATTTATGAAATATAGTTTATAGTACAATTCGTCTTGTAATTATGATTTCATAATATTAATATGTAGTGATTACAAAATAGGTTGTAAACATTTGAGTAGCAAGAAAAAAGTCATAATTTTTGCTTTAACATTGAAAGAAATAGTGAAAATAATGAAAGAAATAATTAATGCATTGCTTTCTTAATGCATTAATTATGTTCTTCCATTTTTTAAAAGGAGTATCGTGAACTTTTATTGAAAAATAGTCATTTTTGCAGCCATTCAAAAGTTTAGTCATCGTATCATGATCGCTACATGTTATTATTAAAAAATTTCAATTATAGAGCAGATATAATAAGTATTATTGCTATGAGTATTAGGCATTTCTCTCTTTGAAATATTGGAGATCTAATCATTCTTGCTGTCAATTTATATTCATGATAAAGTGAACATGCAGCTTGATAACAAAAAAACAAAATAAAAAATGGACAGATTGTGCAATGATAATTAAGCTATTGAAGGATTTTGAATCTGTGCTAAACAATTACTCGAATATTTTTTAAATCGATACCTGCTTCCGATAGCATAATATACATGATAATAGTAACAGATATAGATTCAGGAGGTAAAAAACATCAGTAATAATACTTCCGGCAAGAATTATCAGCTTATCTCGGATAATACATTAGTTATTTTATTTAAGCGGTGATTGCTATGTTCAGAAGCTTCTGAAAGATTCTTTCAGACTTTTAGAAAACATGTTTGACTATACAAACTATTTTAGAATGTTAGGCCTCATAATTTATTAGTAAATAAAATCAAATATGAAATTACATATTATTTTAACACACTAAAATTAATTTGTTGTACAGGAATTTTCTATAATATTCAGGCTCGACATTTTCGACTAAGATACATTTTTTCCTAACGTATATTTTATACAAATTGAGTAAAATAATTCTCATTATTTACGTTTTTATTTTTCATATCATTTTCCAAATGTGTAAAAAATGCAATGTGACGCATTTTTGCATCACAATTTGATTGATACCTTAATTATTGTAAATTATCGAAAAAAATTTCTACAAATTTGCAGAAAAATCAAAATTACTTTGGAGGAAAATAAATTAGATTAAACAATAAACTGCCCACATAATTCAGAATAGTTTATATTCATATTGTACCGTTATATTGCGGAATCGATATTCCGCAATAAGATTTAACTGTCTGGCTTGGTTTCTGTTTTATATTTAGAAAAAAACTGAGGGTAATGCCCAGAGAAATTTATACATCTATACTTATCTGCGAACGTGCAAAGGGTTTTTGCAAAAGATCTCATGTACAGCATAGAACGAGCTCTGTGGCATGAAATGCAAAACATAATAGCCAAAGGCGCGATACATGCGCGATTCTCGTTGCCTTTAGCGGTTAAAACGTTAGAGTGGACAAAAAACATGCTGTTGCTGCCTCGCAACTGCAGCAGGGAAAAGAAACGGAGGTTCCAAGGATTGCTAGTAATAAGCGGACTTACAAAGACTCCATACATTGAGGAAGTACGATGAAGAGTAGAATATTCATGGATTTTTCTAATATTCATTTTTTTTTTCGAATTTTTATTAGTGTTAAAAAAACTGGAAGATTTTATGCATAAAATTGTAAATTAAAATTGAACACAATAAAAAATGTATGTACATTTTTAGTAAAATTACTGTATCATACTTTAATTTTACATCCGATTTGTATAGAAAATTTATTATACCAGTTTATGCATAAAAACATCCTGTACCGATTGATTAAATTTCAAGTAGATTTTTTGTTTACGGTTAACGATTTTTGTTATCTGAATAATCATCAATTATTTTTTAAATATTTTATTAAGATTTTTGAACACTCACTATACTGAAATTTTTTTAAATTAATGTATTGGGAATATCATATGCATAAACTGTGTATTAAATTTCATAATCATTTTTTAAGTTTATTCAATTTCATAAACATTCTGTGTCGATTCAGCTACTTTTTTCGACAGTCTCAGATCTGCTCTATAATTGTTAATATGAAAGTATTAGTAAAGGGCACTTTATGTGAATATTCTCAGATTTTTGAAAACAATATTTTAGAAAATGCCATTTTTTTTAAATGCAAGTATCTTGCAAACTTAAAAATACTAAAAAAAATGTCTCTGCATAAAAGTTGTCCTTTTTCGTTAGCTCTTCAGCGGTATATTTGAAATAATTTTCACGTTCCGGTGAGAACGATTTTTTTACCGGAAAAAATTGTTTTTTTTTAATTAAAAAACGGATTTTTTTTTTTCACTGAAAAAATTACAGAATTTAGTCGAGTCCGGAATTTACGGTTGTGAACGACTGTCATAAATTGTAGGAAAAACGATAAGATATCTATATTTTTCATAATATTTGATACGGATCGTGTTTCTGATAATAGGTTATCATTTTTTCGATTACGCAATGAGGCTATAACACGAAGTTATTGCATTGAAAAAAAAAAGAATATTGATTGTTTTGGCGTTTAATGAAAATACTCTCCCATTAATCACTCCTAATTTCACAAACAAAAATATGAGACCTGCCAAATGCATATAAAATTTCCCTTACTTCTCGAGTGAAAAAAAAAAAAAATTACATTTATTTAAAACAAATTGCAGCTTTACAGATTTAACTAAATTTTTCTTTCAATTGAGAACAAAACAAAGTAAAATTCACGGTGAATTTGTGAATCGTATTTGATCAAACAGAATGTCGTACTGCTCTTTAAAATTGACTTAAAATTGCAAATTTGGCTTTCAGAAAAAATGCTAACAGTATGTTGCATTATTTGTTAACGTAAATTCTATTATTTTTCTATAAATCATTTTCACTTTTATTTTAAATGAGATTTTTTAAATGCTGATTCTTTAGGGCTTTTTTTTTCTATAAAAACGTGCAAAAACAATTTTTGAAAATTCGATTAACTTACTCTATATATTCTACTATACAGTAGAATACTTGATTTTCCAATTACCGTATATCATTGCTTAATAATTACAATCTCGAAACCTCACAGCGCCGAAAGAGACACGTCATAAGCGTGACGTCACCAGGATCGATATCTACAAATTAAGGTGCCGTCATAGGCGCACGCTAGCAACTTGTGCGACTGCTCGTGAATGAGAGAACTGAACAGGAGCAGTGTAAATGCTCCGAGCTATAGATGCAACCATTGTAATGCTGCCTAGTGTTATAAACGACTGCACAACAGTCAATGCAGCTGACAAATATATAAGGCATTCTGCGTCGGTTGAAAGTCTGTAATAAGCGATTTTTTTGCAATATTTTTTCCCTCCTTCAAATACTTTTTATCCTCACAGCCAATTTTTTGATAGTTTCTATCCATTCTAATGTCTGTTATATAAAATTAATAGGAAAATTGGAAGTATCTAAATGAGTGAAAAAATATAACTACATAAGAAGTGGTTGAAGTCACTATAAGATTTAAAAATATTTTTTTCCCCTTCCAAATATTTTCAAAGCAGCCTGCCAATTTTTTTCTGGGTTCCATAAATACCGGTGTCTATTATATAAAATAAAGATGGAAATTAAGAATTTAGAAATGAGTGAAAAAAATATAACAAAAAAAGTATCTAAAGTTCATGCAACCATTGTAATAAAAAAATATAACTACAAAAGAAGTGGTTGAAGTCACTATAAGATTTAAAAATATTTTTATCCCCTTCCAAATATTTTCAAAGCAGCCTGCTAATTTTTTTCTGGGTTCCATAAATACCGGTGTCTATTATATAAAATAAACACTAAAAGTAAGAATGCAGTAATAAGTAAAAAAAATATAACAAAAAAAGTATCTAAAGCTCAGTTTAACCACTGAATCATTGGACATTTTTCTAAATACCCTCCAAGCACTTTTTACCCGCATTGAAAATTTTTCCCTAGGTTCCTCAAAAACCACTTCACCTTACATATAATTGAGAGAAAAATAGAAAGTCTTCAAATGTGCAAAAAAAAAAAAAAAAAAAATTCCCAATGAAAGTAGCTTTAATGCAGTTCAGCTACTACAGCAATTAAAAATATTTTCATATATGCTTGATTCCCTTTGACAATTTTTCTATAGGATCTGTACATGTTACCGAAGGTCACATCAAATTAAATCTGAAATTTGAATAATAAAATGAACGTAAAATAAAAAAAGCCTAAAAAAAATCCAACTTAAAAATTCTAAATTAACATAAAATTTTTATACACAATTTTAGTGTCGAAGGACATTGAAAAAAAAATCCCATTTCAAGAGCATTTGTTCGATACCTGATGAAAAAAAATGTATGATCACACTGCGATATAAATTCGACCTGAATTCGTTTCTTATCTATCGATCTATAACGTCCCTCGTCACTTCACTCGCCAAGCGAAACACCACTAGAGTCTGTAGCTACTGTTTCTATTACAGCGAGTAATGGAACTTGAGGATAGTTGGCTCGTGACTCGTGTAGATAGATATTACCTGCTGTAGAACACCTACAACAGCAAACTAGTATCTTATTGTGAGGCTACTGACCTACTGAGAAATTTCAACAATTTGTGATAGCAGAATCTTCTCTGCAGTTAACACAACAGTATCAGATTCACGTATTAGATTAATTTACATGGAAGAGAAGTGAGGCATTGCACGTGGCTTACGTAAAACTATTACACGAGACTTTACAGTGAATAAAACGTCAGCCAATGGAACCTATTTGAAGGCTACTCCAATTACTACATTCTTCAGTTACTGCGATTGATCCTGTTAATCGAGTTTTTTTCCTGCTTAATGTCGTATATGATTTTATGTACTTGTGTATTGAACTTCGTACCTGATTTTTATTTTTGTTGGACATGCTGATCTAATATTGGTTCACAGGACAATTTTATTTATTTATTTATTTAATAACTATTGACAGCTTGTAGTTGAATAAATTATAATTTTATGGTACACTTTTGTAAAATTAATTCTTTAGAGGTTTATAACTATGAGGATTTTAAGAGCGTAGATTTTTTTGTTTACATTAAATTAATTTGTCAAGTTTTTTTTGTTCGTTTTCCAAATTTATTTAAATACTTAGTTATTTTACTACAAATTTTTATTCGTGCTTGAATTTTTTATTTTATTTGTGATCGGTATGGAAACTATTCGAGATTTTGTTTTAACTTTTGACTTGACTTTTTTTTCTTAGTTTTGATGTCTCTCACACATTTATGGCAAAATGTTATTAACAGATAGGGAAAAAAAAATTTCAACAAAATATCCGTCAAGCTAACTTTTTTTTCGTACTATTAGGCCGGCTATAAATTATTTATTTAATAGTCAGCCTAATAGGACTTTATTTAATCGAAATAGACTTTATTTTATCTAAATAAAATTTCATCTGATTGAATTAAATTTTATTCATTTCAAATACATCCTATAATCGATTCAAAGAAACCCTTCAAATCGATTTCTCTGGGTGTAATAATAAATATTGCTATGAGTATTGGACATTTACAACTCTGCTGTCAACCTGTTTTTATCCTCACGCAAGTTTTTGACGCACTTGATGAACACCCAGAGAAATGGGTCTGATGAGTTTATTCAAATCAATTATGTGATTTTATTTCGAATGAATGGAATCTCATTTCAATCAAATAGAGTCTATTTCGATTAGATAAAATTTTATTCCAATCAAATAAAGTCTGTTTCGCTTGACTAAAATACTATTAGGCCGGCCATGAAACAAATTATTTATTTAATGACCAGCTAACGTTTTTTTCAGTCCTATCAGGCCGGCTATAAATTATTTATTTAATAGTCAGTCTAATAGGATTTTATTTAATCGAAATAGACTTTATTTTATCTAAATAAAATTTCATCTGATTGAATTAAATTCTATCTGATCCGAATAAAATGTTATTCATTTCAAATACACCCTATAATCGATTCAAATAAACCCTTCAGATCCATTTCTCTGGGTGAAAACATGAGATTAGGTATTTCAGAAAGTCGAGAGCCAAGCATAAAGTGCATATAGCACTTGCAGTATGTACTACTACAAAACTCGAGCTGCTAAGTCGCGTCGACGAAGATTTCGAGCGTATCCGTCGTGGGGTCAAGGCAGTTTGGAGGATCTACGTTGTGCGATGAATTCCGGGTTAGCTGCACGTTGGTAGCGTCGAGAAACTCGAAAAGTGGGGCACGACGAAGAAAAAGGGGTAGTTGGACAAGTGGGAGCATCCCCCACCCTTAACCTCTTGGAGTTCCTCTCGTCTCTTCATCTGGGACCGACACCATTGGCTAGTTTCTCGTCACACTTGATGCTCAAAGGCTAGTTAAGGACGATGAAAGATTCCTTTGTTTCATCGCTACTACTGCGAATAAAAAATCCGAGACAAGGTCCACAATTTCGTTGAGGAGGCATCGACCCTCGGACAATGTGAATTAAGGAGATGCTGCTTAAGAGGAAGTGATAGGGTAGAAGTACCGTTTGTGGCCATCTTAGTACCGTATGTGGCCATGAACTTGATTCATTTGTGGCCATACCTATTGCATGTAAATGACAGTGGTGGCCACAAATGGTGTAAACGGCTTTGAACATAATTTATTAAGCAATAAGGCATCCTAAGCATTGAATATTCAATGTTAAGTTTGCTTTGATTATTGTAGAATAAACTCATTTAGTAATTTCTATAGATTAAAGTAATGATGAATTGATCTATACATTTCTTGTGTGGCCACTAATGGTACAGTGGCCACAAATGGTACGTCTACCCTACACCGCCTCTTTCGTCGCCCAATGTTAAGGGGATATCCCCTTGCCAAGTCCATTAACATTTTTTACTCAGGTGATCACGAAAAAAAATGTTTTCATCGCTCCACTTTTCATCTCAAATAAGAATATGAAGTCAAATGTGCTTCCTTTTTGCTTCCTCATAGACGAAGCTTTTTTTTCGTAGAAATTTTATTTATTTATTGAGATTTTCATGTCAGGATACTTAAAATGGTCTAAAACATCGAGAAAAGTGGTCCTTACGAAATGTCTGTATGTGTGTGTATGTGCAGATTTTCTTGCACGCACGATAACTGTCGTAATTTTCTACGGATTTTCTTCTAATTTGGCAGTAAAGTAGGTTATCATATAACAAAGCTTGGGATTGTATTTGGCGCGAATCGGTTGATAAATTTTTTTCTTACAGCATTTTTAGAATTTTGAAAAAATCGTTTTTACGCTATAACTTACGGAATTAAAGAGGCACCGGGCTGAAATTTTGTATATGAATGGATTACGCGTAAAAGATTATGTGTACCAAATTTAGCGAGAATCTGTCGAACCGTTATGATTTTGTTACAATTTTAATTTTTTCAAAAATGTCTGCAAATATTATAAACTCATGCAAAATCAGAGATATTCGGCTGCAATTGTAGATATGATTTCGCGATTATTGATTTCCAATTAAGATTTTAGTCTAATGAACTGTTGAACCGTCATGAAATTTCGATTTTGGTGAATAAAAAGGAAAAAAAAAGCTTTTACGAAAAAAAAAAAAAAAAAATCGAAATTTTCTACAGATTCGTCTTAAATTCCCTTCACACTTAGACGACCCTTTAAAAAGATATTTGGTACAAATTTGACACAAATCGGTCGAGTGGTTCAAATTTTATAGCATTTTGAATTATTTGAAAAATCTCGTTAGAACGCTTGCTCATGCAAATGATTAGGTATCGGGTTCCAATTTAGTTTACATATGGACTATCATTAAACAATTTTTGAGTAACAATTTTACACAAATCGGTCGAGCGGTTAAAATTTTACGTCACTTCGAATTTTTACGAATATGACTTCCAACCATCACACTGAGAGAAAAATGTGGTATTTTAAAAAATAATATAGTTGGACTGACGATAATCTCACCATAAACTATAATTCCCAGGAGGAACGTCTATATTTTATGGTTATGGCAAATATAAGAAAATAGTTGGATCAACCACTAATATAATTCCTAGGAGGAACGTCTATATTTTATGGTTATGGCAAATATAAGAAAATAGTTGGATCAACCACTAATATAATTCCCAGGAGGAACGTCTATATTTTATGGTTATGGCAAATATAAGAAAATAGTTGGATCAACCACTAATATAATTCCCAGGAGGAACGTCTATATTTTATGGTTATGGCAAATATAAGAAAATAGTTGGATCAACCACTAATATAATTCCTAGGAGGAACGTCTACATTTTATGGTTATAGCAAATATAAGAAAATAGTTGGATCAACCACTAATATAATTCCCAGGAGGAACGTCTATATTTTATGGTTATAGCAAATATAATTATAGTAGCAATCATCAAAATGATAATAGTTTCAAAAACTATTCTAATAGTTTCAAATATGCCGTTTTGTTGCATATACGATTTCAACGTTCGTTTCCAATAACCTCACAAGTATCGTTTATTGAACCATATTATCATCGCTTCAACCATAAAACATTGCAAGCCTCACTATATTCGTTTTACCATGTGAAATCGTTGAATGAACGATATGCTTTTCTTTCAGTGCAACAAGCCTGCAAAGTAGAACCTTGTAAATTCCTCATTATTTTTCGTTTTCTACAAAGCTTTCTCTATGAGGAAGCCAAAATTGATCAACATACTTCCTCATAAAGGTAACTTTGTAGATAGCGAAAAATAATGAGGAAGCAATTTGCAAGGTTCTACTTTGCAGGCTTTTTATTTTTTATATGGAATCGTGACACTATAAGAAATCCATAGGACATTTGATATTGTATAAAAGTCCAATTTATAAATGTTAATTTTCGAACTGAACTACGAAATCGGTTAGTTTCCCATAAGAGCCCGTGCATATGAATTCTTTTTTAAATATTTATTTTCTCGCTTATTTAGTCTATAATCCAGCTTGAAACTTTGCAATCGCATTTCGAAGGGATTCAACTATTATATAAACAAATTTTAAGTCTTAAAGTTCAGAAAGGTTAATGCGCAAGGACTACTTTAAAAAGATCCTTCTAAATGTAGAAACAAAATGTGTACTTATTAATTTAGAGCATTTCCCAAACACATAATTTGTTTTAAGGACGGGAAATAGTATGAAAATTTTGTTTTTAATTAGTACTCATTTCGAAATTAAAGATACCCGTCGCCGAATTTTAAAAATTGTCCCATTTTTTATTATCGCAGAGAAAAATAACAAAAATAAAAACGTCATTGTCCTGAAATCGGTTGAAAAAATGTTTAAACGTTGAAAATTATTTAATTCGATTTATAAACCTTAAAACCATATTTTATTATTAAGAAAATATTTCATTAAGCTCACGTTAATTTTTGTAAATTAATTTTTTCAATTACAAAAAATTATTATACTTTAAAGGATATGATTAATGGTTCGTTTTCTCCTTGACAAATTTCAAGCACTCCGATCGTCCTCGCGTGTTCGCCTTTCGAGATCATAAAACAATTTATCGCGTGCAAAAATGAAACGATATACACTTTCATCCTCACTCGCATTTATATTTATGTAATGATCTTCTGCGATCGTAAAGGTAATTACAAAGGAAAGTATAGTGTGCTAATAATAGCAGTTAGCAGCAGATCTTGTGAACACGGCCGTGTGTGTTCAGTAGAGCGACGAATAAAATTATTAAAAATTAAAATAAATCGAAAAACGTGACCTCGGACAATCGCCCGCTACGATTTTTTTATGGGACGAATTATACGGACGGGAAAGTCAAACGAGGTTGCTCGGTCAGTAATTCATCAAGTATTTACCGAGTTAAATAAGCGGAAGGGAAGACACCCTCGTGTTATATTATCGAGCGCCAATTACATTAGCACAAATTAATATTAGCAATTGTAATTGCGAAATTCCGGAACTGCTGGTGTTTCAGAGATATGATCTATAAGCGTGCAAAAAATACTGGCACATTGCAGAGAAAGGGTCACCTAAAAAAAATTGTGAAAAAAAATTCCGTAGATGATGCCCTTGGTGTGAAAAATTTTTAATTGGAACCTCCCTAATTATATATCAAGCATTATGATTCTGTAATTTTTTAAAGAAATCCAGTGCACCAAAATGGCAAAATGGCAAGTGGAAAAATAATGGCACATTTAGGAGATAAGGGCACCTAAACAAAATTAGAAAAAAAATTCTGTAGATCATGCCCTTGTTGTGGAAAATCTTAAATTAAAACTTCCCTAAGTGTACATCAGGCATTATGATTCTGTAATTTTTTAAAGACATACAGTTCACCAAAATGGCAAAATGGCAAGTGCAAAAAATGATGGGACATTATGGGGATAAGGTCACCTAAACAAAGTTATTAAAAAAAATTATGTAGATGCCCTTGGTGTGAAAATTTTTTAATTGGAACCTCTCTAATTATATATCAAGCATTATGATTCTGTAATTTTTCAAAGACATACAGTTCACCAAAATGGCAAAATGGCAAGTGCAAAAAATGATGGGACATTATGGGGGTAAGATCACCTAAACAAAGTTATTTAAAAAAATTCTGTAGATGATGCCCTTGGTGTGAAATTTTTTTTATTGGAACCTCCCTAATTATATATCAAGCATTATGATTCTGTAATTTTTTAAAGACATTCAGTTCACCAAAAAGGCAAAATGGCAAGTGGAAAAAATGATGGGATATTATGGGGATAAGGTCACCTAAACAAAGTTATTAAAAAAAATTCTGTAGATGATGCCCTTGGTGTGAAAAAATTTTAATTGGAACCTCCCTAATTATATATCAAGCATTATGATTCTGTAATTTTTTAAAGACATACAGTTCACCAAAATGGCAAAATGGCAAGTGCAAAAAATGGTGGGAGATTATGGGGATAAGGTCACCTAAACAAAGTTATTAAAAAAAATTCTGTAGATGATGCCCTTGGTGTGAAATTTTTTTAATTGGAACCTCCCTAATTATATATCAAGCATTATGATTCTGTAATTTTTTAAAGACATACAGTTCACCAAAAAGGCAAAATGGCAAGTGGAAAAAATGATGGGATATTATGGGGATAAGGTCACCTAAACAAAGTTATTTAAAAAAATTCTGTAGATGATGCCCTTGGTGTGAAATTTTTTTAATTGGAACCTCCCTAATTATATATCAAGCATTATGATTCTGTAATTTTTTAAAGACATACAGTTCACCAAAAAGGCAAAATGGCAAGTGGAAAAAATGATGGGATATTATGGGGATAAGGTCACCTAAACAAAGTTATTAAAAAAAATTCTGTAGATGATGCCCTTGGTGTGAAAAATTTTTAATTGGAACCTCTCTAATTATATATCAAGCATTATGATTCTGTAATTTTTCAAAGACATACAGTTCACCAAAATGGCAAAATGGCAAGTGCAAAAAATGATGGGACATTATGGGGATAAGGTCACCTAAACGAAGTTATTAAAAAAAATTCTGTAGATGATGCCCTTGGTGTGAAATTTTTTTAATTGGAACCTCCCTAATTATATATCAAGCATTATGATTATTTTAGGCTTTTTTATTTTATACAATCTGCCACTAATTCAGTATGTAAAGTTGAATTTCCTTTTATAGCCTCGTGGAAATTCAACCAAGAAATCCCTTCAATGCCGGAATGATTAAGGAGGGTAATCGGGGCTCAACACCGCGCGTTGATTATTAAGCGATCCAATAATGCCACGCGATCGGTTCAAATCACCGTAATACCTCTTTACATGGATCCTTTTTTTTTGATAATTGCTTTTTAAATTCCCCCTTTATTAAATTTATTTTGATTATACGAAATTAAGAGCGTCCAAATTTCGACCTAGAGAGTCGAACCTAAAGGAAATCGAGGTGAACCGAAAGCGTAGAACCTAAAGAGAATGGAGTTAAGCCGATATAGAGTCGAACCTAAAGAAAATGGAGTTAAACCAAAAGAGTTGAACCTAAAGAAAATGGAGTTGAATTTAAAAAGTCGAATTTAAAGAACCTAAAGAAAACGGAGTTAAGTAGAAAGAGTCAAACTTAAAGAATATGGAGTCAAACCGGAAGAGTAGAACCTAAAGAGAATGGAGTCAAGCCGATATTGTGTAGAACCTAAAGAGAATGGAGTTGAGCCGATATTGAGTCGAACCTAAAGAAAATGGAGTTGAATCAAAGATGTCGAATCTAAAGAAAATGAAGTTAAATAAAAACTGTCGAATCTAAAGAAAATGGAGTCAAATGTAAAGAGTCGACTCCAAAGAAAATGTAGTTGAACCTAAAACTCGATCCTAAAAAGCACCCAACTCGACCTTGAAGAACCTAAATAGTGCAAATTAGTATAATGATATTCATATTGACTGTCTACCTTCTTTTTCGTTCTCTTTTTTTTATATCCCCCATCTTAACTATCCAAGTCATTAAGTTTGTCGCAAAACAGAAACACTGAAGGATCGCGTGATGCGAATTAATTAACATTATAGTTGCAAAGGTGTGGGTGCCGAAATGTCGAGTATTAGGTGGCACGAAAGGGAGAAGGGAGCAGTCACGAAAGGGAAAGAGAACGACAGACAGAGAAGGGAACAACCCCCAGCGGATAATAGAGCAATGGTGGGGGTGAAACCAAAATTTACTGCGCTAACCATAAATTTTGTTACTCCAGCGAGACCTACACTCACATGTAAAGTGTGGCTGCTCATACTCATATATTAAACCGACTACGTACCTTCTACAGACTCACCCAAGGAATTTCATTTGGAGCCACTTTCTTAGCTGCATATATAGCCCACATATTCCTTCATTGCCATTTCTTGTGGAAAGGAATTTAAGGAAGAGTATATGCACTCAGAGAAATCGTATAGCAGACCTGAAGACTATTAAGAGACTATATCAGTGTTGACTCTCTAAAATTAGCCAATTTGCGAGAATTAAAAAAAAAAATTGTTACAGCGAATGTTTTTGAACTTAAGGGATGTATTCATTCATAAATGAACTATATTTAATAATTTTTTGGTACACAAAATTATTTATTTTATATTTTGGTACACAAAATTTTATATTTTATATTTTGGTACATGAAATTATTTGTTTTATATTTTGGTATACAAAAATTAATGGAAGCGATTTATGCGCTATTCGTCAAAAGTTCTGAAAAAAAAAATTGGCTTTACTGCTGCAGTGATTGCGGCTGATAAAATGCCTAAAAAATAAAAATAAAAACGCTGTTGAAGTAGTAGATATTCGTCGTAGCATAAACTAGGTTTTTGGAAAAAAATATTATAATCTGACAAAATCGTGAATTTTCGAAAAAAATATGGAAATTTGCTGCAGAAATTGTTTTTTTTTTTTCAATGCTGAGTTGACATTTCTCATCCAATCAAAGAAAACCTGGGTCATCGTGTGACAAAATATGTCTAGAACACGCCGTAAAAATGTTAAGTTAATTGTATTATTTGTTTAAATTTTATGTCTCTTTGAATTTTTATAAAAACGTCTTTCGAGCTGAAATAATTCTGCAAAGTGAAATCGTCAAAATAAAAAAATGAGACAATGATTAGCAAGGTTTTACTTTGCAATCTTTTTTAAAAATATTTGTACCAGATGCTGATATAAAAAATAATGTCCAATCCTGAGCATTCAATTTTTTTTTTGTGATTTAAAAAAAAATTTCGCATCTGTCTTCATTTCCATTTTCAACGTTTTATGAAATACGAGTTAATTTTTACTCCAAAGTCAAATAAAATCCAATGATATAAGAAACTATATTATACTTTATCTTTTTCTCATAAAACAATTTTTCTAAAGCTTCTCCTGGCAAGTTTCATCCCAGAAAATACACAGACAATAAAAAGTTGTGTTAATCATCTTATTAAAAGACTTATTGTCTTTAGGAGCGAGTGTATAAAAGAAAGAAGACTAAAGGGACATTAACTGTAGGTCTGCAACTTGTCGTACACTTTAGTAGTGTATATTGGAGGTTTACTCGCAATCACAAACATAAAATTGGAACAACTCCAATCCAATATATCTTCAGTGTCAGGGAGTCATACAAGTTTTTCGTTTGAAACTTTTGGCCGCCTATCAGATGTCGCATTTTTTTTTTTTTATCACTCGTATGTGCTGATGGATGCGATCCCTGGACTCGACCTGATGCAGAGAAGTTACATGAGTTTTTTTTTTTTCACTCCATCAGCGAAGTATATACGATGGAATCGAAAAATTCTGATCGATCAATTTCTCCCAGAAGCAATTCTATTCTTGCTGTAATTGCATTCGTCGTCCAATTACAATGTTTTAAAAAGCAAACCCAAATAAAGGTAGTGGAATTTAAATTGAATTTTTTTTAGGTACATGTTTAATGGATTTTACTTTTTTTTGTGTATCTACTTTTTTGCTTTCCCCGTAAGAGAAGCTTTTTTTCCATTTTACTTTTTTTTGTGTGTGTTTTTTTTTGTGGATGTTACTTTTTTTTTGTGTATCTGCCTTTTTGCTTCCCTGCGAGGAAAGCTTTGTTTTTGGCAGAGTTGTAAATAATACTCATAGCAATAATAATTATTATACGATCTGATCTATAATTATGATTTTATAATGATAACATGTAGCGATTATAATACAATTACTAAAGTTTTGAATGACTGCAATAATGTTATTTTTCAATAAAAGTTCACGATAATTCTTTTAAAAAATGAAAGTATATAATTAATGCATTGACAAAGTGATTCATCAATTATTTCCACTATTTCTTCCAATGTTAAAGCGAAAATTATAACTTTTTTCTTGCTACTCGAATGCTTACTACCTATTTTATAATCACTACATATTATTATTATGAAATCATAATTACAAAACAAATTGTACTATCAACTATATCTCATGAATTAATTAGGACTCACAACTCTGGTTTTCGTGATAAAATTTCTCTTCCAGGTTTTCATCTCAGTATCCTTAAAATGCTTTAAAACTGACTGAGAAAAATGATTAGCATAAAATGTGTGTATGCGTGCATGTGTGTGTGTGTGTATTTTCGGATTCTTGTTACCACGATAGCGTACGTAATTTTGAAGATAACACTCCGAAATTTGGTACACATATATAGTGTAGATAGACAAAGACTGAGTTCAAATTTAGCATCAATCTGTTGAGTGGTTCCAAAATTGTGACATTTTGAATTTTTCACCAATTTCCTCATGCTCTAATTTTCATTTGAACATGATAACAAAAAATTAAAATAACTGAATTTTCATGAAAACTAGAAATTAACGGGAAAGCGACATGAAAATTTGAATTGTCAGCTTTTTTCACTCCAAATGTAATGGAAAGATTTTTTTTTATGTGGTGAAGTGATTGATTTAATGATACTGTCAACAAGTTTTTAATAAATTAATGAAAAAAATGAATTGTTTGAGTTTTCTTTAAATGTTTTGCTGTAATTGCGTTCGTTGTCCAAGTTTTTTATTTTTATTTCATTCGAATAACAAATCAATTGCAACGCGATTTATATAAAAATTCTTATACCAACTCAAAGAATTTCACCATGAAAAAGAATTTTGCAAATTTGATTTTTTTTGGGGACCTGATTTATTGACTATACTTTTTTCTGTGTATCTTACGATTTTTTTTTTGGTTTGAACAGTATTAGAATATTTTTCCTAATTTGGGAAATTTATTGATCTAATAATACATACTTACAATTAGTTTTTAAAAATCAATTGCTTAAGATTTTTTTAAATGTCCCATCATTTTTTGTAAAACGTTTATTTTTCTGATTTTTTATCTTGACGGTATAATAAGTAATAATTTCAATAGCAAAGTTCTGAATGAAGCTGTGTGAACTGTGGACCTTTGTCTCCTATAGACAAAAGCGAGTTTTCATATAGTTATATTTCATAGATGTAGTGCAGCGACAAACTGCGCTTCTAACTTTATAACGTGCTTCTCATATCTCTGATATAAAAACTTGTCTGCCGTATAAAATCGATATAATTCTATACAGAATTACTGTTTTAGATACTTAAATTAAAATTCCACTCTCTACTCCCGGTCTTGATAAAACTTTCCTCCAACCTCTTAAGAGTCCGTAACGTATTTGTGTACGTTATCAGAAGTTTCATACTTTAAAGTGGAATTATTCAACTTTTTCTTGCACATAGTTTGAAGTTGCTTTTCATTGCATATATTCATTGGCAACATATAGAGAAAAAAAAGAAAGAGCTCCTCGAAACAGGCGTAAAAATAAACCAAACAGAACACGATTTCTCCCAACTAAAAAAAAAAAAAAATTTAAATTTATTTCCGTAAAGTAACATACTCTTAATAAAAAAAAATGTGACGAAAAATAATTTCATTTTTAAGTGCATGAAAGTAAAATATTATTTTACTACCTACGAACAGTATATTTTGTACAGTAAAACAAACAAAAATTGTCAGTGGGTTAATTTATTTTTTATTTTCATTGAACTAGAAAATAACGAAGATGAATTGTTGAATTAAGAAAAAATGTATGACGTTTACGCGCAAGAAAGACAATTTTTTTTACTCTATTGTTTCAAACTTTTTCTTTCTCCCACTTTGTTTATACTTTTTTCATTGTCTAGAATCATTAGCGAGTAAAAAAAACAAAGAGAAAAAAAATTAACAGTCCGTAACGTATTTGTGTACATTATCAGAAGTTTTATATTTTAAAGTGGAATTGTTCAACTTTTTCTTGCACATAGCTCAGATTTGCTTTTTCATTGCATACGTTCATTGACTATATAAAGAGAAAAAAGTAAAGAGCTCCTCGAAACAGGCTCAAAAATAAACCAAACTGTTTTAAATTGTTCTGTTTTAAATTGGGATTTTTCCCAATTTAAAACAGAACATGAAAATTTTTTGTCTTACAGTGAAAAACTTTTGAAAAAATGAAAAGTGCCAAAAAGTGTCCTGCAATAGTTTTCGATTTTCAATTATTCCAAAACAATAATAAATGCATCAAAGTAAAATATTATTTTAACACCTACGAACAGTATATATTTTGTACAACAAAATAAAAAAAATTGTCAGCGGATTAATTTAAAAAAATAATTTTCATAAATCTAGAAAATAGCGAAGGTAAATTGTTGAATAAAAAAAAAATCAATGACGTTTACGCGCAAGAATGACAATTCATTATTAACTCTATTGTCTCAAAAAAAAAAAAAAAGAATTTCTACCCTTTTGTTTATACTTGTTCCATTGGCTATAATCATTGGCGAGATGAAGAAAAAGAGAAGAGAAGAAAACTCTCGAAATAAGAGTAGCTAACAGGTGGAAGCAGTGGATACTTTTGTTTGAACTTCGATACAATAGGCACTTATGCACCCGAGACGAGAACACTTCACAGAGGACAAACCACAGGCTCGTCAATGCAGAACATACAGCCGTATCAAGTTTTCCGGCGATAAGAGGAGGAAGGAGGAGGGGGGATGGGGGAGGGAGGGAGGATGGGGGTTAGGGGTCTCTCTTCCTCCATGAACCAGTATAGAAGCTAAAGGGTGGGTTTCTCGGCAGATCAATACACCCGTACTTTTCAACTTGTTCTACTGTACGACGAGATACGCATGAGCCATAACTAACACATATGCACAGAGTATATTTTTTCAAATTATCTCCTTCATGTGCGATAAGAATACACGACGCTTATGAATTTTGTCAGAAATCGATATAACTGCCCTTAATATAGTCGCCTTGATACTTATGTACACGTACACATAAAATTTTCATTTTTTATCTTCCTATAAATGGAGTAAAAAAGACAAGTGTAAAGAGGAAATTTTAAAATTTCAATTTTTAACAAATTTACTACTATGAGGAAGACATTTATTATTTATTTTGGCTTCCTCATAGAAGTAGATTTGTTGAAAATTGAAATTTTAAAATTTCCTCTTTAGAATTGTTTTCTAGTTTAAATGAGGAACAGTTCTGAAGAGGGAATTTTAAAATTGCTATTTTTAACAAATCTATTTTTATGATGGGGCCAAAATAAAAAATAAATGTCTGTCTAATTTTATTTAATAGAATTTTAAATTTTTTTGAAAAATTTATTTTTTTAAATATCATGTGAAAATGATATATATGTAAACAAATTTTGAAAATTAATACACAAAATTAATATTGCAATGCTCCCGATAAAACTATACTATGGTTTTAAGCACGCAAGGGAATATAAAACCTATAGACATAAATTAATATTCCAAGCTGTTGACTGACGTTCGTGTTCCGTTTAATTTGGACGTCGAGGACAGAAAAATGTCACGAGAAAGATAACTTCGTTAGTCGTAAGGTCAGCGATTAAATTCTCGTAGAAAATTTCTGGCTTGAAACGAAGAGACGTTGCTCTTGTATATTAATTGGAGCACGAGTAGAGATTAATTGTTGATCTCCTTCTCCGAAAAATAAAAAACACCAGCAAACAATTTTTTGATCTTCACGATTATTGTTCCAAAATTATCTTTACTCAGCTAAAAAAAAAAAAAATCTTATCGTATGACAAAAAACTTAGTTCGATTATTATTCATAATTATTCATAATTATTCATAATTAAAAAACCAAATTAATATGATTCAGTTTCGGATACAAGAATAGAATAATTTTTCAAAATTATTCACAACTATTGTACTATTTTAAAAAACCTGGAAAGCTTCATATTTTTCACTACCATATAAAAAGCATTGTGTGGGTGACTTTTGATGATTATAATGCGCACTTCAGGTAATAATATTGCCATTAAAAGGAAAAATATTTCTGTGAAAAGAACGAATGTATAAAACCTGATGAATGCCCTTTTTACTTCGTAATTCGTAAGCCATAATACACAAAGAAATTTCTACGAGCTTGTATAGTTTAGGTTGAAAGGGTGCTTTTCGTGAATAATGAATTTTCCTCGAAGCTCGTGACTCCGAGGCTTTTTCTCCTCGTCTGGAGACGGAAAATCGATAGCACGCGACATTACTATATGTATTAATACAAACGACTATTGTACCTTGCACTTTCTTCACTTCCGGCTCGGCGAACGTGTTTCGTATTGTTTATTTATTAGTCTGAACTACTTAATTCCGCAATTTATGATTTCCCCAGTCAGTACGTGCTGATTGAAGCATCAATGCCACTGGGGAGTCTATTTTATGATCGAGCTTCGAACTCGTGTAATTGAGCACAGACTTCACGTCTGAAAGCACTTAATTTTCTTAATGAGAGCCAGGAGTGTCGGATGAGTATACCGTAGAAAGGAAGTGGGCTTCAGTAATGACGAGAACCAGGCAAAAAGTTTTTTATCATTAAATAAATGTGTACTTTGAAATTATGTATATTTTAATGAAATATTTATTCACGCTAATAAAGTTAATTATTGGATTTGGCTAACGTTGGAAAATATACGAGTAATTCGATAAGAGTAATTCGACTCCATTTATTTAATTTCATTGAATATCATTTCATTCGTGGGAAACTTCACAAATCACAAATTAGTAAAAATCAATTTACTGAAATTAGATATCGAAAATATAATGTATTTATGAATTCGTAAAGTGTTACTCCAAATATTTATTTATGATAATAAGGGTAATAATCGGATTTGGATAATGTGTTAAAATTAAATTTTATTCGTGGTAAATTCTCAAATTTTAGTAAAAATAAATACATTGAAATTAGGTACATCGAAAATATAATGTATTTATGAATTCGTAAAGTGTTACTCCAAATATTTATTTATGATAATGAAGTTAATAATCGGATTTGGATAATGTGTTAAAATTAAATTTTATTCGTGGGAAATTCTCAAATTTTAGTAAAAATATATACAGTGAAATTAGGTACATCGAAAATATCATTTATTTAGCAATCTATAAAATGTTAATCGTATCTGAAATAGTTAATATTAAATAATAATCAATTTCGATGGACTAATTTTTATGTTTCTTTCAATGAATTATTTATAATGAATAATATTACAATTTTTGTTGTTATTTTTGTTGCAGAAATAAACCGAAAACTTTTGCATTCGATCATTGCTTCTTCTCGCTGGAACCTGGAGCCGACAATTTTGCGAGTCAGGACGTCGTCTTCGATGCACTGGGTCGCGATATTTTGGACAATGCATTCCAGGGCTACAACGCTTGTATTTTTGCCTACGGGCAGACAGGTAAAAATGCTTATGCAATTCCATGCGAGAAGTGCCTACTTCTCACACGCTTCGCTTCGCGTGCGAGAAATCGGCCTTCTCGCACTCGTGAAATAAAATTGTGCATGAAACTTTTTTTCAACTCGTTTGATTGCAACACTCGTCAGAAAAAGTTTTATCACACTCGTATCGTAATATACTATTATAACAGGCATTTATAAAAAAAAATTACGGCTTTGGTCTTTTATCGTTAAGAAAACCTCATACAAAAAGCAGTGAATACATTTGCGTGTACTCATGACAATATTATGTGAAAACATCTTTACCAGTAGGAAATTTTGTCTAAATTCACTTTTTTCCCCGAAAAGCTCCGAATTGTTGGAAAATTATATCTTTTGCCTGAAAGGCCGTAACGATTTTTGAGAAGATTTTTTCGGAAAAACCTCTTCAAAAATTTCCGTACATCAAATTTGGTGCAACGGACTTTAATGAGCCCATTTAATATAAAATCTCATTTTAGGAAAACCTGCAAAATATGATAAGCCATATGAAAAATACGCGCCCCTTTTAACATTCTTAATTTTCGAATCTAGAGATTTGTTGAATACAATCAGAAAATCATGCGATCAGTCAATGTCGTAAAATTTCAACTACTTCTTAATTTTTCAGAAAAGATTGGAGAAGCTATAAAATTATATTTTCCGCATACATTTTTTTTAAAAATACAACAGTCAAAGACACGTTGCTGTTCCACTTGTATTCCAAATTTCAGCCCGATCGGTTGAACGGTTCTCGAATTACAGAAGAACAAATGTCGCAGTAGCGACTCAACGTCAACTTAAACATAAAAATCAATTAAAATTTCTCAGTGTCCTCACATGAACATAAATAAAAAAATAATTCATGAAAACAAAGTTTCCTCTATAATGAAGCAAAAAAAAACAAACATCATTACATTCAGTCATTCAAATTGAACTTAAACTACTTCAAGCAAATGAAAAATCAAAATATCATAATCAAACCATTACATTTCAGAATGATATTATAATTTTAGTCGCTGGTATTTTATTCGCATTTTGCTCAAAAACTTTTATAACAATGGCACGTGTGACGGGTAAGATATTTGACATTCAGCTTGAGTCTCGGTTCTAATACCATTTAGCTTCGGTGACCAGATAGATAGACGGTCACTTAATATATGCTAAGCCGAAGAAGCGCGCAACTGAATACGCATTGCATTGTGCTGTAGGCGAGAGAAACAAGACAGCCCGTGCATTATGGAAAAATAAGATTATGCACTGCTAGGTGTTCGCGTTCGAGGGTTCAAAAGGAGAGACAGTGGCAATTGTCGGAGTAGAAACACTTGTCGGTGTTGGATACCGAGTTTATTTTGATCTGCTCGTAATTTTGACTGAAATCCTACATGTTCTTCATGGTTACTATGCACACAGGCTCCGGCAAGTCGTACACGATGATGGGAAGCGGTGACAACAAAGGCATTATCCCACGGCTATGCGACAGTCTCTTTGACTTGATTGCGAAACAACAGAGCTCCGAACTTACGTACAAAGTTGAGGTCTCCTACATGGAAATCTACAATGAGAAGGTTCATGATCTTTTGGATCCAAAACCGAACAAACAGTCCCTCAAAGTCAGAGAGCACAATGTGCTTGGTCCATACGTCGACGGTCTTAGTCAGCTGGCCGTAACTGCCTATCAGGTATTGTATAATATCCTAGATTAAATTTATTATCTTTTCATTCTGAAATTACTAGATATGAAGAATTTGTCTGTCGACTTAGCCACTTTTTTTTACAACCCTTTCCAATCTGTACAATAATTGGTCATATGAAAGTACCTTTAAAAGATACTCTATGTGAATTTTTTCAGATTTTTTAAAACACTATTTTGGAAAATGCCATTTTTTTCGAATGCAAATATCTCAGAAACTTGAAGTTACCAAAAACAATTCCACATTCTCTCCACATAAAAGTTCTCGTTTTTTGTTAGCTTTCGAGCGGAATGATTAAAGTAATTGTTAGATTTTTAAGAGTATGATTTTTACAAAAAAATTGAGGGATTTTTTGAGAATCACAAAAGGGGATTTGTTTTTATTGAAAAAATTGAACAGTATTCCTGCATGACTGTTGACATCTAACAAAAATTGCTAGAATATCAGCGATCAAGTTTTGGCTTCACAAAAATAATTCCCCCGTTTTTCGAAACTCACACGAATAATTTTTTATTAATATCGAAATCTCGATACCACAACATAAACCGGTGCCATTCTGGTGATTTTGCAATGGAGGAAAAATACTTTCCAATTTTTCAATCCAAAAAAAAAATATCAGTTTTTTAATAAAAAATAATTCCTCCGCTTTTCGGTGAAAAATCATACTCACCGGAATGTGATAATTATTTTTAAATATCTGCTCGAATGCTAACAGAAAGTGGACATTTTTTTTGCAGAGACGTTTTTTCTCAGTACTCTCAAGGTTTCGACATATTCAGACTTAAAAAAACATGAAATATTTCTTTCAGAAATCTGAAAGGATTTACATGGAGTTTCTTTTAGTGGTACTTTCACATATCAAATTATGGGTTTAAAAAAATGTTTACGAAGATTCCAGAAGGAATTTAAAAGGGAATTTAAAGGGCGCGAAGATTGATATGAATTGCAGAAATTCTACTTAATATAAGAAAACGGGTATATCAATAAATTAATAGAAAATCAACGCAGTTCATGCTAATAAACAAAGTTGAATGTTTTAAACGATATTAATGGTTCACGAAAAACAGCCATTTGTTCATAAAAAGCTATAAAGTTACACCGTTAAGCAAATCTTTCTGCTGATCATGAAGTACAATAAAAAAAATAACTCCCCGCATTTGTAAAGAGTCTTTTAGCAAACAAAATTAGCTACCATTCATTAACATCAAAACAAAATGATAAAATTACCTTCGGGATGAATGTGTATTGCACAATGAAATTATTTAAAAAAACTGATTTAATAAATGGCAGAAAAATCCAAGATATGTTTAGCTAAATTGATGATCACTACATTCTTCATCGATAACGAGGAGAGAGTTAAAAAATATTGGCTTCATTTTTCATTGACTTTTGTAAAATCGTATGGCAACTTTGTGTAATTATTTTCCAGGATATTGACAATTTGATGACCGAAGGCAACAAGTCGCGAACAGTAGCAGCTACAAACATGAATTCCGAAAGTTCTCGCTCCCACGCTGTATTCTCTGTGATTTTGACTCAAACATTGACGGATTTGAGGAGTGGCGTGAGCGGCGAAAAAGTGTCTCGTATGAGCCTCGTCGATTTAGCCGGTAGTGAAAGGGCTGTGAAAACGGGAGCTGTAGGCGATAGGCTTAAGGAAGGAAGCAATATTAACAAGTAAGTGCCTCATTATCTAAACAAAAGCGATCCTCGTAACTCAACTTCTCATATTTTCTCTGATCCACTATTTTTTCATCGTTACCTTAATACCGACATTTCAGTACTTCTACGCTGCAACTTTCAACCCAAAGCTTAAATTAAGGATGTATGATAGGTAAAGAGTAGTAAAGAGAGAAGTTGAAAAAAATTTCAATTACTTCCCGATGGGATAAAAATCGGAAAAAAATAATCGATATTAAACGCGCTGAAAAGATGAATTTTGCATAGTCATAATTCCAAAATGTTATTAACAAGTTCCTGAAAAAAAACAATTTTTTAGAAAACACAATCAGTCAATCAAACTTTTTTTCTAACGAAAATGACATGTTAATTTTTTTGAATGCGTATGAATTTTTTCAGATTTTGTTTCTATTTTGATTTTGATTTTTTTTATTTCCAAAAATGTGCGCAAAATAACGAATTTTGGATATGTGTTCGGCAAAACAACCATTTATTTCACTGAAGATTTTTTTGCAAAACGCATATCTGAAATTTGTTATATTCTGCGCATTTAAAAAAAAAAAATTAGAATCAAAATAAAGAAAAAAATCTGTGAAAATTCATACGCATTAAAAAAAATTAACATATAATTTTCATAAAAAAAAAAGTTTCATTGACTGATTGTTTGTTGAAAAATTTTCTTTTCCTAAGCTTCTTAATAACACTGTGCAATTATTACTCTGCAAAATTTATCTTTTCACCACGTTTTATATGTATTATTTTCTTCCGATTTTTATCCCATCGGGAAGTGATCGAAATTGTCTCTGAAACTCACTTTTGGCGGGACTTAACCCATCATACATCCTTCACCATAAATGGCCAGTCGATCATAAGTTTAAATTTAAATTTGCTTATTTTTTTCTTAAGATTTTATTCACCTTCAAGCATTAAATTAGCTTCAATTTCAAACGGACGTTAATAAATCGCTGTAATTGTATCGGATCTTTAACAAACTTTTTTTTTTCCTTACAGATCTTTGACAACATTGGGTCTAGTCATTTCGAAGCTAGCTGATCAGAATTCCGGTGGGAAAAATCGCGACAAGTTCGTGCCCTATCGAGATTCCGTTCTCACATGGTTACTCAAGGTACATTTTCACAAATTCGTCTATTTGATTATAATTTTTTCGTTTATATGTTTTGATGATCGGCCGAATAAAAATGTATGATTATTTAATACAATTTTCTTCTTAGGACAATCTTGGTGGTAATAGCAAAACCGTTATGGTTGCAACGATATCTCCGGCGGCTGATAACTACGAGGAAACTCTTTCGACACTTCGGTACGCGGACAGAGCAAAGCGAATAGTGAATCACGCGGTGGTCAACGAGGATCCGAACGCTAGGATCATTCGTGAATTGAGGCAAGAAGTTGAGGCTTTGAAGGAGATGCTGCTTCACGCGACCGTGAGTTGAACTTTTACTATTATTTTTATAGCTTTCTACAGTAATTTCCGTTCTTTAACTACTCTGATTTTACGGGACTTCATTAATTTGTTTATTAACCCAAGTTTGGAAAGTGCAGTCACAAAATGTAACTGCATCACGAATAGGCAAGAAAAATACGAAATTGTCAATGACGCTTATCGTAAATATGTTTTTTAATAACGTCCATTCATTCTTTGAAAACAACAAAATATGTTGATCGATTTCGGCTTCCTAAAAATTCGAAATGTTGTAAAATTTGAACCGCTCGACCGATTCATGTCAAATTCACACATTTAGCCACATTTTGTTCCATGTTAGTCTTATATGAGTTCGTCCTTGTTGAAGTTTTCAATAGAGTTGGTCGAGGTTAACTCGAATCAGAACGGAAATATGAATTATTCGAAAATTTATAATTCTGTAAAATTTAAACCACTTCATGGATTTCGCTTAAATTCAATACTAACCGGCACTTTTCATTGTTTTATTCTACAAGAACTATTTAGCTGATTAGCTAAAAAATTACGGAGGCTAGAGAAAAATTATTTATATATTTAAAATCATAGCTTCATCTGAAAGACTCAATGTGAAAATTCTAATATTTAATTCAGAATTCTCTTTTCGCCAGGTAAATTAAGACATTAAATAATAAATTTTGTTCACTGCTTTGATCTGAAAGTAACGACAAGCGGAAAATTTCACTTTTTACTTCACACCATTCTCGTGCGTATGTCTTCACAAAAATGCAAAATTTTAATGCCTATGTACTTGATAAGATTTTAATTGAAGATTTTATGAAAAAAGTCCATCATTTACAGAATACTTTTTCCCATGAATTTTTTGAGGTGATCGAAACCCTTTAACACTTGCAGAAAGCATTTCAATTTTCTTCTACCAATCGTATTTTCGGCAGATTTATCTCTGAACGTGACTAAATATTCAATCAATCCATCAATTTTTAGGGTCAAGGTTCAGTGGTAGGACAGCGAAGGACGGATATTACGGAAAAGCTTTCCGAATCCGAAAAATTGATGAAGGAAATGTCGCAAACGTGGGAAGAAAAGTTGGTGAAAACGGAGCGTTTGCAGCACGAAAGGCAGCAAGCGCTCGAGAAAATGGGTATCAGTATCCAAGCGTCGGGAATACAGGTCGAGAAGAACAAGTATTATTTAGTGAATTTGAACGACGATCCGAGTTTGAACGAACTATTGGTATATTATCTGAAGGTGAGTCAATTCGATATCTCTTTCTCCGATTTTCGATATTATCGGTCACGTGATTACAAATATCATTACTGCTGTACGATAGGAGCCCAAGAAACGTTCGATAATTCAATTTAATTATTCAGGATGTTACTCTGGTCGGCGGTCGATCGGCCACAACGGAGCAAGACATTCAGCTCCACGGATTGGGTATTTTGCCAGAGCACTGCGTCATAACGATAGAAGAGTCGGGATTGTATATGACACCATTAAACGGTGCTCGTTGTTTCGTCAATGGAAGTCAAGTTGTCAATAAAACTCCTCTTATGCATGGCGATCGGATTGTTTGGGGAAATCATCATTTCTTCAGAGTTAATTGTCCCAGGAGTGCGACAGGTTCGTTTTCTATCATCAGATTTCGATTATCTGACGATAATCTGATAATTTGATTTTTGAACACAATTTTTTTATTCTTTTATACATATTTTTTAAAAGGTTTATGCATGTTTCAAATCAAAATGTATCAATTTGAATTTTTACGATTATTTTATCCATCCAAATTTCGACCAATAGAATTGCACCGTTCGACGTCTTATTATACTGATAATTTTTTTGATAATTTTCTCTGTTGCTATATATACAAAAAATAATCATTCAGCCGCGTTAACAATCTGTCAAACGGACAGATTGAATTCAATTGTGACAGCCTAAAGGATTTTATCAAACATAAACCGTAAGTTTCGTCTCATGGTGCAATTTCATTGATCGCAATTCGGATGGGAAATATAATCCCCCGAATAGCACTCGAGTTTCGAAATTAATCTGATATTTCGAAGCTCTTGTGGTATTACAAATGATTGTAAAATGAATAATAATAATGTACAGACTTGCATAAAAAATAATCTATCGGTACATTCGCGTTTTAGTGACATTAATGCACCATTTGAATTTTTTAAAAACATTAATTTTTTTTTTTTAACAATTCAATTATACGAGTTAATGTTAATCGAGAGCAAAATGAAATGAAAATGTTGTCAAGACTGTTTTTTTTAAATTTTGTTCAATTGATTGATTGGAAGATTTGATTATACAGAAAATGGGTTTGCTTTAATTATAACATTTCATTGAAATACAGTGGGTTTTATCGGAACTTATGATTGTGCTAGAAGTTAGACTGAATTTTTTAACAGGTGACACTAGATTTGATTTTGGAATTTCTTTAGGAATACGAAAAATAATGCCACTAAATTGAATCTTGATCTTACAGCGATCAGCAGCGAACCTCAAACTCCAGCCCAAAATATTGATTACAATTTTGCGAGGGAAGAATTAATGCTCAACGAACTTTCCAATGATCCAATTCAGAGAGCGATCGCCAGATTAGAAAAACAACATGAGGAGGACAAACAGGTTTGCACAAATTTTCATATTTTTCATTCGATAAATATATTGATTACGTTCGTTACTTAATTACGTCAATATTTATCATACAATTGAAATGTTGGAAAACGACAAAAAGAAAACTATTACGATACTGATTAAATTTTGTTGCAAAAAGTCACATAGTCTTATTGCATCGAAGAATAAAATTGGGGATACATTTTGTCCGTAATTCAAAGAATTGATTTCCTTTTTTATCATCAGTGCAGATCATTACTATTATTTAAATAAATAAAAAATTTTAATTTTTCAAAAAATTATTTACAACACTTATCATCGATTTCACTGTGAAATATTTATCATACAATTGTAAGATTAGGTAACGACGGAAAGAAAAAACAACCACGAACACCACAAAAATAAAACCCGTATAAATTTTCTTGCAAAAAGTCACATATTCTAAATGCATCGAAAGATAAAATTGGAGACAAATTTTTTTGCCTAAATTCAAAAGATTTTTTTTTTTTTAAATCACCATCACGAAAATAATTTATTTTCAATTTTGCGAAAATGATTGAAAACACTTATCTCCGATTTTACCGTGAAATATTATCTCTTTTTATCGCAGGTTGCTCTTGAAAAGCAGCGACAGGAATACGAGCGGCAATTTCAACAATTGCGCAACATTTTGTCCCCTTCAACTCCTTATTCACCTTACATACCGTACGATCCTCTTCGGGGTGGTAATCTCGGTGGAAAATTACCCGCTTGCACGCCAACGACGCAAATGAGGGTGGAAAAATGGGCTCAAGAAAGGGACGAAATGTTTAAGCGTTCTTTGGGTCAACTGAAGACCGATATACTCAAGGCCAATTCTTTGGTTCAAGAAGCTAATTTTCTTGCCGAAGAAATGGAAAAACAGACCAAGTTTAGCGTGACGCTTCAGATACCACCAAATAATCTGAGTCCGAACCGGAAGGTAAAGGTTGACGCGAGGCGCATTATTTCTTATGATTTTTCAGTTCAACTTTTTATCATTTTTTTCTTTTTTTATGACGTTTTTTTTTTGTTTATTTAAATTCACCCTGGACGCGTTGAATTTCGGTTATTCTTCGTTTATCCATTATTATGATTTTTTTGTCACACTCTTGGATGTGTAGAGTGTATTTTTTCAGCGCGGTGCTTTCGTCAGCGAGCCGGCGATTCTCGTCAAGAGACTGAACATGGGAAGTCAAGTGTGGTCAATGGAAAAATTGGAAAATAAACTAGTCGACATGCGGGACATGTACGAAGAGAGAAAGGATTCCAATAATTGTCAACGTTTGCCGGGCATTAAGGTAAATAAATACTTTCCAAAAGCTCACAATAAACAAAATTCTTCAAACCGTCGAATTTATTAAGACAAATCTTACTTATTGACTGAAAAAAAAGCCAACTTTTTTTGTTGCCAATTATTTTTTCAACAATACGTAATTTTTCATATCAATGTTTTTAGGCTTTTTGACATACTGAATTTTTTCAAGACTTTTTTGCCCGAAACTTCTAATTTCATCAAACTTTAGAGAACGTATGTGTTCATCCTTAAGGTAGTTTATGAGAGAATTTCGAACCCTTCTCGATGGAATATAATTCGAAAAAAAAAAGTTAAGCACTTTGAAGATTCTGAAAAGATCGATTTTGCATAAAATAGTTTCAAAGTATTATTAAGAAATTGATAAAACCGAATTGTTTGACAAATTAACCGTTACTGAACTTTTTTTTCGAATGGAATCGATTTGTTTATTTTTCTGAATACGTATACATTTTTTCAGAAATTTTTTATCCAATTTTTGAAAATCGCGTTTCTTGAAAAATGTTTCAACAGTAGAATTAGAACAATAAAAAATAAATTAGAAATTATGATTCTCGAAAATAAGATTAAATCTTGAAGAAATTTATATGCTTTTAGATAAAGTAAGAAATCCGTTTCATTAAAAAAAAACTTAGGATGACGAGTGATTAGCTTAACTTTTTTTTCATCATTTTGTTGATAATATTTCAAAATTATTGTTATGCGAAATCAATATTTTCAGCAAATACATCATGTTTGATTTTTTCAAATCTATATTTCATCGAGAAGTGTTAAAAAATCTCTTTGACTCTCACACTTAACCTGACGATACTATCAAAACTCCCTTAAGATTTCCATATTCCGAGCGTCTAACGAAGAGTCGCAACTGCAAATTTATGGGTAAACTCAGCACTAAACCTGAGATTAAATTTCCGTTTGAAGTTAAGACACCCGCAACTTTTAAGACTTACTTTTAACGGCACATATTCTCAAGTTTATAGTGAAACTTTGGTCAAAGTTACATTTTCACGAGTTTACGTTTTACGCCAAATAATAGTGAATTAAACACAACCAAAATCCTTTTGTCGCAGGATGACGTGCCGGGAAAAACGCAAGATCCTTTTTTTGAGTCGCAGGATAATCACAATTTAATCGGTGTTGCAAATATATTTCTCGAAGTGTTGTTTCACGACGTGAGACTGGATTATCACACGCCGATAATAAGCCAACAAGGAGAAGTCGCTGGACGACTGCAGGTCGAAATCAGTCGAATATCTGGACAATTTCCGCCGGACAGAATGTGCGAAGCTGCGTCGGAATCGTCGAGCTCCGGCGATTCGACGTCTTCGGAACACGAGGAATATTCGGGCTCGAGTCATATTACTTGTCGCGTTACGATTAAACAAGCGAGTGGCTTGCCACTCTCGCTCAGTCACTTCGTCTTCTGTCAATACACGTTTTGGGGTCATCCTGAACCTATCGTTGTTCCGTCTTACGTTAATCCCGAACTGCCCGTCGCTAATTGCACCACCGGACAGAGAGACTCGTTGGCTTTCAAATCTGAAGACACCAAGGATTTTACTGTACCAATTACCGAAGAATTTTTGGAACATTGTGCAGGTAAGAATAATTTTGCTTCCTCACAAAGGAAGCTTTGTTTTCGTGAATTTTTTTTTTCTTTTTTTCGAGATTTCCATGTTAACATACTCAGAATCCCCTAAAACGACGAGAAAAGTGGTCCAGAAAATTTGTGTCTGTGTTTGAGACACCGAAAATTCAATTATCCATAACTCACGAACTGCACGATGTATCGAGCTAAAATTTGGCACGCAGCTAGAGTATTGACTCCTGTGTAATTGGCGTGATTTTTAATTAAATGTATGAATGTATACAGATTTTATAGAATTTTTAATTTTTCAAAAAGTGTCGTGATCGCTCTAGCTTTCGTGAAAGTACGCCAATTTAGCTAAATCGTTTTTCATAAATAAAGACACGTTAAATAATGTTTGGTATTGAATTTCAGCGAAATCGGTAGAGCGGTTCCGATTTTATAGAATTTTGAATTTTCCGAAAAAAAAAAAAAAAAAATCTCTAAATTCCGTAGAATTTCAACAAATGAACCGAAATGTTCATTTGTCGTAGTTTTGAGTTAGCTTTCGAGCGCAAAATTTTGAATAATTGTTACGGATTGGTAAAGCTAATTTCTTACTGTATTACGGAGGAATTATTCTTTTATTAAATAAAGAGAATTTTTTTCCTTGATAAAATTACAATCTTTCACTATGTTTGACGCTAACTGAAGAACTCTGTAATTTGTGTTCGAAAGCTGACACAAAACTATAGCACTAACTAAATGTGTAGACTTTTTAGTCACGTCAAATTTCCGAGAAATTTTCCCATGTAGAAAAAGGCATTTTTTGAAATATTTGATCAAAAGGTCTGGAAAAATTCATAGAGTGCCTTTTAGTGGAACTTTGGTAGAATAAATTATGGAACAGATCTGAGACAATCGTGAAAAAAGGGGCTAAATTAACGGAGAAATCCTCATATTCTCAATTCATTCGTGTGTTTGATTGCAGAGGGCGCGTTGAGTATCGAAGTTTGGGGTCACAGAAGCGCTGGTTTTTCGCGAAGCAGACCCGGATGGGAAGTCGAACAGCAACAACTCGCCAAGGCACGATCCCTCGCAGACCGCTGGTCGGAATTGACGAGGAAAATCGAGTTATGGGTCGAGATTCAGGAGCTGAATGAGCAGGGAGAATATTCGCCGGTCGAAGTCGTCATGAAGCCGGATACGTGGACAGGTTTGCCATTTCTTTCGTCAACTTCACTTAATTATGTACCTAAATCTTCCTTTTCTCCCTCTTCCTTAGTTCTCAAAAAATCTACCATTAACACTTGCCATAAAGATTTTTCAATTGTGGCTCGAAAAAAGAAAATTAATTAATAAACTCAATGCACAGACTTTTTTCGTTGCATTTTTAGATATCCAAGCGAATAATTCTTTGGGACTACTCGAAAATTATATCCTTCTTGTTTGATTCATTTCTCATTCTCACGTTCGATTTTATTTTGCGTATTTTTAAATTTCCGAATGAAAAACTATCTAGGACTACTCGAAATTTATATTCTTTTTGTAAAATTAGATAGATATCAGTTGAAGAATTTTTAGCGTTATTTCTCACAGGAAATACTCATAAATGAAGAATTCTCGATCATGGCTAAAAAATTGAGAATCAATGTATAAATTTCAACCGCAGACTTTTTTCGTCACTTTTTTTTGTATTTTTTAATATCCGATTGAATAATTGTTTAGGACTACTCGAAATTTATATTCTTTTTGTGAAATTAGGTAGGATTTATCAGTTGCGCCAGGATTTTTTGCATTGTTCTTCACGAAAAATACTCATGAATCAAGAATTCTCAATCATGGCTGAAAAATGGAGAATTAATGCATAAATTCAGTACGCAGACTTTTTTGGTTCAGTTTTTTCGTTTTTTTTTTCAAATGTCCGAGTGAATAATTATTTAGGCCTACTCGAAATTGATATTCTTTTCGTGAAATTAGGTGGAATTTATCAGCTGCGACAGGGTCAACAGAGACGGATACAGGTTCGGGTAAAACCCGTTCAAAATTCTGGCACTTTGCCGATAATCTGTCAATCTATCCTAAGTATTGCGGTGGGCAGCGTGTCGGTGAGAAATCGCTTACAAATCCCGCTGGACAGTTACCAAGACGAGGACCTCAGTGTACTTAGGGAAAAGTGGAGCGATGCCCTCATGAGAAGGCGGCAATACCTCGACCAGCAGATACAAAAGCTCATAAATAAACAAGGTACATTAGGAAAAATTCCATTATTCATTCACCAAAAAATTTCGAACCACACCATTGATAACATTTTTCTGTTTTAGACAAAACCGAACAGGACATGGAACGAGAACAGAGTCTCGTCGATCAATGGGTCAGTTTAACGGAAGAACGAAACGCGGTATTAGTCCCTGCGGCAAGTTCCGGTATTCCTGGTGCTCCCGCTGACTGGAATCCACCCTCAGGCATGGAACCTCACATTCCTGTTTTGTTTCTTGATCTCAATGGTAAGAAAAAACAAAATTCTTTCTTTAGTTCCTTTCTAAATGCTGAAAATATTTATTTCGATTTTTTAATTTAAAATCGTACATCTTAAATAAGTTTCTAGTGTCGAGAAAACCCGTAAATTTCGAGAATACCCGAACCTTATGAGAAAAAAAAAAAAACATTTCGAATAAACCCGGAAATCTCGAGAAAACCCGGGAAAGTTTTTTTGCGCACACGGCATATTAAATTTTAATTTTAATTAATAATTAATTTAAATAGTATGAGTATTTATTATATTTATTGTATCGTATATTAATTTTACGACAATTTTTTAAAATATTAATTGTTATTTGCATATTAAATCCAATATATGCGTATTCGCCAGAAAATCCAATACTTTATATTTTTAAAAAAACATATTTCACAGTATAAGTCACAAAGAAGACATTCTAACGGTTTTAATTTTGAGAGTTCTCGAGATTTTCGCGTGTACTTGAGGTTTTCGGGTTTACTCGAGATTTTCGGGTTTCCTCGAGATTTTCGGGTTTACTCAAGATTTTCGGGTTTCCTCTAGATTTTTGGGTTTTCTCGAGATCTTCGGGATTTCTCGAAATTTACGGGTTTTCTCGAAATTTACGGGTTTTCTCGAAATTCACGGGTTTTCTCGAAATTTTCGGGTTCCTCGAACCCGATCAAGAAAACTCGAACCCAACGCGAACCCGAGTTTTCCAAAACCCGCACGTCCCTATAAGTTCTGTAATGTTATTCATAATCGACAGCTATTTTTATTTAAAATAAGTCTTTTGACGATAGTTGCAAAATGAAATGTTCGATTGATTTATAAAAAAAACAATTTCAAATATTTCGACAAATATAAAAAAACAGCGAAGATTGCCTTTTATGCATAGTGAATTTTGAAACATTTTCTCAATATTGCAGCCGATGACCTCTCGACGCATCAGTCAGGCGAAGAAGTCTCGGTTACCGGGTTGAATTCAATCCTGCCAAAGGAACACGGGAACAAGTTTTACAGTTTGCCAATAATTCGACATCTCGAAAAAGACGTCTGTGCAATCGCGGCTTGGGACTCGAGTATACACGATAATGTGCATCTCAACAGAGTAACGGACGGTAATTATTTACAGACTTATTAATTCATATTTGCGGAGTGATCCACGCCAATTCGACCTGCGACTTGACCCTGATGCCATTATTTAAATTTTTGAGATTTTTAAATAATGACATTCGATATGCCACTATAAAAAAATATGCAAGAAAAATTGTCATAAAAAAATAAACACAAAAAATTATGGTGCATTTAAGGGTTCAACTGAGCTTACAAAAAATCACAAGCCGAATCAGGGAAGTCGAGGTCAAATCCTGATCGAATCAGGGTTAATTGCCCCACATATATGTATATTTTTTATTTTTTTCACGTAAAGCAATAATCCACCAGAATGAAAAAAAAAAAAAATTAAACCCTTAAAAATGTATATTATTTATTATTTACCCCGTTTTAATCTCAACAGTGTAATTTTTAAGACGAAAAAGCAGTGAACAAATCTTCGAAAAACATCTTCTAAATGATTTTGTTTTTTTCTGGCATTTTTTTTTCAACATTTGACTTTTCTTTCATAGCGAACGAGAGAGTCTTTCTAATCTTAAAAACGACAGTGAGACTTTCTCATCCAGCTCCGATGGATCTCGTATTACGAAAAAGACTCGCGCTAAATATCTACAAAAGACAGAGCATAACCGATCGAATATTCAAAAGAATCGTTCGCACCGATTGCTTGACTCAGAGCGGAGTTACTTACGAAGTCGTTTCTAACATACCAAAGGCTAGTGAAGAGTTAGAGGATCGCGAGAGTTTGGCCCAAATTGCAGCGAGTGGAGAGGACAGCAATTTGTGCGACGGCGAGACATACATTGGTTCGTATCAAACAAGTCTAATTAGCTCTGTTTTTTTTTTTTCAAAATTTTATGCCTTCGCGTACGGATTTCATATATAATATTAACTACTCAACTCCTAGTTTTCCTCAATTGTAAGAACAGCTAATAATTTTTTGACCATTTTCCAAAGTTATTAAAATGAAATCACGAACAACAAATCGTCAGATATTTTCATAACATTCTTTTTGGCTATAAAAAAATATTCTGCCAAAAATCATGTTCCTTCAATTACAGAAAATCGGCCATGAAATCGTTATTAATTACTAAAAATCAAAGAATCGGTATTACGATTATTTTCGTAGTTACGACGGACAAAAATCTTTTCTGATGCTGCAAATGACAGCAAAAAAAATTCCGTGCGTGAAGAATAAAAAGACTTTGCTTACATTTTAGCTATTAGTAGTTTTGATCGTAATTTGGGTATTATTTAGAAAAATACACTCGAGGTGTGTCCGCCGTTGAGAGTATCTTGACTTTGGATCGGCTGAGACAAAGTGTAGCGGTTAAGGAATTGCTGCAAGCTCAGGGCCAGCCATTGATGAGGAAAACAGCAAGCGTACCCAATTTCTCGCAGGTACTTCAGCCCCTTCGACGACTCGGCCGCACTGTATGCGCTACACATTTATTTTTCTTAGTTTTTATTCACTTTCACTTTCAAAACCCTAATCTACACTCTCTTTTTTTTCGTTTTTGATTATTTCGCCACATATTCCGTTTTTCTCAAAATCTACACTTTACTTTCTTTACAACCGATTGAAGGAAGTTTTGTCAGTAAAATCTGGTGAAATAAGAACCAACATTTGGAAAATCGTCATTTCAAATTGTGCGACAATTATTCCAAAAAGTGACCTCAAAAATATTTTTTTTGGGCATGTCAAAATATTTTTTGTGTGTTAAAATGATCGGATATCATTTAAGTAAATTTCGTCGAAAATACGAAGATTTTGTTCCAAGATTCAGATATTAACGAAAATTTCTATAAACTTATTTTAAAATCTTATATTTCTCACTTCTAAATAAATAAATCTTCCGGAAAATCGCCACATAATCGATACTTTTGTGGTCGAAATTAGAACATACAAATTGTAACACAAATTCTTTATATTTATTTTGAACTTATTTATTTCTATGACGTTGTATTTTTTATTTATTTTGTGCCAAAAATTATTCATTCTTGTTGCACATATCGCCAGACAGTACCGATCGAACGTCCTTAAGGAGGATCATTGACGACTCTCGAAGTAAAATCAGTGCCAAACTTTCATAATCGATTCTTCAGAATTAAATGCATTAAAGTAACAATTGTGGTGAATGAACCGTATTAAAGCATTTATACTTAACCCAAAGAAAGATCAATAGTGACGATTTGCATGAAGCTTATTTCCAATTACCAATTGCAATGAGCCCATTAACTTTCTCAAAAAATACTCTACGATTTGAATTATAAAAAAATCGACACCATGAAATCTCAAGTCTATCAATTCGTAGAGCATTTTAAGAAAAAGAATGCACTTTGACGCACTAAAATCGATTTCAAGTCCAAGTATTTTTCGAAAAAAACTGAACGAAAATGTATCCCATTCAAAAAAGTATCTAATCAGTAAATGTTTTTGCAAATTCGTCTCTATTAATCTTTCACTGCGTTAAGTATTAAACTTCAGTGACACGATTACGAAAATTTAGCACTCACTTCGAAATTCGTCGCCGATTTTCCTTAACCCTCGGAAAAGTGTTAAAAATCTACTGGATTTTATTAAAAATTACTAATTCACGTCGTCAGATAATGCGATTCGATACATCAATGGATTCGCTGAACGTGACGCGATCGGAAAGCGTAACGGACTTAAATTCCGAGCTTAATGGATTACCGCATCCCCGAAGAGCATCGGTGGGCCACGCAAGGAACGAGGAGAATTTGCTGACGACACCTCCTAAGCCCTTCGGTATAGGTAAGCGGCTTTTATTTTATCTCCTCTGATATCAATTATTCACCATAGCTCTGAATAACTCGAAACAAGGTCATAATAACCGATAAATCTCACGTTGTATTTATCGATTCTCAATAAACTCTGCTAATTATCCATTCAAATGAAAAAGAAAAAATACTCTGCGTAGTATTTTTCGATTATTATACATAATTAACTTGTTCGTGTTTTCCATAATTACTATAAACACAATTCTTCACGGTACTGACACAAGTACATCAGCAGAAAGGTAATTTCCCGTATTATCTATCAATTATAACAATATCAATTTTATTTGGCTACCGATGCATTTTTCTCACGCGAAGTTGCAACTTTCGCATTATATTTTCAACTCTGTTTGATTAATCGTTTTTATTTGGTTATTTTGTTACCCCAAATTTATGGCAATAAGGAAACACGCTATTCAACTATTACATTTTTTAAACAGTTATTAATTTCTTTTCCCAACTGCTAATAAATTTTTTTCGTCTGTTGGTTTATTCTCATTTCAAAAGAAGTGAATTAACAGATGAAAAACGTTAGAAATGATTCTTCAAAGTGATTGTTTATTTATTTCCGTGGAAAATTATTTGCGTTTGAACTTTAATTACATATTTAGAAACTTCGCTACTTATCGGATGAAAAATTTGATGCAAAATATGAATATTCTATCGCAATACAATCGATAAATAATCCGAATTGAAAACGAATGTGGAAGTTGCAACTTCATTCCAAGCGGGAATCAATAATTCGTGGGATAATTTCAATGCGCGCCAAATTGATGCTGTCAAAGCCCGTTTCAAAAGATATGCTCGTTAGCTTATTTTGCCTTGATGACTTTTTACGACTATGATGAATGTCCCCTCGCAACACAAAACCACACAATACACTTTAGGCATTGATTGACAATTTCGTTGACTTTTAATCACAATTAAATAATCGGAAGGACCTCCGATAAATTGTTATATTATGTATCACAAATGTCTTAGGCTCATGTTATTATTCGACATGTCCTTTTTTTTCGAATCGCTTATCTCGAATCACAACTTTACATGAAAAGTAAAAAGGTTTGCGTTTCTGAGATGTGGCTTATGCTGTGTTTTTTGATATTCCACTCTGTCATGCGACGATCACTATATACTATTATATTTTTTGCCCTAGTTTTTACTGTCTATGAATATGTCCACCATTAAGTGATTAATATCTATTTTCTTCTGTTAGTTTCCTTAAATATTGTTCTATTGTGTTTAATTGAATATTTTTACGAGGATTAATTTCCGATGTAAACAGCGAATTTTTATAACGAAGGAAATTTCAACGTAACGTGTAACTTCGGAATGAAGTTTGTCTATTTTGCAAACTTAAACTTACTCGCGCTTTTTTGTCTGCCCGATTCTGGGTTAAGAAAGGCTTTCCTGGATATCCAGGCTTTTCAATGCTTTCACTTTGCATGGGAAAGGCAAAGGAGCTTGCAAGGAAGCGGACATAAAAGTTTTATCGTTTAGAAGTTTTTAAACTCGTCAATTGTCAATAGAACTTGCGACTACGTTCATGGAAAGCAATTCGGAACAAACTCGGGATTATTTGAATTTTTCTCTTTAGCGAAAATACTTGTTGAGATCGAAGGTATTTTTTCAAATCGTTTTCTCAATTTTTTTTGTAAAAGCAGCTCGACATACAGAAAAATGTTAAAATTCCGGTCGGAAAATCATGTGATAAAGATGTTTTAGTTTCCTAACTCGACATAAAATTATGCATTCACGAAATCAGAAAAAATTTCCTCCGTATTCCGTATTAAAAAACTAATAACTATCTGCGACTCTAAATAAATGTAATAAAAATAAAATCTCGAAGTCAACAGTTAATTTCTTATGACACGAGCGTCATAACGAATTTATAAATGTTCTACTAATTTTTATCCAAGAATTTAGAATTGTTTTGCGTTCTTATTACCATCGTTATTGTTATTATAATTTACATTACATTGATTATAGTTATTTTTTAGTATTACATTAATTACAGCTTCCGTCACATTTTTGTCAATACGCTATGTTCAACTTAGAAATCTTGCACTAGATTCATTGCCAATAAATAGGTCCATATATATTTTATTCTCTAAATCTAATGCCTCTTCCATACCTACATTACATAGTATATTATTATACATTTAGAAAACGAAGCTAATGACAAAGTTAGTTGAGAGGAAAGTTGAGCATGGCTACTGTCATCTTATCAGATTGGCCTAGTGTTTATTGCAGCCAACATTTAAGCTCCACCACTTATTTAAAAAAATAAAAATAACAAACGTTAACTTATAACTTATTAAACGATGGATAAAAACATGAACGGAAGAGAACAAAAATATCCGTCGACAAAAAGTATGATGACCAATTGAAAACTAATCGATTTTGTAATACTTATCTGTTCCTCTGTTTAACACTACGTCTACTTCTTCCACTATTTCGGCTCACCCAAGGCTCCATTCTCAACTCAGGTAAAAAATGGAGTCTTGATTTCGATATTTAATTGATGACGTTCAGGCGACCGTGATTAGTAAATATGTCTCGTGAGTGGTTGAGTCTGTCTGTTGTTTAGTTATATTTTATGAGCTCGGCTTGTTAATTAATAAAGCACTCATCGCCCCTAGGCAATGCTCAAGAGATACTAAATCAACATCCAATTATAATCTTATGTGGAAACATTTTTTAAAATTAATTTCGGAGTTCGCTCAAAAAATAAAATTCCGTGCTCACAAAATTACAATACATTTACCAGAAAGGCTTTTAAGTTTTTCAGGACTTTCACTCAATTTCACAAATTTTGTGAGATATTGTTAAATTTTTTGTTGGTATACATGATTCGATCGAGCATTTTTGCCGGAAATCGATCGTTAAAAATGTTTTTACATAAAAGATGTCTACAAATTTTGCCCGCAGCATAACTTTCTTCTTCTGAGCATCGCCCAAAAGCGTCCTTACATTTTTTGCACATCTTTTTCTTTTGGTATCGTATGTATTTTGCGCTTCGCGAATTTACTACTCATATTAAAATGTGCATGCGAATGTTTAACGCGATAGATGCGGTTTGCCGATCGTAAGCGAAATCGTCCGATGCATTCTTGGGTTGATCATCATATAGGAATGGATTTTGTACGTTGTAATGTATTGAGAAGATGAAGTCATCTAAAAAGGGTATTAGAATATCATTGCTTATTGGCGATACCGAAAAGTGTTCGATTTTTAACGATATTAAATGCACATTAAATGCTATCAATTTGCAATTGTCTACAGATATTTGTTACACGAGAAAGTTACCTGAAAAAACGTAACATTTTTCACTTGGCGTTGGTTTTTATACCAAAGCAAAAAACAAACAGCAATTTAGTGCTGTTCGTGTATCTTACGGAAATTAATCGCATTTTTAAAAAAATAGTATGATCGATGAAGATATTTTCTAATCCCTTTTTTCATGTCTCGGAATTTTTAAGGATGTTTTATGAGGATTTCCAACTAACAGTTCGATTATATTGAAATTGGAGTGACAAGAGAAATTTCTATAATAAAAATTCCTATCGAATATACTAAAAACATTGATTGTGAATAATAAAACATAAAGCTGAAAATTTATTGACGAATTTATTGAATATTATTAATATAGTTTCAATGTTGTCAATGATTTTATCGATAAGGAGTCAAATATTGATTAAATCGAACTTTTGATTCAGAAGATAATATTTAAAGCATCCTTAATTAGTCGATATACACCGACAAGCGCCGTTACATTTATTTAAGCCTCATATTTAATTGTCACGATAGCACGAAATCTCCTGTCAACAAAATCAAATCGTCGTCGAAAAGAATTGAATGTTTTTTGCATTAGGAGCGTAATTTTTCAACATCTTCTGCATCCACGTAATTTTTATCTTGCTTGTCATCGCCGCTGTGATTTTTCCTTCAATCGATCCTCGGAATAAATTAGTACGTAGGAATTTTGTCCAATAATAACGGGAATTCATCGTGCGACTTTTCTGCGAGGTAAAACCTTTCTGCCCGTATTTCATGTACTGGTTTTTCAAAGACGATGAAAAAAGCGCTTAGAATTGAAACAAAAATATGCATAACACAAAAAAACCTGTGACTACGGACGCATTATAGACTTAAGCTTGGATGTGCATGACAGACCTTCGGAAATAGTACCGCATGAGTGTCGATAACAATTATAGGACGAACGAGAAAATGTTCGACTTTCAACTAACATCGAATTTAGAAAAACGAAGAAAAAAATCATCGTATGATATTTTATTGCAAAAAGAAGTAATGGCAACAGTGTAACGTTAATAAAAATTGTTTCCTTTATTCCATTTCCAAAATATATGAAAAATATTACAAGGAAAAACTGTATAGGATTTATTTTCTTTCAAAAAATAATTTCTCTGCAATCATACTTAAATAAAAATGACTCCATCAAACTTTTCAGCTAATATTCGTGAAAATGACCGTGACTCTTATCAGTTCGTGTATTTAAAAAGTCATATGAAAACCCTCATGAAATGATTGTTTCAAAAATATAATAAATTGTACAAAAATTTCATCATGAACCCTATCATTGCAAAAATTAGCGATAAATACTCTTTTATCGTCTTTTAAATCTGTATTAAAGTTCGCACTCTTGCCATTACTTTCCAAAAGCCTTAAAAGGGCGCAGGCAAATGCAATGAATATACTGAGTTATATTGAAGTACTTATCCATTGGAAATTAGAGAAGGTGTTTAGATATTTAATCGTAATAGAAGGCGAGAATATATTAATAATTCGCCGACAGATAAGCTTTCGACGATTAATATTCTCCAACTTAGTCATTTGTACATACAGCGATTTCGTTTAAAATAAGACTAGAACATGTAGTTGTTCATCGACAACAAAAAAACCACTCAAACGTTATCATGGATTGTAATCAAGTCATCTATCTCCTTTCAGCGAGACCAACTTTTCTCAATCTCAACCTGAACCTCAACTCACTGACACGACTGCAACAATCCACCTCTGCCAAGTGTAGGTGACACTCGCTGTTGATCGCCATTTCAGACTGGAGTCGTTGATTTTACGATATCGTTTTTTTTTTCAATCGATTGTAAAATTACTCCAAAAAGTCTGAAATGGTAGATTCGGTCATTATTCAGTAGAGTTCTGTAGTTGAGATTTTATTTATTTTCTCTTTCCTTTTTCGTTACCCTTTTATTTTCCTTCTAGTAATTATAGACTCACCGATAGGTTCCGATATTTCATGTTTACCGCTTTCAATTAAGACACACAATTTTATATTAATTTATGTTTCATTTTAGTTTCAGATATTACGTTTAGAATTTGTAGACGCATGTTTTTTTATTTTTCTAGTCACTCGATATGAAGGCGTTTCAGAGGCGAACTGGTAGACAAAATTATGGTACAAAGTGAAACACAACTTTTTTTGTTGATACCAACAACGTTTAATAATATTTTTTATAACAGGAAAACGAACGGGTCGGATTAAATCCTTTTTGTAAAATCACAGCAACATTGTTATGGATTTAAAAAAACTCATTTTATTCGGTTATTTATTCTGTAAGCAATAAGATACTAATTCATGTTTACATTGTCGCTGAAAAAGTGTCCAAACATTTAATATACTAAGTTTTTCCGTGAAGATATGTACCAAAATATTACAAAAATTAAAATGAGGGGTCATTATTTACCCTATTAACCATTTTTTTTTGTTAATGGGATTATTTTTCACTAATACGATTAAACACGAAAAAAAAGTAGAACGTAGCAAATTATTCACGAAATAAATAATCGAAAAGAGCTAACAATAAATCTTGATAATAAGAATTAGATTTTTAGAGCAACTCGTTAACGAGTGACGATTAATTAGCTAGAATAAATGGTTAAAATAATGGCCAGATCGCTTCTGATACAATTTTTGTCTCAGTGATGCTGTACTTGTATACGCTATATCGTCATTCCTTTTAACTTAGTTAATATTCATTTTAGCATCTCCAAATATGGTTGGTAGTAAGTTGGGCCTCCGAATGACGACTCTACACGAGGAAACGTCAAACATTGGCAACCAAATGGCATCGCCCGTGCAGAACGACGACGAGGAAAAGAGCGATGCCGATTATTCCGAGTACGAGTCATATCAGGTAAGAAAACGTAGTTTCTTACATTAAACCTTCATCCCGTAATAATTCCTTTGAATAGCGAAACAATGACCGCATCTTTCACAGCCATGTATCATCTATACCGTACGAAAAACTGTGAAAATATCGCACAACACGTGCCGAATAATCTATCTAATAATTGACTAGTCATAAAACATTAAAGATGTAGAATTTTCGTTTTTTTAAACGTTTTACATTCAAAAAAATACAACTCGTAAAATTTTCACGACATAGTTCACGATATTGAAACAAAAGCGCTCCTTAAATTTTTTTGTATGATTCCCTATGGGACGATGATTATCCTTCAATTATTGTATTAAACAATGAATAAATTTAAAATTCCAAAATTCAAGATTTCAAAACCGCAAAATATTTTTCGGAGTGTTCGCCGAATTATGGGTAGAAAGCAAAACTCATGAATATGATTTTCTATGCTGTAAATTGACCTAACCAGTTTGCTCAAGTTACAAATAAATCCTACAGGTTTATTCTGAAGTGAGGGAATTATATCAAATTTTTACCTGACAAGGGATAGAGTATTTCACCCAATAAAAAGACACTTTTTTCAATGCCTCTTTTACATTAAATTGTCTGCCAGGACTTTGAGTTTTTGTTTCAAATAATCAGTGCAGGACGGTCAATAATTATATCGCTTATTCTACCTTTATCATTATGATAAGCAAAAAAAAACGATATATTTGTAAGGAATATGTAAAATTGCGTTCAGGCACCGTCCAAACCAGTAAAACCTTTAACGACTTCACGCACACTGGATTCTCTGGCTGAGCTTCAATCGACCAAAATCAACACGCCAAGTATGAGTAGCAGCGGCTACGGTTCTCAAGCGGTATCGACGACGAATCTAACGTCAGAGGATTCGATCTCAATGAAATCAATCAGCGTCGACGAGACGCCCGATTTGGAATACAGAAGTTTGCTGGACAACAAGAGAATCGATAACAAAATGGACAGTTCGTTGGTGGAGGAAACGCCGGAGGAATATCTCGGTGAAATAAACACGGAATTGGAGAAGTTGAGCGTTTTGGAAAATGCTTTTACTTCCGGTTAGTTAACGATAAATATTTTGTCTGTGATACAAAAATTCGAGTCTTGTGTTGTCGCAATTTTTATAATTGGAAATTATCCGCCTGTTGCATTAGAATACAAACATGAAACTACAAAAACAATACAAAATAGAAGAGGACTTAAAAAAAAATTACTTTTAAATAAAATACCTGAGTTTTTCTCTTTATAATTAATTATTTTGTGTATAAAATAAATATTATCATTTGTTTTTGTAAAAATAGGGTAAAAGGGATAAGGATAACGAGTTTTATCATAACAATGATACAACAATATTATCTTAACACGACTGTCGTAATTATTATATAATAAGGATTCTTCGGTGAAAGCGACGTTTTAAAAAATTACTGAAAATCGACGTCGTGAATATTCTATCTGTTTTGCAGATGAGACGAGAAAAAATTTGGATAACTGCGGTGCTTATTCGGGTCTCGAGAGTCAAAGTCCGATACTCGATTACCACAAAAGCGACGGAAATTCTAAATCGATATCACCCAATAACAGGGATGTAATATCATCGCAAAAAGTCATTATCTTCCCGCCCGAGACTCTTACGAATAACATTCTGGTTGAGGCCAACAGCAACGATATGGAAGTCAGTCAGACTTCGAATTCGGGCGATGACAGTCCGCTAGAGGGCAACTCAATCGTTCACACAAAATTACCACCCGGAAAGGTAAGAAAAATCAATAAAATCTAACGATTTGCAATGATTTTCATAAGAAAATATTGTCGAAAGTCAATGTAAAAAATTGACATTCGTGGAACAATAAATAAAAAAGTTACGATTTTGTAATAGCGATTCACAGTGATTGTGAACAATGTTTAAACTTTTGTATAATTTAGAAAATCAATGCCAATGAAAATTAACGAAACAGTGTTAAAAAAAAATAAAACATCTTTATCCGATTTTGAATGAAATCATTAAATTTTTACAAAAATATCAGTAAAATTGTATGATCTTCTTTTTCGGATCACTTGTTGAAAAATTTGGGAATATTTCCATGAACGCTGCAGATAATTATCGCCAAATATATGAATTATATGAAAATGTGTATCAAATTAAGTAATTCAGGTGCAGAACTTGACCCAAGTATGATAAGCTACAGTGTGAAAATAAAAATGCCTTTATGAATAATTTTGCCAGATGGTGTAAAATCAACGAAAGAATGTTAAAAAAAATAGAACATCTCTATCCGATTTTCGATGAATTCATTGAATTTTTACACAAATATCAGTGAAATTGTATGATCTTCTTTTTCGGATCACTTGTTCAAAAATTTGGGAATATTTTCATGAACGCTGCAGATAATTGTCGCCAAATTTATGAATTATATGAAAGTGTGCATCAGATTAAGTAATTCAGGTGCAGAACTTTACCCAAGTATAAAAAGATACACTCTGAAAATAAAAATGCCTTTATATATAATTTTGCCAGATGGTGTAAAATTAACGAACGAATGTTCAAAATAATAGAACATCTCTATCCGATTTTCGATGAATTCATTGAATTTTTACAAAAATATCAGTAAAATTCTATGATCTTCTTTTTCGGATCACTTGTTGCAAAATTTGGGAATATTTTCATGAACGCTGCAGATAATTATCGCCAAATATATAAATTATATAAAAATGTGTATCAAATTAAGTAATTCAGGTGCAGAACTTTACACAAGTATGATAAGATACAGTGTGAAAATAAAAATGCTTTTATGAATAATTTTGCCAGGTGGTGAGAAGGCGCAAAGCCGCGAGTAGTTCCGGAAGGCCTCTGAGCTCACAGCACAGAGCTTCTTTTCCCATGGTCCGTCCATCACTATCGGAGAGCAAAGTTGCTGCCCGACTGGAACAATCTTTGCAGCCAAATATGGCTTACGAGAATGGTGACGACAATAGCTCGTCCGAACGCATCGATGGTACGTCTAAATAAAATATATATTAGCCATTTCACCGTAATTTAGCGAGCAACATTTTAATTTTCTCGAATAAATTCTAAGATTATCAGATAACCTTTCCAAACCACTTTTCCCGATGTCTTTAGAGATTTTGACAACTAAATCTCTAAATAAATAATTCTATGAAACCAAAATTTCATCTATAAGAAACCGAAAATTAATATAGCACATGATTTTGAAATTACAATCGGTATACATTATTTTGTACAGATGACCGAAAAAAATTTCTAAATCACTTTTCTCGATGTCTTTGAAGATTCCGACAAGAAAATCTATAAATAAAAAATTCTATGAAACCAAAGCTTCATCCATAAGAAACCGAAAATTGATATAGCACATGATTTTGAAACTACAATCGGTATACATTATTTTGTACAGATGACGGAAAAAATTTTCTAAATCACTTTTCTCGATGTCTTTGAAGATTCCGACAACTAAATCTCTAAATAAATAATTCTATGAAACCAAAATTTCATCTATAAGAACCCAAAAATGAATATAGCACATAATTTTGTAACTACAAAAGATATGAATTATTTGGTGCAGATGACGTGAGTGACAAGAGTTCAGCGTTTGGTTCTCGTGCGGATTTGACGAGAATCGAGGCACCTCTGCCGGATTGGGTCGTAGTCGGCGAGTCGGTTATGGTTCGTCCTTACAGTTATTGCGGCGTTATCGCTTACGTCGGTCCCACGGAGTTTGCCTCGGGCAATTGGATCGGCGTTGAACTCGACGCCCCAACCGGTAATTTTTCACTCAAATAATCGCTCGCTAACACGTGACGAATATTAGTGCATGAGTCATAAAAAAAACAACCTATATTTGTGCAGGGAAAAACGATGGGGCGGTAAATGGCCACCGGTACTTTACGTGTCGATCGAAATGCGGTATTTTCGTCAAGGTTGACAAGCTGATACAGGACAGACGAGGACGAGCACTCAGAAGCTTCACCAAACAAGAAACTGCGCCACCACCTTCTTCATCGATGCGCAGGAGCGTCAGTAGAGGTACGATAAAATTTCAAAACCAATCAAACCAAGGATTTTTGAAAAAAATTATTTCAAATTTTAAGGCGATATCAATTCTCAAGTGTCCGCTTTTTTTTAGATGAAATGCATAATTATATTTCTTAGCCGTAATTTGGGGAGCGAAACAAATTTGACATAAAACTTCTCTTTTGTGGAATGAAAATTGTTTGAGTTTTATCGAGATATCTTTCGGGATATTTTCTTAAAACAGGAAAATATTGAAAGTGATAGATTTGTTGAAATATTGGCGTATTAACATTGATTTATGATAAGGTTTTTTTCGTTTAGTTCTCGGGATAATATTAGACCAATTTTTCGTTCGGATAATAATAACTCTATTGTTTATCCATATTTTTAAATGCAAACTTGACAAAACTATTTATTGATCGTGTGCAAAATCTGGATCTCATTATTTTTACATCTCTCATTAGAGAAAATATTAAAAGTCGACGTGTTCTTTTATCCTTGAGCTTATGCATACCCGTGATACGATTTCTTTATTTTGTTTATGATCCTTTTTAAAACTGGACGAGGTTTTTTTTGTCTGGATAATAATGACTTTATTGTTCAACAATATTTTTTCCATGCAAAACGGACTCGAAACATGACAAAACTTTTTATTAATCGAGTGCGAAATCTCGATCTCATCATCTCAATACCTTCAATTTTTAGAAAATTGAAAGTCGACCTGTTTTTTTTCCTTCAGCTTATGCAAATCGGTGATAAGATTTCTGCATTTCAAAATACGATTTGTTCACGATCTTTTTTAAAACTCAATGAGGTTTTTTGTCCGAATAATAATAACTTCATTGTTCATCAATATGGTTTTTTTTATACCAAACGGACTGAAACATGACAAAACTGTTTACAATCGTGTGCAAAATCTTGATTTCAGCATCTTCATATCTTTAATCTTTTTAAATATTGAAAATCAAATGTTTTTGGAGCCCTAAATTTATACAAACCAGTGATACGATTTCTTCATTCTAAAAGGCTATTTTTCATGATCTTCTTCAAAACTAAACGAGGATTTTTATTCGTCCGAACTTAATATCTTCAATCAGAAAAAATATCAAAAGATAACCTGCTTTTTTGTGTTTAAATTTATGCAAACCCGTAATACGATTTCTTCATGTCAAAAGGCTATTTTAATGATGTTTCTTAAAACAATAGGCGAGGGTTTGCACTCTCTGCACAGAAGTCGAAGTCGAGGCGAGGGTCTTTCGACGGCGGGTACGCGATCATCGCCTCGTGGCAAATGAGAACCAGCAAATCCGAAAGGAAAGAAGAAGAAGAAGCGCGAGTGCCGTCAACGTTCACAGATTTAGCGGAGCCCGCTGAGAACAAATATATACCGAAAAGCAGTAAAAAACGGCGACGAAGCAGAAGAAGAAGGAGCGAGAAAAAAAAACTATAAAACTACAAAAAATATCCTAGATGCTACATGCCTACAATATGTGTAGCGGCGATGTTTTCAGTCCTCTAGATTAGGGCAGCTAATATTGATTATCACGAATTACAGACTAGGCGACGAAGGAGAAAGCGGCAAATAAAACTCAATCATAAAACCACAAACACAATAAAAATCTCAAACACACGCATTTACACAACATTTCGAGAAAGAAAAAAAAAAACCGCGATAATATATCGATGCATTCCATAAACTTAGACTTTTATCACCGACGACGACGACAAGGCGGGATTTTTTTGTTTTTTTTTTACATTCGTCAACATCCAGCCGTGTTTAAAGTATACATTATATATATATATTATATATAATATTATTATTATGTATGTCGCTGTACGGCTTAATTTTATAAATCGTTTTTTCGTGATGTTTTTCGTTATTTGTACGTTGGCGCGAAAGTTGAAATGAAAGAATTTAAAAAATCAAAAGTCATATTAACGAGTGAAATATCATTCGTGATATATTAATTTAACAGCCGTCTTCGTTTCGCGAAGTCACCGTCAAAACAAAAACGATACGCGTGAGCGCAATTTGCATACCACGACACGATATATTTAATTAATTAATGAATTAACTAATTAAAGTAAATAAAAAAAGGCGACGCGAGACTTCAAGTCTCCGATTTTCAGGGTATAACCAAAACCGTCACACTCACATGAAAAATACATACACAGGTGATTGATCCCCTGATTTATCTCGCAATCAACGTTTTTACATACTATTCGTATAATATGTATATTATTACAAACAAAAAAGGAATAAAAGATATAAAAACACTTTCCGAAATTGCCGCGCGGCAATTTAATGAAGTTGGACAAGTGTCGTGCCGTGAAAAAATATAAATAATTATTAATAACGTGTATGACAAGCCCAAATTTTCTTCGCATATTATACATACTATTGAACTGACGATTATCGCGGCGTTGTATGTAGATTATTTAAAGATTTTATATATATACAGTTGTTTCATATAATATTGTATTTTTTTAGCGCAATCTGTTAAGTTCCTTGTGTTTTTTTTCTTTTATATTTCGTTTGTTTCACCGTCTGGTTATTTTTCTTCTTCCCTCCCTCTTTTATTGTTCAGGGATGAGCGATATCGGAATTGAAATTGAATTTGAATAGGTTTTGGATTGAACAACTGAGAATTCTTTTTCGGAGAGTAACAAGATTTTTTGAACATTATGAATAGAGATTTTGTAGCCAATTGTTTTTTTTCGATTCAAATCTGTGCATTTTGCGACAAAAAAAGAGAACAAAAAATATTAACTATATCATTTTTTTCATCATTCCGAATATTTTCTCAAACGAATGGAAAACACTGATTTTTTCGACTTTACGCTTGAATATATTTTTCGAACTAATTAAACTATTATTTGATCAATATTTCCATTTCGTTTTTCTGGGAATCTTGATTGAAAACAAATCTCAAGGCCTTAAAAAATTTTTTTGATAAGCGTTGCAAATTTTTTTAGAAAATCATGGATTCGTAAATGCGAATTCGAGTTGAATCCACAGAAAAATAAAATTCCGCAAAGAATTTCGCAAAACTATTTTTGTATCATTTTATTCAAAAAGTTTGCTTAATATTCTTCTCAAACATCGCTTATTTTTAAAATTTTCTCGCAAAGAACCGAAAGTTCTCATTAAATCTGTTTCGCCACGAATAAATACTCGAAATATTTCTAATGTTTTTCAATTACTCTGCCTAAATTTAAAAGAAAATGAATGACTTTCACGCTTTTCTGTAATTAGTCACAGTAATTCAAACCAAAAAGTTCCAAATTCATTTCGATTAAAATATTGTTCATGCTTGTTATTATTGTACCATAAATCTTCTCTTATTCTGCTTCCTCCTACGTTATTTACATGAATATACGAGAGGCGTTTTAATTTTTCAGTTACACTATTAAAACAAGAAAAACATTGTCGGAAACTAGTATCGTATAGTGCGTAATAGGGCCGCGCTGAAAACGTGCAAAGAAGGTCGTATTATTCGGCTTTAAAAAAAAAAAACCGCTCGCTCGTTCGACATTTTATTTAAAAGGCAATCTGTGTTTTTAGGTGTCCGCGTACATTAGGGATGCAATATTAGGATTATTAATTTTAGCGACTAGCTGATAAATAAACGAGCTTGCTTCATTGTATCAATTGCGCAAATATGATTATAATTAGATGAATATTGTTTAAAATATTTGTGGGTTTACGACGATCGCACGATTTATGAGAAAAGTCCTTACTATTATTATTATATTATATTATTATTATTATTATGATTTTTATTATTATTTGTATTGTAGTTTGTCTCCGTATAAACGTTGTGTATCATCAATTCGATACAACAAAAAAGGAAGCTATTATTTATTTTTTATTTCTTCAGACCGACAAAACCTAGTCTCTTAAATCTTAAAGTTAAGATTTCACCGACGAAATCGAAAATGCGGTGTTAAAGTTCCGCAGAAAAGAAAACCACACGAACCGCATCATCAATGCACACCCTCGAAGCTAAATCAAATCGTGACGGACTATAATATTTTTCGAATTCACGAATATAATAAAAAAACAACGTGTGTCAAGTTAAATAAAAAGAAAAAAAAAAGTTTAAATAATAATACGATATGTAAGTCGAGAAATGATACCGAATAAGTAATAATAACATTTGTCCATATTGTGAAAAAAAAAACAAAGAAAAAGAAATAAGAACACAAAAAAAAAATAACAACACAACAACAAGAACGACAAAAAACTATTCCTGTCCAATTAGAACAATACTAATTATTATTATTATCACTAATGAACATATTATTGTATGTAATATTTATTGAATATGAACAAATATAATGATAGAAAAAATTGTCTTGGCCGCGGTGTTAACCCATCGTTTATAATTTCGGAATATTTGCCGCGATGGGAAGACACTGCGACCGACGAAGGCAACTGTCCATTGTTGGTATTCCAGAGTTGTTAAAAAAAACGATAATGAAAACGTGAAGAAGATGATGATGACAAAAATACTGAAGACACCCACACAAATTAAGTACTCATGTCACTGCGATGCTACTATGCCTACCTTGGTACAACATTATTACAAATAAATCTTTAATTTCAGTCAATATCATTGCTATTCTTTCCTAATCGTCTTTTTTACGTCCGTATTAAGCTCACACTTTTTTCGGCCTCAGAACCGAGAGAACCGACTTAAAACTGTGCCACACACGGAATGAGTTTCAAAAGACATTCAAATAATCGTAGAAGTTTTCGTTACGTAATTATTTCTAATTATTCAGCCCAAGAACTTATTTCCCTAGTGACATTAATTATTAAATCTTCTTTATTACAGTTAATTAAACAATAATTGAATAAAATGCTTAATTGAACAATTAATAATTGGGCGCGGTACTAAAAGGCAAATACCTCATTTATAAAACATTTTTAAATTTTATTCTGAAATGTAGCCAATGTGACTTAGGTTTTATATTTTTAATTCAAATTTCCTGTGGTTTTTTTTCGAAAATTTTAGTGTAAAACGGTTTTTATAGTTGCGGTGACTTACACGATTTTTTCGAATGCATCTATTCCACTTTTAACTATATTAAATACGTACGTAAAATCATTCTTTTTACGCTGCTCATAGGCTTTCGAATTCTGTAGGTAACGAGATAATAAATGAATAAAATTGGACAGGATTATCAACTCTGATCCTTGTTCTGAATACAGGAACATCTATTTTTGTCTATGTATAAACTGTGTAACTACACTGCTACATAAAATGAAGGGAGAGAAAGGGAAAGAGAAAGAGAGAATAAATAAAAGGAAACGCTATGCCACGGCGGTTTAAGGGACCAGGATCGTATAGTGCTTAATCGATTTATCGAATTATTGTATCTTCAACACCACGCGATTTTTAAAGTTTAAAATGTTGAGTACATCTGCACCATTCGCACTATACTGTCCCGGAATCTTAGCTGCTGTTTCGTCAGAAGCATAATACAACAATATATCATGCTACCGGATAATGATGATAACGACAAGTCGCTTATTAAGGGGCGCGGCTTTATTGATAAATAACTATTGATAATTAAGTACTCGAAAAATTGTTTTTAAATTGACAATTAAGTTCTTAAAAAATTGAATAATTAATTAAAACATTGATCAAATAAATTAATTTTGTGGTAAATTTAATCGTTCAACGTTTGATATAAAGCCTAAACATTTTTTTATTTAAAAATGTTCTATGGGATAACAGTGCAAAAAATCAGACTGAGTTCTGCCAAAATCAATTGTTCTGAAATTAACTCTTGTTCTGGTTTTTACGATCCCAATTAAAATTGAATGGATAAAATATCGTTTCGTCTATTTTAGAGTTATTTTTCGAATCTCATGTTTAATTGTACAGTGAGACTTATTTTTGGCACCACGCAAACGAATTTTATTTATATCAAATGTGTAAAATTTTTCGGAATTTCGGATTTCATATACAATTTAAATTTTACATTTCATAATTAAATATCCAGAACGATTTTATATTGCACATTTTCATTTCAATTTTTGTATTTTATGTGGGCATAGATATAATTCGTTTGCGTCAAAAATCTGAAATGTTTGACATTTTTTAGAGCCAAAGTAGCAGAATTTTGGCACTTTCTGCAAAATCTCTTTTTAAATTTTGACAACTTCATTTCTCTTTTTTTCCACAAAGTTTAAATGGGGGATTCCCAATTAAAGTTCACTCTAATAACTTTGATTAAAATTTATTTGTTCTATTTAAAAAAGATTTTGCGAAAAATTCCTATCATTAAAATAAAACACTTTGTTTTCTGCTGAAATTTTTGTTGCATATTTAGTTCATTAAAGCGATTTTTGGTAAATTCGAAATCAGAATTCCATGTTTCAATTTCGTGGAATAAAAAATTATGCTTGAATAAAAAATATCTTTGACATGAATTCAATTTGGCAGTGAATAAAATTTTTCATTTTTCCGCCAAAATTATTATCAACACTTTAATATTCCGATGAAGCCGGCCCCTTAAATTGGAGCATCTACTAGTTTTAACAGAGCTTGCATAGTTTATTCCATCCCAAAAAAAACAATGTCCATTTTAATTGTGAATTTATTATCCAATAACGTAATAACTATAACCTAGTTATAACAACATTAATAATAACGATAATAATAATAATAATAATAAAAATAATAATAGCGTACTTGTTTACAATTTTCACACACTAAAAAAAATTCTTTGAGATTATAAATATTTACGACCAATCGGTTATACGAAAATGTCTCCTCAGCGGAAGACTTCCGAGTTTAAGACGGATTATTATTGCTTGTATTAATTGGAAATGACAAAGAATATTACGAAACTTGTTACGGTCAAGTTCCGAACAAAAAGGGTTGCGCAGGTCGATTCAATTTTTTTTTCACGTGATTTTAATGAGCAGCAAAGTCATCGATGAGTATATTTTATCAGACCATCGAATCTTTACCATTAAAAAAAGGCTGTGACTGGAACTTCATCTTCTATCAGTTTCTGCTGGTATTTCTATTCCGAAGACATGATATTATTTTACAGAAAAAATTTTCAAACTATTTTGATTCTGGTGATAATATTTTTTAAATAAATTTTTCTAAAAAAAAAACTATGTATTTACATATACATTGAAAATGATGTTTTTAAATGTTCAAATCAATTTCTCTGATATTTCGTTGATATCTCAGCTATTTTCGATAAATAAGAAAAAAATGCATAATTTCTAAAAAAAATGTATAACAATTCGGAATTTTTCCAGCAAAAATCTGAAACATAATTTTTAACACACTTTCATTTTCATTCATATCTTCTTGCGCCGATTCACTGTAACAATTAAAACGAACAACACAGAAAACAAGTTTGTTTCAATGATAAAAAATTGTGTTTTTATCTGATAAAATTGTATTGAAATGAAACTAATGTAATTATAATTTCATCAACTGCGAATTCTAAACTATAATTTGTATGTCAACGATCATTTGTTTTTCTTCAATTTAATGCAAATACATTGTTGAAAAAAAAAAAAATTAAAAATTTTTTTTCAAGATAAAAATTAATTAAAATCTCACACAGCTTAAAAAAATTAATTTTGTTGTGACAAACTATTTTTCTGCAAGTTTTTCGAGTACACATAATTAAATTCGGAATTCTTCTACGCATCAAGGGACAAAACTATTTGAAAAAAGAACGAGAATACCAATCGATTCCATAAGCATATTCGTAATCATCGAGATTGACGTTATATTTTATTAAAAATAATGCTATTGTAGAAATCGAACCGTAAATTCTGCATAGACTCGTGCACTTGGGATGACAACATATGGTATTCCCATTTAATTAAATTAAACTGGAATTGAAGCATCGTTGTAGTATATAAATGTCATTGGTTCGGAATTCTATAAAATAAAAAAATCAAAAGACGAAATTTCCGTGAATTGTGTACATAGATTGTGTTGGGAAACCCTTTTGCGGCTGACCAGGCATTTATTTTAGTCATCGATTGGCTATTCTAAATGACAATAATACAAGCGTATAATAATAAAAATAAAAAAAATACAAAAGAAAAACAAACAATTGCGATGAATTTTTCAAGTCCAAGTGCAGACTCACTCATCTGAGAGTGATTCCGTTGCGAATTACTTACAATGAAAGATTCCTCAAGAGCCACGTATTTCAACCCTTTTGTTTACCGTGTAGTTATGCACACGGAAGGAAAACAAACCTGCTTCTTTTCTGAGAAGTCGTTGAATTGCAAATTCAATTTTATTGCCAGGATGTAATAATTTTTTTCAATGTCATCAATTGAATCACCTATGATAACAAATATAATTAATTTTATTAATACATCCAGAAAAGTCGTTCCAAAAACTTCACTTTTTTAGACTTTTTTTAAAACATTTCCTAGATTTTACTACTTGATTCAACCTCAAATAGAAATTGGTCATCAAATAATTTTCAAAAATCTGTCGACTTGATTTTAAAAAATTCACCAAGATTTTTATTTATTTTCAATTTTTCGGTAATCTAAAAAATTTACTTCCAATGATTTTTAATTAACGGAAAAAAAACTGAATTATTTTCATCCTCATCGAGGATAAAAATGAATTTATTAATCATCCTACAACTGAATTATTTACTGTCTTGTTTCGATAAAATAAAAATCACTTAGTGTTCATTTTTTGTTCTTCTCCAAATTAATTGCCAGAATGATTTTTTCAAGAACCATTTGCACATAATTTTTCATTATATTAAAAAATGGAAGTTTAAAAAAAATTCTTCTTTGTTAATAATTTTTTTAATGAATTTTCTTAAATTTCTGACATACCATAATAAATGTGTAATATCGAAAATAATTTTTTTCAATGGGGAACAGAAGCATAAATTCATGCCACTCACCATAATTATTATTATACAAAATAAACGCATCGATTCAGATAATATAAAAAGTGAAAATTGAGGGAACGAAAATGAATCGAAAGAAATGTTAAAGCGCAGCGCAAAAAGGTGTTTCAAATCCAGTACCCACAACCAAAACCTTTAAAGGCTTCAGGTGAAAATGAAAAATGTATAGAACTGAATAATAGATAACTAGTATTCGCTCCCGGCTGCATGTACATAAATACATAAACACAAACATAAATATTTCTCGAAGTACATAAAGTTTTTTCCGTGTATTATATTAACTATAAATATATAGCTACAGTTGTAGAGATGCGATCCTCACGGAACGTAGTGATAATTATAATTTTCGTGTCTGTCTTAAAAAATAATAGCTGCGAGCGAGATGTAAATGTTTCGATTAATTAGTACTGCACGAACTTGTACGAACAACGCTTGTAATTTTTGTGGGGCTTTGTGGGTATTTGGGAATTGTGCAACTCAACCGCTCGACCCCTTCGATTCCGTCTGTGACGGAAAACTAAATAAATAAAAAACTAAAAATAAGTGTTTGTCGTTTTTTTTGTTATATAACCGGCGGATTAATTTTTAAAAAAATCATTTCCGCCGAAATCACATCCAAATAGCTGCTATTTTTAATTATCTATTTTATCTGATCCCAAAAAAATGTGGCAAGTACTTCGGAATTTCTAAAATATTTGTACAAATAAGATATGAGAAATTAAATAGCAAAATTGTTAAACAAATTAATTTGCAAAAAAAAAATTGACTTACTTTGTGGGGGAAAAATTATAACTTTCTTGTCTATCAATATTTGAAGCTAAAAATTAAATCTGATAGTCATGAGATTTGGCAATACGAGAAAATAATTAGTTTAGGGCAGGTTTAAAAATATATGTATCCGAAAATCATGAGTTTCTTTATTTTTAATATCGTATATAGAAAAAAATAAACAGCAATTGAGTAGTTTTTTCTAAATACTCATTTTTAAAAAATTTTTCTCTGTTAGAAGTCATGTAGTGCAAATATCTTTTTTTTTATGTTGGTAGATTAATTACAAAAACTCTACCGGTAAAATGATCTGAATTTTTTCTTAAAAAATTACTTACTCCTACGAAAATTAATTTTTCAAAAATTCCGAAACTGTAACACTGATAAATGTAATAATTAATTTTTTGACAAATCTTACACATTTTTTACTCTTGTGTTACGATAAAAAAATTGAATGGTATGTATTTTAGAATTTCGCTGCTTCATCAGCGAAACGATGAATCTAAAGATTTATCCTTTTTAGTCTTCTAGACTTTTTTGGTTTACGATTAGGGCAGCGAAAGAAATCTCATTCGGTTCATGAAGAGCTGAGATAGTCATCAAAGAGGCTTAGAAATTATAAATATAAATCGTGGTGAGGATGAGTCTCAATCTTGGCTCAAATTTAAAGAAACGTGACACACCTTTTCCCTTCTCATCTCCGACCCAGTTGCGGTTATCACAACAAGATAATCTAACGAATTATAGACTGAGATTAATTCTGTCCAATTTTGTTTTATATTTTATATTCTGCAGCAATAAAAGTCGATCTACAGTTTTTTTAAATTCAACCACGGGAATTTATTCGCACCAAAAAATAAATCAATCTTCCATAAATAATTTTTTTTAATCCATGAACGAAAAATATCCTTACAAAAAAAATCCAGATAAAAATTTACGTAACGACACTTGAATTTTTAATATATTAACTGATATACGAAAATTCATTATTGAAGTATTCCATAAATTAATGTATGGTATAAAAAAAATCTTGTGAATACTTTAATTTTTGTTACTTTTATTGTAAAATTAAATTAACCCTTTTTCTTATCACTTTGATATAAATCATATTCCCTTAAGAAAGAGAAAAACAAATCGTTCTTTCTCTTTTCAATACGATTGGCTGAGCTTGAGACCCAAAAAAAAAGATTATTAAGTGAATGATATCAAGATAAAAACGATAAAATCCTTGATTGCAATAAAAAATTCAGCTCGAACAAAAGCACGGATCAGTGACCCTTGTGTCATTTGCTATTACGATTTATTATCGTTTCGTCGAAACCTCGAAAAATTTCTCGGCACTTTATAGGCTATCGTAAATCGTCACGCGACGACTTATAAGAATAAAAAATGTCTAGTGAAGACGGCTACCGTTCCGCATTTTGATAAGCGTGTGCTGCAGCTTCATAATCTTTTAAAATTCATTTATGCCGAACAGAACCTTCTTCGCCGCCCTCGCAGCAACAACTTCTACTTCACTCTTACTCTTTCTCTCTCATTATTCCTTGCCATTCGTATTTCGTACATATTAAAGTACTTCCAACAGTACTTATGCCGTCGTCGAAGGAAAAAGCCGAGAATGAATTCTCTTGCCTTGCCGCTAACACGTGTCAAAGATGTTTTACACGCATATGGAAGAATCGCGCGTGAAATATCAATACAAACGTGTTAACTACCTTATTTTTACTTCCTCAAAGTTGAATATTCGTTTCCGTACAAAAACGTCTTTTATGACTTTTGTTAAACCTAGAACTATAATGTTATAACAAATTGGATTTTTCACACTAGCCAAATGAGTATCTGAGTCATAACAACCCCATTGTCATAATTATGTCATATCTATGGAAGAATCGCGCGTGAAATATCAATACAAACGTGTTAAGTACCTTATTTTTACTTCCTCAAAGTTGAATATTCGTTTCCGTACAAAAACGTCTTTTATGACTTTTGTTAAATCTAGAACTATAATGTTATAACAAATTGAATTTTTCACACTAGCCAAATGAGTATCTGAGTCATAACAACACCATTGTTATAATTATGTCATATCTATCATTTTGCAATGATAAGTATTCGTGATTTTTTTTACGTTCTAACGTTTAAAACCCATAATGGTTTCTATAGCCCATAGCCCATCTTGAACGTCGTGGATTTTTAATTGAAATGAAAACGATTTTAATATCATTTAGAGCGAATACTTGGAGGAAATGGATGTATGGTTTTATAGCCCATTGCCCATCTTGAACCTCGTGAATTTTCAATAAAAAAGGAAATGATTCTAAAATCATTTAGAAAAAATCGAAAAAGATAATGGGTGTATGGTTTTCATAGCCCATTGCCCATGTTGAACATCGTGAATTTTGAATAATAAAGGAAACGATTCTAATATCATTTAGAAAAAATCGAAAAAGATAATGGGCGTATGGTTTTTATAGCCCATTGCCCATCTTGAACGTCGTGAATTTTGAATAATAAAGGAAACGATTCTAATATAATTTAGAAAGAATCGATAAAGATAATTGGTGTATGGTTTTCATAGCCCATTGTTCATTGCCCATTGCCCACCTCAAACATCGTGGATTTTTAATGAAAAAAAAAAACGATTTCAATATCACTTAGAACGAGAATAGTTTAATAAAATTAGCGTATGGCTTTTACAGCCCATTGCCCATTGCCCATCGTGGATTTTGAATGAAAAAGAAAAAGATTTTTAATAGCATTCAGGAAGAATAATTACAGGAAATAAGCGTATGGTTTTTATAATCCATTGCCCATTGCCCATTGCCCATTGCCCATTGCCCATTGCCCATCGTGGATTTTGAATGAAAAAGAAAAAGATTTTTAATATCATTCAAGAAGAATAATTACAGGAAATAAGCGTATGGTTTTTATGTTCCATTGCTCATTGCCCATTGCCCATCATGAACACTGTGGATTTTAAATGGAGAAAAAAACAATTTAATATAATTTAAAAAGACTAGTTAAAATGGGCGTATGGTTCCCTATTTTTGCAATGCATCAATGAATTTATAAATTGCTTGACCGGTGGCTCACACATTTGAGATCTAAGACTTTCCGTAAATCGTGCCAATGAGATCCAGCAGACAATTTCTGTCAGTCGTGCAATTTCTCAATTGTCGTAGATTTCCTACACGCAGTTTGTGCTCGCTCGTCCATCCGTTGCACAGCGTCGACATAGCTGGAACAATAGGGCCGCGATCTAGATTTCGTCGTCTTGTCTCTCACGACGAGACGACAGCTGAAGAGGGAGAGGAAACAGATATCGTGAAGTGGATAACGCAACTTTGCGGCTGCGTTAGACCGAATGAACTTTATAATCAGATTCGTAAATGTAAAGAATTTGGAATCGATAATACAGCCAAAAATGAATCGATTTAATGGACTTGGAAAAAGTAATAAAATTATTTTGTTCAATTCAAATTATTAAAAAAATTCTTTGTATTCCTACTTCAACAAAAAAATTTCACTACTTCAGAATATAAAAATAATGTTTTGAAGATTCCTTAATTTTATTTTAAGAAATATTTTGCTCATTTCGAACAAAAATAAAAAGTGTTAAAAAATCAATTGACGATTTTTTTACATCTATTGTAAAAAGATGTTTTTTTTATTATATAAAAAAATTACATTAGTTACAAAAAATTGAAGGAACGACATTTAGAATCTACTTTTGTAGTGACTCTAAATATTTGAAAAATCGTTGTATGAGAAAAATAATAGATTACTTCATTGTTAGCGGGGTTTTTACAATTTTTTTTTAGTTATGTTATTCAAGAATTATTGTTACAACGATACGAATGTCGAACTATTCCAGCTTTTTCAATAAAATGAAAAACATATGAGTTGAAGAAAATACTCATCTTCGTGATCTAATACGAATTCCCTTGTGATTCACGATTGATTATCGATCGCAGTCGCGATGAAGAAGAGACGTACTCATACGGAAACCATTTAATGTAAAGCAACCAAGGTGAGTGCGAATCGTGACTCGCAAAGAATTCTTGGAAAATCGTCTTCATTATTATCGAGAAGTTTACAAGTCATCAAAAATATGGAGTTTGCGGTTGGGTGAATTGGTGGTTTCTCTCGCACATATGGGGAAAAAAGCTGAAGCTGATATTCGCAAAGTGCTGATCGGTTTTAATATCGTAGGATTGACGTAGTCTTATTCCAAATGTATCATACATGCATTTCCAACAAAAAAATGGTATTCCGTGAAATTATCAATCAGAAAAAAAAATTAATTAAAGGCACCGATATGACAATTACTGGTAAATACCAATGCCAAATTATTATTTATAAAGTAGAGATAAAGCTTTCTTTTAAAAACTTTAAAACATCTTTTAAAAACTTTAAAACATCTTTTAAGAACTTATTCGCTTATCTTGCCAAATGCATTCAAAAACTTTTTTTTAGGGAAATGGGATTTCATTTTTTTGCATCCTTGGTTTTCATTTTAAAAATTCCTGGGTTTTTGCTGTATATTGAAAACGGCTTTGATAATCAAGCTGATCTTTAGTATTCTTATGTACGAATTTACCGAAAATTTTTTGAAATTTTTTCAGATTTTATAAGACTTTGAATTTTTCGAAAAATGTCTATAAGTTCTCGAGCTGCCAAAATTTTTTAGCTAATGAGCTAAATAGTTCTTGACGAATAGAGTAATAAAAAATAAGGGTTGGTATTGAATTTGCGTGAAATCTATAGGTTTGTTCAGATTTTGGAGAATTTTGAATTTTCGAAAAATTGTTGTTTTCGTTCCAATTCATGTTTACTCAACTAATACAGCCAATTTTATTCAAAATCATTGAATTTCTAGAAAAACTTTTCTTGGGATGAAACAAGCTTGCAAAATAGGACCTTGCAAATTTCTCCCCCATTATTTTTTGCTTTTTACAAAGCTTCTTCTATGAGGCAGCCAAATTCGATCACCATTTTTTACTTCTAAGTAAAAAAAATGATGTGCAGATAAGATTTTTTCAAAACTCTGTCATGGACTAACTATTTCATTGATTTATCATCGCATAAGCTACAAATTTAAAATAAAAACGTTGTTAACATTTAACTTTTTTTTTGGTCGACAAAATTTTTTTTACTTTGAACAAATTATTTTTTCAATCTGGTAATTTTTTTATGTTATCAATGCATAGACGCAGAAATTCTGTAATTTTTTCAGCCGAAAAAAGTGGCCTTTTTTGGTTAAAAAAATAATCTTTATATTTTTCAGCGAAAAAATAATATTATTGGGCCAAAAAATAGCTTAAAAAATTGTATTAAAAAGTTCACATAAAACTACAACTTTCATGTTGAAACAATTTTTTTCTATGAATTTAATTTTTCAAGATATAGTGACTTTACAGAAATATCCCACTTTCCGTAATATTGGAACTTAGAACTTAACTTTTGCCTGATGACAGAACCAAATATATATATATATATATATATATATTAAAATGAGTCAAGAGAGAAAAATCTTAGAAAATCTTTTCCATTTTTCCATGTATTCATAATAATATTTAATGGGCTCCCTGAGCCGTAATAATTACGGCCTGACTATATTCACAGCTCGAGATGTCTCATATAACTCTGAAATAATTGGCTGAGCAGCACAGCTACTTATCTCGATAGGGGTTTTCCTCATCTTAGCAGCAACTTGAATCATCCTTCAGCATTATAGGAAACTTTTGTCGGATTATTTCCGGTTTCTTGTTCCTATAACAGAGCAACGTTTGGACGAAAACCTCAAGTAAAATTGAGAACACGAAAGGTGAGTAACATTCGTGACTTGCTCATTTAAATTTTCAGGCACTTATAAAAATTTTGCCTATTTGAATTTTCAGGCACCTATAAAAAAGTTCATTTGAAAAAAAAATTATGTTGCTTAAAACCGAAAAATTTCTCAATAAATGCTACAGATAATTATCCCAATATTATAATTATCAAATACATCGCATAATCCATATTTATATAAGAAAATATATACAAGCTCACAACTTTGCTTGCAGCACTCGCAAAATTTCTCGTAGTCATCCAAACCGAATGACAACTTGAATGAATTTCCATCGAAACATTGCTCATCACTGATACCAACTGTGTAAATAAATTATTCAATGTAACGACGGATAAAAAAAAATACATACCGATATTGAGCTTCTTTTAAAAACAATAAAGAGCGAGTGGAAAAAAAATCATATAAGCAAAAGTCGAATTTCAATAACCTCAACATTAAAACTTTTAAAGCCCTAAAATAAGATCTCAAATACAACAATGTCAACGCTTTTAAAAATCTAAAAAATCTTGATTAAACCTGAGGATACTTAGTCAAATATTATAATTATTTAAAAAAATGATACGATAATTAGCCAAATATAATAACTATTCAAAAAATGACACGATAATTAGCCAAATACTATAACTATTAAAAAATGACAGGATAATTAGCCAAGTATTATAATTATTTAAAAAATAACACGATGAATATTTCTGAATTCATAAAACATACGAAAAATATTTATTTACTTGAAAACTAATCGCAGCGATTCGAACCCAATAATAATTTAAATAAACATTGATTATTCCTGGTAACGAATGCGTAAATAAACTATTCAATGTATCGACAATCAAAGATACATATAGATAGCAATCGATACTGAGCTTCAGTTAGTCAGCAAAAATAAAGAGCTAGTGGAAAAAAAGAAAATGTAAGCAAGAAGTCTATTTATTTGTCTCTCTTTGATCGCATGTGTGTAAAACACATGAGGCTGTCTGACTACGACCGTAGGTATCTACTCATCGACTGTCCTCATCACACACCAACAACTCGTTGTATATATGTGACGATGACTCATCTATACCTACTCCGACAATTTCGCGGTAAAGTAGAGTGAAAGAGGGGAACCGAGAGAAAGAGAGAGGTTCGACGTACGGATCGAGAGGCTCGCCCGACAAGTTTGTTAATCGCGACACGTTGAGCTGCCCCATCGATTCCGCTCCGCAGATCTCGTCCGGGATATTCCAAAGACTCTCTCCGTTTCCAGCAAATTTATATCGTAACAGCACGAAAACCCAAAGTAAAATGGCAAATAACGAAAGTGAATGAAAGTTACATGTCTTTAGAGATAAAGCATAACGCGTATAAAAAAATAATTATTACAAATTTTAATAGTCGCTTTCCACAGTATTTTACATAGTCAAAAAACTGACCGACTTTAATTTAAAAAAATGTCGTGTCATTGATGATAAGAATGGAGCATCTGTGAATTTTTTTACAATTTTTTTCCAAAAGTAGGAGAGTAGTATTTGTCTTTATTAACGATGCATGACATGGGATTTTTCGGAGCTTGGCAAAGTGCTTAAAGTACAAGGTACTTAAGGTACCCGTTTTTGAAAAGCACTCATTGACAAAGTACTTAAGGTACACTTTTTTGAAAAGTACTTATAGACAAAGTACTTGAAGTACACATTTTCAAAAGGACTTGGAGTACATAGTTTTAAAAGTACTTAAAGTACACATTTTTAAAAGTACTTTAAGTACAAATTTTTAAAGTACTTAAAATACACATTTTTAAAAGTACTTGAAGTACAAATTTTTAAAAGTATTTGAAGTACACATTATTCTAAGAACTTAAAGTACGAAGTACTTGCAATACATGTACTTGAAGTACTTTTATGAAGCACGTTTACTTCAAGCAGAGTTAGGAAAAACGTTTCATTTTGGAGACGCATCAAGACAACAAATCTTAGAAAAGTTCAAAACGATTTCGAGATCGATTGAGTATCAAGATTTTTTATCAATTTAAGCGTAATTCGTCAAATTGCGCTCACGGATAAATGAAAAAATTTAGGCATATTTTTCGAAAATACAAAATCCTGTGACATCCAAACCTCTTTACCGATCTTCACTAAATTAAATATCTACTACAGCTGAAAGTCAATTCTTCTTTGTAGATTTAAGCATAGTTGCATAGTTGCATTTCACTTGAATTACAGCAACAACTTCAATATCTCAAAAATTAAAAATTGTATAAAATCCAAACCGCTCTGTAGATTTAGCTCAAATTTAATACCAGCGACCATTTTTATTATTTTATCCAAATAATAAAAAACTATTTATATATTTTATCCAAATAATAAAAAACTATTTATATATTTTATCCAAATAATAAAAAACTATTTATATATTTTATCCAAATAATAAAAAACTATTTATATATTTTATCCAAATAATAAAAACTATTCAGCTTACTAGCTTAAAAAAATGTGCGGTAACTATAGAACGTAGAAACTTTTTTCGAAAAATTCACAGTCTCATAAATCCTGAAAATATAGTTAAACTTATTTGTTAATATATCTATTCGATATGTTGTTTTCAACACCTTTTTAGATGTTTTGGACCATTATTCATACTCTGACATTCCGGGAATTTTTTTTTCCAAAAAAAAATAAAAATTTCCTAATGAGGAAGCAAAATGTAATTTTGCCATTTTTATTTCTGTAACTAAACGTATTATATTAGATTTAATATATATTATATGAGATTTAACTCGCACAGAATAATGAATCAGTATCTGAAGAAAAAATTCACGAGAGTAAGGGACTCGATAAAATATTAAATATGGACAGAAGAAAGGCAAGAAAAAGCTGGAGGCGTCCAATATTGCTTTCAGCAGCTGCTGTACAGTTCTGGTTTGCGTCGCGAGGTCTGCAAGTGCATTGAGCATCTGAGTCATTCTCTTCGTCTGCAACTACAAACCATGCGGTAAACCAGTATGTAGAATACTCAAAACGCAGTCGCTGCATTCTCGATACTGCGCGCTCAACGAGATCTGTGACAATGTGATCACGATCGTCATCCAGTACGACAGATTTTTTTTTTTTTTTTCTGCGATAATAATCATTAAGGAGAATTGAATGATTACGACTGCATCTTGTAGTAGGGTTAAAATAGGTCAATTGGTTTGCTCTAAGGAAATCACATTTTTTACAAGGAAAAATAAATAAATATATTTCCAATGAAAAAAAGCTGCAAAGTTGAACTTTGCAAAATGCTTCCTCATTATTTTTATTGTTCTTCGGAAGTTACTTTTATTAGGAAGTATCGTTAATCGATTTTGGCTTTGCTTTGTAAAAAAACCAAAAATAATGAGGACCAATCTTCAAAGTTCAATTTTGCAGCTTTTTGAAAATCAAAATTGAACTCCTACAAAACTTAAACCGCATAATCAATTATGACGAAACTGTATCTATTTTATCTAAATAGTACCGATTTCATGTCTGAAGTTTGACTTTGCTATTTTATGTTTTGTTAAGGTTAATGCAATAACATCATTTTTCAAAAACTTAAAATTCTCCAAAAATTTAAGCATATTGCATATTATGACGAAAAAGAAAACGTGATTTTTTTTCAGGAAATCGAATTTCTTTTTCTTTTCGTTTAGAATTCTTTGAAAAATAGGCTAATTAAAAAAAAATCATTTGATGCTACCACTTTTATTAAACTGTTCAAAGAAATGTTCGACGATGACGATCGTCATCCAGCATCATTGATTTTTTTGTTATTGTTGCTATAATAAACTTTAAGGAGAATTGTATGCTTATGGTCATATTTTAGACTGAGATTAAAACAGGTTAATTTAGTCAACCAAAGAACGTTTTTCATATTACTCTTTACAGTGAATTTCAGCGTGATTTTTTTCGCGAGAAAAATTAAATGTCCAGATATGTATATTTTTTATACATTTTGAATATATATTTTTTTATATTGCAGCCAAAAATATGTGCAATACGGAGAATAAATACAGTATATCCATTAGTTTTATCAGGAAAAATATATTTGTAATTATATGCAGATATTCATTGTTACCTTTTTTAAAGATTTGATCCAATTTTATTTCATTCCACGACTATTTTATTTTTTAGATATATTGTTTCTTCGAAATCTTCGTGAATTCACGTTTATTTACATTTCCGGGTGGGTTTGCTCACATTAGTGAAATAATAACTTACACCGATAATTTATTAGCAGTTGCAGAACATCTTTTAAGAATTGACGCAATTCACCTGTTGGCAAAATTTATTTGCTTTTACGCTGCAACGATGCGAAGGAAGTTTCTATTTTCCAGTGAATCCTAAATGGGTCGAAAAATATTTGTTTAGCGTTATCAGAATCAATATTTTGTCTTAGGGTTTGTAGGAATTCCCAAATTTTTCAGAATGACGTCGACGAGGCTAAAAAATAAAACAACATTCTCTACAAACTTAAGTAAATTATTTGAAAATGATTTATAATGACTGCAAAAGGAAACACATATTTATTTCTATAAAACGATAAGTGATTCGTAATTTGTTTCAATAATTTCAATTCGCTTACACCCGAAATTTTTTTTCGTTTTTGGATAAAAAATTATCAAAAAAATCTCCGAAAGGCGCAAATGGAAAATTACCGAATTACAAAAATAAAGTCTGAGTAATTTATATTATTGAGCGGTCCGTAAAACATCAACGTAATTTGATTATTTTGGATGTAAAATTGTAATGATCAGAGTTATGTAAAAAAATACATTTGTCAATCAATCACATTTTCTATTGGTTTGGATAAAAAATCGCAAAATACAGTTAAAACATTCTTAAGCATTACTACAAATTGCCAATAGATAAAAAATTAACACTTACAAAAAAAAAACAAGTAGCTACATTTGAAGAAAAACGTCTATTGAGTCATTTGTGTGATAAAACTGCAGCTTCAAAAATTACGTCGAATTCAACTACTTCATTTATGTAATTAGATATGAAACTGTAATAATTAGAGTTACACGAAAACTTAGATTTGTTAATGAATAAATAATTTTTTGATGGTTTTGCAAAAAAAAAAAAACTGTCGTAAGAAATATGGAAGTACTTATTCCGAAATTGTTAATCTAAAAAAATAATGCTAATCTAATCTAATGTTAATCTAAGAAAATAAACGTAGCTGAAAGCAACAAAAAAAGTGGCTAAATCGACGGAAAAATTTGTACAGGGTAATTTATGTTATAAAACAGCAGCTATGGAATATTATTATAAAATTATATATAATTATTACAAATTAATTATATTTATTTTTTCAGATTAATTTTTATTGAAATGAAAATTAAAACAATTAAATTAATTAAATAAAAAATGATTATAAAATTATTATTGAAAAAAATATTTGAAACAATAATAAAAAAAACAGCAGTGGGAATTAAGGTAGACCTTAGATCTTATTGTTGATAGGGGAATCCCACTAGATTAATTGTGATACAGTCCAACGCTCGGCCATTCCTAGTGCATTTTTCAGCGTATAGATGTTCATCACAGGGTCAGTGTGCAACTGAGGAATCTCTGCATGATTGTATCTGCAAATGGGCAGGGCAAATCCGCTGCAACTTCAATAGAATCGTCTTCTGTTGTGCTGCAAACAAAATTAATGCAAATGCGCTTTAAACTCACGAAAGGAATTTACGATTCGTTGACTGGCAAAGTGGATAGGCAGAAAAGAAATGTCAAGAGATGCGAATGGAATTTAGTAAAAAAAAAACCGTAGAGCAGTGATGCAGTTTAAAAGTTCGGTAGACTCGAGATATAGAGGCTTGAAAATGACTCCACAGGACAAAAGGAGCCTCGTCGTGACTCAAAGCTGCAACAAAGTGAATTCTCTCTTCGTCATTATCTGGAAAATTTAAAACTACCATCTGGCGCCTTCATCGTGACAAAATACTTTAGCCACGCCTGCTATTACAGCATAATGTATAATTAAAAAATAGTGCCAATAGCGGCAGTTTTTTTAGCAGAAAAATGTTCGTTCTTGAAAACGATAGAAATTCTCCATTTTCTTGTATTAAGAAGAAAAAAAATTTCATGCGGTAAAATTCACAATAATTCTAAACGTATATACACTTACCGTTCTCTACAAAAGAAACCTTTTGTTTACCTAAGCTTAATTGTTATTTCAAATTCAGTTCTTCCTGAGGACGGTAATTTTTTGACCAGTTTATAAAATGTTACTGACAATTGAAAAAGAAGTTAACGCAAATAAATCATGATGGTAGTGCTAGTTATTAATCTTTTTATTACCTGATGTAATAAGATCATTTTTTCCCTTAAATGTGAGTTGCAGTTGAATTAAAAAAATTGAGAAATAGTCGTTCTTGCAGATAATCAATCTTCCATCTTGTTACATTTAAAATAACATTTTTTTCAACATAATAAAAACATACGTGCGTCATGAAATTGCAAAAAAACTGGTTTAATTTTTGTTATACTTATTCGTTCACATTGTTCAGTTATTCTTGAGAACGGCTATTTTTTAAATTATTTTAGATGCCAAATTTTTAATAAGAAATGTGAATCAGGAAAGTGATTGACATTTCTAAGTAAGAGACATTAACCAAAATTGAAAAAAAAAACTCAAATAAATCGTATTAATAGTCGCAGTTATCAATCTTTTCATTAGACAAACCTCATAAGAATAGATCATTTCTTTTTTCCTCACATGTCCATTCTATTCCTGAATAACAACAGTAGAATTATATCCGCACTGAATTAATTAAAATATGCTCCATACTTATATATTTAATTCAATTACATTCAATATTATAATTATATTTAATTCAAATTTTTTAAAAAAATAATAAAAACAACAAATTGTTGCAAAAGACATTAACCAAAATTGAGAAAAAATACTCAAATAAATTATTATATAGTCGGAGTTATTAATCTTTTTATCAGATGAACCTCATAAAAATAGATCATTTTTTTTCTCAAATGTCTATCCCATTTCTGAATTAGAACAGTAGAAAATTATCCGCACTGAATAATTTAAAAAACACTCCATTATGTTATATTCAATTAAATTATACTCAATCCAACATTTTTTTAACATAAAAAAAAACAACAAATTGTTGAAAAATTCACGACAATCATAAACCATATAAATGTACCGATTTTAAGGAAAATAAATTGGCAGTCACGATCTTGTGCATAAATTCTTCGTATTGGGGTTCACGCCTTCGAAAAATCGGCTTACTCACGCTCGGACGATGACTCCCGTGGTTCTAATCTACATTCGTGGTTCGTCCGTGCGGACGATGTCCAAGCTGACCGCCGTGAATATCCCGCCTGAGGTCAGTTCGTAATTGTGTAAGGTGTGAGAAAACCGCAGCAGAGGATCAAACGCGTTACCGATACAAAAGATCGTTTTCAAAATGACGAGCCGCCAGGAAATTCAATGGGATGCAATTTTGCATCGGTTAATCATTCGATTAATATTCAATAAATATAAGCAGCATTTGTGTTCCTTTGTTCCAAAAGCTTTTCTTAAGGGGCAATACACTTAAAAAAAAAAAAAAAAAAATAAGTCAGCGACGAATATCATAACCGCAGACTTTGTGGCGAGCGCGCAGGAAATCCTCTGGCTCATTGATTTGTTTAGCTTCCTGATGGGAAGCATTGTTTTTTTTTTTTTCGTTCATATGATTCAAAAGTTTCGTTGAGGTTTCTATGGGAGTTGTAGCGGCTATGGATTCTCCCAGTCGTACGAAGGAAATTCCACGAAGCAGCGGAAGTGAATTTGGCGGAATAAAAAAGAGAATGGATGAATCAGCTCGGATATATGGGCGCGAGTCTGGGTCTGGAAGTTGCTCCAGAGAAGTGGGACTTGGAGACTGGTAGAGCGAGTATGAGACGAACAAAGATCGGGGAAAGAAGCGAAATTTATTCAATCGTGGAATTATGCAATTAATGGCTTTGGAGACTCGAGTTAATATTTTAGATTTTTTTTTTTTTCAGCGGACTAGAGTTTTTATTAGAGGAATTAGTTTGCAACAGTGTGCATTATTAGTCACTGAGACATTTTATCGAGAAATAAATTGAAGAAATGAAACAAGAATTTTAGATCGTATACAATTACCAATTTTAGTCGCTAATAACCATGGCCGCTGATGCGACGATAAATAAATCTAAATAAATAAATAAATTACCAATTTTGGGCAAAAAAAAATTTCGCTCAGTTAAGTTTAGTTATTTGTATTTATTTAAGTGCATAGAGCATTTTTGCTAATACTCCAAAATGTACAAAAATAAAATGACAGTATAATTAAAAATTTTGATAGCAGCGGGAGCTTTTTTAGGACATAGATTGTCGTTCTTAAAAATAATACAAATTGTCCATTTTGTTATATTTAGAAAATCTTTTTTTTTTTAACGTAAAATAAATACCAAGTTGGATCAAATTCACAATAATTTTAGACCGTATATATTTACTACTAATCTTAACAACAAAAAAAAACCCTTGTTCACATAAGTTTAATTATGGAAGTTGCTCCAGAGAAGTGGGACTTGGAGACTGGTAGAGCGAGTATGAGACGAACAAAGATCGGGGAAAGAAGCGAAATTTATTCAATCGTGCGATTATGCAATTAATGGCTTTGGAGACTCGAGTTAATATTTTAGATTTTTTTTTTTTTTCAGCGGACTAGAGTTTTTATTAGAGGAATTAGTTTGCAACAGTGTGCATTAGTAGTCACTGAGACATCTTATCGAGAAATAAATTGAAGAAATGAAACAAAAATTTTAGAGCGTATATATTTACTACTAATCTTAACAAAAAAAAAACCCTTGTTCACATAAGTTTAATTATGGAAGTTGCTCCAGAGAAGTGGGACTTGGAGACTGGTAGAGCGAGTGTGAGGCGAACAAAGATCGGGGAAAGAAGCGAAATTTATTCAATCGTGGAATTATGCAATTAATGGCTTTGGAGACTCGAGTTAATATTTTAGATTTTTTTTTTTTCCAGCGGACTAGAGTTTTTATTAGAGGAATTAGTTTGCAACAGTGTGCATTATTAGTCACTGAGACATCTTATCGAGAAATAAATTGAAGAAATGAAACAAGAATTTTAGAGCGTATATATTTACTACTAATCTTAACAAAAAAAAATCCTTGTTCACATAAGTTTAATTATGGAAGTTGCTCCAGAGAAGTGGGATTTGGAGACTGGTAGAGCGAGTATGAGACGAACAAAGATCGGGGAAAGAAGCGAAATTTATTCAATCGTGGAATTATGCAATTAATGGCTTTGGAGACTCGAGTTAATATTTTAGATTTTTTTTTTTTTCAGCGGACTAGAGTTTTTATTAGAGGAATTAGTTTGCAACAGTGTGCATTATTAGTCACTGAGACATCTTATCGAGAAATAAATTGAAGAAATGAAACAATAATTTTAGGTCGTATACAATTACCAATTTTGAGCAAAAAAAAATTTTGCTCAGTTAAGTTTAGTTATTTGTATTTATTTAAGTGCACAGAGCACTTTGTTAATACTCCAAAATGGACAGAAATAAAATGACAGTATAATTAAAAATTGTGATAACAGCGGGAGTTTTTTTTGGGGATAAATTGTCGTTCTTAAAAATAATACAAAATGTCCATTTTGTTATATTTAGAAAATCTTTTTTTTTCAACGTAAAATAAATACCAAGTTTGATCAAATTCACAATAATTTTAGAGCGTATATATTTACTACTAATCTTAACAAAAAAAAAACCCTTGTTCACATAAGTTTAATTATGGAAGTTGCTCCAGAGAAGTGGGACTTGGAGACTGGTAGAGCGAGTATGAGAAGAACAAAGATCGGGGAAAGAAGCGAAATTTATTCAATCGTGGAATTATGCAATTAATGGCTTTGGAGACTCGAGTTAATATTTTAGACTTTTTTTTCAGAGGACTAGAGTTTTTTTTAGAGGAATTAGTTTTTGACAGAGTGAATTATTAGTCACTGGAACGTCTTATCGAGAAATAAATTGGGTCCAATATTGATTCCATTGCTAATTTTGACATAAATTTTTTTAAAATTAGAATTAAAAAAAAAAAAATTGTTTGCTTTGATTTCTGGTTGATCATGAAATTATGGAATTATGGAATAAATTACTGAATAAAATTCCATTGCAACTATCATTATTACAGGATCGAATTAGTATCCATTTAACTGCACATTACGGAAAAAAAAAATGCTACTTTCAAATTTTTAAAATGTATCGCCCTCGGTTCGACAAAAAATGTATCCGCTCCTGAAATTTTTGATATTCGGACCTGCAAATTTTTTTCTGTGCTTTGCATACTATTCTCAATAACCAAACGTTGCAAATTTTTTGTATAATTTTTTTTGGCTATTCTAAAAAATCGACAGTGCTCAAAAATCGATGTTATTTTTTTGGTTCAAAATATGTTATAAAGAGTAAAAAACCGAATCTAGGTGAATTTTTTCAGATTTTTTATACAATTCTTTTCGCGCCCCCTTAAATTACCCGTGAAATTTCTCTCCTTGCCTTAAATAGTGAATAGTAACTTTTTTATATGTACAGATTTATCCACAATTTATTTCATCGAAGCAACGATTTTTATCATAATTGAATCGTACATCGGTTCATCTGTTCCTTAGTCGACGAAATTAATAGCAGATTTATAAATTTATGCAAGCATTGTTCACTGCATTACTCACTTTTTTCTAGACGTATCAAGGGAAAAAAAAAATTAGCAAGTCACTATATTGAATGCAAATTTAGCATTGTCGTTATCGATACGTAACTAATATACTTGGCCTTGGAATTTTGTGCTTTGTTATAATACAAAGAACAAGATCAATGATGCATTGGAAGATCCCGACAAGAAACAATAATGCGGAAATTACGTTTGAAAGTAGAAATTTATTAACTATACATACACGAGGCGAAAAATTTCACACTCATGTTTATCAATTTTTTTTTATTTTTTCAATTTAATTACCTTAATTTAATTTATTTAATTTGTTTTAATTGTTGACTTAATTTAATTTATTTAATTTTCTTTACTTGTTCACTTAATTTAATTTATTTAATTTTCTTTACTTGTTCACTCAATTTCATTTATTTCATTTGTTTGACTTGTTTACCTAATTTCATTTATTTAATTTTTTTTTTCAGGGATCGTTTTAATATAAAGTGTCGCTGACCCGCTTTAAAATGCAGCGACTCCTGCAACAGTGAAACGGACCACTCATTGCAATTTTTTTTCATCTCTTCAAATATACTAAGAATTAAGTTCGATCCAAACTCAGCGGGATATCTTTGAGCTGCATTTGTAAGATAAAATCGAAAATCCAACATGACTCAACGGCTTAACAGTAAAAAGTCTTTGGAATGTGTGCGTTGTGTGAATATTGCTAGGAAAGAATGTCTGTCATCGTGAAGACTAAGAAGATGAAGAAAAAGGTAGCAAAACCTTATCGTTTATTTATTAATTTATTTTCCATTGAAAGTTTTGACTGATTGTGAAACTAGTGAATTTTTTCATGAAAATTTCAATGAGAGAAATATTTTGTTTAAATCTTGTAGAAAAAGTTGTACTTTTCGATTTTTTTTTTGTATTTCGATTATCATTGATCAAGATTTTAAACAAAATCTAGATTTTCAATTGTAAGAAAATTGCAGATGGTAATTAAGATAAGTTAGGGCCTAGTTTAGTTATAAACTTCTACAGAAAACCTTGAAATGAAAATTCCTAATCCCAAAATGGGAAATTTCCTGAAAGATCAAATTTGAACCCATATATTGAACTTTCTTACTTTTTTTTGGAAATTTACTATTGTGAATCATTATAACGATGAGACATTAAATTACTATCAACGCCTTCACCGAATGTCTGACTAGATAAGGCATTTTCTACTTCGACATATTCCTGATATTCACACTATCTGTTGTGTCGTAGGTAGATTATTATTCAGCCAAAGCAAAGCGCAATGATTTCAACGTTGCAGAAGCCAACGTATTTTCTGCCTATTCAGAAAATTTTCTACTTTTACCGATGTACGTGTGAACTCAAACATCGATCTTGACAGTAGAAAAACTTTTGCATGCCGAATTTTAATTATTTTCATTTAATTATTTATTAATTAATTTTATCTAAGGACGGCAATTTTTTTTAAGTTTTGATTCCGAAATGTGACTGACATTTGAAAAACGGTAACTCCAATGAATCGTGATTGTATGGTAACGTATTAAATGAAAATTATTATTATAATTAATACTATAAAATTTAAAAAAATGAAAAAAATTGGTCAAATACTTCAACATGTGTACTAATGAATGTCGTTCACAGTTTTTCAATAAAAAATGATTTTCTTGTCGAAAAAAAATCAAGAAAATCTCGTGGGGCGGGTTTAAAGTTCCGAATGGTAAATACACGAAAATTCTAAAATTCCAAAACTTAATTCGCTAGAAAACATTTCGTCAAAAATTGAGGTGAGAAATCAAAATTGGAATTTTAGATCTTCGTGTATTTAATATTCGGAACTTGAACCCCACGCCAATCACGTTTTTTCGCCAACTGCAAGTGTATATAAGGCCGTAAATTACTATTGATGCCTTTTTCAAATGTCTGACTAGTTAAGTCACTTTCCACTTGGTCATTTTTCTGATATTCATGGTATCAGTTGTGCCGTAGGTAGATTATTATTCGGGCAAAGCAGAGCGCGACGATTTAAACGCTGCAGAGGCTAAAGTATTGTCTGCCCACTCAGAGAATTTTCCACTTTTATCGATGTACGTGTGGACTGGAACGCGGAGCTATAACGAAATCACGTCGCGTCTCGATGGAGAAGTTGATGGTGCGCGCATCTGTCTATCCGGCTGCGTCTGAAGCGCGTTGCATCGTAGAATCAGGAAATGCATAGCTAAAGAGCCTATGCAGCTTCCTTGGAAGTGAGAATTGGCTGTCAGTGCACGCGAGCCGATCGACAATGAATCTATGAAAATAAACCGGTAGTGACAGAAAATTTCAGGGGCAACCTCGAGCTCTGAGGAAATCTGAATCTCCGGGGAACGTGAATCTCGTTATCGAGGTCAATTATATTCTGAATAAATATAAATGTAGCTTTAACCCTCGCAATATCATGGGAATAATAACGATTGTGACATCAACATTAATGTAGAATTTTTTGTACTGCCGTAAACCATAGAAAAATAAAATGAGTCCGAAAACAATATAATAATTTTTTAAAATATGTTATGTATTAGGGAAATATATCTGGTATACGTGAGAATATATTATTGCATGTGTTTTGTTGTCAATGCAGATTTCTCAATGAGAATTTCACCACGAGATTTAAAAGAATTCAAACCGAGGTGAATTATGTTGTGAATGGATTTGAATGTAAATTTTACCCTAGCAGATTTTGTCATTTACATAATTGTACAAGAATCGCATGATTTTCTTCAAGTATTCAATGCCTTATAAAATCTGAAACACTCTACCGTTAACCAGTAAAAAAAATCAATATTTTTTTTTCACTGAAACAAAGCTATTCACAATATGTAAAATATCGCTATAAAAATATGGTATCATTTATCATTACTGCTACATCTATTTTTTCCTGTTTACCATGAATCTGGGGCTCATTCAACTCCTAGCTCGATATTTGATACCAAAATTCGCATCCGAAAAAAAATCAAAACATTACAAAAATCAAAACCTTCATCAGATTTCAACGGTTCAACCGATCTCAACCAAAATCAACAGGCATCATCGGTGTATAAGAGCTTACATCCATACCAATTATGAGCTCAATATCTCGAAAATTGAAAAAGTCGTAGCGTCAACAGACGTTTTTGAAAAAATTCAAAACCGCGTAAGAATTTAACGATCATGGGGATCTCAACAAAAAATCGTATGAACAATGGGGTTTGACCCCCCAATCAACGGTTGAAATTTCAGCTCGATATCCCAAAGCGTTCCCGAGTTATAAGCGTGTCAATTTTCCGACCGTGTAACAATCATACCCACATACTCACGCACACTCAAATTTTTTTTTGTTTCGGACCATTCTGACTGTACCGACATGAAACTCTCGAAAAAAACCTCCCGAAAACAACGCTTTCTCTACCAGCAAGCAAAAAACCACAAAGTTCAACTTTGCAAATTGCTTCCTCATCATTTTTGCTTTTCCTTACAAACCTTTTTCTATGCGGATGCCAAGATCGACTAAAATCCTTCCTCACAAAAACTTTGAGAGCCTTGTAAAAAAAAGAGAAAAATAAGAAGAAAACAGTTTGCAAAGTTGAACTTTGCAGCTTTATTTTCGGAAGTCCCCGTTGATTAAATAAAACATTTCTCTCAGTGCAGTCGAACTTGCAGCGAGCCTGAGGCAAAATCCAGCGTCTGTGTCAGTGGTGGAGCGCAGTCAGAGTGCAGAAGTAGTCGCGGTGGTGGCGAACCTGAAGAGCGCGTGGTGTTGTCCAAAGCGCGCGTGGTGGGAGTGCTGGATAAAAGACTCGGTGGCGAACCGATATTGAATCAGAGTGGAGGTGACTCCGGGCCAGCTCGTGGAAGCTCCCGTAAGACATATACACATTAACCACACACACACACAAGTTATTAAACGCACTGACATATACATAAGTACAAAAAACACCCGTGACACCGGAATCAACGCGTTAATTTTTTAAATCACATATTCTACGTCGCCTAAAGTTTTTCTCTTTGCACATTGGTTCAGATCATTGGCAAAATCGGAGAAAAAAATTATTTAGTAGAAAAAAAAATAAATAATTTCCTTACGTGAGGAAAAATCGTGAATTACGAACCGAGTCCGAAGGAAACTATCCTGACGTCGAGTACAAACCGCGCAACAGCCACGCGACGACCCTTCGCATGCGGATATATCAAGCGATCGATAGTGTCCTGGCAACCTGATGTTGCTCACCTGAAAGAGAGAACATAGAACTTTAACATATATAGATATACATGAGTGTATATATATATTAGCATGACTTTAGTCCATGCGCGTATCTATGTACTGCGATAAAAACGAGTGCTTCGGGAGAGGATCTACAGAACGATCGATCGATATATAAATCGATAGCCAAGTGGAACTTTTTGCGTTTTTTCTGTTTGAATAACTTTTTTTTTCGTGATTAAAAAGAAAAGTGCGTCGAGCCGGTGGAATTTTCGGTGATTTTGTATAACGGGACTTTTTTTTTTTAAATTGATAAGGAACATTTTTTGAAAAATCGCGGTAGCAAAATGGAAGAGAGAAGACGAAGAATGAGAGTCGGTGATGCTGCAGGTGAATTTAAACTTGTGGCGACTGGCAACTTACTTCGTGTCACTGCTCTTGTTGTCGTGATGTGTCTTCAGAGATGCGAAGCTAGTCCTATTTCTGATACTGGAGCAATGGTGAGTTTTGAGTTGTTTTTTTTTAATCAGATTTAAGACAATTATTTTTCGGCAACTTTGATTTATGTTTTTATGTTTTTTTATTTTTCGATAATGTAAAGTTGATTGCTGAGTAAAAATGTGGAAATTTTTTGTTCTTCGTGGGAAATATTTGATATTTTTTTTTAGATTTAAAAATGTTTTGCGGAAGCCAAGAATTGATTTTTTTATTTCCTGGACTTTTTTGGTACATGTTTATGTTATCATTTTTATGTCATGAAACGAAGGTTTTTGAAAATACAAATTTTTCAAAGTATCTGAAAATACAAAACTTTCAAAAGTATGTTACTATTGACTTTTAAAATGTAGAGTAATGAATTTGCATGACTTTGACATTGTTAAAAGTGTAGAAAAGAATTTATGTGTTGAGCTTACCTTTATTAAAAATATCCGGTTTTAGTTCTGCGAAGTCATTTTCTTTTTCGTTTGCATAGATTGCTATGTAAAAATGTTGCATTTTTAGATTTTGCGGAGGAAAACTTTGCGCTCGTTTTAGATTTTTATTTCATGCCAGACACAAACATCTTTTTAATTCCAATTTTTTATCTTATGGTATATTCATAAGAACTCAAATATAAAAATTGAAAAATTATTATTATGTACTTGTACAAAGCTTTGTAAATGTTTCCCTTTTTTTTTTGGTTGTAATGACAACTAATTATTTCACGAAACATCAATTATTATTATCCAAAAAATATTATGTCTGTTCAGAAAATTATTTATGACTAGAAAAATCTTGCTCGTTTATTTGGTGCTTAATCATTATTTTTCCTTTTTAATTATTAAAATTCAAGTCAGCTGCTATTTGCTTTACAACTGGTTCAGCAAGTCCACGAGTAATAAACGTACGTTTGCATATCAACTTATACCAACAAAAGATTTCCTGTCCATAATCTTCATCTAAAAAGACAATTAAGCAACTCGCTTTTTGTCAGGCAGATCGACCTATTTAACATATACTAAAAGCAATTGCGATGTTCCTGGTAAATAATAAAGTGACAACTATTAATTTATAGTCCGTACGACTATTTTTATTTTCACATTAACCCATTCAATTTTTACCAGATAAAACTAATGCAAAAACAAATAATCAAAGTGCGTACAAATAAAAATATTTAAAAAAATATTTATCACATTTAAAAATATATATTAGTCACCCAACAGTTATCAGGTCGATAATATTTTTTTAAATCTACAGTCCAAATAGTCAGATCACTAGATAATTATTTTTAAATAGTGCAATGTCGACAAAAATTAATTTTATTGGCAATCATAAGAAGCCCAAAAATTTACCTGGACTATAAAATAAAATAATTGTTTATAAAGCGCATTACGAAAGTGCAGGAGTATAAGATAATGGGAAGTTAGAGAGGAAAAGGGATTTCGGAGTTCGTCGGAGATCAACAAATTGCTCAAGTGGCAAATATACGAAAGATAAAGCAGTTGCGCGAGATAAAGTGGAAGCCGCGTAGCATGCGATGCTCCGATTGTTCCGTTGGACTATCTTTCCCGCGTCTCTTACGACTGCACGATGACGAACGCCATCCGGAATGCTACAGTTATCTTTTTTACTATTAAAATCTACTACGACACCCGTGAACGAAGAAAAATGAGGTGAATCAAGACGATTGAGGCGAGTCATTATCGAGGTCACGTCGAAATTCAATCTCAGAGAAATCTTGATAGTCCTGGTAGATACTAATTATAGTCCATGTAACTCTCAAAGTTATATTACCTGTCTATGAAATAGTTGCGATAACGATTGAAAAACATAGTTGAGGTTTTTTTGTAACTCTTCTTATAGTCACTATTTATAGTCACCAATATCAGATTGTCTATCCAATAAGACGACGATTTTATGTTTTTCCAGTTTATTCAGTTTCATTTTTTCGACTATCTTATAAATACGGCAGTTATGAATATTTACAGAAATATAGTTGCAGTTTTTTTGATCAACTATGAGCGACAAATATCAGTCGTGATTGATGTGACTATTTGCAATTTTTATTCAATTTTTCAAATATTAAATATTATAGTGATTTGAAAAAATATTTCAGGTTTTTTACCCACTGTTTATAGTCACGAATATCATAATTTTGGTTCAGAATAGAAACTATGTCGAAATTTAGTCTCAGAGAAATCTTGATAGTCCTGGTAGATATTAATTATAGTCCATGTAACTCTCAAAGTTATATTACCCGTCTACGAAATAGTTGCGATAACGATTGAAAAACATAGTTGAGGTTTTTTGTAACTCTATTTATAGTCACTATTTATAGTCACCAATATCAGATTGTCTATCCAATAAGACAACGATTCTATGTTTTTTCCATTTTATTCAGTTTCATTTTTTCGACTATCTTATAAATACGGCAGTCATGAATATTTACAAAAATATAGTTGCAGTTTTTTTGATCAACTATGAGCGACAAATATCAGTCGTGATTGATGTGACTATTTGTAATTTTTATTCAATTTTTCAAATATTAAATATTATAGTGATTTGAAAAAATATTTCAGGTTTTTTACCCACTGTTTATAGTCACGAATATCATGATTTTGGTTCAGAATAGAAACTATGTCGAAATTTAGTCACAGAGAAATCTTGATAGTCCTGGTGGATATTAATTATAGTCCATGTAATTTTTACAGTTATCTATTACCTACCTACTATGAAATAGTTGCGATAACGATTGAAAAACATAGTTGAGGTTTTTTGTACCTCTATTCATAGTCACTATTTATAGTCACCAATATTGGATTGTCTATCCAATAAGACGACCATTTTATATTTTTTCCAGTTTATTCAATTTCATTTTTTCGACTATTTTATAAATACGGCAGTCATGAATATTTACAAAAATATAGTTGCTGTTCTGAATATCATGTTTTTGGTTCAGAATAGAAACTATGTCAGAAAATTATTCATAGTCGGTCCATGTAATTAATTTTATTGGGACCAATAAAATAAAATACTACTACTATTTTTTTCATACCTGAAAAATAAGTAAATAAAAATAGAGAACCAAAATTCTTTATTCATGGTTACCGATACCGGTTTTTTTTTTGCTACCTATTTTATGGTATAAGCGATTCTGGGAAAGGATTAAAAAAATTGGAAAGCCGTTATTATAGCTAAGCGAGAATCCTAGGTAAAAAAATCGTTAATTTCGTGCGAGCGGTTCGGCGATCGATGACGTAAAGTACAGGATCGTGACGTATGCGAGAGAGCCAGACATACCGATGTTGCAGACTACGCGGTCGAGTGATAGAGCACGGCTACCGCGACAAAGTTCAGCCTCGCTAGTTCCTCGATGACTGAGGCAACCTTCGATCTACCGCAAAGAGGCTGGTAATGTTGAATGTAGGTAACGGAAAATTCGACAGCTGCGATTAAAGCGTGATACAGTCGAAAACTCGTTACCGATTATCGTGTCATCATTCGATATCGCAACTGACCGCAGGCTGACACATTTATCCACATTGCTCAAATTATGTTAGATTAAATAATAACTTATCATTTTTATTTTTATTCATCATATTAAATAATAATTCTGATAAAATATATCGAATATCGAAATCATTCAATTGTCAATTCTACCGATATAATTATTGATAATGAATGACATCTGCTCGATACTCAAAAACATTGTTTCAATTAACACTCAAATTCAATATTTTATTCCTTTTAAATTCAGCTCATTATGACATCCGATAAATTCAATTGTAGTCGAAAATAAATCAGCTTAAAAAATTCTCAGACATTAAATTTTGTTCGGTGATTTTTCAATCATCACCCAATTAGTAAGAACATCCAATTGAAGTATAAATTTCAAGTATGAGCCTGTTGAGTATCCCAGCAGCTTCATTACACGTTTACCCGTAACCACTTTACAAACAATCAAAACTAACTGACAAACAAACGTTACAAAAACATCGACACAACCAACACTTCGAATCCGTCGACAAATAATGCTCAAATGTTGCCAAACAAAAGGCAGTTAGCGTTGGTCTCAAATATCGTTGAACGGTAGCTGAAGAAGGAGACTCAAGCCAGAAATCTTAATCATTCGGTGTGTCAGCTTGTGCTCCACTGACCTCGATGTAAATGTCTTTCGTGCAGTACAGTAAGAGTACGATGTCGTAGTTCCACTCGGGTGAAATCGGCTAAGCTCCGACACAACCTGAAAAAAAAAAAAGAAAAGATGATTTCGAATCATAGACAAGAGCCCGAAGGACACACATGCTGTAGCATTTTTTTGTCTCTCGACATTGTACGATAATTGTTCTTTGGAACGTGACTCGGTCGGGTGTGAGCGTCATGCCATTACGTCTCTTTCGAGAATCACATGCGCCGTTTACGACCAGAATGAATGCCACTTATTTCGGACAAAATAATTCTACCTTCCAGATAACTGGACCCATGACCTGTTGATGACACAAAAAAAGGCGGAAATAGAAAAGGATCTACCATGTGCAAACTAGGGTCGAATTAACTTGACGAGACAAGTTAAAACGTTCGTTGACTCAATCTTGAATTGTGCCAAAGATTGAATTGCTTCGAAACACGGGTTACGTTGAAATTCTAATAAAGTCAAAACAACGGTTGCATTGGAACTTTAGTCAATGTTGAGTCAATGTTGAGTCAATGTTGAGTCAATGTTGAGTCAATGTTGAGTTAATATTGAGTTAATATTGAGTTAATGTTGAGTTGATGTTGAGTTGATGTTGAGTTGATGTTGAGTTGATGTTGAGTTGATGTTGAGTTGATGTTGAGTTGATGTTGAGTTGATGTTGAGTTGATGTTGAGTTGATGTTGAGTTGATGTTGAGTTGATGTTGAGTTGATGTTGAGTTGATGTTGAGTTGATGTTGAGTTGATGTTGAGTTGATGTTGAGTTAATATTGAGTTAATATTGAGTTAATATTGAGTTAATATTGAGTTAATATTGAGTTAATATTGAGTTAATATTGAGTTAATATTGAGTTAATATTGAGTTAATATTGAGTCAATGTTAAGTCAATGTTGAGTTAATGTTGACTCAATGTTGAGTTGCTGTGGAGTTAATGTTGAATTGAGTTGAGACTTGAATTTAATATTGACTTAATCTTGACTTAAGATATGATGAAACCTAAGTTGAAACTCAAGCTGGCTTCAGAATTAAATAAATACTAATATTACGGGCGTAAATACCTCTTAGATATCTAAACATTATTTGCTGCTGAGAGTCCTTAAGAGACCGATTAATGAAATAAATGAGTAAAATAATGAACGAGCATTACCAATTCCTAAGAGATCGATATCACAGCAAGGAAAATAACCCATGAGCGCGCTGGACTGACTAATCGTTAAAACACAATTACGAGGAAACATTTCGCTTAGCGCGCCCAAGCTTTCGCGTGGAAAAAATAAATAAGTAGTCCGTGCGAGAAAAGGGAGCGTTTGGATTTTAATTCGACCCTCGGTCAGACATACAGTAGAAGAACCTTTGTTATGTCAGACACCACGCGACTTGCTGAGTAAAATAAAAAATACTATAACAGTCGTGCGTTTATTTTGACATCCAAAGAATCCAAAGAGAGGCATCGATAAAATGACGAGCCAAATTAACGTACTAAAATTATTAATGGTACAAGACATAATTTTCTCGGCAATGCGTCAAATATATTATACACGGTTAATACGGACTGTGCAGCGCAACGGTTCTCATCGGTTTGTACTTACTGCCGCATTTGTGTACTGCTAGCAAATGGTAAATAATGTATGTATACTTCTCGATGCGGAAATAATCGGGAAATCACCGGCGAATCACTCTCTTTCTCTCTCTCTCTCTCTCTCTTTGTGATGATGACAACAGAGAACGTCGATCCTCGGTCTCTTATTGGCCTTCGTTCAGACGTTGTCGTTGTCGCTGCAAACGTTGTATAGATCCTATACAGTCCGAACACGAATATTCCACCGTCACCGGTTGGAATATTAACGATAGTCGTAGCGATCTATCGTATTTCATCGTTTCCTCTCATACTCGAGTCTGTACGTCGCTTTATTGTCGCGATGTACGTCTTTGTCCAAAGAACTTCCTCTGCACTCGCTGCAAAATCGTCATCCTTACTTTGGGCGTTCTGACAGTCTTGAAAAAAAAAAATTCCATCGATTGCGAACTTTGACTCTCGTGATTGAGTTCGTTTTCTCGCTAATCTATCATCGAGGGTGCGCCACGCTTGAAAACACATAATTTACGACCGATAGTTGGATCAGATTATTTTGAGAGAGATTTACATTGAGAATCAACGGTCGCAATTATGTTCCTGTTTAATTTAAGGTATTAATTTGTTTTGTGAAAGATTTTTTGGAAATTTATTTTGTAGTAGATTGTCTAGGAAACATTCTGACTTGTTGGAAGGACAATATAAAAGATATTGGCTCGTGTTTGGCTCCGATTTGGCCCGATTTTTTGTGGGTTTAATTGGACCTCCAAATGCACCAGATTTTTTTTTCTATGGCGATTTTTTTAAATATATATTTTTAAAGTGACACATCGAATGCTATAATTTAAAAATCTGAAGAAATTTTGAAAGACACTTTGTTCAATATCAAAATTTTCTAACTTATTGCCAAAGTGGGCAAGATTTTACATCTCATAATTCTTAAAAATTTTTGAAGAAATTTTTTTTTTTAAAATGATAAAAGGTTAAAAACTATGAGACGAAAAATATTGCTCATTTTGGCAATAAGTTAAAAAATGTCTATATTTAACAGAGTAATTTCAAATATCAAAATAATGTGTTCAAAGAAAAACAATATCCATAACTTTCTTAACTCGCATCCTGTAGTATATAAACGGTATATAATAATAATCCGTGCAGGGACAAATAACCATTTTTTCTTTCCGCTACATTTTTTGATGTAATTTTTAAGGAGCACGTGCCTTCCAATTTTCAGTAAAATGGCTATTCTATAATTATTCTGTAGTTTATATGAAGCTATTCATGGAATAAATAATCCATTAGTTATTTTATAAATAATTGCACGTGCTTGATGATTTATGTAATTTTAAAAAGTGCAGCAAAAATAGTCATACATAGATTAAGTAGAGCAGCGGTTATCTGTGATACGTGTAATATGTAATAATTCGTCATGACAAGTGCGTCTCGACTTTATTCACATGAATCTATTTACTGAAACGACAAAGCTTTTTTTCAGTAAGACTCAAGGTCCAACCTCTTGAAAACTTGAAAACAGCATAGCATTGTATAAAAATAGTTAAAAACCGCTCTCGAATCATGGATAATCTTTGATCGATACAAAATAAGAACCACTTGAATTAATCAGGTACGTTATCAAAATGAAAAATTCACTTATTTCGGTAAATATTTATTGAGTGGAGACTCAGCGACTGATGAAAAGTAGAGCCTACGACGTTTATTAAAGTTTGGAAGAAATGTGTAAAAGAATTTTCCAGAATCGTTTTGTTGTCTGGACTTGAAAATACGTAATGTAAGGAAGGAGGATTAAAAGTGTGCGTATACTACAGCGTACGACTGAAAAAATCGTGGGTAATTTTTCATCGATACAAAATTAGACTTAATTTAATTAATTTGGTATGTAATGATGAATTTTCCTATTTCGTGAAATATCAATTGAGTGGCGACTCAGCGACAGATCAAAAGTACAGCCAACGACGTTTATTAAAGTTTCAAAGAAATGTGTAAAAGAATTTTCCAGAATCGTTTTGATGTGTCGACTTGAAAATACGTAATGTAAGGAAGGAGGATTAAAAGTATGCGTATACTACAGCGTACGACTGAAAAAAATCGTGGGTAATTTTTCATAGATACAAATTTAGACTTAATTTAATTACTTTGGTATGTAATGATGAATTTTCCTATTACGTGAAATATCAATTGAGTGGAGACTCAGCGACAGATCAAAAGTACAGCCAACGACATTTATTAAAGTTTCGAAGAAACATGAAAAAGAATTTTCCAGAATCGTTTTGTTGTGTCGACTTTAAAATACGTAATGTCAAGAAGGAGCGATAAAAATGTGCGTATGGTAGAATGAACGACTAAAAAAAAGGAGAGGTTACAAGTACACGAGAAATAAACGTATTTTTCCAATTAAATCGATGGCTACGAGTGCGTAAAAGAGTCAAGCCTGCTGTGCGGTAATGGCGATGAATCACACGTAGTGCGGCGTCCATTGGCTTTATGTACATACGTTGCATTACTTCCGGCGTCAGCGTCGTTGAATCAGCAATTTTTTTTCGCAAAGCCTCACTTTGCCAGGAGACACTACGAGATTAGCCTGGTGTGTGATTCACCGATTAGTTGAGTTGGTATATTTTTCGTAAGCGGATGACGACCCTAATGGTCGGTATTTATCATCATACACTCGATGCTCGATAAAATAATTCTGCTGATAAAGTCGTACTATTGAATAGAATAATAGAAAGTCAACAATTTTTTTGAGTTGAGTTTACAACACTACTCACATACTTTTTCATCGAAAAGTTTGTTCAATAAGAATTTTTTTTCTTAAATTCATCAATTTTTTTCATCTACTCCAGTCATACTAAATTGTTCGAGTTTAATTGTAACTTAAGTAGGGTTGAGTTAGTTGATTCAAGTTTGAACCTGAGTCACGCTGAGTTGAGTTGAATTTCAACTTGCGTCACGTTGAGTTGAGTTGAGTTGAATTTTAATTTGAGTCACGTGCAGTAAAGTTAAATATAAATGACTCGAGATGAGTTTGTTGAGTTAGTTAATTTAAATTTTAACTCAACTTGATTTGAGTTCAATCTCACATTAAAATATACGTCAACTTAATACGAATAGAATAATTTGATTGAATGTCAACTCATATTGAATTCCATATGGATTCAATTTAAGTTTACCGAAATTTGAACTTGAGCTCGTGTTTGTAGTTCGGGATTACACACTTAGTAAGCGATCTTAAATTTATTAATTTTCTTATCTGCTTGAGTCAAACTACATTGGTTGAGTTAAATTGAAACCCGAGTCGCGTTGAGTAAATGAGTCCAATTTGAACGGGAAGTTTAGTCAAATTTTAACCCACGTTGAGTTGAGTTAAATTTTAATCTGACTCAACTTCAGTAGAGTCCCATATGAATCAGTGAATGTGAGTTAGTTGAGTTGAATTATGGATGAATTAAGTTGCGTTAGTTATGTTACATTTTAACTCAACTTGACTTGAGTTCAATCTTACATTAATTTATCTTAATGTGGTGAAAATTCATAGAATAATTTAAATGAATTAGACTCATTAGAATGAATTTAACTCATGTCAAATTTTATATGGACTCAATTTTAGTTTGTTGAAGTTTGAACTTGCGCTCGTGTTTATGGTTCAGGATTCCATTCTTGGTAAGCGATCCATCGAAGATCCAGAAGGTCAAGGTAGAAAAGTTTAAGAGAAAGTACAACAAGGAATATACGAGACGAGCTGTTTTTAGCCGTCAAAATAAACTCTCGAGTGAAGAGCCGCGGCGGATACAGACTTTTCGACTCTCTGCCAACGACCCCAACGGTAGGATATTAAATGCGCGACGACGTACACGCGGTATACATGCTATATAAGGGACATTCCTTCGCGTGCGTATATATCTCTTTGCTACCGCTGTTGCTGAGCGCATTCAGCTTGAGTACTTCGCTCTGACGCATCTCCTGATCCTGCGAGACCGACAAAAAATTATTCGAGTCATACTATACGCGTTATATATAATTCATACTTTTAATATTACAGAACTTTAGCCCGGACCAATAACAACATTCATCTCCCACTTTCGTTTTCATATAGTAATCGTTGCCGAAAGTGTGAGAAAAAGGAACATCACTCATCTCATAAATTTGAGTCACCGATGATTAAAAATTTCATAAAAATAAAATTTAATCATCAAATTTTATTATTTTTTTAAATCACGGATAATTTAACGTTACTTTTTCTCGCTGTAAAATTGTAGATATTTATGAGTAAAGTTATTATTTTTTAAAATTAAATTTATGGAGTTGACGCTAAATTATGTTCAATGTTAATTTTTCATTCGGTCTGAAGATAGTTTTTTCAACAATTTCTTTACGTTCTAATATATACAACTTGATGTACTGGCTGGAATTTGAAACGAGATCAGCCGATAAAAAGTTCGGTCCACTCAAGACGGATTTTTAAATTATTTTTTATTGTTTCTTTTTTTTTGAGAGGGCTGTTTGAGATTATATTAACGTGTTCAGCTTGAGCGCTTGACTCTCACGCATTTCCTGATCCTACGAGACCGACAAAAAATTATTCGAGTCATACTATACGCGTTATATATAATTCATACTTTCAATATCACAGAACTTTAGCCCGGACCAATAACAACATTCATCTCCCACTTTCATTTTCACTTAGTACTTGATTTTACTATAATCGTTGCCGCAAATGTGAGAAAAAGGACCATCACTCATCTCATAAATTTGAGTCACCGACATTTAAATATTTAATAAAAATAAAATTTAATCATCAATTTTTATTATTTTTTTAAATCACGGATAATTTAACGTTACTTTTTCTTGATGTAACATTGTAGACATTTCTCGATAAAGTTATTATTTTCTTAAATTTAATTTATGGAGCTGACGCTAAATTATGTTCAATGTTAAGTTTTTATTCGGTCTGAAGATATTTTTTTCAACAATTTCGTTATCGTTCTAATATATACAACTTGATGTACTGGCTAGAATTTGAAACGAGATCAGCCGATAAAAAGTTCGGTCCACTCAAGACGGATTTTTTAATTATTTTTTATTGTTTCTTTTTTTTTGACAAGGGCTGTTTGAGATCATATTAGCGTGTTCAGCTTGAGCGCTTGACTCTTACGCATTTCCTGATCCTACGAGACCGTCAAAAAATTATTCGAGTCATACTATACGCGTTATATATAATTCATACTTTCAATATCACAGAACTTTAGCCCGGACCAATAACAACATTCATCTCCCACTTTCGTTTTCACATAGTAATCGTTGCCGCAAGTGTGAGAAAAAGGAACATCACTCATCTCATAAATTTGAGTCACCGATAATTAAAAATTTCATAAAAATAAAATTTGATTATCAAGTTTTATTACTTTTTTAAATCACGGATAATTTAACGTTACTTTTTCTCTCGCTGTAAAATTGTAGACATTTCTCGATAAAGTTATTATTTTTAAAAATTAAATTTCTGGAGCTGACGCTAAATTATGTTCAATGTTAATTTTATAATTCGGTCTGAAGATATTTTTTTCAACAATTTCGTTATCGTTCTAATATATACAAATTGCTGTACTGGCTAAAATTTAAAACAAGATCGGCCGATTGTTTCTTTTTTTTTTGACAAGGGCTGTTTGAGATTATATTAGCGTGTTTAGCTTGAGCGCTTGACTCTCACGCATTTCCTGATCCTACGAGACCGTCAAAAAATTATTCGAGTCATACTATACGCGTTATATATAATTCATACTTTCAATATCACAGAACTTTAGCCCGAACCAATAACAACATTCATCTCCCACTTTCATTTTCACTTAGTACTTGATTTTACTATAATCGTTGCCGCAAATGTGAGAAAAAGGACCATCACTCATCTAAAAAATCTGAGTCACCGATAATTAAAAATTTCATAAAAATAAAATTTATTTATCAAGTCTCATTACTTTTTCAAATCCCAGATAATTTAACGTTACTTTTTCTCGCTGTAAAATTGTAGACATTTATCAATAAAGTTATTATTTTCTTAAATTAAATTTATGGAGCTGACGCTAAATTATGTTTAATGTTAATTTTTTATTCGGTCCAAAGATATTTTTTTCAACAATTTCGTTATCGTTCTAATATATACAACTTGCTGCACTGGCTAAAATTCAAAACAAGATCGGCCGATAAAAAGTTCAGTCCACCCAAGAGAAATTTTTTTTATCTTTCTCTTATTTTTATTTAAATTTTCACAAGCGCTGTTTGAGATTATATTAGCGTGGGCATGCATCCGATTCCCGAAGCTCGATACTTGACGTTAAATTATCACCGCCGGTATATTCTGTGTAATGCATAATATAGTGTATTTGTGAGTGTTGTGCCCTGTCGGCGATAGATATATGTCCACAAAGCTCAAGCGAAGCCTCGGACAACGACGATGGTGATGATCGGGTTGCTATATGCGCCCGCGCGATCCCTTTTGTATTCAAGAAACGTCTGGAAGAAGATGCGAGGGCGTGCAGAATACCGATGCGTTTGCCTCGACAAAGACCTCTTCAAGGTCGAGGTCGCGGTAGAGAAGCACTCGAACGACTCGTTGTGCTGCTGGTAAAGAGCTGCATATCACCGCGTGAACACGAGCGCATAACGAGAACGATGGAAAAACTCGTTCCTCATTGAGAATAATCGCAATTAACACTCTTTGCTTCGTAATAGCTGGGAAAAACACAACTGATCAACAATTTCTACCGATTTTATCGATGGATCTCTCATTCCTGTTGCGTAAACTCAGTTGAGTTTGCAAAATTTTAAGCCAGCTGAATGCAGTTGTGTCCAATTGAATGTAACACAACTGATCAACAATTTTTATCGATCACATCGGTGAATCTCTCATTCCCACTGAACTTACTCAGTGAAGTTGAAAAAACTTTGAACCAGCTTAATTCAGTCGTGTCCAATTGAATTCAAGTCACTTCAGTTGTTTCCTATTTAAGTTAATACAGCTGAAAACAATTTTACAACTGTTCTTCACCAACCGAACTCAGTTGGGTCGAGTTTGTTCGACATCAATTGTGCTGAGTTAATTGCAGTTGGCCAACTGATTTGAAACAATTGACTTCAGTTGGATTGATTCGATTGTGTCTACGGAATACATTCGACTAACTGAATCTAGTTTGTTAAAAGTACATTAAATTGTCTTTACACAATTCAGTTGGCCAACTGTTCCGGACCAACTGAATTCTCTCGACACAAAGTCATTTTAATTGAGACAACTTATTACAGTTGGCCAATTGCGCCGGCTGGAAGTGATCTACAAGACAGTTGTCCAACTGAATTATTCCAATTGAATTCACTTGACGCCGTATTTCATTACGTCAAATGTGGCACTACCGATTTTAATCGGCTACAATTATGTGGTTATTTTCTTAAATGAAGCTAACTTAAACTATATATTTATAGAGCGAAAAGGGTTTATCAATTCGTTTCTCAATTGTGAAAGAGTGATTATCGTGTCACCTTATCACGGGATCGTTAGTCTGTTATCAAACGTTGCGAGGAACGAGAGAGGCAAGCTCTGCTCGATAACGTTTCGCTGATTAGACGACGATGTACGAACGTGACAATCGCCTTGTTCGAGCTTTGCCGCGCATGTTCACGCGTGCAATGCGCCACATTGGCTATATAGATATGACATATTGTACCCGTACGATGATGCACTTACCGGAGACACCAGCGAGCGGATTACGTACTACCATCGAATGGAGAGTCGAGTGGGTAAACTGCGTCACCTGTTGAAAATCACACAGTGTCTCGTAATCGCAACACTGTAAGTTTTCTTTCGTAAAAAAAAAACATATTGTTATCAGCGCTCGACGCGTATATGCGAAGCATTTATGACCCCAGCAGGTGTACTATAGTATCTGTTAAATTGGACGTTAACGCAAGTGTCGCCTCCTTTTTTAAATATATATTTAAAACGATAATGTTGTTTATTCTTATTTTTATTTATTTTTTGACTGCTTGAGTGAATTGATATTTATTAACGATCGGTCGCATGCAATGGTCAATGTCAATTGAGATTTACAATTTAAAATGTCAATTGGTTACATATTCGTGTCGATATAAGTTTATTTCTGATTATTTATGGTCTCGTATCTTATAGACGTTAAATTTAATGTAACCAGTTGGTCTAACAACTGATGCGTTAGTGAGAATAATTAAAGAGGCTGGCCTAACCAACTGATTGGCTCGGTTAAAATAGTGAAATAACTCAAAAATTTTATTGGATAGTTAAAATAATACGAATGTGAAGAAATTAAATTGGAAAATGGCCCAATCAACTGATTTTACAGCTTACAGAAGAATAAACAATTTAAGCAAACCAATCGTTCATTTCCAATGAATAATAACAAATATTAGCCCAACTATTTGGTCAATTGGTTCAAATAACAAAAAAGCTGGCTTAACCAACTGATGGGGTATTCCAAATGATAGAAAAGGATGGCATAACCAACTGATCGTTTATTTTGATGAACAGAAGCATTGTTTGCCCTCCAACTGACCAGTTGGTCAATTCGAATAATGATCAAATAATGATAATTGACCAACTGGTAAGTTCAAGTGCAACAACCAACTGATTGAAATTTTCCTAATTAAATGACAGTATTTCCGAATCGAGTACTGAAAAAAATGACACTGTTCCAAGTTCCGTTTCAGATGTAAGATCATCATCTGTCACGTAATTCAAACAAATGATCATCCAATGGGAATTAATGAACCAACGGTTACTTTCCATAATTCTCCAACTTGTGTATGCACTTGTGACACGTTATTAAGCTGAATGACAACGGGAGTTGGCGGATACGTTATTTAAAATGATATAATGATTGCTTAGTTGCTCAGTAGTTGAAATGATACAAATTAAAAATAACCCAACCAACTGATTCTACAGCTTAAAGAAGAATAAACAATTTAAGCAAACCAATCGTTCATTTCCAATGAATAATAACAAATATTAGCCCAACTATTTGGTCAATTGGTTCAAGTAACAAAAAAGCTGGCTTAACCAACTGATGGGGTATTCCGAGTGATAGAAAAGAATGGCATAACCAACTGATCGTTTATTTTGATGAACAGAAGCATTGTTTGCCCTCCAACTGACCAGTTGGTCAATTCGAATAATGATCAAATAATGATAATTGACCAACTGGTAAGTTGAAGGGCAACAACCAACTGATTGAAATTTTCCTAATTAAATGTCAGTATTTCTGAATCGATTACTGAAGAAAATGACACTGTTCCAAGTTCCGTTTCAGATGTAAGATCATCATCTGTCACGTAATTCAAACACATGATCATCCAATGGGAATTAATGAACCAACGGTTACTTTCCATAATTCTCCAACTTGTGTATGCACTTGTGACACGTTATTAAGCTGAATGACAACGGAAGTTGGCGGATTCCTTAGGTAGTTACATGTACATACACACTCATATAATCCATAATACTCGACATCACGCTGCTTGGACAAGTTTTGTCGCGGAATTATCTCGGCAACATACTTATGCACGACAAATGGCAGGAGTTGGTCTTGAATAGTATTACGATGAAGCGAATGAATTCCGAGAAACTCGAACGTTTAACAGCCGCTGAATCACAGGTAGCAGATTGTATAGTGCGACAGCAACGCAGCCTCCGCAAAAAGACACTCCTTCGATCCTGTCTTTCCCCTGCATTACGCTTATATGTCACTAATGGGTAATATAACCACGTGGCGACGGAGGTAAACTTTCGTATCGATGAATGAAACACCTACGCATAACGTATAACCGCGTGGTTACTACACGAACGACAGGTACCTACTATTCATTCAAGGCGAGAATTCACATATGGGTTTTGATGAATCATCTCGGGTTAGTAAAAAAATATAATTAAGACAAGGAATTTTTTAATGGACTATTTAATCTGATTCGATGGAAAGTAGCGATATTGATGTTTAATAACAACAATTTTCAAATAATTGTAAAAGAGACATAAAATTATATATAAGATAAAAAGTTTTTTTTATTATTTTTTAAGGAAACTATTAAGTAATTCGTATTCATGTAGAACAAATAGTGTTTTATCGAATTGCTTGACCAATTTTTTAAACAATTAATAATGTCAATTTTTTTTTTATAAAAGAACTATGCATAACGAATAATGGCGTGGTACTATGAATGGCAGATTTCTACTATTCATTCAAGGCGAGAATTCACTTATGGGTTTTGATGAATCATCTCGGGTTAGTAAAAAAAATAATTAAGACAAGGAATTTTTTAATGGACTATTTAATCTGATTCGATGGAAAGTAGCGATATTGATGTTTAATAACAACAATTTTCAAATAATTGTAAAAGAGAGATAAAATTATGTATACGATAAAAAAAAATTTTATCATTTTTTAAGGAAACTATTAAGTAATTCGTATTCATATAGAACAAATAGTGTTTTATCGAATTGCTTGACCAATTTTTAATACAATTGATAATGTCAATTTTTTTTTATGAAAGAACTATGCATAACGAATAATGGCGTGGTACTATGAATGGCAGATTTCTACTATTCATTCAAGGCGAGAATTCACATATGGGTTTTGATGAATCATCTCGGGTTAGTAAAAAAAATAATTAATACAAGGAATTTTGTAATGGACTATTTAATCTGATTCGATGGAAAGTAGCGATATTGATGTTTAATAACAACAATTTTCAAATAATTGTATAGAGAGATAAAATTATGTATAGGATAAAAAAAAATTTTATCATTTTTTAAGGAAACTATTAAGTAATTCGTATTCATGTAGAACAAATAGTGTTTTATCGAATTACTTAACCAATTTTTTAAACAATTAATAATGTCAATTTTTTTTAATAAAAGAACTATGCATAACAAATAATGGCGTGGTACTATGAACGGCAGATTTCTACTATTCATTCAAGGCGAGAATTCACATATGGGATTTGATGAATCATCTCGGGTTAGTAAAAAAAATAATTAAGACAAGGAATTTTGTAATGGACTATTCAATCTGATTCGATGGAAAGTAGCGATATTGAATTTTAATAACAACAATTTTCAAATAATTGTAAAAGAGAGATAAAATTATATATAAGATAAAAAAAATGTTTAAATCATTTTTTAAGGAAACTATTAAGTGATTTGTATTCATATAGAACAAATAGTGTTTTATCGAATTACTTGACCAATTTTTTTACACAATTAATAATGTAAAATTTTTTTTTTAATAAAACAACTATGCATAACAAATAATGGCGTGGTACTATGAATGGCAGATTTCTACTATTCATTCAAGGCGAGAATTCACATATGGGTTTTGATGAATCATCTCGGGTTAGTAAAAAAAAAAATAATTAAGACAAGGAATTTTGTAATGGACTATTTAATCTGATTCGATGGGAAGTAGCGATATTGACTTTTAATAACAACAATTTTCAAATAATTGTAAAAGAGAGATAAAATTATATATACGATAAAAAAAAAATTTTATCATTTTTTAAGGAAACTATTAAGTAATTCGTATTCATATAGAACAAATAGTGTTTTATCGAATTGCTTGACCAATTTTTTTACACAATTAATAATGTAAAATTTTTTTTTTTATAAAACAACTATGCATAACAAATAATGGCGTGGTACTATGAATGGCAGATTTCTACTATTCATTCAAGCCGAGAATTCACAAATGGGTTTTGATGAATCATCTCGAGTTAATCAAAAAATAATTAAGAGAAGGCAATTTTGTAATGGACTTAAATAATGTCTTCCTGGCTACTATTATGAATGATTTATCAATGAACAATCAGAAAGTTTGATTGTATTACTCGTTAAAATATCGTTTTTAAATAATCGTAATTTTTGTTGTTATTAATAAAAGAAAAAATAATGTTTACGATAAAGAATTTTTTAAATCATTTTCCAATAAAATTCTCAACTAATTTGTGTTCTTATAGAACAAACAGTGTTTTATCATAAAAATTTTCTAACAAATAATTTTATCAAACAATTTTTTTAACAATTTATTAATGACGTTGAATAATTTTTCGCACGTTACTTAATTATCTGCTTATTCTCTTATTTTCTCCATTGAATTGTCATCTTGACAGCTTACGTATATTAATAATAATAATAATTATACGCGAAGCCATATGAACTACAAATTATTAGTTTTCCGAACGACCGCAAAATTTTCCAAGCCCAGAAGCAGAATTAATGCGTGACGAGGGATTCGCAGGCTCGTCGTGAAGAGATCTTGTCGTGATTGGCTCTTCTGTATGAAAAATACGGTTTTTGCGTTGTACAATTAATGAGTGAGTAAGAGTAAGAGGACAGTGCGGGCACTGTTCTTAAACGCAGGTCAGTCCCCTCTCATTCATACGCTCAGCATCCGTTCTGGCTTTCATCGGTATGACTCGTTGTCCTTAGTGACTCGCTTCCCGGTGCGATCCGCATTGCACTTAAACAGAGAGCATCGTCTGGAAGATCGCAAACGATGCTCTGTACTCTGCACTTTGTACTCGACAAGTTCGAGAGATCAACAGAGATTTTTTTAAATAGCCATCCGCTTCAACTCGGTTCAATAACATTTATGCCCTTTCTTAATTCACCCCAAACTTTTTCTTTGTACTTAATTATTCGCAGACTTCCAAGTCCTTATTAATTCATGAAATATACTTTATAGTACAATTCGTCTTGTGATTATGATTTTATAATAATAATTTGTAGTAATTATAAAATAGAGTATAAACATTTGAATAGCTGAGAAAAAATAATAATTTTCGCATTAATATTGAAAGAAGTAGTGGAAAAAATGGAAGAAATAATCGATGCATTACTTCCTTAAATCAAAATCGCAAAACTCGAACCGATTCATTTAAATTTCACCTGAATAAGAGCAAAAAACAAATAATTTCAAAAATTTCAAACTTTTCTAAATTTCAAATTTCAAATTTTTTTTAATTAAAAAATTCTTGTAAAAATAAAAAGCATCAACCATTTTTTTTTTTTTTTCAAAATTTCTTCACCTCATATATACACATACATAAATCCGGACAATTTTTCTGAATTTCTTTCCTGAGCAATTTGATCCAAGCAAAAACTTATCCTGCGCTCATCCGCCCATTATTTTTTCTCATCGACAAATAGAAACAGATTGTCAATTTTTTTTTCCGTTTCCGTGACAGATACGAGTTCTTAGGATCAAATAATCCGTCAAGGACTGAACGTAGGTTTGGGTTCCGGTCTGCCATTGGTACCATTTATCATACATCGGAAAACCAATTCGTTTCTTTTTAATGTACACGAGGATAAGAGAAGCGAGCTATAGTAATATCCGGTATACATTAGATAGACTAGCGTATCTCAAGACAACGAAGTTTTGCCCTCGCCGGCATTTATACGACTGTATGGATGACTCGCGCGGCTGACGCTCGTCGCTTAGCCGAGTAATGCCACATGTCTACCTGCTACAAAGTTCCTCAAGGACTCTTCGCGATATGGAGCATGAAATTAAATCTCCACGACTTGCCGACTATTTACCTGGCTTTTTATTTTCGACTGCACCAAGAGCATTATCGACAACGACCCAACCCTGAATTAGATAGCGCAATGCTCGCAAACGAATCCTTGACTCATTTTTTTTACACATATTCCCCGAAGTATACAACATATCCGGACTCATACGTTTTTCCCAGTTCCTATTCATAATCCAAAACTGTTTAGTCGATAACGCTTCAATTTGGAATAGTTTTTTTTTTTCTTTTATTTAAGGTCGCATCAACAACTCTGGTTATTAGCGACCATTCGGAATAGTGTTTTAGTTGATATTTTAATTACTCCAATTCATTCAGTGAGTCCAATTTTTTTCAATTGGACCTGAAAATCATTTGAATACGACTTCGAAAGCCAACTCGACTTTTCGATTTATCCAAATTCTTTTATTGAAAACAAAAGGATTCAAGTTAATTAAATCATTTCGATTATTTCAACGGTTTTAATTTATAGAATCAATGACTTTATTGCAATTATTTCAAGTATTTTGATCATTTCAATTATTTTAAGTATTTCAATTATTTCAATTATTTCAATTATTTAAAGTATTTAAAGTATTTCAATTATTTCAATTCTTTCGAGTATTTCAATTATTTCAAGTATTTCAATTATTCCAAGTATTTCAATTATTTCAATTATTTCAAGTATTTTAGATATTTCAAGTATTTCAATTATTTCAATTATTTCGATTATCACATTGAGAATCTGAGTTGTGATATTCAGTGAGGCATTACTTAAAAATGTTCCAAATTTGAAATAATTGCCTCCTCTTACTGATGAGCATTTTTTTTTTGGTGGAATATTCCAGTGCTGTCAATTGTTAATTAATGGTTTTGTTTTTTCGATGTTTTTCAGAGATACCTGTCGCAGTTTGGTTATTTACCACCGGCGAATCCAACGAGCGGTGGAATTATATCCGAAGAGACGATGTCAAAGGCAATCTCGGAGTTCCAGTCGTTTGCCGGAATCAATATAACAGGTAAGTCATAATCCTCGGAAATCGAGTGCATACTGTAGTAGTAGAAGCCATGAAATAATCAGCAGACTAGCCGCGGTGAGAGTACCATGTCATCATCGTACAAAGTGGCTGTCCCGACGGACGCCGGTATTAATTTCAACTTCGCATCAACGCCGACTTGCTTTACGATCTCCATCCACGAGCTTTACGATTTTCGCGGAGGCGGAACTGGAAATTCTGAATCCGTTTCTCTCTCTCTCTCTCTCTCTCTTTCTTATGTTACCGTACAGTGCAAACGAGTGCATATATTCGGTGAGAGACCGTAATTGACGTTATACTCTGCACTGCGAATAATCGTCTCGGCGTTTGAAGTACATTTTGTGTATATATGGGCGATTCCAATTAAATTCAGCGAGGCAATTTTTTTTTGCTTCAGAAAATTCCTAAAATTTAGGTTTTCGTTTTTTTATAAAGTTCACAAAATATTAATGTCTTAGAAAAGAAATTTGATGTAATATTAGAATTTTTTAATTTTTCCTTCAAACGTAGAGATTTTGGGACAGTTTCATCGTACATGAGTTTCTGAAAAATGGAAATGTGTGGAATTTTATGGCTTATAATAAAAAATCAAAATAGATTTGTGTGGGACATTTTAGCTCAAATTGTCCGAAATTTTCTGAAAAAAATATCAATAATTTTTTTTTTCCACCGAAAGCATTCCACACATTTCCATTTCTGAGAAATTTATATATGATAAGACTGTCCTAAAATAAAGCCCTTTGGATAAAAAATAAAAAAATTATAAAATCTTGTCAGATTTCCATGTTATCGTATTGAAATTTGGTGAAGTTTTTATAATCAAGGACCAATTTTTTTTTATTTTGGAGAAAAAAAAAATTTCGTGGCTGCATTTTGATGGAATCACTCATATATCTTTCATATGTGTATGTAAGTGTCTATATATATATATATAGGCTCACAGTGAATCATGTATAATCCGCACCGACGGATGCATTCATCCAAAGCAACGCTTCTCTCGGTACTCTCGTCGTTCATGTTTTCAAGGACGACGATGATTTCCCATCTGCAGGATCAGGGCTAGCGAGAAAATAGATTACGCCGCTGGAGGCGCTGCTATCGCAGACGTCATGGCCTCTGAGAGCGTTTCACATTTAAAGATTAATGCTGAAGATATGAAAACTCCTTAAAATATTTATCCGATGAAATCAGAGCAGAAATTAAGTTTTTTTTCTTAAGAATGCAATACAGGTACAGTCCTGAACAAAAGTTTCATTCACGTCGGAATTTTGGGTTTTAGGAAAAAATAAATCTCTGAAGAAAATGAGGGTAGGGTTTTAAAATTTCATAATTAATTATGCTTTGAGAGTCTTAATTTGAAATCTCCGAAAAAAATTCATTTTTTCCATTTGTGATTCTTCATATTAAAATTGTGATTATTAAAGATTTTCTTTAAAAAATTTCCAAACATGTAATAATCAGGAAAATAGCGATGAGACTTTAATACCATATTGTAGTGCAAAAGTACCATTTTTATTTCCACAACCGTTGAAAGAATGTAAAATATAAAGTCTTTGATAGAAATCATTTAAACCCTCTAAAGTCTTTTTTTCTTTTAAATTAGGAGAACAATTTTTCTTTTTGTCCCGTGTGTAATATTGAGCAAAGTGTAACATGCCATGTCAATAACACTAATTCAGAGTCTGATTAATGGGGAAAACCAAGATTTCATTCCACGCCTATTCTCATTGAGACAAAGCACAAAGATTGTCCACAGCTGGTGTGCAAAAAAAAATTCTATTGAAGTAAACGGAATACTTTTCAGAGAAAGAAATCCGATTTTCCTCTAGTTAGTCACGGCCAAGGACGCGCCTCTGCATTTGCGCACCGCGCTTGTCATGCGTCCCGTTAATTATTGCAGGCGAGCACCAACTAAGCAAAACTAAGAAGTAGCTCGTTGACGATAAACAGTCGGTCAGAGTTCACGATCGCCATGTTCGATAATTCCCGTAATTAAAGATGAAAAAAAAAAAACACTGACAGCATCAGCAACTAAGTCGGCAATTTTCAGACAACAATGAAAGCTATTATATTGCGATGTGCAATAACGTCAAATTCATCTGGTTTCCAATTCTAGGATAAAAAAATTGTCATTATATTTATATTCGTCATTATCGTTCACAAATCATCGAACCGATTGATTGGTGACACCGACCAATTGATCACTTTGGAAAACAAGCCAACTTATTGCTCTGGACACTGAACCAACTGAATATTTAGGATCACGATTTTTTTAGTTATGAAAAGTAAATTAGCACAACTAACTGATAAACCATGCTGAAAAGTTATTACGCACAATCAGCTGATTATTTAGGCCAAGCAACTGATTAGTTTGAGCAACCTAATGATTAGTGACAAGTAAACGGATAAGTATAACCAATAAACTGATTAGTGTGACCAATAAACTGATTAAAGTGGCAAATAAACTAATTACTGAGAAAATTAACTAATTAGCGGGACCAATAAACTGATTCGCGTAACCAACCAACTGTTTACTCTGGCCAACTAACGGATTACGATGACCAACCAACTAATTAGTGTCACCAACCAACCGATTATTGTCACCAACCAACTGATTATTGTCACCAACCAACTGATTAGCATGTCAAACCAACTGATTAGCATGTCCAACCAACTGATTACTTTGACTAACCAACTGATTAGTTTGACCAACCAACTGATTAGCGTGACCAACCAACTGATTATCATGACCAACGAACTGAACCAGCATATCCAACGAACTGATTAGTGTGACCAACCGAGTAATTAATCAAGCTCCCAAATTCATTAATTAATGTTGAAAGTCAGTTAGGCCTAACCAATTGATTGGTTGCGTCAACCAATTTTTTTCTTAGGTTGGGAAGTAAATTAGCTTAACCAAATGGCTAGTTAAGATAAACTGTTCGAAAAAATAACTCATCCAACTAATTATGTAAGCTAGCAAATAGATGGCTCAACTTAGCATTACTTAAAAAAATATTTAAGTAATGCCATATTTAAAACAAAACCACTTCCGTTTTCCAAACAAAGATGACTTCCTTTACCCCGAAATCGCGACGGTACGTGCGTCTATACGTACCAGCTATTAAATTTTCGCTGACTCGATGATTCAGAGAGTTCGATGGAATGAACTGACGTGCCGTTTGTCGCACGCAGAAGGGAGAGGAGACTCAGAGAAGCGAGGCACCAATGAGTGGGTCACCAGGCACCGTATACACACCAGTGGCATGTTAGCAGAATTGTGTGGCGCTTAACGATGACTCACCTCATCATGGGCCCTCATCGAACAGATCCGACTGCTTTTTTTATACGTATACAAACTTTCCGACAGGAGAAAGGAAAAGGATTAGCGAGAAAGATACTCGTACATTGTATAAAAATACTTTAGAAAAATAAAATTCGTAGCACTATACAAAAAAAAAAAAAAAAACAGGATGACAGCCGGAAACGAGGCCGAGCGATTGCGGAAGTTCGCGGTTATTTTTATTATGTATCTTAGTTATAATAATTCTGGTGACTACTCACCATTTTTCTTTAATTTTGTCATTCAATTTATTTAATTTGAAAAAATTATTGAGCTGATTGAATCATTTTGATTATTTTAAGGATATACATTCTTGAATACTAATTCGAATGTGAACTCGAAATTTGTATTTTTTTGAAAATTATTTGATTTAAAAAAAATATTGAAATTAATTTTATAAAAATTATGGAAAAAAAATTCGCAGCTCCATACAAAAAAAACAGGATGACAGCCGGAAACGAGACCGAGCGATTGCGGAAGTTCGCGGTTATTTTTATTATGTATCTTAGTTATAATAATTCTGGTGACTACTCGACATTTTTCTTTAATTTTTTCATCCAATTTATTTAATTTGAGAAAATTATTGAGCTGATTGAATCATTTTGATTATTTCAAGGATATACATATTTGAATACTAATCGAATGTGAACTCGAAATTTGTATTTTTTTGAGAATTATTTGATTTAAAAAAAATATTCAAATTAATTTTATAAAAACTATGAAAAAAAAATTCGCAGCTCCATAGAAAAAAAAAAGAGGATGATAGCCGTAAACGAGGCTGAGCCATTGCGGAAACTCGCGGCTATTCTTATTATGCATATCGGTTATGATAATTCTGATGCTAATGACAACTGCGTGTTAGTGAGAATTTTATCGAGCCCGCTTAAAGCGAAAGTATCGTTGAAATAACTATAATGGGAGGTCGCGTAGATAGGAACGACGGTGAGCAACGTCCTAGGCATCGTTGTAAGCCTACATCATTCGTTTCATCAACATTTATCGCGTGAATACCTTAATAACTGTTATTCTAAAAAAAAAGTCATAAAAGAAAATCGAAAATTCGAACAAACTTTTTATCCTCACCGATCGAAATGCATTGATTAATGAAGAGATTAACGTCCTGTATTTTTTTGCCTGATTCGTTTGCGGTAATTAATATTGCGAGCATTAAAAAAAAAATTAAGTACGCCTTTTTAATATTTTGCCAACATTATTTGATTTTTGTTATTTTTACTTTCATCCCTGTTTACCAAAAAAAAAATAAAAACACAAATTCGAAATCTGTATAATCCGAAAAAGCAAAGAATTTATTTGGGAGTAAAAAATAGCTAGCCAAATTACACTTACTAATTTATTGACAACTTATTATCATTTATAATTCATTGGTCGGTACCTCCGACGCCCTTAAATTTTTTTACAACTTGAACGACTCATTTTTTTCCAATTTTTTGACAACTTGAACGACTCAAATTCTAATAGGATGAAACTTTTTGTTGGGACTGTACGTAGCCAGCATCCTTAAGTCTCTTCAACGTGCCTGGCGTTTCTATGCGCGTTAAAATCGATAATAAAACTAAAACGCTTGAGAAAAATATTTTTTTTCGAGTTTTAAGTCCCTTATCAGTATAACCACCTTAAAGAGCGCCACTAAAGACTAACGAGACGACCTAGGCAACAAGTTATTATGGATAGTTGTCATTATGTACAAGAATGACAATTTAAAAAATTGAAAATTTGAACAAACTTTTTATCCTCACCAATCGAAATGCATTGATTAATAAAGAGATTTATGTCCTGTATTTTTTTGCCTGATTCGTTTACGGTAATTAATATTGCGATCATTAAAAAAAAAATTAAGTACGCCTTCTTAATATTTTGCCAACATTATTTGATTGTTGTTATTTTTACTTTCATTCCTATTTACAAAAAAAAAAAAAACACAAATTAAAAATGTGTATATTAAAAAGTAAATAATTTATTTAGGAGAAGAATAATTGCTGTCCAAATTACACTTACTAATTTATTGACAACTTACCACCATTTATAATACCTCCAACGCCCCTAATTTTTTTTCAAATTTTTTTACAACTCGAACGACTCAAATTCTGATAGGAAGTAACTTTTTGTTGGGACTGTACGTAGCCAGCATCCTTAAGTCTCCTCAACCTGCCTGGCGTTTCTATGCGCGTTAAAATCGATAATAAAACTAAAACGCTTGAGAAATTTTTTTTTTTCGAGTTCCAAGTCCCTTATTAGTATAACCACCTTAAAGAGCGTCACTAAAGACTAACGAGACGTCCTAGGCAACAAGTTATTATGGATAGTTGTCATTATGTACAAGAATGACAATTAAAAAAATTGAAACTTTGAACAAACTTTTTATCCTCACCGATCGAAATGCATTGATTAATAAAGAGATTTATGTCCTGTATTTTTTTGCCTGATTAGTTTACGGTAATTAATATCGCGATTATTCAAAAATAAAAGAAATTAATCATGCCTTTTTACTATTTTGTCAACATTCTTTGATTTTCGTTATTTTTACTTACATTCCTATTTCCAAAAAAAAACAAACACAAATTCAAAATGTGTATATTAAAAAGTAAAATATTTATTTAGGAGAAGAATAATTGCTGGCAAAATTACACTTACTAATTTATTGACAACTTATCACCATTTATAATACCTCCAACGCCCCTAATTTTTTTTCCAATTTTTTTACAACTTGAGCGACTCAAATTCTAATAGGATGAAACTTTTTGTTGGGACTGTACGTAGCCAGCATCTTTAAGTCTCCTCAACCTGCCTGGCGTTTCTATGCGCGTTAAAATCGATAATAAAACTAAAACGCTTGAGAAAAATATTTTTTTTCGAGTTTCAAGTCCCTTATCAGTATAACCACCTTAAAGAGCGTCACTAAAGACTAACGAGACGTCCTAGGCAACGAGTTATTCCACTAGAAGTTGGCAATTCGTGTCAAGGCAATACGGGCGCATCCCGATAACTCCGACAAGTACGTAGTTGCCTATATCTGTGCGCCATAGATCATTGTTAGGCTCGTAGCGTGAAGGAAGCTCGAGACGGAAGAGGAAGAGGAAAAGAAACCGAGCGAACGCTTCATCGCCAGCGGCATAAAGATTTTATTCAAGCGGTACTCTGAGCGCGATGATAGGCATAAAAAGTGCCAATAAAGAATAGAAAAAAAAAAAAACAAAGGATATGCCGAAGGAATGCGAGAGGATGTACAACTATACAATTTGCAATTGCTGTACAATTACGTTTTACAGACACCTTGAAGAGCTTTATTGGAATAAATTGTGGCACGAATTGTAGTATATAACGTCGTTCTTTACCGATTTTTAAATATATTCAATTGTCCGTTATCGTCCCTGGAATATTGATTGGTATGATTGTACAAGAAGTTAATTCGAAATAAACATAAATTTTATGATTTTCCGCAAAAGAGACGAAGAAGAATTCTTAGTTATCAACTGAATGGGGAAATATATCCGGAAGATTACTTATTTTCGTTAAACAGGTTTTTGGTTAAATTTCATATACAAACGATATGAGATTCATCAATGGGGTATAAATAATATAATATGTAAAATATAATGTAATATAATATGAAATAAAAAAATATATTAATATGAATTTCATATTAATATATTTTCATTTTGTAGTTGGGAATGGTATAAGAATTGTACGGAATTAAAATGTAAAAATTACAGTACGTTAGTGTTGCAATTTTAATTTTGATACATATTCTCTCTAAAGAAAGACAAGGAACATCGAAAGACGAAATATCGAAAACTGATGCCACCCGTTTAGCATTCTGATTGGTTGTCGATGGCTTCGACATAAAGCCAACTTCAGATTGTTATAATTGCTGCGTGATTACGTGTGGCGCGCTTTTTGAATTGTTGTTTTTTCGCAGTATTGAAATAGGATACATTTCCTATCGAAAACCGATTTCCGTTTCGTTCTTTGATTCCTTTTCGTAAACAAAAGATTTCGTAAACAAAGGACAATGACAATGATTAAATTTTGGAGGAAGGAATGTTTGTTAATATCAATTACTTCTTGGATCACACAAATATCAATTGACAGAGCCAATCAATTTTTGGGCCAACTACTTATTGTGAGCTCTCTTAGACATTTGTTGATCGTGATCAATAACTCGTTGCTCTGATGGTTTGTCGACCTGATGGATGATTTGGCGACGTGATTAATGATTTGTTGGTCTGAGCATAATTTACTGGTCTGAGCAACAAATTATTGGTCTGAGCAATAAATTATTGGTCTGAGCAATAATTTATTGGTCTGAGCAATAATTTTTTTAAGTAATGAAACATTTTGTGACTGAGTCAATATTTTGTTGACTTAATTAACGATTTCTCAGCTAACCAATCACTTTATTACCTATTGTGTTTTTCAGCCAACCAAATAGTTATAGAACTAATGTTTATCGGTCCAATCAACCGATTTCGACCAAAGTAATCACCTAACCTAACGAGTTTCACATGATCCACTTTGTAGTCTCGAAAACGAAGTAGAAAACATGCAATTGCGAGAGTCCCCAAATTTCATCACACCAATCTACAGATAAATTTCCTACAAAAAGGAACGACTTTCACATTAGATCTTACATATATTACCTCAATAGTGTCGAGTCTATGTCAAAACAAAAATCTCATTGTTTTTTCGTTTTTTCTTGCTTACAGGAAATCTGGACAACGAAACTGCAACCCTCATGTCCTTACCGAGGTGCGGTGTCAAGGACAAAGTAGGATCTAGTTCTGACGGAAGATCCAAGCGTTATGCTCTTCAAGGTACGTTAAAAAAAAAAAAAAAAAAAAATCAATAAAAATTGAAAAATAAATAAAAATTAAAAATTAAAGAATAATAAAAAATAAATGAAAAAGGGAAAACACCTTGTAAAAATAATGGAAGTCGTAAGTTAGAGAAAGAAAGCCAATAGCATCCCTCGAAAATGTCTTGCAACCGATTTGATGAAATATGTCAACAATCGTATCCAAGTTTCACTAGTGATAACGCAAGTCTGAAATGCAGCGATTGAAAAATTTGTAACGATCAACTTCGGCTATCACGCTCTTATAGATTAGACCATCAGATTCATAGTTACCGATTTCTCACTGAGATCGAATGTACCACTGGTTTTTTTTTCCCGATGAAAAGTATAAGTATTGCGTGATTTCGCGCGCGACGTTCCGGTCCAATGGTAACGGATTATCGATGCGATAGACAAATTCGGTAAGCGTTGGGACACGTGACACGATTGCGTTTACTTGTTACCAGTGACACAACCCAAGACGAAATCGATCGAGCGTTTCCAGGCGTGCAAATTTATTATTTACCGTTTACGAATCTCGTTTGGCAGCTAATGATGATGATGATGATATGTGATAAATTGGTAATGATATATTGAATTTTTCACCACTAATGGAGCATAATTTTTTTGATAGGTATTTTGGTTTTACATGGAATTTTTTTTTTTATTGAGAAATAACGGAATTTCATTATGAATGTATCCTCCTTTTTATTGAAATGGTAGGTATACGCATTTATATGTGAAAATTAAAAAGGCGATTTATTTAAAACTGCCATTATTCCATTATTTTCGTTAAGAAAAGCTTCTAATATTTGAGAAATACTCTTTTTTTTTAACGGGAGAAGGTTTTGACTTGAGAAAAGTTCAAAATAAGCGCTTTATGGTAACAAAATTCTATCCTAACCTAAAAATATGGCATAAAAATGGTTGTAAATTTGGAACAATTGGTACTATAAAAAATTCGTACGGTGGATCAAACGATAATCTTCCAATAAACGAAATGAGTAGTCACTCATAATAATGCGCCCAAAACTTTTTTTTTTAACTATAAAAAAAATTATCTCTTCGGGAATTAGCGTTAGTCAATTCTATTTCGATTCCATATTAATAATCATACCTCCATATTAACAAAATATACTGATAGAGTTATTATTCTCTAAGATTAAAAAAAAAACACAAAAAAAAAAGATATCGATTTAAAGAATAGCATTTTTTAAAACTAGTTTAAAGGAATTCAACCTCCTTCAGAGAAAAATCGATTCCATTAATTCAATTCGTATTGAAAATACGTGGGTGGCCAACGAATGTCATCAGAAGCGTTGCTTTGTGTTTCTGTCGATGGTCAACCGGTCGCCACGTTTTTATTCTCTTCTCTTTCTTACTTCCTGTCGCATCAACGTTGCGGAACGTCATCGCAAAGCCAGTCACCCTAACGGATTAAGAAGAACGGCACGTTCGTTGTTAGTAGAGAGGTATTGACAGGGTTATAGCGTTATAGTAACAGTATTAGAGAAGATATCGCCTAAGATTTAGTCGCGGAAATGTAAAGCCCCTTAAGGATGTATGATATGTACAGTCCCGCCAAAAGTGAGTTTCAGAGACAATTTCGATCACTTTCCGATGGGATAAAAATCGGAAAAAAATAATGCATATAAAACGTGCCGAAAAGATTGATTTCGCATAATAATAATCCCAAAATGTTATTAACAAATTGGTAAAAAAAAAATTGTTCAACAAATAAACAGTCAACCTAACTTTATTTTTCATAAAAATAATATGGCAATTTTTTTGAATGCGTATGAATTTTTTCAGATTTTTTTCTTTATCTTGATTTCGATTTTTTTTATTTTGAAAAATGCGCAAAATATAACAAATTTTGGATATGTGTTTCGCAAATAAATCCTGAGTGTAGTAGATAGTTTTATCCCGAACACATATCCAAAATTCGTTATTTCGTGCATATTTTTGAAAAAAATAAAAATCACAATGGAGAAAAAAATCTAAAAAAATTCATACGCATTCAAAAAAATTAACATATCATTTTCGATAGAAAAAAAGTTAGGTTGATTGATTGTTTGTTGAACAATTGTTTTTTTCAGAAATTTGTTAATAAAATTTTGGAATTATCACTATGTAAAATTTATCTTTTCAGCACGTTTAATATCGATTATTGTTTTCCGATTTTTATCTCATCGTGAAATAATCGAAAGTTTCTTTGGAACTCACGATTGGCGGAACTGTACGTATCATACATCCTTAAGGCTCATTGAAATTCATCACGATTTGTGCATGCTTTTTCTTCCTCCATGGACTCGAATTTATTTTCGAACGTCTGCAAAGAGTCACACGATGGCCCCGAAGTAATAGATGAGTCATAAATAATGCATGATTTGTAGATAAAAAGAAATAATCGCGCGCAAATGAATTTGTGGTTTTTATATATCCGCATTGAAACTGAAAATTACTTCGATCACGTACCTGAAATTCACGTGAAATAATTGAATTACTTCATTCGAAAAAAATCATTTTTTTTACAATGATTATTGTCAGAGTAATTAACAATTATTTATTTACATACGAATTATAGTCAAACGCATTTTTTATATATTATTTTATGAACGCCAGGCTCGAAATATAAAATCTAATTTTTTTATCATTAAAAACAATGGTGTAAATATTTTAAGCATCTTTTTTTACCCATGTTTTTATTTGTGTAACTACATATGAAAACAAAACTTTTTCACGACGAATCTTGCTCGACTATTGAAACATACATGTGAAAAAATTGCATAAGCGAACCATTCATTTGACGAAAATGCCGTCAGAATAAGAGTTCACTATGAGGACACTAATTTGTTATTTGTTATTAATAAATTTTGTAAAAAAATAATTTTTATTTGCTGTTAGTAAGTATTGTAACTGTTAAAAAATATTTTCAGAAAATTCTCAAGCGAATATAATTTTTTGTAGTGAATAAACTTTTTTCACAGTGAATACTTTGCCAAATTGGTAGCAGTGAGAATGCTAATTATAAGGTCGAGTGATATTGAAGGTCGTGATGGTATCAACTGGTCCAAGAGACATTCTCACGATTCCATGCATTTTTCTCATGATTACGTAACCGGGAACCGCTGGGTATGGTAGCAAAGTGATGCGACAACATCAGTTTCGGTTGCATAAAGCGACGTAGCTACTCTCTCACGTGGACCGCTCGTATAAACAGCGCTACGGCGACAGCAAGTGTAAATGCAGTAGCGGAAGCACGACAAGCGATGTAATGAGCGTTTTTAGCAGGAAAAGGCCGGCACACGTGTATCCTCGTGAGAGTGACTTGCTTATCTACATGCTAAAGCATTGCGTGTTTCGCTGGGAGTAATCCTTGCAGACAAATAATCGTTATCACTGTTATTATGCTCCTGTGGGTAAAGCAAAGCGAATGCAATCGGTAGATTTACATGCGCGGCTCACCACGTGGCAAATATGCCATATTACGTATCATCGATACAAGAATGTTCAATAACATTGCAAATAATTACTTGAGGTTTTTTGTTAAGAGTAATAATCTGGAATAATGATCAAACGCGATACAAATATTATTAAGCAATCCAGTGACAAATTGTACCTGACTCCATTTATTTTGTTTATTTTGTAAAACTTGTTGTTTGTATTATTTGAAAAGTCAAATTGTAAATTATCCAAACATTTTTTACTGTGTAGATACGGATTACCGACGTCGCCTTCGTAGTGAGAAATGTGCCATGAGAATCAGTGACACTTTATTTTCGTATCAGCCTAACAGACCTTTTTTATTAAAAAAAAAAAAAAAAATTCAACTTGAAATTTTTTAATGGATATTTTTTAAATTTTATTTCGTTTACATAATTATTTATTATAGCGAACCAATTATATTGTAATTAGTGCGAATAAGTATATCGTTCATTAACATAGTAATAACTTTTGACTAACAATTTATTTAATTAAAATACATATTTCATGCCGGACATGAAATATGATTTCTCCATAAATGACATTTAAGTACCGAATACCTTCGGAAGCTACAAATTGCGTTTCGTTGCTCTGCAGGCTCGCGTTGGCGTGTCAAGAAACTCACTTACAAGATCAGCAAGTATCCGAGGCAGCTGGAAAAAAGCGCGGTCGACAAGGACATCGCAAAGGCTTTTGGTGTTTGGTCTGAATACACGGATCTCACTTTCACACCGAAGAAATCTGGCCAGGTAAAAACGATCGACATATGAGAATTTATTTATTTATTCATTTATTTATTTATTTATTTATTTGTTTATTTATTTATTTATGTATTTATTTATTTATTTATTTTACGGGACATCAAGTGTAAATATAAAATCTTTTACAAAATACACGTCAGTATAAGTTCCCGTAAAATGGGCAAAATAAAAAATAAAATTAAAATTTTATTTTAATTATAAGCAATATTAGTAAGGTTATTTTCCAAAACATATTTTTATAAGTATTACTGATTATAATAAAAAAGTAGTAGGTATACAATTGCTTGGTCCAAAGACGTCAATTCGAAAAATGAAGGCTAATGTGTAAAAAAGCAATTTAAAAAATCCTATGAATAGGCTTTTTTTAAAATCTTACATTTAAACCTCGTTAAGGACATAGCATCATAATTGCAATTTTGTAAAGACATACAGTGCTCCAAAATGGTGTGAGGCAAAAACTAATACTTATTTAAACTTCAACTCATTATTCGCTGAGTTCTGAATAAAGATATAATAAATTAATAATAAAATCATAGCCTTGTCAAAAAGGGTTTAAATAAAAATGTCTACACTCATCTTAATATCACTCTTCGCCGGATAAAATAATACATCAAACACTGAAACTTGTTAACTAATTTAATCTGACCCCCAAGACAAGTTGAAAAATTGTACTTTTCACTGCGCACTATTTCGTTCCATCGCCTTTGCAAAATTGCGACATCATAATGCTTGGCAAGTACTTGATGATATATAAATATAAGATTTAAAAAAAACGGTATCATTCACAGAATTTTTTTCCTCGTCACTGTTTTAAAATAGATTAAGGTAGGTTTTCAAAGTAAGATTTTTTAAAAGAAGGGTATCATCTGCAGAATTTTTTAAATAATGATTTCCTTTTAGGTACTTAAGCTCCCTTAATCAATTCTGTTCATAAAAAAAAAAGAAACATGTACAATAATTAATAAAAAAAAATATTTATCTGTTTTGCTGATAAGGTCCACATCGAAATCAGATTCGAAAGGGGAGAGCACGGTGATGGTGACCCCTTCGACGGACCTGGTGGTACCCTCGCCCACGCATATTTTCCGGTGTACGGTGGTGATGCTCACTTCGACGATTCCGAGCATTGGACGATAAACAGTTACCGTGGAACGAATTTGTTTCAAGTGGCAGCTCACGAATTCGGTCATTCCTTGGGTCTCAGTCACAGCGACATTAAATCAGCTTTAATGGCGCCCTTTTACCGAGGTTACGATCCGAATTTTATGCTGGACAGCGACGATATTCAAGGAATTCAGTCTCTGTACGGGCAAAAGACAGAGGACGAGGGCATAGGTACAAATTTCCACAGAACGACAGTGGCTCCACCAGGTGAAGAGGATCCTGAACTCTGCACGAATCCCAAGGTCGACACGATGTTCAACTCGGCTGAAGGTCACACCTATGCTTTCAAAGGTCAGATGGGAATCCATTTTTTAAATACAGGCGCGTTTGGTCCTGGGTTATTCTAATCAACGGAAATAATGTACAATGGTTCGGTAAACCTCGAATGACAAATAAGTTGGATGACCTAAAAAATCCAATGACCTTACTAATAAATTGATGACACCAAATTTCCGTATCTTAACTATTCAGTTGTTTGGTTCAACCGATCAATTAGCAGGTGTAACTGAGCAATTTGATAAATTAACTGATCAATTGGTGGGATTGATTGATCGATTGGCTGGATTCAAAGATCAATTAACTGATTTGACTGGTCAATTGGGTGAATGAACTGATTGATTGGCTGGATTAACTGATCAGCTGGCTGAATTAAATTATCAATTGGCTGATTTGACTGATCAATTGAACGGTTAAATTGGCTGAATGAACTGATTGATTGGCTGGATTAACTGATCGATTGACTGGATTAAATGATCGATTGACTGAATGATTTTATCGAGTGACAGGATTAAAAGATAAATTGGCTGATTTGACTGATAAATTGGCCGTATTAACTGATCAATTGATTGATTAAATTATCAATTGGCTGGATTATCTGATCAATTGCTTTGCATAACTGATCAATTCGCTAGTTCAAGGAATCAGTTAGTTATTTCAATTGATTAGTTAGTCATTTCAACTGATCAGTTGGTTAGTCCGATTGATCCGTTGGTTAGCCCAATCGCTCCGTTGTTTAGCCCAATCGGTCAGTTATTTAATCCAAGTAATCAGTTGGTTGACAGAGAAAGAAAATTTCCTGGAACATATTTAATTATCAGGTTAATTATAACAAACTAACCATCTTACTTGGTGTAAGAAAAAACAAGCCATCAGAAGAGTCACTCCCTATTAATCCTTACGCAGAACATTAATGATTTCCATGATTCACAGGCGATCACTACTGGAAATTGACGGCCGATGGTGTTGCCAGTGGTTATCCCAGACTAATCAGCAACTCGTGGAGAGGATTGCCCGGAAATCTCGACGCAGCCTTCACGTACAAGAATGGAAAAACTTATTTCTTCAAGGTTAATAGACAATTAATAATTATCGGAGCCTTGGTATTGGACTATTATTTATACGCGTCGGATGTTGATTTTTCTTTTCTTATGGTTTTTTTTTATCTCGCTCAGGGATCAAAATATTGGAGGTACGTTGGCAAAAGAATGGATGGCGACTATCCGAAAGAGATTAGCGAAGGATTTGCTGGTGTTCCTGATGATATTGACGCTGCCACCGTGTGGACGGGCAATGGAAAAATTTATTTCTACAAAGGAACGAAATTCTGGAGATTCGATCCTGCTCAAAGGCCACCTGTCAAAAGCACTTATCCCAAACTTATATCGAACTGGGAAGGACTTCCAAATAACCTTGACACTGCCCTGACGTATCATGGCTACACGTATTTCTTCAAGGGCAACGCTTACTACCGGTTCAACGACCGAACATTCTCTGTAAGTGATGGTGTTATATTCTGTTTAAATAGATACGTGCGGAATATTCGATAATTGGATATTCCAAAAGTACGGATCGAATCTTGTAGATGACAAATGATGAAATATCCGGAGAATGAATAAAAAAAATTGTCTATTCGATTGGAATCGAACAAAAAGTAATCATTGTTTAAAATGTTTGAGAATTTATCGATTTATTTTGTATCGAATATTCGCTCGTTCTATATTTTAAATATTTGCATACATTTGCACTGCAGTTGCAATTGCAGATTTTGAATATTTCCATGGAATATTTTGCACAGGCAGGTTTCGAATAATTGCATAGAAGATTTCGGATATTCATATGGAATATTCTGAAATTTCAGATTTCGAATATTCATGCCGAATATTTTGCTATTTTGAATTTTGAATGTTCATATAGAATATTCTGCTATTGCGGATTTCGAATATTAACATAGAATATTTTGCAATTGCAGATTTCAAATATTCATACAGAATATTTTGCTATTTTAGATTTTGAATGTTCACATAGAATTTTCCGCAATTGCAGATTTCAAATATTCACACAGAATATCTTGCGATTGCAGATTTTGAATATTCGTGTAGAAGATTTTGCAATTGCATATTTTGAGTATTCATATAGAATATTCCATAATTCAATATTTTGCACATTTCTCCTACACCGTTGAAAATATTTAAAGAATAAATATATATATCGAAAGTTCCTTTACAAATACGATATATTGAATTTTTTTGAATATACAAATTCGTTGAGAATTTCATCAATTACATTATGATCACAATATTTATGAAATTTTTAGTATGCTGTATATTATTTTTTTATTTTTTTGCATATTCATCAATATTTGTATATTAAATTTAATACACGCGTATCGGCAAAAAAAACTTCGGATACTATATATCGAATTCCATGTCAAATTTCTAACGGGTCGTAAAAAATAAATGAGTGAATGAAAAATATGATTTCTTAATAATTTTCATATTTATTAATTTTCGCAGGTGGACACAGCTGATCCTGCTTTCCCGAGGGCAACAGGTTACTGGTGGTTCGGTTGCAGATCAGTGAGCAAAGGAACACTAGGTAATGTCCAATGGAACCCCGAATATCCTGTGGACAATTCATTTGTCTTCGGTAATCTGGCGGATATTGGCAGAGAAAAAGACAAGGCTGGCCACGGGGATTCCGACGACGATGACAATCACGATCAAGTCGGCGACATCATTTTAGACGCAGGTACAAATGACGATGAGATCGAAACCACGCGCTATTAAAATTTAACGCGCAAGCAATTATTTAAAAAAAAGAATCTCAACAAAAAAAAAACCTAATTTAAGAAAAAGGATTAAGGAGGATCAAAGGATCGCTTAATTAACGTGCCTTTAGCATACCTGGCTAGTATATACTACTACGGGCTTTATAACTCTCATATTTAAACACTAGCGAGTATCACCGATTTTTGAAAATTTAATTCAAAAATTCGTTACACAAAAATTAAAAATTAATATTTGGTTTATTGAGACATTGAATACAATTTGAATTTTATAAAACATCCCTCTCTTAAAATCAATCATAATTTTTTTTAAAATTCACTCGACAATATTTTTTTTACGAATTTTTATATTAAATTTTCAAAAAGATAGGCACTTTAATATACACTCGTAGTCACTCACTCTGTCCCTTTGATAACATTCACCGGCCCTGAGAAAATTCTCGTCATTCGATTTCCTCGCACGTCTATCAGAACGCCGTGATTTTCCTTGATTTCGAATAAATTGCATTTCGATCGCGTTACAAACTTCGGTTATTTAAAAATGTAATAAGACTTTAATTTCCTTGAAAGAATCGAAAAGCTCTCCTCTCTTAAAATCAATCATAAATTATTTTTAATTCCAATGAAATTTTTTTTTTTCTCTACCAATTGTTTTTGCCGACAAAATTTACCGATGTGGCGACAAAAAATGTAAGAAGACTTGAATTTCCTTGAAAGAATCGAAAAGCTCTCCTCTGTTGAAATCAATCATAAACTATTTTTTATTTCAATCAAAAATTTTTTTTCTTCACCAATTTTATTTTAACGAATTTTTATATCAAATTTTTTATAACATTGGATATACAGCAGTAGTCACATATTCTGTCCTTTCGATAACATTTATCGACCCTGAGTAAATTCTTATCATTTCATTTTCTCGCTCATCAATGAGAACCTTGTAATTTTCCTTGATTTCGAATAAATTGCATTTCGATCGCGTGACAAACTTCGTTTATCAAAAAATGTAATTAAACTTGAATTTCCTTGAAAGACTTAAAAAGCTCTCTTCTCTTAAAGTCAATCATTAATAATTTTTAATTCCGATCAATAATTTTTAATTGCAATCAAACATTTTTTTTTCTTTACCAATTTTTTTAAAAATTTTCATATCAAATTTTTAAAAACATTGAATATACACCAGAAGTCACCCATTCTGTCCCTTCGATAAAATTTACCGACACTAAGTTTACAAACTTCGTTTATCAAAAGCTCTCCTCTCTTAAAATCAATCACAAATCATTTTTATTTCCAATCGAAATTTTTTTTTCTTCCTTTACCAATTTTTTAAACAAATTTTCATATCAAATTTAAAAAAAAATAAAATAAACACCAGAAGTCACCCATTCTGTCCCTTCGATAATATTTACCGACCCTGAGGAAATTCTCGTCATTCGATTTCCCCGCTCATCAATCAGAACCTCATAATTTTCCTTGATTTCGAATAAGCTGCATTACCATCGCGTTACAAACTTGCGTAGCACCGGGAAACACGTATTATAAAGCGAACGCGGTAATGCCACTCGGAAATGATGCAACGTTACGTTCCTGACGGCGTTACGTTATCTGCAATTTAAAAACCATATGGAAAAATATTATTGCGCTCCGACAGCTTACATAGCCATGCATAAGCAAGGAGAGCAAAATTCATAGTCAACAGGTTGCGCTATGACCGCGAGAGCGTTTTATTCAGCCACTTCCGGTTTGTCTCGCGGTCACGATGAGCCCCCACCAAAACGCCGTTCCACCGACACACGTGTTAACCAAACGGACAAAAGTATTTGCTTTGATTTGCTTTTTTTTTGTATCGCAATTCAATGGATCGCGAACACGAACAATGAAAAAAAAAATTACCAAAGAGGAACCGACGCGAAACGACCGGGTAATGTCCAGGGACAAGAGTACTGACCTGGCTAGTAATTTTGCACGGTGATGGTGTTAAAATACTAAACAAATATTACGACATTCATGACAAACAATCGCAAACAGTAAATCGGTCAGATTTAATTATTGTAGGATAACAATTATTTTTTCGCTATACAAAGTATTACTCAATGATCAAGTAACCAATCGCACTCACGGATTAAAAATTTCAATGGACTTGGAGAAAAATCTAGTATTCATGATGGTTACACTGTTAAAAAAATCTACTTGAAATTTAGTGTACTTTTAGTGGAAGTTTTTATTTATGAACTAGTATATGAAATTTAGTGTACAAATGTAATGTAGAATTAATGTATGCTACAGCATATTCAATAATTAACTCCAATTTTACAGTGAAAGTATTTGAATTTTAATAATTTGCTTTAATTTTACTGGAAACATACATGAATTCTATACCACAATTGTTTATCAAATTTCGGTGACGAGTTTATGCACGAAAACTTCCAATCTTTTCTAACAGTTTATTTTTAGCAGCTGAAAAATTATTGAGACGTTGGATATTAAAAAATCCACAAATTCCCACACTTTTAAAAATATGATAAAATTCTACTCTTTATTTTTTGGCCTTGCTTATTTTTAGTATCTACTTTAGATGAAAATTTAATTCCCAATAAGCAGAAAAAAAATCTTCGTTTTTATTCTTAACAAAATGTTTCCATCCATCGAAGAGAAAAGATTTGAAAAAATAACTTAGACTGAACATTTTTTTCTTACAAAGTTACGTGTCTATGCTGAGCATAAGTTTGAAGAAAAGATTTTGATTGCCTCTCAGAACAAAAAAAAAGTTGTGATAAAAACAATATAGTGATTTTTTTTTTATATTACTTTTAAAGTCCCGAAAAAATCGTTAGGCTAATGAATGATGGAAAATATTGCATTTATCACCATTTATCAATTAATTACTGCCCTATTTACCCGACATTTAAACCATGAAACAATTATCAGAAATATTGAATGCATTTTTGTGTGTGTCGTATCCATTATTAATGATATTTTATCATCACTGCTCCGAATTATGTATTCACATTCTTGGGCGATTTTTATTCACCTTTTCTTCATACATAAAAAGCACGCAGCCCGTAATGTTTATTAGCCAGGCGACTGAAAAAAAAAAATCCAGTCAATTGAATTTGCAAATAAATAACCAATTCACATATGAAATAATGAGATTATCGTTATTGTCAACTTGTCGCCATGAAAATCGCCAAAGAGTCATCGTCGTCGAGTCCAGTGCGTTAACCAGAGTAAATATTATAGACTAAGGATTTTTATTTGCATTTTTTTTTTCTACAAATTACTTGTGTCTCAATTAACAGCATCATTAATGTTATTTGAGTACGGTTGCGGTTACTTGAGTTTTCTCTTCTTCTTCTTTATTTTTGTTCTTCTCTATATTTGTTTTATGTTTGTCCTCTTCCTTTTTCTCTATCAGTTTCTTTCTCTTTCTTTTTAACTGTTTTATGTTTGCGAATGCGAAGCATCACGAATATTTTTTATTATTTTTTTTCAACAATTTAACGAAAAAATATTGACATTGATTTTTTGTCTTGGCATGAATTTTTTATTTAATTTGTATTAATTAATATTGCAATTGTGGTGGAGAGCATCACACGAAGACGCCCAAATATATAACAGTGAGACAATTTTACCGAAACACACGGAATGGAACAACAACTGTAATATAGTATATTATTATTATACAGTAATAATATATTTGCAATAAAAAAAACACACACAAATGGTGCATGGTGGATACAAGAACTCGGCGGATGGACGTTCTAAAAATTGTTTGGAACATTTTCGAAATCGAGGGAATGCATCTTTGTCTATCCACACGCTAACCGGCACGAAAACAAGCAAATCCCTCACAGGGTTAGAAAAGAAAGTTTTTTCAACATTTGTTATTTTTTTACACTCATCCTAGATGCACGTGGTCTACTTGTTCACTCCCTTTTTCTGCACGGAATCCTTCCGCACTTGGCACTGATTTTAGAATAGATATGGAATTGTTTAATGATTGTAGCATGTTGCATTACGAGTTCACCAATGATTCTGTAATTCACGACACAAATCAACAAAAATTTGATTAAAATGAAGGACGAAGTTGTATCTTTGAAAATGAATATTTTTGTTCCTTCAATTTAACAAATTGATTTTTTTAAAAATATTCCGACTAAAAATGTGTTGGCAAAAATATTTTCCATAAATTGTCTTGAAAATTCAATGAAAAAAAGATTTCATTTTCACACAATTCAACGAGAAATTGTAAAATAAAGATCTTCATTCTAATAATTTGATTTAAAAAAAATGTTCGGACTAAAAATGTATTGGCAAAAATATTTTACATAAATTGTCTTTAAAATTCTATAAAAAAAAGATTCAATTTCTCACACAATTTAACGATTATATTAAATTGAATTTACAATTTACATTACAATTTAAATTAAAAAATAAAGATCAAATTTACTCTTTGATTATTCCATTGATGATACGATTTGTAAAAAATATTCCAAATGAAAACGGTGTATTATTTACCAAAAATACAGAAAAATAATCTATGCATAATTAGGTTCGAAATTATATTTAAAAAAAAATGTTCCACTACTTTTATATTTTTATAAAAAAGTTCATCTACTTTTTGTGAGAAAACTTTTATTTCAATTATGAGAAAAAAAGGTGTTACTTAAAATCTATGGAGTATTCGTCAACTGTAGTCGATTTAAATGATTAAAATAATTGGAAATCAATTTTTTATTGACTTGTTAGCAATCAAATCTCGTTCTTGAAGTTGGCATTTGCGGAAATCATGATGTTTCGCGAAGAATAGTTAAATCGATGGCACGACAAGAAATGCTGTTTACATTCTTAAATCTGAAAGAAGAAAAAAAAATAGTATCGACAAGTAAACTCTCGCCATCCATGCTAACGCGACAATGCATAGAATTTGTTGTGAATCTTCTCGATTCGTGCATTAACATTCATTGTACACGATCACACACGATTGGCACGAAATAATTTCAGAGGACGCGCATTAAGAATATTAATAGAAAGCATCAGTCTGCGAATCACGAAATCCCTTTCGTTCGGGGGACGTTGAACTTTGAACTTGGACTTTAGGTTCTTCACCTAATGTCTCATATGAATCAAAATTATTCGGCATCAGTTGACAAGTCTTGAATAACAAAAAAGGATTAACAGAATCAATTAGTTGGTGAACTCATTAGTTGCAAGAAATTAAGCTGAAACTTTTCAATTTATTTTTTTTAAAGATGTTCAACGTTTTAGGTAAACAAAAATTAAAGGAAAACATTTTGAGTTGATAATATATTTCGGTAATTTTTATTTTATAAAATATCAAACATCTTTGATTAAAATATATTGAAAATTTTGAATACCATCGAAGGAATTTAGCCATTCAGCATTTAATTTACAAAGTCGTTTTTTTAAATAGATAATAGGAGAACATATTTGTAATTAGCAATGAACGTTTAAAAACTGGAATACATTTATTTTTATGACGACCATTTATAAACGATTCGGAGATTCAAACAGCATATTTATCGTGAGATTGGATTAATAGTTATCATTTTCAACAAATGTTGCAAGTGCCCATTACTTCATGGCACAAAGTGTACAGAATAATTTTTCTTGTAGTTACAATTTTGTAATCATAACTTGCAGCAATGATGAAACTAAATGTGAACTTTTGAATAGCCGTAAGAAAAACCTAATTTTAAATTTAATATTGGGAAAATTTATGAAAAAAAAATGGACAAGCACCGTTCACAATTACTTTCACAATGCATCAACAGTATTTCTCCATTTTTTAAAATAAGATCACCATAAAATTTAATGGAAAGTTAATATTTTTTGCCTCTCTTCGAAAGTTTACATCTCATAATGTAATCACTGCAAGTTATTACCATAAAAACATAATTACAAAGCCAATAGTACCATCAATTTTATTCCAAAAATAATAAGAGATTTACAACTCTGTTTTCAACAAAAATGTGCAGTATTTTTTTAACTTCACTGATAAGTCTGAGATTTTATAAAACCGAATTGTTCTTTTCTTATGAACGTTAGAATTTTTTTTCCGGTACATGTCATTATTATGAAATAAGAATTTACACAAAAAAAAATCACAAAGTTTTATTCCAAAATAAAATCGTGTTTCACAGCTCCGACAAAAAAAATAATGTTGCAATGCGATCCTATTAATTGAAAGAATCGACTTTGAAAATCTGCTAATGATGTCCTCGATGGTAATATTTTGTAATATGGCATGTTGTACTCCCAAATGGTAATGGAAATAATAACGTAGTCACGGAAGCAGTAAAAATAAAAAGGGTTGCTTGAGGATGATAAAAAAATCGGCCAAGGTTGTTTGGATGATGATAAATGCTCCACCCGAGAAAATCCTGGATTTTAACGGAGGCTCAACTGCTATTTCCAGAGGAGAACAACTACCGTCTCGGATCATACTCGTACGAGAAAATATGAGCAAATTATTAGCTGCGTAGCGGCCGAGCTCGTATTAAGCAAAAAAACGTGCTCCCAACGTGAGTGACCAAAAGAAAAAACACCAGAGGGAAAGAAAAAGGCGAAAAAGTTCCCAACAATCGAGAACGAGGAGAACTTCTTGTGCCAAGTCCTTGTGTGTCGTCCATGGTTATCGTTGTTGTGTCCAAAAAAAAGTTTCAAGGAGCTTTTTCCAAAAAAGTCAAATTGCCAAATCTCCGAAGAAAAAAATATGACGTTGTCTTACACAGACCAAAAGCTTTTAAAAAATAGCCAAATCAATGAATCTTTGAAAAAAAAATTCGGCCTTGTCACGTAAAAAACAGAATTGCCGAATTCTTTGGATAAAAAAATTTGATGTTGATGTTTGAAGGCTTGAAAAAAAAGATAAAAAGAATTGATGAATAATCGATGAATCTTTGAAGATAAATTTGGCTCTTGGCGTGATGAACTTCCTGCGACAATTGTCTTGAAATATTTTGGGAAAATGGCCACGCTTTACTATTTAGTATAAAAAATCTGCAGGTGACACAGACGAACAGCTTGTTACGTCCTCGAATCAGGACGTCGCACACTCAGGATCATCTTCGGGAGGTTTTATCGCCAACTCGAATCATCTTCGGTCCGCGACTTTTGCCATCAGCTTCTTCACTCTCATCCTGACGAGGTTTCTCGTTGCCACGTAGAGAAGAAGCATTTTAAGGAGCGATTCTTTCGCAATGAATTCAACTGTCAGCCACTCATCATCAAGCGAACATTCCATTTATCCTACTGAGTCTTTGGGATTGTTGAACGATTATGAAGCGGAGGATTCCTCGAGGAGGCGATAACGCGGCTGCTGATGATGTTAGCTGCTCGATATGAGGCGGGCATTTAGGAACGTCGAGTGAAAGAGCCAATTGAAGAAAAATGAGCCTGCGAATCCGATCGTGTCTGACCAAAGCCAGTCGTTACTACTGGCCATTTATTTTATGCGCTGCCGCTCCCTTAAGGTAGTAATTCTGCAACAAATATCAAACAATTGTTAGTATATTTTAGTGCAAACGTGTATGCGTCGTTTTTTCCAAAGAACTTATGGTTTAGAAGCTTTTCATTCACAATATCAGCGTTTTTGCATTGGGAGATGTTAATAATATTTATTAATGTCCCGAGAGTTTATTATGCTGCAATTTTGAGGAAAAGACATCGTTTCGCTTGCACTGAATAATATCTTGTAGTTTGGAAAACTTTATTTGACAAACTAGATGAGAAATATTTGGGAATATGCCTTTTTTCCAATTTGCTAGGAGGAATTATTCTTTTGTTAAGAAAGAGCGTTTTGTTTTTAAATTGGAGAATTATGGGAGGAGAAATATGTAAATGATTTTTTCGGAAACTTTGATTTTTACGGAAAAAAAAAATCTGGTCGATGAATTTTCTGAAAAATATTCGTGAGTGCATTACACAAGATACGTGTTGATTTTAGTTGAAATTATGTCAAGTTTCAAAAGCTGATTTTTGTGAAAGCGTCCGATTTTTTTTTTTCATAAGAGGAAATTTCGATTTTTGATAATCGTTTTGAAACATAATTCGCTAAAATGATTTTTTGTCCCCGTTACAAAATGTATTAATGACACAGTCGAAAAATCGATTGCGTTTTTTAAAAATACAACTAAAAAAATCCGAAGATTTCAGGAAAAAAATGAAATCTTAATAACATTATGATATTGCACAAAAATATTTTTTTAAACCCAGAAAAAAATTAAATTTATCTTTGAAAAATCAGAAATTTTCACAGATTTTGAAACACATAATTTCACCAACCTTGATGTATGCCAAAATTTTTCAAATATCTACAGGGAGCTGAATTTTTCAGAAAAATCAGATTCTTAGAAAAAATAATAATATTTCCCAAAAATTTAAAAAAATCCAAAAAAAAATTCGATTTTTTTTTTAAATCAGAAATTTTTACAGTTTTCGAAACACATAATTTCTCCAATCTTAATGTATGGTTAAAGTTTTGAAAAAATCTGCATGGATCTTAATTTTTTCAGAAAAATCGGATTCTTAGAAAACATAACAATAATATTTCAAAAAAAAAAATTTTTTAATTCAATTTATTCTCAGAGAATCATAAATTTTCACAGATTTCGAAACATATAATTTCTGCAATTTTGATGTATCGTTGAAGTTTTAGAAAAATCTACAGATATATTCTGCAGAAATACTACCTTAAATCCGTAACCATCGGGAAGCAACGACACGACCGCTCTCCCGCGGCTAATTAAATCCGATTCAGTATTCAAAGAATCTCCGTGCGAGCCAAAGCGATCCTGCGCTTTTATCCATCGACTCTCCGATCGTATCGCACAATTTCCCTGTCAATAGTCCATTGGAATTAATCTCTATTAATTCATAAATATTGCATGAGGGAAGAGTGCATCAAAAGGCTCGCCGCGGATATTTCTGTACGCATGTTTATAGGCCGATCGAGCAGCCGCCCGCGCCGGTTATGCAATTATTAATTAAATATTCGTGAGATCGACCAAGGACGCTTTATCGTTGTTACATCCAAGTCTGTATGAGTCTGTAAGTATATTGTATAAGCAATCGTATAAATTAATTAACAGTGTAAAATAGTTATTAAAATTGTACGTTTATTGTTTTTTGTGATTGTAAGTCCAATATGCCGACCAAGTTGTATGAAGCATCGTAACAGCGAATTCTCCCTATCCAAAATGTTATCCACTGCCGTCGCCGCTGCCTCTCATAAAAACTATTCGCTATTTCAAACGAATTGCATCGCTGATTAAAGCAATAGACATTTTATCGCGCGTGTCATTAAACTAAAATATTGCACAATTTAAAAAAAATTAAAATTGCTTCTCGTTTTGATTTTTCAACTTCCGAATATAATTAGGTAATGAAAATAAGTTACAAGGATTTTTTTGTAAGAATTCTTAGGTTTTTTAATCGATTTTAAAAACGCAATGTTTTTTCACAAAATGTGTTGCTTTTTACCATTCGAAGTTTTTTAATGATTCATATGGCGAAATAATTGCTCGCTGGTAATTTAATTTGCTTCAAAATTCAACAAAAATGTTTTGGTTTTTTTACTTTCGAATATAATTAGGTAATGAAAATAAGTTACAAGGATTTTTTTGTAAGAATTCTTAGGTTTTTTAATCGATTTTAAAAACGCAATGTTTTTTCACAAAATTTGTAGCGTTTTACCATTCGAAGTTTTTTAATGATTCATATGGCGAAATAATTACTCGCAGGTAATTTAATTTGCTCCAAAATTCTACAAAATCGTTTTGGTTTTTCCACTTTCGAATATAATTAGGTAATGAAAATAAGTTACAAGAATTTTTTCGTAAAAATTCTTAGGTTTTTCAATCGATTTTAAAAACCCAAGATTTTTTCACAAAATCTGTAGCTTTTTACCGTTCGAATTTTTTCGATGATTCATATGACAAAAATAATTGCTCGCTGGTAATTTTATTTCCTATAATATTTTTGGATGAAAGTTGAATTAAATGCAGCAATTTTTCGATAATAATAAAGTTTGTAAACACTATAGACATGCGGAAAAACATACTATTTCTGTATGCCACTCGACAATGTGGTCAATGATACGCACAAAAGATATTTTCGAATCGCGATAGCAAGTTTCACAAAAATTACAGCGATAGTGTGTAGCAGAGTTGTGAAGTTCCATTATTTAATTGCATAAAAATTGATCAAATACTTGGCTTTATTGTTATTATTTGTCATCAAATGCCTTGCGATTTGATATTTAAACTGTTTTTTATAATTGCTGAGAGAAATCAATTTTCTTAGCAGCTATTTGAAAGTTTAGACGTCCTTTATGCGCAGCAATTTGTTATTATGATGTGATAGTTCATAAAGGAATTACAATATGAATTTTCATTTTATAAAATAATGGGGATTCACATCTCTAGTGTGTAGACATTCGAGCAGCAACGATTTCGATATCCGGTTAAAGTTAAGCGATCCTAAGAGATTGTTAAGATTGTTATGATAACGAAAGGGCGCTCATTATAATTTTTTTTTAAGTATTACGAGTCAATGATATCGTGCTTTGACTGCGAGTGACCAATCATTATCTCTACGTAAGCATCTTAGAGAATATTTTTGTAATTTATAGTTAATTAGAAGCATAATATAATATTAAGCCGTTGAATGTGTCTTGAAAGTGAAAAAAAAAAAACAAATGCCTTAAAAAATCTCAAAATAAATACGTACAGCGTTTTTCACGGCTGCAAAGTGCTAAAATCGAAAACGATTTAAATTAATTATAGTATAATTTAATTTTCGAAGGCACGTCGTCTGATAAATGTGAATTAGAACCAAAAATATATACGACATATTATTTTAATACTAAACGCGATCGTCAGTGTATAAAACTCATGTATTACTAATCGTTCTTACGCCGTACGTTAAAAACGCGACGATTTACGGGGCGTTTCGTTCTTATTGAATTTTCATTACTTTAAGTTCATCGATCACTGCAATAAATTGCAATAAAATGTTGCAAAGTTCTCTAGTACCAGTACTTAATTAATGCTAATCACGACTGAACGTCGTGATGATAAATAAATGATGGTACGTCTCGAGAGGGTCTTTTTGTGTAAATTGTAGTGTCGAATTCTTGAGTCATGCCGTTCTACCGAAAGTCAGGGTGCCTAATGATTCATATTGAAACTTGCCAGACGGCAAGGCGCAAGTATTTGACCCGATGAACTACTATAATGACCCTAATTTGTATTATATATCCTATAGTTACGTAATTACATATCAACAATAAAATGAAGCATATTTTAAATCGTTTTTCTTTTTATTTACACAAACCTCATATCTATAGAAATCAGATTGGTGAGTGTTTTTGACAAGTAATTGACCCGATGAACTACTATAATGACCCTAATTTGTATTATATATCCTATAGTTACGTAATTACATATCAACAATAAAATGAAGCATATTTTAAATCGTTTTCCTTTTTATTTACACAAACCTCATATCTATAGAAATCAGATTGGTGAGTGTTTTTGACAAGTAATTGACCCGATGAACTACTATAATGACCCTAATTTGTATTATATATCCTATAGTTACGTAATTACATATCAACAATAAAATGAAGCATATTTTAAATCGTTTTCCTTTTTATTTACACAAACCTCATATCTATAGAAATCAGATTGGTGAGTGTTTTTGACAAGTAATTGACCCGATGAACTACTATAATGACCCTAATTTGTATTATATATCCTTTAGTTACGGAATTACATATCAACAATAAAATGAAGCATATTTTAAATCGTTTTCCTTTTTATTTACACAAACCTCATATCTATAGAAATCAGATTGGTGAGTGTTTTTGACAAGTAATTGACCCGATGAACTACTATAATGACCCTAATTTGTATTATATATCCTATAGTTACGTAATTACATATCAACAATAAAATGAAGCATATTTTAAATCGTTTTCCTTTTTATTAACACAAACCTCATAAATATAGAAATCACATTGGTGAGTATTTTTGACGAGTAATAATCCAATACGTATTGTAATTGTTTATACTATAAACATTGCAGGTTTTTAGAAAATAATTTGTAAGCGATCAGAAATTTGTGAATTTTCGAAAGTTGCTTTTCGACAAAAGCAACAAAAAAATGCATCAATCATTCCATGTTAATATTTAGAAATTTCAGAAATGTTTACGGAAATTTCAGACACCTCTAATATGTATTATATTTCCTGTGGATACGTAATTACATATGAATAATAAAATACGTATATTCTGAATCGTTTTCCTTTTTATTTACACAAACCTCGTAAATAAAGAAATCGGGTCGGTGAGTATTTTTGACGAGTAATAATCCAATACGTATTGTCACTCTTTGTAATATAAAAATCGCAGGTTTTTAGGATATAATTTGTAAGCGATTAGAAATTTGTAAATTTTTAAAAACCAATCTTTCACGAAAACAGAATAAAATGCGTTAATTATCAAACGAATTTATACAATTTTCCGAAGAAATCGGAAACTATTCTAAACATCTCACATTCTTTTTTAATATTCAGAATTTTCAGAGATGTTTAGAGAAATGTCAGACGCACCTAATTTGTTTAAATATTTCCTGTAAATACGTAATTACATATGAATAATGAAATGAGAGATATTCAAAATCGTTTATTCTTTATTTACATAAAAAATTACACGTACGAGAAAAAGTCAGACTGTTGAATAATATCCATTATCACAATAATCCAATGAGGATTTTATCAGACTATTTAAACGATAACATCGTCACCTTTTTTTAATGTGAATTAAATCCGACCTTAAGACTGGTTTGTACTTCAAATGTTTTGTGTAACTTTGTAGTAATTGTCTCCAATAACAAGTAATATCTTTCATCCGCAATTTTTCCCAGATAAAGTCCCTTCCACGTTTGGCTATTTTCTTCGATATCTGATCGTTATCCTTCGCGAAATTGAGCAAATGTCTGAAAAATTATAACAAGACATTAGATTTTAACTTAATAGCAAAGAATTCTCAGTTGAGACTGAGAACTAAAAAAAATACAGGTAATAGTTTTTAGAATAATAATTTACGGTAAAAATGTGTTGGTAACATTTATTTTATAATAATCATGGCTTTTTTCAAGAAAATTCTAATTAAATTTGATAAAATTTTCTTTTTTTAGCTATTGTTCCAATTAATCCGTAAATCTCGAAAAAGGTATAAATACTCGTTTCAAAATAGCTATTATTAAATAAATTGAATACATTTTAAGCACTCACTCTAATTGTTGTTGACTCGCGTCTCTGTTAACCGGAATATAATGAATCCAGGCTTTCATAGCGTTGTAATAAAATTCGGTCCACTCGTCGCCAACATGAAAAACGAGAGAACGACAGAGGAACAAATGTTTGTGTCTGAACGAAGCTGCGACGCCGCGGTAGTTGAATAAATATTTATATTTGCAATGATTCTCCAGAGAAACTTCAGAAGCTGGAGGAGCGTGCAATGTATCTGCATCAGATTTCCACGCTTGGTTTTTAGTGTATCGAGCATCTACGAGATCAGGTCTTCGTCGACTGAGAAGCACTAAATTGTCTCGCTCCGAACTCGTTCGCGATCCGAGGAAAAAACCTTTACTCTCTTTTTTCTCCCATGGATTTCGTTCACTGGCTTCGTTCAGAGATTCTCTGTGTTTATCCCATCTGCCAAGACCTCGAGGATAAAGCGAGATTGCAGGACCGCCTTCCCAAAATGACCAAGCCGGATACATAATGTCGTAATAATCCAACGTCTACAAATTTGTAGTACTTGTAGCAGTAATAGAATTTATTGGCAATATATGTACATTTTTTTAAATCCAGTAATTGGTTAGCTAAAATAAATCTGTTATCGCCAACGGGCCATCGACCGAGGTTCTTCAGCCTGAGTGTTTATGTATTATTAAGGATGTATGATACGTACAGTCCCGCCAAAAGTGAGTTTCAGAGAAAAGAGAGAAAAAAATAATGCATATGAAACGTGCTGAAAAGATTGATTTAGCATAATAATAATCCCAAAATGTTGTTAACAAATTGGTGAAATAAAAAAATGGTTCAACAAACAATCAGTCAACCTAATTTGTTTTCTAATGAAAATAATATGTGAATTTATTTGAATGCGTATGAATTTTTTCAGATTTTTCTCAGATCAGACAAAATTTCTTCAGATCTCCCGAAAATTTTGAAAAATCGAGTTTCGGTATTGTAAAAACGTCACCAAATTTCAATACGATTAAAAAGAAATACGATGAGATAGCAGAATTTTTTTATTTTTCAGTCAAATCACTTTATATCGGGACAGTTTCATTGTACATACATTTTTGAAAATCAGAAACGTGTGGAATTTTATAGCCCACAACACAAAAATTAACCCAGATTTATATGGGACATTTAAGCTCAAATCAACTCAAATTTTATGAAAAAATCATCACTCATTTTTTTACCTTGCTGAATGAAAATATTGGCAATGGGTCGCCAAAATGTATACTGGACTGTGGATAATCTCTTGTATTCACTATAAATTCTGTATCTGACAAGTTACCCAATAACTTGAGAATAAAATGTTCTACACCAGCGCATCTTGAGGGAAACATGCATTCTTTATCTCTGTACAATTCACCATTGATGACTTGATACAAGGTACCCCTGCCAAAAAAAGAAGTTTTATCAGTATGTTTAATAAAAATACATTTTTTTGTACTTATTTTATTTATTCTCATTATTTATATACTTCTTATTACTTTATTCGTCTAATAATTTATAGGACTAGCAATTACTAACCGAGCTCTGCTTTCTTCTATCAAATCTTGACTAAGACCATTTTTTATAAATGGTTTTAAATCTCTTGTTATCACATCTGTATAACAGCCACATTTTTTCAGCTGGCAAGGAACGTAATTATGCTCAGCTTCTTTGATTGCTTTATAAAAAGTTTCATATTTATCATCTAAATCTGAAAAAAAAAATCATAATTACTGGAAAGTCAGATGGAAAAAAAAAAAACAAATCTTGAGTCAATAACAAAATTAAGGTAGAATGAAAATAACTTAAGTCGGCGAACAATTCAAGCCTTGTTATTGAACGTTAATAATAGTAATAGTAGTAATGTTTTTATTGCGTGATGTTTTATATTTTCATTATTTTTTTTTTTTTGTGTATGAATGTAGGTTTTTCACAATCTTTAAGATGATGTGATAATAATACTCAATCGATAACGAAAACTAAAATCATAAGTTAGCATAAATTATACATTGATTATAGAAGCCAAAAAAAAACCTTTCATCGAGTAACGCTAAAAATTGGCCCAGGAAAATGAGTTTTATCTTTTTTGCGCACACACATATTTAAAAGTTTTTAAAGGTTTTGGAGAATATATATACTTATTTTTTAAAATGTAACATTATAAAAAAACATTAATCATCGATTTCGCGGCTTTGAAGAAAATGAGATTTATGCTATAATTTGAGCAGCAAATTAGCTTTTTACTATTTCATTTATCTCTCATTTATTTATTTCGTAAAACCGATTTCAGAAAAATAGAACAATTCGAACAATATCACTGCAAAAACAATTGCAATTCGAAATAGTGAATTCACTTTTTTTCATAATTTTGCTAAAGTAATATTATAAGCACAGAGGTTACCTGTAAAATTTATATCCAAATTTGTACTTTCCTCGCATTTTCCCTTCTCGTCAATCGAACAAAATTCATCACTCGTGCATTCAACGTTTATTGCAAAAATTAGAAAGAATCCAAGAAAAACAGCGACGCGCATCTTTTGTATTTGAATGGAAACAAAGGTAAACAAACTTGACACTAAATCACTGACCGAGAAATAAGTTTCGCGACTTACGTGTCGGACCTTAAATTTGCCGGAAAACTGCTTTACCATCTGTAGATAACTGCAATTTTGCTGCTCTTTGTGAAAGCGACCGCTAAAAAAACGTGCAAGGAATTCATCAGCTGCTCGATACACATTTACATGATTAGTTGAGTGTGTGTGTAACAAAAACCCGGGAAAAGAAACTGGCGGCTTCATCGAACATCATTGCCAATTTACTTATTACATTTCTGCTTTCTAATTTGGTCCCAAGATGAATAACGGTAAGTACAAACATTAAGTGCAATCGCAATTTAAAAAAAAATTAATGAAAACATCTCCGAAATTTGGGCAAATTATGATTCTTTTTTCTACGATTTCATAGCCAATTTTTGGCTATGAAATTTTTCACTATCATTGCCATTGAAATGATGGACAACTGAATATTTTACGGGATTGGAATTTATTTGTGTTTTTGTAAACGAGATTTTCGAAATTTATGCAATTGATTATTTGATTTTTTAATATTTAATACTTTGCCAATTTTTTTTTTTTTTTTTCACCAGTGCCATTGAAAGATTGGACCGCCGAACATTTCATTGCTAATGAATCCACGTGCAAACAGAGTTTGGAATATTCCGATTGTCTGAGACAAATTCCTTCGCTAAACTCTGCCGCACTTCACGATCTGCGAGATGGACAAATCGTTAGGTTTCGGGGAATGATTCAGGATATGTACGACCCTGAGTATTACTTTGAAAATTACGAAGTTAAGAACAATGAAACTGGAGAATCCCAGATTCGGAATGGAATGTATATGGATTCTGCTAAATGCTCGGTAATAGTAAAACGATAATTATTTTATGGTTAGTCTGGAATACGAAGCATTTTTGTTAGTTTAGCCAGAATAATAAAAAAAAAAACATTTTTGGTTACATTTGTATCAATGGACATTTTTCAACAGATTTCGTATATACTATTACAGTTACGTAAAAGTATTTGAAAAATAATAAGTAGGATTTCCAATTTTTTAATACGCCTGTTTTATTTTGGATAAGCATAATTTTTCCAATTAAGATCAGTGAATCTGGAGAATCCCAGATTCTAAATGGAATGTATATGGATTCTGCTAAATGCTCGGTAGTAGTAAATAATAATTATCTCGATTAGTCTGGAATAAAAAGCATTTTTGTTATAGGTTTCGTATATACTGTTGTAGTCACATAAAAATATAAGGAAAATAATCAGTAAGATTGAATTTTTCTTTAATTTTCATGTTTTATTTTGTATAAGCATGATTCTTCCAATTAGAAGCTTCAAAATGAAGTGCTAGCTTAAAATTGAAATTGAAAAAAACATGTCCAGCATTTTTAATACTATAAATTGCCCCGAAATTGCCAATTTGGAGGGCAATGCTCAAATTTCCACGTCACAATTTATTAGACGTTCCGGAATTGATATAGGGCATAGATTAAACTTATAAAGGTAGTACTAGGTGTGAGGCGCTTTAAGAGTTGTCTGTCTCATGTATAATACTGCCTACATAATTATTCAAAACATTTTTTAGCAATTCTACATGTATACAAAAATTACCTTTGCACATATTGAATTAAAATTTTTCTTTACTCTAGAAAGAAGAGAATGAAACTATCGAAGTAAATTCTGAAAGAAACAAGATTTCTGAAAGACATACGTGCGTCGTTATATCAATTCCTGGCTTAAACAATTGGGATAAAGAGAAGGAAATTCATTGCAATAAAGACCAACAATGTGCAGAAAATGCACCAGGAAAAAGAGAACATACAGAAAGCGAACCAGAACCAATGGACTGTTCAGAACCTGTAAGAAAGAAGGAAAAAACTGACAAAATTGCAGAAACTGAGGGAGCATTAAATAATGCTGAGAAAAAAACTACTTTGTCAAAGGAACACTTAATGAATTTCCCAATCCCGATTGAAGATGGTAAAGCTTGCATCGTAAAGGTCATTAAAATTTCAAAAATATATTAATCATCCATTCGTTCTTCCAAAACAGAGTTGCAACCCTTTTTTTTCTTTCCAACTTACGTAATTTCCAAATTTGTTAGTTGAAATCTTTGCTAATTTGATCTTGAGATTTTTATCTTTATTTTGGCTTAAATTATATCATTAAAAGAATTATTTTCCAAACAACAATTTTGAAGATTCATTTGGAAATTTGCGAATTTGTGAGTCAAATAGTGACGAAAGGATTTCAACTTAAGATAGAAACAATTCTCGATTGTGTGAAATGCTTATATGATTATTTCGATTTCATTAGGTATACGATGAGAAAATTGAATACAAATTAAACCAAGTTCTCGAAATCATTGGTTTTATTTCGTTGGATCCGATGTTGAGCACGATTCAAAGCTCCGACGATACGATGGACGACGCAGAAATTCAGACTCACAATCCTCCGGCTTCTTTAGTTCCTCGTTTGCACGCAATTAAAATCGTTGAATCGTCAGATTGCCAGACAAGTTCTGAAAAAGTTGAGGAAATATTTTCGAAAGCCGAAAGCATTCGTGGCGATCTTCATATGGTTTTAAGTCAGCTGCTTTTCGGTGACGAACTCGCTGCGGATTATCTCATTTGTCACCTCATATCTGCCGTGTAATTGTTTTTATTATTCGTATATTGACGTGGTAAATTCTATGATTGATAGATTTTTTTTAGCACCTTATTTGTAAGAATCACTGGAGATTCAAGGACTAAATAAGCGGTCTGTTCTGTCTCAGATACACGAGAAAAGATCAACTCTGTCTCGGAAGTTTTCCGATAAATATCACAAACTTTCCGATTGCGAAGTACAAGACGTTTCCAAAAGATTTGTACGAAGTTGTCACGAATCTTGTTTCGAAGAGCCATTACATGGAATGCACACTCGAAAACTTGAATGATATGAGCATGGTGCCCAAGTAAGTAAAACAGAAGTTACAAATTTTCGTAGTTCTTAAATTTAAAACGAATTTTTAATAATAACAAACTGGAAATGATTTATTATCAATTTCGAGTTAAAGGATAATTTTCATTGAATTGAATTAATTAATGAAATAAGCTGGGTATTCGTGTAAGTTAAATAGGAATTACAAATTTTCGTCTTTTTAAAGTTAAAGATTGATTTAAAAAAAATTACAAACTAAGGATTATTTATTATTAATTTCGAGTTGAAGGATAATTATAACTGAAGTAAATTTATGAATAAAATGAACATACTGCCCAAGTAAATAAAACAGGAATTACAAATTTACGTCATTTTCAAATTCACGATGAACTTTTATTAATAACAAACTTCAGAAGAATGATTATTCATTTCGAGTTAAAGTAATAGTATGATTTCAATTGAAATAAATGTATAAACTAAACGAGCATGAGGCTCAAGTGAGTAAAACAGGAGTTACAAATTGTCTTCTTTTTCAAACTAAAGACGAATTTTCAATCATTACAAACTAAAGAAAAAATCACTGTTGATTTTTATTTAAAGATTTATTTTCATTGTACCAAATTTAACAAATTGACGAGTAAAATTCATTAGTTAAAATTATTGTTATTCGTACGCGAAAGTAGAAGACGAAATCCTACTCTCAATATTTCTCGAAACATTTTTAAAAAATTTTGGATAATTGAAGAATTATCTAAATATCCTATAGAAACAGTAAATATACTTTAATTCAAAAAATACTGATCCTTGTTTCGATCACGCAATTATTTTTCCCTTCCTATAATTTTCTTACAGAAAAGATTACGAATGCAACAGACTAACGAGTGGAACATTGCAGTTGAGCAAGAATACTCATTTAGTGATAGACGAGACTGGTTTAATGAGCGGTCAGGTATCGGCAAGTGGTAGAAAAAATTACGAGGCTATCAGCGATCTCATAAAATTCCAAAGTGTTACTTACGACTTCAAATACTTCACGATGGAGTACGAGACCGATATTCCAGTGCTAATCTTGTCTGAGGTCAAGTCCTTTATACCCGTGAGTATAAATTTTCTCTCCTAGCAATTCAAGGTCGATTATCGATCGATATTTCCTTAATTATTTTCGTCGCTGACTGATAATCGATCTTTGCGCTTTCGCAGTGTGTTACGCAAGTGCCACTGAAAATTGATCGTGAAACCGAAGACCTTTACCCTCAAGTTCTCGAAGCTGCGAAGCAATATCTCAGGGACGAAGAGCGATTGGCAAATATTCGGGAATATCTTCGAGTATTGAGAAAAGTTGAATTCCAATTCGATCAAGATGTTACAGATGTGATCCAAGAAGATTTCGTGAAATTTCGTCAGGCTGACAAAAATTTTGGAGCTGATAATTTGCACACTTTGATGGTTTTCGCTAGATTAATGTCTTTATCGAGGGGAAAAAATTCGCTGAGTCTCGAATGCTGGAAAGAAACCGTCGAGAAGGAAATTGAGCGCACACAAAGGCTGCCCAAGCGTAATAAGTAACATTTTTATGGATATCCTACATTAAATTATTTTTTATACGAGGTAAATTAAATAAAAGATTTACAAAATTTGTAAACAGTATTTTTATTCTATTTCCTTTCCTATAGTTCGTGTTATTTACATAATAATAAAAAGGTGCCGTTTTGTTTCTACCAAAAAATGATAATCTATTACTATTAATCTCTTTTACTATATTACATTTCCGGTGGATAATCTTAATTTGTACATTTGCTAAATTCCATTTCCTGCCAGTTTTCGAAACTCGCCAGTGGAAATGAAAATAGCTTTCGAGCGTATTCACAATTTCGTTTAACATCATCTTTTTTTTGTCGCAGAGTCGATTTATTTATTGAGATTTATGAAATTATTTATTAGGATTCTATTATTTCGAATTTTCTATATTTTGGTCTCTGATCACCTTGTAATTGATTTTATTGTGTCTGGAACAAAACTGGGCAGTTATTAAAATACGTCATGTATTTTGGGTATTTAAATACATATTTTGAGTACTAAGATATTTCTTAGATATTATAAGTACTTTAGAAAATACAAAATACAAAAAAGTTTTGTATTTTTCGCGCTTATATATTCGGAACATTCTTTTTTATTTTCAAGAAAGTTTATCTTAAATTTGAAATTTAACATGAACTTTTAACGAAAGAATTGTATTATTTGACTTTTTTATAATACTTTCTTTTTCTTTGGGTTCTAAAAGTATTTTGTATTTCAAGTATTTCTATTTATTTTGCCGAGCTTTGATTTTAGAATGTATGCTGCCGATTTTATGAATTATTGCAAGTTGATGATTTAGAAGAAATTACAAAGTTACTATAACTTCGGGCATTTTTTTCCCCTTTGAAAATTTTTTTTGTACGTTTCCAATTTTTTAATAGATTTCGTATATTCTTCCGCAAATTATCTGAAATTGAGAGCAATATAAAAGATACTACACTGATGAAAAAAAATCAATTCGGTCAATCACGCTTTTATTCGTGAACGAGTTCAGATAAAGATAAAGGCCGTTATTTTTACTGTTCATAATAAAAATTATGCATTAATTTGTAGACCGTGCGACTATCTTTCCCATTGCGTCGTAAGTAAGCACATAGTTAACTGCAGGAATGCAACCAATTAAAGTAGTTACGTTAATAATTCTTCCCAGATCTGCCACATTTTCGCTGCTAATTCTTTTCTTTATTCCGAAGAACAGAATGGCAAATGAATTACCATATTTCTCAATAAATATACTCGATTGCGCAAAGCGACAAGATTAGTCGATGACGTTTGTGCGAAAAATGATAAAATTTGTCACTTTCTTCCAAAATGTTTCCATGATTCGGAAACAGTTTCGAGAATAGTTGCACTTTTTTCTACAAGATAATCATCCAATAATTATCTTACAGTACATTTTTTCAAGGTACGTTTTTGACCTTCGCGAAAAGTCCAGCTGTAATTTTGAGGCTTTTTTAATTTAACAAAATCAATTGAGCTTCGAATCTTATTATCGCGCACTTATATTTTTTTACAGACGATTTTTTCGCACTCAAACTAAATTCCAACTTAATTATTTTAATTTCGTAATGTAGATGTTGGAACTTTATTTATTCTTCCGAACTAAGCGCAAAAGCGTTTTTTCTTTCAGGAGGAAAGATGTCTGAAAATAATGTTTTTGTATAAATTTTCTAGACACTATTTCACCGAAAGATAAAATTAAGAATTATCCGACAATCAGAACTCATTGACGTAATTTTGAGTCTCTTTTGCTTTAACGAAATCAACTGAGCTTCAAATCTTATTATCGCGCATTTATATTTTTTTACAGACGATTTTTTCGCACTCAACCTAAATTCCAACTTAATTATGTTAATTTCGTAATGTAGATGTTGGAACTTTTTTTATTCTTCTGAACTAAGTGTAAAAGCGTTTTTCAGGAAGGAAGATGTCTAAAAAAAAGGTTCTTGTTCAAATTCTGTAGACGCTATTTCACTGTAAGATAAGATTATGAATTATCTGACAACTAGAACTTAATGCATTTAAAAAATTCCCAATTTTTCTTCAAATTATCCTGGACTGGTTTGTTATCGATCTAAACGCGAAGGAGGACGGACGATTTTGGCTCGCTTAAAACGCGAAAATAAATCTAATTACAATTATTATAGTTTACGCAGGTCGAAGACAATTAAGTAAGGCACGATTTACACGAACAATGATATTTCACATCGTTCGGTGCCTCTGACAGTCTTGAATCTTGACTCTTAAGTTAATCGTTATTCCGTAGATAATCAACGATCGAGTCTAAATTTAATTCTCCAATCCTCGTAAAAATCCTCCACGCAGTAAAAGCAAAATTGTCGTTTTTGCTCTTTCGACAAATAATATCCACATCAACTTTTCATTACTTTTACAGAAATCAAATTACATATTTTACATAAATTGGTTCATTTCATTTTCCAAAAAAATGGTTTGTTGAAAGAATAAATCGTTTAAATCGTTACTTTTGCAGAAATCAAATTACATATTTTACATAAATTGGTTAATTTCATTATCCAAAAAAATGATTTGTTGAAACAACAAATCGTTGAAACTTTTGATCACTATTGTCAATTTCTAGTGGACCAAAAAAATAAATATTTTTCTAACTGTAAGTTGTCAACAATTTTCTTGTCATAGTAACAAAAAAATTCTTATCGATAGTTTCAATTTTTTAATAATAACAAAAATATCAAATTTGTTTTTACTGCGTATTAACAGACCTTTCACCGATTTGATTTTTGTATTCGAACGGAGGACTTGCATTTAGACTCAGGCTTGATTATTATTCTCTATGCTCTAGAATATCCCGTCTCATCAAGAAAACTCGCGTCCAAAGTTCTCTGAATTTTCGAAGCTTCCTGAGCTCGACTCGTTCTTCCTTCTCGTTCTCTTTCCATAAGTTGAAGGCCTTTCTTTGCAGCTTGAGCGTATCCTCTGGAAAGACCGGATTCGCCCTTTGCACCGGGAATATGACCAGTGTATCCAACGATCGGCAGTCTTTCCGGTGAAACGTGATTCTCTGCGAAGAAAAAGTAAATGCTGAGCGGAGAAAAGCCAAGAAAAATCTTTTTCACACGAGAGATATTAAGAAGAAACGATTGTCTTGAGAATCTACATTGTCAAGGTTAATTATGAAAGAAGATCGTCTCATCGAGGCGCCGGAAAAGCCTATAGATACATATAAGTCGGGATATGCCTAATAAAGAGCAATAAAATTAGAATGCAACGAGAGAGCTTGACTATATCGAGCAGCGTACGTGCCAGAGTCGCGTACCTGTTTCCGGTGCACCTTTCTCTTTTCTCAAGACATCTTCACAGACAATTTCTGCCTGTGCTTTCTATGTATTAGTGCCACTATAATGATGAGACGAAACGGTGCGATTGTAGTCGCGATCGCGGTGCACCGTAACATTTGTTCGGATATTGCAGATGATTATCATTAACTCAATATTAAGAATATTCGTAAACATTTTATATTTGGACGATATTCTTCAATTTGTATATTTGAAAAATATTCTGTAATTTAAAGATCTTTAAAATATTCTATAATTTGTATATTTGTAAAATATTTTTAAATTGTATATTTGGACAATATTCTGTAATTTGAATATTTGGATAATATTCTGTAATTTGTATATTTGGATAATATTCTGCAATTTGTATATTTGGATAATATTCTGTAATTTGTATATTTGGATAATAATCTGTAATTTGTATATTTAGACAATATTCTGTAATTTGTATATTTAGACAATATTCTGTAATTTGTATATTTTGACAATATTCTGTAATTTGAATATTTGGATAATATTCTGTAATTTGTATATTTGGACAATATTCTGTAATTTGTATATTTGGATAATATTCTGAAATTTGTATACTTGGACAATATCCTGTAATTTTTATATTTGGATAACATTCTGTAATTTTTATATTTGGATAATGTTCGGTAATTTTTATATTTGTAAAATATTTTGTAATTTTTATATTTAAAAAAATAAATTTTTTGTTGTGCCTGAAATCAGGTTGTTTGTCTAAAGACGTAGTTGAAATTTTGAGCGATGCGTTTTGCACAATTATTCACGATGCAAAGTCACTCATAAAAATCGGAAGAAATAATGTCTTACCATTACAATTTGTATTAAAAAATGTAAAAAATTATTCTCTGTTTCCCAAAAAACTCCACAGTCACAATAGCATTAAGAAATTGCATCTTGATCACGTATTTTTCAAAACACATTCTAAAATTTTCATGAAAAAATTATGCTAAAATTTAATGTATGATAATGCACCTAAATGAACGTTTTTCGACGAGAGTTTCAGTTAAAAATATTTTAATTTAAATCCTGGGGTTGAAGAACGGAATTGTTTTAAATGCTCATTTTTGACACATTTGTATGGAGAAATGTCAGAGCAGTGGAATAAACAGATTTTTCTCAATGGAAAAGAAGCTTGGCCGTTAAAGGGTTGATTTTAACTTGTGACAAAAAATAAAAGCATTTAGGATACAAGTTTTTGATTTGCAATTTTTTAAAACATTTTTCAGGCTCCGCAATACTTGAGATTCCTTTTTTAAATGAAAATAAAAAAACATTGGACGGCAAAAGGGTGTGTATGGTATTTTTAATTAGTTAATTTATTCAATTACCGGAATAAGGAATTTCTCTGTCGTGGCCATGATCGATTTCTATATCGACGTTATCCGCTCTCGCACGAGAGAGCAAATTTCGCGGATTAGTTCGTTCCACGTGAGCCCGCATTGCATCCCGACGGAAACGTAATTTGCTCTGAGTTTCGCGCCAATCCCTGCCGCCTTCCTCCACTGCTCGCATAAATGAAAGACCGTATTTCCCGCTGAAGCCTGGGATGTAGCCTTTGCAGAATAAGCAAAAAAAAATGGACTGATGCAATTATTTTATTAATGACACTCAGAAAATTATTATAAAAAGAAGTACTCTTATTTATTGAATTTGTTCATGATAAAAATATTATTAAAAAATGAACGGAACTATTTTTTCATTTTTCATTGCATTTTTTATCATTTTTTAACATTAATTCCCTATTTTTATTTTTGCATTGTAAGATGTGCGAAAAGATTTATTTTGTACTTGTGACTGAATGACTCAGAAAATTATGCCAGAATATTACTTTCCTTAATATTTGTTCTTCTATTAATAATATCAAAAAATGAACGAAACTATTTTTTAATTTTCCATTGCATTTTTTATCATTTTTAAAAATTAATTTCCTATTTTTATTTTTGCATTGTAAGATGTAAGAAAATTTTTATTTTGTACCTGTGACTGAATGACTCAAAAAATGATAACAGAATATTACTTTCCTTAATGTTTGTTCTTTTATTAATAATGTTGAAAAATGAAGGGACTATTTGTAATTTTTTCATTGCATTCTTTAAATTTTGAATAAATTTTTTTGGTTTTCAAAATGTAAGAAAAAAATTATTTTGTACCTGTGAATAAATCAAATACGTTCAGAAAATGATAACAGAAAATTACCTTCCTTATTCATTGTTCTTTTAATAATAATATTATGATCAAATAATGAACGGGACTATTTGTAATTATTTTATTGCCCTCTTTATCACTTTCAATGAATGAAATTTTTTTTTTGCTATTTCGAAAAGTAATTAATTAATTCTAATAAAGGTTAATTCTGTACCTGTGTAACCGAGAATAAATGGAGGCGCTTTGTAAAGGTGAGTCTCATTTTTCCAATCTCTCCTAATTTCTTTGTCTCGTGCTATAGGTAAGAGAATTTCTTTCCCCGAATTTGGCCTGTAAGGTCCAGTTTTGAGAATTTTTTTTTCAAGCAACTCCTGAAAAGGAAAAATAATTATTAATTATTATTACTAATTATTATACTGTAAGATTATAGAGGCGCGGTTTTGTAACGCACTCACGTGTCTTTTTTGACGGCCTTCCCGATTAGATTCAATTATCTTGGCAAGGCAATAACAAAATTCGAAAAACTAGAGTTACAGTCATAATCGTTAAATTTAATTTCAATTTTTATTAATATTCTGTTCGGCTTATTGAAAGCATTATTCACGGTGCCGGAGAAACTCTACGGAGGTTCTATAGATATAGAGGTGCATACTTTTTCTTCATCTTCAACTTTCGATTTCCTATTCAAGCCTTATTCTCATCATCTTTTTATAATTTCTGTAACGGATTTGTCTAACGATCGATAAGACCTCACGAACCTTCATTATCTCCTCGGTGTTGGCTCCGAATCTCTTTCCAACGCGAAATTTAAGCCCTGGACAATGTCCAGTGTATCTAAAAAACAAATTAAGTCAGAAAAATTAATGATAAAAGCAATTTTCGTTAAAGGCAATTTTTTTAAATAGCAATTTTTCGTTGATTCCCAATTTTTCAAAATTTTTAATTATTTTGGAAAATCCCAACGCACAAAAAAAATCATAATGAACAAAATAAAAAACCTACATTTGTGCTGAAATTATTTTTAGACTGTACCCAATTTCAGTTATTTCAGGCTAAAAAAAAGTGAAGCATTTTCTAACTTATTAGAACTGAAGGTAGAAAGTAGATTACAGAAGAGTGGACAATATAGTTTAAGTCAACCGCATTTAATTTGAACCGACTGATCCTCACCATAAAAAAATCTGGGGCAAATTCAATCATTTTCGTTTAATAGATCATCGGTTTCTCTTACACCTTGAATATATTTGTTTACAATGAATATTTCTGTAAAGAAATTATATTTTGCATTTTGAAGTTTAGTTTGATTTTAATAAATTTATTTTCAGCCAACCCAGTAATTTTTTTTTCTTACTTGATTCAAGTTTTTTTTATTTGTCGCAAAGGAATGAAATTCTGATGTAATAAATTGATTTATTGGCAAAGTATATATTTCTAAAAAAATCCAGTGAAAGTAGAAACGTCGGATTATTTTTTGAGACCGTCTTTTGGTTGCCGAATCGAAAAAATATGTTGGTTGGAATCACATAGACTCTTTAAAGTCTTGCGCCTGTTATTAATTTCGCATACGTTCGAGGAAAATAAGAGAATCGAAAGCACTTTTCGATAGTATCAAAATCTTACACAATTCATGCAAATTAAAGGTACGAAACAGATTAATTATGTATAATAATTATTCTAAAATTTTTTCATTTTCTTTGAATTTGTTTTACATGGAGATTTTTGTACGGATTTTATTAAATACAAAATTCAAAATAAATTGAAAAATTTGAAAAAATTCGTACATTTATAGATAAATTAACGAATAATTATCATTACGAAAAATGGAATTTCTCGGAAATTTGTTGAACTTTCTTTAAATTTTCTCAATTTGTTAACAATAATTAAGTGAAATTAATCTCCAGTGAGTCCAGTGCCTTTAACGTGCATGAATCTGTTAAAATGTTTTTACCATTGAGAAGTGTTTGTGATTTTCTCTTATTGTTCTCGAATTCATACGAAAATGAAACAATTACTGCATTTATGCACTGAGAAAAAAATATCTATTAAATAATGACTATATCTACCAAATAGTTACCATAACTATTTGTATAGTTACTGAAACTATGGAAATAGTTGCATGAACTAAGAATTAATAGTTGTCACTTTATAGTCGACTGTACTATCACGATTTCTCTGATTGTATTGCCAGCTAATTTTTTTTTCGTTGCCATAACTATTAAATAATAGCGATAACCACTAAATAAGTGTCACAACTAGTGAATAATAACTATATCTAATAATAATTACTATAACTATCGAACAATGACTATATCTACCAAATTGTTAACTATTTGTATAGTTACCGAAACTATGAAAATAGTTGCATGGACTAAAAATTGGTAGTTGTCACTTTATAGTCGACTGTACTATCACGATTTCTCTGATTGTATTGCCAACTAATTTTTTTTTTTCGTTGCCATAACTATTAAATAATAGCGATAACCACTAAATAAGTTCCATAACTAGTGAATAATCACTATATCTGATAATAATTACGATATCTATCAAATACTTACTATAACTATGGAACAATGACTATATCTACCAAATTGTTAACTATTTGTATAGTTACCGAAACTATGAAAATAGTTGCATGGACTAAAAATTAGTAGTTGTCACTTTATAGTCGACTGTACTATTAAGATTTCTCTGATCGTATTGCCAACTAATTTTTTTTTTCGTTGCCATAACTATTAAATAATAGCGATAACCACTAAATAAGTGTCATAACTAGTGCATAATTACTATATCTGATAATGATTACGATATCTATCAAATAATTACTATAACTATCGAACAATGACTATATCTACCAAATTTTTAACTATTTGTATAGTTACCGAAACTATGAAAATAGTTGCATGGACTAAAAATTAGTAGTTGTCACTTTATAGTCGACTGTAATATTAAGATTTCTCTGATTGTGTTGCTAATACCGAAACGATCTCATTTCGGTCACGTTTGAAGCAATAAATAAAATAGCCTCGCTGAGGAAATCGAGTCGATCGGTTGTCCATCAAATTGCATCGTTTGCTCGCAACGCGCGCTCCTCCAATTCTACATGGTCATGGTACAGTGAAGAGCTGAAGCTATGCTGTCACTGGCACTGCAGCGCAACGTCACTGTAGATGGATTTTACAGTGCATACGAATGTACCTGCGCCGAGTATCACCTTGACTACAGTAATCGACTGCTACTGGAGCTCATACGCGCCTGATATAAATCGTTTTCAGTGAATCGTTTGTAGATTCTGATCTAGGTCGTGTCACTTATGGCTAACACGAAGTGACTACGTTCAAATTCGTTTGGATATCAACGAAAAAAAAGAAACGCAAAATCGGCAAGTTTAATTAATTAGAAAAATTTGGGGCCTGTACTTTTGCGATATTCACCTCAATAATTTTTTAATGGCTTCTTACATTTTCTTAGTTTTGACGTATATCCGGTAAAATAATTTTTTTTATTTTAGGGAAATTTTGGATTTTTTATTTAAATCAAAATTTTGAGATTCAGGAATATCGTTTTTCTGAGCTTCGAATTTCAGTTGCATTTTCAAGTATAGTGATTTAGGAACTTGAAAAAAAATTTTAAAAAAGGAATAATTATAAATAAAGAAAAATATATATAGAAAAATTAGTTACTACTATTCTGTTTACAATTCAAGAAATCCGGATAAAAAATGACTGCGATACGAAACCGATTAACTACGAAAGTTTAGTTTGGAAGGAAAACAATAAGTGTAAAGTTATACAACTAAGTATAAATACATCCGACCTCGCGCTACTAAAAGTGCTATAGCTCCGTCAATATTATGACCCCCGATACTAATATTATACTTTAAGGGTTATTTTCACGACCTCGTGATATTGGGATCACTTCTCAACTCTCTGCAATACCTAATATTATAATATTATGCTACCAATTCCAACAATAAAATTATGACGGGACTACAAATTTTTCAAGAAATTAAAAAAAATTCAAACCCCATAAAATCTGAATGATTCGATCGGTTTAAAAAAAATTCAATACCAATGATCAATCTACAATAGTCGTGGACCAAATTTGAGCCCAATATCTTAAAAAATGAAAAAGTTAGAGCACGATGAGTAATTTTGGAAAAATTCAAAATGTCATAATTTTGGAACCAATCAACGGATTCATGCCAAATTTGGACTCAACCTTTGTCTACCCACATTTTAAATGTGTATCAAATTCCTACAAATTTCTCAGGAAATTCAAAAAAATTTAAATCCCATAAAATCTGAATGATTCGATCGGTTTAAAAAAAATTCAATACCAATGATTAATCTACAATAGTCGTGTACCAAATTTGAGCCGAATATCTTCAAAAATAAAAAAATTGGAGCACGATGAGTAATTTTGGAAAAATTCAAAATGTCATAATTTTGGAACCAATCAACGGATTCATGCCAAATTCGGACTCAACCTTTGTCTACCCACATTTTAAATGTGTATCAAATTCCTACAAATTTTTCAGGAAATTCAAAAAAATTTAAATCCCATCCAATCTGAATGATTCGATCGGTTTTAAAAAAATTCAATACCAATGATTAATCGACAATAGTCGTGGACCAAATTTGAGCCCAATATCTTAAAAAATGAAAAAATTGGAGCACGATGAGTAATTTTGGAAAAATTCAAAATGTCATAATTTTGGAACCAATCAACGGATTCATGCCAAATTTGGACTCAACCTTTGTCTACCCACATTTTAAATGTGTATCAAATTCCTACAAATTTTTCAGGAAATTCAAAAAAATTTAAATCCCATCCAATCGGAATGATTCGATCGGTTTTAAAAAAATTCAACACCAATGATTAATCGACAATAGTCGTGGACCAAATTTGAGCCCAATATCTTCAAAAATGAAAAAGTTGGAGCACGATGAGTAATTTTGGAAAAATTCAAAATGTCATAATTTTGGAACCAATCAACGGATTCATGCCAAATTTGGACTCAACCTTTGTCTACCCACATTTTAAATGTGTATCAAATTCCTACAAATTTCTCAGGAAATTCAAAAAAAATTAAATCCCATAAAATCTGAATGATTCGATCGGTTTAAAAAAAAAGTAATACCAATGATTAATCTACAATAGTCGTGGACCAAATTTGAGCCCAATATCTTAAAAAATGAAAAAGTTGGAGCACGATGAGTAATTTTGGAAAAATTCAAAATGTCATAATTTTGGAACCGATCAACGGATTCATGCCAAATTTGGACTCAACCTTTGTCTACCCACATTTTAAATGTGTATTAAATTCCAGAGTGATATCTTTCAAATTACGTCATCGTGGAACCAAAAATCCGAACATAACACACACACACATTTCGAACAAATTTTTTTTATGGACGTTTTCGAGAATTTTCAGGATTCTGAGATGAAAATATGGAAATAAATTTTTTTTCCCGAAAACAGAGCTTTCTTTACGGGGCAGAAAAATAAAATATTTATCATCCTTCGAGGCAGAAGTGACTGGGGTCTAATAATCAATATCCAAGGTCTTCGTAGGGGTTGTTTGAGGGTAGTTGGTACAGCTTGTATGGAAAGGCAACAAAGGAGATGGATGAGGAAGGAGTGATGAAGAGGGTGCATCGTTTGTGCGTGTCTGGAGGGTTTGCGTGGTACAGCAATAGCCGTATAGTGCAAGTACGTGCCTGGTACCGAGGCGGAAGATATCCCAATGCGATTATACAACGAAAAGTTGGTAGCGCACCCTGGTGCAAAGTTAACTGTAGTTCTGTATTTCCGAGGTCAATATGAAAATTCGGATTATTGGAGCGATAACAATTTCAATAAAAATCCCCGTTATATGTATGTGAGGCAATCCATACCAATTCGAGCTGGATCCGACCTTCGACCTTTCGGATTTGGTCGAAATTTTTTTATATCATTGGACAAACTCCAAAAAGTACTGGAAATTTTTTTCGGATTTTTTTTATTTCAATTTTTTTTTCTGCGATTTTTCAAAGCCAACATGACGTTAGCCCAAATTTAAAAAATCTGAAAAATTCTGCATGAAATAACAAAAAATTTTAGCCTCAAACCAAAATGGGCCGGGTTTTGCTTCTATTTTTTTTTATGTGAAAAATTGTTCAAAAATTTGGAAACGAAAGAGGAAAAGTTATCAAATTTTTCTAAAATGTGTATGAGGGATTCTTTATTAATTCAGTGACTTTTTTTTCAAAAATCTTTTATTAGTCTAGTAATTGGACACAATTTAGTACCGGTTGAAAGTACTCTCTCCTAATTTTTCCAGATTTTTAAATCCAATATTTAAAAAAATGGGGTATTTCTTTGAATTCAATGTATCTTGAAAAATTTGAGTCATAGAAAAAAATGGTTTTAACATAAAAGTTGTAGTTTCATGTGAACTTATCTATGAAATTTTTCAGATAATTTCGCGACCCGATAATATTACTTTTTCGCTTGAAAATTTAAGGATTAATTTTTCAACCAAAAAAGACTGCGTTTTTTTGGGTGAAAAAAATTACTAATTAGGAGTTGGTAATTTTTTCCCGCATAGGAGTGAGTACATAGAATAATTTGTGTAAATTTCGAACTTTTTCACTGATAAGGAGTCCCACAATAAAAAATTGTCTGCAACGATTGAAAAACTCCATGTATTTTAAATGGAAATCTTCAACCTCCGTGGGGAAAGGTTAAATGAGATAAAAAAAATTCTAAAAAAATTTGACGATTGTTTTTTATGTAATTATGAATTTGCTCGCAGATTCAATAAATCTCGGAGACTGAATTTTTTCTAATCCTTTTTCTTGAATTGTCAAAAGAATGGAGTTTTGTTTATTTCTTATGTTGTCGAAAAAAAGTTATTCTTGTTTGTTTAATTGTCGCAAAAAGATCTTAATTTTGAATATGAAAAGATCTTCCAATTTTTTTAATTTTGTTTAGCTTTAAATAAATCTTAAATCGAGCGATATTAATTTCAAGCGATATTAATAATAGAAAACCCCGTTATATGTACATATGCCCATCAATTGGATGTTAAAAGAGTCTTTCCAGATTACAGACGCAATGATCTTCAATAGTGAGAAGCATAGCGCGAGGTCCGGAACGGAACGAGAATTACACTGTTGTGCACAAAGCGTGTTATCATCAAACCGCGGCATCTTTTTTTTTTTACAATGTCGGTATACCATCTCAGATGTAGCCGCGTCATTTCCTCTGATAAGTGGCACACAATGTGTCTCGAAACTTTCCGATTTTCTTTCAAATCAGCTCCGTGGGCAAAGTAGACTAAAAAAATTAGTGGTAACAAGTAATTCATTGAATGATTTTTTAATTTTGAAAAAACATAAAACACAGTGCCTCTGTTTTTAATTATATATGTTTCCAAAAAAATAGTATTTTTTGCCAACAATCATTATCCGCCATTTCAATTTGTAGTATTTAAAAAATGCTACAAGTTAAACGGGCATTTTTTAAATTTTTTTTAATTTTTGCTGACACCTGCTGATTATATGATATAACAAAGATTAATTGCACCGCTAATTAACTGAGTGGTCCAATTAACACGAATCGTCTCCTCGTAGGTTCACGAGTAACGATATTTTATAGAATCCATTGACATCGTTTTATTGTTATTGTGATTGGTTGCCAGAAAAATCCGTGTTAACAAGTTCAGTTTGGTGTCAAATTTAACATTTATGGATGCAGCGCCCGTGACCTTCAATCATCATCAATTGGATATCCTCCTTATCATTAATTGGATATCTTAACTGTCATCAATTGGAGATGGCAATTGGAATCAGATATCCCAATTGCCATCAATTGAGTATCCCAATTACCATCAACTTGATATCCCAATTGCCGTAAATTTAATATCCCAATTGCCATCAATCGGATATCCCAATTGCGAGCAGTTGGATTTGGATATACCAATCGCTATTAATTGGATAGTTTAATTCTCACTAATTAGACATAACAATTGTCACAACTGCATATCTCAATTGTCACCAAATGGATATCTCAATTGTCACCAATTGGTTATTCCAATTGTAATTAATTAATTATTTCTAATTGCAAGCGCTCGCTTATTCCAAGTGTAATCGGTCGGTTAGCCAAAGTTCAGTCAGTTAGTTAGCCCAAATTCAATCAATTGGATCTTCCAACTCCAACTTCAGGCATTCGGCTAGCCCAACTTCAATCAGCTGATCTAACCAAAGGCAGTCAGCCGGTTATCCTAACCGCAGTCAGTAGGTTATCCCGACCGCCGTCAGTTGTATAATCTTGAATCAATAATTGTCAATCGATTATCTCAACTACAGTCTTTTTATTATCCCAACTTAGATTAGTTGGGTAGCCAAATTGTAACCAATTGGCTACTCCAGTTGATGTAAGTCTATTTGAATCCTAAAAATTTGTCTAAATTCGTATATAAATGCTACAGGCGTTGATCTCGAGTCGTCGTAATTGAAAACAAAAGATAGTTTACATTTTTTCGATTAACCGGCGGAAATTTAACGTACTGGCTGACCGGCTCGTATATCTTTTTTTGTATATTTTTACTGTGGTCAATTGATTATCTCAACTACAGTCTGTTTACTATCCCAACTTAGGTTAGTTGGGTAGCCAAATTGTAACCAATTGGCTACTCCAGTTGATGTAAGTCTATTTGAATCCTAAAAATTTGTCTAAATTCGTATAGAAATGCTACAGGCGTTGATCTCGAGTCGTCGTAATTGAAAACAAAAGATAGTTGACATTTCTTCGATTAACCGGCGGAAATTTAACGTACTGGCTGACCGGCTCGTATATCTTTTTTTGTATATTTTTACTGTGGTCAATTGATTATCTCAACTACAGTCTGTTTACTATCCCAACTTAGATTAGTTGGGTAGCCAAATTGTAAGCAATTGACTACTCCAGTTGATGTAAGTCTATTTGAATCCTAAAAATTTGTCTAAATTCGTATATAAATGCTACAGGCGTTGATCTCGAGTCGTCGTAATTGCAAACAAAAGATAGTTTACATTTTTTCGATTAACCGGCGGAAATTTAACGTACTGGCTGACCGGCTCGTATATCTTTTTTTGTATATTTTTACTGTGGTCAATTGATTATCTCAACTACAGTCTGTTTACTATCCCAACTTAGGTTAGTTGGGTAGCCAAATTGTAACCAATTGGCTACTCCAGTTGATGTAAGTCTATTTGAATCCTAAAAATTTGTCTAAATTCGTATATAAATGCTACAGGCGTTGATCTCGAGTCGTCGTAATTGAAAATAAAAGATAGTTGACATTTCTTCGATTAACCGGCGGAAATTTAACGTACTGGCTGACCGGCTCGTATATCTTTTTTTGTATATTTTTACTGTGGTCAATTGATTATCTCAACTACAGTCTGTTTACTATCCCAACTTAGGTTAGTTGGGTAGCCAAATTGTAACCAATTGGCTACTCCAGTTGATGTAAGTCTATTTGAATCCTAAAAATTTGTCTAAATTCGTATATAAATGCTACAGGCGTTGATCTCGAGTCGTCGTAATTGAAAACAAAAGATAGTTGACATTTCTTCGATTAACCGGCGGAAATTTAACGTACTGGCTGACCGGCTCGTATATCTTTTTTTGTATATTTTTACTGTGGTCAATTGATTATCTCAACTACAGTCTGTTTACTATCCCAACTTGGGTTAGTTGGGTAGCCAAATTGTAACCAATTGGCTACTCCAGTTGATGTTAGTCTATTTGAATCCTAAAAATTTGTCTAAATTCGTATATCAATGCTACAGGCGTTGATCTCGAGTCGTCGTAATTGAAAACAAAAGATAGTTTACATTTTTTCGATTAACCGGCGGAAATTTAACGTACTGGCTGACCGGCTCGTATATCTTTTTTTGTATATTTTTACTGTGGTCAATTGATTATCTCAACTACAGTCTGTTTACTATCCCAACTTAGGTTAGTTGGGTAGCCAAATTGTAACCAATTGGCTACTCCAGTTGATGTAAGTATATTTGAATCCTAAAAATTTGTCTAAATTCGTATATAAATGCTACAGGCGTTGATCTCGAGTCGTCGTAATTGAAAACAAAAGATAGTTTACATTTTTTCGATTAACCGGCGGAAATTTAACGTACTGGCTGACCGGCTCGTATATCTTTTTTTGTATATTTTTACTGTGGTCAATTGATTATCTCAACTACAGTCTGTTTACTATCCCAACTTAGGTTAGTTGGGTAGCCAAATTGTAACCAATTGGCTACTCCAGTTGATGTTAGTCTATTTTAATCCTAAAAATTTGTCTAAATTCGTATATAAATGCTACAGGCGTTGATCTCGAGTCGTCGTAATTGAAAATAAAAGATAGTTGACATTTTTTCGATTAACCGGCGGAAATTTAACGTACTGGCTGACCGGCTCGTATATCTTTTTTTGTATATTTTTACTGTGGTCAATTGATTATCTCAACTACAGTCTGTTTACTATCCCAACTTAGATTAGTTGGGTAGCCAAATTGTAACCAATTGACTACTCCAGTTGATGTAAGTTTATTTGAATCCTAAAAATTCGTCTAAATTCGTATATCAATGCTACAGGCGTTGATCTCGAGTCGTCGTAATTGAAAACAAAAGATAGTTGACATTTCTTCGATTAACCGGCGGAAATTTAACGTACTGGCTGAACGGCTCGTATATCTTTTTTTGTATATAGCGGCGACCTTAATCGCTCATTTCGCCTCGGCACGATTCAGGTCGCATGTAAGAGAGCAGCGCTCTCGAACGCTTGTCGTCGAAAGGTCCGAGGCTTCGATGGTGAAAAAGACTTTTTTTTTTCATCGTCTTCGTAATTTTTCACATCCAAGGAGAGCGGCATTATAATTGGTGGCACAATTATTACGAAATCAATGTATCTCAACCGCTTTTGGTATAATTCACGTAACGACCAGGGTAAAAAAAATATAATAATAATACTATACTATTTATGGACTTTATATATGTGATATTCGGATACATGTTGTATAACCGCGTCAACCGAGGACGAATACAACACGCGGTTCGCAGACGCAAATTAAATTAGTCTACGTACACGAGCTACCGACTGATACCGATAATATTATCATTATTTTTACCGGGAATCAATTAGCAACGTCGAACCGGAAAACGAAACTCCAATTCTCACTTCTAATAAAATTAATGTTTATTATTACTATTACTGCATCTGGCTATTTATGGATTTATCAATTTATTAATTTATTAATTTATTAATTTATTAATTGCAAGATGCTGTAATAACGAGGTTGCGAAATTAATATACATGATAATAATATTTTGTAATTTATTTATTAATAATTGTTAATTACCCTGGCAAATGAGCTCCATATCCTTGCCGATAAAATGTTTTCCTCTGTTCGGCGGTCACTGGATCAAAAACCATGTTTTTTTTTTCTTTTAAAAGAAAAAGAAAAACTTAATATATCACGAAACACAAAATTGTCACAATTCGCGCACTGAATATCATTTGTAATATTAATAATTAGAAAATTTTATGTATTTTGGGTTTGCGCGCCGAAATTATAATGACGATTGGAAGGACGCGATGATAATGCGGACAACGCGCTGCTAACGCTTTAGCGTCACGAGTAGCAGTGATGAGGTCTTCAGGAGCCGCGCGCGGCGAACCAACGGGAGTAGCGCAGAAACTGTAGAAATATATTGTAGCGGCAGGAGCAGCACACGTTCCACGCGGTTGGCGCGCCAATGGAACATAGCACTGCTTTATACAGTTGCTACGAAAAATACTATAGCTGTAATACCTCTACACTGAGAAAACTAAAGCTGTCGAATGGACTAAATCATTTATTTGAAGGGTGGGGATGAAAATAATGAATCGGCGAAATGGTGAATGGTCGAAATAGCGAATAAAAAAAATGAGGGGTCAGTGTCAAAATAGCGAATGACCAAAACAGTGAATGGTTGAAATAACAAATTTCGAAATCCTCTACACTGAGAAAACTAAAGCTGTCGAATGGACTAAATCATTTATTTGAAGGGTGGGGATGAAAATAGTTAATCGGCGAAATGGTGAATGGTCGAAATAGCGAATAAAAAAAATGAGGGTTCAGTGTCAAAATAGCGAATGACCAAAACAGTGAATGGTTGAAATAACAAATTTCGAAATCCTCTACACTGAGAAAATTAAAGCTGTCGAATGGACTAAATCATTTATTTGAAGGGTGGGGATGAAAATAGTGAATCGGCGAAATGGTGAATGGTCGAAATAGCGAATAAAAAAAATAAAGGGTCAGTGTCAAAATAGCGAATGACCAAAACAGTGAATGGTTGAAATAACAAATTTCGAAATCCTCTACACTGAGAAAACTAAAGCTGTCGAATGGACTAAATCATTTATTTGAAGGGTGGGGATGAAAATAGTTAATCGGCGAAATGGTGAATGGTCGAAATAGCGAATAAAAAAAATGAAGGGTCAGTGTCAAAATAGCGAATGACCAAAACAGTGAATGGTTGAAATAACAAATTTCGAAATCCTCTACACTGAGAAAACTAAAGCTGTCGAATGGACTAAATCATTTATTTGAAGGGTGGGAATGAAAATAGTGAATCGGCGAAATGGTGAATGGTCGAAATAGCGAATAAAAAAAATAAAGGGTCAGTGTCAAAATAGCGAATGACCAAAACAGTGAATGGTTGAAATAACAAATTTCGAAATTAGGAACCTCTGAATCTATAATGGTCATCATTCGCTATTTTGACCCCCTTCTTTTTAAAATGCAATAAAAATAGCGAATGATAAAAATGGTTAATGGCTGACAAAGCGAATTTCATGATTATGGCCATGCTACATTAGATGTTCCTTATTTTTTAATCCGCTATTTTAGCCATTTGCTATTTTGGAGATTCGATATTTTGACCGACTCCCAAAATGAAGATCTGAATCCAGAATGATCATCGTTATGAAATTCGCTGTTTCAGCCGTTCGTTATTTTGACCATTCGCTATTTTGATTGCATTTTTATAAGTTAAGGGGGAAAAAATCGAATTTTTCAAAATAGCGAATAGCTAAAATAGCGAATTCCATAATTATGGCCATTCTAGATTTAGACGATTATTTTGATATTCACTTTTTTTGGCAATCGCTATTTTGGTCATTGATCATACACAACGATATATTTCGTTGAGTCAGTTGTATAATGTATAATATGTCAATTGTATAATGTATAATAACAGTCGATTTTCGTGAATCAAAAGAATCGGTTCAATTGGACCGATTATGCATTTCATTAAAATTACGTTTTTTTTATGGGAATTAGATGTTTAGTACAAATAATTTAGAAAAAATTGATGAAATATAGTATTCCTTCAAATAAATGAATTAGTTAAAAATTGTAAATAAATGTTTATCTTAGAAGTTTCTTTTAAATTAAATATTTCTCTCAGTGCTCTATACATTTGCAAAAAAAATTTGTTTAAAGCTTAAATATTTCGTTGAGTCAATAAAATTGTGATTTTACTGAACGAAATAATTGATGAAATATAGAATTCCTTTAAATAAACGGATTGATTGAAAATTTCAAAATAAATGTTTTTCTTAGAAGTTTTTTTTTAAATTCAAATATTTCTCTCAGTGCTCTATACACTTGCAAAAAAATTTGTTTAAAGCTTAAATATTTCGTTGATTCAATAAAATAGTGATCTTATTAAACGAAATAATCGATGAAATATAGAATTCCTTTAAATAAACGGATTACTTAAAAATTTCAAAATAAATGTTTTTCTTAGAACTTTTTTTTCAAATTCAAATATTTCTCTCAATGCTCTATACACTTGCAAAAAAAAATTATTAAAAGCCTAAATATTTCGTTAGTCAATTAAATTGTGATTTCATTGAACGAAATAATTGATGAAATATAGAATTCCTTTCAACAAATGGATAACTCGAAAATTTGAAAATAAATTATTGTTTCAGAAGCTTTTTTTCAAAATCAAATATTTCTCTCAGTGCAAAAATGCTCTATACAGTTGCTGCAAAAAAATACTACAGCTAATAACCTTCACACAGCAGAAGAACAACACGAGGAGCGCGACGAATTTCCCCCACTATCCTGACACCGGACGCCGCACCTTCCTCAGGATTAGAGCTGGCAGTTTGCCGCACAGTGCAGAAGAGCGCGAGAGTTTCGAGCATTTTTTTTTTTTCTCCACATTGTTAATTGTGTCCCAATAGACGATCTTTCGATTCCGCAGCGCTCTTAACTCTCTCTCTCTGTGCTGCGGACCAGAGATGAACTCGAATCCAGTCAGATCTCTCCTATTTCTATTATTTTTTTTCATTACATTATATCTATGGCTGACGATAATACGTATTACTCGATTTCTCACGCGTAAACCGACACTTCGTACGAAGTAGCAGTGTTATAAGAGCATAAGTATAGAAACTATGTGACTCGTCACGACGCTAAGAAAATCGATACCTTAGGGGGTTGAATGCACCGTCGAGCTCTCCTTCGTCGTTCGTCGTCGTTCACGACTCTAACCAAGGAAGGCGACAAGTTTTTTATGTTTCCAAAGAAGAAGAACAAAAAAAAAACAAAGGGTTCTTTGCATGAGAAATCTGGACTGCAGAAAACTATATAGTACTTGGCTGTTTGTAGTGAAGGTATATCGGACATTGCGATGCAATAGTGAGTCTTCTGACATTAAATCGATAAAAGTAGGTTTATGAAGTAATCGAGTTATTGGAATGGTGGTATTATTATCGAATTATGGGATAAACTGTCTGTTTAAATTTGTGAGCGGGGATTACGTTTAGCGAGATGGACATTTTGTTGGTCTTTAGTGCTTATCTCGATCGGTTTTATCAATCTTACCGACCGCGGTAGATATTAGGGGGGCGGAGGGGGAGGGGGTTAGGTATTGGAGAATCGTATAAGAAATCTGAAAGAATTCACCTCGATGCCTTTTCTGACTGTTGAGAAAGTATTTTAAACCGAAAAAAAAAATTTTTTTAGCACTAGATTTTTTTGAATAGCAAAAAAAAAAAATGTTCCGATAGTAATAAGTTAGCTACGTTAGGTAGAAAATTGGTTACACTATCTAAAATAGATTGGATATCCCAATTGCCATCAATTGGATATCCGAATTGTCATCAATTGGATATCCCAATAGTCATCAATTGGATATCCCGATAGTCATCAATTGGATATACCAATTGCTATCAATTTACCTAGAGGTATTTTCTCACTCTCTAGAAAGTATTTTAAACCGAAAAAAAAAACATTTTTCGAGCATTGTACATTTTTTTGAATAGCCGAAAAAAATTCCTCCAATAGTAATAACTTAGCTACACTAGGTAATATATTGGTTACACTATCTAGAATTATATCTCATCTATTATCTAGATAGATAATCTATGGGATAATCTATCTATCTGATAAAAAAAATGGCATATCACGAATATTAAAAATTGTAGGAGGAGATACATTTTTTCGAATCGAGGGCGATAGATTTTTTTCACTTTTCAGTGTCACTATTCACTTTTCTCTATGAGGAAGTAAAAAAACGTGAGTGATGTTACCAGCAGACACGTAACACCCATGATAATGTCACGATCTGTTTTACCAATCAACAGAAGTTTCGACTTACCATCAGAGCTAACTCATCGGCAATCGGTAATTTATCCTGGCAGTCGGTAACAAGGACCCCCTATACTCAATGTTTTACTGTGCTATAGACAATCTTAAGTTGTGCAAGTCACGTTTTTAAACCGACAGATATTTTTCCTTTTTTAACTTATAATCGCAGTGAATCCACGCAAATTACAGAGTTGTATAATTAAATAGAAATTATCCGTATCCTTGAATAATAGGCGCAGCTAAAATCCGCCTTCGTCTTGCTCGCAACGCAAATGAATTTTTCCTCACAATTAATCGCGATCCAATACATCCTTATCTCTCTTTATTATCGTCCTCCACCGAATCCAATTACAATGTGAAAGACTACCGCCGTTGACGCAGTCAGGAAATACATAATGCCTGTATAGATATATGTACCCTCTTAAGAAACTTCTCTACTATCTCGGCTAGAGCACAAAACGGAAGTGCAAATATCGATTTGCTATTGCGATGCGATTATCCACCCCCAAGAAGTCCACCCACGCGATTTAACAACTTTACCCTAGAATTTCTTCTGTAAAGTGAAAGATAAACTAAAAAATTTAAAAAATAAGAAAAATTCTATCGGACATCTCTCTTCAGGTGTCTCTTTCTCTGTGACTGTAGCACCCTCTTTTTTTTTTTTTGGGCGACGAACATGGACTACGCAATTTTCTATCCCTTGGTTGACCTTCAGCCACCCTCGGATGCTTTTGCGCATTGAAAGGGGAATTCGAGGGTCAAATGGAAAAGGTAGGACAACCTGCAGCGACGTAAATGAGAATCCCCCAAATGCTATACGGGAGCTCATTGTTTAACGATCAGTTTGACGTTCGCTTGAGAACCGCCTTTAATTCGAACGCGATGCACGTGATGTTATAGCGATCGAGATTTAAAAATACGAAATTAAGTATATAAGCGAAACGTCATCGCGTGTATGAGCGTAGATTGTGTGTATCAACATTGGGAAAATCAATGGTAACCCGTGACGTACGAGTCCCGCCTTAAGCTCGACCAATCGGCGTCGAGCCGTTGAATTCTCGGCCCCACCACTTTCGATCTACACTTACCGTACGCCGCCCAGCGTGCTCATTCCGAAACAGGCAACCGCCGTGATCGCACCGATACATAATACAGACGTTTGTCACGTTGTCGGAAAAGCAGAACACCGATATAAACCACCGTGTTAAATATACAGCAAAAACAAACAACAACGAATAACAGATAAATCTATTGAATACGAAAGTAATTCGGTCCATATTTGGTAGCTCAATCGTTTTATGCAAGTTTTCCGATCCAGGGAGCGCATAAATCGTTAAGAAATCGAATAGAGGGAGCCTGAAGAGACCAACTTAAACAAAAAATCACGGTTTTCATCAAAATAATCGTAGATCCAAATATTCTTTGCCGATTTTGCAAATTCAAAGTTCGTAAGATTTCGCAAATATCGGCCTAATCGAGTAACCGATCGTTAATCGACATCAGTGACGCGATTAAAGTGTATCGTAACTTACAAAAGTTAATAAGAGACAGAAAGAAAGAAAAAAAAGGGGGAAAAACGGAATCGGCATCGCAGTCGTCGCACCGTCACAGTCGGAACTTTCTCGAAGGGAGACCACGAAGAGTGCACCCGGAACGGACGAGATGGCGTTTATGATGCCCGTTGTGAAAAACGAGTGGGATATTTACAAAACCAACAGGAGCAGACGATCCTCCGAGTGTTCGAATCCGCAGGCATGTCGCAGCAGGAAGGTGAGTTTGTATAGACATTAAATAACATATATATGAGTATATACATATATACACATGCATAATAAAGACGTGTCACATCGCTTATCGAAAATTGCCTTTGGAGAATGAGAGGGAATGAGATGGATAGTGAAGGATAGCCTTTTCGTTCAGGCTGTGTAGGCAAGCTGCGGTTTCCCTCGCATTCTCTTCGTCGCACCAGTAAATGCCTGGATTCTTCTTTTGGAACCGGGCTACATAGTCAATGATTATAACCCTCCATTCCGCTCTAGTGCATCTCTGCGTACTCGCGTGGAAAATTAATATACAGAACTGTATCGGTAATATCATGGATGTTTATGATATGATACACCAATATATGGGTCATATATTTTGATGCCTGAACTATATCATCGATGTTTATGATATGATACACTAATATATGGGTCATATATTTTAATGCCTAAGATATATTATCGATGTATATGGTATGATACACCAATATATGGGTCATATATTTCAATGCCTGAAATATATTATCGATGTATATGATATTATACACCAATATATCGGTAATATATTTTAATGACTGAAATATATCATCGATGTATATGATATTATACACCGGTATATCGGTAATATGTTTCAGGGCCTGAAATATATCATCGATGTATATGATATTGTACACCGATATGTCGGTAATATATTTTAATGCCTGAAATATATCATCGATGTATGATATTATACACCGATATGTCGGTAATATATTTTAATGTCTGAAATATATCATCGACGTATATGATATTATACACCGATATATCGGTAATATATTTTAATGCTTGAAATATATCATCGATGTATATGATATGATACACTGATATATCGTTAATACATGTTAAAACTGAAAATGTATCGGTGATACATTTCGATAGCAGCAATATATCGATAATATATTTGTATGATATATCGGTAATATATTTCGATGACCAAAAAATTGCGACAATATATTCGGATGACGAAAATATATCGGATATATATTCCGAATGACCAAATATATCGATAATATATTCTCTGTATACTTATATATCAACCATATATTTTGCGTAAATTTTCGACATATCGCATATATGTCAAAATATATCCTATTAATCGGAGATATATTCTAAATATATGTTGCGTATACTCAGGTTTTATCGAATCATTATATTGTTACGTCTAAATGTATGAAAATAGCGCATATTAAAAGAAGAAATGTAATTACGGTTTTTAGCAGTGTAAAACTAATTTTCTGTGATTCGTCAAATATATTCAATATCTGTGACTCATCTCTAGACACGTGTAATCCGATTCTCAATTGCAATTACAACTCTTGACTTCATATCTTTGATATTGACGAAAGCGTTCGATACTCAGTTTTTATGAAAAACGTCTGGGTCAATAAATCATCGAAAATTTCGATAACTCTGTCGTGCTTGTTTGATCGAAACGAATGTGTCGAGGGACTCGCTGTCGCCACGCGTTATAACACAACACAAGTCTACCGTAATATTGCGCAAACCAACGACGGACATATAAATATAACATTTGGCAAGCGAGCCAGTAATGAACGGACTGAAGGAAAATTCGAAACAGTAATTAAAGGTTTAAATCATAAACAAAATAACTACACGTGATTCACACGTGAATTCCAGAGGAAATTTTTATTTTTTTTTATTTTTTTTTAAATTTTGTTTTAAATTCAAATTTTTTTTAAATTTTTATTTTCATTGTTTTTTAATTTTTATTTTTATTGTTTTTTAATTGTTTATTTAATTTATTTATTTCTATTTTTATTTAAAAAAAAATTTTTTAAATATATTTTTAATTTTTTAAATTTTTGTATTTATTTTTAACGCGATTGCACTTTTAGTCCTCTGACTATTTTAGTCTCCAGGGACAATTTATGCTCTCAGATGCTGTCTAGTGACTTAGACTAGAAAGCGAGGACGAGAATTGTCGGTGGGGATCAGACACGTGCGCCTAAATAACGGTCGTTCACAGCTCAGGAGCTGCGTGTGATCAAGGCCTTGTGGTGGTCATCGCAACAACGTCACTGTTCTCACTTGATGCACAACTCGTGCTTTATCCTCTTGTAAAAGTCGTTTAAAGGCCCGCGAATTTTATACACGTGATTATTCAATCAGAGGAGCGACGGTTTACCAACGGGAAACAAAGATTTTGTTCAATTGAAAAAGGTCGACGCACGCTATCATTTTTTTTTAATCGATAAAATGTGTCATTTGTCAATGAGAATATATCGAATTCAGTCCATTTATCATTCCATAGAAAAATCAGTAGTAAATAAATACAGATAATCAAAAAAATTTCAATAAATTTAACAAAATAATTATTGTTCGCCTATTTCAGGCCATTAATAATTTTATTCGTGTAAACTCAATTCATAAAATGTTTACACGCAGATTATTGATACGAATACAATTACAAATTAAAATCGTTATTGAAATAAACATACAAAGATATAGTATAGTAATTTTTTATAGTTTGATATTTTAAGAGCAGAATAATTAATTAAGTAAAAAAATCTTCTGTATTATGGTTTTTATCATCACATAAATATTATTATATTGATGATACATTTCATTGAGGATTTGAACGATTCAAACTATACATACAGTCGTTTACTGATAAGGATTTTTTTTTTCTTATCTGAATGTGATGATCGTGTCCGATACTAAGAACTTTTGACGCACACTTGAGAAATATAACAATTCGTGCGCATTTGTTAATTTTTTAAGAGGTTCGCATTGAGTGTATGCAATCGATAAAGTAACGAGAAAATTTAAGCATCCGGCGCTGTCGTCGAGTGACGCGCGTAAACGATTTTTGTTTACTAAACAATTGAGAAACTGTGGAGAGAGAAAAATGACGAGATTTCATTTGGCCATTTTATCACGGAGAAGTAAAGAAACAGTGAAAAAAAAACTTGGCGTGTCTTTGAATTTTTTGGCTTGAAATTCGATCGCACAGAATAAGGCTCACGTGCTGCTATTTGATCGTGATTTTCTGATTATGCCGCTGACGCAACTTGTCGTCTCCTCGTAGCAATTCGCTTCTTTGCATTGCTTAATACTATGAAAAAATTTCCTTCAATTGTTGAGTAATAAAGGAAATAAATTTTTTTTTTATTCATAAATAATTACGATTTTTATTATTTCCCGGAAGTCGTACACACATTTATTTGCTTCCTTGTAGAAAAAGCTATGATTTCGTAAAAAAAAAATTTTTCGAGATTTTCATGTCTGGACAGTCAAAATGGTCCAAAACCTCCAGAAAAATGGTTCAGAAGAAATGTTCGTATGTTTGTTTGTGTTGTGAAGCCGTGATTCGTTTTTGAATGTTGCATTTTATTACGAAATGTATGCAGAAATTTTTATTTTATGGCATTTTGAAATTTTTTTAAAAAGCACGTGCATGCTCTAGTTTTCGTAAAATTGATGATGTTTCTCTAAACAATTCTTCATAAGTGCAGATACTCTCAATGTTGCTTGGTATTGAATTAGAGCAAAATCGGAAAAGTGGTTCGGATTTTATTGAGTTTTGAAATTCTCGAAAAAATGGCGTTTTTGCCCTAACTTCAGCAAAGCATGAGGCAACAAACCCAAATTTCATACATGAAATCGGTGGTATTCGAATTTTTCAGAATTTTAAGTTTTGGAAAAATGATGTTATTGCATTAACCTTAACAAAACATAAGATAGCGAAATCATACTTTACACATAAAATAAGTACTATTTAGCAATAATAAGTACACAGTTTTGGCACAATTTGTTGTGGTTACATTTTTCAAGAATTCAAATTTTTTAATTTAAATTAATAAAAAATGTAAATTCTGAATTTAAATTAACCGAAAATTAAAATTTGAATTTTTCAAGAATTTAACTTTTATTTAAATTTTTCAAAAATTTAACTTAAATACAAAATAAAGCTGCAAAGTTGATCTTCGTGAGCTTCCGCATAGTTTTTTTTTACAAAGCTTCCTCTAAGAGGAATTCCAAAATCGATTGACATACTTTCTTATAGATGTAGCTTTGTAAGAAAAACATAAAATAATGAGGAAGCAATTTGCAACTTTACAGCTTTTTTTCATTAATAATTCGTTTTTATTAACATTGACGTGCAAATATTGTTAAAAAAAATTATTGCTGTATTTTCAAATACATTCATTGTTTCCTCATAGAGGTCATTCACATATTTTTTGTATCTATTTGTATTTGTATTTGGAGGCATGAAAATTTGGCCAGTTACGCCAATTGATACTCTGCACAGAGCGAATGTAAAAAGCGAAACCGCCAATTGAAGATTTGTCGATCTCTACGCGCAGGAGATTAAGCGGACAAAAAGTACGCGGCTCGGTCACTTCGAATTGCACGCATTCTTCATCTCAGTGGTTCTCAGCCTTTCGATTTAAAAAATTGAAAATAATAATAATTCGAATACATTAAACAAGGATTTTGATGAAGATCGTGAATACCATTATAATGGTTAATAATTGTACCATGTGCTAATAAAATTCGCAATGGTTGAGAACCGCTGGAAATGACATTGAGGCAGTTTCAGATATGCAAATCAATATGCAGAAATATAAAATCGTATTCTTATGCAATATGCAAATGTTTATGCATAATTTTATATCAACGCATCAAAATACTCAATATCAATGAATATTACAATTATGAGTTAATAAAAATCGTGCGAAATGTTTTCGAGAACTATTAGAAATTTCATTGAGATCTTATAGGAGCTTTAAATATGCAAATTAAATTGCGGAAATATGAAATTGCATGCTTATGCAATATGCAAATGTTTATTCATTTTATGTCAATGTACCGAAGTATTCTAAATAAATTGATGTTGAAATTATGAGTCAATTAAAATCGAGTAAAATGTTTGAGAATTACTGAAGATGTCATTGAGATTCTGCGGCGGCTTCAAGTATGCGAATTTTTAAAAATATCATTAGTTAAAAATACTTTTATAAAAGGCGTAGTAAGAGGTAGTACAGAATTTTAAGATTACGAATCAGATGTTGATCATGATCTTGATAAAAAAAAGAGTTGATTTCTCAGGTTGAGAAAACTTCCGCATCTAGCAAAGGCTCGATGACCTTGTCGCTGTATCGGAATCGCAAATCTCTTCGGCGATTCACTCGCGGATATTTGATCTCCCAACTCGCACTTCATTTTTTTTTCCAATATCCAATTATAGCGAAACGGGAAGTGGCGAACGCGGAAACCGGTCAAATATAAATTATGGTCGGGTCAGGAACTAGTAAGGCTCAAGGTCGGTCAGGATTTCCTGCGCAGAAACTATCGCGCATTATTGGTGACAATTCTTGCGACTATAGATAAAATCAATACGGAAATAACGCGACACAAATTGAGTTTAAAAAAAACCTAAATCGATTATCTGTTTATATATTTGAATCTTTTACGTTCTCAACTTTAACTTTAGGATATAAATAATTTATTAATTCGCTATTCCTTATTTGACACCTGTTTTCGGTAAAAAAAAATGTATAGGTTAAGCACGAATCGAACTAATGAAAGATTGTAAATTTCCAATTTTCACGCCCATTTTTTTTTTTCATTTAATAAAATTTAAACGCAGCTCAAATTCTGCTACCATTTTTGTTTATAAGAATTATGAAACGTGTTTTTAAAAAATTCCGGCAACAAAAAAAATATTTCACATTGGCAATGCAGCTCGAAAAGCAGCAAGAAAAATAATTAGAACCCCTACGATTTTTTAAATCTAAACCAAAGGAAAGAAACTTGAAATTCTTCATGTTCGAGTCGAAAATAAAAACGTCTTAACAATGGCGATTTTTTTTGTTCTGATTGCAGGTCTCGGAATGTTCAAAATCCGAGGGACCATCGTTGTCGACGTCGCCAGGTTCAGATTTTCTGACTTCACCTGCCCACCGTTCAGTGCCACTGACGTCACGACATTTTTCGCGGACGTCTTCAAGGGCGTCGCAAAGTTCCCTGCAAAGTCCAAGCAAGAGCACCGGCACATCACCCCCTAAAACCGGAAGTTCCAATTCTCTGAACAAATTTCACAACCGTTTGGTCGACAAGCTGAAGCGCTCGTTGAAAAAGGCTGACGACTGTTCCGAAGATCAGAGAAATCTTTCGTGAAACACTCAGGGGGTTTTGGGCCGGCCACCATTATCCGGTTCGAAGCCGATTGAGATCCGACGTACCTCGGCACCCGGAACCTCCGGGGACTCCGCTAATGGAGAATGCTGCAAGGTCGCACGTTCGTGCCCGGATCAACCTGCTGCCTGGTAGTCCGTCAACGAAAAAAGCTCTCTGCTCGTGTACGACAGATTTTCCAATAGCTGTCAATGCTCGGAAAACTGTCTGCAGCACAGACGCTGAAATGTCGATGAGGATGGTGGAGATGATGAAGAGGGCGAGAGGCTCTAGAGCCCGAGAAAGTGCCTCGCGAGATAGAGAAAGAGGATGTTGAAGAAAATGCAGAAGAGGATGCTGAAGAAAATACTGAAAAAAAGTGATGATGATGATGAAGAAGATGCTGAAGAAGGGCGATGATGATGAAGAAGATGCTGAAGAAGAGTGATGATGATGAAGAAGTTGCTGAAGAAGGGCGATGATGATGAAGAAGATGCTGAAGAAGGGCGATGATGATGAAGAAGATGCTGAAGAAGGGTGATGATGATGAAGAAGATGCTGAAGAAGGGTGATGATGATGAAGAAGATGTTGAAGAAGGGTGATGATGAAGAAGATGCTGAAAAGGGTGATGATGATGAAGAAGATGCTGAAGAGAGTGAATATGATGAAGAAGATGCTGAAGAGAGCGAGGGTGATGAAGAAGGTGCTGAAGAAGCGAAAGAAAATCAAGAAAAGTGACTGAAAAAAAGGTTTTTCGAGACTGGAGCTCAGAAGAAGTTGTAACAACGGAAATGAAATGGCAAGGAGAAAATGGAACCAATAACTGAAGATAAAAGTACAAGCATAATGTAACTGATTCATCAAAGGAAGATGTTTAAAAAAATTGAAGATAATCCCCTTCAGCAGCCGGAAGATCAACGATGAGAAGAGGGATTAAAGGTGGAGCGAGGATCGAAATCGGACAAAGGTCAGTGCTGAAGAAAAACCTACAACTCCTTCTCTATTTTCTCCATTTGCGAAATTACACAAAAAATCATAGACGAAACAATTAACATTATACTTTTGAATTTTGAATTGGTATGAATATTACAGAAATATTAATGAAAAATAAAAAATTTGAAAAAGCGGCCCTTAAGGCTGAAAAAGACTCGAGGATGCATTTAAAAACGAATCCTGTTTTCGTCCAGGCCAGATATCGGATAGGGTTCGGTTCGGGATCCTTCTCTGACGTCTTCGGAGGTCTTCGGAGGTCTTCGGAGGTGGTCAGTCCTGATAACCGTTCTCCACAATGCATACACGAGAGAAAGAGAGAGAAAGAGAGCGCAAACGTTCCAAGGCATATATATAAATATATATATATAGATTTATATGTGTATATATATATATATATATATATATATATATATATATAAATAGTTCCTTGTTGTTTACCGCGCAACCCATATACGCGATTACGTTTATATCCGTTATTAATTATCTACTTGATTAAATTATTTTACTTCCGTTAGATCGTCAGAGCGTTTTAGCGAGTCTTATTTATGCAGAAATAATAAAATAATAAAATCCATATTGTTATCGCGAATCGAGCTGTGAAGTTGAGAGAAACGTAGAGGCATATCTCGAAATTAGGACACGGAGAGAATTTAATCATACAATCGAATTGTCGTCCTGGTGACAAGTTAAATCTATTAAGTAAAATTTGAGCATTTCATGGTGAGCAATTTGTCAGGAATTTTTTTGGAGCTTCTTTTACAGTTTTAAGTGGTCCAAGCACTAAAATCTTCTCAATAATTGTTTGAGCAACAGTACAGTTGAAATTTTGATGGTTCAGCCTATTTTACGTAAAAAAAAGATTGCATTCTATTTTGGGTTAATTTCGCTTGAAGGATTTGTGGCTCAAAATATTTAGCATGAATTCAATTAAATTACACTGTTAGTTTGATTTTTTGGAAACAGAGAAAAACGAGCAATGGAATTTTTTCGACCCTATTTAAACTATTACAAGGAGTAAACCGTAATATTGATTCGATTACGACAATAACTTATTTTATTCATTAAATAACGTATTAAATTGTGGGGTCGATTTTTTTTTAATTATTCGACTTTAAACACTAATCATAGTTATAACAATTTGTAACTATCGATTAGTTGGAAAGATCAAAATTGACTTTATGGACTTTATATCACTCTATAGTCGCTAATCTGAGAAAAAAATCTGGTATCAATTATTAATAAAATATCAATTATATTTAAATAATTTCCATAGTTCCAACTATTCATCAGCAACCATGTAATAGTCCCAAAATCATAATGAGATAAAATAATCTCCCGAAGCACATTCAATAGTTATCAGTGATTATTCGTCACGAAATTGTTGCCAGGACTACAAAAATTTCTCCGAGTGTCGAGAGTCGAGCAATCACGAATATTGTAGTTATGAATAATAAAGTTGTTGAGAATAAGAATAATGAAAAAATAATGAAAAATCGAAATGGAATTGCTCGAAGAAGATGTTTCGTAGTTGTTAAGGATAAGAGAACGGCGGTTAACGGTGAGACTGAAAGTTTGGGCGAAGCAGAGAGAAATAAGATTCAGAAAAGAAACTAATAGTTATGGTAATGCTGGTTGTCGCGACCAACAGCCTAAGAAAAGACTTATTTAGAAAATACGTATGAAGACTCATCAACTATTTAGTAATTATTATATTAATAAAACAACTCGACGACTTTATCGAGCCTTTGAACACCGTGAGGTGAGCCTGGCATTATAATCGAGTGACTCTGTCGACGTGTGAATAAATGCCCACGTGCAGAAACGTCATTGGTAAGAATTGGCGAATCGCTTTGGCACTTAGCCTCTCGCACACAGCTCGCAACGATTTTTCCATCTTTCTTGTCGTTAAGTTTTGCGCGAGTGCTATTTTATTAGAAAGATCTATCAGAAATACGAAAAGCACGCAAATAGCTGTCTTGCGACGGATCCAACTGCGAGGAAACATAAGAAAAAAAAAACTGAACGATACCCGCGTTTAACTCTGTGATACAGTAAGCTATAAGGTTAAATTTATTTTTTTGCAAAGATTAGCGAGAGATAAAACAAAGCACTACGAGAGAGAAAAACAAAAGCCGTGTATATCGCTGATAAAATAAATTTTAAAAACAATATATGTAAATTAGGGTGTTTCACAATTTTTTTATTAGTTGCGAAATTGCGGTTGTAAAATATCGGAAATTTAATTTTAGTTCTATCTTCAATTGACATTGAAAACAATTAAAAGACCATCAGATTTGAGAGATTTAGTTGAAATTCGATTTGCCTAATTTGAAGAATTAAATGGAAACCATTTTGGGTCCAAAATTTGTTTTAATTGTTTTCAAGCTATCAATGATTTTGATTTTTTTTGAGGATGAAAAAATATGATTTTTTTCATTATTTTGGGTCCCAAAATTTGTATTAATTGTTTCCAAGCTATCAAATGATTTTGATTTTTTTTAAATGAAAAAATATGATTTTTGTCAATTCTATGTAATAAAATGTTTTCGCGGAGATGAAAAATTGATGGAACACTCTAATGGGAATAAATAAAGCGCTCTTCGCCCTTCTTCGAAAGTTGTCTCGAAAATCGGCAGCGAAATTGGCCGAAGGAGCTCTATCGAGATAACTAAACTTAAGTATAGCATAGTAAAAAAAAAAGTAATCGGACTCAGGTCGTAACGGTGCTGGGCTGAATGTTGACGGTGATTAAGAAAGCCTTTCTCCTCGAAATTCACAATTGTAGAATCTCAATGCGTTTTGGGCTTTAATTCGACCATCAAGCAAAAATGTCGAGCATTCAAATGAAAACGTATATAAAATCATTTTTGCTTACATAATAACGTATGCCTAAAAATATAATCACTAATGGTAAAAAATAATGATGAAATTATTCGGAATTATTGCAAAAGCATAGACAATTTTTTTTTTTGTTAAAAAAAAATACTTTTCACACGTTTTCATTAGAATGTTGGCCATTTTTGCCGCCAAGGCAACAAAATTCGCCCCACTGATATGTACTGCGATTTCACTTGAGCTTGGAGATGTGATTAATAAATTATTTATTAAATAATCAAAGAGATAAGCGAAATGATGAATTTTTTTGTATTTATTTACTCTTTGTTTTGTTTTTTAAGAAGACGAAGAAGAAAATATCGATGGCGTCGTTGCAGTTTACAAGATTTATTGCCGTGCGCAAATGGCCAATTATCATTGACAAGAGCTGATTCTCAAAGATGAGTTTTAGAGTTTAAAAATCTGATTATTAATTTGAACTGTTAAGCCTAAAAATTTAATCGGTAAATTTATTCGCCATGTGTAAGATAAACGTCCCAATGGCCGGACATGGACCAGTTAATGGACTAACTGCGGATGTGCAAGAGATAAGGACATTTTTTATGCATTTCCTGTAACTAAAATCTCGCTGTTGATTGTTCATCCATTGGAACGTTTATTTTACATAGATTTTTCGTTCCGGGACTTTTTGAGCTGATTTTTTTAAGTATGGCTGAGGAGAACGGAGGTAAGAGCAAAAAACAACTGCCAAAAACTTTAATTAAAAAATGAATAAAATGGCCAAGTTTAATAAAAAATAAAAGAAACTTTTGTCACGATATTCTCCTCATCCATAGTGATTAAACTTCACTGCCAAAAGCCCAAAAACCTGTCATTAGTCTAGGTGAACATTCGCTCGTTTTTTTATGACGTAAAAAAAGCAACAAACATTTATCATTTAGGTTAGATTAACGTAAATTCGTTTATTTTGTATTAATGTTATTTATTTCTTTTCGACAAACTTCTTATTGAAATTACTTCGATCCCAGTTTGTGAAGATCAACACGATCAATTTGAATCGAAAATGCCTGGGTACACATTCCATGCGCATATACGAACAATAAGTGTATTTTAAGAAGCGAAAGAAAACGTAATCTGCTAGCCTTTGATAAGACAAATTCAGAAAGCGAGAATTAAATAAGATGCAACCTGAGAATAAAATAATATAAACCTATATATCGGAAGTTTAAAAGATGCTTAACGAATATATATGTATATACATATATATATATATATATAAATAAACTTCGGTTTAACGATTACTATGTATAATATCGTGATTTTTATGTCATGTTCAATAAATGAGTATGAAACAAATATATATTGTCTTATGATCATTGTGAAACCCAAATCCTATCATCCCAAAAAAAGTCTAAACAATAAAGAGAAGATAATACATATAGTGAATAATTTACTGCTGTTTGTTATTGAAAATATCTCGCGAATTTTAAGAAGCATATTAAATTTAAAATTTGCGCAAAATCAGTAAATTGAAAATGTTATGAATTTGTTTACAAATTTTTAATTAACTGGTATAAAAAAAAGCCTAAAAAATGAAGCCAAGCAAAAAATAATGGTAAATAATTTATTGCGGTCACGAAAAAAAAGCTCTTGAAATTCACAAACTATATTAAAAATCGAATTAGCGAAAAAAACCATCACATCGAAAATGCTACGGATTGGTTTGCTAATTTTTTATCAACCGGTATCAAAAAAGCCTAAAAAATAAAGTAAAAAAGATATATATGGTAAATATTTTACTGCTGTTTATTACAAAAAAAAGCTCTGGATTTTCAGAAAGTATATTGAAAATTAATTTTGCGAAGAAACAATAAATAAAAAATGCTACTACAATACTACAATTAGTATTGTAATTAAAAAATACTACAATTAGTATTGTAATTAAAAAATACTACAATTAGTATTGTAATTAAAAAATACTACAATTAGTATTGTAATTGAAAAATACTACAATTAGTATTGTAATTAAAAAATACTACAATTAGTATTGTAATTAAAAAATACTACAATTAGTAGCATTTTTGGCAAACCAATGTTTGCCAATTTTTAATCCAACAGTTTAAAAATGCAGCAATGTATCAAAGTCAATCGGAGTGCAGAATTCTTGTTTTAATGCACTCTAATTTTGGAAATGTTAGCTTAACGATAATCGACTGGTAGTTAATACCAGACCATCTCCTAACGAGACTAATCAACGTAAATGTACGAGCAGGAGAAAATGAATCATCATTACTGACTGGTGTGGCTTTTCGCAGCACACGTATGAATAGTCCAGAGGAATTTGCAAGTGGATACGCCAATGCTGTACCGTCAATGGAAATTTCCGCTATGGGTAATACCGCGAAGCAGAATGCGTGTCGTGCAGTAGGTACTTGACTTTTGTCACGGTGAAAATTCTATTGCTCAGAATTGTCATTTTTGCATTACAATCAATCGAATAAAGAGCCAACCTTGAAAACTAAAATAAAACCACATTATTAATATTTGCAAAAAAAAAAATTTAATTTGCGCAAAAATCAGGCAATTGAAAATGCTACGAATTTATTTGCAAATTTTTTATCAACCGGTATGAAAAAAGCTCAAAAATAAAGTAAAGAAAATATAAATGGTAAATAATTTATTGCTGTGTCACGAAAAAAGCTCTTGAACTTCACAAACTATATTAAAAATTGTATTTGAGAAAAAATCCATCACATCGAAAATGCTACGGATTTTTTTTGTGTGAAAATTTTTAAAAAGTTTAGGTCTTTTAAATGTTACAGTAAATTTACTTAATTTTACTTTTGTCACACTGAAAATTCTATTGCTCAGAATTGTCATTTTTGCATCACAATCAATCGAATAAAGAGCAAACCTTGAAAACAAAAAAAACAACATCATTGATATTTTTAAAAAAATGTATAAGAAAACATTATTTAACTCTTGGCCATTTTTCTGTGTGCAAATATTCTAAAATTTAAACTTATGATTAAAACGCCCTTTTAAATTTTATCGAAAATTTACTTAATTTTACTTCTGTCATGGTGAAAATTCTATTGGTGAGAATCGTCATTTTTTCAGAATTTAAAAATATAGGATGAACAATTTTTAATAATCTTTTTTTATTAATGTGTCTAATATCGTACGTTGGACATTAAGTGGTTGATAATTATGAGAAAACACAGACAAAAAAATTAAATCTCACGTGTCACTGATGACTATGATTGCTATTAATAGACATATTGGGAACACAATCCGTGAGTCTCACTGGTACGATCAATTAATTCGCTGCTTCGTCCGCAATCTGAGTAAGGACCTTGGACATCCGGTATACGAGCGTAATGTGCCTCCATATATCGTCGACATGTCATTCGATCACGAGAGTATTCGCAGAGCCCATAAATAGTAGCGATATGCATGAAAATATTGAGTGCAATCTGTGTTGGCTGCATATTTTTTATCTTACTTTTACAATTACCTTTTTCAGTCCATTTTCGCGTTGAGAAGGATGCTTAACACCAGTAGAATCAATACTATATTAATTTATGCAGGCGCAAAAATTATTTACCTGCTAAAGTTCCGATTTTTCTATAATTCATGCACAGCTATTTGTAACAACAATTTTTAAATTTTTATTTAAAAAAAAAAATGTAGAAAAAAATGGACGTAAAAAAATTAGGACCTAATTTTTAATTTTTCATGCAGTCAAATTCTGCAACGAAGAAAGGAGCTTGTTTTTAAAAGGAGAAATTAATATTATGTTAAAAAATGGTATTGAATACTAAAAAAAATTATCCCCTAGTTTATTAATATTTTTGTGTCATATCCAAAATCAATATTTTTAATATCTCCAATGATTAGATATTTTTTCTGATTTTTAAGTCGCAAAAAACTGAGATTCTGAGCGAATTAATTTTTTTATTGTTGATATATTTGTAAATATTTTTAATACACAGATAATTTTTTGTCAAATAAAATACAAAACCGATGTATGACAATGCCAGATGAAAATATCTTTCGTCAATTGATTTTTAGTGCTCTAAAAATAGAACCTATTGATTTGGTACATTATCGTTATTGAGTGCAATAATAAAAAAAATTAACACTACTCCAAAAAAGGTTCGTTGCTGCTATTTTTACGTCAAGTGTGAATAACTAGTTAACTGGTACATTTAAACAGACGTCATACGACGGCTGTTGTCAATCCTACAACTCTTAAGCTCGAGAAAAGTATTTGTCTGTTATCTACGCACGAGACTCTATTTACATGATGCGCCTCATGATGCGCTCCACAATTCCTGAATGTACACACAATGTATATATCCACCGTATATGGGGCAATCCACTTCATTTCGATCAGGAATTGACCTCGAACTTTGCGATTTGGTTTGTGATTTTTTGTAGACTTAGTTGGACCCTTAAATACACCATTTTTTTTCCTATGGCATTTTCTACATCATATTTTCAAAGGGACATATCGAACGCCATAATTAAAAAATCTAAAAAATTTCTGAAACACACTTTGTTTAATATCAAAATTTTCTAGCTTATAGCCGAATTGGTCACGATTTTTCTTTTTGGAGTTTTCAAGTTTTTTTTATCTAAAAAATTATTGAAAAGTAAATAAAAAAAATTAAACTACTTCGGACGATTGATCAAATGTTTACTCATGTGAAACCGGATTTGTTCAAATTTTTAAAGATGTTTCCGAACTATGCAAATTTTTTTTTCATATTTTTTCAAAGTGTCATATCAAATGCCATTATTAAAAAATCTGCAGAAAATCTGCAAGAATTCTGAAAAATACTTCGCCGAATATAACCATTTTTAAGCTTATAGTCAAAGTAGGCAAGATTTTTCTTCTTATATTTCTTAAGAATCGTTGATAAAAAAATAATTGTATAAATAAAAAAAGCTTAAAAGCTTTGAAAAGAAAAATCTTGTCTACTTTGAGAATAAGTTAGAAAATTTTGATATTCAACAGAGTATTTTTCATAATTTTCGCAGATTTTTCTATTATGGCGTTCGATATTCTACTTCAAAAATATAATATAAAAAAATCGCCATAACAAAAAAAAAAATTGTGCATTTGAGGGTCCAACTAAGCCTACAAAAAATGACTATCCAAATCGGAGACTTCGAGGTCAAATTCCGGTCCAAACGGGATGCCCCATATAGAAATGTATCAATAGACTTATCGCCACTTGTTTCCATATTACAAGTTCGTATTTAAACCAACTCATATCGACGCCTCAATACCTTAAGGCCATATAAGCCATATATAAGCTACGCTTACATGCTTTTTCAAATGCATAATTAAAACGTGACCTTGTGCTCTAAGCCGATTCCCCTCAGAAATAAATATTTTATATTATTGGCTGCAAGTGGTACGTAAAAAAACCACAACTATAATTTTTCGATTGCCACAGTTTCCATAATATTTGCTAGTTATCAAAAATTAATTATCCAATAAACAATTGCGATGAGTAAAAATTAATATTCCCCATTTTCGACATCGTCGCTCATCGCCATTTAAAAAAAATTTTAATATGAGCCACAAATCCGCAAATTCACGTCTGTCTCGTGCGATGCATGATTTTTTTTTTGGAGCCATAAATGATAATTTCATAAGCTTCAACTAATATACTTAACCTCGAATATTGCAATCATTACAAGTGCAGCAAAGCACGTTGGGGCTGGAATTCAGGTCGATGCACCGCGTCCGTTCCCTCTGGGTCTGCGATGCACTGCGTTGTTGGCTTGTGCTGCGGAATAGGAACAAACGATCAATAGAAACCGCGCGCGAAGCCTTCACCACCTTCTTCGTTACTATTTCCGAACGACGTTGTACTATTAGCGGCTCTTTCACGATGTACAAGTGCACGCATTGTACTCGTATTTCGGGATCTCTCGTGACTAACTCTACTCCTACCAATTCATCCATCTTTCTCTTATATCAGTTGGTTGGTTAAAAGTATAAGTTGGCTGATCAAACGAGTCGGTTGATTAATTAAACGAATCAGTCGGCTGATCGAACCAATCGATTGGTTGACGGACCGAATCAATTGGCTGATCGAACGCATCAGTTGGTTGACTTAATGAATCAGTTGATTGATCAAACGAATCAGTTGATTGATTAAACGAATCAGTTGGCAGATTGAATAAGTTAGTTAGGTGATTGGACGAATCAGTTGGTTGATCAAACGAATCAGTTGGTTGATCAAACGAATCAGTTGGTTGATCGAACGAATCAGTTGGTTGATCAAACGAATCAGTTGATTGATCAAACGAATCAGTTGGCAGATTGAATAAGTTAGTCAGGTGATTGGACGAATCAGTTGGTTGATCAAACGAATCAATTGGCAGATTGAATAAGTTAGTCAGGTGATTGGACGAATCAGTTGGTTGATCAAACGAATCAGTTGATTGATTAAACGAATCAGTTGGCAGATTGAATAAGTTAGTTAGGTGATTGGACGAATCAGTTGGTTAAGCAAACGAATCAGTTGGTTAAGCAAACGAATCAATTTGGTTGATCGAACGAATCATTTGGTTGATCAAGCGAATCAGTTGGTTGATTGAATTAATTAGTTGGCTTATTGAATGAATTAGTTTGCTTCTTGAATAAATTAGTGGGTTTATTGAATGAATCAGTTGGCTTATCGAATAAAACAGTTATTTAATTAAACGAATCAGTTGGTTGACCACATAAATCAGTTGGTTGATCCTAAGAATCGCTTAACTGTCTAGGGTGAGGCAACTAAGTCGGTTGTGATCACTTGAGCGGTCTATATAATAAGTTGGTTGATCCATGCACTCAGCTGGTTAAAACAACCAATTCGTCCCATCCATCGATCATTTAATTCAAGCAATAAATTGGTTGAACCGAAAAATTAGTCACTTAGTACGAACGGTGGATCAATTGATCCAAGCAATTCGAATGTTCACTTCTAATCAGATAGTTGTCCGGATGAGTGATAAAACTGGCTGATTGCGCGACCAAAAGACTGATTAGCCTAACAAATGAGTGAATGTCTTGAGAATTAATCTATTACTCATTTCCTCAATTGTGATATCTAACCGTATTTCTATATGCAGACACATTGAAAGAATCGAGTAGACGTTACATAGCAGAATGTGATTGGAATAGTTTGCCACGACAAGAGGGCTCGACAAAGATACATAAATATACATTTAAAGCTGCAACGAGAATAATACGTATGTTTGGCTTCCTTGACTCTGTGACTGCACTCTGATTGTTATTGAACTTGCACGTTGCGATCCGGTTGAAGGTAACCCTCGACGATGCACGATTAACAACTCACACTAAGACGCATAAATATATCAGGTGTATGTTAATTGGACACCTCGTTCGAACGCTGATTACAACTGATGCGAAAGCATGGAAAAGTTGGCGCAGTCAATTGCACTCCCGACAAGTGCATACACATGCAATTCTCAGCGTTGTAAAAGACATATTTATTCTTATTTTCTTATAGGGAAAGCTTTGTTTTCAGGAACATTTTTTTGTTGAGATTTTTATGTCAAGAGACTCAAAATGTGTGTGTGTGTGTGTGTGTGTGTGTGTGTGTGTGTGTGTGTGTGTGTGTGTGTGTGTGTGTGTGTGTGTGTGTGTGTGTGTGTGTGTGTGTGTGTGTGTGTGTGTGTGTGTGTGTGTGGCGCTTCAAAATTTCATTCACCTGTAACTCGAGAACGGTTCAACCGATTGAGCTACAATTCAATCAATCTTCGACTGATGCATTCGTTTCCGTTTTATTGATTTTTCATTTTTTTTAAAAACGGATGTGCGCGCTCCACCTTTCGTAAAAATAGCGAAATTTTGCTAAATAATTCAGAAAAATTTGAATTTGTATTGAATTTGACCGAAATTGGAAAAATGCTTCGGATTTTATGGAATTTTGTAATTTTCAAAAATTCATGATTGTGCCTTAACTTTGGAAAAATATGAGATAACGAACTCAAATTTCATACATGAAATCGGTACTATTTGACGATGAACGGTACATAGTTTCGTCATAACCTGCAATGTGGATCAAGTTTCTCAGAATTTCAACTCTCAGAAAAAATTATGTTATTGCATAACCTTTAGACAAAACATCAGATAGCGAACTCAAATGTTTACATGAAATCAGTAGTAATCAGCAATAGTAGGTACACAGTTTCGGGATAATGTGTTATGTAGTTCAAATTTTTCATAAATTTAACTTTGATAACGAATAAAGCTGCAAAACTGAACTTTGCAAATTGCTTCCCTATTATTTTTGTTTTTTTACAAACTTTACAATAATGAGAAAGTAATTTGCAAAGTTCAATTTTGCAGCTTTATTGACTCATTTATTCGTCTGTCAATTTCACCATTAAATATTTCAATAAGTATTTCATTATTTTTCGCCAAATTGGTAAAAGTTGCACGAAGACTTTTTCAAATGATATTTTTTTAAAATTCCATAATAATGATTGTACGAATCTCTTGAAACCCAAATTTATTTATGGGTCAGAAATCTTCACAGGCCTTCATTTTTCTTACACCCCATATTTTTTTACTGTCAATAAAAATTATAAACATTGAATTTCCAAAGTGTAGAACATTGGAAAAATTGATACCCAATTATTTACAACGTGTGTGAGCGGACATTATAAATTGAAAAGTAATCAGGAAAACTCCAATATTTCTTAAGCTAATAATGAGAAAATTAATATACGCCTCATAGATCGTTAAAATCAGACTTTTTCCTGTTTCTAAAAATAGACACCTTTGGGTCGTGTTATTGAAATGACTAATGAAGAGAACAAGTCGCGTTCATGCACGTGGCTGTGCTTGTTGTTGTCGTCGACGACAAAATTACGCAGTGCGAGTATTATTTTCGTGGCGAATGATAAACGCAGCGTGAATTTGCGATTATCGAATCGATTTGTCCCTGGAAATATCAAAGCAGTGTCAATACACTAGAGATTTTTCACAATAAATCGATACATATTCTTTCGATCGTTTTTCCTAAAGTCGACGTTATCTCTTGCGATTGCCTTATTGAATTCGCGATAGCGTAATTGGTGAAGGCCTTATTCATTTTTAATTTGTTTTTTATGCTTTTACTTTTTCTGTTGAAATACCGAGAATTATGTAAATACGTCGTTAAGTGTCAGAAGGATTTTGAACAAGCAAATCATCGCGTCTCGAGGCGTTTTCAAGGGTTCAAAGTGTTTTACTATTCCGGAAACTTGGGACAGTCATTGTGTAAGAATGTTATCGCATTTCCGCAGAACGAGAAGTCGTCAGGCGTCAGGTACTTCGATAAGTATCGATATCACAGCAGGTGGATATAAGATAATCTAACGTGACAAGAATTGTACTTGCGTTAGTCATCGATATCAATCTGGCCGGAATCTCCACTTGTAACGATTTGTATTTTGTTTAAAAATGTTTTTTCTAATTTTTTTTTTTTTTAATGACGCATTCTTCATCAACTGGGCCACATTTTTTTCGATCACCTTGCTGGATATTTTTGTAAATTTTTTAATTCGTTGTACTACTTGAGATAGACGTCCATGATTTTTTAAAGATTTTTAAATGGCGTCGTTCAGAATTTACGTTTTGCTTTTACATAGAGGAAGCTTTGTTTTCATGAAAAAAAAAATGTTTGGAGATTTTTATGTAAGGACAGTCAGGATGGTCCAAAATGTTGAGAAAAGTGATCTAGAAAAAATGTCCCTATGGACGTATGTGTGTGTATTCAACTTTGAAAGTTTGAACGCTGATAAAACAAGAACCATTTTAGTTATTGAGCTCAAATTTGGCACGAAATTGGAGGAGAAGCTCGTCTTTAGATCCTATGATTTTTTTAATGAATAGGTACAAAAATGTAGATTTTGTAACTTTTTGAAAGTTTTGAAAAAACGGGGTGGTCGCTCTAATTTTCGTAAAAATTATTTCATTATGCTAAATAGTTATTCATGAGAGTTATTCGCTCTTGATGTTGTTTGATGTTAAGTTTGGTGCGAATCGGTCAAGTAGTTCAGATTTTGTGAAATTGTAAATTTAAAAAAAAATTGACATTATGTTATTAACTTTTCCAAAATATTACGTGACATGAGAGAAAAAATGTATTTTTTATTTCGTACTGCCTGAAAAATGCAGGTGCCACATTGGGATTTTTTTTTCTTAGAATCTTCGTACAATGCAAAATGACTTGTAAAATTGAGATTCGAATCGAATCTAAGATTATGTTATTAGAAATTGATTACAGATTGAGATCGGAATCGAAATTGCGATTATATTATCAGAAATTTATTAGAAATCGAGATTAGAATCAAAAGGTGTGTTTTTTTCATTTGAAATATGATTTGCGAATTTTTTTTTTTTTTTTTTCGTTGGAAAAATTATTACACCTTTAAATTTGGTGCACATTACCATAAAATATCGTTTGAGTACAAAATTACCGCAAATCGATCGAACGTTAATAATTTAATGGCCCTTTGAATTTTTAGAAAAATGTCTTCGGAGCATAAATTAGCTTACAAAGTTATACCTTCCAAATTTTTCTACATTATTTTTCGCTATCTACAAAGTTTTCTCTATGAGGAAACTAAAATCGATTAGGAAGAATTTCCTCATAGAGTTAACGTCGTAAACAGCAATAATGAATGAATGAGGAAACAATTCGCATGGTTTTATTTTTTTCAATGGAAAAAATAGTAAAATTTGCATCTTTTGAAATTCATCTATGCAACTTTCACGTACGGATGTGGCTTTCTTCGACAAAATTATAATATAGATTGTATTCCTGATAAGGTACCACTAGCTGATTCTTTATTACGGACGATGTTGCGTAATGAGAAAAAAAAATCTTTAAAAATCGGTTTTACAGTATAGTAAATGTTCCGTAATGGTATGCATAGAAAAAGTTAAAGTTTTTTTCAAGCGTCTACCGATTTTTTTTTCTTTAACAAAAAAATGTATGTGCATTTCGAGTTTTTAATAAAAGTTATATTCTTATATTATGAAACCTGTTTATCCATTTTCCAAAGAATGATTGCAAATTAAATTTTTTTTTCTAACTGAATCGAAATCTCAACTTGAATCTCATTGAATTGAAAAAACTTTTATATTTGTGAATTCACAAAAAAAAAAAAAAAAAAAAAAAAAAAAAAAATATTTCTTACACTTTTGATTTACCAAAAAAATGTGTAAAATATAATTTCAAAAATTGTCAAGTTAACTGAACACATCTATTAATTCTAAAAAGAGGTACTACATTCTTTCAAAATTATTGTCGATCGAGTACAATTGCCAAATAGGTTGCAATTTACTTATCAAGTAAATATTAATATATTGCACTGTACTGTATCCAGACATATACAATACGATTTTAAATTGAAAAGATACGTATATATTTGCAAATTCACAACAACAAAAAATCAAAGTATATTTCTTACGCTTTTGATTCACCAAAAAAATGTGTAAAACATAATTTTAAAAATTGTCAAGTTAACTGAACACGTCTGTTAATTCTGGAAAGAAGTACTACATTCTTTCAAAATTATTGTCGATCGACTACAACCACCAAATAGGTTGCAATTTATTTATTACGTGAATATTAATATATTACACTGTACTGTATCCGGACTTATATGATTTAAAATTTTTTTCAATATGCATATCTGCGAATTCACAAAGAAAAGAAAAAAAATTAAATTATGATTCTCACGCTTTTGATTCAATTCACCAAACAATGTGTAGAACGTGACAAAAAAATTGTCAAGTTAACTGAACACATCTGTTAGTTCTGAAAAGACGTACTACATTCTTTCAAAATCATTGTCGATCGAGTACAATTGCCAAATAGGTTGCTATTTATTTATTACGTGAAGAATAATATACCGTAGCCATAACTGCTTACATTTTTCGTATCAGAGGGTATGTCGAGCAGAGAGCGACTCGCAACATAAGCTGTATTGTAAGATAGTGGCGGTGTACATTACAATTGACTGATGCTTAGCCGTCGCATCGATCGTCGGGATTTTCCACTCTTCCACGCTTTCACCTTTCGTCGTCGGATATCGTTTCCTCAGCAAAGCAGAAGCAGTAAGTAAGTAAGTAAGTAATAGTACAGATCAAGCGAGCTTCGACCAAGTGAAGAATAATCACTCGGCGACTGAAAGAAGAAAAATGCTATGCTCTAAGCCGGAAACCAACAATTTCCTTTCAATAGAAACTAACCCGTAGGAAATTCTAAATTACAGACCATGGCATTAGATCGGCACTTCATCACGACCTTGAATCTCGGAGAGTTCGAGAAAAGAAAAATCTACGATTCAAAGGAAATTGAAGTAAATTGTCAGCTCAACCTTGACATTCAGTTCAGATACACAAGTTCCCTAATTCTGCGCGTGCATCCCAACAAGCACTGTTGGTAGGGAAATTACCTTGACCTTATAAACATACAGCACGGTCGGTAACATGAACCGAGGTAACGACTGGATTAGTTACAGACTTCCAAAGACAGGTATTTTCACGAGAATTTGATGTAAGAGGCTTACGAACGTCGCATGGGTCGATATGGTCGGATATCACTGAAATTCTGATGGGTATGAGGGAGATGGAAATAATATCCTTGTCCTAAATTACTTTGCTATCAATTATTTGTCGGATAAGAGACGGGTAACAGTTTTGCAGAATTTACCATCATTCTTAAGTCGTATATTGCATCCCTGAAAACACCTGTTTTAACTATTTCTTTGAGTGATTTTGAAAAAAGTAACTTTTGTCCGTTTCTGATAGAAGAATTCACAGATCCGATATATGGTCAACCAATCTGACAAAAATTTTTGTTGTTCAAGATATCAAATTTTTGTCTTCACCGTTATTCTTAAGTCGTGTATTGCACCTCTGAAAACACCCATTTCAACCATTTTTGGAGTGATTTTGAAAAAAGTAACTTTTGTCCGTTTCTTATAGCAGAATTGACAGATCCGACATATGGTCAATTAAGCCAACAAATTTTTTTTTTCTTAATCATATCGAATTTTTGTCTTCACCGTTATTCTTAAGTCGTGTATTGCACCTCTGAAAACACCCGTTTCAACCATTTTTGGAGTGATTTTGAAAAAAGTAACTTTTGTCCGTTTCTGATAGCAGGATTCACAGATCGGAAATCTTTTAAAAAAAATTGTTTCTTCAAGATATCGAATTTTTGTTTTTTGAATTTAAATAATTAACAGTTCAATTGTTGAATCTGGAATAAATTATAAATTGACTAGAGAAAATATTGGAGGTAATTTTAAAAAAGTAACTTTTGTCCATTTTTAATAGCAGAATTTACGATCCGATTTCTAAAGGGAAATTTTTTTTTTTTAAAGATATCGAAAGTTTGTTTTTTAAATTTAAATAATTTACAGTCAAATTGTTGAATCTGAAATAAATTATAAATGGACGTTAGAAAATATTGGAGGTAGATGAAAAAATAGCTTAAGAATAAATCTGAAGACAACGATAAAATTATTCAAGAATAAATCTTAAATAAATAAGAAATTTAATTTAAATAATGATCGGGAATAAATAAAATAACATGTTCGAGAAAAACTTCTAAATTAAGTATAAGTTTCTTAAGAAAGTTATACTGTAGTTTGTCATCACTAAATTCATTAAATAATAAAAAATGAAACTGTGTCATCATTAGAGGTAATGTTATGTCGATGAGCGTGCTCCTGACGACGACATAACTTATCCGCCGATGTAATGCGATCGCCTGCGCTTCCTATCGTCTCCACCCTCCGTCTATCTGCGATTTATCATCGAAGAACCTTGACTGTTGCGGATGCAAAAGTATAGAACATTATATTCCGCTGGAGGTTTGTGCGTATTCTAGTGAAAATTGTTTATTCTTATGGCTAAGCATGAGATTTTAATGTTTATATGTTTCGTGACTTAATGAGCCTCTATTTTTGCGTCAGTTTCGATATTGTCTTTCGATGTGCCACGTATTTTCTTACAAAGAAAAATGAAAGTAAGAAAAAAAAACAAAATCGGAAGAAAAATGTATTCTATTTCGCAACTGCCAATAAACAACAATTCAAAAAGCGCGCCACACGTGATTCTGCAGCGATTATAACAGTCTGAAGTTGGCTTTATGTCAAAAACATCGACGGCCAATCAGAATGCTAGAAATCTGGCTTCAGTTCTCGATATGTCGCCTTCCGATGTACCATGTCTTTTTTAAGAAAGGATAACGAGAGCTAATCGTAAATAGTAGCGGATATTATTCGAAATCGTTGGGTTAATGAATATATGCGTTGCTTATTGAAAAAAATCCGGCACAATAACTTGAAAACATAGTTAGCTTAACCAATATTTGTTCTCCGTGTAGAATGCACGCGTAAGGAAGTCTTAAGGTTGTCTGGTAACTTCCCCTTTTTTTTGACGTCCTTATTGAGAACTTCTTTTTATGGAAAAATGAAATTGAATCGTTTTGTTTTTTTTTAGTACGCTATTATTGACATCTGAAGGACACATATACAAAATTTGTCTTCATTTTACCACCTTTTATCAATATTATCATTGGTCAAAGTAGACACCTCAAAAAAAAAAAAAAGAAAATCCGTGGCTAAAATTAAAAAAATTCCGAACTAGGACTTTTATTTATCAATCCCTAACTTTCCATTTTAGAGCCCGTTTTGTGCCTGAAAAAATCCCTTTTATTTTTTGCCGTCCACCATTTTGTTATTTTTCGATAAAATTCAATAATCCTTGTCCCAACGACAGCAATAATTCTATAGATCCATAATCGATTCGATTTCTTTATTTCAGATATCCTTAAGATCCAAAATCACCAGGACTAGTCACGTATCTTTTTTTTAAGTGTCTACATTCACCAATAATAATAATAATAATAATAATAATAATAATAATAATAATAATAATAATAATAATAATAATAATAATAATAATAATAATAATAATAATAATAATAAACCTCGTAAAATTATTTCGCAATTTTTTTTGTATCTTTCAGGTGTCAAAAGTAACATCCTAAAAATACAAAATGATTGAATTTTATTTTTCCGTAAAAAAAAAATTCCCGATGCAGTCGTGAAAAAAAGTGCAAGTTACCGGATTACCAACCTTTTTTCTGCGATTAATTATCTGGCATGAGTTTATCAGGGTAAATTGTATGGGATGAGACGAGTAATCGTCGTACAGAGTTCGCGTAATTTTGAAAATGAGGGTAATGAGCCTCTCCTGAATTAAGACGTAGACCGTTTGGTTAGTTAGACTTAAGCCAAAAGCTAGGCACGTGACCAGATCGTGGTACACGCATTCGATAGCGCACGAAAATCGCGGCGTCGTAATATTTGACCACGACGCTTCCTCTGTCTGCTGGCCGCCGGTCGCCGTCGAGGTAGAGCTTCTCGTTATTTTTGTTCACTGCTGCAGCATAACAGGGTTGTAACACGGCGCCTACGGATCTTGACGTATCGTCTCGACACCTACGACAAAAATTCAACTTCTGGTGTAGATCTGGCGCTCCCACGATGCCTCGTTATACCTTTGCCAAAAATGTCTTTTTCTCCCCCCCTTTAATTTCACCACCGAGAAAACAGCTCAACCCATAAAGAGCGTCAAGAATTTTCGTGCCGAAATATTTTTAGATATCTTAAACAAAGAAAAGACTCTAACGTCCTTTATCTTCGAAGTATTGTTATTATTTTTTTTATATCAAATTATTATTGTTTGGGTTTGTGATACTGGAGAAATTTCTGGAAAAGAAAATACGTATTATGCAACGCCTTAACCCTGAAAACAGCATTACATTTTTGGAATCATTTGTTTAAAAATTGGGTTGCTAATTATTGTTTATGGTTTGGGATATTTGGATAATTAAAAAACTAAAAATAAAATTATATGTAAATGGGGCATTCCATATCAACTCGACTTGGGTATGACCCTGAACTTCTGGGGTTTCATCCCCGATTGTTGATGTTACTGTTTCATCTGTAATAAGCAACTACAATTTTTATAAGCCGTTTTTTAAAACAATTTATATACTTATGATTATTTATGACTAACATAGAATTAAAAAAAAATTGAAAAAATTGGAAAAATTTTTTACATCGAAAAAAAAAATTAGTTCCACCAAATACTTAAAAACTCAACGATGTAAAAAATTTTTAAAATTATTATTATTTTTTTAATTCGTACATATGCCATAAGAGCCTATGTTAAAATGCATGCATAAAAAAATTAATTTTGTGTAAACGATGTAGCCGAAAATTTCCAAAAAATTCATGTGAGTTTGTTATGAATTATTTAAAACGCGGTAATTATTTCAGATTTTTCTGTGCATTTTCAATATTACTGACGAACCTCCTTAAGCCATTGCAAAGGAGTTTATGTGTTTGTTACTATCAGTCTAGTAGTAATATACTTAAGGCTGGTGATTAAGACGAGGCAGTGGGAGGAACAAGAAGTAGGAAGCTTGAAGAATGTTGTAGCGTCAGTGATGAGCAACCAATACCTGATTACTCATGAGACAGGCATCGCATTTTCCTCACACAATCTGACTCTGCGCTGGTGCAGCTGGCATCTCGCCATCAGGAGCAGCATTTATAGGTTATCATTTCGCCGCCGCGTTCTGCATATAAAATGCATGCATACAGATGCCACTAATTAAAAAAGGTGTTAGATCTGTTAACGCTACAAGCTAAACGAAGTTCTTGCATCGTAATCAGGGATGAGCATCGATTCAATAAAAATGTATTAAAAATACTCTCATGATCGAATGATTAAGGGTGATTAAGCTAATTAAACATGAGAATTCATCGTAAGAGGATAATTAAACTAAATTAATCATACTTATATTATACAAAAAGTATTTTAAATCCATTTTCATTAAATGAATGGAACCCCTGATCATACTACATATTCAAACGTACTTCACGGGTTAATTTTTTGCTAACTAATTTAATGTTACTAGCACTTTAGAAATATCGTATCCGCATAGTAAACACATATTATGAAGAATATATAGACAAATTTCCAATTTAAACATTGGAGAATTCATTTAATGCAAAATATTAATTTTTTGATGTGAATCATATAAAAAAATAGTTCCTAAATTATACAAAATCAATGAAGATAAAAAAAATATTTTTGGTCATTCTCGATAATAATCATTTAATATAATTTCTCGAAAAAAAAAAAAACTTATAAATTAAATTCAATAGAGATTACAAAATGCTTTTTACCGTAAATATTTATTTCATCAGGCAGAAGAGACTTGCAGCACCGCAATTTATTTATGACATAAACTGCCAAGTTGTTTGAGTCCATTAATGGGATAGCGCGAGTTAAGTATATACTCGGTGAATAAACGCGTCAAGTATGGTTTCATTAGAGACGTAGTGGTATCAAAGCATACACGACGATCGCGCATTGGTGTATCCAATTAATAAACGCTAATCCTAGGCGATACAGTGTGTTGACGTTCTCATATATATATATATATATTCAATTGCTTCTGATACGTGGGCGCGTGTGATACACACAGCACGCATACGCACCTCGAACGGTAGAACAGCAGCAGCCGCTTGAATGGGTTTAGCCGCATGAGTAGTAGAGGTATCTACGCTGTGATGATCGACGTCACCGCGCGGCAAGGAAACTGTGCGAACTTTACCGTTGGTGACTACAGCCAATCGCTATGACTACTGTTTGCAGCTAGAGATCGAAAATAGAATTGGAAAATCTCGCCGACACTGTCCCGACTATAACGGGCTGGACAGACTCTCGTGAATTTTGGCAATACAGCGGCAACGTGTGACGATCCAAGTGGGATAAATAATAATCATGTCGTATACGAAATCGACGTTGTTTCTGAGCGATTCTTGGTCGCTCTAGCAGATCCGCTTGTCGAACAAACCTGCGTCGAAATCACCATTGCGGTTTTGGGCAAAAGCGCCATGGTGATCGTGATCCAAAAGTGATACAACAAATCGCTTGCGAGAAACGTTTGTGAGGCATTCGCCATCTAGCGGCATTGTGCGCAACACCAACGGCGCGTCAGCGTTTCGCATAATTCCGCTGGATGAATAGATGGCAAATGTTGCTCGTAAGCTGTTTGAAGCCAAAGTGTTTATAAAACTGCGAAGATATTTAAGATTCGATTGCACTTGAAGAAGCTATTGTCTGGAAGTGATGCCCTTGGTTTTAGTTTTTGTATTTCTTCGATGAAAAGGGAATTGCCGGAAGACTGCATTTTTTCTCAAAAATGAATTTCGGACCTCGAAGAATTAATGATACTAATACCATAATGCAATTTTTTCAACCGGTACATGCAAGTAGTAGGGGTTAAAAAAACTTGTCATCTTTTTTCGGTGGTGAAACGAAAAATCATTGTATGAACCACCGTAAGCAAAAAATGGTGACTTGTGATTTATTCCGTCACCTTTACCATTAAAACGACCATTTGAAGCCGCAAACGGTAAATTTCTAAAGATCTGCTGGAGGTTAACCAGGAAACCGTCGCGCTAACCATCGTAAAATTCGACTAGTAGTTTATTTTGTCGTTTTCACCGTCGAAATCACCATTCCAATGAATCTCGGAGGTTTACGGGGTGACTTTGTCAAAGTTTTTAGTGACCTTTTGTGCACAAAACTGCCATAGAGGAAACGACCGTGATTCCATGGTGATCCGCGCGTTGACCGGGTCTGCTACGGTGTGTATGCACCCGGATAGACATATGCCAGCACGAAAACGGCACGGTGACGATACGGCACGGCTCGTTGTGTCGGCATCGTGCAGTTATGCGCGACCCAATGTAACGACACGGTGACTGTGTGAGCACCGCTCCAGCACATCATGCTGTATCTCTAAGCTGCACGACGTGCTAGAACGGTGCAGTTTAGAGGAAGCGCACGGTGCTGGCACAGTGCCAGGTTTCGTTTTTCACATGCAACAAAATATTTCGTTCGTGGTACATAATATTTATTTGAATGTATGGACCTGTGCGGTTTGTTGATTCAACTGGATTTCGTTGATCAACTGAATTTTGTTGATTCAACGGGATTTCATTGATTCAAGTGGATTTCGTTGATTCAACGGGATTTCATTGATTCAAGTGGATTTCGTTGATTCAAGTGGATTTCGTTGATTCAAGTGGATTTCGTTGATTCAAGTGGATTTCGTTGATTCAACTGGATTTTCTTGATTCAACTGGATTTTCTTGATTCAACTGGATTTCGTTGATTCAACTGGATTTTCTTGATTCAACTGGATTTTCTTGATTCAACTGGATTTTCTTGATTCAACTGGGTTTTATTGATTCAATTGCACTTTGTTGATTTAACTGCATTTTATTTTCAGTGTAATGATAAAGATCATCATTCGTAGTAAAGATTCTCAATAGAAAGAAGCTTAAAATATTGCCAATTGAATTAAATACCCAGAGCAGTCTCTGGAAAATATCTTACAGCTCTAACCTTATTCCGCGTCAGTGTCTTTTACGGGTCGCATTTCCGAGTGTGCTAAAATGGCCGGGGGCTATTCAACGGGAATAATTGGTTACCTTGACCACCAAGACCACTCTGTGTTTACGGATATGTAGATCAGCACGTGTAGAAGAATGTATTTATGAATCACGTTGAAACGTAAGTTCCAACTGGGATTCATTTAGCAATGGACGTCGTTGCCTGCTTCCCAGACACTCTACGGTACAAGCAAAGCATATATGCAATTTGCATAGTAAACAAGTCTCTGATATGTATATTATTAACCGACCTTTATTCTGTATATGGTCATTAAAATACCTTCTTTGATATGGCATTAATGTAAGGATGGAGCTGGAAATATAAATAGCATTCGGAAATGGCGTGACAGGAAACAACTTTCCTCGTTACTTTATTCCGGCTCTTCTGTCGCGACCCGACGACTCGTAAGCTTGACCGTCGGCCAAGAAGTTGTTGGGTAGGTAAGTGTGCGCAGTAACAGACGAGAGCGAAGGCTGCCACTGTTCGGGCTGGCCAGAGTCACCGCTCGACATCTGGCACTCGTAAAAACATATTTTGAATAGATCTCTGTGAAAATAGCGTCGAGTATTGTTTACTAGCTTTGCCCACGTGACTCACTTAGCGATCTTTTTCACCAGTTTAACAATTTACGATGCACTATTGTACTATTTGTGCACATGCGGATGCTCACAGTGCTTTTCTGTAGCATTCTCAGCAAGAATCTCGGATAAATTCTCAGCAAGAATCTCGGATAAATTCTCAGCAATAATCTCGGATAAATTCCCATCGACAATCTCTGGCAGATTCTCGGTAAGGTTTGCACACAATGTAAGAGTGGTTTTGAAGAAACATCGAAATGTCAAGGAAACCTCAAGTTTCTGATAATGCAGACCGAGTCCATCCGAAAAAGGAGAATGTGGGCTAACCAATAACTTCCTTAAGTAACCAATTACGTGTATCACTTTTAAAAATATCACGAAAACAATAAATACATGAAGATATTCCCATTAGTGGCGCCCTCTATACAACTAGTACCCATAGGTGGCCACTCAATGCACCGCGCTATAAGTCACATTGATTTGAAAAAAAAAGCTACGAAATGAATCCTCTTACCGATCATCACCAAATTTGGTACGTAGTACTGTTGAGTATTATTATTCGTCTGCAGAAAATTTTAATTCAATTGGTTTCATTTTACGTAAATTAGAGTAAAACGTAACTTTTTTTGAAAAAGTCAAAATCTTATAAAAGTCGAGCCAATTTATAGATTCATCTCAAATTAATACCGATTATCCCTTAGTATAGATTTATTTGTAAAATGGTATAAGGAAGAGCAGATGGAAGGGCGAGGACAAGGCTGAGGCTAGGAAACTACGTATTAGGTAGCAGGTACTAGATGGAAAAGGACAAGAAAGTGTGCAGGCTATTCAAAGGAAAGACAAAGAGACACTGGAGCATCTAACAAAGAGGTGCAGGGCAATGACGGGATGAGAAAGGGCGACAAGCGGCAAAGCGAGGGAAAATGGCAAGGGTCTTATGTGGGGGAGAGATTTAGGGAGAAGAAGGAAAGAGAGGAAAGGGAAAGTAGGATTGAAGGATAGGAAAAGGTCCAAGGAGGAGTAGAGGGCGGGGTCTAATAGGTTTATGGTAAAGGAAGATTGAAGGATAGAAAAAGGCCCAAGGAGGGGCAGAGCCCGCAGTGTGACAGATTTATGGCGTATATATATAATGGGAGAGTAATATAAAGAGAAGTACGTGAGGATGGAAATAATTCTTGTAAATATTACGCACTGTGAAAGTCAAGGGCGAAATAAACAAAGTACTAAATTGAAAAAAATTTCCTTTTTAGTTCTATGGCTAAAAATTAGTGAAAGCTGGAGAATGTAGAGACGTTTTACAAAAAAAATCCAGAATTCTCTCAGGTTTCAGGATTTTTTAAAGATTTTTACGAACTATGCAAATTTTGTTTAAATACTTTCTTTAAGTGACATATCGAATGCGATTATTTAAAAATCTACAAAAATCCTGAAAAATAGTATGTTCAATATTAAATTTTTTCAGCTTATTTCCAAAGTGGGCAAGATTCTTCTTCTTATAGTTTTTGAGCTTTTTTTATTCAAATTATAATATTTCAAATAATAAAAGCTCTATAACTATAAGAAAAAAAATCTTGCCCACTTCGACTATAAGTTAAAAAATGTTGATATTGATCAAAGCATTTTTAAGGTTCTTAAAATACGCTTTTCGATAAGTCACCTTAAAAATATTTAAAAAAAATTGACGTACAAATAAAAAACAAAAAATGGTGCATTTGAGGGTCTAACTAAGCCAAAAAAAAATGAGACAAATCGTAGAGGTCGAGGTCAGATCCTGGTTGAAACGCTGTAGATTGCTCCACGTAAATTTCAATAAGTTCCTGGCCCCATTTCCATAATTTTTGCTAACAGAAACAGATTATTCATCTCTACATCATTATCGTAAACATCCTAACAATCTTAACGCACAAAAAACCCAGCTATACTTGGAATAAAAAGCCAAGTGACGTTTTACTCGGTGACATTCAATTCCTCGGCTCTGCGAATCTCTTGAAACGAATTGTCAGCGTAGGAAATCCCATCCAAGCTTGCGTTTGTATTCAATTGACTTTTGTGTTATTCTTCTTCGTGCCAGACGTCACAAATCACTACATTCTTAACCATGCGTCTCAAATCTCGTGATCGATACAAACGGTACGGCTGTGACGTCATAAATAGAGTTACGCCAGAGATTATCTTTAAATTCACCCACAGAAGAGTTATATATATATATATACATGTACATATGTCGTCGCGTCACAGAAGACGAGATCACAAACGCTTCTTTCACGTGGCGTCGTGGCGCCGATGTCGTGTGACGCAGGCAAATCCACTCGCACGCTTGCTTACTTTGCCTTCGCTCGGGCGATCTCTTTACCCTTCGGTGCGACGCGTTCAATCAACTACAAACTCGTCGAGACTCGTGCGCTACTTTCTTCGTACCAGACAATCCGACAACAGCTGTTGAGCTGTTTAGCGTCATCTCAATAAGTCGTTCCCGTAAATTTTCTTAGGTTGTGACGACTTTTGCTGTCGACGTTACAATTACTATCTGGACACTAGGTATAAACTTATCTTCGTATATTTCACGAAAAGATTCATATGTTTACTTGTGTATTAATGTGGAAGAGTCAGATTGGTTTCAGGCAGAGGTGGTGCTTTTTCACATAAAGGGAAATAAGTCAGGCGATGAACTGTCCTGGTATTTCTCTAGCGAACTCTATTGTGACAATCTTGACGTCACTTTTAAGGATAGGTACAGTCCCGCCAAAAGTGAGTTTCAGAGACAATTTCGATCACTTCCCGATGGGATAAGAATCGGAAAAAAATGATGCATATAAAACGTGCTGAAAAGATTGATTTCGCGTTATGATAATCCTAAGATGTTATTAACAAATTGGTGAAAGAAACAATTGTTCAACAGACAATCAGTTAACCTAACTTTTTGTCTTATAAAATAGAATATGTTTGGTTCCAAAACAGATTTTTGTCTTTGAAAAAAAAGTCAAGGCACATCGAAAGACCGTTAAATCGAAATACTGGAGGAGCAATAGAGTCACGTAAAGTCACAAATTGTATGAAAATGGAAATATCATGTGTAGCCAGAAAAAGAGACAAAAGAGCGCGAGCGAAGCGAGTATCGAATATAGTGGAGTTCCAATGAATGACGTTCAATGAATGGATATTTATATGTAAATATTCCGCGAGCGTGGAATTAAAAAAAAAAAATAGTGCCGGAAAGTAAGTAACCGGAAAAAAATACACCGGATAAAAGTCGTTGGGTATAAAGTCAGTGGTGACATTTCCGGGAAAGAAGTCACCGGAAACAGGCTGTGGCTGCCGAATAAAAATATAGTTTGTGACTGTAGGTAAGTTTTTTCTCGGTTAATTCTCCTATTAAGACTTTTGTAAAAAACGATTATCCTAACCTCGTCGTAATTTGTAATAATTAATCAGATTTTTCTCAGTAGTGCTTTCGGTAAATATTTTGTTTGAATTCCAATTTTCGTATTATTATTTTTTTTTAATCATCTTATCCCCTTTTTTTCGACTATAATATGCGAATGATCGTCTCTTTTACGAGATTTCTTTTCCTTTTGTAAATTAACCCCCCAAAAGTCTTCATTCAAAAGTCTCAAATGTTTTTCTAATATCCATTTTGAAGGTCTTGCTGTAACGTTGTTATAAAAATAATTACAATTTTCACAACTAAAGTAATTGAATACACACTGAAAGATTTTCACAAATGTAACAATGAAAAAAATTCTGAAGAGGACCCAAACAATTGTCGAAACGTGAAAAAAATGTTTTATCAACTAAAAACACAAATCTAGATGAAACCATTGCCGTAAAATTTCATCGTCACTATACTACCTTAATATATACTATCATATAGAGGATAGCGTAATGTCTAATTAAAGGTGCAAAACTGATCGATTGAATGAGGAAGAATTAAAATTTTCGAATTAATTTCTAAAATTATCTTAGTAGGGATGTAATGGGGCAGCTTTTATAGGCTCTAAAAAGAAAACCTATAAAGGCTCTGAACTTTAAATCGTGTCCAGTTTAGTATGACTGCAGTTAAATTTCCATTCTGGGTCCCTAACATAATTGGGGCAAACTAGGAAGGGCCAAGTCGGAGACCCAACCAATTTTCTGCACGGGGTGTTCCATTTCCGGAGGTGTGAACAAATGATCTTTCTCGCCTGTGCTGGATGACTACAATAATGCCACACATTTGACGCGATTAGAATCGTTAAATCTAACCAAGTCTAGTTCGACCTCGAGGACGTACAAATTCTGCTCAAGGGCGAATCCAACAATCCCCTAAGCGGTGGCTACCGACATCTGTGCTTTCGTACCGGTGCAGTTGTTGCTTCTCGCTTGCTACCGGACTCATCTGGCTGCATCCTTATTCCGCACATTCAAGGGAAACCAGTCTGAACCGGAGGAGCACGAGCTTCGTTCCTCTTGTGTATATTTCCCCATTGGCGCCTGCACTAACTATATTTCGATCGCAGCTTTACTATACGAGCAACAACGTGCTCGCTTCGCTTGCACTCTTTTCATTTCATTTGTCTCTTCTTATGGCTAGACATTAAATTTGCATTCTAATACCATTCGTCATTTTACGTGACTCTATTTCTGCTTCAGCATTTCGATACAATTTACTTTTGATATGCCGTGTTATTTTTTTACGAGAAAAAATGAAGGAAAGTAACGTTAATCTATTTTTGAAAGAGAAGAGTTTATTACGATACGAGTGCGATAAAACTTTTTCTGACGAGGGTGAATTGGCAGCACGAGCCGAAGGCGAATGTTGCAATCAAACGAATTGAGAAAAAGTTTTTCGCACGAGTTTCGTATGCAATTTTATTTCAATAGTGCGAGAAGTAAGCACTTCTCGCACGGAGTTGCATAAATGTGTTTTATTTCACAACTGCCAAAAAACAGTAATTTAAAAAGCGCGCCACGCGTGATTCTGCAGCGATTATAATATTCTGAAGTTGGCTTTATGTCAAAGCCATCGGCGACAAATCAGAATGCTAGAAAGTTCGGTCTTCGATATTTCGACTTTCGATGTGCCTTGTCTTTTACAAAAGAGGACGAGCAACAACGTGCTCGTTTCGCTCGCACTCTTTCCCTTTCGTTTATCTTTTTTAATGGCTAAACATCAAATTTGCATGTTTATACCATTCGTCATTTTATGTGACTTTATTTCTGCTTCAGTGTCTCGATATAATCGACTTGTGATGTCCCGTGTCTTTTTTTACAATAAAAAATAAAAGAAACAATAGAAAATCTATTTCCGAATAAAAAAAGGATTCTATTGTACAACCGTAAAAAATTGCTCTTCAAAAACAACGCCACGTGCGATCTGCAGCAATTATAACAGTCTGAAGTTGGCTTTATTTTAAAGCCATCGGCGACCAATCAGAATGCTAGAAAGTTCACTCTTCGATATTTCGACTTTCGATGTGCCGTGTCTTCTTTAAGAGAGGAGATCCGAGTGTCTACTCGAATTTCACCATGTTACTCTGCGCGTGATACGTTCCAATGAAAACGAAAAGTATTAGAAAAGAGCAGGTGGGGATATTTCATTTTTAAATCATCGAACCACATCACTTAGCCCAGACGCGTTGGTGAATGGATGCACTTTTCAATGGCCTTGACTCTCCCCACTTTCGTCTCTCGCCCTCCCTACTACATATCGTACGATGAAGTCGCTGTGGGCTCTCCAACACCGACCTCTTCATACCTACAAGAGCTCGTACGCTGATATACAACAGTCGGTATGGGGCATTCCGTGTCAGTTGGATCACTTTTTTTTTTCAAGCTTTAAAACTTTCTAAAAATTTTTTATGAGTGTAATTATTACTTAAGGGGTTACACCACTGCCACATCCAGTAACATTATTTTTTCATCGCTCAAATTTTTATCTCAAATAAGAAAATGAAGTCACCATTTTTTTTTAAAATTAAAAAATCAAAATTTTATTTTTATTTCAGTGTATCGCAAATCCCAAACGTAATCTTTTTTCACATGTTATTTTGAATTCAGGAAAAAATTCTCGAAGAGAAAAGTCAAAATCTGCGATTGTGGTTCCTTTTGTTAAAATTTTTATTTAATTTTTTTCACTTAGTGACATTTATATTCATTGCAAAGTCGTCGCATTTTTTATCGTCACTCATTTCATACTTAAAATATTATCAGATGCTAATTCTCCATGAAGAATGGAATTTTTAATTTTTTTTTTTGAAAACTCCAATCGTTCGAATTAATCATGAAAAAAAATCCATTATTTATGAAGGAACATAAATAATGATATCAATAAATATTATTATAATATAACATAAATATAAAAATAAATAAAATCAGAACACACACATACACACATTTTTTCAAAAACACTTTTCTCGGTGTCTTGCAGAATTCTGAGTGTTCTGACATAAGAATCTCGAATTTTTATTTTTTTTCATGGAAACAATGCTTACTCTTTGTGAAAGCAAAATGATGGCAGAATTGACAGAGAATGTCTTGTATATGCACTCATCGAGCTGTGAGACGGAGGAGGGGAACGAGGAAAGCGTACGGATGCAGCGTACTCGCCTATCCACCCGAAATCAATACCTGCTGCTGGTGCTGCACACCGCGAAGCGCACACTGGCTCACGTCATCGCAGCCGCGGCTCTTTCTCGCTAGACTGCCTCTTTTTCTAATCCTCTTCATCCTTATCTTTTTCCTCTAACTCCTTCGTCTTTCCGAGTCCAGGAATGCCCAAGTTTGCGCTTTATTTATCATTAGAACTGTGCAGCGTATGCACATAACGTGTTTATCTTCTCTCTGTTATTGTTATTGTTTTCATATTTTATTTTATACTAAAATACTACCCACTCATCATATTCTTATTAATTCATGCAGAAGATCAATATTAATATCAATTTTTGTCGATATAAAAATAGAGAGAAAAATAGCGAATGTTTTTTTTACAAAGATTCCTTTATGAGAATGCTAAAATCGATTAACATGCTTCCTCATGTTCTTTTTAGTTAAAAAAACAAGAATTATGAGAAAGCAATTTGCAAGGTTCAACTTTGCAGTTTTTTTTCTGTTATGATTAATTCCACAATACATGTATCGTATTCTTTGGTAATAAGCATAGTTCAAAAGAATGTTGGGTTTCTTCAACATTGGACGACTTTGGTTTTAAGCCTGATTGAGTTGAGTCAAAAAATCATTTTTTTATTCCAATCAAATTTGTACATTTTTCAAAAACGAAATTAAAAAAAAATATGATCTTCATTTCTTTGATAAACAAGGTAATTAGAGCAACAAATGATATTCTATCCAAATAAACATTTATGGCAAATTGACAAAATATTTAATTATCATAAACTGAATTTGATTTAACCAATATCATATTGTAAGTACTATATTTCATTTTGCACAAGCAACAAAATATTTTGTTCGTGGTCCATACTATTTATTTAAACGTACTCATGCGATATTGTTGAAGCAAACAAAATTTTGTTGATTCAACTGATTTTTTTCAAAGTACACATTCAAAGCATTTCAAAGTACACATTGCGTCTGCTTAAAGCGAATATTTTAGCAATTAAATTTAACCACATAAGTAAACGTCTTCAAAGATTATGCTTGCCTTATAAATATTCTTGTGAAGCTGAGATAAGTTTCAGTAATAAGGAAAAAAAGTTGCGTAATTGAAGGACTTTGCTGCGCATAATATAGGATCTCCGTGCACTTTTATAAATTCTCGTCTATGTCGATGTGTAATGCGTCATTAAAAAAAAAAAACGACTTCGAATCAATTAAAAAAGTTTGCCAATTATTCGTGTGCAGAATATGTGACGTTAATAAAATTTAATTGATAGTCAATAATAATATAATAAATGCAACTGATGAGGCATTTTATTTGCGAATATAAGAAGCTCAACGACTTGGAAATTCTCGTTAGGTTCTCTTATAGTCCATTCTAAAAAAAATTTTTTTAAGTTGCCGAATTTTTGCATAAGCGTGAAAAAAAATCACGGCTTATATCGAAGGCTTAAAATTATTAATACATCTATAAATTCTAGGTTGGGCTTTCGCGATTGATGGTAAAACCCGTAAAACAATATATTGCGTCAGTAGAGTGAGGTTGGGTTCCGCGAACGCGTCAGCTGTTGCGAATTCGACGTAGCCATTTTGCGCAACATAAAACTACAGCCTGAGGCAATGAAAAGTTGAATTCAGACGGTATTTTACGAATTTTTTATTTTTTGCACGTGATTCTTAAAATTTTATGTACCAGATACTAAGTTTCCCAAATCCAAAGTTAGCTGCGAAGATACGAAGAATTCGTAAATAATGTCTCCGGAATTCGTGTCCTCATTTTATTCTTTTCAACTTGTGGTCAACTTTTGAATCGTGTTATGACGAAACTATGCGATGACTATTCCTCAAATTTGGGAAATACGCCTATCGAGTGTTAATTTAAATGAAAAACAGGACTTTCAGTAGGATTTCAATTAAATATTGATCTTATTCACCTGAGACCATTTTTTTTTTCATTGGATAGAGAGATAACCCTTTTATTTTACTTTCTGTGTTATCAATTGGCGCCGTCTGGCAGAGTAATCGCTTGTACTACCGCAGATAATAGTTTTTTTGAGTTCAAGGTTAGCTGCGAGGATATGCGATGAATTCGTAAATACTAGTCTTTGAAATTAGTGTCTCCACTTTATTCGTTCTGAAGTGTTTAAGTTCTAAATCGTGTAATAACGAAACTATGCGATCACTGTTTTTCAAATTTTTTAATTACGCTCATTGAGTGTTGATTTAAGTGATAAATAGGGTGCTGAGTGAAATTTCAACTAAGTATTACTCTAGATCACCCGAAAACGTTTTTTCTCAGTATATAGAGTAAAGAAAAACTATTATTCTATTTTCTGTGTTTCCAATCGGCAGAATATTCGCCGATACTCCCTATCAATCGTAACGACCCCCGATTTACCGTAAAAATCTAAAAATCGATCGTAACTGTAAAAAAAACCGGTCAAAACATTAAATTATAAAAACTGGTCGGTTTTTCGGTAGTTAATGCATCTAAACGACTGTAAAAACAACTATTTATGATATTTATATTCGGTCGTTTTTTTCTACACGGTTGTTTTTACATTCTTTATGACCAATTTTAGGTTTTATTTATACTAAAAACCACTCGGTGGGTTGACAGTGGTTTTTATGGTAAATCAGTAAAAAAAAAAACGATTGTCAAAATTTCTAGGGCTACTAGATAATAGTTTTTCTAAGTCCAAACCAACCTGCGCGAATAAACGACCCCCGATTTACCGTAAAAATCTAAAAATCGATCGTAACTGTAAAAACAACCGATCAAAACATTAAATTATAAAAACTGGTCGGTTTTTCGGTAGTTAATGCATCTAAACGACTGTAAAAACAACTATTTATGATATTTATATTCGGTCGTTTTTTTCTAAACGGTTGTTTTTACATTCGTTATGACCAATTTTAGGTTTTATTTATACTATAAACCACTCGGTGGGTTGACAGTGGTTTTTATGGTAAATCAGTAAAAAAAAAAAAAAAAACGATTGTCAAGATTTCTAGGGCTACTAGATAATAGTTTTTCTAAGTCCAAACCAACCTGCGAGAATAAACGACCCCCGATTTACCGTAAAAATCTAAAAATCGATCGTATCTTTAAAAACAACCGCTCAAAACATTAAATTATAAAAACTGGTCGGTTTTCCGGTAGTTAATGCATCCAAACGACTGTAAAAACAACTATTCATGATGTTTATATTCGGTTGTTTTTTTCTATACGGTTGTTTTTACATTCGTTATGACCAATTTTAGGTTTTATTTATACTAAAAACCACTCGGTGGGTTGACAGTGGTTTTTATGGTAAATCGGTAAAAAAAAAAAAAAAAAACGATTGTCAAAATTTCTAGGGCTACTAGATAATAGTTTTTCTAAGTCCAAACCAAGCTGCGAGAATAAACGAAAAATTTGTAAATACCGTGTCCGAAATTAATGTCTCCACTTCATTCGTTCCGAATCGGTCAACTTCTAAATCGTGGAATAACGAAACTATGCGATCACTATTTCTCAAATTTCGGAATTACAACTATCAAGCATTTATTCAAATGATAAACACAACATTCATTAGGATTTCAATTGAATATTCCTACCAATCACCTTTTATTTTGCTACGAATAACCTCTAATATAATGGAACAAGGCCATTTTTTCTCGGTGTATAGAGAAAAAAAACAGCTATTATTTTACTTTCTGCGTTATCGATCACAACAGTCCGCCAGAATGTTGGCTGACACTTCTAATGCGCATATAGTTACTCGGCCATAACCGCGCGATGCTCTTCGTGTCCAAGAGACAGGGAATTTTGTCGTCGCGACGTCGCGTCGCCGTTGCAGTGCGACGTTATATCCACCAGGCCTTTTATTTATTGTACGTGTACGCTAAAGCCCTGCGAAGGATTTTAAACCGGCGGTATCTTCACCGGCACAAAAATCGAATAGCGTTCATCGATAAAAAATGATGTCTCAATCGTTCAGCAAATGAAAAAGCTCTTTTATTCGTACTGTAAATAATAAATATTTATTTCAAACTCCAGGCTTTTTCCAGGAGAGAAATTCGAGCCCTTCAAATACAAATTCGTGTGGCCCGCAATTATTTTGCAGCCTTTGTAGGGATCTCGGTTCCTCTACTGATTATTGTGTGACGCAGAAGCCCGAATTTTACTTGAGTGTTTGTGAGTCCATGGAGCATAGAGAAGAAGAAGAAGAGATGAAAAGAGAAGGACTGACAGCACGTTTCGAAGAGCACGTACGACTGCTCTAGCGTTTCGTTATATCCGCAGCTCTGGAGCTATTTCGAAATACCTTAAATTCACGTAGGTTATTAGGTGGGCAGTGGTGTTTTTATTTAAGGGGGAGGGAGCGTAGAAACCGCGGCGAGAGTTAGCTATTAGAAATAGTTGTAGAACAAATCCGAAAAAATTCACCTACAAGCTTTTTCTTACTCTTTACAACTTATTTTGAACTGGAAAAAGAACATTGATTTTGAGCACTGTATATTTTTTGAGAATAGCCGAAAAAAAAATTATATTAAAAATCTGCTTCGCTCGATTGTTGAGGATAGTATGCAAAGCGTGGAAAAAAATTGGCAGTTCAGAATATTGAAAATTGTAGAAGATAAATTTTTTCGAATTGTAGAAGATAAATTTTTTTGAATTGTAGAAGATAAATTTTTTCGAATTGTAGAAGATAAATTTTTTCGAATTGACGGCGATACATTTTATTTTTATTTTTAAGTGCCACTGTTGTTTTTTCGTAGAGTGTATGTCCAACCTTAAATCGACTTTAAAGTGACTCGAACACTAAGTCACCTTCAAAGGCAACTCAAATTTAAGTCTCCTTCAAAGCCTGTCCAGCTTTAAATAACTTTGAAATCAATGCAGCTTAAAATCAACTTTGATGTCGGTCCTACTTCGAACCGACTTTATAGTCAGTTTAACTTTAAACCGACTTTATTATCAGCTTAACTTTAAACCGACTTTATTATCAGCTTAACCTTAAACCGACTATATATTCAGTTTAACTTTAAACTGACTTCATTGTCAGTTCAACTTTAATCAGACTTGATAGTCAGTTCAACTTCAAACTGACTTTAGTTAAACTTTAAACCGACTTTGCAGTCCGCTCAACTTTGAACTGACTTTATAGTCAGTTAAACTTTAAACCGACTTTACAGTCCGCTGAACTTTGAACTGACTTTATAGTCAGTTAAACTTTAAACAGACTTTACAGTCTGTTATACTTCAAACTTTACAGTTCAACTGTAAACAGACTCCAAACTGGATGCAGCTTTGAACCAACTTTAAAGTCAGTCCAACTCGAAGCCATATTTAAACTTCACCTTTAAAATCAATTCAAGTTTGAAATTAATCAAAAAAACAATTCAACTTCGAAACGACTATAAACTGATGGTATTGATCCTTATAAATTTTGATTGGTTCCACGGTAGATCGAATTCTCTGGCGTTAAATGTCGTTTTGTCATAGCAGCTCCATAGAAAACCGCGTCGTGTGGTGAACGGACGTTGTAATTGGCACCTTGGTTAAATGCATGAGAACCACAATAGCCGTGATCATGATAACGACTTGCTCTTGGACTCTGCCACGAGACACGAATAGTAGGCTTAAAGGAAGCGGATAGCCTTCGATCCTTGAGCGTACGTCGACGAGTACGTACCTATCGCACTGGAGCAGCACTAGTTACGTAAAAAAACAGCACCGCGAGGTAACGTCTGATACCCAGGCACGCGATCCCTACGCAATAACTTCCGTATTTACATAATACATGTATATCTCTGGCGGTGTCATGATCACCTCTCGAACATGGCGCCAACGGCTATTTATTTTTAAGCATCTACTAATTCTACATAATGATATTATTAATCGACGGAAGCGTGGCTTGAACAATGTTATATTCACCGTTGATATGTACACCGTATTAATTAATTATCACTAATCACCACGAATTTTTTGAAGTCCATAAACATAATTATGGTCAATGAAATTCAAGAAATTTCTTGACAAGACAAGAAAAATCTTGTCTTGACGATGAAAATTTCTTGAAAGAAATTTTCATCTCGAAAATCACAAGAAATATAGAGATTTCTCTAAAAACTCGATATTTCTCGAAAAATTCGAAATTTCTCGAAAAATTCGAAATTTCTCGAAAAATTCGAAATTTCTCGGAAAATTCGAAATTTCTCGAAAAATTCAAAATTTCTCAAAAAATTCGAAATTTCTCGAAAAATTCGGAATTTCTCAAAAAAATCGAAATTTCTCGAAAAATTCGAAATTTCTCGAAAAATTCGAAATTTCTCGAAAAATTCGAAATTTCTTTAAAAATTCGAAATTTCTTTAAAAATTCGAAATTTCTCGAAAAATTCGAAATTTCTTTAAAAATTCGAAATTTCTCGAAAAATTCGAGACAAGACGAGAAATATCGAGACAAGAGTCTTGTCTCGAAATTTTTTTGAATAATTTTTCCGAGACAAGATTTATTTCTTATCTTGTGGCATCACTACTTTTAAGAGTTAAGGCAATATCACAACAAATTGGGTATGAAATCCGACAGGTCGAAGGTGAGATGGGTCCGACCCTCAACCTCTCGGAATCCCGCTGGTTTTAACCTGGGGGTTAAAACCAGCGGGAATTCGCCATATATATATATAGAGATAGCTACGCATAGTACAAACGGAGAAATATCGACCTGCGAGAAAAAGATAGAAAGAGTGAGCACTTTGCAAACGTACGACGGAGTAGTCACGATCACTACTTTTTCTTACTGCGCCGTGTCCTCTACGTCCTCTCTCCTCATTCCCCAAGTGACCTGCTTCGTCGTAGTCAAGCAATTTGCATCCCGACAATTTATCACCGGAAGTTGTTTATGAATACAATATTGCCTTAAAGTTTCGAGTTTTGGACAAATTTATTAGATTGTGTGTAATCTCATTAGACGATAATGCTTTAAGGGGGTTGCACATTGTGAAAATCAGTGCTAAGCATTATATTCGTCTTGAAACTATTTCTACACTAAACATAAAATTCAGTTGATTTAACTAAATGCGTTTTGTTGATTGAAGATTTCGTCAAGTCAACAACTGTTTGTTTGGATTGGATGACTTTCAGTTGAATAACAAAAAAAGTACAATGTTGACTTTCAGACCCGTGTTAATTATTGCGCTTAGCCGAAACAGATATGAATTTAGTTGACTTGAATAACGGTTGATTCATACGAATAATTGCTTGTGTTGGTTAAATCGAATGGACTGCTTACGCCGCTTATCTGATTTGACAGAATACTTTGTTGAACTGGATCGTTTGGATTGATTGAATCGTGTAATATTTCTGATGAAATATATGATGCAATTTAATTGAATCATTTCGCATATAAAAGTGTATATTGGTAATATACACTTTTGATTAACATGAAAATTTCGTATCAACATGAAAATATGATATTTTCATGTTGATACGATTTTTGACTTCGCGTGATTCTATTTCTGCTTCGGTGTTTTGAGATAATCTTTTCTTTTACAAAGAAAAATGGAGGAATGAAAAGCAAATACGTTTTCGGGGAAAAATATATCGTATTTCACATCTGCGGAAAAAAAAATTTAAAAAGCACGCCATACGTGATCCTGCGGCGATTACAACAATCTGAAGTTGGCTTTATGTCAAAGCCATCGATGACCAATCAGAATGCTAGAAAGGTGGCTTTGATATTTCGACTTTTGATGTGTCACGTCTTTTTTTTACGAAGAAAAATGAAAGATATAAAAGAAAATCTATTTTCGGGGACAAAATGTATTCTATTCTACAACTGCGAAAAAGCCAACAATTAAAAAAGCGCGCCACGCGTCATCCTGCAGCGATTATAACAATCTGAAGTTGGCTTTATGTCAAAGCCATCGACGACCAATCAGAGTTTGCGGTACAAGTCTACGCGTTAAGAAAGCGCGATAAATCAAAGGTATCAACGAGTTAATTAAATATTCGATTTTCTACGTATCGATACCTTTTTCTCGTGTGTCGTGAAATCGTCACACGTCGGTAAAATACGATAAAATACCAAATATCACCAATTTTTCGATGTTCCGGCATCTCTACAAAAAACTCAGTTCCCTAGCAATCTTGACGACCCTCGTTTTCACCCGATTCACCGTAAAAACCACCTTCAAACAACCGGGTGGTTTTTTGCAAAAGAGAAACCGGAAATCGGTCGTAACGACCGATCGCGACGCGAAAACAATCACCCTAAAAACGTTGCTCGGTTGTATTTTCGGTTTTCCGGGCTAAATCGATAAAAAAAAACACGACCACATAACATTTTTCAGGGCAGTCGTTTTTACACTCGTTACGATCAACTTTTGGTTTTTTTGGCAAAAACGACCCGGTCGTTTTTACGGTAAAACGGTGGTTGTTAAGATTGCTAGGGCTAAACTACCGATAAATCTAGAAAAACGCCTAAAAAAAGAAACTCTCATTTTACTTGTGTGAAGCGTTGTGCTCTCTTTAATGTGACTAAATCACCTGTGGACAGTATGGTAATAGAAGATACCAGCAAACGCGCGAAATGCCGCAGGATATAGCTGTCTGGAGAGACGTGCATTCCACCCAAGTTATTTAAAGATTCCTCGCCTTCGTTACACATCATGAAGTGGTGTGTGCTGTGCTTCAGCGTACGACCATTGGCTAGCAGCTTGGTGTTGATGCGCGTCTGCTTTTGAGAGAGTGCAAGTCGTGTAAAGCTTCTCACCTCTTTCAACTTGGTAAAAAAAAGCTGCAAAGTTGAACATTTATACTAATTGCTTCCTCATTATTTCTGGTTTTTTACAAAGCTACCTGTATGAGCAAGTATGTTAATTAATTCAATAATAGAAGAAGCTTTGTCAAAAAATCCAGAAATCATGGAAACAATTGAACATTTATACTAATTGCGTCCTCATTATTTCTGGTTTTTTTTACAAAGCTACCTGTATGAGCGATTATGTTAATTAATTCAATAATAGAGGAAGCTTTGTCAAAAAATCCAGAAATCATGGAAACAATTTGTAAAGTACAACTTTGCATCTTTACTATTTGTCGAAATTAAATTTCTGAAAAATTTAAACTTCAAAATGAATTATGACGAAACTATGTACCTTTTATTGCTAAATAGTACTGATTTCATGTATTAAGTTTAATTTCACTATCTTATCTTATGTTAAGGTTGATGCAATAACAGCATTTTTCTGAAACGTTAATCTTGACAGATTCAACCATATTTTATATTATGACGAAACTATGTACTAATCGTCGCTAGATTTCATGTATAAAATTTAAGTTCCTTGTCTCATTTTTTTCCCAACGGTTAGGGCAAAAACGTGAATTTTCAGAATATTTCAGAACTCCATAAAATCCGAACCGCTTTTACGATTTTGGTCAAATTCAATACCAAACAACATTAGCAATACCTGCATGTATGAAGAATTATTTACAAAAATATCACCATTTTCACGAAAGCTGTAGCGCGCACGTCCTTTTTAGAAAAAATTTAAAAAGCTTGAAAATTAATCTTTCCGGATAGATTTCGAAAAAAATTGCATCAGTCAATGAAGAACAGCGACTTTACTTGTATACCAATTTTCACCTCAATTAGTTGAACGGTTCACGAGTTACAGATGATTGAAATTTCCAAGCCCTACACACACACACACACACACGTAGATTTTTTCTGAACCTCTTTTCTCGATGTTTTGGAGCATTCTCGTCGTCCTGACATGAAAATCTCAACAAAAAAAAAGTTCATGAAAACTTTCTTCCTCTATAAGGAAGCAAAAATAATTGAAACATGTTGATATGTATTCCATGACTTTGTTTTCTTGATGAAATTCCTTCCTAATTCGATAAAATTTAAATCAATTTAACGAGAAGTCGATCACCTTAAAGTCGAAAAGAAAACAATCTATTTTTTTAATCTATATACTGCTTTCCAAATAGGACCTTTTCATATTTCCATCCCGAAACATTTTTTCATGTCAAGCACATGACAGTTCGGCGTCTTAGAAAATTGAAATTCCATCGACGGAAACGTTTTCACTTGTACGAATAGGGAATAGCTAATATGTTTGTCGCGTGACGGTGACTGATCCGCTGGAGCAATGTCATAAGTTTCCGTCGTTGTCGAAGGAATAATAAAAGATTAAAAAAAGGGGCGAAGGGGAAATGCGGTAACGAAAATTGCAGCTGAGAGACCATATGATTATTGGCTGAATCGTCGAGTCTTTGGCGCCTGCCGGACGGGCTTTGTTAACCCTTGACCCGTGGAGGGACGCTAGGCTTCTGCAATTAAATGGCAGAAAAGTTGTTCTCTTATCAAGCGTGTCTGCGTGTGACTTTATACATAATTCTTGAAATAGTTTAATGAATGCAATTTCTGCCTTATCTGAGCAGCTAACTGAACCCGCAATCAAATATAATGAATGGATTATTAAGACACTGCAATTGAGAGATGCGGTAGCGTCTCGACGCCAAGTAATTATAATTTCCCATTCGGTCATTTATGAAATATATTTCGTTTGGTTATCTGTATACTTTATGTTGTTATTGATTTTATAGGACCCGGAGTCGTATATTCAGAACCCATAAAAAATTGGCAACGTGGTCGAAAATTGGTTTGCGAAAATCTCTCATAAATAACTGCTGAAGACACGATTTTCGAATTTCTTGCAAACACATGTCTTCTGTGATTGTTGAGGAATTTTGAATAATAAATTACCTGTGTTGAAAATTTGCTGATAAATGTGCATCAACCGACTTTTCACTGTTCCATTATCGATAAAGATAAGCTATTTCTTTATGGAAAGAAACTTTATGGGAAAAACGAAATAGTTACGTCTTGAATTTAAAGGTTACTATAGGTTATTTTTTTGTAGGTGTAAATTATCTTTAATACTGTTTGTTTCATGTTTTTAATGAGCGTCTCAACTCATTGGCCTATTTTACTCAGCTACAATTCAGATCGAATTCTGAATCTGAACCCAAAATAAAGGAATTCAAGATGGCGGATTCAATATGGTTGTCGAAAATGCCAAATGTGATTCGTTTTGAAAAAAAAAACTTATATCTTATCAAAGGTTAATTTTACTAAAACGCTGGGAATTGAAAAACTTAGTAACCTTAAAACATTCTTTTATTATTTCTTAACAAATTACCATACATTTTAGTATAACCTATTAACGACATAATTACATATAATTTCCGTATTAGTTCCTAACATTTAATATTCAATCAATCTTTACAGTTCCGCATAAATCCGTTATCCGATTGTCTCGAGCAAAATTCGACGTGCGCTTTGGGGGTTGCAAGGGATGTCGCTGGTTGTCGCTCCTCTCCGACGTCGATAGGCCCGCGTCAGCTCTGCAAAAGCGAGAGAATCTCGGCCCGTGTAGGATGCCAGTGAAACGTATTTTACCGATCTTCGGGCTAGCTGCTCACCGGGTTTCTCGAATCGATCTCGTCCGGTTCGACCTGGCGTTTCGAGATGGTGCTGCCTGTGGAATGCCGTCGTCAGGCTCTCTTTCTCTCACCTCCGTGTGTCATCCTTTCTTTTTATTTTCCCCTCTCCTCGCTCACTCGCTTTGCCCCCACTAAACTTACCAAGAGACTTGTCGCACGCGCGATTCCGCCACTGAAACCGCCTGTACTAGCGGGCAACGCAGCAGAAGGCTCGTCGTCGTGTATAGTCGTGTCGATTGCCGCCCGTTATGCCGCCACCGCGGGGAGAGAGTATTGACCGTCTCAGCGGGCACAGTGGAAATTTCCACTGCCCTACCCCAAGACTCTATACCTATATACACACACAGTGCTCTCTACGAGCAAAGCGTTAACCGGCGACTCGCTCTCATCGTGCGCCGCTGCAGCGCTGCTCCGCCGTTGCACCGAGTGTCGCTTCTATACTTGTGAATCCTCTCTTCTCTCTCCCCTGCCAACGGTCTGTGGGTTCAGCAAAAGTTTGCTTTTAGTTACTGCACCTCCGTCACTTGGAACGTCTTAGTGTGAAATTCGTACGAGTGCGAGGGAGATGGCGTTAATCTCGGTATCCCAAAATTTTTCCGGAACGAATTATGCGAAGGCTGAAAGACGATAATCCTACGGCATTCTTAAAGCCGTCGTGAGTTTGAATTTAAGTTCAAACTTTCGTTGAGTACGAACGAGGAATTCACGAGCATAAATTCCAAAGCGGCACAACTGCTGCGAAGGAATTTGGATTACAGTTTTTCTTACCGACCCGATAGTGGGACGTTGCCTTTATTCATTTTGGAATTAATTAAGGTTAGGTTAAGTAAGAGAGATTCGTTATACTGAGGCTTATGGAAGTTGAAGTGGATAATCACGTAATGTTAATTTGCTAGAAAGAAACCTTAGCGGATAAAATGTGCAAAAAAATTTGCATTACAGTTTTTGTTACCGACAGAATGGGCAGATCACCTTGATCAGTACTGGAATAAATTAAGCTAAAAATAGTCGAAGATAGGTATTATTTTGGGGCTTAAGCATAAGTCGAAGCGAAAGAATGCATAATCTTAACCTGGAAAAAAATAGATATGTAAATTCCGGTTTAAAGACACACTTATACACTCAGGGATCGATGGGTTGGACCTCGCGACTGCTCCGGTCGTCACAGATCTCGGTACGAGTGGCAATTCGAATGGATAGCCGTTGACGATCGTGTGAAACACGAGACAGTGACTTATAAGCTTCTATTTTTAGTTAGTTAGGCGCCGCTCGCCCTGGCTCCGCGCAACCGTCGTCCGCAGTACGTGGCTCGAGACGGCCTTCGACGTTTACGTAACGACGACCGAGAATTTCTTCTTCTCTGCCAATCGCTGCTGCTGCTTTGTCGTCGTTTCCGTCGCGCTCTAACTGGATCATGTTAATCGAATTATTCACACCTTCGGCGCTCGTACGAGTCTCTTAACATTGCTACTTCATATATGCCTTCGTTTTTCGTAATTTCAGAGATTGGCCTCGTTACCCGTATCGCGACTTATGCAAATTACTTTATTTATTACCTACCTGATAAGGCGCACATTATCCACAAAATTCCGTAAAAAATGTGAATGAGTCCCACAGATGTAAAAAATTCTCCTGTCGATGCTGTTCTACATTATCACCTGCCGGTAGGGCAGAATTTAGGGTTCTGGGTAAATTAGAAATGGATTGTAAAGGGACTAGACGATAAGCGACCTATTGTCGGTAAGTAGTTACCATTCGTCGATAACTTATCTCGTACCACATAAACAGTTACCGACGTCATGTAACTTACCATCAAACCATGTAACTCGCTTACCAACAAAGCGGTAGTCGGTAAAATTTCCCATTTTATCAGATGTCGATGATTTTATAACTGGAGGATGATAGCAATGTAGATGGTTGCCACTTTACCGTACTAACAAGAAATGTTTTAGATATTGTTCAATTCGGCTTCCAAAATTGTACTTGAATTCTCTTATTTCGTATTACGTCGTCGGTTTCTTAAGTTTTGTAGGTCTAAAATAATTAACACGTGCGCAAGTACTTCTCTTATCTTTTCGGGCCTGACACTTTGTTAAGAAACAGACAGGTATTCCAAGTTCGAGTTTGACACATGCTTGGCAGGATTACGATGTTCATACTGGGTTGAGCAGTCGTCCCTTCGTTTGAAGTGACGTTGGGCCAAACGAGAAGAGAAATACGCCTCTCTTGAGAATTTCCATCAGGTCGTTGCGACAACAGTAACGAGATCTGAGACGTTCATACCCTTACCGTACACCCACAGTCTCCAGATCCTTCAGTTCGCGAAACACGTGTGTCTAGTTTGTGAAACGTGACGCATTCTGCCAACTCTCAAACATCCAATCGAGAGGTTACCAACTGCCGCATGCCAACCGCGTAGTTTCGCTAGTTTCCCAAGTTGCAACTTCTTGCTCTATGCGGTTTTCGTTTTTCCTCCCCATCACCGTTTTCTCTCTGTCGTAACGAGTGGATTTTCATGCGGCGCTATGTTTTTCGTACATCCATTTGTGCGAAAATGGAGAAGATCGTTTTGAAGTGAAATATAGGCGAACTGTAATTGTGGCCATTCGTTGATTTCTTGTCGACTTTGGAATTGGTAACACTTGGTTGGTAGATTTCGAACCGGTCGCGGGTTTAACTTTATACCAATCAGGTGCAATTTGCCAATTTTGCTGTAATATCGGATTTTGCACCGAGAGAAAAGATTTCATTGATTCACGGCAATCTTCGCCAAAGATGAAAAACACTCGAGTTTCAATGTATCATTGGATCTTCTAGTTTCAATCTTTTCATTGGATAATCTGAAGCCCACTGGAAACTAGTGAGATGTCACTAAAGAGGGAGCGCAACTTTCCTCAACACGGCTCAGAATTTTGAGATCGATTAATTTGATAAGTGCATATATCATTATTTTATATATTCTGATATGGCCTAGTATGACCTTAAATGGGTATATATAGTTAGATATACTCATTAAAAAAAATTCTGATCAATTTTGATACGGCTTGACATATCCTGATCTAGACATAAATACTAATGATTTTAGTATTTTCATTGTAGTAATTCATTATTCAGTTGAATACATGATCATTTCACAATCTAGCAGCAAATCGAATTTCTATCATCTTCGCCAAGATTCGAATTTAAAGGAGATTCTTCATGCATATTGAAAAAATTTATTTGAGTGAAAAAAAAATTTCAGATCTAGTTCAGATATGGTTTGATATTGCCATATTTGGTCTAATATGCTCACGTACAGTTATCTGGTTAGACCTGATATAACTTGATAAGACCTGATACAGATTGATAAAGATATATATATTTTGACATATCAAGACGTATATAGTCTGATATGGCCAATTTCCACATCAGGCCTGATATGTTCCGATCAGAATATTTTTCCACTGGTTGTGCACTAGTTCTCAGACAACCTAAAAAAAAAAAAAATTCGTACTGTAAGCCAACCATCAATGAAACCACTTATTCATTTATTCATTCACCTTCCTTCTATATTTGCCTCCAATTAAATTCGTCCTGGTTCTGTTCTGCACCATGCAACGGTGAATATCGACTGGATGGAAAACTAATGAGAGATCACCTGGAGCCATTTACCCCAACGGATGATTTACGAAGTAAATCAAATTAATTACAAATCTATTGCATGTTCGCAAATCCCATAAGCAACCAAAGTGAACCTCACATGGTAACGTGTTGGGCCAGCTCCTGTGCATATGCGAGGATCCGTTTGGGCCGAGGGGCATAATCACAGGGTCATTAGTTAAGTATTATACAGGAAACTATGATCATAGGTGGGTGTAGTTGTATGGGGTTGTGATGCATGCGTGCATGCGTTCCTCACGAGGCACTTGCAGCGCTGCAGTCCAGTCTAATGGTGCGTTCGTGTATTATATTATGCAGCCGGGTCTAGGATTGTATGTCTAGGTACTGGCAGTCAGACCGAGAGTGAGGGAGATCTACGAATGCAGCTTATTGGGGTAACGCAATTGGAGGATTATATGTGCAGTCGTATATTGTCAGACCGGAACAATACCGACTCGCTCCGACTCAAAACAGAGAAGCCTGCACAGAAAATAATATGCAAAGTACTGTCAGAGTCGTACGACAATGGAATACGTAATATGGCTGAAAATTTACAAAAAAAAAATAAAAAATCGTGGTAATCGTTAGCCTTAAAAACACGTAAAGGGTTTGCTTATATATGGGTGATTTTGGCAATTATTGACCAACGGTGGTTTTTTTATCACGTCTATTTGGATGTAATTTTGCTAATGTTGAATATACTTCGAAAGGTAGTTGATTGAATTTTTTGGAGATTTTTTTTTTGGGGACTTTGATCGTAATAATTTCCTTAGGGTATGAAATTATTCGATTTTTTAATTCTCATCGCAAAGTTATTTGAATACAGGATTAATGTTTGAAAAATAAGGGTAAAATATCGGTATTTGTTAGTCGGTTAGAATTAATTGGAACTCGAACAAAATCTTGTTGCAAGATTAATGGGAAGGCTCGAATCGTGCACATCTGCCATTTTGGATCATCGTCGTCGCGGAGGCGTATTTTTGGCGGGAAATTATTTATCATTTTTTTCCAAGCCGATAAGCAATCAATAAATCCACAAGCCACATTTTGTATGAATCCTTTTTATAGTTTCTTTGCCAGAAAATTTAAACAAAGCAATACGTTAAATACTTTTTTGTTTATAGCAAAAAGATTTTTTTATTAAATAGACAAGTAATTAATTAATCCAAATGTCAAATTTCGCATTAATCCTTAGCATAGTTTTACCAGCGGATCAAGCCAAATCCACGTAAATCGCAACTCATCATATTCAATCATGAAATATTTCCACATTCACCTAAGGTTTCTCTATCTAACGTCGAAATAGCTCCCGTACCATTTGCTAAATACCTGGGTGTCAACATCGACCACAAGCTAAACTTCAATCGCCACCTAAAAGCTTGCAAAAATAAAATGTCCCAGAAAGCATCACACTTCAGGAAAATCACATTTAAAAACCGCAGCCTACATATTAAGCACTTAACGAAGATATACAAATGCATCTGTAGACCAATAATAGAATACGGCCACCCTATTCTCATCAACTGCAAGAAAACGGCGCTCAAGAAACTAAAAACGGCTGAAACCTGCGCACTAAGGCGCTTGACGCGCATTCGACACCCCGCTAATCCACTGTTCAACCCCCGCAACACAATACTCTACAATACCACAGGCATCACACCAATAGTACCTAGAACACAAGAACTGAGCAAAAAATTCGCAATAGCGCAATTACAAAATATACAAACACTCTGCATACAACCCGATGAAAATGTAACACGTAAACACCCACACCCCATACACACAACATACTACCATCTAGTAAGAATGGCCAACAACCAACAGTAAATACACATTACATTAATGAAGCCGAAGCAATAGACGAAGCAAAGCAAAAGAAGACAATCTAGGCTGAAGGACTTCGGTCGATAGACAATTGAGAGTACAGGAAACAAACATGTATTTATGTAATGAGCAATGTAATGTAAATGTAAACTCGTCCCATGTTTTGTATTGTCAATAAACTCACAATAACTACTACTACTAGTTTTACCAGACAATTAGGAAAAAGCGATAAGTTTAGCGAAAAACGATATCCCCTCTTGAACAGTAAAACGAAATGGCTCTTGTGAATTAACTTACCCCCTTATCGTACAGTGAACTGCGTCGGTTAATTTTTTCCATGCTGCCACCATCTCTCTAGCCATGAAACGATCCTATGGATAATCGTCGATCTCGCTTGTCTGCACCAATACCTTCTGGTCGCTCTTCCACTCCAATTAATCGACATTCAATCGGGGCTGACGGCCTCGAAACGATCGACGATTTTCATCTCCCAACACGAATCCTTGTCTCGCAATACGTGTATCCGTTCATAACGAAGCGTGCTCGATTGTCCGTCTCTCTTTCGCTCTCTGACGCTCTTACGCTATCTGGAATTTTATTTCCCATTTACAACGGCAGACGAGCGATACCGGAAATGCAAGCTGGGTATTCTGTGCGATAGTATTCCTCTACGCAGAAGTGGAGCATATAGATGAATGGTAACATGGAGCTTTGACGAATTCGCACGCGTAAAAACTGCTGTTGCGTACAATGCGATCATTGATTGGTGAAGAATTTATCGTCTACAAAATCTGAGTCACTTTTTTTATTTTCAACATCCTCCACCGGATGTATGTCGGCAATTGATGTCCAATAAAATGGGACTGACTTGCAGATTTTATCAGGTCGCCGCTTCGTTATCTCTTGTGGAGGTTGGAAAATTATGTTCAATTATACGAAGGAAATTCATAAAAATTATTACAAATGTAGAGGATGATTATATCAATTTTTATAACGGGCGGAAACTGATTGAAAGTTATTAGGTAAGATTTTTCATTAACCTGGCACAGACTTGTAAACGCCTCATACTTATAGAAATAACGATGATGATACGATCAGCTCTATAATTATGATTTTATAATAATAACATGAAGCGATTGTAATACGATGATAGTTTTAATCCCTAGAGATCCATCGTCGCGTTTGAAGTTTTCCCATTTAAATAACACAGGAAAGTGATTTTTTTTCATTCTTTCTCCCTGCAACATAAGTAGAAATTATTTTTTTCATAAAATGAATGACTACATCTTATGAATCGTTAAGTAAATCATTAAGTTACAAGTAAAAAAAAAAAACAAGTACATGAGAACACTGTGAAAATTTTGTCCAGTAAATGTCTTGCACTACTACTATTAAATTTTGTATTATTTATATATTCAAAGCACACAGTTTCATGCTTGTGGTCTTCCGTATCAGGGCATTCTTGATAAGATTCTTTAACATCAATATTGAATTGTAGAGGCTTTTTTTATGTTAACTGTATTATGTAGTGTAACCAACGTCAAGAGTGAGCCAAGCTTCGTATATTCCAAATGCAATGTACGTCACTCTCACGATCCACGTCTATCGTACACTTGACCCTATTTTTTTTTGCATTTCGTACTTCATCATATTCGAGCTACATCTAAAAATCTCGTTCGTCAATAGGAAAGTAATTCAGTTGGTAGTGAAACCCAATTATAAACCGAGATAAACCAAATATGATCCAATACCTTTCAAAAAGGTCCAGTGGTTCCTTCGCCGTTGGTCGAATTTTTCAATTGACCGACGCTGTTTGCAATTTGTTTTGGGTATCACATATAACTCGGAATATTTTATGTTATATCTTCTCATAAAGGAATCTATACGATAAAAAATTTCATTGGTCATGTTCTATCCCTGAAAAAGTTCCGGGTATGCGAATAGTACACATTCATACAGTCGGTCCATTTTTTTATCAGTTAAAAAAAAACGTTATCCCACGAATCATATTCTGTCATCTCCGAAAATTCTTTGATATACCCGAAAGTTTTGATTGGTCAGAATAAAAAGACCGAGTTAAAACGCTCCAGGAATACATTGCTACCCTTAAGAAAATATCCGCGACTAAATTTCCACGTCCATTAAGTAAAATTCAATAAACTCTTAACCAACTTAAATATAGGTTGACCGCATGATCGCCCAAGTTGATAAATTCGACCATATCCGACTTCGCCTAAGGTCAAGACAAATATATTCAGCAAGCCGAATTAAAATAACTTTGTGCTGACTGAATTGAGTTAGCTTAAACTAAATACTTTTCCTCAGTGCATCAACTAGGTAACTGCTCGAGTGAACAGAGCTACCAAGTGTATGACGGGAACTCAAACGAGCAGCGGCGTCCGGCGGTTTTCTCTCCCCGAAGTCAGAGGTGTTACTTTGCTCTCGTTGAGTGCGCATGAGGAACTTTTCGTCCGAGTTTAATGGTTGTTAACGCCCGGGGAACGTGGCAAGCCGCTAACCAAGAACAATAAAGCACAATTACCATTTACATTATCCGCGGAGAAAGGGAGAAGGTGGTCGAGTCGGTAGCACCGTGGACCGAAGAAGGGCCACTTTGTCGCTGAATAATCATGAATTTTAAAGTGGATAAAACCCAATTTCCACTGGGCTTGAACCAGTCCAGAAGCATAGCATCACCTAGCGTCGTCGTTACATTTCTATACGCTTAATTCCCTTACCTTCCATCCCTCGTCTTTCCTCCTTCCCCAACTACTAATACCCCGGCATCATATTAGCTTTTTCGAAATCTCCATCCCTTGTTCCAGCGAGGCAAACTTCAATATCCCAAGAAATAATGGAAACTTCATTATCGACATAACACAATAGTAGTAATACCGCATCGCTCCAAGCGAAAGCTGTCCCTAGTGACAAGGGACAAGAATAGAAGAGTTTGAAAGAGGTTATAGAAGGTGTCTCACATTTTCACCAGTCTTCATCGCCGAATTCTCGCCGTTGTGTCATCCAACAGGTCCGACTATTTCTTTTCTATTCTACCAGAGTTAATAAGCTTAAAAAGATAATTGTGAATTTGGTCACCCGAGAAGATGACATTGGGGCAAACGATCAAGCCCAGCAGAGGAAAGAAAAGCTTCATTCCCTCTTACAAAGCCGTCCCGGTTGGCCACGGAGTAGCTTTCTAGAACTGGAGAACTCTATCCAATTCGGCCATTTCTCCCTCAAATTGTCGAATTGGAAATTCCCGTCACGTAGAATGGTCTAGGTGGATATAGCCCGGTAGCGACGTACGCGAACCAAGGGAGGAGGATCACCCTCCCGTTTCTTGTGCTCGTGTCAGAGGAGTTAGCGTGCAAATGTTCTTTTTTCTCCCTTCATCTTCCATGCCTCACCATTCCTCTGTTCTTGTGTGACTTCTTCTACCTCGAGTTTTCCTGGCCCATGAAGAAAAGCATAAAAGCTCACGGGTTGGCCACCACTTTTCTGGCCGGTAATTAAATAGAGAGATAGCAGGAACGAGTGGAAAAAGCTGTTCGAAAGCCCGGAGGAGTATCTTGGCCCGGGTCGCTAGTGTATATCAGGGCCTAGCGTGTAAGACCATCGGCATTGCCAGTGTACGGTAAAGCTTGAAAAGTGGCAAGGAGAGGAAAGAGAGGAAAGGCACGACTGGCATCGAGTAGAACCTCGCTGGAGGGTTTCTGTAAAGGAGGTAGTTTGGTCCCGCGGCAAGTATTGCTTCTGATCAGCCAGCCCTTTCTCGCATTCGTTTCTTTACCAGTTTTTGTTCTTCCCAACCGTGCCAAACTCATCCTTCCTCTTCCCCCTTCCCCGTTCTCAACACTCTCTCCACCCACTTGCGAAATAATTCCTCCTTCCCCTTCTGTTTTTTTCCCCCAGCATTACGACGCTCCAGTCTCTCCTTTCCACCTTATCCCCGTTCTCCTTAGTTTCACCCGTCCGGGACTACGAACTGACCCTGGGGCGCGGGCGAGAGAAATTCTCGCCTTGTTCACCCATTCCTCCTCCTTCTTATTGCCCCCCTCCCTTCTCCCTCTCTCTCTCTCTCTCCCTTGGCGCCCTCCGGATAACTTTGCCAAGCCTGTTTGTTAAAGTACGCTAGTAGTACGTCTGCTGAGCTCCGCGAGATGGCTACCCCCTCCGGCAACCCTCGAACCCTGAACTTATGCGTGTACCTTCTATACCTACAATCCTCCCCTTCTCCTCCTCCTCCTCCTGCGGCTCCCACCACGACGTTGTACTACTGGTGCTTCTCGTTGTAGTTGCACTATACGCCGGGGAGTTTCCTTCCTCCACCGAACTACATGAAACCCCCGGGCTATCTACTTCAAGTAACTCGCTTTTGACTTAAGTCTAAATGGCAGTGAGGAGGAGTGTGCCTGAGCCACGAGAGGTGGAAAGGAGACTAGCGAACGGCCGAGTTGTCTAGAAGTCAAGAGCGAAATGAGGTAAAAAGGGAGTGGAAGTGAAAGAGAGAGAGAGAGGGAGAGAGGGAGAGAGGTAGACTGAAGAAGAGGAGGGGAAGGGAAGGGAGAACGCCGAGGGGCGAGAACGACCCCTCCCCGATACAGCGCTGTTAAAAAGCCTCTTGCCAGAGAGCGGAACAGCCTAGTTGCATGGAAAAAAGCTCACTTGAACCACGCTTCTAGCTTAGACACTCTTAAATTCCTTCAGCACATTTACAGCCGCTTGGTAGCCTAGATGCATGAAAAAAACGCCCTTAGAGTAGGCTTAGACACTTTGAAATTCATCTAGAATATTTCGGTCTGTTGGGTCGTCATCCTTCACTTTTTTTCGAGCAGTTCAAATATAATAGCTACTACTTCACTCGTACAGGCTTTTAGAGTCACCGAAAAGTTTCATGTAACAATGGAAAACTATGTCATACGAAATGGAAAAAAAGTAACAACCTAAACGAACACTATCGTCACTCTTATCCGTATTTCTTACCTTACCGGAGTTCTTCTTTTATACTGCATTCTCTCTCATGTCACTGAAACAGTTTATGGGATGATGATTAACTGAGTTATTCGGATCGGCGAAAAATAGTGCATTCCTCCACCTGATTCCAATCTTAAACTGGACAACCGGTTGCTTCGAAACCTGATTCATGACTTTCATACTCTGCACGTGGTTCAGAGAACATTGCCCCAAGAATTTATCGCTAGATCTCATTCTCTTCGCAGTTACGCTTCTTATGGCATATTCGTAAATATGCCATAAGAGCCCATGTTGAAATGCATGCATAAAAAAATTAATTTTGTGTAAACGATGTGGACGAAAATTCCCTAAAAATTCATGTGAGTTTGTTATGAATTATCTGAAACGCGGTAATTATTTCAGATTTTTCTGTGCATTTTAAATTTTACCGACGGACCTTCTTAAGAGTGAAACTAACCCATTTTATTTTACGTCGATTGCAATGGAAGACCTAATGACAAGCGGATCCAGCTCAACCTCACAGCACCTTGTATTATTCCGCCAATTAATAACCTCTCTTCTCACTGACATCCTACATATTTTCGTGTCGAAACTTCGCCTTTGTCAAAATCACGGCTGCGAACGTACTTATATATTACGAACTAATATTGCTACGTGACTAACTCCTCGGAACTGTTAATTAAACCGCCAGGAATTATAAAAACCTTTTTGAAAATTTACCACTGATTTGACAAGTGTGAAGCGCAGTAGCTACCGTAAAACAGTTCACGGGACAATGGAAAACTGTGTGTGAGGTTAATAACATAATAACGAACACGTTGAACAAACGATTGTCCCTTTTCTTCTGCTCATTCCTTATTTCAGCGGATCGAGGACTCGGTGCTCCTTCTTGTTTCATGCTGCATTCTGGGAATAATTATAGCGAGAATAACTCCGGTAATGGTTCTCCTTTCACGACGCAATAACGTTACAGTAAATGGAGTAAGTATCAAGAGAAGCATGTCCCGTGAGGATGGAAAGTAAGGAAATGGGGAAACAGGCAGAAGGAAACTGCGCGCGTACGGAGACTGAGAGGAAGAGAAAGGCACGGCGTGACATGACCGAACGCGACCCTGAGGACTCATCGTCGACTTCCGGGAGTTGGTGTCACCGCCACTGTAACCACTCGCTCGCACGTACTCAGGAAGTAATTATTATTATCACCGCGCGCTCCAGTCGACGGCCGAGTAATCCTCTAAGCTCTCCTGGGATTTCTCAAAAAGAAGTCCACGAAGCTGTCCAACGGATAGATAGATATAGATTTCAGAATACATGATGTTTCGTACCTCCTGACCTCTGGTCTGTATTGTTGTGTATATGGGTCATTCTTCCACAACCGGACACTATTGTATCGCCTTGTAACTGCGACATTCATTTACATATGTCAAGCAGAGGACACTTGATTTTTTTCAGATTTTTAAACTGACAACTGTGTCTTTGGTCTACTTATTGATTTTTGTCAATTTATCGAAGTTCGATTAGCAAATAATTTTTTTTTAAGCATGTAAACACTTGGTGTCACCGCTACTGTAACCACTCGCTCGCACGTACTCATGAAGTAATTATTATTATTACTACGCGCCCCAGTCGAAGGCCGATTAATCCCCTAAGCTCTCCTGGGATTTCTCAAAAAGAAGTCCACGAAGCTGTCCAACGGATAGATAGATATAGATTCCAGAATACATGATTTTTCGTACCTTCCGACCTCTGGTCTGTATTGTTGTGTATATGGGTCATTCTTCCACAACCGGACACTATTGTGGACCTCGAGGTCGCCGATCGCCTTGTAACTGCGACATTCATTTACATATGTCAAGCAGAGGACACTCTATTTTTTTTCAGATTTTTAAACTGACAACTGTGTCTCTGGTCTACTTAATGATTTTTGTTAATTTATCGAAGTTCGATTAGCAAATAATTTTTTTTAAGCATGTAAACACTTGGTGTCACCGCTAATGTAACCACTCGCTCGCTCGTACTCAGGAAGTAATTATTATTATCGAGTGCGATTAAACTTTTTCTGACGAGGGTGAGTTTTGTTTTAAATCAAACAACTTGAGAAAAAGTTTCTCACACGAGTGTCGTATACAATTTTATTTCACTAGTGCGAGAAGTGCGATTTCTCGCACGCGATGTGAAAAGTAAGCACTTCTCGCACGGAGTTGCATAAATAAATCTTAATCGAAAATTAACTAAAATCAATAAGCAGAGCAGATAGTCAATTGTTAATTCAAAATTTTGAAAAAATTTTGTTTGACATTTCTAAATGAATGTCGCAGCTCACACAGTTGAATGTCCACAAGTGTGTCGTGTTTCGGAATGACCCATATATGTTACCGAGTGTAGTGCTTCGCAGCAAAGTCAGAAGATGCTGAAAAACTCCTCAGCTATGCCCGAAGGGACATGACTATATACAGCCAATCCACTCGAAGATAAACTTTCCTTTTCGTGCGTTCGTGCGTAATATCTCAAGAGGATTAGGAAGTTCGTCAAGTTTTCAAGGTGTCATTATGTACGCGCGTGGTGTGAAGCCCCACAGTTTGTTGAACAGTGTTTAGTTAACTTCATAATTCACTTATTTGTTTTAGTGGAAGGCAGAAAAGCTCTTCATAATAAAATTAATTTTTTTTTTGGGACTGCCATAAAAATTCGTTTTAAAAAAAAGCGTTTCTTCTGGTTTTGTTTGCGAAATTTTTAAGTCTTTTACATTTTCTTATTTTGACTAGTAGACCCTTTAAAATGTTACATGGTTCGTTGATACTCGTGTCAAATTCATGCCAAGTTAATTAATTATATTCAAGAATATGTTATATATATATTGGTTGAATTTAATGATTTATTCTAGTGGCAGAAATTAATTACGAAGGAGTCGTTATATCTTCAACCGGAAGTGTCAATTGAAGGGCGATAGAAGTATGCAGTGACCTGAAAAGCGTAGACCCACTTTATCAATGAGAGGGGGCGGTAATAAAAATAAATAAGCTGGAGGTGCATTATTGAAAAAACATAAAATAAATACGTATCATTATTATAGACGTCGTTTATTTTTTTATTTATAACCGATGTCTGCCTCAATAATTTTTAATGAATAATGAACTTCAATATTTATACGTTAATCTCAGAGCAGAAATGAGTAAGGTTATTTATTGTTACTGAAAATATTTATCAATGAATAATTTATATTTTATTGTACGTTTAATAATTACAGAACATCGTTGTCGTTTAATATTGATGTTGTTTATAAAGACATACGACAAAATTATATTGTTAATCGAATTCCGCTTCCATCTAGATTTTTTTATCAGGTATTCATGAACCTATTAATTATTTGTGACATGAAGACCTTAAGATGAGTTGTCACTCATATGCTTGATTAATATTCAAAAAACATCATCCATTCCATCTCACATCCCACATTTTCTGCTATGTGTCGTTTGGCAACTTGAGAGAAATCTAATTATTGAAATATCTACGATCTTTTTTTCAGTAATATATTCAGCTGTCTTGGATGAATAAAGTTTTATAATAATTTTTTATAAATGGTATTCTGTGTCACACTACATTGAATAATTAGAGGACATCATTGTCAGTTAGTGAATATGTTCCTAATTAGAACATACTGAAAAACTGTTTAGTAAAAAGAATCCCGTTTGCATCTAGATTTTCTTACCAGGCATTTATAAATCTATAAATTATTTGAGACATGAAATCCTCAAGATGGGTTTTCACTGATATGCAAAATTGTTATTTATAAAACATCAAACACTCCATCTTATTATGAAATTATTATTTATAAAACATCCTACACTTCATTGCACGTCCCACATTTTTTGCAATCTGCCGTTCGGCATTTTGGAAAAATCTAATTATTAAAATAAACACGATGTTTTTTCAGTAATATTTTCAGCGGTCTTTTATACCTGAAGATCCATAATCATTACTTAATAATGATATTTCTATATCACACTACTTTGCTTAAAACAAATTCACTGAAAAAAATAGTGACATATTATGCGGCTCCGCTACTGATAAAGTCAGCCGGGCGGTCACCCATCCAAGGATCGACCCTCAAGTCAGTCAGGTGGCCACCTAACTACATACTAACGAACTGATTCACGTAGACCATAAAACGAGCAGATTTATCGAATATATTTATAGATGGCAATAACGGTACAATATATTCTATCCGATATATTAATAATCGAGTATCGTGAACAATAATTAAACGCTTTTTATTTTTACCACGTCAGACGAAACACAATGTACCATATTGGATATAATCGATTGCCGTGAACAAATAATTAAGTGCTTTTTATTTTTATCCCGTCAGACGTAATCGTATACATATGTGATTACGTCTGACCAACTAAGGTTTTTGAGGGATTATTCTGGTATGAAATTTTCAGAAAATCTTTTTTACTGTACGCTTCGTTGGATCCTCAGATGCAAAATATCTTTTTTTATGGCAATTTTTTTAGAAAACATATTTTATAAGTGACATATAGAAAGCCATATTTTCAAAGTCTGGAAAAATGCTAAAAAACACTTAGTTTAATATCAATATTTTCTAGCTAATAGCCTGAGTGGGCAAGATTTTTTTTTTCATATAGTTTTGAAGCTTTTAATTATTTTGAAAAATGTGGACACAGAAAAAAAAATGAATCTACTTCAGGCGATTGATTAAATGTTTATTTATGTAAAATCGGATAGTTTTCGAATTTTTTCAGATTTTTCCGAACAATGCAATTTTGTTTTTCATATTTATATAAAGTGACATATCGAATGCCATTATTTGAAAATCTCAAGAAATTCTAAAAAATACTCTGTCGAATATAAAAATTGTCGAGTTCATATCCAAAGTAGACAAAAATTTTCTTCTCATAATTTTAGAGAGTTTTGCCTTAAGAAATCATTTTTGACATGTAAATGCTTCAAAACTATAAAAAAAAAATTCTTACCTACTTTGGCAATAAGCTAGAAAATTTTCATATTCATCAGAATATTTTGGAACTGCATTTTATTAATTCTGCAGAACCAAAAATTATTTAGCTTGCCAGATTTCCTAGCTATCACAATAAAAATGCAGTGGTGATAAAAAAAAAAAAAAAAAAAAAAACAAAAATCACATCGTCCAGAATTAAATAATCACAGAAAAAGCACCTAACCTAAAAAAACATAAAACCACATGGCCAAGATAGATATTTTGATATTAATTATTTTTATTCTTAAAAATGTGCGCGAAATAACGAATTTTGGACGTGTTTGGCATAAAACCATCTGCTACACTCAAGATTTTTTTGCAAAACGCATATTAAAAATTTGTTATATTGTGCGCATGTTTCAAAATAAAAAAAAATCAACATCAAAATAAAGAAAAAAATCTGAAAAAATTCGTATGCATTTAAATAAATTAACATATCATTGTCATTAGAAAAAAAGTTAAGTTGACTGATTGTTTGTTGAACAATTGTTTTTATTCACCAATTTGTTAATAAAATTTTGGGATTATTATTATGCGAAATCAATCTTTTCAGCAAGTTTCATATAAATTTTTTTTTTCCGATTTTTATCCCATCGGGAAGTGATCGAAATTGTCTCTGAAACTCATTTTTGGCCGGACTGTACGTATCATACATCCTTAAGTCAAATTCTCCGAATAATTAGCTATTGATTAATCCACCGTTCGTTAATGTATCATACCAAAGGGTCCACAAAATGAACATATAACCGTAGTGTATCACTTCGGCCGACTTCGCAATGTGCACTTCCTGATACCTAATTTCAGTATACATATAACGTTCGTTATATGCTTTGTGACTGCCTTATACAGTTTCGCTACTGCTGTGCGGCACGTTTTAAAGTTAGGCGACGTGCTGTAAGTTGCGGGCGCCTCTCGTGGAGCGGACAGGAAGCTACTACCCGCCAGGTATCTCGTCACTCCTTTACGACACAATAACTTTATGGTAAACGAAGTTTATACGTCTTTCAAGTTATTCACGAGGCAACGACACGACTCCAAAAACGTATGCGTTACACTGCAATACATGTAACACGTGATATATACCTACTATATATATATATATGGGTGATTTTACTAATTATTGTCAAGACTTTGCACCTTCCCTCTCAGATTTAGCTATAACTTTTTAAATGTTAAGCGTACCTTTGGTAAAGAACACTTGAATATGAAAAAGAAAATTTTTTTCGAGACCAAACAGTTTTTCTGAAGGTGTCGAATTATTGCGATTTCAGAAAAATCATTTCAATACAGAATTAATGGTTCCCCAAAAAAGTGTCAGCTTTTCAATACAAATACTTTCCGCAGATCTTCGGAGAATTTTTTTCGATTTTTTTCAAATTAATTTTTTTGAATGATTGAACAGAAATGTAATGAACTTTACGTTTTTCAAATACTAACTAATTTTTCAATTTTTTTTATTTGGTCCCAATCACAAGTACTTGAAAATGGAAAAATTCTTGAAGTGGCCACGACCGGTACTTTTACCCTATATAACATATCTGTAGGTATGACAAAGAGCTCTGAACGTGGCGGCGAAGGTATTGGTGAAATGGCTATACTTATACTTTTATCTATTTTCTGAAATCTAGAATTATACTTTTCTTAGATATTACTGGTGAAATAGCTATACTCCTACTTTTATCTATTTTCTGAAATCTGGAATTATACTTTTCTTAGATATGAAAAGTATAGGCTTAAAACATTTTTATGATATTTGGTCCCAATCATAAGTACTTGAAAATGGAAAAATTCTTGAAGTGGCCACAACCGGTACTTCTACCCTATATAACATATCTGTAGGTATGACAAAGAGCTCTGAACGTGGCGGCGAAAGTACTGGTGAAATGGCTACACTCCTACTTTTATCGATTTTCTGAAATCTAGAATTATATTTTTCTTAGATATTACTGGTAAAACGGCTATACTCCTACTTTTATCTATTTTCTGAAATCTGGAAGTATACTTTTCTTAGATATGAAAAGTATAGGCTTAAAACATTTTTATGATATTTGGTCCCAATCACAAGTACTTGAGAATGAGAAAATTCTCGAAGTGGCCACGACCGGTACTTCTACCCTATATAACATATCTGTAGGTATGACAAAGAGCTCTGAACGTGGCGGCGAAAGTACTGGTGAAATGACTATGCTCCTACTTTTATCTATTTTCTGAAATCTGGAAGTATACTTTTCTTAGATATGAAAAGTATAGGCTTAAAACATTTTTATGATATTTGGTCTTAATCACAAACACTTGAAAATGAGAAAATTCTCGAAGTGGCCACAACCGGTACTTTTACCCTATACTCCTACTTTTATCTACCCTTCATAACATATCTGTGGGTATGACATAGTATCGGTGAAATGGCTATACTCCTACTTTTATCTATTTTCTGAAATCTAGAATTATACTTTTCTTAGATATTACTGGTAAAACGGCTATACTCCTACTTTTATCTATTTTCTGAAATCTGGAATTATACTTTTCTTAGATATGAAAAGTATAGGCTTAAAACATTTTTATGATATTTGGTCCCAATGATAAGTACTTGAAAATGAGAAAATTCTTAAAGTGGCCACAACCGGTACTTTTACCCTATATAACATATCTGTAGGTATGACAAAGAGCTCTGAACGTAGCGGCGAAAGTACTGGTGAAATGGCTATACTCTCCTACTTTTATCTATTTTCTGAAATCTGGAATTATACTTTTCTTGTATATTACTGGTAAAACGGCTATACTCCTACTTTTATCTATTTTCTGAAATCTGGAATTATACTTTTCTTAGACATGAAAAGTATAGGCATAAAACATTTTTATGATATTTGGTCCCAATGATAAGTACTTGAAAATGAGAAAATTCTTAAAGTGGCCACAACCGGTACTTTTACCCTATATAACATATCTGTAGGTATGACAAAGAGCTCTGAACGTAGCGGCGAAAGTACTGGTGAAATGGCTATACTCTCCTACTTTTATCTATTTTCTGAAATCTGGAATTATACTTTTCTTGTATATTACTGGTAAAACGGCTATACTCCTACTTTTATCTATTTTCTGAAATCTGGAATTATACTTTTCTTAGACATGAAAAGTATAGGCATAAAACATTTTTATGATATTTGGTCCCAATGGCAAGTACTTGAAAATAGGAAAAATTCTTAAAGTGGCCACAACCGGTACTTTTACCCTATATAACATATCTGTAGGTATGACAAAGAGCTCTGAACGTGGCGGCGAAGGTACTGGCGAACAAGCTGATAGGGTGGTTGGTTGGTACTTGGCAGTCAGGCGCGTGTGACGCGACGCCACAAGATTTACGTTCCAACACTCAGAACGCGGCGCGTTTCCCTCCTCTACGCTGCTCCGCACCGCTTTGTTTACTCAGGACGAAGGTTCTCGTTTGTCTCTCCAGGTGGTGCTTCGCTTCTACTGTGAATAGTGATTAATGCCGAAGGTCTAATTGGCCCTGGCTCCTCAGAGCAGTTATCACGATTAAGAACACCGGAGAACTCACGACGTTGCGTTGCTGCTTTCGTCCGACCAATTCCGACGTTTTCTACTGATTCATGAATACTCATTAATTGCGTTTGCCGTGTAATATGTTTATCGTTACCAAGAACTTTTTGTGAGATCGTCTGTCACGGAAGATGAGGCGAAAACCCAGAATCAAGTTGCCCACTGAATACCGACCATGAAATTGCTTTACTTGACGGATTTCAAATGCTGAAAATGCCCCAACTTTTTATGAGTTATGACATCAGCGTTTTCACGGAGGTAGAAAACGTATTTTTGTTATCTCTACGTTATATAAATTACTACGAATTGTTGCGAAACTAGGAAAAATTTAACTAACCGTTTTGTTGGTTTGTCTATTTGTTTTTCTATGTATATTTTACCTGGACTTATGATCGCTATAATTTCCGGTTGCGAATGCAAGTTTTGATACGAATCGGACAAAATATTCATTTGGTATACATTCCGAAAAAATACCGATTTTCTGCGGCAATTATTAAATTTTTTTTTTCGAACTTTGAAGAGAATTTTTTTCTAAACTTGTCATATCTTGAAAGCATATATATAAATGTGGTAACATTTTTTCATTAAAATTTAAATGTGAAGAGTTCAATTAAAACATTCGATGTGTTCAATGGAAAAAATATTTCTAACCTAAAATAGCACTTTTCATCATTTTGCCAATATTATTCGCTGCTCGAAGATTTGATGTTAACACTCGACTTTTCTAAGGATTCTGCACACACGGCCTTCCAAGCTTCCTTTTGCTTTTGTGCAAACACTTATTCGAGCTTAACAGTCTCTGATAGCAGCTTTTCCACACTATATATTTTTACGGTGTATTCCCATTTTTAATTTAATTTCCCTTTTGTTAGCTGAAATCGTGTAATATTTTCTATGGGCACTCACCTGCAAAAGTACATTCGATTAATTTTTTTTACAAATTACATTTTTTAAATCCTGGGTGCTTCAGATTGTGGTTTTATCCAATATAAGATTATCTTTATAAATAAACAATATCCACATTTCAAGAAAAACTTCTAAGAAAATACCGTCACATTGAAAAAAATCTACTTGAATTTTGATGTACACTTTACGACAAAAAAATAGTGGCACTTAAAAATTTGAAAAAATGTTTTCCCCTCCATTCGAAAAAATATATTTCTTCCTACAATTTTTAATATTCTGATCTGTCATTTTTTCGTGCTTCGTATACTATTTTCAACAATCAAACGTGGCAGATTTTTTAGGTAATATTTTTTCGGCTACTCGAAAAAATCGACAGTGCTGAAAAATCGATGTTATTTTTTCGGTCCAAAATATGTTATAAAGAGTGAGAAAAGGCGTTCAGGTAAATTTTTTTAGACTTCTTATACAATTATTTCCAATAGCTAACTGTCGACCCCTTTGCCCCTCTTAATGAGGGCAAATATTAGGATGCAAATTAACGTTTTGTGATGTGACAAATATCAAATTTAAAAAAAGATTTCTTTACACACACCGTAATGAAGAAGCCTGCAAATAGAATCTTACAAATAGCTTCCTCATAATTTTTCGGAGCTTACAGAGCGCCCTCTATGGGGAAGTCCCTAGCAATGTTTACCACCACCGTTTCACCATAAAATCGACCAGGTGATTTTTTGCAAAAATAAAAAAAAATCCGAAAGTTGGTCGTAACGACCGTAAAAACGACTGCACTATAAAAATGTTATGCGGGCATTTTTTTCGATTCACCATGGAAAACTGAAAAAACAACTGAATAAAATTTTTAGGGTGGTTGCTCTCAGGTCGTTGCGACCGACTTTCGGCTTATTTTTCGCAAAAAACCACTCGGTTGTTAAAAGGTGGTTTTTACGGTGAATCAGCTAAAAACAACGGTCGTCAACATTGCTAGGGTTCAGAATCAATCAACACACTTCCTCACAGATGGAGCTTTGTAAAAAACAAAACAATCATAAAGAAGCAATTTGCAAGGTTCTACTTTGGAGGATTTTTATTCCTGAAATATAAATGCCTGTAATTTTACTGATAATTCTAGGCCAGCGAAAATCCTCCAGTTTTTCAAGTTTACCAGGTCAAGTGGCCGCGCTGGAGGAAGGAAGACGTTGGAGAACATCGAAATAAGCTCTCGACTAGGCGATACGAGAGTGCTTAATTACTCGAACGGCAGAAGCTCATAATTTTTCATACCTTACGAAGCGCCCTCTATGAGGAAGTCAAAATCGATCAACACACTTCCTCATAGATCGAGCTTTTAAACAAAAAGCAAAAAATCATAAAGAAGCAATTCGCAAGGTTCTACTTTGGAGGATTTTTATTCCTGAAATATGAATGCCTGTAATTTTACTGATAATTCCAGGCCAGCGAAAATCCTCCAGTTTTTCAAGGTTACCAGGTCAAGTGGCCGCGCTGGAGGAAGGAAGACGGTGAAGAACATCGAAATAAGCTCTTGACTAGGCGATACGAGAGTGCTTAATTACTCGAACGGCAAAAGGTCATAATTTTTTATACCTTACGAAGCGCCCTCTATGAGGAAGTCAAAATCGATCAACATATTTCCTCATAGATGGAGCTTTGTAAAAAAACAAAAAAATCATGAAGAAGAAATTTGCAAGGTAGAAATCCTGCAAAGTAGACTTTGTAGGATTTTTATTCCCGAAATATAAATACCTGTTATTTCACTGATAATTCCAGGCCGGCCGAAATCCTCAAGTTTTCCAAGTTTACCAGGTTAAGTGGCCGCGCTGGAGGAAGGGCAAATGAGGAAGGAAGACGTTAGAGAACATCGAAATAAGCTCTTTGGCTAGTCGATACGAAAGTGGTTAATTACTCGAACGGCTGAAGCTCATAATTTTTCATAGCTTACAAAGCGCCCTCTATGAAGAAGTCAAAATCGATCAACACACTTCCTCATAGATGGAGCTTTTAAATAAAAAATCATAAAGAAGCAATTCGCAAGGTTCTACTTTGGAGGATTTTTATTCCTGAAATATAGATACCTGTAATTTTACTGGTAATTCCAGGCCAGCGAAAATCCTCCAGTTTTTCAAGTTTACCAGGTTAAGTGGACGTTGGAGAACATCGAAATAAGCTCTTGACTAGGCGATACGAGAGTGCTTAATTACTCGAACGGCAAAAGGTCATAATTCTTCATACCTTACGAAGCGCCCTCTATGAGGAAGTCAAAATCGCTCAACACCTCATAGATGGAGCTTTGTAAAAAAACAACAAATCATAAAGAAGAAATTTGCAAGGTAGAAATCCTGCAAAGTAGAGTTTGCAGGATTTTTACTCCCGAAATATAAATACCTGTTATTTTACTGATAATTCCAGGCCGGCCGAAATCCTCGAGTTTTCCAAGTTTACCAGGTTAAGTGGCCACGCTGGAGGAAGGGCGAATGAGGAAGGAAGACGTTAGAGAACATCGAAATAAGCTCTTGACTAGGCGATACGAGAGTGCTTAATTACTCGAACGGCAAACGGTCATAATTTTTCATACCTTACGAAGCGCCCTCTATGAGGAAGTCAAAATCGCTCAACACCTTATAGATGGAGCTTTGTAAAAAAACAAAAAATCATAAAGAAAAAATTAGCAAGGAAGAAAGCCTGCAAAGTAGAGTTTGCAGGATTTTTACTCCCGAAATATAAATACCTGTTATTTTACTGATAATTCCAGGCCGGCCGAAATTCTCGAGTTTTCCAAGTTTACCAGGTTAAGTGGCCGCGCTGGAGGAAGGGCGAATGAGGAAGGAAGACGTAAGAGAACATCGAAATAAGCTCTTGACTAGGCGATACGAGAGTGCTTAATTACTCGAACGGCAAAAGGTCATAATTTTTTATACCTTACGAAGCGCCCTCTATGAGGAAGTCAAAATCGCTCAACACCTCATAGATGGAGCTTTGTAAAAAAACAAAACATCATAAAGAAGAAATTTGCAAGGTAGAAATCCTGCAAAGTAGAGTTTGCAGGATTTTTATTCCTGAAATATAAATACCTGTTATTTTACTGATAATTCCAGGCCGGCCGAAATCCTCGAGTTTTCCAAGTTTACCAGGTTAAGTGGCCGCGCTGGAGGAAGGGCGAATGAGGAAGGAAGACGTTAGAGAACATCGAAATAAGCTCTTTGGCTAGGCGATACGAGAGTGCTTAATTACTCGAACGGCAGAAGATCATAATTTTTCATAGCTTACAAAGCGCCCTCTATGAGGAAGTCAAAATCGCTCAACACCTCATAGATGGAGCTTTGTAAAAAAACAAAAAATCATAAAGAAGAAATTTGCAAAGTAGAAATCCTGCAAAGTGGAGTTTGCAGGATTTTTACTCCCGAAATATAAATACCTGTTATTTTACTGATAATTCCAGGCCGGCCGAAATCCTCGAGGTTTCCAAGTTTACCAGGTTAAGTGGCCGCGCTGGAGGAAGGGCGAATGAGGAAGGAAGACGTTAGAGAACATCGAAATAAGCTCTTTGGCTAGGCGATACGAGAGGGCTTAATTACTCGAACGGCAGAAGGTCGCGAGCGAGTTTGCAAGAAGCTACGCGCGTGCTTGGGCGCGACAGAGTAATATTTCGTCGGTAAACCGGCTTGCCTCGTAGCCACCTACCTCAGCGCGTGGTAATACGTAGCATCTTTCACGTTAGGAAAAGCGCACAAACGCTCTATTCGCGACTCGCTTCACTTCACCTTGGCTCCTGCTCTCTCTCGCTCTCTCCTCGTGCTCCTCTCTCGCGGGACAAATATGTCTGCAGATTCGGGCCGAGCTCCAATTTCTACGAGCTTGTGCAAGCCACCCAGCCACTCCCATCCACGGGATGTATACAGTGCACTATCGGGCTCTCTCCCACGGTCTTTTCCTCGGTACACTGGAGTCACGCTATCGTCGTTAGTTTCCGTTTCCTCTTTCTCATCCTCTTATTCCAGGGATATCACGTTTCCCGAAGCAATAATATACAAGTATATAGAATATAAGTCAGGTGGAACAATCTTCTTCGCAATTATTTGCAAAGATATATATTGAAAGACTTTCCCTAAACTTCGTCGTATTTTTTTTTTACTTCCTCATAGAGGAAGCTTTGTTTTCGTGGTTTTTTTAACGCACACACAGACTTTTACGAAGTAATATAAATTTTTTTTTCTTACAGCATTTTTAAAATTTTGAAAAAATTGTTTTTACGCTATAACTTATGCAATTAAAGAGGCACCGGGCTGGAATGTTGTATATAAATGGATTACTCGTAAAAAATTATGTGTACTAAATTTCGCGTGAATCTGTCGAACCGTTTTGATTTTATTACAATTTTAATTATTTCAAAAATGTCTGCAAATACTATAACTCATGCAAATTCTGAGATATCCGGCTAATTTTTATGCCTAATTATACGCAACGGAAAAAGTGCATTCACGTTATGCAGTGACGTTCGACTTATTAATAAATTCATTATTTAATAATTAGAAAGTATGGGGCAATCAGAATATAACAAGTTAGTTTACTTTTAGTCTCGACTTCTTTTGATTTGATGGAAATAACTCGTTGATTATTTTTTGAGACTCTATTAAGGCGGTTCAAATGCCCTTTTTTCATATCTATGCTATGGATTGTTATGCATAGACATGCTATGGTTATTCTGGTGTTAAATAAGAAGGTACTTCACCAGCGGTGGAAACACTTGAACTTTTTTATAATTAGAAGGGTCATTCGGTGGTGCTGATAACTAATGAAAGTATCTCTAATTATACGACTCACGCTCAGCTCACAAGTAACTAAATGCAATGCCCTAGATATTATTTTCCTCGTTGAACATCATCTATGACCTGAGTGATGTCGAATGAGGTCAATTATGTTAATTTTCTACTTATGTATTTTTATACTAAATGGGTTTTTCGTCATTAACCGATTTTCTGGAATTTATTTTAATTTTTCTTCGCAGCTAAAAACGTTTTTTTTTGTTATCCGTATTTAATATGTAAATTTTTCTAATACCTGCAATTTATTTCCAGCAGCTCGAATATTCTTATAAAAAACCCAATTCCATTACTTTATACTTTTTTACGAAATTGCCTCTATGGAGAAATTTTTAATGTGAAACGAGATTTTTTATAAAGATTGCGAATATTTTATAACAATGCGCAAGTAATTTTATTCTATGCCGTTATCGCGTTTACGGAATAGTTTATACCTGTGATTAAGTCCGTATCATTTCGTTTACTCTTTTGCTGAAAGAGTTTTAATTTTACTTTTTCAATTAGCGATAAATATACATAGACTGAGTAATAAAATCGTTACAATCAACAAAATGTTCGCTTGCGGACGGCGAGAAGCATATTTTGTTGATTGAAATATTTCGCAATGCTAATCAAAACATTTTTCAATTCTTCGAGCACTTGCTTCGAGCAATTAAATATTCCCTTCGATCGAATGAATATGCTTTTCGCCGCCGGCAAACATACGTTTTATTGGTTGTACCGATTTTTTGCTTGGTGTACATACTTCTACGGGACACGAAAAATCTCGGACATGTGCAGTACAGGGTAAAATAATTTTTTTGTAACACGTGCATCGAAAGTGACGACTTCCGTTGTAATTTAGCGGGACGAAAGCGGCTCATACCGTTGCGATATCGGAGAAACAGATTTGCGCATGCGCATTCGTCATTTTACTTACTTTTGTTCAATTTTCTCCCTAGAACGAAATTTCGTACACTTTCGTCGCGAAAACGAAATTGCGTTCACTTTCGTCCCTAGAACGAAATTTCGTTCATTTTCGTCCCTCGAACGAAATTTCGTACACTTTCGTCCATAGAACGAAATTTCGTTCATTTTCGTCCCTCGAACGAAATTGCGTTCACTTTCGTCCCTAGAACGAAATTTCGTTCACTTTCGTGGCTCTCTGCCGCGACGAAAACGACCATATTGACGCGGTGAACAGTTCTCATGTTCGAAATAGTTCTCAGCGGAAGTCTGCAATGCGTGTTTCGCATTGTCAGTTAAAGTCGATCGTAGTCAACGTCGAATGGCAAAAAATGAGAAATGAGTCCTATCAAAACTACCGTTTCCATCGAAAACCGAGGGCACTACCGGAGACAGACAAAATCGCGAAGAACGTAATGTAAGAACGTGCGAGAAGTGCCAACTTCTCACACGGACTTTGAAAAATTGCAAAATTGTAATGCTTGTTATATATTTAATGAGGTCTCGACGTAACATTGTTTAAAAAACGGATATCATTTACAGAATTATTTTTCTCATGCCTTATTTAAGGTGTCTTAAAATAAAACGAAAACGACCTTCCCTCACCAGCTCGGAATAAATTGTTGCTTCCAATTGCCATAAATCTGCGTAGGTTGAGACGGACGACAAACAGGTGGAAGGTACTAATGGGATGAAAGAACTAGTGTCTAAAAATGCAGACCCGAAAGAATCAGCTCTGCGTAAATTCCACCAGTCGACAAACAGGCGGAAGGATTAATGGAATAAAAAAAAGGAACTAGTGCCTAAAATGCAGAGCCGAAAGAATGAGCTCAGCGGATAAGGTTTACAAAGTAGCAATAGCAGCGGCACTGCGAGCACTAGAAACAAGCTGAACGAGAGTTTTCAGCGTTGCTATCCCCACGAGAATCGTAAAGTGGTTTTACGTTGTCGTCGCAGCGTCGTAGATATAGTGAGGAAAGAGAAGGTTATGGTGCTCGGTAGGCGTTTCCTGGGGACGTAAAACTGGTCGGCAGACTCAATGCTCAACGTTTTTTTTGAAGAAAATATAAAACAAAATAAAAAAGCCAAAACGCCAAGCTCAGCACAAAAGTTACCCTCGTTTGAGAGCCAAGAATAAGAGATAACAACCATAGGGTTCTGAACCCCTTGTTTACGACTGGAATAAATGAAACGAAAGGAAATGTAAATAAAACAAAGCACTCGCGTTTCCATAAAACGGATTGAAAATGCATAAAAACACAGACTCGTCAAAAATAGCATTCGAACTGCCTCCTAATATCAATGCTGGTGTATGCTTATTGACTTTCCAGATTCCGTCCAGACGAGTCTGGTTTAAATCTGTCCAAGTTATTTCGTACTGCTACGTTTCGAGCCAAATATATCGCGTATATTTATAACATGTAGATTAAAAATAGCTGTAAGATATTTTCCAATGTTACGGGGCAATTTGGTACCAATTTAGTTTCAGTAACATGATAGCGTAGTCGTTGCATGACATCCTCGTCAAAATAAAATGTATGTTTTAATGGGTCGCTGCAAATAATTAAGATTATTTTTCCCATCTAAATTTTGACTAATAGAATTATATAAAAAACTATATTTTTCAGATGGTAAGTTCTTACCGACAGAGACAAGAAAATGACTGACGATGGCTCACATCTGTCGATTCTGTAGATAACTTTGTTTAAATCGACGATTATTGAAAATTAATTTTCGGCGCTTCTCATATCGCAAAATACAAAAATCAAAGAATATAAACAAAAAGTTTGATTTGTATTGGACATCAAGAAAATTTTTTATTGTAAATAACCCATATAGACGAACGTGCTTTTTTTCTGCATGCCGGCACCGTGCCGTCATGTATGTCCGCATATGGAGGCACAGTGACAGCACGTGGTGCCGGCATGTCATGCCGTCACCGTGGCAGCACCATGCGCACACATCGTGCGATCAAAGATTTTTCATGTGGCACGCCGTGCCGTCACCGTGGCAGCACCATGCGGACACATCGTGCGATCAAAGATTTTTCATGTGGCACGCCGTGCCGTCACCGTGGCAGCACCATGCACACACATCGTGCGATCAAAGATTTTCGATGTGGCACGCCGTATCGTCACCGTGACGTCATGGCGAGTCGTCACCGTGACAGCATGCCGGGCCGCCACCGTGACGACACGGCGTGCCGCACCGAAATTTTTTTGAATGCACGGCGTGCGTGCATGGTGTCGCCACGGTGACAGCATGACATGCTGGCACGTCGTGCTGACACCGTGCCATCATATGCGGACATACATGACGGCACGGTGCCGGCACGAAGACGGCACGGTGCCGGCACGGTGCCGGCATGTGTCTATCTGGGAATATCAAGAACGGACACTAATTGGGCCACGGTGAGTAATTGGGTCGTTCGCCGTACTTGTCGTTACTAATGAAATTTCGTTGAGTGTCGCTTGAATCTTCCATGAGGGTTCTTCGCTCATATTATTCCTGAAGGTGGAGTTGAGATGTTACGGCTACTGAGTTGTACACAAGACTTATATTCGATCGGTGGAGTAACGAGTGAAAAGAAGCCGGATCGTGGCTTGTCGTGGGTCTTCAGCCTGTTTGTGCTTCACGTCCGCGCCTCTATCAATGCGTCGCTGGGGAAATGCGCCCTCGCCACGTTTTCACCTTCCGAACGTGTAACTCTCCAGGCGACACGCGTTGAAGCTTTATATTTCACTCTTCGGTGACTCGCTAATACATTCTGAGCGAGGGAGCAAAGGAAAAGAGAAATGAGCTTTGTGCACATTGCCTTGTGGCTTTATATGCATATAATCTCTCCTTTTCGAGAAACCACGTTGATTTGGAGTCGAACCGTGTCAAGAGGATATGGAGTTTGAGTTGCTCTTTCAACGAGAGTGCGGAAAATCACATGGCGCTCAAAAGGTGCTGAAGAACTTCGGAGAGTGAATTTAATGCCGCAAAACTTTTTAACGTAACTCGCTTTTGTACTTTCTCTTTAAGGAAGTAACCCAGTTTTTTTTTATTAGCTCGCCGTTTTTTACGCCTGATTAAAAGAAGACAGATATTGTTTTTGTAAATTTTTTTTTCACTGCTCTTGACATATATAGATATTTTTGGAGGGTGATGTTTATCATAAAAACATTATCTAATACAATTTGTTTTTTTTTTTCTTAGTAAGTGACTTGAGAAAAAATAAAACAGTTTTTGATACACTTTTATTACACGTTTTGATTTTTGAAAACATTTTTAAAAAATATTTATATATGATAAAAAACATGTTGAAAAAAAATAAGCATTATCGTAGGAGTAATAAGTAATTTTTTCAATTTTCCCTTGCGATTTTTTGTCAACATATTCAGAAAAGCAGTATATCTGTTGTAACTTACTGTTCACGTGTCTCACTGTAATAACTATAAATATCTGCGGTCAGGCACAAAGGTCAAAAGCGTAAAGGTCAGTAAATGGTGATGAGTCGATCGACTCAACACGCTCACGAACCTGACAGATCTATGTGCACGAAGTATATATACATATATGGGAAGCATTCTTTGTCAAGTGAGTCACATTTTTTCCGACTATATCAGATTAGCCCTATATATCTATCCAAGTACTACTAAAAGGCACTCGATGTAATTTATTCCGGATTTCTTAATCCGATATTTAGACAATCACCGTTTTTGTAATGATATCTTGGGAACTTGAAGTTATTAAAAAAATGTCCTTACGTAAAAGGTTTTGTCTTAACGAAGTTATTTTTTTTTACGTCCTTAAAGCAAAGTTATAGACAAGTGGATGAAGTTACATAATACTTTTGGTAACTGAGACATGGTCCATTTTTAGTTTGCGATTTAAACAAAATTGGCTTCGCTTAAATGGTGCGCAATGTGAGTGTAAAGTGAATGAGAAAAAAAATTATATGATTATTATGATTTAGTTAAAGTCTTTGTACTTGATTAAACTAAATCGTTTTTGAACCAAATGTAAAGAATTCGTATGGACCAATTATATTTTTCTCTCATTTTTTTCCGACGCAACTGGTTGACCTTTTTGAATCCTTTGGGTTTATCATAAAAGAGGGAGTTATTTGAAAAAAATTAAAATCCTGTCAAGGGGAGTGTTATTATTATAATAATGAAAAGACTTTTCAACTGATTCAACTCCCTTAAGATCGATTGTTTTTTTTCAATCCTCTTCAATCTGCTCCAATTTCTCTCATAATTGGATATATGAAAGTACCACTATATGAATTTTTCCAGATTTAAAAAAATATTATTCCAGAATAAGCCGTTTTCTTCTCAATTGCAAATATCTCGAAAACTTGAGATATTTAGAATGAAATATCTTCACATAAAAGTTATTGTTTTCTGTTGGGTTTCCAGTGAAGTGTTTAGAATAATCGGCACATTCTAGTGAGTATAATTTTTTTATCGAAAAGGGGAGGCATTGTTTTTTTTTTTCAAATTACAAAACGAATATTTTTGCTTTGTAAAAAATCCAAAAATAATGACGAATCAATTTGCAAAGTTTAAATTTTCAGATTAACATATGGCTTATGCTGTCAACCACTAAGCAGCAACTTCGTAGGAATGTCCTGTTCGAAGCGGCGTACATCACAAACTATTTTTAAGATTGGAATAAATAAATTGGTGTAGTATCTTCTATATGTATATATTGGATATTAGTATTAATAATAAAAAAAATCATTCATCGTTTGCTCGGAAAAAATTATGAAAAATAGACCTTCCAAACGCGCGCGCACCGTGACTTGGTGCATTAAGGTTTTTGTTTACCGCTTGCATCTTACCCGTCTCCAAGCAGTAGTCACAGCATTGTGAGTAGTAGTTATCAGTAATGTTCAGCCAGCTGGTCGCGAGGTCTGCGCCGGTCTCGTTTGACGCGTCGTTACCCAGTAGTACCAACCCTGTTAAAGCGGTCTTCCGTTCGCTATCGTTCGCCACCGTTTCAATTTAACAGTCGTAAAAGCGAGTTTCGTTGGTATTATCATCAAAGTTTCATTCATACCTAACCGTGCAAACGAACACGAAATAAGGAAAGTCAGTTTGTGGACTTACGTGGGTGACGAGAGCGAATCCATAGTCTCGTCCAAAGTTTTTGCTATGAGGAAAAACGAGAAAGTCCGCCAGAAAGTTTCGTCGCAATCCGTCAGAGAGTTTTGTACCTTGCCGTACCTTGCCGATTACGAGCTGGCACACTAATTAAGTTCTTCTTTATCGTATTCATTACTAGTCAAGGCTTCGTTCGTATCCAACGAGGAGAGTTTTGTTTTCTCATCGAAGAAGAAAATCGCACTCAAAAAAAACATATTAAACATGTTTTTTTTTCTCATTTTGGATTGTCTAATGTTTATCAATTTTTTTGAGTTCGTTTTATATGTTTATTAGTCTTATTATTTTTCTTTTTAATATTTATTATTTTTATAGACAACTGAAAATAATTTTATTGACCATTTTCCCTTAATTTCTTGGATCTCTCTCTAGACAAATTTGAGAAGATTACAGAGAACGAGAAAATTTTTAAAAAAATGAAGAATAAAAAAGTCGTTCTTAATTATTGTTTTAATTGTATTATTAGGCGTTGAGATTCCGTTGATATCCAACGATGAGCGTTTTCTTTTTTTTATCTGTAGAATATTTATTCGGGTGAATAATGATAAATGAATAATGTGACAAAAAATCGATTCATCGATGAATGATTTATTATACGGATCTCGAATATCATCTTAAATCTAAATATTCATTACCCTCTGTTATTTACATTGACTTCACCTTTACGAATTAGCGTGAAGAACTATTAGGGATTGGGGACAATAGTAAGAGACATGATAGGGAGGGACTTACACGTGTACTTATTTAAGAAACATATCTAATATTATTTACATATGCTATGTTCTTAACAAATAATTACAAGTCTGTTTAACTCGGGTGGTTGAATAAAGGAAAGTCCTTCTGAGAGCCTGAATTCAGTCTCCCTTTTTTATTCTATTTGTTTTTATTTCCTCCACGTTCATCGATAACATCCAAAAAATTTTAATGTGTAATTTTCGTTATAATTAAATTTTTTCTCCCCTATTCTTGGAATTCTCCTTGATATCCAACGTAATTATCAAGATTTAATTAGAACTCAGAAATCCTTCCTGTGATTATCTCAGATTTTTAAGCTCAACAATTTAGAAATTAAATTTTTTTTCTATTGTTATATGTTGGAAGGGGAAAGAGAAAATCAAAATAGAGGATTTATTCGAATGAAGTTATCGTTTTTCGTTTTGTTTTATTCCACCCTGAATTGCACCCTTAAAATATTTCTCACCCCAGGAAATGGATAATTAAAAGATAAATAATAAAACTTTTATTTCAGATAAAAAAAATGAAAAATTACGGTAGGTATTCTGGAGCAGTATTAAAATCTTAAAAAATTGTCGGAGCGAATTTAAAACCAGTAGTAAAATCTGCTCGTTTATGGGGCATATCAGGGAACAGAAAAAATAGTGGGAAGGACAAAGGGAGAAAGGTAAAGGTGAATAAAAGCGAGCTTAAATCACCTTCAGGAACCGTCGAGAATTTATCCGTGGATGTCTGGTAGGTTGCTGCTCTCTGATGACCGATATCATGGAGTCCATCCGTAATAGGGTTGAGCAGCGGTTGGTACAAGAGAAAGAGAGAGAGAGAGAAAGAGATGGAAAAGGGAAAGGGAGGAAAGCGAATGAACGTGGGCCGTCTGGTAATTTTATCTAGGGATTACAGGCTCCTTTGAAGGGCTTCCCTTCGTTGAGGTTAATTATACGGTAGACGTACACGGAGTTGTGGTAGTGGCGATGATCCACACAAAAGAGATAAGAAGAAGCAAACGGAGCAGTGCGCTAGCTGCCAGTCTTCTTACCTCTCTGAGTATCTTGCTCCACGTCCAGAAAATATCGATGACAACTTTTAATCGTTAATTCCTCTCCTCCTTTTACGAAAAAATCGGCATACATTATCGGGCAGAACATCGTTTCTACACAGACTAAATTCTACACGAGTAATTCTACACAGTCTGAACTTGCCAACATAAATGCTCAGCCAGTGTTAAACAATAGTTCTACACGGTCTACGTACTACACGATTTCAGTCGTGTACAACTGTACACGACGGAGTTGTAAATTAAATAGTTCTACACGGTCGAAGCTCTGCATGGCGTAGTTGCACACGATTGAAGTTGTAAGTAACATAGTTCTACACGGTCAAAGTTCTACCCAGCGTCGTTAAACTGTTCCATCATTACACATTTTATGAAAAAAAAACATATATATGTCTGTGTAGAACCATATCGAGTACAACCTCAGCAATGTAGAACTGTCCTCTGTATAAATTCAGCCATGTAGAACTATGACGTTTAAAATGTCAGCAATGTGGAACTATGTTGTTCGAAAATACAGTCGTTTGGAACTATGCTGTATCAAATTCCAGCTATGTAAAACTACCCCATGTACGTTCTTCGCCGTGTAGAACTATCCTGTTTGCAACTCCAACTATGTAAACCTGTTCTACGTATAACTTTAGCCGTGTGGGACTATGCTGGGTTCAACTTCCGTTGTGTAGAACTATGCCGTGTTCAACTTCCGTTGTGTAGAACTATGCTGTGTTCAACGTCCGTTGTGTAGAACTATGCTGTGTTCAACTTCTGTTGTGTAGAACCATGCTGTGTTCAACTTCCGTTGTGTAGAACTATGCTGTGTTCAACTTCCATTGTGTAGAACTATGCTGTGTTCAACTTTCGTTGTGCAGAACTATGTTGTGTTCAATTTACGTCGTGTAGAACAATGTCGTGTACATATTAACCATTGTTCAATTATGTCGTGTACAAGTTTGGCCGTGCAGAACTATGTTGTGTGCAAACGTGGCAACACGTGTAGCATTAATGCTGTGTAGACCGTTATCATTGCAAGTTAACACTGTGTAGAATGATTCGTGTAGAATCTAGTTGACGTCTAGTTGCGTCCTGTAGAAACGATGATCAACCCATCACCATTTAGATAATTTTTTTTTTTTTTTCAGAAACCTAGCCTACATTACACCTAAACTTATGAGGTAATTTTTCTTAAAACCTTTACATAATATTAGCGATCATTCTCTCATAATATTTAATAAAATATGATATAATGACACATGTCTTGGAAATTGAGGATTCGGAAATTTCGCACATTCTTATGTCTTTATAACACAAACACTCACAGATTGCCTTTGGAAGATTGGCTTTACAGCGCTCGTGGAAATGACATTCTTAATCATGTTCCTGATGATTTCTCAGCTCGATCAATTCCGAATTATAATTATGATCCACACATAGTTTAGATTTGAAAAAAAAAAGAGAATTAACATCCTGTAGATTTTTCCCCGTACGAATGTTACAATCTGTTTTTTTTTTCACGTATATTTATGCAACGTTTTTCATTGTCCTCTCGCACGAATTCACTTCACGCGTACACCTTTATTATAGCCGACGTATCCACGGGGATATGATCTTCTTTTCCGTCCGGCTGGGGATGAGCGGTGCGAGGGTCCTTTGCGGCTGAGAAGGATGACGAGTAGCTGTGGGCAATCGAAGATGATCTTCGCGTTCACGTTGGATAGAGGCTCGAGAAGCTCGGTATCCTCCAGCTTACGGCAGCGAGAAAGGAGGCGAGAAAGTTGCTCGCCAAAATCGCCGGGCTGGGGTTTCTCCTGTCGCCGCCGTGCATCGCCGCTGGCTTCTCCTCTTCTGTAACAAAATTATTGAGTTCGGTGAGCCCCAGGATACTATCGCACACGTTCGAAAACTCGAGTTCGCTTCGATCTCATAAGACTTGTCCGGATGGAATTGACAGAGGGAGGAAAATCTTTGAGTCGAAAAACTCCATCTCTCTCTCTTTGCCTCACACGATTCACCTCACGTTTCGTATAACTTTGCTGGCCTGACTTGTCTGCTGAAGCTCCGTCCAAAGTTATAGATTGGCGGCCGAGAGCAGCGAGTTGTAACCATCGCATTACTTTCCTAACATCGCTCTACTTGTTTTTATGTATTTATTTTATCGATAATCTGATATAACTTTTCAATTCAGTACGACCTACTTCATTTCCAAGGGAATTAAGCGCATTTTATTAAAAGACAATTATGAATTGTCTGGTCTTTAATTCCACTTCATTTAGTCATCGTAGCGGGATACTGCGATTTGAGTAAAAAAAATTGTCGAGAAATTAAAAAATTTTATGAATAGACTCGAAGAAGTATTCATTTTCAGACTGCTTTGTATTTGCGTTATAGATCATTGAGATTTTTATCAAAATTTTATGCAACCTCCGCTTCTATCATTTTAATTGAATATTCCTCCATATGCTGTAACATTCTCAAAAAACTTTTAAAATTGAAAGATTTATAAAGTAAATAAGCAAACCGACTAAGTTTGAGAGTAATCGTGTAGTTAAAAAATTGTAAGGTACCGAAAAATTAAAATCTGCCATCAAACGCCTAAGAGAATGATTATTTTTCAGATTGCTTTTATTACAGATTATTAAGATTACCATACGAATTGTATTCACAATTTTAGTAAATTGTATGTGAACAGACACTTTTCGTTTCAAATATACAATTTTTTGTTCTATTTATCGCTTCGAGCAAACGAAAGCCATAATTTAAAACCAAAATTTTATGCAAGCTCCGCTTTTTTCATGTTAATTAAATATTTCTCCACATGCTATAAAATGTTGTATAAAAAAAGTTTTATACAAAAAAATTTTTTAAATTCAAACAGTTACAAAGTAAATAAGTAAATCGAATGAGTTTGAGAGTAATCGTGTGGTTAAAACAAATTGTAAGTTCCCGAAAAATCAAAATCTGTCATGAAACCCTTAACAGAATAATTATTTTTCACTTTCTATATGTGAACAGACACTTTTCGTTTCAATTAAACAATTTTTTCTTCTATTCATCCCTTCGAGCAACCCAAAGCCACTATTTAAAACCAAACTTTTATGCAAGCTCCGCTTTTTTCACGTTAATTAAATATTCCTCCATATGCTATAACATTCTCCAAAAACTTTTAAAATTCAAACAGTTACAAAGTAAATAAGCTAATTGAGTGAGCTCGAGATTAATGATGTGGTGAAGCCCCGAGAGAGGGAGCACAGGAAAACGTACCATAAAACAGAAACAGACAGAGCGAGAGAGAGAGAGAGAGAGAAAAAGTGTTAAAAAGGTATGAGGGTTGAAACTTATAATACCACATCGTGCTACACAGGCAATCTATATTAAGGATAATGTACTAGCTTAGCATATAAACTTTCGTACGGGATATGACATTAGTTGGGAAAGCGTATTAGCGAGACGGTTGAACGAGACTCGTCCACTGGGAGAGGTCGCGATCCTGGTTGTGACGAAGCCATTTGAATACTGCATGTAAACTGGCAAACTCAGCAAAACTCGTGGATATTGTTGAGGAGCGTCGAGACATAGAATGGTATAGCAACAGAGCCCCCCTCCCTCCCCCTCCCACCCTGCACCCCTTACCAAACTCAATTTTTATTTTACCCCTCGTTACATATGAGCTTTTTGATTTTCATGTGCGTAATTTATCAAGCGACTACCTCACTTAATACGATATACGTGTAGAGCGCGTAGAATGCATTATATATGTGCATTCGTAAGCACCACGTCCAGCGGTGTACACACATAAAGTTTATTGGGTTAATTGCATGTTACTTGTTTCACAAAACCAACCGAAAATCTGAAATGAAATTAGAAACTCGGGCGCTACTGGCGAGGGAGGAAATGAGAGCTTTCGAGAGTCGGTGAGAGCGTGAGGTGTGGCTTTGGGGGGGAGGGGGAGGTTTTTCAGGGGGTGAGGGGGTTTAAAGGTACGCGGTGGTTTGCGCACGACGGGAAAACGACATTTTAAACGTGCCAGCCTCTCCCACTCGTTCTCGAACCCTCTTCGCTTCCCACCGGAAGTTCCGCTACTTTCAGATTCGGGTCACGTTTCCCACAATCGTGCAGTAAAAGCGGAACCATTCGCTTCCTGGTGCGGCTGCTGCTGCTGTTGCTGCTGGTGCCTCGGACACGAGAATCTCGATTGGGGAGATGGAAAGGAAAAAGGGATGACTCACTGACAGTTTTAAACGAGCTCAAGTCTCCGTGGAATTGAAACAATTATTCGTTTTAATCGGTTCGCTCTTTGCTGCAAAGCTCGTTCTTTGTCACAATTATAAAACCGAGACTGTAATCTTATCAAAATAATCATGGGCTGTTATTGCACGGATGTGCGCAGTTATTTCTTGGGATGACTGCTTTTATTGTGGAAGAGGTTAGGAATAATGCTGGTAATTATTTTGTAATTAAATGCGGTGGGAAGATTATTTTTCAGTTAAGAGTTTTCGCAAAATTTTGTAGAATAATTTGATGTGATAGGGACTGAAGATTTCTTGAGATGGCTGCTTATATTGTGGAAGAGGTTAGGAATAATGCTGGTAATTAATTTGTAATTAAATGCGGTGGAAAGATATTTTTTCAATTAAGAGTTTTAGCAAAATTTCGTAGAATAATTTGATGTGATAGGGACTGAAGATTTCTTGAGATGACTATTTGTATTGTGAAATAGATTTGGGATAATGTTGGTAATTATTTTGTAATTAAATGAGGTGGGAAGATATTTTTTCAATTAAGAATTTTCGCAAGATTTTGTACAGTAATTGAAAGTGATATGAACTGAAGATTTCTTGAGATGGCTGTTTGTATTGTGGAAGAGGTTAGGAATAATGCTGGTAATTATTTTGTAATTAAATGCAGTGGGGAGATATTTATCCAATTACAAATTTTCGCAAGATTTTGTACAGTAATTGAAAGTGATATGAACTGAAGATTTCTTGAGATGGCTGTTTGTATTGTGGAAGAGGTTAGGAATAATGCTGGTAATTATTTTGTAATTAAATGCAGTGGGAAGATATTTTTTCAATTAAGAATTTTCGCAAGATTTTGTACAGTAATTGAAAGTGATATGAACTGAAGATTTCTTGAGATGGCTGTTTGTATTGTGGAAGAGGTTAGGAATAATGCTGGTAATTATTTTGTAATTAAATGCAGTGGGGAGATATTTATCCAATTACAAATTTTCGCAAGATTTTGTAGAGTAATTTGAGGTGATATGAACTGAAGATTTCTTGAGATGGCTATTCAAATTGTGAAATAGATTTGGGATAATGCTGGTAATTATTTTGTAATTAAATGCGATGGGAAGATATTTTTTCAATAAAAAATTTTCGCAAAATTTCGTACACTATTTTAAAGTGATAGAAACTGGAGAACTTAAGGAACCGAAAGAGTCGAACCGAAAGAACCAAAACAGTCGAACCTAAAGGACCGAAAAAGTCGAAACTTTTTAACGAAAATAAGTGTGTAGTTAAGTCAACCTCGTTGTCTTCTTAACCCTGACAGTGCACACGATTAAATCGAAGAAAAATATTCTTGAATCACTTCAGTTGCAGATTAAATCAAAATAATATTGTGCTGGTAGTTTTCCATGTAGGGTTTGCCGATAAAGCTGAAAGGGCCAATACGCGGGCCAATGTTGACGATTATCGACTTCGCAACATTAGCCCAATACTCGGCCAAGTATTGTTCGCCAATATCGAGCCAGACTTATCATCCAAGACTCGGGCCGATAATCGGGCCAATAGCAATGCCAATGTTGGCAGTCTTGGCACCGATATTGGGCCGATAATTGGCTAAGTCTGGTCACCCTTCATGGGTATTGCTATATACTGCAGACTAAAAAATACCAGTTTTATTAAAACAACGTCGGTATGGTTGATATAATTAAATCTCGTTTGATTAAAAAAATTTCATACGACCGTAGTAGCACGGTCAATGTTCCTGAACCTTTTTCTCAGTGTACCTAACTTCTTAATGGTATGAATATAAAAAAAAAATTTATTTCTCACCTTCGATGACATGAATCACGACGTATGAGGATTTGGCGTTGCTCGGCACGCAGGTGTAATTACCTCCATGACTCGTTTTCGTCTTCATTACCTTCAGAATCGAGCCATTATTCGTTAGTTCGACCTTGACCCCCGGTTCAGCGTCGTAATTAATCATGTGCCCTTCTTGGTACCAAAAAACGTAATGAGGCGGCTCAGTTGCTGCCATAAGTTGACACTCCAGGCGCAGACTCGAGCCCTGCTTTACATGGAGATCAGGTCCTCCAGGAATTACTGAGTAGGCCTCCGTTACCACCAGTTTTACAAAAATCTGCTGCACCGTCGGATAAGTTGCCCCCTGTTAGGAAAATTAATGAAAAACATCTTCATGAATTTTTATATCCTTTGATATCTCCAAGATTCCACCTTCTCCTGAATCTTATTTGATTGTGTCCTTGACAATATATCATAGTGATGAAAGGAAATTATATTTTTCGAATAAATAAATAAAAAATTTGTTGACGAATTGTGAAAAATATTGTCAAATAGTGGAATTTTCAATGCATCTTATATTCCTATTTTACGGAAGGATAATAAACGCATGTGTCCGATTAGAAAAAAAAAAAGAAATTTTGAATGAGGGACATTTAAATATTTTTTTTAAGTCGTCAGTTTTTGAACACATAATTTTTTTTTCTACTAAAATTAGGGCAATTCATTAAAGAGGTGTAAATATTGCAACAATAATTAGAGACTATCGGAATTTAGGATGATTTGTAATCTCAAATTACTTTTGCTAATATCTACAAGACTGTTACTTATTTTTGTAACTAATTATGTGAAAAAAGTATTGTTAGATGTCTTTTATTGAATGAAGTTGTAGACGATTGATTCTTTTTAACGTTGTTGTCGATTAACTTGATTATTCAACATCGTCTGGCGAGTTTAATAATTCGTCTATTGGCCGTAATGTCCATGTCTGACTACACACTGACCCTATTCACTATTTTACGATATAGCCGCTGTTTTGATTCACTACTTGAAGAATGGCAACATACATTCATAAGGAATCATATATAATGTTTTGATTCCTAGAAAATTGTTATGACCTTAATTACGTTCATAGAAATTTCATTCTATTCCATGGAAAAAATGAAGATAATCATTGATAACCGAAAAACCGGTCGTAACGTATTTTCAGTACATTTACAGATTAACGGTAGCGTTACTTTTAGAATTTATTGATTTGATTTTTTAACATCTTTGACATGCTATTAATTATTTACCTGCAATGGTAATTACTTTGTCTGACCAATCAGTGACCATCGATGTTTCAAACTTGGATACACACAAACATTTGAGAAATCGATACTTATCACGAAGAAGAGCCATAACACTTTGGTGGCAATGTGCGAAAAAAAATGTTGAATTCAATTTTTAATAAAAATGAATACAAAAAAAATTGTTCATGTTTTCTGCTTCAAGAACGAGGCAACAACTTTTCGAATGTTCAATGGATCGAAGAACCTCAATTTAAAGAAATATTTTTTATTAAAGGCGAATAGTTCTATATCGAATCTAAGTTTTCAAATTCACTAACAAAATAAAGAGCCCGAAACAAACACTATGACCAATTGTCAATAAAACAAATAAAACAAGTTTGCAAAGTGCGAAACCGTGTTTTCACACCTAAATTGCCTTTTTTATAAATCTCTAATAGCTTTAATAAAAAATGCAAAGCAAATGATCCTCACCTGACACTCATAGAGTCTCTACATATCACAAAAAGAACCATACAATTTTGACGGCAATAAGTGAAAAAAATTATGAAATAAACACTGACAAAAATTGTTGATATTTTCTGCTTCAAGAACGAGGCAACAACTTTTCGAATGTTCAATGGATCGAAGAACCTCGATTTAAAGAAATATTTTTTTATTAAAGGCGAATAGTTCTATATCGAATCTAAGTTCTCCAATTCACTAACAAAATAAAGAGCCCGAAACAAACACTATGACCAATTGTCAATAAAACAAATGAAACAAGTTTGCAAAGTGCGAAACCGTGTTTTCACAACTAAATTGCCTTTTTCATCATTCTCTAATAGCTTTAATAAAAAAAGCAAAGCAAATGATCCTCACCTGACACTCATAGAGTCTCTACATATCACAAGAAGAACCATACAATTTTGACAGCAATAAGTGAAGAAAAATGATGAAATTAATACTGACAAAAATTGTTGATATTTTCTGCTTCAAGAACGAGGCAACAACTTTTCGAATGTTCAATGGATCGAAGAACCTCAATTTAAAGAAATATTTTTTATTAAAGGCGAATAGTTCTATATCGAATCTAAGTTCTCCAATTCACTAACAAAATAAAGAGCCCAAAACAAACACTATGACCAATTGTCAATAAAACAAATAAAACAAGTTTGCAAAGTGCGAAACCGTGTTTTCACACCTAAATTGCCTTTTTTATCATTCTCTAATAGCTTTAATAAAAAATGCAAAGTAAATGATCTTCACCTGACACTCATAGAGTCTCTACATATCACAAGAAGAACCATACAATTTTGACGGCAATAAGTGAAAAAAATTATGAAATTAACACTGACAAAAATTGTTGATATTTTCTGCTTTAAGAACGAGGCAACAACTTTTCGAATGTTCAATGGATCGAAGAACCTCAATTGAAAGAAATATTTTTTATTAAAGGCGAATAGTTCTATATCGAATCTAAGTTCTCCAATTCACTAACAAAATAAAGAGCCCGAAACAAACGCTATGACCAATTGTCAATAAAACAAGTAAAACAAGTTTGCAAAGTGCGAAACCGTGTTTTCACAACTAAATTGCCTCTTTTATCATTCTTTAATAGCTTTAATAAAAAATGCAAAGCAAATGATCTTCACCTGACACTCATAGAGTCTCTACATATCACAAGAAGAACCATACAATTTTGACGGCAATAAGTGAAAAAAATTATGAAATTGAGCCCGAAACAAACACTATGATCAATTGTCAATAAAACAAATAAAACAAGTTTGCAAAGTGCGAAACCGTGTTGTCACAACTAAATTGCCTTTTTTATCATTCTCTAATAGCTTTAATAAAAAAAGCAAAGCAAATGATCCTCACCTGACACTCATAGAGTCCAGCATCGTGAAGCGTAACTCGATGTATAAGAAGCGCATAATCCGAAGTAGATTGTTTGACCATGAATCGCTTGTCGACGGAGTGAGTAGTTGTTCCCACCGTCAGAAGTTGATGGTCTCTTCGTCGCAGCCATGTGACCTGTGACCGACAAGAGAAATACATTAGACCTACCGCAATGTACGGTCATTAAAGCTATAACCCCGTCTGCATATTTCATGATTAAGTATACGTGGAAAACATTGATTTTCATGATGTATTAAAGAGAAGCCTCGACTAGACAGCTCCAAACAACTTCATTTCTATACCAACGCCTATGTGTGTAAGCCGCGGTAGTTCATTGAATTTTCAACGCAACACTTATGGTTGAAAATCCAGAAAAGTTATTAATTAGCAGAATGGCGCAGACAGAATAAGTTGTACGGTTCACGGTTATTATGTATTTTTAATTAAACTTTTAATGAGAGTTTTCCTTGTGGCAAGCGCCAACTCGATTGTCGTCTACGTTCCGTTCGGTCGCACGTGCTCGTAATAAAAGCTCGTTTGCTTTACTTTTTCCTTCCACTCTCCGCAACATCGCCTTGGACTAATATCCTTTAGGCTGTGAAATAATTTGCGGGGCGTGTTCGTACGCTGAAAACCGCTCGTTTTCGCACTAGCAGCAGAAGCGTTTGATCGACTTTGGTTCATGGCAGCACGACGTGTTTGCTTATACAAGTTGAAGTGTCGAAGGTTTCGTCGGCACCGAACATCAATTATCGTCGACGTTAATGAACCTGGGATTTTCAACTAATTTTCACGCTACGGCGGCGACTCGAAAAGCTTTTGCTTGCGCGGTTCGATCAGCCGTGACTTTAGACACCGGTTCATTGCACATCCACGGGAATGACTGGCCATAAGATATTGACAATTTTTAAGATATCGTTGAATTTAATTATCGCATCGATTTGCAGCATAGAAACTTAATTCCGCCGCGTGATCCTGAATGAGATTGTCTCGGCATTCGTCAGCAGTCATGATTGGTTTTATAAAATCAAACGGTATCTTTGTGTCATTAAAAGTTCGTTGTCTAAAACGGAGACATTGAAAGATTCGCAAATTTTTAAGGGCCATAACAGGGCTTTCAATGAATACAAAAGCTGCAAAGTTTAACTTTGCAAGTTGCTTCTTCATCATTTTTTATTTTTTCTGAAATTTTTACAAAGCTACATCTATGAGGAAGTATGTTCATTGATTTTGTCTACTTTGTTTATTTAATAGTTCGAAATTCGATAAAATGAAAATGATCTGAATTTCGGTACTAAATTATTTATGTGTCATGGCTGAATATAACTTTATTTATATACTGAATTTGGATTCGATGTCTCAAATTTAGCAAAAGTTAATGCGATAGAGTTCGATTTTTGATAATCCAGAATTTCATAAAACCAACATTTTTGACCGTTCGTTACTGAATGATATTTATCTATCATGACTAAATATTATTCTGTTTTCATGTTGGATTTCCGATTGATATTTGACGGTTTGTTGCAGTTAATGTGATACCGTTGATTTTTTTCAATTATTCAAAATTCTATAGAATTACATTTTTCTTACATCGATTGTCACTTAATTATATATCAATGAGGGCTAAATATTATTCTGTTCACATTACGAATTTGAGCTCGATATGTTAGATAAGATTTTGAAAAAGTTAATGACAAGCTCCGAAATCTAAATTGTTGCATCCATTCAGACAACGATTACAGCAATTCAATAAGAGTTGCAACTTTAGTTGTGTGTCAAATTTTCGCTCGATAGCTCAATTGGTTTTTCAAGTTTCAAGCATTTGGATTTCAAAAGTTGTATACAAACACATCCACACACATACACACGGACATTTTTCCAGATCCTTTTTTAGACGTATTCTGAGTGTCTTGACATTAAGCCCCCAAAATCATTTTCTTCTACCATGAAAAAAGCTTCTTTTATGAGGAGGCAAAAATTGTCACAATTATAAATCCAATTTACCCCTTTTCACAGTGTTTATTTCCTCAAATGCGTAATGTAACACCCACTTATGATTTCCCGGTCATATTACCGTATTTTGCAATACGATTTTGACTGATGCTATTCCCACTTTGGCTAACAAAAAATCATTTAGAATTCAAGAGACTAAAATATGTGGATCATTGCGATTCCCAGGTAATCGCATATTTCAACACACAATGTAACAACTAAGCTGTGTATGGAATAAAAGCCAGAACGCCGAAATACTTCTCGATAGCCACACAGAATATAGGAAGGATTCTCGTATTATTCTCTCCGTGCAGTTTAAAAAGTGGCCACGATCGATCGAGCAATACATTCAACTCAGAGGCATTATCCTGAACTTTCGAATAACTAATAGCCCGTTTACCAAGAGGCAGGTAGTTTCGCTTGTTAGATGTTGAATAGTGCAAAAAAGCTCATTCCATCGTGATAAAAGGTTATGAGTATACGTGCATAGTTTATTTTTTTCCCCGAAGTGAAATGGATATAAATGCATGGTGCGTGACAAATCCAAGCGGTGAAACGTCCAATACATGGCGGAGATGAACGATTAACGTTATAATCGTGACAACCACAGCATGACCAGTTCACGCTATGTATTACACACTCCATACAGAAGCATTGTCACATAGCGGTTACGTTTGCATTTTTTCTGCGTGTGCATTTTCCTTTGGTCTCGTTACGCTGACGTACCGAAGCTTGTGCGGTACATTTATTATCGTTCCGTCGACACACGTTATGAAAACCCTCTGAAACACGCATCCAGCGTCAAGACCCAGCAAGAGTAGAGTTGTGTGGTATGAAGAAACGATATGATGATGTGAATGAGAGTGCGAAGGCTTGGGAATCGATTTTATAGCGTCAGCAAACGAGAACCGAAGCCGAGAGCACGTATGACAACACGACACAGTCATACGCACTTTTAACCCCGCGTAAAAGCAAACCTGATTTTATTCGTGTCGCTCAGCAGGCAAAACTGAGTGAACCTACAGAGAAAGATACATACTTCATCTTTGTTCTTCTATGTTTTTCCATGCGCACATTTTACAAAGAACTTCTTTTACGCCGGATCTCTTTGATTTTGTTCTGTTTGAAATCTCGGCTTCTTCAGGGACATAGAAGGTATTTCCGATGACGTTAAGTCCAAATGCAAGGACTTTGTCAGTCACTTCCGGATCTAGACGTATGTGGAAAGGGAACTTTTGCGGGTTCACATGAGATAAACCGCAGGCTTAGACGGCTTATGGCTTCATGATCATGATGACTTCCGTTCGATTCCGGCAGATAAGACGAGAGGTTTTTTTTTATCGAGGTTCGACTCGGAAACGAACTGGTTAATTAGTACGAAAGTTCACGTGATAGCTTCTCTTGATTTTTGGGCGTCTAATCGACGGCTTAAGGTCAATCTCGTTCATCAATCAACGTCAATCTTAGGTTTCCAAGTCCGTAAGGGCAATCGTTCCGGGATTCGCTCTTTCCAAGATTACATAATCTTGGAATCTGTGTTTTGCTCCGAACATTAAGTCAATTAGGGTCGTCTGTAGGGGAGGAACTTCTCGAGTTTGGATTTGTTGGAATCACGGGTGGAGGTCGAAATAGCGAATGACCAAAATACCAAACGGCTAAAACAGCCAATTTCATAATGACGGCCATTCTAGATTCTGACGTTCGTTATTTTGAAATTCGCTATTTTGGCCATTTGCTATTTTGGTCATTCTCTATTTTGACCCGTGTCCGGAATCATGATAAGTGATCTGGAAGGCGTATCTCTTGGATTGGGTCGAAAATGGCATTTCACAATAGAGCCAATCGTTCTAGTCATCAATGCGATGAAAGTCACTCGATATTGTGTGTTAATCAAAACGTCGAGCATCGAGCTGTGTTCTAGTAGCTAATACATTATGACAGCGTCTTATTCTTCATAATGGCAATGTAATTGGGACATCTAACATGACCTCCTCGCGCGCAAGTCGAGTATCGAGTCGAATTATCATTGTCATCTAATCAGGGTTAATTTCACCCATCAATCAACGTCAATCTTAGTTTGCGACGTCCTTAAAGGCAGTTATTTCAGTATTCGCTTTTCTCAAGATTACATAATGTCGGAATCTGTGTTTTGCTCCGAACAGTAAGCCAATCAGGGTCTTCCGAAGGGAAGTAACTTCCCAAGTCTATTTTGTCGGAATCACGAGAAATGATCCGGAAAACGTATCTCTTAGATTGCATTAACATAGGTATTACGCAATGGCTTTAGTCATTAGTGAAATAATAGTCGTTCGAACTAGTGTGTAAATCAAAACGTCAAGCATCGATCTTTGTTCCAGTAGCTAATACCTTATTACAGCATCTTATTCTTCATGTTGTCGATGTAATTGGGACATTAGTAGGGACATAACACCAGCTCGATAAAGTGTATAAATCAAAACGTCAAACATTGATTCTTGTTTCAGTAGCCAATACCTTATCACAGCATCTCATTCTTCATGGCGACGATGTAATTGGGACATTTCACGTGATCTTCCCACGCGCAAGTCTGGTATCTACTCTAGCGTCATACACCAGTGCATCGACGGTATATATGTAGACGTCTTTCCGGAAACCAATTCCAGGGAATCGGTGGGAAGCAGGTTAGGTAGCTGGAACTCACATGCAAGCCCTCGTAATCCGGGACGGCTCTCCGTAATCCTGCTAGCGGATGCCCCAAAGAGCAGAGCCTGCCAGTTCTGAGACACATTCTCCATCTTCCCCTCTCGTCTCTCGCTCAGTCCAACCTTCTCATCCTTGTCTTCACTGGCGACGTCGAGACCTAATGGCGAATCCAATATGGCGAAGAGAGTCACCAGGATGTTGTATGTGTACACTCCTCTTGTAGATTGAAGGAGAGAAATGCGAGGGTGAGAGAAGGAATACCAGCCCCTTAAGTTACCGAGTACTTGCGAGTTTACCTCAATCAACGGCAAAGTTACGTGAGTCACTCTCAACGCTTGTGTCTCTCAGCATTCTCAGCCTCTACCATTCGCCTATGTCTTAGTATGTATCTACTCGTTCGTCCCCTTTCCTCGCTCATAGAGGACTCCCTTATGGTTCTCACCACGATGCCTTCCAACCTCCTCGTCATACCAGTTGCAGAGAGCTTTCGATAACTTCGCGTTGATGTGCGAGAAGAAGCCACGCTATCTCGGTTACCAGCATCACTACTAGTGCCAATAACTTGAAGTTATAGGAGCTACGTACGTGCTAGAAGCACGCATCCCTAAAAAGCCTGTGGCCATCTGCTCTTTGCGAGAAAAACTTGTTGTCAATGTACATCATAAATTGACATGGACCCCAATTTTCTATCTTACAAATCCATAAACGAGAGATAGTGGAGTATGGTTTCAACGAGTACATTAATAGTGTATTACGAGACGAGTGCATTTACAATTTTTCTGACGGAGGTGAGTTTGCAGTACGAGCCGAAAGCGAGTGTTGCAATCAAACGAGATGAGAAAAAGTTTCTCGCACGAGTTTCGTATACATTTTATTTCACTAGTGCGAGAAATATAATTTTTCCGCACGCGAAGCGGAGCGTGTGAGAAGTAAGCATTTCTCACACGGAGTTGCATATAAATGTTTGTAACATTCTTTTTGTAACACGGGCATGAACAGCGGTGTTTTCGATGGCAGTTCTTTGGGCTGAAAGTGGTTAGTTTCATAGTGATCAAGTGTTGAAGCAACCGATCGACATAAGTATAGCTCGCGTTTCTTTCACTTTCGTTCTTCCGGTGTGCCACTTTTCACTGTTCTTCCCTCAAATCTACAATCCAATGCATAACTATTTATGCACTCGTTACAAAAAATATAGTGTGTAACATGGGCCGAAATTAGCAATGGCGAAAAGTGCGAGGTTTCACATCAGTACTATCGCATAAGGACTATTAAAAACCTTGAGACATAGACATTAATTTGATTACATACTCGAATGGCTAACGACTACAAACGGACCCGGTTAAATATGTTCAACCACGTCAATTTCCTTCTACTACATTGAACCATTTTCTCTGGATATGGCAGTTAGCCATTTATCTCTGGATGCTTCTCGGTGCCTGAAAATCCGAATCCATGGAAAAAAGAAACAAGAAACGTTCGAAGAAAAATGCGAGGTCGTTTGATGAATGTGATGGATCGACGACCCATGATAACCTGATCCTGCTTCTGTGGAACTTGTTCTGAACTCGACCGCAATTTGTTGATCCCCAATGTCTCATAATGCTTCGAGTTCCTTGCTGGAGAATGGGAATTGCTATGTCTCCAGTTCCTTCTTCTTCCTATTCGAGTATTATACTTTCCCTGTGCGGCAGAAACTGGACGGTCAATAAGAAGAAGAGCTGAGCCCATCGTTTCTCTTCGCGTTCCGGTCCTCGTTTTCACGTATCTTATGGAAATCTTAACAAACCACTAGAGTCTCAAAGTACGCTAGCACTTACAGTCATTGGATGCTTAAGAGTGAGATACGCTGTATACAATGGCAAGTTTCAACCACAAAGTGGATACCGCCAATCCGAAATCTTTGCCTTTGCTGAGTATCTCACTGCGAGATCTTGAAGAGCTCCTATTCTACTAACCACAATCCCAAGTGATGTTATGAGATCACCCTATTTTTTCAAACTTGCTTGCGTCTCCTTTGTCGATCTCCTTTCTTGGATCCCATGTATATCGGGTTGTTATTCTCGTTCGTGTTGCCGAACAAGATTCCGACATAATATTCATCATCATCTACAGTGATACAAATTGACACAGGCAATTCTGGTAGAAAGTTGTTTTTCAAAAAATTCAGCCCATTGTGTTGCTCGACATGAGTATGTACGATTTCAGCATTGACACAGTTGCTGAGACTGGTTCGCTGCCTTATTTATTTTCCACCTGGCACGTTGACGACAATACAAATTGCTATGCATTATGGAAACGCCCGAAGAAAACTATTACGCCAAGTTGAAATAGCGGAGAAGACTATTTCTTGCATTCGCTGAGTGTTTGGAATCTCCAGTTGCGTAAGTTTTGCTTTTTACTGTCGTCTGAAGACGACCTCATCCTCTTCCGATGCGAGGTTTCAGACGCACAGCTGCTTCAGCTCGTCGGTTGTCTCCTCCAACCATCAGTTTCTGTTACAGCAATGGTAATGATCACAAATTTGATTTCTTCCTCCAAGCTAACGTCAAGTTTCTCATTGGGACGTGGAATCTTAAGAAATTGCCTTTCTTTCTCTCTCGTGGTTTTCTGACATCTCACAATGAAAGCGTAAAACTGGCATAACGAGAGCGAAAACATCACTCGCATACTGGCCAAAAGAGAAGATAAGTAAGATGTACCTTGAAGAGAACTGAAGAGAGTGTACTAAATTTATGCATAAAATCTGCACTTTATCACTTATCATTTGCTATGCAACGAAGAACATTGTACTTTATTCGTGGTCGAAATAGGAACTGCAACGGAACAACGTAATTGAGAGGAGTGGAAGTCCCTTTGACAATAATACGTAATTCACAACTAATGCAGCTCTGAAGTAGCCACTTTCAGATCCAAAAGGTTCGTTAACGCCGACTTTCTTTGACAATCTTTCATCCCATTACTTTGTGTTTCTCTTCATCACAGTGCTAAACGAATTAAGAGACCCGTTTATCGTTGCCATGGATTCGTTTTACTATGAGCTCGTTACGAATTAAGGGTTCAATCGACTTTGGACTAAAAAGCGTTACTTTATTTTATCGCAAGAAGAAGTGAAGGTAAAACCCGATGAAATCAAACGCTTGTAATGATATTTCGATCACGTTATAAAATTTCCAGATGTGCATAAAAAGGGCGAATGAATATAAAAATCTGTGAAAGGTTATAAAAGCTGAAATCTTTCAATCAGCTTTTTTAAAATTGAAAATCTAGACACTCAGAATATTGCTATGAGTCTTTAACGAATGAATATCTGCATGAGTCTACAATGAATGAATATCTACATGAGTCTATAACGAATGAATATCTGCATGAGTCTATAACGAATGAATATCCGCATGAGTCTATAACGAATGAATATCCGCATAAGTCTGTAACGAATGAATATCTACATAAGTCTATATCGAACGAATATTTGCATGAGTCTATAACGAATGAATATCTACATAAGTCTATAACGAATGAATATCTGCATAAGTCTCTAACGAATGAATATCTGCATGAGTCTTTTTGCCTCTGAATATCTGCATGCACCTTTTTGTCCCTGAATTGAAAATGATAAAACGTCGTTGTAATCTCTGCTCATGGCGCGAATACTGTCCGAGTATAAGGACTCGATGCTTGCCTGGAAAACCACGCACACACTATTATTCGCGAGTGGTGCCGTCACCTAGAAGATTAGCCGAGAGAAACGGTAGCCACGACTTAAGACGATCGTTAACCTGTCGGTAGTACCTCGGGTTATCACGCGTCGGTGCGTTGTTATCACTGAGACGCGAGCTGGAAGGAAGGAAGGAAAGGATACTCGCTCAGTCGAGTCGTTCGTTCGTTCGCGATCGCAAAAGACCCCCTGGAACGCGAAGCCTTCTTATCTCCTCAAGATAGCTACTTCTGCGTGGCTCACATTCGATCCAACATTTAACGACATGCTCTCATACCCAAGAACGAGACACCGAGGGAGTAGAATAGTCCCAATGCTTCAACGAAACTTTCTAATACAAATTATAAATAATGGGGCAGTTTATCCCGCAAGATGCATAACGACGAATCTTTCGGGTTACGACTTAATCGTCGGCAATCGGTGGTTAAGTCTCGTCACCGAGATAACAATGAAAATAATCGTAAAACGATGTCTATCAAGATTACCCCGTGGCTCAGACGATATATTTTCAGTTCCATCGCGGTGCTTGACACAGGAGAATTCACGGAGCATTCGACGGGTGCGGAGCTATGAGAGACGTGGTCGTAGCGAGCGTTTTCACGGATTCCTCACGTACCGAGACTACGGAGGCGAAGCACGCGCTTCGAATGCCAACTCACCGTGCGCTAGCTCGTGGTCATGTGTATAGACAGCTTTGGACGAGCGGTGGCATATTGGTTTCGTTCTCAGCTATCACGCGGACGAACTGCGTTCGATTCTTGACGGCGAAAATAGATTTTTCTTCACCATGTCGAAATTTGCAGCTTTATTGACGCTGGCGTTCGTAACCTCTGGTAGAGTGAAGCAAATGAATCAGCAGGCGATGTATGACGCGATGACTGCACTCTTACGATAGCCATTTCATTCAATAGCATTTTTACCGATTCAGATTTATACAGATTCTTCTTGCGTTAAAGGGAATAACTGGTCCTGTAGCTTACGTAGCTTGTTATAACGCACGTTTTGGACTCAATTGCCGGAATACAACTTCGTGGGGTATTTCCTGTGGTGATGGTAATCTGCAGATACTTTGATCGGTTATGATCGAACATGGTTTAAGTTCAGAAAAAGCCGATTACATAAGAAATATCGAGTTTCATCTAGACGGGGCTGAAATCTTACGAGCCTGATCGGGTAGGAGTTAACGAGGCACTATCGGGCCTAAAACTAGGCTGAGCTTGAGAAGCCCGATCGGGTAAGAAGTGGCGATACAACTGCTATCACAGACCTGGATAGAATCTGGTAAACTCATTTTAGCAAGATACTTCATTTGGCCCAGAACTGGACCAAAACTTATAAACACGATCAGGTAACAGTTGAGAATAATAAATCTAGACCAAACTAGACTTAAAATTGTAAGGATGTAACGATAGCTCACCTGGCGCAGGAACGGCTAAAGTCTGATCAGTTTTATCGGGTGAGATGGAACGATACCTGGTCCAGCCTATAAGAAGCCCAAGCTTGGCAAGTTTGGTAAGTGTGATCAGATACCGATGTCAGAACTGGCGTTAATCTAACTGGCCCAATTATATTGGTATCAAGGGACTTGTCTTGTCTATGATCTAATAAATAATGGAATAAATAAACAAACAAGTAAATAAATAAATAAATGAATAAATAAATAAATACATAAATAAATAAATAAATGAATAAATAAATACATAAATACATAAATACATAAATACATAAATAAATAAATAAATAAATCTCGGTTACCCGACAGATATCTTGAAGTGACCGAATCCGAAATCAAGCAGCCCGATCACATGCCCACTCCGGTACCAGAGTAGCAGCAATAAACTACTAATTAACGCTCTATCAACCGCCGAACAGTTCGTTTCTCTTCATGGTCGTTTCAGAACCCTTTCACTCGCTTCCTTTTTCCAATAAAACGAAAAAGCAAGCAAAGTATACCCATTTTGTTGGCTGCGTACAACTAGTCGCTGTATCGACTTTGGAAATTGCATTTCACAGACAATCCTTCGTCGGTTGTCGGCGAGGCATGGAAAGAAAGCGTGGGAATGCGGCTTCGGGAAAAACGGAGAGCACGGGTTACGAACGGTTCTTGAAATGCCGAGATTTTTCTTGGAACAAGCGAACAAACGAGAATCAACGGCAACGACGTAGCGTCGAAAAAGACGCAGACGAATGACGACTGGAGATACAAAGTACGAAGCACGTAGTACTTCGGAAAGGGAAACGAATTGTTCCGTAATGTCATTGACATCGATATCCCTGGCAACGTTAGGTTATAGCACCTTTTCTCTTCTTCTTGCTTTGTTATTCCTTTTCGTCGCTCCAAACTTCTTGCGGTTGGACCGTTTTCTCACACCCCTGCAATACATTTTTCTTCGCCTAGTTCACAGCGATCGATTTCAGCCCCGCGCATATCTACGTATAGACGAGCTACGTATACACGATACACGGCTAAGTTTTTATCTTTTATTCACATCCCACCTCGGCTCGGTTTGGAAAAGAGGAAAAATAAAGGAGGAAGAAATGGCGAAACTGTTGAACTCTCTACTTGAAAGAAATCCTCTTACGAGTTCTCCAATTACGTGCATCTCCGATTGAACCCAAAATTTACGGATTCCAATCGGGAAACGGTAAGACAGGGTCTTACACTATACATGATTTCGTGGTTTTTCCGTTACCATTAATTTTTCATCGGATGCAACTATTCTCGGTCAATTTCAATGATTAAATTTGCAAAGCACATTTCGGTCTGATACTGTATTCAAAGAACTCTAATCCGAACCCTAATAAAAATTTCACCAATGCGAATCCTTTATAAATATCCGATGTAGCTGCTTGAGTAATTAATTTATTAATCAACGACATACAATCGACGAACTTTTATGTGAAAAAAAAGTGATAATGTTATTTGTTCCATTATAAATTGAAAATTACTACATCATGATTTCCGTGAATTTTTTATGTGCTATTATGATTTATTAAGTTTGATATTACTTCATTATAAATATTGACACCATGGTAATTCAATCAGGACACGACCTCTGGGTTATTTCGGTTTTTGAACCGTCGTGAAAGATTCAAGAATAATAAACGACATGGCTCATATATTGCTGAATGAAAACCAGCTATTTTAGGAGAGCCTTACAGGGAATTCATGGATGCCGAAAATTGTCACTTCTGAAATTCTTAGCCCTTTGCCCTATATGTGTACAATTAAGGTAAAAATTTATTTTAAACACTCTCAATCGTAGGATTATAAGGCATAATTAATTGTAAAATAATAATTACTCCAAGGTATTCTTATACTTTTTTAACATATGCATTGTTTAGTGCAGTGCAATAATTGGGCGCAGTTGATTATTTTCGAAATAATTTTTTCCGTCTTTAAAAAAAAGTGTAAAGAAAATGTAGGGTTTCTTTTCTGATTAGGCTAAACAAATTGAACCTGAAAGACGATATTCTAAGTTTTCGCTTCAAATCCTCTTATTGTACTATATATTACATAAGATCGACAGCCAAGAAATTTGTTGGAACTGTATGTACGTGTAATATTCTCTACTTATTTGATTGGTGAATCTGCTGAAATTTTTTATTGAAATCACGTTTCGTATTCTGGCTAAAAACGTACACGTTTTTTATTGCAATCTCGACGAAAAAAATTCATGATCAAACACGGAAATTGTCACTTCTAAAATTCTTTGCCCTTTGCCCCATACGTATAAGCTTAAGGTCAAAATTTATTTTTAATAGTTTCAACCGTATGATTATGAGTCATATTTCATTGTAAAATAACAATTACTCCAAGTTATTCTTATACTTTTTAAACATATGCAATGTTTAGTGCAGCGCAATAATTGGGCGCAGTTGATTATTTTCGAAATAATTTTTTCCGTCTTTAAAAAAAAAGTGTAAAGAAAATGTAGGTTTTCTTTTCTGATTAGGCTAAACAAATTGAACCTGAAAGACGATATTCTAAGTTTTCGCTTCAAATCCTCTTATTGTACTATATATCACATAAGATCGACAGCCAAGAAATTTGTTGGAACTATATGTACGTGTAATATTCTCTACTCATTTGATTGGTGAATCTGCTGAAATTTTTTATTGAAATCACGTTTCGTATTCTGGCTAAAAACGTACACGTTTTTTATTGCAATCTCGACGAAAAAAATTCATGATCAAACAGGGACTGGTACGTGTGGGCCTAGTATTGACTTAACACAATCCCTGCAGAGTATGTAAAATATTCTGAAATATACCGAGGTTCCCGCAGGCGCTGAATGGAACCTAGCGCGGGTGAGTTTTCAATAAAAATATCTATGCGATTCCAAAAGCGAATCAATCGACGAGACCCTTCAAGTCGACTACAACTGCTCCACGCTTTCTCGGGAAAAAATTTTAAATTCAACATGGCCTTTACGTAACAGCGGGAGCTACGACGAACACTTTTCTCTTTTCGTATTACACGGCAAGTGGTTATATACCGCACACGGATAATCAGCATAAATCTACCCAAATGATAAAAGCGGTACTCACAAAATTCACGGTAGATCTGCAAAAATTTCTAGCTAGAACTATAAAAAATATTTGAAAAAATAGTATTTTATGCAACATGTACGTAAAACGTAGCGACATGTCGCATACGATATTTTATGACATAGTATGCGTAAAATTCACATTCTCCACAGCAAAACTCATTATGAAAGACTTCGTTCGTAATTTTTAGTAGGCCTTGTAATATAATTTCGCAAATAAAAAAAGTCTGAAAACTATACGTAGAAAAATCTTGCCAAGTTTGGTAATAAACTTGAAAATGACCATAATTAACAGAGTGTCTGAATTTCTGTAGATCTTCAATTATGGCGTTCGATATGTCACTTTGAGACATTTTTTTTGGTGTAGTTCGGAAAAATACTTAAAAATTCTGGAAGATTCGGTCTTACACAAGTAAACATTTGACTGATGGCCTGTGGTAATTTTTTTTTTCTATGTTTTTATAATTTTTTTAACGAAAGAAAGCTTAAAAACCATGTGAAAAAAATTTTGCCCGCTTTTTCTATAAGCTAGAAAATTTTGATATTCAAAAAGGGATTTTACAGAATTTCTTCAGATTTTAAAATTATGGCACTCGATATGTCACGGCAAAAATATTAAAAAAAAAAATTGTCATTAAAAAAAAATGTGGTGCATACAAATATACAAATAAATTCTTGGCGTTCATTCTGAGAAATGGGAATTATTTCAAATTTTTGGTTCGATAAGAGGGAGCGTAGACCTTCTAATAGAAAAAAAAACTAATTTTTCAGTGATTCGTCCCCCTTAATATGACAAGTATTAACAGGGAACAAAAAATAGCTGATCACCACTTCACAGTTCCAATATCTTAAACATTTTTTAAATAGTTCAGCTAAGATAAATCGACGACCCGATTTTTATCGACCGAAAAAATTATATGCGCAATAAAAATCCCGTTTCAGTTTCGATTTAGTTCTGACAATAATGATATTCAAATTATTTTCGTCCGGAAGGAAAGGGACAATCACTCACAAATGAAGCTCTTCCGCGTTACGATGAATGAAATGAGGGACAATATAATGGTTATAAGCATTGGCTGTGATTAATTGTCTGGAGAATGGCGTCCTGTTTGAAAAGTTGCTGCGCTTCTGACCAGACAATGTGCCGGTGCATTCTCGTTCTCCTAATTAAGTCTCGACCAACTAATTAACCGTTCCTTGTGGAGCTTTAAAATACGTTTCTCGCCGGGACGATTTTTTAAACGAGGCACTCAACCGTTGGCCACGAAGACGCTGGGCAATGTTTTTTTATCTGTCTGGAAGTCACCTAACAGAGTTTAGTACTTTGGCTGATGAATTTTCAAGCACTGGGTAATTAAAAAAACGCATCTGGAAGGTCTGCAATTATGAACGAATCATTATTTCAAGTTCTTCTAGGTGCCAGTTAAGTACTTCGAGAAAAGCATGCCAGTGGGTCGCGCGAATTCAAGAAACAGTCAGAGACTTTATCAAATTGCTTCATGAATTTAAACTCATTAAGCTGCTCTCATTATGCAGTTACTTCATTATCAATATCAACGCTGATAACACGTGAGAATATTATTCTAGACTCAGAGACTTGAGATAAATCTCACTACTATTGAGGCAGAATTATTAATTCCCAATCATTAATAACCATTAATTATCAGTCCATTAATTAACGTATAATTAGAATCTTTTATTCACAGTTACATTAATTAATGATCGTAGTTACTTAATACTCGTCATAACAACTGCGATTTGTCTGGGTGTAAAAAAAATAATAATAGATCATTAAAAATATTCTTTAATCGTTCATGTGCATAGCAAAATCATATTATTCTGTTTAATTATATAACTTGGAGAATTCGTCATGTTAATTACGAGTCTTCTCGAAATATCTTTTTTATGAATTATAAAAAAAATCAATCAATAATCAGGTTTGATTTTTTTGTTATTGAATTTATTGATCTTTCTAAAGGAACTCGTTATAATTCCGTCTCTTTAGGAGAGATTTTTTTATCATGACAAACAAGTCAGTCACGATTTTTTTTCTATTTTATTTTATCTGTGAATAGATTTTCATTCCACTAAATTATCATACTCACAATGGCACCTCCGGTTTCTGCAAACTTGCATGGCAAATTGGCGGTTCCACCAGTTTGTGCTGTGACCTCCTTGACCGGCCCTAGCGGTGCTGCTTCATCGCCCTTATCTCCAGCACCTCCGGCATTGATCGTCTCGCCTACATTATTGGCACTTTGCTCCTGTCCCAGCTCCTGCTTCGCTTGACTCTCTGCAAGGAAAAATTCAGGATAATTCACGACAGCTCCTTATTCCAATAAAAATGAGGGGCTAATAATAAACCGGAAAAGATCATCGTAAGGATTATTCTTGATATTTAAATACATTCAAGGCAAACTGTTATTATTTCTGTGAAAATGTAACATAATAATCAGTTTGCTTCCTGCTCATAAAAAACTTTCTGCCCCATTTGACCATTTTGTCCTATGGAGGTTATATGTAGGGACACAAAAGAAGATCTACCTTTTCCGGAATGTGGAGAAAGGGTCTGGAAAAAAGGTCTCGGAAAAAAATTCTGATGACCTTTTCTTCGAGTATCTTTTATCCTGTGTTTTTTTTTAAAGAACGACGTAGTTGATAACTAAATTCGTCATCCACATACAACCTCCGCAGACATTGCTTGCGCTGCATCGGGCACAAATCGGATTCTGATCAGGTTCTGATGTGGCCCTGACAGGGCCAGGACGGGACCCAGTCAGCTTAAGAAAGTTAAAAGAAAAAAAATTCTGGACATGATACTCGTTATTTAGATAATGTTACATTGAAACCTCATTAAGTACATAAGAATCAATATAATGCTGCAATTTTGTAAATATATATGTGCACAAGAACGATGTGAGGTCAAGAGTAAAATTTTGCTTCCTCATAGAAGAAGCGTCGTTTTCGAGAACATTTTTTTCCGAGATTTTCATGTTAGCACACTTAGAATGGTCCAAAATATCGAGAAAAGTGGGTTACAAAAAATGTTCATATGAATATTCGAAATTTCAATCCCCTGTGACTCAAATTTCATTTCAAATCAATAAACTCAAATTTTTTAGAAAAAGCTACAAAGTATAACTTTGCATGGTGCTTCCTCATTATTTTTCTTTTACAATGCTCCTCTATGAAATTTCAATTTTCTTATGACTTTCTTTAGGTAACTGGGCCCCCTTAATACAAAAATTATTTCATCTCCAATTTCATGAGTTAATTTTGCATATGCCAGTGAGATAAAAAATAGTGACTCAATTGCTGATTCCAAAATTCCAAAATTCGGATCCTTTGATCAATTCAACGAGCTCAACAAGCCTGGCAGACATGTAAGGGACGTTTCTCTCCAAATTACATCAGTTTATCTGTATACCGTAAGTAATTGGTTAATTAAATGCAATGTAGGCAAAGTTAACATAGAGAGAACAAGACCACGAACTCTATGAGCACGAATAGCAATGCAATGTGTCCCTTTGCGCAGAGAATTCTTGACGAGGACAAGAAGGAGATCGTGTATATAACTGGGCATCACGGACCTAAATACTAGCAGTGCTGATGACGTAGTCAACTATCTTGAATTGTTTCCCTATGGTAAGGTCCACATCGGTAACTCGAGTGTCTACGTCACTTAGACCTGCTGGGTCATATGCTCTCTTTCTCACTCCCTCTTGCTATGTGCCTCGAATTCTGGATGTCCTTTAATTTATCCAACTCGCCTCCTCATCTTCATCCCCTCCTCCCGTCCACTCACCATACCCTTCAGGGTCTCGGAATTGTCCTCCTTTGAGACGAGGAGACTCGACAATTAAATTCGTCTGCCCAATTCCATCCCTCAACCTCGTTATTAGGGATTCAAAATGTGCATTCTGGACGAGCCTCTCTGGTATGGCTATTTCTCTGGGTATTCATCAGGAACAATGAGGCATTTCATAATTGGGACAATGTACACATTCCAACGATGGTAGGTTTCGTGCATAGTTTTATGAAAATAGTTTATTGTTGTGGTGATACACTATTCGAACTTTCCCAAGTTTTCCGCTTTCGCACCATTTTGATAAATTAAAATCCATTTTGCGTCCTTATAGGAAATTTTGTTTTCGTGGAATTTTTTCATTCGAGATTCTTATGTCAGTATATCAGAATGGTCAAAAACGTCGAGATGAATAGTTTATCAAAAATGTCTGCATGTGTGTGTGTGAGTGTGTGTTACACGGTCGAAAAGTTTGAACCTTCGTAACTCGAGAACGCCTTGAGATATTGAGCTGAAATTTGTACCATAGATAAGAGAGTCGATCCTCATCGTTTATACAATTTTTTGTTGAGATCCCCGTGATCGTTAAATTCTTACATGGTTTTGAATTTTTTCAAAAATGTCTGTTGACGCTACGACTTTTTCAATTTTCGAGATATTGAGCCTATAACTGGTATGAATGTGAGCTTTTATACACCGGTGATGCCGATTGATTTTGGTTGAGATCGGTTAGAACGGTTGAAGTTTTATGAGATTTTGATTTTTGTAATTTTTCTATTTTTTTTCTGATGCGAATTTTGATATCAAATATCGGGCTGGGGGTTGAATGAGTGCCAGATTCATCATAAACAAAAAAAATACACCAGAAATACCCGAAAAATAATAAAAGATAGCATATTCTTGCTTCCCAATGAAATTTTAAAAAACCCCGGGTTTCTATCGTGTTCTAGAGGAAAAAACAGAGGAGATAGGATGTTTTTGGATCGTTTGTTTTTATTATATTTTCAAAAAGCGGAAGTATGCTTATTCATTAATATCATTATTTAATTATTATTTGTTTAGAACTAAGATGCAAAGCAGAACCTTGCACCTTGTTTCCTCATTATTTTTCGCATTTTACAAAGCTTCTATGAGAAAGCCAAAATTAATCAGCATATTTTTTTATAGAAGTAGCTTTGTAAAAAGCGAAAAATAATGAGGAAGCAATGTGCAAGGTTCTACTTTGCATCCCTTTTTATTTTTGTCGAGAAAAATATTAATGAAGAATATTAATAGAATTACTGATTAATTAATATAGATGAAAGCATAGGGTCAAGAAATATCCCTGGGATCATCTCGAATATCTATTGATGGGATTGGAATCTTGATTAAATCGGATTGAACTCGATTTGCCTCATTACTTTGAAATGCCGATATTATTGGTCTTGAAATCACACTCGATGGATTTTCTTATTCACAATCGAGCGGGTAAGTTTTAATAATCCTGGTTAGAAGTTTTATCGTCGTTCCAGAAGGTTTCATAAGTAATTGGACATGGCTATTCCGAAAGAGGCAAATTTTGTAACACACAAAGTCATTCGAATAAAGCAAAGGGATAAAATAAGTAAGGGTCAGGCTAGAAACTAGAAGGGAAAAGATTTTTTTAAATTCCGGCTTTTCGCATTAGTCATGGAATTTCATAAGAAGCGTGTCTTATATTTAAATTTTAATTAAAAAATCGTAATCATACTAATAAGTAAAAAAATTATTTAAAAAATACATAGATATTATGGTGGTTCAAATTTCAGTGATATTTTTTTATTTTCAGTGTGAAATTTTTTTTTTTAGAAAAATAAGGTTATTGATGGTGAAAGAGCAATTCAATGTTTAGCCCTGTCTCAAATGAATTTATGTTGCAAGTTTGAAGAAGGTAAATTTTATAACAGGAACGAATAAATCAAGGAGAAGAACCACATAAAGGTCAGGTAGGAGGTAAAAAGTGAGTTCAGTGGAATTTCTCTTCATATCGTAAATAATACGGAGCTTTTTAAAGCATGCACGCAGAAGTTTGCGGGTTATTCGGTGAAACACCTCTGCTATCGTGAAAACGGGGGTTACAGGAGTATGGAAAAGGACTATGTAGGTGTACATATGAAAAAGTGAACGAGGGGCGTGCACGAAAGGCTAGTTAACGTCCGGACGTGGACGTTAACAGAGCGACTCGATGAGCTTGCAAGCGAGCTTAATCAGACCGAACTTCTTTCTGTCTTTACCTCTCGCACGCTCTTAACCAGCAGATTTTGGGGTAGTACACGATAAGCGGAAATTAGCAGTCGACCGTCTAGCAAAGTGAAAGCGTTAGTTGCGCAAGTAGAATTAAGTGTTTTCGCGGTTGACGTGAGATTGGCGCAAACTTTGTGTGTAGTTTGGCGGGTCGTGAAAATCATAACTTTCCGCACGTGAATGGACGCTCGAGATTGAGGGTCTAGTAAACAAAGACTTGTGTGGGGTCATTTTTATCTCACACCATAAACACTCTTCTAATTTTAACAGCTTTTTTTTTGTCAGACTTTTACAGTTCCTGACTTAATCTAGTTAGTTCATGACGGGAACAATGGTTAACAAGTTCTAAAATTTTACTCTCTCATAAAACCCCGATTACGTTTTTTGCAGAGAAGTAACAAGTATTTGTTGTTTTATTACCAGCAACAATGGAAATATGCGGCACATATATATATTTTAATAATGCATAATGATAATTTGTAAAAACAGCGTGAAACGTTGAACTCGGAACATGGCGATCATTGATTTCGACGTTTCATAAGGTACGTTGTATAACATGGGATTTCTCATAGATGAAACTCATTGAAGGTTAAAATTAATGAGGAAGCATTATGCACGGCTTGACTGGAAAATTAAGTGTCGATTGCTAATTAATAAACTAATCAACTTCCACTTGAGTAGGGCATTAACGTTCCACTTGATTCCAAAAGCGGATATCAATGCTACACTTTTTGCTTCCCCTGAAGTGCCCCTGATGCTCCAAAAATTGAACGGCACTGCTGTAAATCAATTCAAAAGCCTGAGCCACCGATATCCGTCCAATATATATTGCTACGCCACCGCTAGATATGTCTAATTCATTTTCGTTTTGTCATAGTAAAAGCGAAAAAGATATTATGCAATTTCTTGCGCAATCTTTAAGCCAGACCTATGGGAGTCTTACTTGGAGGCTCTAGAAGAATTCCTGTGAGTATTTCTGTGAGAGTTTCTATGAGAGTCTCGGTGAAAGTTTCCTCGAGAGTCTCCTCGAGAGTTTCTCCGAGAGTCTTATCGAGAGTCTTATCGAGAGTCTTATCGAGAGTCTTATCGAGAGTCTTATCGAGAGTCTTATCGAGAGTCTTATCGAGAGTCTTATCGAGAGTCTTATCGAGAGTCTTATCGAGATCTTATCGAGAGTCTTATCGAGAGTCTTATCGAGAGTCTTATCGAGAGTCTTATCGAGAGTCTTATCGAGAGTCTTATCGAGAGTCTTATCGAGAGTCTTATCGAGAGTCTTATCGAGAGTCTTATCGAGAGTCTTATCGAGAGTCTTATCGAGAGTCTTATCGAGAGTCTCCTCGAGAGTCTCCTCGAGAGTCTCCTCGAGAGTCTCCTCGAGAGTCTCCTCGAGAGTCTCCTCGAGAGTCTCCGTGACAGTCCATGAGCCTATCTGTACGAGTCTCTTGGAATATTCATGAGATTCTGTGAGCATGCCTGTCAGAGTCTGTGAGCATATCTGTGAGAATTGACGTCAGAGTCTGTGAGTCTTTGTGACCCCAAATTTTTGCGAGCATCTGTGAATCTTTCTGAGACTCTGCGGATCTGCGTATCAGACTGTCAAATTCCACAATAATCCATGGGTTCCCGGGAAGGTTTTTGATTCTGTCAATTTCTATGATATTCTGTGAGTTTGCGAACCGGAAAATATTTTGATAAAGAAAAAAAATAACAAATATTCGAAGTTGTTGTTGAATACTAACATCACACAGTAATTGTTCAGCACGTAATATTTTACAGCACTTATGGTATTTTTGTATATTAAAGAAACAGTTATGAATGTGCTTAAAATAATTTTCAAAACGTTAGGTGACAGATTCGGTAAAAATAAATCGTCATGTCAGCGTCGTTGACGGCGTACACGTTAGCGATAGAGTAAGGTAATACTAAGAGTGAAAAGGGAAGGCAACTACTGTGATAGTCGGGTCTTCTGGACTCGTTCCAGAGTTTCCCCCTCGAAAGCAGCTCTGTGGCGAATAATTTATTTGGCACAGCGGACCGAGTTGGAAAAGCCCCATAACGCCTCCGTCAACCGCGTCGGCGGGTCGACTTTTTAAAAAAAAGAGGCAAGAAGAAAAAGATTCTTGGAGAAAGGCCATGAGTGCCGTATCATCCCTCCATAAATTAATTTCTAACTTCGCTAGTTATCGAGATGAAGCGCTCTTCGCAACCCGACGGATTTTATAATTTCTTACCTGTAAAGTACCGCTGTATGTCAAAGACCAGAATTACGAAAATGAGTTGTAACCTCATGATGAATCCCCGATTCGTTCCAGATTACTAATTCACAGTCTCGCCGTCTTCAGCCTCTCAGATCATCCTTTCCGGACCGAGTGCAGCACGATGTTTATCTGCAAAAAAGGATAAAGACCATTGTGTTAAACGAAGCGTCAAGTGGAACAAGAAAATGGGAGGAAGGGATAAGCGAGACTCCCCGTCGCTAAAGGATGAAACCCGTTCAACTGGGACACGTCTCATGGAGGTTGAGTGTCGAAGACAACGACGATAATGTCGTGCTCCACTCAGCACAGTTCCCACTTTCCTGAAGATATCTCCCTTGGTAACTCTCTTGTACCTTAAAATCCCATTCCTCTTTTTTCCCTTCGTCAGTGAATCGCGCTTACATAATCTTTGCATCGTCATGCAACCATCGTACACACGTAGCATGCGTCGCACGTTGAAGACAAGAATAAAAGAACATGCAGGGAAACTGAATACGGCAGACGCTTCGATTGCTCGTGATAAATAAATTAAAAGGAGGATGACAGCAATGGGAGCGAGGAGTTTTCACGCGCGACTGAATAGATGACAGAGCCAACCACAGGGGTCGACCAGAGTGTTGCCAAGCTCGAAGGGCTGAAGACAGAGTCGGGATTCCAAGCGACGTGGGGCAAACGTCGATTTTTCCTAGCATGTGTGGATACGTGCATGTGCATACCTCGGTAGCCTTAAGGCACTGCGAGGTAGAAGGTAGGGTAAAAGGTAGGCCGAGAGAAGCTAAGTTCAAAGGGCTGTCAGAGTGGAGCCCTCTGACGAACTTCGCTCACCTTTACCATTAGGATTATCTCTCTGGGTCAGAGAAAAACGCTCGTTCGTATAGACCAAATGCTTCTATCCACGTATGAGAGACCGCGAGTCAAAAAACACCAGTTCTTGTTTGCCCTATACACTCGGGAACCCAACAAAAGACTCGCTACACTCTTCACTATTTAATGTCGAAGCGCTTTTTTTTGTTGTTCAAGTCCCTGATTGTTCTCCGGTCTTCCTAGCGAATCCCAGACTTTCTAGTCCTTTTGCGATCTTCCCAAGCCCATTCACTAACGCTTTCCTCTTTGGTCTCAGCGGCATGAATGTCTTCAGGGCTTTTTTTGCCAACGCAACCATTCTTGGCCGATGCAATCCGGAGTAAGGGCCTTGGCGGGTTCTCTTTTGTTGATGAGGTATAGTAGAAAGCAGCGGCAACCTACGATCCCGCGGAGGGCATAATGGAAGAGGTCAAGGAGGATTATTTGGACGCAAACTAGAACTGTTAAGTACACCTTGTGGTAGTACGTTTTTCAGGGCGAAAACTCGAGAATGGCATGAATTCTCGGCGGTTGGGTGCGTCAGCGGTGAACCGAAAGTATATGGGTCACTTGGGTCCAAATTGGAAAAGAAACTGACCTCTCGCTGACGCAGCTACGCGGAATGAGGAAAACTTGGCAAGGGCCCTTTGGAGATTATGTCGGAGCTTGAACTCAACTATCGTCGACTTAATACATAAATATCCCGCTGGTGCGACAATCGCGAAAAACTCTCTGACGTAAAAACGACGTCAGTCCCTTCCGCGCCATCACGTGGATTCTAAGGCCAAGGGAAAAAAACATACAACTTGCTGAACACTCGGAAAGAGGGAGAAAAACACGAGCCTTGTATCTTCCGCCGAGAGAACGTAAAAGTTTGTCCGAGAAAATAAAAAGTTGTGGACGCTCTCTGTATCGTCCACATTGAGACAGATAACGCACTCGGAAAGCATCAACTATGCGAAACGGAAGCGGAACTGCGCTTAATACGATCGGAGAATGGCTCGGAATAGAACTAAGCTGAAGTGGAAAGCAAGAAGAAGACAATCGCCGTGCCAAGTATTTATCAATAAATCGTATTAAATTCAGAATGGAAGATAGTTCTTGCGCGGGCCTTTATTGATTCATTCGGAAAATTTACTCTCTTCAGGTGGTCGCGTTAATTATTGCTTTACGTGAAAAACCCCCGTTTTCATCCTCCAGTTCACCGTATGGTCGGTTCTCACAATCTATCATGACCTTCTTCATTTACATGCACTTTTTCTCTACCTTCTTTATAAAAAGTTGTTCGTTTCCTTGTTATTTCCTCCTCTCAGGTTTGGATTGCTCTAATTACAGGTGAAGAGCTAGTGTCCGGGATCCGCCAGGATCCTCAGGATGATTTCGTCAGACAGAATCCCAACTTGCCATACAAGATCGCACCTAGCACCTCAATGATCACCGAATACTTTTGAGACAGTAAAAGGATGTCTAAAAGACCTCATACTCGACAAAATATGTCTTACGGACGCTTTTTACTGCATCCCACTGCCATGTGGGATCCGATCAAATGCTCCGGCAATATAAGCAAATGAATAATTAGTTAAATGAATAAATAAAAGTGTGTGTGCAAATAAGTGCAAATTGGTGCAAAGTCTGTGCAAATGGGTGCAAATGAGTGCAAATGACCGAAAATAGGTGCACATAGGTCACAAAGTGTGTGCATGTTTGTGCAAAGTGTGTGCATGTATGTGAATGTTTGTGCAAAGTGTGTACATGTATGTGCATGTTTGTGCAAAGTGTGTGCACGTATGTGCATGTTTGTGCAAAGTGTGTGCATGTATGTGCAAGTGTGTGCAAAAGGGTGCAAATGAGTGCAGATGATTGAAAATGGATGTAAATGAGTGCGAATGAGTGCAAATGGGTGCAAAGTTTGTGCAAGTGTGTGCTAATGGTTGTGAATGGGTGCAAAGTCTGTGCAAGTGTATGCAAATGAGTGCTAATGAGTGCAAATGATCGCAAATGAGTGCAGATGATTGCAAATGGATGTAAATGAGTGCAAATGGGTGCAACGTTTGTGCAGTTGTGTGAAAATGGAAGCAAATGAGTGCACATGAGTGTAAATGAGTGCAGATGAGTGCAAATGAGAGCAAATGAGTGTAGATAAGCCAAAATGAATGGAAATGAGTGCCAATGGGGGTAGTGCAATTATGTGTGCTAAATATGTGAAAGTATATGTAAAGTAAATGCAAATAATTGCAAGTGTGTGCAAGTGTGTGCAAAATACGAGCAAGTCTTTAAGGACGTGCGAGTGCATTTGCGTGCGTAAGTGTTATGTGTGTGCGCGTGTGCCTATGTTATATAATTTATTTGAAGACCTTTTTCTGTATTATTCATAATGAATTATTGCATGTACATTATGACATGTTATTATTCCATAATTGAATTGTTAATGCACCTTCCTAATAGCATTCAACATAAGACAAACAACCGAGAAGCCGCTAGGAATCTACCTCGTGTTCAAGGTACGGTGCGTAAGGAGGCAGGCATTAAGGCCGACACTCGTCAAAATCTCGTTGCCAGTGATGAGGTTAACGAGAGCGAGCTCGACTTCAATCCTTGTGCACCTCTTGTCTTCTATTTCTCTCTCGTCCCTGGAATAGAATCGATAATCCCCATCTCTTTTTCTCCCTCAACATCCACTTGGAAGAAGTGAAGGTGTGCGCAGGTTTCCGCAGTAACGCACTTTAAACTCGATGAATCCTTCATCTTTAGCTACGAACAATCATTATTCTTCCTGGTTCGTTTGGCCCGAAATATAAAAACCCCAAAATGCACAACACGAAAACCTACGAGAATTCATGCATTTTTTAATGATAAGAAATAAATATTGTTGACAGTTGTCAATTACACAGAAGCAGTAAGAAAGGAAGTGACGTCCCCTATAATTGCAATATCAATCAACTCAATTTACACAAATGGGTTACAAGACCCAGTTAAATTCAAATGGTAATTGAATATCGTGGTTATTCTGGTATTGCAGATGCATTCACAAATTAAAATGCTCATATCGTGTGGTCGCTTCCTGGAATTTCATGAAGGGAGAAATACCTTTAATTGGAATGAACGAAAATATTCATGAAATCAAAGTCACTTTCACCCATTCGTGTTGATTGGTGGGTGTAGCTATATTTTTTTTTGCAATGTGCAATTTTTCATGAGTACCAAATTGAGTCAAGTTGTTTGCGAACAGATGTTTATGTATATAGTAGTAGTAGTACAAAACATTTACTGGACAGAATTTTTACAGTGTTTCCATGTACATTTTTTTGTTGTTTTTTATACTTAAAACTAACGCATTCTTCGTTCAACGGGCCAATAAATGGAGTCCTTCAGCCCGTGATTATTTTTTTCTTACATATTAAAGTTTAGTTAAAGCTGTTAGTAGTTTTATTTATTTATATAATTCTCTGACTTTGTGAAACTCTCTGGAAGCATTTGTGAGGCTCTATGAGGCCCTGTCAGTCTCGATTAAAGTTTATGAGTTTCAATGACGGTTGATGAGTATCGCCGATAGTTGTTGCCGAGAGACTATACGTTACGGGAAGACTTTGTGATACTAAGTAGGATTTTTAAGCCTGTGCAGAAATTTTCGAGGCTCAGTGACAATTTGTGAGACTCAGTAAGAATTTGTATGACTCTGTGAGAAAAAATGGAAAAAGGCTTAGTTATGCTTGCGTCAGCCAATAATTTGGTTGGTCAACCAATTACTTGGTCAGTCATCTGATAACTTAGTTGATGAACCAATTAATAATTGGAATCGCACATGAAACCGAACACGTGATTATTCCAACCGAGCTTTTTTTTGCGTGCATGATTGTGCATAGGATTATTAGGGTTTCCTGCATTATTATGTCCACAATTTCTACTCGTATGCAGATTTCGACAAGAATATGTCTAATAATAATCTTCAATACGGAAAAGGTCACATTCGCAGCTAGTCGTTGGTTAGCCGCGTAAGTACCCTTAAATATTTAACAGGATATTCGACTAGTCTAGCGTGTTCTGGTGCAGTAAGCCTCTTATAGCCCTTCGGGACCACGCAACGTTGAAAGGTGGATAAGGGCTGGGCCGTGAAGCCTAAATTGTGAATTTCCGAATGGAATTTGCATGTAACCGCGGTGACTCCACTTACCGCGATGTTCTGTGAAAGAATCAATAACCGATAACCCTTGTATCATCGTTCGCCGCGAAATATGCCATTACCGAGAAAATTCGGGACACTAAAAGGTATTAAAAATGTAAAAAAGAAAGGTACACATTTTGTTTTATATTTTCTGCCTCCCTGAATGACACTCAGAACGAAGAACCCTCTCAGTCGAAAAAAAATTGCTGAACCTACTGACCCTGCTACTCAGCATTGCAAAATCTCCCAACAAATCCTCCCTCGCTCACTCTTTACGCGACAACACAGCGCAGGATTCTCGCTTCGCGAACCCCTTGTTATTTTTTCATCCTCTATTTTTTCCACTTTTCACCGGATCGTATCAACCACGGAAAAACAGCAACGGGTAAAATAAAAAATAAATATGAAAAACGTCCGGCGAAGGGTGAAAAAATGAAAAATCTGGAAAGCAGAGATTGAAAAAAAAAAAAGAAAATAACGAAAAAAAATGAAAAGTTGCTGCGGGAGCCCGACGGATGGGGTGAGGGAGGAAAAGCGAACGGGTTTCGGAAAAGTCCGTGACACTAAATAACCGTGATTACGAGCAAACAGGCTGTACGATTTGCAGGCTGCCGGGCGTTCGTTCCTGTGCCGCCACCGAACCGGCGGAATGGGTAACGGCCCAGACCTGCTGCCGCACCAGAAACCAACCCGGCATGCACCGCCAGCCGTATCGGAGTCTACGTTTCGGTTGACAGCTCTCGCGCACTATTTACATACTGATATGAAACATCGCGAGGCTGGGTTTATGTAATCAGAGGGACGCAGCGTATACTAGTTTCCTGTGAAGTTACGAGCTATGTTGCTCCTGAAGCATTACTCCACACCTGCGCCTTAGAAAAGTGATATTACACGTTAGGCACAGAAAAAAATACCGTTATGTATATAAATGGATTTTTAATGATTTTCTAATGCATGCAAAATATAGCAATGTAGTGTGAAATATCGATTCCGTCAAATAGAGAAGTCAGAGAAAAAAGTATATTACGATACGAGTGCGATAAAACTTTTTCCGACGAGGGTGAGTTTGCACCGCGAACCGAAGGTGAGTGTTGCAATCAAACGAGTTGAGAAAAAGTTTCTCGCACGAGTTTCGTATACGATTTTATTTCACTAGTGCGAGAAGTAAGCACTTCTCATTGTTTAAGCATCATATTTTTTTTTGTTCATTACAGAAATAGGTTTTATATATATATTTTTGTTAAGAATTTAAGGCTTCCGGAAGGATTTTAAAATAATTTTTTAAAAGAATTTAAAGCTTCCAATTCTGATCACGACAGCCTCAAGCATAAAACCATTTTTATTTTTATAGGTCAATTATGTGCAATCGGTACCGAATAGTCAATTGCTTGACGATCTATTTTTCGTGATACTACTAAATATTCAGGACACATATTAATAATGTGAAGCCCGAGTGTTAATTGCTCGAATCAACTGTCTGAATATAGTTAGTGAAACTTCACGCGAGGTCGCATTTCCCGAAACTTCCGGTGGACTCGAGCCAATCAAATTATACAATCGATACAAGCTATATCGAGATACCGTTATCAAATTTACTTTGATAAAATTTATAGGACAATTTGATTAAATGTTTTGCTACAGCAGGTGATCCAAAAATATCGGAATACCAAAGTCCTATAACACAAAATGGCCATAAAATACACTTCGCATATTTGTGTACGTGTACACATCATATTTATGGCTATTCATGGTAGCCCAATACTTTTATTTATTCATATGTTTATTTATAGTTTCACGATAGAATTTTTTTAATTATTTACAAGGCTCAATGAAGCACTCTATTTTCTTTCTTCATTTTTTAGTGGAACAGACCACCTCAGGGATTGAAAATGTGATCTGGTGATTGGAACTGTTTTTTTTTTCTCAAATTAAATATATAAATAAATTTAGAACACTGCATTTCAACATACAATAACAACATTTCTTATCACTGGTTACAATACAACTTATTCGATTAAACAGGCCAAACCGACGAATTTTGCGAGTACTTATTTCGAATAATTCTGAAATGTTTATTTCACATTTATTCTTGAAACTTAAATTTTCAGCACTTAGAAATAAGCCCGGACGTAACAGTAACTAGAGTTGTAAGTCCCGATTAATTCATGAAATATAGTTTACAGAACAATTGTATTGTAATTATGATTTCATAATGATAATATGTAGTGATTATAAAATAGGTTGTAAACATTTGAGTAACAAAAAAAAAGTAATTTTCGCTTAAACTGGAATTGAAATGAATAGTAGAAATAATGGAAGAAATAATTAATGCAACTTCCTTAATGCATTTATTATGTTCTTCCATTATTTCTAAAGGATTACCGTGAACTTTTATTGAAAAATGATCATTTTTGCAGCCATTCAAAAGTTTGGTAAACGTATAATAATCGCTACATGTTATTATTATAAAATCATAATTATAGAGCAGATCGTATAATAACAAATCGTCATCAAAATTTAATGAACAATTGTGGTATAGAATTAATGTACTTTTCCAGTAAAATTATAGCAAATTATTAAAATTCAAGTACTTTTACTAGAAAACTAAGGTTAATTATTGAATATGCTGTACTATACATTAATTTTACATTACACTTGTATACTAAATTTCATATACTAGCCTATAAATAAAAACTTCCCGTAAAAGTACACTAAATTTCAGGTAAATTTTTTTAAAACTGCAATGAAATCAAAATCGACCCACCCAATTCTTCGTCGTAAACGAAGTCTTTTCTCTCGGTGCATCTACTCTGCAAACGCGCACCGAGACTTTGTATCGTGCTCGACGATTACGTTCTATTGATCGTCGTCGCTGAGTGCAGTCGACATACGCCCGGCTTCTCAAAAGCAAGAAGATGTTCTTTCTCTCTTTCCCGCCGGAAATAGCTGTAGTTTTGATGGGATGAGGGACCAGAACCGGGTCGACAGGATAAAATAAACTATCAACCTTGCTTTCCGGGCAAAAACAGGTATATTCCTTTGATCCCCAATCTCCGTCAATTTTCCTGACACTGATTGATGGTAATTGATATTAATGGCGACACCCGTACCTTAATACAAATGTATAAGCCACACATTTAGATTTAACGCAAGGCTTCCTTGGCCTCAATAAATTTTATTGTGGATTAGCGTGCCTTTCACTGAACTTTCACCCTCGAGCTGTAGCGAAACGGTATTTTTATCATTGGCCGCGTGTATGGGATGAAAAGACCATTAACACCGACTACTTCGCGACACATAATCGGCCGAGGGAAAAATTCTACCGCCAAACGAATCGTTTCCAATAGCATCGCCGTGAACACGATGTGAATGCGGGTTCGCGAAACCGCACAAAAACCAAAGGCTGAGGATCGGAAAGGGAGAAGGACACGGCGGTCTAATAGCACGGGAGGAAGAAAGCCCTTAGTGTACGGGAACCTAACAACCGGGCCGCCGAAGGGTCGACCAGAGATTAACGTAATCCTACGTAACTGATGATGCTCGTTCGAAAGCTTTCTACGGATTAATTGCCTCATTGATCGCTGGACACTTTTCTGAAATTCCGGAAAACCGCGAGAGTTCGCGACCCGAGCTTTTACCGCTGTTTAAGTACTGAGCTTTAGGGTCTTTTACCCTTGTACCGGATCTGTAGTTTCTTCAACGCAAGACGAGATCAATGGGTAAGATGACACTTCTTGTAGTCGTATAAACATCACCTTGAACCTTCGTCTTTCGGTTCGTGTTCTCTTCTTTTGAAGAGGGTGAGGGCGAGTCGTTGCACTGTCAGGTTTTGATGGAAATTAAGGGTGGGGATCAAAATAGCGAATGACTAAAATAGCGAATTTAAAAATAAGGATTTACGTCTGAAGGTAGAATGTCCATAATTATGGAATTCGCTTTTCCAGTCATTCGCCATTTTTATAATTTGCGATTTTGAATGCATTTTAATTAATAAGATGGAGGTGAAAATAGCGAATGGTGAAAATAGCGAATGGTGAAAATAGTGAATGGTTAAAAGAGAAAATTTCGAAATTAGGAACGGGTAGAGGTCAAAATAGTGAATGACCAAAATACCGAATGGCTAAAATATTGCATTTAAAAATAAGGAACGCATAAATATAGAATGTCTATAATTATGGAATTCGCTTTTGCAGCCATTTGCCATATTTATTATGCACTATTTTGAATGGACTTTAATAAGATGTAGGTGAAAATAGTGAATGGTTGAAATAGCGAATTTGATAATGATGACTAATCTAGATTCAGACGTTCCTAATTTTGAGATTCGTTATTTTAACCATTCACTATTTTGACGTCCACCCAAAAATGAATGTTGAATCCAGGGTTCGTTGTAATAATCAACACAAAAATTGAATATGGTTGACAGTATATACATATCTTTAGCATATGTTTCACCTCCATAAATTTACAAAGCAGTGTCTGAAATAAATTTTAAACAAAGTGCGACCAAAGGCAAGATTCAACTGTACGAAATATCGATGTCTTTGCACTGAATGTAATATCCATCTACATTAGGGTATTTCCAAAAAAATCGTCTCAAAAATGTTTTAGAAATTTAGAAGTTTCTGAAATCCTAACACTGTCCCTTATTAAGGGAAAGCGTCGCCCAAATTTTTTTAGAGGTGGCTCAATGACCTCTTGATTTTTCCATTTGACCACTGTCCTCCGTTAAAGGAAAGCTACACCCAAATTTATTTAGAGGTGGTTCAATGACCTTTTGAATTTTCCATTTGATTACACGTTGAAAATCGAATTCCTTCGTTTGAACGGATGTCTTTATTTTTTTTACACGATGGACGGTGCTATATATAGTAACATCTGATAGCTTGAACGAAAACCTCCAATTCTGTGTATCGTAATAAATTTTTGGCCGCATCGTGTCTGAAATATTCGATTTTTCGTAAACAAATAGTTTTCACCCTTTCAAAAAACGATTATGAAAGACAAACTGCCATTTTTCTTCGTAGGAATATTGTGAAAAAATATATAAAATCTATCCGAGACACATATTAACTGTTCTTTATTCAATTTAGCGTAATTTGTAATTACTATTCTTATTATTATTGTGGCAAGTAGAAGAAAATTTTTTTTTTTAGACACACCTTAATCTACATGCATTAAATACCTGGACAGATTTCCGAAGGATCAAGATGGAGACCAGCAAAAACTCTCGCCAATGGACCAACGCAATTGCCGATGCTGAATTGAAACTGATGAAAAAAGTAACTTCAATAACTTGGTTCAATATTTTTTTTCAGAAATATAAAAAATTGTGAGACTCGTGGCGTCTACGCTTCGGAAATTGCTTGTTGACTTGCTGTTCTTCAGGTATTTGCAAGGAAAATAAATAATTGAGAATTTATTGAAACAAATCATGCCAGAAAAGTTATAAGGTTGGTACGTCGTGGCCGGTATATCCTACTGTTAGTTACCTTCTGGCATGACGGCCACAAGTTGGAAAAAAACTTTTTTAATCAAACCTCTCTTACGAGAAGTTATCTTCTATTAAACGCGAAACTGTAGCTCCGCTCATCGAACCGCAAGGCACTACCGTGCACGAGATTTCCAAGGATTGCAAATTTTCCGGAGCACGGAATTACCGATTGGTACCAAGAGGCAAGGCGGCTTTAAGAATGAAACAGAATAATCAATAGACCAGCTCAAATCTGTCTATTACATATTCATTACTTCATGTGCGTGCCTGCGGACTGAAATAGCCTCTGACATAGCTCAGGCTCACGCACACTATCTGTGATCGTGTCGCACATTCTGTTCTGTGTCGTCTTGACGTAACCTGACTCATGATGTCCTTGAATAATTTAATCTGCTTTTCCTTCCTACCCTTATTCAAGCCTAAGTAATTCTTTGACTATTCATGACCAAGTGATAAAATGAAAAAAGGGTCTCATTTTTCACCTTTCTCGAAGAAGGGAAAAGTGAGGGACGTTGACCAAATTCAGCCTCTTTGTAGAGCAGGCTTTAAGGACGATAAAAATGAAAAATAAATGTGCATGGCTGGAGTTTTAAAACTGTTTTTAAAAAATAAGTAAACGTGTCGTCTTGTCGTGATCTGTCCTATGATTTTCTTGATTAATTTAATATTTTTCCTTACCTAACCCGAATTTCAGCATAAGTAACTACTCAATTATTCATGATCACGTGATGAATTTAATAATTGAATGATGAAAAAATTTCATTTTTATTCATCTTCATAAAAAAAAAAGGGAATGAAGAGGGACGTTGACTAAATTCAGCCTCTTTTTAGAGGAGGCTTTGAGGACGATGAAGATTAAGCAAGAAATGTGCATGGCTGGAGTTTTCAAGCTTATTTTTGAAAAATAAGTAAAAGTGTCGTCTTGATGTCACCTGGCTTATGATATCCTTGGTTTATTTATGATTTTTTCTTTCCTAGCCCTAATTCGAGACTTCTATGACTAAGTGATAAAATTATAAAAGGGTCTCATTTTTCACCTCCCCAAAGAAGGGAAAAGTGAAGGATGTTGACCAAATTCAGCCTCCTTGTAGAGGGAGTTTTGAGGATGGTAAAAATAAGTAAGAAATGTACATCGCTCGACTTTTCAAACTATTAAAAAATAATGAGCAAACGTGTCGTCTTGACGTAACCTGACTAATGATGTTCTTAATAAATTTAATTTTTTTTCTTACCTAACCCGAATTTCGGCATAAGTAACTGCTTAACTATTCATGACCAAGTAACGAATTTAATAATTAAATGATGGAAGGATCTCATTTTTATTCATCTTCATCAAAAAAAGGGAAAAAGAAGGACGTTGGCCAAATTCAGCCTTTTTTGTAGAGGGAGCTCTGAGGACCGTGAAAAATGAGGAAGAAATGTACATGGCTTGATTTTTCAAACTATTAAACAATAATGAGTGAACGTGTCGTCTTGGCGTAACTTGACTCATGATGTTCTTCATTAATTTAATATTTTTTCTTACCTAACCCGAACTTCGGCATAAGTAACTACTTAATTATTCATGACCACGTGATGAATTTAATAATTGAATGATGAAAAGATTTCATTTTTATTCATCTTCATAAAAAAAAGGGAATGAAGAGGAACGTTGACTAAATTCAGCCTCTTTTTAGAGGAGGCTTTGAGGACGATAAGGATTAAGTAAGAAATGTGCATGGCTGGAGTTTTCAAGCTTATTTTTGAAAAATAAGTAAAAGTGGCGTCTTGATGTCACCTGGCTTATAATATCCTTGATTGATTTAAGATTTTTTCTTTCCTAGCCCGAATTCGAGACTAAGTAATTCTTTGACTTTTTATGACTGAGTGATAAAATGATAAAAGGGTCTCATTTTTCACCTTTCTCAAAGAAGGGCAAAGTGAAGGATGTTGACCAAATTCGGCTTCTTTGTAGAAGAGGTTTTGAGGACGGTGAAAAATGAGGGGAAATGTACATGGTTCTACTTTTTAAGCTATTAAAAAATAATGAGTAAACGTGTCGTCGTGACGTAACCTGCCTAATGATGTTCTTGATTAATTTAATATTTGTCTTACCTAACCCGAATTTCAGCATAAGTAACTTCTTAACTATTCATGACCGAGTGACGATTTTAATAATTAAATGATAGAAGGATCTCATTTTTATTCATCTTCATAAAAAAAAGGGAATAAAGAAGGACGTTGGCCAAATTCAGCCTTTTTTTAGAGAAAGTTTCGAGGACGGTGAAAAATGAAAAAATTGTGCATTCTCGACGTTTTAAATTATAAAAACAAAAAATAAGTGCAAAGTTTGATGTATTGTAAAATTCGAACACCTCCAACATTATTTACCAAATATCCGTGCATCTTATTTGCCGCGTGTCTTAAGTTTCAGAGCGATCTATTAAATGTATCAAAAGCTGAATGGAGAAAAACATCTTTCACTCCAGTTACCAAGGTGCAGATTTAATTATAATTAATTACACGACCGGGGGAAAAATACAGCCGACCAAAAATAATTTTTTTCTGTCTGTCTTAACCCCCTTAAAAAGGTCGTTCACAAGCACCTATTAGTTTTCTTCTCCATCCTTCCTACGTTCGCGCGAAGGCTTGGTAGAACATAATCCAGGCTTTAATTAATACATTTTCAATAATTGGCACGCAATTATTACTAATTAGTAATTAAGTAAATAACCAATATTCTTCATCAAGAAGTTATAGCAGTGACTTGAAATTCTCATGGCCTGTTCCAAACATATTTTGTCATTAAGTAACTTAGAATTTTTTCGATTTGATGAAAAATGTCAATTTGGCTTTGAACAAAAGCTGCAAAGTTACACTTTGCAAATTGCTTCCGCAACATTTTTGGTTTTTCGTGTTAATCGATTTTGGATTCATAGAGACAGATTTGTAAGAAAAACCACAAATAATGGCGAAGCAATTTACAAAGTTCAATTTTGCAGCTGTATTTTTTATCAAAGTCATAAATAACAGATAATGATGGAACTGTGTACCTATTATTGCTAAATAGTACTGATTTCGTGCCTAAAATTTGAGCTCGTTATCTTATGTTTTGTTGAGGTTAATCCAATAACATTAATTTTCTAAAACTCAAAATTCTGAGAAATTTGAACCATATTGCAGATTATGACTTTTTATATTTTTATATGCGAAATATTTTTTTTTTTCAAACCTTCATTTTGTCACTTTTCAATATTTCTCAAAAATTCCTGTTTATGGTACGATGAATACTTATTAGGTTAACAGTGTTTTCATTTTTGTTTGTTTTAGATAATCTAGCGGCCGCAATCACTGCGGCAGTGAATAAACTTGATTTTTAAGGGCTTTGGAGGCTAGCGCATAAATGACTTGGATTTAATTATTTTTTTTAACAAAAAATTATTTCATATAGTTTATTTATCAATGAGTACATTCCACAAGCTTAGAAACATTCGATGTAATAATGGTTGTTTTGAAAATTCCTGAAAATCACTGAAATTTGAAGTGCTTACAATGGCCCTTTAATCGATTAACCATAAAAAATGGTGATTTTTTCGATCATTTTCAAGTTAAATTCTCATAATTAAACAATAAGAATTTTCCATATAAAAAATGCAATCCCTAGTATTTTCGAGTATGCTCTTTCAAATTCTGAGGTTAAAATTGAGTTTTGTCTACTAGAAAAAAAATATGGCGACGTGAAAAAAAAAAAAAAAAATCAAAGACATTTTTTTTTCCTCAAAGAAGACACCACCTCTTTTTTCAACCATGAGTGCATAAAATAATTGTAGTTGATCGACGTATTTTTTTAAATTGTCGTAATCAACATTTTCATCCCCAAAATGACGTTTTTCACCCCTTAAGCGGCGAGAAAAATTTCACGCCTCGGTAATAAAGAAAAAAAATCGGACCTCCACGAAATTTTGTGTCCCGGGGTTTTCACGGTCGCTGATTACGATTCTGACCTCGAAATTCGAAAATTCAAAATGTTGGATCCAATATGGCCGATCTAAAATACAAAAACTAATTTGAACTAGATGAAATGTGGCACTCAGAGGTTTTCTCTTCGCCTTTGAATATCTCAATTTGTTTAAAAACACAAAATTTGTTAAAAAATTTTCTAATAAGTAAAACTCTGTTTTCACTCTAGATTTTGAGAAAGCACACTCGAAAGTACTAGACTGTATTTTTTATTCGAAAATTCTCATTTTTTAATGATGAGAATTTGATTCGAAAATGATAGAAAAAATCACGGTTCTTGGTCGTTAATGGGTTAACAAGTAACGACCCAGGAATCGCATTATAAAATCTTTAAATATATCTGGATTTCATCAGTAAGTGAGTTGTCGGTGTGCAGAGACAAAGTAATGGTGTAGGGAGTGGGTTAGCGTGACGAGGCCATCGAAACCACCGTTTCTCTACTTCTCGGACGTGACACCCTCCGAACCCTCCCTTAACCAAGCATTTCAGCGTTCGCCCAGCTTGACAACGAAATGGCTGTAAATCTGCCCACGGGAGTCATTAACGCGACGGTGACATGCGGTGGTAGCGCGCTCACAGTGCGGTTCGCTTATTCACGACTGAAATTCTTGGTTAAATCGTTCCTCAACAAAGCGAAGAATCACATTCGAGCTGCACAGTAAAAACACGGTAAAACAGTAAAAGCAGTAAAAACAGATACGTTTATGAGATAACATAGAAAATTCTTTATCGCTTCACGTAATGAAGAAATTTTTGTCCATAGAAACTGTTAATCGCGGCTTTTTTCGGGTTAACCGGTTCTCAATTAAGTGAAAAACAACATTCGAGTTACGCAGTAAAAATAGTTGTGCTTATGAGATAACATAGAAAATTTTTTATCGCTTCACGTAATGAAGACATTTTTGTCCATAGAAACTGTTAATCGCGGCTTTTTTCGGGTTAACCGTTCCTTAACTAAGAGAAAAATTCCATTCGAGCTACGCAGTAAAAATAGCTGTGTTTATGAGATAGCATAGACATTTTTTTATCGCTTCACGTAATGAAGACATTTTTGTCCATAGAAATTGTTAGTCGCGGCTTTTTTTTCTGGGTTAACTGTTTTTCAACAAAGTTAGGAATCACATTTGAACTGCAGAGAAAAAATAGCATCGTTTCCGGAATAACACAGAAAATTCTGTATCAGAGAAAATGTGCGACGGTTTATTTTGTATTCATACAGTTTTTTGAAAGGATAAACCACAATGATGGTCCAATTATGACGAGCAATGTCTTATTCTGTTTGTTGGAAAATCGTTAATCGATTAACAGTTTACATCTGGTATTGTATTGGTTGTTTTCAAATTACAGCTATTTGTATGCCTGATGTAAGGTTAGGATCGGACAATTAAACGTTTGTATCTTTTGAACTACCAATACTGTGAAAAATCTAGTAGATCAATCGATTAAGGATCTTTTAACCAACAAAATGAGACATTGCTCGTCATAATTGGACTATGATTATGATTTATTATTTCCAAAATCAGCATGTAAAAACATTGCATCGGACATTCGCATATATCAGTCGATTTTCAATTCAAATCTCGGTTTAGAATGTATTGTATATTGAAAACTAATTTTTCTATTCACTCGCCATTTTAGTCATCCACTATCTTTACCTCAACTCTGAGTATAACTCCTTAAAAGAGTCAATTAAACCACCAAAAATGGTAAAAACGTTTTCAAAACCTTATCACTGATTTGACTAGTGTTAAGCGCGGTACTAATTTATCGAGGAAATTTATCTTTAAAGAAACTGTTAGTGGCGACTTTTTCTAGGTTAACCGTTCCTCAAAAAAGCGATGAATCACATTTGAGCTACACAGTAAAAACAGCTACGTTTGTGAGATAACGTAGAAAATGTTCTACCTCTTCACTTAATGAAGATATTTTATTTGAATAAACTATTAATGGCGGATTAAAGCTCGTTCATAAGGCTTATGCTAGCGTAATGGCGAATTTGTGACTGCGACATTAACTTCCGTGCATCTGCGACGGTAATTTTACTGTAAATGTTTCTGGTCTGGTTTCAGTGCAATTAACGATAGACTAAGTAACGAGAGTCGCTTCAGTTTTGCGGGACTCGCTTCCTCCTTGTTTCACTCCGTTGATTGCCGGGAGGAAAATTAACCACTCCCCTCTTCTCTTTTTAGTTGGGAAACAAGAAACGCTCGCTGGTTAGCTGAAACGAGAAGAGGAACGACGGAAAGAAACTGTAACCGTTTGGGGGAGCAAATTCCTGGCTAATTTACTAACAGGGACAAAACTAGCAGATTATTGGATACTACGATATATAAAACCTTCCCTGTCAATTTAAGCGATTTTTTTCTTCTCTAACCCACTTTATATTTTTAATTGTCATCTACATTTTACAATAACGCTAAAGTGCAGTATATGGGGCATTCCACGTCAAATCAGCAGCTCTTGACCCTCATTGATTTTGTTTATTTTTCAATATGATGTTATTACCGACCCATAAAGGCCTCGGAATTTTTTTCAGATTTTTTTACCACCAGTGACGTTTTTAAATCTTCGAAAAAAAAACCAATTTCAAAAACGCCGTTTTTTTAAATCTGAAAAAAATTTACACTGATTCTATGATTTAAAATATGATTTTTGAGTGCCATGCGATAATGGGATCTCAATATTTACTCAGAAGAGAATTATCAACTACTGATAAGGTGTAATTAATATAATATACCAAATTGTAATCGCAAAACATGTTTTCAAATTTAGGGGTTATCCTGTAAACATTTGTCATTCTATTTCGATGATGAATCTGACACACACAATTTCATGGTTTAAGAATATCAGCACAAGCTAATTAAACCGATTGAACTTTGTGCATATGACGGTAAATTAATCACGGATTAAATGAAGTATAACTTAATGTTCAGCGTTCTGGAAAATAGAGTCACATCGATTTCCTCATCATTACACTGATATACTTGTAAAGTAAGATGATTTAATTATATTTGAGCACGTTAGTACTATCCCGAATTATGTCAGGGAAGATTTGCGCGATTTTTCAACGGCCATTTTTGTCTGTGTAAAAATGTATTACATTGTCAGATTCGGGAATGTCAGAATTAAAAATTCACATCATTAATGAAAATATTATTGTTCGTAAATATTTAAAATGATATTTTGCGGTAGCAGAGTCATTCCCAGTGACATTTTTCATTTTTTTGATAAGATTCGAGTGACTATGCCTTCCAATGGCCCATTTTTCAAGAAGTTAAAATTTAATGACGTGAACTGTCAAAAAATACAGTGACAGATTCCTCTGAGAACGAATTTGCCCCAAATAAATAATTTTCCGTAAAAATTCATAATATGATTTGTGTGTGTCAAAAAAAGAAACTGAGACTTTGATTATTCTTAAAAAGACTCTGATTAAGAATAATCAGAGTCTCAGTTTGTCCGATTAAAAATAAACAGAGTCTCAGTTTCTCTGATTAAGAATAATCAGAGTCTCAGTTTCTCTGATTAAGAATAATCAGAGTCTCAGTTTCTCTGATTAAGAATAATCAGAGTTCAGTTTCTCTGATTAAGAATAATCAGAGTCTCAGTTTCTCTGATTAAGAATAATCAGAGTCTCGGCTTTTTAGATTAAGAACAATCAGAGTCTCAGTTTCTCTGATTAAGAATAATCAGAGTTCAGTTTCTCTGATTAAGAATAATCAGAGTCTCAGTTTCTCCGATTAAGAATAATCAGACTCCAAGTTCCCATATCGGACTACCTGAGACCGTGATTATTCTAACTTCACATAATGGACTATCTGAGACTCTGATCATTCTAAATATCCACATTGGACTACCTGAGACTCTGATGATTCCAACTTTCTACATGGCACCATCTGAGACTATCATTATTCTAAGTTTTCACATAGAACTATCTGAGACTCAGATTATTCTAAGTTCCCATACCACCTCAGAGCCTGAATATGCCACGTTTCCACAGGAAGCAAGGAGAAAAAAAAGGAAAATTATGATTCACTTTCCCTAATACTGAAAGCTGCCGCAAACGCTTATCCACCATGTGATTATTTGGGGCAGTAAATGTCAAAGGTGAGATAGCCATATCCTTATCAAATGATAAAGCAACTACTCACGTGTGCTTCGCGCCTTGACACATTTAAAAAATTCATGTCATTTTTTAAGAAACGAGACAGGGAAGGTGTGCATACGTGTTGCTTACGCGAGTATTCATAGATGGCAGGAAATCCTAGTATATCTCATAGCTCGCTGCTATTCATGCTCGGGGCCCTTGATGCGATGCTAAAACTACCCTCTGACCTCAAGGAATTCATGTCAGGTATCCCCACCTCCACATCTCTCTCTGCATTCAACCCTTTCGACCCTCCTGGCACACTGTCTCGGTATGCGAAGGGGGCGAGAACCGGAGACGCTCGTGAACGGGACATTGCGACGACAAACGCACTCCATTTCTACCAGAGCTGCTGTTTGGGGCACTAGCAAAACGTCCCCACAGTCCATCTTTCTCTCTCGTCCTCCTACCCTCGAATTCCGGCTTGTGACCGAGCTCCAGTTCATCCACTGGGATTAATCGTCGAGCGTGTGTGCTCGGGCGACCGTTAGCGCCATCGCCAGCTACGAAATCCTAGACTGCAAACCTCGTACCAGATGGAATGTTCACAAGGATCTAGTTTGCAACAGCAGCAGTAACTACAATGCTGTGCTATATTCCGAGATCCCTATAACGATGTATGCCACTGCAATACAAACTGCCGAAATTGAAATAAATCTCTGTGAGTAAACCAGCTTTTTTTGTTTGGGTCATTGTTCTTGGTGACACACACGCTGGAATGAAAATCTATCGATTCAGCGGGTTTTTTTTTTTTCAAAGGGGGTTTTCCATCATTTTCTTAGATTTTATTGGTTGCTTGTCTTGCCTTTTTGGATCTTCTATTGAAAAAAATATGGGAGTCACATTTTTTATGAAGATTGTATATTTTCAACGGGAAATATGGCGCAAGGGAGATAGAAGGTTATTGATAGGCTTGAGGCTTCATTTTTTATTGAACTTTTGAATTTTCGGTTGCTTTCTTTATTTTTGTTTTTAACTGCGGAATCAAATATTCTTAGCGAGGAGAAAAGAAAATCTTAGGCGAACAATGAGTAAAATGTATTTGATTGCACCCAACTCGAAACAATTTGGACCTGGTGGCGGGTTTGTCGGAGAAATAGGACTAATCATGGTCTGGACCGTTTTCGTGGAGAGATTTAAAATTACTAGGGCCTGCGACGAGCTTATGCGCAGACTTGAAATAATCCACATTTGGGATTGCTTCGCATGGAAATTTAAATTCATCATGAGCTGGAGTCGGTTTATGTGAGAGCTCAGAGTCGAAAGAACTGGTAGTAGCCTCATGTGGAGGATTGGATTAGTTGAGGTCTAGTCTGGGCTTATTGCATTCAGAGGATGATTAGGGCATGGGGTGGGCTTATGTGGAAATTTAGAATAATCAGAGTCCCATGTGGTTTCATATTGAAACTAAGAATAATCAGAGTCTCAGATGGTCCCATATGGAAACGAAGCATATTCAGGCTCTGAAGTGGTGCTATATGGAAAGTTAGAACAATCAGAGTCTCAGATAGTTCTATGTGAGAATTTAGAATAATCGGAGTCTCAGATAGTCCTATGTGAAAATTGAAAATAATCAGAGTCTCAGATGGTCCTATGTGAAAATTTAGAATAATCAGAGTCTCAGATGGTCCTATGTGGAAATTTAGAATAATCAGAGTTTCAGATGGTCTCATATGGAAATTCAGATTAATAAGAGTTTTCGATAGTCCCATATGGAAACTTAAAACAACAGGAGCTGAGAGGGAGCTCATGTGTCGAATTTGAATAGTCAGGTGAATAGACATGTATTGAATTAGAATAATCCGGTGAATAGACATGTATTGAATTAGAATAATCAGGTGAATAGACATGTATTGAATTAGAATATTCAGGCGAATAGAGATGTATCGAATTAGTCTATCCAGGTGAATAGACATGTATCGAATTAGAATAGTCGGTTGAATAGACATGTATCGAATTAGAATAGTCGGCCGAATAGACATGTATCGAATTAGAATAGTCGGCCGAATAGACGTGTATTGAATTAGAATAATCAGGGAATAGACACGTTGAGTCTTAGAATAATCAGGTGAATAGACATGTGGAGTCTTAGAATAACCAAGTGAATAGACATGTTGAGTCTTACAATAATCAGGTGAATAAACATGTGGAGTCTTAGAATAACCAAGTGAATAGACATGTTGAGTCTTACAATAATCAGGTGAATAAACATGTGGAGTCTTAGAATAATCAGGGACTAGAACAGATTAATGCGGAGACTTATAATCATTAGGACATAGGGCAGGCTCATGTGGAGATCTAGAATATTCAATTCTAGATATCCACATAAGTCTGCTCAATGCCCTAATTATCAAAAGTCTCCACATTAACCGTCTCTAGGTCCTGATTATTCTAGACCTCTCAAGGGCTTCAGAATAATCAAGTCCTAAGCCTCTCACGGAGCTTAGAATAATTACGGCCTAATCGTCAGGTCCCATAGGGGCCTCAAGATAATCAGGGCCGGAATCTGATAGGACCCATAGAATAATCTCTGGTCTGTCTTGCCGCACCAGGGAATTATTACCTAAAAGCAAATTCTCTTCAGCTTGATGCTAAGTGAGCTAACTTTTCTTCATTTGTTGACTGAACCAATTTATCATTGTAGATCAGAAATGTTGATCGTCATTAATATCCGAATTGTAGGCATGTTTATCTTAACCATTCTTTTAGCGGCGAATGAGAAAAAAATGAAAAGTGGTGGATGTCTTAGTGCGATCAGACTGTGGCGCCGCCGCTGGATACAACGAAATTGCGACACATAAGGCTTAGCCGAAATCGCGGTTTGGCCGAGATTCGTCGACCACCGAGGCGGCGGTTGCTCGGGGATTACTCGTTCCCCTTTTCTCAGAAAGTAATATCTACCACCGACGAATCTGCTCTCGGCACGTACACCTTGTCACGCGAATTACTGGTCGACGTTCTCAGCGTTGCGGGTAGACGAGTTTGTTATGGCTTATCCGTCTTTCATCCTCTTTCCTATTTCTCCAACTCCGCGCGTTCTAGAACCTCATATCGAAACTTAATTTCAACATAGCTTGAAAAAAAATTAATCTTTCATAGTTATCAAAGGATATGTATCTATGATCATGATTACTTCCGGTGGGGATTGTAATTAGCTTGCTCCAAATACTATTTACATCGTATATCAATTTTAGATCCATTATGTGTAAAATATATCGACAATTGTGCTGTAGAGATGAAGATATTTGATTCATTGAGGCATAAATCAATATAGAGATGAAGATATTTGATTCATGGAGGCATAAATCAATATAGAGATGAAGATATTTGATTCATGGAGGCATAAATCAAATGTCAAAGTTTTTTATAAAATCAGAAACGTTGGAAATTAATTTTCTGAGGATGTACGACATTTTTTCAAAATTTGTGTCGTTTGCGTCAAGAGAAGAATTTGAAAATAAAATAAAATGGAAAATCTGAAATGCTAAGAATATTCATTTCGAGTGAATTTTTGCCTTTGTCTTGCCTTAAAGTTGTTAGTGAATTAGTATAAAATATAGGAAAATAGAAGTAAAATACATGATGACTTTTGTCTTCGGGAAATTAATCTGCTAACTTTTTTTTGGTATGTGGGATTTAAATAATTGGTTGATTGGAAGAAATATTAGTTCCAATCAACCAAATATTTCTTTCGATACGCTTTCAAACGAAATATTTGTTTGATGAAAATGAATATTTCTCCCAATCAACCAAATATTTATTTCGCCATCCATAACCGCAGATTCAGTTGGTATTACCAACTCTTTTTATGGGTGCGTGAGTATCGAAAAGGATTTTTTGAAAATTTAACTTATAGTGGGGTTGCAAAGCTCCCACCTGTCGCGATCACAAGTTTTCGGCCCTTTGTTGCACAATACTATTGTTGTATTGAGATGTAAAAAATTTGATAACCGGAAAATGAATAAACGCGTTTGAAAGTGAATGTAGGTCTGCAGAATTCCAAAAGGAATTTTTTTTATTTCCGTATTTCGTTGGTTACGGTTTTCCTCGATGGCAGGTTCAGTAGATTTCAGCAAGGTACTTTTTTTTTCGGCGAGTTTATCCAACATTCACGATTTTTTCCTACGTCACCCTTGGCTCAGTGAAATGTACGTGCGTACAATTTTTTGTGGACTTGCTATAGGACTAGCGAACTGGTCGCAGGTACAAAGCCCATGCGGCTGAACGTAGCCACTGCGGAGGACGACACATAGTGAAAACTCAGCTAACGAGCCGGCTCAAAGGTAGTGTTCGCTCACGTCGCATCAACCGGACAAATACCATCAGCATCTCTGAACATACCGCACTCGGGCTATACAACACTATTGATAACGTCCACCATACTATGTGTATTTTTTCTTATTTTTTAATTTTTTTTTCATTATCAGATGGGCAGTCTCGTTATTAGTACGATTGGTAAGCTCTATTTTTTATTTCATGGAAATGCACCATAAAAAAGTATACAAACCATCCCACCGAAATTTTGTAATGGGATTACAAATCGTTAACAAGATACAGTCAGAGTTGTAAGTCCCGCTTAAATCATGAGATATAGTTTACAATTTGTTTCGTAATCATGATTTCATAATAATAATATGTAGTGATTATAAAATAGGTTGTACATTTGAGTAGGAAAAAAAATACATTTCGCTTTAACATTGGAAGAAATAGTGGAATTGATGGAAGACATAATGAATGCATTACTTACTTAATGGATTAATTATGTTTTTCGATTTTTTTAAAAGGATTACCGTGGAATTTTATTGAATAATAGTCATTTCTGCAGCCATTTGAAAGTTTAGTTATCGTATTATAATCGCTATAGGTTATTATTATAAAATCATGATTATAGAGCAGATCGTATAATAATTATTATTGATATGAGTATTAGGCATTTAAAACTCTGGATACAAACATTTTCCACAGTAAAAAAAAATGTCCAAAGACAAAGCTAAAATGATGTTAAAGCAATTTGCAAAGTTCAACTTTGCAACTTCATTTATTGTAGGCTTTAAAATTCCACACATTTCCATTTTCTAGAAATGTATGTACCGTGAATTTTTCCTAAGATAGAGCAGTTTAAATTTAAAAAAAAAAATTCGAATATTTCTTTAGATTTCTTTTTTATCGCATTGAAATATGGTAAAGTTTTTACAATAACAAAACTCAATTTTTTGATGTTTTAGAAAAAAAATGTTAGTGACTGAATTTTGATGCAAATAGGGAATTGTCCTAATTTTTGAACTTTTCTGATTCCAGAATTTATAGATCCGATCTCTGGCCTCGATATTCAGTCACCAACATTTTTTTTTCGACATCAAATTTTGAGCTTTTACTATCGTTTTCGAGTTATACATTTCGTCTCCGAGAAAGACCAATTTCAAAATTCCTACTGCGTATTAATAAAAAAAATTGGCTATCAATCGTTTCAGATTTCAAAATTCACAGATTCGACTTCCAGTTCCGAAAACCGGTTTAATTTTGCTTCCCGGTAAAGAAAGCTTTGTTTTCGTGAAACTTCCCACGTAACAAAAATCACATATAAGTCAATATACATAGTCTATATCCGAAAATGGACATTTAGAATAACTATACACTGTATTTTATTTATATGAAATTTATATATAGTCTGTAGATTTTACAAAACGATTTTTGTACAAACATTACATTAAATTTACATAAATTATATTTTACATCATTTTTATAGAATCTTCATATGTATTGTATATAACATATAGAAGATGTATATGTCCACTTTTGTATACAGCTTCATATAATTTTTTTACTTGGGTTTGTTTTTCAGATTTTCATCCCAGTGACTCAAGTCCCTTCACCATTGACATGTCTGCAATAAATAAAGGGAACCTTTTCGACGCTTCTCATGCAATCGTTAATTTTTTTTTTTTCATTTTTATATCCTCCGTTTTCCGCAACATCTTCTGTGCCGAGTTGTCAGATTATGTTTTATGTCTCGAAATAAAACCCGCACTTGGCCCCAACGTGAATCTCCTCATCGTTGCGGGTGAAGCTGAGCACGAACCATACGTAAATCAATTTAGCTGCTGCCAACCGCCGACCTGTGGCAATTGGGGTGCGGCTCGTAATTTGAGCGATAAAAGATTAATAATTATGGGCCGTGGGGTCATAGGTAGGCGGGCGATGTCTGAGGACAGAGTGAAGGCAAAGACCGCCGCGAACTGGTGACCCTTCTCACGTTACGAGAGTATAACTCAATCATATTTATTGGATGCGGAAGGTCGAGGAGCGATCGCAACCTCCTGATAAAGTCTTGACACTTTGTACGTGCTTGGGTGACGTTGAAAAAAAAAAGAGGGAGAAAAGTTTTCTTTTTGCTTTCTCATAGAGGAAACTTTGTATGGAAAACCAAAAGTGATGAAAAACGCAAATTGCAAAGTTCAACTTTTCAGCTTTATTTTTTTATCAACATTGAATTTCTGAAAATTTAGGGGTGGGGTCAAAGTTCCGAATGGTAAATACACGAAGGTCGAAAATTTCGAAATTTAATATCTCACCAACATTTTTGATAAAATTCGCTAGAATAATTTTCGTCAAAAATGTAGGTGAGATATTAAATTTCGAAATTTTCGACCTTCGCGTATTTACCATTCGGAACTTTGACCCGTCCTCAAAATCAAAACTACGTAACAAATTATGATGAAACTATGTACCTATTGTTGCTAAATAGTACTGATTTCATGTCTCGAGTTTGATTTTGCTGCCTCATGTTTTGTTAAGGTTAATGAAATAACATCATTTTTCCAAAACTCAAAATTCTGACAAATTTGAATCATATTGCATATTATGACGAAACTATGACTCAATCATATTTATTGAATGCGGAAAGTCGAGGAGCGATCGCAACCTCCTGATAAAGTCTTGACACTTTGTACGTGCTTGGGTGACGTTGAAAAAAAAAGAGGGAGAAAAGTTTTCTTTTTGGTTTCTCATAGAGGAAACTTTGTATGGAAAACCTAAAGTAATGAGAAAGCAAATTGCAAAGTACAACTTTTCAGCTTTATTTTTTTATCAACGTTGAATTTCTGAAAATTTAGGGGTGGGGTTAAAGTTCCGAATGGTAAATACACGAAGGTCTAAAATTTCGAAATCTATTCTCTCACCTACATTTTTACGGAATTCGCTAAAAAAATTTTTGTCAAAAATGTAGGTGAAAGAAAATTCATTTACTATTCGGAACTTTAACCCCGATTCCCTTGCCTCTCAGAGAAAAAGTTCCCGATCGTAAATACTCGAAGATCTAAAATTTCGAAATTTAATATCTCACTAACATTTTTGATAAAATTCGCTAGGATAATTTTCGTCAAAAATGTAGGTGAGATATTAATATTCGGAATTTTAGACCTTCGCGTATTTACCATTCGGAACTTTGACCCGTCCTCAAAATCAAAACTACGTAACAAATTATGATGAAACTATGTACCTATTGTTGCTAAATAGTACTGATTTCATGTTCCAAGTTTAATTTTGAAGCCTTATGTTTTATTAAGGTTAATGAAATAAAATCATTTTTCCAAAACTTAAAATACTGAAAAAATTGAACCATATTGCATATTATGACGAAACTATGACTCAATCATATTTATTGAATGCGGAAAGTCGAGGAGCGATCGCAACCTCCTGATAAAGTCTTGACACTTTGTACGTGCTTGGGTGACGTTGAAAAAAAAAAAGGGAGAAAAGTTTTCTTTTTGCTTTCTCATAGAGGAAACTTTGTATGGAAAACCAAAAGCGATGAAAAAGCAAATTGCAAAGTTCGACTTTTCAGCTTTATTTTATTATCAACGTTGAATTTCTGAAAATTTAAACTACGTGACAAATTATGATGACACGTTGTACCTATTGTTGCTAAATAGTAATGATTTCATGTGTCAAGTTTAGTTTTGCTGTCTTATGTTTTGTTAAGGTTAATGCAATAACATCATTATTCCAAAACTTAAAATTCTGAAAAATTTGAACCATGTTGAATATTATGACGAAACTATGTACTAATCATCGTCCGATAGTAGCGATTGCATGTATGAAATTTAAGTTCGTTTTCCCATGTTTTGCCAACGCTAGGGCAAAAACGCGACTTTTTGGAAAATTAAAAAAAAATCAAAATTGTCCTAATAATTTTTCGAAAAATTGTTCGGATAATTTTCTATCATATCCGAACCGCTTAAATTCAATACCAAACAACATTCAGAGTAGCTACACTTATGAAGAATTATTTAGGGAAAAATCATTAATTTTACGAAAGCTAGAGCGTGCACGTCTTTCTTTGAAAAATATCAAAAAGCCATTACATAACAATTTCTGCATATATTTTGTAAGAAGTTGCAACAATCAAAGACGAACTGCTGCTTTATTTTAGCTCAATCGGTTAAAGGGTTTTTAAGTTACAGGTGACTAAAATTTCGAAGCCCTGCACAGACTCATACATACTGACACTTTTTCTAAGCCACTTTACTCGATGTTTTAGACAATTCTGAGTGTTGTGACATAAAAATCTAGAATTTTTTGAAATACGAGTCAAGCAATATTTCACATAGTAATAAAAATATTCAAAAAAAATAAACACCACAAATAATCAAATAAATTTATTTGATTCTATATTCAATTTCTATTACTATCAAACTGAGGAATAAATTTATTTCGACACCAATAAACGAAAGTCATCATTTTGATCGTGCGATGATGAAAAAAAGAAAGATAAAAAAAAAATTAAAAATTAAAAGTTACAATAAAATGATAATTTTATTGCTATTATTTTTTCCCTAGACGATTGTTCGCTGTAGCTTACCAAATTAAAACTAGCTATGGATTCCTACTAAGAATACAAGAGCCTGTAGAAATAGTCATACACGTAGTACTCTTAATTCGCCTCATACTCAAGTAGCTTAGTAATACCTTCCCAAGCGGAATTTTACCGCTTTGCTGCGAGCTCTGTATTTCTGTATACTTAGACCGATCTCACCCTCGTTTTTCGCCCACACCTATCTTAATTGTAGGTACACCGTGTCTCATTTAATATGCAAATAAAAATAATTAAAAAAAAAATAAACACCACAAATAATCAAATAAATTGATTTGATTCTATATTCAATTTCTATTACTATCAAACTGAGGAATAAATTTATTTCGACACCAATAAACGAAAGTTGTCATTTTGATCGTGCGATGATGAAAAAAAGAATGATTAAAAAAAAATTAAAAATTAAAAGTTACAATAAAATGATAATTTTATTGCTATTATTTTTTCCCTAGACGATTGTTCGCTGTAGCTCACCAAATTAAAACTAGCTATGGATTCCTACTAAGAATACAAGAGCCTGTAGAAATAATCATACACGTAGTACTCTTAATTCGCCTCATACTCAAGTAGCTTAGTAATACCTTCCCAAGCGGAATTTTACCGCTTTGCTGCGAGCTCTGTATTTCTGTATACTTAGACCGATCTCACCCTCGTTTTTGGCCCACACCTATCTTAATTGTAGGTACACCGTGTCTCATTTAATATGCAAATAAAAATAATTAAAAAAAAAATAAACACCACAAATAATCAAATAAATTGATTTGATTCTATATTCAATTTCTATTACTATCAAACTGAGGAATAAATTTATTTCGACACCAATAAACGAAAGTTGTCATTTTGATCGTGCGATGATGAAAAAAAGAATGATTAAAAAAAATTAAAAATTAAAAGTTCCAATCAAATGATAATTTTATTGCTATTATTTTTTCCCTAGACGATTGTTCGCTGTGGCTGTAGAAATACATACAGAAACACAGAAATACAGAAATACAAGAGCCTGTAGAAATAGTCATACACGTAGTACTCTTAATTCGCCTCATACTCGAGTAGCTTAGTAATACCTTCCCAAGCGGAATTTTACCGCTTTGCTGCGAGCTCTGTATTTCTGTATACTTAGACCGATCTCACCCTCGTTTTTCGCCCACACCTATCTTAATCGTAGGTACACCGTGTCTCGTTTAATATGCAAATTCATATGCGAAATAACACCCGAGCCGAGATCTCAACGTACCGCTTAAAATGTAGTGTGTATTTTCGTATCCTTGTGTGGCAAGGATCAGCATATTTTGTTGGAGGGATATAAGAGACTACAGCTGACGAAATTGAGAATAGCGTGTCGCACTAGATATTAATCATATTAAACACATAATCGTCGCTATAAGTTTTGCATTCTCAGCATGGAATATTTATTCTCATGAAAATACTGTTTATTTTTATTATTTGTTTTCTAGACTTTGAGACTTTATTTCTCACAGCATAAAAACGAAAAATTAAAAACGTGGAATTCAGCATATTTCGAACTTTGAATGGTTAGGATACTCAGAGAATTTCATTTGATTTGTAGAAAATTATACTTTATTTATTTCATTATGAATTTTCCATTTTTTTCTGTCATGGATTGATTTTTGGAGAAACTGGAAATAACGTATTCGTAGGTAAATTTTCTTAAAAAAAAAATTTGACGTGAGCATCGGTAAGGGCTTTTTAAATATTAAAATTATAGTGGGGTTGTAATGCTCCCACCTGTCGCAATTACAAGTTTTTGGTCTTTTGTTGCACAATGTACTATTGTTGTATTGACATGTAAAAAATTGGTTCACCAGTGAATGAATAAACGTGTTTGGAAAATCTTAATCGTAAGTACACCGTGTCTCGTTTAATATGGCAATTCATATGCGAAATAACACCCGAGCCGAGATCTCAACGTACCGCTCAAAATGTAGTGTGTATTTTCGTCTCCTTGTGTAGCAAGGATCAGCATATTTTGTTGGAAGGATGTAAGAGACTACAGCTGACGAAATTGAGAATAGCGTGTCGCACTAGATATTAATCATATTAAACACATAATTCTCGCTCTATAAGTTTTGTTTTCTCCGCATGGAATATTTATTATCATGACAATACAATTTTTTTATTATTATTTGTTTTTCAGACTTATAAAATAATTTCAAAGGGTCAGAAAAATAGTTCGGAAAAAAACTGAATCCTCAAAAAAATGAATGAATAAATAAATAAATAAATAAATAAATAAATAAATAAATAAATAAATAAATAAATAAATAAATAAATAAATAAATAAATAAATAAATAAATAAATCGACAAATAAATAAATAAATCAATCAATCAATTTTTTAATTGAATCAGAATATATAATTTCGAACTCATCTAAGATAGGTTATACCAAATCTGCATTCGATTCTCGTTAATAAATAATTTTTGTGTCTGCGATATATCAACGCAATAATATTTGAGTGCATGTCAAATATTTAATTTACTTGTTTTTCGGAATTTAATAAATACTTAAGTTCCAACAATAAATTTTTAATGAAGGATTCGAGGAAGAATATTCCACATTGCTTGTTTATTGCTCGCCTTTGACCAATTTTCTTATACGAGAAGTCTAAAATTGAATAATATGCTCCATAATAAATGTGAGTTTGTCAAAGAGTAAATTATGGAGATGCGGCGACGCATTTTCGACGACACGGGACCTTTAAATTTAATATTAGCGTGACGTGCTCCCTGCAAATGTTGCCTTCCATATCTTGTTGTTTAATTAATTTTAAACATCGCGCTTGTATCACTGAGCAAGAAGCTCAGGAGCAAGAGCGTAGATACCGTTAAGTTATATAAAGGAACATAGCAATCCATTCTCCAGGACGTCGAGGGCAATTGCGCCGATGGTTATCGGTGCCGGTAATCACTGCTATTAAGACTCTCTCACCCTGCCACGAATTATTAACTTTCTGCCGTACAGCACACCTCCGCATCACTTGCTCACCCCGAACCCTCCGACTTATCACGCATTACAAAGAGAGATCGATAACGAATTTGCATAATAGCGTCTACTGTATTTTATAGTCGTTTGACTTTGTGAAATCATTCCGTTCGAATAAAATCCTATTCAAGCTTTACATCAGGACGTTGATACCAAATTTTGTCTAAGGAGTAGCATTATAGGCTGCGACCAATCGTTTACATTACACTGTTTGGAAAAGTAAAAAATTGGAAATTATTATTCATAAACTCGTAATCGAAATTTAATAAACAATTGTGGTGTACAATTTATCTAATTTTCTAGTAAAATTAAAGCAAATTATTAACATTCAAGTCCTTTTACTGTAAAACTGAAGTAAATGATTGAATATACTGTACAATACATTAATTTTAAATTGTACTTGTATACTAAATTTTATATCCTAGTTTATGAATAAAAACTTATAGTAGAAGTACATCGAATTTCAATAGATTTTTTTTATAGTGTAGGTGTTATTGTTTGCGACGATTGGCGGTCAAGTTTTATTTTTATGGAATTTTTGCAAAGTACAACTCGGGTGTGAGACGGTGATTGGTAGATTCAAAGAGCGCGAAACTGAAGCGTAATTCAAATTTTACTAATACGAATTTTTACAAGTGTCGATTTTAGCTGCTTAATGAATCGATTTGATAAACTAAGGAAGTTCGTCAGTGAAATTGAAAATGCACAGAAAAATCTGAAATAATTACCGCGTTTCAATTAATTCATAACAAACTCACATGAATTTTTTGGGAATTTTCGTCTACATCGTTCACACAAAATTAATTTTTTTATGAATGCATTTTAACATGGGCTCTTATGGCATATTTACGAGTTAAAAAAAGTAATTGAAAATTTTTTTTACATCGTTGAATTTTTAAGTATTTGAATTAATTCTTTTTTTTCGATGTAAAGAATTTTTTCAATTTTTTTTATTCGTCAATATGCCATAAGAGCCTATGTTAAAATGTATGCATAAAAAAATTAATTTTGTATCAACGATGTAGACGAAAATTCTCAAAAAATTCATGTGAGTTTTTCATGCATTATTAAAAACGCGGTAATTATTTTAGATTTTTCTGTGCATTTTTAATCTCCTTAAGGAAATTCTTCAATCAGCTACTATCGATGAATTTTTATCTCGAACAAATTGGGAAAAAAATTCTGCCACGACCGGGAATCGAACTGGGAACCCCAGAATTCTAGTCTGGTGCGGTACCGATTACGCTACGCTTTGTCTAAGGAGTTTTTTTAAGGCATGTAATAAATACAACGTCAGAAAATACGTCGCCAAATGTTAAACGCCTATAGGTCTGTCTCTCTCGCACTATTTTTCTTTTAATTCTCACAAAAAAAACGGCTGAATCGATTGAGGAGTAAGAAATTTAGCCAAATTCTACGATACTCCCGCGTATCGTATCAAAATACGGACTTTATCTGCCGTACAGCTTTCGAAATTTCTACGGGGCGGAAGAGGAGTATTACTGCCTCTTAACGAGGATCGATAACGACTGTTCAAGTCGAATCGGTGCTAAATCTTCGCAAACGATTTTTTAAAGCTTAATGCATGTGATAAAAAGAGATAAAAGGTGATTCGTATAAAATCATGTATGCTTAACCCAGAGAAAGATTAATAGTGATGGATTTCTATAAAGATTAATTGACTGAAATTTTTTTTCAATGAGACCCATCTTTGTCTTGTGGAGAATATTTTTCCTTATGAATGAAAATTGTCAACACAGGAAAAATTTATTACAGCTCATTTGGCTACTCAAAATAGGCTCAGCCACTAATTTGTGACGGAAAAATAATTTTCACGTAGCACCAAATACTTTAGCTTTCTGCATTCATAGATTTTCGTCAGAAGTACGGAATTGTCAGGAAAACTAAATTTGTCAGAGTAACAAAAGCATTTTTTGCCCGTATCAGAAAGTTCATTAAGCAGTTATATTTAATTGATTCTTCCAAATTGAAAATTTCCTGGCAAATATTCAATTTTACGGGTCTGAATGAATGGAACTTAAGCAGATAAAGCCAGTTTCCTAGATGCTGTATTACGACTCCAGAAATAGTTGTAATTACTGAGTTCGAGTAAAGGGAGAAAAGCGGAAAGTGAATTAATATGTTTTAGCCACCAAGTTCCGCAGAACTAAACGAACTTTCCATTCAAACCTGTTATATCTTACTGCAGCCCAGTCAACGGAGGATATTAGGAAGATCTCTGTTCATCAAGACAGGAAATTACATTATTTATTCATATGAAGAAGAACCCTAGGATTTTGTCCTCGTGTCTCGTATCTGAAATACAATTTCTATGAGCAATTTCAGTAGCGTTGAAAACTATTACGTGACTACTATTAATCGATATTTTAATAGCTGAGGCAACTATTTAATAGGTGCGGTGAGTGTTGATAGTTGTGAAATCTATTTTGTAGTTGTGGTAACTATTTTCTCCTACGATAACTATTTCGTAGTTGCAGTAACTGTTTCATAATAGTGGTAACTATTTTCTAGTTGCGATAACTATTTCGTTGCTACGGTATCTGTTTTATAATTGCGACAACTATTTTATAGTTATGATAACTATTTTATAGTTGTGGTCACTGTTTTGTAGTTGCGATAACTATTTCGTTGCTGCGGTATCTGTTCTATAATTGCGACAACTATTTTATAGTTGTGGTAACTATTTCATTGTTGTAGTAACTATTTTATTGTCGTGGTAACTATATCCTAGTTGCGATAATTATTCGATAGTTGCAGGAACGATTTTATAATTGTGCTAACTATTTCATAGTTTTGGTAATCATTTTATAGTTGCGTAAACTGTTTCATAATTATGGTAACGTTTCTATAGTTGCGGTAACTACTTTATAGTTGTGGTAACAGTGTCTTAGTTGCGGTAATTATTACATAGTTGCGGTATCTATTTTGAAATTGCGACAACTATTTCATAGTTGAGGTAACTGTTTCATAACACCGCTAACTATGTTGTAGTAGCGGAAATTTTGTATAGTTGTACCAAATATCTTTATACGAATGAACTAAAAATTACTAGTTACTTAATAGTCACCAAAGCTAAATATTCCAAGGTGTAGTTGCCCTGGTATCTACGTCATAAAAAACATATCGTTAGGGTGAATGCACCAGTAATTAAACAGTCACCCACGAATGAACAGCAGCCTTTTGATAAGAAATTTTGACAACTTAACCAAACATTCGATTTTTGATAAAACTATTTTTAAGCTTTTCACTGCGATTATTTTATTTTATCGTCTTCGAAGCTTAAGTCGTTTCTGGATTTTTCGCATATGCTATTTATTTATTTATGCTTTGCGATGAAAATACGGTACTTTTCAGTTTCAGATAATTTCACGTTCTGGTTATCTGTTGAAATTTCCAATGTCAGGTTGGAAAAACTACATTTTATACTAACTCAAGACAAATAAATCATTTTCTTTAACTGTTCATTCACTGGCGATATTATCCTAGTGCACGTGACTATTTTTCATTACATCATTATATGGTTAACTTCGATCGATTAGCGTAGCATTAGTTTATTTTTACTTGACAATTACACAGGCTTTGACCATTATTGAAGTATTATTAAATTCTCTTTGTGTACCAGTTCTGTGGCTCACGATATAACCGTAAATGGTAGAAAAGGAACAAAAGTAAAGCGGATAACGTTCTACGGATGCCTGTAACAGACGTATCTAAATTTCAATCTATATACGGATATGTATCTGCATAGGATATGACAAAAGGTTCAGAATTAAATGTAAATTCAGAGTAGCCAGCGGGTCGGCCACTGGCACTTCGTGAAACTCGCTGCCTTTGTTAACGCGTCAAAGGATAAATGCGCTCTTGCATACTGCTCTGCAGTTTCCAATACATTAATGTACCAACGACGCGATGTGTTTGAGAACTCGAGCAGTCGTTGATGGCTGATCATAACTATCGCCTTCTATGATGTAACCTGGACCTTCGATGTAATTCAAATATGCTTTGTGACATTTTTCATTAACAATTCCATTGACTTTTTAAAAATTGTCAGTATTGTTTACTTAATGGGGTTAATGGAACTCAGTTCTTCATTATCGAGACTAAAATGAGAGCTTGACATTTTTTTCGATCCATCGATATTGTGGATTATTTTTTATATTCTGGACTTTCGATGAAATTTAAATATGCTTTGTGACATTTTTCATTAACAATTTCATTGACTTTTCAAAAATTGTCAGTATTGTTCACTCAATGTGGTTAATGGAATTCAGTTCTCCATTATCGAGACTAAAATGAGAGCTTGACATTTTTTTCGATCCATCGATATTGTGGATTATTTTTTATATTCTGGACTTTCGATGAAATTTAAATATGCTTTGTGACATTTGTCATTTACAATTGAATTTACCTTTTTATAACTCAATGGGCTGTATGAAAATTCGTTTTCCATTGGCTAGATGAAAATGAGAGCTCGACATTTTTTCCGATCCACATATATAGATTGTAGATCATTTTTAATATTCTAGTCTTTCAGTGTAATTCAAATATGCTTTGTGACATTTTTCATTAACAATTGCATTCACTTTTTTTGAATTGTCAGTATTGTTTACTCAATGTGGTTAATGGAATTCAGTTCTTCATTATCGAGACTAAAATGAGAGCTTGATATTTTTTCCGATCTATAGATATTGTGGATTATTTTTTATATTCTGGATTTTCGATGAAATTTAAATATGCTTTGTGACATTTTCCATTTACAATTAAATTTATTTTTTTGAAATTGTCAGTATGTTTTACTCAATGTGCTGCATGAAAATTTGTTTTCCATTGGGTAGATGAAAATGAGAGCTCTACACTTTTTTTCCGATCCATATATATTGTAGATAATTTTTTATATTCTGGACTATCGATGTAATTTAAATATGCTTTGTGCCATTTTTCATTTACAATTTAATTAACTTTTTTGAAATTGTCAGTATTGTTCGCTCAATTTGCTGCATGAAATTCAATTTTCTCTTATCTACATCAAAATGAGAGCTTGACATTTTTTCCAATCCATAGATTTTATAGATAATTTTTAATATTCTGGTACACAAAATTGTGGTGTCTTTCTGGGGATTTAAAAACTCCTTTATGAGAAAGCCAGTTATTGAAAAAAAAAACTGATAATAACACTCTTCGTACTGCTCTTATATATTCAGCTTTCACTCCACCTCTTTATTGAAGCTAAAATCGATAACTTGTCAGGCAGCTTCATTAGCGTAAAAAGAGAATTAAAACAAATAGAAAACAATATGCAATATACAGTTTTCACGGGTATTGTACTTTTACTTTTTTCGTTTATTGAAACCGGAATCGATAACTTTTCAGATAGCGTCATTAACGAAAGAAAAAAACACAAATTGGACAAAAAAACAAGGAAAAAGCTGTACCTGTCACATACATCGAGCTTATTACAACTAGCATCAAAGCTTTTGTAATATCTCGTTATTCACTAGTATCGAAACATTTTTAATTTTCTCAAACATGAGTTTATTTATGGATAATCACCGAATTTAGTGTAATACATCGACACATTCGACAGATAGCATTTGCAAAAAAATTACGAAAATAAAGAAATATCCAAACCTTGTACGAAAATTCTGTGAATTTAAGAATTTAAGAATTTAGAACATGGAATAATTGGAAATAAATATTACTTAATTTCGACGAAATTTTAGGTGAAATAATTTTTTTTAAATATGCAAAATATTACCCTCAAAAGTCAATCCACAATAAAAAATTGTAGGTAGTATATATTTTGTCAAAGATGCCATATCTTTAAAAATCCAGCCATTTGAAAAAAAACTCACACTTTTTCAACGTAATCGTATCTCAAACAAAGTTTCAAGTACATTGAGATGAAAATTTCAAAAAATCATTTTTTCACGAAAAAAAGCTTCTCCTATGAAGCTTTTTTTTCATCAACTGTGTTACTTTTTCCGGTCGACTTCCAGGATATATTTTTTTGTTTTCCAGTTTGTACTACTTGAGATGGGCATCTGTAATTTTTTCCAGATTTACGATTTTTTAAATATCACTGTATCTCAGAAAATATTGGTCTCCAAGAAAATTCTTGGGATCGACAACATTTTCATTTTCCATTTTTTTTCGAGCAATGTTAAGGTCAACAAAAGAGATAATTTTCGCAAATTGTCTTTCTTTCGTCATCATTATTCATCATTTCTCTCATCTTATCCTATAAAAGAGTAAAAAGTGTTCACTCCCGATTTTCCTACCCGTGAGTAAAAACATAATTCGCTTGTGTTTTTGTGGGGTCAGAATCGATTACTCTTCGGATAGCTTCATTAACGTTAGAAAAGGAATAAAAACGAATAGAACCAGAAAAACCGGGGATAAAAACAGCCATGACATTGTTTTTCATTAAATACTGTATTCACACGGACGTCAAGGTTTCATTTTTTTAAATATCACTCTATCTCAGAAAATATTGATCTCTGAGAAAATTCTTGGGATCACAAACATTTTCTTTTTCCATTTTCTTCCGAGTGATGTCGAGATCATCATTTTCGCAACGAAAGAAACAATTTTGGCAAATTGGTCTTTCTTTCGTCATCATCATTCATCATTTCTCTCATCTTATCGTATAAGAGAGTAAAAAGTGTTCACTCCCGACTTTTCCTACCCGTGAGTAAAAACATAATTCGCTTGTGTTTTTGTGGGGTCAGAATCGATTACTTTTCGGATAGCTTCATTAACGTTAGAAAGGGAATAAAAACGAATATAACTAGAAAAACCCTGGATAAAAACAGCCATGACATTGTTTTCCACTGAATACTGTGTTCACACGTACGTCAAGGTTTCACTTTTTTAAATATCACTATATCTCAGAAAATATTGATCTCTGAGAAAATTCTTGGGATCACAAACATTTTCATTTTCCATTTTCTTCCGAGTGATGTCGAGATCATCATTTTCGCAACGAAAGAAACAATTTTGGCAAATTGGTCTTTCTTTCGTCATCATCATTCATCATTTCTCTCATCTTATCCTATAAGAGAGTAAAAAGTGTTCACTCCCGACTTTTCCTACCCGTGAGTAAAAACATAATTCGCTTGTGTTTTTGTGGGGTCAGAATCGATTACTTTTCGGATAGCTTCATTAACGTTAGAAAGGAAATAAAAACGAATATAACCAAAAAAACCCTGGATAAAAACAGCCATGACATTGTTTTTCACTGAATACTGTGTTCACACGTACGTCAAGGTTTCACTTTTTTAAATATCACTATATCTCAGAAAATATTGGTCTCTGAGAAAATTCTTGGGATCACAAACATTTTCATTTTCCATTTTCTTTCAAGTGATGTTATGTTATGTCAATGATCATCATTTCCCCAACGAAAGAGACAATTTTTGCAAATTGTCTTTTTCTGGTCATCATCATTCATCATTTCTCTCATTTTATCCTATAAAAGAGTAAAAAGTCTTCACTCCCGACTTTTCCTACTCGTGAGTAAAAACATAATTCGCTTGTGTTTTTGTGGGGTCAGAATCGATTACTTTTCGGATAGCTTCATTAACGTTAGAAAGGGAATAAAAACGAATATAACCAAAAAACCCTGGATAAAAAGAGCCATGACATTGTTTTTCACTGAATACTGTGTTCACACGTACGTCAAGGTTTCACTTCTTCTGTTTATTAGAGCGGGCGACAAAGCCGTTGTAGGTTCGCGTTAGTTGCTATTTGCATGCACCGTTGTTGATTCATTCGTGTCGGCAGTTAAAGTTGATGCTCACCAATGGGGTGCTTACGAACATAGTTGGTGTTCGACCGAGAACCGAGCACTATTGCAACTGGAAACGTTAATGATGTATCTCGTTTTGTGCACGCACGAAAAGCGGCTCTAGCAGCGTCAGCGATGAGGACATGTATTTCTCTCACAATTGAAATTTCAGTTGGCGAGCGAGGGATAGCATTTCGCAGCGATTCTCGTCGAGGCAATTTCCAGCTTCATGGTCCACGCTATTATACGGGGATGGTCGTTTTCGCTTGAATTCCCGCCACCTCCTATTCTCAGGATATCAATTTGTGCTACATGTACCGTCCCTTTACACGTGTTTTACCCTCGCACCATGTTCTTCCTTTTGCACGCAGATACCTTCGCCTCTCAAAAATATCTAATAAAACGCTGCAACAGTTAGTAGTTTAATGCCGAAATTCTCTCTCTTATCGTCCGACATTATGGAGCAAAACTATGAAACTCGACAGCAAAGTTAAATGGCTGTACAATTTTTATGCCTGCTCGGAGTGTTACTATTTTTTTATGGCTTGGCGCGTTTGTTATTCAAATTTTCATAGAGAAGTACTTCCAGACCATAGCGGCATGCGAGAATTATTTAATAACAACACGGTTGAGGATTCAAATGATTTTTGCAGTAACACTGGTGGTGAAAATAGTCAGTATGGGGCTACAAAATTTGAAGAATTTAAAGAACGTAAGGAACTGAATGAACAAAACTGACTTGTTTAAATCATTGTAAACAGGCTTGTACTTTCCGAGATTCGATGGACAGACGGACAGACGGACAGAATGACAGACGGACAGAATGATAGACGGACAGAATGACAGACGGACAGAATGACAGACGGACAGAATGACAGACGGACAGAATGACAGAAGGACAGACGGACAGAAGGACAGACGGACAGACGGACAGACGGACAGAATGACAGACGGACAGAATGACAGACGGACAGAATGACAGACGGACAGACGGACAGAATGACAGACGGACAGAATGACAGACGGACAGAATGACAGACGGACAGAATGACAGAAGGACAGACGGACAGAAGGACAGACGGACAGACGGACAGACGGACAGACGGACAGACGGACAGAAGGACAGAAGGACAGAAGGACAAAAGGACAGAAGGACAAAAGGACAGAAGGACAAACGGACAGACGGACAGAAAAACGAACAAAGTCCCGCAGGTAACAAAAACTGTGCAGCACTTTTGTTGGTAATCGATAGTATCTGTGCTGCGAGAGATATTCAAAAAGTTCGATTAACTTATCCAATATCTCATCCGATGTCCGAAAGTTCGTTTAAGATAGCGATGATTTCTGGTGATGCGTTAGGATCGAAGAGACTACCAGTTGAAATCGCATACACATACGTTCCAATATTGCACAGGAAAATATGGGCCGTTGGTGTGGAGGAGTTATGATTAATAACGTCCGCACGGAGCGTAGAGCGAGCGAGAACGACTCACCGAGACCTTTGTGCGCCGTCACGGGCTTCAACGATGTCGCGCGAGGTTCGTACCCACCCCATTTTCGCAGTATCAGGGAAGCAATAAAACACATTCTCTATCCTGGGGAGCTGCCGTGCACGGGTTAGCTTGCTCATACAGTCTCTCGTATTGGCCGGGTTAGCTATGTGGTATAGGTGTTCAATATCGTCAGTACCTCGGACAAACCTCTGTAGAACCTCCCAAAGTGTGCCAGCCCCATCGTACTCTCTCAAAATCTCTCGTTTCGTCCCTCATACACACATTTTTCGTCTCTCTCTCTTATTCCACTGTCGTCGTAGTCGTCGTCGACTGAGTTAAAGTAGCGCACGTGCCAACGCAGAGCGTGCCATGCGAGAACGACGTCAACGGCGATAAAGTCAACGGCAAGCAGCAAGGGAACTCGTGATTTATTTCCGCAAATTGCAAAAGAAACGCCGAAATAAAAGTAAAAGAAAAGAAAAAAAAAATAATAATGGCCAATATAACGCCGAAGAATTTCGATATAAAAGTGATACATATGTCCAATACACATGGTGGCCAACATCAAGCAGAATGATATAGTGGATGATATCCAGGTACACGATTATCGCAATTATAAAACGCATTAATCTTAAAAGCGACTGTGTTTGTACTATATATCGGATTCTGAACAAATCCTACGAGCAAATTGCTGAGTTTTAACGTTGATGTATAACGATGATTTATTTAATTACAACGATTCGGGATTATATTCATTACACAATTGATTTTTTATCTGTGACGGACAAATTGGGACATTTGTTTAATAATTTTTCTATGAATAAAAGTAATGAAAAGTTTTAGATGAAAAATTTATTTTGCAGATTGATTACGTTGTATTTTTTTTTCTGGCACTTTTTTCGAATGTGTGGCAACTTTTTATAACGTTTTTCGTTTTTCAGTAATATTTCGCCTCTTGACATGTTACGATAATTATGATCGTGCAGTTATTTGACCGATAATACGTTTCTATAATAATAATATAATCGTTACATCTCACGTCTAATATTTTGCACTTATCTTGCACTCGCCATCGTTTCCAGCTGTGCAACCAGAAGTTTTTCCTATGAAACATCGCAGCTTGCATCTTCTCAACGCTTGCGCATGCATACAACCTCATTATGCATTCGTTCGAGAGATTTTAACTTGATTACGGAATTTCCTACGTCTCGTTGCTATCGTTTATATATACGTATGTGTGGGCGTATGGATATATGGGCTAACGTAATAATCTCCATGTCTGCTTCAGTTGCTATAATCTTCAACGAATATCCTGAACCGATTATCTACAGATTATTATCATAAATTATCATTATCAAAATCACTAGCTTAATCGCAAACGCACGTAAATACCTAAATCCCGGAAATATCTCTCAATAAATTTAACAAGCGTCAAATTGTGATACCTTAACATTTTAATCATACGATAAAATAAATGTATGCAATTTTCGAAATCGGAATTTTAAAGGGGTTCGCATTCGTGTTTACGCAATCGGTTCGAAATTTTATGCGTTTAATTATTCGTACTGTACGTTCATCTGAAAATATATATATACATTTTTTTTTTCGTATAATTTATCGAAAAATATTACGTATTTGTTCTTTCATTTTTTTTGCCGGACTTTAATTTTTCATTATATACGGATTTGAAAAATAACTAATTTTCGAAATGAGTGGATTTGAAAAATAACTAATTTTCGAAATGAGTGGATATAAAAATAAGAAAAAAATTTACAGAGACAACGATTAAGTGATATATTGCTGATTATCAATCAAGAGGGTCGAAAAAAATGAGAAATAATGCTAGGAATTCCGAATCCGATTTTATAACACAATTTTGCACTAATTTAAATGATAATCAATGCTTTGTAATCCCTGTTTCATGATAACAAAAATATATATGCTGAATGAATATTCTCAGAAATGATACAGATATTCGATCCTCGTACAAGGAAAATGACTCCATCCTAATTTCGAGCGAGAATAATTATTCATCATCAGACAAGAGAAAGTTGAGTAAAGTGAGTAAAAGTTTGCAAACAGGGTAACCGTTGTTAGCTGAGTAAGCTCCCCTGGCTCAAGGAGAGAGTACTCAACTAAAGATAATTAAACGGCAGAAACATGGGCTGCACTATCAGGAGGATACACGCGATAGACAGTCGCATTCTAAAGATCCGTGCATAAGTAAGTGTAAAGGAATTTTACACATGTGTGTGGACGAAATGACAAGGATCAGATAATGAGACGAGTTTGCCTCAATTAGTAAAGGGGTCGATAAGCAAGAATACAATTTACCCGCAAAAAATAATTTGATCAGGATGTATTTATTTTTATTTTTTTTATTTTCATTTTTATTTATTCTATTTCATTTTTATTTTTATTATTGTTATTATTTTTTTAAGAAGACGTTTCTGAAAATGTTTAAACATTTGCGATTATAGAAAATATTTTTGGCTTATATTCTATCGCAGAAAATTATTTAAGAAAATTGAAATTTTATTTTGGTTAGGTAAAGATCAATTATTTACTTTCTTATTTCTTTCTCAAGAAGACGTTTTCGAGAAAAAATTTGCAATTATAAAAAATATTTTTGGTTTATATTCTGTCGCAGAAAACTATTTAAGAAAATTGAAATTTCATTTTGGTTAGGTAAAGATCAATTACGTACTTTAAAAAAAAAAGTGTCATTGTAATAAGACTGATCAAAATGAGTTCATTTTTGCGCATTTTAAAAGAGTAGATGATGAATTTTGGGATGAGAAGAAAGTCACTACGACTACCACGTTAAACTCGCACGTGAAAATATTGGTCAAGTTGTATGGCTTTTCGAAGTGCTAGGAAATAATTTTTTTTAAGTACTCGTCAAATCTCCATTGTATCAATATATTTTTTTGACGAATCAAGATTCCTTAAATAAAAATCCTTCCGATTTATCGCGGAGACATAAAATTATGTTCACTATTTTAAAATTTCAGCGCAGCAAGAACGTATGTTACATTATTTTGCATGAAGCGTGCACCAATTTGCATTAACGTTTTACGCAATTCACTAAAAAATTGTTATATGGGTGATAAAAATTTTTATCCATAAGCTGACATGTTAAATATAACATACAACTGCAATTTCAAACGACTATTAAAAATGGAAAAAAGCCTTTCGTTTGAGATAAAAACACTTTAATTATATACCATACTCGTAAATTAGATTCAATGCGCCAGATTATAAACAAAAAATTCTACCACCGTGATTTAATTTTCTAAAATACTTTTATCCGTGTTTGTTCACCGTATATTCGAGAATATAAAACAATACAAACGTCTGTGAATGCGCGTAAAGCAAAAAAAAAAATTGGTGTGAAAAAAGCTTTCATGCTTTTCATGCATGTCCAAACCATTGCACAAACAGATCGATACGTTCTGGTATACATAAACCAGAATAACGTACCGTGCAGCTTTGAGTTATTTCCTGCTATTCGTAACTTAGATTAGAGTGTAGAAATAAAAGAATGACACACGCAATCTCCGCAACACAAGTTTTAGTAAAAATAATGTTATTTTACGTCAACCCATACAATTATTAACTTAAGGATGTATGATACGTACAGTCCCGCCAAAAGTGAGTTGCAGAGACAATTTCTATCACTTCCCGATGGGATAAAAATCGAAAAAAAAAATAATGCATATAAAACGTGCTGAAAAGATTGATTTCGCATAATAATAATCCCAAAATGTTAATAACAAATTGGTGAAAAAAACAATTGTTCAATAAACAATCAGTCAACCTAACTTTTTTTCTTATGACAATGATATGTTAATTTATTTGAATGCATACGAATTTTTTCAAAATTTTTTGTTTATTTTGATTTTTTTTTTAATGCGCAGAATATAACAAATTCTGGATGTGCGTTTGGCAAAAAAATCTTGAGTCTAGTAGATGGTTTTTATGCCAAACACATATCCAAAATTTGTTATTTCGCGCAGATTTTTTTAAATAAAAATAATAAAAATCAAAATAAAGAAAAAAATCATTACCAGTTCGATTTGACTTCCTGAAATAACTACCTTAAGAACTCATTATGCTACGAAAGTAACTTCTCAAAACTGTTAATTGAACCTCCAGACATTCTAGAAACGTGTTTAAAAATTCAGCACTGATTTGACTAGTGAGAAGCGCAGTAACTACCTTAATGTAAAAAAATTATATACCGAGGGCTTGAATATGCTCCGAAGTTTTTTTCTTTATAAGAAGCCAAAGAGTCGTAAAATGAAGCTCTCAGAAATTATAATAATACTGAACAAAATTTCCCTGGCCCTTTTCTCTGTCCCTGAAAGGCTTCTTAGTTCAGCTCTCTGAGCCAATATCTCACAGCGAATCATATACGTCCCACAGCTCAATTATAATAGGCCAACAAATCATTATCAGTTTGATTTGACTTCCTGAAATAACTACCTTAAGAACTAATTATGCTACGAAAGTAACTTCTAGAAACTGTTAATTAAACCTCCAGACATTCCAAAAACGTTTTTGTAAATTCAGCACTAATTTGACTAGTGTGAAGCGTGGTAACTACCTTAATGTAAAAAAAATTATATACCGAGAGCTTGGATATGATCCTAAGGCATTTTCTTTATAAAAAGCCAAAGTGTCGTAAAATGAAGCTCTCAGAAATTATAATAATACTGAACGAAATTTCCCTGGCCCTTTTCTCTGTCCATGAGAGACTTTTTAGTTGAGCTGTATGAGTCAATATCTCACAGCGAATCATATCCATCTCACAGCTCAATTATAATAGGTCAACAAATCATGAACATCAGTTTGATTTGACTTCCTGACATAACTACCACGAGAGTAACTTTTCGAAATTGTTAATTAAGCCTCCAGACATTCCAAAAACGTTTTTGAAAATTCAGCACTAATTTGACTAGTGTGAAATGCGGTAACTACCTTAAAGTAAAAAAAATTATATACCGAGAGCTTGGATATGATCCTAAGGCATTTACTTTATAAAAAGCCAAAGTGTCGTAAAATGAAGCTCTCAGAAATTATAATAATACTGAACGAAATTTCCCTGGCTCTTTTCTCTATCCCTGAGGGGCTTCTTAGTTCAGCTCTCTGAGCCAATATCTCACAGCGGATCAGACTGTTCTGCCAGATAAGGCTTTCTCCTCGGAAAACAAGGGGTCCTCTTCCCTTCTTTCGCTGGTCCTCGAGAACCCGAATTGAAACGAGACCGAAAATCGCCACGGCACGTTCATCCCCGTGCGGTCGATTTCTATCCCTATTCCAAGATACCCAAAGAATCACGACGATATTCGCTATCGCCGAAAACGTTTCGTTTATCAGTTACGTCGATTCCACTCAAGGACTGTATATCTGATGAAATCGTTTACAAAATTAAGGATCGTGGGACTCGCATAGCTGGGAATAGAAATGTTACCATGGAATTGAAGAGGGTCGTGTTATCTCGATGTTATGTCAACTTTGCGAAATTTTCGTAGTATTTATATAACAATATTGAAAAATTTAAATTCTACTATTACGCTGACCTACAAAATTCCGATTGGATTTACAGCAGCGTTTATTGCCCGCAGCAGCGGGGAATAATGGGGGGAGGGGTCCAATATACACCATAAGGGCCCACACTACTATAAAAGTGGAAATGATGAAAAATGGATAACGAGCGATATGAAAAATAATTATATTCTTCTGCTACTTCAGATTCAAAGCAATTTTAGCAATTAAGCAGTTTAGCAGTTCATTGAAATGGTAAATTAGAAATAACCTAAAAATAACATACCCACTGAATACAATGCAAATATGCATTTTATCTATAATGGCATTTAATTTACGATCCTCTTATTTATCACTCGCACATCAAGCTGATTAAAAAGCAAAATGCTATTTCGGTGGCTTTTGTTCTACTGGTTCGAAATTTTTAATATTCTATAATATTGCCATGAAGATGAATGAATCTGATTAAATCGTTTAAAAAATTACGAATGGTGGGACTCGCGTAGCTGGGAATAGAAATATTACCATGGAATTGAAAGGGGTCGTGTTATTTCGATGTTATGTCAAATTCGCGAAATTCTCATGGTATTTTTATAATAATATTGAAAAATTTAAATTCTTCCATTACGCTGACCCAAAAAATTCTGATTGAATTTACAGCAGCGTTTATTGCCCGCGGCAGAGCAGGGCACAATGGGGGGAGGGGTCCATTATACCGCATGCATACACCATAAGGACCCACTTTACTATAAAAGTGGACATGATGAAAAATGAATAACGAGCGATATGAAAAATAATTACATTTTGCTGTTACTTCAGTTTTATAGCAATTTTTCAGTTAATTGAAATGGTAAATAAAATATAAATAAAAAACAACATACCAACTGAATATACTGCAAATATGCATTTTATCGAGAATAGCAATCAATGTATGATCCTCTTATTTATCACTCACGATTCAAGCTGATTAAAAAACAAAATGCTATTACGGTGGCTTTTTTTCTACTGGTTTGAAATTCTTAATATTCTACAATATTGCCACGAAGATGAATGAATCTGATGGAAGGGCTTACAAAGATGAAGATCGTGGGACTCGCGTAGCTGGGAATAAAAATGTTACCATGGAATTGAAGAGGGTCGTGTTATCTCGATGTTATGTCGAATTCCCTAAATTCTCATAGTATTTTTAGAACAATATTGAAAAATTTAAATTCTTCCATTACGCTCACCCAAAAAATTTTGATTGGATTTACAGCAGCGTTTATTGCCCGCAGCAGCGGGGGATAATGGGGGGAGGGGTCCATTATACACCATAAGGGCCCACTCTACTATAAAAGTGGACATGATGAAAAATGGATAACGAGCGATATGAAAAATAATTAAATTTTCCTGTTACTTCAGTTTTACAGCAATTTTTCAGTTGATTGAAATGGTAAATTGAAAATAAACTAAAAATAACATACCCACTGAATACAATGCAAATATGCATTTTATCGATAATGGCATTTAACTTATGATCCTCTTATTTATCACTTGCGATTCAAGCTGATTAAAAAACAAAACGCTATTTCGGTGGCTTTTGTTCCACTGGTTCGAAATTCTTCATATTCTACAATATTGTCATATAGATAAATGAACCCGATGAAATCGTTTACAAAATGAATTATATTGGGACTCAACTTCGCAAAATTCTCATAGCATTTTTATAAAAATATTGAAAAATTCAAATTCTACCATTATGCTGACCCACAAAATTCCGATTGGATGTACAGCAGAGTTTATTGCCCGCAGCAGTATAGTATTAGTATAAAAGTGGACATGATAAAAAATGGATAACAAGCAATATGAAAAATAATTTAATTTTCCTGTTACTTCAGTTTTATAGCAATTTTTCAGTTAATTGAAATGGTAAATTAAAAATAAACTGAACAAAAAAACATACCCACTGAATAGAATGCAAATATGCATTTTATCAATAATGGCATTCAATTTACGATCCTCTTATTTATCCCTTGCAATTTAAGCCGATTAAAAAACAAAATGCTATTTCAGTGGCTTTTGTTCTACAGGTTCGAAATTTTTTATATTCCACAATATTACCATGAAGAATTCCGCACGTTTGAACGTATGAACGGTATATTATTACAGCTCGTCCAGCACGTTGGGTACATAAAAAAGAAAGCAAACCTGCTTCATCTCCAAGTCAAACGCGAAACCCTGCCCTTTTTTTTATAGTCACCCTGTTAGAAATGGTAAATGACAAAAGCGTTCGTCGTGTTTCACGTCTACCTCTCCTGATTTTTATATTCCATGACCTTCTGACTCGCTGAGGCGATTCGAGTGGAACGAATGCCAACGGCAGGTCATACGAAAAGTCTGAGCGGTTAACCCGTAGAGGACTTATGGTAACGTTGGAAAGTCTGGTTAGTTGGTTGGCTCGGGCGCAGCCAGTTTTCTGAGTTCACCGCGGTATCTCATCGCCGTTCGGCTCGCGAGAAACCGCACAAAAACGAGATAAGCCCTTCTGCCTCCAAGTGGGTATGGCATGCCCCAGTCAAATGGGATTAGCTTAATCCTAATATCTGATCGATGGGTTCATCCCCTTCTCGCGTGCCACCGTTACCGGATTCGATGTCCTAGTCGTCAGCTTACTATCTTGCTGAGAGTCACCGCCCAGGTCACCGATCGATCTGAAAGAGTTGTCCGCTAGTGTAGAAGTAGACTCGTTGGATATTGAGGATCGTGCGGAATACCAACCGGTGCTGTACGATATAATTCTAAGCTAATTTGTGCTTTCTAACCAAAAGGTTTCCCAGAATATCGGAAACTTTGCGCTGATACTAACTAACGTGACTACTACGTGGAAAGAAGGCTTGGTTGGATCAATTAAGGCGCTTGGTTATACATGCGCTAACTGAGGTATTGGTTAGATCATCACAGTTGTTGGTTGACCAAACAAGCCGACCAAGTTGGCCAACAGCAAGTTGGTTGGTCGACCAATAAGTTGGTTGATCAACTTACACTTAGAACAAGATTTAGTTGGATCACTAAAATTTTGTCAATTTGACTTGTATATTTATTTGGATGTAGTAACATCATGTTGATCAAATAAATATTTCTTTGAATAAGGTTAAAATTTGTTTGGAATTAACCAACTGTTATTTAAGATAACTATATTCATATATGTTGTGTTCACTGGGCACGATAATTGTCGCGGGTCTGAGAGTCAACATTGTTCATTTTGTTCATTTAATTTAACCGAAATTAAACAGAATGCATTTACTTGAATTTTTTTAGCGTATAATTTGGTTGGCGCATACATAACGAAGCGCCGTGGTCGATCGAACCGAGCCTTTTTTGCCGCGTAAAAAGGGTCAACATGGATAGTCGATGTCAAGCAGATAACCATGTCCAATATCGGGAGAATCTAATACCAGTCGTTCACCAATACTGCAATATAACATATCAGACGTTTCCCGCATAGCAATTATGACTTCACGACGGAGTATCTATCAAAGAGTCAGTAGAGTCAGAGAATTCCGGGATACAATCTGGGTTCTGACCAGGATACTCCAACATTCGAACAGATCTGTCTATCGATTTTGGACTGTCTCCCCATTCAGAATTCCATTAGTAAACCTTAGTAAGCGCCATATCTTGCTCAGTGTATCCAGTACTAATCCGGAGACATTTTCAGAAAAGCCTAGAAGTTTCCCGCACAGAAAATATTTGTTCAGAACAAAGTTTGGCCCTTAATTTCTTGGACACATGAGTCAAAATAGCCGGGAAGAAGTCTGGGTTTTGATCAGATTTTTATTTCCCATCTAGAATAGTCTCTAGGATTTGACCAGAATCTTTTTTCGATTCTGAACCACTATAACTTCATTCATTCCGTATTAGGCTTATTCGCAATGCCTGACCCAGTGTAAAATTTAAATCCACCGCAACGTCGGGACAAAAAATGTTTTTCCACAGAGTTGCCCGCTGTTGCAAACGTAGACTGACAGAGATTAAGAGGATAGTGGACGTTACAATATTAGGCTAATTTGTACGTTCTATATTCCTGCCCTCTGCAAGTGGCTAATTAGTTTGTCTGGAGGTTCTTCACAGGATGAATCGCAGGCAACGGCAACGAGAGTTTTGATAAACCAGACAGTCTCACAAAAACCGCAAGAAGTGAGAGACAAATCTTTGAGCTATTCAGGAAAATCTCACACAGTAATGTACATCAGCATATACCGGTGAAAGAAGACAAAGAAAAAGAGCAGAGGGGAAGAGGCGTCGAGGAAAGGAAAAAGGGGAAAGAATGAAACAATCTCCGGCGCGATTCACGAATGAATGCGGTGAAATCCGGCGCCTCAAAATGTTTTCCCGTGAAACGCAACGTCTTTCAATTCGTTCGCATTGCCCGAGGAGCATCATTCATCGTTCTCCGTGCCTATTTCTCTCTCTCCCTTGGCAAACGTTCACAAGCCCGCGCGTATGATTCACTGAACGCGAGGCGAAGGTGAAGGAAGCAGCAACAAGCGTTTTTCTATGTCACAAAAGTCGCTTTTTCACCCGTGTTGGACGCAAATGGGAGGATCGCTTTCACGCCAATGCGAGAGAGGGTAATAGTCATAAAATATAATAGGGTGATATAAGGGTAACATAATAAAGATAAAAAAAAAAACGATTTACTCAAGTCGGTTGGGAGTTTTTTCGCTGCTCTGCATCGCACGTGAAGCATGACTGAAGACAAGACTATAGCACTCCTTTTGAGATTGAAAAGAGCGACGACTGGTGGCGTACAACAGCGACGAGCTCTCTGCGATTAAGGCGACGAGTGGAAGCGAAGCATTTCTCCACCGGAATATCGATGAGGTTTTTTTTCTCCACGGCATTTTCACTCACTTTTTTCCTTTTTCTACTTTCATCATTGCGACGTTCCGAGTTTCAGTAGGAAACACCTTCGGAGTAGCTCTGCACGTGGTTTATATTTCCTTAACTGGGATTGCTTTTATTCGCATTATTCTGCAAAGCGTATAAGTAGTGCGGATTATTATTTTTGTTTTTTTTTATTTAAGAAAATTTAATTCGCATTTCCTCCGTCTGCAGGCATTATCTAAGGTCCGGGGTCGGCCCGGGTCAGTAGCCAGTCCCACCTGAGGGCCTGATCCGGATCAGTAACCAGGTCCCGGTTACGCTTGCGTTTGTCTTTTTTTTTGTGTCTCGTATCGCTCGTTTCACATGTCGTACTCGACTTGACTTGTCTCGAAAAAAACGAGCATCATTAAGCCAGATACTCGAATAGTAGTAGTAAAAGTGTTTTATTGATAATACCATATATATATTTGGTTTTTTTTTTAAATTAAAATACTATTTTTCTTCATACCTCGATCAAAAAAAAATTTTTGCTGCCGCTTTTTTTTCAAAACTCCCAGTTTTTGGGTGTAAAGCAGTAAAAATACACTTTGGGTATCGTCACATTTTTCGTTTATGCATCCTATTTGGGGCGCTACATTTCCCTACATTAATATTCATAACGTATTCTACTCAAGAACACATTTTTATTTTTCACTCCCTTATTCTCTCAATTCGCAAAAACGTACTAGAGAACAAAATTCGCAAAAACGTACTAGAGAACAAAATTCGCAAATTCGCACTCCAATCTTTTCCGAAAATATATACATTTTTTCGAACAATATTCAGAAAAGTGCAGTTATGAATCATTTGGCATTGGTACTATTATGTGAAATGAATTTTCGTAACTCAATGGTTTTATTTATATTTTTTTTTTATCAACGCCATCAGGGAATTCTGGATTAAGGTAAGCCAAATTTCCTAGATATCGATAATTCAATATGATTTATTGCCACGAGGAGACAGTTATCGATTATTCACAATGCATTAAGTAAGATAAGATCTGAGATGCGAGTTAAGATCCGATGCCATCTGGCGATCCATCAAGACCGGGAAAAAAGGGACTGTAATCTTGTAAAATATGGCCACAATAGTTCTTCCAGTTTGGCCACAGTTAATGATACAAAATCTCTACACAGGCACAAAAGAATATGAGTAGATGTAAGATACAAAAACGATAACTCGATGATTCAGAAGACTATCTATGTAGAAACGGTATTGCAGCGATAAATCGTAATTACACATTATCAGACCGAGGATACGTGAATGGGGAGTCACATCCCCTGGCAACAGAACAGATCGGTTTTTCAGTGAGGGGCGACGACGAGACAGAGCTGCACGATAACATAAATTATCCATAAATCACTGATGCGTTCTGCCAGGGGCTGAACGAAGATATACCAAAGCAAACGGATCTTATACACTTGGTTTCCAGGACTGCACAATGAATACTCATAGCCAAACGACGGAAAGACGAAGTCTCAGCTTTTTATGAGGGCATCAGAGTTTTCAGGGTCACCAAATGGTCCCGGGCCAATAGAAGCAAATATTTTGAGATTTCAGTACTGGCATATGGGGGTTAGTACTGACAAATGGCCCGGGGCTAATAATGTTGAATGATCTGGAGCTAGGAAGGTCGAATGATCAGAGGCTAGTACTGACAAATCATATGAGGATAGTACTGTGAAATAATCTGAATGGTTCGGGGCTCACAATATCAAATGGTCCGAGGCTAGTACTGGCAAATAATGCAAGGCTAGTATTGCGGAGTCGTCCGGGGCTAATACTAAGAAATGTTCCGAGACTAGTACCGTGAATGGTTCGGGGCTCACAATATCAAATGGTCCGAGGCTAGTACTGGTTAATAATGCAGGGCTAGCAATGTGAAGTGATCGAAGGCTGGTACGTTTAAATAAAGCGAGGCTAATGCTGTGGATTTTTCCGGGGCTAGTACTGCTAAATGGTCCGGAGCTCGCAATGTGAAGTGATCCGAGCCCAGTACTGGCAAATAATGCGAGGCTAGTACTGCGGAGTTGTCCGGGCCTAATACTAAGAAATGTTCCGAGACTAGTACCGTGAATGGTTCGGGGCTCACAATATCAAATGGTCCGAGGCTAGTACTGGTAAATAATGCAGGGCTAGCAATGTGAAGTGATCCAAGGCTGGTACGTTTAAATAAAGCGAGGCTAATGCTGTGGATTTTTCCGGGGCTAGTGCTGCTAAATGGTCCGGAGCTCGCAATGTGAAGTGATCCGAGTCCAGTACTGGCAAATAATGCGAGGCTAGTACTGCGGAATTGTCCGGGCCTAATACTAAGAAATGTTCCGAGACTAGTACCGTTCGGGGTTCAGGGCTCACAATATCAAATGGTCCGAGGCTAGTACTGACATATAATGCGAGGCTAATACTGTACAATAGTCCGGGACTAATAGCGACAAGTGTACCAACATTTGCTGTCTTGACAAAATCTTCCATCAACAAACGCATTGAGTTAAATCGACTGAATTTTTTTTCAGCTCACTAAAAAAAAATATGCTGGTTCGACAAAGTCACTGGCTGTGAAATGGTTCAATAACCAGCTTAACAAAGAATTTTCTTAACATCTGTTGATAAGCAGAACCATGAAAAAAAAGCCTGCAAAGTAAAACCTTGCAAATTGCTTCCTCATTATTTTTTGCTTTCTACAAAGCTACCTCTATGAGAAAGTATGTTGTTCAACTTCGGCTTTCTCATAGAGGAAGCGTTAGGAAAAGCAAAAAATAATGAGGAAGCCATTTGCAAGGTTCTACTTTGCAGGCTTGTTTATACTCGGAAGACATTTTTATAAAAATTCTAAGTGACGTAAAATTTTTACCGCTCGGCCGATTTGTGTGAAATTGTTACTCAAAAATGGTGTAATGATAGTCCATATGTAAACTGAATTGAAACCCGATACCTAGTAATTTGCATGAGCAAGCGCTGGAATGAAATTTTTCAAAAAATTAAAAATGCCATAAAATTTGAACCACTCGACCGATTGCTGTCAAATTTGTACCAAATATCTTTTTGAATGGTCGGCTAAGTGCGAATAAAATTTAAGATAAACCTGTGAAAAATTTCAAAATTTTCTTTTACGTAAAAGCTTTTTTTTTTTCCGTTCACCAAAATCGAAATTTTCTGACACGTCAACAGTTAATCAGACCAGAATCTCAATTGAAAATCAATAATCGTGGAACCATATCAGCAATTGCAGCCGGATATCTCAGTATTTGCATGAGTTATATTATTTGCAGACATTTTTGAAAAAATTGCAATTGTAATAAAATCAAAACGGCTCGACAGACTCTCGCAAAATTTGGTCCACATAATGGTTCACGGGTAGTTCAGTTATGTCTAAAATTTGAGCCCGGTGCCTCTTTAATTGCGAGAATTATAGCGTAAAAACGATTTTGTCAAAATTTGAACAATGGTGTAGCAAAAAAACTTTTCACCCGATTCGCTTCAGATACAATTCCAAACGTTGTTCTATGATAACTTACTTACGTGCCAAATCAGAATTGACATTATCCTGGTTTTCGGTGATGAAATGGTAGATAAAATGTATAGATCCGTAGAATTTGCTTTGTCCGGGTCTGCGATGTCGCTTCGCAGAGTAATGTCGAAGGACGAAAGTTGTTACAGTCGGAAACTCAGTCTCTGGAGGTAGCATCAACGTTTGATCCCTTACAAGCACTGAGAGCTAGAAGCCCAGCAAGATGCATTCGTTTTGCCCGACTCGGTAGTGTTTCCCCCAAGCATCTCGGCTTCACAACCATGACGAAACTAGCCGGTCACTTTGCAAGTGTATACTTTTGCGTCGTACCCGGATTTACCAGCGACGATGTCAAAGGGAATAATTCACAAGGCACCTAGTTTCGCTGAGAGTGACACGAAGACACGAGTGAGGCAACAGACTTTCCGTCACCTAAGTCAGCGAGAGATTTACGTGATATTCTCGAAAGATTTGAGACTCGAGAGACAAATATATGTATGTTGAGCAGCTTCAGCAAAAGATGTACATATTTACATGAGCTATAAATAGGACGGATACGTATATTGGAGAATAATCATTCGACATCTTTCATTTTTCTTTCATGGCATCATGGAATATGAATTAAAGCATGAGTTACTCATTATCGAGCTCCGTTGTTCTACAATTAATTTAATTATGAATGGAAAATATGTCCGCTTATCCCAGACAATTATGAGTATTCATACAGTTATTAGCGAATAGTGCTGATGAAAACTTATACTGTGATCTTGGATATCATATAATTCGGTTTTCCTGGATTTATTATCTGTATTCAATTTCAAGCATGTATTTCGGGCCGCATAATTCATTTAAAAATTAATCTCACCAATATTTGCAACGTTACCGAGAAGTGAAACACGGTCGGATATTGTATTTTGGAATATCATAAATTGCATCAGTCTAGGTTATGTCTGGCTGCGATGCTAATGGTCCATTAATAATGTATAACGTGCTAAAATCAAGTAATACGATAAGTCTCTGAAATGAGCTCTCGAATCAGCCAAGCTTTTCATCTGTGCGTTGTATTTAAATAACTATCGGAATATTGCCGTTAATATAGTAAATTAATTTGACTTGAAATACAAGAGTAGAAACAAAAATAAACATCTGGTCAATAACCAAGTGTTCTAGCGGCATAAGATCTTGAATTAATTATTTAAATTTTAGGGCAAAACCGAGTGACCCGAAATAACCCGCAAATTGATATACACTGAAATATCGTTGCGATATTTGAGAAAATATGGCTAAAGCCACCTGTAAATTGATTGACCTATTTTTCGGTTTCCGCCAAATACGAACGAACAGAAAGTCTGATATCGCTATTAATAGTTTGCATCTAACAATTTGCAGGTCAATTATTTATGCCCTAAGGGTTCGATGAGTTATTTCTTTCATCCATTATCTGCCAATTGTAAACAGGAAACGAAGTATATTTGAAAATTATACGAACTCACCTGGATATGAAATTCGATTCGAATCATATCGCGATATAACGCCTTTTTTACACAATTCCAAGCGTGTTTCTTATCCATGGTAACGATACATAAATGGAACGCGCTTGTAAAAAGGCATCACGGTATAAGAGATAGGAAAATACACACTTGCAACACGCTTGGTTTTTAGCGTGTACGAATTATTCTTAATCATATTTTCAATCAAGCGTTTGGTAGTTTGATAACCAAGCTTTTTTTTAATCCACGGTTTGGGGTTAATGTAAAATTTCTAGGCCAATGACTTTTCACCTAAGAGTCCGATACGTCCAGTTGTAAATTGTCGGCCAATCTTAATGCCGAAACAAAGAAAAGTAGTATTCAACGTCTATGAATGATCCTCCCCCATTGATACCACGATATTATACAGATAAAATAATTCGAGTTCACCCAGCAATCCACAGATAGCCAAAATGCCATCAGCAGGCTAATACCACATCTGTGGATGGTCCCCTATTTTCTCGCGTCTATAATTTCTTCCTGGGACGGCGTCGAGATTGCGGATGAATCCGATTGGAATTCTATCGCGATATGATAAGGATTAAAGAATTTGGTCCATCGACTCAACGATGGATAGACCAAATATCACCAACATTCCAAGAATTTGATTCACCAGGACGTGAAGCATTGAATTTTTTTATATTTCCATGCCAAGATGTTCCAAGGAATTTCATATCAAGTTGACGGAAATCGCATAATAATAATTACCTCGCCTTAAGCCATTTTCGAGTTTCCAATCGTGGTTAAAAATCTACACAGAAAAATTTCCTAGGCGCACTAAGCACTTGATTGTCTTACCAAATCCTTGGTTATGTTAACCACAAACTTAATCATTCCTACCCTTCAAAAAACAAAGCGTGTTGCAAGTTTGTTATTTCTTATCTTCAACATTGTGACGCCTTTTTACACGATTCCAAGCGTTTCCCTTATCCATGCTAACGATACGTAACTGGGACTCGCTTGTAAGTGTGTAAAACGGCGTCACGTTTTGGGGTTCATTTGAAAAAATTTACGCCAATGACTTTTCTCCCAAGAGTCCGATACCGCTGCTTCTAAATTGTCGGCCAATCTTAATCCCGAAACAAAGAAAAGTATTATTCAACGTCTATGAATGATCCACCCCCATTGATACCACGATATGATACGGATAAAATAATTCTACATCACCCAGCAATCCACAGATAGCCAAAATGCCATCATCAGGCTAATACCACATCTGTGTGGATGGTCCTCTATTTTCTCGCGTCGATAATTTCTTCCCGGGACGGCGTCGAGATTGCGGATGAATCTGATTGGAATTCTATCGCGATATGATAAGGATTAAAGAATTTGGTCCATCGACTCAACGATGGATAGTCCAAATGTCACCAACATTCCAAGAACTTGATTCGCCAGGACGTGAAGCATTAAATTTTTCGTATTTTCATACCAAGATGTTCAAGAAATGTCATATCAAGTTGATAGAAATTGCATAATAATAATTCCCTGGCCTTAAACCATTTTTGAGTTTGCAACGCTGAGTAATAAGCTTGGTTGGGCCTAAAAGATCGTCGTTAAAAATGCTTGGTTATGTTAACCTCAAACTTAGTCATTCCTACACTCCAAAAACCAAAGCGTGTTGCAAGTTTATTATTCTTTTACATTGTGACGCCGTTTTACACAATTCCAAGTGTGTCCCTTATCCATGCTAACGATACGTAACTGGGACTTGCTTGTAAGTGTGCAAAACGGCGTCACGTTTTGGGGTTCATTTGAAAAAATTTACGCCAATGACTTTTCTCCCAAGAGTCCGATACCGCTACTTCTAAATTGTCGGCCAATCTTAATCCCGAAACAAAGAAAAGTATTATTCAACGTCTATGAATGATCCTCCCCCATTGATACCACGATATGATACGGATAAAATAATTCTACATCACCCAGCAATCCACAGATAGCCAAAATGCCATCATCAGGCTAATACCACATCTGTGTGGATGGTCCCCTATTTTCTCGCGTCCATAATTTCTTCTCGAGCCGGCGCCGAGGACGCGATGTGGTCTCTAGTTTCACCCTCGACTCGCTATCAGGAATTCGGCATGGTCCCTCTCCCTACCGAGGATTTTGACCATTAAACGCATACCGTACCTCTGCAGAATGCGGTGTCGCTGCAGCAGTCGCACTTGCACTACGAAAACTCCAATGGTAAAGAGAACAGAAGGAAGAGAAAAAAAAAAATAAATAAAAGAAGGCGATAAAGTACAAGAATCCGCTGGGGATGATATGTGACCACGTGGAGGGAACGGTACGAGGGGAACCCTGACATTAGTCGGCACATCTGTCGAGCTTTCCGACGACAAGTACATACGTTACGACGTCAATGTGACCAAGGGAGAAATATCCAACTGGGGGGAGATGCCAAAACATGCGGGGGAGACGAAGTGGGTGGAATAGGGGTCGAAGAAAGCGGAGAGGGCGCTACTGGCGGGTACTGGCCGACGCTATAACCACAAGCAAAGGCCTGCTTGCCGAGCCAATCAGCGAATAATCTGTTTAGCTTTCCCATTCGACATGCGTGACTAACCGCGGGTCGATTTCCACCTCTATTCGCAATGTCCGGAGAGTTAGAGGGCGATTTGAACTCGGGGGTCGTTATTGCACTGGAGAATTCTGGCGACGGGCCGTCCGACCGAAAAGCCCCCGGAATATATTTTGCGTAGGCGACACATTGGTATATACCACCGGTTGTATATCTATATGTAATAAGATTCAACAGATGCGAACCGTAGGATTATCCCTCGCTTCGTTTTTTTTTTTTTCCTTTCACGAAGGGTGTGAACGCAGGGCGCGACGGCGACTTGCATATTTTATCTGTCCGTGTAACGTCTAGCCAATGACATTTTGTTTTTTGAAGAACTTCATCATGTATACTGTATGGGTCGAGGGATTGTTACACGAGCAGGGATTATGCGGACACCGCAAACAGCCCTGATTATGGCTGGCGCATCGTGACATCCCTCCCCCAAGCTTATTGTTAGTAATTCAGGGCTGGGACGAATTAGCTATGATGTACATCACACGTGAGTCATGCGGCTAACGTTGGTATAGAATAAGCACACTTTGGGTATGTGTACAATGTGGTATTCTCTTGACGGAATCGTCGAGGTTCGGATAATTTTGAATTTACTATATTTTGTAAGCTGGTCTACAATGTTAGAAGGGATTTGATGTTTTTATGCATAAATTCGTCATCGAAATTTAATGAACAATTTTGGTACAGGTAAATAAATTATGTGAAGATTGTATAACAATGATATATAGGGTGTCCCATTTGAAACAGTACGGCCAAATATCTCCTAGACGAGGCATGTTACGTAAAAATTTTTGAAACTAAAGTTGTAGGGTTTCGAGAGGGACTTTCAATGCAGACGTCATTTTGAGCTTGCAGGATCGGGCTTGCGAGCCGCAAGCTCAAAGTCATTTTTCTTGCATGACATCCGCATTTTTCACCCCAATTGAAGTTGTTCTTAAAAATCTCACGTGATCAAAGATTTCACGCGTGAAATACGATAAAAACACATTCTGTAGTCAAATCGAAAATTCGAACATTTGTGGCGCGGTTTTGTGTTGATTATCGTTCTTTCGATCTGTTTACTAACCGAGATTACCAAATCAAATCGATAAACAGAAAATTTTCCTACTAGGTTGAGGATTTTTTTACTCTGATCAGCTTCCATTTTATAAAATTTTATATAGTGCAATATAATTTATGTAAATTTAATATAACGATTCTACAAAAACCGGTTTATAAGATCTGCAGATTATATATAAATTTCATATGAATGAAATTCATGCTGTACCACTTATGTAATAATAGTATACAAGTGTAATGTCAAATTTTATATACTAAATTTCATATACTAGTTTATGAATAAAAACTTCCAGTAGAAGTGGACTAAATTTCAAGTAAATTTTTTTTACAGTGTATAGATAATCGAATGTGCAGTTCATTAGAATACTATTTTCGTGTAAAAAGTAGTGAAATAAATTCAAAATGTTTCTGAATTTTGTCGAAAATGGAAGTATTACCAAAAACCGTATCACCTTTTCTTTCGCATTTTTGAACGGAATTGTATGGAATTTTTTCACTTCAATAAAGTGTCAATTACTTGTATCACCAATATTCTACAAAATACAGATGAAATAATCAGGGAATGAGTCAAACGAACAGTTTCAAAAATATTGGGGATGTTGTCACGTGACTATTTCTATACTAACACAAGTATCAAATGAATAACTTGGAATGAAAAATTGTATATCAAATATTTTAATAAAAAGTTTACTTATTTCGTCGAATGGGTGAACGTACAGATTGGAATTCCGAAGCAGTAGAATGGCTGCAATTGTGTCCCTAATAGTGACGGGAGTATTAACAACACATGTGCCACATTCACACATGTTAAGCCCTGCAGGGAATTTAAGATGGGAGGAATTTGTGCAACTATGACTTACGACCGTTTAACAATTTGCTATAATCACCCAATAGCAATAGATGCATTCGATACAATGCGGAAATATTTTTTTCTGAACTTCCTCAGCATCATTTTTACAATTTATCTTCTAAGAGCAAATCTACCGCCATTTTGGTTAAAAAATTGCGAACAATGTCATCAACAACATGAAAGCTTTAAATGAAAATTAGAGAAAAACAGAAAATAATGATCCATTACATATCTTACTATATTTATTCCTATATTTTTATTACATTAAAGAAAATGTGTATAAAATACACTGTTAAAAAATCCACTTCAAATTTAGTGTACTTTTACCGGAAGTTTTCATTCATAAACTAGTATATAAAATTTAGTATACAAGTGTAATGTAAAATTAATGTATGGTACAGCATATTCACTAATTTACTTTAATTTCACAGTAAATGTACTTGAATTTCAGTAATTTGCTTTAATTTTACTGAAAAAATACCTGAAAACTATACCACAATTGTTTACTAAATTTTTCAACAATCTTTTTTAACAGTGTATCTTATGTATATATTCTTCTTATGTATTCATAAATAATATGTGATCAATTTAATTAATATCCGACGATGTTACAAAATTTTTTTCATCGAGACAATAAATAGATGAAGAAAAGTGATCGAGTCTCTTTTCTCCCCTGCACCGTAATAACAACACATGCGCCACCCTCTCGGATTTTGAGCCCTGCGGTGATTTCGAGGACCGCGAAAGCATCGAGTAGTCATTCAGCTATAGCTTGTTCCCGTTTACCAATTAACTATAATCACGCAGTAGCAACAGCAGCATCTGTTATGAAGAGACCATTATTATCAAACGATTCCACCCTCCCAAACTTCAATTCCGATGCAAATAAATTTTTTTACAGCACTAATCGTCTTTTACGGTCGCTTGTCTTGAACCCCCTCTTCTAATTTTCCTTTTTCTTTTTCGGTGGAGATATAAACGTTTAAGTGACTCGAATTTCATGGCTGTGGAGTCTCGTCGGACTTGATCGCCGGGTGTGGGGTAAATTTTTTTCCTATGATGCCCGAGGGGCTTAATAAAATCGCTCGCCCCTTATGGGGTTGAACGGAGCGCCCCACTCACCGCATCATGTGGCTCGGTAGCCCCGCAGGGATCATCGGATCACAGCGAAGCGAAACGAATTAGTTAAAGCAAACAAGGGGTGTGTTTTGGAGGCTGTGTCCGCGGGTAAGATGATTCACAGTCAAAGAACGGGTGATGGAAATAACCATAGAACCGCCCTTCTGGTGTCATGACGGGCAAAAGCCTCGTTCACCCCTTTTTCCATATTTTTCCCTGGGCTCGCATCCAGTGTGACCTCCTCATCTCTGAAACAGCCCTTGTCTCGTATTCCCTCTCTCTCTCTCTTTCTCTGCCTCTCTCGTTCATGGTAATTTCGTTCCCGTTTTATTCTCGGCGTTTGGAAAATCGGGGTACGCGAGCCATTGGCATATCCCATACGTGGGAGGTCACGCTAACCCAGCGTGTTGCATGGGAGTGAATAATTTACCGCAAAACGTTCTCGTGTACTCTTATTTGCGCACGATATTCTCGTACCTTACTGTCTACTGGGTGGAACGAATAAGTGGTGGGCTTTTGATAGTGGCAGCTTAAAGGGGGAGGGCTTAATGCAACAGTGCGAATGTGTTATCTCGGCTTAATGGCCACGGCACTTTGGCTCCGTTTTAATCGTACTATCACGTGGTGCTAACTGAACCTATTTGTCGGTTCTATTTCAGAGATTTTGGTAAATTTTCTTTGCGTGATTGGTGGGGATATGTTATAATCGTGTGGATTATTTGAGAGTGGGCGCTGATTTGAAAATGATTATCATATGTTTCGGTTGTGATTTGAATCTGAATCTTGGATTTAGCGGGATTCGTGATTCGGACTCGAATTTTCATCTGGGCCGGAGTTTTGATCAAGAATCGGATGTTGAACCGGTCGAGAACCTTGATTGGGATTTGAATTTTTATCCGGATGCGTATTTTGATTCGGACTCGAATTTTGATTCGGACTCGAATTTCAATTCGAACTCGAATTTTACTCCGGACTCGCATTTTAATTCGAACTCGAATTTTATTCCGGACTCGAATTTTAATCTGGACTCGAATTTTTATCCTGATTCGAATTTTTATCAGCACTCAATTTTCTATCCGGACCCAGAGTTTTATTCGAATTCAAATTTTTATTTGGACTTGAATTTTTATCCGGACTTGAATTTCCATCTGGATTCGAATTTTTGTTTAGACTTGAATTTTCATCCGGACTCTAATTTTCATGCGGACTCGAATTCTCATCTGTTCTCGAATTTTAATTTTTATCAGAATTTCCAACCGGCCTCGAATTTCCATCCAAATCCAAAACTTGATCTAGAACGTGTATCCGGGCACCTTTATCTGTACTCAAATCTGAATCTGGATTCGAATCTTCACTCCGAGTCAAATCTTGATCCAGGCTCGAATCCATTATCTTAAGTCTAGCGCAATGATGCTTGGTCAAATCCAATAAGATCTAAATTATTTTTCTTGCCCTTTTGAAATGTACTAAATCTCCACAAATCCAACAAAAAGGTTATCCCTAAAGTTTTGACAAACTACAAAACATAACCAATTCGTAATCCATCGATGTATTCCCCACTGAATTATTGATGCGAATATACTACTAATAATGCCAAGTTTCATAAACAAGAAAAAAGGCAAAGATCAGAATCATAGCGTACAGTTTACAGAGAAACGCCACGGGAAGCCATAAACGTATCCAGGGGGTTTCCGTTGTGAGGCACAGCGGGAAAGAGATGCCGCAGTATTAGAAAATGCAAGGATGCGTGGAAAATACATGGAAGGTAGTGAACCAAAAGGGGGTCGATTCCGGCCTTGTGCAATTTTCAGACAATTTCAGGTAATAACTTTTGCATGCGAAATTGCAGTAATGCGTTACCTCGGAAAGGGCACGACCCCCGCAAAACCCAACACCACCTCTGACTGTGTAATAGCTAACGCGTAGCGGTCGGGGGAAGGAGGGGGGGGCAGTGGAGCTCTCGCACACTTTCCTCTCATCTCTGGCACGTCGTGCGCTAAAGCAACGCACAGGGTTCACAGGAACCGGCTTCTGCTTATTACACTTTCTTCCACTCTGCTATAGTACACCTTCGTACCGCCCTTCGCCACGCTGTAGAAAAGGGCGAAGGGCAGGGGGCCACTATCTTTCTCTTCATCTTATACTCACACGGGGCATGGTTCTCTTCCGTTTTGGCTTGTTCAGATTTTCACACCCGACCCAAAGCGACAGAAAGTTTCTAACACTGTAAAGCCTGCGCTCTATTCCACGGTGGCGCTTTGTTCCTCCTTTTCATTAAATTTCCTTTGCTCTTCGCCACTTTTTCGCTCGACTATTTTCTCACCGTGTTCTTTTTCGTTACGCTTGGCTACTGGCTTCTTGTCTCTCACACGATACCACTGAACTTTTTTCTACTTCCTCTCTCTCTCTCTCTCTCTCGCTTTTACCTTCTCTACAGTCAACCACACCTACGAGCTGGGCTTAATTTTTTATTTTTTATTTTTTATTCAACCAACAGTCTCTGCCGTGGCCTTTCGCATCCTGTGTGTTATATTTTTAGTAGACTTGTATCTTTTCTATTGCTCGACTGTGGATTCACTGCGTAATAAATTGTATTCATATCAACAAGGGCCCTTTTTGTTTTTTACTTCCGTGCGGAATACGCGTATATATTTATTCTTGCATGGGTGTAATAACTAACGTGACCACGTCAGCGTATCTTTTTACTACAAACTACGATGACGTTTTTATTGTATCCATTTTCTTGTATTCCTTGTATCGAGATGTCGTGGAATTATCCACTTGAAAACTTCATGTCGTGCGATATATACGATAAGGGTCGTCAAATTATAACTCTTCGGTGACAATAGTCATGCAGTGCCTGCACGATTTTTATTGTAAGAAACGTGATTCTAGGCAAATCATTATTAATTAAAATGGAGGAAGTTTATTTTGCATGCCATTTGGTTTTTTTCAAATTATCGCAGGCAAGTCTCGGATTGATCAGCGTAATAGTAGATATTAATTGTCTGAATTGTCTAAATTATTGTTTTGAAATCATTTAATTTGAATAAATAAAAAATTGTTTAGTACACGAAAAAAGAAACAATAAAAAAGTTTTTATTGTTTCTTTTTTCATAAAATTTTTTTTTATTGCGGCTCTTGCAGTTTACTTGCTGATAAATGTTATGACTGTTTTTGTTGATAAAAAATTGGATATAGTAAGTAGGATTGTAGTTGTAACATGAACAATGAGCATAAAAATGTATAAAGCATTATTATTTGATAACATCTTGGAGAAATAATAAATATCACCAGGAATGTAAGCAACCATCATTACATTTCATAAATATTTATTGTATAACTGACCATATACTTATTATTTCATACAAAATATCCAAAACCTGAAAAAATAAGAAAATAAAAAAATCGACAGATAGTAAATAGCACACAACTTTAGACCAATATTTATAAAAACTAATTATCTAATGTAATACGATCTATACTCGTCAGAAAAATAATGAAGGCTCGGCAACTTCGTTAAATAATAAAAAAAACATAATAAAAAATATGTATTACGAAATTTAGTGGACCCTCGAAAATCTGAAGATCTAATTTGAATAAATAAGGAAAACGGGTACGAAATGGGTTCCAACTTCGGTGTCGGTAGACCGTAATTTCGTAATGCGTTGGAGAAAGATGGAGAGATGGGAAAGTACATGATACCAGCACTGACCCACAGGAATCGTCTTGAATAATTAAGCTCTTCATTCTCAGACGCTTACTTTCCCTGGAGCAGCATGAAAACCCTCTATTCTTTTGGTCTGTCGAGGGAAACGTCGGGAAAAGCTTCTCGTGGGACTTTATCAAAGGTACATTACTAATTTCGTCCAGTTAAATTAAATGTCGTTGAGCCAAACGAACTCGAGTCCTTTCCTCACTTCATCTCCATCTGACCTCCCCTTTCTCATCGATCGTTCACTGACTGTCTACTACTGTCTCAGCCCTATGAATCCTCCGAGCACATCTCACGCCTCTGGTCGTTTGTCCTTTATTCCGTGACGAATCGGGTGAGGTTCGGTTCAAGATCAGACAACCATTTTACACGTAGGACATTTTTTCACCGTCTAGCAAGAAATTGCCGATAGAACAAGAGGTAAATGTTCGTCCAATATTGGATTTTGGGTCAGAGAGATATTTTTATCTATCTTACCTTCAACCATTTTTCAGGACACTATTAATTTATTAATTGCATTAATAATTTATCATTGTTTTTGGCGCATGTTTTAAAATGTTCTCAATAAAATTTATAAAAATTTCATAAAAATAAAACTGAAATGTGTTTTTTTCGTAAAGGAATAAAAGGTCGCTGGAAATTGTCACAAAAATTATCATTGATACGTGATAAAATAAATTATCACTTTTTTCTTCCATTTTTGTGGTATTTTTACATGGATTTTTATATATAAACAAATGTTTTCATACTAAACTCTTAATATCGATTTCATTGTCAATTGATATATAGTTAATTTTTTGGGCATTTCCAGCGAAAAGATTATTCGAATAACTAGTGATAATCGATACATTGTTTTGGCTCACCTAATTTAATTACGAGGGGCTTGAGTCAAATTGAAAAACTTGCTGATACGAACGATATTTTTTAGTCGCTATATTATTGTTATTTCTGGAAGGGAAACGTAATACCCAATGATTATCGAAACGACCGACAATTTCCAATTAGTGAAATACTGTGAAGTCATTTTTAATCAACTACGGCCTTATAAAAAATTGATTGTCAATGCAAGTAATTGCGTGTCAGTTCCTATTTCATGAATATGGTATGGCAATAAAAAAATTTGACCTAGTTTTTGCAATTATTATTAATAAAAAAAGATGGTACGCAAAAAAGTATCGTCAATAGTACGTACAATCGGCTCCGATCATTATCGCGCTTTTTGCCGGAATGATATTGCGACAGAATCCGATTTCAACATGAAATACCAGAAAACGAAAATATTCGAGTGCATGTGCACTCAAAATGCTACTCTATTCGAATGCCATTCGGTATTTCGTAAAATTATGGCTTATTTTCCATAAAAAGAAATGCAATTTGAGATAATTAATCTGAAAGAATGCGGCACTACTACCGTTTTCAATAATTATATTTCGATATTTGAGCCTCAAAGAGATTTCAACGGGAAAAAAATTATAGCCGGGATAAATCTTTTTTTAATATTTTTTAATTAGTTTTTTTCATTGGGTTAGAATTAAAACCTTGGTTAGTGCAATTAAAAATGATACATGCTACAATTTCGGCCCGAAAAATGCATGACTAATATGTTTTAATCACAAAATATTCTGTGTACTCATATATTTTTACACATATAATTTACTATGCAGAAGTTAATTCAAACGAGCTGAGCCTTTTGCTATCAACGAACCACATTTGCTACGTTTGAGGGAAATTATTCTTTATGCTTATTATTTGCCATGTGGAAGTTAATTCAAACGAGCTGAGCCTTTCGCTATCAACGAACCACATTAGCTACATTTGAGGAAAATTTATGCGTATTATCTGCCATGTTGGAGTTAAGTCAAGCGAGCTAAGCTTTCCGCTATTACTGTATCATATTTGCTACTTTCGAGCAAATTTTATTTTACCCATATCTTGTATTTTCGATGCAAATTTATAAAAAAAATTTCGTGATATAGAAAGTCTATATACACGGTACACAAAAAGTGCACCAAGAAAAATGTTCATGAAATTTCAATATGTCACTTTTGTAATGACGACAAAGATGCGCAACATAAAAATAGAACTCAGCGAGAAATGCCACATTTTGAAAATACTATTTTACTATTATGATTCCAGCACAGAAATTATATTTTATATATATATATATATATATATATATATATATATATATATTAGGGTGTGCCAAAAAAAGCGACCTTTTTTTTCCTCCCCGCCCAAAATATCGTAGAATACGTCTTAGTAATGATCCTATGAAAAGCGAAGCTAATAATTTCTCATTCAAATAACAGAGAAAAGTGATATCTTCCCATTTTTTCTCCCTGCAATCTAAGAAGAATTTTTTTTTCATAAAATCAATGAGTACATCTTATGAATCATTAAATTTCGAACAAAAAATCTTCTTGAGTCAAATTTCTATCTTCAATATTTGATTTGTTATAGAGCCTTAATATATATTATATTATATATATTTTCATTACTATTAATTAAAATTTCTACACTTATCCTAGATTGTACTCTTTGACAGATAGAATAAGCCATTGGACACTAAAATTTGTTCAGCAGTTCGGTCCAAATGCTGTGACAAGCTCAATATTTTAGTTTTCACACTATTTGGCTGAATACTCAACGAGGTTAACTTTTAAGATTTTTTAAAAGAAAGGTAGCATCTGCAGATTTTTTTTTCAGTTGACTCGGTTTCCTTAACCACAGTGATAATTGTTCATATACCAAATTGGCGATATACCGAATAGTGTAATTTTCAAGTGCACAGCAGTAATACACGTGGCCAATCTCGAGGTGCGAGAGAAAGCAGTAATGAAACGTTGTAACAATACAATGCAATACAATAACGACACGATGTCCTAGCGAGAACTTACGGACTTCGGGGGTTCCCAAAGTTCAGCAGGTCCTCTGTAATATTAATTTTATTCGTGAAATCGCTTGGTATGGTACCAAGGATTATTATCACCGAGACTGTGGACCGGTATTTTGATTAAGATTCGAATCTTGAACCGGTCTCGAATGCTTATCTGAATTTGAATTTGCAGCTGGATTCGAATTTTCATGTGGATTAGAATTTTAATCTGCATTTGAATTTTCATCTGGATTTGCATTTTCATCCGATTTTGATTATGTGACTGGATTTAAATTTTCATTTGAATTTAAATTTCCATTGAAATTTGAATTTTTATCTGGATTTGAATCTTTATCTGGACTCAAATTTTCACGTGAATTTGAATTTCCATCCAGCCTTGAATTATCATGCAAATCCAAGACTTTATTCAGAATGTTCATTTGGGCAATAATCCTTAAGTGTACTCGAATCCAAATCTGGATTTAAATCTCCTCATCGAGTCGAATTTTGATCCGCAATCAAAAAGACCTTAAGTTACAATTTCTACACTTATCCTAGATTGCACTCTTTGGCAGATGGAATAAGCCATTGGACACTAAAATTTGTTCAGCAGTTCGGTCCAAATGCTGTGACAAGCTCAATATTTTAGTTTTAAGATCTATTTGGCTGAATACTTAACGAGGTTAACGTGTAAGATTTTTTAAAAGAAAGGTAGCATCTGCAGATTTTTTTTTCTTATCACTATTATCAGTTGACTCGGTTTCCTTAACCACAGTGATAATTGTTCATATACCAAATTGGCGATATACCGAATAGTGTAATTTTCAAGTGCACAGCAGTAATACACGTGGCCGATCTCGAGGTGCGAGAGAAAGCAGTAATGAAACGTTGTAACAATACAATGCAATACAATAACGACACGATGTCCTAGCGAGAACTTACGGACTTCGGGGGTTCCCAAAGTTCAGCAGGTCCTCTGTAATATTAATTTCATTCGTGAAATCGCTTGGTATAGTACCAAGGATTATTATCACCGAGACTGTGGACCGGTATTTTGATTAAGAATCGAATCTTGAACCGGTCTCGAATGCTTATCTGAATTTGAATTTGCATCTGGATTCGAATTTTCATGTGGATTAGAATTTTAATCTGCATTTGAATGTTCATCTGGATTTGCATTTTCATCCGATTTTGATTATGCGACTGGATTTAAATTTTCATTTGAATTTAAATTTCTATTTAAATTTAAATTTCCATTGAAATTTGAATTTTTATCTGGATTTGAATCTTTATCTGGACTCAAATTTCCACGTGAATTTGAATTTCCATCCAGCCTTGAATTATCATGCAAATCCAAGACTTTATTCAGAATGTTCATTTGGGCAATAATCCTTAACTGTACTCGAATCCAAATCTGGATTTAAATCTCCTCATCGAGTCGAATTTTGATCCGCAATCAAAAAGGCCTTAAGTTACAATTCCTACACTTATCCTAGATTATACTCTTTGACAGATGGAATAAGCCATTGGACACTAAAATTTGTTCAGCAGTTCGGTCCAAATGCTGTGACAAGCTCAATATTTTAGTTTTCGCACTATTCCGCTGCACTGAATGTACTCAACGAGGTTAACGTGTAAGAGTTTTTAAACGAAAGGTAGCATCTGCAGATTTTTTTTTCTTATCACTATTATCAGTTGACTCGGTTTCCTTAACCACAGTGATAATTGTTCATATACCAAATTGGCGATATACCGAATAGTGTAATTTTCAAGTGCACAGCAGTAATACACGTGGCCAATCTCGAGGTGCGAGAGAAAGCAGTAATGAAACGTTGTAACAATACAATGCAATACAATAACGACACGATGTCCTAGCGAGAACTTACGGACTTCGGGGGTTCCCAAAGTTCAGCAGGTCCTCTGTAATATTAATTTCATTCGTGAAATCGCTTGGTATGGTACCAAGGATTATTATCACCGAGACTGTGGCCGATAACCCCGAGATTACCAGCCAGTTATTACCTGTTACGGGCAAGCTCCATAAATTCAATTAACGGCGTACCGATACGAGCGAAGGCCTCGCAGTACTCGTGCTACGATACGTAATAGTAACAGCGCAACACTCCCTCCCCTCCCCCCATTCACCCTTATTGTAGACTATGTTCGAGTACATGTACAGTGACTGTGTAGATATATCAGGCAAACGGAGCGAAGGGTTATCGAGTTATCGAATCAGCTGATAAGGAAACGATTAGTTTGCCCATTTCAACCCCAATACCCTCCCCCCCTTCTTGGTTGATTCAAATCGTGACCCAGTTCGTCACTAAGGCTGCTGAATACAGTGCCAATGGGATTCGTCATTAATTCCATGACATATCTATGATCTACAACATTACACAATAGCTGATGAAATAAGAGTCGATTACGACAATATACGATCAGCTCTACCATGCAGATAATTAGACTGCAGTGAAAAAAAAAATAAAATGCTTTTATCGTTATTACAATGGAAAATAATTGGATATGAGTAGGAATGTTTATTAACAATGACGTGGGAAACGATGAGAACACTGGAAAATTTGTGGGTGGCTCTACTGTTGAAATATTTGGTTCAGAAGGTTAATATGATTATAAGAATGACGGAATAATTGTATAGCTATGTAAATAATAATATGAATTATTATTGCAGTATTATTGATTGATTCACTGCGATACTCAAAAACGTGTATGTTTGGCTCTCTTTCGTATTATGTTGATATTTCCTGAGAAACGTTTTTATGATTATTACAGCAGCAAAAATATTTGTTTGACTGAATGATTAATAACGCAAATAATAATATGTATATCAGATCAGACTGTGTTCTAATTGTTGTGACATACATTTCGAAATGCGGATATATTATATGATGCGAATGTGAAGAGAATGAATTGCAATTATTATTCATTGATGAAGAAACATTTATGGATGGCTCGACATTGTGTAGATATTCGATAACGAATATTCATATGATTATTAAAACGTTAGAATAATTGCGTGACTGAATAGATAACAATGAGACTTATTATTGTAGAATATTTTATTGTGTGAGTGCTCATAAAAAAATATGGTCGCTTCTTTACATTATGTAGATATTTCCTGAGAAATGCTTTTATTAGAATTGGAAAAAAAAAATTAATGATTTGACTGAATTAATGATAATTCGTATAGCACAACAGACTGTGTTTTAATTGTCGTGACATGCATTTTAATATACGGAAATATTAAGTGATGCGAACAAAGTGAATGGATTACAACGTCCACGATACATTATTATTCATTGACAAATAAATTATCACTCGGTTGTTTCTAGTTATTGCTGAGGCGTGAAAATTTTCATCCCTGCACAATCAGTCATCATTTACGTAATCATAAACTTTATGGGTCTATCGGTCGACACGTTCAAAGCGTAAACTAATACCACTAACCCTTGTTAGGAATTGATTGGGATTAAATTGCAGTATATTGAATATTCAATATCTATTATATCTTTGACCCAATTGTGATATGCAAGCTCCAAAATTTACACATTGACACTAAGTGTTTACTGAACGTTCGCATTCGTCAACGTATCCATCGGAATGGAAATTTCGGAGCTATTTTCTATCTCTTTTCTCTAGACAATCAATCTCACAAACAGAGTTTCCAATAATTCGTGAGATATAGTTTACGGTACAATTTTTTCTGTAATTATGATTTTACAATAATAATATGTAGTGATATAAAATAGATTGTAAACATTTGAGTAGCAAAAAAAAATAGTAATTTTCGCTTTAACATTGGATGAAATAATTAATGCATTCCTTTCTTAATGAATTAATTATGTTCTTCCTTTTTTTAAAAGAAATACCGTGAACTTTCATTGAAAAACAATTATTTTTGAAGCCATTCAAAAGTTTAGTCATCGTATAAATTATTATTATTTCGTATAAATCCCAAAATATATCTCAGTTATATAATTTTTCGGACAAGATGTATATCATATATCTGTGATATATGTTTTTATTATATCTTGAATGTGCTTTTTTTCCATGGGGGATGCTCATTGATATTTTTATATTTTTAGATTTATACACTGTCAAAATAGCAGGTTTAAAATATTTACCCTGACAATAATTTATAATGAACAGTGTTTTTCTATGAGTGTATGTATAGGTTTTTCCGCAATGTTTTCCTATGCCCTTAGCAGAAGTGCCATGGCAAATGCGATACAGAGGAGGAAATCGGATCCGGCCACATGGGGGCCTGGTTACTGATCCGGATCAGGCCCTGAGCGGGGACTGGCTAGTGACCAGGGCCGACCCTGTAATAGGCGTAATGCCTGCAGACAGGAGCGTTGCAAATTTAAAAAAATAAAAAAAAAGGGCCGAAGGACCTCGGTCGATGGCCTTTTGGTATTTTATATACATAACCATGTATTGTGATGTATTATTATATATTCAAATGGCGATAACCCGTTTATTATTATTATTATTATTAAAAAATAAAAATAAAATTTTAAAATATAAATAAAATTTAAAATGTGGATGATTGCGTGCACCGATCGAAAAGATTTCATTGATGCCAAAGAAATGGGTGAGTTGACTGTGTTTTCGTTTACTTCAACGGAATATTTCTTCAATTTCAATGAAATAGTGCGATTAAATTTCAAGCACATTTTATTCCCTGTGAAGAAACATTTACTTAGTGAGCATGTAATAAAGGAACAGTTCATTTCTTTGAAGAAAAAAAATGTAATTAAACAAAAAAACGGTCTCCTTTTTTTTGTCATTTTATTTCCTTCATTTACCAAGTAGTTTCGAAAAAAAATGGGTATCAAAATCCTGAGCTGTGTTGGCGAAGGGCCGCTAAGGGCTCTTCAGTGAAATCAATGAGAAGGGCCGAGACAGTTTCTTTGATTGAATGTCACTACTTTTCATTGAGTTAGAGATCATTCAGTGAAGAGATAGTATTGAAACTCTAGTATTTCTTTTCATTGGTGAAGATTGCCGTGAATCAATGTAATCTTTTGTTCTCGGTGTGACTAAACACTGTGTAAAAAAATCTCCTTCAAATTTAATGTACATTTACTGGAGGTTTTTATGCATAGACTGGTATATAGTTAAAAAAAAAATGAAGGTAAAATTATTACAAGGTGTAGAAAAAGTTCGCTTACAGAAACTGGTATAGTAAAATTACTACAACGGCATGACAAGTATACAAAAGACGTATTACTTAATGCATAATATATTAAATACTCCATATGAGTGGTTTTTTTTAAATGCATTAATTTTAATTTTGCCACACTCTCGTCCATTATCGAATACCTTTAGGGTTAATTACTATACATATCCAGAAATCTTCTTGCCAAAAACGTGTATGGAAATATTATTGCAGCGAGTGTAACGTAGAATTAATGTATAATTCTACGAAATTAGTGGGTTCGATATAAGCTTACTTCAATTTTACGAGACGTACATTGAATTTTCATTTTCTTTCGAATAATGAATTGAATTTTCTAACCGAAATTAATTAGAATACCTTATACGGGCTTAGTATAAATCATTATGCATCATAAGAATTTTCTATAGCTTTTTCATAATGTACTAAATTCACTAAAGGTGTGCGATATTAAATTTATTTTTGGTACTGTAAATTTAATCATTTTCTTCAATCTTACTACGAAATCACTTTAATTTTGTAAATTTCGCACGAATAACAACTAAAACAATAAACACCTAAAACTTGGACTATGACGGAATGTGAAATAAAATACGAAATTGTATTCTCTATCTCTCCAAATTTATCATCAATTATTTATATTTTTTCCACTATTCGTAGTCGCATTTTTTTCCACTGACAAATAACAATTTGAGTTATCGTCGGGGTTGAAATTTTTTACAATTTACACACTACAATTTTGTGTGCCCGAAAAAAAGTAACCCAACAAATAAAATTGGTTGAGCGAATTAATTAGTTGGTTACGCAAGTGAGTCAATTTGATGGGGCGGCAAATCTATTGGTTTTGCCAACTGATGAATTAGTTGGCAGCCAACGAATCAGTAGAGAATGACAAAAAAATTATTCATCAAAATGATTGATAAATGATTCATGATCATGATGATGATAATGAATTGATTTTCTTAGGCAAATAAAAAAATTGGTTAACCCAGTTAAACAGTTGCTAGTAACGTATTTAGCAATACCAGTTGGTAAGGGCAGCCAATTTCTTTCCCTGTGATATTGGCTGTGTCACTTTGTACCCCATTTTTTCAAATTCTGTGAGTCGTTGTGTAAGGAACTGTAAGTAACTTTTGAAATATCTGCAATAGTCCAAATCTGCGGCTGTGTAAGTATCTGTAAGTATTTATGAGTGTCCGTGGGTGTGAAAACATTTACAAAAAAAGAACCGTGACAGTAAAAACATATTCAACAATTTTCCGTGTCTCAATAATTAGCTCTTAATTTTTATCGTATTTAGCTGATAAGCATGTAGCTCATTAAGCACTCTTGAATATTTAATATAAATTCGAGGATAATCAACACCGAGTATGTGGCCAATAAACCGGAGATTACCGGCCACTAAATTGGCAGGATGTGTGAGTGTCGCAAAGTGTCTGTTGGTATGGATGATTGTCCGCGAGTGTAAACTCATTGACAATAAATGAACGTGATAGCAAAAACATTCTTAATGTGTTTCCGTTTTCAAGTAATGAGCTCTTGATGTATAATTTATTTAGCTCATCAGCACGCAACGCTCGAATAGTTAATATACATTTGATAAAGCTAAAATTATTGATCTCTTCTATTCACCAGAAATGTTGATTTTGCGAAATGTATTTCCGGTATTTTTTATTACATAATTCTTGTTGTTCATATAACTTTTACAACATGAACATTGTTAATTATAAAACAAAATACCGGTAAATGAAATTTGTAATACCATTGAAGCTTTTCAACTAAAATAGCGGCTATTTCCGGAGACGAAAACTTCTCCAATAGTTTCCAAAAAATTAATTTTTGATATTCAATATTTTTAAGTAGATAAAAAATTCCCGAAGCACTTCCGGAAATCGTTTATTTTATAATACCCATAAATAGCTAGTATACAGAGTTATATTGTTATTTATAAGAAAGAACATCAGTAAATAAAATTTGAAATAACATAGAAGCCTTTGAACCAAAGTAAGCGAACTTACCCAATAGTTTTCAAATAATTAATTCTTGATATTCAATATCTTTTAGTCGATCAACAACTCCCGACGCAGTACCGAAAATCGTTTATTTTATAATCCCCGGAAATAGTTAAAATATATATTCATGACAACCATGTATAGTTATTAAAACAATGTCATAGTTATTAGTTTATATCAATCGTTCATATAACTGAAAATATCGATCTCTTCTATTCACCAAAAATTTTTATTCTGCAAAAATTATTCCAGGTTTTTTTGCAATATGATTTTTGCTTTTCATATTATTTTTACGACAAGATCATTATTATTTATAAGACAAAATACCGGTAAATGAAATTTGAAATAACATTGAAGCTTTTCAACTAAAATAGTGGCCATTTCCGGCGCCGCGAACTTACCCAATAGTTTCCAAATAATTAATTCTTGATATTCAATATCTTCCAGTAGATCAACAACTCCCAAAGCAGTGCCGGAAATCGTTGATTTTCAATGTGCACTGTTTGTTATATGAATCCGTGGTTAACTCTTGAAAACTTGGTTGCTTGAAAACACGAGCCAACTGGGAAGAGAACTGATCGAACTAATGTAGCAGCTCAGTTTGCCGCGCGACCGCGGTCTACACTGCGTTTCTCACTGCAGTAGTTTATCCGATACTACCCCGCGCCGGATAGAGGGAGAGAACGGAACGCGAGCGCTCAGCAGAAACAACAAACTTTACAGCCTCCGCTGTACGCGAGTGGGACTGATTGTGAGGACAAGTGTTGAAAAGAGAAACGAGAATAGAGGACCAAGAAAAACACTCGGAAATAGAGGAAACTCAAACTCGATGTCAACACAAGTTCACCACGAATGTTATAGATACACAAACGTGTTATAACGGCTCGAAACTTTTCGACCTTAATATTTCATCAGTATTATATAATCGTCGTTTATAATTTACGATGTATCCACAGTTACAATTCCATTTCCTCTTGTGATAATCATCACAGTTTTAGCGATAAACGTCACTAAGATCCTCGTCACAATTTCTATTATATCCGCTCGTTCATGTCACACACAATCGGCCATAAATGAATAGAAAAATCACGGAAATTTTTTTTCGATGAAAATCCAAACATCCACAATTTTTTATTATGATTTTGCAACGAGTTTTTTTCTTGTTTATGTTTTTTTACACACTGCAACACATTTGGAAAGTTGAATGTTTTTATTTATTTTTTAAAGGGTGGTGAGTAAAAAAAAAATTATTTATTGTTTTCGATTGTTTTTGGTGTGTGACTGTCGAAGTCGCGGGTTGAGTTTAGTAGAATAACGAGGCACGTGCGACGCGACGTGACGCTGGCGAGGGACTAGAGCTCCGAGCGGCTCTGCACGCCCGGAAGCTGCGCGCGCGCGATGGCTTAAAGAACTCACCCCCGGACCGCCGCAGAGAGCGCACCGACGACTTGTTCTTTCCTTCATTTTCTTCTTTTTTTTTTGTTCTACGGTGACGGAACCCTCCAACAAATCACCACCGACTACGAAGACTCGTTGACGAGTGCAGGGTGGGCGTGAGGTGGATCCATGACAAGAACGACGTTCGTTCATATCATACAGTTTCTGTTCTCGTCAAATAAAGTATTCTACCTGATTCCCACTTTTGGCGACGCAGAAATTGAGAGTATGAAAAATAAAGTGAACAATAACAACTTTATTTAATGACGTTTCGTGAGCTATTCATTACAAATTTTTATTTTGCCTCATTAACCAGGTTCTGATTATTCCAAGACCCTTTGCCCCCCCCCCTCCGCCCCCCTCCGAGGTCTGATTATTTTAAATCCCTGTATGAGTCCCCCCCTACCACCAGAGTCTGTTTATGTAAACATTGCTTGACATCTCAACCCGGTAATATTTTGAATCCGGGCCCCCCTTTCGGGACCCCTCCCCTCCGTGGTCTGACTTCTTTAAGTCTCTGTATGAGTCTCCCCCTACCTTCAGAGTCCGTTTATTCTAAACATTGCATGACATCCCAAGCGGGTAATATTTTGAATCCTGGCCCCCCTTCCGGGATACCCCCACCCCCCTCCAAGGTCTGATTACCTTAGGTCCCTGTATGAGTCCCCCCCCCCTTACCTCCAGAGTCTGTTTATCCTAAACATTGCATGACATCCCAACCCGGTAATATTTTGAATCCTGGCCCCCTCCCGGGACCCTGATATTTTCAAAGTTTCAGTGACCTCCTGATGTTTTTAAGTTCATTATGACCTTCTATAGACGCAATTGCTCTCCTTACTTCTATGGCTCTCAACGGTCTAATTTTCGTGAGGTTCGCTAAGAGAGCGTCAAGGGAATCTGATTTTCCGGAGATCCTTTGTAAGTCCCCCTACTCAGCGGGTAGTTTCTTATTATTCTAAGCCCTTGCACCATCCTACTTAGATCCCCCGCCCCCCTTTCCACACCCTCCATCTCCTAGGGTCTGATTATTCTAAGCATCTTATGACACCCCAGCCCCGTAATATTCTAAACTCCCCCCCCGCCCCTTGTGGCCCTTATCGCTTCCGTTCTCAAAAGCTTCCCTAAGAACTTGCTCACGAAGCCCGAATTCCCGAAGGGCACCTATGACCCTCCCTCCCTAAATTCGTATTTCCAACGCCTCCTCTCCCATAAACCCCTACGTAGGTGTTATTCTAAGTTCACTATGCCCCCCCCCCCCCCCCCCCCTCCAATTAGAAAATGGTCAACAATACCTTGATTTTTGTAAGTCTCATTAAGAGAACCCGGTAGAATCGACCCGTTTCTTCTGATTCCCATATGATATATAATCAGGGCCCCATTTTTTCCAGTTAACTATGACCCCCCAACAGGCCCCGATTATTCTCAGTCCCCACTTTTATTTTTAAGTTCTGACATCGGTCACCCGCAAGCCCGGATTTTTACAAGTTTCTCCTAGAAATCGTACGAGAACCCTACTATATTTGTATTCTAGGTCCCCCAAAAAATCGATGATAATTACATAAGTGCTTAGGTCATTTGAAAAACTCCGATACATATAGAGTTTTTATAGAATAAGATGAGTGAAGAAGAATTTCGTCAAATAACGAGGCAGAGCATTGGTTACGGAAAAAGTACCAGGATATATTTTTTTTGCAAAGAGGGAGTATCGTTAACAGGGTCGTAGTGACTCATCATAATCACTCATTTTTCAAAACATTGCTGAGCTTATTCTCTGGAATAGTATCTATTTCTCGTACGGATTACTTTTACTGCAAATACAGACCTTTCACACATTCAAAGGGTGTTACATCCTCGTGTTCGTTGCATATAGAAATGTGTAATGGCACTTCAATGTTGTGAAAGTTTTTTTTGTGATGTGAGGTACAACAAACACTGTACGATAGTAACTAATGGGTTTCGCTAATGAAATATTCGTCGTCATCCAGGATTCGTAGAATATGTACCTTCATAATTTTTTTTGAGTCAGCTCCAGGACATTTGATCACAGTAACATAATATTTTCTTCGAAATCGTCACTCGTCCTCATACCAAGATGCAAATCGAAAAACCATTTATATTTTTGATCTTTTTTAAAATTCAGGAGCTCATTTTTATTATGAAACTAGTACTAATATTTATTCGTCTATTATGCAGCAAAAACGCATATAGTATTACCGTCAATATTGTCAACTGGGAATAGGACAAAAATTTTGCCAGAACACAACGCGTTGTGCCGATCGATCGATCGCCACAATCTAAAATTTCTTTTCAATCACTCATATGGCTAATCACGGCGAGAAAGCATAAACGCTTCCAAATATTCCGTAATCGACTAACGATGAGATACAGAATGGGAATTAGCGTTATAGTTTGAGAACATTGCTGAGTTGTACTGAACTCTACCGGTGGGTAATTAAGGGAGAAGTAATTAAGAGAGAAGGATAAGCGTATCAGGTAGAATACCTCATCCCAGTATGCATTACTTTAACGATGAAATAAAAGATGCTCGTTTTCTCGGCAACGCTTTGCTCCATACAAGCCAAAAACAAAAGTTTAAAAATCAAAAAACATCATTCAAGCTTACGGAGTGCAATACTTGACAGCGAAATTGGAAGAAGTTTGAACCTTAACATTTTTTCTCAGCTATGAATTTTTAAAGCGATTTTTCGGAAACCATAATTACAACCAGATTGGATAGGTAGACAGATAGACGACCAGACAGACCAGACAGACCAGACAGACCAGACAGACCAGACAGACCAGACAGACCAGACAGACCAGACAGACCAGACAGACCAGACAGACCAGACAGACCAAACAGACCAGACAGACCAGACAGACCAGACAGACCGGACAGACCAGACAGACCGGACAGACCAGACAGACCAGACAGACCAGACAGACCAGACAGACCAGACAGACCAGACAGACCAGACAGACCAGACAGACCAGACAGACCAGACAGACCAGACAGACCAGACAGACCAGACAGACCAGACAGACCAGACAGACCAGACAGACCAGACAGACCAGACAGACCAGACAGACCAGACAGACCAGACAGACCAGACAGACCAGACAGACCAGACAGACCAGACAGACCAGACAGACCAGACAGACCAGACAGACCAGACAGACCAGACAGACCAGACAGACCAGACAGACCAGACAGACCAGACAGACCAGACAGACCAGACAGACCAGACAAACCAGACAGACCAGAAACTTCAATTTGCAGCGATTGGTTTCATTTAACGGTGATGTTTATGGAATAAGATGAATAGGTAGGCAATAAATGTAGGCAGCCGGCATCTATTTATATTGCAATTGAAATCACGTGAAGGGGGAGTGAAATAAAAAAATGGTTATACAGGTACTTTGATTATCGCAAACTATTGAATCTGTGCAAGCTCGGCGAGACTTTTTCCCCCCAATCGAGAGGAGAAATAACTTTTCAATCACGGCGCGTGAGAAGCGCACTTCAGTATCGTGTGCTTTCTCTCACACGCTCTACCTTCTCGCTGGATCGATGGAGGAAGGGAGAACTTTATTAGACGAGCTACTCATTTCGCTTTCGCGCGCCAGTCAGCCTGTATGCTTGAGCTTGCAAGCTCCAACGCTGTACTATACCTAGTATCGTTACCCCTGACGAGAGCGGGGGAAGGGGGAAAGGGGAAGCTTGGAGGCGCGTCGTCGTCGTCGTCGCCGTCGTAGTCGTTGTCGTTGTCGTCGCATGGGGCGGCGGGTAAAACGAGGACAAATCATCCCCCTATCGCTTTCGCTTTAAGGAGAAAAAGGGAGCGAGGGAACGTGATACTTTAACAAATCCATATGAATTTCTCGACGAATTGGATAAAAACGAGGAAAGGGGAAAAAGGAGGGTAAATCGCAAGTAATGTGTCTGACTAATAAAAATACAAAGGAAACCTCGAATACACAGAGATGCATCAACTAATGAAAAACTCAAGTTAAAATAAATGTTGTTTAATGGGAATAAAATAATCAAAACGGAATCATCCGAATTTTCCATAGCTACGGTGTTTTTTAGTTTCTCACAATAAAAGTTTCCATCTTTGCACTGGAATCAATACAGCGACGGAAAACAATAACTACTCGATAATTTTGTAAACATAAAGTTATTTTAAAAAATCCGTAAAATAATATTTTCGAGTTCATGAAATCTGTAATAAATCAAATATTTTGATGGGACATCGTTTTATCAGCGACTCCTGTTTTTTCGAACCTTGTTGAGAGTGTTTATTGTGAATATTTCGGAAGAATCAGAGACTAAAGTTTGTTTTATCCAGCAATAGGAAGGATATGTTGCTGAATGCGAGTTAATGATCGACGATACAAGAGAGTTTTCACTTCCTACCACTACAAAGGCACTGAATAACACTATATGTCATTTACGCGCTGTGTTCATGAGGAAAATTGGCCCTTAGTATCGCTGACGAAACTTGTACAAGAGAATGGGGTTCTCGTCTTCAACGAAGCAAAACCAAAACGCTTACGATCAGTTTAGTTCTCCCCTTTACTCAAGTCTAACACCTCTACGTTGCTTCGTCGATTTAGAATTTACAATATTTCTTGCTAATACACACAAGAACTCACAGTTGCTGAACTTTCTCATTAACCGGTTAATTGGAAATTCCTCTTGACTCGTGACACGTGACGACCGATTAGGTACATTCACTGCTGCTACTTAGACTTTACTCTCGACTGTCTCCGGTTTGTCAGTTTCTCCTTTCGTGACATAACCAATAAATATAACCAACCCTGAACCTAAGAGAGCATGTAATCAATTTTAAGCTCTTAATTCATCCAAGCAAAGCCAGTTGAGTCTGAGATCAGAGTTTCACTTGACAGTTTCATTCAGGCTTAAGATTTAGATTTTTTTCACATTGACAGAAAAATTCTTCGTCGTTTCCCTCACATGATACTTTCAATTACAGTCCATCGAAGAGAAAACAAGCTAAAAAAAAGGAGCTAACAGAAAATCATTATATTTTTTCACCCACATCCTTTTTCGGTGACTAGATTTCCTTTATTACAGAAATGATCAAACTACTCACACAAGGTGATAGCGTTAAGCTATTTCATCGCACACTAATCTGTTTAATAATGCAAAAAAACACGAGAGAGCCCAGCACTCGAGTATTGCCAGGATAATTCAAGGTATGCAGGAGCTTCGCGCAAACTCTCAAGTTTGACATCCCGAGGGATGCAGCTGAATATTTTTACGACCTAGAAAGCGTCTAAAATGCTGGTTACGCGAGTGGTGTAGCAACGGGCACGTGGGATTCATGATTTCACTGCTGCAGAGGCAAAAAAGTAACCTGGGCCAGTATCACAGTCCTACGGACCCCGTAAACACAAATTTATTAACGTTTCGCCGCTGCGGAAAGAACGAAGGCTCCCTCCATCTTGGCATCTCGTATTCTTTACCATAGAGTTTTTATCCTCTTGCTGTTCACCTCTCTTGCAGGTCCTGCTTCACATTTTGCTTCTCCTCGTCCTCCTCCTCCTCGATGTCCTGACGGTTTTCATCCCATCCGCTTCTCGGGTCCATGGAGTTTATCAGGATTAAGGAATAAGATGAAGAGTTTCGCGCTCTGGTCGCTGCGTCTCTACTTCTCTTCGGGACGTCCCTGAATAAGAAAAGTTAAAAATTATAACAATATCATTCAAGCTCACGATGAGAAATACATTTTTATAACGGTTTTTCGAAAACCAGAATGACGGTCATGTGGATAGACAGATAGATGGACGTCCAGACAGAGACGGTAGACCCGACAGACCAAACAGACTAGATAGACCAGTCGGACCAGTCGGACCAGACCATCAGACAGACCAGACCGTCCAGGCAGACCAGACCGTCCAGGCAGACCAGACCGTCCAGGCAGACCAGACCGTCCGGGCAGACCAAACCGTCCAGGCAGACCAAACCGTCCAGGCAGACCAAACCGTCCAGGCAGACCAAACCGTCCAGGCAGACCAAACCGTCCAGGCAGACCAGTCCGTCTAGTCAGACTCGACCGTCCGGGTAGACCAGACCGTACGTACTGTACAGACCGTACAGACCGTACAGACCGTACAGACCGTACAGACCGTACAGACCGTACAGAACGTACATACCGTACAGAACGTACAGACCGTACAGAACGTACAGACCGTACAGACCGTACAGACCGTACAGACCGTACAGACCGTACAGACCGTACAGACCGTACAGACCGGACAGACCGTACAGACCGGACAGACCTAGCAGACTGCACAGACCGCACAGACCAGATAAACCGAACAGACCAGACCGTCCAGGCAGACCAGACCGGACAGATGGGACAGACGGGACAGACCGCCCAGATGGGACAGACCGAACAGACCAGAAGAAGGTCCTCTCCATCTTCGTATCTCGTATTCTCTACCATACAGCATTCATCCTTTTCTTGTTCAGTTCCATTGCAGGTTCTGCTTCGCATTTTGCTGATTCCTCTCCTCCTACTCTGTGTGACATTTTTCATCCCATCCGCTTCTCCGGTCCGTGGAGTTTATCAGGATTAAGGACTAAGACGAACAGTTTCCCGCTCTGGTCGCAGCGTCTCTCCCACTCTTCGGAACGTCCCTGTGAAAGCTTCATCCTGCAAGAAAATTCACAAGAGATGTACGAGAAGTGACTCTTTTGCGCGTTATTACAGTCAAAGTCTAGATCAGAGCTGAGTGAGAGCGTGTCGCAAGGAGCGACGAGCGAGCGAGGCCGCGAATAAACGCATAATAAGGGAAATGTGGAGGAATATACTCGCTGAAAAATGAGTTGGAACGATGAGAAGGAAGAGAAACTGGGGCAATCAGAAAACTAAAAGTTTTTGATTATACGTGAGCATTTCAAACTTGATACATCAAAGAATGTCACGGTAACGAAGGGGTTGAATGCGTCCATAATTTTCAAACATATTAACATTTTCGTCAATGTTATCATTAATGGGAATTCTCAACAGATATCGAAAGGTTTGTATCAATTTGCCCGTGCAGAAAAGGTAGTTTTGAGCAATATATAAAAAGTATGTGAAATATCTGAAAAATATTTCACCGAATTATTAGTTTTCAGGGTCTGATTCGATATGATCACGATTTTCAGAATCCAGGTTGACAACTCCGTGGTTATTTGTGTCTAGGTCCAAATTTTCATGCTTTCGGTATTCTGGCCAATATTTCTGTCTCTGGGTCGAATTTGTTATAGTTGTTTTCGATGAGACTAATGTTTGTATAGTTTGGATATATTTAGCTACAGCTTTCAATGTCCAAGTTGATTTTTCTATCGTTTTCGATGTTTAGGTAAATTTGCACTGGTTTTTTTAACAGTCCAGACCAAAATGGATACCAAACATTGAGATGCGATTAATCTAGGGCTCGAAAATTGAAATCGAATATAACCGTACAGCTAAAATTATGAATCGATGGACCTTGAACCCGAGGACAATGAAGATATCAACCTCGACACCTTAGACTGCGGAGCAATCGACCTAGACAAGTAAAACTAGGGTCCAATCGACCTGGACATTGAAAGCTATAGAGATATCAACCTGGACAACGAAAGCCATGGACATATCGACCCGGATTCCGAAAAATAATAATATAGTCTTTTACTTTTCAGTATCAATTCATTCCAATCAGAGTTGTAAATCCCCATTAATTCATGAGATATAGTTTACAGTACAATTTTTTTTGTAATGATGATTTCATAATAATAATTATATATAGTGATCACAAAATAGAGTGTGAAATAGTGGAAAAATGGAAGAAATAAGTAATGCATTACTTTTTTTTCATTCTTTCTAAAGGATCACCGTGGATTTTTGTTGAAAAATAATAATTTTTGCAGCCACTCCAAAGTTTAATCATCGTATTACAATTGCTACATGTTATTATTATGAAATCATAATTTTACAGCTGATCGGATCATCATCATTACTTCTATAAGTATTAGGCATTTACAACTCTGATTCCAATCGACTATATTTGAATAATTTTACTTTTCATACTCTTTTCAATACTGTTTTAGTACTTTCCTTTTTGCACGGGTGGACCGAAAAAAAAACCAGGTCTTGAAGAGAAACTGAAAACAGATGAAATGTCTTGTTAAAATACGTAATCGGTTCTGGAACGATCGACCGATTGCAACTTTTGTAACGAAACCATTACATTATAATAATTCTTCAAATTGTATTTGGAAAAAATCATCTTCCATTGACCCATTCAATAGAGATTTTTTTTTACTCTGCAGCAGCATTATTCACGTTGATGCAGTTTATAAAGTAATGAGATTCATAAGTGTAATGTCACCGGTGAAGAAGAATCCTTTGAATTATTATGAAGGTTATGCGCAGAACATTATTCGTTATTTAACCATTCGCTCTGACGTAACGCATGAATTGTTCGGATTCCACGTGGAATCCGCTTTGTCGAAATTAACTCGTATAATTTGAATTATCATTGTGATCCAAAAAGCTACATTCTACCTCGACAACGGGTAATATACTTTTCCATCCGATCATTAGAGCGCTGCAATTTCACTTCTCTCTGTCCGAAGTCATATTGCACATTTTTGTGCAGCATTTTTATTGCGGATTTTTTTTCCTACGACATAGAAGCAATTGAGTCCCTATGTATAATATTTGAGTTATGCTTTGAGCGGCGACTAGTCAAATCCGGTCTACAATTTTTAATGTTAATATTTGAACTTCGAGAAATACTTTGCCTTTCATCAAAAACTTTCTAGATGCATTTAATTAATTACGTTTCTTAATCTGACTTCAAAGGAATAACTATACATATATATATATAATCATAAAATCCAGAGTTATAGTAATAAAAAAAAATCTTATGGTTCCAGGGTCAAACCCAGGTCGATAAGGTCGATTACTTATAACTTTTTGACCCACCAAAACGTTTAAAGATAAGAACAATTAATTTATAATTTTCAATCAAGTTTCTTTTTTCTCGAAAAGGAGGCTGCAAAAAATCAAGAGCGACCAATTGCGAATAAATAACAGGCAGTGTTAGAAGTTAAGCCTCTGGGGTTTCATAAAATACCGTTTTTGCAGTGGCTTCAATAGATTTTTAATTTTTTTAGCTATTTCTATTTTTTTTTGCAAACGATAATACTGGAACCACATATTTCGTTTCTACACTGTAAAAAAAAGTCTACTTGAAATTTAATGTATCGGTACAGGAAGTTTTTATGCATAAGCTGATATAATAAATTTTCTATTCAAGTCGGATGTAAAAGTGAAGTATGGTACAGTAATTTTAATGATTTAGATTAAATTTAATGTGAAAGTACATTACTTTTCATGATCCACTAAAATTTTTCGACAAATTTACATAAATTTTATATCACAATTGTGATTTAATTTAATTTACGATTTCATGCATAATAACTTTCACTGTTTTTTAATAGCGTGGCCTTGCAAAAAAACTTTTATTTTCGAAGATTTCTTTCTGAAGAGAATAAATATTCTGATGACGAAGACCGTGGTAGACTAAAAAGTTCTTCGTCATACTTCAACTGTTATCAAGTAAAGCCTCAATTTTTCTGTGCCATGGGAGGGACAAAGGAGAGATTAAAAAGGTTAAACCGTTCTTTGTAACCATTTCGGACGTCCATAAAGTGCGCAAGAACATTAGTCGAGAAAAGTAGGTAAGTTCGCCTGAATTCAGATTGAGGTCGATTGAATCATCCTACCTTAATTTAAGTGTCGGTAATTATTCTTAACAGGAATTTTAATATTAAACTAATTAGCGCATAATACCAAATTAACATTTTCAAGAAATCATACAGAATTATTGAAAGGACTAATCTCACCGAATATAAAACTGTAACGTGGTGAAATTTTATCAATATCAATGGGAATTATTTTTTTAATCATTCGAAAAAGTTTGAATTTTTTTTTTCAATTTTCACGTTTTCCTTTTTTTCCAATGTTCACGTTTTGTTTTTTTTTAATTGTCACGTTTTCGTTTTTTTCTTTCAATTTTCACGTTTTTTTTTCAATTTTCACATTTTCGTCTTTTCTTCCCTACCAAATAAATCTTCGTACAAAGTTGAAGCATCATAGGAAGAATTAGGGTGAATTCGCAATAAAAAAAAGAGGGAGGACTCAGTAAAGAAGCAATTTTTTATTATAAGAACACGTTTACCCCTAATGGAAAAAAAAAAAAAAAATTAAAATAATTTAGTTCGTTCGGGATGAACCCGAAAGATTTTTCGATAAACGGACCGTTTCACCCACGAATTCCGTTCAAGTGCAACAAATTGATCCATCCGATTGATCAAGTTACAAATGAATCCTCCGAGTTCATCCTGAAAGGAGAGAATTATTCGAAAAACTTCACTTCTGTGCGAAAAGTAGTCCATAAAATGAAAAAATACTTTTTTGACTAACTCACTCCCCACAAGTACATTTTTTAACATTTCAGCAGCCCCAAAAAAAATGTAAATGTCATTACAAAAATTGGGAAAGTTTTCGACCAGAGTTATGATATGAAATTAATATTGGAACAGAGTTATATGGATCATACATGAATAGAAAGCTTTCGATCACATGCTTGACCATTACGTGCATGGAACAAAGGAACAGAGCGGTTAATTTCCGGCAGCTGATTACTTTTCCCTGGACACACGGTTTGCATGTTCCCATGGAGTCAAAGTTTTATTTAATTTTTTTTTTTTCAGCGTAACCGCACGGTAAAAGCAATAAAAAATGTATAACAAATTGGGTACATCAATTATTAGAAATAACAATTTGAAATGGAGCTGACAAGTGTAATGTATTGAATGATCGCTGATCCTGACGTCCAAATCTCTAGGGGGACTTTTCATGCCCATCGCTGACCACGGGCTTTCACCACTCGTTTCGACGGATCGTTACTCCCTCATGACGTTAATTCCCTTTTACAGCATCATTTGTTTTACGCTGATTCGTTTAGTGCTATGTGTGCACGGCAGCCAACATACGTACACAAAAGTAGGCTAGTCGAGCAACACGTCGAGTGTTACTTTGATCAGAGGCGTCATACATTGCATGCTAACGCCTGAACGCTCATCTATTTATGTAACAACAATCGTTAGGATATTTGAGGCATTTTCTGTCAATCCAGCCACTTTTTAAAAAGCTTTTTTGATTAGTCCCATAATTGGACACATTTCAGTACCACTTAAATAGCCTCTCCTAATTTTTCCAGATTTTTGAATCCAGAAAGAGAGAGACATTTTATTGACCTCTTTACAGTATGTGTATATGGGGCATTCCATACCGATTCGACCTGGGTCGGACCTTCGACCTCTCGGATTTGGTCGAAAATTTTTTATATAATTTTACCAAATCCAAAAAGTACTGGAAATTTTTTTCAGATTTTTTTTATATCAATTTTTTTGCTGTTTTTCGAAGCTAACATATCGTTAGCCCAAATTTAAAGATCTGAAAATTTTGTCAAAAGTTCTGCATGGAATAACAAAATTTTTGAACTTAAAACCAAAGTGGGCCGGGTTTTGCTTCTATTTTTTTTTTGATAAAAATTATTAAAAATTTTAGAAAGTCGACGAAATTATTTGAACAAATTTCATTGGAAAGTTCACATGAAACTACAACGTTTATGTTGAAACGATTTTTTTCTACGACCTTAATTTTTTTCAAATATATTGTCGTTAACGAAATGTCTCATATTCCTCGATATCGGATTTGAAAATCTAAATCAATTAGGAGAAATTACTTTCGAGTGGTACTAAAATGTGTCCAATTATAGAACTTATCGGAGAGGTTCGACAAAAAATTGGCTGAATTGATGAAGAATGCCTTATTTATAACGTCGATAATGAATGTTGATCACTCGTTTGCTCGGAGCTGTATTCAAATACGTCTATTATTGCGAAGTGAAAAAGGTGAAATTGTGTCAAACCTATTCGCGTCAAATTGGATTTAAATAATTTAGTAAGCGATTCCATCGAAATCAAGCCACCACCATTTTTTTTAAAAACATTTAACAAAAATTGGATGTTAATATTGTAAGGACTTCACCAAATTTCAATACGATAAAATAAACATTTGATGGTTACCAGGCTTTTTAATTTTTATTTCAAATGATTTTATCTTAGGACAGTTTCATCGTACATTCATTAATAAAAAATAAAATTGGGTGAAATTTTATGGCCTAAGCCAAAATTTAATAAAAATTTTAGTTCAAATTTTATCAAATTCTACGAAAAAAAATATCAACATTTTTTTTTACGCTTACCACGGGCTTTCATTACTCGTTTCGACGGATCGTTACTCCCTCATGACGTTAATTCCCTTTTACAGCATCATTTGTTTTACGCTGATTCGTTTAGTGCCATGTGTGCATGGCAGCCAACATACGTACACAAAAGTAGGCTAGTCGAGCAACACGTCGAGTGTTACTTTGATCACAGGCGTCATGCATTGCATGCCAACGCCCGAACGCTCATCTATTTATGTAACGGCAATTGATACGATATTTATGAATTCGATAATGAATGTTGATCACATGTTTGCTCGTCGCTTCATTCAGACACGTCATTATGGAGAAGTGAAAAGGTCAAATTGTGTCAAAACTTATTCGCGTTAAAGCGGCTTTAAATGAATAAATAAACATGTGAGCAATTTTAATGAAATTCAGCCACCAAAATTTTTTATTCTTTAAAAAAATGTAAAAATCGGTGTTTTGTTATTGTAGAGACTTTATTAAATTTCAATACGATGAAATAGAAATTCCACGAGATATCGGAATTTTTTCATTTTATTTTATTTAAATGGCCTGTATCATAATTCGAACATAATAGAATGGTAGATTTTTAATTTTTTTGTTGTAGAAAATGGTTATATTTTTTCAACGATTTATGATCCCAATACATAAATAGTTTTAAACATTCGTTATACATATACATAATTAAATAAGGTTAATTCGGCTCAAATATAGTGACGTTTTTACAGCAAAAAAAGATTTCGAAAAATTATTTTGTCTCATAAATGGCCAGCAGTTGCGAATCCTCTGCTAAAATTTTTTTAAAAATACGTTATTCATATACAGAACTCAAGAAAATCCATTTGGCTATCTTCTTAGCCAAATTCGTCCATGCCATAAGAGCCCATGTTAAAATGCATGCATCAAAAAATCAATTTTGTGTAAACGATGTAGGCGAAAATTCCCAAAAAATTCATGTGATTTTTTTATGAATTATTAAAAACGCGGTAATTATTTCAGATTTTTCTGTGCATTTTCAATTTTACTGACGAACCTCCTTAAAACAGTAATGTAGCAAATAACCATTGAACCTCCAAGTAGGTTCACTGTCGGCTGAACGGAGGGTGAAACCATCGTCGGCTTTTGCCTCGTCAAAGGATTTGGGATTCCCGGAGTTCTAACCGAGGGTTAAAATTTTAATTCGGGTATCGTCAAGTTGAGTCGATTATTATTCGACGGTCACTGAAATGGTCAAGGTAAAATCGTGAAATCGCTTTCATTTTTTCTCATATATAAAAATATTTGAGAGGTGCTTTTCTCAGTACATAAAAAACTTTTTATTTCTCCTTTCAGTCTCAGTTCGTGTCCCGTGAGGCGACGGCTTGAATGTTGTTCTTTTGAGGTTCTTTCCCTTTCCTTCCCTCATCTCCAGGTCAGAAGACGTCGAGCAGTTGAGGCTAATCCTGGCATGACTTCAAAGGGTGACTCCGTCTCTGTGACTGTACTGTTTGAGGCCCAGATGGGCTTGTTCTCTTTGGCGCGATCAGCCCGAATGAAACGGGTGCGGATACCAATAAAAACGGTGGACGCGACACTTTCTATCTTTTCCGCAAAAATAGAGGCGAAAGGACAGAGGAAAAGAGTACCTGCCGAGGTGGAGAAAAATTCACAAGCCACTGACGTTGTCGTCTTCAACTTCACACGGTCTTTGTATCTTTCTGCCGCTCACGCAAAGATTCCTGATACATTGAAACTCGGAGAATTCGTGAAATTCCGTTGAAAGATACAAAGTGGAAATTCTCAATAGTTTTTTCAGTATCGCATACAACAGGATATTATCAATGACCACGCACACAACGAAAACTACTTTTAAACAAAGTCATATGAAATGTATGCCTACTTTTGGATTCGCGATGTACGGAAAATTGTTTTCATACGTAAATTATGTTATAACGAATATTCGTTGTATTTTGTATCCAGAAGAAAAGTGAGAGCCTAGTAGAAAGCTGAATACAGTAAACATACTGTTATATATACTATTATGACGAGTCTATATGTATGTATATATATATATGGGGCATTCAACGTCGAATAAGCAGGTTATGACCCTCATCCTCATCGATTTTTTTTTCATTCTTTAATATGATGTTGTTGACGACCCATAAAGGCCTCGGAATTTATTTCAGATTTTTTTTCCACTAGTAACATTTTTAAATCTTAGAAAAAAAACAATTTAAAAAACGTCGTTTTTAAAAATCTGAAAAAATTTACACTGATTTCATGATTTGAAATATGACTTTTGAGCGGCATGCGATAATGTGATCTCAATATTTACTATTTTTCCACATTTTTTCTTTTTTTCTATGGCGCAAGTTTATTTTTAATTTTTTAAATCAGGATAATTTTATTAAATATCAATGGATTTCTATTTCTCTGCAGATGGTAGAATTACCAGAATCCTTGAAAACAATTCATATCGTTAAAAAAAATTCGCAAATGCATTTCGGAATCCAAACGATATTGTATTGCGAAATGGATTTGCGCTATTTTTCCCCAAATGTTATCTTTTTTTTTTGCAAAACAACTGATATCGTTAAAAAAAATTTTGCAAATGCATTTCGCAATCCGAGCGACATTGGATTGCAAAATGCATTTGCAAAATTTTTTTTAACGATATCTATTGTTTTTGGGGATTCTGGTAATTGTACCATCTTCAGAGAAACTGAGATCCATTGATATTTAAGAAAGTTATCCTGATTTGCAAAATTACAAATCAAATCGCGACATGAAAAAAACAAGAAAAAATGTGGAAAAAATAGTAAATATTGAGATCACATTATCGCATGGCGCTCAAAAATCATGTTTTAAATCATAGAATCAGTGTGAATTTTTTCAGATTTTAAAAAACGGCGTTTTTGATACTGGTTTTTTTCGAGGATTAAAAATGTTACTAGTGGTGCAGAAAACCTGAAAAAAATTCCGAGGCCTTTATAGGTCGGTAATAATATCATGTTAAAAAATGAACAAAATCGATCAGAGTGAGGATCATGGCCTGCTGATTTGACGTGGAATGCCCCATATATATATGGATGTATATAGCCATCGGAAGTCGCAGTGTAGCGTATCCGAAATTTCACGGCGAATGAACCGGAATACAAGGTTTCTTCTACGATCCAAGGAAGTTTAAGGTGGTAGTAGAGTGCGATGGGGGAGGATGCGAAAGTTACAGAAAGTAACGACCAGATCGCACAATGTGAAGAGATAAAGGCTGCCCCATTCGTGTTTTCCTCATCTTGTTATACTTGAGAATTCTGGTCTTCCGTGTCACTTCAATATTACCCACTTTTGCGTATGTATCGATGAAAAAATTCGAAGAAACCCGAGTACACTGAGAAAACAAATAACGTCGAATGCACTGAATCATTTATTGAATCCTATATAATTGACTCAAATAGCTTGGTATTTGAAGCAACTAGACGTATGGTATAAATGATGATATATTTCGTTTAGTCCATTGTATAAAAACAGTCGATTTTATTCAGTTAAAGGATTCAGTACAATTGAAGCAATTATATATTTCGTTGAGTCCATTAAGTAACTGATTTGTATTAAAGGTAGTCGTCTCGCTACGTGCTAGTCAAATCAGTGCTAAATTTTGAAAAGCACTTGAACAAATTATTAGCGTTTTATTTACGGATTTCAAAAATAATCTGAGCACCAGCGTGTGTTCTTGATATGTAAATTACAACCGCAGCCACGGATTAAATAAAAAATACCCTAATATATGAGGGATGCTTCATCAATGCAGCCACTTTTTTTTTCAGACCTCTTTGATTAGTCCCATAATTGGACACAATTTAGTACCTGTTAAAAGCACTCTCTCCTCGTTTTTCCAGATTTTTAAATCCAATATTTCGAAAAATGGGGTATTTCTTTGAAGTCAATATATCTTGAAAAATTTGAGTCATAGAAAAAAATTGTTTCAACGTAAAAGTTGTAGTTTCGTGTGAACTTTTTAATGAAATTTTTCGGATAATTTCGCAACCCGATAATATTACTTTTTCGCTGGAAAATGTAAAGATTATTTTTTTAACCAAAAAAGGTTACGTTTTTTTGGCTGAAAAAAATTACAGAATCTTCGAGCCAGTTTAATTTTTTTTATGTTCATGCATATACACGAAATATCTTACGAATGTGTCCATATCCGACGCTCAAATTCGAATTATCCACGTATGTATATAAAATGTGTTCCTGTGATATATTTATCACACAAGGGACCTAAAATGGATATACATCAAATACCTGAAGTTAAATGGGTATAGTCACTACGGATTAAGACATTGAAAAACAGAAAGTGTCTGGGCCCCTAAAAAAAAAAAATACTTAGAGCAATCCTGACATATCAGAACATATCTAATTATAAAAAAAAAAAAATAAAAAAAAAAAAAAATAAGAGGCCCAAATTTAAAAAAATCATAACTAAAATACACCAAAACCGAAATAAAAAAAAAGTACATTCGCATGTTCAGTGTACAAATGTGACACTATTCGCTGTCGTTATAAAATATTTTTCATAAGAGAAAGTGGGTATTTGGCTTGGAGCCAGCGCGATTAATAATCCGCTTCTGATAATTCGTGGAGGGGGGCATGGGGGGGGGGGGGGGGGCTTCGGTGGCAAAAGGGGGCGCGAACGAACAGCGACGAATCACGATGCAAATTACTCGCGGACACGGAAGTAGGGAAAAACAGGTGCCTACGTGCCCTAGGGTATGAACCTCGACCCGGTCCCGCTGCTGTTGGTTCGCCGATGGAAAATGAATAATATTCAATATCCGGGTGGTGGCCGAGCGTGGTACGGTGCGCATCGGTTTCGCTCCCTCTCGTGCGAATGTTCGGAAACTTTGCGTGAATTATGACGTTATCCCGGCTATACACATTCATCCAAACACACGATGCGGGTTATTTTCTACTGACTGACCAAATCGATATATCGATCAAGTGGCTTTACAAATATTTCACGGTGCACTGAGGTGTATTCTGCCCCCCCCCCCCCCCTTCCCCTTTGCCCCCCTCCCCCACGTGCATATCCCCCGAAATTTATTGTGGAATCATGAAGAATTTACGACTATATGATACTCGGTATTGCACCTCGAATAACGTCTCACAACGAGAGACGAAAGCCACGTCAAACTGAAAAAGCTGATTTTTATTTCCAACTGTCCCCGCAAGTTAAAAAAGTCATATATTATTCATCTTGACTAGGAGCACTCCATTTTTTTTTCTCGCTTTTATTAATGCTTATCGGAATTATTGAAAGCGTATCACTGGACTTTTGTGTATGAACGTTTTCACCGAAATTTAACCACCATTTTTTTTTAATCTAGAAAATTTGAAAAAATCGGTTTTTATTATTGGGACAACGTCAACGAATTTCAATGCAAGCAGATAGAAGTATGAGGAAATATTAGAAATTTTTTATTTGTTATTCAGGTGTTTCTATTTTGGCACAGTTTTACCGTACATACATTTTTGAAGAATGAAAATTGTATACCTACGACAGAATAATGAATTTTATTGGATTTATATGGAACATTTTAGCTAAAATAAATTTGAAATTTTCGGAAAATTTTTTAATCTTTTTTTTTCATCGCATTTTTCAGCCGAATAGATTTTCGTGATCTTTATATGAAAATCGAATTTTTAATCATATCTTTTGGAATGGGATTTGGTTTGCCATATTTAAGGTGAAAACATTTTTTCGACATTTTTTTTTTTTTGCGAAAACCTTACTATATTTAAGCCAAATTCAAATCAATGATTCGATTTTGTAATATTTCTATATGTTTTCAACGACTTGTGATCCCCTTACAAAAATCGTTCTTAACATTTCTTCAATCGTATTGAAAGATAAATATATCATTATTTATTTTTTGGGAAATTCAATTTAATTTTAGCTAAAATGTCCCATATAAATTTGACGACACTAGCTGACAATGGTTAGCGCCATTTATGTCAAGGAAGCGCAGTGATAAAGGTAACCAAAAAGTTATGAAGAATTTACGGCTAAATGATACTCGGCATTGCACCTCGAAAGCCACGTTAAACTGAAAAAGCTGTTTTTTATTCCCAACCGTCTGCGCAAGTGAAAAAAGTCATATATTATTCATCTCACCTAGGAGCACTTGACTTTTTTCTGTTCTCGCTTTTATGAATGTTATCGAAATTATTGAAAACGTATTGCTAGACTTTTATGTATGAGCGGTTCCATCGAATTTCAGCCATGAGAATTTTTTTTTTATTCAAAGCTTCCATAAAATCGATTTTTATTATTGCAACATCTTCATCAAATTTCAATACGATAAAATAGCGATCGGCTCTACGCTGATCCAGTTTCATCGTACAAACATTTCTGAAAAATGAAAATGTGTCGAATGGTGTGGTAAAAAAAAAATTCATTCCAATTTATGTTCGAAAAACATTAAATCCAGATTACGAAAATTTTTGAAAATCATATTAATGGTTATATCTTTACTATTTTTTAAGTTCCCATTTTGTTATTTTTTTCCCATGGTCGGATAAAACATGATTATTTTTCAGATACATTTTTGTTTTCACAATATCTTTACAAGGCAGTTACCGAAACTTGCTGACAATGGTTAGCGCCATTAATGTTGAGAAAACATACTAATAAAGATAACCGAAGGGTTATAGTCTCGTAGAAGGTACTGCTGGACCTGACTGCTCATAAAAAACGTCCACGGTGCATCGTTACGTCGCATCATAACTATCCAGGCTTTCCGGAGCAAACGACCAAGAGTACTTGCACTGAACTGCCCATCAACCATACAATAAAAAGCCATTGATGAAATTCAGTAAGAAAAGTTGAATGACTTTATCGTTGCAAATCGTGGGGCTTAAGGAAAACGGTCTTCTGACCGTAAGATTGGTAATATATCCTATTACATAATTGACCATTGGTTAATTAATATTTTATTCAAATATACGCCAAAAAATAAAAATCGTAATAACTTAACTAATGTTTCATATATAATACTGAAATCCCATCTGACGTTGCGCTGCGGGAATCGGTAATTATGATTTTTAATTTCGAATTTGAGAATACCAATTTCCGAAATGAAACTGTAAATTCAATGCGTTAGTATATGCAGTTGCCATGGACATTTATTGATCAGAGTCATGCACACTGGTCAATAAATTCATGGCCATTATTCGATTATAATATATGATCTGCAAAATTTTATTTAAGTGTGTGCAATTTCGCTGGTATTTACATTAATCTGAAAATCTATTTAATTTATACCAGCGCCGAGTATACAAATGATCGTTTACACAGTAAAATACAAGCCATCAAAATGCTCGCCGAATTAAAATTTCGAAAATTTGCATTGCCTTGGAAATTTGTTTTCAAATGTCATATTTACAATTCACGTACATTGAATGAAAATTATTGTTGCAAAGGTAATTTTTATTCTCTGTGGAAAATCCGATTGAATTACCATGGATATTGACATTTTTTAACAAGTGGATGTATAAGCATTGCCATTTTTTTGCAGGTGAGGTCACTTATTTTTTTTTTTTTTTTTAAGGTATACTTAATTATTGGCAATAATTTAGTTCGTGCTCGTTGCTTCGTGAATTGAAGATAAATTTCAAGACCTGCTTCAGGTAGGAATATACATGTTTAAGGTGTATTTTCTGTTGTAATATTTTCATTGGGGTCTTTTTTAAAATATATTATAGATCCCCACCGTCAGAAGGAAGTCTTCGTCATATTTTCGTATCCGGCGTTTCATGGACCTGGGGTTTGTCGAGTCTCGTTTCAACCCCTACTACAACCAGAAACCAACAGACTGGTGATTCGCCTGCTCGCTTCTTGGCGAACAACCACTCAACTTTAACTTTCACCAAGAGTTCGATCGCGATGAGAAAAGTTTTCGCTCGTTGCTGTGGATTGAGTGGATCGAACCTTTAATTATTTGCTGAATTGAATTATCGGCCGCTGCTGATAAAGAAAAACCAAGAGATTTATCGGAGGATTTTTTTTTCGTCTGCCAACGTGAAACGGCGAAGAAAAGACAAGAAACATAGTGATGAAACAATTAAATGAAAGAGTGATGAGAGAATGAAAAAATTGTGTTAATCTGGTGTGTCTGGTTAGGCAAGAGCGAACGATCCAGATCAGATACGAACCGTGCCCCATCCAACGCAGATTTATCTGAAGACTGGAAAACTTGATCAGGCAAAGGATAATGATACACGATTCTGCCCAGGCGAATCTTAAATCTGGTAATCATGATCAGACATGTTTTTGCCCCACCTAATTCAATCTAAGCTGAAGTCTGATAAGCATAATTAGGAACATAATAATGATGCCCCATCCAGCTCAGTCGCAGCTGGAGTTTGGTAAGGTCAGACATATTAGAATGTCGCTACATCCGGCTCAGACCCAGCTGAAATCTGGTACGAATAATCAGACACATAAGAAAAATGCCCTATCTAGCCTGGATCCAGCTGGAGTTTGATAAGCATCATCAGACACGTAGGTATGATGCCCTATCCAGCTTAATCCCAACTGAAACCTGATAAGCAAGATCCGACAAGTGAAAATGATTCCATATCTAGCGCAGTCCCAATTGGAGTTTGGTAAGGTCAGACATATTAGAATGTCGCTACATCCGGCTCAGACCCAGCTGAAATCTGGTACGAATAATCAGACACATAAGAAAAATGCCCTATCTAGCCTGGATCCAGCTGGAGTTTGATAAGCTTCATCAGACACGTAGGTATGATGCCCTATCCAGCTTAATCCCAACTGAAGCCTGATGAGCATGATCCGACAAGTGAAAATGATTCCATATCTAGCCCAGTCCCTGCTGAAGTCTAGTAAGCATGATCAGGTACGTAAGAAAGATGGCCCATCGAGCCCACACCCAGTTGTAGTCTCGTAATCATAATCAGACACGTCGGAATAGTGCCCTGTCGAGCTCAGCCCCAGCTGGATTTAGTGAGCGTGATTAAATATATAAGAATGATGCTCCATCCACCCCAGATTCCGGCAGAGTTTTGTGAGCATAATCAGACATGTAGGAATGATGCCCTACCCAGTTGAATACCAACTGAAGTCTGATAAACATGATCAGCCACGTAAAAATCCTGCCCAATCCAACCCAGACCCGGCCAAAATCTAGTAACCATGATCAGAAAGGTAAAGATGGTACCCTACCCAGCCTGAACTCAGCTCGGGCTTGGTGAGCATAATCAGACACATATGAATAGTGCTTTGCTTAACCAGTTGAACTCTCATAAAAATAATCAGGCGTCCACTGATACTGCCTTATCCTCCCCAGACCCGACATGTCATTCAGCCCAAATCCAGCCGAAAATCTGCAAGACTGAAAAGGCGAATACCGTAGTAAGAAAGAAAAAATCCGTAACACGACAACCAGTCCACATTTAGAACAGTGTCTCACTTCAACCTAATTTGTCCCAAATGTCATGGTAGCGTTTTTATACTCTGGTATCTCGCACCTAGATTAAAGCCAGCTGAAATCTGGTGATCCTGATCAGTCACGTCTGGCTGACATCTTAAATTATCCAGACCTGGAATCAGGTAAGTTCAATGAAATATGAGGATGAAATCACGTCTGTAAAGTCTTACAACTCCGGTTGCCATTACGCTAATATATTTACGACGACGTCGTTGACGTTTGATGAAATGGTTCACGATTTCTCATTCATATGATTGTAATTATAGCTCATGTTACTGACGCTAACAAGCTCCGAGATTTACGAAACATGCTACATCTCTTGTACTTTTGTCGTCGTATAGTGTAAAGGTGAGATACGGACCGAGCACAGAGAATTACCTCGTGTAAAGTCTCTTTTCCTCTTTCTATTTCTCTCTTTCTCTCTGGCTCTCGTTTATACACTATCTCACTCTTACTCGTGGCCTGCATCGATCATCCAACCCCAGAGCGTGACGCAATTAGCCTGTCTGCGCCTTTCGTACTCCCGTTCAGGTTCCAACAACAGCTGTACCGTGCAAGCGGTAATATCAACAGTAGAAACTACAGCCTTGTAGCAGCATCACGTACAGTATCTGTTGCTAAATAATACATTCGATTCGCAACTGTGCACTATTGTACATGCATGCACTGCCAAGCAGTCTACTTCTACTGGAAATGTATGGAATCGAGTATGCCCACATACGGTCCTTGCTTATAGGCTAACTTGTGGAACGCTTACATTGGAAAAAGGAAAAATACGCCGTCAGCTGAAATTCAGGTCCTTCAGATGGGATTTCGTATGCTCGGACTCCAAGAAAAACTGTCAACCTTAAAGTTCTTTCGGATATATTATTCCGATACCTGTGTTACGTCCGGGCATATTTTGTCTTATAATAAACATTCGAAAGATCGATTATCTTAAGAATTAATTAACAACGAAACAAATATTTGAAGAATGTGAATTTATCATTAAAATTTTTTTTTTTTCTGACTCCAATAGTAATATTATTTTCATTTTTTACGAGTCTTTTCTTCATCAGCGTTCTCACGCAATTGTCGTGTTTCCGAACCCGGGGCTACTTTCGCTGCTCTTATCAGTGCAGCGTTAGCGGTCCCATGGTGATTAGTTGGGTATCGCACATCTTATAGGTGTGTCATGTCCAGCATCTTATATAAATGTATTGATGATCTGTGTCTTCAGACTAGTTTTAAGAAATTTGTCAGTCAGTCTTGCTGGGCGACATGACAAGCGTGGTCGAGTCAACAAATATATGGGGCATTACATACCGTTTTGACCTGGGTCAAAACGGTACCCTCGACCTTTCGGATTTGGTCGAAAAATTTTTATACGATTGGGCCAACTCCAAAAAGTACTGAAATTTTTTTTTAGATTTTTTCATTGCAATTTTTCAAAGCTAACATATTTTAGCCCAAATTAAAAAATCTACAAAAACTCTCAAACATTCTGCATAAAATAACAAATTTTTTTAGCCTAAAATCAAAGTAGACTGGCTTTCGCTTTTATTTATTTTCTATAAAAAACTATTTACAAATTTAGAAACGAAAGAGGAAAAGTTATAAAATTTTTTTTAAATATTGATCACCCATATATATTTTCAAAGTCTTACTTCGGACTCGAAATAATACAATGTACTCTTCAAAAATTATTTGAACTATTTTTTAAAATATATATCGTGAACGAATTTCACTAAATGTGTTTTTTTATCTGTGTTTTTAATAAACCCAGTGTTTGGAATATCGGTGTCGTACGAAAGTTATTTGAAATAAATATATTAATACCCAATCACCATTACACTCCTCCAATCCCTGAGGCGGCACATTCCGCTCAAAAATGGAGACAAGTAAAATCAATTTAGCTCCGTTATGTCATACCAACACGAGCCATGACGTAACACCTGATATTTCCACATCCTTAAATATTTAGTTTACATGAACTGTGCACTCGAATGAACTGAACACGTCTCTCTGAAGTTACCATTGGCTTCTGGGGTTGTTACAGAATCTGAATAATCTCAATAATCCTCGTCGGGAACATTATGAGACGACTTAGAGTACATTGTGCCTAGTGAAGTTGTAAGGCGTCTTAACTTAGGTTCAGTCGAGGGCGCTATTAGGGGAAGGGCGGATAATCTGAGCCGCCGCAGCATCGAAGGACTTAAAGGTACCCAATCACCTAAAAAATGTTAATTTAAAAAATTAATTTGGCAGTATTACTACCGTGAAAAAAGATATTTGTTCGGACTGTACACGAGATAAACATACTTTCCGAGGATAATGCAATAATTATGAGGGAGAATTTTTCGTTCACATGTCGTTGTCATACTTGTAATAAAGTATGAACAGGAATAATAGCGGATTATTTAACATTCCTCAGTGCGTCGATATTTAGTACGTAAAATTAACATGGCTGCGTCTCTGTCATACGCGGGGAAAAATCTAAACGTGACCATCCGTGGACCAGCGACGGAAACCAGAAGTGCATTGATTATAAATATCCAACGTATTGTTACCGACTGAATAAAAAAAAAAAAAGTAATTGGCGTTGCAATGCTTTTGCGCAATTATTAATTAATGTATATTCAATTCATTATTTATATGTATTTCACGGCAATTCGCATTGGTTCGGTGGCTTAAGTGTCTTCTTTGCATATTTACAAAAAAATTTAAATACCTACAACTTTAAAAGAAATTTTTAATTCGGGTCTATAAATTAATGTGTACATAGGCCGTGTAATATGAAATTGAAATTGAAAAAAGTAATAATCAATTTTTTATTTATTTCTTCAGGTGGATGAATCTCTTAAAAATAGTCCAAGCCTATAGGTCCACGGATTTTGGAATAATTAGAACTAATAGTTCAGCAATGCTTTTTTACCTCAGCAAGCAACCTCAGAATAGGTCTAGGTTGTTTTAAAAAAGTAACACCTTCCTTTATCAGACCATCGAGATTTGAGAAATTTTAATTGAAGCAAACAGACGTGAAAGGATCCGACAAGAAAATGTCGCTGAGGTCCTTGGTAGGTTGAATTTTTTATTTTAAAAGTAGTATTTAGTTTGGTCCCGGTTGTTTATAGGAGGACTTGGAGGATGGGAGTCAAAATAGCGAATGACCAAAATAGTCAATGACTAAAATAGCGAATTTAAAAATAACGAATGTCTAAATGTAGAATGTTCATAATTATGGAATTCGCTTTTGCAGCCATCCAACATTTTTATTATTCGCTATTTTTAATGCATTCTAATAAGATGGAGGTAAAAATAGCGAATGCCCGTGTGGAAATTCAAACTCGCCAATAGCTAGAAAACGACAAGTTTTCATATTTGCTGTACAAGATCTAGGTGAGAAAACTAGATAGATCCGATCGCTATATGTAATTTCTCGCTGTCCAGCTCTTATATAAGAAAACTATCTAGAACCTGGATAAGAATCTACTAATACATCTAGTAAACTTGGCTACTGATTAGCCAGCACGGAAATAGCCCAACTCTATAGAATAAAACTGTCTAAGGAATATCTCAGGATTAATAAAAACAGAATTAATATACGTTCTTTTAGTGTGATTAATGACGTTTATTTCGATTAATGACACATAACAGGGAAAATATACTACGAACAATCGCTTTTTTTTTTTAAGAAAAGGAATTCTTGCCATTAGGGAGTCTTTATGAATAAAAACATTCAAAACAAAAATAGGTAATAATGTCAATTAAATAAAATAGTAATTTTCGCTTCGTTCACATTTATGAGTGAATGCGCAATCTCGCCATGAAGAACACCGAGGAACTTGATATAAAACATAAATTTTCCCATTCGGCATTTAAAATGAATTTGTATTAAGAGGTCTGGCCACCCTGGTCGATAGAAAAATGTTTTTTTTTTTTCAGTTTTTACATGACCGAGTAACAGGTGAGGAACGACCGCGAGTACCGCCTCCTCGGAAATGTGCATAAAAATTTGCCCTCATTTTTTTAAATTTTAAAGGGAAATTTGTTCACGGTATTCTTAAAGTCCTTTTTGACATCTGAATAGGTAAAAAAAAGACTAACTTACGTTTTAATATTGGAAGATATAGTGGAAAAATAGAAGAAATAATTAATGCATTATTTTCTTAATGCATTCAATTTTTCTTTAATGTTTTTTCACTATTTCTTCCAATATTAAAGCGAAAATTATTATTTTTCTCAGCTATTCAAACGTTTACACTCTATTTTATAATCACTACACATTATTATTATATCACAATTAAAAAACAAATTGTACTGCAAACTATATCCCATGAATTAATGGGGATTGACAACTCTGATTTTATTCAAGCAAAACTGGTTCAACTCTAGATGACCATATACGTATATGGTAAACAGATTATGTCTAGTTTCTCGTCAGATAACTTGCGCCATGAAAGCTAGATAAATCCAAGACAGCCGTGTCATTTATACGTGTATGCTAGATAGATTATGTCTAGTTTCTCGTCAAATAACCGGCGCCATGAAAACTAGATAGAATCTAGATAGCCGCGCCATCTATAAGTGTATTCTAGCTAGATTATATCTAGTCCCTTTACAGAAAACCTTAATAAGAGAAACTAGCTAGACGCTAGGTTCAAACCAGTTTATCCCAAACAGATTTCCACACGGGTGGCTAAAATAGCGAATTTCGTAATGATGACCATTTTAGATTCGGACGTTCCTAATTTCAAAATTCGCCATTTTAACTATTCACTATTTTGGCCATTCGCTATTTTGACCCCCACCCGACTCGGAATGATTCTTGCCAGTGGTTTCTACTGGACTTTAGGATAATCCGGGTTTAGAGCGTCATAACGAAAATTGAATTAAGCTGGACGATGTGGAATCATTTTTAATGTAAAAAATTATTAACTCGCTGAGAATCTGACCTTAATCTGCGCTTGTGTTTATATATATACCGAAGTTGATGGTGCCGGATGCCGTTACCCTTTTTTCTATCAGTGAACCGATAACGGATGTGTGAAATAAAATGAACACATCTGATATTGTATTTGATATCCGGACCACCATTACGCTCCGACAGAATTCTATTTATACTGTAATATAGTCTATAAATGCCCTTAATTGGAATCGTCCGGATGCAAACACAGTAAATGCTAATGGAGCCTCGGGGGATTGACTGCGAGTTTTGATGGATATCCCAAGTTGAAATGTGAACCCTCTGAATACCTTCCGTTTTGACTTTGAATGAGTAAACTATGCCACTTCAAAAGTTTTAATGAAGCTTTTGAAATCTCTTTAAACTCAAGAGGAACTACTTAAGGTTAAAATATAAAAATCGGCCTGTTTCGCGGTGTGCCTAAAAATTGGTGGTGAAGAATATTACGTTATTACGTGGCAAAGTATCGGCTTTGAAGGGTTAACTCATCTTCATAATCGTAAAGCTTAAAGTTCGAAAAATCTTAACAGATATTCCAAAAACTTCTTCAATGCAAATGTTTTCAAGATTCTACAACTATTTCTGCAAATTCAGTAAAATTTTAAGTATAATCAAAGATTCTGTACAAGTAGAATTTTTTTTTTACTCGTACAGGATCATTGATTTTTCAAACTTATAATTCCACCAAATTCATTTTCACATCAAGTCAAACTTGCATTTAAGAGTTTTATTCGAAGTGTTAATTTCATAGGAAATTTCCAATTAAAGGTGTGAATGGTTTTCACATATAGTAATCAATAAATTCTTGTAAACATTTTTTTAAATATATAATTTAAGAAAAATAACCAAACTGAAATTAAATGCCCACACATCGTCATCTCAATTATATAATGATGATAAAATCTTTAAGGAGATTTGAAATTTGACTTCAGTATGTCAATGATCGTTCATCCGTTGAAGATGAGACTAGTAACGCAGTGTCTAATGAACACAAGGATCGGTTGCGGTATTAGCATTAACCAACAACAGCAGGAGAACGGAAACACATGAGATCCTCCCGAGGGTCTTTCCTGGGGACAGTGCGCACGAACTTCCGGTATAGATAACACCCGTGCGGTAACCAGTGAAGACTAAAGTACCAAGCTATTCCACGGTGTACATGTTCCCCTCCCTAGTACACACTAAGCTCGCTCTGCGTTTATACAACGAACACGATTATACCAATACTGGCTTAACTATTATAGCCTGAAATAGCAGCTTCCTCTTCTTAGCCCGCTTCTCGTCTCCTCTCCTTCATTGTTACCACGACGAAGGTAGTCGATAGTGTGCAGCAGATCTACCGGTTAGCGCACGCTTGACTAATTGTGAATTACACCCAACTCGGTCACTATACCACGTTGATTATAGCCCTATTTAATCGATCGACATAAACCTCGCTCGTAATGGCTGTATATACTTCAAGGGTGCCAACAGCGCGCCGCTCCAGGCCTTCATCATGCAACCTTCATCATATACTTCGGACGTACGTAGATCAGTTTATCATCCATTCCTTTTTTTTTGAGTCATGAACGTAATAAATTGAAAGTGCTACTGACACGCAGATAAGATTGCACACTTAAATTACGAAGACTTTATATTGCAATAGATATATTAATTGGGCTTGTACTGATAAGTTAATTCATGATAACTGTTCTTGAGGAAACACGCTAACTTTGAAGAGGTAAAAAAGCATCTGAGAAGTGAGTAAAAGATGTTCTAAAATGTTTTGTGAGGGCCTTCTATTTATTTTTTTAAGTCATGAATGTCATAAATTGAGAGTGCTACTGACACGCAGATAAGATTGCACACTTAAGTCAAGAAGACTTTATATTGCAATAGATATATTAATGGGGCTTGTACCGAGTTAATTCATGATAACTGTTCTTGAGGGAACGCGCTAACTTTGTAATGGCAATATGTGTTATGATTATTAAAAAAAAAATGAATGATGAAAAACATGTGTTTCTGCGGTCTTGATTGACGAGTGGGACAAAGCAACGTTGTCCATATGTCTATCTGTCCGTCTCTCCTCTCTGTCTGTCATGTGTGATGATATTATTATTATTTCTTGTGTTCTATAAAAATTGTTGATTCCGTATTGGAGTTTAGGAGTGATTTGTCAATAAAAAAAAAAACGATTCGAACAAGAAGATGATAACGGACCATGCAAAATAATGATAATTTAAATAACAATATAATAATCAAAGAGATTCGAATAATAAATATTTCCGGCAACGACGAATGTTCAGAAAAAAAAGACAAATTATTTAGGGGCCAAAGTCATTCACCATATATTTGATATGTTCGGTCAATTATAATTAAGATGTCACCTAATCTTCGAAATAAATAAATTAACAAGATCATATATATTTTCGCTCAAATCATACAATTGATTATTATTAAGTCACACAATTAATAATTCTTTGAATTACCAAATTAATAATTCTTTAAATTACCAAATTAATAATTCTTCTCTGTTTTAATAATTTACCATAAATTGTCAACCTTGACGATATAATATTATAATACTGAGAGTCACTTCGCAGCGTCTAGTCAAACGTTAAACGACGAAAGTCCAGTAACACGTTTTCAGACAAAAGGCTAGAGTACCGGTGTCGCAAGGACCTCTGTACGAATACCCAATTGGAACAACGTCGATATCCACACTTTGTCTTCAGTCCGCATATTTATTATTAAAATTATCATTAATATTAAAATAGAAAACATAGCTTCACCGTAAAAACAAATACCAATCGTGAGAGAAAAGTCCCACGTCTAGCGATAATGATATTCTCAACTTCTTCCCTTTGTCGATTGAGTAAATATAGCCAAAAATAAACTCTATCCTAAATTATTTATGAAACATAAGTAATTCAAGCGAGCAAATTACGTGGGCAGCTTGTGAACATCGAGGAGTCGCGACGTTACTGCATCTTAGCTGCTGCTGATATTAAATAATTCAGTGAGAAAGTGTGGCACGACAGGCATGCCGAAGAGTTGAAGGGGTGGTTTTCACCTCATGGGAAATTCATCCACGATTAATCACAGTGATTCTTCGTTGGTCATGTGGTCGGTCAATAGACGTGAGGGGAGAGGAACTGTAGAAAAAGGAAGAGGGCGACTTCCAGTGGGGTTGGAGCTTCCGGGGGTGTAACCCGACTACCCCCAAGTGGTTAGCTCCGAAGTGATGTGCAGTGGGCAAGTCGACACGAGGAAAGGGTCGAGTAACGCCAGGTAATATCTCTGCTTCGATACCCTTAACCTATACCAAAATACTCGCACACTTGCGCGCCTCTGAAACTTGTTCACAGATGGAAAGCACTCAACTTGTATGAGAGGGTGGGCGAAACTCTGTATTATCTCTTCTCGCCCGTTTCGGTCGCCCGAACGCTGATGTATGCGCCAGCGCTCACGTGGCATTAGCGTGGAATCCTCAGCGTGTGACATGGCATACCAGACCGACATAATTGCCACCTTATTGCAGCCGTCACAGCTGCGGCATCATCTTCTATCTCGGTCTGGTTGGCTGAATATTTGGCAAGGGTCGGATCCGCAGATTCATTGAAAATTCTTCCACCAATGTGGTTCGAGTTTTTCCACATTCTATCAATTATTTGGGGTTGAAAAAGGTCAACGTTGTCATCTCGCAAGGCAGGTTGATGTCTGACACGAATTTCACGTTACAAACACTATCGATTTTTCACAAATAAGGATTGTTAGATTAAAGAAATTGAAATTCACTTCAAACCGTTGATTCGCAAAGAAACATTCTGGAATGGGTTTCTTTCGGTTCACCATTATACTCTCAGCTGCAATTATCATCGCTAATTTCACCTTATTGCAGCAGTCACAGCTGCTGCATTATCGTCTGTTTTGTTCTAGCTCGCTGAATATTTGGCAAGGGTCGAATCCGCAGATTCATTGAAATTTCTTCCACCAATGTGGTTAGAGTTTTTCCACATTCTATCAATTATTTGGGGTTGAAAAAGGTCTCAACGTTGTCATGTCGCAAGGCAAGTTGATGTCTGACATGAATTTCACGTTACAAACACTATCTATTTTTCACAAATAAAAATCGTCAGAGTGGAGAAATTGAAATTCACTGAAAGCGGTTGATTCGAGAAAAAAACCTCCTAAAATCGATTCCTTTCGGTTCACCATTATACTATGAGCTACAATTATCATCGCTGATTTCGGCACTGTCGAAACGACAAATGAGCGTGCATATGACATGACATACCAGGCCAACATAATTGCCACCTTATTGCAGCCGTCACAGCTGCGGCATTATCTTCTCTCTCGCTCTGGTTCGCTGAATATTTGGCAAGGGTCGGATCCGCAGATTCATTGAAAATTCTTCCACCAATGTGGTTAGAGTTTTTCCACATTCTATCAATTATTTGGGGTTGAAAAAGGTCAACGTTGTCATCTCGCAAGGTAAGTTGATGTCTGACACAAATTTCACGTTACAAACACTATCGATTTTTCACAAATAAAAATCGTCAGGGTATAGAAATTGAAATTTACTGAAAACGGTTGATTCAAGAAAAAAAACCTCCTGAAATCGATTTCTTTCGGTTCACCATTATACTATGAGCTACAATTATCATCGCTGATTTCGGCACTGTCGAAACGACAAATGAGCGTGCATATGACATGACATACCAGGCCAACATAATTGCCACCTTATTGCAGCCGTCACAGCTGCGGCATTATCTTCTATTTTACTCTAGTTCTCTGGATATTTGGCAAAGGTTGGATCTGCAGATTCATTAAAAATTCTTCTACCAATGCGGTTCGAGTTTTCAGACATTCTATCAATTATTCGAAGTTCAACGTGGTCAACTGAGTTATCTTGCGAAGTAAGTTGTTGTCTGCCATGAAATTTGCGGTGAAACAAAACTTTACAGACACTATCAACTTTTTACAGATCGGTATTAGCAGACCGATTTCATTGAAATTCACTAAAAAATGTAGGTTCAAGCGAAATCTTACTAAAATAAGTTCCCTCGGTTAGGCAATATACTCTGACCTATTGATATACTAAATATATTCACGGCAATAAAAACCCGTACAGAAACAATCAATTTTTCACAAATGAGTATTAGCAGACTGATATAATTCAAATTCACTTGAAATGGTTGGTTCGACCAAAAATTATACTAGAATCGGTTTATTTCAGTTCCCCATTAAAATATAACCGACAATCATCATCGCCAATTTCGGCGCTGTCAAAATGAATAATGAGCGTGGTATCCTCTGCAAATGACTAGAGCAAGATAATCGCTACCTTATTAGCGCCGTCACAGGTGCTGCATTATCTCCTCTCACTCTTTCTCTCTGAATATGTAGCAAGGATTGAACCCGCCGATTGATTGAAAATTGTTTCCTCAAAACGGCCTCGTATTTCTGCGCATTCCATCAGCTATTTATACCCAAAAAAGGTCAAAGCCGTCATTGCTCCAGACAAATTGACGTTTGTCCTTTATGTGGACGCAATGAGCCTAAAACGATGACGTAATCAAGAATATAAGCTTCAAAATTGTATCTTGATGAAGTAAACCGGAATTGAGTGACGAAAAGATTACGTAGCCCGTCTGAGTGACGTCTAATCCTTGCAGAAAAAATTTCCTTCCTCGTCTGGTTGTCACCTCTCTACTATATTTCCTTAGTAGCGCATGGCAACGGCGGTATAATATCAGGAATAGCGGTATAGCACTAGAAGCGTATCTCCAATATTTACGTCGCAATTCGCTCCCGTCATGAGGGATATATCACAGAGCTTCGCTAGCCAAAAAGAAATATGATAGTAATTCCGTAGCCAGCACGTTTTACCGCGATAGAGGTTGCGGTGACGACGAAAAGCTGAAAGTACCAAGAGTAGAGTGACGTCGCCATAACCATTTACAAAAAAAAGAAACCCCTAGTGGGATCAGTCCAACAGTAACACTATTTGCACATCTAGCAAAAAAAAAAATACGTCCGCAAATCGCTGGACGAATGAGAAAAAAAGATTTCAGTGAAACTTGAACGAGTGAACTTGAATTGGCAAGTGTGACCCACTCCACAGTTGCCTTAGAGCACTCGAAAATAATAATGGTAATGAATAACGGACGTCAGCACTGAATTTACGTTGCTCTCATCTCTCTTTCTCGTTAATCTTTTTCCCTTATTCACCCTTGCTGTCCAGCTCTTCCTCTCCTCTGTCTCTGTCTCGGCTCATCGACCTGCAGTTGAATGTCTCTCACGGAAATAATGGGCACGCGGCCAAAACAATCGCCAGTCGCTAAATTTCCAGTCAACAAACGTTGGCCCTCGGCCAGATGGTACTCCCTCTTTGCCTCCACCCTTCTCTTCGCTGCTTAGCCCTCTTCCACTTACACTGACTCTGCTTCGCACCTCTCCACACCCTTCGCTACGTCGACATCGGGGCTTCTCAATTCAAGACTTTTATCCATTCGACCCTGTGCATGGCCAACCGGGGGCGGACGCTACGGCACCTTTAGAATCACCACCGATGCTGCCGCCAGCAGAGACAGCAACCCCTCGTCAGAGCCCGGCTACTAGAATCCAAGCCAGTTACTGTAGATACCTGATCCTACATTGGGAACCGGCGCGAAAGTGAATTTAATATCTCCCACGATATCGAGACTTCACAAAGGACTTGGAAAAATTGCGAAAGTCCTACAACCGAATACAGAAAATCAAAAAATAAATGCTCGCTGATGATATTTTTCATTTTTACTTGTCATCTCTCATTATTGTTGTTGTTGTTGTTGTTATTTTCATTCTAACTGGTGACCGCAAGATGAACGGTAGGAATGGAAATTTATCTTGATAGAATTTAGTGTAAGTTATCGGATGAAGTCCAAAACAAAGTCTGAAATGAGGTCCAAGACGTATTCAATGACAAAGACCGGAACATAGTCCGGAATAAGGTCTAGAACATAATCTAGAATAAAGTCAGGAACAAAGTCTAGGATTAAGTTCAAAACATAGTGTAGAATTAATTCAGGAAAAAAGTCTAGGATTAAGTTCAAAACATAGTGTAAAATAAAGTCAGGAACAAAGTCTAGGATTAAGTTAAAAAATCAGTCTAAAATAAAGTTCTAGACAACGATTAGAATGCAATTCAGGACAGATTTAAGGATGGACTCAAGGACAGGGTGGAGGATGGAGTTCAGGATAGATTTCAGAATAAAGTTCAAGGTGAGTTAAGAGATGGAGTTTAGGACAGATTCGAAGAAGTTCAGAATAGTCACCAACATAAACTCTACATTTCACAGGAGTTTAGAATGAAATTCAAAACCTAGATGGAATCCAAAATGTACGATAAGACAAATCGTCCGTCACAGAGTCTCCATAGTTACCATTTATTTGACACGTATTATGTTGCTGATTACTTGGATGACAAAACGGAAATCATGCGTTACAACGTAGGCTGTACACTTTCGTTCTAGTCTATTGTATCACAGAGTAAAATTTATATGCCACATGCAAATTTCTTCCGACACAGGGAATGTTCCTTTGCAATAGAACTGAAGGTCGAGTCATGGACAATGAATAAAGACCCAGATATTTTACCGCTTACGAGGTGAAATCTGATCAGAACAGAAAAAAAAACTGTGGCGTAGTGATAGCAACCCTTGCAAATCCACGGCAGGCCTCATCCTTCTCTTCCGTAACCAAAGACCTGACAGGAAAAAGGAGCAGAAGAGCTGGAAGAACATGACACGCAGCCTCCAACCATCTTAATCTTGCAAGATTAAGATCTTGCAAGATAGGATGCCACTGAAGTCTCCTTTGCTGTGGACACTAACAGCCATGACTGGGCGTTTTGCCTGCGGGATGAACTTGTAAATATGTTGAGTAAGAGACATCTTCAGAAGCATGAAAGAAGTTGAACAACGGTTCTCTTTATTCCGACCTTTCTCACACGTCACAGAACATTTCTCTTCCTAACTCACTTCGTGAAGCTTTGCCTAAGTCACTTTAACATCTTGCCACTATCAATTTTGACACTGTTTGACTACTTTTTTGCGTTTTATAGTATCATTCCTTTTGTCATACCCGGAGTATAAAAACACAATGGGTTCGGATTCCATCCAATGTATCGTTGCTGCATAGACATTTCTTGCATGTATCGTTTTACCGGATTCCAGTAAATCCAAAACTCTCTGATCCATCCGAACTCGTTTGACTTTCGTACTTTGGTCTCGTCATGGAAACAAGACTTCCAAACAGAGACCATCAACGGTGACTCTGCAACTCGTGGAAACAAACGTACGGGGCTCATTCTTTCACTGAACTTTTCTTTTAGGAATGGCAGAAAAATTAGAATTGTCGGAAGAGTCGGAATAGAGGGAAGACGGAATAGAAAATCAGTGAACCATTTCTTATCCCGTGGGATAAGATTCGGATGGCTTGGCAACCTCCTCGCTATTTTGTGCTTTTTTTCAGCGCTTCAGTCCGCTCTCGACGAGGAGAATAACAGGAAAACTCTAAAGTTAACGCCCGTTCGTCGTAAATTTCGGGTAAGCTTCGAGGCAACCCTCCTCGCGATCTCGTGAAAGCCGAGAAATCGAAAACTATTTCGCCACGCCCCATAGATTACACTCCGAGACGTATCTTCACCATGGCGCTGTACAACCACGTTCATGGAGCTATTGCACGAGAACCTCGTTCAACCGAACGATCGTTATCGGATGGATCAAACTCACCAACGTCTTTGGAATGTCCTAACTCCGGTCGATAGCCGAATCCGAGTTCAATGAGCGGAATGTGTCGCATTATGACTAAACTTGGTAGGATTACTCGTGGAATATTGTTTCTGAAGCACTAATAAAGTGAGGTTAGAAGGTTAGGGCTTGCTTCTATTTGCACTTTCTAAAGGCTGATTAAACGAGGAAGTATGTTGACTGAATTATGCTTCATCATGGAGGATGTTTTGAAAAAGATGGAAAAAAGTGGTTGAAAAATAATTGAACGCTTCAGTCAGGTTTTCACTCAATTTGGTATCAAATTTATGCTTGTACTTTATGACGGAATTTTATGTCTGGTGTTGCTGAATATTAGTACGTACTCGGAAAAAATTAGATAAAAAATACTTGAAGAAGTCATTCAGAGGGTCAAAGTAAATTGATTTTTTTTTCCGGAACATTCAAAATCTGGTATAATTGGAATTAGTGTTTCGGTTTTAGTGTAAGTTTGTATAAGCGAAAGAGCTCAACTTTTGCAACTGAATGTCAAGTTTCAGTTTGATCGATAGAGTCAATCTTGAGGTATTAGCGTTCACATTTGCAACCCCCTCTTCTCACGCTCACGCATACAAACATTACTTTGTCGTGATTACCGAATATTTCCTGAATGTTCTCAAAATGCCATATGCAATTACCGAGAAAACTGATTTGCGGTTAGTGTGACTGATTTTTATAATTCTACCTCACTTCAATGGAGCTATTTTGGCGATTTCACGTCCCTAGGGACGAAAGTTCGGAACCTCACTTTTAACTATGCTTCCCTCAAAAATACCACCCAATGCACCACTACTCATGCACTCGTTACAGAATAGTACATTACGATACTAGTGCGATGAAACTTTTTCGCGACGAGTGGGAGTTTGCAGTTTGTTGTAATCCCACAAGATCCGAAAAAGTTTCTCGCACGAGTATCGTATACAATTTTATACCATTAGTGCGAGAAGTGCCTATTTCACGCACGCGAGCGAAGCGAAGTATGCGTGAAGTAGCCACTTCACGCATACTGTGGTATAAAATATAGTGTGTAACATGGGCCGAAATTAGCAATCGCAAACTTTCGACCCTTGTTGCATAATATACTATTATGTAACTGCAAAAAACAGTAATTTTTGGAACACGTGCTCAAACAAGCAGAGCTTTTCATGGCAGTTTGGCGGTCCGAAAGTGTCTAGTTTCACAGTAATGTTATAAACATCGGGCGCAAGCGCAGTCCGCGACTTACAGTTTTTCGACCCTAGGGTCGAAAGTTCGTAACTTCTCTTTTCACTGTTCGTCCCACAAAACAACCATTCAAAGCACCACTATTCATGCTTTTGTTGAAAAAAATGTAGTGTCCAACATGTTTCACAATTGGCATTTGCACCTCGTGTGATTGCGTACCCTCGCATTCATGGCAATCGCACATTTCAACCCTTGTTGCACAATGTAGTATTTTTTATTAACGCTTGTTCGCTCGCAGAATAATGGATTCTGATCATTTCCTCCCCTCGTTATCTGCCTCTCAGAACTGTTCGTTTAATCGAGCTAAGCGTAAAAAATTCAGAGACGGACGAACATGGGGCATACTTGATTGGTACCTGCGCTGCGAGTTTATTCTCCCTCTCGTCAAGTATGCAAAACCTTGCTCTCATTTACGATTTATAATGGAAATTTTCAAAGAGATGCTATTCTATGAATTGCCTCACAGAGAAAATTGATGCATTCATTTAATTGCTCGAATGTATACTCGATTTGTATAGCTGTCGGTATTTACCAGTAAATTGTAACTGTTATTCGAAAAATCAATAAACAATTTCGCCGTACAAGATAACAAAAATTCAGTTCAGTCAATTGATACACTTTAGAATTGATCGGAAAAGCAATATTTTTGTGAAAATCTTCATAGTACAAAATGGAATGTTCTTAATTGGTTGACACTCTTCAAGGCTAACATATTTCCGATCATTAATCTACGAGGAAGATTTTTCATCTACAGTCGATTCTCCCTAAAAAAACGCTCCGTTGGAACAGAAGTCGCCCCTCTACTAAAACGAGTCGACTGTATTGAGAAAAGTGGATTGTCCAATCAAATTTTTGTGGATGACTCGAGAAGACGGGACTTTGACAAAAAACTGCCTTCGGGAAAATATCTTGAAAGTTGTTCGGGGAGAGAAAATGAGGAGGAGAAGCAGAAGGAAACTCTTGCCCTGAGCGAGCGCTCTGTTTAGCATCCTAAACTTGATTATATGGAGTCAGCCGCTTTGTAGTTGAACATGACCGCCGCTGAAGGCGGAACCATCAGTGAAGGTGGAACGACAAAGGTGCAGTAGAAACGAAGGAAACAATAGGCGTAAAAGGAACAAAGGATACCGGTGAGTTAAAATTGAATCGTTTGAGAAACATACAACGAAACAGGAATAATAATGTACAGGATAATAACGTTATAACAAAAATCAGTGATAGTCAGGAATGTTTCACTGTAAAGAGGACAATGAAAAGTACGAACGGGGCGAAATATATAATTGGAGACACAGAACGTCCAAATAAACCATTTACTCGAAAATATTTAAGTGAACTATACTTTAACCAATTAAAGAAGATACTTTTTGATATCATATCGTTAATACTACCAACTAAATTTTTCGTTGAATCAATGCAATATTAATTGAAACATATTTAATATTCAATTATTTCAATGAAACGGATTTTCAAGTGAAACATATACTTGATCCATTGTTATTAACTAAATGGTTTTATTGATCCAAACATATATTACACGTATAGAATGATTTCTTTATTTGACTCAATGAAATATGCAATTGCTTTAATTGTCCAACTAAACCCAACACCATACATCGTCAAATTAACCATACGTACAGTTGATTTAAATGCCAGATTTTTTTTTGCCCTCGCAACAATAAAGGTAAATACTTTTCCCAAATCCGAACTCGTATTCCACGAGACGAAGAAAATTCCATATGTTTCAGGAACGCGAGATAAGTAAATCACGATCGAAAATGAGACGAGCTTGAGGTAAAAATAAAGGTAGGAAAAATGCCAAGATATACCCGTGGGAGGAAAACAGATTTTCGAAGCAGATAAATATACCATACCATTGAGAGAACAAGGCTAGCGAAGCGATCGTACGATAAGCAAAAACTTCTGGGAAACCGAGCGGGTTTCGGAGATAAAAGCATCGCACGGTGAACACATCGGAGAAATCGAGAGGGGAGTATAAAGGAAAGTAAAGAATACGTGTCTCTCCCGCACAGGTCTAACCCGGGTCCACCAGTATGAGGATAATAAAACCTGGAAAATTGGGTCTGGCGAGCTTGTGAGACAGAGAGTTATTTCCGGATGTTGGGGAGGTACGAGAGTGAGTTAGAGCACAGAAGCGTTAGAGTAAGAGAAAAGTGAAGATAGAACGGGAAGGAGACGGTGGCTCCACACGTTCCGAGGATCAGCCGAGTAAAAGGGAGAGTTATTTCTTCCTTTTTTTCTTTTCCTATAGCCCTACCACCTTCTGTTCAACTCTTCAGATCTGTGGCCTTCCCACACGAGTCCAAGACTCTCGCGACCTCCACTCTCGGGATCCGAGGAAAAATCACCGCGACCTTTCTCCGGTAATGCGACGGGCGACGCGACCTCCGCTTTCTCCCCCGATGAACCCGCGATCCCAACACCATAGAAACTACGGGAAAGCTAACTCTGCCATTCGTTGGACCTGCCACGTGATCCTGTCTGCGAATGAGCGCTGGGAAGTGGAACAAGTTCGACGCGGAAGGGGAAGAAGCACACGAAGAGACACCAAGGGAAAGAGACGTGAAGGGAAAGACTGTGACACAGGAGAAGGAAGAGTCTCCAGGTAGGTACTCTATTCGACTTTACTGATGATGCACATTCGTTATCGTACAAGACAACCCGCAACAGAAGGCAAAGAGAAAGCGACGCCAGGCAGGGAAGAAATAGGAGGCAAGGCACACGAGGGAAAACGTGAACGAACGAGTAAACGAACCGACGATCAACCGACGAACGGCGCAGTCGCAAAATGAGACCATCGGGCCATGGACTTTTTTTCTGTCTCTTTATATATTTCTCTTGGAAAGAGGGTAAAAAGGTCGAACGATAAGTTTGCGTAATTTCGTGAAATGTATGATAGTATGAAATGAATAGTACATTGCATATGGTGGAGGGAAAACCGGCGGAAAGCGACTACATGCACGTCACAGGATCAGCATCCCCTTTTCTATGCATACAGACTATGCATGATGTATGTAAAGTTGTGCCTTCACGTCCCTTTCTCATTCCCGAGCTTATTACCGTTTCCTTTGTGCGTCAAAATGCAGGATATCACTTTTCCTATTGCATGCCACATTTGTTCATAACGTCAATGCGATACCGCGTATGAGCGGACAGGGCCAGAGGAAGATGTTCAAAACGTGCTGGAATTTGAATTATGTCGAGATCTGAGACTGTTTAATGTCCACCGGGTGTAACCGTGTCCATTAATTCCGAATTGTCGGACACATCCATTTACTTTTGTATGTTCTTCGAGTTTTCGGCTCTTGCAAACGCTAGCACAGTGTGTTTATTCTGCTCAATCCTTCGATCAGCATTGACCCGAGCTTGTCAATAGTCGATCAAATAGAGACAACCTATTGGCATGGTCAACTAGTCGATGTTCATCCACGGCAGTCATTTGACTTTTTTGCCATGGGGAATGTCGCACGGGATTCAAGCGGACTTGATTTCGCGTCAAAATCGTTGCATTATTTATACAGTCATGAAATGTTTGGGAATCGAACTACAGTTTATTTCTAGTTATCTCTTCTTGAAGCAAGCGGACCGCTTGGAGAAAGTTTTAGAGGATGATGGCAGATTAATCTAGGCTCGAGTTCTAGGTGAGAAATGGGTTAGGATCAAATCGGAATTTCCATCCTGGACAACAAGACTTTATTCGGAACTGCCTAATCTCCATCCTGATTTCATCGTTTTTTCGCAGAGATCGTTGAATAATCTGCTGAGCTATTTTGCAATAAATTACTAACTTTTATGTGTGTCCACTTACTGATAGTTAGATGTTTTTTTTATTTGGACAGGCATGACTACAGCAGATCAAGTTATTTTCATGATAACAAACATGCCGATCATGTTTTACATTATTCGCGTGTTTACGACTTATATTAACGTACTAGCAAATCGGGAACATTTAGAGATGTGGGTACCACGTAATCTCGTTGGCATAATTCGAAACGCCGATGATTGGAACGCGATTGAACTTTCTGGCTGGCGGCGTTGCTGGTGAGCGCGTTCAGAGTGCACATTGAAAATTAACATTCGTTCCGGGCCGGAAGAGAGGGGTGACAAACGATTCAGACGAGGCAAAGAGTGGAGAGAAACGGCGTAGCGAAAACGAGGGCGGCCAATAAACGTGCCTGTAACACGCGGAAAATTTTGTATTTACAATTGACTGACGATAATTCAGTGGTAGTTGCGAGAGCGGTGAACACAGGCAGAATTGAAGCGGAGGTCGTATGATGAATCGGAAAATTTGCTACAACCAAGCCCCGGGATCGAATGTGCAATTTGCTTCCGGAAAACAATGAAAATCGAAGCAAACTGAGAGGAAACAACGGGAGAAAAAACGGACGGACTTTTTTTTCATTTTTGATTATCGACTAAGGTGAAATAAACTGGAAGGTTTTTTTTGCCATCTGCAACGCTGACGCAAGTATTGAGTGAGTGTCAAGGACGCGCTTTGATGAGGGTTGTCACGACATATGGCGTGACGCCTGCGGCCTTTTTTCTGGAAAACGAGGCGAGCAACGGTAACAGCACGAGGCACTACGAACGACGATCGCATCGCGGGTCGGTTGATCGTACAAGCAGGTCGTACGCCTACGGGATTGTGTGCTTAATTCGCAAATTGAGTTGGTGCTCTCAGGGGATGCTGTGTCGCCCTAAAACTATGAAGGGACTCGGACTTTCGCATGAATTCGTTACGAGAATCGGAACGACATGGCTTCAAATAAAATAAATTAATGGACTTACATATGTATACCGGTTAATTTAATAAGCGTCCTTTTTCCAAGCTGAAATTAGGTGTCCGCTTCGAATGCCATCTGGGAATTGGTCCACATCAGAGGTTGTGAAGACGAATGGAAGGGAGAGAGATAACATCTGGAGAATGGGAATCTATTTTATAGATCTCTGATAATAGGATCATTATAGGATCAAGGCTGGGTATGAATTATGCATTAGCCAATTTTGCAAGAAATAATAACAGGAGCTCTGCAAGTGTATAGCTTTTTATCTCATAGGAATGTCGACGTACTATGTACTTTAAGGTCTATATGGTTCTTATTATTTATAAATCTCATTGTTTGTGAACTGACTCTTTGATTTCGATTGTATTTCTTAATGTTTTGTTACCGTTATTCTCTTCAAGGCTTTTTTCAGATTTCTAGGATCCCGAATGGCACATAATATTTTCTGATTCTTCATTGAGAAACTCTCGGATCACGAATTATTTTTGTATTCTCAGAGTTTCTCACGTAATTATAATAAACATCTGGGTACCAAATAGATTCAATTTCCGTAAATTTTGAAATTGATGTTAAGCAGAGTCAATACAGAATTTAGGATTCTATGGAATCTTATTCTATTTTAAAAACATGCAATTTAAATAAATGTGAATCATATTCACTGAGTTTTCTTTTTCTATCATGTAAGCTGACAATGACCGTCAAGAATCATTCTATAACTCGTAAATGACTTGAGTAATTGATCCAAAAACTTTTCACATTGACATCAAACCATTCAACAAAAGTCATTTGATAAAAGTCGGTCGATAGATGTTATATATATGATTATTTAATCTGATCTCGCTTAAACTTTTAGTTTGCAGGTTAAATTTTTCCAAAATAACGAACAACAGCTCATGCCTTTCTCAATATCAAGGTCCACTGTATAAGACCTTTATAATCACTTTATCGTTTTTTCACCTTCCACCAAGCTTTCTTTATGGGGAGGCAAAAATTAATCAACATGCTTTCATCTAAAGGACATGTAGAAGCTGGGAAATAATAAAGAAAGACGTAGGCAAGGTCCCACTTTACACCCTTGTCCTCTTTAATTTAAGCTCGCGTCACTTTTCTCTCCTATCATAAGATTATGCCATTGATGCACATTATAGTCTCGAGTTACTGTGCATTCTCGTCTCAGTTGCTTTCCTTCAGCTTAGGACTTGTCTAAAAACGACTATTTCAAAATCCATGAAACCCAGCCAAACATTTTATCGTAACGCAGTTCAACCGTAATATCGAAAACCTATGTAACAAAAAAATGTGCATCCCAATTTTTTTTCTCAAGCTGAACTTCGTCTGTTTTGAAGTATGTCTAGAATTCTGACCTAAAATGGATTATCGGAAAACGTTACATGCTAGGTACTAACGCGAGGCACGTTCCATGCGGACTTTTCAGTAGGGAAATAACAAAAAATAAGTGCGAGAGTAAAAGAATTTTCGCATTCTCAATCTCCATGAGAACGACAGCTTCGGAAACTACTGCAGCTGCTGCCATCTTTCTTTTCACATCCTCAGGCACCTCCGCGATTGCTCTTGATCATGATCTTCTTCCACCGTCCTTCTCCCCGTCGAATCGTTATCTCCTCCGGCGTAGCCCAGAGCCAGCGAGCGTTTAGCACGGAAACGGGGAATGAATGGGTATTGATTCGAATGCTAACTCGAGCTTTCGTGGCAAGCGAGCGTGCGCTGTCTTGGGCGTGAGATGAAGAACGAAAGAGCGATTCCGTCGAGAAAGTCGAGGGATAAGAAAAGACCGGCTACAGTTACCGTGATGAAAAAAAGGAAAAAAAAACAACTTAACCGAAGGATACCGCTAGACCGTTTCCAGAAATAGAGAAACCACGAGATGACTCCTGGTCGAATTTCGGTCGTTATAAGATCTAGATAAAGATATACTCGGTACGTTCCATGGAAAACGATTTGGCTGGTATACTTCGGATTAAGAGAAGTAGAAAAGTCCAATTAAAATCGATAGCGAAAACGTTTCGGTCTCTTGGCTATATACAAAAAAGAATGAAGTGGAAGTAAATGGAAGTTGTGTGTGAATGAACAGAAAAACTTCAGGCCGAAGGGTTGGAAATATTCTTCGAAATGAAAAGTTGCAGGGCTTAAAGTTCATCAGTGTTTCTCAAATTTTTATAGTGGTTTTGGCTTTTTATTGTCACTTCAAAGGCAGTGAAACACCGCAATGTCAAACGCTCATAGGACTGCCTCTCTTGCATGAAACCTCATCTTTTTGAAATATGTGTATGATTGCTTTAGCCGTTGATGATATACGGCTTCGGCGAATTTCGCCCTGATCAGGGCCTCTTCAAAAATAGATTGTATAGTGTTATGTTGATGTTGGTGTTGTGATATTATTTTACGAGTAAAATAATATCACAACGATTTACGAAAGAATAAAACCATAAGCCGGTATTCGTCGAAGCAGTATATCATTCTTACCTCATCTTTTTGTTTTCCGGTTTTCCCGAACAAACAGCTTAGACTCCCAAAGAGCCAAAAGCTTGGATCACTTCCGCTGTACCTCTACAAGTTTCTTCCAAAATTTAAGCCTTATCTGCCGAGTCGTTGAGGATAAAATACGATCCAAATTTTTGAGCTGTGCTAAAGAACCATTTCATCCTCATGAACGGCCAAGAACGTCGGATTCCGATTAAACGAAGCAGCGTCGTCTTTTCAACTGTGTTCTATGGTCTCGTTCCGTCGAATTACGCACAAGACTTCGCGTTCTATCCCTTCTCGACTCGTGACCGAAGGTTCATCCTGCAAAGTATGTTTCAAAACAAAAGAGGTGCGTTTGGCTCATAGGGCTCGTTACCACAGCTACCGGACTATCTCTTGTCTTCCCCATCGTTGAATTCATCTAGTTTCTTTTGAAACCGTAAGTTCAGAGAGGAAGCTTTTACAAAACGAGAAGAATAAGGCCAAGAGGAAGGAAGGGCGAATAAGTGAGAGAAAGGAAGTTGGTATTTTAAGTCGAGTTTCCAGACCGGAAGTAGCCCAACCAAGTGGGCCCGCACTCGTCCCGTTTCGGGAGACTCTGGACGACGAGTTTTGCCCCCTAATGACCACCAAGTCTCCGTTCGTTCCTGGAGTCGTTATGTAACTGGTGATGGTGGTGGTGATAGAAGAGGAGGATGGACGTCGTTCCGCTCGTCCCGGTCGTCGTCGTCGTAGTCGACGACGGACGTTAGTCGATGAACTAACTCGTACAACCTGCCTTGGCCCCGGAAGCGGAAGCCACGCTCTTCGTTCCTCTCTTTCTCCCTCTTCCCTCTTGCTCTTTTCATCCCTCCTCTGTTTGGACGCAAGAAAGAGGCGGCTGTGGATGCAACGGAGGTACGTCGGCTTTCCTTCCTTTCATTTCCTCTTTCTCTATGCCTCCTTCTCTGTTACGCCTTAAGCTTTACTGGTATCTCCGGGGGCTCGGCCAGAGCACAGATTATGCATTTATGCAACACGGTAGATTAAACAGAGTGCTCAGTTCACTCCTCCTTCCGTGCTGTGTTCGAAAGTCTCCCCGTCGTACCGGGTACCACAGTCTCGAAGAGGAAGCCGACGCGACGTGGATTTTCTCTTTCTCACTACATGTTTCTAGTTGAGACGAAAAGAGAAGGCTTGTGAAGGGAGTTGGACTGGGAGAAGGAGAGAACGGTATAAGGGATCCTTTTCACCTTCCACGTTTCATCCTCCCTCATTCTTTGCCTCATCGTTTCATTTTCTTTTTTTTTTTTTTTTGTTAACTTGTGTGCTTGCACTAGCCAGAGACCTCAAAGTAAAAAGAATGAATTGGAGTTGTAATTTCGACGACCGAAAGAGAATAGAGCGAGTAAAGATGTTGAGGAGGTGAGGCAACGGAAGAACGAAGTCAACGAAGAAGATGAGTCGCAACGAGTGGCTCTTCTTTTTCCCAGGTCTTGCGGTTTATGAGGTGCACTATACTTGATTTAAATAATCTCGCAACTTTGATGATAGTGCAACGCTGCGCTAACCTTTTGAACACCGCTCCGACGATCATATTTTTTTTCCATCTTTCCATGTCTGGAGTACTGGATCTACCATTTCGGTCATCCATTATATCGTCTCTTAATATGTGAATCGAATTCCACTGAACATAAGGGTTATTCGAACCGGGAGGTCGCAGTGGATAAGTAGTGTCCCCGGGGATGAAGGGGTCGCTGAGGGTTGGCATGGGGAATGAGAGCATGCTCTAAGAGACGATGGTGGTCCCGAGAGGTGAGAGACTGTTTCGAGGAATGAGGCTTGTAAGGTGATGGCAAATTTCGAAGAATGTCAGCGGTCGCGAGAGGTGAGGGAAAGTGTCAAGGAATGACGGCAGTCTCGAAAGGTGAGCGGAAGTTTGGAAAAATGACGGTGGTCCCGAAAGGTGAGGGAAGTTTCGAAGAATGAGGGTGGTCCCGAAAGATGACGAAAAGCTTCGAAAGATGAGGATGGTCCCGAGAGGTGAGGGAAAGTTTCGAAGACTGAGGATGGTTCCGAGAGCTGAAGGAAAGCTTCGAAGCATGAGGATGGTTCCGAGAGGTGAAGGAAAGTTTGGAAAAATAAAGGTGGTTCCAAGAGGTGAAGGAAAGTTTGGAAGAATAAAGGTGGTTCCAAAAGGTGACGGCAAGTTCGAAGAATAAGGATGACCTCGAAAGATAAACAAGGTCTCGAGAATCGCTAATTTTTAACTAACGACAAGTAAACACCAGCAGCGCGGTTCCCTATTCCTCCCGCCGGTCAGAAATGAACCTCCCCAGGGAGTAATGAAACTGGATTTCGCATGCGTACGAACCAGACGTAAAAAATGAGTGGCTCTGCGTCCGCGTGACAACGTCAGGAAAAGGCATTTTTTTACTACCTCTTCGACTCCTTCGTATAAGTTCTTCCCTTGCCCTTTTGACATTGCCGGAGAGAAAATGGCTACTATAGCGGGTTAAACATGCAAATGCGTACACAAAACACACGAATCTCCTTCAGCTCGGAGTGTACCTAGCGTCATCCTAACCTACCCCTCTCTTCCTCGGTTTCCTCGCTGCTCGTGTTCCGGATTTCGCTATCCGCTTCCGAGAGAACAACCGGGAACCGTCCCACCTATGTACCGAAGGTTTCACCGCAGCAGTAACCCCACAAACCCTTTTGCGCCCGGCCACGCAGGCCACTCCGAGCGCAACCAAGCCTTGTAGCAGCTCTGAACAGCCGCACCCCCCATACCGTGATATGGGAGCGTTGCAAATTGCGATGTTGCATACATAATGCATTTCGTACAGGGTGCGCTATTCCGAGACTGCGGGGAACGATTGGACCGGTTCTCCCAGCTCTCTCTCCATTTACTGCTTGGATATATACCTCCTTTTCATCTGGTCACCATTGGCTTCGTCCAAGTTAATGCACTGACGCACTCGGGCTAACTAATTTCGATATTAGTTATCATGTCACGCGTGTGAACAATAATATTCATGACTTTTTTTAGAGGCTTCGTATCAGGAAACGTTTCGAAGGTTAGGACACTTCGGACTATTCTGGTCGTGGATGCGGACAATGTTTACGTCTGCAGTTATTAATGTTTTATTGACTTGGAGACACTTGATTCATAATAACTTATGACTGTGGCTTATTCATGACGAGACCTTGACGGACAGCAGTGGGCGTGCGGTCGGTGTGTGACTTCGGCGGTCTCCAGAGTTAAGCAGCATCGTTTGCGGCCATAACTTCGATGGGCGACCGCTTGGTGGCGCACTGGTCTGCGCGTAAATTGTTGTGCAGGAGGTACTTTTTAATGTTATACGTGTTATACGTGTGCGTGAAGTGTATTTGTGCGAGAAGCCAACGGGCCATTGACCGAGATTTTCAGCCTGGCGTTTCATGTATTGTGTAGATTTTCCTTTAGATCTATGAATAATAATAATAATAATAATAATACTTAAACAATGGTTGTATTTGTTGACATTAGTATAGAACAGAAGATAATGTTTTTTTTTGAGCGTCGAATTGAACATAAATGTTAATTATTTATTTTAGTCAGAATTTGGTGAATTGATTGCGTGGGGGTAATGTATTCTAATACAGTAGAAACTCAGTAAAATTAAACCACCTGTATCGGCCAGGTTTACCACAGTTTCCCTGAGCCATCATGCAAATGCGATACGCTAGTGCATTAGAAAATGTGGCTGCGGACAACATTCTAGAGGGAGCCCGAGGAATGAAATGGGGAATGAAGGGAAGGGGATAGTAAAAGCCAATTTGCGTACTTGAGGAATAACCAATAAAAAAAAATAATGACAAGACCTTGCGAAAAATAATAGCATCATGGAACTCTGAGTATTATATTCTTTTAGTTCATAATAATTCGGTGAGGATTAAAATTACACCCAAAGAGAAAAATCGCAAAAGCTGAAATGAGAATTAAATTTCTGTTCGACAAAGGTAAGTACCTCAAAATAATACTTTTTACGTCTCTAAAAGGTGACTTCAATAAAACAAAAATGTAAAGTAGGGCTTTACACATTACCCCTGAGCTTTGACAAAGCCGCTTTTATGAAGTGACATATGCTAATTGATTTTAGCTTCCCCATAAAGCTTTGTGAAAAACGTAATTAAGAGAAGTCTTTTGCATTCGTTTTTTATCGTTATCAATAAATTCAACCTTTATGTTAAAAAGATGTTCGATTCTGTCCACCTCAACAAAAAAAGTCTCTGGTCGCTTGAATTTTGTACTCTTGATTATTAAAGTGTATTTAAAATTTTTGAGAGCAGCGAATTGTGTAATGCGCAATTTCTGCTGAGTTAAAATGAGATAACACTGACTTTTAATTACAAATTAGCCAAATTAGACAACGTTTTTGTCTGATTTCTTCTACATAATTTTCTTCCGCTTGGACCCATTATATTTATGAAAAGCACTTACATCTGAATGAATCTGTGGAACAGAAAATTATACATTTCATTGTTAAAATACTTGGATCTTTAAATTTCCGTAAATTCGTGTGTTTTTGATTGCTATCTTTTACAAGATCATTACTGAAAGAGGAAGTGTAATTGTTTATTGTCTTTTCCAGGGAAAAATGATTTTCTTTCGCGGACTATTTACGGATATTATGAAGACTAAACTCGAGTCACATCCGGGCAGGTAAATGAGGAGCGACAGTGGCTGTTATTACGCAAGCACCATTATACGACTCTGGCAGGTATTTCGAACAATACGCGAATTACGAAGCTGTATTTGAGGCCAGTCAACGCGTCCATCAGTGCTCGGTCTGGAAAATACGCGTGGATAACGTTCTCATCCAAATTTTGCACGTCGTTAGTGCTTTTCTGTTTCCTCCGAGTTTCAACTCCGGAGCTGCTCCGGAGCTTTGCCCCGACAGACTTTACCGTTGAGCCTCGATTACCTTCAACAATGAAAGGAGAACGAGCTCGCAAGCTCGTTTATTAATGCTCCTATGGATTCTGCGTACGTACGGATCCACGAAGAAGAGGCAATACACAGCAATGTTGATTCTTAGAAAAAAATGCGTACGCCTCTAATACGGGAAAACTCGACTCATTCATACAATGCGCACATCACCAGCTGCCTCTCATTTTCTCGCTAAAATAAACCAGCGTACCCTGTATTTTTTTTCACCGTCTCGTTCGAAACTATCGCTTCGTGAGTATTCCACATTTTGTGCATAATTATTGTAGCAATACGTGATTTTCACCGAATGCATTCAGAGTCACTCAACTGTTAATTCCTAGTCGGTGCAACTTTTTGAATTTTGACATCACTGTTTGCCTTTTCATGATTTTGTTCCTGTAATTGCAGATTGGAATAACTTGGAATGACGAGAAAATTTTGGAATATGGATTTGGAATGAAATATCGGCACCTACAGATATTTCGTGAAAATTACTTTTCTACAAACGATTTTATTTTTATAGATAATAAGCGGGATGTCAACGAAGGGAATTTTTGAGTTGGCTTCAATTTCAACTGCGAATTGGAATTTTGGGTGGTATTCGTTCAAAATGGTGAGTGTGGATTGGATTAAATTAGTGGGTATTGCCAGCGAGATGTCGTCAACATATCTCTTATATAACGGGACTCAAAATTCTAATCTATTCAAGCAGCTTTCTTCTAACTCAGCCATAACAATGTCTGACTGTAGAATGTAGTTCGAAAAGTTGTTGATAAATCGTGTCTTTCGTATGTAAGATCAAATCTCAAATTGTACTCTATACTAGAGTTGAAAATACCTACTATCAATTCGAACGGAGCCTGTCGTTTCATTGTTATCATATCCCCAATGCAAGTCTGGAAATTATTGTAATGTGAATCTGGTAATACCTCATATCACACCCTCGCTTTTCAGTGACACGTCATGTACGAGATGTTGAATGCAATGTGGTGAACGCGTGCGTGCGTAGCGGTACGAATAATTATTATTCATCCACGCAACCATGTTGGTGATTCATGTCACATATGTTCCATAGCGTATGCGCAGAAAAGGATATAGCAGTGGTATGGAATTAAACGGTGCAAAATAATTGTTGAATATTTCGCAATTTCATTCTATTACATGGTATATTATATCTGTATGGATATGCATATCACGGAATTATAACGACGGAGATAATGAACCTACGATATTATAGATATACTTGCAACAGACATGGTACATGGTTTGATAATTTAGTTAAACATTTTATGGGAAATATATATGTGAGATGATTCCAGATGAAATTGATCCTGCTATCAAAAGTTCCTGTTGTATTATAAAAATTACTCCCACTGATATAAAAAATAGGTGGTATATCCAAATAATTTTTAACGACTGGCCGACGACATTTAGAGAAAAATGTTCTCAGAAATCAATGTGACGGGGAAAATCAGGGGGAAGAAATTAAATAATCCATGTTGCGTTTTGTAGCTCGGAGTTAGCGATGTATAATAATCAGTTAAATCACCCTTACACAGTAGAACAACTGGTCTTAATAACCCGGTGACCTCATTGAGATTCCAATCTGTGTTTTACACCGGAACAATTTATGAGCTTATTAACCTTCAACTAAATTATTCCATTCGAGTTTTTTTTTTAATGCTGATGAACTTCTACAGTGTGTATAAATTTGTATAGAAGGTCCGTAACAAATTAATCGACGCAGCCTTCTTTTTATCGACGCAAATTCCAATCAATTCGGAAGGACTGATCCCCGAATGCTTTTAGTAATCAGCGAAAACACCCCAATTTATTGTGATTTCACACGTCTACAAGCTTGTCGAATTTCACATGTAATTATTTAATTATTTATTCCGAATTTACTTGTTAATCCGTAGCATTGATATTCTGTTAATTATTTCACGTGTTATCCAGACTCGATATTCGAGGTAAATAAAAATGCTGTAATACTTTGAAATCGGACTATGAACTGCTAGTAAAAAAAACTGTTAATTTTTTTACTCTCTCATTACATACGAGGTATGTGAAAAGAGAAAGTATTGCAATAAAAAAAATCGACCCTTCGATCTCGATGAAAATACATGTTTTACATGTCCTAGATTCCAAAAAATACATTCACTCATTTCTGTCAGTCTGTCTGGCATCTATATGACCGAAAGTGGAATAACTTTTGAATAAATCTATCGACTGCAATGGAATTTGGCGTGTGTTTTCTGCATTTAAATCCTGGTTTTAGCATTGAAATTCAACCCAAACTCTTTACTCTTTCTGATACTGTACCTGGCATATGGAAATGAAAATAAAAATAAAAATTTATTTTTGGACCGAGAGCTAATACAGAAGTTATTCTACTACGGTATATTATTTCCAAATGGTATTATCTGCAAATAAACTATGAAAAACAAGTGAGTTAGTATAAAGCCTTGTTCATTTTCAGTCACTCACATAAGATTTCTGAAACCATCCACCATGGAAAATCTCTTTTTTTTAAAGTATGGATTGTGTAATAAAATCCAGTGGACCTGTAATATAGTCGATCTCTTACTTGATAAACATTTTCTTAACAATTGATGATTGTACAAATTTCTTGTGAATCATAGAATGAACTAGTACAATTTTTCATAAGAACTATAAATTGTTACACCAATTCGATCGAATTATAAGAATCGAAACATCCGATTCACACATAACAGAAATGTTAATTTGTCTTGTCAAACTATCGCAGTACCGACAATGACTACCCATATGTAATATCATGATACCTAAGCGAACGACAGATGTGGAAAGAAGCCGCGACCGTCCTCACGTGCGCCACCTCTCGAGGGCGGATCGTAGCTTGAATTCGAGTTTGGAAGCGCGATCGTAATGAATTACAGCGAAAAACGTTGTTTGCAAATAATGTACTAAATTCCTCATATTTTTATTCGTACAGTTCCTCACTGTATTCTAGTAAATTCACGACAAAATCTTCACGTCAGTGACAAATGTGATGAAAGAGTCGCTGTTCGCAAATTCGTCAGTAGCAACTCTTGCACTCTATTTTTTTGCCATACTAAGTTAGGTTAGTCAACTCAAAACTCGTGTTTATAGCTGAGCTCCCCATCACGGATCACCTGAGAGACAAGCTCAAAATGATTCAATTTTTCGTGGGCCGGTGATGCGCGCGTCAACTTTCGATTTGTGATCGAATCTTTCAGAGAGCTTTCATCCCTCTTATACTTACTTTTACCTGAACGTAGTACAACCACATTTTCTTCACTTTTCTATCACGCCCACCGTTAACTCCGGCGGCAGGCGTGTTCTCTCGTTTTCGCCACGTCGAGTCAGCGTCCTCATTTTTATAACTCGACGTTGAAAATTCTCGTCGCGCTGCCACATCGGCCTCCCTCGTTCGCGAGTTGCTGCCGCGCCAACTTGCTCCACTGAATTTTTCGAGGACCATTATACGACCGCTTCGAGGTCGTGACCCAAGGTTCGATTTTTCGGAACGTCACGTGACATCTTCTACTTTGAAATATCATGGAAAATTGAACGCAATTTGATTAGAGAGAGAGAGAGTGTAGTGATTTATAAGGAAGATCTTTATCGAATCAGAAGTCCAGAGATTTTTTTGTTTCACAAACGGAATACTTAAGGGGGTTGAGTCACCTGAAAAAAGTAATATGAAGAAAAATTCACAGATGATAACTTTTTTTCGTTAAGTGCGACATTCAAAGCTTATTAAATTCGTGCCAAACATTTAAATCCTGCAATTCATTGGAGTCATAGAGTGCACCAAAATGAGGTGAGATAAAAAATGGAATTTTTAAATTGTCGTAACTTTCAGACCAAATCCATCAACAAATTTGAGTTTTCCATGTATAATTTTATCTGTTAAAGCGAACATTATGGTATGGGTGTAGAAATTTTGCTTTCATGCCTTTATGATAAAGCTATAATTTTTAAATGTCTAAATAAATATTTCCATATTGAAAACTCACTAAATGATTAGTTACAGTAAATACAATTTCCACTGTACTTAACATTACCACACAGTATTCTTCAGCATCATCATAAAGAAGCCTCTTCTCTTCTTCATGATAATGTTGAGGATCCATTTGCTAGTTTCTCTATGCTATCCGAGGATCTTTTGTGGCTTCGAAAATTTGTCCTGACGATCTACCTGAGCGTCAGTCAGTGAATGTCTCATATATCAGCCAAGTTTGCGAAAATCGGATTAAAATTCGACGCACATATTGTCAAGTCATTAAGTTAGGTGTGATTGAATTATTTTATTTTTGAGACATTGAATCAAGGGACATTGTTCTTGAGATACTAAATAAAGTGACATTATTTTTGGGAGATTAAATTGAGTGACACTAAGTGATTCATATGCCAGCCAATTTTTTGAATATCAGTTAAAATATAGGTCCACGAATTTTGAAGACATTAATGAATAAAAGGAGATATCGAGACAATATTTTCAACAAAAAAATTCGGAGAATTCTTCAGCAGTCCCAAATTAGTACATCAGCATCTTAATGAACTTTTGATAAAATTCGACGGTTTCCGACGATCTTTTCCAACGTTTCAGAATTATTTGCTTCATTCACAAAAATAATGTATTCTGAAAAATTGTTTTTCTGTTGGTCAGTTTGTCTGTTAATGTGGCTGCTTGTTGGTTATTTGGGTTTGTTCCTTATAAAAACGTGGAAATTTTCGCTGATTCGGTTGGGCGACTTCTTCATCGAGAGAAGAATCTGGTGATTATTGCTCAATTTAGCATACTAAACTAGATCCATTCAGCGTTTTTTGCACCTTTCCCTATAAATTTTCCTACAGAATTCTGTACCGTGCTTTACGATGTGCTACACATCGTATGAGATAATCGTTATGTTTCAGTTTTCAAACCATATTATAAATTAACTAAATGTGTCAGAATATTTACGCAAAAGTGTCTGAAAGACATGTCAAAGCTTAGCAATAGTCGCGTCTTCAAACGGACAGTTATTACGTTTCGCAATATAAAAAAAAAAATTTACCATTGGATAATATGAAGATGAAGTAGTTCGTCACAAGCGTGACGAGAAGGATTTTTGTGCCGTCACTAATAAGAATAAATTGAGTGACAGCTGTGTTCAGATAATGAGGCGAGGTGTATGAATGTTTGACAAAAAGAATAAGAATTTAATAATTAACACCTTGAAGATATTTTTACCGGAGAACCCGTTCCTCAAAAAACCAGGTTTTTAGTTAGTTTTTTTTTACAATAAGGAAACATCGCATTAGATCAATAATTTTGAAATAGAGAAGACAATGACTTAAGAAAATAGTTTTTCGTAAGTGTCTTAATAATAAGTTCATGGTTATGAAGGTTCTTGTTCGCTTCTATTATTTTAAAAAAACCTAGGTCTTCATTATTCTTGTAAAAACTTTTCAGCCTGAGCAAACTACGAGAACTAATGAAATTTCTAAAGATTACTTGAAACTGAGTCAATACGTAGAGGAAGTCTCTTAATTTCATTAAGAAATATCCAGGCCGTCTGCAGTCGCAGCTAACCAATCTTTGGTAAGTAATTCCTGAATGAAACTGGCATCAATTGCTATACTGTCAATTGAATACAAGTGAAGCGCTTATTAGATTGTATGGCAAGCATCAACGACACTAGTAGAATGAACCGAATAAACTATGCGCCATGGGATCCATGGCGAAACTTTTTGAATAGTGGTTACCAGAAAATTTTCTTCTTGTACGTGTGTGTAGTGCCTAGTATCAATAAAAGGGCGTTTTACAGACGAGGAAGCGCGAAAAACACTTTGGTAGTAATGAAGAAGATTAATGACGACAATTAGCTCCATTTCGAAGTATAATAAGATCATTCGGATGTGCTTGAGACTTTCACCCTCGTAGAGCTTCAACGGATCAGAGCCATTCTTTTTCCCTCCCACGAGAAACTCTCGCCAGCAAATTTAGATCCTTTAGTCCTGTCGATGTTTTGTAAGGTTTGCTTGCTGAAGGAGAGGGACCGACCATTTCAGGGACTCCCGGTAGAACGTAGTCCTTGAAAGAATCTCAAACGTCATTGAAGTAGAGAGGGCGACCGGAGGAGGAGTGGGACTGAAGAAGACGCGAAGGGTGTACGCCTGGTGAGGGTGAAATTGGATTTTTCCTGGCGCCGAAAGTTCGGTAGCAAAGTACGCGTCTTGAATTTTATTCCGTTCTATTTTTCTCTGGTATAATTTTGTCTATATCGGACACTGGGCCACGCTTTTGACGTTCAATCGAGGGGGAATTACAGGATTGGAATTATCCAGTGTCATGGTTACCAATCGATGGATCCATCGAGTCAAATTGACAGACTTAAGCACGTTGGTGGTTTGCTGATCTCAAGACTTAAGCCGCATATTATAATGATGCGGAAGGAGGTTTGACAGCGATAAATCAGGGATGAAGGTTTCTCGATTTTGAAACACTGGCTTGCGATTGACTGACTGTTCGGAAAGTGGGATTATTAACGTGAGCTTACGTGATTCGAAGGTAACGCCGTTTGACTCCATGTCTCACTAAATCCGAGAGGAATTGATGAAACCATGGAAATGCTTCGTATCACCTTTCTAAGAGTAAAATTTGAAAAAGTGTCTTCGTAGTAGGCTTTCACGTCATAGATTTAATGTATGTCACACAAATTCTGTGCTTTTGGATACCGGAATTTGGGTTGGGCGTTTTATCTTGCGTTACGGTCTGTCAGTCTGTCTGTCTGTCAGTTCCTCAAGAAATTTCTTTCTTGTTTTTCGCTGATATGATGTTTTCTCTATCAGACACTGGGCCACGCTTTTGACGTTCAATCGAGGGGGAATTACAGGATTGGAATTATCCAGTGTCATGGTTACCAATCGATGGATCCATCGAGTCAAATTGACAGACTTAAGCACGTTGGTGGTTTGCTGATCTCAAGACTTAAGCCGCATATTATAATGATGCGGAAGGAGGTTTGACAGCGATAAATCAGGGATGAAGGTTTCTCGATTTTGAAACACTGGCTTGCGATTGACTGACTGTTCGGAAAGTGGGATTATTAACGTAAGCTTACGTGATTCGAAGGTAACACCGTTTGACTCCATGTCTCACTAAATCCGACAGGAATTTATGAAACCGTGGAAATGCGGTTTACTTCATATCACATTTCTACGGGTAAAATTTGAGAAAGTTTCTTTGGAGAAGCTTTTCACGACATGGATTTAATGTATGCTCCACAAATTTTGTGTTTTCGGATACCGAAATTGGATAGGGATCAAAATAGCAAACGACCGAAATAGCGAATGGCGAAAAAAGCGAATTTCAAAATAATGAACGTCTAAATCTAGAATGGTCACGTTTATGGAATTTGCTATTTTGACCATTCGCTATTTTAAACATTCGATTTTTTTACCCTCAACTTATTAAAATGCAATCATAATAGCGAATGATCAAAATAACAAACGGCTGAAATAGCGAATTCCATAATGATGACAATTCTGGATTCAGATGTTTATTTTTTTAGAATTCGCTATTTCGACCATTCACCATTTCGGTGATTCTCTATTTTGATCCCCACCCGAGGAATTTGAGTTGGGCGTTTTATATTGCATTACTGTCTGTCTGTCAGTCTGTCTGTCAGTTCCTCAGGATATTTCTTTTTATAGATATAAATTAATCCTAATTTTCAAGACGATTGGATTTTGTGGATTTTCTTCGTCATTCTGTATGATCATCTGGTTCTTTTAGTAGAATAAAAACTATTCATTCATGAAATTCTTATTTTATACAACAATTTTCTTCCAGGGGCGTTTCCATTACGAATATAGAACGTGCGGTCTAGACCTTCTCTCCATCGACAGGTATGAGCAGACAAGGGACCCTAGGTCAAAGTTGAAAGCCCGTTCAGTACCCAAGAGATTGGTCGGGAACCGAGCCTTTGGTCCGTCTGTCGGTCAGTCGGTCAGTTCCTCGAAATATTTATTTCTTACGCATTTCCATTTGAACGCAATTTTAGGAAGTGTGTTCTTAGTAGGTATTAACAAATTTATGTATGCTCCACAAATTTCGTATTTCTGTGAACCGAAATTTGGGTTGGGTGTTTTTTTTTGCATTTTGGTCCGTCTGTCAGTCATTCTGTCATTTCGTCAAGATATTTCTTCCTATAAATATAAATTAATCCTAATTTTCGAATCGATAAGATTTTGTACTTTTTTTCTCATGAGAATTTCATGAATAGATGATTTTGAGAATTTATTATGATTATGATTATTACATGATTATGAAAATTTCATAAATGAATGGTAAAACCATCAGAAGAATCAGATGATTATTTAGAATAACGAAAAAATATATATATTCCATATTCGGAAAAAACGACCTTGGAATGGAATTGTTGTACACAAATACAACAATTTTTTTCCAGAGTTTCGAAAATTCTTGTATAGAAATACTACAATTTTTTTTCAGTGTCGTTTCTATCCCGAATATGAAGCGTGCGGTCTCGACCTTCGGGATTTATCGACAGGCATAAGCAGACAAGGGATTCTAGGTCAAAGTACCCCTGAGATTGGTCGGCAACCGAGCCTTTGGTCTGTCTGTCGGTCAGTCTGTCAGTTCCTTAAAATATTTCTTTCTATGAATATAAATTCATTTCTGAACCGATAAAATTGGGTCGATTTCTTTGCTCGGCCTCGAGCGCGGTGTTGTTTCGATTATCTTCCGGAAGGACGTTTGACAGCGACACATTAGGGATGAATATTTGTAAATTTTAGAAGACTGACTGGCGAGGAAAATAAAAAAATTAACTGACAGTTCGGAAAATTAGGTTATTAACGTAAACTCGGGTGATTCGAAGGTAACCCCATTTCGTAGCGATCAATACTTCTTTAAAAAAAAAATTTTTTTCAAAGAAGACAAAGAATTCAAGTCTCTTACATATACACATCCGTAAAACCTTGACTCCTGACTTTATAAGCGCGAATATCGACCGATTTTTTTTTTCGGTGAAAGTATATCCACAGGGACCTAATTTATAGATCGGGTACCAAGTATGAAAGGTTCAGGTCATCCACGTGAAGACAATAATAGCCCTGGACTCTCGCAAAGGGTGTAGGGATCCTTATTTGAAGCCTCTGTACCAAAGTTATGATTGTTAACGTAGAAATTGATCGTTATTAAATTGAAAGCCCACAAAATAATTGGTTGCAGTAACTCCTATTTCCATTCCATCATTAATTTCTACATTCAAGCCAGATTGCACTTTTCAATGGATAAAATAAGACATCGAATTTGAGAATTCATTTACAGGTTTGGTCTCAAAGCTACGATAAGTAAAAAATTTCACTTTTCACCAAAGGTACATTGTACTTCAAGTACAGCAGCACTTGGAGTACACGTAGTTTAAGTACGCTAGTACTTTATAAGTACTTACAGTACTTTCGAAGTACTTATAGTACTTAAATTACTTTATAAGTACTTAATTACTTTAGAAGTACTTTAAGTACTTAAAAAATACTTGAAGTACTTGAAGTACTTAAGAAATACTTGAAGTACTTTCTATTCGGATATAGTTTGTAAAGTGTCAAAACCTTTCCAAAAAGAAATCGAAAAAACTAGGGTAAGCATCAAAGAGGGCTTCTTAAAGTTGTTAAGAACTTATTCACTTTAAAAATATTGTTAAACTTGAAAACCAGAGCTGGGCAAAGTACCTGCAGTACTTGGTACTTGAAGTACTTGGTACTTAAAGTACTTGAAGTACTTTGCTCACCTCTGCTAGGTGCTACATGCTTAAACGAAACAAAAATCAACGTCTCATTAATAATTGGTTTTGATCCTACGAAAATACACCACAAGTCCAGACGAAAATGAACAGAGTCAAAGTTCAGCTCGCAAGGAGCCATTTTTGTCACCTCGAATTGTAGAGTCTCGCGCTCTGCAACAGCGGACGTGAGGTCAGATTTATTCATGACGTTGAATGATTAAATGACGTCTCTGAACGGTACGTCTTAAACTTCGGAAGAAGTTGTCGAGAGATGTTTCAACCTTTCAGTTATTTTCCGTCCGGCAATAGGTCAACGTTTTGGTCGTGCCATCGGCTGAGTGCGAATGTATGTTTTTCGCAAGCTTTTCCGAAGGTGATTTCACTTCTAGTAGTGTGTTGTAGTATCCTGTCTAAGTACAACCAGATGGAGAGGTGAAGTTGGATAGAGAGGGTCTCTCGACTTTCTCTCTCTCTTTCTCTCTCTTTCGTTTCAGCCCTCATTTTTCTCTCGCCTGTATATATTCTTATTTTTCTGCACTCGTAACAAATACCCAATTTTTAACGGAAGGTGAGAGAGGTTCTCGTTACGCAGGCGAAGAGTTATTAAATTTCGACTCGTAAAGTGAACTTTTCACGGTCTCTTCTTCGACGCCCGTCCCATTTTTTCATTAAAAATATTCTGAAAGCCAGGACTTTCGTTTCACTTATTATATCAGTTTTAGTTAGAATTTTATGCCAACTCTCGAGTGAAATATACTAATGAAGACACTATGAAAAAATATCTCCTTTTGCTTCCTCATGGAGGAAGCTTTGTTTACGTGAAAATTTGTTTTTTTCGAGATTTTCATGTTAACATACTCATAATTACCTAAAACGTGGAGAAAAGTGCACTGAGAGAAAAATCTGGTAATTTTGAAAATAATTTAGTTGGACTGACGATAATCTAATTAAAAACTATAATTGCCAAGAGGAACGTCTATATTTTATGGTTATAGCAAATATAATTATAGGAGCTATCATCAAAATGGTAATCGTTTCAAAAAATATTCTAATAGTTTCAAATATGCCGTTTTTTTACATATACGATTTCAACGGTTGTTTTCAATAACCTTGCTAGTATCGTTTATTGAACCATATTATCATCGCTTCAACCATAAAACATTGCAAGCATTCCTATGTTCGTTTCACCATGTGAAATCGTTAAATAAACGATATGCCTTTCTCTCAGTGTGGTCTATAAAATATGTCTGTATGTATGTGTGTGCATGTATATTTCAGCACCGAAAATTGAATTATACATAACTCACGAACGGCACAATGGATCGAGCTAAAATTTGGCGCGTAACTAGAGTATTGACTCCTCTGTAGTTGACGTGTTTTTCAATTGAACGTATCAATGTATACAGATTTTATGGGATTTTTAATTTTTCAAAAAAATGTCGTGATCGCTCTAACTTTCATGAAAGTTCGCCAATTCAGCGCAATAGTTTTTTTTAAATAAATGAAAGACACGTTAAATGATGTTTGGTATTGAATTTCGGCGAAAGCGGTGAAGCGATTCCGATTTTATAGAATTTTGAATTTTTCGAAAAATAAAAATTCTCTAATTCCCGTCGAATCTCAACAAATGAACCGAAAATTTCGGATTTTACGGCACTTTTAAGTAGTAGTAAGTGTATTTATTAACAATATACATGAACATTAAAAAATTTTTTCAACAAGTTACTTTCGCTTATACAGTTTATCAATAATGTCCGTATTATTAATGTAGGCCATCGATCGTAGTCCTTCAGCCCTTGGCACTTAAAATTCTTTAACAAATGTACATTTTCGCTCATATTTTTTAATTTTTTTATTTCTTAACTTACTGGATTTCGTAAATCATCAGAGATGAAGAATAAAATTAGAATAAAGATACAAAGTAGAACCTCGCACATTGCTCCCCCATAATTTTTCGATTTTTAGAGAGCTTCCCCTATGAAAAAGTCAAAATCAATTAACATCCTTCCTCATAGAGGTAACTTAGTAAAAATAAAAAAATAACGAGGAAGCAATGTGCAATGTTCTACTTTGCATGCTTATTATTTTAGCCACCGGATATAAGTGAACCCCATTAGGATCGCAGGATTCTGAGTTCTGCAACAACGTTAATGGACCAGTCGTGGATGCAACCGGATTTATCCTGGTTAGGCATCCTAATCGATTTACCGTCGCAGAAGCTCGTAGACAATTTGCTTAGCATCGAATCGAGCAGACTTTGCGGCATGCACCAATTCCGCTGCTTGTTGAAGTCGATTTTCTTGTGATAAATCAATGCCAAATCTGTAAGGGAGTTCTTAAGAAATTGAATTCTGAAAGGAATCCACGATTTTCACGTACCTCCAACATTCTCTTTTTCGTAATATCGTGCAAATTAAATTTTACCTCTCAGATTTTTTGTCCGTCTGGAGAAGTTGCTGACGTCGGTATTTTTCTGTGAATAACAGATAAAGAGTGAGGAGACGCTTTAAAGAATACGGCGTCCTTTTACCTCATGAAAAACCAGGTCATTGTTGATGAGCAATAGATTATCTCGCAAGCCATTCATCTTTCAATCTATCAATACCTTATCGATTTGTTCGCACCCTGAAAATTCTATAACGTGTCCTCAACTCACAATATGTCGTTGGCTCGTTGGGTTGATTCACTGCAACCTCGTAAAGTCAAAAGTATCAGCGAATAAAAAGCTTGGTTTATATACTTTAAGGTAAAATTAGTGAAATTAGAAGTATTCCTTTTCTGGATCATCGAATGATTCAGTAGATTTTTCAATAAAAAATAAATTGACCTGTTTGAAAATCAAGATATTTTGCTTAAGTAATAATTTGTGATTATTTTGCAGTTATGAGATAAACGTACGAGTTGTCAAATGTTTTTATAAAAATACAAAGACATTCGTACAGATTTGTTGGAATCATCACAACGCGTTTTGATGGAGAGCCTCGATCACAAGGAAAGTCACACGAGTGACGTATCGATTTTCAAAGAGCTTGTGCCTTTCCCCTCGAACATTCTATTTTCTGAGGAGCAAACCAGAAGCGGCAGAGAGTAGGCGTCGTACAACAAGAACTCCCACCGAGAGTTGACTCAACGTCTCCGAGGTACATATTGGCTGCCCTTGTGTCGTTAAATCCACATACAGAATCTGTTCAAAAGCGAAGAAGCATAGCACAGCTGCTATAAAAACGAAGGTATGGAATAAGCTTTCTTCTCATATCTTTTTGTTAGGTACAACCGTAAAAAGTGCAAGAGCTTCGTTCTGGTATTTTCGTACTTCTCTTTAGAATGCCATTTTTATTTTGGTTATATTGTCATGGATGTTCGAAGAATAAACAAAATGCATTGATCAATAAATGGCTGAAGATTTTTTACAACTCGTGCGGTCGTCCCGATGGTTTGACAAATTATCAAGTTTTGTCTGTCAGTCAGTCTGTCAGTTTTTCAAGAAATTCCCTTCTATAAATATATATTAATGTCTGAGGCGATAAGGTTTGCTGAATTTTTTTGGTTAATCTGCAGAATCATCTGATTATTTTAGGGTATGTGAATTATTCTTTTATAATTTTTTCAATATGTACGACAATTTTTCTTCAGGTTTATTTTCATTTCGAATATGGAACGTGCAGTCCAGACCTTCGTCCTCCATCGACAGGTATGAGCGGACGAAGGGTTCCGGGTTAAAGTGGAAATGCTGTTAAGTACCCGTGCGATTGGTCGGGGACGAAGTCTTCAGTCCGTATGTCTGTCAGTCTGTCAGTCCCCCAATATATTTCTTGCGATGACTAGATTAATTTCCAAGATGATAAAATTTCGTGGATTTTTTCGTCAGTCTGTCAAATCATCCAAATCTTTTAGGAAAATAATAATTACTTATTTATCGAATTATTATTTCATGTATTAATTTTTCTCCAGGATCGTTCCTATTTCAAATATGAACTGTACGGTCCAGACCTTCGTGGTTCATCGTCAGGTAGGAGCAGACGAGGGGTCCATAATAAATTGGAAAGGCCGTTCGGTATCCATGTAATTGGTCGAGAATGAAGTCTTCAGTCCGTAAGTCTGTCAGTCTGTCAGCCCCCCAAGATATTTCTTGACTAAATTAATTTCCAGGCTGATAAAATTTCATGGATTTTTTTCGTTATTCTGTCAAATCATGTGAATCGTTCAGTGGAATGAAAACTATACATTTATGAAATTATTTTTCTCCGGCATCATTTCTATCTCGAATATGAATTCTGTGGTCCAGACCTTCGTGGTCCATCGACAGGTATGAGCAGACGAGGGGTCCCAGGTTAAAGTGGAAAGGCCGTTCAGTATCCATGTAATTGGTCGAGAACGAAGTATTCAGTCCGTAAGTCTGTCAGTCTGTCAGTCCCCCAAGATATTTCTTGACTAAATTAATTTCCAGGCTGATAAAATTTCATGGATTTTTTTCGTCATTCTGTCAAATCATGTGAATCGTTCAGTGGAATGAAAATTATACATTTATGAAATTATTTTTCTCCAGGATCATTTCTATCTCGAATATGAATTGTGCGGTCCAGACCTTCGTGGTCCATTGACAGGTATGAGCAGACGAGGGGTCCATATTAAATTGGAAAGGCCGTTCGGTATACATGTAATTGGTCGAGAATGGAGTCTTTAGTCCGTAAGTCTGTCAGTCTGTCAGTCCTCCAAGATATTTCTTGACTAAATTAATTTCCAGGCTGATAAAATTTCATGTATTTTTTTTGTCATTCTGTCAAATCATGTGAATCGTTCAGTGGAATGAAAATTATACATTTATGAAATTATTTTTCTCCAGGATCATTTCTATCTCGAATATGAATTGTGCGGTCCAGACCTTCGTGGTCCATTGACAAGTATGAGCAGACGAGGGGTCCAGGTTAAAGTAGAAAGGCCGTTCGGTATCCATGTAATTGGTCGAGAACGAAGTCTTCAGTCCGTAAGTCTGTCAGTCTGTCAGTCCCCCAAGATATTTCTTGACTGAATTAATTTCCAGGCTGATAAAATTTCATGGATTTTTTTCGTCATTCTGTCAAATCATGTGAATCGTTCAGTGGAATGACAATTATACATTTATGAAATTATTTTTCTCCAGGATCATTTCTATCTCGAATATGAATTCTGTGGTCTAGACCTTCGTGGTCCATTGACAAGTATGAGCAGACGAGGGGTCCAGGTTAAAGTGGAAAGGCCGTTCGGTATCCATGTAATTGGTCGAGAACGAAGTCTTCAGTCCGTAAGTCTGTCAGTCTGTCAGTCCCCCAAGATATTTCTTGACTGAATTAATTTCCAGGCTGATTATATTTCATGGATTTTTTTCGTCATTCTGTCAAATCATGTGAATCGTTCAGTGAAATGAAAATTATACATTTATGAAATTTTTTCCTCCAGGATCTTTTCTATTTCGAATATGAATTGTGCGGTCCAGACCTTCGTGGTCCATCGACAGGTATGAGCAGACGAGGGGTCCCAGGTTAAAGTGGAAAGGCCGTTCAGTATCCATGTAATTGGTCGAGAACGAAGTATTCAGTCCGTAAGTCTGTCAGTCTGTCAGTCCCCCAAGATATTTCTTGACTAAATTAATTTCCAGGCTGATAAAATTTCATGGATTTTTTTCGTCATTCTGTCAAATCATGTGAATCGTTCAGTGGAATGAAAATTATACATTTATGAAATTATTTTTCTCCAGGATCATTTCTATCTCGAATATGAATTGTGCGGTCCAGACCTTCGTGGTCCATTGACAGGTATGAGCAGACGAGGGGTCCCAGGTTAAAGTGGAAAGGCCGTTCAGTACCCATGAGATTGGTCGAGAACCGAGCCTACATGGTGGGTTGGGCTAACCACCAACGCGTAATTGTCACGCTATAACGAAGCGGGAATGCGCGAACGGGGACGACCTAAACGTCCGTAAATTGCTGTTTTAATTGGTCAAGAGCTGTAGCCCTAGCAACCAGTGGTGTGTAATATAATGGAGAGAGGGGAAAGAGAATTCGCATATACGGAGAAAACGAAGCGTGCCAAGTTTCCACCAAGCACAATATACATAGTTACACGTAATAGTCGAATCACGCAGAGACTTCACCAGTGGGACGGAAACCAGGCAAGTTCCCTGCGACTAACTCTGAACAACCGCGTCAGGAGATGTTTTTTTTTTAATTTTTTTCATTTGCTGCTGGAGTTTCTCTTGAAAAAGCGTCATAACCGAAGTATGTGAGAGAGGACAATAAAAAGTTATCGGCCCATAACGAGACATTCGATTTTCAGTGAAAGATATACACTTTGTGCCGTCACGCGCGGTGATCACAAACGCGTTCCAGAATCGCGCCCAAAAAAGAAATTTAATCAACGAGCGAGTCTTTTTCTCCCACACTCACATTTCACTGGACGCGCGCTTGATCGGCCAGCCATAACCCATCAGCCGGGAGTGCAACTCTGCAGCCGTTGCGGGTTTGAAAAAAACTCAACCTAACCATCGATCAGCGACGGGAGACTCTGTGTATAGGAAAGCAAAAATTCCCGATCGTCAGAATAGGATAAGAGTGTGCGAAGGGATCATATATCTGATATTTTGTGAGAAAAAAAAAACTCTGCGGTCGATACGCAAGCCAGATATCGTTAAGAAGATCCGATTGACTAAAAACAGTCATGAGAAATAAAATTATGTAGATCAGACCTGTCTGCTAAAAAATCTTACATCCAAACCTCATTAAGTACATATCAAGCTTTATAATCGTGCAATTTCGTAAAGACAAATGAGGCATCTGAATGATGTGAGAGATAAAGTTAAAATTTGAGATTTCATTCATTCCAAATACACCACATAATTAATTTAAATAAACTTATCAGACCCATTTCTCTGGGTGATGTCCTATTATGAAACTAATCACACAGGTTTGACAAAAAAGTGGCTGAATTGACGAAGAATCCCTCTGCTATACTCAATTCAGAATGCAATCTTCGTCGGACAAAATACAACATCCAACACAAAAATTTGTTCACTCCTTCGGTCTCAAAGATACAAGTAAAAAATTGTACTTTTTACCTCAGACCATTCTGATGGACATAACACGATTTAGATGATTGGCACTCTGCCAAATAATTGTGAACATTTTTTTTGTTCTACACGCTTTGAACGCGTTCATTGGAGGTTTGATGTCGTTGAAGCACGTCAATCGACTTGACGAATCACAATGACTTTTTTCTGGAGAACAGAGTCGATTGGCGTGGGAAAACGATTCTGATTCTCATCTAGATTTCATAGCCGGATTCGAGGTCGTTTCTACGTGCTACTATTGTCCCATCATACAGGAGTAATCTTATCATCTCGTTACTGTACCAACAGAAGGCAACATAGCCATGTTGCACTTCTCTTGCGACATACGAACGACGCGAAATGCCTTCCAATCAGTAAAGCCATCACGTACCAGACATTTTGGATTCCACCGTGTGCAGTACAGAGGGCTAAGGTCTGCGGCCTCTACCGCATGTCATATCTACACGAAAATTGGAAAATGCTCTTTGCCGGTGCGAGAGCATCGTTGTTGTTACATTTTACTAGCTATTCGCTTGAGCACCTCTGCGACCACTATGGCTTCCGTTTCTGCAGGGACATGATGTAAAATGCGGAAGCATGTACCAAAGACCACAACTACAACCAAAAATCTCTAGTCGCTTCACTTACTTTGATCCTGGGATTTTGAGAAAGGAGATTTTCAAATAAAAGCTATTTTCAGAGCCTTTCGTTCGGTTCATCATTCAGACCACAATTTATTTGTCTTCATAATTTACATCTTTCGCTCTAAGAACTATATATATGATCGGCCGAGAAATGAAGAATGCAATGGAATCACTTTCCCTATGCGATAACAGCTCAATGACTATTTATTTTAGTATCTTTGTGGTCCGATCAAACTTAGAAAAAATTTACGTTACTTTTCAATAGGTGAAAACTCTGAAAAAGATCGTTTTCAAGGTACTGAGAATATTAATTTTGAAGAAATTGCACTTGGAGAAAAATATTGTAACTTAATTATGAAAATAATTTGTCCGACGATAATCTAACTATAATGTATAGTTGTCAGGAGGAACGACTATTTTTTATGGTTATAGCAAATATAAGAAAATAGTTGGATCAAACATTAATATAATTCCAGGAGAAACGTCTATATTTGATGGTTATAGCAAATATAATTATAGTTGCAATTATCAAAATGATAATAGTTGCGAAAACTATTCTAATAGTTTTACATATGCCGTTTTGTTGCATATACGATTTCAACGTTTGTTATCAATAAACTTGCAAGAATCGTTCATTAAACCATGTTATCATCACTTTAACTATAAAACATCGCAAGCCTTCCTATATGATTTTTATCGGTTGTAGAATGAATTGTTTAACAAATCACCGATCAATGTTACTGTTTGCAAACGAATATATACAAATAATTAAAGAATTAAAAAATTATACGTTGTTTTCAGAAATTCTTCTAATTATCAAAAATGTGGGTTATTCATTTGTTTTCTTTCAATGTGTGGGAACGAATTTTGGATATGCGCGGGTCACAAAGCCATCGATTACACCTACAGCGTAGCCGATCAATTTTCCAGCTAGATTTGCACATTCAGCTCAAACATAATAATATAAGACTCAGTTTTCCAATATTCAATGCAATTCCGAATCAAGAAAAAAAGTTAACAATGATTTTCATCTGGTAAAAAGTTAGGCTGACAAGTAATTTGCTGAACAAAATATTTTTATCAATCTGTTCAACCCTTTCAGCATCCTCAGCAGGGTCGGTTTTGATAGATTCTTATCTCCTCTAAAAGTCTTTGAAATTCTCTCTAAATCTCAAGTTGAACCGAACTGTACCTCTAAAATGATCTCAATTCATATTTCCTCTATTGAATAATGTACCTCAACCCAAAATCGTTCCAATAACGGATAAAGTAACAAAAATCGTTCCGATCGAATTTTTCTCAATGTCCAGTCAAACAAAATCAAAGAATTTTCCGAGAGCAGGTGAAAACGTATTTCTCACACCTGATATCAGAAAAAAAATTTCGACGTGTTGATACGAAGATTTGAATGAACGACAGTTTGGGGAAAAAGCTAATACCGCATTTTTTTCAAGAGTTGCCTTAATAGATCCTTTAACGTCAAACCTTCAATTGGAATTTCGTGAGCGTTCAAGGCAAAATGGAATCAGCGGCTCCGTCGGTGTCGCAGCATTGACGAGCCCAGTTGCTATATTACGCAATAAATCATCGTGATCTAGTGGTGCCATGCTACAATATTGGTCCAGGTGAGCGACGTCTATAACAATTTTCAGTCGCGAGCTTCACGCGCTCGACATTCAACGTTCCGTTTGTTGCTCAACGCGAGTATGCATCTCTTTCTCTCTGTCACTTTAGCTCAGGGGACCGAATGCCAAGCCACCCCCTTTCTATAAAGTGCCTCCGTCAGCCCTACCCCTCGATAGAGGAGAATGGATACCTCTCCGCCTCGTTTTTACAAAGCCCTGGAGAGATTAATTCGTCCTCTGTCATCGAGGCCAAAGTTGGGCTATCCAAGGGTTTGGCTTCGAGCCACCCACGCGCTCCAGCGTTCCAGAAGGTACAATCAGGAGGGGTAAGCCGAGGCTGAAAACGAAAGCAACGTAAAACGACAAAGGTAATTTTAAATCGCCATAAATTTTCTCAAGAAATTTACTTCACAAGTCTGTCGCCAGGAGAACTCATCCGGAAGTATCCAAGGGATACGCGTGTAGGACAGGGGATTCGGCAGAATAAAAGCGTGACAAGAGGGCGATGGAGAAAAGGCCCATCGAAAGTGGTCCAATTTGAAGGAATGTTGTTTTTTTCATCGGCTTTTTTCCAAGAGTCGTTTTCTCATGAATCTATTCTTTATTTTTGCCTTTTTTCGGGCGTCCACACGACAGATTCGTTTCGGCTAGTACAATGAGGCTTTTGACCACCGTGTTGTAAAGGGTTTTCCTTTTATTTTATCTTGTTCGTCGTTTTTTGTTCCTGTGAACCGCACTCACATGCTTGGAAGCCTTGTTCTTCTAGCTTGTGCACTAATCACGTGATCAAATACACACTTCTCTGATTGGCTATCGCTGCAGAGGTGCATGGTCCTCTTCAATCAATTAAGGTTAACAATAAGCAACATAAAACGACAACGGTAATTTTAAAACGTCATGAATTTCCTCAAGAAATTTACTTCACAACTCTGTGGCAAGGAAAACTCATCTCAAACTCATCAAAGTTTCGGATGTATGTTAATATATCCGAAAGTTACCGAATTTCGCTATGACGCGGTATGAATTGATTAAGGGTCACTTGAAAAAGTCATAACAAAAAAAATCCTGTCAATGATACCGTTCTTTAAAAAAATTTTATATTAAAATCTCATTAAGTATTAAGATATAATTCTTATTCTGCAATTTTGTAAGGACGTACAAGGCACAAGAATGGTGTGCGGTCAAGTATAAAATGTTCTACTTGTTGCTGCTTTCAAATCAAACTGGTAAACCAATTGTAGTGTTCGATGTCTTATTTTATCTGTTCAAGAATGCATACTGGACTGAATATAGCGCTTGTGGATGCAGTGAAAATTGGATTTACTGTAATTAACCAGTTTTTTATTATTATTAACCAGTTTTTTAGTCATTTTTCAACCGACAAGTATTTAAAAGCTACTAAATGGATGATCAAACCAAAAAAAAAAAATAGTTGGATTGACCTTTTATTAATTAACTACGATAAATATGTAACTGAAAATCAACCAAAAATGGTGAATATTCTTACGCAAAAAAATAAATGATCTCCGTGAAGGTAATACGAACAAGATATTTGGAAAAAGTATTGGACTGAAGGAAAAACATTAGAAAAAGTCTTTCAATTTATCTGTTAGTATATCTGAAGAGGAGCTTTTCATGACAAATCTCGGAGTTTATAACGAGAATCGACAGAACGAACATAAAAATAAAACTAAAGGAAATATCAATTTATAGAGCTCAGGAGACCTGACGAACGAGTACGAGAGAAGCCTTGAAAGCTTAACGATAAAATAGTATATCGAAGAAAGAGAAAAAGCTCGACATCGATACGGTAAATTATCAGCTGCTCGTAACGAAAAACTTATTGTACATTATATTTTCTATAGACTCATCAATTTAGTCGGAGCAATGTGCCCTTACACTGGAGGAAGCTCTCCTCCATTCCCATATCAATATACACATACTCCGTGCGTTCTATATATATATACTGTAGCAGTTGATCTTAACTCTTGCTCCTGAGAGGGTACACGGGCTTCTCGTGGGTGTCATATAACACTCTTCAAGGAGAGTCTGCAAAAAAAGATACCAGCTTAAAATAAAGAAAAGAAATTTTTTATTTATGTCCTTACAGGAAAAAAAAGCGGGAGAAAATAAGGTGATAACGAAAACTTAAAGTTTTCTTCTTCAGCGTTCTTCATGAATCAAAATAGACCTTGATATTCTATACCCGTACGGGGTCTACTTTACTGAGAAAGCAGATTTCTAAATTGGTGGTGCTGTTTGCTGATGTGTCGTAACCACAGAAAATTGTTGACTTTTGACAGTATAATAACCGTTTCAACCTGCAAAATAGCAGAAAGTAAAATGAGAATTCACATGAAACGGTTTCATCAAAAGAAACTTGTGCATTCAAGTAAATTTAGCTCTTCTGGCTGAGGGTACATTTTCACTTCATGTCATACTGCGTGGCGCTACGTAGTGCTATGCGGTGCTAAGCGGTGCTAAGCGGTGCTAAGCGGTGCTAAACGGTGCTCAGCGGTGCTAAGCGGTGCTAAGCGGTGCTAAGCGGTGCTAAGCGGTGCTAAGCGGTGCTAAGTGGTGCTGAGCGGTGCTGAGCGGTGCTGAGCGGTGCTGAGCTGTGCTAAGTGGTGCTGCGCTGTGGTAAGTGGTGCTCAGTGGTGCTGAGCGATGCTCAGTGCTGCTGAGCGGTGCTCAGTGCTGCTGAGTGGTACTGAGCTGTGCTAGGTGGTGCTGAGCTGCGTTAAGTGGTGCTCAGTGGTGCTGAGCGATGCTAAGCGATGGTGCGTTGTACAATGCTGTGTCACGTTGTGCTCCCTTGATATAATATTGTGATAGCACAGTATAGTGTAACCTAGCCCAACATGAACCGAAATCCCATACCTAAACGATATCGTTATTAAAGGTACGTAACTATCGAGTTAAGTCAAGTTACTTAAGAATCAACGTCCATTGACAAGACACTTGAAATTACCTTTTCCATCCATACGGCATACTTAAGTAACCGTGTGTTAGTAATTGTATTTTAACTGGCGGAAGTGTCAAGGTTCAAATGAACAGATGTATACAAGGGGAATGCCTGATACAAGACCTGAAAAATTCGAGGGGAGAGAGCAATATCAGACGGGAGGAGGGGAGAGGTCGCCCGCTCCCCAACTTACCCAAGATAAAGTTAAAATTGACTTTTTACCGTAGCAAAGGCCAGAGAAAGACCAATGGAGGATAAAAGCGCCACGACTTGCCGAAGTGAGGTTATGACCCGACGAAGGTGATAAGTATGATGCGCGAACTGTCTCATTCGGGTTACGTTATAATATGTTACTTCAGGGCATCGTCCGATTTGTATTTTAGCATCCTCGTAAACTCTTGGCATTTTCCGGCCCATGGCTAATTTCAGGAGATAATTTCGATAGATACACAATTGCAAGATGTAACACATGTGAATTATATGTGAATTACGAGTGGCACGAAATCGATTGGCACCTGAGAACATGACGAAGGCAGGGTGATTGACATATTAGACAGATATAACTTGGCTAAGAATAAGAGAATGTCAAGCTGACTTCTCTATCATCGGGACATCCTTTCTACATAACTATTATTATACGATAATTTTAACGTAATTCCTGATAATTTACGTAATTCCGTTACATTGGAATCTGTTCATAACTAATGACCTCCTTGTACTTGAATTTCTCTCTCCCATAATTATTTTTTTTCTCGAAGCTTCTATACGCTCGTTTTACAGTTTCTTTCTTACTATTTTATGCTAAATACTTATGAAGAACGAGTGGTTTATATTCTGATGGATATGCTTGATACTAGAATGGCATCCGTGTTCTGATTATAGAAAAGAAAACTGACGTTGAATCCCTTGAAACCAGTATCCAAATGACATCTAGCGCGGGAGAAGCCAAGAAGGATCTGGAAAATATCCCTTCGACAAGAAGAAATGTATTTCTCGATCAGAGCAGCAGAGAGAGAAGATGATAAACGTCGAATTTATCGAATCGGCGGCACGTCATGATCGATTCTGCAATAGAATGAGAAAGACAAGAAGAGGAAGGGATACCAGCTGCTTTTCTTGTGCCGGAATACGTAAGGCGAGAGTCTCAAGTCGCACGTCGTCGACCACGTCTTCTAGGTGCAGCGGTGAACAGTTACAACGAGACGAACGATAGTGCCCGCTTTTATAAAGAGAACGATCCTCTTCTTTCTCCCTTAGTTTATCGATTTGAGCGAAAGCGACCAAGAGTATGAGAGGAAAAACGGCAATCTGCCAGCTCTCGATGTCTCCCGCTCTTTCTTTCATCGACTATCTCATTCTCAAGTCTTTTTCCTGTTCTACATTTCACACCATTTGCGACTTCTTCAACATTGCTTGGAGAATTTTTCCCATAGTTGCGGTGGACCAGAAGAAATGAACCGAAGGGCTTCACATGGTACATCGTGGAATATACTGTAACGGCCCTCACGTTCCTTCTTCGATTCCTTGACCTCTCAGATTTTCTCTTCAAATCCAGATGCTAACAGTTGCAATGCCAGTGAAAAGTCCTCTTCACCAAGTATTATTACTGTTGAAGGAGTGGAAAGAAATTGGTCTCTACGGTTCCTCTCAAAAAGACATTAGAATCATCGACCAGGTCAACGACCTTTTGTGGTATACCTATACATGCGTTATCCTTGTCTCCCTGTCTGCAATCGTTATTGCTATAATCCCTCTCAGCCTCCTCCTTCCACCTATCTGACAATCTTCACACTCTCAGACCCAACTGCCCATTGGTAAACGCTTTCACTAATTTCCACTCTGGGAATAATCCGCCGTCGTGACGGTGATGGTGCCTACGCTCTGCGGTCGCATCAACGGCCAGACCGCACAAGTGTACAGGTATTCGTGGCCGAGGGCGACGAGCTTGGCGGTCCGCGTGCATTAGGCGAATGCGGGAGGGTTGTTCAAGAATGGGACGGGGAAAGGGGAGAGGAAAATGGTATCCACAATGTGTTGGGTTAATTCTTGCGATATACGAGGGCATTCAGTGGCCACATTCAAAACTTAGTCACCGGCATGATATTTAGAGGATTGAATAACTGCTATTGTTTCCCTTGAACGGACGAATTCAAACAATTCTGAAAGCGTAAGGTTTTGCTATTTTCTTTGCATGAACGTTCAATAGTAGTTCAATTTTACCCAGCTTTACTGTCATAATGGAATCGTCTCGACCATTATAAAAATCGCGAACAATGGTTTAGGATCGAGAAGAGTGCAATTGGCTCAGACTGTTCAAGATTTAGAGGAATTAGCATTTTTTATACACGAAAAAAAAAGATTAGTTAACATATCGAAAAAATGAGTTGATACAACCAATCGATTATTCTATCTCCCTTACAACTCAAATGATAGTGACAACGGTTCGAATGGTAATGAAGACGATTCGAATGGTAGTCCCAATAATTCAAGTAGTAGTCGCAACGATTGGATTCGCTAAACTTACTAATCTTGCGAGGACTAATCGTGAATAGTTGAGTTTACTATTCGATATGGTTGAGGCAACTAATTCTTGGGAGATTGTGTACAGCAAATTGAAAACATAGTCGTCAAAATCAAACATTTTTTTTCGTGTGCATTTAGAGACTTTAAATGAATTTCCTCACAGGTTGAGGAGCTGAATTAGTCGGTCGGGCGAATCTGACCCTTTAAAAAGTGTTGTCATCGTTACCAAATGAATGGAAACTAGTAAAAATACTAGATCAATCATCTTTACATGCTGGATACTTCAGTGCCTGCGGATTCGTACTCGATCTGGTAGAAGATGGTTTTGCGTGATCAGCGATTATGATTTTACTTTCTGCAACATAGGTACGCCCTTAGCGGTCATCAATACAGCATATTCATCCTACTCATCGTCGGGTACCGCAGAATACACGTTATTCCCTAAGGGAAAATGGTGAACCTATCCGATGGTCTAAGAAAGGATGGATCATCGTATCTTCAGGGTCCATACTATTTTTGAGGTTCATATCTTTCCTCGATATCTTTCTTTATTTGCGTCATACCTTTTCCTGAGCATTCCACTCACCAAATTAATGCTTAACCTCATTTTCAGTTACGTTTCTAGTGGTTACAGCAGAAACATGAGTGCTGTACCCGACTATGACCCATCATGAAAGGAGTAGCGCAGTTTCCAATTAGCGGCTGCCGTTTCGCTTCCCACGAGATAGTGGCTGCTGTTGATTGGCTACTTTGGTTAATCGCAACGTTCTCAGTGTAAAAGAGCCCTTGTTGATGCCCGTTACCGCAGTCATCATATCATAGCTGACCTATATTTTGAAAATGGACCTTTAGCACTAATAGAGGATGCCACATGTGTATGAAGAGTCAGACCAGACATGGAAATATAGCTACAACATACTGACCTGATACTATGCAATTTGACTCATAGATCTCATAGATCCAGTTAGATCATGGGTGATCGTGCACATCATTGGTAAAATGCGCTTAGACGGTCAGGATGATGCTAACATCATTGGATAATCATCATGCGAATGACCAGCTAGCGTAGAAGGATTAGTTTTGGGTTCCGATGGCCTAGCAAATCACATATTGAGTCCTTAACCTCTGTGGAACATGCAAGCGAATAGCGGTGAAAGCGATTCATTGTCGGGACAGTAAATTATTACCTGAACTGTATCTTAATTCTCAAAATCAATAACTTGACCAAAGAAAAGTCAGATTTCACGGGGCAAAGCTAGTTGACAAATGGTCGTTGAAACTTTTCGTTTCCTGTGTTCGATATCATGTATCTGGTTGGATGAGTTTCTATTCTAATTTCCATGATCCTATAATTATAATTGTGATCGAGGGAGATGAGGCTTTAATTGGCAATAACGATTGCGTTTTTATGGGAAACATTATTTCTGCAGTCCACAAAGCAATAATGATATTGACTGGCTTGTTTTTTGAATCGATGATGAACTAGTTATCGAAAGATAACTATTCCATCTAGGAGGATAGAAGGATCAAGACAGGATCACATTTTTGTCATTCAATGTGAGTTGCCAGTATGAAAACTTGGACCATCTTGAAAACCTGGTGGTATAATATCTGCGAAATCATATATAATTACTCTGCAGGAGAAAATCAGGTTATTCCTCATTATAGAAATCTGCCGAATAACAATGTTCACTAATTGAATGGCGAGTTCAGTGATTTCGCGAATTACACGAGAGGTTAACGTTACGGATATGCGGCTACATTCTTCTGAAGACAAGACAAATACGCACCTACTTATATAAGCTTGCAATCACGACGCAAAAAACGCTGAACAAACTCAGAGGACTTGGTTAGAATGTGAGAATTAATCGAATTCTTTCTTGTTACAATAGTAAGGGGAATAAAAATGCGTTGAACTAACTGAGCAAATGGATCCCAACGTTCTATTCATTAATGCGAACACCCATTACCTTCATTGACGAACTCTATTTTCTTTGCAGATTCAGATTCTTTCCGCTGAGTTAGAATAACAGTTTCATTGCAGAGGCTTTCACTCGGGCGAAAAGGACATTTTTTCTTCAAATCGTATCAGATGCAGTTCCCATTTTAGCGAGCAGAATTCTTTTTGTGACAAGCGCAATTTATAGTGCGGCAAAATTTGTTGCTCTTTCGTTTAAGGTCGTCATCGTCATCGAATTTAAGATCGTCATCAAAGAATAAAATTATTCATTTTTTCTGCATATTCCACAGTTAAATTCATAAATAAAAAAGTTTCATCCAATCAGATTACGTGATTGTTTTCACGTGCGTGATTAATTTGATAATAGCATCAAAACTAATTTGACTTATGTCTTGACTCATCTGCCATTGGCTCTGTATGGTAACTGTCGCGAATGTAGCTGATGTGCAACGTTGCCAACCTTCGGCGCCATCTTGAACAGCTGGTAGTGATTGTTTTGCACGACGCAATTTCTTGCAATAAACTTGCAATAACTCGCTGAAATGTGCAGTGACTTCCACTTTTTATGGTCTTATCGGTTACTTTAAGATCTAACGAAAACAGAGAGCTCTTTAGATGTTTTGTATTTCATTTCTGAGATGCTTTTTTCTCTGTTTAAAAATAATTTTTTTATGTTTCTGTAAATAACGCCATAGATAAAACTCTATTTTGAAAAATGATTTACTCAATTAAATGTCCGGTAACGTGTCTCGTAATTCCTCACGAATAAAAGATGAATACTCAGATCAAAAGGTATAAAAAAATTCGGACACATCTACCGTGTTTGGCTTCTGGTTATAACTACCTTAAGCAAACGGATTATTCCTCAAAGTGGATCAATCTTTCAACCATTTTATAATAACAAAAGACAATGGAGTGGCCGATATACCGACTAACTTCAATTCAAATTTCACAGAGAGGTGAGTAATAGTCAATATCCCTTGTGTATTCCATTGCACTCAGTATGGAAATTCATACGTTGGATTGTAGACGTATCCACAAGAGGCGAATAGTATTTCACAAAGTCAGTTGGGACATACCACGTAGTCTGGGAATAGCGTAACATTCAGCAAATGAATAGTAGGAAATCCGAGCAAATGAACCTCGTGTATCGGCAAATTATCCATAAATTTAATGACAGGTATTGCAATATCATGGGTGATAAAATATTTATGGAATTACAAAAAATCTACCGAACGATCGTTTATCGGTAATAGCATAATATACCGATTTTCAATGCAGATGAAATCATGAGGATCAGTGAAGCACGCGAATGGAACCGAGTGTAGAAATAGCGAACTGTGTTGCATAGAATGCACAGTATTATCGAGACGTGAGGGAGGAAGTGCGTTTAATAATTTTTCGTAACGCATGCACGAAAAATGTCAGCTTATGTTCGGACCAGCCGTGACATAATAGTACATTACGATACTAGTGCGATGAAACTTTTTCGCGACGAGTGTGAGTTTGCAGCACGAGCCGAAGGCGAGTGTTGTAATCACACAAGATTAGAAAAAGTGTCTCGCACGAGTATCGTATACAATTTTATGCCACTAGTGCGAGAAGTGCCTATTCCACGCACGCGAGCGACGCGAAGTGTGCGTGAAGTAGTCACTTCACGCACACTGTGGTATAAAATTATTTAAAAAAATCATAAAGAAATTATAAAAAATTATTTATAAAGAAATTATAAAAAAATTATGAAAAATTATTTATGAAAAAATTATAAAAAATTATTATAAAAAAATTATAAAAAATTATTTATAAAAAAATTATAAAAAATTATTTATAGAAAATTAAAAAAAATTATTGACAAGGAAATTATAAAAAAATATAATTATAAAAAAAAATTAATTTTGATTTACGAATTGATAAAAAAAATGTTGACTTCATATTCGTATTTGAGATGTAAAGATGAGCGATGAAAAAATGTTTCGTCGTGATCACCTGAAAAATAATGTTACTGGATTTGACCCGTTCTTCAGCCCTTTCCTGCCGTACTTAAGCACGTTCTCCCTAAATTATAAATTTATCTGGCGAGCAGTTTAGGAAAAAACGCCGAATACTTTTTCTCTTCGACTACTTCGTATGTGATGAGAAAGTGAAAATAGGTAATCGAAATGCTGAACTGTGCTGAAGGTAATGCGGCTGTCTCTTCAGTGAAATCAATAAAAGGAACAGTGTTGATTTTTTCGATTCAATGCCACTACTTTTCATCGAGTTTGAGATCCTCCGATGAAAAGATAGCATTGAAAATTTAAGTATTTCTTTTCATTGGCGAAGATTGCTGTGAATCTATGAAATCTTTTCTCTCGGTGCGATGTTATTCAGTTGCAGGCGTGCAGTGCGTCTGACAACACCCAGAGAAAAGATTTATTATATTTTGACACGTTTCAATTAAAATGAATAAATTTCTCATCTGTCAAGGCATTTTATTTAATATGAGTATATATTTCCAATGCAATGCGTATTTCATACACTAACGGTATCTTTGATTAAAGTTTCACAGATGTTTGATATGAAGCAATATTTAAGTCAAATATTAAATTCAAATATCGTTCATTTAAATTCAGATATTAATAGAAATAAAATCATTTTCTTGTTATAAGTAACGTCCAGAGGAAAAATTCAATAAATATTTCGTCCCCCTTAAATAAATAAGTTTTTCCATTCTAATAAAACAGAATTCTGATACGCTATGTTAGTTGAAACTAATAAATCATTTCTGTGAGTCTAGTTCAGTGCCGTAATTGCCTCTAGTATCGTAAAGTGCATTCATAGTATCCTGTTAATATTTAAGGATGTGGTCTTCTTGATATGTATAAGGTTACGTGTGACGTAACATTCATGCAACTACCGCTTCCGGTTGACTTCTCTTCGGGTTCTTGGTCATCCCTTATTCGCTTATATTTAACCACGTTATCATTGCCTCGAAAGAGCAGTGATAAACCATACGTTTGCCCATGTTTTCAGAATTTTTTTTTTCCTCGTTCTAAAAGTAAATTTGGCATTCGTTCTGTTTCTCTCAACGTTTCGTCTCTATTCTCGAATATACATATGTAAACCTGTCTCGTTTAAGAGGCACTTTTATGCACCTGATGACACGACTTCACCCGAGAAAGAGAGAGAAAAAAAAACTACTTTATGAGGAGTCTACGTTTCTATGGGTTCCTCGTTTTATACGAGCCAGTAAAAGGGTTGTCACTACTGTCCTTTTCAAACGAGAGTGTTCCTTCTTGGATCGGGAGAGCGAGTGAAAAGTCTGTATGACGTCACTCGTTCCAATTTAATTAAAAAGCGTTGGTTACGCGAGGGCAAAGTGCAGGTTACGAGAAAGAAAAAAAGTTTGAGCGGAAAATATGGTTCTAAATGATACATGCTAGGCACGTTGCTCGAGCGGGCAAGCATGACAAAAAAAATGTGTCAGTCATCAAGCACTTCGGCAAAAAATCCGACACTTTTTACGAGATTTTACGAAGATAATGAAAAAAATGGCCGGCGCTACTATGGTAATATATTCGTGAGGTGACAGCGATGCCTTTATGGGTATAACAAAGATAAATAACGGTCTAAGTAAAATTATAACAGTTTCAGTAATTTTACAGCACTACCTTTGGTTTGTTGTTTAATGTGCATTATTTCTATGTTTTTATATTTGAATACTGATCCATTTACGTCTTGATTATTCTGATCCTTAGGGACATAGGTCCGAATTATTTGAAGTTTCCCTAGTGCTGCTTATTCTAAGTTCTGTTGTCACTGAAATTATCCACTCCAACACCCTTGTTTCCTGGTTAGTTCGCCCTTATTATTTTAAGAATCGTCAATTCTAATTATTCTAAGTCTGCGCAAATCTTGATTTTTTAAAGTCTCCTAGCCCTATTCCACGACCACCACTACCAAACTCTATTAATTCTAAGTTCCACAAGAGCCCTAATCATTCTGAGTTCCTCAGATTCTGAATATTTTAAGACTACAAACCTGGATTATTTACAGCTCCTTAGCAGTCATTCTAAGACCACTAGGCCCTATTATTTCAAGTTCTCCATTTAGTCCTGATTATCTAGAGTTTCCTCTGACCCTGATTATTCTAGGTTTACCGTAGCCCTGATTATTCCAAACCGCTATAGGCCCTGATACTAAGTCGACCCTAGCGGTAATTATTGAAAATCCCTTCGGCCTCCGATTATTCTACGTCTCCCCAGACTCTGATTATTCTAAGTCTACTATCGGGAGAGCTAAGTAGCTCTCCCGATTTTGAGCCTCTCTGAGCCCCGATTATTCTAAGTCTACCCAAGCCTTGATTATTCCAGACTTCCTTAGGCCCTAATTATTTTAGATCTACTCTAGCCCGAATCATTCTCAATCTCTACAGGCACTGATTATTCTAATTCTACCCTGGCCTGATTATTCCAAGTCTACCTTGGCCCTATTTATTTCAAGCCTTTTAGGCCCTGATTCTTCTGAGTCTACGCTAGCCCTACTTATTTCAAACCTTTACATGCCCTGATTATCCTAAGTCTTCCCTGGACTTGATTACTTCAAGTCTTCTGAGACAATGATTATTCAAGTCTCTCAAGGCCCTCATTATTCGCAACCCCTCAACAAGCTCAGGCTCTTATCAATTTCGTAAAAGAAAAAGATCTTCTGTTACTCAATAATAGAAGTAAGGAAATAAAAAATTGAGACTGATAGCTTCATAATATGATGTCACTGATTAAAAGCATATATGTTTTTTGAGCCATAGGAACTCCCCGAATATTTCTTGCATATGTTTCGTGAATAAAGATACAAATTTCTATTTGCGTTATAAAATATAGCAATCTGTTAATTGTACGGGGAAAATTACGATAATTCAGTTTAGCAAATGTTCATCAAAGCCCTACTGCGAGGAACTTATATCATACTGAAAGGTTAATCGTGAAAAATAAAGAGTTAACTGAACGGAGGTGTTGGCGGATAAATCCTGAAGAGGAGAGACAGCGTGTTGAGTCGAGGCGAGAGGTACCGACACGCGGAGTGGTTTTCTGTACTCCGTGTACGGCATACCTGACGAGTACTGAGGGATGAAGAGAGTGAGAAACACGAGAGTAGTGAACACTAGAGAATCAAGAGAAATAGTAAGAGAGGGAGAGAGAGGGAGAGAGAGAGAGAGAGAGTAGCGCATAGTGAGATATAGGAAGTAAAGCTCGTCCGTGCGGTGCTGTCGTGGAAAGCAGGGATCAACTCGTCGGCATCACTTCCGTCCGTTGAATCCCCGCAGGAAATTGTCCTTATCTCTTGATCCTGGCAAGAGTTTACCCATCGTCGCTCACCCGACTGAAAGCGAAGTGACCACCGTCGCGTGGCCTTCCTTCTGCTCTTCATCCTCAGCTTTCATCTTGCTCTTCTTGCCTCTACCGTTCATCATCGACGAGGACTCGGTGGATTATTCGAAACCCAAGAGCCAACCGAGTCTATGAGCACGTTCTGATCAATCCTCGCTATTTCTACTTGAACTGATTCCGTCCTTTGGATTTTTGTCGCTCACTCCACCGGTTCTCCGTATTCGAGCTTTCTCTCTTTGTACTCCAACGATTCATGACGCAACCAGTTTCAACGGCTTCGTTAGATCTCCCACATCGACCACTTCAATTCAAGCATCACTTCAAGTTCCTGCAGTGGAGAATCATCAATAATCTGAATCCATAGTTTCGTAATCCAAGTACCATTGATTATCATCAAAAGGTGACGAGATTGACACATTTTTCGAAGGTTATTTCACCGTCAAATTTTAAAGCAGGGGCTCATTAGGAGAAAAAAGAATATTTAGGAATATTGCAAGGTGTGAAGAACAAAAAAAATGAAAAACACTCTTCCACGATTCATTACTGTATGAACACTACTTAATATACATATTACGTCATAGTTGGCGCAATTCAATATGAATATTGCCGCATTCCTATAGGCAGAAGATTTCCAAGCTAACTAGCGCGACGATGATTATAATTATAGCGATGACTAAACGCGGCGTAAATAATTGCTAAGCCATCTATGAGACGTGTTATACTGTTTTCATTAGCGTCAATGTTCATTAATCATGGAGAAGAGGCTTCGTACCGAATAACGCTGCAGGTGAGGTTACCTGGCAGCTCTTTGTGCGTCGTTACACTCGCGCTTGTGCCTGCAATCCCCGAGGCGGCAATGGTATTGACGTTGGTCCAGAGGTCGAGCCGAGCCCGACTTCCCTCGTCATTCCATCCTCACGTTGGCTGTCCTCGTCGCGACACGAGTTAACTATTCATATAGTAATTTCAGACCATTGTCATAGGCTTAATGGACGTTCGCGTTTAATAACGACGTTTTGTCGTGATCTCATATCCCTCTATTCTACCCTCTCGTGGTCGGCCTCATCATCACTCTGTGCTAACTCATTCAACCGCTCCACATGATCGCAATATAATCGTTGACGCGCAAGGGCTTTTTTGTTTGGAAGTATTATGTTGAATTGGACCAATTCAACCTATGATAGTCGTAAAAATGACAAGAATGATCAGCCGTCGATTGGGATTCATAGAAAGAAGTTGCAAGCTCACTGCTGAAGGCAATTACAGGTGGAGGTCGAACTTGTGACTGTTTTCAGGTGCTCCACATGGTCGCAAAATAATCGTTGACGCGCACGCGCTTTTTTGTTTGGAAGTGTTATGATGAATTGGACCAATTCAACCTATGATAGTCATCAAAATTAGAAGAATGATCAGCCGTCGATTGGGATCCATAGAAGGAAGTTGCAAGCTCGCTGCTGGAGGCAATTACAGGTGGAAGTGGACCATGTAACTCTTCTCAGGTGCGATTCGAGCTTGAAAACTTGGCTGGAACAAGCAAGTGCTTGGTTAAATATGTGTCGGCTGATTTAACCTATGGACGATGCACTCGAAATGCTCCGATCTGAATATTGTCTAGAATGTCAATAATGTTTAGAATCTTCTGCGGAAAATTAATTTGGAGTATCGTCTACAATACTTCAATCTCCAATGTCGTTGTTCAAGCAGTATACGCTATTTGTGTTCTAGGTTTCGTGTTTTGCTTTTTCTTGCTCACCTATCGTTTTCTCTTCTGTTATGTATCACTCTCTTTATCTTAAGAATATCCTCTGTACTTCATTTTCTCTGTCTGATCTTAATTTTCTTTCCCTTATGGTTATTGGGCTCAGGTCTTCAGGGGATTTATATCCCAGGCTCTTAACAGATAAATTTAGTCCAATCTAATCTAATCTATGGAATGAGTTTTAATTAGACTACGTAATCTTATCCCGCGATGGCGCTATGGAAAATTGGCATCGATAGTTTTGGTGCGACTTCCATCTTGGATGAATTATTATTAGTACAGTCACTCAGGTGAATAGTTAATGCAGTGGTTTGGCAGGTCAGATTCGCTACTCAATTAATTTGATATCGAGTTACTATGGATTTCTATAGCAGCGACAAAAATAATAAGTATACGTGTTAAACAAGTTAACTTTAGTCTGTGTATTTGAGACGGAAGCATCATAATTGATCATTTTCTTTGTCAGTCGCGAACAATAAAATCTTTTCACCCTTATATCCATTCTAATTTCGGGTAACGTAATAGAGGAAATAGAGTATATTCAAACGAATTATTATTTCTTTTTTTTCGTACCTAGAACAACAGGAAGGAGATTTTCCAAGATGGTACGTATTATTTCCAAAAAATTAGTTTGGCAGTGTGTATTTGGATACAAAGGTATGAGTCTGGCATTCAATTGCATTAAGACGTTGATAGTGATGATAATCAAAATGGAAAAAACACTTTCGCTACGTTACACCCACACAGAAGAGCTAATTTATTGGGACTATTTGAATGCGAGCTTGATCTTAAGCTTGAGCGTTGCATGTTGAGTGTCGAGTGTCGAGTGTCGAGTGTCGAGTGTCGAGTGTCGAGTGTCGAGTGTCGAGTGTCGAGTGTCGAGTGTCGAGTGTCGAGTGTCGAGTGTCGAGTGTCGAGTGTCGAGTGTCGAGTGTCGAGTGTCGAGTGTCGAGTGTCGAGTGTCGAGTGTCGAGTATGGAATGTTGAGTGTCGAGTATCGAGTATGGAATGTCGAGTGCCGAATGTCGAGTATGGAATGTCGAGTATGGAATGACGAGTATGGAATGTCGAGTATGGAATGTCGAGTATGGAATGTCGAGTATGAAATGTCGAGTATGGAATGTCGAGTATGGAATGTTGAATGTCGAGTGTCAAGTATGAAATGTTGAGTGTTAAGCGTGAACGTGAGCGTGAGCGTGAGCGTGAGCGTGAGCGTGAGCGTGAGCGTGAGCGTGAGCGTGTTTAGTATACCGAAGGGCCGATTAAACCGGCTCGTTGTGCTCATAAACCACAAAAGGTTGACCTCTTGACACCAGCCCGGAGCTTTCGGTACGTTCGACAATATGTAGATAAATGTATGTTTGTCATGCATCAGAGTACTGGATACATATATTTTGTATATGCAGATATCTCCTGTTCGATATATGCATAGAACGTTGATTCAACGAGAGCACGTGATCGCACCTGTTTCCCTTATAGATAATCCGGGCACGTGTACTTTTTTCAGCCCTTTGTACATTTTCGATAACCGATCCGGGCTTGCATATTTGCTTCCGATAAACATAAAAAGACATATATGCATTACTCGTCTCGCTGGTTATATAAATAAATACATACGAACGAAAAAAAATGTCGCATTTACGAACATTCTCGTAACATGGCAACTAAAACTAAAAACTCAATATCGATGTAACTGTGTTTTATTGAATTATGGTAATTATAAATACTGCAGACATAAATAGTGATAGGGATTATTTAGTAATATTATACTACGTGTAATATTAAGTTGATGCTTTCGATCTATTATTTTTAATTATCAACGGCGGATTTTTTTTTACCGCAGTGATATTGCGTTGCGGTAGAAAAGCGAGAGCTTTATGTATTATTAGTCATTGAAATATTCATAACTACAATCTGATGGCTACTCGTAAATCCATGAAAAATCGTAATAAAATACTTCCAGTTAGATGGAATCACGCTATGCACGAGAGTTTCGATGAATTATGGACATCTGTCGTATATACAGTACAGAATATTTGCAAAAATTCAGCGAAAATCGAGGGAGATTTATTGCATCGATGTAACGATAATTTATTATCTCTATCCACAATGACATTCATAGTATTGCCGACATTTACAGATTTACAAGTCAAACGGTGATAAATGAAAGAGTGCGATTTTTGTTGTTGTTAAAATTGAAATAATACTTGAGAAATCGATAAATAATTACATTTACTCAAAACACAATTGTATCGAAAGCATTGTGAGCTGTTTAGTATTGTTAAAATTTTAAGGAAATGTACTTGCCTTGTCGAATTTAGCGGAATCCATATTCTGCTATTGATATGACCCTTCAAAGTTGACCTTTATCCTTTTGCCAGGCTGTCTAGAATGTGGCCTTCGTACAGCTTACAATAAAAAATAAAATTGGAGGAAATCTCATATCTCATCCTAAATTGCGTGGGCTTCAACTTGAACATTCTATACTAGCTTGCGAAACAGAATCCAACTCCGATTCCACCCTGGACTCCATCCGTCCCGTATCTCATTTTTCTACGTAGTCCATATTAGTTCCCGATGTAAACACATTCTGTCAATCTTTCATGGACAAGTGTGGACACTGATCGAAACTTCGAACAAAGGTACGATTTCATAAATGTACTGACATACGACTGCTGCAACAGATTCTTCCTTTTCTGCTCACCGCTTTCTTTTCCTAACAGGAGAATAGATAGTGCCCAAGTATTTAGCTACATTCGCTAGGCAAGCGAACCATATATCCACATTTTGTCATTAATGTAAGTATAAAAAGTCCTATAGCGCAGATAATTATCAAACAAACAATTCCCATTTTGCAGGAGCCATAAAACCATAAGCTTCATAAATCCATAAGACCGAAACATATTGGATTACATCTTTTTACGCAGGTTTTTTCTTTACATGGAATCAAACGTCCAATTGTATGAGACTATATATCAATTTTACTGGCCGAATTGTGCCACATCAGTGCAAAACAGATATTCATCATTCATCCAACTCGGAACCCGGAATTTCGACATGTTGTAGATGAAATGAGCTGGATTTCGTACACACTTGATCAGGAGATGACGTTGCATCACTGCTGAACCATCAACACCTACAGTAATAATCTAATAGATATTACCAATATATTCGGCTGCATTGACTAGTCAAACAAATCTCAAGTCTACATTTTGTCATAAACGTAAGTGTCAAAAGTCCTATAATGCAGAATTATCAAACAAACAGTTCCCATTTTGCTGGATCCATACGCCGATAAGATAATGGATTAGATCTTGTTACGCAGGCCGTTTCTTCGCATGGAATCAGACGTTCCATCGACTCTGAATGATCGGACTAGTCCTTTATTCGCCCGACCAGTTCTTGTATGAGACTTCATATTCATTTTACTGGCTTGACTGACTCGTATCAGGCCGAAACAGACATTGAGAACTTGAGATCCATGCAACTTTACCGGAAGATACCGCTACATCACAGTTGAACCATCAACAACTACAACAATAATCTAATAGATATTACCAATGGATTTGGCTGCATTGACTAGTCAAACAAGCCTCAAGTCCACACTTTTCATTAATATAAGTATCAAAAGTCCTACAATGGAGAAATATCGAACAAACCGTTCCCATTTCGCTGGATCCATAAGCCGATAAGATAATGGATTAGATCTTTTTCACGCAGGCTGTTTCTTCGCATGAAATCAGACGTTGCATCGACTCTGAATGATCGGACTAGTCCTTTATTCGCCCGACCAGTTCTTGTATGAGACTCCATATCCATTTTACTAGTAGTCAATGCAGCGTTGACTACTCAAACAAACCTTAAGTCCACATTTTGTCATTAATGTAAGTATCAAAAGTCCTATAATGGAGAAATATCAAACAAACAGTTTTCATTTTGCTGGATCTATAAGACCATAAGATAATGGATTAGATCTTTTTACGCAGGCTGTTTCTTCGCATGAAATCAGACGTTGCATCCACTCTAAATGATCGGACTAGTCCTTTATTCGCCCGACCAGTTCTTGTATGAGACTCCATATCCATTTTACTGGCTGGACTGCCTCGTATCAGTGAGAAACAGACATTGAGAGCTTGAGATCCATGGCTATTGCTCCATTCAACTCGGAACTAGCTCCAACTACAACGACATGTTCATGGCCGTCACGCTATGGATCTCGGCGGAAATGCGAATTCCATGAACCCTTCAGCCCTACCGTTGGTGATATGAGCTTGTGGCACTGCACTTAGTTAGCGTTCGCCTATGCGTATGCGGATCAATGATCCCCATGTAGAATTCCCCGGTTATACGTGCCTTATAGCCTTTATATGCCCGTACCTTACGGACACGTTCATTCTCAGTCATGAATGCCTTCTAACGAATGGCAGCACATACGGATCCGACCAACGAACTCAGCCCTTTCATACTGTTAGTTTGTACTGATTAAACGACTCCACGTGCCGATAAGATGCAAAGTATTGACGCATCGTGTTACGTCCGCGTTTATTTCTCATTACTTAAGATTTCAATTCCCAGATAAATAGATGTAAAATAAATTATTCCGAATTAGTGTTGTTGTTTTCTTGAATAACAGTGAACAATGATAATAACATAAATAAATGATAAAGCTTGGAAGTTTTTATTCATAAACTCGTCATCGAAATTTAAAAAACAACTGTGGTATAGAATTTATGTACTTTTCCAGTAAAATTAAAGCATATTATCAAAATTTAAGGATTTTTTTTCTGTAAAATTAATGTTAATCATTGAATATGCTGTACCATACATTAATTTCACATTACACTTCTATACTAAGTTTCATATACTAGTTTATGAATGAAAACTTCCAGTAAAAGTACATTCAATTTCAAGCAGAGTTTTTTTACAGTGATATACAGTTTGTTATACTTTGGGGGAGCCAAAACCGAAAATCGGCCCGGAAAATAAATTGTTGTAAAAATGTTTTAAATTCAGCATTGTCAAAAATAATGTATTTTAACCCAGCAAATAAAAATATATATTCATTGCGGGTTGCATTTCCGTGTTGTAATTTATTTATCACAATGAAATTTATTAAAAAATCACTAGACAACCTCCGATCATGAGGCGGCGCATTTCGTCTTGATACGGAGGAAAAAAATGAATAAGGTCTTGTTGTGTCGATGGGAAGTAATGGAATCCATGACGTTACACATGGATTATCCATAGCAGATGGATATGCCTGTGGTAATTACTCAAATGGATTGACTCGGTTTATCGGGTTGCTCGTATCCCAAATTATAGGTTGATCCTATAGACCCTGCTGACAAAACCTATCATTGGCTGTGGTTCCAATGTCCAGATGGGCCATTAAAAGAGACCATTACTTAGGAAAAAATGCATTATTTTTTGTTTGTTTGTGAATTGGACAAGTTTGACATTTGTGCTTTCAGCATGACTCGAACTACGTTCAAACGGGTTTAATTTTTTTATTCCCGTGTATTTTCTACTTGTATGTGTGTATAGTTACCGACCTGTGTGTGTGTGTGTATGTATGTGTAGTTAAGCATGGGAATTACTCAGGATATACATTTTTTATCAAATTTGTAATATTCAGACAAATGTTGGCTGGTAAATTTTTTTTAATTTTTTTTTAAAACTAATTATGCATCAAAAAGTCCCGAGGGGAAAGATAATAATTTTAGTTTTCAAACACACTGTTCAAATTTCAAGTTGCTTGGATGAAAACTGGCCGCAAAACGCAAGCGGAGAGCCATAAAAATGTAGTCGCAATGAAAACATGTTTCAACTTTTACAACTTCTATAACTGCTCTACTCGGTAGTGCTACTAAAACTACCATAGCTTCGGCAATTTTGCGAATTTTTTAATCATATTTTCAAGCCTTCCAGGATTGTGACTATTATAAAGAATTTCTTTTTCAACTTCAAACCTGCGTTCATATTTAATTTGCGTTGTAAACAGTTATGTTTCTATTGGATCTATCATATCTGCTAACAATTTTACTCTTCCCGGAATTTCCCGGAATATTGTTCACACTCTTCATAAATCTCTATAAAGCCGATATGTTCGGCATTTTGCTACAAGCGTCTATTCAACACTTCAGCTTTAATACCTGAAGGTGAACGCGCTTCGAAGCTGCATTGTTTAGAAATTCCTGCCCAAGTTACTTCCGTTTTTAAAAGGAGCTCTACCAATTCCTGTAAAAAAAACGCCGTTCATTCGCCCACTACAAACTTATGTTAAGTTTTAGGAAATCTTTAGAATTATATAAAAATTTAAAAAATTATTTTTTAGGATGCTGATACATTAACTTTATTGACTCGAAGTCCTAATTGAAACCAAGCTTTGAACTGTAGCGTGACGAATTTAAATATGTTGTGTCATCGTCAATCACAATGAAAAATATAGGATTTTTGTTCAAGCGATAATACAAATGCAATTCGTTTTGTTAATAAAATCGATGATCCTCAAATTAGAGATTTCTGCTGCAGCAGTGACGCAATTCGCTTGATTCATTGTTTTCTCCTAAAGGAAGCTTTGTTCCCATGGAAATTTTTTTTTCGTGATTTTTATGTCAGTAAAGTCTAAAGCAACGAGAAAAATGGTTTGTAGGAAATGTTATAGTATTTGCAGACATTATTGAAAAAATGAAAATTGTAATGAAATCAGAACGGTTCGACAGATTTCCACGAAATTTGGTACACATCATTTTTTACGGGTAAGTAATTTATATAAGAAATTTCAGCCCAGTGCCTTTTTAATTGCGTAAGTTATAGCGTGAAAACGATTTCTTCAAAATTTCAAAAATGCTGCAAGAAAAAAAATTCCAAACGATTCGCATCAAATATAATCCCAAACTTTGTTATATAATAACCTACTTGAGTGCCAAATTAGAAGAAAATCCATAGAAAATTACGACAGTTATCGTGCGTACAACGAAATCTGCACGTACACACGCACACACACACACATAAAGACATTTCGTAAAAACCATTTTTTTTCTATGTTTTAGACCATTTTAAATATCCTGACATGAAAATCTCGAAAAAAAAATTTTTCACGAAAACGAAGCTTCTTTTATGAGGAAGCAAAAAGAATACGAATCCGTTGTATCTTCGGGGCTCGTTCCGATTCTCTTTTTTTCCGTCGTGATGACCTTATGTAACGATCACGAGGCAGAAAACCATTCGCGTTACTTGTCCAAGCATCGAAGCAGCGGAAAGCCCCTTATCGCAAATGTGTAGCTTGGCTTATAGCTCGTTCCCAGGACGAAAACCATGCTGTTCGAGTTCTCGCTCGGGGCGCGCCATCGTAACATTTTTCACGAAACTCGTTTCACGTGAGCAGACGTGAGTGCAGTGTGTGTGGGATACTAAAGATGAAGAGAGATGGAGAGAAGGGGCCAGTGGGAAATGGCTTGCTCGTGGTGTGCTACACACCGATCGAAACTTCGAACAAAGGTACGATTTTATAAATGTACTGACATGGGACTCCTGTTACAGTTTCTTCCATTTCTACCCGAATTTCCTCTTCGTGAGGGTGTAACGCAATACGAGAAATCGAAACGACTGCCCACATCGTCTTATAATCGAATGAGCGGATCGCATCGACTCATAAGACTCGCATATGTATTTTATCAACTGGAAAGCAAACGTATTAGGCAATAAATAAACACGTCCTTCCGAAATGAAATCAGCGAACCCACAAAAATAGGATCGCATTCGGACCATATTTGAGCGTTCGTTTCATTCCGTTCTCGAGTTTGTGAAACAGAAAAATAAATTCAAATAAATTTCACGATCTACCTCAATAAAATACTTCTGAAAGCGACTCAAAAAAATATTCGGGGTTCCACACTTGATAATTTCTTTTCTCCACGACTTTTTCTTTTCGTGAGGGTAACGCAGTGCGAGAAATCAAAACGACATCCGACATCATCTTATAATCGAATGAGCCGATAGCATTTACTCATAAGTATCGGATATATATTTTATCAACTGGAAAGCAAACGTATTAGGCAATAAATAAACACGTCCTTCCGAAATGAAATCAGCGAACCCACGAAAATCGGATCGCATTCGGACCTAAATTTGAGCGTTCGTTTCATTCCGTTCTCAAGTTTGTGCAACAGAAAAATGAATTCAAATAAATTTCACGACCTACCTCAATAGAATACTTCTGAAAGCGACTCAAAAAAATATTCGGGGTTCCACACTTGATTATTCCTTTTCTCCACGATTTTTTCTTTTCGTGAGGGTAACGCAGTGCGAGAAATCAAAACGACATCCGACATCATCTTATAATCGAATGAGCCGATAGCATTTACTCATAAGTATCGGATATATATTTTATCAACTGGAAAGCAAACGTATTAGGCAATAAATAAACACGTCCTTCCGAAATAAAATCAGCGAACCCACGAAAATCGGATCGCATTCGGACCTAAATTTGAGCGTTCGTTTCATTCCGTTCTCAAGTTTGTGAAACAGAAAAATGAATTCAAATAAATTTCACGACCTACCACAATAGAATACTTCTGAAAGCAACTCAAAAAATATTCGGGGTTCCACAATTGATAATTTCTTTTCTGCACGACTTTTTCTTTTCGTGAGGGTAACGCAATACGAGAAATCGAAACGACATCCCACATCAACTTATAATCGAATGAGCCGATAGCATCTACTCATAAGTATCGGATATATATTTTATCAACTGGAAAGCAAACGTATTAGGCAATAAATAAACACGTCCTTCCGAAATGAAATCAGCGAACCCACAAAAATCGGATCGCATTCGGACCTAAATTTGAGCGTTCGTTTCATTCCGTTCTCGAGCTTATAAAATAGAAAAATAAATTCAAATAAATCTCACGACCTACCTCAATAGAATACTTCTGAAAGCAACTCAAAAAATATTCGGGGTTCCACAATTGATAATTTCTTTTCTGCACGATTTTTTTATTTTCGTGAGGGTAACGCAGTGCGAAAAATCGAAACGACAGCCCACATCATCTTATGATCGAATGAGCCGATAGCATTTACTCATAAGTATCGGATATATATTTTATCAACTGGAAAGCAAACGTATTAAGCAATAAATAAACACGTCCTTCCGAAATGAAATCAGCGAACCCACAAAAATCGGATCGCATTCGGACCTAAATTTGAGCGTTCGTTTCATTCCGTTCTCGAGCTTATAAAATAGAAAAATAAATTCAAAAAAATTTTTCGACTTACCTCAATAACATACTTCTGAAAGCGCCTCAAAAAATTATTCGGGGTTCCACGCTTGATTATTCCTTTTCTCCACGACTTTTTCTTTTCGTAAGGGTAACGCAATACGAGAAATCGAAAAAAAAATATTTAGGGCTACATACTCCATTTTCCCCTTCTGCCCGACTTTTTTTTTTCGTGAGGGTAATGCAATACGAGAAATCGAAACGACAGCCCACATCGTCTTATAATCGAATGAGCCGATGGCATCTACTCATAAGTATCGGATATATATTTCATCAACTGGAAAGGAAACGTATTGGTAAATAAATAAACACGTCCTTCCGAAATGAAATCAATGAACCCACAAAAATCGGATCGCATTCGGACCTAAATTTGAGCGTTCGTTTCAATCCGTTCTAGAGTTTGTGAAACAGAAAAATAAATTCAAATAAATCCCACGACCTACCCGGATAAAATACTTCCGTAAGCGACTTTCTAGCACGGTTTCAAATATTCACGATTCTCGGCGATCACCATTTATTGGATTATTGATTCGATAGTAATTGTTATGCAAGAATAATGAAACTAAAAAATATTTGGGGCTCCGTACCAACTCAACCTGGGTCTGACCTTCGACCTCTTCGATTTTATCTTCAATTTTGTAGGTTATTCTTCTTCCTCTAATCAATTTTCATTAGATTTTTTCAAACAATTTTCATGCTTACAATTATTCATAACGAAAATACTGAAGGCCAAATTAAAAAAATCTGACAGAATCCTCATCAATTCTGTATCAGTTATCAGTATTTTTAAGTTACAGCTCAAAGTTCGGCTCACTTCCATTATTTACGGATTTCGTTCAGAACTAAAATTAAAAAATCTTAAATGCCTTAGAATTTTTTCACTCAAAGCTATTGCATAACACTTTGTCAAATTCCATTGTAGATCAAATTACTTAGCATAACAAAAAATCGGACTCTATTTATGCAATAAAAAAGTTACTATGTTGACACCTTCAAAGTCCATAATCGTCATCATCGAGTCAGTCTCCACCATTTTTTTTCCTTTCAAGTCTCTCCTTTACTTGGTGCGAGTCACGTCTTCGGAATAGTCCTTGGCCTTCGAGTTGGAACTATTTACACGACGACGTAGGTTCCCATCGAAGGAGCGCTAGAAAATTTATCGCTCCGGCAACTTTATTTCACTTTATCAGGGCGCGACTGGCTGACCACTTGCTCAGTAAGAAAAGGACAGGACGTAAAGGGAAACGTAGTAGGAGTCTGCACGGTCGAAGAACTATGCCTGATTCGTTGTGAACCGGAAAAGGTTTTCCAGAGATTCTCTCGCCGTGCTACTTCTCGTTCACCTTGCTCTTTCAAGATTTAGGTCTTATCCTTTCTCACTCCTGTACTATTTCCCGCCGAGTTTTCACCATTTCGGTCTCATCCTCGTCCATTCTCCCTTCAACCCTCGCAACTCCATCTCGCTCTTTTCCCGCTTTTTAAGCGTCGTGATAAATCAGACGAGCAGACGTTCCACCTTGTACCGGGCGACACGATTTGCATATCTCGCTAACGGAATAATCGATACTACTTAACGGATCGTATCTACCAACTGGTTATCAGTATTAATGTTTCTACGACAGATGTATACATCTAGGTGATGTATCAATATTGCATTGGAGTATTATTGATAATCGACTATTCTGATTGACTGTGCCTATGAGGGATAAGGTAGAGTATTTCTCTTTGAATAAGGAATATCCAAGTTGTGAAACCTGACAGTATTGGCAGTATATCTGATTTTTATTTGCTACTAGAAGGTTATATTGGTGTTGCTTAGTTGCCTTCAAATATAAGCAATAGATTTAATGATTGGACTTAGAGGACACTCCTTGAAAAAAAAATTGATGCTCCGTTTATCCCTGAGCTTGGCCCAATCTCTCGGGACTTCAAAAGTTCTTTGAGATTGTGCCTATCCATTCAGAACCATCCTTACCCCTCGGAAGTGTTTCTATTCTTCGGGAATACTGTTTTCATCCCTTGGGACTTGGTCTATCCCTCGGTACTGTCCGCATCTCGTTGTACAGTATACATCCCACGGTGTTACAGTGCTTATCCCTCGAGACTGGCTCTATCCCAAGAGACAATTTCTTTTCCTCGGGACTGCCCCTGTCTTTGAGGATTGTCCCTACCCCTCGATACTGGCCTTTACCCCCGAGACTGTCCTTATCACTCGTGGCTGTCTCTATCCACGGTGACAGCCCCTATCCCTCGGGTCTGCCCCTTTTCCCCGTGAGCATTTCTATACCTTGGGATTGCCTCTTAGGTCTGTCCCCGTCCATCATGACTGTCCTTCGTCCGTCATGGCTGACTTTCGTCCCTTATGAGTGTCCTTTATCCCTCATGACTGTCCTTTATCCCTCATGACTGTCCTTCGTCCCTCGTGACTGTCCTTCGTCCCTTGTGACTGTCCTTCGTCCCTCGTGACTGTCCTTCGTCCCTCGTGACTGTCCTCCGTCCCTCGTGACTGTCCTTCGTCCCTCATGACTGTCCTCGTCCCTGGGGACTCTCTTCGACCCTCAGGACTGTCCTCATCCCTCGGGACTCTCTTCGGCCCTCAAGACTGTCCTTATCCCTCGGGACTCTCTTCGGCCCTCAGGACTGTTCACCTTCGTCAGGACTGTTCATGTCCCTCAGGACTGTTCACGTTCCTTAGGATTGTTCACGTCTTTCAGGACTGTACCCGTTCGTCATGACTGTCCCAAATCTCTCACGAATGTCCTGAATCCCTTAGGACTGTCCCTACCCCTGAGGACTGTCCTTGTCTCTCGGGACTGTCCTTGTCCCTCAGGACTCTCCCTGTCCCACATGACTGTCCCTGTTCCTCAGGACTACAGGAAATAAGACATTACACTTGAATTCAAATATATTTGAGATAAGATTAATTTCTTTTTGATTTTGCTGGGAAGTGGGGAATTTCGAAAGTCAAGAATAGCGGCCGCGAGTAAAAAAAGTCTCTCGTCGTCGAACTTCTGACTCATAAAGGCAGCCCTAATACTAAATCGAGAGTAGAAACGCCTCCAATGAATACGCGATCGACACTGCGGCTTCTGAAAGCCTGCCGAGCTCGCATGAATTTAATTTTGCAGGGAAATATCGTGCAAACGTGCCCTCGCATCTCAACGCAAGCTGCGCGACGCAACTCCCTTCGTAATATTCCCAAATCACCCTTTTCCCTTTCTTCCCACTCGCTCCTCTTGGATTCCGATCAAACGAGCTCCAGTTTTTTCGGCTCTCCATCCCTCGAAGCGTCACCTACTTCCTCGAGGTGCGATCAACGTTTCATTCATACACAATATAGATTTTCACTGCCTGCGCGTGCGAAAAATCCAATTTAATTTTCGTACGACCTGAATTAGAAACCTACATAGGAATTATTACGAAGACGTTGATTATATCCTTTCTATTTATATTTTCAGCGATCTGTCCAAACAATTATGTCACTCCAACTTGCGATATAATTTTTTTAATATCTGTAACCCTCATTCGTGTCAATTATATGAAATTTGCATCCAATTTCCCTCCATCCTCATATATTGAAGACCCGTTATGCGGGTTAATAAACCGACAATGATGAAAGAGCTCATGATCGATGGCCCCGAGCTGAGTTAACCACGATAAATATCATCAATAAAAAATTTCATATTTCACTGTTCTTTCAATCTCTAACGTCATCCACAGTGGAGAATTCTAGTGAAAATCTCTATCGACGTGTCGTTAAAGTTATGTTTTTTATCGACGTGTTCTGAATGATATAACTGAATTTTTATTCATTTCAATCAAGATTTCTCTCACTCGCTTCTTTGCCCTCTTCAATCATTGGTCGTTAGCACCGTCGCATGTCACTACTAAAAATGGAATAAGAGAAACACATTTGGGCGTAAAAGAGATTTTTCGATGAAAATCGCGTTGGGAGATGGAGCCTTCTTCCAAACTGATTTCCCTGGTGGATAGAGTGAAAGGAAGCGAGTCAATGTGTGCTTTACTAGTGTCCTGTATAGTACAGTACAATATACAGGTACTTGGACAGTAGCCAGAAGCACCTGGAGACCAGAACGAAAAATCTCGTCGATGAAGTGCCGCGTTCGGTACTCGGGCGAATGGCGAATTTGTTCCCCTGTTATCAGTATCTAGTTTAGGAGCGCATGTGCATTCAGAAAAAAATTGTGACACCAAATTGGAAGCAAAATACATGCAACAAAACATCTGTTCCATCTGTTCGCTGTACCTGTGTTAGATATACAGGATATATGGGTCATAAAAAAAAATATATGACTGTTAGGTCCCGGCATATTTGTTCATTAAATGAATTTAAAAAAAAAATTATTTTCAGAAGAATTCACTAATGAACAAATTAATAATTCTAGACGTTAATCGACAAATAAATAAATATTTTTTCGAATGCAGTAGCGCTTCAAGCTACTGAATTTTCGCTTTCATCAGCATTCTCGACATTTGTTTTTTTTTTTTTTTTTTTTTTCAATTTCTTGCGCAGCCCTTATCAACGCAGCGTCAGCGATCCCACGGCAAATGGCAGAGCACCACAAAACTGTGGGATGTGCGATGTCCTGATGAATTCTGTCACGTTTTGTGTTAATGCGCTGTGTTTTTAATACCGCTTTTAATTTATTTTCGACAGTTCTATTTTGGGGACCGAGCCCGACGTTAAGCCCTCGAAATAATACTCAAAAGAAATATTTTGAACCTTTCTATTCAAAATTTTGTATTGTAACCAGTCAGTGAAAATATATGGTTATTGTATTTTTAATTCCAATATTTATTTATTCATAATGGAAAATCACCTGACATGTGCTTCGATCCCTGGCGCATTCCGGTTTAAGGATGTATGATACGTACAGTCTCGCCAAAAGTAAGCTTCAGAGACAATATCGATCACTTCCCGATGGGATAAAAATCGGGAAAAAATAATGCATATAAAACGTGCTGTAAAGATTGATTTCGCATAATAATAACCCCAAAATGTTATCAACAAATTGGTGAAAAAAACAATTGTTCAACAAACAATCAGTCAACCTAACTTTTTTTCCAATGAAAATGATACGTTAATTTTTTTGAATGCATACGAATTTTTTCAGATTTTTTTCTTTATTTTAATTTTGATTTTTTCGATTTTGAAAAATGCGCAGAATATAACAAATTTTGGATATGCGTTTTGCGAAAGAATCTTGAGTGCAAGAAATGGTTTTATGCCGACTACTAGCAGAATGTATGCCACGAAAAAAATGTTTATTTAGGTTATGTGAAATACATTCTCTTCATGTCCATACCCATGATAGATGTTACCAATATACATCCTATCAAAATGTAGCATGGAAAAAAAATGGATATATTCATGAAATTCACATCTGCATACACGATAAACGGCCAAAAGTTTTATATTATGCATATGATGTCTTCCTTGTACGTAGAAGTCACTCGCAGCAGCAGTGACCTAACCACAAGCTATGATTTTTGCTTACCAGATTCACCCTCTTTTTATGTCGGCACATCTTGAGTATTAAACATTCTACGACAGCGACGCACTCACTGATAAAACTGAAGATCTTCTCCAAGAAGATGACCTGAAGTATTTCAAATTTTACGCTGGGTTTACGATTCTGCATTACATTGACGGTGAGGATACGAATTTGACATTGCAATATGTATTTATAAATGTACTAGTCACTGCTGTTATCGATATTCAATAGGTACTGTCTATTAAGCCAAAACTTTGTCGAGTCGTAACTCTTCATGATGATAACAATCCATTTCCGTAAAATCCGCGCTGAGCAGGTCTAAATAAGAATCTGAAAACTTGACGTCAGATTGACCTACTTCCATAATTTTAGTTGGCAGCCGTTTATAGGAAGCAATCAAATGATAGAAGTATCGATTGAATATCGGCTTTGAAATGCCGGTATTAATGGGTGAGTTTTCATCGATATTGGTTTCCCAAATGGGAATTAAATATATTTGATTATATAGACGAGACACGAAGTTATTTGCGGCATTATATAGTTATCATTTGGATCTATACCCTGTTAAAGACGCAAATCAATGTAATATACATAACTATATAAGATCTACGAATTAGGTTTCTGAATTCTACATTTGTATGCTTTAAATCAAATTCTAAATTACAAAATTAAATGAAAATTCATTGATGCTGGTTTTTGAAAATTCAGGAAGAAAGTATTTCAATATCCATGTTAATATACCAAAAATGTATCTGTCAACGACGAATACATTTAAAAATTAATATACGGTCACTGAGCCTCATAATGGATATAATTATTTTGAGAACAATTTTTTTTACAGTGGATTATATATTTTTTCTTACATGTGCATCAAAAGTGTCGACTTTCACAGTTTTTTCGCGTGGCGAAAGTGGCTCCTTTTAGGAACTTTTAAAACTGCATGCACACAAGCCTTTGCAGCTATGGCCGCAAGAAATGTTGCGTAACTATGGAGACCTGTAAAATCACACAATAATCGTGAGTCCACTGAGTTTAAATAAATCGATTCTAAAAATAAATATCCCTGTATTGGAAAAACCATATGTACAACCCGAGTAAAAATTAAGTACGTTTCATCATGCATAAATCTGGCGTTGTTAAAATCCTATCCATGGAAAGGCCCTGATAGGGCCCTGATAGGGCCCTGAAAGGTCCCCGCTGGGACCGGATTTGCATTTGATGCAACGCTACCAATTATTACTCGGAAAACTGTGTATTGAATATCATAAACATTTATGTTGATTTTTCATATGGACTGTATTGAAAAAAAATGTTGCGTTGGCTAATATTTCGGCACAAATCGTTTGTATAATAATAAATTTCCAATTAAACAGAATGATTCGTAAGTTAGGATGAAGAGGCGCGTGGGATGTGCGTAGGTACTCAAGACGTAGAAGGTTCGCGGTACATATGTCAGTGCGTGTTGAGAAAAAGCTGGAAAGTTTGGTTTCCCTCTTGCTATCTCGAAAACCACTCGGTAAATTGCCTTGAAATTTGAATATATATTTTCTGATAGTATTCCCTTGCGACTTGTACCTTTTTGAGTGTAAATCTTCTTCACAACTTCCTGCAGCATGAGTGTATACGGCGTACAAACGTGGCCTTTGAATATCAGCAATGTACTTTATGATACTAGTGCGATAAAACTTTTTCTGATGATTGTGAGTTTGCAGCACGACCCAAAGAACAAGTATTGTAATCACGCAGGTTAAAAAAACTTTCGTTGCACGAGTGTCGTATGAAATTTTATGCAACTCCGTGCGAGAAGTGCTTACTTCTCACACGCTCCGATCCGCTTCTTTCGCAAACTTTTTCTCAACGTGTTTGATTGCAAACTCGCCCTCGTCAAAAAAGTTCCATCGCACTCGTGTCGTAATATACTATTATTTCACATAGTGTGATAATGGCTATTTAAGCGAACGAAACGTGCGTAAAACTGTGTTTCACACACTGAGTGAAATAAAATCACTTAAATTGCATGAACTTTGCTAATTCATATCTCACCGACCACTTAGGCAAAAATGTTAAGGCAAATATTGGAAAACGTGTTGTACTTATGGTTATAACATGAAAAAATTTGGACAAACATTGTCCAAACTGTTGACCTACCTGATATCCTTAACTGCGAGGATTTCAGAAAACGCTCTCTTTTAGAGAAGCCGTGATTGATCAACAAACTTCCTCATAGTGGTCGCTCAGCATTATGCAATGCTTGTCTCTGCACTCTTTTCTTTATTTAGTATATCTATTTATGCACCTTTCTGTATATTTACATATCATGAATTCTACCAAAAACACATGTCACAAGCCTTTACATATTTGGCTCGGAATTCCCCATAAAAACATACTTCAGCTTTTACCATCTGAATACCAGATAGCATAACATTTTTCCAGGCTACACAAAATTTTTTCGAAAACAATTCCAGACCCAGTTTAACCACGAATCCACTGGATATTTTAAACATTGTACTAACCTAACGATATCAATAATAAGCTCAACATAAATATACATTTAGACCCAAATAGAACATTCCGATAGACGTAAGATTGAAAGAAATATTCGCAACGCATACCACGCGAATGTCGAGATTTTCTCCATAAAATATCAGTGCCCTTTCCATCCTTCTACTGTCACTCTGTCTTTCTGCAGCTTCCGCAAAATGCTTGTGCACCTCCATGAGAGAATTTCTTCAAGATTTTAAAGTGAGAAATCCCGGGGAATAAGTAGAAAGCTTGGGAGCTACGAGATGTTGCAGAAACGACATTTCCAAGTTGTGTGATGGAGGCAAAGACGAGTCTTTGAAGACGACGTGACATTCTGAACCGATTCCAATGCGACTTACGACGTGTATCAAGAAATCGAAGAAATGACGTGAGCAAGACTGATGAATCCCTGCTAAGCGTAGGAATAGCAGTCTAAACTCTGTATTTCCAGTGGAATCCTCGTAAGTGTGTGAGGTACACATACTTGAAAGAACGTGGACACGTCGATGATCGATCTGAATGCGATGGAGTATTAGATCCACGGCATTGAGTGAGAAGTGCAACGGCTACGGTACGTAGCTTAAGTGCATCAACCACAGGTCTTCCATCGTCTTTGCACTGCTCACTTCGATCACCAATATTTACTTTGGCTTTCCATCTACGACCATCTTCTTGTTTGTCTACTCGTTGTCTCTGGGTACGGCGGAGGCGCAAAGCCTCTAACATCTTCTCGATCTACCCTTCGCTGAATTTCCGAAGCTCCTTCTGTCTCTTCTTATCCTGATAGTATCGAGGGAAAGGCACATCGACCCGGTTAAGTTTGCTGCTCTTGTGGCCTAGACCTGCTATAATAGAGACCGGGCCTAGTTGAGCCGATTTTCCTTTTTGATTTTTGGCTTCCAATCGAAAAAACTTCCCTTACATAACATATCGAGAATAATCTTTTCTTGCACCGGTACCATCGAGAGAAAAGGAAAGAGAAAATATTGTCTTGGCAAAGTGGGGTCGAAATAGGGAATGACCAAAATAGTGAATGTTTAAAACAGCGATATTCGAAATTGGGAACGTCTGAATCTAGAATGGTCATCATTATGGAATTCGATATTTCAGTCATTCGCTATTTTGACCATTCGCTATTTTGACCATTCGCTATTTTGACCATTCGCTATTTTGACCATTCGCTATTTTGACCATTCGCTATTTTGACCATTCGCTATTTGGACCATTCGCTATTTTGACCATTCGCTATTTTGACCATTCGCTATTTTGACCATTCGCTATTTTGACCATTCGCTATTTTGACCATTCGCTATTTGGACCATTCGCTATTTGGACCATTCGCTATTTTGACCATTCGCTATTTTGACCATTCGCTATTTTGACCATTCGCTATTTTGATCATTCGCTATTTTGACCATTCGCTATTTTGACCATTCGCTATTTTGACCATTCGCTATTTTGACCATTCGCTATTTTGATCATTCGCTATTTTGACCATTCGCTATTTTGACCTGCACCCATAGAATGCAGACTTCGATAGACAAAAGAAGGCATTGAACACTAAAATTTGATCCCTATCGTCTGAAAGCTGCATCCGGTTAAAGATATAAAATATAAAGATTTTTGGAAACAAAAACATCGTCCGGAGAATGTTTTTTTAATCTCTTTTTTCAAGTAACTGAGATTAAATTAAAATCGATTAAGATTATTACTATGTGTAAGTAATGGCTTCTGTCCTCGACGGAGCGGAGAAGTTATCTAGCTCTAAAAGCTTCGCTAAAAATAGCCACCACTTGGGTATAAGTATCGGTATTGAAGTACGCAGACGGCGCTATACATTTCAAATCTCGGTGGTACTCTCTGTTGATCTTGCACTTTCGCCCATTGTTCCTGCGTCCATTATTAATGTCCCAGCTAATGTACGAACCGTACATGTGTGCGACGTTGACTATAAGATATATCAATATATGTATATACATATATATACATATAGATATATGTATACATATCCTCCGAGCGTCAAGCTCGGTCGATATTCTCAGCTCAACGTCAGCACAGGAATTATGTTCTCATCTAAATTGTATGTGTACTGGATTGTCATACGATTTAACCGGTTCACTTAATGTCTCCATCAGCATAGCATCGAGCCGTATATAGAACTATGAATATAAGGGTCAGTTACCATTATATAAAATTTCCTTAACGATAATAATTAAATATAGTTGCTTGTGTCAGCCTTAAAGCTGATGTGCCAGTCAACATCCACTTATTTTTTTATCGGAAGGACAATTTTTTCTTTCACTAAGCAAAATAATTACTAATAATTCCCTTCTTTTATGATGAACCGGAAGAATTTTTTCTCTATGTTATATACAATACATATGAAGATTCAATAAAAATCATATTAGGTGCAATATAATTTATGCTTATTTAATATAACGTTTCTGCAAAAATAATTTCTAATAATTCCCTCTTTTTATGATGAACCGGAAGAATTTTTTCTCTATGTGTTATATACAATACATATGAAGATACTATAAAAGTCATATAAAGTGCAATATAATGCAGGCTAATTTAATAAAACGTTTCTGCAAAAATTGGTTTATAAAATATGCAGACTTTATATAAATTTCATATAAATTGAGTGTATAGTTATTCTATATGTCCATTTCCTTAAACAAACTATATATGTTGGCTATGATTTTTTCACGTGGGATTTGACCGCCACAAATTTTCAAAAAATCATAACAAGTGTCAACTTGAAAAAAAAAAATTCATAGGAAATGGTATTTTTCTTCAAAATATTTCTGCAATTTCATCTCAACACATTTTCAAAGGCAATCCCATTCATAATCACATTTCCTTGAGTAAAGTTATTTTTAGAGCATCCGATAATTTCTCCGATATTAGTGAACGTGCTTTTTATTTCCCATCTTTTATTTTAGCTCTATGGCTACTCACTGGCGTGTAAGCTTTATGTGCAGTTAATTAGTCATAATCTCATCGCGTAGTAACGAGAGCATAATTTAAGATGATAAGAGATTAACAAGAAGCAGTTTGGTTAATGAGGTTGTTAAAAAGCCTCCAGGATTACGAATATTAAATACCTTACGCAGGTTTTTTTTCGCTTATAGTAGGTAAAATATCACATATTTCCTCCTTCATACTGTAAACCTTCACACCTGTAGCTTACGAACCTTCTGTTGGCTGCGATTCGCTATGCATACTTATATCTATGTAGCTATGCATAGTCTGCTCTACTTCAGCCTCGCTCCACTTGTCTGCCACTGAGATATCTAGAAATTGATTTACGGCAGATAAATTTTAAACGACGTACTGAATGATTACGACATTTATCAAGAAGCAGGTCGACATATGTTACAGACCAGAGCTGGGCACTATTTGAAATACATCATGTATTTTGAGTATTTTAAATACATCATGTATTTTGAGTATTTTCAATACGTATTTTAAATACCTCATGCATTTTGAGTATTTTAAATACCTCATGCATTTTGAGTATTTTAAATACCTCGTGCATTTTGAGTATTTTAAATACCTCATGCATTTTGAGTATTTTAAATACTTCATGCATTTTGAGCATTTTAAATACGCATTTTAAAGACATCATGTATTTTGAGTATTTTAAATACGTATTTTAAAGACATCATATATTTTGAGTATTTTAAATACGTATTTTAAATCCATCATGTATTTTGAGTGTTTTAAATACGTATTTTAAATACTAAAATACTTCTGAGGTATTTTAAGTACTTTATAAAATACAAAATAGTTTTTTATTTTTTTATCCTATATATTCGGAACATTTTTTAAATATTCATCAAGCTCACGTTGAATTTGAAATTTGACATGAACTTTTAACAAGCGGAATGTATTATTTAACGCTTTTAATATCACTCTCTCCCTTTGTTCAACAATGAGTTACTCCAATTACTAAATTAACGGGGTTGAGTCACCTGAAAAGATTTAACATATTTTTTTTTTTCAGTAAGATTATTTATCTGAATGCAAACAGCTTTTACCACTTCGAATTTTTTTGGAGTGATGTGGGAAAAATTGGAAAGTGAATTAACAAATTTTTACGTGTAGCTTTTAGACCAGACAACACGATGTATCGTGACTCTCGACGTTTTCACGATTTGCAAATGAACAATGTTAACTTCCCTCTACTTAATATAACGTAACCTTCGCTTCATCGAAGTGATTCATTGATGAAAGCTTCTTTTATGATGAAGAAAAAAAAAACAGTTGATGTTCTGAAGTCTAAAGTTTATTAACGGCGTGATACAACTGTGAGGATGCTCCGTTTTGTCCTAACTACAATAGTTTAACTAAAAAAAGTTTAAAAAAAAAAAGAAAAATTTACGACAAAAAATTTTAAGGCTTTGTAATAAATCAAATATTGAAGAGAGACATTCGACTCAATAAGATTTTTTGTTCGAAATTCAATTATTCATAATTTGTAGGTATTAATTTTATTTAAAAAAATTTCTTCTTAGGTTGCAGAGAGAAAATCACTTCCCTGTGTTAATTGAATGGGAAAACTTCAAACGCGACGATCTAAGAATCAAAATTTTGAGCTCCGCTTTTGACAGGATCTTTACTAAGACGTATTCTACGATATTTTGAGCGGAGAGCAAAGAAAAAAAATATCACTTTTTTTTGGCACATACAATACGTACGTACTATGTTTGAATGTATGTAATCAAACCATTTTTGAACAACAATTATACTCACCGAAATGTGCCAATTATTTCGAATATACCGCTCAAAAGCTATTTAAAAAAAGACAACTTTTATATGGAGATATTTTTTATTATTACCTTCCAGTTCTTGAAATACTTGCACTTAAAAAAAAAGGAATGGTTCAAAATTTCGTTTTCATAAATCTGAATAAATTGATGTAGAGTGCCTTTCACTGGTACTTTCACATATCAAATTACGGAGCAGATTGAAGAGGGTCGAAACAAAAAGTGGCTGAATCAACAGAGAGTGCTTTATAATTTCGCTGATAATCGGAAAAAGTGAGTACTTGAGACACTCATTAAAATTTCATGACGCTTTTTGGTCTAGTTGTGTTAAATGAATAAAATCAAGGTTTAAAAGATTGAGAATAATAACAGACCTTTAACGTTTATCTTTTTATGCCAGCGCAAAAGTTTTTTTCTGTATAGTTTGACTAACGCGATCAGTAAAGCATCTTGCTCGTTCCTCTCTTCGCGATTCTGGTGAGGATACCCTTTTAAAACGTTATTTGTCGTCGATAAAAACCGATAACTCGTCCAGAGCGTTGAGTCGACTCGTCTCTGGTGTCTGACGGTGACCCAACGAAGCTTCAAGCAGCGACCTACCCTCGGGGGATTTTCACCATTGACGATGTTTTTTTTTGTCCCTCACGTCTCAAGTTCACACTGACGCGTTTACGAATACTGAAACGCCGATAACAATCGAATCGATGCTCCAGACGATTGCTTGCCGTGTATATTCTCACGAGATTTTTAATGGCGTGAGGTAGAGATTTTTAAACATAATTACGAAGAATTTGCAAATCGGATAAAAATTCCGCATATTAAGATTTGTACTAACAATTATCGTATACTTTTCTTAATTGCATTCGTTATTGATTTGGAAAGAAAATTTTTAGCCTGAATATTAAATGCGGATGAGGCGCTTCAACGAATGACATCTTTTGTGATATTTTAATTGAAATTTTATGTTTCGCCCTAATCAGGGATTCTTCAGAAATATTTTGTTATTTATCAGGGAAATATTTTATCAGAGCTTGTGACCTGAAAAAGGACGAATATAACGCTAGGAGAAAAAATTTTCATTGCCATAAATTCTCGAAAGCAACACTTTTAAGGGTGTATGATAGGTACAGTCCAGCGAAAAGTGAGTTTTAGAGACAATTTCGATCACTTCCCGATGGAATAAAAATCGGAAAAAATAATGCATGTAAAACGTGCTGAAAAGATTTATTTCGCATAATAATAATCCCAAAATGTTATTAACAAATTGGTGAAAGAAATAATAGTTCAACAAATAAACAGTCAACCTAACTTTTTTTTAAATGTAAATAATATGTTATCTTTTTTTTAATGCGTATGAATTTTTTCAGATTATTTTCTTTATTGTGATTCCGATTTTCTCCATTTCGAAAAATCCGCAGAATATAACAGATTTTAGATATGCGTTTTGTAAAAAAATCTTGAGTGTAGTAGATAGTTTTATGCCGAACACATATCCAAAATTCGTTATTTAACGCACACTTTTGAAAATAAAAAAAGTCAAAATCAAAATAAAGAAAAAAATCTGAAAAAATTCATACGCATTCAAATAAATTAACATATCATTTTCATTAGAAAAAAAGTTAGGTTGACTGATTGTTTTTTGAACAATCGTTTTTTTTTTTCAGAAATTTGTTAATAACATTTTGGAATTATTACTGTTCGAAATTGATCGTTTCAGCACGTTTAATATCGATTTTTTTTTTTCGATTTTTATCTCATCGGGAAGTAATCGAAATTTTCTCTGAAACTCACGATTCGCATCCTTAAAGAATTAACTACAACATTACAGTAAAAACCTGAAGTTTTCATTGACATCATATCACAAGTTTCTTGTTCAAGTGGCTTGTACATTTTGTGATTATAATCCGTTTGATATAATAATTCTGTAGCGGTCCCAAATTTCAAAATACCGCTTATGCATATTACTGAACGGATGCTGATTTTTCAATGGCAAGAATATTAATCTTATAAGGCGTATTAAAATTATACATTGATACCTTAATTTTGGAAAAAACATGATACCGATTTTGTAAGAATTATTCCGTATTCCGATTCATCTTTCTAGTAGGAGTATCAAAAAATTTTATACATGAATTCACAAATCCGTTATCGAATATTAAAAATTTAATTTGAATTTTACAGTTTCAGTCATGTGTTAACTGGATCACTACGAACGTTTTGTAATTGACATTGAAATATTTAAAAAATTCATCTTCACATATGGAACTTAAATCTACTATTACCAAATTTACAATGAATGTCATACTAATAATTATTTCACACACCAGTTTCGTAAATTTTTCATCACTCGTCACAGTAAATTATCAATTTTTCATGTCAGTGGATTTTCAGTCATACTGAGAAAATTTTCCATTTGAAATTCAATGTACATGTACTGGAATTTTTTTTTATGGTATAATAAAGTTCCTATAAAAGTGCAGCAACAGTGTTTTCAATCATTTCCTTCGATTTAACTGTAGATGTACTTCGATTTAAAGAATGTATTCGAATTGCAAAAGTACCTTAATTTCATATTACAATTAACCATTCAATTTAATTAACGAGTTAATGAATAAAAATGTCCAGTCTTTTTAGTCAGCATAGAACAAAATTGGTCAAATACCCATTGAATGTGAGAATTGGGAAGGAATACACAGTTTTGCAACCCCAAATTGGATCGATGAGGACAAAAAGAATATTGGTTCGACAGCGTGACGATTTACCGCGTGAAGCGAGGCAAGGCTAATTAAATTCCTTTTATCAACTTTTCAAAACTTTTCAACTTTATCGCGGTGGACGTTGGAATCTCTATTTTTATCTTCCGCCTAGAAAGTCCCATATAGCATTTTCACATACATTTCATATCCATTGTACATACATTCCGGGATATACAATGTCCAATGTATATACATATGGACTTGATATCACATCATATGTATATGAAATGTATCTGCAAAGGAGACACTTGTTCACGTCCATCGAACATACACTGGATATCCATAAGTATATACAAAGTATGTGCACTGTATGTCCCATATAGCATTTTCACATACATTTCACGTACATTGCATGAACATTTGGGGATCTACATTGTCCATTGGATATACATATCATATTACAAGTACATGAAATGTATATCCATAAGAAAGTATGTGCACCGTATATCTGGGTATATTATAGAATATGTACATCGTAGGAATTCATAAAATGATATTTAATTATTAATAAATGCAGAGTCGTACTCACAAACAATATATATTCTTTTTAAAGTACATTTGGATGCAATAAAATAGAGAATGTGTATCTGTCGTTATTTTTTATAATGCTTCGTCAATGTTTTCTTTACGAGCTACCTTAACTTGATTATTATATCTGTCTGTGCTACGAACCAGCCAAGCTTTAATAATATTCACAGTTTCCGTTTCAGAGCATCGTTTCGTATGCTCACTGTTGCGTACGACATCTTAAAATGAGAAAATCAACGATTAGACAATGAATCTTACACTGCTATGGTTTATGCACTGCGCGGGTTAGGGTTAAAATAACGAATGGCCGAAATACCAAATGGTTAAAACAACGAATTTCATAATGATGCAAACTCTAAACTTGAATAAATAGTCATAATCATGAAAATAGTAATGATTTTAATCATTCGCTATTTTGGCTATTTGTTATTTTGATCCTTTCCCGCCTGTTGCGCGCGCCAAATTCTCGAAATATACCTTTAATGACTGACGCAATTGCCAAAGTTTTGAACGCCCTTTTTTTCTTTGCTCCTTCCCATGAATATAACATTCCGACTTCGTTTGAGAATATTTTGTACATAAGTTTTCTTACAACTTCCGTGAGATCAGATCCGCCAATGCGAATGAGTTCCTGAACCTAAGACATAACATGAGACAAAGACAAGACAAGACGAGACAAGACAAAGTTCGTTTTTAACTAATTACACACTACCATAAAAATCACTGTACATACCAATATATCCTTATTGCCGTCCTCGGTCAACCACGATTCTAATTCCTTAAGTGATGCTTCATCTACAGGAAAAAGATTCATTATCGCAGGAGCTTTCGCTATTGAGATCGTGGAGGAAATCGGCTTCGCAGTGCTTTTCATTAAATTCATGACCATGTCGGAAAGATCGTCTACTTTTAGATTCAATTGAATTATTGTTTTCAGAATCTCTTTCAGTATACCTATACATAAAAACCACAGTGAATAACATTTATTTACATAATTCGATCGATTTGTAATATAGGCGCTCTAACCAGTTTCGAAATTTAAAGTGGAGGATGGTGGAACTGTTTCCGGTTTAGGTGTTCTTGTATTTTCCTCTCTGTGCTTATTAGGTGATGAGCTTCTGCTCATAAATGGTCGTGCAGTTATCGGACTCCAGTGATTTTCATCTGAATCTGTTGATATCAAGTACACAATTATTAAATGAAAATTTGAGTCGGTTAGAATATGTGCAGTTTGCAATGAGAGAAAATAAAAATGAAAATGAACTTTACCAAAGATACTATAAAATTATAATCTGATTTCGAATAATAATATGACCAGTATCATTAAAAGAATTGTTCAACTTTTTTGTGTACTCAATGTGTGACGTTGTTTTTTTTATAATTTTGACAATAAAATCTGTACTTACAACTAGTGCTTGGGACCTGGTAATGTGGAGATTGAGAAAGTCTCTCCTTGTGCAGATTACATTTTTTTTGCGCCAACTTCTGACCATCTGCATCAATATAAAATATCATTAGTTCGAACAATTCGTTGTATTAATTCATCATAGACGATTCGAGCTAGGTAATAGCTATTGCATTGTATATTTCCAAACGAGGGTGACATATTTACAATAGTTGTGAAAAATGTTATGCACTAATCAAACTTAGTAGAGAGGCATTCTTTTTACAGCGTGAGATAATGAATTCTTATTAGGTAGAGAAATATTTTTCTTCTAAATCACTACGCAGATTTTTTATAATGATAAATAATTAAAATAAATAAAATGAAAGATAATAGTGCGAAGCGCAGTAGCTGTATGAATGATATTCTTACCTGTTTTTGTGGTTTTTGGGTTCAGGGGTTCATCATCTGGATACGTATTGCTGTCACTATTGTGATCTGTAGATTGTCTTTCGCTGCTGCTATCCGAGTAACGTCTGCGTTGCTTATTCGATCTTTTTCGACGCGGAAGTTTATCTCGCATGGATTCTTCATTTTGGGAAGTTAAGTCGTTTGTTGTTTGGGCTTTCTCTGCTTTACGCTGGGCTATTTGAAAATCCTCTGAACAATTCAAAGTAAATTAATTTATGTTTAAGCTATTGTATGTGTACTTATGGATGGTTAATATACCGTATAGTCCCAGGATTGTTGCAGGATACTTTTTCCATTTTTTGTCAGGCTTGTTTTGATTCTTGATATATTCGCATATCTTCGCGTGAACAGTGTTCATCGGCGGCCAGTAGCACCTCGAGAACACGGAGTCATACCACGATTTCGGAACAGCTTCAACGGTATTTTCTTCTTCGAATTTAACAACGAGCCACGTCATCTTGAAGCTTATAGGTGGTTAACGATTTATTATTATAAATTGGTCAGTAAATAAAATCGTTTAATTATTTAACATAATTACAAATGCCACAACGGCATCGAAACGAGACGTCCCTTATATAATAGCACTACTAATTTTTTTCTAATGCTATCCAATCTCCACATGTCTAATTCATAACTACATTTTTCAATGTATTGTATTTCGAATAAGCTCGAAGCGCATGGCTTCAGGAAGAAATCGTTTTGTCTTCTGTACTTATACCCTAACAAAACCGTTGAACTTAGATGAGTTGCAATATTTTTTACTTCAAGTATAGTATTGTCTTTCAGTTCCACAAACCTGTCTGCGATTTTCGTGACATTAAGACAATAATCCCGATATTGGGCTTTTTTGTATTGAGGAGATGTGCAACCAATTGTCAAAGGACCTTGATTGTGTTGCTTTACAAGCTTTGGCCATGCGCTATCAGAACGTGAACAATGAGAGTCTAAAATACTACGTTCTTCCATGATTCGGCGAACAATCTGTGGCAGAGGTTGAGCATGTTTGCGGAGCATTCCCTTTAAATCTTTCAAATAATTCTCGAACTCAAATGCGCTACATTTGTCGAGAGAACCAAACAATCGTACGCAGTCACTTAAGTGCAAGCAGTTATGAATATTATGAGAGATAAAGTCTGGCCCATATATACGAATTGAATTACGAATGAAATGCTTCATTAAGTCGTGGGCGTAAGAAATGTAATTTTCGTGTTGGGAATAATAGTCACTAATAAAAATGACACTCGCCAAGCTAAAAGTTATGAAATTGTTGTACATTCTGGTCGACAAAACACCTTTGAAAACAAACATTCCAGTATAGAGTAAAATTAACCGAAACTCGATAGCCTTGTAGCGCTTGCACTCGTTAATGGGTCTCGTTTTTCTTCCGAACTCACACGGAACATATCTTTTCAACATAGATAAACAATCTGATATTCTCTTCACATCTCGTGCTCGCAACTTATACGGTGGTTTGCCAAAAATCCAGCCATATCGCTTACTACACAAAAATCTCTTAGTGCCCCCCAACAACAAGTTATGCATATAATCTATCGGTACATTTTTTATCATATCGAAATTCGGTAAATCTGAAATAAGAGTATCGCCCGTGTGATGCTCAGGATTGTCTCGATTACGAAATGAGCTGTCAGTTCGCAATGTATAATTTTCGGTTTCCAAAAAACAGAGAACATTATTTATCATTTCTCCTTCTTCAGTACATTTAGTACACGAATAATAGCCCGAGTGGCCTTTTATTGACAGGATGTATGATTTTGCCGGGGTATCGCAAATTAACATAGATAATAATAATTCACATTTAGTGGCATTAATCGGAAGCCCATTCTGCGCAAGATAATTGCACTCGTTTACAAAGTCGAGTAAAAATTCATTCGCATCCGGTTTTGAATCTCCACAATATAGTGCTACTGGGAATACTTTGCCTTTCAAGTCCGGCACTGATTTTACTGAGCATAAAATAGGCCAAAATGAAGTGTTAGTACTTTTAGAGATAGGCAACCCGTCAATATTGATAGCTAGTGAAAATACTTGATTTCGCATCACCTTTACGTTATATTTTATGCACAAATTATTTAGGGACTGTGCTAATCCAAAATAATGATAGAGGCCTAGACCCATTGGTTGAGTACATTTGGCACTAGGAGTCTTTAAAAGTGTCCTTGGATCTTTTGGTAAAAGGTCTTTATAGATTGGCGCCTCTTTTAAGATTGTAAGTAGTTTTCCCAGTGATGATTGCGAAATATTTTCTGTTACTGCCCACTTCGCTATTTTTGTACCAATCGTTTCAATGTTTTCAGGGAAAATTGGGGCGATGTTATCGCCATCACGGATTCTATTACATGATTCGTTTGTTTCTATATTACCGATTCCCGATGCACTAGAACAAATGCTGACGTTATCTCTAGAAAAACTATCTTCAGAAATTCGTGAAAGTTCCACAATTTCGTTGTCACTGTGACTCTGACTAAAGTTACTTCTGTTATTAAGAACATTTCCATCACCATTATTAGATGAATCGTGTGAATTGAAAATAATCGGATTGCTTGTTGTGGCGATTGGTTCAGCTCGGTGTAGTGATTGATTTAGTCTTTTTGTTAGTCGCTTGTAAAAGTTTTTTTTTGTTGACTGTGTTTTGCCCATTTTTAACCTCTAGTTTTACAATGCCTTTTTCTAACAACTCCGCTATGAATCAAACGTTAAACTGTATATAACATTTTAAGATAACAAACGTTTTTATAACAGGTAAAAATTACTGAAGACGTCGTAATTTTGATGATACGAAGTTAGAAATTTTTGTAAATATATTGACAAATGTGAACGACAACCGATAACCGCACTGATTGGCTTGAAGTTGTAGTGATGCCTGTATAGGGCGGTCTTGTATTACAACTGTAAATAAGATTCGCGAAAGCAAATCCTTACCATAAATACTTAATTCAAGTACGGTGCGTATTGTTTCTAAAAAGAAATATTTTCAGTACCTTTATTTTAACGCTGTAAGCTTAGAGTACGATCATCAAGCGACAAAAACTGAAGGATTTCCAAAAACGGGAAAGGCAAGCCGAACCCTCGACCGTGACACAAACAATAGGTATGCCAACTAATGCGCCGTATACCGAAAGGATGGTCCCACAGATTTTGTAGAGTTCTCTGAAAGAAGCCAAACATTATTAGTATTGTACAAGTTGTCATAACTTTTGTTAACCTGCATCAATTCACGAGTTACACAAGATCGCGATCGTCAAAAAGTTATATGTTACGTAAAACGTGTACCAAACGTCCGACCAAATTATAGATTTTTTATGTTGCCGACGACTATACATCCTTAGAAAATGGAAAATTCATTCCGTTGTTTATTATTTTCAATACGATTAATACGTATTTATCCCATAATTTATTTATTAAAATATACTATTAATTATTAAATAACAGGAAACCCATATAAAGGTATACTATCGGTTTTAACCTCATAAGAGGTCTTCAAACACGTTTTGATGTATACCGAACATATATTTCACGGAATCACAAAAAAGGATGCAAAGTAGAAAGTAGTTAAATAGTTTAGGCTTCTTCATAAAGAAAGCTTCTTAAAAGACGAAAAATAGTGATGAAGCAATGTGTGAAGTCGTACTTTGCATTGTTTTTAAAAAATATTTTTCTAATTATCTTTCTGATTATTTACGAAATTCAAACCGACTAAAGTAATTTAAAAAAACATACAAATTGATGTAAAATCCGAACTGCTTTACAGAATAGGCACGCGGACGATCGCGCAGTGGCCACACAATATAGTTATAGTTATACACAAGCAGTTATCTATATTTTTGTGGCTCGGTATACACGTACCGAGACATTCGAGAGAAAAAAAAAGATATTGTTTTTAAACTAAATTTTTACATGGAATGTAAATATGTTAGATATTATAACAAAAAATCATACCTTAGCTTTAACACTGCAACAATTTATTAATAATAAATCAGGAACGAGTCGATTCTCAATTTAGGACCGTCTACCGCCGACAAACCGAAAGATCTACAAGATGGCGGCACACCAACCACACATCAGTGGATTCAAGGATTCTGTTGAAAGAACAATAAGAATGACATATTCACGCACTGATCCACTACACTATGTTTCCTTACCGTAACTGTTCGATGATAACCAACGGTGGTCCCTCACGACGTCACAAAAACAAATCCAGTCGATCAGGGTCAGGAACGTTGAGTTTTCGTTATCTTCGCTCGTAAACGAGCTGCCGGAACTATGTCACCTATAGCGCGCGCGAGATCGCGCCCGCAGCGCCGTGCTCGTTTGATGCGTATCCGGGAAATATATGTCCGCGATCGAAAATATACGAAGAAACGTCACTCAAATAAACACGATATGAAATGATTATTAGTACTATATATTATATAGATGTAGAATTATATTGTATAGTAGTGAAAATCGTGTGTGATTTTCGTCTCTCTTGCTTCGTTAATACACTCCGGAAATACACAATGTGTATTGCGCGCGCGATCGTGCAACGTCTTCACTAAGCGACAAAAAAACAAGACTCGCTAAAGTGAACCATTTACCACAAAATTCTTGCGCTCTCTCTCCTTCATATGTACCTCGTAAATTCATCCATGGACACTACTACATAAGACACGCGGGCGATTGCGCAGCGTTTGCTGAATTAGGTAAACAAAGCCGTGCAACTTTGGGTTTGGCTGCCGGAAGTCACGTCAACTAGCACGCGCGGGATCGCGCCCGCAGCGCCTTTACCATATTCGGGCAATATTTTCGCGATCGAAAATATACAAAAAGCCTTGAATATACATGGTATAAAATGTAGTAAAAATTTATTTATATAGTAGTAAGTTTGCTCTATATATTAGTAAGAATCCTGTAGGATTTTTGCTTCTCCAGTTTCCTCAATTTACTAACATGTATACAGCGAGCAATGCGTGCGCACAATCGAGCAGCGTCGTAACTACGCGACGAAAAGAAGACTCCTTAAAGTGTAACATGTACCACAAAACTCTTGCGCGCTCTTTCTTTCGTATATACCTCATTGATGGATATCGCGCAGCGGTCACACAATATAGTAGGACAATAACAACGAAGCAGTTATCTATATTTTGCTGTCCCGGCATACACGTAGAGACATTCGAGTTACATGCCGAATTTTGCAACAATAATTGCAGCTTTCACAGTATCTTACAATCGATCAACGATTTTTTTTTAAGACGGTTAAAACAAATATTTTACATAAAAATTTAACTCAAAATTTAATACAATGAAAATTCGAGAACTTCGTGATAATCTAGAAAAATCGTTTCCATTGAAAAAATTAAGAACATTATTGTAGGTAATGATAATAAGACGTTATTGATATTAAAAATATTTTGACAGGTTGAACAAAATTTATTCACTTTTTTCGTGGAACTTATTTTCCAAGCATTATTAATAGCATTTATAGCATCATATATTTGTCGTATAGATACAGCATGTAAGAAATATATTTTGTACATTTTGTGGATATTTATTGTACATACATGTAAATATATTCGTGCGATATTGTATGTATATCCATCCATGTACATTGGAAAAAATTAAACTTTTTAAGCTTTTATGAAATTAAAGAAGGAAGGAAGTGTGCTCTTAAAATCGTCACGCAAATTTTTTTTTTAATTTTACGATAACGGGTAAATGGGTGAAATTTAAGAAATCTTAAACAAAAATTGTATATATACATAGGTTATCCTACGAATATTCAGTACCTGACGTTGACATTAAAATAATTTAAGTACGTCCGTAGGATGTATTTTGAACATTCAAGAATGTATATACTTCCATGTATATAAAATACACATCCATAGAATATACATGATATACTTTTCACATTATGGATCTAAAATGGATATACATAGAATATCTGATGCTATATGGGGTCAGACCTACCGTTTCCTTGACCATCATTGACGCCCACTAGTCCAGACAGCATCTCTCACCTCGTGGTCTTTCCTAGAAACTGGGCCATGTGTACACGAATACGGTGCTATCTTTGATCATTAATTCGGAATGTGGAGCACGGCGCTCGTCAAAGCATTTGGCTCCAAAGGGACCAGACCTTCTCAAAGGGCCCTTCCTCAGAAGGTACAAATTCCTTATCAAATACCTTGAGGAGGCAATATCATTGGGCTCTACATATATTAAGATGCCATTGAGTCCTAAAATAGTATTTATCAATAATTTCTCATGAGGATAATTATTAGGGTGTGCCAAAAAAAGCGATAAATTTTTTTCCTTGCCCTTCGCCCAAAAAATTGTAGAATACGACTTGGTAATGATCCTGTCAAAAGCGAAGCTCATGATTTTTATTTTTAGAGGTCCATCATCGTGTTGAAGTTTTCCCTTTTAAATAAAACACAGGAAAGTGATTTTTTTTACATTCTTTCTCTATGCGACATAAGAACAATTTTTTTTTCACAAAATCAATGACGGCATCTTATGAATCATTGAATTTCGAACAAAAAATCTTATTGAGTCGAATTTCTATTCTCAATATTTGATTTATTACAGAGCCTTGGAATTTTTAATACTGTAAATTTTCCGTGTTTTTTTAAACATTTTTTAGCTAATCTATTGAAGTTAGGACAAAAATTTAAAAGAAAGTTTTGTCGTCCGTCTAACGCATGACAAAAAAGTCGTTAACGAGTTTTCGGTATCATTGATATTTACGAAGTTACAGACTAACAAAGTTATGGTTTTTGTATTTTGAACTGTCATTAAGAGAACTATCGATGTTAGTACAAAAAAGTCAATATAAATTTATGAGAACACTGAATTTTCTAAAAAAATCGTGGTTTTATGTATTGCTAACGTTTTTAAATTACAGACTCATTGAATCTTATTTTGATCGTTTTTTACGCATAACCGATAAAAAATTTCAAGGCTCTGTAACAAATCAAATATTGAAGATAGAAATTCGACTGAACAAGATATTTTGTTTATATTGAAAAAAAAAATGTCTTCTTAGATTACAGGGACAAAGAATGTAAAAAAAAATCACTTTCCTGTGTTATTCAAATGAAAAAACTTCAACCGCGCTGATGGACCTCTAAAAACCAAAATCACGAGCTCCGCTTTTGACAGGATCTTCACTAAGACGTATTCTACAATATTTCGAGCAAAGAGCAAAGAAAAAAAATATCGCCTTTTTTTGGCGCCCTCTAAGATAATTATATAAAATGAGTGTAAGTATGTCAAAAGCTCAAGGGAACAAAAAAAACAAGTGCCAAGTCTTGTTCCCTCAAAAAGCCACTATTTTAACATTCGTTATACCAGGAGGTTTCATTAATGCGTACGAAATACCCTGCAATTAAAAATTCGTATAATTTGTCGTCGTTTGGTAAAAGGCATTTTGCATCCAAAGCTTACAAAGTTGTTTTTTTTTTTCTATAACCCTTTCACTGTTTAATGTATGTTGTGAAAAGACGTGGTGCGCTTTGGATAAAGGGGCGGAAAAGGGTCGCTCTTCGTAAATGGTATACTGGTGGCGCTACCGGTATTGCCTCTGCCAGTGCCTCTGGTCGTTGGAGCGTGACGGACCTGTGGGACCAATTTTGCAATTTGCAATTACCGGCACTAACGAGCTATACGCAGTTCGCCGTTCTACGGTTATCCTGGGAAGAGGTCGAGGTCTCTTACTCACTCGCACACGTGCAGCACGAGCACACACAAAATTTGTCGCAACCCCCTTTGCCATACCTCGCTTGTGCGCCCTTCACACGCCTCTGGGTCACCAGGTACGTACGTGCTCCTTACTTAAGGACCTAGGGCTTGACGTATCCGTCTTTGGTGGAAATTTCATCCTCGTAATACTTGTTAGGGACGCCTACTACAATTACAGATATCGGAATGTGACTTCGGTGAGGGATTCAAAATAGAACTGATGAATCTAAGACTTGAGACGGCGATGTTACCGAGGAAGTAGATTTTAACACGACATGATCAGTGATGAGATGAATCAAACAGAATTTTTGAGACAATGTAATTTCAAGTTGGTTTGATTGTGGCGCTTTAAACGGTGGAAATTTTTTGTTTGAGAATTTATATACTGGTATATGGAGCTTTGATGCATATGTCGTATATTTAAGGGCTTATGTACACTTGTGATACGGAAGAATCGAATTTTTTTAAATTGTGTATTCTTCAAGTATGTCTGAAAAATATTCTCACCAAATTTCATGAAGATCGGAGCAGGAGAAAAAGAAATATGAGTTACATTTTAAATAAATTCTTTAAAAATATTAATAACGATACTAAGCTGTGATAAGAGTAAAATTATAGAAAGAAAATATTGTTAAACAATTATTTGAAAGAAATATATTCTTAGGCAAAAGATGAGACATAACTTGGAAACTAATATTCCATCGAGATAAAGTAAATTTTTTCTAAATTATCTCAAAATTTATGAATTAAACGGATTAATTGAAAATAATCGTTGAAAAACTACGAATAGCAGTATGCATTGATATTCCAGTGCGAATATCTTCTGAACGGTTCGAGTAATCGATAAATCACTAGGGAACTTTTTTGTAGAGCGTTTAATTTCCTATAGAAATAATAGAAACTCAATTGTCAATAATGATTTTTCAGTAAGTTACAAAATTCCAAACAAAAAGTTATTTTCTTCAAATTCTTAAATCTTTGACCTTGAATATCTTTTGAATGGTTAGATTTATCAAAAACGTATAATACACCATTTTTGTAGAGCGTTCAATTTTCTATGAATATTAACGATGGTACTGGTTTTATAGTCTGTTGGTGATAAGATATGACCATTTTTATATGAGACTACATTGAAAATGCAAATAAATGATGATCATAAACTTCCTATTAATATTAAAACCTCATACTTGGTGAGTACTTCCTAGAGATACTCAGCAACTAGTTTTCGTGTGTCAGATAAAAAAAATAATTATCGATTTTTTTTACCCACCCTACTGCACATATATCTGTTATTTCAACTAAGCACGATAATTAATCCGAATCTGATAGTGAACATTATCCATTTCTTCATGTAACTTGAATTCATTCTATTCAACAAAACGCATTTAGTTAAATCAACTGAATTTTTTTTCAGTGTATTCAAAAATTCTGTAAAAATAGTGAAGCCATAATATTTAATTATGAATGAATTCTATATCTTTATTCAATCAGAGAAAACCCATTAAATATGGAATTCTCAATGTGTTTTTTAGTTGGAAAAGTGTGAAAAATTTTAGAAATGGTTATTTCTCAGCAAACTGTTATGCTTTTTAACCGTTAACGTGGGCATACATGAAGGTTACGTTTTTAAAAAACATAACCATAAATGTTAAATTTTTTGTGTGAAAGAATTGGTAAAAAGTAAACGTCAATTTTATATTTTCCACGATCAAAGTAAACTACAGACGACCGATTTCATGGAATTTCAAGATGATTTTTTTTTTACTAATAAAAATAAAAATACCGTAAGTTTTTCAATTTAACTGGACCTTCGCATCGCAGACGATGACCCATAAGGAAATTCTAAAATTCTCAGAGTTGAGTAAAACTTCCTGGCACGCGATTTTGTTCGACCGTGTATACACTGCATTAACCGAGTGTTGTTATTATTATATCTCCCTTAGCATTCCAGTCCTTGGTACACACTCTCGCCGCAGCCATGCCTCATTATAACTTTAACGGTTGTTTTACTCCGCAAAGCTATCGAATATTCAAAAGTCTCCTTTATATGCGTGGGAGAGCAAATTTTCAAAGTGCACCTTAAACACCGCAGAGATTTAACGTTCGGTGCAAGTATGACCAGAACTCTAATACAAAAGTTTGTGCGCAAGCTCCTCCAAGTGGAGATCTTGAATGATGTTCCTAAGAAGAAAAGGCATGAAATATATGACCGGAAAAAGTAATGTAGAGTACGAGAGGCTAGCTAGCTAACTGGTTGACTGGTTGGATGAATAAGGACATGAAATATAAATGACCAAGGGAAAATAAAAGAAGGCCAATAAAGAAAAAGAAAATTAGCCTAAAAAATTATTATTATTACAGGGTGGGGGTTAAAACAGCGAATTTCGAAATTAGGAAGGGCTTAATCCAGAAAGGTCATCATTATGAAATTGGCTATTTTAGCCATTTGCTGTTTTGACCATTCGCTATTTCGACCTCCGTCTTATTAAAATGCATTAAAAATAGAGAATGATAAAAATGGTGAATCACTAAAAAAAAGCGAATTCCATAATTATGGCCATTCTTATTTTGGTCATTCGCGATTTTGACCCCCACTCTTAAAACATACAAGAGAAGCACGGCGTGACAATAAATGAGGACAAAGAGATACGACATTTTGAAGGTTGATTTGACGTGAAGAAAATCATTTATTTTTATTTTAGGAAAATCCGAGGGAAAATATTAGTCTTATGAACAATATTCATCAACATGAGAATGTGAAATAATAATCGTTAGCATATTACAGTTAGGAGGTTAGGTCGTCATTTCGTGGGAAACTCTTGACGTTAATATGTCTCATAGATTACATTCTTTTGTTGATGAAATCTCTTTTCAGTCGAGCGCTTGACAGATTTTATCAAATTCTTGTGGCAGTCTTTTCTTAGAACTAGTAAATAATTTTTTTTTTTAAATTAAGAGATCCCTGAAAGTGAAATTCTTCAAATATTGTCATTACGATTCATAGCGAATGGCTAAAATAGCGAATTTAAAAATAAGGAACGTCTAAATGGAGAATGGCCATAATTATGGAATTCTATTTTTCGTGATTCGCCATTTTTATCATTCGCTATTTTTAATGCATTTTAATAAGATGGAGGGCAAAATAGCGAATGCTCGAAATAGCGAATGGCTAAAATAGCGAATTTCGTAATGATGACCATTCTGGATTAAGACCTTCTTAATTTAAAAATTCGCTATTTTAATCATTGACGATTTTGGTAATTCGCTATTTTGACCATTCGCTATTTTGACCTCCATCTTATCGAAATGCATTCAAATTGACGAATACTAAAAATGGCGAATGGCTGAAAAAAACGAATTTTAAATTACAGACATTCTACATTTAGACGTTTTTTATTATTAAATTTACTATTCTAGACATTTGCTATTCTGGTCATTCGCTATTTTGGCCCCCACCCGCTCCTCCACGTGGAAATCTTGAACGATGTTCCTAAGAAGAAAAGGCATGAAATATATGACCGGAAAAAGTAATATAGAGTACGAGAGGCTAGCTAGCTAACTTGACTGGTTGGATGAATAAGGGCATGAAATATATATGACCAAGGGAAAATAAAAGGAGGCCGATAGCGAAAAAGGAAATTAGGGGGAGGTAGGAGAGGGAAAAAACATACAAGAGGAGCACGGCGTGACAATGAATGAGGAGAGAGAGATACGAGACGAAGGAAAGAAGAGGAGAAGGGTCATCAGATGTGGCAGGGCTAAAAACTTAATTCAAATTTTACAGTTTAAGTCATGTGTTAACTGTATCACTGCAAACGTTTTGTAATTGACATTGAAATACTTGAAAAAATTATCTTCACGTACAGAACTCAACTCTACTAGTACCAAATTTACAGTAAATGTCATACTAATCATAATTTTACACACCAGTTTCGTGAATTGTGAAAATTACTAATACACAGTTTTGCAACTCTAAATTGGATCGATGAGGACAAAAAGATTATTGATTTGACAGTAATGTAGAGTACGAGAGGCTAGCTAGCTAACTGGTTGACTGGTTCAATGAATAAGGGCATGGAAAATATATGACGAAGGGAAAATAAAAGGAGGCCGATAGAGAAGAAGGAAATTAGGTGGAGGTAGGAGAGGGAAAAAACATACACGAGAAGCACGGCGTGACAATGAATGAGGAGAGAGAGATACGAGACAAAGGAAAGAGGAGGATAAGGGTCATCACACGTGGCAGGGCTGAAAACTTAATTCAAATTTTACAGTAAATGTCATACTAATCATAATTTCACACACCAGTTTTGTGAATTGTGAAAATTACGAAGGAATACACTAATACACAGTTTTGCAACTCTAAATTGGATCGATGAGGACAAAAAGATTATTGATTTGACAGTAATGTAGAGTACGAGAGGCTAGCTAGCTAACTGGTTGACTGGTTGAATGAATAAGGGCATGAAAAATATATGACGAAGGGAAAATAAAAGGAGGCCGATAGAGAAGAAGGAAATTAGGTGGAGGTAGGAGCGGGAAAAAACATACAAGAGAAGAACGGCGTGACAATGAATGAGGAGAGATACGAGACAAAGGAAAGAGGAGGAGAAGGGTCATCACACGTGGCAGGGCTGAAAACTTAATTCAAATTTTACAGTAAATGTCATACTAATCATAATTTCACACACCAGTTTTGTGAATTGTGAAAATTACGAAGGAATACACTAATACACAGTTTTGCAACTCTAAATTGGATCGATGAGGACAAAAAGATTATTGATTTGACAGTAATGTAGAGTACGAGAGGCTAGCTAGCTAACTGGTTGACTGGTTGAATGAATAAGGGCATGAAAAATATATGACGAAGGGAAAATAAAAGGAGGCCGATAGAGAAGAAGGAAATTAGGTGGAGGTAGGAGAGGGAAAAAACATACAAGAGAAGCACGGCGTGACAATGAATGAGGAGAGAGAGATACGAGACAAAGGAAAGAGGAGGAAAAGGGTCATCACACGTGGCAGGGCTGGAAACTTAATTCAAATTTTACAGTAAATGTCATACTAATCATAATTTTACACACCAGTTTCGTGAATTGTAAAAATTACGAAGGAATACACTAATACACAGTTTTGCAACTCTAAATTGGATCGATGAGGACAAAAAGATTATTGATTTGACAGTAATGTAGAGTACGAGAGGCTAGCTAGCTAACTGGTTGACTGGTTCAATGAATAAGGGCATGGAAAATATATGACGAAGGGAAAATAAAAGGAGGCCGATAGAGAAGAAGGAAATTAGGTGGAGGTAGGAGAGGGAAAAAACATACAAGAGAAGCACGGCGTGACAATGAATGAGGAGAGAGAGATACGAGACAAAGGAAAGAGGAGGAGAAGGGTCATCACACGTGGCAGGGCTGAAAACTTAATTCAAATTTTACAGTAAATGTCATACTAATCATAATTTTAAACACCAGTTCCGTAAATTGTGAAAATTACGAAGGAATACACGAATACACAGTTTTGCAACTCTAAATTGGATCGATGAGGACAAAAAGATTATTGATTTGACAGTAATGTAGAGTACGAGAGGCTAGCTAGCTAACTGGTTGACTGGTTGAATGAATAAGGGCATGAAAAATATATGACGAAGGGAAAATAAAAGGAGGCCGATAGAGAAGAAGGAAATTAGGTGGAGGTAGGAGAGGGAAAAAACATACAAGAGAAGCACGGCGTGACAATGAATGAGGAGAGAGAGATACGAGACAAAGGAAAGAGGAGGAGAAGGGTCATCAGACGTGGCAGGGCTGAAAACTTAATTCAAATTTTACAGTAAATGTCATACTAATCATAATTTTACACACCAGTTTCGTGAATTGTGAAAATTATGAAGGAATACACTAATACACAGTTTTGCAACTCCAAATTGGATCGATGAGGACAAAAAGAATATTGATTTGACAGTAATGTAGAGTACGAGAGGCTAGCTAGCTAACTGGTTGACTGGTTGAATGAATAAGGGCATGAAAAATATATGACGAAGGGAAAATAAAAGGAGGCCGATAGAGAAGAAGGAAATTAGGTAGAGGTAGGAGAGGGAAAAAACATACAAGAGAAGCACGGCGTGACAATGAATGAGGAGAGAGAGATACGAGACAAAGGAAAGAGGAGGAGAAGGGTCATCAGACGTGGCAGGGCTGAAAACTTGATTCAAATTTCACAGTAAATGTCATACTAATCATAATTTCACACACCAGTTTCGTGAATTGTTAAAATTACGAAGGAATACACTAATACACAGTTTTGCAACTCAAAATTGGAGCGATGAGGACAAAAAGAATATTGATTTGACAGTAATGTAGAGTACGAGAGGCTAGCTAGCTAACTGGTTGACTGGTTGAATGAATAAGGGCATGAAAAATATATGACGAAGGGAAAATAATAGGAGGCCGATAGAGAAGAAGGAAATTAGGTGGAGGTAGGAGAGGGAAAAAACATACAAGAGAAGCACGGCGTGACAATGAATGAGAAGAGAGAGATACGAGACAAAGGAAAGAGGAGGAGAAGGGTCATCAGACGTGGCAGGGCTGAAGTGAGCCCGTGGTGGAAACGCCGTGGTAGAGAAACGGGAAGATAAAAGGCACACTTTATAACAAGCAGCACTTAGGCAACTCGAGCCTCGACGAGCACCGCCACCGTGCGGCTAGCTGTTCTTCACAAGGACGAAGAGAAAGCGAAGCAATGACTGGGCTTTCGGCTCTGAGCTTTGATGGCCTGGCTCCGTCTAATTAAGTGCAGAAATATTCCACATTAAAGATTAAAGCCGCACAAGAGGTTATTCCAGGGGCTAGATTTACCTTCGCTTGGTCCTCACGCTTCTTCCCCATTTTATTTTCTCGGCCTCTTCAGCCTCTTCAAATTATACGTTGCATTATTTGTGCAGTTCGGTACAACTCGTAACGGATGACGAAAGTGAAGTTTTATCGAGGGGAAAAGCGTTTTTCTTTTATTCGTATTTTTGTATGTCAGGTAATGTGTTCGTGGTGCGGAATTATTTTTCACCATACTTGCGTGGAAAGTTCGAATTCCCATCCTAGGGGCTTTACGTAATTCGAACTTTCCGCTGCAGATATAGTAAAAAATAGTATATGCCACTCGGGAGTGAAAGTAGACTATCCCTTGCCTTCGGCTCGGGTCGTAATCTTACACGCGGTTGGACATAGTCTACTTTCGCTGCCTAGTGACGTAATATACTATTAAAGTGAACGAGTCGGGCGAAAAGTGTTATTTTCTAATGTAAGGACTATCTTCGTCGTCTCTGATAAAAACATGTGGGAACAGGTATTTTCCTTACGTTATTTAAATGGTTTACTCTAAAAAAAAAAATTTTTAAATTCTTTAACTTTAAATTTTAATTTTTTTATTCCAAATCTTTCAATAATTTTTTTTTATCCAGTTGAAACAACAAAATTGTTTGCTTCAACAAAATTGCACGAGTCTATACGTTCAAATAAATATTACGAACCACGAAGAAGATATTTTGTTGCTTCTACAAAATAGAATACAGTGCTTACAATATGATATGGAATTGTTGAAATCACATTTGGCTTATAATAATTAAATATATTGTCAATTTGACATATATATATTTATATGGATAGAGTTACATATTTTGTTGCTTCAATTGCCTTGTTTTTCGGATAAATTGAGATCATATTCATTCATCACTAACTTTATATATATCTGTAGTAATAGTCGTACAAGACATTTACTGGACAGAATTTTTACAGTATTCTCATGTACATTTTTTTTTGGTCCACATTTAACTAACCCGTTTTTCGTCTAATGGGCTATTGACTGGAGTCCTTCAGACCATGGTTGTTTTTTTATTTATTTATTTATTTTTTACATCATCAAGTGTAGTCAAAGCTGTTAGTAGTTCTAATATTGTATGGGTATTTATCTGTTATTTCAACTAAGCGCAATAATTAACCCAGTTCTGATAGTAAACATTATCTATTTATTGATTTAACTTGAATTTATTCTATTCAACAAAACGCATCTAGTTGGATCAACTGAATTTTTTTTTCATTGTATTAAAAAATTCCATAAGAATAGTGAAGCCATGATATTTAATTCGGAACGCGATCTATATCTTCATTCAATCAGAGAAAACCCATCAAATGTGGAATTCTTAGTCTGTTTTTAAATTAGAAAAGTGTCGAAAATTTGAGAAGTTGTTATTTCTCAGCAAAGTGTTGTGCTTTTTAAGCGTTAACGTGGGCATCCATGAAGATTATGTTTTTTAGAAACACAAAATTTATGTCCATTTTTTAAAAAACATAACCTTTATGGTGATGTCATAACCATGGTTAATCACATGGTTAAAACATAACCTTTATGCTTATGTTATAACCATGGTCAATCACATGGTTAAAACATAACCTTCATGGTTATGTTTTAAAAGACCGTTTGTTTTTTTGTTTTTTAAAACATAACCATAAATGTTATGTTTTTTTGGTGTGAGAATTGGTAAAAAGTAAACGTTATCTTCCCCTTCAGTTACAACCGTCTTTCAACTCTCACAAGAGATAGTACGTGAAAATTCTCGTGTTTGTAGCTCGTGATTTCTAAGGTCGATCTTTCCTTCAACTCCTTCCACGGTCTGTTCCCTGAATGCAAGATATATACACTGTGAAAAACGAAAAGGCTACACACCGGGCGAAGCAGAGATTGAAAACGGCACTGTGAAAGAAATAGCATAGCTAGATGTACGAATACGACGAACAATGGATCTCCGACTTTCACGAGGTATTACCAAGAGTATGCTTGCTTCGTAGGAAAAGAGAAAATGTAAAAGAGAGAGAAAAATAAGGTGGAGACCGAACAAAAAACAAGGCCAATAGAAAACGCGCAAGAGGTAACGTCGCGAACAACTGCCTATCTTCCTTTCACTTTCTCATCCCATACAAAGTATGTGAAAAGAGAAAGTAGTGCAATCGAAGAAAAAAAAACAAAAAAACGACTTTTAGATTTCCGTGTAAACAGATATTTGTGTGAAAACCACGTGTGGCGAATATCACAGTAGCGACTTCTTTTTTACTTACCACAGAAACGAAAACTTGGCAAGAGTTGTTCTTCCAACAAGGTAGAAATTGGTAAAACTTTCGAATGCACCGGAAGTATGAGGCAAAGAGAACGACCTCTATTGCAGAATATATAAATCGTCATTCAAGGATATAAAATTACCATACGCGTCTTTGTAGCCACTTGCAGTAAAACTGTAATAGTATTTTGCCATTCTACTGAATTACGGCGGATATCCTTGCAGAATCCTATGAAAGAGTAAAGTTTCATTCATGAGGTTACGGGACATTCCAGGCCAAATTTCTCGCTCTTTTATAGGAACGTACATTGAAAGTAAAAAAAAAAAAAACAGAATCCGAGTTAAAATTTGAAGCTCTCGAACACTATTCGTTGAATGGAAATTTGTAAAATGGGCCACTTTTGGAGGTCGATATAAGACCCTAAAGACCTCATCTCACTCTGTACAACCTATAATTGGAGGTCCGAAAATAATAATAACTCCAGTTCACAGCGGTCTTTGTTCACTCAAATTGGATAATGGGTCAAAGGAACGGATGACCTTTCGTGTACCCTGCATGTCTACTACATTTGGGTTTTGACGAGGGTCCCAATTTTGACTCGAATTTCCATAGCAGTTTTCTCAAATAAAATAAGATTCATAATATTGTTGGAATGGAATACCACCCTAAAAATGTTATTCGGTTGTTTTTTTTTTTTGGTTATCCATGGTAAAAAAGAAAAAACAACCGCATGACATTTTTTAGGGCAGTCGTTTTTACGGTCGCTACGACCAACTTTCGGTTTAATTTTTGCGAAAAAACCACCGAGTTGTTTCTACGGTAAACTGTTGGTGCTTTTACTTTCTATTATCTTCTAGTTTTGGAGGTAACTTGTATTATTTTGTAGTTTTGGAAGTAACTTGTATTATTTAGTGGTTTTGGAGTTAACTTGTATTATTTAGTAGTTTTGGAGGTAACTTGTATTATTTAGTAGTTTTGAAGGTAACTTGTATTATTTAGTAGTTTTGGAGGTAACTTGTATTATTTTGTAGTTTTGCAGGTAACTTGTATTATTTTGTAGTTTTGCAGGTAACTTATATTATTTTGTAGTTTTGGAGGTAACGTGTATTACTTTCCAGTTTTGGAGGTAACTTGTATTATTTTGTAGTTTTCGAGGTAACTTGTATTATTTCGTAGTTTTGGAAGAAACTTGTATTATTTTGTAGTTTTGGAAGTAACTTGTATTATTTTGTTGTTTTGAAGGTAACTTGGATTATTTCGTTGTTTTGGAGGTAACTTGTATTTTTTTGTAGTTTTAGAGGTTAGATGGTAAGATGGTAACTCATCTTTCAATCGCACTACGTTTCTGAAACCCTGATAATTGCGTTGTGCTGCGGAGAAATTACTGTTGTTTTCGATCCATCGATGTAAGGTTTGCCCATCCGCTGATATTCCACATGTGAATGACGTTTTATTCGATTTCTGAGGTGATGGGCTCGTGAGATCGACGCTGGTGATCTCCCTGATGTTCTTTTCCCCTACGGGAGAGAAAAAAAAACTTATTTACCTTTTCCGTTAGCTTTTTCTTCTTGTTTTGTTGATTATTTGTTGTTACGATTTGTTGTTTCTTGTTCCTTGGTCCACGACTTCTGTGTTTTTGTGTGCGACTGTTCTTGGGATTCAGGTTTTCCTCACCTGCTATTTTTTTCGCTCTCTTCGCGTTTGGTTATTTCTTTATTGGCACTTTTATTTACGAAAGGCCTGTGGTTCTTTGTCGAGATCTTCAGCTATGACTACGTTCGAGCTCTTGAAAAAGCCTCTTTTAAGGATGTATGATAGATACAGTCCCGCCAATTGTGAGTTTCAGAGAAAATATCGATTACTTCCTGATGGGATAAAAATCGGAACAAATTAATCGAAGTTAAACGTGCTGAAAAGATAAATTTTGCAGTCATAATTCCAAAATATTATTAACAAATTTCTAAAAAAATCAATTGTTCAACATAGAACCAGTCAACCTAACTTTTTTTCTAATGAAAATGATATGTTGATTTATTTGAATGCGTATGAATTTTTTCAAATTTTTTCCTTTGTTATATTCTGCGCATTGGAAAAAAAAAAAAAAAAAAATCAAAACAAAATGAAGAACAGAATCCAAAAAAATTCATACTCATTCAAAAAAATTAACATATCATTTTCATTGAAAAAAAGTTAGGTTGACTGTTTGTTTGTTGAACAATTGTTTTTTTCACCAATTTGTTAATAACATTTTGGGATTATCATTATGCGAAATCAAGCTTTTCAGCATGTTTTACTGGCATTATTTTGTTCCGATTTCTATCCCATCGGAAAGTAATCGAAATTGTCTGTGAAACTCACTTTTGGCGGGATTGTACCTATCATATATCTTTAAGGACTGAACCCTTCCTTCATAATTTTTTTTTTTTTTCTGAGGGTGGTAAACACTACACTGGAAGGAATATTCAATTGAATCAACGAAAACTTGATTAAAAGTCCGGTTAATTTTATTTTATTCATCCTTTTCATCGATGGAATCAAAATTTAATTGACAACAAAATTTAGTTGGCAGCACTTTATAATGAAAACATCTAGCGATTACAACACGATTACTTTTGAATGGCTGCAAAAATGATTATTTTCCATAAAAGTTCACGGTAATCCTTAAAAAAAAATGAACAACAAAAAACATTATTTATGTAATAAGGAAGTAATGCATAAATTATGTCTCCCATTATTTCTACTCTATTTCGTCCAATGTTAAATTGAAAATTACTTTTTTTTTGTTACTCAATTGTTTACAACCAATTTTACAATCACTACATATTATTATTATAAAATCATAATTATAAACAAAGTGTACTGTAAACTATATCTTAGGAATAATCGGGACATAGAACTCTGATTAAATGGTATTTTTTGCCAGAATCCGGCTAGAATCCAGAAATGGGTAGAAATTCAAAAGGAATAAGCTACATTTAATGTTGTCCTTCTCACGTAATGATCGTGCTTAACGATGGCTTTGAGAAGTTTCATTATAAACGGATTATGGATGAGTCGTTCACTAGAAAGTGGAACTTCTGCACACAAACTTGTGTTATCCCCACGGACAAAACCTTGATGATTTAGTTTCCACCCGATTACATCGACGTATCCTATAATTCTGTGTGTTCATATGAACCTCGTACATTCTAATAATCGACAAACTGCATACAAAGTTCGCTGGGACTTATCTTGTGATCGTCGAGCGTCCACTGGGAGCTATTGGCGCTTTGATGGTCCATCCTGTAATGAATACTATCGATTAGAGAGTGATTTCGAACGAAGCTTCAACTTCTACTGAAACGTTGGCTCGTTAAGATTTATGTAAGCAAAATTGGCGCTTGACAAGAGCTGCATTGATTATACGCTGTGAAAAATATTTAAAAAATTCATATACTGTCTGGCAACGATTGCAGTATGCAATATAAGCAACGCTTTTGAACATCGGACGATAAATATTAGCAGTCGTGTTGTAAATATAACCAATTACGTGTAAAATAAATTTTTTTTAATGCTTTTCGAGAGTTCACCTTTGAAATTGCCGCCGGGAAAATCATGAACCATAAAAATATAATAAAAACTGCAGTAGAGCGGTGAGTGTGTAAATGCCGTCAAAGGGGGAATGTTCATGTATGATATACTCTCTCGCTTGTTGAGTCTACTACTGCTATAGACTCCGAACCTGTTCTCTCTTCCTGTATACATTCGCTTCCATAGTAGTTTCTGGAGTTTATTGGATACGTGAAGCGTTGTACGATGAAATGCTGTATCTGAAAATTATCGGAACTAAAATAGAATCAACAATTTCTCAACAAACAATTTCATTTTCCATTTCTGGAGATGTTCTTAAGTTACTACAGACCGAATCACTATTTTCAATCATTTTTGTTCGACATATTCAAAGGTGTTTTATGGTAATTTTCTCTCATAAGTAAATCCCATAAATTCAGTCCACTTTTTTACAGTCACAATTAACTTTATCAAGGGACGAGATAGCGTCTCGACGCCAAGACTTTGAAAAAACGACGAGATGCTAGCGCTACTCTTATTTACAGCAAGTCGCCTCTTTTTCGTCTGCTACGAAATGTAACTCAAATTATCTCAGTCAAAACGTCCCCGACGCCAAATGTGTCAGGTTCAATATTTTTTCTTCTAACCGACAGGAGTGTATGGACGATCGGGGTGTGGCTTCGGGGGCCCCTAGATATAAGCAGCATTGTTTGCGGCCATAACTTGGATGAGTGACCGCTAGGCCGCGCGCCGGGTTGCGCGTAAGCTGTTGAGCGGGAGGCAGTTTTTCTGAGTTTCTAATGTATTCTGATATAGTAGAAACTCAGTAAAATAAATTATTTGGTGGTTAGTCGGCTATTGGTGGCCCCATTCAATGAAGAAGACTCTTTGAACGTTTCGACTCTGGTCTGGCTCCTCTTCAGTAATTTATGAAATGGAACTGTGTCTGGTAGATCTGTTTTGTATCTGATCTGTTTTGTATTGTTTTTTTCCCTGACTTACAGCAAGTCGCCCCTTTTTCGTCTGCTACGAAATGTAACTCAAATTATCTCAGTCAAAACGTCCCCGACGCCAAATGTGTCAGGATCAATTTTTTTTTTCTAACCGACAGGAGTGGATGGACGATCGGTGTGTGGCTTTAGCCGTCCCTAGATATAAGCAGCATTGTTTGCGGCCATAACTTGGATAAGTGACCGCTAGGCTGCGCGCTGGGTTGCGCGTAAACTGTTGAGCGGAAAGCAGTTTTTTTGAGTTTCTAATGTATTCTGATATAGTAGAAACTCAGTAAAATAAATGATTTGGTGGTCAGTCGGCTATTGGCGGCCCCATTCAATGAAAAAGACTCTTGAACGTTTCGACCCTGGTCTGGCTCCTCTTCAGTAATTTATGAAATGGAACTGTGTCTGGTAGATCTGTTTTGTATCTGATCTGTTTTGTATTGTTTTTTTCCTTGACTTCCTTTTCTTTTGGTCACTGGGCTCTCTAGCCTATGTGTTGTAGCATTTGAGGTTATTTTTTGATGATTTCCGATAAGCTACATTTTTACACTTGTTGAGCCAGAAAATCCGGCGAGCAGACTAAAATTCGGTAAAATAAAGCCGCCCGTATCGGCCAGGTTTTCCGCTGTTTCCCTGAGCCCTCTTGTAAATGCGATGGAGTAGTGCATTAGAAAGACTGGCTGCAGACAACACGATAGAGAGTCTCGAGAAATGGAATGGGTAGTGAAGGGGAGGGGATAGTGAAAGCCAACTGGCGTACTTGAGGAATAAAAAAAAACTTTATCTAAAATTTATTATGAAATAAAGCGCCAAAAATTATAATTTTATTTTTTTAAAGAAATTCCATCAAGAATAATTGCCAAAAACACAAATTTATCGCCAGTTGTAAGCTGGAGAAATCGTCATGATCACCAAACGACACGAGAAAAATCAGAAATCTCGTAGTCCATGAATACATATAGCTTTGCCAATTGATTCTCAACCTCTTGATAGTATCAAGAGATCCGAAGTAACAGAAGACCGCAGACGAGGCCGATAACAAGCGTCATTTAACGATATCGATGAACGTCGCCATTGCCGCTGCTACCGCTGATGCCACCGATTCTTGTATGTACGTGCCAGATACTAAGTTTAAGCTGTTCTCGGTGAGTTTCCATCCACAGAGCGGACGAAACAGGGTTAGTTGATGGGCCCAAAACGGTAGGATAGAGAAGTAGTTGAGAAGTAAAGAGCCGAAGAGACCGAGAGAGAAAGAGAAGAGAGAGAGAGAGAGACAGACAGAGACAAGGTGTCGTAAGAGCACCCACAACTGTGGCCTTCGTGGCTCAGCTACGTGGCTGGCTCGGTTACGCCTCTCCAAGTTCCCCACTAAATTTCGAAAGTTTAACCGTACAATTTACTCCCGTTGCCCGCAGGGGTTGGTTCCGCGGGATTTTGGAAAGGGTAAGGAGTCTGTAGGACAAGAAGAAAGGAGAAAGAGACCCCGGGAACGCTGAGAATGGCGAGGAGATGGTTGAAGGGGTTGCAATCCGAAAGGTTGTGTAGTATAAGGCTTAGACAATCTTAGGACGGCGGTGGTAAAGGGTAGACCTTGTACTTTCGTACGTTTGGCGTGTAAGCAAGTGCAAGCGTTCGCAAGATACACTGGCATGACCATCAGGCACCCACTCCATGCTTGCGTAAAGCTTCTGGTGAACTCGGTTTTCCAAGCTTTAGACCCGGTGGCTCCTGCCGCGAGGAAATGTAATCTCATTCGGAAACTCGACGTGTATACGAGCAATGCGGTGAACGCTTATTTCACATTGCTGTATCGTTTATTACCCTCTTTTCGTGTTTTGTTATATACGCCGACCTCCAGCTCTACACGGGGTAAGATATTTTAGTGAGAGCCGCAGTTCCACGCAGCAATAAGTTGGAAGCGAATAATGGAGAGGGGGAGGCATTCTGGAAGAAGAAGAATCGAGAGGATAAGGGAAATCGCGTGTTCGATATTATCTTCCAAGGGATGAGAGGGGATGGAAAGGGAGGGGCTGGATTAACTCGGTTCGTTCTTCTGGGGCTTCCAAGCTCTCTTGGCCATCTTTGGCTAACACCGTATTCCGTTCGACCTCTTACATGTATAGACACATACGGGACGGAAACGTAGACATACGCGTTTGTTCGGTCTCTCTCATTTCGAAGCAGCCAAGCAGCGACGCACCACTTGTTCGCTCGGAAAAGAGGAAAAGCAGCCAGGTACGTGGGTATGTATGTATGCTAGCCAGGCCGCAGATAACCGACTTGGCCGCTATCCAGAATTTAGCCGGAGGGATCTGCGTTCCTACCACAAGTCGGCTTTGCGCCATGAACCAGCTAGCGCTTCTCTGATATATTTTATCTGTACATGGATGAAAAGAGTGGTAGAAGAAGAAGAAGAATAAGTGCTAGAAAAACGGTATTCTGAAAAGACACGAAAAGCTCGCTTTTTTCGAGAAGCGGGAATTCGAGGGGCTTTAGAATTTAGAGTCTAATTAAACGGTATGGAGGTCATAGTCATGGCCGATTGCAATTAATTCAAATGGTCGTTACCACTGAAAAAGAATATTTGATTTTCTTCAGGGTAATTATGTATTTACGATGGTGAAGACTGCTATGCATTTATATCCAAATGGAAAAGCAAGTTTGTCCGGTAAATCGTATTACGTTAGCTGTTAGATGTTATCACTTCAACGGCTAGTAGAAAAATTCTAGATGATGCAGATCAGTTAGCTTTGAAGTTGAGATTATGATAAGATGGTATGGACAAAATTGTTAGACGCTTGGGCCAGGTTTTAGAGCTTTACCAAATTTGCAAAGCTTGCATTGAGAGAGAGAAGAATTTTAACTGTTGTTGGACTTGCCATAAAAGTACATTTTATATTAGTGAAACGAGAATAAATTTCTTTTTCTCTCATCTGTCTAATTAAAATGAGAGATGAGCAGTGCCAGGAAATTCCACGAAAGTCTCACAGCTTTTATATATTCATTTAATAATTACAGTAGCGTAGCTGACTCATACGATACCTAACCTAAGGTAACCTAAATGGATAGTATTACTGACGTGATCTCGACATGTATTCTACGGCGTTACTTTTAATTTTAAATTTCCGAAATTTATAAATTGGGCAGCAGAAGTCAGAGGGTAGAATTGAACGGTCTAAACGAATATATCGCGACTCTAATCCGATCAGGCTCAAAGTTCAAAGGCGATTTTAATTAATTGATAAACAATAATGCTTATTGTAAATAGAAAGCTATTGATGACGCATGGAAGCATGTTTATTATGTATTTAGTGTCGGAATGGAAATGATTAATAGTTACATGTAGCGATGTTCGAATTAATTCATAGATTAAGCCAAAGAAGCTTACAATCAGAACTTGCAGTTTATTACTGTTATGAATCTACGATTCCATTTTCCGTTACACATGTATAAATGTTGATTCATTTATCAACCTTTCCTTTGAAACGAGTGGCTCTGTAATTCCAGCTCTTTCAGACTCCAAGCTGACTAACATCGACCTTATTCAAAGAAAATGTGCATAAAAAGACATTCGCTGCCTTGACGATTGGGTTGGAAAGTTCTGACTTCTATATAACGGTATTTGAGAAATGGAATTAGAAAGAAATAAGGTGTTAATTCAGTCGAGGCTTGCAAACGATCATTCAAGAACCATGATCTCGCTCAGGTTGCCTAACTCTGACATCGTTGCATTGCCTATGGTTGAACTTGCCGGATAAACAGGATCTTTCAGATCTCAAATCATTATCTTTTGCCTCCAATCCTATCCCATCTCACGTTTGTTATGATATCTCGCCCAAATATGACATCATGACTTGTTGGCTGCCCAAGTTTTTGATTTAGCAATCTGATGTCACTGAGATCTGACATTCCATTGCGCTTCTAGGTCTGCAAGATTTTAGCCGGACTTAGGCTAGCCCTAACATTCTCGCCTTAACAGATTAGCCACATCAAAACCAGATTTGAACCAGACCTAATATAGTCGTCACTTAACCGATCAGGCTCTTCAGGCTTCCGCCAGGATCGATCCAGTTAAAAAATCATTACGTTTTGCCAGACGACGCTCGTCAGATTTAGCCAAGCTAATCAGAATTCAACCAGATATCCAATATTATAATCCCAGCTCATAAATCACAACCCGAAAGAAGATAGAGAGCCATGATTTTCAGAACGTAGCTTATTCCAAAATTAAATGTAACAGTAAACAGCAAATGTAGAGCACTAACAACTTGGGTAAATGGTGCATCAAGATCGTGACTCTACAACAGCAAAGATGGCTTGGTAGGATCGAGTGACTGCTCGAGACGTAGTTACCGAGCAGAATCCTTGAGTGTGCAATCGGAGAAATGAAAAGAAGAGTAAACTCGGCGAACAGCGATCGTTGTAACTAATTCTGTCCGTTCGCAACTCGATCGTCTTTCATAAGAACCGCATTAGTCATTCAACTGACGTCTTCAGTCAGGACACAATTCCCTTCTGGGCCAATATGATACCGTTACCCTGGACACGTCCATTATCCAGACCTGAAGCACCAATCGATACCATAACGAGGTACTCAACTTCAACGGGCTAAGAGCTTTGTGTTGTGCCTTCGATTTCTCAAGAAAGTCGACAGGAGCGTCGGAGTACCACTCGGTCTGCTCAACAGTCTCATAGTATCTGTAGCGTCGTACCGAGGCATCCAGAAGAAGACGAGGTTGTGGGATGCGAGGCGAAGGGAATGATGCATTACTTCACGTCGTGCTGGTAGACCCAGCGACAGGCCTAGGATCTTATCGCCATCCGGAGGTGAAGAGACGGCTAAAGGAGCAGCGGAACGTGCCAACGACGAGTGGTGCATGAGCTATGCAAGCCATTTTAGGTGGTCACCAACGGTCAGTTTTTCACGAGTCAGCCTCAATGCTGACTCGTGAAAACCTCGTGAAAAGTGCATTTTGCCGCAAGAAAGAGCCTCGACACTGATTTCCTTTTTTTTTCCCTCGAGGTCTTCCGGTATTTACTTCATTATTTTCTTCCATTACCTAGCATTACTTACTTTCCGTGCGGTCTTTTCATTTTTCAGAATCTGAATATACCCGCAAATCGTGGTTGCTGAAAGACGAGGGAGATTGCTGAACTTGCAGCTGCAATAGCCAATTATACTCTAGCATTTCTTGAGATTTTTATACCTATTGGATTGTTCAACTGCTGTGGACAAGGCGGTATGTACACGCTCTTTTCTTTTCCTCGGCTCTCCTTTCTACCAGTCTTCACGCCTTATTGCTTTCCACAGCTGGTATAACGAACAGCTCTTCAGATTATATAGCTGCACTTCTGAACGTTGCTTACTGTACTTATATCTTATGGGATTCTAAAAGAATGCAAGCCTTATAAAGTGGCTCGCCACCAAATTTCAGTCCGATGCGCAGATTTTTGCAAAAGGTATAATGTTTTGAAGATGTACAGACAGACAGACAGGCAGACAAAAATACTTAAATGTTTGTTTCTTGATATTCAGATAACTTAAAACGTGTATTTGATGAAAAATTGAAGACACTAATTATTGTAGATTGTTGTAAATTGTAATTGTTCCTTTTTATACTAGGAATTACTTATTACTTTATAATTGATGTAGGAAGAAAGCACTTCAACTGGCCAAGCAAATCCTTCGCTCATATAATCTTGGAGTTGTTCACTGGGTTTTTTTTTCTTCACTAGATTTTTCTGTGAGATTGTTCAGATTTCTTGGACTCTCATCCATCTAAGTGAAAGATTATTCTGAACTGATGATTTGTTCTAAAAATTCAAGGAAAAAAGAATACAACAATGAAAGCGAAAAGTAAAGAAATGTTCATTGGGACGTATGTCCTACTCGTGAAAAGTACATTCTTCTGCAACGAGCCGCATTTCCATTTGAGCCCTGATTTACCTTTTCACCCTCGATATCTTCCAGTATTTACTCCATTATTTCCTTCTATTATCTTGCGTTATTTACGTCCCGTTCAGACTTTCCATTCTGCAGAATCTGAGCATGCCGCGACTCGTGGTTACGGAAAAGCCAGTAAGGTTCATGAATTGCAACGAAATATCACCGTCCAATTACAGTCCTGAAATCCTTGTGGAAATACTGGAACCCATCGTACCTTCCAACTGATAGTGACGAGTTAGCAGATTCTTCTCATTTCTTCAGCCCCCTTTTCTTACCACTCTTCACGCATTATTGCTTTTCACAGCTTGTATAAGAAACTTCTTCGAAGATTCTATAGCTGCACTCCTGCTTCCTGCTGACCTTCTTAAATTTTACGTAACCTCCTACTTAAACCTCTTAGGATTTGGAAAAAACAAAATAAAAATGATAATAAAAAACAAGCCTGCATGTCAAAAAGTAGCTTGCCACCAGATTTCACTCCAATCCGCGGATTTTCTATAAAGTTATTGTGTTTTGAAGTTGTACAGACAGACGGACAGGCATACGAAAATCTGTGGCTGCTTGATTCTTGATATTCAGGTAATTCAAAACGCGGATTTGGTCAATAATTTTGTAAACTAATCTTTTTCATATCGTAATACTTTCTATTTTGTAATTTTTAATAATACTTCATAATTAATGTTCGAAAAAAGCAATTTAATAGGGCAAAAAAAATCCTTCGCTGATACAATATTTGAGCTGTTTACGGAGTGGCTAGATTTGTTTGCGAGTTCGTTAAGATTTCTTAAAATCTCATTTATCCGAAAAAAGGTAAATCCAAGCCGACGATTTGTTTCGAAAATTCAACGAAAAAAGAATACGACAATGAAACTGAAAAGTGACGTCCACTCTTAGTAAATGTCCTACTTTTGAAAAGTACATTTTCCTGCAGCAAACAGCATTTCCGCCTCAAACATGATTTACCTTTTCACCCTCGATATCTTCCACTATTTATTGCATTATTTACGTCTCGTTCAGAATTTTCATTCCGCAGAATCTGAACAAACCACGACTCGCGGTTACGAAAAGGCCAGTAAAGTTCTTAAATTCGCAGTTGCAGCTGAATATCACCGTCCAATTACAGTCCGGAAATCCTTGTGGAAATTCTTGAACCCATCGTACCGTCCAACTGACAGAGACGAGTTGGTATGTGCTCGTTCTTTCCTTTTCCTTGACTCCCGTAGCTACCACTCCGCTCACCTTATTGCTTTCCGCAGCTAGTATAACGAACAGCTCTGCAGGTTATGCAGCTGCACTGTTACTGCACTGGGATCTCGTAGACTTCGAAAACAAACGAGCCAGTGCGGCAACAAGTAGCCAGCCACAACGACAACGACGCCGAAGGGTCTGAAGTGGACAACGCTGCACTTACCTCACTACTTCTCTTCACTCTGTACCCTGAATTTTCTCCATGCTCCTGCTATCTTCTTGAAAATGTAATGTACTCTCTTCGTGGTGCAGCTCGGCGGTCGCGCACCCAGAGTGTATTATTTTCTGCGCGAGATTGGATGACGACGACACGAACGCTACCGGTATGATCAGGTGTATTAAAACCCCTTAAATGTCAGTGACGTAAATCAACATGGACGCCTTTTAATACTAGGGATATTTTGAGTAACCACCAAATGTCTAGAAATGGCACAACAATTATAAATACTAATATTTTTTGGATTTTTTATTCCATGAAATTTTTGTATGAAGCTGAAAATCATTATGTTCTGTTAGAATTTATCTTGTTGAAGTGGATCAACTCCAGTTTTTTTTAAGATTCTTTATTCTGCTTTATTCGAGCTTAAGCGTTTACGATTCTTTTCAAAATGTCAATATTCTTTTAAAATCCATTAAGCAATTTTTATAATATGTATATTAATTAAAAATTAACCGCTACTGTAGGGGAGTGCGGGGCAAAGTGGGCCACCCATTTGAGAGAAAATATGCGGAGCAAAGAGGGCCACTCCCAATTTTTCATTAAAACCGCGTTTTTAAAATAGAATTCAGTCGAATTATCCAATAGACGACGTTTTCAAATTTATTTTGAGTGTTTAAATCGTCAAAATCTTGAAAGAAAAATATCGAAAACGGGGCAAAGTGGGTCACTCCCATATTTTTTTTTAAAATACGCTTCTACAACTCAATTTAATGAGGAAATGAAAGAGAAACTTCAGAAGATATCAACTTTAACAAATCTTACCTAACATTTGAAATTTACATTTACAGAAACAACTTTTGAAAATTTTTCATTTTCGAAGCAATCTGAAATTGTTAGTGAGTACTATAATATCTTTTCCATGTACAAAAATCGCACGTATAATTACATCAACTTCAAAAATGTTTGTTCTTTTTAATACTTGGCGTCGCGACGCTACCGCGTCTCTTGATTACGTTATATCATACATTTCCGAATTTTGGGAAGTGACCCACTTTGCCCCGCATACATTTTTTTTGTCGATTTTCGACATCTATTATTGTAATTGATTTCTCGGGTTAAAAACAGTAACAATACACTTTGGGTATCGCGATAAAGTGATTTTTTGTTTATGCCTTGCACTTCGCTAATGCTCCCCTGCAAATAAACGGAGAAAATATTTTAGATGACTGTTCTACTTCGCTCCCGATGATATTTTTTTCTGCGGAATATCAAAATTAATCAACAACACAATTGCCATTAAAATATTAATGAATGGTAATGACGTTTAGTAGCACCCAGTTGGTAAAATCATACGTTTCCGAATTTGGGGAAGTGGCCCATTTTGCCCCAATTTTTCTTTTTTTTCTTTTTTTTTCTTGCCGACGCTCAAAATCGACTATTGAAATTGAGTTTCTGGGTCAAAAGCAGCAACAATACACTTTGACTTCCGTGATAAGGTCATTTTTTTCTTAGGTGGCCCACATTACCCCGCACTCCCCTACACGCTGTTCAAATTCCAGCTGATTTGATCAGATAGTTCACAAGTTACAGTTATATGACTTTTTAGCCTTCCAACACACACAAACACACACCGGACAAAATTTCTGAACCACTTTTCCCGACATGTTATAAATAAAAAATTCTAAATCAATTTTATTCGTAGAAACGAAGCTTCCTTTACAAGAAAGAAAAAAAGCCAACTGTGTGTTTCGATTAACTCAATACTATTTAATTAACAAATGAACACATAATATTCTCATTTCCATGAATAGTTGCCATTCAATTTGATTAATCTCATCAGCGAAACACGTACATCAGAATCTATTATTTTGCTACGCGTAGATTTTGGTTGCTGATGGGTGCCGATTGAAATGCAACCCTTTCACCTAGGCATTAGAGCAATCACAGCACGCTTGGTGCTATTACGCGTCGAGTTTGCACGGTTGAAGAGGGAAGAGCCATTATATACCGCTATATATGTATTCTTGCCTGTACGTATATTCAGTATAGGCGAGAATGTACGGCCGTATTAAAAGCCATAAGCATCAATTGGGTTGAATGGATGGGCACATTGTTTCCGGTGGCCGTGGGCCGAGTGGAGGAGCCGATGCGTTCACCACCCTCGCTGTCTACCGAGCCTCTGCAAATGAATGGATCCCGCACGAATAGCTGAAAGCTTTTTTTCGACGAACCACACGTGAAAAACGTGGCCGGTCTCGCATGCTTGCAAGCTCGCTCGTTTCGTACTTTTCGTGAGCATCAATTATCCACAGACAAAGTATCTACGTGCCCAAAAAAGAGGGCAAGAAGGCGGAGGAGGGGAAGGGGGAGAAAAAGAGAAAGAGGAACAGAGATAGGAAAGGAAATAAAGGTCTACGTTTGCTTGAGTGCCTTTCTCTTCCTTCCCTCTATCTTTTTTTCTTCTTTCCAACTACTTTTCTATTCCGTGTTTTAGGGGATAGAAAATTAATGCAATCCTTCATACATTTCCTGCATTTCGTTGGTGAACTCGATGATGAGATATTAACGTCAGTAGTGAAAGTATAACGGTACATAACTGGAGATCAGTAATGAGTGAAACGTTTGCTGGGTTGACAAGAAGGTTGAGAATGACGTTTTATATAGAAGAGGGAACAAAGGAAAATGAAAGCTTGTATCGGATCAGGAAAGTGTCGTCTTGAAACGATTTTGTAGGATAAAAGGTTCAAAGGGATTGAAAACAGACAAAGAGAAAAGCGGGTTTTGTTGGGAGGATATTTCAATGCTCATTGTGATTGAGAGATATTAACACTTGGATTATAGAAATCTTGAAAGAGCAACTCTAACGAGACATTTTTTCTGTCATACTCATTGTTCTCTTGATACTCGGGGTTTAATTATGGCAGAGTATCATCAGTTGCACAGAATATGACATGCACTGTTTACGTGATGTATAACGTATATCCCCATTGTTTATTACCCGGAATGTCCGTTTTTCATTGTGTTCGCTTTTCCATTATCAAGATATTATCATGTTATTATCGTGGTATAGAATAATTGAGGTTTTATGCGACTTGGAAGTTCGTCGAGAATTTCTGCAGCACGTTACAAGTTTGAGCCTCCGGCTAACTGAGGTAACAAAAGTTCTACTATATTACATCTCATTGTCTTATTATTTTTTTCACTTTGAATTCCATCCATATTTTTCAGGTCGAAGAATTATAACATACATATATAACTGACATTTAAGTCAGTATGAAAAAAAGGTGTTTCTACAATTTAAAAAATTTCCCCAGATTTGTAACTCTTTTTGCGAACATATTCTGTCGAAATTCACTTTCGTCCCGCTTGACGAAAACGTTTTTTGAGAACATGTTTTGTGGAAAAGCCTTCCTAACGATTTTTTCACATTGAAAGATGGCAAATTTTTGCGAAAAATGGGATACTTTTATTATGTTATTAAATAAAAGATTTACATATATGATATAAAGGAAATTAAAATACCGTTAATGACAACTATTCAAAAGGCTGAAAGCTCATACGGATTCAATATCTACGAAAAATTCTCTTATGATGTATAACGGCAAAGAGGCTGTACTTTATATCGTTATATGATAACGGGTGCATTTGCCGAATTCAACTGCAGCTGTCACCGTATCAACCCTCTGATTTTTATCGTGGTGAGCTATCGCGTCAGTCGCGTTAATGGAGTTCATGAATACTTACCACTACTATTATCACTACCGCTACATTCACAATCACTAAGCTTTGCTAGCCATTAGCATCAGTCCGTCCAGAATATACTAGACGCACTCATGTCACCCGGAAGCACGTTAATGACTGCCAAACTATGGTCCAGAAAATAATTTAACGCGCTTACTCCCTCATGTCTAGACAATTCTGTGCGTATCAGGCAACATTATTCGCTATTTCTACATTCTATTCCATTTGCTTGCTTCACAAACACTCGCGGTTTCAATTGCGATAGCTTTGAAAATCGGTATATGCTATTACCGATAACCGACCTTTTGGTACGGTTTTCGTACACTGTTAAAAATATTATTAAATTTACAACACGTTTAATATACGAAGTTATATCAAATTTACAAACGAAGTATACCAAATTCAAATTCATATATAACGTATAGAAATTTGTATAATTCTGTTTTAATTGTTATACCTGTATATTGAAATTAATGTAGCTGACATTGACATTTAATAAGCTGTGTATTGCAAAAGTTGATTCACAAACTTTGTTGTAATATTAATATATCACTGTTGAAAATATTATTAAATTTACAACACGTTTAATATACGAAGTTATATCAAATTTACAAACGCGGTATACCAAATTCAAATTCATATATAATGTATATAAATTTTTATAATTCTGTTGTAATTTCAATACCTGAATGTTGAAATTGATGTAGCTGACATTGAAATTTAATAAGCTGTGTATTGCAAAAGTGAATTCACAAACTTTGTTGTTATATTAATATATCACTGTTGAAAATATTATTAGATTTACAACACGTTTAATATACGAAGTTATATCAAATTCAAGTTTGTGTGTAAGTAATTACAAATATTGCATTGTTCTTAATATACGAATAATTGATTATTTATACATACTTGTATATGAAATTTCATATACTGTATATGCATAAAACTTCATATACATTTTATGAATTTTCATAGAAAAATTTTTAACAGTGTAATTTTGTGAATATTTTCTCGTTCATGATATTGCATCACCTGCTATTACATAGACGCGCTAATGTCATCAGATCGTGCGTTAATCACTCCCAAACTATGGTCCAGAAAATAATTAACGATCTTACTCCCTCATGTTTCGACAATTCTGTGCGTACCAGGCAACATTATTCGCTATTTCTACATTCTATTCCATTTGCTTGCTTCACAAACTCTCACGGTTTCAATTGCGATAGCTTTGAAAATCGGTATATGCTATTACCGATAACCGATCTCCGGGTACAGTTTTCGTAATTTTATGAATATTTTCTTATGAATAATATTGCAGTATCTGCGATACCTGCTATTACATAGACGCCCTTATATCGTTTGAACATGCGTTAAGGATGTACGATACGTACAGTCCCGCCAAAAGTGAGTTTCAGAGCCAATTTCGATCACTTCCCGATGGGATAAGAATCGGAAAAAAATAATGCATATAAAACGCACTAGCAAGATTGATTTCGCATAATAATAATCTAAAAATGTTACTAACAAATTGGTGAAAAAAACAAATGTTCAACAACCAATCAGTCAACCTAATTGTTTTTCTAATGGAAATGAAATGTTGATTTATTTGAGTGTATACTAATTTTTCCTGATTTTTTCCCTTATTTTGATTTTGATTTTTTTTTTAAATTTCAAAAATGTATGCGAAATAACGAATTTCGGATATGTGTTCAGCATAAAACCATCTACTACAACTCAAGATTTTTTTGCAAAACGCATATAAATAATTCGTTATACTCTGCGCATTTTGAAAAATGCGCAGAATTTTGACGTTCTCTAACGACGTTCACATTTTACTATACCACAACTATACACAACTGCACATGATGTTATGATGCTTCGACGATTACAGTCTGCAATATTTTTTTTCTTTTCAAATTTTCGTCGAAGCGTCATAACATCATATTAAGAAATATTTAACCGAAAAGAAAAATAATGTAAAGGGCTAACACTTTGACCCGGAAATAAAACCGTCGTTACAACCTCCCATGGAGCAACTCAAAAGAGTTTGACCAGGACGTAACATAACCCTAATACTGAACTGGATCAGCCTTTGGTAAACTCATCCTAGATACCAAAATGACGAGAGGAAACTACGCAAACAAGCTGCTCCACGATGCATATGCATCTGCAGTCGCCATTCTCAACCGCGTTGCTGTATTTCAAGTGACCCTCTACAACTTCCACTGCATAAACTGTAACTGAATCTTGGATTCAACTGAAGGCAAAATTATCAGCAGATGTCGTAAAGACCTTCGATATTTCTCTGAATGTATTTAAGCCGGAAAAAAAAAAATAATATATAAGAGAAAATGATCGTTTTGAAGCTTATCAAAATTTGGCATAGAAAATAACTGGTCCTCAAGAGGCATATAAAACACTCATTAATATTGCAGCTTCCATTTACCCCTTCATATAAATGATACTATATGTAAGCGAAAAATAAACAAGGCGTAATAATGCTTTATTTAATAAATATTCGTATTGTTTAATTAATCTACACATGAATTTATTGTTAAATGTAATTCATGGGAAAATATTTGCATGTACTACATGATTAATATTCATTACTCAATAGTCTGCAATACTGAAATAAATGTAACCGTTACACGCGCGCTGAGGATATGAAAATAAATTTAAAAAATGCTCAGCGCAGACGAAGCATATCACGAAGTAACCGCACATCGATTATACGGCCAAACTATTTTTTATCCAACCACGTCGGAGCAGCTTGAACCCTTGAGCAATCTAAAAGTCAGTCTGCATCGGATGTTTGCCTCATAATCCGCAGCAAACATGATAACTAAAAACAAAGAAACTCAAAAAAGTCGCCCACTCCTCTTAAGCTTGCGGATTTCATGGGATAATGTTTTTTTTTTTTTTTCATTTCGTTCTCAATATATATTTTGCTTCTCTCATTTTTCACTGCACTCGAGAGAGAACTCGAAATATAGAGGACCAGAAAAAAAGCACCGACGGCTTACGCACTACAAGGGATCAAAGGTTTTAGCGACCCGCGGCAACGAGGCATCGCACTTTTTTCAATTGATAGGTCACTACAACCTTGACATTCGTTCATTCGCACAAAAGCAGGGATTTCATAATCCTCAGCTGTCTGGAGTTTTTTTTTTCGTTTTGCAAATATTCATTTACTGCAGGGTCTACTAAATATGTAGTATATATATGTTTTGCGGCAACGTTCGGTCGTAGAGAAAGTAAAAAATATAGTTTCGTTTTTAACGTTTCAGAATATTTATTTTCCTCTCGATATACTTAAGCAAATATGCATCAGTAATTATGTTATTTGACATCCTAACCTATACTCATTTTTCTATAGAAATAAGTATGAGAAATGTTGATGCAATTTGTTAAGTTCACCATTGATAATAATTTTTTTTCCCCATTACATTACATTACATTACATTATCCCCCAAGGCATTCGATTTCCAATTACTCTTGGAGTAATGAATTACATGTTTGAATTTTAATTAATACTATCTACAATAATGAAGTGTTTATAAGAGTAACTGTGAATGAATATTAATAATTATTGAAAGGGATAAGGATTTATTCCTTTCAATAATTATTATAAACAAGGTTGTAAATAACCTCCACATCTTTTTTACGGAATTTCTATGGATTTGAGTTTGGGGAAAAAAAATATGTCTTGCAATGAAATTCAGAAGCACGCAACTGCTGGAAAAATATGTTTCCTCTCTGACCAACCAGCGGACCACCATATTTATGAAAATTCTCTGGCATAGAGTAAAAGCCACAAAGTTTATTGATCCATTTGGCATAGCCAATAACACATTGGACCGTGCACTGCGCGTCGACCGCGCGAATTTATACATTTTCAATAAACATTCGTGACCGGATATATATTACACACAGAAATATTCGTATAAATATGATATATATGAACCTACATGAATACTAATTACTAAGTATCAGTATGCTACGGTACATCATATATTATATACACATAACCATATATAAATCATAGGTCATATATCGAGGTTTTGGAATGAACGCACTCGGAAATAGAAGTAAAACGCAGTTAAATCGCTCATGCATATCAAAAAGTATAAAGTTTATTATAAAAAGTGAAGTTTAGAGATCGCAAATAAGAATTCTGCATTAAAATAAAGTTTATCTGATTCAACACGTAAGTGATTCAACACATCTCGACGATTTGGAAAGGTAAAAAAGTTTATTATAAAAAGTAAAGTTTAATTTTAAAAAAGTAAAAAGTTTATTATAAAAAGTAAAGTTTGATTTTAAAAAAGTAAAAAGTTTATTATAAAAAGTAAAGTTTAATTTTGAAAAAGTAAAAAGTTTATTATAAAAAGTAAAGTTTAATTTTGAAAAAGTAAAAAGTTTATTATAAAAAGTAAAGTTTAGAGATCGGAAATAATGATCCTACATTAAAATGAAGTTTATCTGATTCGACACTTGAATGATTCAACACATCTTGACGATTTGACTGTAACTTTGCTAATGAAAATAGTTGCTCGCATTGTTTTCAGATTTTTCTAGGTCTACCAGTAGGTTTTTTGAGAATTCTTAATTATTGCGATGAGGTCCTTCATAAAATTCTTTGAAAACAAAATTATTGATCTTTGAAAATAAAGCCAAGAAATATTCCTACGTGGAAAAATGTCAGCCTTACAAAAAAAAAAAACTTAATGTAGTTGGCTCTCGGAAAAATTAACTTAGTAACACTCGACTAATAACGTCAAAAGCAGTTTTGAAGGGATTTGCATAGCTCAATTTCTTATTGTATATTTTTATTGGAAAGCTTGGAATTTTGAACTAAGTATATGTCATTTTCAGCGTCATCGATAGGCTATTTGAATATATGTAATTTTGCATTTCAAAAACTGGGAGAAAATATGGAGAAAAATATAAAAATATGGTAAAGAGTTCGAGTTGGCTATTGGAAATAATCGTTCAAAAAATCTGAAAAAAATCATCTACAAGATGCCTTTCCTTATTCTATATAACATATTTTGACCCGAATAAAGACCATCGATTTTCGAGTTGTCGATTTCTTAGAAAAGCAATAAAAAATTATTTAAAAAATCTGCCACTCTTGATTGTCAAGAATAGTCCACAAAGCACAAAAAAATGGCATGTCAGAATATTAAAAATTGTAGGAGAAGCCGTATTTTCTTTCGAATCAGGGACGATGAATTTCTTTTTCATTTTTAAGTGTCACCATTGTTTTTCGCAATGTGCAGTTGAATTGATACAAATTAGGTGCTGTAACATTGATAGTTTTAATGAATATTTCCAGAGATACAATTTTCTGAAAATTTATTTAGTATTATTTAGGAATTTCATCGTGCGAAGCATCTAATCAAATTAGCGAAACTGAGGCAAGAACACGATTGGCAACGGAAAGAGAAAAAAAAACGGAGCGTGTGAATTCTGATTATTCTGTAAGTCTTATTCCATTTTTTTTTTTTTACACAGTACAAAAAATAGAAAATAGTCTTTTTTACCCAACACTAGGTCATTACAACGAATTTTCAAAAAAACAATATTTCTGGAAATATCATCCAAAATTATCAATATTTCACGACCTAATTGGTATCAATTTGACTGCACTCCACAAAAAAAAGTGGCACATCAAAATAAATATTGTCACTTAAAAATAATCAAAAAATTATCCCCTCCTACAACTAGCAAAATTCTGACCTGTCAATTTTTTTCCATGTTCTGCATACTATTTTCAACAATAAGACGTGGCAAATGTTCCATAAAATTTTTTTTGCCTATTCTAGAAAATCGACAGTGCTAAAAAATCCATGTTATTTTTTCGATCCAAAATATGTTATAAAGAGTGAGAAAAGGAATCTAGATGAATTTGTTCAGACTCTTTATAGAATTATTTTTATTGGATGAAGGACTCGGTAAAATAAAAATTGTTATTGTACTGTATAAAATCCACTTCAAAAGATAAATGTGTTATTATTTAATGGATTGTCAATTAACTCTTTTACTACTACTTATTTTCAATAGCAAATTCTCGCCGCGGTGCTCACCTTTATTAAATGCGTCGTGGAAACTCGCTGAACCTGTGCATTGCAACATAATTTTAGTTGGGATATATTCCGTTGGATAATAAACATACATATACATATAGGTCATAGATGCGCTACGAAAGTTCGCGTCTGTACTGCATGAAATGTACTCTCATGGGTCATATATTGAGATCCTGAAAATTAACATCCTGGGATGGGAGAAGGTGAAGTGCAGGCAAATAGCTTATATATACCAAAAAGTCGAGTGATCGTGTATACGCAAAGGGTTGTTCCGAGAAGATAATTATTAAATGAAAAATGTAAGTGAAATAGCTTGAATATCGGGTTCCACAATGAGATTCTTCGAAAAGTATGAACTCTTCTGGAAATCTCGTTGGAGGTGAACCGTTTCATGACAATACTTTATGATTAATCAATTAAGTTAATTAAAAGCCCTCTGGAATTTAGGGATGCACAGAAAGTTATTTATTACAATGAGCTGCAAAAAAAATCACACTACGCGGCTTTAATATACTTTTAATATAGATCATATGAATTGTAAATAATTAAAATAACATTGACGAAAAAAAAGAATTATTTTATAAAAAAAAAGAGATCTTAGTACTTAGTCTTACTAGTAGTACTATAATCTATATCTTCAATATAGATCATATGAATTGGAAATAATTAAAATAACATTGACGAAAAAAAAAGAATTATTTTATAAAAAAAAAGAGATCTTAGTACTTAGTCTTACTAGTAGTACTATAATCTATATCTTCAATATAGATCATATGAATTGGAAATAATTGGAATAACTTTATAGAAAACAAAAAATTATTCGATGATTAAAAAAAAAGTGATCGAAGTATTTGTTGAGCTTGCGAAATATAGCAAATTGGTTGATTATTGAATCCTCATGTAATCATATAAACTCAATCGGCTCGTGAAATTTTTGCTTGCAATAACATTCGTTCGTTCATATTCCTCCAGTTTTTACATGTTCCCATCATTTAACTTCGAATGAAAGTATTTGATTTAATCGCCAATAGATATATTGAAGAATTGGAAAAAGGTTTTTCTTGAAGACCAATCGACGAGTGGATCAAGTGACTGATCAAAGTCCTTGAGTTTTAAATTTTCAAGCGGATATAGGATTCTTCCAACAAATGTCTTCGTCTATTATTCAATGATACAAATTGCTTTCGATTGTACGTCCCACTTGCCAATACCTTCAACTCTCATACGCCTTCTGTTCGAAGAACCTCCATTACAACAGCAAATATCATTAGTTATTTCCAACAGATTTCATCGTATATTCTACGTGAATATTAATGCAATTCCTGCAATAGTTTTCACTTGCTCTGCCCAATTTTCTCTCATCTTGCCTCTTCCCACGCTCCGATCCAGTTTCGTTCTAATTCGCATGACGCCCAGCACACGCGTTGTTTCTCGTTTCTTGGAAAATTTATGATACCGAAACGTGGCCCATGTACTCGCTTCACCACCACATTCTGGGCTATTTCTACCTCTTGGATATTGCTGCAGCTGCGTCAATATATTCTGCAACGTTCTCTTAACCACAGTTAACTATACATGTGTTAAGTACAGTTCGATATCGGTTGTTGTAAAGGGGACTGCATTCATCGGGTTACAGGCATTCAACATTTACACTGGTCATCGTTACACACAGCACGTTTACCAGCTTTTCAAAGCGTTAACCGATTTTGCCCAACTACCATTTACTTTTTGTTCTTCCACCCCAATAATCCTTTTCGAAATGGGCTGTTGTTACGTCCCGGCTTATTTTTAATTGCTAAAAATTCAAGTTTCAAGAATGAATGTAAAATAAATATTTCAGAACTATTATTACTGGATAATAGTAAACAATAATAAGGCAGCCGCACATTTCTTTTCACCACAGCGCAGATCCATCACATGCCTTTCTCCAACAACGCCAATTTCCTTCAAATTTCTTATCTTCACGCGCTTTTTTTTCCACATGTCGTTCCTACACAATCCAATCCAACACATTCTTTACTACACAATCTGATACCCCACAGGGGCATCACAACACGACTCAGTCCCACACAACCGAGGTAACAGAAACTTTTCCAACACTTTTCGTTCCTGCACATTATCTCTATCGATATCAATTGAAGCGAATATCGCGTGTCGGTAAGGTAGAACTCCCAGCAGACAGTGGTTCTCATGCGAGTCCGTATGGCCGACGTCACTACGGATGGCGGACGAAAATCCGTGAAAAAGAAGTTACCAGTTAAAATTCTATGGAAATTCTTACCAAAAAAAAGATACCAGGAATGTAACTCACACAATGATCATCGATAAACGTGTACATAAAAAAAGTCGCAAGAAATTTGTATGGACATTTTTAATCAGCTATGTGTTACTATGCTCAGCTATGCTGTTGCCGAATTTTGTAGATGTTGAGATAGATGATCATCTATTGGCGGCCAATTTGGAAGATTTTATTCCATTTTGTTATTTATGATGTTGTTTATTCTTTGTACTAAGAAACGTTTCGACCCTGGTGTGGGTCGTTTTCAATTTATATATTAATATATTCTAACTAATAACATTTATTCTAAAGAGGCCTCGTCAGTAGTAAAACACAAATAAAAAAAATTAAAAATTAAAAACAAACACAATCTGTCATTCGCTGATGCACTTCTCACACAATCCAAACTAACGGCTAAAGTACTCCCATAAAACAAAAGAAAAAGCCTCTTATTTAACCCCAATAATCCTTTCAAGTCTGAACGGAAAATACTGTGTCAATTAACCGATATAGTTTTCGAATCGAAGATGATATATCGTCTTCACTGATTATTCCAGCAGAGGTTCCACCGGTATTAGAAAGGGATGAAGCAGCCCCGGGCATGGATGTTAAGGGTGGTGAGAGGTTCGGCCGAAAATCAATTTGTTATATTGAGATTCTGACTCTAATTAGTCCAGTTTTAAAACATAGACATAACTTATTTCAAAGACCGGATAGTCCGGTCAGCATGAGATCACATTTTCACAAAACTGAAACATCCATCAAGAACGAGAATAATATAGATAATAATGGAATTGAAATAATGATCACAACGTATTCTTGATTTTTGAAGAAGAACATTTATTCTGAAGAGGCCTCGTCCGTAGTAAAACGCAATAAAAAAATTAAAAATTAAAAACAAACACAAGCCGTCATTCGCTGATGCACTTCTCACACAATCCAAACTAACGGCTAAAGTACTCCCATCAAACAAAAGAAAAAGCCTTTTATTTAACCCCAATAATCCTTTCAAGTCTGAACGGAAAATACTGTGTCAATTACCCGATATAGTTTTTAAATCGAAGATGATATATCATCTTCACCGATTATTCCAGCAGAGGTTCCACCGGTATTAGAAAGGGATGAAGCAGCCCCAGGCGTGGATGTTAAAGGGTGGCGAGAGTTTCGTCCGAAAATCGAATTGGCGTCCGCATACCAAAGAACATTTATTCTGAAGAGGCCTCGTCAGTAGTAAAACGCAATAAAAAAAATTAAAAATTAAAAACAAACACAATCCGTCATTCGCTGATGCACTTCTCAGACAATCCAAACTAACGGCTAAAGTACTCCCATCAAACAAAAGAAAAAGCCTTTTATTTAACCCCAATAATCCTTTCAAGTCTGAACAGAAAATACTGTGTCAATTAGCCGATATAGTTTTTGAATCGAAGATGATATATCATCTTCACTGATTGTTCCAGCAGAGGTTCCACCGGTATTAGAAAGGGATGAAGCAGCCCCAAGCGTGGATGTTAAGGGTGGCGAAAGTTTCGGCCGAAAATCGAATTAGCGTCCGCATACCAAAGAACATTTATTCTGAAGAAGCCTCGGCAGTAGTAAAACGCAATAAAAAAATTAAAAATTAAAAACAAACACAATCCGTCATTCACTGATGCACTTCTCACACAATCCAAACTAACAAGCTAAAGTACTCCCATCAAACAAAAGAAAAAGCTTTTTATTTAACCCCAATAATCCTTTCAAGTCTGAACAGAAAATACTGTGTCAATTAACCGATATAGTTTTCGAATCGAAGATGATATATCATCTTCACTGATTATTCCAGCAGAGGTTCCACCGGTATTAGAAAGGGATGAAGCAGCCCCAAGCGTGGATGTTAAGGGTGGCGAGAGTTTTGCCGAAAATCGAATTGGCGTCCGCATACCAAAGAACATTTATTCTGAAGAGGCTTCGTCAGTAGTAAAACGCAGTAAAAAAAATTAAAAATTAAAAACAAACACAATCCGTCATTCGCTGATGCACTTCTCACACAATCCAAACTAACGGCTAAAGTCCTCCCATCAAACAAAAGAAAAAGCTTTTTATTTAACCCCAATAATCCTTTCAAGTCTGAACAGAAAATACTGTGTCAATTAACCGATATAGTTTTCGAATCGAAGATGATATATCATCTTCACCGATTGTTCTAGCAGAGGTTCCACCGGTATTAGAAAGGGATGAAGCAGCCCCAGGCGTGGATGTTAAGGGTGGCGAGAGTTTCGGCCGAAAATCGAATTGGCGTCCGCATACCAAAGAACATTTATTCTGAAGAAGCCTCGTCAGTAGTAAAACGCAATAAAAAAATTAAAAATTAAAAACAAACACAAGCCGTCATTCCCCGATGCATTTCCCACACAATCCAAACTAACGGCTAAAGTACTCCCATCAAACAAAAGAAAGAGCCTTTTATTTAACCCCAATAATCCTTTCAAGTCTGAACAGAAAATACAGTGTCAATTAACCGATATAGTTTTCGAATTGAAGATGATATATCATCTTCGCTGATTATTCCAGCAGAGGTTCCACCGGTATTAGAAAGGGATGAAGCAGCCCCAAGCGTGGATGTTAAGGGTGGCGAGAGTTTCGGCCGAAAATCGAATTGGCGTCCGCATACCAAAGCTCCAATGTGAATGCAAAGCAGTCAGTATGCAATAGTGTAGCTGCACCGGCGCCGCTAGGCGGTTATGGTCAATATCGTTCAGCCGTAACCATCGCTAATGGAAAAAAACAAGGTACCTCGTGAAATTGTCGAAATTTCATGCATTTTTTATTATTCGATGCTTCGTCCACTTGCCCGAACGTGTTTGCTTCGCACTAGAGATAGGAGTGAAAATATAAACCGACAAAATATGCGAACGACGCGAAAAAAGCTCTGGCAAACAGTGCGAAGCGCACGGTTGTTCGGAGTCTACATCAGGGTTTGTCAATTCTCTTCCGTCCGGGAATCGAGAGTCCACGCTCGTATTTTTCTCCCGTCGCTTTTGCTTTTCATCAAATTTTCCTTTTGCAGCATCATCATCATTCTCAGTGGTGATATCGTCGGTGGTTCCGTGTGGCTGTACAGAATTGGAAAGAAGACGACTTGGGATAGCGTTTTCGGAGATCAGTCTGATGTCGACGACAGAAGTAACACCGGCAGTATCATTTTCTACGACGCAGCAGGAAAACTCGCCATGGTCTGCAGCAAAGTGTCGACACCGTGTGAGAAAAGCTCTATGAGCTAAGGTTCGACTTGTGGAGGATCCGCAAGACAGAAATACCGGCGACGCTGGGCTGCATTGAAAGAAAAGGCGAGTTTTGCTATCACGTAGAGAAACTTTTGGACAGTCGTCGTCGTCGTCTTTCGCACAGGTCGTTCGATTTTATGAAATCGACGATTGTTACAGGCTGGATGTATAGCAGAGAGGCAAAGTATTTCTTTGGATTTCTTTTTTTATGTTTCATCCTTGGACCTCTCATCGACACTTGGCAAGTACGTTCAATGAAAAGCGGGAAACAACTGGCGCAAGAAAGAAACCGATCGAAGAATTGAAAAAGTGTTGCAGTCGTACGATTGATACGAACTCAAGGCTGACGGTAAAACTAAATGGATTACGGCAGCTACGATTGAGGAGCGAGTGTATCAGGCGTTTTGATTCAAATATGCTGTATGTTCGAAGATGTTAGCTCATGAGTCTCTTCGATAGACGAGTTTAAATATTGGTTTGAAGGGCGTAGTGTGCATATTTAAATTTTTCAGCGCTGTTACACTGAGAGGAAAGATTTCATTGATGGAAAAAAATGGGTGAGTTAATTTTGTTTTTGTTGATTTCAACGAAATATTTATTTTATTCCAATGAAATAGTGGACTGCAATTACAGAGAGAACATTTCATGGCCTGTAAAGGAACATTTGGTTGGTTAATGTATAATTAAGGAATACTTTCATTGTTTTATGGAAAAGTTTTGATTGATTCGAAGAAACAATGAAGGAAGAAAATTCTTAGCGTAAAACAGAAAATTTTTGCGACTCTGGTGCTGGGCAAAAAAATTCCCTGATTAATTTGAAGCCTGAGTCTGATTATCTCAATTCTTCCAGGTCGTGAGTCTGACCTCGAGTCACTCTTCAGCCACGTTAATGCTAACTACCTAAAAAGTAACTAGTATTACATTGTGGTAATACTAGTTACTTTTTAGAACATATCCTTGGCGTGAAAAAAAGCACCAATTGACATAGAATGGCCCATATATATGAACCTCAAAAGTAACTAGTATTACATTTGCGAATTCATTTCTTCAAATGTCCCCTAAAAAATTATAATAATTTTATTTCCGAGATATAGAAAGTTTTCAAAAATCTTAACCGTCAAATTTTCGGAGCTAAACAAAACGGACTGTAAAATGTATCGCTAAAATCTAATGACTAATGACATATTCTTGGCGTTCAGAAAAGAAGAGCACAAATTGACACAGCACACATATATGTACCTCAAAACTAACTAGTATTCCATTTGCGAATAAATTTTTCCATATGTCCTCAAAAAAAAGTACAATTTTTTTTTCCTCCAAGATACACAAGTTCTCAAAAAACTTGACCATCAAATTTTTGAAGCTGAACAAAACGACCCTTGCAATGTAACACTAAATTCTAATCAATAATGACATATCCTGTCGTTCAGATAAGAAAGAGCACAAATTAACATAGAATGGCACATACATATGTTCCCATTCAAAGAAGGGAAAGAAAAGCAAATGAAAAAGAGAAAAGAGCAAAGAGAAGGTGGCGGGATAAAGAATAGCAGTAGTTGGGTGATCGGTACGTGAAACGAATAAATGTCGGCTGTAGAATAAAAATATGCTCGGTCGAAACAGGAGCTCCAAGATATCGCCGTTCTCGAGAGCCACAACCGAAACCCATCTCTGTGGTATACTGCACCGTTGCTGTCATGAGAGAGGCAAAACTGGAGCTTTAACTTCGGTGCTCATACAAGCACCTCTTCACCTTTCTTACCTCATCCTCCGTGGCGCCGATTTTTATTTCATGCTTTTCCTCCACGTAACCCTTGCACTCGACGATTTCTAACCAGTTTGAAGCTCAGTGTTGGGTTTCGTAGCCAGCTCTAAACGATCTTGTTCAACCTCTGAAAAAAAGGAAAAAAAAGGGAGAAGAGAAATTCGTCTCGGAAAATTTCCAAGAACACGACTATTGTTTCATCTTTTCCTGCAGACCAGACCATCTCCTGGAGAAACAAAAGGATATCCTGAATTCAGAATCCTACCATTTTCTCCTCTGCCACGACCAAGTATACAGCGAATGGTTGGGTCGGTAGTCGAGCCCAATGTACAATAACATTATGTCCCGAGCTACGATCCTCGCTATATTATCCAGCTTCTGGAATTAACTCTATATATGAGTTGCTTTACGGATTTATTAATAACTTAACTAGGCTCGAAAGCTTTGTCGTGTTTTCCTGGAAAGATGAAGGGATGAAAAATCCTCGACGAAGTCTAGGTACATATATTTTATTTCCCATTTCTTTAGAGGAGAAAAAAAAATTTATAAAGATGTCATCCGATCTGTTTTGTTGATAGAAGCGACAAAAAAACTGCGAAACGTACTGAGCGCATTGTTTCGTTGATATTGATGATGGAAATTTCATTGTACTGAGAATTCATTCAGATATTGTCGAAATGTCGCTTCATTTATGATTTCCTAGTTTCAAAGAAGTTTTAATCTAGTTCAACCATGAATTCGAGTGGCCTACAAGATTTTTCAGGTCTGGGAACTGAAAGTTGTGTAGAACGTTTAGAAGAATCATTTGAAATAATATGAAGATGGATGTGTGTTCTTAAAAAATATATTTTTTCAAGAATTGTATTGAACTATTGACGAATGGATTACGGATTTATTGATAACTTAACTCGGCTCGAAAGCTTTGTCACGTTTTCCTGGAAAGATGAATGGAAGAAAAATCCTCGACGAAGTCCAAGTACATATATTTTATTTCCCATTTCTTTAGAGGAGAAAAAAAATTTATAAACATGTCATCCGATCTATTTTGTTGATAGAAGCGAAAAAAAACTCCGAAACGTACTGAGCGCATTGCTTCGTTGATATTAAGGATGAAAATTTCATTGCACTGAGAATTCATTCGGATATTGTCGAGATGTAGCTTCATTTATAATTTCCTAGTTTCAAAGAAGTTTTAATCTAGTTCAACCATGAATTCGAGTGGCCTACAAGATTTTTCATGTCTGAGAAGTCAGAATTATGTAGAACGTTCATAATTTTTTTTCGCGTTAATCGCGATAAATGTGCAATCTTAAAAAAAACATAATATTAAAACGTAAAGAATGTATTAAATTTACAGATTAGTATTCTCGCGTATTGGACTTTTTAATACTCAGTTTAATACTTTTTTTTGAGACTTGAGTATTGAAAAAAGTATAAAACGGTATTAAGTATCAAAAAAAGTATTAAATCGTATTTTTGGAAAAGAAGTTAACACTCAGTTGATACTTTCGGTCAGAGATTCAAGTATTAAAAAAAAGTATCAAATGAGTATTAAATTCTTTCCCAAAAACTCAATTTAATACTTTTCTGTATACTTAATACCATTTAATACTTTGTTTGATGCTGAAGTCTCGATAAAAAGTATTCAACTGAGTATTAAAAAGTTCAATACCCGAGACTCTTAATACTTTTTTAAAAATACTTTGTAAAAAAATTTTTAACACTCTTTTAATACTTTTTTTTTGCACATGGAGATGGGTTAATTATTTTTCGCGTAATTACCTTTCTTCCACTTGAGGTATGACATGTCGCTAAATATCGAGAGCGCTTTCGATATATAACGTGGCAATGTCCGTAGGTTTGTATTTAAAATTATGTTATACAAATTTCCAAAATGTAAGTGGAAAATGTCAGTTTATGATCCAGATTTTTTACTCGATGTACGTGAGTATTATAATTGGCCCTAGTGGGATTTATGCGCAGGAGTTCATTGTACCAACGACTGGGCGATTCACTTCGGAAGGGTTCTTTTCAAAGCGAAGAATAGAATGGATAAGGTATTGTGCAGTTGACAGTAAAACTGAATTTCTTTTTCAGCATCTCCAACTTGTCCGACGGAAATAGAAAATGTCGGAAAAACGACGCGAAAATAATAGCCCTGTTCTCGTAACAAAGGCATTAAGGGTACTGATATGACTCCCTCGTTACAGAGCTATACGATTGCACTATTTGCTCACAGTTAAGCAGAGCGATCCATTATTTTCACCAGTTGGTACTTTCCCTCTTAAACCATTAGCAAACGGAGTTGATCCGCACCAGTAGACGACCAGACGAACGCCACACGTGCCACCGACACAGACCGAGACTTATTCTATGCTACTTACGGTCTAGGGGCTGTATAGCCCTCGATAAAAAAACACTATCATTAGCTCACGTTGTCTACCATATTCTTTTCGCTTCGCACTTTGTTCTTCGGGTACTGTCTGCGCAATTTGTTAGGAAACATTTATAGAATACCACAAAGCAAGAAATAAAGTGCCCTGCGTATTTTGTGGCGCGCATTATACGATGAGGAAAAAAATTTTATGCTTTTTTCCCCCGCCCCTTCACACAATACGTCCTAATAAATATCCTGTCAAAAGCGGAGTTCATTATTCCAATTCTGAAAAGTCCATCAGCGCGTTTGAAGTTTTCCCATTTAAATAACGGAGAAAAGGGATTTTTTTCACATTATTTATCTCTGCAACCTAAGAAGTAATTCTATTTTTAAGAAACCAATTACTACACCATATGAATCATTAAATTTCGAACAAGAAATCTTCTTGAGTCAAATTTATATCTTTAATATTTGATTTTTTACAGAGCCTTGAAATTTTCCGTATTTTGCATTTTTTAGCTTTTTACATTAAAGTTAGAAGACTTATTCTATGCTACTTACGGTCTAGGGGCTGTATAGCCCTCGATAAAAAAACACTATCATTAGCTCACGTTGTCTACCATATTCTTTTCGCTTCGCACTTTGTTCTTCGGGTACTGTCTGCGCAATTTGTTAGAAAACATTTATACAAGACTACAAAGCGAGAAATAAAGCGCCCTGCGTATTTTGTGGCGCGCATTATACGATGAAGGAAATTTTTCGACGGTTTTTTTCCCCTCTTCACAAAATACGTCCTAATAAATATCCTGTCAAAAGCGGAGTCCATTATTCCAATTCTAAAAAGTCCATCATCGCGTTTGAAGTTTTCCCATTTAAATAACAGAGAAAAGTGATTTTTTTTACACTATTTATCTCTGCAACCTAAGAAGTAATTTTATTTTTCAGAAACCAATGACTGCACCGAAGGAATCATTAAATTTCGGACAAAAAATATTTTTGAGTCAAATTTATATCCTTGATATTTGATTTTTTACAAAGTCTTGAAATTTTTACTTAGTTAATTCCCCGTATTTACCATTTTTTAGTTAAACTATTGAAGTTAGAAGACTCATTGTATGCTATTTACGATTTAGGGGCTGGATAGCCCTCGATAATAAAGCACTATCATTAGCTCACGTTGTCTACCATATTCTTTTCGCCTCGCACTTTGTTCTTCGGGTACTGTCCGCGCAATTTCTTTGAAAACATTTATAGAAGACCACAAAGCAAGAAATAAAGTGCCCTGCGTAATTTGTGCCGCACATTACACGATGAGGAAAATTTTTCGACGCTTTTTTTTCCCCTCTTCACAAAGTACCTTTATCTTATTATTTTGCTTTATGAAGCTGCGATAACTGCAGCAGTGGATATTGAATCAATTCTTCAGGGGAATAAAAAACTAATCCATTTTATTAGGGAAGTCCGAGTAGGGAAATAATAAAATAATGAAACAATTTGTTAGCTTATTATAAACTTCTACAATTGCTAGATATTTGACGAAAATTAAGTATCAACAGCTTGACAGAACTTGGCTATTTTTTGGAATTATGAGTTATGACTTCGCTAACTCATAGATTACATATAAAATAGTATATACTTAACAAAAAAAAAATTAATTTTATACTCAACTTATCTGATCGTTTTAATGTCAGATCCATGTTGTTGGTTTTTTTCAATGCTTGAGATTCTTTCAATGTCACTCGAATAGGATATTTTAGATAATAACTACGATATCTTACAGTCAACTGTACCAATACCGGATGAATAAAAAAAATATTTATTTTATGACGAGATAATAAGTGTAATATAAAAAAAACAAACAAACAAGAAAATAAGGCTATTATAGCAAACAAAATTTCAAGAAAATACGCTCCTTCAGCTCCAAAATGTTCCTCTTGGCAAAGATACAGAAGAGATCAATAAAGGTGAGGAAGAGCGTTCAAGTATAAGAATTGGGGTGAACAAAAAAGTGTCCAATTCTGCGGCAACACTGTTGTATTATATCTGCAGGGTCCAGAGTGGGTATTAGATTTTTTTTTGGGTAGTAGCTATGAGATGTCGCATACGTGACAACGCGGACTTCAAATGTCACATCATTTTGGGGATATTTCCTTCATAACTGGATATATATAGATATATATATTTTTAGGCACCTTAATAATCTATATTAGGGCGGGACAAAAAAAATCGAATTTTCTTTTGCTCTCCGCGCAAAATATCGTAGAATACGTTCCAATAAAGATCCTGTCAAAAGCGGAGCTCATAATTCCAATTCTAAGTGAAGTAATTTTTTTACATTTTCCATCGCTGCAATGTAAGAAATTCTATTTTTTTACATAAAATCAATGGCTACATCTTATGAATCATTAAACATCGAACAAAAAATCTTCTGGAGTCGAATTTCTATCTTCAACATCTGATTTTTTACAGAGCCTTGAAATTTTGAATGTTGTAAATTTTTCGTTTATTTAAATTATTTTCAAGCTAAACTATTGAAGTTAGGACAAAAAGTTAAAGGAAAATTTTGTCGTTCGTCTGACGCACTACAAAAAAGTCACTAACGAGTTTTTCGTACCGTTGCTATTTACAAAATAACAGATGAACAAAGTCGTGGTTTTTGTATTTTTAACTTTTGTTAAGTGAACTACTGAAGTCAGTACAAAAAAGTCCATAGGAATTTATTTGAACATTGAATTTGCTAAAAATTGTTCCGGTTGAAATGTTATGTATTTCTTACAGATTTAAGTTATAGACTCATTGAATCCTATTATGATGGTTTTTTACGTATATCTGATAAAAAAAATTGATATACGTACAAACCAAAACCGGAAGTCCCTCGATTTTTGACACGGCGGCGGCAACGAAATTTTATTATGCGAGAATGCGATTCGGGATTTCTACTGTCCAATCTGCTGTCACCTCTGATGTCAAGGCGATCGGGTGGGGGACAAGATAGCGAATGGCCAAAATAGCGATTTCAAAAATAAGCAACGTCTAAATGTAGAATGTCTATAATTATGGAATTCGATTTTTCAGTCATTCGTCTTTTTATCATTCGCTATTTTGAATGCATTTTAATAAGATGGAGGTAAAAATAGCGAATGGTGAAAATAGCGATTGGTTAAAATAGCGAATGGTAAAATTAGCGAATGGTAAAAATAGCGAATGGTAAAAATAGCGAATGGTTAAAATAGCGAATGGTAAAATTAGCGAATGGTAAAAATAGCGAATGGTAAAAATAGCGAATGGTAAAAATAGCGAATGGTAAAACTAGCGAATGGTAAAAATAGCGAATGGTAAAAATGGTGAATGGTAAAAATAGCGAATGGTAAAAATAGTGAATGGTAAAAATAGCGAATGGTCAAAATAGCGAATCGTAAAAATAGCGAATAATAAAAATAGCGAATGGTAAACATAGCCAATGGTAAAAAAAGCGAATAGTAAAAATTGCGAATGGTAAAAATTGCGAATTTCATGATGACCATTCTAGATTCAGCCGCTTCTAATTCCGGAATTCGCTATTTAACCATCCACAACTTTGCCCATTCGCTTATTTGACCCCCACCCAGGCGATCATCAAAACTTCCCCCATATTGTTTTCAAATTTTTCCAAGTCCCTCGATTTTTGACACAGCGACGGTGGCGTTAGCGGCGTCAACAAGAATATTTATAACATAGAGAGATAAGCATTGCAAGGATGTGGACATATGCGAGAATGCGATTCGTGCGCTCTACTGTCGAATCTGCTTTTGACTCTGCTGTCAAGGCGATCATCAAAACTTTCCCCATATTGTTTTCAAGCAAAAAAGCCCAGGAAAGACGGATATTCGAGTGTCATACGAGTGAAGTGCGCTTGGCCGTTGCTTCGTTACGATTTATCGTACATCCATCGACGTCTGTCGTACTGGTTCTTTTTTCTCGGTATTTTTTTTTCCTCCGTTGCCTCGTCCGATTCGACGTTGACTGACACGATAGGGAACTGTTCTCTTTTATTTCTTTCCTTCACGAGACAATGACGAATTATCGATTGGTACTACCCGGTACAGTTCCACAAAATGGAAAGTATCTCGGTGCTTTGGACGAAACTTTTCGACTTCAACCAGTTCTACGACAAGACCTGATGAATCACCAAATAACAGGTTTATGAATATTTTACACCAAACTAGTCAAACACACGCGCCTTTTTATCGTGGAATCTCATTAAAGAAACTTTCTCATTAGACCGAGCGAATTTTATAGTACTTTGTAAGGTAACGGTACCAATTGCCGGACACGTCCCAGTCTTCGCCCACTTTTCCGCTGATTACACGGAGAAAAAGATTAGCTCCCATAACCAACAAATGAGGTGACATTTCGATCATTCTATTTCCGTTACAACTCAAATGCTAGTGACAACGATTCGAATAGTAATGCAAGCGATGTAAATGGTCGTCCCAAGGATTCAAATAAAAAGCCCAGCTATTGGTTTGATCAGGTTGACTACACGAAGAGAAAAGATTTGATTGATTCCCGCAATTTTCGCTTATGAAAAGTAATACTTGACTTTGAATACTATCGTTACATTGGATGATCTCAAATTCACTGAAAAGTAATGACATTGAATCAAAGAAATCGTCTCTGTTCTTTTCATTGAATTCACTAAAGGGGGCAGCAGCAGTTCCCTAACCACAGCTCAAACTTTAAGACATATTTTTTTCCTAAGCTACTTGGCAGATAAAGCTAAAATTTGGATAGGAAGTGCTTAAGTATGGCATAAATGGGCTGAAGTACGGGCTCCTTGAAACTCACAGCCGTTTTTTCGGGAGAAGCGGGAAACCAAAAAGTGAGGTTAGGTGCGAGAAAGACGGGCCTATAGGTGTTTAACATAAACCGATAAAATTCCCAGCACTTGCTGTTATTAAGTATATCTTTTCAATGGACCAAGGAGACCATTTCTTTAAATCAATGAAAACTTCTCTTTAAAACAATGAAAATGTTTTTTTTCCTTATATACTTAATTCCTTCAATGTAGTAACTATAGATTCTTATGGCTCAGAGATCACAATGACTTTACTTCATCTAAATCGACCTAACCTATAACTCAAATTCACTTCATTCGACTTTGTCCAACTCGTTTCTACATGTTACATTTTTTATATAATAGACTAATTAAATACAATACATATATCCATTATTATTGTCATGCAGCTATTCATTTAATTCCTATTTTCTTATTGTGAACTGTTATTTAATCAGTAAGTTATTTAATTAGTATAAAAAATAATATCCTAAAAACGATTGAAGTACGACATACCGCAGATTAATAATGCAGCGCTAAAAAGTAAAATACTAATGAAGTAAACAGGGTGTTAATGACATTAGCGAATGAAGGAACATACGATAAATTGATTATTCGCCAGAGGCACACATTTGAGTGATGAAATTATTGATGTAGCTGGAAATCCCCGCAACGGGTTGCGTAAGATGAATGTATGTAAACCCATGAGCTTACGCCAGACGCCATTATGGATATTGCATATTGATCGAGAGATCGACCGACGTGCTCTTCCTGCTTCTAGAGATTCAATCAACTTGTCAGGGTGTGGTACTTCACTCTGTGCATAGCCTCAGTATACATATTATAGTATACAATATTCAGGACGATTACTATACGTACAGTCAGCTGTAAAAAATGGTTAGGACGATTAACATACGTATAGTGAGCTATAAAAAATGGTCAGGACGATTACTGTACGTATAGTGAGCTTTAAAAAATAATCAGGACGATTACTATACGTACAGTGAGCTGTAAAATGTTTTACTGCAACTCCGTGCGAGAAGTGACTATTTCTCGCATTCGTGAAATAAAACTGTATACGAAACTTGTGCGAGAAACTTTTTCTTAACTCGTTTGATTGCCACACTTGCCTTGGGCTCGTTCTGCAAGCTCAACCTCGTCAGAAAAGGTTTTATCGCACTCGTATCGTAATATACTATTATGAGCTGTGCTAATGAAGCCATGTGTCACCTCTGTGCCATATTTTCTGCAAGTGGCACCTATAAATGCGGATCCATTTCTTTCAGTGTATCGATCGAGTTAGCTACGTAAATAATGCTCAGCCATTTTTTTTCCCTCTTACAGAATTCTGAGTATCTTGAGTGGTACTTCACTCCGTGCATAGCCTCAGTATATTAAAGTATATAAGTAATATAGTTTATGAAAACTTAAATAAATAAAAAATGACCAGGGTCCAGAAAATAGGAGAAAAGTTGGTCAAATTGGACTTGAATTGGAAATACAACATACATTTTTTTTTTAAATTTCACAACCTTATTGGGTCCTAGCCACTTTACCGATATTGCCTAACCTCAGAACCAAAGGTCGTTCCACTTTGGTAATTCTGAATACGAAATTTCAGACAGATAACTCACAATTTCATCGAGTTAGGCTTTTACCGGCATTTTTTAATTTTAGCAATTTAACAAAAGTGCGGCAAACCATTCTTATAAAATATGAGCAAACATTGGCGATTAGTTAGCATATCATTTAAATTCGAACTGATTCCTTCGAGTAGCTTACAAGTTATAGTAATATTGATTTTAGATCATTTAAAGTGTTCTAACATGAAAATCATTCAACTGAAGTTAACTCTATGAGCGAGCAGAGGTTAAATCAAATTAATGACATGATCATGAACAACAAACTCGTAAATACTCGTGAAACATAATGTAAGCACAATCTCTAAAAAATAATAACTATTTTGCAAAAGCTTTGAAAAGTTTTTGTAAAATATGCTATCCAGGTCTCCAACCGCCCAAAATAAGCGCTCAAATATGAAATTCCAAAACCGCACAGCTTGAACAGTTTGACAAACACGGAAACGAAGAGACCGGTATAGAGTTCGGTTGGGTTACCGACAAGAATAGAAGCTACTTTATATACATAACCCTTCTCCATCCCCGGAATATTTTGTCAGCTATAGGTTTGCTTGCTTATAAAAGCTGGTGCAAGGGTGGAACCAGAAGGTACTGCGAACAGTCTGCTACCGTCATACGGTACATAAATATTTGTTCCGAGGCGTTATCCTGTTTCGCCAGTGTTTCTCTTCGAACAGAGTCTTGAGTGCCTTCACCTAGCCGCAACAATTGTGACTGTAGGTCAACTCGTGGAAGGGACCATTCAAATTTTGGTCTATTTTGAAGAAAAACAAGCGATCTGTGACGGAATATCTACCGTGATTTTGTTTATGCCTCTTGCAGACCTCAATTGGTAACTGCAGTGAGAAGCCCTGTAGCCAAAATTGTAAATGGCTAATTCTGATCGAAAGATGACGATATAATACGCTTCATGATTATGATTTTGTACACGGAAAAAGCTTTTCGGTTTAGTAACATTAACCTCGCTGATGCGGTCGTATGAAATTTGTTTGAATCAAACAAGGGGGTGAGGGTCAAAAAAGCGAAAGACCAAGATACCGAATGGCTAAAATAGCGAATGTCAAAATAAGGAACGTCTAAATGTAGAATATCTCACACGCTCAGCTTCGCTTCGCATGCGAGCAATCGCACTAGTGAAATAAAATTATATACGAAACTCGTGCGAGAAACGTTTTCTCAACTCGCCTTCGGCTCGTGCTGCAAACTCACCCTTGTCAGAAAAAGTTTTATCGCACTCGTGTCGTAATATACTATTATGCAACTCCGTGCGAGAAGTGCCTACTTCTCGCACTCGTGAAATGAAATTGTATACAAAACTTGTGCGAGAAACTTTTTGTCAACTCATTTGATTGCCACACTTGCCTTGGGCTCGTTCTGCAAGCCCAACCTCGTCAGAAGAGGTTTTATCGCACTCGTATCATAATATACTATTATGAGATATGCTAATGAAACCATGCGTCACTTCCGTACCATATTTTCTGCAAGTGGCATCTATAAATGCGGATCTATTTCTTTCAGTGTATCGATCGAGTTATGTACGTAAATATTGCTTAGCCAGTATTTTTTCTCTTACAGAATTCTGAGTACCTTCAACAAGCTACAAAAATGTCGGCAGTAGGTCAACTTGTGGAAGGGACCATTGTATAAAAACTCGCTATTTTGAATAAAAACAAGCGATCTGTAGCGGAAACTTCAGTGGGATTTTTTTTATGACTCTCGCAGGCTCCAATAGATGGTTGCACTGAGGAGCCCTATAGGGCAATCTGTATAAAGTTCCAAAACATAGAACGAGCAGAGAAGCCCTGTGACTCGCTCTCCGATGTGATGCACGCTGTGTCAACATCGTTTCGCTTTGCTTTTAACGAACCGCACCGAGCAACGAACAAACCCCGACCCTTTTCACTGCAAACTGTCCCGTAACATTAACGATTTTCCATGAATAGCGATGATACACTGAGGGGGTTATGGGGCAAAGCCTAGAGCCATATCACTCGGTACAACTTTTTTCCGCTCGATTCATTATTGTTACGCTACATAGGGAAATAACCTTTGAACAAAAACGAGGTCGTGATAAAATCTATAAATAATATTTTACCTTGTACAAACATCGACAGGTTCAATAAAAATAAAAATCTCTAACTACCAGTGCTCCAATGAAATAACATTTATTTTTCCATTATTATACTGATAAACGAGATTTCTTATGGGGATGTGCGTGTTATCCGGCAGTTTAATTGGGAATTTTTTTAAGAATCAGAATATCAATGTATTGAAGCAATTTTTATGAGAGGTATGATGATTGTGGCTAGATTTAAATATACTAATTTATGAGACTGAGTTTAAGGTTGTCGGTTTCTTTTTTGTATCTTGCCACGAGGGATTTATGATACTTCGGCACGTTTCACTTTCTAATACGATTGTGGAGCTCTTTGTAAAGTGTAAAAATTAGAAGACTTAAATTTGTCTCATTGAAACAATTGATTTTGAATGTTGCACTCGCAAAATTAAATCTTACAGATGTATGAGTTTATATCCTTCACTACCTTTGACCTTATTATAGCTAACAGATTATTTTCTGTTTGGTCACTCGTTAAATACTAGGAATAATCGAAATAAACATATTTTCGAAAATACTCGATAATGCATTGAATATTGCATTAATAAACTGATAATCGCTGAAAAATTTTGGTCCAGCTTCTATCAAAATATTTTGTACATAATTCTGAAAATCTTTGGTGAATTTGCATTGTTGTGGTATTCGATAAAAAAGATGACCGAGATATTCAGCAAATACTAATAAAAATATGATATAAAAATATTCAGGAGGGAAATTGTCAAGCGATATTTTCACCAAGCTTAAAATGGCATCTCTTGAAATATACTGTCAGAAAGAAAAGAATCTAGAGCTTTGCTTTTAAGAAAATACTTATACTTTAATAAATTCAGTTTGTGAGTAAATATAAGCGTTATGACCATTTCGTATCTTACCTCTTTTCGACTTCCAACCTAAAATTATCGTTCAGTCGCAGCTTCGCAGTACGAACTGCAATGTCGTCAAACTTGTTCCCTGGCCCAATCTAATATCTTGTTATTAAGTTTCATACATTAAGCTCGTCGTGGGTGGCCAGGTTGACCCCTGACGTATATCTGGAGCCTCCAACGTAATTGGTGAAGATAGAACGACGACTTCAACATTCGTGACGCCTTGAGATGCGACAGCATCAACGTTGACAAGATGAATCCATTTACAGAAGTTGTACCGAATACGGTACCAGATCCGGAGCTTTTCCAATTTCTCGAAGCTTCATGTTATTTCGTCATGTATATACTTTCGTTTGTGTATTGATCACGAATCTAAACTCAAAAAAACTGCCAAGAAATTTCCATGTGTATTGTGTTCATATTTTTGGATTCTCTCTGTTGAGTTCTGATATAAAGTCAGCAACTTGAAAACCTTTCAAGTTTAGAGATTTATCCAAAGTAATTAACTTTCTGCGTTATATCTGCCTGAGTTTCCAGATTTTGGACTAAGATTTATAGTCAAGATCAAAAAACACAAACGTTATTTTAGAATTTTTTTTAACTGACCTTGTTAAGCGTTGATTGTTGAAAAAAATATATTTGTTCACATAGTAGTTCCTACACAGTTCTGCAGACCTTTAAGTGGAAATGTGATTGTAATCAAGAATTTTTCAGTTGCTACACACCGTTAATGTCGGTCTTTGAATAAATACTTAAAAAAACGGAATCTTCGGTGCTCATGGATTAAGAAACTAATCATATTGATAAATTTTGGTTAATTGAAAGCGTGACTTCCAAGCAGCTTACAAGCATGTCAATAAACGTTCGGTGACTGGCTTAAAATAATCGTGAGAATTCGAATACTCTTGTATATATGCAGAAACTGGTACCAGAATGTTAATGCAGTCACGTTTTTTGCTTCAGCAAGAATAATATAAAAGGGCTAAAAAGAGCAAGTCGTAGAAAAAATCCGACAGTTGTAGTAATGCAGATTCACAGTGGTGTTCAGTCCATGCCTTGAAGATGTTTTCCAGGCACGTTTACCTTAACCTAGTCACGAGAAAGGAGCTCGAAAAAAAAGGAGAGCTTACTTGTGAGCTACAACACAGTTTAGTCGCAGGAGACGTAATACCACATATTTGAAAACGCGCAAAAACCTGTTATACTGAAGAGCGCTGCACGGAAAAGCAACTACAACTACGAGAAGAGAAAGAGAAGGACGAGATAACGCATATAAATCACGGGAATAATTTCGCGGCCGCCGTCAGCGGCGCTGCTTTACTTTCTTCTATTTTCATGGAGAGACTAATTATATTGACAAGTTCCGGAAACTTGAAAGCATGACCTTCAAGTTGCTTACAAGCATATCGATAAAAGTTTGGTGGTGACTGACCTAAGATAATTGTGAGAATTTAAATACTCTTGTAAATATGCGGAAACTGGTACCATAACCTTAATTCGGCCACGTTTTTTGCTTGAGCAAGAAATATACGAAACGGCCAAAAAGAGCAATCCGCAGGAAGAATACGACAGTTTTAGGAATGCAAATTCGCATTGGTGTTCGGCCCATGCCTTGAAGATGTTTTCCAGGCACGTTTACCTTAACCCAGTCACGAGAAAGGAGCTTGAAAAAAAAAGCAGCGGTGCTGCTTTAATTTCTTTTGTCATCATGGATTGAGAGACTAATTATATTGTCAAGTTTTGGAAACTTGAAAGCATGACCTTCAAGTTACTCACAAGCATGTCGATAAAAGTTTGGTGACTGACTTAAAAAAATTTTAACAATTCGCATGATCTTGTAAATATGCGGAAAATGGTACAATAACCTTAATTCAGCTACGTTTTTTGCTTGAGCAAGAAATATACGAAAGGGCCAAAAGGGCAATCCACAGGAAGAATCCGACAGTTTTAGTAATGCAAATTCGCATTGGTGTTCTGCCCATGCCTTGAAGATGTTTTCCAGGCACGTTTACCTTAACCCAGTCACGAGAAAGGAGCTTGAAAAAAAAAGCAGCGGTGCTGTTTTAATTTCTTCTGTCATCATGGATTGAGAGACTAATTATATTGTCAAGTTTTGGAAACTTGAAAGCATGACCTTCAAGTTACTCACAAGCATGTCGATAAAAGTTCGGTGACTGACCTAAAATAATTGTGAGAATACAAATACTTTTGTCATTATGCGGAAACTAGTACCATGACCTTAATTCAGCCACGTTTTTCGCTTGAGCAAGAAATATACGAAAGGGCCAAAAAGAGCAATCCCCAGGAAGAATCCGACAGTTTTCCAGGCACGTTTACCTTAACCCAGTCACCAGAAGGAGCTCGAAGAAAAGCAGCGGCGCTGCTTTAATTTCTTCTATTTTCATGGATTGAGAGACTAATTATATTGACAAGTTTTGAAAACTTGAAAGCGTGACTTTTAAGTTGCTCATAAGCATGTCAATAAAAGTTTGGTGACTGACTTAAAATAATTGTAACACTCGCATAATTTTGTAAATATGCGGAAACGGGTACCATAACCTTAATTTAGCTACGTTTTTTTTTGCTTGAGCAAGAAATATACGAAAGGGCCAAAAAGAGCAATCCACAGAAAGAATCCGACAGTTTTAGTAATGCAAATTCGCATTGGTGTTCTGCCCATGCCTTGAAGATGTTTTCCAGGCACGTTTACCTTAACCCAGTCACGAGAGAGGAGCGCGAAAAGAAGGAGGGCTTACTTGTAGGATACAACAGGATTCGGTCGCAGGAGACGTAATACCGCGTGTTTGAAATCGCGCGAAAGGCTGTTATACCAAAGAGCGCTACGCGGACAAGCAACTACTACCACTAGAAGAGAAGAAGAAGAACGAGACCACGGATGTAAATCGCGGAAGAAATTCCGAGGCCCCCGTCGGCGGTGCTGCCTTCAGCATCGTGCGAGCGAAATTGCGGCTGTTTATCTGAGCCAACCGACAGAAATTCCATTCCATCTCCGACCACCGACTCTGCTCCTCCTTCTCCATCGTCTCTTCTTTTGCCCTTTCGTTTCCTTCGTCTGGTTTTCTTACGTGAACCGTTTGCGCCCAACCGCCAATGTCAGCGAACCCCTCGTTCCCGTTCTTATTTATTTCGTTCGCGCCTTGCGTTCGCTTGACAAGAAAAAGAGAAAGGTTGAGGAAGTGAGTGTAAGTGTGAGAGAAAGAGAGGAAGAGTAAGCGAGAGAGTGAGAGTGATGGCGCTTAGGAGAAGGAGAGACAACAAAAGAGCTTGCAACCCGCACCAACGATCCTCTATCGTGTTCCCCCACAATTCTTACGTCACCGCAACGACAACACACCAGAGCGGAGAGTAGGTTTTACCAACATCCCCCGTTTTCTCTGGTCCCGTCTGTACGTATTCCTGTGAAGGGGATGGCCCGTTCCTGAAGTGGGTCTATACTCTCATTCCAAAGAAAGAACCAGACGCAGTTGGTATTCGCACCCGTGTTCCCTGGGCTCATCCGTCCACGTCCCTTCAGGGCACCCTTTAACTAAGCTCCAGAATTTCGCGCGGTAAGTAACGTTTTTGGAATTCGGAGCGTTGAGGGGAAGCTTTTGGTTATCCCGCTGCTTTTTACCCCACTTGTCTTTCGTTCCCACTCTCTTTTCCTTTGTCCGATGTGGCATCGTGTGAACCTCTGCGATCCTCTTTTTAAGCCGCCTCTTATCGCTGAGACTCGATCGTCCTTCTCCACGTGTTCCGCTCTTTTGCCTGTCTTGAAACGAACCGTAGGTGGTTCTATTTCGGTACGTAAATATGACCACACGTGGAATTTTATTAACAGCCTAAAAGATGGGCAAGAGGAAAAGATCAAGAGATGTAGAAGCTCTTTATCAGACAGCGGAAAAATAAACGAAAAAATTTGGAGAGTAGATTAAAAGTCTCAAGAGGAACTTAGAAAATCGTAAGACCAAAGCTGCTGTAAGTTCAGGTTATCCCTGTTTTCCTATGCAGGGAATGAATGCTGTTTCGCGTCTTAAGCACAATATTATAATTTGAATTGCGCGCCACTGTAGTGCGCTAGAAAGTCACTGCGGCGCAGCGCACAAAAGTCTTGACAGCGGACTTCCGCAAGACTAGACAATATGGCCACGGCCAAGATGTATCGTAAAAAATACAGGAAATTAAAATCATCAAATATCATGTGAAATCCAGCTCATCTCCAATCCTCAAAGAAGCATCGTTAGGGGCATTCGGGTAATCGGAAACTTCTTTTCCAAAGTCGCAAGCTTAGCACGACAAGATACGATTATTGGTTGATATGTTACACTTGGACGGCCCTAACCCAATCAATAGCTGTACGGGGATGTAGTTCAGGAAACTGGAATATGATTTGCAAGTAAGCTGTTCTTAGAGTTCTGCGTCATCGATCAAGGAGGTCTACACTGTGGAGATGAAAATATCACCAGGTTCGAAAAACTTTGAAGAGGCTGATATTATGATCTCCTCTGTGAACGGGGCTGAAAGATCCGCTGAGGCTATCAACGCCTTAGCGAAGACTCCCAGATCGGCCGGGGGTCAAAATATGAAATTATGAAATTCGCTATTTCAGCCATTTGAAATTTTGACCATTTGCTATTTTCACCTTCATCTTATTGAAATGCATTTAAAATAGCGAATTATTGAAAAAGCGAATTTCATAATTATGGACATTCTACATTCAGACGTTCCTTATTTTTAAATTCGCTATGTTAGCCATTCGGTATTTTGGTCATTCGCTATTTTGACCTCCACCGCCCAGGCCAGCGTAGTGAATATTTGAGTTACTCCTGAAACTATGCAAAATCCAGAGGAAATGCGGTCAACTCTAGACCGAAATGTCACTGGATCGAGCAATGTTCTCGAAAAACCTGAACATAAGGTAGTTCCAAGAAGAGATGCTGAACATTTTGGCTCTCTGTCTAAAGCCGAATGCTGTTAGGGGCCCTGCTATCCATAAGGATTCGGCTGTTCGTTAGGGGGATATTTCAAAAAAGAGTTTTATTGTGGAGGAGGTGAAAAGGCTGGAAAACCATATGCACCTCCCGAAAACTGCATAAGCATGGATGCATCGATGCTCAACGTAGAGAAGGTGGAAAGGCTGGAAAACCATATGCACCCTCCGATAACTGCATAAGCATGGATGCATCGATGCTCAACGTGGAGGAGGTGAAAAGGCTGGAAAACCATATGCACCTCCCAAAAACTGCATAAGCATGTAAGCATCGAAGCTCAACGTGGAAAAGGTGAAAAGGCTGGAAAACCATATGCACCCTCCGATAACTGCATAAGCATGGATGCATCGAAGCTCAACGTGGAGAAGTTAAAAAGGCTGGAAAACCATATGCACCTCCCGAAAAATGCATAAGCATGGATGCATCGAAGCTCAACGTGGAGAAGTTGAAAAGGCTGGAAAACCATATGCACCTCCCGAAAACTGCATAAGCATGTAAGCATCGAAGCTCAACGTGGAGAAGTTGAAAAGGCTGGAAAACCATATGCACCTCCCGAAAACTGCAGAAGCATGGATGCATCGAAGCTCAACGTGGAGAAGTTGAAAAGGCTGGAAAACCATATGCACCTCCCAAAAACTGCATAAGCATGTGAGCATCGAACCTCAACGTAGAGGAGGTGAAAAGGCTGGAAAACCATATGCACCATCCGAAAACTGCATAATTATGGATGCATCGAAGCTCAACGTGGAGGTTAAAGCTGCAAGAGGGGATGATTCCCAGAGATTCCCACGTCACTTCAGGGCACCCTTCAACTAAGCTCCAGAATTTCGGTGGAAAAGCTCATGGTGAGTAACGCTTTCGGAATTTGGTGCGTTGAGGGAAAGCTTTTGGTTATCCTGCTGCGATTTACCTTACTTGTTTTTCGTTCTCACTTTATTTTCTTTTGTCCGATATGACATCGTGCGAACCTCTGCAATGTTTTTGTTTGAGCCACCTCTTATCGTTGAGATTCGATCGTCGTTGTTCATGTGTTTGTCTTCTTTGCCTGCCTGGATACGATTATCACGTGTTTCTATGTTGCTACTGAATAACTGACAGTATCGCCAATTCTGCAATTTCATTAGCAGCTAACAAAGATGAGTAAGAGGAAAAGTTCGGGAGATGAAGAATCTTTTTTTTCTTGGATAGCGAAGAAAATGTTTTAAGAATAAACATTTAACCAATTGACTGTAGTATATTAATTTTTTCCCCTATTTTTATCTAACTTCTTATATAAAAGAAAGCATAAAAACTATGAAAAAGTATATCTCACCACTTTGGCTATAAGCTATATAAATTTTTATATTGAACAAAGTATTCTTCAGAATTTTTTTAGATTTCCATATAATGGCGCTCGATATGTTACTTGAAAAATATATTTTTAAAAACTGCAACAGAAAAGAAACTGGTTCACTTGACGGTCCAACTAAGCTTACAAAAAATTACGAGCCAAATCGGAGAGGTCGAGGTCAAATACTGGTCGAAACGGATTGGATTGCAGTGTAAGAGAGGATGATTTCCAGAGATACCCACGTTTCTTCAAGATACCTGTCGACCGAGTTCCAGGATTCCAGTGGAAAAGCGCACGGTAAGTAACGTTTTCGGAATTCGAAGCGTTCAGGGAAAGCTTTTGGTTATCCCACCGCTTTTTACCCCACTTGTTTTTCGTTCCTACTCTCTTTTCCTTTGTCCGTTATGGCGTCGTGCGAACGGCAATATTTTTATTGAGCCACTTCTTATAGTTGAGATTCGATCGTGCTTGTCTACGTGTTCGTCTCTTTTGCCTGCCTGGATACGATAATCTCTAAAAACTCCAAAGCTTTTAAGAATGAGAGCGATCCATTTAGGTTTTGGGAAGAAGATCATCAAAAGCAACCATCAAGATTCCTCCAATAAAACAATGAACCCGAAATGGTTGATAACGTGATTGAATATCAGTAAATTGATCTAATCCGTATGGTACGTGATTAAATGTCCGTGAATTAATCTAATCCGTATGGTACGTGATTTAATGTCAATGGATTGATCTAATCCGTATGGTACGTGATTTAATATCAGTGAATTGATCTAATCCGTATAGTCAGTCATAAAATTGACTCCCTCTGCGACGGTTCTTCTTCTTCGACCGCTTGGATACGAATTTTATGTGCGTTGCCATCTTGCTGAAGTAGATTGACGCCTTCTGTTATTATTCTTTGCAACGTCAAGATCATAAACTCCAGCGCATCAAAAGTTGATCAATGTGGCAATGAACTTAATGTGGTTAACCATGTGACAGATTATCAGGAAATCAATTTGTCTTATCTAAAGGGTCACTTGCAAGACACACTGACCTTCTCGACGTCTTTCTCTTTCTTTGGCTGCCTGGATTGGACTTTTATGTGTCTTGCTATGTTGTTGTATTCCCTGGACTCGTCTCGCTATTTTTCTTGCCAACTTCGAGATTGCTAAAAACTTCTACGCTTTAGAAAGGAGATAGCCACTTGCCGTTTCATTTGGGATTGGTGGTGAGGACCCTGAAGAACATCCATTAAGCCGTGGTCAACAAAATGTCAGTGGAGCGATTTAACCTGAATAAAAGGTCGGTAGTATAATCTGGTGAATGTCAAGTTAGCGGAGTACAATATTTACCACCAAACTGTGGTCATCACGGACAAAAGGGTACAGTTAGGAAAACCAACAAAATAATTCGCGCCAACCAACCCGCATGCTACAATGTGGCGAAAAAAGTAATTGTGAATGAAAACGGATTTGCGTCGGTTAGTTCCGCGGTTGTTGCGTTGAACAACGACGGAACTCGGTTTCGTTCTCACTTCTTTATTCTCGCTGCTGGACTTTTGTCCAATGTGACACAATGCGCATGTCAACGACGGTTTTTTTCGACCTTCTCTTTTCGCTGATACTTGATCTTTCTTCTCCACGCTTCTTCTTTGTCTTGGGCACGACTTCAACTATGTTGGAATCCTTTGAAGCTATGTTCATTGTCGCCCCTTTTGGTATCTGAAAGCGAACTATCACATTAATTGACATTGATCCGGTCACTATGAGGTCACAGTTTAAGTTTAAAGTTTAAAATGTCCCAAATAAATTCAAAAAAATCAAGAAAAGTAATGGCTCAAAAGGAAAAAACCAGTTTAGAACCTCAAAACAAAATCTAACACAGATTTAACTTATAATACCAGAGAGCCTGGTCATCAACCACAACAATATATATAACAGTTCGAAATCAATAGAGGTCACATACTCAATTCCGAAATAAGAATCAAAAAATTATTTCTGCCAAGGCCCTGATCAGGGCAAAACGTCAAAACGTTTTTATAAACAAAAAAAATAACACGAAGCCGTCATTCGCCGAAGCATCTCGCACACAGGAATAAAGTTAACCCTAAAACGATTGATTTCACGGCAATGAATCAAAAAAATGTTGAGGAAAGTGATTGAAAGTGGATGTGATATCAAATTTCATATATGCCGTGAGTATCATACTCGAAGCGATCGAAAGTTTGTTCTTCCAACAGACATTTTTTGGCGGGAAAACTTGGTAATGGTAACAGATATGATTAGCCTAATGGACCCTACACATTTTTTTACCAGTCTCGATAGAATGTTGGTTCAACAATGGTCCAACATTTCCTTTAAAATCAATGGACTCATGTTCGGTGATACACTAGGGCCAGATGTCACGCCAAGTGACATATCACGTTACACTAAGAGTGACATTGACGGAACGGTCGCGTAATGTAACAAGAAATATTGAGCTAATGTTGGTTATAGTCTATACGTTCTTTCAATACTACCGGAAGTCAGGATACTCGTCAATAAATTCGTAACTTCTATCTTTAGGCATAACGCTTACCATTTTATTATTAAACTTTGCAAGTTACCATTGTATTGAACGTGGCCAAATTATTAAACAGCGAAACTGGGTCGCAGTAGGTCCAGCACTGAGAGAAAAGCATATCGTTGATTCAACGATTCCACGTGATAAAACGAATATAGGAAAGCTTGCAATGTTTTATGGTTGAAATAATGATAATATGGTTGAATAAATAATACTTCTAAGTTTATTGAACAGAATCGTTGAAATCGTATGTGCAAAAAATGGAATATTCGAAACTATTACGATTTCGATGATTGCTACTATAATTATATTTATGCCACTCGGTGCGTGAAACGGGGTTTCACACACGCGCAGCGTTTTCGCACCTTGTCAAATATGATTTTATACGATACTCAGCGGAAAACCTCTTTATCAGCTCGTTTGATTGCAACACTCGCTTTCGGCTCGTGCTGCAATGTCACATTCGTGAGAAAAAGATTTTTCGCACTCGTATCGTAATGAACTAATAACTATAACCGTATAATATGGACGTCCCTTCTGGAAATTATATAAATGGTTTATTCAACTATTTTCTTATATTTTGTATAAGAAAGAGTAAGATTATTTTATATATTTCCTGGGAATTATACTTTATAGTTAGATTATCGTCGGTCTAACAATATTTTTTTTTTTATTTACCAGATTTTTCTGTGAGTGAGTAATACATTGTTCAGAATTCCGATCATACCATCCACTAATAATTAAGTATAACGATCAATATGACTTCTCCAGGTTCAATATTTGAATATTTACCTTTAATGTCATTCCAGAAAATTTTTCTTTTTTGTATTGCTTTTTATAAGGTAAAGGAAAAAGATTTTATTTTTTTAAATACCTCGTAAATCTCGTGAAAAAAATGCAAACCTGATTTCTACTATGTTTGCGAATTTTTCTGCCATCCTAAATATTCTACAGCATCTACTCTTCCACAGCGAAAATCCTGCTAAGTGTCTTGAAAGTAGTTCAATTTTAGTATTGTGCATTATTTAGCCAATGTCTGATGCATTGTTTGCGTGAAAGGATTTTATTGAAATTGAATAATACGTTACGTATTTAAGCCACTGAAATAGTACTTGAGTTAAAATTCAAATGATGAATCAAGAAAGCTCGTAGCATCTCGACCCCAAGCGTCAGTAAAATAGGTCAAAATAAACATTTAGTCAAAAATGAGAAAGAACCCAACTCTCATGGTCTAAGCTTGAGAAAACAATTTCAGTCTGCATCAGAGCCTCAAAATTATGTGATGCATGTGAGAGAACACGAGACAAAATTTTCATCCATATTTTTCTTTGACGTAGGAATCTATATAATATGTCACTCGCGTAAAATAAACAAAAACTGCAGTATAATACGGCTTAATACTATAAATCTACGTACAGTGGAAACAAAAAAGATTGAGAACTTAGCATAACTAGAACACGTATAAGAGTAGCTGCCGTGAAAGTGCATACAGAAAGTGTATCTCACGCAGATGCTGAGGAGTGGGTATGAAAAAAACGTCAGGTGTCACGTCCTCTCTGAAGTCTCTCACTCGCGAGCTCACTATCAAACACGTGACAATCTCCCTAGGCGAACTGCACCGTTATCTTTCACCTCACTCACTCACACCTGTGTCTCAACATTCCATTATTTTAACGAGCCTTGTGGCAGGGGACACAAGTTATCATTGAAGAAGCGAGGAAGGTTACGCCGACGTTGAAGAGTACAACGAATTTTCCCTCATTTTCTATCGTAAACTTCTGCATCCTTCACGCTTGTCCCTGGTGTGTCAGTCACTTTGTAAATGTGATATCTTTTTGGAAATAAGACTCTTCTCTCTTATCACGTGTTCTCCTCTCATCTCAGGCATCAGCTGATAGGTGCAGCGCAGAGCAGGCAAAATTCCTGACTTCCTCCTTTGATAAATAATCTCGAAAAATAAATAAAAAGTATGATGAAAAAGTATATCTCTTCATGTATCGAAAAATATATAAATAATGTCCGGGGTACATTTCTTATGCACTTTCTATGTACTTGGCAATATCCAATATTTTGTCCAAAAGTACACTTGGCGAATGTACGTGAAGTATTTTTTTTTGTAGATTAGTAGTATATAAAAAAACGTGAATTCGTAAAATATAAAAACGGGACTACCGAGATTTCTTCATATTGAAAATGAATCTTAATAATTCGGTGAAACGTTTCCTTACATAAATGCATAGTTGTATAAGTTCCATAGAAAAAATATATATCCATTTATATTTGCGAATACATAAAATATGCATTTTGAATTATATGAGAAATATCGTATATATTTGATTAACCAAAAACATATATAAATTAGTATATACACCGTATATACTTTGTAAGTACACAAAGTTTTAAAAGTTATATCCGATATGTCTAATTTTTCGTCCAAAGTATACTTAGTGGAATACAATGTACAAATGAGAAAATCTTAGGATGACTTCAACCTTGGACCGAACGTCTGAGGATTTACAGACGATTTCAGAAAATTGACATTTATTTGGTACGTCATTTCTTCATAAGAATAGTGTATTTTTTTCTGTAATGAAATATATAGATGAGAAAATCTTAGGATGACTTCAACCTTAAACCGAACGTCTGAGGATTTACAGACGATTTCAGAAAAATGACATGTATTTGCTACGTCGTTTCTTCATAAGAATAGTGTATTTTTTTCTGTAATGAAATATATAGATGAGAAAATCTTAGGATGACTTCAACCTTGGACCGAACGTCTGAGGATGTACAGACGATTTCAGAAAAATGACATGTATTTGGTACTTCGTCTCTTCACATGAATAGTGTATTTTTATCCATGTTTCATCCATAAACACCTCACATCATATCTGCTGTACCATATCTACAAATGCCACAGATCTAATATTGAGGAAAAGGCGCAAAATAAAAGTCATGGTTAAACGAACTTACGTGTAAGTAAAGTTGTACCGCGATTGCGTTCGTGCCTCTTTCGAAGAAATCGGTGCCTTCCATCGTTATTTCTCCTATAGAAGCCACACCAGGTTGGCAATGGCAGGTCATTTTGAACGAATGAAGACAGATTCGCTGGAAAAAGAGAAAATTATCTTCGGAGATTGCGGTGACACTAACGTGAAAATAGGGGTACTACATGTCTGATATCTTTGGAAGAGGCGCTTATACGATCAACGTGGAACTTCGCTTACAGGTAAGTTCGTTTAACCAGTAATCATTCTAAGGACTTTCAAAGGCCTCTTTCTCGAATTTGATTATTGTCAGCCCCCTGTAAACCCCACAAGCTCTGAATATTTTTAATCAGAGTTCGCAGCATGCTAAAGATCTTGAGAACACTTTCAAGTGACCCAGGACCATTATTCCAAGGACCTGCAGCATCCTCCAGGACATTATCTGTTCACGGTCCCCTGAAATTTGGATCCAATTATCGGAAATACGTAAAAAACCATCAAAATAAAATTCAATGTATCTGTAACTTAAAACCGCTAGCAATACATAAAATTTCACTCAGACAATTTTTTAGAAAATTCGATGTTCTAATAAATTCCTATCGACTTTTTTGTACTAACATCAGTAGTTTACTTAATAAAAGATAAAAATACGAAAACCACGACTTTGTTGGTCTGTGATTTTGTAAATATCAACGATATGAAAAACTCGTCTGCGACTTTTTTATAGTTCGTCAGACAGACGACAAAATTTTCCTATAACTTTTTGCCCTAACTTCAATAGTTTAGCTGAAGAATGTAAAAAACGGACAATTTACAACATTAAAAATTTCAAGGCTCTGTAACAAATCAGATATTGAAGACAGAAATTCGACTCAATGAGATTTTTTGTTCAAAATTTAATGATTCATAAGATGTAATCTATTGATTTTATGAAAAAAAAAATCTTTCTAGGTTACAGGGATAAAGAATATAGAAAAATCATTTTCTGTGTTATTCAAATAGGAAAAATTCAAACGCGATGATAGACTTCTTAGAATTGGAATTATGAGCTCCGCTTTTGACAGCATCTTTATCAGAACGTATTCTACGATAGTTTGGGCGGACAGCAAAAAAAATATCGGTTTTTTTTGGCACACCTTAATATATATCGATGATGAGAACGAAAGATCCGGAAGTTCTCATCTAGCACTAGGTAAGGAACAAATATTAAAATCTTAATTGCGACGAAATGGCGCGTAATGACGTGAATTATTGCAAGAGAAAAAGATGCTGACTCTTATTAAATGAGGGAAGAAAAAGAAAGGAAATGCAGGGACGGCAGAGGAAACGAAAGGGTTGGCCCAGCTGAAGCTTTTAATCCACGAGTTCCGGAAAAAATGCTGACACACCAGTTTTACTGCCAATCTGTTAGGAGCTCAGCGCCCCCTTGGAGACTATCATTTCTGCCTTTCTTCTGTACGTATGAAAAATATCGAATTATCCGAGATGCTTTTCCTGATCGTTTAATTAGGACTTTGGAAGGGTGCAAATGCTTTTGTAAACTTGCATACAGCGTGTGTCATACCTGAAAAAAAAGCTGAGCTTATTTTTACAGTATGATATGTTAATCTAATTAAAGAAATTTCCATAAATAAAATAAAACTGTGAAGTTAAGCTTTGCAAATTGCTTTCTCATTTTATCAGGAAGGTAAAATCGATTGATATACTTCATACTTTGCAGTTTAAACAATTCAATTTTGCAGCTTTATTTTGTATCACTGTTAAGTTTCGGAAATATTTAAACCACATAACGATTTCATGTCTAAAGTTTGACTTTGCTATCTTATGTTTTCTTAAAGTTAATGCAAGAACATTATTTTTCCCATACTCAAAATTCTGAAAAATTTTAACCATATTGCATATTATGACGAAACTATTTAAGTTCGTTGTATCATGTTTTGCCAAAGTTAGGGCAAAAACGTGATTTTATCCGAAAAAGTCTATAAAACCTGATTCGCTTTTCCGATTCCGGTCAAACTGAATACCGAACAACGGTAATAGTACCGGCACTTATGAATAATTACTCAGAGAAATATCATCAATTTCACGCAAGCTAGAGCGTGCACGTTATTTATTTTTTATTTCAAAAAGCCATAAAATGAAAATTTCTGGATACATTCCGTGAAAATTCAAAAATCAAAGACGAACTTCTGCTTTATTTGTGTGCAAAATTTCAGCACAACGTTGAACGGTTCTCAAGTTGCAGGTCATAAAAATTTCGAGACCCTGCACACACACAAACAAAGACGCACACACGTACGTACACTTTTTCTTAACGACTTTTTTCGATGGTTTGAACAACTCTGAGTATTCTGACATGAAAATCTGGATTTTTCCCATTAAAACAAACTTCTCTATGAGGAAGCAAAAAGTATTGGCCGGAAAATCTTTGATTCTATGAAACATTTCGTGAATTTGACGGATTAAATTTTTTTTAAATGTTTGATCCTATCTCCTGTTGAATTTTCTTTGAAATAAAAAGAATTCAGCTTTTTTAAAAAATTTTGACAGTTTTTTATACTTTCCTCGGACGTCCATATTTTTCATTACGCTCTCTTTTGACGTTCACTTCGCATCTGGTCGACTTGCACAAAGCACTAAAAGTGATTCTGTATACTACTTGTGCATAGTACGTCATAGTATTGGAAACCTAAATTCCAAGTGCATATAGGATCTGTGAGAAAATGATGAAAGCATTGCCTTCGATGAATATTACAAATTTTTGTAATAACACTGGCTGTTGATGAGAATGTTTCACTTCGTACCCATCAAATGCTTGGCAAAATTGTTGGATAACATGCGGCGAATTCCTGATACTCAATATTAAGCTGTAAAGTCACAGGAAATTCGAGAATGCAGCGAAATGAAAACGCTGGTTTAATATTCTACTAACAAGAGTTGTCTTATAATTGAATTTGGTATTCGAGACCTGCAGTACTCGCTCCGAAAATTGTACACCAATTTTCATTTGTATTCTATATTTTTTTACCATCACATGAAATCGACAGTATTTTTGCAAAAAAATATAATAAAATAAAAACCTTGAGATACCAATAAGTGTGTCGTGATTTCCACACAGAAATTTATTACACTTATTTAAATTATCAAATTCAAATTTAAATATAGCTGCAGAGCTGAACTTTGCAAATTGATTCTTCATTATTTCTCGCCTTTTTTTTACAACGCTAATTTTATGAGGAAGTATGTTAATTGATTTTGACTTCCTCGTAGAGGAAGCTCTGCATAAAAAAACAAACGAAAAAAAATTACGAATCAATTTGCAAGGTTCTAATTTGCAGTTTTTTCAATAAAAGTTGACATTGTGAAAAATTTGATTTCCATTGCAGATTATGACGAAACTATGTATTAATCATCCCTATATAGTGTCGATTTCATATATACAATTTTTGTCTCATGTTTCCCTAAACTTAAGGCAATAATGTGAATTATTCTTAATCCAAACGACTTTTCCGATTTCGGTCAAATTCAATTCCAAACAAGATTAAAGATACCTGCACTTCTAAATAATTGTTTAGCCAGTAAGTCAGTTATTAGAGCGAATTTACATGTGCATTTATTTTCTTAATTTTCGTCAGTAATTTATGTTATTTTCTTTATATTTATTGCGTTGCTTATGTTTACATGTCAATTACAGAGTTATAAATAATTCTTCGATTTGCTTTGTCGGGTCTGTAGCTTATCGAATTTTTATCTGCTTTGATTTTTATAATTTCGCTTAGCATTATTTTATAATATGTTGGTTCTATTGTTAATAATGAGAACTTATGTTCTTACAATTTCAGCAAACGAAACTCGACTCAGCATGTCGAGGTAAAACAATTTTTTCTTTCACTGTGCAGTAAATTCGCTTATTGCAGGGTTTGCCTAGATTGGTAACCCGTCCTGCCCAGTGGCTGGTCCGGTTTACTAACCAGACCCCCAAGCGGCCGCATCTGACTTCCCCCTCCAGGATAGAAGTACCGTTTGTGGCCATCTTATGACCCTATGTGGCCTTCAACTTGTTTCATTAGTGGCAATACCTATTGCATGTAAATTACGGTGTCAGCCACAAATGGTACAAGCGGCCTCAAAAATAATTTATTAAGCAATTAGGTATTTTATGCATGGCATATTCAAAGTAAAGATTGCTTTCTATCATGTTAGATAATCTCAGTTAGTAATAAGAAGAGATTGAAGTCATAATCAATTAATATATACACATTTACCGTGGCCACAAATGGCACTTTCACCCTATATCGTACAACCGATGCTGATACAGCCAATCACGAGTTGGTCTTACGGGACCGAAGCTACGTCACGTCCCGCTGAGAAAGTAAACACGGATTACAGCTGTGTACATGTGACGCTTACGGGTATTCGTACCTGTGTCAATCTCATATACACATCCGAAGCTTCATCGCGTCCGTATTTTTATTTCGACTGAACTACCGCACTGGGATTCGAAAGCGTGACCTACCGATGCTCTGGACAAGAGGTCAGTCCACTCACCACTAAATCACTGCGCTGATATGTTACGAAAGTTTTTTTACAACCGATTATCAGTACCTTTTTTACTAGAAACACGAACCGGCAACAGTGGACGCATGGTCGGTTAAGCAGCGTTGTTTGCGGCCATAGCTTGGATGGGTGACCGCTTGGCCGCGCACTGGGTTGCGCGATAATTGTTGAGCGGAAGACAGTTTTTCTGAGTTTCTAATGTATTCTAATACGGTAGAATTGCTCATATTCATTCATTTCATTCGTTCATTTCAATTTGTTATATTCTGCGCATATTTCAAAATAAAAAAAATAAAAATAAAGAAAAAAACCTGAAAAAATTCGTATGCATTCAAATAAATTAAGATATAATTTTCATTAGAAAAAAAGTTAGTTTGACTGATTGTTTGTTGGACAATTGTTCGTTTCACCAATTTGTTAATAACATTTTCGGATTATTATTATGCGAAATCAATCTTGTCAGCACGTTTTATATGCATTGTTTTTTCCTGCTTTTTAGCCCATCGGGAAGTGATCGAAATTGTCTCTGAAACTCACTTTTGGCAGGACGGTACGTATCATACATCCTTAAGTGGGCGGGAGTTTTCCTGAGTTTCCAATGTTGTCTTATACTGTAGAAACTCAGTGAAAATGAAGCCGCCTGTATAGGCCAGGTTTTCCGCAGTTTCCCTGAACCCTCCAGCAAATGCGATACAGTAGTGCATCAGAATGAGTGGTTGTGGACAACACTCTACGGGGGGAACTCTATGTAGAAAGGGGTAAGGGGAGATGAGTTACGCAGAAGCCTGAATAAGGCACACGGAAGAAATACCCCAATTAAAAAAACAAAAAACAAACTAGAAATACGATTCCGTTTCCATCAAGTTGTGGCTTTGATAAAGTTTGTTAGCTGAGAGTACCGTAAAAATAAGGAAACGAAGCAATATCATAAAACAATGCAATAATCTGCCTAATTACCCATAAAATAATGAAAGACGAGACGTGACAGAATGCCGATAAAGAACTATTCGCCCCGCTTCAAGGATTTTACGTCAGTGACAGCGTAGATCCAACGATATATATCTTAATGTATAAATACAGTATATCGGTTGTCGGAGAGTCGAGCGAGACAACACAAGCATCTCACCCATTCGCGTCGTCGCACGAGGGAGCGCACGCGCCAGACCCAGGAGAGTTCTACAGTGATCCAGTCACTAGCGGTACCTGTAACCCGAAGCGTCGTAACGCGAGCGCGCAAAAACGGCGCATTTATTTTTTTCTCCGCACAAAGACACAATGAAGGCTTGAGCTGCTCTTTACAATATATATTAAAAAAAAAAAAACAAGATTGTACAGCTCAAACAAAAAACTCACAAAGCCTGCACCTTGATAATGTAAACAGGCAAAAAGTTCCAACAAAGAGTAGATGAATTGGGTCGTTAAGGAAAACAGCGTGACAGCTGATTAACGAGCGCATAACAAAGCCACTGCCTCTGTCTATTAGAGGTTAGCGTAGCGTGCAGAGGTCGCGCGTCGCACCCGAAAATTATGGCTTGAGAGACGAAAGCGTAAATACGACGGGTGAACCGTGCCTCGCGTTTCCGACAATTCGCCGTCAATTCCTCAGCATCGGCGATCGATTCTGTTCCTAGATCGGAAAATCGGTTGACGCACGTTCGTAACCGGTTTGAACCGGTTGCGTATGCGTTTGCACCGGTCAGAACTGCTCAGTGCGTGTTTCTATCGGTCATTCTCTTTGTATGTGTGTTCGTGGCGATTGTGTGTGTGTATTTGTGTGCGTGTCTTGTGTGTGCGGGTGATTGTACGTGACAGAATTAATTAGTCCGCGCGATACGGACCAGTGGAAACGCGAGAGCGAACATACAACAACGATGCAAGCGCGCTGGAGACACTATAGCCGCTACGTATGAGAGGCATACGACATACGGTTACTCAACTCTATGGTACACATACAAATTGATACAAACACAAACAATTGCCCGCAAGAGGGAGACAGAATGGAGAAACGGAGAGGGCCAAGGTATCAGCGTTGAGTCCGGCGCCGAACCGCAGGGGACGCAGGTATGAGCGTTGTTGTAGCTACGCGCACCCCTTCTCTCTCTCTCTCGCGGAAGAGGTTCTCTTGTGCCTCGATAGCTTGGTCCGCATGCCTGACTGGCACCCTCTCACGATATCGTTCGCTGCGGCGAGCGTTAACACGGCTCGCTTGACTCCCACTATGTGGACCTCGGAATGAGAGAGAGAGAGAGAGAGAGAGATAGGGGTCTTTGTCTGTTGATGTCTCTCTATCTCTATCTCTCTCTCTCTTAGCCCCGCATGGCTCGTTGAGCTGATCCTGCTTCAGCTCGCGGACCTGACGTGTTCGTACATGGGGCAGCTTCAAGCTTGCTCAACACCGCGTTTGTTTGTTGTTATGTTGGAACGTCCTGCCTTCACTCAATAACCCTGCTCGCGCTTATGCTGCACGCCATATTAATATGATTGTCGCTTCCCGTGACTAACCATGTCATAGTAAATACGAGTCAGTCCGAGGTGAAGCTTGAACCGCCTGAGGTAATATGCATGGTTGTAAAAATTTTGTAGCTCATGGGCTAATGGGACTATCATTAGGGGCTGGAAGTCTTCAACGTTCCGGAAAATTTTGTTGAACAGTTGAGTTAATGATAATCACTTTTGATGTAGCATCTGCAGAGCTTATGTAGTGATGTTACATTTTTTTACCATAGCCAAAGAAACGCTCTCACGATATCGTTCGTTGCGGCGAGCGTTAACACGGCCGCTTGACTCCCACTATGTGAACCTCGGAATGAGAGGGAGAGAGAGAGAGAGAGAAAGAGCTCTTTGTCTGTTGATGTCTCTCTATCTCTCTCTCTCTCTCTCTCTTAGTCCCGCATGGCTCGTTGGGCTGATCCTGCTTCAGCTCGCGGACCTGACGTGTCCGTTCATGGGGCAGCTTCAAGCTTGCTCAACACCGCGTTTGTTTGTTGTTATGTTGGAACGTCCTGCCTTCACTCAATAACCCTGCTCGCGCTTATGTTGCACGCCATATTAATATGATTGTCGCTTCCCGTGACTGACCATGTAATAGTAAACACGAGTCAGTGCGAGGTGAAGCTTGAACCGTCTGAGGTAATATGCATGGTTGTAAAAATGTTGTAGCTCATGGGCTAATGGGACTATCATTAGGGGCTGGAAGTCTTCAATGTTCCGGAAAATTTTGTTGAGCAGTTGAGTTAATGATAATCACTCTTGATGTAGCATCTGCAGAGCTTATGTAGTGATGTTACATTTTTTTACCATAGCCGAAGAAACGCTCTCACGATATCGTTCGTTGCGGCGAACGTTAACACGGCTCGCTTGACTCCCACTATGTGGACCTCGGAATGAGAGGGAGAGAGAGAGAGAAAGAGCTCTTTGTCTGTTGATGTCTCTCTATCTCTCTCTCTCTCTCTCTCTTAGTCCTGCATGGCTTGTTGAGCTGATCCTGCTTCAGCTCGCGGACCTGACGTGTTCGTACATGGGGCAGCTTTAAGCTTGCTCAACACCGCGTTTGTTTGTTGTTATGTTGGAACGTCCTGCCTTCACTCAATAACCCTGCTCGCGCTTATGTTGCACGCCATATTAATATGATTGTCGCTTCCCGTGACTGACCATGTAATAGTAAACACGAGTCAGTGCGAGGTGAAGCTTGAACCGTCTGAGGTAATATGCATGGTTGTAAAAATGTTGTAGTTCATGGGCTAATCAGACTATCATTAGGGGCTGGAAGTCTTCAACGTTCCGGAAAATTTTGTTGAACAGTTGAGTTAATGATATTCACTCTTGATGTAGCATCTGCAGAGCTTATGGAGTGATGTTACATTTTTTTACCATAGCCGAAATAAACGCTCTCACGATATCGTTCGTTGCGGCGAACGTTAGCACGGCTCGCTTGACTCCCACTATGTGGACCTCGGAATGAGAGGGAGAGAGAGAGAGAGAGAGATAGATAGATAGATCTCTTTATTGCACTAGGACCAGAAGGTCCTGTAGGCAACCCGTACCAGGGAACCATAGTCGGCAGGTCACCACAATCCGGCAACCCACCACCGCTTACAAAATCCTTAACCTAAAAACTTAACCTAAAACTTAACAAATAACAAAATAACAAAACAAAAATAACAACGAACCTAAACCTAAAACGTAGGCACTAACCGCACGCCCGATCTAACCCGCCTATACATTTCCGCCCGAAACTCGCCGCTCGTCAACGCCAACATTCCCGGGGGAAGACTGTTCCACCCGTACGCCGCTATCGTGCCAAATGCATATCTCCCCGCCTCCGTCCTGATGGGAGCTATCTCCAACCTTTGCCTCACGGCCCCACGCGTCCTTGCCGCCCGCGCATCCGCCCATGTAAAAAGTCGACGCAAGTACCAAGGCCTACCCGACACCAGAACCGCGTGAACCGCACAGAGTAGAGCTAACTCCCTCCGCTCAGCCACTCGCAACCAGCCGAGCCGACTATAATACGCCGAGACATGCTCACCTCTGCCAATGTCGAAAACAAATCGGATACACGAATTGAGTGCTACATCAATGACCCTATTATACTCCTCCGGGATTCCATAGAACACCGCAGAACAGTAATCCACTATCGGGAATATTAACGCCCTGACTAACGCGACTCTAACCCCCCGTGGTAATAAGGCACGGCAAACCTTCAGCCTGTAGAGGGACGAATTCACGGACCTAGCCACCGCAACTGCCTGATTCCGCCACAGAAGATCATCCGCCAGAGTCACACCCAGTATCCGTACCGAATCCTCGAACGGCACGATGGACCGACCATTGACGAGCCGCGGCAACGAATCCCTATCTATCCTACGAACATACGCCCCACTCCCAAACAAGATAGCGTGAGTTTTCTCGCTGTTCAGCATCAAGCCATTAACAGCCGCCCAAATTCGGATCAACATAATGTCCCTGTTAAGCCTCGCACCAATAGACTCAATCTCATCCACCGCGCCCCTGCAAAAAATTTGCAGATCGTCTGCGTACAAATTGTGGTCACACGAACTAAGAGCAAATCTGACGTCCGAGACGTAAACTGCGAAAAGCAGCGGCCCGAGCACCGAGCCCTGCGGCACACCCGCCGAGACGTCGACGAATCCAGATCGACCCGTCCCCGACCCCAACACCGCCTGCTTACGGCCAGACAAATAAGCCGAAAACCACCGCACCACCGCATCCGAGAGGCCGAAGTCCGTTAGCTTCACCAACAGACGGTCGTGCTGCACACGATCAAACGCCTTAGAAAAATCGAACAACACCATACCCGTGAGCTGACGATTATCAATGCCGCGATTAACGTAGTCTAGTATGCGCAGCAACGCCGTCTGCGTACTGTGGTCTCTCCTGTAGGCCGACTGGAAGGGATCAAAACAAACATTGGCCTCGAGAAAGGTAGTCAGCTGATCTGCTACAATTCTCTCTAATACCTTGGAGAGCGCACACAACAAAGAAATAGGCCTGTAGTCGGAGGGCACCGCCGGTGACTTAACCTTCGGTATAGGCCTAACCAACGCACGCCTCCACACCTCCGGAAACACCGAACTCTGGAGCGAAAAATTAAATAGGTGCTGCAGCGGCCTGAGCAGGACCGGAAACGCGATTTTTATCATTTTCATCGGCACGCCATCCACCCCGGGCGAGCAACACGACGCGGCACTGACCGCCTTTACTAACACCGCCTCGGTAATAAACTGAAAATAGAAGAAAGAGTCGCGATAGCCCCTAGAACGCCGGGGCCGGGGAGCCGACTGACGACCGCCCGAGACAGCGGTCATAGCGAAGAAGTTATTTAATTCCTCCGCCGACACCGCGAGCTCCCGACCTCCCCCCTTCTCCCTCAGCAACCCAAGCTGACGCAACCTGTTCCAGGCCGCCTTCGCATCCCTCACTCCAGATAGTGCCTGCCCGTAGAAGCTGCGCTTAGCGTCCCGCACCAATACTTTAACACGATTCCGCAGTGTCTTAAAAACCCGGAGCTTTTCACCCCTGTCCGCCGCCTCTTGACCATCCTCCAGAGAGAGAGAGAGAGAGAGAGAGAGAGAGAGAAAGAGCTCTTTGTCTGTTGATGTCTCTCTATCTCTCTCTCTCTCTCTCTCTCTCACACTTAGTCCTGCATGGCTTGTTGAGCTGATCCTGCTTCAGCTCGCGGACCTGACGTATTCGTACATAGGGCAGCTTCAAGCTTGCTCAACACCGCGTTTGTTTGTTGTTATGTTGGAACGTCATGCCTCCACTCAATAACCCTGCTCACGCTTATGCTGCATGCCATATTAATATGATTATCGCTTCCGGCGACTAACCATATCATAGTAAACACGAGTCAGTGCGAGGTGAAGTTTGGAACCCCTGAGGTAATATGCATTGTTGCAAACATTTTTAAGTTTATGGGCTAATAGGACTATCATTAGGGGCTGGAAGTCTTCAACGGTCCATCAAATTTTGTTGAACAGTTGAGTTAATGATAATCATTCTTGATGTAGCATCTGCAGATCTTATGATGTGATGTTACATTTTTTTACCATAGCCGAATGAACCCTCTCACGGTATTGTTCTCTGCGGCGGATATTAACACGGATCGCTTGACTCTCACTCACTATGTGAACTTCGGAGGAAGAGAGAGAGAGAGAAAGAGAGAGAAAGGTGTTTATGTGTTGATGCCTCTAATTCTCCCTCTCTCACTCTCTCTCTCTCTGTCCCGCATGGCTTGTTGAGCTGATCCTGCTTCAGCTCGTGGACCTGACGTGTTCGTAAATGGGGCAGCTTCAAGCTCGCTCAACACCACGTTTGTTTGTTGTTATGTTGGAACGTCATGCGCTCACTCAATAAGCCTGCCCACGCCTACGATGCATGCCATATTAATGTGAATCCGGCTTCCTGCGAATAACCGTATTATAGTAAACACGAATTAGACTGCGGTGAAGCTTGAACTGCCGCAGGTAATATGCATGCGTGCTAAAATTTCTAAGATTACGAGCTTACGTGACTATTATTGAGAATTGGAAGCCTTCAACGTTCCGTCAATTCTTGTTGGACAGATCTTGTAAACATTAAAATTGTTTTGTATAATGTGGTTTACGTTATTTCGTAGTAATGATTTCGATTTTATTTTCAAATATAAAAATGGCAAAAAGTCTGTCAACATTTCACAGAATTCAGAATAGAGACACTTACTTAAAGGCTTGGATATTAATTAAGGGCCAGGCTCCTTTATTTTTCCTGTTAGTGTAAATAAACTTTTCAGAATTACTCAACAACCTGAATATGTTCTCCGCGCTGCATGTTATTATGACTTTACAGCAAAATTGTTTTGTATAAGTTCATCATTATTATTTCGTATTAGATTTCCATTTTGTTTTTAAATATAAAAATGACAAAGAGTCTGTTAGCATTTCACAGAAATATGGAGACACTCACATAAGGGCTTGGAATATAAATTGAGAGCCAGGCTCCTCAACTTTTCCTTTGCCAATTTTTTTTGTAGCCTTTTAATAACCTAAATATTTCATAAATTTATATTTCAGTAATGGTTATTATTTTTATTCTAAATAATTATCCTTACAAGCCGAAATAATATCTGTAAGACTTAATTAATACAAATATTCAAACACCACCAAATATATATTAAATGTATAAAAATACACTTACCGATTCTATATTTAGAGTAGTTTTCTAGTCGAATATCAAATTGAAAGTCTCTCTTGAAGGCTCGAATCGTTGCAGAGAAAGCACTTCTGATGGATGCCCACTACCATCGCTTATATATTATATACCAATATTAATATTCCTTTAATAGAAACGAAGAGGCATGTTTGGAGATCGCTTTTATGGGTGCAATTATGCAATAGGAAATTTCCATTCGAAGCGGAAGAAAGATATGTCTTGCGGAAAAGCTTTGATTTCCCTTCAGTCCTTCGGGTGCCCTCGGGTAAACCCGTCGGGAAATTTCGTATCTCTCGCCGTGTGTTTCGCCCGCGAGCTCATACAGCTATGCACTATGTCAGAGGCTTGCATTACGTAAAGTGGAAAAAAAAATAGAAATATATAGATATATATATCGAGAAAGAGAGAGAGAAGAGATATGAGAATAAAGAGAAGAGGCGGAACGGGAAAATAGGAAAATCGTGAAAGCGAACTTTCCAACGTGTACCTCAGAGGAATTTCGTTTTGTGCCAGGCTTTATTGCTTTCTTACGTACCATTTACCTCTTCCGATCCATCGAACGCCTAACTCGACGGAAATTTCTCGTACGCGAAGAGAGTCCCTGTTGCGGCAGTCGCAATCGACAAACCAAAACTTCGACCGTGAAAATTATTTCCGGAAGCGTTGAAATAACAGTACAATACACACGAGTTGCGGATTTAAGTCAGGAGAGGGGGAAATCGGTGTTGATTTAAATTAAGAAAAAAATGTCTCAACGCTGTAGATGTCGAAATAAATTTTTGAGTATGTTAGATTGAATTTTCAAATTCAAACTTATTGCATTTTCGAGCGGTTTTTAATTTTTGAACCATTTTGTTGAAGCGATGTTTTCAAAGCTCAGTGATTTCTTTGAAAATTTAAATTGCATCAAAATTATCTATTGTCGTTTAATATATTATGTATTTCCATGAAATTAGTTTTTGCGACGCCGGAAAATAAACAGTTCTTTTGGATTAAAAATTTCGAGAGCTTCTTGTATGAAGACAGTGTAATTTTTTATAAATTTTTTTTACAGTTCATTCGAGTGTTACACTGATTTCATTTAGCGAAGCAATTTCAGTAAAGCGTAGATTTCTTTTTTATTTGAAAATTATTTTCTGGAAAAAGGAAAAAAGCAGAATTTCCTCAAAAAGATAAGTGAGAAGAGAGCTTTTTTCTAATTTTCCGCACCAATTCTCTTTCCAAGACCTTAATCTTGAAGAATCATAACCGTGTAATTTATTTTACCCTTTTTATCCACGAATTTCACTTGTGTCCCCCTTAACGGTCTTTGACAAGGAACTTTACGTAAAACTTTATCCGAAACTTGCGAAACACCACCCACGTTACGTTCTGAGTGGCAGATTAGTCAGTCACTAAGATCAAACAATTTTTTTACGAACCCATAGCGAAAAAACTTTTTTCCTTCTTTCAACAAAACTCGATGAGTTTTTGGCGATAACAATGTTTTGTAAGTAAATTAAAACTTTGCAGACTTTCTTTTCTCGCGGGCTTGCCGTAACGGATGTATAAACTAAACGGATTTCATGCATAGAAAAAGAGAATGGGAGAAAGAAAAGTAATGTGTGAAATGCAAATTAATACATAGATAGTGTTGATATATACATACATATTTATACATATGTATACATACATAAATATTCTATTCTATACATTAATACATATATATATATATGGGGCATTCCACGTCAAATCAGCAGGCCGTCACCCTCACCCTCATTGTTTTTTTTCATTTTTTAATATGATGTTATTACCGACCCAGAAAGGCCTCGGAATTTTATTCAGATCTTTTTACCACGAGTAAAATTTTTAAACCCTCGAAAAAAAACTAATATCAAAAACACCGTTTTTAAAAATCTGAAAAAATTTACACCGATTCTATGATTCAAAATATGATTTTTGAGAGCCAGGCGATAATGAGATCTCAATATTTACTATTTTTTCCATTTTCTTTTTTTTTCTATGTCGCAATTGGATTTTTCATTTTTTAAATCAGGATAACTTTCTCAAATATCAATGGATCTCAATTTCTCTAAAGATGGTAGAATTACAAGAATGCCGAAAAACAATTGATATCATTAAGAAAAATTTCGCAAACGCATTTCACAATCCAAGCGATATTGTATTGCGAAATGCATTTGTCAAATTTTTTTAAGAACATCAATTGTTTCCGGGCATCCGGGTCATTCTACAATCTTCAGAGAAATTACGATCCATTAATATTTAAGAAAGTGATCCTGATTTAAAAAATGAAAAATCCAATTGTGACATGAAAAAAAAAAATAATAATAATGTGGAAAAAATACTAAGTATTGAGATCCCATTATTGCATGGCACTTAAAAATCATATTTTAAATCATAAAATCAGTGTGAATTTTTTCGATAAAAAAAACGGCGTTTTCAAAATTGTTTTTTTTTTCGAGTATTTAAACATATTACTGGTGGTGAAAAAATCTAAAAAAAAATTCCAAGGCCTTTATGGGTCGGTAATAACATCCCATAAAAAAATTAAGAAAATCTATGAGGGTGAGGGTCATGGGCTGCTGATTTGACGTGGAATTCCCCATATATACACATACGGCCAAATGTATATATGCTCAATTCACGTATGAACACATATATACATATAACGTGCACGTTTATTTTCACTATCACCATAAAATCTGAATTCTAAGTGGAAGTGTTGACCATGTCGTTCCCTCACAAAGCCTCAGTGGGTTCTCCGAATCCATAGAGAAGCGCGAACGTGAGCATATCCGGTCTATCTCGTTTTCCGGCTCCCGAGTCGAAACGCAGTGAGAGCTTTTACTCGCGTATACGGCAGATTAAGAGTGGACGAGAGGAAGGGGGGGGGGGGGGGGTACAGCGGATGAACGAGCTGACCACTAACAAATGCACCGACACATGCGGAAACATTTCGCGCAACGAGACAACAATGTCAACGCGTCTCTATGACGTAACGGGGCTGAGCGACAATATATAACGCCGTCATTATTTAAATTAATTCCATGTTAAGCGGCTATAAAGTGCGTTTAACCACGAAATAAATTATTCATTAGCTCGGCGGTATTTCCGCGACAATCGATTTGCAGACCATCTCACTCACTCTTATTACGAATATACCGATATTATAAAGTGGATCTATGCACCCTTAAAACATATCAGCTTAGGCCAAGGATTCAATCATACATGGAAATTTTTTTTTTTTTTATTCCGGAAGAATCGGCTCCGCTAATTATTTTCCATATGCGGGGCCAATCGGCCAAACAGCGTTATGAACCTTTGCTATTTTATTCTATATACTGTTGTCGGACAATTGACTCGATGATTATTTTTTTATTTGAATGATCTGCCGGTTTTTTTTGAGGTTTAAGATTTTTGAATGATTCGTGGGAGAATATTTTTTTAATAAAGTTGAACTTTGCACATTGCGTCCTTACATTATTTTTTGCGCTTACAAAGCTACCTTCTCAATGAGGGAAAAAAGGATCTGCTCTTTTAAAAATTTACGAAATCTACATTTTTTTATTAATTCAATCAATAATTTAAGCCAATGAAGAGGAGTTGCTTCTCCAGTTGTGTTTCAAAATTGAGCTCGATAACTAGGATGGTTCTTGAGTTATCAGCGTTTGAATTTTCTAAATTGGGTTCCCCCATACGCACACATGAACAAATGCATACATTGTTACGAACATTTTTTTCTGGATCACTTTTGTCGTCATTTTGGACCATTCTAAGTGTCCTGACATAAGAATCTCGAAAGTTTTTTTTTTTTCAAATGAAAACCAAGCTTCCTCTACGTTAAAGCAAAAGGTAAATTCGCGTTAAATGCGACGAAAATGAGTAACCTAGTATCGAATGAGCCGTTTGTCTAGGGTCAAAGAGCCAGTCGCAACTGTACCAACTAAATTGGTATGCCGCACAAGTGAGCTCAGCACCCCACCCGCAATTCCCCTCAACTCCGTGCTCACTATATCCCTTTCTCTCTCACCTCTGCATGACATTATTCAAATCATGATCCAATTTGGATATACGAATATATGATCTGAACAAGCGAATAGCTCTCGCGGTTCCTGCCTTTTTTAAATTCACCGCAACGTCCGCCACGATTTGTCAATGCGGAACGGAGGGAAGGAAGCCGAGAGGATGAGTATATATTGAGTAGATCCGCACGGTCAGTTGCTATTAATATAGTAGTTTAGTGAACACTGGAACTCACTCAGTTTCGTTCTATAAAGTGATTCACTATATGTTTGTGTTTGAATAGCATCACTTTTACGTACGTCGTTAGCTAGATTGACATTGCCTATTAAAATTACAAAATCCTCACACTGAATTTATAATAAGTTTACAAATATTCCGCTTATTAATTCGGAACAAGAAACTTCAAGTTGTGCTAGTGAATAGTGGATTTTATTGAAATTCAGATGACTTTAAAATACTCTGGGTTGAAGGTCGTTTCAGTTCCTGAATACATCTGACCTCACAACATCTGACCTCACAACATCTGACCTCACAACATCTGCCCTCACAACATCTGACCTCACAACATCTGCCCTCACAACATCTGACCTCACTACATTTGACCTCAGTGCACCTGACCTCACTACATCTGACTTCACTACATCTGACCTTACTGCACCTGACCTCACTACATCTGACTTCACTACATCTGACCTTACTGCATCTGACCTCACTACATCAGATTTCACTACATCTAACCTCGTCTTGATCGTACTTATCAATCTGACCTCAACGCATCTGATATCCCGTGATCTGACTACAAAGACATTTAACTAGTTAACGCAGCTTCTTGGATGTTCATTTAACCATATCATTGTATTGTTCGTAACATCGCGAACGCTTGCAGTGAAATTGAGGATGAAAAGTACACCTGTTCAAAGTAATCACGAGCAAGCTGGAAAGCGGAGCATAAATTGCAGAAACCTCAAAGGAACGATATGCAATCGTTGTACCCTTGTTCTCTTAGTTTTTTTTCGTCCGACAGGGATGGACATAGTAAGGGAGTAATGTTTGAGAGAAAACCTAGAGAAAAGAAGATCGCGATAGCGGACCGGGCTCTCCACGAAAGTTTCCGTTCAGAAACTCATAAAAAGCCTCGTGTCCGTGCGCCTTCGTCGCGACTGCCTGGATGCCAGCACTCTAGAGCCTTCCTCCCTCGCCATTTGCTCGCGTGGTTACTCACCACCAGCGGCAACTCGACTCTCTACGACTATCTGGAAACTCGTGGCTTCGTGCTTTCTTTCCTCAGCTCTGCACACCGATACCGTCTGACCCAACTCGGCCTTACTCACTGGCTTTTTCACGAAAACTGAACTGGTGACGGTTTGCAGGTTGTCCGGGTAAGCTCATGGAAACGCCAGATACCCATGGACTTTTCCACACACGTATCTACATCTCATCTTGCATAACCCAGAGTATTGTCGCTGCATGCCATGTGGCAAACTCTCTTCTTCCAGTTTCCTCGACTTTCATCTTTCTTCTCGCTGACTTTCCTCGTTTCAACATTTACTTTCTGTCTGTCGAGCTCGCCACGTCGACGTAATACAGACAGCAAAACCGTGAGGGAGCCCTTCAGTCCAATACCACAGGTTTCAGTCTGACCAGAATGGTTTATTCTACTTCACAAGAAATGGACCGGAGGGAGAATGTCGTTTCAAAAGCGAATATCGAGGTCTCGAGGATCGAAGAGCCACGTAATCGTATTTCGCACGTGCTCCACTTGTAGTTGTACGTAGACTGACCTAATGTTACGTCAGCAGCTAACGTTTACGTTGCGTCTTTTGTAAGTTTGAAAATCAGAACTGTCCATTCACTGAATAAGAAGGATAATTGTCTTAGTTAAATTACGTCGCTTATAACTATTCGGGATCTTGAAATGTCCGTGAAATATCCTACACAAATGACACATAACATTTCCGTTGAGAACCTCTCACATGTACAATCATAATTAACTAGTCGATTTATTTCTCATGTTGTACAATTTTTTTTTTCTCAGAATCGTTTTGCATTTTTCAAACATTTTTTTATCATCCTTAATCGTCCATCAATCACATTTTTATCGAAGCATATCCAAAATTGGCATCCTACAACGTGGAACAAAAGTATAGGGATTGGCTTTGGCTTCTTATTATTTTACACCAAATATTTGTTATTGAGTAGTATTGAAAAAAAATCGGGGAATCTCTTTGACGAATATACATTATTTGGCAAATTGATCAGACAATCTTTCAGCTTGAACAGAATGTTCTCTTAAATTTAATTATGATCATTATATGTTATCGAGTAATTCAATGAGGAAAAGGGTTTTAGTGGCCATCCTTGGCCCACGTATAAGACTCGAGGTAGCGAAGTCCCTTCACAAACGGAATTCATCCATATGAATATATTTTCGAAGTAATAAACTAATTCCGCGAAATGCACGAATGAGGTTCAAGTTAATATCATTGGGCAGGAGTTTGAGCCTTCTTCATCCTGCCGATCGTCGCAACGATTCTACATTACGGAAATTACTTTCGGGTACGAAGTAGGGGTGTCTGGAAAGCTCCGTGTTCAACCCTCTCCATTGGCTGTGGGTCTCGTTCGGAGCAGTCTCTAGTTAATTCCGTTCGAATTGTTTCGACGTGACGCCTCAACGTTCCCCTTTTGCTTGTCTCCCCTACGTTGCCATTTTTAGTAGACCTGATCCTCAAGTGAACCTTTGGGGCTTGGAATGTGTCCTCACCACTGCTGGCAAGTCTGCTGGGAAATCGGTTAAGAACCATCCAGGCACGTACCTAAACGGACAAGGATAAAGAAACGGCGAAAAAATTGCGAACAGAAAATAAAAAACAGCAAAAAAAAAGTGTTGGAGTGAAAAAGGAGAGGTCTGATGTGAAACAGTTTTCCTGGAATTATTTATATTGAATTATGACAATGATGTTGAATATCTGTTTACTTACTTGTAGTTTTATTGAAGCAGAATGACAAATGATATTGTCGGACATATGTATAAATGATCTTTTTCAAGCAAAAAAAAATTATAATTCATCGAGTCTGACAGATATCAAGGAAACTGTGAATTACGACTTCGCAAGAGTCAGGAATAAAAACTTCAAAATAGTTATTACGGCTGATGATCGAAAACTACATCGTTTTGGATTGAGGACTGAAACGCACATTTTAGCGCTACCACCAAATTCTGTAGTTTTCGTCATAGACTTGATACACAAAAATGTCAAATATGGACTTTTCACGTACATATCTTGTACTTTTCATCACGGACTTAATACACAAAAATGTCAAATATGGACTTGTCAAATGAACATCCTGTACTTTTCGACCCTAACTTTATACGCAAACATTCTAAATATGGACTTCTCACATACTTTTCGTGTACTTTCTAGCCGCCGCGAATCTCTATCGCAACCATTTCAAATGCGTACGTCTCATGTACTTTTCGTGTATTTAAATGAGTCCACAAAATTGGAAGTTTTTCAAAAAGCGGTGACCAAATTTTAGTTTTTACACATTGCAAGCGATCAAGCTCAAAATTCCCATTCAAGCATAGCTATAATCCAGAGTCATCCAGTCACATAAGTATGAAAGAGACTTCTTCAATTGAATTATATCCATCTCAGCTCTGGAGTAATAAATAGTGAGTGAAAAAAGTCGGTAATAAACCAGCACGCCCATATAAAATGATGCTAAGAGGTTTGATAACGACGTCTCGTCAGTCGATTATTAGTTGAAGCCGTTGATGCGGTACGTAAGGTTGGAAAAGGGAGAAGAAGAAGAAGGTTGATGAAATGAGATGGCGGTAGAAGTACGGAGGTCGAGGGTTGACGATGATGGGAATATTCATGACTGTGAAAGGATAGCTAGTCGTGCATTTGCCTAGCTCGCCATTCCGATCCCCTTTCTCCCCTCGAGGGCCACGATAGTATCAAGTTTTCGCGAGGTAAAATAGGGTGAGAGGAAGGAAAGTTGGATTCTGGACGAAGAAGTTAACCGCAGAGTCATTAACCAAGTCCGGGGAGTTCCGGTTAATATCGCGCCTACTCGCTCTTTTCTAACCCCGTTTTCGTACAGATGAGTCTTACCGAGTCTTGTGGAAAGTAGTAATATTCCATCGTCGCAAGTACAGCGAGAAACTTGATACGATATCAGTGATGAAAGGTGGAGCTAAGGGAGGCTTTAGCCTGGCTCCAACAGCGAAGCAAACTTACTACCGACGAAACTAAGCTTTTGGCTCCATCTTCTTTAGATATAAGACATCTCCTGTCATCTTGTCATTGCCAAACGTCAGCTGTAGCAAACGGGGCGAAAGGGAAATTCTGACAGCGCGAGCTTCTCTTCCGAACGGAGGTGAGATGTTGAACTACGAACCAAAGTGATTATGGTATAGTACATCCACAATCCATAATCAACCCAACTCTGATGCTTCATCCATTAGCTATTTATATAATCAGTTCATTGTTACTTTGTGTTCAATGGGATTACACAACGGATGAAGAGTAGGAGGTCCATTACGGAGAGGATACATTGTTGCGAGTTACGAGCATCTGTAGAAGCCGTGATGTAATGTAGATCCCCTAAGACGGACAAGCCAGCATGTGGATGGTCTTAATTAACCTGACCTAACTTTGTTGCTTCATCTAAAAGCCATTTATATTATCTGCTGGCAGTTAGTTAATGTTCGATTCCGCGTTAAGATCTCCCACACTGCATCGTGGATCGCCCAAATTCTATCTGGATTGCTCGGATTTTATCTTGATTGCCCAGATTTCATCTGCACTGCTACGATTCCATCTGCATTGCTACGATTCCATCTGGGCTGCTCAGATTCCGTCTGGCTTGCCCAGATACCATACAAATTATTCAGATTTTACCTAGTTTATTAAGATTTCATCCTGATTGCTGTGATTCAATCTGAATTGCTCAGATTCTACCTCGATTGCCTAGATTATATCTGGTTGTTCCGGATTACCAAGATTTCATCTGGATAACCGTAATTTTCTATGTTTCTAAGATTCTATGTTGATTACCAAGATTCTATCTTGATTGTCCAAATTCTGTCGTGATTGTCCAGATATTATCTGGAATTCACAGATATTATCTGGAATTCACAGATTCCATTTGGAATTCTCAGATTCCATTTGGAATTCTCAGATTCCATCTGAATTACCCACATTCCATCTGGATTACCCAAATTCCATCTAGTTTGCCCAGATTCCATCTGTATTGCCCAGATTCCACCAGGATTTCACAGACTAGATTCTTTAGATGCCATATCCTGGGCTTTTCTATCCTAAACTCTTTTCTAACTTGGATATTTTGATGCCCTGATGAGCCATGAATATCATCCATTGTTTATTGATATTGTTTTAAGTGATCAACACGATAAAACAAATTTCCCTGCTACTAATCCATTGCCTAAGGCCAACGGATATAAAGTAGAAGGAGCAATTAGCAAAATACATTATGGTAACTAACAAACATCTACAGCGGTTTTGATGTACCGTAATCCTACGTTTACCTTGGCCTTAATCACCATGTACGACAAGCCCTGCTGGTTCGATCGTTCAAGTTATGATTATCAAGTTATCGGATGAAGAGCTGTCGATGGTGCAGGGAAAGGGTCGCCATCGACATTGTCAGTGTCGTGGCTATTGTGGCTATGCCTTGCGGTAGATACTCACCCACAGCCTAGGAATAGGAAGTCCCTCAACTGAACTAACACGACTCATCTGGCAGTTCTATACGATTGTCGAGGAGATGAGCCAGCAAAACTGTTATCGATTATCCTCCCTCGATGTTTCTCTTGTTTTTATCATTATATTTTATACGAATCATCACCTCAACAACACCAACTAAACTTGGATTGTTTTGTCACCCTTGGCATAAATCGCTTTGCTGACAGCCTTTGTTCCTTTCATTGCTTCCACTTGAACCATTCTATCAAGCTCTTCAGCGATGCCATTTTTTATCCAGCATCCTTTCGTTTTTTCCCGTTTATCTTCCATGTCGTTATCCATCCACGCGCGCGGCCCAGTGTGTGCAAGGCTCCCTTCCGACCTGCTAATTCGTTTTTCTTTCCAACAAAACCTTGTATCTTATATCACCCCGCGTCTCAGTGAATACCATCCTTTCTGTTCTTTCTTTCCCTTCTCGTAAACTCACTGGCGAGTGTCCACGACAGGAACATCTTTCTGCATCGATCTTCTTCCAGTTTCAAGCTCCGAGTAAACCATGATGAATGAATTTACGCCACACCGTTCTTTCGACGACACTTATTTCTATGTTGATATTATTTCATCAAGTGATATTCCGATTTACATGGTGTTGGGCTTCACTGCTTACGGTATAGTCGAATTTCCAATGAAATCAAACTTGGAACCAACAATGGAAACATGCCAAGTCCATTCCTCATGTCCACATTGTTACTTTTCAGCGTACACTTGGTGAAGGGGTTTTTTTCTTCCTGCTGGAGAAGGTGGAAAAGTCAATTATCAAGGGAGCTGTAGACCTAGAAAAGGTTAACGTACTGGAACATCGACTGTACGTTCGTCGAATGATTTCGAAAATGCTTCCGTGGTCAGTACACATCGATGACTACACAGAACGCGAGGCGACGGTGCGATGAGAATAGGGGGAGGGTCAGGGGATTGAATCGTGGGGTATTCGTACGTACCAAGGGGTGGCCACAAACCGCGATTTCCAGCAATTATAACCGGTATCCACGGGTCGACGAGTTAATCGAATAACGACCAACCCCACGAGCAGCATCCTCTGTACCTCTCCCAATTCAACGAGAATTGCGCTGGTCCAAGTTGCCCGAAAATCGAAGGGTCGTAGATCGCGAGCAAACATGCTTTTCCACGGGATCTCACTTCGCAACGGGTCTCGTGGGAATTTGATCAGCACATTCGCGGTATTGGAAATCTCGGTGGCCCAGCGTGCGTCAATATTAATGTTCGTAAATTAGGCCAAGATTGAAATAATGAAACAATTCGACGAGATCAGCCTAAATTTAATTATCATATTTCATTCAAACGGAAGTGACTGCAGTGTATATCCGATTAAGTCTGTTCAACAGGATCCACAAGATTTTAGATATCGACAAGTTAGAGGGAAGTACAAGATTGGAATAATTGGCGTTCCTTCTCAATTATAACAGTTGGGACTGAAATTTTAAATATTATTCTTAGAAGATTCGTCCAAGGCCTTGAAACTATCGAATAATAACTGACAATTTTTATCCAATGCGACTGTTTCGAAGTACGGCGAATCATCAAGTCAGGGCAATTGAAACCATGTGTTCACCCTTCAGGTGCGAATTGAAAGGGTCTGGTACCCTAGCCATTGGAATTTCGGATGTGCTTGATATCGAATGGTTCTCCGGTATAATTCTCCCAATTCATCTAAGATGCAAGAAGTGTATCACCATTGCAAAAGTTAACGTGATATTACTTTGTAGGTATTGAAGAAGAAACTTGAATATCGATTGATGTGCCATTGATAGTCTGCCGAATTGCAGTCAAGACCGCATTGATTCGTATCTGAATTACCCGAACTGATATCATTTCATCCGATCCCACCTCCTTTGACCTCGCCTGAATCACCTTGAAATTGATCAAATAACTCAAAACCGTAAAAAAAAGGGCACATCAAGGTTCGATGTACTTTGATAGAGAGAAAAAGACAGAGAGAGAGTTGATTTAGAGGATCGGGTCTGATCGTTTGGAAGTTTATTACGGTGTTATTTATTACGTGTGGGGGCGAAAGCGCATAAAAGAGCGATGAATTACGGGAAATCATTAAATTGCTGATGGAAGTGCATGTTTGGAAAATCCTTGAAATAGCGATTGGTTAACGCTTGTAAGCCTCAGGGAAATGCGTATTCAAGTCTTGAACGCGCGCTATCGATAGAGTAGGGGATTCATATTGGTTTATTGACGTCGACTATGCGGAATGGACACCGAATTATGCCACAGGAAACCGGTGCTTACTACCTCGTAATCCGGTATAACCCAGGTCGCAGTTGTGTCCGGAATTGGTCAGTTCATGCTCGTGCGCCAACCAACCGGGAAGATGAGGGGGGGGGGGAGAAGAGTTCCGAGAGGCGTATGTATTGGGGACCCGGAAGTAAAACGAGTAAAGAAGGTATGGACGAGAGAGATGACTTCGAACGAACGTCCGAGTTCACCGATCACAAATTTTTATAGAGGCATTAAGACCAAGCACGGTGCCCATCGTAAAACCGGTATTTGTACCGGATATTCGGAATCTTACAACCAATAACACTTTACAGTATTTCCTAACACTTTTTAGACACCTTTGGCACTTTATGTACGTCAGAAATCGTGATAACATACATAATTCTCGTATTGCCATGGAAACATCTTATCAAAAAATCTCACCATGGTTTCAGAGCGCCTTTCTCAATGTCATAAAGGAGTTCAGTACAGAAATGTGAAATCGTATATATTTCGGCTCTCTTATCATTATAATTGTAAGTGATTAAAAATTTTTCGGTACAGAAAAAAATGCTCGAAAACGAAAATTTGATGGATGCTTTGATGATGTGAATGAAATGATCTTCACTTGATCAAGATATTTCATGATTTTGAAGATTTATTTTGATTATGAAGAATTATTGAAAAATGGGAAAATCTTACTTTTAACGTTTCCGTTTTTATTCATTTTTACCGGGTTGCGGATAATTGGAAACGAGAAACGTTGAAATTGTGGAGTAATTTCAATTACTTAACGATTTTTTTTGAACTGGTAGAATACCTCAAACATTCATGTCGAGCCAGAATAGAAATATTTTTTCACAAAAGTCGATTGATGATGGATTTTGTAATCAATTAATTATATGCCTTTGGACCGGATTGAGGATAGTTGGAAACGGGAAACGTTGAAATTATTAAGTGATTTCAAATACTTAACAATTTTTTTTTGACCTGGTAGGATACCCTAAACATTCACGTCGAACGAGAATGAAAATTTGTTCTCAAAAAAGGCGATTGATGATGGATTTTATAGTGAATTAATTATATTGCTTTGAAAACCATGTCATCATTGATCCCTCTACTTCTTCTACTCAAAACATGAAGAAATTAGTTAATTTGAAGGTGTCTCATGGGGGCGTCAGCAGAGGGAATTTACTACCACTAAAACAAAAGAAGATAAAAATGTTACATGCAATCTATGTTGAATATAAAAAAGAGTCGTTATGCTATTATGGATGTTATGCCCGATTTATGTTCCCAGTTTTCTCTGGGGTAATCGGCGAGACCAGGGTTCGATTGCCACGAGCTAAAAATCAATTGTGTGTTATGCCATATCCTAAAGCGTAGAACACGCAGTACCTAAAAAATGGAGTTGCGCTGTGGGGTTATTGGAGTGCCCTTCGACCTGAAAAACCCCATTAGTGGTTTCGTCACGAGTGATTGGATGAAACGGAAAGCCGATAAGCCCGTAATTGTCGATAGCTGTACGAACTGCAGGTTTCTCGATTACCAATTACCAATCCGATCGAAATACCGCAGTTACTATTGCTTGTGTATATATTTTGATATTGTCGAAAACTCGAGAGGTCTGATTAAACAAATATGCATTCGATCAATTTGCCCTGACTTTATTTATTCAATTAAATTCAATATTTTATATTTATTCATCTTTGGAGACCGAAAGAGTGTCCAATATTTATTTTTCTCAATGAAGCTAAAATATGCAATTTACCTGAGTCTGCATCGAAAATCGAATCCACTACAAAGGAATATCTTTTCGTAGCTGAAAACCAGCGTTCGACAATATTTGGCAAAAAAAAAAAGAGTGATAAAAAAATATACCAAGGAACATGAAGTAGAAGTCAAGAACCAAAAATATTGTGCGCAAAACAATTCGCTTAAATTTTGATTAGCTTGATTGATTGATTGAAATTTGCGATAGCCATTTTGTACACGTTTGAACGTATGGAAAATGGCCATCAAACATAGCGTTTCAGGCAAGCAAACACTATTTTTAACTGATTACTAAAAAAAATGTGTGATAGCAAAATATTATAACAATAAACGAGGAATAGATGTTAAAAACAAAAAATACTGGAACGCAAGGCAATTCTCTCAATTTTTTGTTTGTTTGTGTTTCTTGCCATTTCAAGCAAATAAACATTATTTTTGACAAGAGTCGAAATTCTATATAGTTTTTTAAAAAATGGGTATTATTATACAGTGAAAGTTTGCAACAATTTTTCCGAATCCAATATTCAAAGTCGTCTCGACAAAAAAAAAATTATTAGACTTTTGTTGGGGGTTTTAATTTTTTTATGGTGCCTTAATTCATATGGAATGCCTTATACATGCTGCAATGCAGAAAATACAAAATGGTATCACATCCGCAATTTCGAGTTCTTGTTATTTCGCAACTACAACAAACTCCGTAGCGTGCCAAATAAAAAATAACATTTGATACATCTACACTGTAAAAAAAAATCTACTTGAAATTTCATGTATCGATACAGGAAGTTTTTATGCACAAACGTGTATAATATATATTCTACACAAGTCGGGTTCAAAATTAAAGTATGGTACAGTAATTTCAATAATTGACATTAAATTTAATGTAAAAGTACATCGCTTTTCATAATCCGCTGTGATGTTACTACAAATTTACATAAATATTATAACACAATTGTGATTAAATTAAATTGAAGATTTTATGCATGAAAACTTCCAGTCTTTTTTTACAGTGTATTATAATCAATGAACCTGATTTTCAGGCTCTTGTTGGGGATTTTAATTTTTTTATAGTGCCTAAATTCATATGGAATGACTCATACATGCTGCAATTCAGACAATACGAAATGGTATCACATCCGCAATTTCGAGTTGTTGTTATTTCGCAACTACAGCAAACTTCGTAGCGTGCCAAGTAAAGCGGTAGTAAAGGTGATAGAGTAACGGAACAAAAGGAAACACAATGTGTAGGTATCTCACACGTGGAAGGTGTAAACCACGGAAAAAGAGGACGAACGAATGGTAGCCCAGGATAAGAGGAGAGGTGCACTGACTGGCAACTCGACGCTTGGCGAGTCACCTGGCTATCCGGTGGCTACTTTACCGGGAAGTAGTGGCGTTGCGTTTTTTTTTTACATCTACTCAACGGCCCTTCTCTGTCCCGCTTTCCTCTTTTGACCCGCGAGCCCACTTCCTGTCCGACAGGAAAGCCGACGAGGCGCGATAATTCCATGCAAATGGTCTCCGACGACTCGTATGCGCTTGAAAAGACTTCTCGTGGGAAGAACACCAGCGAAAAACAAAAATAGATAACAATTACAGGTACAACCAAGCGTCAAATTATTGCTACGAGCACAATCACTGGCTTAACCCACTTGTCACACATGGCCTAGCGAATATGCTCGCGAAATGTTTTTTACACCTGTAATTATTCTATACGATGATTTTTCTGTCTCTAGTAACAGCGTTTCCGGAATTTTGAATTGTTTCCATGAAAACCCGTATAGAAAATTAGATGGGGATCCGACTAGGGCCTTGCCTACTGGGCTCGATTCTGGTAGGGGCCTAGAATGGAAATTTAATCATAGCCACACTATGCTAGTCATGCTTAAGGATGTATGATAGGTACAGTCCCGCCAAAAGTGAGTTTCAGAGACAATTAAGGTCACTTCCCGATGGTATAAAAATCGGAAAAAAATTATGCATATTGAACGTGCTGAAAAGATTGGTTTCGCATTATAATAATCCGAAAATGTTATTAGCAAATTAGTAACAAAAACAATTGTTCAACAAACAATCAGTCAACCAAACTTTTTTTGTAAAAAGTAAGGTTGATTTTTGCTTGAAAAGACTTCTCGTGGGAAGAACAACAGCGAAAAATAAAAATAAAAAAAATTTCACGCCCGCTCGGTTAAAGATCTGCACGCAATTATTATCATTATACGTATTTGAATTAATTTATATATGAACTAATTTATGCACCAGCTATGAGCAGGCGCAATGTTGACGAACATATCTTTTTCGTTACTGTTATTATTATCATTTTTATTATTTTTACTCTGTGTGACTTTTTATGACTTCCTTTTATGTCTACGTAGCTGCATTGGTGCGAGAGAGGGTTGTAAAGTATAGTCGACGTGGTGCCTACACTGCCGCTGGGTGGCTACGTGACGAGGGTGCGAGTAGCAGAGATACCCGTTGGTCGGACGTGATAGGTGAGGTGATGCAGTGTCGGGAAAGGAAGTAAAAAAGAGGAGTTCCGTGACTCCATAGGTAGGCCAGTTGGCATGTGCTCGTGAAAAGTGTAAGCGCTGTGATGATATGTAGAGGATAAGCCAATGGCTGTCAAGATGATTTTTAACGATTGAGCGTTGATATCGAAATGAATTTTGATTCGTTTTGTTGAAGGGCTTGCTTAATCTGAAAAAAGTCATAAGTAAAAAATTCTGTGAATGATAAAAAATGTAAATTTAGAACTCATTAACACATACCGAGCATTATTATTTTACAATTCTGGAAAGACATACGGTGCACCAAAATGGTGTACGAAAAAAGTAAAATTCTTAACATGTCGTAGCTTTTCGATCAAATCGGTAAGAAATTTCAGTATTCGATGCCATATTTTGTCTGTTGGAGAGTGCATTCTAAGATGAGTGTAATCACTCTCAATGCAGTGGAAATTCAATTTACCGTTGCTAACTATTTTTAAAGATTTCAATTTTTAAAAAATGTATTCACACATTTAGAATCATAGCTTCGTCGAATAGACCTTAAATAAAAATTCTTACACTTATGCAGATAATATAAGACATTGTTTACCAAAATTTGTTCATTGGTTTGATCTGAAAGCTACGATACGTTGAGAATTTAAGATTTTTCCTCACATTATTTTGGTGCACTGTATATCGTTGCAAAATTCCAGACTTTTGATGCTCAGTATGACTTAATGAAGTTAAGAAATAATTTATTTGACAATTAGGTATCACTTACAGATTTTTTTGTTCACTCCTCTTTGTAGGTGACTCAGGCCCCTTAAGATCATGAAAAAAAACCAATTGGTTTTAATTCAATATTTCTGGTTGTTTTGAATGATTTTACAGGGAGAGTCATTGTGTGGTCAGTTCCCAAATAATCTGGGCCTCAGAGGGACCACAAAAGGCAACTGAGAATAACTGAAAACGCTACGAGGTCATATACCGGGACTGAAAATGATAAGGGCCTGGAAGTTTCCAGTACGAAGTCTTAAAATAGATAGGCACTGATAGGACAGGCGGTCATACGTATGTTCGTTGCGCCATAGGAGGATAGACGTAAATCTCCGGTATTGCATATACCAGTTCCAAAGACTTTGTTTCAACTCTCTATGACGTGCAATTCGTGAAACGTTTTCCGAATTGCAATGAAAATTGTGTCTGCCATTGGAAGAGCTTTAGTATTAGGTAGAAAAAAAAACGAGGACAGGATAAAGAACATCGATAAAACCGCTTTTCAGCAAAAACAAAGCCGTAAAGCCGATCGAAGTAGCACACTGATGCTTCGGAAGAGATAAGAAATAGTCGAGAAGATAGTTTGTTTCGAGGAATCGTAATAAACGTTAAACGAGGAAGTCCATTAAAAATAAATAATAAAACATGTGATCGTACATCGTTTTTGCAATCAGCACACAGGATATTCGAAACGTAGTACGTCACAAACGTACTTCATCGTGCAAAATGTGTCTCGACGAAGAGGTCGAGTTAAAACTTTGTTATTTTATCCTTTCTGCTATGTCATGTACCGTAGATCTTATCCGTTTGTAGCCTATTTACCTCTGAACTCACACAGCAAAGTCGTTGAATGAACAAAAGCGACGGAAACCGACATTAAAATTTTTGTAAAAATCAATATTACCGATGGCCGAAAATGTTTACCTTCGTTTTTTATTGTTATTTTCAGTACTATAGTCAACGAAATTTACTTGATCAATATCTTTTTCTTCGTTGCTTGATGGTCCACACTTAGAAGCTATTACAGCCTAGCTGATGGCCTTCCGAAACTGCCACTTTCGGACTTTGGTGAAAATTAAACAAATGACGGATCATCGTTTCTACAGGATACAACTTAACCCAGATTTTACACATACGATTGTATACAATGAAAATTGTACTCAACCAAAACCCTGCATAACTGATTCTGTGCACATCAAGTAGTTGACCTGGTCTCTATAAAACCAAAACTGTACCCATGTTTGAATTGAACCATGAAGAGCCGCACGGGTTATGATTGGATGGATTATGATTGACACCAATCAAAATCCGTCGCCATAAAGTACTTACTCCGTAGCTCAAGCACAATTTGTGTAGAGTTTGGCTGCATACATATCCTACGACTGTACACAGTTTGTGTATAGTTTGACCACGATCAATTTTTTTTGTCAATGACTGTTTACCGTTTAATGGTACATCATGTAACCGTGTACTGTTTGACAGTTTGCTGTTCAAATTGTGTACCGTTTAACCGTGTACACGTTAGCGGTATACAGTTAGATATGGTACAGTATGACAGTTTACCTCGCGACAGTGCTCAGTTCAGTTCTGTATAGTTTGGCACTGTACAGCTTAACGGTGTACGATTCAACCATGTACTTTTCAACTGTTTACTTTTTTGATTGTGTACCGTTTAACCGTGTACACTTTGGCAGTATAAAGTTTGATATGGTACCGCTTGACCGTGTACACTTTGGCAGTATAAAGTTTGATATGGTACTGCTTAACCGTGTACACTTTGGCAGTATAAAGTTTGTTATGCTACCGCTGAACCGTATACACTTTAGCAGTATAAAATTTAATATGGTACCATTTGACAGTTTACCGTACGACTGTTTGCCGTTCGGCTTCCTAATTGCAACAGTGTACAGTTTGACTGTGTACGATCTAACTGTGCGCTGTTTGACTGTGTACGATCTAACTGTGTGCTGTTTGACTGTTCACTATTAAAATTATGTACCGTTCAACTGTGAACAATTTTATTGGCTGTACAGAATACTCGAATAGTTCTATTGCCGGTACAATGTCGCATCTGCGTAAAGCTGCATAGTAACGAAATTCTGTCCTGGCGACTGCTGATAGCGACGCGATAGAACAAAGTCCTATTTATCGTTGGAAGACAATTCTTCTACTCAGGAATCCTTATGTCTTGAGAACAGGGCAATGAAAATCAGGAGCACCAAGAGAATGACAGTAAGGGAAACTCAAAGCCATGTTGACTCACGGAAGTTCGGAGAGCCGAGACAGCAGGAGCACTCTTCGTTCCAATGACTTCAACTCATAATTGCCCCTGATTACCCACCTGGGAATTCTGGCAATCCTTCGTCCCAATGGATTCGGTGACCTTTTGTCGCTCTACTGGGAGCTCTTGCCGCAACCCATGGCTAGGTCGTCACCACGAGATTTCACCGAACAACTCGAAAGTCACTGAAACTTTTCATCGTGACAGCGGCACGCCTCCATCGAACTCGAGAAACTTTTTAATTGTCTCTCCTTCCTGCCTTCCCTACGTTTCTGTTCGCCTACTCCAATTCCCTCTTCCTCTCCTTCTCGTAGCTGTAACGGAAAGACAGGAAAGTCGTCCTGTTATTCGCCCTATCGAAAAAGTCCAATCGTAGCGGTTGCTCAGTGGTTATCATCGTAACGAAAATCTTCAAGAGCGAATAAAGAGAGCGATCTTGGGAAACATGTTTTTTTTCCTCTTCTTCCTGTATCTTTCTCAACTTCGGCAACTTCATCTCGCCCTATTGATTATCGAGCTGACAAATCAACCAGGATACAGATGGAAAGTATGTCAGAATAGCACGATAATGACAATTGCTTCCGCACTGCACTTGGGTTTTTATTTTTAATGGCGACAAAGGTCTTTGTCGTCGTGCTTCTTGAAGTGCTGCCAGTGGAGAACTCGGTAATGCCTCTATCTCGGTTCCCAGAAGTGCTATCGACGAAATTGAAAAACTTTTGGTTGCTTATCGATTAGTAGTGAGAGGCTTAAGATTGAAATACTCGAATCAAATATATTGTTAATACAGGACACATCACCAATATCAGTGACATTTGAGCGAAGATATTTATTTGGATTTGACTATAATTGATTAGTCCTAATTATCAATGTCAACGATTCATTTTGCAATGACCTTTGTACCATCCAATCTGCTGTAATTTGTGTTTTGGAGATAATCTATAATTCCAAACAGAAAAAATACCGTTTATAACTGTTTGACCTTTGCAAAGTAAGCACCAATCTGGACATCCACAACAGTTTGTAATACCACTGGATTTAGTGCTGCGCACTGTAACATAACGAGTATGAAAACAAAGATCCCCTTCGTGTATACCGTCCCGCGTGGAACGGGTTTGCGTTAGCGTTATCTGTATAATCGGGATTTGCGAATCGATATGTACACATTGATGATCCGATTCCAAGCTGCCGCTTTACGCACAAGTCTCGTGAAAGCCCTTTCTCCTTCTTTGTCTCGCTATCGCTTTTTCCACTCGGCTTGTCCATGCGAATTTCACACGATCTATAATGCAGCTGGAAGAGTGGAGAACGTCCAGCAGAACGAAGCCAGGTACGGTTGAACTGGTCTGAGTAATGCTAGCTTTCGAATACCATGTCTGGCTTAGAAGTATAGGCGATAAAAAGCGCTAGAGTCTGCAACCTATGCACTCACATGGGCTGAGCTCTTGCCATATAGAATGCGGATGAGTGAGAGACAAATCGCTTGTCGTTTTTCTAGACACATCCGCCATGTCCTCCGTGTTCTGAAAGGTTTACGTCCGTGCTGAACTCGTATTTTAACAGATGTTACTGAAGAGTTACAGCTTCGTAACTGATGAAGCAATACAGAGAAAACTTACCAAGTAGTCGTTCATTAAGGTTGAGTGATTTAGGATCGGGGCATTTCGAATGTCAGTGAAGCGTGAATGATCAAGCTGAAATGTCTTCACGCAAATTTAGTGCTGACATGGCATCGATAGGTCTTATCTGGTTAGGGTGATTAGTTTTAAGTCGGGTTTGAACCAGATGTGGCATTTTTATGTCGTGCCCGATGAGACTTTTAGGATTTCTGGCAGAGGTAGCATAAAATCGATATCGACATCAGATCCATTTTCCAGGATTCAAAACGAGTTTTGTCCAGATTACGTACCATCATGATGACCTGATCAGACTCGCGAGATCCGGTTGCGGTTTGAGCCATATGTGACCTTGTTAATCCTTCAGTGATCAGGCTATTCAGATTCTAGCAGGTTTCCGATATCGATCTGTCAGAAAACCTCTTATTCCGTCCCCTTGAAAACTGCCTGCCCTTAAAAAACCCCCGTCCTTCTGCTCTTCAGTAACCCCATTCCTTTGACCCTCAGGAACTCTGCCCTCTTAGAAAAATTTGGGCTCGGTGGGACGATTGCGAGACTGGGAACAATTCGGGGTCCATTGAGAGACTCGAAGAAATTCAGGAGGTAAGTTGCGTGAGATCCCAGAACCTGAAGAATTCATAAGCCTGAATTTTTCCAAGTCCTACGTTTCTTGACACGACAGTGTATATATAATATAGAGAAGTAAATTGGCATCAAAAACCGTAAAACGTTGATGTCCCCTGTCGAGTACCACAAACGACATGACATCGTTCCGAAATTAAACCCAGATTGAACATGCAGCATAATGTTTGATCTTATCCCCTCGGAATTCCCGCCATTTCTGCAGCTCGGGCTAATGGTCGAAAAGCTCTAGTCCAATTACAACTGCACTTAGCATCAGAGACCGTAAACAGACCCGAGCGATCTCATCACCGCTGGACATCCTAATTTCTACGCTATGCACAGCGGTAACAGGCCTGGCTGTACATTCGAATAATGCAGGGTGTTGAACGGTAGGTGGACGTTACGGGGCATGCAGTCGCAAACCAGATAAGTACCGAATCATCAGAGCAGAGGAGTCACTGCATGTAGCCTGTTGTTGTGTAGACTTGGCGATAAACGAGAGCAAGCGTACGTAGAAGCTCACGTACGTGGCCATCTCCATAGAGGAGCTATAGCTTATTCGATTCCAAGTCTGTAATCTCACGAACAGCGTGGATCTATTCCGAAGTGGGATCCTGTTCATTCACGTAATCCAAGCAAGCTGATCTCAAACTCCCTGTACCAGTGTGCCACTCCAATACCATTGCTGAATCGGTAGCTCTGTTGGTGTTTGTCAAAATCCGCCGTGGCTTAAGAAACTAAGCTCCTATTGGTGGCTGGGCTAGCACTCCCTGCTACCAATACCATGAGCGGTCGGTACATTACGTGCATGTGGGTATTACACCGACTCAATCCCGTTCTAGCGAAACCAATCAACCACAGTCCACAATGTAACCGATCAATGTTGTGGCAGCTTGAGTTGCACACAGGTATGGTCTAAGATTCATTCAAGCATATTTGAAGCACAGTATCATGAAAATCGCTCATGTAGAGTGTTACTATAATGCTACGTCACTAGAGGGCACTATATATGTGAGGCATGCGGTTTTTTGGACTGTGGATAAATGAGGAGCAAGCTGCGGTATTCTCGACGATAAGAGCGAAAGGTTATTAGCTATTACGATCAGAGCGCATGGTTACATATGACCCAAGACATCGACTGGGTTGATACGTCCGACGATTTGGTTGGTTCGGCCAGTTGGTTGTTTCCAGGACTATGACTGATCAGTGAATCAGCCAATTAACTAATTCGTTAACACAACTACTTGTTTCATTCATGGACCGTTTGTTAGGTTCAACCACTTAGTTATTAAATCAACTGACTGATCGATGGAGCCACCAATCAACTAATTTGTTGATACAACTAATCGTCTGATCGATAAGCTGATTGGCAGTTTTAACTGTTCAGATGGTGAATTGACTTACCAATTGGTTGGACCCAACGACTTAAGTTTTTTCTTATTTAACCATTACTGTTTTTTTCTGGAACAGACAATAGATATGTATCGGTAGACATAAGCTGAATGCTAAATGACATATGACTACAAATGAGGATAAGCATCGTTTGGACAAAAGTGCCGTTTTTTTACATTGATAAGTACGAAAAAAAAGTTTCAAAGTGCTGTGATCTGGATTCATCACTTTATATTTGAAAGTTGGGGCAATAGGATGTTAGGTGAACGAACACCAGAAAAAAAATGTGTCAGTGTGTGAAGGGGAAGCTCCACGTGCCTATAACAAGAACCCAAGAAGTTTTATTGTCTGGCTGATAACGGATGACAAGCTTTTATTGGACCTGGAGATCATAATTTACGTGGGTGGACTTGCGCAGAAGTATTAAAGAAATTGGAAAAAGGCGGTCTTCGTTTTTCTTCTCCTTCTGATACTCGTGCACCTGGATAAATCCATACTGAAATAATCAATGAAAGTAAATCTTCTATAGATTGAAGGCCAATCCCTGGATAAATGCTTCGGTGTTTAGCGGAAAAAAAACATATTGTCTGCATAAAATAGAGGTTGGCTTTACAAATGATAACCGTTTCGTTGGATTGGCATATATTCTTTTGAAACACTGAATTCAAGATTAATCATATATTTCAGGATATTCTACCTCATGATAAAAAAAAAATGTGTAATCATTTAATACACATTTTTATAGTCTCCGGTGAAAACACATATTCATAAAAAATAAAATCGTACATTTTCTCAAAAATTTAATGCGATGTTTTTGAGAATTAATGACATCTGATTATTTATAGAATTATTAAGCAAATAGGGGAAGTTTGGAGGTAACAGGATGATAACTTTAGGTTGAACATTCAACAAGAATTTCATGATCAGCATAAAAAATGTAAACTCATCGCAGCCAAGCTTAAATTATCAGTGCTGAAGAGAATTTTTTAATTTTCTCATTTTTTTCATTTTTCATATCTCTTCATCCGCATTATATTAGAGAGAGATTGCAGCTGCACTGAAAAGTGGATTAAATATCCATGTACGGTACAGGGCACCGAGAATTTAACCGAGGAAAGAGGAATGTAACTTTTCAATCTCGTGGTACGTCGCTCCAGTGTACCAACGATGACTTGCGACGCTTCCGACAATTTTCTTGCTAAAACTTCGTGACTGCTGATTGCACGTAAGAACCGAAGGAGGGCGAAAACGGGGGGAAAGAGCAAGCAGGGAAAGGACGAGCCACAACCGTTAAAACTTTCGTCGAACCGAGTACCAGTCGGGCGCCTTGCCTGCGTTGGTTGTAAGGTGCAGCCACCGAATGGCGCTGCAAAGTTTGCGTAACAACCATCTCGTGCCCACTGAGCGTTTACCCTCAATCGTCCGATTGATGTGCCATTGACGCCAAGTGTTATCGTCAACGTGGTCCTTAATAATTTAATTATTCAGATTTGTTAGATTTTGACCTATTTAGTAGGCTATTCAATAAGTTTGCGAAGATTCATCGGTAGTAAAATCTATTTGTATCTTATGGTTGCCAACAAACCGTACAATGAGAGTTCCAGTTATCTGTCATCGTCCAACAGCTCTTTTTTTGAGAGTCCGTGTCCCTTAAATGTTTAAACTTTATCGACCAATTGATGTGCCATTGACGCTAAGTGTTATCGTTAACGTGGTCCTTAATAATTTAATTATTCAGATTTGTTAGATTTTGACCTATTTAGTAGGCTATTCAATAAGTTTGCGAAGATTCATCGGTAGTGAAATCTATTTGTATCTTATGGTTGCCAACAAACCGTATAATGAGAGTTCCAGTTATCTGTCATCGTCCAACAGCTCTTTTTTTGAGAGTCCGTGTCCCTTAAATGTTTAAACTTTATCGACCAATTGATGTGCCATTGACGCTAAGTGTTATCGTTAACGTGGTCCTTAATAACTAAATTATTCAGATTTGTTAGATTTTGACCTATTTAGTAGGCTATTCAATAAGTTCGCTAAGATTCTTCGGTAAAGAAATCTATTTGTTGCCAATGAACCGTAAGATTCATTTATCACAGAAATTTATCAAATTGACTCCGAAATTTTAATAATTCAGAAAAATCATTTATGCTAACTAACTAAAATCTTGAGTGTAGTAGACGGTCTTATGCCGAACACATATCCAAAATTTGTAATAATGCGCACATTTAATGAAAAAAAATAAATAAATAAAAATCAAAATAAATTAAAAAATCGAAAAGAATTCGTATGCATTCAAATAAATTAACATATCATTTTCATTAGAAAAAAAGTTAGGTTGACTGATTGTTCGTTGAACAATTATTTTTTCGACCAATTTGTTAATAACATTTTGGGATTATTATTATCCATAATCAGTCGTTTTAGCATGTTTTATATGCATTATTTATTTCCGATTTTCATCCCATCGGGAAGTGATCGAAATTGTCTCTAAAATTCACTTTTGGCGGGACTGTACGTATCATACACCCTTTCACGGCATCACGAACTTCAAATTAGTGGCATCGCATGACGTGCAGGACTTTGTGTTTCTTATCCGCTCGTGACGATAGATTCGCTCGACTGTTAGCTACATTTTATCGTTAATATCTCGCATACAGCTCAGTCTATCGATAATTCAACGCAAGTAGCCGTAAATCACGGTGTCGATGCAAAACCACGCTCCATACGCAGGCGTTACGTTGGGTAGTGCAGAGCAGCAGCACCGTTAAATATTGCAGCTTGCCACACGATACCGACCAAGATTACCTCGGCTTCGACCTAATACCTACGCGGTTCGGCAAGCATGCCATCATGTACATAGATATACCTCTATATTTGTATTCTATGGGAAGCATAGCAAGCACTGGTTCGCTCTTCAGAAAAGCACTGCTGTGAAAGCGGAACCCAGGAAAATAGATAGCACTTTGTGCGAGTGGAAGAGTATGAGAAAGCGAGATATACATACCATAGTATATACGTATTATAGATGCAACAAGAGGCGCATCCAACAAAATCTCGTAAGCTCGGGTGCGCCACTCGTAAATTATAAAGTTACACGTTGTATTTCCTAAATTACGAAATCCATCGTGTTCTAAATTTCTCGTTAAAACTTGTAGCATTAATGACCGGATATTTAACTGTCTTTGTATACATTGCGTGCCCATTTTCTTGACGGGTGAGAATCCTAGATGTCGAAACGAAATCCCAAGTTTTTGACGAGTTTTGTCGAAATAGAGCAATGATAACATTATTGGAAAATTTACTTGGATACATTTTTAGGTTTTGGAATATTCCTTTTGATACATTTTTGAGTTTTGGAAAATTTCCTTTGATACATTTTTGGGTTTTGGGGAATTCCCTTCGATATATTGTCAGGTCTGAGTCGTAAAGTCACGTGCCAGTTTCGTAAATTATAAAGTTACACGTTGCATTCCCTAAATTACGAAATACTTCATGTTCTAAATTTCTCGTTAAAACTTGTAACATTAATAACCGGACATTCAACCGTCTCTATATACATCGCGTGCTTACATTCTTGACGGTCTTGACATACAAACGTTGATGTCGAAATAAAAAAAAATTTAAGTTTTCGATACATTTCTGGGTCGAAATAGAGTAATCAACATTATTGGTAAATTCACTTCGATGAATTTTTAGGTGTTGTTAATACCAAAGGTGTTAAATATAAGTGTGCACATAGAAGGAGGTTAATATTATGATCAAGATAATTCGGTAACCGACTTTGGAAAAAGCAGAACTGGAGTAAAAATAAACTAACGTAAAACGTCATATATCCTTGATAAATTTCCAAGCATTCAACCCAAAAGTCTATTAAACATAACAAGATATGGCTCTCATTGTGCAATTTTTTCCTATTCTGGAAGACGATATTTTTTCCCAAACCAAAAAAAAAAGTCATAAGGAAGGTAACAAAAATAAGACTGCATATGGAAGGTTAGGTTTATGATTTAGATTTTTCGTTTAACGACTCCAAATATAACCAGAATGAAGTAAGGAAAGACTCATCGTAAAAGACTGGCGGAAATTGGGTGGGAGGAGGTACGCGGAAATAAAGTTTGCCGGGTCATGTCTGTTAGTCGTAGAAGGACGTCTTTCAATGCTCGAACGCAAAGACGGTCACGAAAATATATTTCCTTCACCTCGTAGCGTATACTTCTTTTCTTGGACAATTTTACGACCTTACTTGACTCTCCCTCATTGTGTTGAACAATCTCGTGACTTTCGCTTTTGTGACATGGTGACTGAGGCATCGCCACCACTCTTCCTAGTTTTCCACCTAACACTTGCTTCCTGCACAGTTGTTCGTTTCAACGACGACTCGTTCGTTCGTATGGTCGGCCCCAATCAAGTTGTTACTACTGGTACAGCCTGAATTCCCGCTGCAGGTTGCTTTACGTCACGCGCGCTTCACTGGCCACTAGCAATGTAGCCAATTACATAGCCAATTAAAGGTTTTTACGGAGGAAAGGAAGAAATATCGGTTATTTCAACGGAGGGTGCTCGACAAGTTGGTAATAACAGCTATTTAACGCAATAAATGATACTAGTGTTCCACAATTCAACAAATAAATAAATTATTGTGCTGCTGAAATAATTTAAAAAGAAATGTAATAAATGTAATGAGATCCTTTAATTGTTCTTTAAAAACGTTCATAATAATATTTTTAATAATTGAAATTATTCTTGCAAGTTCTCGAAATCATGATGCCTTTAATTTTTGACGTCATGCACGGTTCACCTAGCCAATTACATAGTCAATTACATAGCCAATTACATAGCCAATTAAAGGTTTTTACAGAGGAAAGGAAGAAATATCGGTTATTTCAACCGACGGTGCTCGACAAGTTGGTGATAACAGCTATTTAACGCAATTAACGATACCAGTATTCCACAATTCAACAAATGAATAAATGATTGTACTGCTGAAATGATTTAAAAAGAAATTTAGAAAATATAATGAAATTCTTCAATTGTTCTTTGAAAACGTTCATAATAATATTTTCAATTATTCAAATTATTGTTACAAGTTCTCGAAATCATGTTGCCTTTAATTTTTTACGTCATGCACGGTTCACCTCGCCAATTACATAGCCAATTAAATGTTTTTATGAAGAAATGGGAGAAATATCGATTGTTTCAACCGAGGGTGTTTCACAAGTTGGTAATAACAGCTATTTAACGTAATTAATGATACGCGTATTCTACAATTCCATAATGAACATTGCACAGTCTGGAAAAATAAATAACATATTGTGCTGCATACATAATTGAAACGGGAACTTAATAAACAAAATTAGCTTATTGTCGCATTTAAAGCTATTGTCGCTAATTTTCAGAATCATGTTGCTTCACATTTATTTACACACGGTTCACTTAGAAATGCAGCCAATTAAATTTTTTCATGAAGGAAAGCAAGAAAAACCGGTTATTTTGACCGAGAGTGCTTAAAAAGTTGATAATAACACGTATTCAACGCAATTAACGCTACGCGTATTCTACAATTTCCTAAAAACCGCCGCACAGTCTGTGAAAAATTTAATTATAATGCTGCAGTCATTACTCAATCAAGAATTGAAAAAAAAAAAATTAACAATTCTTTGTAAATTGCATTAAAAAAAAAAGATTCACAACAAGTTTCCGGGTAAAAGTAAATCTATAAAATAAATATGACATCAACACAATTATTGAAAAACATTCAAGTACTTACTAATCAATTAAATAATTCAACAAATCTAATAAAATGTTTGATGATGCTAAATTCAATAAAAATATTAAACACAATTCGGTAGCTATTGTAAAAAAACAACCTTAAGCTCCGTCACATTTCTATCTTAAGCCGAACCACGAAAACCAGTGCAAGTATTGAACACATCGCGCGAGTATTTTCGAAGCTGCAGTTCTTTCAACACATCCTGAAAAAAGTTGGACACGTTTTCACCCCTTTCATAGTAGCTGAGCTTTTTACATAGCTAAGCTACGTTCTCTCCTACTTTCCTTGTCCTCCTGCATTACCAATAAGTGGTACTCGCACGTTGCGTCATGCGGCACGTTTTGACTTTTTATTTTGTGATGTTCGAACCCACGAATCCTTCAGCTCCTCGATTTCCCTCATAGGAAAACGATGAGCGGAGCTATTCACGCTTGAAACTCGAAAAGTTGCTTTTCACGTCCAACTTTCGCTTCTCTCGCGGCCGAATCGCTCTTCCGGAAAAGTTGTTGGGAAAAGTTGTCGTCGATTCTCACACAGGTCATATATACATTGAATGGCGTCCCAGTTTAGAGATATTGCAACAGCTTGTGTGAAGACAAATTTTTATTTAAAAATAGACGAAATGGACACGAAGTTGAGTTTAACGTATGTCCATTCTCGCCAGAATTAATGTCCAGATTTAGGAGAGAAAGACAGATCATATTAAGAAAATGAATCATACATATCTCACTTTTACGGTTGCTAGGGTTGTTTTTTTACAAAATAGTGATTCCACGTGTTTCGTCCTGAAATCGTTTATTTTATTTTTTATTTTGGCAAAGACGCAACAAAATTAATTTCGCAATCGCAGTTGCGCTACTTCAAAATATTTAGCTTATTATTATTAATAGTATTTATCGTGATTTATTGATAATACAATCATTTTACATATTATACTTATTGACATTTTCTTACTGGACGTTTTAAATTATATACATACATACATCGTTCATCCTTAAAATAATAATCATTCTAATGGAAATTAATAAACGTTATAAATTCATTCACTTATTAATTTATTTAATTTAAATAAACATATATTTTTATTTTGGGGCTTATTAGGTGTTTTTCCGATAATTAAAATAAGCCCGGAAGTGAAAATATATTTTTTGTTTTTTCTTAAATGAAAATCGTTATGCCAAATAGTTTGAGATAATTGTCAGTTGCTCGAAAGATAAATTCTCTAAACATATTTCCACCGATGTTGATATCGAGTTGAAATTGAGGAAATGCCACGAATTTTAATGGTCATAAAAAAAATGTTTGCATAAAAAAAAGTTACGTTCTGTATGTATGTAATTAATCAATGGCAAAGCGTGTATTGCTACAAATAATCGAATAAAAAAATAAAAATCTGTACAACGTATTGTTATTAAAACTTTTTTACTACTTCTTATATGTCCGCCAATTTGTGGATAAAAAAATTAAAAGCTAAGGATACAACTTATATACAACTATGGATTATGGTTCACAACTTATACACATTTGCGTGGTTCACAAAAAAATTTGAATAGCTACATACTTTGCTCACCTGACAATAAAATATATCTTGAAGGCTTCAAGGGCGCATATTTTCTAAATTTACTATTAGCAGCCAAATAAGTAAACATCCTTTACTAAATATCACTCATTTGTATCTGTCCCTTTTCTAAAAGGGCTATAATATACACGGTGGAAAATGAAATAAACAAATATGGTGAAGTTGCAGGTGGTTTTAAAAAAAAGCATACAAAATATTCACTGGCACAAATTTTTGTTGGCGAAAACATATCCGTTTTATTCTACCACAACTGAACTACGCAACTAATTGTAAATGAAAATTCTACGGTCGGCATAGAGACGGGAACGAAAACGTTTTGGCCGGAATAAATAAAAAACTGTACAACGTATTGTCAATAAAACTCTTTTACTACTTCTTATATATCCGCCAATTTGTGGATGAAAAAAATTGAAAGCTAAGGATACAACTTATACACAACTGCGTGGTTTGCAAAAAAATTTAAATAGACATACGCTTTGCTCACCAGGCAATCAAATATATATCTTGAAGGGTTCAAGGGCGCATATTTTTTTAACGTACTACTAGCAGCCAAATAAGTAAACACCCTTCATTAAACATCACTCATTTGTATCTGTCCCTTCTCTAAAAGGGCTAATATATATACGGTGGAAAATGAAATGAAGAAATATAGTGAAGTTGCAGGTGGTTTCAAAAGAAAGAATACAAAATATTCACTGGCAAAGTTTCTGTCGGCGAAAATGGATCCTTTTTATTTCACCACAACCGACCTACGCTACTAATCGTAAATGAAAATGCTACGGTCGGCATAGAGACGGGAAGGAAAACGTTTCGGCCGTATCTTGCAACCAAGCACTAGATTTAGGCAGTGTCTTATACTTGGCTGGCTGGAGCCTCTGCGGTGTCTTTTTTATAGCCGCATCCAGTGAATCTTTTATTCGTGTGCCAACCCACAAGGTAACGTTATTCAGACTACTCAAGAGACCGAGAGATTTAAATCAACAATGAAGATAGTCTCCTAAAAGATCAACATCTTTGAGTAAAAGTAAATAAAGAAACAAGAAGCTAAAACTTTTTTGTCTAGAAGCAAAAAACGTTTTCTTAAGTATCATCCAATGTATAAACGTATCGTATGTCATTGTTAAACTGTGTACCGAACCAATTACCAAAATTATTCGTGCTATGAACGTTGAAATCAAATCATTACCTATATTGGGTAATTAAGCAGATGGTAATCGTGTGATTCGTTTGCTTAATGAGATCACTATTCATTTAGTATGAATTGAATTGATTCGATGTGAAGTTTCAAATTTATATACTTAAACACTTGATGAAGATTAATATCGTCATCCGTATTAATGGAGAGTTTGATACATCAAACGTTACATATTGTACACATTTTCAAAAATGGAATAACTTTTCGACCCGTTTATTTATTCTAATGATTGTAGTATTGGAGTTCCATTGAGAATTCCGGATGTCGAAATTGCATGTGATCCATAATTGACCGACTTCTAAACTATCTGTTTCTAACTTATTCTGATCGGGACCCGATCAGAAATCGGGATTTCGGCATATTTCTGCACGGGTCTAAAATTTTCAGCTGCCGAGAGTGGGACAAGAATTCTCATATCGTTACTATTTTTATTCATCATATAAGTATTGGGATGTGTAAGAAAATTTTTTTTTTTCACCTGCCACATCGAAAAACTATATTTTAGATACTCGATACTAGATATTAAACTTCGTGGGAGAAAAGCTTCGTGCGATTTTTTTAGGGGTGGCGTAACGGCCTCTTTTATTTCTCATTTGATTAACATGTAGAAAATCCATTCTACGTGTTAATCAAATGTGAAATAAAAAGGATCGTTGAGCCACCTAAAAAAAATTCGTTGAAACCTTTTCTATAACGAGGATCCATATTATGATCCAGACTATAATCTTTTCATATAGTGGGTAGGAAAAAAGTTATTTCAGGCACACCCTAAAAAGAATATAGAATGAATCACAATCCAGCCAAATAATTTGTCCATTTTTCGCGAACCTTTTTCAAGCCAGTCTTGAATTTTTCCCTCTTCTATCCTTTGCAAGCCCAATCCCCGAATTATGAATGCTTGTAACTGCAAGCAAAAGGAATATTTGACATCCAATGAAATTTCCCGGTCATTTTTCTAGTATACTCGAATGTCAGAAAATTTTACAAAAAAATTATTCTATCCTACAACAAAACATGTGTTAGAAACAAAAGGTTTCCACATTCCCATTTTTCATCGGAAATATAAAATTTCACGAGAGTTACTTTTCTCCTTGATTCGTCCGATAATTTCGAGTGTTTGCCAGTCGTTGTACAGTCTCGATTACCGGTAACTTGCTAGTTCGATCGTCCCTGAATTGCATTAACTTTATTCCGCAGAACGACTCGGTTGGATGTTCATAAACGCAGGAAGGGCACGAAGCATCCAATAAAGTGCACTCGAAAAATTCTACGACCACGTGGCTATTGAATGTAAAAGGGAACAGACAGAGTCGAGTGGAAAGTCCGAGTGTACGTGCAACACCAGTCTGCTACAGATAGTCGTATCATTCGGAACTCGGTTGTATCCACTCGACGTTCCCGCATGTATCGATACACGTTACCGGTGCTCTTCTTCCTTCCCCCTTTTGTCCGTTCGTTTTCGATAGAAGCCTCATCGAGCGCTTTAACGCTGCACCAGTACAGGGTGCAATATCATTGCTGCTACGTTTGGTTCCGTCCATTTCATGAGTGGCAAAGTCTGATGCAGTTGCTGTTGTTTCTCGGATTTCATAGCTGCCATAGATATCAAGTACTAACACCGAGCAATGAGCAAGAACCAACGCCAGCAAACAATAGATATACAACATTAATAGACAACTTGAGAAGAACAATTAAAGTAATAGTGTGATATAAGATGGAAAAATAGAAATACAAAAAAACCAACACAAATAAAACTGTCATATAACAAGCAAAAGATGTCAGTAAATAAGAAATTCATAGTACAACAATTTGTCGTAGACGTCAAGCATTGAGTTAGTCCGCTGAAACGCATGACCATTTAGAATGAACAAAATTGTTGGTTCAATTATTCGCATGATATCTCGGATTCGCTGCATTCAGTTAAGCTAAGGAATTTTTATTCCTCGTTTTGTCCGGTGATGTTAACACCAAGCAACTTATCAGTAGTCTCAATTAATTAATTAAAAGTTTTTTTTTATATGTATGACATCGGTTGTTATGTCCATGCTGATTAATTGACCGAAATGACGGCTAGTCTGGTCCGACTTGTTGTCTGGAAGGATTGATTGTCCGAACTGCACTATCACTCCAGGAGACAACTGGACTATCAAAGCATCCAGACTAAGAAGTTGACTTTGTCAAAGTTGAAGTATCATTTATTCTGCTGCTGGGACCAATTGATACTCTAAACGGACTAGGCGTCTGGTCTAATCGATTGTGCCATCTGGCTGGTTGTCTGTTCTGGTACGATCTAATCTGATTGCATGGTCTAGTCTGATTGCATGGTCTAGTCTGATTGCATGATCTAGTCTGATTGCATGGTCTAGTCCGATTGCATGGTCCCGTCTGATTGCATAGTCTAGTCTGATTGCATAGTCTAGTCTGATTGCATAGTCTAGTCTGATTGCATAGTCTAGTCTGATTGCATGGTCTAGTCTGATTGCATGGTCTAGTTTGATTGCATGGTATAGTCTAATTGCATGGTCTAGTTTGATTGCATGGTATAGTCTAATTGCATGGTCTAGTCTGATTGCATGGTCTAGTCCGATTGCATGGTCTAGTCCGATTGCATGGTCTAGTCTGATTGCATCGTCTAGCCTGATTGCATGGTCTAGTCTGATTAACTGGTCTGGTGTGATCTTTCCCGATGTTCCATGGATTGATAGTTAGTCCTGGCCGAACATGACGGGTGATTCTTGTTAATCATCGTAATAGTTTCGTGACTTCGGTTGCAGAAAGGTGCGCGGGACTTGCAGACCACATGATGACGGCTACCTGAGAGACTAGGGATAAGCGTCATGAAGGCGGTTATCCTATTGGCACTGCTGTCTTCCCAGCACTTTCTACGTCCCGCAGGTGAGTTAACATAACTTTAGTTATTACTTAGTGTAATTTGCAGGATGACTCCATTTCTTTATTGAACCTGCAAGGAGACTTTAGGTGACGTCCATGTTTGAGGCTCTTATCTGGGAATTTATACCAATACTGGCGCTTGCCAGTATTGGTATAAATTCTCTGTGCACTCTAAAAACTATCAATGTTCTCTCGCACTATAAACCTCGGAAATCTACACGGTGTATGTGTTCGACAGAGACCGGAATAGAGAAAGACGAACCTTGATCGAGCAAGCGCTGATCGAGTGACTTAATTTCCGGTGGCGCCGCACCCAGCTAGATCCAATCAGTCGTAAGCGATCGATTCGCTTAATCAAGGTCATCAGGATTTACGAACGTGATCCAAATTCGCGGCAAGGATCCTTTCCCGTGCAGATCTCTAACTTGAGCTACTCGTACCTAGTCGACATACATATATGTATATATATGTATGTATATATGAAGGTAACGAAGGTGGTTCGCCTTGTCGGGACACCGCCATTAGTCCAATATCACACGTACGATATTCCCGACGCCACTGCTGTTCTCTCTCATTTCCTTCTTCGTTCTCGAGCCTTCTGGCATGTCCTCCGCGAGAGATATCGGATATGCTGCATCGGGAATACCTAGATCGCGAGTCATTACTATTGAACTCTCGAAGGAAGCGGCCTTAATCACGTGGCTGGATCGTTCTCAAGGGGCATGGCCTTCCCTGGATAAAGGGATTGGCTCAAGGAAGACGGAGTTGAGGGTAATAGGTACACGAAGACAGAGATATGAGAGAATCGAAACAGAGACTGCGAGGACACTTGGAAGAGGGAGTTGGTGGACTGAACTGGATAGAGTATCAACGCTAGTGTAGCGGCACTAGCAGCTCGAGAATCTAGCAGGGCAGACGATAGACTTCAGGGTATCTTCATCGCGGAACAGCAAATCCACGCGCTAGGACCCAAAAACGGTTGGGCACTCGCGAAAAGGAGACAGGCGCTAGCAGGGAATGAGTGAGAGAGAGAGAACTTTCTCAATTAGAGCTTCTAGTTTCCATCGACCAGAAACCTCATTGGTATTCACCGTGAGGACTCCACGCTATTGTAGACGTGGAGAAGCCGGGTGAAAGAAGAATGTGAGGAGACTCTACCTTTCACCCTGTCGATAGTACTTCTCGATGAGCTCTGACCCATACCAGCACGTTTCGCAAAGTTCGATTCGCCTGGACTTAAATAATCATGGGGGTCTTTCTGCCTCTCGGTTTTTTAATCACCCGGTCGTTCGACCTCTTGACTTCGGTTCAGAATGATTGGGAGAAACGGACGGAGACTGAAGAGCTTTTCGGCCATCGTTCGACGCTAGACAAAAATTGATTCTCGATAGAGAAAAGGTCGATGGTAACTACGATCACCATTAATGGAGTCATTTGATCCGTTTCCATGAGTGCTTACACACTTTCTTTCGATAAAAACGTTCTTGTCTCTTTTGCATCAATTGTTGTTGAGAAATACAGAGCTAAATTAGTTAGCTTAACTCACCCGAGCGAAAAAGATGAGTCCAGGGTGGAGTCTCAGCACTCCTGGATAAAGTCCAGGCAATCCACGATGGAAAATAGAATCGCTCCCAATCTTTATCCTCGGCTCTGTATCATTTCTACAGGTGTGGTAAATCCGACCATGATTAGATCTGGATTCCATTACAGAAATAAAGTTGAACAGATTCCACCATAACTTTTCTGTGTAATTCAAAACTTTTTGTAATGTGGCTCAACCGAAAGTCGCTCATCTTGTGACTACAGGAAACTTCCTCGTGACTAGAGAAAGACACAAGAGTAGGAAAAATGGATGGTAGAAAAGTGACATTTGTAAAGCGCGAAAATATTCTCGACGATGTTGACGACTTTTCGCTTCTGAAGCTGAATTTCCATCTGCTATTCCCGTTGGACTCTGGAAAATCTCGCTATCTCTCTTTCTCTCTCTCTCGCTGTTCCGAAACTCAGCGGAGCTTCCTCGAATTGAGTTATACCGTCACGAACGATACGCCACACCGGGGACAGCTCTCGAAATTGCGAGTCAGCCAACTCGCATGAGGCGCCCAAGCTTCAGCTTGCGGACGAGTAAGCGGGTAAGCGAGCCTCCTGTCGATAGGAATCGAATGTTCGGTGGAATCCAGCCGAGCTGTCGCAGTTACATCTAGCGGTGTCCATACAGCTAGCTAGCTGTATGGCCATCGGTATCTGCTTTGTTCCATTCCTCGTTAGTCACATTCGAGATAACGAAAAAGCATCAATTCACCGGCAGAACGAAAATGTATCTCGAATTGCTGGTTGCAGCAGATCCTAGACACGCTCATGCATCTTCTATGACTAATGAATACTTCTGCGAGACAGTTTTCCATTTGAGACATTTCAAAATCCGTCATGAATGCGAACCACCAAAATGGAATAATAAATTAATGGCAGAGAACACGTTGCGGTTTCGTCCTAACACATTGATTGGAAATGCCGGAAATCCCATGCTTAACTCACCTAGAAATTGCTGAGACACTGACGAGCTTACTTATGACCTCGTGTCAAAACCATGAGACACATCAAGCTTCAGATGTTACATGCAGCTCGGCGACGCAACGGAGTCGGATAATTATTGATCCAAATTCGTCTGGGCTAATCTGCTAACACACCAGAAATTGGAGAACGGCCAAGGCACTGGTAGACTGTCAGAAAACCTGGTATATATGAAAACGGGCTTAATTGATACGACGAGGAACGTAGTTTACAATTTGATCAAGCGGAACTTGTAAATGGGTCTGACCAAGTTTTTCGTTGAACTGATCTGCTTCGATACCATTTTATACTATCAAAAATGTGTCCCCATAAAAATCTAAATTCACCATTTAAGAAAGAAAATTTAGGAGAACAATAAATAATACACAAGTTTGTTTCCCCGTGTTGTTTGAAAATAATCAAACCCACCTTATTCCGTGCCTTGCGACGATTCTCGGGAAACGGAATAGGCGGTCGGCTATTGGCGACCAAATAAAAGAGTTAATTTTATTAAATATTAAATTTAATAAGAGAGTTAATTAAAAAACATATAACCAATTTTATTCAGATAAAACACTACCACTGACGTAACCCGAAAACCACACCAGTAACGCATGGGCCACACAGAAAAAAAGGCTTAGTTGAAACAACCAAGCGCTTGGTTATATACGCATCAGCCAATTTACTGGTTAGACCAATGAAATTGTTGGTTGTGCCAGCCAAGTTATTGGTTATTTTACAATGAGCTTGATGGCGCTGACCAATAACTTTGTTGTCCTAACCAATCAATCGGCTGGCGTATATATAACCAAGCGCTGGGTTGTTCTAACCAAGCATTTTTTTCCCTGCAGAAAGTCCAGCGACAGTCACTAAAAAAAAAAAAAGAAAGCAGTTTTGACCATCTGATTCACACTTCATCATCAGTGTTATATTTAATATCACCAGCCACGTCTCATTAATTGTTTAAAAAGAATGATTTATGAACATCTAAGACTATATAACGATCAATAAATCTGAAGAGGACCCAGATCAGGGTCGAAACGTTAAGAAGAAATTAACTATTTTATTTGGCCGCTAATAGCCAACTATTCTCCTATTCCGTTTATGATTCGGCCGCAGCGTTAACAACATTGATTTTCCGGAAATTCTTTTGTCTTACTTTCGTTGTTCCTCGAATTGATCCTGAAGAATTTTAAGATCGTGACACAAAAATTTGGAAAGGGGAAAAGATATTTCTTCACCTACATTCACCTTTCATTCTTCGGTATACTCAACTTTTAAGCCATCGAACACAGTATCTCGTCAATAACATAAAGATATTTTTGATAGCTTTTTCGAGGTTTCGAGACGAAGAATTCAACTGCGGTGAACTTGTGAAGCTATTGAAAATCTCGCAACTCATTGCAGTAAGCTGACGTACCAACACAGGACAGCAGCAGTTCGTTCCAAATGAAACCCGTTCTGTTCCGTTATACTCGACCTCCTGTAGTCCATGCAACGGCTTTCAACGTACTCAGAACGGATCGACAACGACACACGATACTGTGATAAGTGATGACAGAAAAGGGATAGGATTTTTCACCATACGAGCACAAGCTTTGAACAGAAATGGTTGAGTGGAGCTTTTAGCCAGCGATTCGACGTCGAAAATTGAAAACAGGTTAAAATTGGTTGTGCAACCAACGTTTTCCAATTTTTCCCGGCTCATGAAAATGGGTTGCCACATCGAACTTTGCTGACGGGTAAAAACCGTAATTTACAATGGTACCCGAAATGGTATATTTATATTCACTCGTTAGACATTTTTCAATACTTTGGCCTTTTGTGAATTCAAATTGCATTTATTCATAAAATGAATAGATTCGATGACATTAAGAACTTTTGGAAAATTGAAGACGGCAAGTGATCATCATTCAATCGTAACTTTTTGAAAATTTAACGGATTATAAAATATCCAACATTTTCTTGAAGTTGAGAAAATATACGTTCAGACAAAAATTCATGCACTTCTGTTTCACTAACATCCTTATCTTCGAAAGGGTTAAAAGTTGGATAACAAAATTAAACGTAGAACATAGTACAATGAATCTTAGTTCGAATAACAAATTCAGTTCAGCTCTTATAACGAAACCGATTTGTAAAAGAAATTAGCATAATCAATATTCCGTCTTATCTTGCCTCTGTCCGCGTTACCGTAAACGATTTCAGTTCTTCAGGAACTCAGGAAATTACTCAGCAAGAAAGTATACGGAAACTTTTGTCAAACCGGTTGTCCTCAACATCTTTGTTCACGGTTGTTCATTGAAACCTTCACAAACTACCCAATAAATGTTGAGACATCCAATTTAATGGGTAAAGTAATTTGAGGAGTCTTGAATCGACGTGGAGCATTAACTCGTCCGAGGTGACCACGCGCCCAAGGCAACACAGAAATTCCTTTATTCTCTTTTCTGTCATTCTCTTGTTCGTATCTGATTAGACGGATAAGAAGCACCAAGCTTTTAGGCTACAGACTTAATTTCTTTAAATACTGTATCTCGAGAACCGCTTTACCGATTCATCTCAAATTTGGTACAAGAGTGAAGCAGCAGCTCGTCATCAATTGATGCTTTTTTCAAAAGGTGTGCAGAATATAACCTTCACAAACTACCCAATAAATGTCAAGACATCCAATTTAATGGGTAAAGTAATTTGAGGAGTCTTGAATCGACGTGGAGCATTAACTCGTCCGAGGTGACCACGCGCCCAAGGCAACACAGAAATTCGTTTATCCTCTTTTCTGTCATTCTCTTGTTCGTATCTGATTAGACGGATAAGAAGCACCAAGCTTTCAGGCTACAGACTTAATTTCTTTAAATACTGTAGCTTGAGAACCGCTTTACCGATTGATCTCAAATTTGGTACAAGAGTGAAGCAGCAGTTCGTCATCAATTGATGCTTTTTCAAAAGGTGTGCAGAAATTTTTATTTTATAGCTTTTTTTATTTATTCAACAAAAGACGTGACTAGCTTTCGGAAAAGCGATGATATTGACCTAAATAATTCTACATACGTGTAGATACTCTTAATGCCATTTTGTGTTGAGGCTGTCTGAAATCGGAAAAGTGGTTCGGATTTTATAGTTTTCGAATTTTCAGTTCTTCAGGAACTCAGGAAATTACTCAGCAAGAAAGTATACGGAAACTTTTGTCAAACCGGTTGTCCTCAACATCTTTGTTCACGGTTGTTCACTGAAACCTCCACAAACTACCCAATAAATGTTAAGACATCCAATTTAATGGGTAAAGTAATTTGAGGAGTCTTGAATCGACGTGGAGCATTAACTCGTCCGAGGTGACCACGCGCCCAAGGCAACACAGAACTTCCTTTATCTTCTTTTCTGTCATTCTCTCGTTCGTATCTGATTAGACGGATGAGAAGCAGCTTTTAGGAGCTGCGAAAAGCTGTTCTTTATAAAGGGATGGCGTTATGGATCACACAGCTCAGTGTCTTCCAATTCCGGAAAGATGGACAAAGAGGGAATGTTAAATTTCCTGGTCCTTTCCCTTCCCTCTCTGTGCCTTCGTAGTCGAACAGAATCATCCGTCGTTTCGTTCCCATTCCATCGTGCCCTGCTGTCTGCAATTCCTTCTGCCTACATAGTTTCTCCCGTGTTCTCTTCCTCGTCTACCTCGATGTCTGCATAGTTGAGTGAATAACTCGAGTAATTACCAGCGACCCAGTTGCAGTAGGAAGACCAAAACCCGTTTCCTCGAGTCGAAGAGGAAGAAACTTGAGAATGCCACGATGCTTTTCTTCTTCGTACTCATCGTCTTCGTTACCCGAGCTATACGATTAGCCGGTTGCTTTTTCAGAATTGCTTTGGTACGGACAAGAGAGAAAAAAAGTGGAGTACAGAGACGTTTATTTAAAACCAAGGGTATGAAAAAAATCTTTATTCTTCGCTTCTCATGGACCTTTATCATCGCCTTATCACAGATTGAGAAGAGATATTTCGCTACTTCCAACCCAAAATGGAACATATTTTACGGCTTACACATTCAATTCATTAAAATGGCTATTCGACTTTTGACCCCCTCCCCTCTTTCCGAAATGTCCTTCCCCAAAATATCCTCTCAAAAAATATGCCCAATCAAAAATGTCGTCAAAGACAAATTTTACCTGCAGTGGCATTTAATACAAATTCAAATGATATTTCAATTTTTTTGTAGGCTTAGTTGGACTATCAAATGCACTAAATTTTTTATTTCTACGGTAAACTTTTTTAAAATATATTTTTGATGTGAAATATCGAATGCCATAATTTCGGATCCATAAAATTCTGAAAAGGACTTCATTCAATATCAAAATTTTTTTCCTCATCGTCAAAATGAGCAAGATTTTCCTTTTTCTGGTTTTCAAGCTTTTTCTTATCAAAACCGAATTTTTAAGAATTGTTTCAGATTTTTCCGAATTCTGGGAATTTTTCTAAACTATTTTTTTTGAAGCGCTATATCGAATGTCATTATTTAACAATCTGCAAGAGATCGAAAAGTCTATCAAATATATAAATTTTGAACCTTATAGCCACAGTAGGCAAAAATGTTTTTCTCATTGTTTTGAAGCTTTTTTTTAAAAAGATAATTATTCAAATAAAAAGTGGCTCAACACTATTAGAAGAAAAATTGCCATAAAAATAATATCTGGTCCATTTAAGAGTCCAATTGAGTCTACAGAAAATTACCAATCAAATCAGAGAGGTCGAGTTTAAATACTGGTCGAAATGGGGTGGATTATTGCCTCACCTGGCCACCCACATTACCATTCTTAAAATCACTCACGACCTTGAACGAACGACCCCTCGTTACGTGAAATGTTACGGAAACCCTTGAAACATATGCAAGTAAATATACAAACACATACACGACACATACATCATGGAGACCCAAGATGTAAATAAGACGCGTAAACAGCGTCTGATGCGAAAACACAGCAGCAGCAACAGAACACGATATACGCACTCATATATATTTATGCAGGATTATTACAATTCGCGTGTAAGCTGTATAAATATATAATGTGTATGGGCCATTCCACGTCCAATCAGCAGGCCATGACCCTCATCGATTTTGTTTATTTTTTAATACGATGTTATTACCGTTATTGATCCAAGCGATATTATATTGCGAAATGCATTTGCGAAATTTTTTTCAACGATACCAATCGTTTTCGGGCATTTGGGTAATTCTACAATCTTCAGAGAAATTGAGATCCATTGATATTTTAGAAAATTATCCTGATAAAAAAAATTGACAATCGAATTTGCCACATGAAAAAAAAGGAAAAAATGTGGAAAAAATAGTAAATATTGAGAACGGATTATCGCATGGCGCTCAAAAATCCTATTTGAAATCATAGAATCAGTGTGAATTTTTTCGGATTCTTAAGCACGTCGTTTTTTAAATTGGTTTTTTTCGAGGATTCAAAAATGTTACTGCTGGTAAAGAAATCTGAAAAAGATTCCGAGGCCTCTATGTGTCGGTAATAACATCATATTAAAAAATGAACAAAATCGATGAGGGTGAGGGTCATGGCCTGCTGATTCGACGTAGAATGCCCCATATACTAAGGTGCTTAATTATTTATTTTTTCTTGTGCTTCTATCAAGTGATACCTCACTCAAAGAAACCTACAGAACCCAAAGTATGTTCTTGTAAAGGGGGGGGACTCCCCCCCCCCCCCCCCCCCAACCTTGAGCCGAGGCTTTGCCCCTGGACTCCAGAAGTCAATTTGAACGCTGTTACGCATCTAAGCTCTGCCTAGGAAGCTCCTGTTAGCCACAGGATCTTTTGGGGCGGCGATATATTCGGTTGGGGATATTTTTACGCAGGAATATTTGGGGTAATGGGATATTTTTGGGGAATATTTTGTCGTGGGTTACTTCGGTAATGGGATATTTTTTGAGGATATTCTGACGCAGGGATATTTCGGTAATAGGATATTTTTGGGGAATATTTTGACGCAGGGATAATTCGGTAATGGGATATTTTTGGGAGATATTTTGACGCAGGAATATTCCGTTAATGGGATATTTTTGAGGAATATTTTGTCGTGGGTTATCTAGTCGGGCTGACCATTTAGGTAAACGGTTTTAGGTTCAAAAATTGAATGATTTTTTTTTTCAAAAGTATAAATCTATTATTTTTATTCAGAAAAGTTCATCGAAGAAAAATTGGTTCACAAGCATTACTTTTTATTTGAGTCGTAGCTTTGCCTTGTATCTATGTTAGTCTTCGCTAGTGAGCTGAACCAGTCGAAGTCATGAAATGTGTCAACTCCACTGGTACCGGAGTCGTCGTACTCTGTTTCACAAGCCTCGGCTATAAAAAGAAATAAATCCCCAGTGAAAAAGTTTTAGCCCAAACAGGTGAACACAAAACTTTACCAATTCGTATAGTAGTTGCTCGCCAGTTTTCCGTTTCCACTGTACCCTCACTTTTCCAAACTTAGCCATCGTACTGTCACTCGTTTCGATTCCATATTTTACCTTCTGGCATTTTCATCGGTTTTCTTCATTTCCTCATTTTTCTTGTATCTCACGGAACTGTCGCTTTGTTTCACTTTAATGACACTTTTTTACCTGATGTACTTTTTTAAAAGACAATAATATCCGGTCAGAATTTTGGTATCTTTATACACAATGATTTTTATACTTATATTAATTATTCTATTGCTACTATGATTAATTCTTATTTAATTTATCCACTCAAAAACCTCTCACGTTTACTACCATTTACCAGTCACTCCTTATTATTTTGTCACTTTATTTTTTCCATCTACAAAGCTTTGTCCCTTGTCAAATGAATGGATGTTCTGCAAGAACGAATTTATATTCAGCAGAATATGAAATTTAGTAAATATTAGTGAAGAAGTTTGGATTTTACAGCGCCATGAATTTTTTAGGTTTATCTCGATCCTACTTTTAAGACCTTCGACAATGAGGGACTAAATCTTTAGAGCCGTACGTAATAACGCTTAAGAATATTTGGTACCGAATGAGGTGAAAATCAATAAAAGCGTCCAAATTCTGTAAGACATTGAATTTTTATATTCAAGGTTAGCGAGGCTTGTAAGGTATGTTGAAAATGAGTTTGGCACAGTTTGACAATAAGGTTCAAAACTTATGGAAAGTACTATTCGAAACAAGGGTGCAAAGTCTGCATATCGTTTCCTCTTTTCCAACCTTTCTTAAAACTTTCCGTATGAGGAAGCCGGAATTGGTCAACATTTTTTTCTCATGGCGGTAACTTTGCAAAAAAAAAAGGCAAATGAAGGAAACCACCTTGTCACCATATTACGTCATGGCTCTTGTTGTTAAAACGTTACGAAACTAAATTTGATTATTTCCTCCATCGTAGGGCAGAATGTGCCGCTTCAGGGATTAGAAAATAATGTCTGGTGGTTTTGGTGAAAATAATTTTTGAATCTGAACGTTGAAAATTGAACACATTTAAATTATTTGAATGCAGACTTAATTTATTTAAATACTGTAACTCGAAAACCGTTCAACCGACTGAGTTAAAATTTTGGTACACGAGTGAAGCAGCAGTTCGTCTTTGATAGATGCTTTTCATTTCGAAAGGTATGTAGAAATTTTGATTTTACAGCTTTTTTAATTAAAAAAAAAAGACGTGCGCCCTTTAGCTTTCGGGAAATTGATTATATTGACCTAAATGATTCTTCATAAGTGCAGGTACTTTAAATGTCGTTTGGTGTTGAAGTTGTCTGAAATCGGAAAAGTGGTTCGGATTTTATGGAACGGATTTTAAAATTTTCGAAAAACTCAAGTTTTTGTCCTAACTTTGGCGGAACATAAGACAACAAACTCAAATTTTATACATGAAATTGATACTATGTAAAAATGATCAGTACATAGTGTCGTCATAATCTGCAATATGGTTCAAATTCGTCAGAATTTGAAGTTTTGGAAAAATCATGATATTGCCTCAACCTTAATAAAACATAAGATGGCAAAGTCAAACTTAAACATGAAATCTTTAACGATTTTGCAATAATAGATACACAGTTTTATCATAATTTTCTGTGTGGTTTAAATTTTTCAAAAATTCAATTTTGATAAAAAAAACAGCTGCAAAGTTCGACTTTTTAATTTTCGCTTTATGATTATTTCCTTGGAGATACATGAATATGTTTCAAGTGGACAGGTGAAATGCTCATCAATGGCTCCTAGAAACGTTGATCAATTCAAAATCTTCTTCAGCAAAGCAATTTTGCGTAGTCATCAGCAATAAGACGCATCCACTTCACTTTGTAACCACTTTGTGTAAAAAATACAAAATAATGATAAAGCAATCTGCAAAGTTCAACTTTTTAATTTTTGCCTTATGATTATTTCCTTGGAGATACATGAACAGGTTATGTTTCAAGTGGACAGGCGACATGCTCATCAATGGCTCCTAGAAACATCGATCAATTTCAAATCTTCTTCAGCAAAGCAATTTTTCGTATTTATCATCAATAAAACGCGTCCACTTCATGTCGTTCTCAAGAGCTCTGGAAAGCTGAATTCCCGACGGCCGAGTCTGAATTTCGTACCGAGTAGCAATAGCTAGGACCAGAGGAAGCTCTTTTTCAACGCCGGACCATGAGCCTTTCAGCATCGAATATACCAAGGCGATCGAAGCGCTGCGATCCAATCTTCCCGATTCCAATTGGCGGCGTCGATGGCCCGTGAAAAAAACCAGTGGCGCTGTAGACCACTCACCGGGAGGCAAACACAATAAGGGAAGATCCAAGTGGATTTTCTCGCTCGTACCCTCTTCTCTCGTACCTTTTTCCTCTAGCCCAGCCTTCTAACCGACTTTTTCACTTTCTCCACTCGACTGCAAATTTCGCACGGTGATCACACAATGTGCGTCGTGAAAAATAGATTAACGTGTTTGGCAATTTGCCGAGTCAAGATTCGTGTTTTCCGAATGTTGAGAGCCAAACAAGCGAGAAAATATTCAATTTATTTCTATTATTTATTATCACAATGACAATTTGTGTAGTTTCATAAACTTCAATTTAATCATCATGTGAGGAGCGTTTGTGTGTAAGCAGAGAACAAAAAAATTAGACATGCATGGCAACGGGAAAAACGAATAGCTAGAGTCAGTATCAATCAAACCTGATTGTAAACGGACGGCGATATTAAATCAAAAATATCTCAGATATAAATATTTATCTGTACATTTATTATTACTTCACTTATATATAATTGAAGAGCCATCACAATCATATAAAAATTTGAGATGTGTCGCTTGAAAAACCTGTCTAACATTTTCTGATATTCAGGACCTAAGAATATTCAGTATCCAGGGCCTGAAAAGAGACTTTCAGTCTAGATTCAGACTAATCAAGGGCTGGAAGTAAACAGACTTCCGTTGGGTCTATAAGGGCTCACTAAATGGACCTGACAATAATCATCAAGATTTACCGACCTGCTTTCCCTTCATTATTTTCGCAGAGCGAAATTCCTACAAAATTGGACGCCACCTTCTGAAACGAATCTTAATTTTAGCACACAATTATAGTAATTCCACGTAATAAGACTCGCAATTTATAGTGACTACAATTTTGTTAACCATTTGACATTGTTACAGAGGCTGTTACAAACACAAGCACGAGCAACGGGAAGAATGCTGTGAAGAATCCTTTGTTGGAATCACGTGCCCGAACAAAACATGTTCTGGCCCAGACAAACGGAACTGCCGTGTTACCATGCAAGATAACTGACTTAGGCACTGGCATAGTGAGTATATAGTATACCTTGATATGCAGGTACAATGTTCACGAGATTCGATAGTGGAATCGCGAAATCCCCAAGTGAAGGAAATCCCAGTGATGTCTCTTGGGAAAGGAAGCATACAGTACAGAAATGCGTAGACGGAACTTATGAACTGAGTGACATTCATGCAAATGTATAAGCTTTAATAACAAGCTAAGTATGATTATACCAGTCGGACGAACTGCAATCTACTTCCCAACGTTAATAATCCTGATGAAATAATCTCTTAGTAATAATGCTAATGAATAATTCACTGAAAGCTTTTCGTACAATTGCGAACAGAGGGAAGATCGTAGTAAACACCCTTGCGTAGGATTCAATATTTCAATAACAGATCTTTAAGATGTACAGTGAGATCAAAGGTTCGATTCGGGACAACTGCTAATTCAATGTTTTACATTGAAGCCCTTTGAAATTAGCTGCGCTAATTTTATTGACAACACTCATTGATTTCTATATACGACGGCTTCTAATGGCGATCTTAAGGTGGCTGACCATTGGCACTTTGTGTTAGATACAATTCAAAATTTAAAATGTAACATAATTTGAGTGCTAAGCTTTGCTACTGTAAAATCTTATCCCTTCTCACCGATCTTATTTTCAATAAATCTTAACATGAGAATCAAGATTTTAACACGGTGTTTTATGGGACTAGGAGATATCTGACAAATAATTCAAAGGATTGACCCTATTTACGGTTAGGTAACAATAATAACGAAATCGGTACGGGTACATTAAATTGTGAAAACACCAACTTATTGGTGCTTATACAAAAAGGACGTCACCGAACATTTTATCTAAATATCTTGAGTTAAAACGCAGGAATGCAGCCTGAATGGTCATTTTCGAAAACGACGAGTCTCCGATTCGTGTATGTTTGGTAACTGTCACAACGACAGCTCATTAAACCCAAATCAAATCAGCAACTTTTTATAACTTTTCATTAATACGCAATTGAAATTTCAACAATTTATTAATGCGTTGTTCCAAATCGATTTTTATCATGTGTTTATCACTGTTTACAACTTTCTAATTAATTCATTTTGAGTCGTCAGTGGAGGGGGAGTTTTTTCACCCTGATGCAGATGGTCCCACCTTAAGGGATAAGGGCTTACAGGATATTTATATTCTCACCGTCATCTTTTCGGATTACAGCCAATCGTAAAAGCATTTGTTGCATAATTGCACATTTGACTTTACTTTATTTAACAGATTCTCTTACTCGTGATTATGTAAGACAATTTACTTTATTTTTAGTGTAAGACAGTAGCATTTTTTAAACTTGCGAAAGGTACTGAAGTTATGGTACATAGTAGTAAAATACCACTAGTGACATGAATAACTAATAGTTGCGACCTACTGGAATATCCATGCGTTGAACCGAGGCTTCGTTTCCAGCTTGGAATAAGAATTACACGAATGTCACGACCCAGCACTTTCTCGACACGTGCGGTCTGTGCGTAAGGGCGTTTCGAAAGCAGTAACGCAAAAAACAGGACACAAAGCGCAAAGGCAAGCGCTGAAAGTACGAGCGACATCTGGCATTTCGTACATACATAAACAAAATTGAAAGCGTAGAGGTCACAATAGCGAACGACCAAAATAACGAACGGCTGAAATAGGGAATTTCAAAATATTCAATGCCTGAATCTAGAATGACCTTTGTTATGAAATTTGCTATTTTAGTCATTCGATATTTTACTCATTCGCTATTTCGTTTGCATTTCAAAAACATAGGGATTGAAGTAGCGAATGGAAAAATATCCATTTTAGATTCAGACATTTATTATTTTGAAATTCACCATCACCGGAGAGTTCAGTCGCATAAAGTTTAAACAAAATAACAATTATTCAAGAAAAATCAGTGTAATCATTTACAGAAAAACATTAAACGCAGGCTTAACCTACAAAATCGGAGAGCCCGGTCATCAGCTACACCTTGAACAAATAAATAATAAGAGTAGCGTTAGCGTCTCGGTCGTGAGGAGTCTCGTAAGGCATTACAAATTATCGGTAAGTCCTTGGCGTCGAGACGCTACCGCGTCTCTTGATGAGACACGAAACTTATTTTGCTAACCGGTAAACATAGAGAATCACATATTTACATCAGAAGGAAATAAAAATAAAGGTCACAAGCTCAACACTGATGTGAAATAAACTAACTTCCGAAGTGGCGCTGATCAGAGTGAAACGTAAAAAAAAAAATCACAAAACCATTAAGCCGTAATTCACTAGAGGACTTCTTCCACAATATCACTGTTTTTGACCCAATTCCCTAAACTTTGAAAATACACAAAATTAAAAAGTATTTAGTGCGACACACGTGAAATTTGCCTTTGACGCTATGGCGATAACGTAGCAATTATAACCAAATTATCTTCATACAAACGTAAGGAAGGCTTTGCGAACTCACGCAACTGTTAGATGCGCGAGTCTTGTCCAGACTCGACGTCGGTAGCGCCATCAGGCCGTTTGGACGAAGTTCCTCCTCGCTTGCTCTGCTCTCCGCACAACCGTCGGGGAACCGCTGGTTTACGAGGCAAGCGAATAGGTGCGGCAGCTCGCTCTCCAGGCACGTGTCCACCACATAACTTCCGGGAGTTATGATAACAATAATAGCGCTCGGGTGGCCACAATGTACAGAGGCAACTCTATTCTAACCTAAAGCTCGCAGGGCTCTCGAGGTTATAGTCTCACAGTACGCTGTATAGCACAATGTACATACATTACAGTCTGACCACTAGCGCGGACTGTATAACGTCTCCTTCTCGCACTTTCTCCCCCTCCGAGGCGCTGTACACTCGCATCCTAACAATAACATCATCAATAATGGTTATGGCGGTGTATCGGAGACGTGAATAATACATAACGAGCTCCTAACGCCTCCTAACGCTTCGTAACGTTCTCGCTAAAGCATAGTAATAGCTAGCGCTGTGAGCGCCCTCTGTTGAGAAGATGGCCAAATAGTTCCCTGGATGTCCTCCATTATCAGAGCTAAATACCCGTAGTGTCGATGATACACAAATGAGAAATCCTCGAGCTCCGATGTTTGCTTTTGTTGTCACGTGCGTTAGAATAACCTTGGGAGAGAGACTGAAGGATAAGGGCATGCTTTGATGCACTCAGGTAAGCGTCGGAGGAGCATTAGTAGCATAGGGACAATAGATTAATTCATATGTATTTCTATCAGATTACATTCAGTCAGATGTTTATTTTGATTTGAACAAAAAAATATAATGTAATTCCATACATGTTAAGATCAATATTTTTTTATGTCAACATATATCCTTTGAAAAAATAGAAAATACTTTTTCTACTTTTTCTATTTTATTTATATATCTCTTCGTTGATAAGTCGTTCTTCTCTTGTTGACCACAATTGTTTCCTAAAGCTCTCGCAAATGGACGCATGCTATTTGCTAACGCCGTTAGCACCCTCTGTTGAGAAAATGACCAAGTAGTTCTTTGGATGTCCTCCATTATTAGTACTCTTTGTGTCGATGATACACAAGCGAGAAATCCTCTAGCTTCGATGTTTGCTTCTGTTCAGAATATACGAATAACCTCGGAAGAAAGACATAAAGAGAAGGACATGCTTTGATGCCCTCAGAAAAGCGATGGAAGGGCATTGGTAGTGTAAGGACAATAAATTAATTTATATTTATTTCTATTAGATCACATTCAGAGAGATGGTTATTTTATTTCAGAAAGAAATAATTTGATGTAATTTCATCGATGTTAAAATCGATATTTATCTTGGTGTCAAGGTCAAGGTACGGCTACAAAACAGTTTCTCCATTTAATTCAGATATTTTTCTGTTGGTTGGTCATAAAAATCTTTTTGTTAACCACAATTGCTTCCTAAAGCTCTCACAAATGCACGCGCGGTATTTGCTGACGCCATTGGCGCCCTCTGTTGGCGAGATGACCAAATAGTTCGCAGGATGTTGTCTTTTATTAGAACTAAATGCCCTTGTTGATGTCAACAATGCGCAAATGAGAAATTCCCTTGTTTCGATGTGTGCCTTTGTTTAGGATATGAGGTAGAATGACCTTTGTAAAGCGGTAAAGCCGGAAGCGCATGCTTTGATGCCTTCGGTTGAATTATTGTGGTGCATTTGTTGGTACCTGTGAGTTTCAACGATTAATTAAAAATTAACGGTATAATCAGGTGGGCGATTTAAACGTGGAATTTAATACAGCTTGTAAACTTCTATTTACTGCTTATTTTGAAAATTCCTTCTATGCAATCGAAATTTGTGGAATTGAGGGATATTGCATTGAATAATCATTGAATTAACATTGATGGTAATACATATATATTCAGCTGTATTTTCGGAATCTGGACAAGTTGCCTTTTCACAAAATAAAGATTTAAATATTGCATTGTAATTTAATATACTGTAATTTTATTGAGTCCGTGTAGAAAATTTCGTTTAATATACGAATGGGAATAAAAATTCAATACACGTGTGGTAAAATTACAGTTAGAGAAAATTAAAAACACAACTGTTGAACGAATTTATAAAAATGTACATCAATTTTACATTATTACTCGTGTGATAAATATTTACATTTTCGTTTCTGTGAAAAAGCTTTTTCAACATTCATAGTAATTTTACTTAAATATTTTTAACGGTGATGCTCTGGTCAAATAAATATGTTTCCGTTGATTTATACATATTATATATCATTGATCGACCATAGAATTTTCTTCATGATTCAAATTTACGCGGTTTTCTTGAGATACTATTTTCGGATAGCTTTAAATTAATTGAACCAATCAGAACACATGCCAGTCCATTTCGATTTACTAATTTCGTGGAGTAACGCTTCACATCGGACGAAGAGTGAAGCAAACACGTTCTTTTTCCACGTGAGTGGTTCTTTTTTTGTATATCCCTGCTATTAATTTGGCAGCACTTTATTTTTAGGTTATGCCTCATCTCGAACGAAAACTACGTGATGGGTCATAACCGGAAAGTTCACGCTGGTCGACTATACATTTTTATATGCGAAACAAGATTCACTTACTTTCCCGTAAAAGCCCAAGTATAACGCTCTGTTTCTGAAGTAAAGTTTGCGCAATGAACTGCCTTGAAACCTTGTAATTATAATAAGTAGTGCTTACCATTATTCAAAAAGTTCAAGAATTAATACTGACTAACACTAACGAGCATCTCACGTGCGCCTCGACACATCCTTTCAGTTTATACAATGATGTATTAATAATCATAATAACGACACCTAAATTTTAATTATTATTCACATGAAAATATTTCTAAATTAGATGTATTTCGTAATATGCATTCTTTCAACATACAATTCCTACAAATCTTTCTTTCTCATCGCCACAAGTGAATTAAATTATGAAAACTCCGTGAACTCCGTGAATGAATCTTATGAGTGTATTTCCACTCAGAATTATTTAAACTTTCGGGAGGAGGCCGATCGTTAGCTACTAGAAATAAGCGTATAAAAAAAATTTACCTAGATAAATTTTCTTACTCTTTACAACATATTTAAAACTGAAAAAAAACATCGATTTTTGGATAATGTCAATTTCTTAAAATAGCCAAAAAAGTTTATATAAAAAATCTACCACGGTTGATTGTTGAGAATAATATGCAGAACACATTTAAAAAATAGGCAGGTCAGTATATTGAAAATTGTAGGAGGCGATACATTCTTTCGAATCGAGGGCATCCATTTTTAAAAATCTAATTTTATTTTTAAGTGCTAATATTTTTTTTCATTATGTGCAGTTAAATGCATACAAATTAGGTCGTGTGATATTAATAGTTTCGATGGATATTTCCAGAGATATGGTTTTTGAAATTCATTAAGTTTTATTTAGAAATTTTACCACGCGAGGCGTCTAATCAAATTAGCGAGAATGAGGTGAGAACACGATTCGAAATGAAAAGTGATGTCATACGGAGCCGGTGAATTCTGATTATTTTATGAGTTTTATTTCCATTTTTAGTGTATAAGCTTTCTAACTAAACTTTAGGTGACTAAAATAAATTTACAGAAAATCATATTTCTCGAAATATCATTAAAAACTATTAATATTATAGGACCTCATTGAGATCAATTCAATTGCACTTTACAGAAAAAAAAATAGTGGCACTTGAAAAAAAAAAAAAAGAAAAGAAAACGAAAATAAAAAAATGTATTGTTTTCGATTCGAAAAAAAGTATCTCGTCCGACAATTTTCAATATTCTGACCTACCAATTTTTTCCCGTGCTTTGCATACTATTCTCAACAATCAAGCGTGGCAGATTTTTTTTTGTCTATTCTAAAAAATCGACGAATCGATGCACAAGGATCGATGTTTTTTTTCGATATGCTTTTCTCCCAGTGTGGCTACGTTGGCGAATTTTTTATGTATAAACGAAAATCTGATGAATCTAATAAAGTTGTTGGACTAGATTGTCGCCCATTATTTCGAAAGACAAAAGAGCAACTGTGATAAAATATACCTGCATTCGTAGTGATTTTCCCTATACTGACATGACTCTCTGAGCCCGTCATCTGTCCAGGACTTCGCTTTTAGTGTGAGTGCAGATCAACCCGGCTTCTCCTTGTTGGGAGCGTGTACCTGCTTTTGATAGGAGTTAATTAAAGCCGCGCCGTCAAGTCAAAGAGACTCAAAGCTATGGTCAACAACATATTTTGCTGTAGTGAATTTCTGATGCAGCCACGATTACCAACTGACCAATCCTGTCCTTGAAGTACTCGATAAAACTGCACGAACTGTAATAAAAAAATAAATTATTGTCTCTTGCGATTCCACTCTCTCACTCTTTCTGTATCGCCCCATTTAGCTTAAGACTGTTTTTTGTACAACTCTTTTTCTCTGTCTGAACTGTCGCCTTATTGTTCTGTATTGCTAAGTTTTTTCTGTATTGCTCAGGTCCTTAGGGGATTCAATATCCCAGGGTCTTTAAATAAATAAATCTAAATCTAAATCTAAATCTAATCTTTCCAAACGCCAGCGATCCAATTTTACCAAATTTTCATACCTTCCGGTTAAAACAAAAATGACATGCCTTCTTTTTTAAAGGTTATTTCATTACTTTTCTCGCTTTCTCAAAAAAAAAGGTATTTTTTCACTTTTTTTAATGGACGTTTTTTTTTCAAATAGCCGGTAACGTTGAGAAAAAATTATTTGTACGTATCAACCCCGTTTCGACTAGGATAAGAACTCGACCGCTTTGATTTGGCTTGTAATTTCTTGTTGGACCCTCAAAGGCACCAGATTTTTTTAAGGCTTTTTTAAGTTCGAGAACTTACAGTTCGAGAACTGTAAAGCAGTTGCAATCTTATCGTATATTTTCATGAATAAGAATGACGATCCTTATGACGTCGTGTCTCAAGATTGTGGGAAGGATTTCAAGAAGTCCTAAAGGATTAAGTGCATGTGTGAAAACTGATTTATAATTCATATCCTCTCCCACATGGTTACAGTTAAACATACGCCTAAAAGAGTGTTAATACGCACCTCTAGTTTAGCTAAAAGCTTAACGTTGCACCTTTCCAACAGTATTCCGCTTCAAGAACAAACGCACTAGTAGAGCTTAAATCAATATGTGGTAGTGATAAGCCAGCAAAACCAGCAACGGAATTTGAAACGGGCGTGGAGCACGAGAGCAACTTGGGCGAATGTGTTTAAATCTGATCTCGGGTTTCCATGGACAAGTGGTGCCTGAACTCCGTGTATTAAAGTATACCCACAAAATGATGTTGTAGGTTGCTTAACGTATGTTCTCTCCAGGAAGTTTCCTTTGCGCTTCCATTTCTCCGTTTCCGTTTACTAGGTCAACAATTCCGCATTGGAAGAAAAAAGTTAACGCTGCTGTATATTGGGTCGAGTGAAGAGCCAATGTTTATTTGCTTAGAGAGCTCTAAAATATATTCTACAATATTCCGCCTTTAGCATTCATTCAATTTGGATGATAATAGAGTCGTTATTGAATTCAAATTTGGGTGCTTCATTTAATCAGAAATAGATTCTGTGCTTCACACTTTAGCATTTTGATCAAGAATTTATTTAAGCTACTTTGCCGAAGTGAGTTATCTAATTGAACGTTATTAAGGAATCTCATTTGCCTTAACCTTATTTAGGACGTATCTAACAATGTTAGCTACCATCGTTGACGAACATGCCTGTCCAGTATCCTTCCCTAAAATCTGAACTTGGCAACTTTATCTAGCGAATCCCAATTAATTTTTCATACGCGGCTCTATTTATCTTTCAACGTTACCTAACACTGTTACCGAACAACCTTACGTAACAAGCAGACCTTCTTTCCACCATAATTCTTTTCACCACAAGACCGTTGCACCACGTGCGTTTCTCCACAACGCCGATACTACGTGTCAGTCTTCCTTCACATTTCTAATTTTAAGGCGCTTTTCTCTCCACATGTCGTTCCTACACATTTCAATCCAACACATTCTTTACTACACAATTCGATACCCCACAGGGACGTTACAACACGTTTCAGTCCCACACAACCGATCCAACAAAAACTTTACCAACACATTTCGTTTCCACACATTATTTCTGTCGATATGAACCGAAGAGAATATCGCCAGTCGGTAAGGTAGAACTCCGAGCAGGCAGTGGTTCTCATGCAAGTCCGTACGGCGAACATCCGGTGATTGAAATGCGTAGGAACGACATGTGGAGAAAAAAATGCGTGAAGATTAGAAATGTGAGAGTATACTGACGCATAGTATCAGCGTTGTGGAGAAACGCATGTGGTGGATCTGCGCTGTGGTGAAATGAAATGTGCATGAAAGAAGGGCTGCCATCTAACATTAACTGAACCCCGACTACTTTCTACTCAAATAGAACCCCGACTACTTTTTTCTGCACAGGTAGCAGTTTTATTCAACATTCTTACATGGAAACGTTAACTAACTTAACCTTACATGGAAACGTTACCTAACTTAACCCACCATGGAAAAGTTACCTAAATCAACCTTACTTGGATGAATCTCATTAGGAATGACATATTTTAAATCTCTACATGATGAATCCCAGTAGGAATGACATTTTTTGAATCTCCACACGACGAATCTTCATAAGCATGATATATTTTTATAACACAGTAAAATTACACAGAATTATGTAGTAGTTTGCTGTATGTACGTTCTCTCGAGGAAATTCCCTTCACGCTTCCGTTTAACCGTTTCTGTTTATCAGATGAGCACTTCTGCATTTGGCAACAAAAAAAAGGTTAACACTGCTGTATGTTGCACCCGGTAAATAACCGAATCTTTGTTTGCTCCGTGAGCTTGGAATTCTCGAGAGCAAAGTTCTCGCTCGTGGCTTTTGTCCAGCTTTGTACAATGCCTGGGTCGAAGAAACGAGGAATAGTAACGCGCGTGGTCGAGCGGGAAAAGAAAAAAGCTCCTTCAGTTGTACATTGTCGGTCTGGTGTGCGAGTTCCCGGCGTTATATGACCCTCGTCGAAAAGAATTGCCACTAAACCGGGCTTTGCTGCATTTCTCGTGTACCAAACATGAAGCAACGGACGCTTGCCGCATATACCAAAGGTACATACTTTTTTATACCTCGTTGCTCGTTTTACGATTCAGTCTTCGTCAGCTTTGCTCGAAAGTATGACGTCATTATCAAAATGAGATCAAAGATAAAGGCAATGATTCTTACTTGGATCATACTCATATTCTACTTCAACTTTCGACAGACTCTTATAATAATCCAGTCGATCAATGCCCCGCTATAACCTTAAGATTGTGGAAACTTCACCCTTAAAATTGTGTAAAGCATCATTGTATGCTTCCGGAAAAATGAATCAATGAAAAATCGCTAGTTCTGCGAAAATTTTGTTACTTTGTTTAGAGACAAATGTGACGTCAATAATCAGTTTCATTTTTCTTATCAGGCCTCATTTTATGAGAGGCAGAATTTTATTTTAATGAATAAAAATGTTTTAATAAAAGAATTAATAATATTTTAACAATGATAGGAAAAATATTTAAAGGAAATTTTTTCTTACGTGATACATAAATTATGGTTAGTCTCGATCCACGCAACCACAGACGATTTGTAAAAGCATGTTCTTATAAACAATTGTAAAAAAAGCCGTTCAAAAGCATACTTAAATTTTACGATAATTTTTTATTATGAACATGCGGTATGCCTTATGCTTATGCATTGAGCCTTTCTTAACAACTTAATGCCGTGCTTCATAAAAGCCTTAACGAGCTTTATCGTTATCTTAACTGTACCGTAATGAATAAGCCCAACAAGTCGATGTTATATGTTGTACGTGTAAGAATATTTATAGAGATCAAAATTAATAATCAAATGATGAGTCAGCCATTCTTTTGACATGATATCATTTGATCTCGTTTTTTCCAAATTCCACCGAATTTTTTTAGCCGATTTCATTCAAGATTTTGAAATTGATTGATTTTGAATTGAATGCGCTAACTGAAAAGGAATGACAGTTTTTCAATAAGCACAAAGTAAGGTTTTGGAAGCAAAATTTTAGTGTCACAACTGAATAAAATATAATAGATGAAAATTTTTAGATTGGATATGCTCTCGAATAAAGTAAATATCTACATTTTCAATATACCATTCCGTGACCCCAAAAGAAATCACAATGAAAAAATTTCGGAATTTCCAACTCGCGATAACATTTTTTAAATTTACAATTTTTATTTTCTTTTTTGTTAGGAAAAAACAGACCATTTTCAATAGAATGAAGAAAATGACTTCAATGTCACTGTAACGCCTCAATTCTCGAAACCATTTTAGCAATTGTCAAAAAAAAAAATTTTTTTTCCACAGAAAATTATAATTTCCGCTACTCCAAATTAAAAAATCTATTAAACATCATAAAAAGCGAAACTGAATTTCTTTATTTTGAAATAACAAAAATGATGAATAACACAAAAAAAAAGTCATTGTAACACTTAAATTTTTCAACCCCGCGGACGCTTTCAACAATTGTAAAAAAAAATCAAAGACGTTATATACATGCACAAAACGATAATTCCCGCTGCTCCAAATTAGAAAATATTTTTAAAATCATAAACGAAGAAACTGATTAATTTTTTTTTTGCTGAAAACAACAAAGTAATAAACATCCCAAAAAAAATAATAGCTATTCAGCCGTGTTGATAAAAAGGACTGGGAGTTTATACAGCTCACGTGACTCGAAGGATCCTTATTAATATTCACGCGGTGTAAAAGCCACGGTATGAGTATCGCGATTCCCATGGATGTAAATTATAGGTTCATGGATGTTTAGCGGTATGATGCTCTGCAGCTTGAAGGATTTTTTTCTTTTTTTTACGTACCTCACACCGACTATAACATCCGGCAACTCTTTCTCGTTCTCTTTCTCTCGCTATAGCCTTTCTTTTCTCTCCCCGCGTGATAGTGCTCTCCGACCTCCCTCACTCTCTTGGGAGAGTCACGCGCTCCCGACAGGCTTACCGTGCGGTCGAGAAATAGATAGGGAAAAGGGGGAAGCCAAGAGATATACGTACGTGTGATGAATAAAACATGATTTCCATGGTGCTCTGTTCTTCTCCTCTCTCTACTAGTTCTGTCGTGTGCTCTAGGTTGCTTGTAGCTACTACTACTACGTACTATCGTGCTACGAGCCAGGGATGCTGGGTACAGTATCTGGGATTTTATTTGCGTTTCGTGGTATTGCAATACCGCAAGTTGCGATCTGAGTGCATTTGGAGATATTTTTCGTTCGATTTGTTTTTACCTTTTTTCTCTTTCGTATCGACTTTTTATGCGTTCGTGAGAATTATTATTGATTGAGCTTGTCTGATGTCACGACTTTCATCGAGTCTTTGTCGAAACCCCATGAAAATGTAATGAATTTTGTAGACAAAAATGTATCTTACGAAAAATTGTATCAAAAAAATATCCGTAAAATTTTTTGAATTTTGGAGAAATTTTCAAAAATCTTGAATAGAATGCGTTTTATGGTGTTGCAATATCGCAAGTTGCGAGTTTTAACTTTTTCCTTCTTTGTATCGACTTTTACCGCGTTCGTGAGCATTATTCTTTATGGAGTTTCTCTGTTGTCACGACTGTCATCGAGTCTTTCGTAAAATCTCCATGAAAGTAAAATGGTTTGGAACATGAATTTGTAAACAAAAATTTATCTCACGAAAAATTATTTAAAAAAAATATCATCCATTTTTCGAAAATTTTACAGAGATAAAAAACCTCTTGAATGAAATGCGTCCCATGGTGTTGCAATACCGCAAGTTACGATCTGAGTGCACACGAAGATATTTCTCGTTCGTGATTATCCTATAAAAATTCCCTTAACCTAATCAATTGATTAATCAAATTCTACATTTCCATCGGGAGTTGTATAAATTCAGTGAACTAATTTTTTTTTCAAAATATTTTACTGCGATAATTTTCAATTGCGTGGTCTACTCGAAGTGAAATATTTTGTATATTATAACCCTATGTTATATGCATGTTTGTAGATCACGTTCACGTCGGCGCGTTTCCTCTATTCATATGCTCTACCTATAGAATATTAATTTACTCTACAGTAGCGGGTGTACAAGTGGATGTTGGCTCCAAATCTGGTACGCCCGGTGCTTCTCTCGCTGCCATTGTCACGCACGGGAATCATAGATAATGACATAGGAGAGAGCACTGACTGTCATGGTAAGCGCGTTGCTATTGTCTCCTCTCTCTCTCTCTCTCTCTCTCTCTCTCTCTCTCTCTTTGGAACCCTCTCATTCGCTCATTACCTCTCTCCCTCTCTCCCTCACTTTCTCTATCTTACTCTCTCTCTCTCTCACTATCTCTCTCTCTCTCTCTCTCTCTCTCTCTCTCTCTCTCTCTCTCTCTCGCCCCAATGCATTCTCAAGCTAGGATTAACTCGTGCAGTGACGTATACATATACATATGTGTTACATGCCCATAGTTCGAGCAACTTCAGACCGATCGGGAGTTACTATCTGTCTAGCATTGTAGTATAAGATGGGGTGAGGGTACATACTCCCCTTCACCTTGTGGGCCGGCATATACGACAATGTAAAGGGTGCACGTTGCCCTATACTGAAAACCAGGGACAGACCGATCGAGATCCGTGAGAAAATAGAGGAAGCACAACATGAAATCCTCGAGTCAGAGAGACTCGAGAGAATGGGGGGCTTCCCCCCATTCGAGTTTCCAATTTGTTTACGGCTGGCCGGCCCAGAAGCTAATGTTCCTCGTCCGCTGGTTAACGCCGAAGGATTTGTAGTACTTGCCTGACAGGCCAACTCTGACTGTGAAGTCGAGAATGATGGAGCATTGTCCACATGTCTATTAGTCGTTGGTCTATTATTTCCTGGTAAACTCGAAAGCTTCAGTGCGGTTCACCAGCCTTCAATATGGATGACTGGACAAGTTTGTAACTAATTAATAAAAATCATCCATTTAACATGGTTGGGGAATATCCGAATGAGTATTTAAGATACTTTCTCGTGTAAACGGCCGCGAGCTTTTATTTGTTTAAAGTTGCCACTGGCGTATTTGCAACACTCGACTTTCTCATTACATTTTTTAGTGGCGTGAAGTTTTTATCGTCGATTTACTGGAGTATATTGACGAACTGTACGAATAGATATTTGAAGAACTTCGTACGTTGTTTGTAATGTGCATTGATCGCTGTTATTTATTGCGGTCCCATTATTAGATTCGAATTCAAGCTACCGGCCGCTCTCACAAGGTGGCGCGCGCGTATATGTTCGCGCCTTCTCTTCACGCCTGTCTTTTGTGCTAGTAGTGTTATCGGTGGCACTGCGATCATTTGGCGAGTCGAATTACTATTTTACTTATTAGTGGATTGAGAGTTTCGAATCTTATGGTGTATATGGGGTCTCCACAGGCTTTGGAATTCATCTACAATGGTATGCGAATGATGATAAGTAATAGGACACGATGCGTGTATGAGTGTTGACAGTCTCATCTTCATGAGTGTAAATAACCTCAAATCTGTTTTGTTTATACAATTTGTTAATTTAATATTGAAAGGGAATATTTATAATTCTTCCTGGAAATTGCACGGAAATTACAATCCAAATTAAATATTTGGGAAATACCGTTTTCATACTTCTGTTTTCGCATAAAGAAAGGCAAAAGTATTCGGAATACTTCCATTCAAATAGTAAGCAGTTATGGAATGTTTTTGGAATTATGTCATTTGGACAACCCGATATAACGTAAGCTAATTAATTTTCAAAAATTGCGTTATCGATTTTAGTTGTTTTCGATCAAAATCCTTTGTAGCCTCACAATTGGACGCTTTAAGCATTGAGTAATTTCGCGATTTCATGAGTATTTCATGATCGATTTCGAAAATAATGGGATGCCATGCAACGCCATTGGATTACACTATACTGTGATTTCATTTCTGCGCTTTGCGATTCAATGATTTCAAGGGTGAGTAACTGCTCGATGTTCCCGTTAAGCAGTGCAATTTCCAACATTTGCGGGAATGGTCTACTAATTCTAGTTCGGACGACTGTTTTTCGTCTGCTCGTGTGCTCCAACGCATCGATCGGGACGAGCTTTTCATCCTCGTAATCCTACACCCTGACTAGTATGTAGCTGTGTGTGTGTGTGTATGTATGTGTGGGAAAGAGAAAGGGCAAGCCAAGCGAGGCGAGTCAGAAAATTGGCCCAGTTGACTGTCAATGTATAGCCCACATACATATCTACTATTCGTATGAACGGTGCTGTGATCGTACCTTTTTCATTTCCTATAGGAACTGAAGCAAATGTGCCTCTACATTTTGCTCTCTTTGTTTGTGTTCTTGCCATCATGCATAGTAGGTATCAAGTTTGAGGCATCGGTGGATATTCAGAATATTCATATCGGTCCTTACTCGAGATCTCGAGCCTCTGCTTCGTAGCAGAAATTTATAATCAAGTACGTGTTCTCATAGTAGTGAAGTACATGTCGATCCAGACTTGACGCGTATTCTGATAAATGTGCACAAAGTACTTATCAGTATTTGGGTAGAGTGAAAGTTCGCCTGTAGATAAGCGCCTCCTTCATCGACTTGTGTATTTTAATAGGCTTCATTAGACCCCATCATTATGAGTCTCTACTTACCATAAGTCCTTACATAAGGCCGTCTGGCTTTGAGGTAAATGTGAGTCCTCATTGATGTCTGCATTATTTTAAGACCCTTCTTGAGCTCTCAGGCCCTAATTCTCCTAGGCCCTCCTATGAGACCCTGAGGTCTCAATTATTCTAGAACCTTTTTTACGCTTTTCTTCGTTATTATTCCAAGACCCGATACGAGCAACGCACGCCCTAATTATTCGAAGTCCCCGTATGAGTCTTACCAGGCCGTGATCATAACAAGTACTCTCTTAGGTCCCAAGACCTTGGTGGATCCGATTCCGTACATGAGCGCCCTTGGATTCTGATAATTCTAAGTCGTCTTATGAGTCCCACTATAGCAATAGTAATTCTGGGATCTTGTTTTGTTTTCCCAGGTCCTGATTATTCTAAGTCTTCCTATGAGATCCTGAAGTCTGAATTATTTTAAGGCCCGATTTATGTTCCTAGGCTCTGGACATTCTGAGTCCTCCTATTATCATTCTAAATTTCTATATGAGCAGCGTAGGCTCCAATTATTCGGATTCCTCGTATGAGTCGCACCAGGCCGGGATTATTACAAGTCCTCCTTTAGGTCCCAAGACTCCGATTATTCCAAGTCCATACATCCTCGAATCCTGATGATTCTAATCCTCCTATGAGTCCCACCATATCATGGTTATTCCAAAATCCTCCGTTAATTCCCTAGAGTCTGATTATTCTCGATCTTCCCATGAGACCCTGAGGTCTGAATTATCCGAAGGCCCCATTTATGTCCCTAAGCTTTGATTATTCTCTGTCCTCCCATGAGTCCCTCCGGAACTGGAGTATTCCAAGTCCTCTTTCAAGCCCTCAGGCTCTGATCATCCTAAGTCCTCCTATAAGTCCCCAAGTTCTGAATTATTCCGCGACCCCCATGACGCTCTTGGGCCCTGATTATCTAAAGCTCCTGTTTGATTACCCCCAGGCCCAAATCACTACAAGCCTCCCCACAAATCCCTCACTCCTGAATTATTCCACGTGCCCACTTAAACTCCAAGTCCCAACTATTCCGGGTCTTTTTACAAGCCCTTTCCGCATCATGTTTATTCTAAGCTTCCCAACTATAAATTTTAATATACTGCGAGCGCACGAGCGACAATAGCCGGTGTTTGTATAAACGTTCCTATGATCCTATCACCAATTTCCTATACCAACTGGCGCAAATGTCCCGCTATCTTTACATTTTCCTCTCTTTGTTTTTCTCCTTCCTATCATGCATAGTAGATATCCCGGTTCGAGCGTGGGCTGATTTCCAGAATATTCATATCGATGCCTGCTCTTCGAGGACTCGAACCTCCAGCTGCTTCTGGTGGTAGGAGAAATTTATACTCGGTACATCCTGGGAATGCTAGGCAAGCCGGACTACGACTATGTATGTTTGAATGCGCATCGATATGCTACAGTATAATCCTAATAACCGTGTCTCCTTCCATGATGCAGACCAGCACTTCTCTCGTTCGAGTGCATCTTTGTCCAATCCTCGGGTACGTTGCTCGAGTCCGATCTTTACTTCGGCATCTATTCCTACATTTCCTACCTATTGCTGGTATCTCCTTCTTGTTCGCGTCACGGATTCTCGTATTTGCCAACATCATACAACCCACGGTCTCAAGTAATATCCACGAGCCACGACGTGCACCGCCATTTTCAACCAGTGTGCTCTTCACTTCCATACGAGTCTACACAACACCGCGAGGACTTACGTATAAGAGAACAATCTAGCAAGCAGAACTCGAGGATGGATGAGAGGACATGCATTCTGCTCTGCATTTTTATAAAGCCATCCAGCGTCCCTTTGTCTGATTCTGGTATCCCGCTGTCACTCATAAACACACGGAATTTTGTAGTTTCCTATTTTGCTGAGTGTAGGATTATGCTTGGTATTTTTGTGGAGTTGAGGCTCAAGAATAATTTCAACGAGTGGCGGAAATTTGATCTTAGTACGAGAAAATGATTTCTGTAAGTCACGTTACGGAATTTCAAAAATCATATCAGGACTGACATTTTGGTACATTTTTTTTCCGGAGGCGTTTTGATGATTGTAATTTTTTTAAATTCGAGCAATAAGAATTAATAAAACTTATATTTGTCCCCATATTCGAAAGCAAATGGGAATCAACGTTGATGTCTTTGACACTTGACTTATACTCAGATATTCTGGTGAGATTTTCGCAGATATAAAAAATATATTAAAATATATGTTATCCTTTGGTCCGTATATAGCGACTTTTATTTGAAATATAAAAAAATATGTTGCTCACTGGACCCTTGATTTTTGTTGAATTTTTAACCACGGTTATGAGCCAATATTTAATCATTAAAGGATCTGTAGTTTATATGACAAATATTGGAACATAGAAATGACTATTGATCGTGTTTTCATGTTGAAAATTACAGTTTTTCGCTTACGTAAAAAAAAATGGATAAAAACGTGATCGACAAGCAGAACCATTGAGAATAGCCCGTGCACTCAATATATACCAATGCTAAGAGTTCCCTTGGTCGTGAGATGCTCATAAAGCTCGTTTCTCGTTCTTCGTGGCTTTGTACTTGCGAACTTTATACGTGCTGTTCAGAATGCATTTTCGAATTCCAATAAAATCCGTGTGAAGCCGAGTCGCTGAGCTTCGAACCGTACAGAGACGCTAGACACATCTGTGCAGCGATATAACCAACGTTGCGAACCATTGGATTTCCATTCCCGTGTATATCGATGAGAAGGTTTTCCTGCTTCAATGATTCCCATGCTTCTGACTGGAGCTCTCGCCGTACTTTCGGCTTCCGCTGTCCACATCGAGATACCATTTTTGCGCAAGATACATTTTGTCCTAATACAAAATATTTCTACGTTCCATCCTAAGATGCTTGTCACTTATCTGAATAACCATTACGAATCATCGAGTTGTGAAAAATAACCACAGAATTTCAGCTCATATGCTTTTTAACAGATCACCCATCTTATCATGACAACGTCACGGTTATAAGTTTATCCTTAAGTTTGTAATCACGATTATTCTTAAGTTTGCGCTTAAGCTTATACTTAAATTGCTTCTAAGCTTTTTACTGTGAAGGATTGTATTGATTCGTTATGTGGTTGTTAAGTTTCGGCTTTATCTAGTTACTGTTTTATTCTATTTCGACAGTCTACCAGGTTGGAACTGTACTTTTCAATTGTGTGCACGTTAACCTTACATACAAGTTGGCTATGTACAGTTTGATTGTGTACAGTTTGACTGTGTACAGCTTAACTCGATACAGTTCCAACGTGTACAGTTTGACTGTGTACAGTTTGACTGTGTAAAGTTTGACTGTGTACAGTTTGACTGTGTACAGTTTGACTGTGTACAGTTTGACTGTGTACAGTTTGACTGTGTACAGTTTGACTGTGTACAGTTTGACTGTGTACAGTTTGACTGTGTACAGTTTGACTGTGTACAGTTTGACTGTGTATAGTTTGACTGTGTACAGTTTGACTGTGTACAGTTTGACTGTGTACAGTTTGACTGTGTACAGTTTGACTGTGTATAGTTTGACTGTGTACAGTTTGACTGTGTACAGTTTGACTGTGTACAGTTTGACTGTGTACAGTTTGACTGTGTACAGTTTGACTGTGTACAGTTTGACTGTGTACAGTTTGACTGTGTACAGTTTGACTGTGTACAGTTTGACTGTGTACAGTTTGACTGTGTACAGTTTGACTGTGTACAGTTTGACTGTGTACAGTTTGACTGTGTACAGTTTGACTGTGTACAGTTTGACTGTGTACAGTTTGACTGTGTACAGTTTGACTGTGTACAGTTTGACTGTGTACAGTTTGACTGTGTACAGTTTGACTGTGTACAGTTTGACTGTGTACAGTTTGACTGTGTACAGTTTGACTGTGTACAGTTTGACTGTGTACAGTTTGACTGTGTACAGTTTGACTGTGTACAGTTTGACTGTGTACAGTTTGACTGTGTACAGTTTGACTGTGTACAGTTTGACTGTGTACAGTTTGACTGTGTACAGTTTGACTGTGTACAGTTTGACTGTGTACAGTTTGACTGTGTACAGTTTGACTGTGTACAGTTTGACTGTGTACAGTTTGACTGTGTACAGTTTGACTGTGTACAGTTTGACTGTGTACAGTTTGACTGTGTACAGTTTGACTGTGTACAGTTTGACTGTGTACAGTTGGACTGTGTACAGCTTGACTGTGTACAGCTTGACTGTGTACAGCTTGACTGTGTACAGTTCGACTATGCCCAGTTTGACCATGTATAGTTTAACTGTTTAGAGTTTAACCGTGTATAGTTTAACTTCTACAGTTCGACTGTGTACAGTTTGACTGCGAACTATTCCAGGTAGACTTACATACGGAATTACCAATTGCCAATTCTTTAAGTAGTTTCTGAAAACAACCTTCCTGAACAAAAACAGACAACGAAAAATGTACGTATGGCAAAAATACCTTTTATATCCACTTGAATTCACCAACAACCCAGGATTGAGATGGGAACGACAGAAGTTTCGATCAATTCGGGTATGTAGGCATGTACTTGGTAATACACGGCAGTAACGTGTCTCATCAGTAAAGTCTCATCATAGTATCTTCGTCAAGAAATAACATTTCCTATAGTTGCATGGATCAGCCGCGCGCTCTCGACGTTCCCCGAGATATATAGCACTTGCTCTCATTCTCCGGTCGTCTCTGTAGGGCATACACGCCGACTAGGGATGGATTTCTCGTCGGTACACGGAAACGTCGCTGGGATTCGCAATAACGCGAAGCGCGCGTCTACGCGCTACAGTAGAGGATTTGCAGAGCTCTCTTGCAGCAGCGACATCAAGTCAGCGCGTTCGGCGTGTTCATGGAAAATCAATGCGGAAATTCCGGTCCTGCTAGATTGCTTAATACCGAACCGCTATCTCCCTCGTCTCCGCAATCTACTCTCCGCATTAATACCCTCGTTTCGACATTCAGTCAGATTTGGCTGACGAAAATGATTTAACGGGTTTGAATTTATCGTGAGCGCTCGCTTCGCAACATTAACTCAATCAACCGGTTCCGCCATTTGCTATAACTTACTTTCTCCTTGCAGCAAATTATTTGACACAACAATGCAAACTCCACGGGTCTGGAAATATCTTTGAGAGCGTCATAATCAGATAATCAATTTGATTCGATGCTTGAACTAAAATAGCTTTGGTACAAACCCGAGTCACTGCTAACTTTGATGACTCTTTCGGCTTAAATATAAACTTCCTTGCATATGGATTCTGACATAAAATAGTGGAGTCCTTAGCGGTTTCAAAAAGTTTGCTTTTTCATTTTTTCAACGAATAAATGCGTTTTCGTTCTGTATCATTGATATGTGGGAAACATTTCTAATAAAATTTCACTGCCTGTCAAATGTTCATGGTTTCGGCCTTTTCCTCGATGTAGCAAATATGCTACGCTGGCAGTTTAAACGTTGATGATTTTGTGGTCGTGTATCGAGATGATTTATTGGCTGATCAGCAATAAACAATGCTTGTATTTTTTTAATGGTTTGTCGTTTCTGCCCTGTTCGGGGTTATACACACACAGCCAATAAGCGGTAACGACACGCCACCCAATTTCACCGGACGAAATTCATTTTGAGAGGACAAGTCACCAAGCGAACCATGAACATTTATTGGTCCTCCATTGCCCGCATGGTTTTTTTTTTAAGGTAACACATTTTTGTAAGAGGATTGTTGTTCGTTGGCTATTTAAACGGTTTGAATATTTTTGTCATTTTGCATTTGTCGCATTCTTTCGGTTCATCGTTGGACAATATCAATTTTGCAGGATCCAATACTTTTTGGGACCATGATGTGGCCATTTCAAAAAAATTATTTTCCTTGAGCTGTCTTTCAATAGAAAATACACTTACGTTAACGACAGTCAAGTTTTACCTATCTTTCCGGTTGTAAGAATTTTGAAATTCGCCCGACAACTGTAAAGCATTGATTAACCCAGTACGTCATAAAATAGTCAAGTGTACCACAAATTGTGCTAGTCGATATTACCCCTAGCAATGTGACTTCAAAAATGACCGTAAAACAACCATAAGAAGATTTCCAAGACGATTGGACGTTTTGTGCCAGAAAATAACCATGCCAACGACCTCAAAACGACTAGTATAGTCGTTTACTTAATGAACGACCGTGAAATGACCTTAAAAAGCAACCATCCAAATATTTGTACTATCCAGAAAAATCGTAAATTTGTAAACATGACCGTAACTAATTATTGTGAGTATTTGAAAAATACTTGCAAGTTTATTGAAAACGACCGTTGAAATCGTACATGCAACAAAACGGCATATTTGAAACTATTAGAATAGTTTTCGAAACTATTATCATTTTGATAATAGCTACTATGATTATATTTGCTATAACCATGATATTTATACCTTCGTCCTGGAAATTATATTAATGGTTGATCCAACTATTTTCTTATATTTGTTATAACCATAAAATATAGTCGTTCCTCCTGGATACATTATAATTAGTTTATCGTTGGACTAACTCTTTTTACTATTCAATAACGATATTTTTCTGTGTGTATATATACACTAACGGTATATTGGATTGAAAGCAATATTACATTTCAGTATAGGTTATTTGGTATGCAAATCAATCGGCTCGACGTATTACAACCAAAATCATTCAATTGTAATAAATTTTGCTCGTACCTGAAATTCAATAAATATTTTTCCCCCTCAAATAAAAATGCTTTACATTCAAAAGAACGAAATTTATAATGCAAAATTTGGGCACCGGTTTGATCTGAAAACTATAACAAGTGGATAATTTTACTTTCTAACTCACACCATTCTAATAGACGTTGCGTTTTTACAAAATTGCAGATTTATAATGTTTGTTATCTATTTAATGAGGTTTTACTGTAAGATTTGTTTAACCAAGTGTAGCATTCACAGAAATTTTTTTTATGACTTTTTTTAGATGACTTGGTCTCTTCAAGACTGTATATCGATGTGCGACTGGGCCAATATCCCAGTATAGTCTGTATTCCTGATAAATAATCAAAAATTGGCTGAGAATAATAGAAACGAGTTTGGGATTATTGATCTATTGTAAAATACGCCACCGAAGACTACAAATGGGCTGAGAAGGATATTATTAGTATCATCATTATTATTGTTGTTATTGGAATGCAACTAAGCAACAAAGAGTAGCTATATAATGATGATAAATATATGAGTTGATTGTGAAAATTTTCCCCGACGCGGATAATTCAGCTTTAGAATGGTTTAAACTATAGTTAGAAGATAAAAGCACTGCACCGAAAACTTGGCTTAGTTGAAAGCCTTGCATGGCGGAAACGAGATTAATTAAAGCGTCCGCTCGCGATGTTATACTGTAAAAGCTCCGGAAGATTTTGCAAAGCTCAGACAGGCGACTAATCATTGATTAACTGTTCAGCAAGGTATTCAGGGTGGAATGTTGTCAAAGAATTATATTTCCAGAGGCTAGCATGAGAATCTCGACGGGAAACGTATTTTTTTTTTCCTTTGAATAAAACAACAGGCGCTGGTTTCGATTTATTGGCGCGGCCTGTTCAATAGAAATAAATAAATATCGATAGAATACGCGTTGATGAATAGTTGATGCTTATTTTAGAAAAGCAAAGTGATGAATTAATTCACGAGAAATGTATTGTTTGTTGTTGTTTTAACTGTAAAAAAAAACATTTTTTACTTTATACAAATACATATTTATTTTTACATTTTATTAAAAATAAAAAATAATAATGAATATTATATATAATAATTTGGATCGTTATTTATTTGAAAAATTAATAACGAATCATTGGTAATGGTTGTGCAATTATTTTACCTTGGTTGAAATCATATTTTTTCAGGTTACCTGGGTTAGAAAAAGGGACAACCAACTGTTGACGGTTGGAAGGGAAACTCATACCATGGACACACGCTTTATGGTGAGACCATCAACTATGGATTGGACTCTCAACATAAAAAACGTGAGGCATGACGATGCTGGTCTCTATGAATGCCAGGTAATAACAATAATCGATTACCAATTTATTTATACCTGCTGCTAACTTTCAAAAGCTTGTAATTATACAGATTATGATTTTATGTTATCGGAATTTTTTAAAATAATTTTTCAGTGCCTTCTCATGGGTTCAAATCCTTGTCGATGTAATAATTAACGGGGAATTTCTGATCAAATGGGAATAAGTTGGAAATGACATTCACTTTTTTTTTTACTTCAACTTGCCAAAAACTCGGAATCATGGAAAATTCGACGTTGTAAACTCATCACATATTTCTTTTAGCTGACCCATTTTTTTACACCCGAAGAACTTTACCGGAATGAACTAAATGATACTGATAATGTGTCACTTATCTTATGCAGTAATAATTATTACCCACACGGACTCAGAAAATTCGTATTTATTATTATCATTATTATACTACATAAACTCTAAAAAAAAACCATATCTCTGGAAATATCTATTAAAACTATCAATACTACAGAACCTAATTCGTATAAATTTAACTACACATTAAGAAAAAAATAATAATAAAAAATCGTTGCACTAAAAAATTTACAATTGTCCCTCTCCATTCGAAAAAAATGTATCTTCTCCCACAATCTTTTATATTCTGACCTACCAATTTTTTTTGTGCTTTGCATACCATTTTCAACAATCAAGCGTGACAGATTTTTTATATACTTTTTTATTGGCTTCTCTGAAAAATCAACAGTGCACAAAAATCGATGTTCTTTTTTCGGTCCAAAATATGTTATATAGAGTAAGAAACGGCATCTAAGTAATTTTTCTCAGATTTTTCATAAAATTATTTCCAATAGCTAACTCTCACTGCAAACCAATCCCCCCCCCCCTCCCCCTGCCTCACCCCCTACCCGTCATTTACTGGTGACTACCCTATAAAATAATCATGTCCATATTAATTTTATGTATGTAAATATTAATTTTTTTCACCGAAGATACCGACTGAGCCCGTGCAACATCGCTACGTTTATCTCAACATAACTGAGGCATTCTCAATTATTCCCGGTGCGCCTGATCTCCACGTTAAGCAAGGCTCGAGCTTACGCCTCGAGTGTCAGTTAATAGCGGCCACGGAGCCGCCCATCTTCGTGTTCTGGTATCGCCAGGGACGCATGATTAATTATGATGCAGAACCTGGGCTCAAAGTCGCTGCAACCAAAAGCGGCTCTACTCTGGTAGTCGAGAAGACACAACCGAGTCACGGTGGCAATTACACTTGTCAGCCGAGCAACGCAAAGTCAGCTCACGTCATGATTCACGTGATTGAGGGTAAGCTTTTTATTCACACAATTATCCCACAAGAATTTATTTTCAAAAATCAATCATACGTACTATTAACCATTTCACCTCCAAAAAAAAAAAAAATTACTTTGTTTATCCTATATAAAATCAAAATAATCGAAGAAATACACTCTGAGAAAATTGAATTTTATATATATGCGTTTCTCGTTCATACGACAAAAATTTATAATGCATTTTTCCTGAATTTCCACTGTTTCTCTATTTTTCCCAGAATTTTTGGAGAAGAATTTTGAAAGATGTAGTTAAAAATAGTCTTTACCGAATACATACCGAAGTTCGGCTTTTTCATGTAAATTAATTGAATAGTAATAATTGCGGCTCTTAATTACTTTATGCAAGTCCGTGCGAGAAGTGCTTACTTCTCACACGCTCCGCTTCGCGTGCGAGAAATCGCACTTCTCACACTTGTAAAATACAATTGTATACGCACTCGGGTGGGGAACTTTTTCTCAACTCGTTTGATTGCAACCCTCGCCTTCGGCTCGTGCTGCAAACTCACCCTCGTCACAAAAAGTTTTATCGCACTCGTATCGTAACATACACTGTTAGAAAAGATTGGAAGTTTATATGCATAAACTCGTCATCGACATCAAATAAACAATTGTGGTATAGAATTAATGTACTTTTTCAGTAACATTAAAGCAAATATCAAAATTTAAGTACTTTTACTAGAAAATTGAGGTAAATTATTGAATTTGCTGTACCATACATCAATTTTACATTACACTTGTATACTAAATTTCATATACTACTAGTATACATACATAAAAACTTTTACTAAAAGTACACTAAATTTCAAGTAGATTTTTTCATAATGTACTATTAATTGCCCCCTCTTAAAATTGCTAATTTCCCTTTAAAAATATTCAACAGTACGTCATAAATAATCGTGAGATAAAAATTCGAATAACCTGGAAATTTGCCTATTGATAACATTTTCTGTCGGTTTTGTGTTTTTTAAATAATTTTACAGAAGAGGAAAAACCCGCAGCTATGCATGGTAGTGATCGTCCCAGCTCTTCATCCGGTTTATCGAACAGCGTTTTGCTTCTATTGTTTGCGCTGATTGGTACGAGGAAGTTTACAACCATCTCGTCGGCGTCGTGGACCTTTTCAGCCATCATCGTCAGTAGCAGTCGCAGCAGGAGCACAACTACAATAAGCACCACGTGACTAATCAATCAATTCCAGAACGCGATCCTAATCAGTTGCAGACCGACAGCTGACGTGACCGGGATAATCGCCGACGTCGGCCAAGCCAAAGCCGCAATAACAACAACAACAACAACAACGCGATCCTAATTCACGAGGTGCTTCGTGACGTTCATCAGGGCTTTCTTGCAGCTGACTTTGATGAGAAAGTGAAACAGCAAGACGAGACAGAAATTCCACAGACAATCCAAGAGCCAATCAACTTTTGGGGGAAACCGCAAAATCAACATCCCTCGTTAAAGCTTTTAAATTGACCTCAGATACATATGAGTGATTTCACAGAAATTCGGTCACCACATTTGTTGTGCTTTTAAAAATTCCATAAAATTGGGTTTTATTATTGTAAAAACTTGACCAAATATTAATGCAATGGAATTTAAATCTTGTGAGATGTTAGAATTTTTCAATTTTTATTTAGTTTTTTCGATTTTTATGGGATATTTGAATCAAGTTGACTCAAATTTTCTGGAAAAAATATCAATCATTTTTTTTTAACTAAAGGTACCGCTACTTTTTAGCCAAATTGATTTTATTAACTTCTGTATATAAATATATATATAAATAATGAGTTAAACATTTTTTTGGGTGGGATTCGGAGCTTATGGCCATTTTTCAGGCCATTTTTTTAATCTTTTGTTTTTTTGCAAACACCTCGCTTTTTTATAGCTGAATTGATTATTTCGAAATATTTATATGACTAACGAATGTTAAGAACAATTTTTGTGATGACTCAAGTATTACTATTTAATTATGATTACAGGATGGATTTTTATGATTTTACTGTGGAAGATGGCTGTATTTTTTTCAACGACTTGAAAAAAAATGAATTACAAAAATTTTCACGTGCACAATTCGATAAAAACAATTCGTTTTAAGTAAATCGAGGTTTTTGCAAAAAAAACATCTAAAAAAAGGATTTCGTCTTAAAAATAGCCAGCACCTTCGAATCCCATTACAAAAAAAATCTTAAAAGTTTGTTCTATATACACAGAACTCGAGAAAATTAATTTGGCTAAACATTAGCGGTACCTTCGATAAAAAAAAAAATAATCGAATTTTTTTTTCGGGAAATTGGAGTTAGTTTGAGCTGAACTATCCGATATAAATCTGTATTTTTGTTTGTCGTCCGCTTGAACAAAAAGTTCAAAAATTCCAATATATCATCAAATCTCAATTTCATCGTATTAGAATTTGGTGAAATTTTTACAATAATAAAACCTTATTGTAGGGAATTTCGTCAAGAAAAAAAAAATGAATGGCTGAAATTTGGTGGAATCGCTTATTCATATACTACACTCAGAGAAATCTTGGTTGTTAGTAACTATCAATTACAACAATTAATTGCAATTTATGGGACCGTTTTCATAATTGTTCCAGATTTTCTCAACTATTACATTTTAATCATTTCTTAAGGTGATGATAAAAATAGCATCAGCAAAAGAGGTCAAAAAAGAGGTAATTTAAAATATCCATGAGAAATATGCAGGAATTAAATATCTGGATGATTATTCACAACACAAGAAAACCACAATGATAATAAATAAACCCCGGAGATGAATTTTTCTTTCACATTAGCTTTTTTCCATGGACCTTTTTTTCTCGCGCAATCTTTTTAAGGTCCTTTTCTTTCCTCTGACAATTTTCCACTGATTCTTTGCCTGTCATTTATTTTTCCACAAAAATAAATTAAATATCGGTGTATTCTCCTAAAACTATTTACAAATTTCATTTCACATGCACTGTTACTGAGTAAACTCACCTTTTCATGAATCGAAATACCACATTTCTGAGTGTAGTAGTTAAAAGTGGAGAACATCAAGAAAATCGTATCGGACTGCACGAAGCTTGCAGTAAAAACTTTTCATGATGCGAGCATTTATTGGTACATCCTATCAAATTCTACTTACCCTTTCAGTAGAATTGACGATAACACTGAACTAGATTAATAAAATATAAAATGGCGAACAGATAAAAGAGGGAAAAGTCGGTCCACTTTCTCTGTATATTTTCCGATATCTGGCCCGGGATAATCTGAACCGGCGAGTCCACCTGCATTTGGGACCGTCTCTGGGGATTTTACTCTGGTTATATCTGAAGAGGACCACCGGAAGCCCTTTTACCCCTCTACATACACGATCGTCCCGCCGCTTCGAGCACTAACCATAACGCCACGAAACTGTGGTCAAACTCGAGGCGATTAAACTTAAGTGTATAACCCGATTGGCGAAATGTTCATATCGTGTACCGGCTGGAGAATATATCCTTCCGAACATGAAAAGTATTCGACGAAAGGTGGCAAAGGTGGTACAACCAAATATTCATTACCATAAGCAGACTAATGGTGAAGATAAATTGCAAGATTGTTGTGTGTATTTGTTTGGAGATAAATCGTTAATACGCTTAAAGATAGCATAAATGATATTATGCATTACGGTGGTACATACAATTATCGAAAATTCATTGAAAATAGACGATAAAGCAAAATCATTTTTATCCTCTTTTTTAGTGAATGAATTAAAAGTTCAGTGAAATTGGAAATAATTTTATGTTGGTTCTCACTAAGAGGGAGATTAAAAATGAATTATATCAGAATAAAAATGACAAATTTCTGATTAATTAGTTGTAATTTGTTATAATTATTTTTTTAATTCCTAATTATTAATTTATTTTTTGATCTGTGCATTATTGTTGGTGACCAGGATTTGAGTTCGACCTCTCCAATTTGGCTTGTAATTTTCTGTAGGTTGAGTTGGACCCTTAAATGCACTAGATTTTTTATGGCAATTTTTTATATATTTAAAGTGGTATATTGAATATATATTTGTATACATAATTTAAGAATCTGCAAAAAATCTGACAAATACTCAGTCTAATATTAAAGCTTTTTAGCTTATAGCCAAAGTGACAAGGTATTGTTTCTCATAGTTCTTAAGATATTTTGATTAAAAAACTAATTGTTCAAATAAAACAAGCTTAAAAACTATGGAAAGTAAACCTTGCCCACTTTGGCAATAAGCTAGAAAATTTCGATGTTGCACAAAGTATTTTTCAAATTTTTTCAGATTTAAAAAGTATAGCATTTGATATGTCACTTAAAAAATATATTTAATATTGGATATTTATCAAAATCAATCTGTGCGTTCGATTGTAACTTTTGTAGATATCATTAATTCATTTTTCGTTTCTTTTATTCACTGCCTCATTCAATGTCCTCCTCTTGATATCGTACAGATTTTCGATGTTTAATATCACAGAAGGCATTTTATTGTATAACTAAAGAGATGTTCCATTTTGCGAATAAATATCAATAAAATAGCGTTCCACCATTAAAAAAGAAAATGCCATAGAAACTAAAACAAAGAAATCTAGCGCATTTGTGGATCCAACAGAGCCTACAAAAATTACGAGCCCAATCGGAGAGATCTAGGTCAAATCCCGGTCAAAATAGGGTAGATTGTCCCTTATACTCGTGAGTGGAAAAATAGGAATTCCACTATATCGAATTATCCGCAGTAAACGAAGTTGCGGTAGAAATGAAAACCATTCTATTCGAATATGAAACCAGTTATTGCTACTCTATATTTCCCAGAAATATGATAATTTATTTATAGAATTTGCCATTTTTCGCTTGACGTTGATATGCTTCGTTTCGATATTTATTAGTCTGATGGTAGTTATTCTGTATTTTTAGATCAAATGAAAAATAATGGTAATAAAAGATCCGATGATATTTAAAAAAAGCAGAGCTGATGAATGGCTATTGTTTCACGCGAATAATGATCGAGTTGGAATTTTTTTTAAATAAATAGAACATGAATACGCCACTCGGGGATAAAAATTTCGAAAAAATAACGACCCACCCGACGGCGAGGAAATTTTTTGCTTTCTCTCGATTATAACGCGCGTATTCTCATTTCTCGTTCCTACGTTTAATTGCTATTGCTACGTCGTGCAACGTTTACCCAACGATAACCGGTAGAACTTCTTCACGTTCTAGTGCGCCCGTCATTCAACACTCGCATATAAATTTTTATTCGCCAACAAATGCTCCAAGCACGATTCACGATTTATCTCCAAGCATGGAATACGTTTACATTAACACATACTTCACAGACTTGAACGGAGCAAGATTCAATTATTTTTTATCGATAAAATAATTCTATAGAAAAAAATCGAATTCATTCGTTTGTGGATAACGACCCAATGAATCATTGAAAAAATCGTATGTAAAAAAAAATTGACGGCGTATTTTTTATCATCCACATTCCGATATTTCCAATTAAAAAATACAAAACAAATGCAACTCCAATTTTTGTGCTATTTACTTTTAATTTTAGCCTCGGTTTGAAACGTGGAAAATTTTCTCAATTTTGAAAAATAAATATTCCACCCGGAAATTTGTTAATTCCGTACAAATACAACAAATCAACTATAGTATAAAATGGAATATGCATTCGTCGATTAACTTAGCAACGTTTTCTTTTACTATCCGAAGTGGCTTTCAAATTATTCAATATTCTTTCTGCTTGGAATTTCCTGGTTAAATAATGCTATTCATAAATTATCTTAACAACAATGTACTTACAAAACTTGTAATTAATTTGGATGTATTGAATTTGCTCATTCGATGTATCGATGTGATTGATGTATATAAACCGATAATAATTACAAAAAAAAAATCTGCAATGAGAATTTTCCGCCGTGAACATAATCTGACAAGGTTAATCCTCTGATAAACAAAAATAAACGTTGAAAAATCCCGACCACAGTTGAAAGAAATGCGTCAATAAATCGCTGCCATGAGAGAAAAGCACGAGGTTGTCGAAGGGGCGAGTGTAAGGAGATGCTCTCAAAAGGGTCGATGATTGAAACGGAAACTTAACCGCATCTCCGATGGGATCATGAGCGGTAGCTGCCGCAGCCGGTAAAGAAAGGTCGACAAGGAAGACGTAGCGAATTCAAATCAAATGCGATTCTTGCCTGCCACGTTTTCTCTCACTTTCATCGAAAGATATCAAATAGGTATAACTCTATCTTGATGGTGGGGTTCCTTTAACCCCATGCCGGATGGCCTGAAGTACTTTTGGGTTAGAAAAGCCCATCGTTGAGTGAACCGACAAGTCTCGGGGGATGTACAAGTGAAGGGAATTTGATGTACCATCTATAGGATTAAAGAAAAGTTGCCACTACGAAGAAAACGACGACCCTGGTTGAGGTTCAATGTCATTCTTGTTACGATTTTTCTGTCATCGGGATTACGAGATGTAACCATTTTCGAGTAGCGTTTGATGGCAAACACGGTAAAACGACACTTACTTCACGGTCCATCAAGAGTCGCGGTAGAGAATCGACGCCATGTAAAAAAAAAAATTAATAATGCATTCACATGTGACTGTCTGATCTCAAACTGGGCTCGACTACTGATAAGAATTTCTGATGCTGAAGAGCATCATACACATCAACTGCACACATCAACTCTACACATCAACTGCACACATTAACTCTACACATTAACTCTACACATTAACTCTACACATTAACTCTACACATTAACTCTACACATCAACTCTACACATCAACTCTACAACATCGACTCTGCACATCAACTCTACAACATGAACTCTGCACATGAACTCTACACATCAACCCTACACATCAACTCTACACATCAACTCTACAAATCAACTCTACAAATCAACTCTACAAATCAACTCTACAAATCAACTCTACAAATCAACTCTACAAATCAACTCTACAAATCAACTCTACAAATCAACTCTACAAATCAACTCTACAAATCAACTCTACAAATCAACTCTACAAATCAACTCTACAAATCAACTCTACAAATCAACTCTACAAATCAACTCTACAAATCAACTCTACAAATCAACTCTACAAATCAACTCTACAAATCAACTCTACAAATCAACTCTACAAATCAACTCTACACATGTATAAGTTAAGTTAGAATTTAAAGTATGTCAAATAAAAAAACAATACTACTGAAAACGAAACTGGCGATGGGTTAAATTTAGGACAAAAAAGAAACCCGTGAACAAATGCAAACGTCTTGAGGAAATTCCTAAATATTTGCATAAACTTTTCCCGATTTCCAAACCTGTATACTGATGATGCATACACTGCTTGTTGTGTTTATTAAATATTATGATTATAATAAATCCTGATTATTAAACAAAGCAACGACAAGCGGCTGCGTTGGTGACGTTGTCAGTAACGTTAAACAACGTACGCATTGTCGTAACTGGTTCTTGTTGAACTTTTGTAAAGTTTCGAACGACGTAGCAGCGACGAAGAAGAGCTGAAGTGGCTTAGTCATAAAGAGGCGAAGGGTTGTAGTACAATTACGAGACGTCCTTTAGCTCGAGTGAATGCGGGTAGCTCTTACTTCCTTGGGCACCCTTGGGTGTAAATGACTACCTAAACGGTTAATGAGGCCAGCCATGCAGCCTGCAAGGCAAACCACCTCCAAGTAGCTGTCGCGTATTCTGGAGCCTCGAGAAACACGTCGTTCTCCATACCACGAAGGGTCATGTGACAACCTCAGAAGGCAGACCTCGAGCTCCACGACCTTTAAGCAGATACCATACGCCATTGTGACTCGATGGACAATGGCTTATCGAACAATGAACCTTTCCTTTCATCGGAAACGGATGTCAAAAGAGAAAAAAAGGAAACATTGTAAATTACTTTGTAAACCTCGAAAAAGTACTCACAAGGTGTCAAACTATGCTCAACAATAAATGACGAATTATTGTTTAATGACCTTTCTTATGCTTGAATAACCCTTTCATCTCCCTTTGATCAAAGGTTGGAGCGTTGCACACTGTTCCATGTTTTTGAATTCAGTGTTTCTGAAGAATGAAACATAATATTTGTTTGATTGTGACGAGTTATAATCACTCGAGATATTTATTTGTTCTCTTCATAAGAGAACAAAAAATTAGATGGAAATGATTGTAACTTTGGAATTGGCAATGCAATTAATAATTTAGCTGGTGAATCACTTAAGTATTTTTCTATCAGCTCAATGAGTCATTTATCATAAACGCACTAATGATATATATTCCTGTAAAAAAAAAGAAAATATAACATCGTTTTGATAATCAGTCATAACGCCCAATATTTTTAATTTTTCTTACCCAAAAGTTTCCGCAATGTTTAAAACACATTTCAATTTGACCAGCAAAATCAAACGAAAGGCATTTTCAACAACGATTGAGAAAATAGCTCTACAATAGAATCACTGTTTTGACTTGTGTGAAGCATTTCATTATTGTTAATGTATGTAATGCAATGAGTCAATACCGTGCAGATAACGTCGCGTGTTATGCTCAAACACTATTTGTGACATAAGTAATTCAATTTAGTCTCGATGAATGAATTTATACCTTGTACTCCAACAATGTCTCTGTTGTGGAATGAAGGGGATAAGAACGTCGCTTTCGTCGCCGTATAAGTGTAAGTAACTTTTGCTAAGTACTGACAAGTTGGTTGAAAGGATTTCACGCTTCAATCAGAGCGGGCTTTTGAATTTAGTTGTTGGAGTATATGAGAGGAATTGAGAGCGAACGAAGGGACTAGAGAAGACTACTGTACATATACTCACTATATATATATACGTAAGTACTTGAATTAGAACGGCGCTGAAGAGAAGCGATACTTCGTGACGACTATAGAAACTGTGGTAAGATGTTATGCAATGTATAGTACACAATATATCGTTACTTGTTAGCCCGAAGATATGCACTATCCCTGGGCACACAGGTCATGAATATCGATTTCCAATACGACAGCACGGTCTTGTTATGTATATAAATATTTATATTCAACGACTATATAATTTCGAGTCTTTCCATCCGTCGCCTCTTCCGCGTTTCCAATTCACGTATATTCCAAGAGAAGGCGCATCATCGTGTATACATATATGCAAGTAACCAAGTACAAGGTTTCCTTGCTTCGCTTAGATTTCAAACCTCTATTCTGTACTTAATACCTCAAGTATGTAGTTGGTAAAGTTTGAGGTGATGTACGCCCCAAATCTTCCCATTCTTGGTGACGCGCGCGTGTAATTATTGTCAGGTAGGTTTCTACATGTGCTGAAGGAAGCAAACTTAACGCAGTTAAGGAAGTTCCCTAGCAATCTTGACGACCGTCGTTTTCAGCTGATTCACCGTGAGAACCACTGTCGAACAAACTGGAGGTTTTTTTTTGCAAAAAATAAACCGGAAATCGGTCGTAACAGAAACGGACGAAAGTTAGTTTTTTGAAAATCTCTGTAAAAATGGTTGAAACGGGTGTTTTTAGAGGTGCAATATACGACTTTAGAGCGGTAGTGCAGACGAAAATTCGATATGTTGAAGAAAAAAAAAATGTTGTTGGATTGGTCGACCATATGTCGGATCTGTGAATACTGCTATCAGAGACGGACAAAAGTTACTTTTTTCAAAAACACTTCAAAAATGGTTGCAGGGGGTATTTTCGGGTGTGCAATATACGACTTATGAACGATGGTGAGGACGACAATTTAATATCTTGAAAGAGAAAAAAATGTTGTTGGATCGTTTGACCATATGTCGGATTTGTGAATTCTGCTATCACAAACGGACTAAAGTTACCTTTTTCAAAACCACCCCAAAAATGGTTCAAATGGGTGTTTTCAGGGGTGCAATATACGACTTAAGAACGTGGGTATTTTCAAAATTTTCCCATTCTTGGTGACCCGCGCGTGTAGTGATTATTATTATTACAAGCAGGTTTCTAACTGTGCCGGAGTAAGCAAGCTTTACGTAGTTAAATACATTCGGTAGCGCTTGTGAATTTTTTTCCAATCCTCTGGGAAATTACGAAAAAAAAGTTTTTCGATATTTCCTTCTCTGCATTGCAGAAAATAAAAACTGAGTTTCCTCCGAAATCCTTTGCTCAAATGTTCGGAAAACTTCTTGGTTGAACCTTTATTTTCCATTTTTTTTTATTTTCGAAAAAAATCTTTGAGTATCATTGATTTTGGTACTCTGTCTCTTTTTGCTTCATTATGAAATTTAAAAAAAAACGATTTTGAGTTAAATTTTACATATTATTCCTACTTTTTCTTACTTCAAGTTTAACATATTTTTATCCTCTTCTTTTTTATTTTGTCTTATCGGAGAATGGCCTCAAGAAAACCTTTTTTAATATACAATCTTTCCAGAAGTCGAAAAAAAAATCTTGAAACTGCATTGGATTTCCAGGTTGGTTGAGAAACTGATTATCAGGAGCCATAATTACTTAATATTCAGTTAAATTAATTATCGCAGCATCCGGAAATGGAATTTAATATTCAGTTAAGATAATTGTCGCCGCATCCGGAAATGCAACTTAATATTTAGTTAAGATAATTGTCGCAGCATCCGGAAATGCAACTTAATATTTAGTTAAGATAATTGTCGCAGAATCCGGAAATGGAACTTAATATCCAGTTAAGTTAATTGTCGCAGCATCCGGAATAAAACTGTCTACTCGTAATGGCATTGCTCGTGAATCTGCGGTGGTTGCGTGCACGCAATCCGAGAAATAAACGTGAGAAAATAAAGAAAGAAACGTGCTGATGCGAAGTGAGCCCGGAGCATTGAGCCAAGATACGCTTATCGTAGAATTCTACGGACGTATAAAGCAGCCCTCCCCGAGAGAGCTATGTTCCTTGATGAAACAATGAAAGATAAGTAAAACGTTCTGACATCAATCCTCACAGGAAAAAAAAAAGAAAAAAATGTCCTACGCCGCGTCTTATTTATTCTTCTCTATCTCACATCCAACGCATTTCCTGAATACATTATTGATCTTTCCCAAGATTTACAACCTTAACATCCCTCATCATTAATATTCTTAAACAGCAAAACATTAAAGCTTCCATTTTTCTCCTCCCATAAATTCGACTTTGAATTACCGTCGCCCAAATTTATAAGCTTCGACAAAATGTATTTGTACACATTCATAATTTCGTCATAACTTCGTAAAGTTATCAAAAATTTGATTCGACTGTTTTTTCAATCCGATTTAAATTCAGTTTTTTTTAAAGATGGATATTTTAATTTAACATGATTCCATGTATTGTATTAGACTTTCTCAGACGTAGTTGATTTCCCGAGAGGTTTTTAAATTTCACTTTTCTCTAACTTTAATGTTATTCATTAGTAAAAGCTGCCCTTTCTGTTTTTTTTTTCTCGCAATTCCGTCTTTTAATTGGCGTCAGCCTGAACTTACCTTCCAGCAGCTGTAATACACCAATTGCTGCACTCATAATTCCACGAATTAGCAAAATGAAAATACGCGAGACGTGCACGTTGAAAAATAATCGTTGGGATGAAAAATCTGCTGGGAAAATCATCGGAGGATCATTAGAGCGGAAGAATGGAACAACAAATTTAAAAAAAAAATAATGGACTGACGTACCCGCAGGTCTCGTTTACTTTCTCGGCTTCTGCACTCCGTGCACAACCGTTGTTTGCCCACTTTCCAGCCTGTTTTTCCACGTAATTGCTGCTAAGCAACTAGGCAAACGTAGGGGAACGGGAGTAAAGGTAAAGAAGTAAAAAGAGAGATTGCTGGTACTATTCATAAGTGCCACAACTCCATTTTCGTCTTGCCCATACAACTGTAAGTATATACAGTACCCACGTACAATATGTACGACAAGTTCTGCGTTGTGAGCGAATATTTCTTGTTAACCCATTTGCTCGTGGCTGTCACTGCGTGCGATCACGACTTCAGCTTTTTAAAGCTCGTCTCTTCTGTCATGTGTCTCGAAGGAAGATTGTTGAAGTAGCTTTTTATCCTCTGACAAATCCTGAGCTTGGTAACTATAAATGGTAGATTAAAAAAACTCCTTGTAAGCTTGACTTGTAAGCTGTAATAAGCTTTTCTTTAATATTCATTTTTTCATAGTCTCTTTAATCATTTTCGGATTGTATGACATTATACAAACGTTCGCGGATACTACACGGTTGAAAATATCTAAAAAATTAATATATGTATTAAAAGTTCTTTTCCAAATGCGATATATTAAATGCCATTCAATATACAGATATATCGTGAAATTGTGAAAATGTTATCATGAGCACGACTTTTATAAACTTTTTGTTATACTGTGTATTAATTTTATAATAATCTTTCTCGTATAATGAATTTGATATTCGCGCGTCTGCAAGAAAACTTCCTCTACTTCATATCTAATTTTATATAAGAATTTCTTACAGTGTGACAGATATTCACAGACGTACACAAATATGTGATGTAATGACATGAAAATTTGAAGATTGATGAGTGTGCTAAATCATCTAGGGCACAGCATCACTAAATAGATCGCACAAATTAAAGACTACGATGCACTCTTTCACATGATATTAAAGAGGTTGGATACCCGCCGCAAAATGATAAAAAATACGTTTAATTTATTGGAAGATATTCATCGATAACAATTACATCACTATGCCGAATTTCATGTCAATCGTCCATATGGTTATCGAGATATTCATGATTGAAGTTACACTCTTAGCGCGCCAATTTTTCTAAAGAACTTAGCGCCGAGACGTTACCGCGTCTCTTGATACGTGGCCATATACACGAAGAAAATAAAATAAATTCGGCACGCTCAGAAAGTAGTTCCACGAACTCATCTTTCGTCAGTCCATATAACAACTCGTTGTCAGTTGGGACAACTACTTATTTATTGTTTCAACCTGCGGAATGGCTATAAGCACTCAAAGAATCGTTCTAGCAGCTTATGTAAAGCAAAAAAATTGCACTTCCCCGATTTTCGATAAAATTGAATTAAATTAACTATAGCACATCACCGCATTTCGATTTAAAGACTGTATAATAAGGAATACAAGAAAATGTACTGCTCATTGTTTTCATGATAAAATCGAAGGTCACCTTGAACCATCGTTCTTTTTAGAGTTCACTCAATGCAATAAATTTCCATTGGTTCCCCGCAGTTTTCAATGGTAATAACGAATAAGACTATCACTGAAAATTTGCGGAGCTTACTAGTTTTCACTACAGTTAATATACGCAAGTTTTCGGTACAGCTCGAAGTGAACGTGCTAAATATCGCACGTCAGACACAAGAGGCTTGAGGGCTTGAGCGTTACTCTCAAAAGGAATATAATAAACAGCATAAGTACTCTTGTGCTGCTGGAAAGAAAAATAGAGGTCGAAAAAAAAAGTGATACAAAGGAAACAGAAGAACAGTGCTAAAAGAAAAAGTGAAAAACAACAGTTCTGCTTTACACCTCGTACTACCTTTCTTTTTCATTGTTTTTTTTTCCACTCCTCACCTGTATTAGTACAGGTCTTTAGGGAATTTTTTTCGACAGATCATAAAATTATCTGTCTATATATCTATCCTGTCTACTATACCATAAACCTTAACTCGTTAAACTTTTCGCAAAAAAAAGTTCGAAACAATGAATCACTGGCTTGTGGTTTCTCGTTCCGAAGAAAATCTTCGGGCAAACTGTCCCGCGCGCCCTCTGGTGCGTTTATTCGTGAAATCCGAGACCATCAATTACAACACTCTGACGGACGATCGAATGACGCGTGAGAGATGCGCAAGAGCCTTTCGGTTACCAGGGGAAAAAAAACTATGTATGAGGAATTCTCCGCCAGTTCAGCCACTTTTTCCCTTTACTTGATTCTTAGCACTCAGTATGCTTATTTTTTTATTCTGCTCTTAGTTTTATATAATCTTCAACGTTGTGTATAGATTCTACAGGAAAATAAGCAGAGTAGACAAAGAATTGTTGGTTACGCAAAAAAGTTTTTAAAAAGTTGTAGTGTTTTTTGAATATTTTATGCCAATAATTGCAAGTGTTTTATGTGGTTAGTATTTAAGCTTTTTAACTCCGAGGATTTTTACTTAGCTCGTTTAATTTTTTTTTTAAATTAACAAATGAAAAAAAAATTTCACTTAAAAATTTTTTTTCAGAATTTTTGCAGATTTTTAAATAATGGCATTCGATGTGTCACTTTGAAAAAATATTTTGGACAAATTTGCATCGTTCGAAAAAATTTGAATGAAATTCTGAAAATTCCGGTTTTCCATAAATAAACATTTGATTAATCGCCTGTAGTAGATTAATTTTTTTTCTATTTTGTAATATTTGAGAAAATTATAAAACGGTTAAAAACTATAGGAAGAAAAATCTTGCTCACTTTGGCTACAGGCTAGAATATATTTATAATGAAGAAGTACTTTTCCAAAAATTTCGAAATTTCAAAATTAAGTCATTTCATATGTCACTTTGAAAATATTTTCAAGTAATTGCCACAAAGAAAAAAAATCTAGTCCATTTAAGAGTTCAAATAAGCCTACAATAAATTACGAGCCGAATCGGAGAGGTCAGGGTCAAATCCTGGTCGAAACGGAGTGAATTGCCCCTTATACAATATGACTCAAAATTTAAAGGGTTTAAACAGGTGAAAAATATATACAATTAACAAAAAGCAACTAATCTGACGTCAGGAATGGGCATTAATCGAATAAATATGTAAATAAAATACTTCTCCATTTTAATAACTATCAATAATTCATGATTAAGACCAATAATACAATTTTTTATCATAAATCAATTTAATTTTTGTTATTTAAGAAAAATATAATACTCATACAATTTTCTTATAATTACTCATAATTATTCAGACCGAAATGTATTTTAAATATAATTTTATCCAATGCTGATCCCCTTCAAATATTTTTTGTCAATTCTGCAAAGTTTTCTGCGAGTGTTTCGTAAATACTACCGTAGATTATATAATTTTGTTAAAGAAAATGTCCAAATGCGTGAAAAAAAAAAAATTGAAAAAAAAGTCGCCGAGCTGACGTAGAACGCCTCATATACGTAAATGTATATAGGATGTAAGCAGCAAGAAAAATTACCTTATCGAATATCGAACAGTGCATGGGCTTTTAATACACGAACCTTGGCATTGTGATATAATTACACCAACGTTACCATTATATTCACTAGTCGTATTGCAGAATTGAGAAAAGGGGGGGAGGGGGGGGGGAGGGTGCAATCTATTGGATGTACCCCGGCCGTGAGACGCAGCATCTGCGAATTTGTTTCCCATTTCCTACGTCACGGAAATAAATTAATTAATGAAAACTGTCGACTCCTAATTAATAGTATTTTCTTAAGTGACTTGCAGCATTCGAAGCAAGCCACCCACGCTGTACTTTGTTAGCAGACACGTATTTTCCAAAACATATTAAACTGTCATCAACATGAATGGCGTAGGAAATTACTTTGCCTCGCTAGAATTAAGAAGAATCAGAAAAAAAGTCTAATGGTGAAAAAATTGAGGGTTGTCTCGTGGTAGAGTAATTATCTGCATGAGAGTGTTTTAATGAAATACTGTGGTTTTTAGTAGACAAATTTATTATAGAGTTTTCAATGTTTCATGAAGTTAATCTTTTTTATGGATGGAAATCATTAAGGTTAATGAGTATTTAAAAATACGCTTTTTTCACACCATTACAATTTTGTTATAATCACCTACTGTTATGAATAATCTTATTAACTGTTTTTTTTTTCAACAATTTCGATTTGCATTGTGTTTTTTAAAAGATTTATTCATCGTTTTTATAGGAATCAATATAAATTTCCAAAATTCTCTGAAAATTATGAAATTTAATTTTTCAACTTTTAGAAATGTCCGAAAATCCGCAGATCTTGAATTAAAAAAAAAAAAATTCCGGTTCGTTGGAAAATTTCATGATTTTCCCGTTCCACAAAAACAACATTTTTAGCATTACTAGTTTCAGTATAAAAAACATTGCTTAACGTCTTTTTTTTTAACTGTCCGGATGATAATATCACGTTTCGGCGTAGGGATGTAATCAAGTATTTTCGGTCATTAAATTCATCGCCTATTACACTTTTTACATCATGGGAATATTTCCACTAATTACATCGTGCCAACGATTTTCTTCCCAACATAAGAAAAATCAATGGTCGAATGTTCGAGTTTTCCACCGTTTTAGAGAGTAAGAAAAATGTGAAAAGTTGATTCGCGAGTGGCGTTCAGTTGGTATGTCGCCTTCTCCTTTTTTCCGACGACGTGGAATGCTGCCGCGAAATTCCTGAGTCACGTTCAACAGGAGCTTAAATCGCCGCCTGATTAAACAAAAGAAACAGCCAGGAAACCGTATCCTGACACACTTTTTTATTATTTCTTCTAGATTCTTGATTGCTTCGTTGTATCTCGCTTAATCAAGTGCGATTCTCGCATAACGTAAGCACGAAAAAAAAAAAAAAAAAAATTGTTAAAATGAAAGAGCGAAAACCATGTGTTATCGTTATATCAATAGAATAAAAAATAATGAAAAAAGACGAAGAGAGACTTTTTCCCTTTCCGTCCCTTTTTCACTACCTCCCACTCCTCCTTCCGGTTAACTGTGGAACGGACCGTCGGATCGATTCTTGGTACCCGTGCACGATTGCTCCCGAGCTCACCTCGAGTGTATTAATATTTCATACAATTTATGAAGGCACGAGATTGCGCCGAATAGTAAAAAGAAGAAGCCAAGAAAAAAAAAAAAAAAATTTATGGATCGAAATAACGAAAATGATGAATATATTGACAACAATCTACACGACGGACTGGCAGACAATTTGCGCGATGAAAATAAAAGTTTTAGTATAGATGAAAATTCAATGTTTCAATGCAATTAAAAAATTCGTCACAAAAACTATGAAATTCCGATGACCTGTTTTGTAGTATTATTATAGAATGTACAACTGCTTTCATATCAAAAGTTGACTTTGCTTATTCAGTTTCAGAGGTGGACTTAATTAACTACACAAGATAATATTGAATCCTCGAAAATTAGGAATTATTATTGTTGCTATGGTTTTCAAACGAAAACTATAGGAATAATAATAATTCGTTGTTTTCAAAGTATAGTTAATATTTCGCGTAAATACATTGAAGAGAAATTTATCGAGAAAATAAATATGTCGCAAGCAAATATTTCATAGTTTTCAAGTTAATTAATTTTAATGAAATTTTTTATCAAATAATTATCGAATTAATTAACCAATTATTTCTTCCATTCAAAGGAAAATATATTTATATCGCACTGGGCGTAATATTTGTGATTTATTAAATCTCACGTATTCAATGAAGAATAAAAATTATTATCATTATCATTTTATTGTTGAAGCAGAACAACTTCCTACATCTCTGTGAATTTTTATTCACAAAAACAAAAGCAAATTAGTAAAGCAGCGGAACAAAGTTTTGCAGGTACAAAAGTAAAGCGGTGAGTGAGGCAATTCGTAAAAAAAAAAGCGAGGCTCGTTAATGAGATTCACTGAAATTCGATGAGCTCTGCAAAAAGTTGAAATTTCTCGGTGGAAGATCCTCGCTACGCTTCGTTATTTATTTGCATAGTACGGGAAAATGTAGAAGAACAAACGGGAAAAAAAGTTAGGGTGGTGCTCAAGTAGCATCGCGGTACTCGCTGCAGACCGCGCGGTCCATGCCTCAAGGACTACTTAGCTAATTACTTGAAGATGCGCTTTGCTTTACGACCAAACTTTGTCGTTTATACAACGAGAGTGCGCAATGTAAAGACGGAGGTTGAAGCAGGAAATGGATTTTATGGGGGGCGGAAGCAAGGAAATGGAATATAAAAAAAATCCAGAATGGAAAAAGACTGTCCGGTTCCGCAAATGATTGAAGCGGCTTGTCTTTTTTTTTTCCCTCGCAATGCGCGAGAACTGGGACGAATAAAAAATTTAATAGATGCGGTCGTTTATTCATAAGGGAGATAAAGCTGACTTTTACCGTTGTGTGTATTGCAGATTTTGATAAAGAGTTCAGTGGTGAAAAATATTCAAGCTACGACCTCATGCGAAGCGCGTAAAATATTTACCGCGAACAGTATATGCGAAACTTTGAAATTGTAAAATTAAAAAAATTATTAATAATTCATGAGAGAAAAAAGAATTATTAGAGAATCCGTAGAATATTTTAAATAATTTATGACGGTTGAAATAATTCAAATAATAGAACGCGCATTAAAGGTGTGAAAAAGGCCTGAAAATTATCGCCAATCCACTTATGTTGAAAAATATGGTTTTATTAATATTTATTTGTCTAGATACCGTTATCACGATTGTTTTTAAAATATTATACTGTAGAAATTACAATGAGTGTGGAAATTTGACTAAAAATTGAGAATTTTATTTCTTACTAGAGATGTATTTTTGCGAAATGCTGCAAAAATTCTTTCAATAATGAACGTAATGGATAATTACCGGTTATCCGTTTCATTCTCATGCAATTTCAATGTAACTGTCGAAACTCTATATTTTTCAAGTTTAATACAATATTTATCTATTTCCTTATCGATGTGGATGAAAAATATTTACATTTATTTTGAATAAAAAGAGCGAAGAAGGCAGAGACACAATTTTGAATAAGCGACATCTATGATTTTGTATTCAATTACTCGTTATCAACGTGAGAATTGCAGACCTATCCAAGTCGTTTCATGGTAAGTAACTTGACTCCGGTATGTATTCCGATCTCGCAAGATAAGTTATCGACAAATGGTCATTACTTACCGACAGTAAGTAAGAGGTACTGATCGATAAATCCTGTATACGACGCATCGCTAATTTACCCAGAACCCTGAACTCTGTAATACCGATGGATGATTATGTAAAACAATATCGATAGGAGAATTTTATCCGTGTGAGCGACTCCTTCACATTAGTCTTTTGCCACCGACTCCCTCTTGTGATGCTTAGATCAACTGAAATCTCGCACAGTACAACAGTTTTCGCAAAGTTTGGATTTTGGAGACTTTGTTATCATCGTTTACAGTTTTTGTCACCGATTGAGCATATTCTACTTTGCCTCAAGACAAGGTTAGTACTCGAATACCGATCGAGGAGGAACTGAATCTCTTTGTTTACAGATTTTGTTACCGATTGAGCCTGTTTTTCCTCGCCTTAAGACGCTTAATACTCGAATACCGATCGAGAGGAACTGATTTTTATTGTTTCCAGATTTTTTTACCGACTAAGGATGTTTTACCTGGCCTTAAGTCGCTCAGTACTCGAATATCGATTGAAAAGGCGGACTACTATTGTCCTCGGTTGATAAGGAATACTGTTTCACCAATTTCATCGACTCTCCCTTAGTGAATGTGGAAAGATATCGACGCTTATTTCCGAAGATACCCCATAGATGGAGATTAGATTATACCAGCGAATTCTTACACGAGTAATCAACAGGAGCCGAGAAAACTGGAAACGATTAACCCTACAACTTATGATTGGTTCTCTTTTCATAAATTCATTAATTTATAGCAGAACAAATGTTAGTAACGTCATTTGCGATACCGACCACGGTTCCGACTGCAATGATGACATTTATGACTACCCAAACCTGATACGTCGGTTTTGACGAAAAATCACTGACCGGACCGACGATCGATTTTAATTTTTTAATGAAAATAATCACTGAAAGTGTCCAGCAAATTTATAGAGGTAGATAAAGTCACGGACTAACCGTTTTCCTATGTGAGTTTGAATTAAAACTAGCAGGAACGTGCTTACTTCTCTCGCAATATTTTCCTTTCATTTGTCTCTTTTTATGGCTAAACGTGGTTTCGATATGGTTTCGATATAAGCGACTTTCGATGTGCTATGTCTTTTTTTTACAATGAAAAATGAAAGAAAGGAAAGAAGACTTTTTTTTCTAAATTGTATTCTATTTCACAACTGTATAATAACAGCAATTCAAAAAGCGCGCCACGCGTAATCTTGCAGCGATTACAACCGTCTGAAGTTAGCTCTGTGTCAAAGCCATCGACAACCAATCAGAATGCTAGAAAGACGGCTTCGGTCTTCGATATTTCGACTTTCGATGTCCCTCAGCTTTTTTAAGAGAGTCGAGTGCAGAGGCAACGCATCAAAGTAAGCAAATTTTTTTCTGGTTGGATTTACATTATCAAGTGAAAAAAAAATCTTTTATTATGCATAAATATTTAAGGAGACAAAAGGACATGACGAAGTGACCAGTTGTTGATGTGAGGCAAAAGCCGTTTTCGTCTCCTTTTTGCCTCCTCCTCATTCTTCTTGTCCGTTTCCTCATCTTCGTCTATCCCATTGAAGCTCGAATTTTCTCCTTGGACGTGAGTTCTCAAGGACCGCAAGCTTGCAAGTGTCGCTACCGGAAGTCGTGCGAGGTCTTCTTCTCCTTTCCTCTCCTTTTCGCTCCTCGAAGCCTTAAACGAGTAAGGAACTCCTTAAGCTCTTCAGAAGCAGAACCAGCGAAGAGGCTTGCAAGCCTAGAGGGTTCTGAGTGGCAGAAAGCTGCCATCCTTTCGCACATCACGCAGTTTTTCCTTTCCTTCTTTTTTTCGTGCTCCTTTTTCTCATGTGTATCGTAACTCCAACGATGAACTACCTGGACGTGATTTTATGGTTACGGCTTGGTCTATGGACATCGCGCCTCGAAAGGTCACTGAGATAGGTTGAATAACGACGAGTATGTATATATATATATATGTTTATGTATTCCATCAGCTATGTAGGACTCGAACTTGATCGGCGGTAAAAAAATCCCAGAAGTCCTGGGAAATCCTGGGAAAGGATAAGATAAACAACGCCACAAGGACACTGAGGAGAGAGTAGGTCGAGATAGACGAAATTGAAATGAGAAGAACAAGGTATGCTGAGAACTACGATTTATGGAACAAAAGGGATGGACAGGGAAAAAGGGACCATGATTGAAATTTTATTCCCAACTGGTCGCTGGGCAAAATTTGTTCGGTGATGGTCAGTTGATCGAATACAAAGGACATGCAAAGAAACACTATTTTATTTTTTTAAATGCGAATTAATTATGACGACAATAAATTTTAAAAACTTGTACACAATATTCTATGCATTATTAAAGTAACTACATGTCGATTGATTCAATATTCTCATGTGATGTATGTCTATTGTAATACAAATATTTAAAAACGCCTGACTGAATAGAAGTATGGCTTATTTTTATGGTTTATACGGGACCAAAAAATTTTTTTTGAATAAAAAAAGATTTTAAAATATCAGTAAAATTTTGCCTACTTTGTCAATAAGCCAGGGAATTTCGATATTTATAACAGAGTATTTTTCAAAATTGTCGCAAGTCTTTAAATTATGGCATTCGATATGTCACTGAAAAAAAAAAAAAAATTTTAAGATTTGCATAGTTTGGAAAAATCTGAAAAAAGTCTGTGAAATATGGTTTCATACAAATCAAAATTGGACCAATCGCCCGTAGTAGATTTTTTTTTTCTATTTTGTAATAATTTTTTCAATAACAAAAATACTTAAAAACTATGGGAAGAAAAATCTCGCCCACTTTGAATATGAGCTAGAAAAATTTGACATTGAAAGAAGTATTTCTTCGAATATTTTCCGATTTTTTAATTATGGTATTCAATGTCAGTTTAAAAATATAGATAAAAGAAATGTTATAGAAAAAAAAAACAATCTGGTACGTTTGAAAAATATCTCACATTAGAAAAGTCCTAGTCTTTTAATAAAGTAATGATGATCATGATACTCACCGTGACAATTCAATAGTAAGAAAAAGTCTAAAAAAAAAAGGCCGAAACCTTCAATTAGGATATTTCACTACGTACTTGCCTTTGGTACAGCCACGATTTTCCGAGTGGCGAGGTCACAATCATTTCGAAGCAAGGCGGGCAAACGTGTGTAGAGAGTGAGAAAGAAACAAGAAGAAAAAAAACTTCAGCCATCGTGTGTCCACGTGGAACCATTTTTCTTTCATTTTCGTGTTTGTTCGTTACATACCTTCCGACCACCCTTCATTTCTTCCATTTTCCCCCTGGCATGTTGTGCATGAATGGGTCTTTTAATAGAGTAAATAACGTTCATTATTATAATAACAATAATGATACCTACCATAATAATTCAATAGTAAGAAAAAGTCTACAAAAAAATTAAGCCGGAACCTACAATTAGGATATCTCATTAAGTACTTGCCTTTCATTCTGCTACGATTTTCCGAGTGGCGAGGTCACAATGCTTGTGAAGCAAGCTGAGCAAAAGTGTGCAGAAAGTGAGAAAGGAATACCGAAGAACAAAAAACTTCAGCCACCGAGTGTCTACCTATGAATTTTTTTTTTAATTCTCGTGTTCGTTAATTACGTAGCGTCTGACACACGCTCAATTTCTCCTTTTTACTCACTGGCCTGTTATGTCTGTCTGTCTGTCTGAAACTAGAATAGCGATCATTATGATCGCAATTCGTTATTTCAACCATTCGCTATTCTGACCCGCCATCTTATTGAAATGTAATCAAAATGGAGGACGATCAGAACGGGGTGATGAGAATAGAGAATTTCATAATGATCGCCATTCTAGTTTCAGACATTCAATATTATGAAAATCGCTATTTTACATACTCACTATTTTGACCCTGACCCACGTATGGATGAGGTCAAAATAGCAAATGCCCAAGATAGTGAATATCTAAAATAGCGAATTTCAGAATATCGTATGTCTGAAACTAGAATAGAGAACATTATGGAATTCCCTATTTTAGTCACTACCTATTTTGACCCGCCATCTTGTTAAATTGTAATCAAAATGGCGGACTTAAATAGTGAATTCCATAATGATCGCCATTCTACTTTCAGACATTCAATATTCTGAAAATGGCGATTTTACACATTCACTATTTTGACCCCCACTGACGGACGGATGGGGTTAAAATAGCAAATGCCCACGATAGCAAATATCTAAAATAGTGAACTTCAGAATATCGAATGTCTGAAGCTAGAATGTCAATCATTATGAAATCCGCTATTTCAAAAATTCGTTATTTTAAACTCCCATCATTATTGAAATGTAATCAAAATAGAGGAAGATCAAAATAGCCAAATAGCGAATTCCACAATGATCGCCATTCTAGTTTCAGACATCCAATATTCTGAAAATCGCTATTTTTCACATTCACTATTTTCACCCCTACCCGTAAAACTGAAACCCACAATTGAGATATCTCATGAAACACTTGTCTTTGGTACGGTCACGATTTTCCGAGTAGCGAGGTCACAACGATTCCGAAGGAAGGCGGTCAAACGTGTGCAGAGAGTGAGAAAGTAAAAAAGAAGAAAAGAAGAAAAGTTCAGCCATCGGGTATCCACCCAGAACAATTTTTCTTTCATTTTCGTGTTCGTTGGTTACGTAGCGTCTGACACACGCTTCATTTCTTCCTTTTTCTCTCTGGTCTGTTATGCACGAACGGGCCTCGGCGAAGGCGTAAAAGCGTAAACCCCGGGGTTTTGAATATGCATGTGCGACAGTTTCCTTTTTCGGTGGAGAAGAGACGCGCCCAATGTGCGGCCGAACCGCTTCCCGCCAACGCCATCAGGCTACAGCTGCTTGTAACGTCCAGTGGTATTCGCACAGCTAACCCTACGAACCCTCCGCGCCGCCACTACTACCGACGCTCGAACCTTCTGCTGCTGCAGCTCTGGTAGAATTAACTCGGCACTCCCGAGCCCGTGCACAGTCTACCTTTGATGTTGGCCGACCAGCGCGTTACTCTCTTTTCGTCCCTTCGCAATATATGTAATATATATACATATGCTGCATTCCATACCAACTCGACTACCGGATTCTCAACATTCTAAATATGGTTTGCGAATTTTTATGTTATATTTCTACACAATAAGTGCATGTAGAATTTTTTTTTTTTACCGACGATTCTTAATTATTTACAGCTTAACCGAAAATACCATTTTTTTTGTATACTGCGATGAACTTTGATATTCAACAGAGTATTTTTCAAATTTTTAAATTATAGAATTCTGTTGGTAGAATGTGGCTTGTAGGATGTTTGATGATTTTTTTTTTTGAAAATTCATAAAAATTTGATGTAATTTTTGAGAATTCGGCTTTACATGAAGGACAGTCCACGTCGTTTGACCTCTACCTCTCTGATTCGGCTCGTAATTTCTTTTAGGCTCAGTTGAACCCTCGAATGCACCGGATTTTTTATGAGATCATGCTTTGAAAATATATTTGTAAAGTGACATATCGATTGCCATCATAGAAAAATCTGGAAATATTCTAAAAAATAGTTTGCTCAATATCGAAATTTTCTAGTTTATGACTAAAGTGGGCAAATTTTTCTTTTCATAGTGTTCAAGCTTTTTTTATCTAATAAATTATTAAATAATAGAAAAATAATTAATCTACTTGAGGCAATTGGTCGAATGTATATTTGTGTCAAACCGGATTTTCCAAAAAAATATTCACATTTTTTGGATTTTTTCTCAGATCTTTCTTTTTCTGACAGTTTTTAAGCTTATTTATTTTGAACATCATTTATTTTCATAAAAAAATATTAAGAACTTTGAAAAGCAATATCTTGCCTATATCTAGAAAATTTTTATATTCGACAGAGTATTATTCAGAATTTTTGCAGATTCTTAAATAATACCATTCGATATGTCACTTGAAAAAAAGATGACAATAAAATTTGCATAGCTTGGAAAATTCTAAACAAATTCCCAAGAATCTCGAAAAATCCTTCCAAAATCGGATTTATATAAATAACCATTTGATCAATCGCCTAAAATAATTTTTTTTTCTATTTTTAAATAATTTCTTAAATAAAAAAAGCTCAAGAATCAAGAATAACAAGACACATCCCACCATTTTGGCAAAAAGCTAGAAATTTTTTATATTAATCAAAGTATTTTCCAGAATTCTTCCAGATTTATCAATTATGGCATTCGATGTGTCACTTGAATAAAAAATTTTGAAAAAAATTCCATAACAAAGATAAAAACATAAAATCTGGTCTAACCAATAGTTCGAAAAATTATGAGTCAAATCGGGGAGGTCAAGGGTCAGATCCAGGTCTAATCGGGATGAAATGCCCCATACACTGCTCTCACCTTTCTCTGTACGACGCTGCGCTGCGCTGCTGTTCCTGCCCCACTAGATTCAAGCGCGTAGACGGGTGTGCTTTAGCTGAACTGAACCTATGTCTTGTATTCGTCGTTGGTGTCGTTTCCGTCGTTCCCGTCGTTTTCGCTTCTCGCAACTGGCTCGTATGCAGACGTGTCCTGGGCACGAACGTCGTGCATACGTTTCGTACATATCTTTTAATATAAAGGATGTGTTAGTATTCCTTTCCTATTCACAGATACGTGACACGTGACTATCATGATATTGCACATTATGTGTTACAACTGCTGGCTTTTGTGAATTTCACTTTGTTCTGCTTTCTGCAGAAAGGAATGCACATATTTGGAATATAAATGCGGGCTTGTGATTTTTATAAATGCTGGTTTATGAGGATGGCATGCGGAGGAAATTACTCAGTACTAGTATAATAAGGTGACGAACATTTTTGTTCCACTATTCTCGATCATTTTGGGAAAAAATTTCGAGTGTCACTGAGGTTAAGGTAATTTTCAAAAAAGTGTAGCGACGCCGGATTATGGTTGGTTTTTTTTTCGTGTTTGATTGAGCTCAAAAACCTTGCATGTCATCTAACACTGTAAGAAATTTTTAAATATACCGGTACATAAAGTTTATCGTAAATATACCGGTACAAACTTTTTCGTAAAATCGCAACTGGTGAATACCTTAGCAATCCCGGCGACCACGAAAACGACCTAAAAGTCTAAAAAGCGACCGAAGAAACGACCGGTCGTTGGATGCAAAAAAATAACCGTTCGAAAGAGGTATAAAAAGATAAACGATCGAGAAAACGACCATTGAAATTATTTTCGGTCGGTCGTTTTTCTCGTCTTGCCTGTTTTGAACGGTTATTTTTTTGCATTTAACGACCGGTCGTTTCTTTGGTCATTCAGCCGGTCAGCTGGACCTGCCAGGGTAGAATGTTATGGACACATGGATAGTTTTTGCCATGAACGGTATGTTAATTTCCATGAGGTACTTGTTGAACATTTCTTTTGAACTCAGTACATAGCGAATTACAGAGTGTCTTTCAATGTAGATGTAGTATTTGGAATTTAGTCGTGCTGGGTTGTGTAACCACGGTGAAGTAAAATGTAGGAATTCATTTTTATGAGTGTTGTCCACAGCGACTCATTCTGATGGAATGTGGTATTTGAACGAGGGCACAGGGAAACTGGAAAACCCTTCGTGTGTAGTCTAACTCAGGTCAACTTAGCAGTCTTATATACGTTGTGGCTGTACAACACTCGCACGAAACGCTCCGTTTGTTTACCATCGAGTCATACAAGATACTGATGCACAATGCTCCGCTAGATGGCGAGAGCGGCTGAAGCGTTTCTCGCAAGTGCTTTGAAGCCTCAGTATGTACAAGACTGCAAAGCTCCTCTGAGTTCGACTTCCCGCCTTCCCCGTTTCCTCTTCTCTAACCTCGACCCACTTTATAGCGCAAATTATAATCTATCCATCATGAATTTGCTTGAGGTTTTTTAATTCTCCCGTATTCGGATTATTTTTTTCAATATACCAAGTCAAGTTTACTCCAGGCGTCAAGTCACTTTCGATATTATGCAAGAATGCTTCTAACCGTGTAATGTATTTTCATACATTACTTATGTATGTAACATGATCTCTCCTCTTCCCTTTGCAAGGGAAGAGGAGACCAGGTTCGAGGTTCGCCCCCTATAATTTATGATAGGGCGTCCAACTCTGACGCCGGGCAGAAGAGTCTCACTGGTGGGGGCAAAGGTGACGGGCCCTCCTCACCCCTTTTTTTCGTTCTTTCTGAGTTCGACTACATCCAAGATGTCTAACACTCGTTGATTTCTAAACTATGCTAATATTTTTCAAAAATTTTTTTAAGTGATATCGAATGCCATAATTTTTTAATCTGCAAAAATTCTGAAAAATACTCTGTTGAATTTAACAAAATTTCTAGCTTATTGCCAAAGGGTGCAAAATTGTTCGTCTCATAGTTTTTAAGTTTTCTATTTGAAAAATTGTTTTTTTCGTTAAGAACTTATCTAATCGTAGAATTCTTACAAAATTCTCAAATTAACTATAGAACTACATTAATATATTATTCATATACCGGATCCGTAAATGTCGGAGCACAACATCATTTTGCTTTTTCTTTACTAATTTTTTTTTTTACTTACTATCATGATTATGATTTACTACAATTTCGAACGAAAAACTATCATTGGCCTAAAAATTTACCTTTTTGATTATTACGAAGCGCATCAACATTTTTAAATATAGATGAGCAACTTTTTTTTACTAAAACGTTTTTTTTTTCTAATCCTTTGTAATATGTACACACGAAGCCACAATTATTCCGAATTACTGCAACTACGGACATTTATAGCGCTCCTGACAGACAAACGATGCAATTTTACGAATTGGCACCAGTTCCAGACGGCGGCTGCAGCAGAAAAGGCCGAGAGCAGTAAAACGACCGTATTACGCAGACGTCCGCGTGTTACAAGACCTAGTTACCGCCACGACGAGGATTTAACTCTGTAACTCATGAACCTCGCTCCCTCTCGATAAACGTGCTGGCATACAACGAATCCTCGTCGCCTAACTAAAGTAGCTGTTATTCTACGATTTTCTGGAACGCTGCGCAGTTTCGGCTATTCGCAAGCTGAACCTTTCGAGAGGAAACATTATTGTATGCAAAATGTGAAACTTTACTCTCAACACAAAATACTGACAATTTGGTGAATTTGAGTGTTTCTTTTTATGTCTGTTTTTTGTCTTTGACTTTTATTACCCATTCTGAGTATTGGAAAGTCGTAAAACTATTTTCCTACATTAATTTTGTTTTTTCTAAATGCAAGTGAAAAAAATTCATATCAATTTTAATAAATTTTGAATATATGGTTGAGACGATAAAAATAATATTTAACATGGCACATAATCATTCATTGTTTTTTTGAAGTCTATTAACTGTGATAAAATGTTGTATCGTTATTACTATTTTTTGACATTTTTTTTTTTTTTTTTTTTTAATAGAAGTGACAATAATTTACGATATTTCAAATAAATTTCAAATAAATAATTGAGACGATAAAAATTATATTTAATATGACTTATAATCATTCCTTGTTTTTAGGAAGTCATTTCAACTGTGATAAAATGCTGTATGGTTATTACTATTTTGTGACATTTATTTTATTTTTTTTCTGATAGAAGCGAGAATAATTTACGATATTTCAAATAAATTTTGAATAAATAAATGAGACTATAAAAATAATATTTGGTATGACTAATAATCATTCATTGTTTTTAAGAAGTCATTTCAACTGTGATAAAATGCTGTATGGTTATTATCATTTTATGAGATTTTTTTTTTCTTAACAGAAGTGAGAATAATTCACAGTATTTCAAATAAATTTCGAATAAATAAATGAGACGATAAAAATAATATTTGGTATGACTGATAATCATTCATCGTTCTTAGGAAGTAATTTTAACCGTGATGAAATGCTGTACGGTTATTTGTCGGTTTTTGTTGTTGAAAACTTGAATGTTAGGTAAGCAGAAAATTTTCTAGCTGCGTGAGCACTGAATTTTTCAAGATGTTATTAATGCTACGTCTACTGCTTGTCAGCTCACCGTACGTCATTCAAAGTTCCAGAATACTTCGGGGTTCACACCGAGCATCCTTGAGTCATGGAAAACCACCAACTCCACGTCCTCCAGAGTCCCTCGGGCTCTTCCCAGTGTACGAAGCGTAAAACGAGAGAGCCTCGTGTCTCGCAGCAGAGCCGCCACGAATTTTTCAAAAGTTTTAACGAAGAGACGCTAGATTATTCACGAATAGAGTCAAGAAACACGAAGCCGCCCGAGCATTTTGCTGTCCAAAGATAATGAGAAGTTGCGCGGTAACCCTGCTGAATCTTTGACAACGATTTTATTCATAGAAACGGAACTTAAGGCTCTAATAATATTTCCAGCGTCTGCTGAGGGAATACGGAAAGAATTGAGAAACCGAAAACCATTCCAACTTTTGTTAATTTAATTAGCAGCACAAAAAAAAGATCACTATTTTTATTTCCCAAGTGTAACATGTTTTAGGAAAAGGGTTGCCGAATAAAAACAATTTTTTATAAGAGTAGAAATGAAAATTTGTGTCAAATTATTTAATAACGCTGATATTTAGAAGCAATTATCCTATTGAATTGACGAAGAGCACGATCTGGGAAGAATTAGAACTTTTCAACAAATTTGATAGATGCAAATATCTCGGAAATATTTGTTTAAACTATATCTCGACCATCCCAAAGATTAGTTTCTGGCTTATTGCCAAAGTGGGCGAGATTGTTCTTCTCAGAGTTTCTAAATTTATTTATTTTTAAAATTCTTTTTTTCATTAACAACTTATCTAATCGTAGAAAAATAATGAGAAGTTGCACGGTAACCCTGCTGAATCTTTGACGACGATTTTATTCATAGAAACGGAACTTAAGGATCTAATAATATTTCCAGCGTCTGCTGAGGGAATACGGAAAGAATTGAGAAGCCTAAAACCATTCCAACTTTTGTTAATTTAATTAGCAGCACACAAAAAATATCACTTTTTTTATTTCCCAAGTGTATATTTTTTTTACGAAAAGGGTTGCTAAATTAAAAAATTTATTTATAACAGTAGAAATAAAAATTTGTGTCAAAATATTTGATAACGATAAGAAGTTTTCAAAAAATGTGATGGATGCAAATGTCCCGGAAATATTTTTTTAAAACTATATCTAGAAGATTTTCAGAATTTTCAAAGATTTTTACCAATCAAGACAATTCCTAAGATTATGAGAAATGAGATTTTGGTATGAATTTTAAATAGTACTGTGATACTAGTACAAAAAAGCGGTTTTTTTTGGCAGAGGCTGAGAAGCAAAAAAAAATCATAAGGTGTGGAATTTCAATATAAAATATATTACAAATACCTTTGTACCTCTCCAAAATTCGACATTGTAAAAAGCTTCTCACTTTACTGGTAATTTATATTATATTTTATGAAAGCTTCATTTACAACAGATATAAATGACCGTTGACCTTGTTTTAAAATTATATCAAATTTCTATTAGTCTCGACAATGATTAATTATATCACAACAGTGTCCATTAAACAGGTGTAATAAAGTTACAAAGTTCAAATTCAATCAATTAGTGACGCACGTACGTGTGAAATTTTATTAGCATGGTAATCACACGAACGATGAAGAACACATTCTTCCTAAGCAATCACGGTAACTTTCATTATTTTTTGTTAAGCAACTATCACTGTGACATTAAAAATGACTTTTAATAGAAATTGTTTTTCACCCAGAATAATCTTCGAAAGTGGTTGAAATGTCAATTGAATAACCAAACCAAAATATTCCTATGGTTACTTTTTCGTCACTGGAACCACTAAATTACCGACACAATTTTATTTCGACTGCTTTGACGGTCAGTTATTGGTTCCAGGGACGAAAAAGTAACTATCAGACTCTTTTGAGGGGTCCATTTCGATTGACCATTTCCGGAAATTTCTTCTATACCCAAAACAACGTATAAGAAAACGGGCCCAGTTTCGGTGACTGTCTCGGTTTCGGAGATCGACCTTCCATTTATATTAGATATATTTTGCCAAAGAAGAGAAAAAAGATTTCGTTGCGATTCCGTATCAAATTACACTGAACGAGTCTTCAGCTATAAAAAAATATTTAGCTAAATCGTGGAATTTTTACGAACGTTAGAGCGACCACGCCTTTTTTCGAAAAAGTAAAAATCATATAAAATCAAAATGAATAGATATACTCAGTCAAAAATCGAAATATGTAAAGACGAGGAACTACTTCATTTACCTGCCAAATTTGAGCTCGATCCTTCGATCGGTTACTGCGTGAGAGGCGATTGAATTATCGAAGTCCTGCACGCACATGCGCACGCACACACACGCGCGCGCGCACACACACACTTTTTTTTAGTACTCGTGAGGTGACAGAAACTGCGACATGAAGGTTACAAAGTGACCGAAACCCCGGCAGCCGATCGTCGTTAATAAGCCGATTATTTACATATTAGAGTCTAATAATTAAGCGTAATCAACTATTTGACTACATTTAGAAGAATTAGTTAATATACTTATAAAAAAAGTTCATTTTTTAAACTTCGATAAAACCCATTCAGAAACAGCAGAAAACATGGGCCTCCGCTGTAAGGATGACCGAAACTGGGCCATTAACCTTATCGAGCGTTGTTTGTATGGTGACTTTGACAGTTCCCGTAATTGCTAGGGTTGTCTTAATTAATGAAAAATCAAAGACAATGGAACGTAACGGATGCGGAATGACATGAAAAAAGCTTTTTGTTGATTAGAAGACGTAAATGTATGTGCATATTTGTTGAAACTTGATATAAACCTCGACCTTCTCGTATTTTATGGGTTCTGTATTATGCGTGTATACTATATCTATGCATGCTCAACAGACTGCTGAGGAACGGAAAGAATTTCCTCGACATTTTCCAGCGCGCTTTACATGGTAACGGCGCAGCGAGATCTTCACAAGACGATGTAGACAACGGTGCAGAGATGGCTCACCGCTTGCATTCAATATCACGGCTCTTTCTCGGTTGTTTACATATTATTTCAATTCCCAAGATCCTGAAAGGCGACGGTGAACTTTGGCGTCTTCAGCCGTCTTCACTTCCTTGTCTTTCATCCCTAAGCGACAAAAGCATCGACCAGAGCTTTTGGAACCTCAAGTCCTATATTTAAGAGAACTACTGCGTTTCACACTAGTCATATTAGGGCAAATTTTTTTAAACGTTTTCATAATATCTGGTGGTTTAATTACAGTGTAAAAAAATGTACACTGGAACGTCTCATAGCGTACACCGTCGTATAGTACATTGGTAAGTGGAGGGGCAAGTATCAGCGCTGTGATTGGACGATTTTGCTTGAAAGAGTGAGAGACATGAACGTTTCGCATGCCTGATTGGTTCTTCACTTAGCGAACGTGTCTCCGCATTAGGTACGCTAAGAGAGGTTCCACTGTACTTGAAATTTGATGTATCGTTACAGGAAGTTGTTAAGCATAAACATGTATAATGAGTTTTTATACAAGGTGGATTTTAAATTAAAGTATAGTACAGTAATTTTAAGAATTTACGTTAAGTTTAATGTAAAAGTACTTTTCTTATTATATATTTCTTACTTATAAAGCCACTACGTAATTTTACTACGAATTGACATAAATTTTATATCACAATTGTGATTGAATTTGATTTACGATTTTATGCATAAAAACTTCCAGTTTTTTTAACTGTCATAATTTTGAGTGTAAAAGTTTTCAAAAAATGCGTTTTTCAATGTTCGAAAAAATTGTGAAAAAAAATCTTTTCGTATGACTGTTTTGTCTGACGTTTCAATAACGCGAGAAATCCCGAAAAACGGATATACTGAAGGGTTCTAATATGAAGGGTTCTAATTTTTGTAGATAAAATAAAACCTGGAAAATAATATAAATTTTCTACAGTATTTTATATTTGCTTCTAGAGATTTCATGATTTTTTTTTTTAGAAAATAAAATAGATTGTCCTTAATTTTTCAATGTTTTTAATTGTTTTTTTTTACTTATCGAAATCGGTAGATCACGCTAAATTTGAAACGAAAATAGGCTACTCTACAAAATCCTAGAACGCGACAGTGAACTTTCAGATCTTCAGCCGTCTTCTCATTCATAAACGACAAAACCGAGGCTTTTGAAAGCTCACGTTCTGTACTTACCATTAGTCACGGAACTCGCTTGGTAGATTTCTATGAAAGAAAAAAAAATGTATAATCACACTATAAGGAGCAATTTTCGAAAAAAAATATGTGTATTAAAACATCCGAAAAAATTGTGCAAAAAGTTCTATACGTCTGACTGTTCATTAAGACATTTTAATTATCCAGGAACTCCCAAAGACGAGTATACGAATTAGTTGAAAGATGCTAATTTTTCCAGATAAAATACAATCTTGAAAAAAAAAAAAAAATTTCTACAGTTTGTAATATTCGTTTTTGAAGATTAAAAAAAAAATTATTTTCCGCAATTTTTTAATATTTTTTGTTTTTATTTTTTTTTCGCATATCAAATGTTGTAGGTCACGGCAATTTTCAAACAAGAATGAATACAGCTATAGACAACCTCAACGGAACAAAATGGAAAATCTCGGATACACCACGATACTGTTTGCTCTGAAAATACATGTCAACTGGAACAGAATAAAACTGAGAATATGAAGGAATTGTCTAGATTCTTCTCCTGGTTGTATTTTTTACCTCGGTCGGTCGTATTAATTCGAGTGAACAAAGATTCGTTGCTTGTATGACTACCTCCATTTTTCCTACTTTGCCGCTGTCATTACATGTGCTTGTGTTGGCGCACTGGAATATTAAAAAACTGGTGGGAGTCGAGAAGGAAATATAACAGAACAAATCACCGACGTGCACACATCCTCTCAATCTTACAGACACGTCGCTTCCGCTTTTCCTCGTGGGAAATAGGTGCGTGGAGTCATATATATTCCAGGTATTCACATTTCTCAGGAAGCATGATCCTCAAGTAACTTTCGCCGCCTGTAACTCGTATGAATTGTTCAGGTATTTCATACCCGGATATTGACTGAAATAAATATAATATTTTTCTCCTTATTCTCAGAGCTGTGTTGCTTTAACAGAGGTGAGGATGAATGAAATTTATATCAGGATGGTAAATAAAAATAATTAAAAACGCTGAGAATAGCGGTTTAGAAAAATGTTTAAAAAGTTAAAAAAAAATCGATGAAGCTGTAACGACGTACATTAATATTTTTTTTGTAGGACCGGTGAATACATTCAGCTTGGCTGAAACAACTAAGACATTTAGTTATATATTCGCCAACTAAGCACCAACCAAGTTATTCGTTGACCAACCAAGTTATCAGTTCACCAACCAAGTTATCAGTTGACCAACCAAGTTATCAGTTGACCAACCAAATGATCAGTTGACCAACCAAGGTATCAGTTTACCAACCAAATTATTCGTTGACCAATCAAGTTATTTGTAGATCAACCAAGTTATTTGTTAACCAACCAAGTTATTCGTTGACCAACCAAGTTATTTGTTAACCAACCAAGTTATTCGTTGACCAACCAAGTCATTCGTTGACTAACCAAGTTATTCGTTGACCAACCAAGTTATTCGTTGACCAACCAAGTTATTCGTTGACCAACCAAGTTATTCGTTGACAACCAAGTTGATTCTATTAGTGTAACCAATAACTTGGATGGTCCAGCCAACAAGTTAGTTGGTGGTCATACAACCAGTCGCCTTGGTTCATCCAGTTAAGCCTTCCTTCACGTGTAAAAATCAATTAGCTGATCCAACCAGGCAACTACTCGCTTGGGACACATTGAAGCATTTGGTATTTACAGCAACCATCCTTTTTTTGTTCTTTTTTCATCCAGAACTCTACTGTATAATATGGTGAACACCTCGCAACCAGTCATGACTATTACAGTCCGTTTTTGCGGCTCATATCCTAATAGGTTAGCAAGAACAAAAACGAAGCGTGCATATATGTTAATCCGAAAATCTGGAAGCTGCTTACTGAGGCCGTTGGCACTCACGCGCTTGTTGCACGTTTAGCGACGCGGTCGAGCTCTGTTAATTCACGTTTTACTGGCTTGCACACGGCTGCGAAAGTTACTCGGTCAGTGGAGGATCTTGAACTTGCTTCATGGACAGCAAGACGTGCAACTACCGAACGAGCCGTATTTGCTAGTATTGCTTTGCCAGGACAAGTGGAACTCTAAACTCAGAGCTACATATGAAACGAAGAAAAGAAAAAAAGCAAGCAAAGTGTTTCACTTTTCCACCTGGGTGTCTCTTTCTTCCTGTCTTATACGGGTTTATGTGCAGAGCTACCAAGATCCCAACAGTGCAATGATAGTCACGACGCTCCGGAGAATTCACTAGAGAGTGAAATCCACATTGAACGTCTTCTGCAGATACGGCTATTTGCTTGAAATCTTTCAGCTCTTGTCGTCATGCTACTTAGTTAGTTCCTGTTTCCATGTCTGTCAGTTTTTTGCTCTGCACCGTTTTCAGTTTTTACTTGAAGATTTGTGGATGCATTGGCCCAATTACACTTTTTGTTTGGATGTCAATCAAATCGACACCAGTAAAAATATTATCCATGTAGTAATTGCAGACACGTCCAGGACTGACTTTCCTCCTCAGCAAATCCTACGCTTGGCAATCGGTAAAAAAATTATATTTGATCAAATTATATTTTTTTGTATTTGAGACAATACCGTTTGTCAGTAGCGAAAAAAAAATTAGCAGCCAATATTGAGACCAAGAGTGAAAGGAAACAAATTAAGCTGCAAGGTTAAAGTTTTCAAATGTTTTCCTTTTATTTGTTTTTTTACAAAGCCTTTTTACAATACCTCTATGAGGAAGTACGTTAATCGATTTCGACTTCCTCGTGGAGGAAGTTTAAAAAAGAAAACAAAAGTAATGAAAAAGCAATTTGGAAAGTCCAACTTTGCAGCGTTAGTTTTTATTAGAGTGAATATTCTGGGAAATTTGAACCTTCTGAATTTGAAATATGAAGATCATAACGAATGATAATGACGGATACTACTGATTTCATGCATGAAATTTAAGTTCGCTATCTTATGTTTTATTAAAGTTAAGTTATTAACATATTTGTTTCTGAAAAATAAAATTCTGAGAAATCAGAACCACATTGCAGATTATAACGAAACTATACGTATCTTGGAGAAGAATACAATCTTCAAAATTTTTTTATATTTGCGTCGAAAATTTCACGATTTTTTGTTGTTGAAGAAATGAAATTGATTTCCTCTCATTTTTTAATGTTCTTTATTTTTTAATTTTCGTGCATATCAAAATCGGTAGGTCACGCGAATTTCAAAACTAAAATGGACTACTCGACAAGATCATGAAACGTGACGGTGAACTTTGGGGTCTTCATCCGTTTTCACTTCCATGTCTCTTATTCCTAAGCGGCAAAACCATCGACGAAAATTTAAGGAGGAATTTTAGATAAAAAAGATGCTTATTTTCATGTCCGAAAAAATGGTGAGAAAAATTCTCTGCGTCTAACTGTGTTTAAGGCCGTTTCAATTACGGAGAGAATCACAAAAATGAATATACAAATTAGTTAAAGGCTTCGAATTTGTCTACATAAAAAAAAATCTTTAAAAACAAAAAAACATATCTTCAACAGTTTTTTATATTCGACTTTAAACATTCTATAATCTTTTTCGAGGAAATAAATTAACTTTCTTTATTTTTAAATTTTTAAAATTATTCCTCGAAAATATTATAGACCTCATCTATCATATAATTCATGCGTCAACTTTTGTCACGTCATTTTACGCCGTTTTTAGGTCCATTCGTGACATGGAAAACGGCATCGATCAGTCGATCGGCGCCAACCGCACAACTCCCGTATTTTGCCGGGCGTAAAAATTGGCCTCACGTAAAAACATAAAATGCGCCATTCATATTCCGAATGATTATTTGACAGCGCCCAAATGACCCGCCCAGGAATACAGAAATGCCCTTAATATTCACGCTTCGATCAGCATCGTAAATGCGGTAAATTGTGACATATCGAATACGGACGTCGATCGTAACACACAATCGGCAAGCAAATTGCGATAGAATGGACCAACGGACCCGCACGATTATTGTAAAAATATTCAAAGCCCGTGAACGGAGTCAGCAGAATAGAACGCTGCATCAATGCTCTCGATTGAGAATGAGAGAATGAGTCGGGCGCGTGTGTAACGATTCGCCGAGCTTATTCCGGATCGATCGTGGCCAATATCGATGCCCAGTGTTCGCCAGTGACGTCGGAGCTGCTGTTGTTGGACGTCCGCGCGTCACTGGTTTCGTTTAAAAGCGGAACATTTACCGTTTCGTGGATGAGCGACGTGGATCGAACCGATTTTACCGTCAGAGAATCGGAGCCGGCAGCTGAAGCTCCGACAGCTCCGAATCGGATCCAATCGTTCCGGGATCTCTTGCTGTACCCCCACCAACTTCCCAGTCCACCATTCGCTTATATGGACAATATATCGCTCGTTCATTCACGCGACAATGGTTTCCGCGCCGGCGCGCTTTTGTCAACGATCGTTAAAATTCTCGGACAAGTTGCCCGCAGTCTCGTTAACAGGCTCTCGCAACATGTCGTTATCTATTGGACTGCATGTGTATATATGTATCAACGATTGCGGCGATATGCCGAGCGTCGAAAATTAACGATCTCGGGAACGTAAAATCGGACGTTAAAACATGCATGGTTGTATCGATTTATTAAGATAGCCGACCAGTGACACTTTGTGTTAGATACAATTGAAAATTTGACGTATAATATAATTGAAGTGCTAAATTTTGATACTGTAAAATCTTATGGCTTCTTACCGATCTCATTTTCGATAAATCTTAAGGATGTATGATACGTACAGTCCCGCCAAAAGTGAGTTTCAGAGACAATTTCGATCACTTTCCGATGGGATGAAAATCGGAAAAAATAATGCATGTAAAACGTGCTAAAAATATTGATTTCGCATAATAATAATCCCGGAATGTTATTAACAAATTGGTGAAATAAAAAGATTGTGAAACAAACAATCAGTTAATCTAACTTTATTTCTGATGAAAATGATATGTTAATTTATTTGAATTCGTACGAATTTTTTCGGATTTTTTTCTTTATTTTGATTTTGATTTTCTTTATTTTGTGAAATGCGCAGAATATAATAAATTTTGGATATGCGTTTTGCAAAAAAATCTTCAGTGTAGTAGATGGTTTTATGCCGAACACATATCCAAAATTCGTTATTTCGCGAATGTCAATAAAAAAATAATAAAAATTATTGAAAATTATTTATCAGTCGCTGCAAAGTTTTTGAAAATTGTCTCGATAATGGCATTAGATAAAATCTGCCTACGCCTCTTATCTGATAATAAAAGTAAAAATAACGATATTCACAATAATTATGAATCAATAGGTGACCGATTATCTCTGAGATGATAAGTCACTTAGAGACACTTTATTGGAATAATAATAACTTCATTGCTTGCCAATATTATTTAATAAGCAAAAAATTCGAAGTTAGGCTACCAATTTTAAGGTATAGAACGAAAAATCGGAAATATTATTATTATAATAAAAAGGAGGTAACCCACTTTTTTGTTTTATGGATTGATTTAGGTTGTTTGCAGGTACGGTTTATTCATGGTATATCATAAATTTTCGTGAATAAGTGGCCATTTTTTCTTCAGTGTAAACTATTTAAGCTACAAAAATATTCATCTGAAAAAATGTTCAAATTTTTCTTCTGTTCATAAATCCATGAAGATCATTAAACTCAGGATTCAGAAAAATAGACTGTTTCTCCTTAAACAGTGCCGCTTTAAAATTGTCACCCTGTATGTCAAGAAATTCCCGTGTGCCGTATCCATAATCAATTAAATAACAATCAATACTCGGCAATTCATTTTATTTGAACGATAAATGAAAATATCACCGTTTATAAATATATTATAATTAATTCATCAAGGCCCTTCAATATCAATCAGCATAATGATTATTCAAGTGTTTTACGAAACGTTCTCCGAGCGGACATCTTTTCAACCCAAATGTCACAAATTCGAAGTTTCATCGGAAAATTTTTCACGATTGATGATCTATCGACGATCAAAAATAAATTATACCCTTTATAACGTGCCTTGTGTACCACACGCAGATTGATGCGTCAATAAATTCTCTTTCTATAGAACCACCATAACACGAGGGAATTCTTTGTCGGGAAATTGCCGTGTAAGAGCACGTGACGCTATCAGCGACGCCCGAGCGCGAAACGGCAATTAGTGAAATGAGGTAAAAAAAAACGAGGTTCAGTGATCGAGTTAACGTGACTACAGGCGCCTTCAGTGTGGCTTGCTCATTAGGCGTGAAAGTACCTAGAGCCACTCGGGTTCGACCGAATGGTACGAGCTCGTTGCCTCTCTACTGTGTGTCTCTATATACTGGCCAGTATCCCAGCAAAGAATGTCGTTACATCCAAGTGCGATCTTGAACTTATACACATTATCGAATAGCGAAAAAGAAAAGTTGTACGCTGAATTTCACGCCTGTAGAAAATTGTGCGCTAACTTTATTACTGCATTACGAAGTGCAGGTATTTTTAGATAAAAAAATTTTCATGTGGTGATGGAAAATACAAATCAAAGACTGACTGAGTAGAAAATTTAAGCCTTACATGTTTTCTGTAGAATATATATTATTTACAAAAATTTTTGTAAGTTTCATATAGTTTTTCTGGAAAGTACATGGAAAATATACTGTCCAGTATCGCAGTACAGAATGTCGTTACATCCAAATGCGATCTTGAACTTATACACATTACCGAATAGCGAAAAAGAAAAGCTGTACGCTGAATTTCACACCTGTAGAAAATTGTGCGCTAACTTTATTACTGCATTACAAAGTGCAGGTATTTTTAGATAAAAAATTTTTTATGTGGTGATGGAAAATACAAATCAAAGACTGACTGAGTAAAAAATTTAAGACTTATATGAGGCACAAGTCTTGAGATGTTTAAATGATTTTTTGCCGAGTATGTTTTCTATAGAATATATTTTTTACAAAATTTTTTGTAAGTTTCATGTAGTTTTTCTGGAAAGTACATGGAAAATATACTGTCCAGTATCGCAGTAAAGAATGTCGTTACATCCAAGTGCGATCTTGAACTTATACACATTATCGAATAGCGAAGAAGAAAAGTTGTACGCTGAATTTCACGCCTGTAGAAAATTGTGCGCTAACTTTATTACTGCATTACGAAGTGCAGGTATTTTTAGATAAAAATTTCTTTATGTGGTGATGGAAAATACAAATCAAAGACTGACTGAGTAAAAAATTTAAGACTTACATCAGGCACAAGTCTTGAGATGTTTAAATGATTTTTAACATGATTTATTTCCGGGTATGGTTCGTATAGAATATATTTTTTACGAAAATTTTTGTATGTTTCATGTATCAAGAAATATTTTTTTGGAAAATATATGGAAAATATAGTGTCCAGTATCGTTGTAAAGAATGTCATTACATCCAAGTGCGATCTCGAACTTATATACACATATATGCAAAAATGTAGCTGAGGAAATTTTTTTAGCATTTTATCAAGCACAAGTCTTGAAATGTAACTGTCCGAATTTTTACCTGGGTATGTTTCTCATAGGCCGTATTTTCCTCTGAAATTTGTGTATATTTTATTTGTTGAGAAATATTTTCCCGGGAAATATGTTAACAATGTATTACATTCATTTTTTCACGCAAAATTAGGTACCTTTGAAAAATATATATTTTGCTGCGAAAGCTGGGAAAATGTATTCCCGTGTACAGTTCGAATAGCATTTCTGAGAAGAATTTGATTTAGATTTCTCTCCACGAGAATTCCCACCCGTTGCAGCAGCGATGGATAAGAGTTTTTATTCAAAAACACGAGAGAAAAAAATAATATAGCATAAATATGAGCCATTGTTGGAAATTGTGTCAATCTTTTATATGATAATCCCGTTCCCGGTAAAAAAAATTTTATTCATCCAAATATGCAGTGTTCAAAATAGCTCATTATTTTACCTTAATATTCTTCGAAAACAATACTGATAAAAAGAATTCTGTGACGAGTATTTTTAAAACAGCCATTTATATCTCTCAAATCTACAGTTTATTTATCGTTGAATGAAATAAAATTAACAGATATATTCGTGAATGCTAAAAAGGCTGGATTTAGTTGAATATAAAAAATCATCGAGGTCTGAACGAATTGAGTGCTACGAATATTGATGATATTATTAATATAATTCCTGAATGTAAAACAAAAGTGATCCTAGTAATTAATAATTCACGATGCACCAGTTCAATTTCGGTGGCGTATTTTTCTCTAACAAGTTTCATAACGGAAAAGGTAATAAAGCAAATCTACCGAATGATAAATAACGCAACGAGTTACGATCGTCGCTGATGTTATCTAGATTACTTTTTCAGAAACTCTCGTACATTGTACAGCGAAATAAAAAGAGTCCCATTGTGAGGAGAATAAAAAAAATTGTCGTAAAAATTGCCTGTTTGTATTTATGAAAAATATAAAATATTTTAAATTAAATAGTTCATAGAAAAACATAACTTTATTATGTCTACATTTTTTTTACTTTTGAGAAGTACTAATATATGGCCAATTATTACTATTACTTAATTAGTAATTATATTACGAGTCTCGTTCTTCGAGATTACATCGTAGTACCGTCTACTTTCACATGTAAGTGTCACGAAGCTTCAGAGCATAACAAAAAACGACCGCTTAGATACTGCGATCGTTCCCTTAGCAACGTCATAACGTTTTTCGTGCGTGAGAGTGTCGCACGGTTTTTTAGAGCATAATTAGTATTATTTTCAGAAACGCCGAAAATAATGGGAAAATCACAGAAGAAAAAGAAGAACAAAAGCGAAAAGAAAGAGAAGTTCTTGAAGAAATTGAAAAAATTGTTGGATGCTGTTAATTCCTCTTCAGATTCGGAAGTCGAAAGACACGAGGCCAGCTGCGCCACATCCGTGGTCGAGAAAGCGAAAGAGCTTGAGCAAATGGAATTTACGTCCCTGCAAGGTACATAATCAGCAATCTCGTGATATTTTTCAGTAATAGTTGGCCTCAGACTCGGCGGCTTGTCCGTTCGAAGGTAGGCTCCCAGAGTCCTACCTTGAGTCTCGTGAATATAGTTCACGTGAAGAATTTTTTGGTGGTCGCTATATTTGCTTTATCGTGGCCATAGACTCGGCGGCTTTGTCCGTACGAAGGTTGTCTCCCAGAGTACTTCCTTGAGTCATGATACATCAATACCACGATTCAAGAGATCGTCCAGAATCATATGTTATTATGAAAATCGGTGGCATTAAATGTCACAAGCTAATGTGTTACAGACTCGTCACTGGAGACTGAAAAGAATGCCGAGAATATTTTCTCGGCCGTGAGTGAGCTGACACAAGTAGCGGATCTTCAAACTCCGAATCAGTCAACGGAGGAGCCTGCACAAACGTTCGACGAGGAAACACTGCGTATCTTAGGCATCGATACAACGTCGGATGCACCAGCGTTACAGTTAAATCCAAGTTTGGTAGCAAACTGGGAAAAATGGATGGCTAACGGTCTCAAAAAAGAGGAACAGGACGAGATATTGGTAAAATATGCTCGTACTGGCAATTTGCGCTTGGAAGCGCCCATGCTCAATGCGGAAGTCGCTTCGTCCTTGTTCGAGTCAGCTGTGAAAAGAGACAAGTATCTGAGGAATGCACAGAACATTCGCGGGTCTGCGATGGCCGCCCTAGGTACAGGCATATCTTTACTTTTGTCTCATAACGATGAGGGCGTCGATGAATATCGCTTGTTGGAGTGTCTCGCCGACGCGGGTAGATTGCTCGCATATGCGAATCATCTTGATACGACCACCAGGAAATCGTTTATCACTTCAACACTTGACAAGAAAATTAAGGGAATACTGGACGAGACCAAGCCAGGCGAGTTTTTATTCGGGGACAATCTGACGGAAAAAATTAAAGTAGCAAAGTCTATCGAGAAGGTGGGTCTAGAACTGAAATCTCAGCAGCCCGTAGCGAAGCCATCATTTCGTAATTCCAATTCGGGAAACTGGAAGGGCCCGTCGACCAACTCGAATCGAAAGGGGGTGCAGGCGGGCACCACACAAAAAGGATACAAGAAATTCGTCAAGTTTCAAACGAAACAGAATCAGTCATATCAACATCGAGCGGGACATCGCTCACGGAGTCGCAGTTACCGTCCGAGCTCGCACAAGGGAAAAGACTAGAGGTAGTTATCTCAGCTGGTCGCCTAAAAAATTTTCTTCTACAATGGAAAAGAATAACGACAGACCGGTTCGTCTTAGATTGCGTTAAGGGATACAAAATCAAGTTTGTCGAGACTGTGAATCAGTCGTGCATTCCATTAGCCCCGAAACTATGTTCACCGGCCGAATTTGAGAACATGAAATTCGCAATCGCTAAGCTATTAGTTTTGGGTGCAGTGCGGCCCTGCTCGCCATGCTCGGGGCAGTTTCTTTCGCCATATTTCTTAGTACCGAAATCAAACGGCTCATGGCGGTTTGTTTTGAATCTTAAAAAGCTTAATAGCTTTATATCAACGCAGCATTTTAAGTTAGAGGACATTAGAACTGCAACTAAGTTAATATCCCGGGGCGACTATATGTGTAACATAGATTTGCAAGACGCATATTTTTTGGTGCCAATGCACGACGAGAGTAAAAAATTTTTAAGATTCAAATTTGAAGGCGTGTTATATGAATTCGAATGCCTCCCGTTCGGGCTATGTACGGCGCCATATATTTTCACCAAGATCCTCAAACCGGTTATTAATTACTTGAGGGGAAAAGGTTTCCGGTCAACCATTTATTTAGACGACATTTTATGCATCGGTTCGGATGCTGCTGCGTGTCAGAGAAACGCGAAACACACGGTGAAAAAACTTCAGTCTTTGGGATTCCTGATAAATTTCAAGAAAAGCTGCTTAAAGCCGAGTCGGACATGCACTTTTCTAGGTTTCGTTATTAATGCTCGTAAAATGTCATTAGAGCTGCCGGAATTAAAAAGAGAAAAAATAACAGCCCTGCTCGAGGACTTTAGCAATCGGAACGATTGTACAATCCGGGAATTCGCACAATTTATTGGAAAGTTAGTTGACTGTTGCCGAGCGATAGAATACGGATGGTTATACACCAAAAAATTTGAGCGTGAAAAGTATTTCGCGTTACTAATTAGCGGGGGTGATTACGATTCCCGACTCGTCCTTTCCAACGCCTTGCACGAGGATTTTGAATGGTGGCGGGCAAATATCTCGAAGTCGATAAGTTCGATAAAAAGTTTTCGATTTGCCAGAGAAATTTATTCGGACGCATCTAAATCGGGCTGGGGCGCGCATTGCAACGACGAAAGCGCGCGCGGTTTTTGGAGCGAATCGGAAAGTCGGCTACATATCAACAAGTTAGAGCTTATTGCTGTTTTCATGGCTATCAAATGCTTTGCAGATGAGCTGCGTAATTGTGAAGTTTTATTACGCGTTGATAATACGACGGCTATCGCGTATATTAACCGTATGGGGGGTGTACAATACGCCGGACTTCACGCGATTGCGAAGGATATTTGGCAATGGTGCGAACGCAGAAATATTTGGGTCTTTGCTTCATACATAGCCTCTAAGGAAAACGTAGAAGCTGATAAGGAATCAAGAGTTAAAAACATCGATACAGAGTGGGAACTCTCAAACGCCGCATATGAGAATATTGTGTCAAAATTTGGTAATCCAAACGTTGACCTATTCGCGTCAAGAATTAATACGAAATGCGAGGCTTTCTGCTCTTGGCATAGAGACCCAGATGCGTGCGCTATCGACGCCTTTACTATCGATTGGGGTTTATATTATTTTTATGCATTTCCCCCCTTCGCGCTAGTGCTGAAATTCCTTAGGAAAGTTATAGCCGATCGCGCTTGTGGAATTGCGGTCGTTCCGAACTGGCCGTCACAACCGTGGTTTCCTATGTTTATGGAATTATTAGTTGAAGAACCGATTGTGTTTAGTCCAGCTAATTCGTTACTACTATCTCCATGCAGATCCATCCAACATCCTCTTCGGAGGTCATTGGGATTGATTGCCGGGAGATTGTCCGCGAGGCGTACCGCAAGAAGAAGTTCTCGAATTCAGTGATCGAAGTGATGCTGGCGTCTCTCGCGGAAAGCACTTGGAAACAGTACGCAGGACCGATTAAGCTATGGGTTGAATTCTGTCGCGAAACAGGCGCGGACGTATACGCGGCAGGTGCGGATCGCATTCTTGAATTTTTACAGAAAAGGTTCGACTTGGGAGCGTCTTACGGCACGTTAAACTCGACCCGAGCGGCAATTTCGTTAATTTCGGTGAATGATATTACGAACAATTTGATGATTAGTAGATTTTTTAAAGGCATTTTTCGGCTGAGACCGATTAAGCCTAAATATGATATAACATGGGACGTTAACCAAGTACTTAGTTATATTTCGGATCTCTTTCCACTGGAATCATTAAAGATTCAACAGTTGGCAGAGAGACTAGTCACTCTGTTAGCCTTGGGAACTGCCCACAGAGTGCAGACGTTTTCATTAATGAAAATTGAGAATATCTCTCGCTCGATAGAAGGGTATCAGATAAAGATCTCCGATATTATCAAAACATCGCGCCCAGGAGCTTTTCAGCCCCTTTTACTATTACCTTTCTTTCAAGAAAAACCAAGCCTCTGCATCGCGAGTACCTTGGAAAAGTATTTGGAGATAACAGAAACAATTAGAGGTAACTGTAATACCGTGTTAATTTCATCAAAGAAACCACATAAAGCGGTCAGTACTCAAACAATAAGTCGCTGGATTCGGTCAGTGCTTGCAAGGAGTGGCATTGGACCCGAATTTACCGCGCATAGCACAAGGCACGCGTCTACGTCGGCGGCATTAGCTAAAGGTGTCGATATAAACGTGATAAAAAATACCGCGGGTTGGTCCAGGGAATCACTTGTATTTGCAAAATATTATAACCGCCCGATCAAGTTCTGTAATAAGAACTTTGCGGCGAAAGTATTCGAATAATATTCGTTCCTTAGTTTCAAGATTATTATATTGATTAATTCGTATTGAGGTTGTGTTGCCTGTGAATCCTCAAGAAAATAATAAAACTTTTCAATTCTCCTTTTGTGGGTACTATTGTCTCTGAACATCTACGATGTAATCTCGAAGAACGAGACTCGTAATATAATTAAACGATCAAACGAACTTACCTTGTGAAGTTCGATCGTAATTATATCTAGAGTCTCGTTCGAGATGATTACATCCCACCCGAAAACGATCAAGATCTTTGTATGATTGCCCATCCCTGAAAAGTTTACTAGTTTTATTATTTCATCCCTAACGGAGTTACTTTAAACAATATGACGTTGCTAAGGGAACGATCGCAGTATCTAAGCGGTCGTTTTTTGTTATGCTCTGAAGCTTCGTGACACTTACATGTGAAAGTAGACGGTACTACGATGTAATCTCGAAGAACGAGACTCTAGATATAATTACGATCGAACTTCACAAGGTAAGTTCGTTTGATCGTTTAATTAATCATCAATGCCTCATAAGCGGATCTTCCCAAATCTCCGACTAATTAACAGTTTTCTCTTAATACCTACCAGAATTCTATACATTTTTTCCCACAAGTAATATATTCTCCGAGATTTTGAAAGTTTCATGATCCAGAAAATCTACAGCGAAATAAAAAGTGTTCAATCGGTACAAATTTTTTTTTTCATATTTTCAAGGTAAAAATGTCTTTTTTGGTTTCATGAAAATATGGAATGTTGTGACTTAAATAGTTCATGGAAAAAAATAACTTTCTCATTTCTACATTTTTTTTGCCGGACCTTACTTTTCCACGATATACGGACCTAAAAAAAGACTTATTTTCGAAGCGAGTCGATCAAAAAATCTGAAATGATTCCCAAACTGTACTTTTAAGTAGTACCAATTTATGGCCAATAATCACTACTTAATAAGTAATCAATTATCAAAGCCTCATGAGTGTATCTTCCCAATTCTCCTACTAATTAACAGTTTTCTCTTAACAGTTACCAGAACTCTCAAGTTTTTTCCCAGTGTTATATGTACCCTAAGATTAAGATAAAATATGATCCAGAAAATAAGAATAAGCTTTAATGACACTTTGGGTTGTCTCAATCAAAACTTTATAACATGTAAGTACGAGGGAGTTTAAATTGGAGATCCACTTTGAAGACTCCTCTGCCTCTTTCTCTTCCGCCCACGTACAAAAAGTGCTATTAAGTAAAGCGAGACGTTTAATCCGCAGCAAAGAGTTTGTTTCACCCTAAGCGTTGTTCCCTCTTTCTTTCTCTAGCTCTCTCACCCTTAAGAATTCCGTCACAAGTGGCGCGCCCTCTAGCGGACGAATGCGGGCAAAAGTAGGCAAATGTACGGGTGTGCGTTTCGAGCTTTATTATGTTTGCTAAGAACAGACACCTTTTATTTAATTCCTGCCTGCTGTCCCAACTCCTTGGAGGCTCAAGCCTACGTTTCCTTGGTTACTTACGTTTCACGGTTTCCACGGTGGAAATTCAGATGAGGAGCAATGGGTGCCCGAGCGAAGTGGAGGAAAATGAAAAGAGACAACTCCAAGACCCGGTAGTGAGACGCCTCGCCGGAGATAAGACTCGAAATAATTTCCCGCAATAACAGCAATTTACAGTTACCACTTTCGTAAAACGCAGACACTCGTAGATTCAGCGGGAAAGCTTCATGGTGGATTGGACCTCTTTCTGGCCGCGTTGCTTTTCGTACTACGTATTCGAAACAATATTTAAGGGATTGGAAGCATACTTTAATTTAAAGCGGATATTCTTGTACACCCGGGTAAAAAAAATTTGATATAATTAGAAATAATTATACATAATGTTATATATATAAATTATAAATGAAAAATGGTCCTATATAATTATATATAACTATATGTAACTGTATATAAAGTTACGGATATATCATTCTACATAATTGTATATAATTCTATAGGAATATATATAATTATATATTATTTTATATTATTATTTTGCAACATTATACGTAATTATATCAAAATATGTATAATTATATATATTTCTATAGAATTACGTATAATTATATATAATTAGTTGGGTGCTGTCAAAATGATCATATTTTATTATATATATATTTTTATATAACTATAGAAAAACCCTAAAAATGAATATATGTAATTATATATGAATATGTATCATTTTTTTACCCGGGCAGTGTTTCTGATAGTCATATTTTTATCAGCGGAGGTCTTATTTATGATTGATTTAAAGTTACATTTACATTTGAAAAATTTCTTTTTATATGTAAGTCTTAGAAGAATATATATTCAACACTTGGTGAATTAAAATATGAGAGATGGTAATTTTATTAAGTTAACTTTCGAAATAAGTGTCCTATAATAGATGTAAGGTTCTTTAAGCTATGGACGACATGTCGTGCGATCGTATATCCCTCGGATTAGTGTAGGATAGAGGTTAAATTGGGAGAAAGTATTGTCGTTAAATGCGTAAGCGTCATGCGTGAACAATAGAGCTTAGAGATATAGAAAGAGAAGGCTTGATGAGAGTAAATTTAAGCGACGCGAAGACCACAGACTCTATTGACGGTTATGACGACTAACGACATGACGAGGAAGGCAACGACAAGGGCTTTTGTCCAGCTTTTATGATGCTGCATTTATATCTAGCTACGTAACCGTCGGTAATCAGGATACTTTGGTAACCGCGAGACAGATTACTTACGATCTGATTTATTCATGGTTGATTTCTTTTCGTAATGACAATTCTGGTAATCGAAAAAGAAGTCCCAGGTAAAGGATTCTACATTGAAAAAGTCCCAGGACGAAAGTCTCAAGACGAAAGTCCCAGGACAAAAGTCCCAGGACAAAAGTCCCAGGACAAAAGTCCCAGGACAAAAGTCCCAGGACAAAAGTCCCAGGACAAAAGTCCCAGGACAAAAGTCCCAGGACAAAAGTCCCAGGACAAAAGTCCCAGGACAAAAGTCCCAGGACAAAAGTCCCAGGACAAAAGTCCCAGGACAAAAGTCCCAGGACAAAAGTCCCAGGACAAAAGTCCCAGGACAAAAGTCCCAGGACAAAAGTCCCAGGACAAAAGTCCCAGGACAAAAGTCCCAGGACAAAAGTCCCAGGACAAAAGTCCCAGGACAAAAGTCCCAGGACAAAAGTCCCAGGACAAAAGTCCCAGGACAAAAGTCCCAGGACAAAAGTCCCAGGACAAAAGTCCCAGGACAAAAGTCCCAGGACAAAAGTCCCAGGACAAAAGTCCCAGGACAAAAGTCCCAGGACAAAAGTCCCAGGACAAAAATTCTCAAGTTAAAAAAAGTCCCACGACAAAAATTCTCAAGTTAAAAAAAGTCCCACGACAAAAATTCTCAAGTTAAAAAAAGTCCCACGACAAAAATTCTCAAGTTAAAAAAAGTCCCACGACAAAAATTCTCAAGTTAAAAAAAGTCCCACGACAAAAATTCTCAAGTTAAAAAAAGTCCCGCGACAAAAATTCTCAAGTTGAAAAAAGTCCCACGACAAAAATTCTCAAGTTAAAAAAAGTCCCACGAAAAAAATTCTCAAGTTAAAAAAAGTCCCACGACAAAAATTCTCGAGTTAAAAAAAGTCCCACGAAAAAAATTCTCAAGTTAAAAAAAGTCCCACGATAAAAATTCTCAAGTTAAAAAAAGTCCCACGACAAAAATTCTCAAGTTGAAAAAAGTCCCACGACAAAAATTCTCAAGTTAAAAAAAGTCCCACGACAAAAATTCTCAAGTTGAAAAAAGTCCCACGACAAAAATTCTCAAGTTAAAAAAAGTCCCACGACAAAAATTTTCAAGTTAAAAAAAAGTCCCACGACAAAAATTCTCGAGTTAAAAAAAGTCCCACGACAAAAATTCTCAAGTTAAAAAAAGTCCCACGACAAAAATTCTCAAGTTAAAAAAAGTCCCACGACAAAAGTCTCAAAAAAAGTTCAATCTACAAGTATTTGTATTGAATATTTCAGATACATTTTCAGTTGCACATTGAGTGGGTCTGCCTACGAATAATACTTGTATGACTTTACTCTGTTCGTTCCAGAGAGCTCGGAAAGCCCAGCGGCACTGGGCGAAGGCTTCGAGCTCTGGCCGGTTCTACAACGACCATATTTCACCGTGATAAGAGCTACCCGTGCTACTATACCCTAAAAGGCAAACATCAGAAGTTTACCCGGCGTACAAACCAGACCCTGCATCATCCCTCTCTGGTTCTCCGTCTCCTTTTCTCTTTGCACATTCCCTCTTGCCTTGTTTCGCGACTCTCCCCGTCTGCTTTGCTTTCAGGAGAGCTTTACGAACGCGTCACAGTGTCTCACCATAACAGCTACCGGAAGTGATACCGCCTTAGCCTCATCCTAAACTTGCTTGGGGTATTTTCAAATACACCTTCAATGATTGCTATCATAATTTAATTTTTTTAAATGTGCTCAAACAATTACAGGAAGATAAAAAACTCTATTACATCCTTAGAATAAAATAAAATTCATGTCCTGTACAGAAACTTGCACGCACGGTAAATAATATTAATCAAATAATAATACACGAAAAAATATTTCTTTGTTTGCGAAATCAATACTTTCAGAAATTTTGTTTCCTCCTCAGTTATTTCAAATAAATTTTCTCAATTTACGAAAATGTTGATTCGTAATCTATTTTAATTGCACATACTTATTGAACTCTTAAATAATTTTTAATCAAATTTTGTTGAAATATTGGTCAATGCTGGAAGTATGATGAAGACAGATTGCATTGCTAAAATATTTTACTCGATCGTAGATTTTCAGTGGAACACAGTGCGTGTCACATACATGCAGTGAACCCCACAAATCCGGCGACCCGTAAAAAATTGGATTCGAGAAAAATGAGTTCAAAGTTCCCGCGTGAAGTGTCGGTGTCGAGTCTCCCCTTGAGGATGCTTCAGACGTACATTCCCAAGCAAGAGTTCGGATCAATAAATTCTAATTATAATTCGTTTCAAAATTAATGTAAAACATAAAAACAAAGTCTCTATGCCGTTTTATTCCAACATATCAATGCACAAATAATATCGAATCCCTGGTAAAATGTTTCCACTCACAGACTGCAAATTTCCCATGAACATCATTACGCTAAAGAGCTTCCCTCGAAATTATTGGATACGCAAGGTTATGATTAGTTAACTGTTTGATTAGATAGGATAATTTCCCGTAGGACCCGAGATTATATTTCGATGCGAAATTCGCACGAATAAACTATCCGAAAATTCAATTAAACCCCGTCAAATGCGATCCTCGAATTACCCTTCATTCCTGCGCCATGCACTAGTCGAATTTCCATGTATTTTGACATTTAAATGGATTCATTCGAAATATCCCGAGCGGATAGTGGTTATAAACCTTTTCCGTATAGCGTTTCAGGAATTGAGGTCTCCTCTTCAAAACGAGACTAGGAAAGAATAGTGGAAAGTTGGAGGTCGACGTACCATCGCAAAGTGGATTCAGAATCAATTTTACGAAGCCACTTGAACCAGTTCATATGTCATCGCCAACCGATATACTACACGGAACGAAGAAACTGAATTTATAATGACTCAATCGGGTAGAACGAGTATTCAAGCCAGGTGCAAACTCCTTTAACGGATCTTGAACTTGTATGGGCGTTTGCAAAGAAAAGACCCTGTAGCCATATTGGAAAAGACTCGTCATACAGGCAGAGGGAATCGTTGTTTTGTCGAGGAATTTATCTATTCACGCAGCGTATGTCAATTTACCGGAACCCGTAGCGAAGAATTTCATCCGTTTCCAGAAGCTGATTGAGTTTTCATTGATGTGTAATCAGCCACGTAATTATACATGATTTAACTCCCGTTCAAAATCACTATGCGAAAGGTAAGAGAATTGAGGTTCATTTTGTAAACAAGATGAGACCGTGACGCTGATAATATTTCAAGTAAAATGATCCATGCAAGCGATGGGAATATCTGTTCGAAGTTTGTTTGGAAATCCGATCAAAGTCAACGTCGCGTCGTGTCAACGTTAACATTTAACTTAAACAGAGAAACCTCATCGCGTTGACTTGTGGATCTTGTCGCTTGTTGTTGGTTCTCTGATGATTGGTATACATGAGACACATCCATACACATCCGGTGGTAACGCGCGAGAGAACTGGTCTAGGCTGAACTACCAACGGCGTAAAATAGGAGAAAGGTCTTGTGAAGCTGGCGTTGGATCGACGCGGGAGCGTCTTGATCTACTGGTTTGGTCTCTCCTTCGACGTGTAGAGTTATCACCTTTGAAAGCGAACGTGAATTGGAATGAGACGAAAGTATGTATGCATTTAGAGGTGGTCTGAGCAACAAAAAAACGGCTTGAAGAAATCGAGAGTACTCCGGACGATGAACGAGGCAGAGTCTCGATTTCAATGATCTGACCAAATAGCAAACGACGTTTGTGCGCCTATATAAGCATGTACTTGAAGAGTGATCGGCGACAGATAGTGTCGAGTGTCTCGCGAGAACCACACGCGGTGCTTGCGTCGATACCGCGGAATCTTTTTAGCGAAAGACAGTTACAAGTACCAAACGAATGAGGATTCTGGTGAGTTGACGCGACTACAAGAACAAAAGCAATCAAGTGGATTACCAAAGTTTACGAATAAGACGTGACACTTCTGTGGAATAGCATTTTCGTTTTTTTTTTGTTTTGTTTTTGATGATGAACATTCAATCTCAGATTATACTGGTCGCTACGGCCGCAGTCGTCAGTGGCCTAAGGGAGATGACGCCGGGCTTTGCCGTGGATTTCCAGCCCTTCGGTAGTTCTCCGGTTTATCGGGAGCAACGTTTGCCTGGTCGTGAACAAGCGAGATCCTTCAGAGAACCGAATCAACCTCCAACGCAACAACAGCTGCAGCCTTTTCTAGAGGATAATTTTCGCGATTATCGTCAGCCGTTCTCCGGGCGCGAAGAAATAAGACTCTTTCATGATGACAGCCGAAGTGGATTTAAAGGGGATACGCGGATTTACAAGGAAGAAAGTGGAGATTCCTTCAAAGCGGCTTTGAGAAATTTTAATGAGGAGGCTAGACTGTTCAGAGATGAGACGAAAATATTCAAAGACGATGTTCGCAGCTTCAGGGATGAATCGGGACCCTTTAGGGAAGAACGACCATTTGCAGACGAGTCGAGGCCATTTCGCGAAAGCCCGAGACACTTCAGGGATGAGAGACCATTCAGAGACGAGAGGAGACAGTTCAGGGATGAGATCAGACCTTACAGGGATGAGTACAGATCGTTTAGGGATGACTTCCGACTTTTAGAGAGTCAAAGAAATTTCAGGGATGAATCGAGACCATTCAGAACTGAAGCAGCTTTTAAAGACGACTCCAGACTTTTCAGGAACGAACCGAGGCCATTCAAAGATGAGTCGGGACGATTCAAAAATGAACCCAGACCTTTCAAGGACGAATCAGGACAATTTAGGAATGAACCCAGACCTTTCAAGGACGAATCAGGACAATTCAGAAATGAACCTAGACCTTTTAAAGACGAGTCAGGGCCATTTAGAAATGAGCCTAGACCATTTAAGGAAGAATTAGGACAATTCAAAAACGAACCCAGACCTTTTAAAGACGAATCAAGACATTTCACAAACGAGCCCAGACCATTCAAAGACGATTCGAGACATTTCACAAGCGAGCCTAGACCGTTTAAAGACGAATCAGGCCAATTCAGAAACGAACCTAGACCATTCAAAGACGAATCAGGCCAATTCAGAAACGAACCTAGTTCATTTAAAGACGAATCAGGCCAATTCAGAAACGAACCTAGGCCATTCAAAGATGAATCCGGACCATTCCGGAACGAGCCTAGACCATTCAGCGATGAGTCGCCATCATTTAAAGATGAAATCCTCTTCACTCAGGAAAGTCAATCCCTTGCAGAGGCTCAACATCGTTACAACAAGGAGCAAGAAAATCGCCAGCCGCTATCATTCGGTGGTCACTCGAGTTACCTGAAATTCGGTTAGTTTTTTTTTTATAGTACCATATTTCCGATACACTAGTTAACCACATTATTATGTCATGTAGGCAATCATGGACTGGGATTCGCTTCAGTGCCAGCTGCGGTATTGCCCCTTGAAGACACTTCTTCTCAGCGAGTGACCGAAATGATGAGATCAGAATTTTCCCAAACGGCTGCTACTCAATCTCCGGGCACATCATCGCCAAGGGAAATCTCGGATTCGAAAAATCAGATTCCCGTGACCCTGGCACCCGAAGTCGGTTCGACGGCTAGTCAATCTTCATCCGGCAACACGATCGATAGCAATGCAGCGAAGAGCGCGAGAAAAAATGAGAAGGTACGTCCAGTCAGTCGGTCACATTTTTCCCGCCCTCTTCCCAGCAGGTCCGTTTTTTATCCAGTAATCGGAAATTCCTACGGAACCATACATTTCCATCAGCGAAGTCCATGTTGACAAGCCGAATGTCGTATGTCATTCATTAACGTAGATACAGAATATGCACGCATCCACCATCGGTAGTAGCTGATGTATCGAAGTGAATCATCATCCAAGTCCCTGCGGTCTGACGAACGATTCCTATACCTCGATAGCGCATAGTGTTGCGCCCAAACGTACAGAGCGTTAATTTCCAAATGCTTTTAGCTCGCGGGTGAGCCATCGACGAACCAAGCTTCGACCGCGGTGACCATTTCCACTTCCGGCGGAACGAACGTGACCCCGAAAGTGGTTTTCGGCTCTGGATCAGCTTCAACGTCCAATTCTCCGATGGGGATCACCAACGTAGACACTGCCACTGCTGTACAGCAAGCTAATACCGCTTCGGCCCTTCACGCCTCCAAGTACGTAACGACGTTTTCTCCTCTAGTTCACCCCGTTTGTCCGACACCATTTTCTCTCTCCATCTCTCTTGTTCCCCGTCGTGCGCTTCCCTCAGTCTCTCCGCTGGCTTCGCTTTATTACCCATTCGATAGTCCCGTAACTTGATCGTCGGGTTGGGATGCTCGTGACTCCGAGATGCTTACGCTTGAACGGAAGTTGGGAGGGTCTAGCTTTTCATGCAAGATTCATTGAGGATATGGTCATCTTTGTTCTCTCGCCTCGTGACCGAATGACCGGCGGCATCGTCTCGTGTCTGCTGGAGAAACTCTAGAGATTTCTCATGCAAGACGTTCTGACTTGGGCCCATCCGGTAGATTCCAGCGGGCGTATGTCGTTAACGATTTAATGGGTTGAAAGTGATGGCGGTAAGAAGCTTTCGAGTGTTCCGAAAGTGCTCTGCTCTGCCTTCGCCAAATTATGACCTGTTCGAAATCGAAAATGGTGTCCCGAGTCCACTTGGTCAATTGTCTCGTTGAATGATCCATTTTATTTCAGGTCATCGATGCACCAAGCCCCTTCGACGAACTCCTATTTCCCAAGTGCCACCACTGGCGAAGTCCCTCCGGCGCTTTTGAACTACATCTTCAAGTATCCGATGCCTCAGGAGACCAAGATGGGATACGTCTATCGACAGTCCCTACCATCAGAGAGTTTCAACCACATTCAGACTGTTCCTTTGGTTCACCATCATCAAACGGCCAAGTACGGATATCTACCCGAGTTTAAGATTCCGGGACTGTCTACAATCCACCAACCCGGGGGAACGATAAACTACGTGTCTACAACTGGTCTGCCAAAGGTTTCCTACCTCAACGGGAATTCGCCTGGGCTTCCGCTCAGCACGAGTTACTCGAGTAAGTTCTTCATCAGCTTCTGGAAGACACTGTAAAATGGTTTATCGCTGTACTTAAATTCCCTGTTACAATATGTACGGCTTCATTTACGTTTATGTTCGTTACACAGCCGAAAATGTGCAACCCGTGAATTTCGCTCAGAATCTTATACAACTCGGTCAACCAGGTCAATTTTCACAATTGGGGCAAACGGACAATCTTCTTCAGTTGCGAACTATTGGGCAAAACGAACAACTTCCACAGTTTAGACAACTTACGACTTCTACGAATTTGAATACCTTGGGACAGTATGGACAGTTTGGACAAAATGAACAGCCGAGGAGCAATCCTTTCAATCAAGGTAATTGTAATTAGCATCATTTTGATACTTCTCGATTTTGTTTTGAGGTGGGTGATTTTTATTTTTTGTCCGGTAGCGTAACGGTTACTTGTGACGTAAAATAAGTTTTTGTCACACGTGCATGAACAGCGGTGCTTTCGATGGCAGTTTTCCGGGCCGAAAGTCGCTAGTTTCATGGCGGTGTTGAAACAGTCGATTGACACAAGTGTAGCTCGCGTTTCATTTACTTTCGTCCTTTCGGTGTGTCACTTTCGTCCCTAGGGACGATTTCACCTCCCTAGAGACGAAAGTTTGGAACCTCACTTTTCACTGTTCTTCCCTCAAAATTACCATCCAATGCACCACTATTCAAGCACTCGTTGAAGAAAATATAGTGTTTAACATGGGTCGAAATTAGCATTAGCGCAATCGCAAAGGTTCGAACCTTGTTGCATAATATACTATTTCCTCAATAGCAGATCTTATTTTTTGTCTGGTAGCAAAACAGTTGCTGGAGTCATAAAATAAGTTTTTCTAAAAAGCAGACAAAGATACAAGTAAATACGTTCGATAAGTCCAATTTTGTAGGCACTTTTATTAAATGCTCTTCAGCCAATGATTAAGCGTTTATTGGAATTTCATTAACTAAGCCCTTCAATCATCATAAGCTGCTTTGTATTTCTGGTGTAGCGTATGGAATAAGGCTTTTATGCAATATTGAGGCTGAAGGAGATATACGTACAAGTACATTAACGGATAAAATGAATTTAGGAGGATTGCAGTTGCAGCTGGGTGGTTTCGGTGGGATAGATTACAGCGCGCTGTCGAGTAATTCGGAAGCGTCGAGAACCTCGCCACCAGTCTCACTGGGGATCGCAAAAGTGGGTTTAAGTTTTGCGGAAACACCGAGACCACCTGCACCAGCGTTTACCAAGGTAAATCCACGAGGAGGTGTATAATATCCCGCGGGAGTGCACATAAAATCTACAAAACTTGACTTCCACCAACTATCCGGTCGATTAAATTCTTCGGTCGGGAATGAAACTCTAATTTTTCCGATTTTTTTTAATGTATATTTTTTTCGCTTTTTCATACTAGAAACATTGTTTTTATAGAAAACAAATTTCCTTTCTGGTTTTTTATGTGGATGAACATGGACTGGTTTCGAATGTCAAGCAAAGTGATTTTGAAAAAAAAAAAAAAATGTTTGGATAGATGTCTGCGTATGATGATAACGTCTAGGTATGATGAAGAGGTGGCTATAAAATTCGGGTCGCCATAACTTAAGAAGTACTGAACCGACTATGATCAAATTTCGGAATCTGAACCAGTATTATCCTCTATTTCTGTGGTACAAGCTTCATAAGAGTCGATTACCGCATTCAGATTTTATGGGATTTTTAAGATTTCCAAAAATATCAATTGTTAACCTAATTCAAACAAAACTCTAGCTACTAAGCTGAAACTTAGCATTAAGTTTTAGCGAGTTGATGTTAACTTGAATATGGGATTTGGGTGAAATCGATAAATTTGTTTTCACAAGGTTTCGCATTTTCATGATTTTTTTTTTAATGCTATAAGTCGAGAATTGTTCAAGCAATTGTCATAACATTTTGTATAAAATTTGGACGAAATGCACCGCTATTTATTGGCGAATTTAGCGACATTCGATTCGAGTACATATTTTATAGCATTCAATACTTCTGACTTTTGTTTGTAACATTAATGATTTTCTACTGATAAAGTTTGAAACAATATAATATTATTACTATGATAATGTTTTATTGAGTAGATCGAACATTAGAAACAAAAAGTTGTCAATTCCAATTCAAAGACACAATTTTTATTTTGTAATTACAATTTAACAGTTTGTAAACTGCAAAACAAAAGTTCTACACTTAACAAAACTGTTTCTTTACTTACAAAAACTGGCATTCCGATTTTGCAAAACTATTTTTTGATGCCTATAAGCAAGCCAAATATGAGCAAAGTATTTTCTGCACGTGCAGGTCAATACATACAGTCTGCAGAACCAGCTGACCACTGACTACTCAGTAAATTCTATTTTTCGTTCGGGAATGAAATGTTAGTTTGACAATACTATTTTTTAAACCGACATAATGGTTATCCAATAGCGAGGAATATATTCATTGAGAATTTTATTAATATTCGTTATTAATGAGGGAGTAAAAGCGCCTCTTCGATATTTGTCGAGCTAAAAGTTGAAAAAGCCTTTGGACGTTGGCTGAATTATTGCCGCTTTGAAATTGCGGGGGTGGAAGGTGAAAGGGGAGGCGGAGGTTATTAATCTCGCGGATATTGTCAACGAAAATTTGGAAAACGAAACAGCAAGTTTTGTATGAAATGAACAATTAACTTTATAGCCTCACTTCGTATCGAAGCTGTGGTGAACCCATAAATAATTTGCTGATGCGAAAGCCGCATCGATGTATACAGCCTACCAATTAAGCCGTGAGCTTTAGTAAAAAAAAAAAGTAATTAACGAAGGTTTTTGTGTTTTTGACGTAGACCAGCACGGAATATTTTTTTGGAGCTATGGAGGTAAAAGGTTTTGTAGCCTGAATTAATGTCAGTCAAGTAGAGGCGAGCGACAATAAGTGAGATTTTTTTTTTATAAATCACTCACTAAAAAAATACCCCAAGTTAAATGTATCTGTATCAAAATATTAGATGCACGTTTTTGATAATTTTCAATATTCTAATGTTCGAAATGAATATGGAATGTAATAAAAATATTGAAAAATACATGGTCAATATAAGAGATCTTTAATTTTAGATTCTTTTGGTATATCCATTTAAATATACGAACTTATGCACAAACAGATGCTGTACCAGTGATATACATTCTTGGATGCAATTTTAAGAAAATGAAAATAATCAAGTTACATTTTTAATCATGCAACAAATCGAGAAAATTGAAACGAAATTTTATTTACGCAATTTGAATACAAATCAATTAATGCCTTAGAAAGTATTTATAATTAGTCTTTGGTGAAAACTTTTTGAAAAAGTAACATATTATACCCCACTCTCCCCTCTTTTGAACTTTTAGGATAAAATAATGTTATTACATTAAATTTTATACATAAAATTTATTACCGATAATCCATCAAATCTATTTTTACTATTCAGTATCTCAGATCTATAGCTTGCAACTTTTATTCATGAAATAAAAGCTGCAAAGTCAAACCTTGCAAATTGCTCCTGATTATTTGTGGTTTTTTTTCTAACTTCCTCTACGAGGAAGCGAAAATTGCAAATTGCAAAAGTCCCTCTCGTTTTATTCTTTGTGCGATCATTATTCGTTGGTATAAGCAAATGAGAGAGTAAATGCATTATAAGCAGAATAATAATACAATTTTTCAACAAATCGATAAAATTGAAACAAAATTCAAATATGAATCAATGAATGCGTTAGAAATCATTTAAATTTAGCTCTTGATTAAAACCTTTTTAAAGTAGCTCATTATGCCCCACTTTCCCCTCTTTTAAACTTTCAGGATAAAATTGTTATTACATTCAATTTTATACATAAAATTTATTACCGATAATCCATCAAATCTATTATTACCATTCAGTATCTCAGGTCTACAGTCTTGTCATCATTTTTTTAAGCTCACATTTTTCACGTTTTCAACTTTTATGAAATAAAAACTGCAAAGTCAAACCTTGCAAATTGCTTCCTGATTATTCGTAGTCTTTTTTTTACAAACTTTTTCTATGAGGAAGCCAAAATTGATTGGCAAACTTCCTCATATTTTTTTTCCTTGTAAAAGTCCCTCTCGTTTCATTCTTTATGCAATCATTATTCACTGGATAAAAAGTAGAGGGACGAGGAAACCAAGAAAAGTGCTTTCAATTATCGAAGTTTATTATTTACATTAATTATCTCTTCCGCAAGTTCCAATCTTCGTTCGGTCCACGTTCACACAGAGGGAGAATTGTAGAGTCACGGCTTCTGCGCCATCGCGTTGTTTTTGCAACTTGCCTCCATCTAAATGACTTTGCGGTGCGTTTCAGGAGCGAGAGTGAAACCCTGCGAATATGATTAATTATCACTGGAAATGGCCGCGAAGAGAAATAACGCTCAATATCAGGTTGAAGCGCGAATTGAGCCAACCATCACGTTCAACCTTTACCATTGGTCTCTATTCTCTCTCTCTCACTCTCTCTCTCTCTCTTTCTCGTTTATGAGCCACTGCTCGCTATTCCTAGAAGCCCTTTAATGAAAACCCTCAGGCACTTTCGGATAAAACGTGATAATTCCCGGTGACGTTCAATGCATCCTCATTTCGTCGTTTGAGGAAAATATTCTTTCTGGGATCTTTTCGGAAATTTTCTACGTCGAAAATTTTATCAACTCGGTGATACTGTAAATTCATCGTGCGTATCGTGTAAATTTATACGGAAAATACGGATAAAAATCACAAATTTTCGGCATCAAAATTGGAACTTACACGGAAAAAAAATTCAGTGAATCAACAAAGCTGCACGTTTGGATAAATATTATGAACCGTGAAAAAAAAATTTTTTGATTGTGGAAAATAAAATACAGTACTTACGAAATGATGTTGAGCGGCTCCAATCAAATTCGGTTTATAATGATGAAATTTGTTGTCAATTTTATTTATGTTAAGAGAGGGATATTTATTTGCGAAGAGTCACATTTTGTTGCGTCAATCGCCTTGCTTACAGAGAAATAAATATCATGTTTTTAAAATAAATGTTTATTTTAAAAACGTGAAGAATCTTTGAAATCAAAAATGATTTGTTATATTGCAACACTCGTTTTCGACTCGTGCTGCAAACTCGACCTCGTCAGAAAAACTTTCATCGCTCTCGTATCGTAATATACTAAAACACCACGATATTTATGCAATCAATTCAACCTTAAGTAGGGTCCGAAATTTTGCAAATAAATAATACTATCACGGTTATTAATTCTCCCGATATTTTTCTTTCAGGTTTCGTTTGGTGAAACTCTCTGGTAATGGCTGTAATAAATGTGGATTGGACGAGTGTTATCATTAAGAGGATCATGTTTCGTGGATTTCTCTTTGAATATGATACGTCGATAACGTACCCTACGTCTGATCGAACGTATGAAATTCCAAGGAGAGTTCGAGCATGAACCGTAATCAAAAGGATGGCTGAGAATTGTGCTCGATGGTAGAGATGATATAGGACGGTACCAGGTGGTTTACGATAGATCCTTGGTAGCATTGAGACGCGCTCTAAAGGCCCTCGACTATGAATTCGCTTACCCCTTATCGAAGATATTGAATTCGAATGTCCGAACCAGAAGCTGCAGCGCCACGTAAACCACGATGCAGTTTACGTCTACTGCCTGTATGTACATATATATATATGTATGTATGTACATGAAGAGGTGCTGAACATATTCCCTAGTGCCCAACTTACTGTACTCTTCTCGTTTATACGTGCACACAAATGTGCCTCGTGATACCATGTTACATTTTTCCTTTGACATTGATACAAGGCTATGCATTTTACCATTGACGAGATCGTAAAACGACAGAGGCTAGATCGTTGGCGAACAGTCTTCGTATCATTTTTTTTATACCCTTACCTTTATTACATGCAATTTTACAATGTACAGTTTTACAGTGCTAAGTGAAATAAAGAAAATAAATTGACAGAACATTTTTTTTTTCATCATCGATTCCGATACCTTTTTATTTGATTAATGTTCCTTATTCCCGTTTATGTTAAAAGGGTCTTAGTGATTTGCGCATGCGCAGACATTCTTCTTGTGCTTAACCAATAAGCGCCAGTTTTTACTCCCATGAAGAGAACATTTTTGAGCATGGCAGAAAAAAAATTATTGAGACAAGGAATAATATTTTTTGCTTGCAACATGTGCGAGAAATTCTCCTGTTCATGCGTTGCAAAAGTGGCTTATTGGTTATACATGAAATCAAGGACTGCGCATGCGCAAATGACACTACTCCTGAACCATCGCTACGACCACCAATTCATCGTCATAAATATGTCTTTTTAATTTTTTTAACAAATTTAAAATTATTAGGAAAAAAAATCAACGTATCCTAATTCGCATGCAGATTTTCTAAGCTTGATGTAATACGAATAAGCAACTGCAAGGCGGAGTCATTACGTAATTACCATTTTTATAAAAAGGCTCTCAATAAAATTTACAAGCTTAATAACTTGAAAATAAAAGGATTATTTGATTTTAAACAATATTTTCCGTCCTGGAATCCGATTTCAGTATTTAATTTATAGGAATAAATAATCAATGATTCCTTGACAAATGCTTCGGTATTTGGAAATAAAAGGGTATGGATTTTGGTTGAAGATAATAAATTTAACAGAACGCCATGATGATTTATACTATAATTTTATTCATTTCAACAAGTGTGTCCGTGTGTAAGTGTGTCGTCATCACACATGCGTACATCATCGGTGTATTTTACGTCATGCGTGTGCATATATATTTTGTCTTTTTCTTTTCGAGCACGCATTAATGTCGAATCGCTTCTGTGTGAGTATTACGTCAGGTATAGCCTGCTTTCCTGTTCACATGCAATATTCCATATAATTTTACATGTTTTCTCTCCATATTTCGCATAATCATAGTCCTCTTATCAATAAAGTACGTCATGTTCGCGGCGTTTTTAAAATTTATTATTATTTTCCATTTCGCTCTCGCGAATGCTTCACATATTATTCGCTTTATCTCCAATTAGCAAATCAAAAATCACTTAAATACTATGCCCTGTATACACCATCATTAATGATAATTAAGAAAAATTCATAGGAAAATTCAGCACTTCTACTTTTTCTATTTTTCTCTCTTGCTCGCAGACTCAAATTTCGATATTCGCACTCTATTCATTTTTTTTTCCCTCGCAAAAAATGTCCCATTCACGCCTACAGGCCGTTCCACGAAAATTTCCGAAATTTGGGGCTCAGTTTAAAATTTACGAAAATTTTCCATCCAGCAATTTTGCCGCCTCGAAACATCAACAACAACAACAACAACAACGCAAAAACATTTTTTTTAATCTCAATTTTTCATAGCAATCGTATTTACACAAAGTATATATACTCTCTTCCACGTAATACACACATACATCACTTGACATCGCGATTACATAACTCAATTTCACGATTTTTTACTTTTATAATCATTTCCTTAATAATCAATAAATCTTGTTTTTTTTTTGTTTCTCGTATTTATAGGTATATACAGAAGGAAACGTATCAGGTTAGAAAAATACAGCGATCCTTACGCAAGATTGTAAGAAATATCCTATAACGTCGTTTCAAAACGTCACGCTATCGGTGGAGAGTAGTTGCTATACTTAAAACTACAGACAGTTATCATTGGTTTTTTTTTTCATCCAATTTCAATCGCTATGCTTATCGCGAATATCATTACATATCTCAGAAGCACTTTTTGGCTACGTTCATCGATGCACTTGGAGCGTCGCTTTTATTGTTTAATCGTAAAATTACATGTCACCTTTTTTTTGTATGCTTTAATTATTATTTATCTCATGTAACACGAAGTTGAATACCTTTCAGCATCTGACTAGGACTTATTATCTTCCTCTCCAACTTCGCTCTCTGTTTTTTAAATATATATTTGAGGAATTTTACAACCATTAATATTGGCTATATAGCCAATCGCATTTTTACTTTCTCATTAGTCTCACAATAATTCTAAAAATAATTAAGAGATCTGAGCTATTGTGTTGAAAAATTAATTGGCTACCATTTTATATTCCCACAATGTTTCTGAAAAGAAAAAAAAAAAAAAAATTTTCTCTATGTGAAAATCTGATGATAATTTTTTTGTTCCATCGATGATATCTTTTCAAATAATTGGGAGACTAAAATTCCAGGTGACATAATTGGTGTGAAATTCCTTATCTCTTTCTTTTTTTCGCTTTTTCTCTCTCACTCACTTATTAATCGATTCATTCAGACCCGAATAGTATCTAAATTTATCGAGGACAGTATCTACTATGTATCTATACGTTTTAGGGTTTTTTTAAATTTATTTATTTATATATATATTTATTTAACTAGAGTGGTTCTCTCTCGAGTCACTCTAACGACATCGAAAGCCCCGCTAATTCAAGCTATCGAGTTCGCTTAATCCCTAAAAGCTCGAGTGCCTCTTCGCTCGTCAAAAAAAAAAAAGATTCTGCCATGACGAATCGATTGAAAGTGGATTCACTCTCTGACAGAAATTGAAATGTTTTTTTTTTCGCAGCCACTCGTCGTTCCTTTTGCTGTTACTCTATTTACAAATATACATCACCATCGGTGATCAAGGATGAGTTTGGTTTATTTTGATTTTCATAATTTTTTTTTCCCCCACAAAACCATTAACATGACTATCTTAGCAAATAGAAAGCTTTGATTGTTTCACAATGTCACGTTATTATTGCGTTCATCGCACTTTATACACATAATTCATTTAAATATTCTTGTCAACTCCAAAATAATATGAATAATTTTTTTTTCCATGTAATAACGCGATTGCGTCGATGTTAGAAAATTTTCCCCATGCAAACGTCGTGGAAACGTCGACGCGATTTTATCTCGCACTGATATGTTTACGTCATCTTCATCAGATTCGAGTTTTCGTTTATTAAACTTTTTTTTCTCATATGAAAATTGATCTGCTGTTTTTTGTAAATAAATTTAACGATTTTTTTTACCCGGATATTTTCGCTTTCAAATTTCCGTGCACCGAACGCGATGCAAGGAAAACGTCAGCCGCACAAAATATAATATGGAAATCGGCGCGAAATAAAATAAAATCTGTGATTGTGACAGAACTACAGCTTGCAAAAAGTTTGTTTGCTGGGAAGATTCAATAAAGGACAGAGACTTTTGCGGCTGTATTAAATTTCGGTTAAATAATTTAACATACTTTTTTGCTAGGTATATTAAATTTCATGAAGCGTTCGACTTCACAGCTATAAAAAATTGCGGACGAAAAATATTGTGAATATCTTTTTGGATGCTGGTCTATGTTTTGAAACACATATACTTGATTAAAAAAAAAGTCAGGGGCTTTGATTTCGACTGGGCTTTGATTCGACTGTGTTTCGTTGAATGACAAACAAACAATTTCCAACAATAATTGATTGAAAATATTTGAAGTGTAAGGATTTATTCGACTGTGGAAAATAATAATACCATGGGAAATCCTCCATTTTTTTTTCTCGCTACTCAATGATTGTGGAAATGAAAAATCAAGGTAAATATGTTTCGAAATAATAGTAACCACTGTTACCGCTAGGATCGCGCCCAAGCAAAAGTTATTTCACTTTGCATATTTTTTTAACATATTTACATAAAATTCACGGAATTTTCTTTTTCCGGAAACAAAGCTTTTCCACAAAAAGCAACATTCTAGAAACAGTCGATAATTTTTATACTTTTTTTCCTAAATTTTTAAATATTAAAATAAAATAGAAGCAAATCTCGGCCCACTTTGTTTTTGAGCTCAAAATCATGATTATTTTATACAGAAGCGATATGTTAGCTTTAAAATGAAGAAATTCTGATGTCTCAACAGATTGCGATTTCATCGTTTTGAAATTTGATGAAGTTTGTGCGAGAAAAAAAAACCCGATGCCTAAAAAAATTTTGGGGAATCAAAAAATATTGGCTGAATTTCGCCCCAATATTTCAAGTATATAATTTACAGCAATCAAATGTTATTTTTCAATATTCAAGTTATTTTAATTAACGATATCTTCATACAAAAGCAAAGTAAAATTAGTTAAGGACAAAAAACTGTCATTGATTTATGTTATTTTTTTCTCAGCTTACTTTAGAATTGAGAATCGTCCCAGCAAACAGACTCTTGGTGGGCGTAACGCTATTGGTCTGCTGCAAATAAACCGTGGACCCCATATTTTTCACTGGACGTATATGAACACAGAGATCTACCTGCATTGCTGGCACGGAAACGATTTAGTGCAATCATAAACATATAAAGAACGTATTTCATATTTATAGTGAGTTCGGGAGAGCGTAACACATATCATGGTTTATAATCAAGAAATATAAATGGGATATATCGCCCTCTGTTCCACTTTCTTAATTCTCTTTTTTTCTTCCTATATTGAGCGAAAAAATATTGCTATACCTTAGCTATCTACGCTTAATACTGCCACGGCTTGTGTGTATTTTTTATTTTATTTTATTTTTTCTCGGTAATTTATGTTATATGATTTTTTATTATTTCTCCTCACGTATTTCATGGTTCACGATTAATCACAAACGCGACCGATTTTATTTACCCCATTCGACTTGAAATCCCCCGTCAAAATTCTATGTGTAATAAAAAAATGTCTTTCTGCGTGACTGACGGTTTCATACATTTTCTTGTAACGTCCACAAAGTGACAAAAATGAGAGTTCAATGGGTGACGAAAATTAATTCGTTCACAAATTCAAACAACCTCGACGTTAGTCGTTTAATGATTGGATCGTTTTTTCATTCGTTTTTAGATTTTATTTGAGGTGATTGAGTTTTATTGAAATATTAAATCAGACTGTAAAATTCAAACAAAAATTCAACTGAAATTTTCTGGCGAACGAACTTAAATTTGATGAATATTTATGTACATTAGGACAGGAAAAATATTTCAAAGTGGAAAAAAGTTATTGAAGGTAATGAGTGTAGATTTATTTATAATGATAACTGGAAAAAGTTAGGAATACAATGGTAATAAGAACTCGCTTGAAAAATTCGACGGGTCATTTGCATTTATTACCATATTAATTCTTCTATTTTTCTGAATACGTACACATTTTTCAAAGACTTTCCTAACATTTTTGCAATTTTTTATTTATTTTGAGAAATTGATGTAAAGTTGCGAGTTTTGGATATGTTTTCGTAGGAAGGTTCCCTGTATTTCATATAAGACGTTTCAGAATAATCGAATAATATATTTGTTATAAACAGTCGTGAAAATTCTTGAAAAGCCGAATTTGAAAATTGTTGTATAATTCTTCTAAAAAATTATATTTGTGAGAAAAATTGAAGAAATGTGTCTGTACGAAGAAAAAGCTCCTTTCCCTTGAAATTGTTAAGCCATTTTTATGTTCTGCTGTATTGATATTTTTTGTGAATATTAATATAAGAAGTCAAGCTTTTCGATATTTTCAATTTCGATTTTTTTTTTTAATTGTCCCACCGTCAAATGTATTTAAAATATGAATCTGAATAAATAAAAATATGAGTACAAAGTGAAAAAAGCAAAAATCATACATTCGATAAATCTGTGAAAAGATAAAATTAAATGATTTCTATTTATTCAAAAAGCCAAGCCATTGACACGTGAAATTTTATTAAAGGGTCAATTCTTCAAAGATTCTGGAAATTTCAGTAAAAAGTAATTTTTTATTAGGGAAATAGTTTGACTGTTAAGATGAGGCGAAACCTGCTACATCAGTAACAAGAAGTGTAAATAATAGTATAGCCAATCTGCTGACATTTAAAAAAAAGTAATATGTCACCGGAAGCGCAATTTAGTTTTGCTGTTAGTGACATATTCCTATTTTCCAAAATCACAATAACCTTCCAATAGCTTACAAATTATCAGGTACACTCAGAAAAAACGGTCTGATGGGTTCATCCGATTCAAATATGGGATCTATTCGAAATACATAAAATGTTATTCGGATCAATCGATATTATTTGGGATTAATTCAATTTATACGTATGCAATAGGATTGTATTTGATTGAAATAACATCCTATTCAATCGATGATTAAATAAATTCTTCTTTTAAATGCTAGGATCTCAGTTTGAAAAAATATTAGTACTTTACGATACTAGTGCGATAAAATGTTTTTTGACGACTATAAAATTAAGTTTAAAAAACGCTCATAGTACGAGTTCATACGAATTTTTATTCCACAACCCGTAAAAACGGGAATTAATTCACGTGCATAAAACCGCGTTTCTCACACCGAGTACAATAATAGTATATTATTACGATACGAGTGCGATGACACTTTTACTGACGAGAGTGGTCTTGTTGCAATCATACGAGTTGCGAAATACCTTCTCGCACGAGTTCCGTATTTAATTTTATTTGACGAGTGTGAGAAGTGCGATTTCTGACACGCAAAGCGAAGTGAAGTGTGAGAAGTATCACTTCTCGCACGGAGTTACATAACATTTATTTCATTGCAAGGAATCGTATTGATTTAAAAAAAAACTCTTCTTAATTGATATAAAATTCTATTCATTTCAAATAGATCCGGTATTCGTATCAAATGAACCTATGAAACCAATTTCTTTAGGTGATGTCTCCCTCGTACACACATGTCACGTGGTACATGATTCACCTCCCCTTAAGGAGTTAACCAAGCGCATTGTCATTTTGTGCGATCGTTGCAAAACTAATAACTCGTCGAAATATCTCAGAGCAGACAAAGGAGGCTGCGTATATCGGGTATAGTACTCGTGATGCTCGTCACGGCGCTGGAGGCGTCGTATCACGTGATCTCAAATAGGATAACCTACAAAGGAATATTTTCTGCGGTGCAGCAGTCACGCATTGACGATCTCCATAGGAAAAGCAATATTGAGAGCACGTCATCGATTGCATCCACAGCAGCATCCGCATAGAGAATAATAAGCAGCGCGGAACGCTTTACTCTCGAACCCTCGAGAGGTCGACCCACGTGAGCACATTTCGGTTGAATTTGTCGGGCAAGAATGAGAGAATTTGGACGGAGGTCCGAGGGGAACATGCATTTATAATAATTATAACAATAATGATAATAATTATATAATAATTATGGTAATAATAACGATGATAATAATAATAATATTAATCCAGGTACGCCACGAGAGCTTCCACGACGTTTTAGACGCTGATGAGCTTACGAAAGGCTTTACGAAATTCAGGATTGAAAACTGTGTAGATGACAGGATTCACGAAGCTGTTCATGTAGCCCAACCAGGATGTTACTATGAAGGCCGTGACTCCCGGCTGACAATCCATCTCGAGCTTAGCGCAGAGGGCGTCCATCACGTTACAGGTGAAGAAGGGAACCCAGCATATGAGAAACACACCTGTTTTTTTTTTCTATTATAAATATGTGAGAATCGAACACTTATGATAATTTATAACAATGTGTCGCTACACCCTGTCGTTTCCGACGACGGTTTGATACCGTTATTTATCTACGTTGTTAAACTGTGTCACGATGTTTTCGACAAATCGACAATATAACCATTTTTACAACGAGGTGACGGTTCCAAGACGTTTTTCAAAATGTATTTCAATTTTTTTGCGTCTCAATAACGGTTTTCGTGTTATTTTCTGATTATTTCGATGGAGTGACGTTGTTTTGCAACTTTTTCTCAAGCCTACTGTTATTTTGTCGATTTGACAGTTCTGTAACTTTTTCTTAATCTTCCTATTATTGTGACGTGGTGACTGTTTTGTAACTAATGTTGAATTGCTTCCTCGTAGAGGAAACTTTGTTTTTATGAAAAAAAAATTCGAAATTTTTTGTGTGATTGAATGTCAGAACGCTCAGAACGGTCCAAAACGTCGAGCAAAGTAAACAAAGTGTCTGTGTGTGCGTGTGAGTGTGAGTGTGTGCGTGCGTGTGCGTGTGCGTGCGCGTGTGGTCGCGAATTGTCTAAAACGTCGTGACACAGTTTTAGGACGTTGATAAATAGCGTCACTTGAGCAAATAATCGGATTGCCTGAAACGAGTTGTTGAAAGAACGTTCGAACGTTTTCAGGGACGACAGGGCATCTTAGATTATCATCTTGGGTCGTCAGTATTTAAGGTATTCTCGGCGTGCAGATGCGGGTCTTGTGGATGCTTGAGATTCTTGAGCATGTAATGCTGTAACGCCGTGAAATAATTTTAGAGAATTTTCGAAGGTCCAGTGAAGCTCAGTGATGCATAAGGTACACAATATTTCGGTTTTTTAAAATGACTTTTTAAATTTCTCAATCTCACGGCCCTGAACCTTTACGAGCGATCTTGCAATCTGGAGATGCATCATGTGATTGCGCGCCATTTTGAAAGAGAGGGAATGAAACGATAGCCGAAACTCGTGCGAGAAACTTTTTCTCAACTCGTTTGATTGCTGCAAAGTTATATCACACTAGTATCATAATAGCATATTAGTATTGTAATATGCTATTACGATACTAGTGCGGTAAATTTTTTTTTTTTTACGAGTACGAGTTTTCAACACGAATCGAAGATAAAGCGTTGAGAAAACATTTGTCGTACGAGTATCGCATGAAATTTCATTTCACAAGTTGCGAATGGGAAGTCATGCACATGAACAGTGCGTAAAACCGTGTTTCTCTAACCGAGTGTAATAAAATCTGTTTGCAGCGTTACCTGGTCAAGAATATTAGGAGGCCTCACCCACGCTTCCACAAAACCCGCACTTTTACGCTCAGAATACCTTAAAGCTAATATTCATGACGACCCACCGTTTTCTGATGCTTCGATAATCATTCGAAAAATATTTGCATTGAATAAATTTTTCAAAATAGTGAAATTAAGGAAGAAAAAAAGTAAATACGTACATAAAAATGAAATCAAGCTTTAGGAAAAGACATAACTCGAATTGCCGAATACGAAATTATTTCAAAATAACTTAGAATTTTATTCAAAGAATCTGTTCTTCGATACTATTGTTGAATATTGAAGATAAAAGCAATTCAAAGTCCTGTTGAAGACTGGTCGGAATTTATACAAAATAATTTTAATAAAAAATAGAAAATGGGCTTACCCAAAACTATGGCGAGTGTTTTTGTTGCCTTTCTCTCTTTTTTCGCTGAGCTCTTTTCACGCTTTTTTTTGCTAGCCTTGTTGGCCTTGTATATCGTGAATCTCGAGCCCGTGCTCGCATTTTTCTTGTCCTTGTTCTTGCAGGAACCCGTCGTGGTCAGTACGCTCGGACTTCTGCCCAATTGAATAGGTAACAGAGTAGTTGCACTCCTGAGCCTCTTCAGTTCGTGCTTGCTTGGACCACTGCCGTTTTTCTTCACAGTTATTTGGGAGCTGATGCTGGATGGACCACGAGGAGGTGGCGAGGACGAGGTCGAAGAGGAGGGCGCTGAGGCCACCCTCGGATTTGGACTAGGACTCGAGTTTCTGTCTATCGCCTCGTGGATCAACGCGCTACTCGCCGCACCGTCATATCCTGAATCCTTTCGAGCGTTCGGGTTACCGAGCTGCGCCTGCGCAACTGCCCTGTAACAACCAATAAAATATTTAGTCCTGCGATTGCGAAATTCAAAAAAAAATTAGAAATTCTGGCTTGTAAGATCTGAAATTATTTTTTTTAATCTTGTATAATATTGCAAAAATAATATTAAAAAAAAAACTAATAAAACTAAGCGCTAGCACACAATAATAGGTGGGCTAGATAAGAATAGGTTAAGGGAGAGAATAGTAGGAAAAGTTGCGGACAAGTGCTCATGCACTTTTGCTATTTTATTATATTTGAGCTGTCAATGGAAATGAAAAGGGAATTCCTGAGCTTGAAATTTCGTCAGGATATCATAAGGTATGAAGGAATGAATGAAGGAAACTAGACATGTATATTTCTATCGCTGAACACAATGAATAAACGAGTAAAATAAACAATAAAAAATAAATTGTATTTTTTTTTCCTGTTTATATAGGATTTTTTCGATTGGAAATTTATGTAAAGCATTACATGAAGTAACGATCAAAGGCTACGATATCTCAGACATGTTCTGCTATATTTTTATCTGAACATATATGTTAAAAATAACAACTCAATATTTCTATGATTCTTTAAGCACCTCGTTTTTGAAACACAATTTCTGGAAAAAAAAAGTTCTGTCTTGAAAAATCGGAAATTATTCAGTGAAACCTTGTACACTATAATACATTTCTTGAATATTTAGACAGGACTTTCAAATTGTCGAAAAAAAATGAAAGTAATATTTTCCATGTCAAATTGACTTCCATTGTCAGCGTCCTTTAAGGATCAATCTAATAAGAGGTTTATTCTCTTAAATATTGATTTACTGGTCCACGGTCTCAACAGTTATTCTTTTTTTTTTTAATAATTGCTTTTCATCTTTCTCGTTACTCTCATTTAATTTTTTTCAAGTATTCCCTGATTTTGAAAAATATGTAATTGAATTTTTTCAGCACTGAACTGCATACTTTTTTTTGGCTTCACTAGACTCTGGCAGAAACGCAGATGTTTGTGCTCTACTCTAGGTGCAAGAGCCATTTCAGGATGGACAGTTTCATCGAGCAAAGGAGTGGAAAAAAAATAGAAGGTATGAGAGCGTGAGAAGAGGAGAGGGAGTGTGCACAACGCTGGCTGCATTTAATTTCGCTTTTACTGAGTGAGAATCCACACAGTCCTTTCTCTGACGAAAGTAAAAAAAAAAAAGCTTCCACGACTGGAGCTCAGTCCAGTCTAGGAAAAGTACGGAAACCTACGGGTGTGATGGAAAAAAAAAACGAAAAAGAATAAACTCAGGAGTAGAAGAAGAAGAAGAAGTGGAAGAAGAAAGAACCCTGAGATCTAGCTTGCGAAAAAACAAACTGCAATTATTCGTAAGTACGAGGACGTTCCATGGGCTGATGCACTTTATGCGCATCTACTTCAGCAGAAAAATAACAGAAGGTTCGTTGTAACAGTCTGAGCGATAATTATCAATTAAGCGTAGTGCAGACTTGTCAATTACTGTGAGATGATGAGAAGATGTTAGTAATTGATAAAAAATCTACAGCATTCAGGCGGTTTAACAAGTACACGCTTAATTTTTGCCGTTATTTAGATTTAGGTTCTCGACGGAAAAAAAAACAGACTTCTTTAATAAGGCGCGAATCATTTCCTTATGTCGGTTACAAGAATACTAGAATTTTGAAAAATGGTGATAACTTTGTTGAATTTTAATAATCGTGTGGAATGAGAAAATTGTTGTCCGATTTTGCCAACTAAAAAGTGATTTTTAAACATTTTTGAATTGGATGCAATTTGAAGTTTATCGAAGATGTATCGAATTGAAAAACTTTGATGACATTTATCACCCTAGAATTTACCCTTCGACCGATAAAATAAGAGATTAAGTCGTCAAATTTGTTTACCATCTTAGTTTGGAAGCGACAAGTTAATGATTTCACTTTTTCTGAAAAGTAAAAACGCAACACATTTTTTTGTCATGGCAATTTATTTTCAAAGTGACATATCGAATGCCATAATTTTCAAATCTGAAGAAATGATGAAATATACTTTGATTACTATAAACATTTTCTAGCTGATTGCCAAAGTGGGAAAATTTTTTCCTTAACCTAACCTTTTTTTATTTGAACAATTATTTTCCTCATAAAAAAATCTCAAGAACTATGAGGAAAAAAAAAATCTTGCCTACTTTGGCTATAGGCAAAACAATTTTTATATCCAACAAAGCATTTTCCAGAATTTTAGCACATTTTTAAATAATGTCATTCAATATTTCACTTAAAAAAATTTTTTAAATAAAATTTGCATAGTTCGGAAAAATCTAAAAAAATTCCTAAAAATCTGGAAAAATTCAAAAGAATTTGGCTTTACATAAACAAACATTCGATCAATCGCCAGAAGTACATACATTTTTTTTACTTTAATAATTTTTTCAATAAAAAAAGCTTGAAAACTATAAGAAGAAAAATCTTGCCCTTTGGCTATGAGCTAGAAAATTTTGATATAAAACAAAGTATTCTTCAGCTAAATTAAAGAAGTCGGTGGCAAATCCTGGTCGAAATGGGGTGAACTGCTCAATATCTAAATTAGTTCATTACGCAGCTTGAGATAATTGAAATAATTAAATATTGAATAGTTAGTAAAGACAGAAAAAAATTTTAATCTCAAGTCTTTACAAAATTGCAGAGTTATAATGTATGGTATCTTCTTAATGAGCTTCAAGTGCCAAATTGAAAAAAAGCATGTCATCTATAAATTGTTTTTTCTTATGACTTTTTTCAGTCCCTTCGTATCCCTTAATACGGCATATCTAAGTTAGTTTCTTACGCAGCTTCTTCGACGACGGTAGCCAGGAAGAACTCGGTGCTCTTGTCGTTTGATATGACGACGACTGGCTCCATGGGAGTCTCATCTTCGTCCTCGTTGCTCCCCGAAGCGGTGTTGGTTGGTTCTTCGATGCCCGGAGCCACGAGGGCCGCTGCTCCGAGCGCCGTTTCCGCAAACCTTGCCACAGAATAACCACTGCGTGATCTTAGTCAAAATGCTACTAAATTTTCACTACTTTTACCAAAATAACGCCCGTTCCAAAAAAAAAAAAAAAAAACGAAAGATTTATTTTTTGAAGTGCGTCTGTGATACGCTATGATGAAAAAAAAAAAAAATCGAACGAACAGCGATGAGAAAAAAACGCGTTTTATGTACCATTATAAATGTAGGTAAAGGACTATCGGAAAAATATTGAACGTAAAGTTTTATCCTTTCCAAGGATGCGCCGTTAGCAAAGAACCTATAGGCTTGGCCATATTGCATTTCATGTCAATTTTTTTCTCCTCTTACTCTCCGAACTATTTCACAGAATTTTTACTACTTTTCTTCATAAGCATATTTAAAAATTTTCTCCTTCTTGAAAGTCAGCCGCAGGCACTTTTTAATGAAAATTCATACACCTTAAGAATTTATGCCTAAGCTGGCATCAAGAATTTAAGAAAGTAAAATGTAGAACTAATAAACGTTATATATTAAGAACGTTAAAAAGGTCTCGTACAAAATAAAAGTAGGTAACTTCATTCGGAATTTTGTAAAAAAAAAATATTTCATTTATATTTTGCATTAAACTTTTTTTTTAAATATGGTAATTGAAAAAAAATATCTGGTAAATTTTACAGAAATGAAAAACCCATGAAGTAGTATGAAATTGGTATAATAATAAGGACTATTTGAGGGTGAGAAAAAAAGTGTCAACGTTTACGCAGAACGCCACATACATAATATATTACAGTATGTGTGGAGTATATAAGTAGTGTATCGAACTGGTAGCTATATATTTCTCGTTGATGGTGGAAAAATAAAATCGTCTTCCATCGAAAGCTGCCACATCCGGTACGTCGATGCTTACCCCGTGTAAATAATCCCCATATTGAATGCCATATATATATATAGGGATATATACGTATAGTTAAAGGAAAGAGTATATTGTCGAGTACTGGTATGTTGGTTGTGGTGGTGTTGGCGCTGTTGGCTATGTCGTATCCGGGCCAAACGACTTATCGATTTGCACGTACAAACTACATACGTGCGAGCTTCTACTACAGTATATGTATACGTACATAGCTTTTCACTCTTCCTCACTGTGGCTCTCACATTCTCGGGGGGTGAAAGCTCCTGCACTCCCCCTCCTCTCTCACGAAGCAGGAGCAACACCGAATAATTTTACGGGGCTCTGTGTATATGTCTCTGTCTCTGTCCGTCTCTTATCAAGAGGTCGCATCGATAAATTGCCATAAACAAATTGCATCATGGCGACACGATGTGTCTAACAAAAAGGACGGAGAAAAAAATACTAAATTGGAAATTTATTGAAATCGAGTCTACAATTGCCAATTAGAGAAAATCTGATACTATATTTTAATTTGGCTATGAATTTTAACAAGATACGAAATTTTTTCTCGAATTTTCGTCCACCATTTTGTATTTAGGAATCCTGTCATCATGCTTTTGTTTTTGGAATCCAGGGCGTATTATTTTTAATGACGATACAACGATCTTTTCAAATTTTTATCCGCTACTTTGAGGTTGAATATAAAGATGTCGTGTTTTTGTTTATTGATCTCGAACGACTTCGGATACTAATTTTTATGAAAACGGGATGCTGAATTTTCCACAATTTTGGATTCGCCTAAATTAATTAAAAAAATTTCATGCCATATTTCGATTCTGCAGCATCGAAAACTCATAGTTTCTAATTTCTATGAAAATCCGCTCCTTTTTCTTTCTCTGATCGCCATTTTGGAATCGCCATATTGAATTTTGGAATTTCGACGCCATGCGTTGAAGTAGGTAGACGAGAGACGAGAAAGAGCAATTTGGAAATTCTGATTCCATTTTCTGAATCAGCGACTTTGAAAATCCTCGGCCACTTATTTTTATAAAAATACACTGCTTTTTCAATTTTCGTGCGCCATTTTAGTTCCAGCATATTGCATTTTAAAATTCTCCCACCATATTTTAATAACGTGACCTCAAAAACTCAATCTTTCTAATTTTTAGTAAAATACGCTGCTTTTTTAATGCTTGTTTGCCATTTTGGACTCGCCATATTGAATTTTGAAATTTCGACGCCATATTCGGATGAAATAAGCACATCGAAAAATCCCAATGCCATATTCCGATCCAGCGACTGTAAAAACTTTTAGGCATTAATTTTTATAACAACCCACGGCTTTTTTGAATGCTCGTCCGCTATTTTGAATTCGCCATATTGAATTTCGAAATTCCGACGCCATATTCGAATGACCCACGTGCAGTAGCAGCAGCAGCGTCAGCACCACCAAAGCACCTAATAATTTTACCCTGTGTCTATGGTCCCGTCTCTCTCTCTCTCTCTATCTCTTATAGTTGCCTTAAGGGGGCGCATCGATAAATTGCCATAAACAAATTGCATCAGAGCGACACGATGTGTTAAAGGAAGAGGATGAGAAGAAGGACGAAAGAGGGAAGGACGAAGGAGGGGGGGAGGAAGGAAGGAACGTGACGGCTCTCATGGCCTCTCGAAGCGATGGCTTGGAAAACGAGGGTGACGATGGATCGAACGTCTTTAAGTTTTCCGAGCGACAATCTCACGAATACTCTCGATCGCTCAGCTTTCTCAACCAGATTCTGTGCCTTCTTGCGTAAGATAGACATATCCTATATGTATGTGTATATTGGAGGTGATGCGTTCGAGGACCCCACTGACCTTGATTATATTTTAAACTCCATTTGAAGGGATAGCGAGAGATACAAATCATGCAATGTTGGGTGTTTACTAATGATGCTTTTCGTGTCATCATTTTTCGTGCAATTGAATTGGTTGGGATCGAATAAATTGACTGCTCAAGGTCTTATTTACATTATACGATTCTGGAACTCATAAATAAGACCTCTGTGTATATATAGCGACTCTCATTTGTGTATTGTTGCGAACAAAGGATAATTATACATAAATTATACATACGACCTCCATCTCGTCGATTTGGCTCCTAATTATTTGTAGACCCTCAAATGCACCGGATTTTGTTTTTTTTTCCATGGCAATTTTTTTAAATATATTTTTAAAGTGATATATCGTATACCATGATTTAAGAATATAGAATAATTCTAAAAAAAACTTTGCTCAATATCAAAATTTTATATTTCTTAGCCGAAGTAAGCAAGACTTTTCTTCTCATAATTTTCAAGTTTTTTTTAAATTATCAAAAAACGGAAAAAATTCATTGACCATGCAATAGATCAAATGATCATTAATGTAAAACTAGATTTCTGAGAATCTCTTAGATTTTTTGGATTTTCCCAGATTTTTATCGAACTATGGACATTTTTTAAAACATTTTTTTAAAGTGACATATCGAATGCTATTATTAAAAAATGTGTAGAAATTCTGAAAAAACACTCTGTCAGATATAAAAATTGTTTCACATTAGCAAGAAAATTGGCTACTGAGCCAATGGAGGAAAGATTTTTCTTCTGATAGTTCTTAAGCTTGTTTCATTTGGAAAATAATTTTATCAATTAAAAAATCTTAAGAACAATCAGAAGACAAATCTTTCTATCATTGGCCTAATAGCCAATATAATAAGAAGAAGAATCTCGCCCACTTTGGCAATAATTCAAATAATTTTGATATTGAACAAACTATTTTTCAGAATTCTCAAGATTTCAAAATTATGGCATTTAATATATCACTTTCAAAATATATTTAAAAAAATTGTCCTATATAAAAAAAAAAAACCTGTCGCATTTGAGGGTCCAACAAAGCCTACAAAAAATAACGACCTAAATCAAAGAGGTCGAGGTAAAATCCTGATCAAAACAGAATGGATTTCCGCTGTCCAATTGAAAAATTGTCATAAAAAAATCATCCACAATAATCAATTGAATGTCACCATTTTTTCAAAAGTCCCTCACTTTTCCCTGTCACCAAATGTTTATTCAAATCCAACATAAGGTCGTAAAAATGTGGGTCTTATCGTGTTTCCGATGAATTTGTCAACCGACGTGTCTTTTCAATACGTCGATAACATAATGATATTATGATAAAAGCTTAGACGATAGAAATAATGAAAATAAAGGTGTATTATTGTATAAACATCTGGTATATAAATTGATGCTTTTACTCACCTACGTGCATGGGCAATATTTTCGATAATGCTGCCGGGTCTGATCTCACCGAGATTTGGCCTCCGGCTGGCTCGCTGCTTCCTCGCTCGGTTACGCAAAGCCTGCAAACGCCAGACAGGAACTTGTAGTAATCCAGGTAAAGCGCGCATCGAGTAAGAAACTCGTTCGTCCCGGTTGCCGAGACCGATAGAGCCCAGGCCATGTTCGAAGCTTTTGAAACTTGGCCTTACATCAGTGAGCCACCCGGTACGTATATATCCAGTTTCGCGGTAAACGCTTTAATACCGCGTTCTCTACGCCCGGGATGTTTCAGAAGAGCCAAACTATTGAGTTACAACGATCGTTCTGCCGATTCAGCTGGCGGCACACTTGCTTTACCGATCGATGCGCCTCATGCCTCAGATTCGCGGCTGAGATACCGTTTTGGGTAATTCGTCGAGTGCTCTATCTTAACTCGATAATAATTTTCAACGTAAACGGCTAACTACTACTTCAGGGATATCATAACTGCACTCAGTATGAACTAACTCAATGGGTATGCATGGGTGGGGATAAAAATAGCGAATGACCAGAATATAATTATAGGATACGCTTTTTGAATGATTCGCCATTTTTATATTTTGCTATTTTTAATGCATTTTAATAAAATGGAGGTCAAAATAGCGAATGGCTGAAATAGCGAATTTCATATCGATGACCATTTTAGATTCAGACGTTCCGTAATTTCAGAATGCGCTATTTTAACCATTCACCACTTTCGTCATTCACTGTTTTGACCCCCACCCAAAAAAAAAGTGTTCTCAAGACGTCAAGAGTTTTATGGCAGTCTTGAGGACTTTCGCAAGACAGTATAAGAATGTCCTGAACATGTGCAATGTCCTTATAATTATTGTCCATATATAAAATTTATTGAAGAACCGGCAAGAATTCCGGTTTTATAGAATTTTGGATTATCAAAAATCTACTTTTATAGCATTAACTTTTGTAAGACTTGAGAAATCAAGGCCAAATTTAGTATTTTCAAGCAACGTCCAAGGTTCTACTTTGCATTCTTGGTTTTTTATACATGCTTTTATTTTGGCTATTCTCCAAAATCGACATTGCCCAAAAATCAATATTCTTCTTTTAGTTCAAAAAAGGTTGTGAAGAGTAAAAAAAGCCATCCAGATTAATTTTTTCAGATTACTTATACGATTATGTCCAATAGCTAACGCTTCCTAACAATCTTAACGACCGTCTTTCCAGCTGATTCACCGTAAAAATCACCTTTAAACAACCGGGTGGTTTTTTTGCAAAAACCGGAAATCGGTCATAATGACAGCAAAAACAACCACCCCAAAAATGTTATTGGGTTGTTTTTCCGGTTTTCCATGGTAAATCGCAAAAAAAAAAACACATAACATTTTTCAGGGCGTTCGTTTTTCGGTCGATACGACCAACTTTCGGTTTTTTTTTGTTGTAAAAAATCACCTGGTCGTTTTTACGGTAAGACGGTGGTTGTTAAGATTACTACGGTGTCGCCACGTTGCCCCCCCCCCCCCCCTCCTTACGAACTTGAGTTTTTTTTGTAAAAAATCACCCGGTCGTTTTTACGGTAAAACGGTGGTGATTAAGATTTTAAGGATCGCCACGTTGCCCCCATTAAGTACAAACTTGAGTTTTTTTTATCACCCGGTCGTTTTTACGGTAAAACGGTGGTGGTTAAGATTGGTAAGATCGCAACTTTGCCCCCCCCCCCCCCCTACAAACTTGAGTTTTTCTTTGTAAAAAATCTCCCGGTCGTTTTTACGGTAAAACGGTGGTGATGAAGATTGCTAGGATCGCCACTTTGCCCCCCCCCCCCCCCCCCCCCCTCCTTAAGTAAGAACTTGAGATTTTTTTTTGTGAAAAATCACCCGTTGCTTCTGATGGTAAAACGGTGGTGGTTAAGATTGCTAGGACTGTCACGTAGCCCCCCCCCCCCCCCCCCCCCCCTCCCTGCCCTTAAATACAAACTTGAGTTGAAACTTGGAACTATAAATTTGAATCTAAGAATACTGACCTTGAATATACTGTAGTAAAGATAGACCATGATGATGCACGGTATGTAAAAGCTCGATAAGCTCGAGTATATGATGAAGTCCGTATTGTAGAAGAGACACAGGTCCGGTGTCCGATCGGGTGTGTTGTTGAGTCCGAGTACAATGGGACTGCCGATGGCGCCTGATATCGCCCAAACAAGTAGTATCGTCATCCAGACTCGTCTATTGTTCTTGTGCTTTGCGTACTTAATCGGTTGTGTAACGGCGATGTATCTGCAATGCAAATTTTCTCACAGGACTCTTCACCAGAGAAGCCCAACCTCCTCTACTATACAGTATAATATTGATGTGTAGTGGTTCGGAGGCTGGTAAAAGCTTGATCGACCTTGTTGCGTGCTTAACCAAACATTTTTGCAGTGCTACTGTTGAAATGACGGCGGAAAATGGAGGAGCAAAAGCAGTTGGAAAAGTTGGAGATGCAAAAACCACGGGAAATGAAGGTTGGAACGAAAGGCGGCAGATATGATGGTTGAAACGAGGGTTCAGACCCTTCAGAAAGTACGAGACTAGAGAAAACTCTTCGAGCGTGTATTTTTTTTTTTTTTTTCTACCATAGTAGGTACTCTGTGGTATGTTTCACCACACACACACACTCTCTTCTGTCTCCTTTGAGCCGGAAAAAATATTCGGCAGCGAGGGATGAAAGTATGTGAGGCATTTTCCGTCAAGTGGGCGATCTTTTTTGTTTTATGTTTCGCAAACTTTCGGACACTTTTTCAAAAGCCGAGATGAATTAATTTAGGTACTTTTAGTGGATGTTATTTAGCTACTAACACATTTCTGAGATAATTTTATAAAGTTCTACTCAATATAAATCCGGTATGTTACATTGGATATCACGGAAATAAATTTTGCTAAAAGTGAACTGAAACCCTTTTATTAACGATCTATTGAATAATCAGCTGGCACTTGATTTTTGGTTCCTTGGTAAATTATAGACAATAAACAACTGAATGAACGGTAAAAATGTGTACGTAAAAAATGAATGTAGGTTTTTAATGAATCTAAATTTTTTTTTGCTTACTGATTTTCTATTAATTTTTTATTTATTTCATATTTCTAGATACTGCACACGTTTAATGAAGCAGGTTCTAATTTTTAACAGTATAAAAAAAACAGCGATTCATAATTGACATGGAATGCCCAATGTGACCGTTTCGGCTTGTAAGAATGGTCGAAGTGGCTTTGTATAAACGGTGCGTAACCTCTTTCTCGCGGACCTTTTTTTACGCTCGATTGCACTTGTCTATACTTGGACATTTTCATTTTGCAATATTCGAGATGTTGCGCAGGTTGTTATTATTTAACTTTGTCGTCTGGTCATCCATTGGCTCTCGGCAACTTACGATTATTATTATACTCATACAATGGCTACATACAGGGCAATTTCCAACTGGAAAAAAATTTTTTTTTGCATCTCTAAAAAAAAAGTCACGATCTTCCCGATCAACAAATATCCAAAGGTTGCTCGTTGTATTAAAAAATTTCAGTTATCGAATATATATATATATATATATATATATATATATATATATACGGGACATTACACCTTTTTTCGACCAGGATTTGACCTCGACATCTTTGATTTGGCTCGTAATTTTTTGTAGGCTTAGTTGGACCCTTAAATTCACCACATTGTTTTTTCTATGGTAATTTTTAAAAAATATATTTTCAAAGTGTTATATTGAAACCCATAATTTACAAATCTGTAAAAATTCTAAAAGAACTTTGTTCAATATTCAATATTCAATATTTTGTTTAAAAAAATTATTAACAATTAGCAAAAAAATTAATCTACTCCAGACAATTGATCAAATGCTTATTTATGTGAAACCGGATTGTTTAGAATTTTTTTTCAGGTTTTTGGGATTTTTCTGGGATTTCTTCAAACGATGCAAATTTTCTCAAAATATTTTTTAAGTCTAAAATCTAAAAAATAATTCTGTTAATAAAAGAAAGTCCAAGAGCTATAAGAAGGAAAATCTCGCCCTCTTTAGCTATAAGCTAAGCAGTTGTGATATCAAATAAAGTATCTTTCAGAATTTTTTTTAGATTTTCGAATTATGGCATTCAATATGACACTCTAGGAATATATTTTACAAAAAACAGAAGTCAAATCCAAAATTGGTCGCAACAGGGTGGAGTGCCCCATATATATATATATTCGATAACTGAAATGTTTTAATGCAATAAGCGATCTTTGAATATTTTTTTGTTGGGAAGATCACTCGAAATTTTTGTTTTAGAGATGCCAAAAAAATTATGCAATAAACAAATTTCAATTTTTTTTTTGATTTCTAAAGCTTTCAAATCAAGTGATCAACCTCTGATTAATGATTTTGATTTTATGGAATTTGAATTTCAAAAAATATTTACTTTGTCGTATTAATTTTTGTCAAACTTGCGATTTCAAGCCTATATTTAGTATTTAAAACAAGCATGCAAAGGAGAAACTTGCACGTTGCTGCCTCATTAATTTCTGCTTTTCACAAAGCTTTCTCTATGAGGAAGCCAACATCGATTATTATACCCGTGAAAAAATATTTTGATCAGACCATATCAGGCGTGATATGAAAATTGGCTATATCAGACTATATATGCCTTGATATGTCAAAACATATATATCCTTATCGATATATATCAGGTATTATCAAGTTATATCAGGTCTAACCAACTGTATGTAATAATATTAGCCCAGATATGGCGATATCAGCCCATATCAATATATATCAGCCCATATCAGAAAATTTCTTTTCAGGGAACCCCAAAAATCATTAGTATATACCACGTCCGTTTAAGATATATCAGGCTGTATAAAATAATGATATATGCACCTATCAAACTATATCAAGTCATATCAAGTTGATAAGGCTTGATCTGCCCTGATATGGCCAATTTCCATATCAGACCAGATATGGCTATATCAAAAATTTTGATATGGCCTTATCGGGTCATTTCAGGCCTGATCAGAACATTATTTCACGGGTACTTCCTCATAGAGATAGTTTTTCGAGCAGCAAAAATGAATAACAAAGCAATATGCTAGGTTCTACTTTGCATCCATCTTCGGAGACGATTGCTACTCTCTAGACTTTTTGCGTCGGTTGTTATTTTTTAAACTTCGTCGTCCGAGCCATCCATCGACTCCCGGCACGTCACGATTATTATTACACTTATACAATGGCTCATAACACAGGAGAATACAATAAAAGTATGCTAAGCGCGTACTCGTAACGTCTGCCGCGAATAGCTTTACGAGAAATTGGAATCGAAAGGTTGTATTACCTCCTGTAGTATACAAGAGGGATAGAGAAAGAGAGGGAATGAAAACAAAGATACAGTGAAAGAGAGAGGAAAAGAGGGAATGAAAACAGGGCGAAAGAGAGAGAGAGAGATAGAGAAAGATACAGTGAAAGAGAGAGGGAGAGAAAAGAAGGGAGTGTGAAAAGAGAGGGATGCTGGTCGCTTTCTACGCCGCCAGGTTTTTCAGTTCTTCCTTTTTTCCACGCCATTATATCCGGGCGGGCAATCATGAAAGCGACTATGCAAAACACGTGCGCGGAACGCCTGGTACGAATAGCTTGCTGGCCAGGTGGTAGCTTAGAAAAAAAAATAAAAACAAAATAAAAAGTTATTTCCTTTACGGTGATTGAGTCCTTTTGATTTTTTTTTTTTTCGACTGCCGGCTTAGGAACTGAGACAGAGAGATTTTTCGAATATTTTTTTGTGTGTTTGCACTGTGAAAATGGTGGGTGGGGGTTAAAAAAGCGAATGATAAAAAAATAGCGAATAGCTAAAACAGCGAATTCAAAAAAAAGAAACGTCTAAATGTAGAATGTCCATAATTATGGAATCCGCTTTTTCAGATATTCGCTATTTTTATCATTCACTATTTTGAATGCATTTAAAAAAATGGAGGAGAAAATAGCGGATGGTCAAAATAGCAAATGGCTAAAATAGTGAATTTCACAATGATGTCCATTCTATATTGAGAATTAGATTGGATTCTGAAAGAGCACATTCAAAAATACTAGGGATTGTATTTTTTATTTGAAAATTCTTATTGTTTAAGACTGAGAGTTTGACTTAGAAATAATAGGAAAAATCACGATTTTTAGTCGTTAATGGGTTAAAAAAGTATTTTCAGTACATTTTTTTGTTTTTTCGAAAGAAAAAAAATGTCTGTATGGTAGCGCGGCTAGAAAACTCAACGGTTGCATAAACAATGTATTAAAAATAATGAATGTATTAAAAATCAATTTAGAAAAAACGACTCTAAGAAATTAATTTTCTCTCTATATCCGGGCGGAAAAAAGCGCTTCGAAGAATCTGAAGAAGTTGGAGTATACAAGGGGTGAAAAAAAGTTTTGTCCTTTCCGACGATCCGTTTTCTTTACTTTTTCCATAACGAACTGAGGAAGAAAAATACCAAATGTTCCGAGATATTTCTATGCGTTAGCGTTGGGAAAAAGGTCAAAGTTTGCATAAAAGGGATTGCCAGAGATGGCGCGGCAACAAGGTGAGCACTTACGTCCATAAGGCCAGGACAGAAAACCAGAATACGAAGGGGTGAAACAATAAAATAAATAACCCCATCCTCTCCGTTGATTGGATTGCTTTTTTTCCTCGATTTTCTTAAAACCGGTAGGAAAAGGATAAGCAAATATTTTCCAATATTTCTGTGTGTCGGCACGAAAAATACGACCGAAGTTTCCATAAAAAGAGACTGTTGGAGATGATGAGGCATCAGAGTGAGGATTTTATGACTCTGAGAACAGTAGCAAAAAAAACGAAGTGAGTTTTGACAGCTTCACAAAACTGATCACGGTGTGCGCTTTCCAAGTGGACCATTATCGCTTTCTTCCGCACAGTCGATAAACTTTACTTACGTCAGAATAAACCGAGAGAAAAAGTTTTGTTGAATCACGGGCATCTTCACCGATGAAATGAAATACTTAAGTTTTAGCACTATCTCTTTTTTGAATGATCTAGGATCCAATAAAGAATTGTAATATTGAATCATGGAAACATTTCTTTAAGCCAATTGATTATTTTCTATTGATTTCAAAGAAATCGTCTTCGAGATTATGAAGTAAAACATAAACTATAAAATAAGTGGTCTTCAAAGGAATAAAGCATGGCAGCGATTATTGCAAAATATTAACATTGTTCTTGATTATTAACCAATTATTCAACTGAGGAATTAGTGTATGGGAATATATCGGAAATCATTTCATGATGAACTAGGTATAGAAATCGATGTCGTTAATCATCAGCAGACTCGTTGGCACCAAATATCTCATTTAGTTAAATTTAGTTATTCGTATTTGGAATGAAGTAATTGAACCTTTCCTTTGAATCAGTCAAATCAATTATTTATCATATGCTTATTTAGTTAATGTTGTATGACAGGTAATAAAATGTTTTTTTTTATAAATCGAGTACAAAATTTGATTGAAAAAAAAAAATTATGTTGGAATCAATTGAAAGATCAATCCTTCATTTCTTTGGAGTCAATGAAAATATTTTGTTTTCTCGAAAATTCAACTGCAGCATTTCATTGAAAGCAAATAAATTTTTCGTTGAAATCAATGAATTGAAAAATCAGTCCTGCATTTCTTTCGAGTCAATGGAACCTTTTCTCTCGGGAATTCAAATGCAACATTTAATTGGAGGCCAATAAAAATTTTGTTGCAATCAATGAATGGAAAAGTCTGGCCTGCATTTCCTTAGAGTCAATGAATTCTTCTTTCATGGGAATTCAAATGCAACATTTCATGGGAAACCAATAAATTTTTTGTTGGAATCAATGAATAAAAAAATTAGTCCTGATTTCTTCAGTCAATGAAACCTTTTTCTCGGGAATCCAAATGCACCATTCCATTGAAAGGGAATAAATTTTTTGTTGGTATCAATGAATTGAAAAATCAATTCACCTATTTCTTTTGAGTCAATGAAATCTTTTTCTTTGGTGTAGTGGAGAGAAATAAATGAATTAAAAGTCGAAGAATACGACGAAGAGGGCGAAGAAGGACGAAAAAAAATGTGGAGGAGGAAGCGAGTGGACTAAAAAAAAATATATATATCTGCTCCGTCGCCACTTTCTCTCCGAGCACATTGAAAGCAAATAAAATCTTTGTTGGAATCGATGAATCGAAAAATCAGTCCTGCATTTCTTCAGAGTCAATGAAACCTTTGTTCTTGGGAATCCAAATGCAGCATTTCATTGAAAGCGAATAAATTTTTTGTTGGTATCAATGAATTGAAAAATCGATTCACCTATTTCTTTTGAGTCAATGAAATCTTTTTCTTTGGTGTAGTGGAGAGAAATAGATGAATTAAAAGTCGAAGAATACGACGAAGAGGGCGAAGAAGGACGAAAAAAAATGTGGAGGAGGAAGCGAGTGGACTAAAAAAAAATATATATCTGCTCCGTCGCCGGTTTCTCTCCGGGCACAGTGGCCCTTATTCGCGGCACGTAAACCCGGCGAAAATCAGCGGAGCTCACTCCGTTCACTCCCTAGCTCTCTTCATCTTTAGTCCTTCGCTAGCAACTTTTTCTCTTCTACAGTCTTTCTCTCTTTCATGATCCCCTTTTTCCCTTGGCTCGGTGGAGCTTTTCAACGAGTACGCAGTTCGCGTCCGATAAAGCTCGTTCTATGCTTTGCTACGTCATCTTGTGAGCCCCACACTCCGAAGGAAACGAGCCACGAATTTTCGGTTAGAGCCGATTCGGTGGCCGCTTGGGAGAGATAGTGCCGTCCAGAAAACAGAAAACGAAACGAGCAATACGAGGTCACTTTTAGTGCCTCAACCAATTTTCGAAAAAAAAAAAAAAAAAAAAAAAAAAAAAAAAAAAAAAAAAAAAAAAAATAGCAGGTGTTTTCGGAAAACCAGATCTGTCAAATCGACTCCAACATAGTTTTGATAAGTCACAGGGATTCCATTAATCCCGAATGAAAAAAAAAGTTGAATACTTGATTGATGATAAACAAAAAACGTTATTGATAGATTAGTTTAATAAAAACTGACTCAAATAACTCAGAAATGTGTTTATCATCAAAAGGGTTGTTAACATTTTTTTTTGGACAAAATTTTTTCTATTCCGAACAAATTATTTTCTTACTTCAGAATTTTGATCAGTCCCACTCTGGCCATTTTTTTATGTTATCAATACATAGGCGTAAAGATTCTGGAATTTTTTCAGTGAAAAAAGTGGTCATTTTCGGTTGAGAAAAAATCTTTATATTTTTAAGCGAAAAAGTACGATTTTCGGGTGGCAAAGTCATTAAAAAAATTTCACTGAAACGTTCACATGAAACCACAACTTTCATGTTGAAACGATTTTTTTCTATGACTTTAATTTTTCAAAATATATTGACTTTAAGGAAATAACCAAGTTTAAAAAAAAACTGGCTCAAATAACTCAAAAACGTGTTTATCATCAAATGAAGGTGCAAATTTCCATGCATACTAAGGATTTGTCAAAGGATTTCAAAATATTCCTGAATTTATCCCAATTCATTTTGATGAATGCTTAAAGACGTGTAATTTTAAAATAGGTTTTTCTGACTTCCATTTCAATGCGGTAAAAAAATTATCCTCCCAAGAAATAAAAACACGCCATTTCCAAAATACAAGATATTCAAGAAAAAAAAGATGTGCTCCAAAACACCCTATGTTTACTTTTATTTTCAAACCCATTTCTCCGACTTTTTTGTAAATCAAAATAAACGTCTATTTTTTTCAACACACCATTCCAATCATGCTATTGGTTAACTAAAAAGTGTTATGTCATCCTTGAATAAAGACGAAGAGACAAAAGAAGTGGAGGAACATCGAAGATGAGTGTAGCAGATAGTGAAGTTCAAATGACGTCATACACTTACCGATCTATCGATATAGCGACGAGATTGAAGATCGAACTCGTGCTGCAGGTCACGTCCATCGCAATGTAGAAATCGCATACAAAGCTTGGCAGACTCCACGACCCGTTCACCTATAATCAGAGAAGAGAAACAAAAAATTAAACTAAAGACGAGAAACGAGGGTTAATTGACGATAAGCTAGTCTTATCCTTTTGCCTTGCGTCAAAAATACACTCCATTTCGTGTGTATACTCCATGAGTCGGTATACGTAATAGAAGAACCAATCAAGAGAGCAGAAGACGTAAGAAACGGGAGAAGGATGCACGTATAGCCTTTGGGCGAGATCACAACGTTGCTCTGGACAGTATAACGTTGCGAGGCGAGAGGGAGCAATAGAAAAGAGCTTCGGCGATTTACACGGAATTATCGGACCCGTGTCGATATCCCGAGGCTGACTTAACTCGCCCGTTCTCCTTGAGCATCTTCGCCACTGGCTTTCCGCGTCACGTGGATTAAGAAGGATTCGTTGATTTCACCGTAGCGCACGGAAAATCCCCTCGATATCTCATGGGAGCTCGCAATTAAAGTGACGATTGGCGAGATAGAAAAGTTAATCCGTTCATCGCGTCAATAAGTGGAAAATCTGGTCCACGGCTACTGAGGTCAGGGCTAAAAGTTCTTATCAATATCGTTCGAACCAATTACATAAACTTTTTTATTTTCCGTTCGATTCTGAGTGAACACGCTCTAGTGGCTATTTTTATCTGTTATAAGTGATGAAGCTTCATTTGATGAATGGAATTATGATTCATTTCCGGCGAGCGGATATTGATCCGCGTGGAGACCAATTCTGGCGAGTCACTTTTGTGGCTACTGGTGGACGGTGTTTGGTCAGGTTGGGAATATATGTATTGAATTAATTCACAATTTTTACCGTTCGACGGCGAGCACCGAATGTGTACCGAACTTGTACTGAACTTGTACCGAACGTGTACCGAACGTGTACTGAACGTGTACTGAACGTGTACTGAACGTGTACTGAACGTGTACTGAACGTGTACTGAACGTGTACTGAACGTGTACTGAACGTGTACTGAACGTGTACTGAACGTGTACTGAACGTGTACCGAAAGTGTACCGATTGTGTATCTAACATGTCTTGAACGTATACATAACATGCACTGAACACGAACGGAACATGTACCGAACGTGTACATAACATGTACCGAGCAGGGACGGAACATGTCAGTACATGTTTGGTGCATGTTTTCGATAAAATCTAGTGAACGTGTTATGTAGGTGTCCTGGACGTATCCTTATATGTCCTAGACGTGTCGTAATGTGACCAGGATATGTTATAACGTGTCCAGGACGTGTTCTAATGTGTCGTGGACGCGTCTCAATATATCTCGGACGTATTGTAATGTGTACTGGGTATCTCCTAATGTGTTCTGGACGTGTTCTGATGTCTTCTGGACATGGTCTCATGTGTCCTTAACATGTCCTGAATATGTCCTAATGTGTCTTAGCCGTGTTATAAGGTGTCCTGAACATGTCATAATGTGTCTTAGCCGTGTTATAAGGTGTCCTGAACATGTCATAATGTGTCCTAGACGTATTTTCTTGTCTCCTGCACACTACTTGATGTGTCTCGGACGTGTTCAATGTATTTTAATCTATCCAAGCGTGTCCCGGACGTGCAATACGTGTCTTAATGTGTCCGGATGTGCACAGGGCATAGCCTAATGTGTGCTGAACGTCCCAATGTATCCTATTGTATCCTAGACGTATCCTAATTCGCTCTAGACATGCCTTAATGTGTCCTGGACATGTCCAAACGCATTTTGGGCAGGACAGAACTGGTAATATTGGCATTGTGGAGGTAATGAAATATCGAGAAATGGACTTTGTGAAAGTGAGAATATAAAAATCCATTATGAAAGTAAAAAAAAAATGTAAGCTCGATTGATCAAGCTTCTATATTCTGTAATCTCAGAAAAGACGGCGGAAATATCAATATATCTGTCATGTACTGTCGTTATAAATCTCATTGAATTATTTTAAAAAATGCATTAATCAACGTGATCAATATCTCTGCGCCAGGAACAGTTGATCCCATACCACGTAAAGTTTATAAGAAAGGCACAGATATATTAGTTTTCAGTGTAAGCAAAGTTTTCTCATTAATCAAAAGAACGAACCGGAAGTTTTTACTGGCGTTCGTTAGGCAGCTGAAGGTCAGAAATAAAAATGGCACGACGTCAGGACGACACGAGGTGGCTTTGCTTTGAACTCGAGACGATGTCACAACGGACAATAGCTAATTTATATGGATCGCTAGGCATTATGGAATTGAGCTGTATGTTGAATATAAATGAAAAAGAAAATGCCAGCCGATGTTCGCTATGATGAATTCGCATGATCGCACGTCGTAATCTTTGTTCAGAACTCTACCACCTTTGTTGCTACCTTCTGATATCAAAGTGGAGCCGATCTTTCGTACTTCCGGAAAGTCTCACTCCTTCCGTCTTATTTTCTTCACGGGTCGATAAATCACAAGCTCTCTTCGCATACATTGAAGGTACGTAGACTATGCATTTTTTTTGTCGCTTTTTCATCAGCTGACAAGTAGCAAGTGTCAAAATAAGATGGAGGTCAAAATAGCGAATGGTCAGGTGGGTGTTAAAATAAGATGGAGGTCGAAATAGCGAATGGTCAGGTGGGTGTCAAAACAAGATAGAGGTCAAAATAGCGAATGGTCGGATGGGTGTTAAAAAAAGATGGAGGTCAGAATAACAAGCGGTCGGCTGGCTGCCAAAATAGCAAATAACCAAAATAGTGAATGGTTGAAATAACAAATTTCGAAATCAGGAACTCCTGAACCTATGATGGTCATCATTATGAACTTCGCTATTTCAGCCATTATTATGGCCATTCTATATTCAGACGTTCCTTATTTCTAAATCCGCTATTTTAGCCATTCGCTATTTTGGTCATTCGCTATTTTGACCCGCTCCCTAGTTTTTGAGACTAAAGTGGCGCCGATTTCTCGTACTTTCGGAGGGGCTCAAGTCATTCTCCGTCCTTCATTTTACTCACGGATCGATGAATCAGGAGTTCTAGTCGCATACGGTGATCGTCCCACGCAGACTGTGCGTCATATATATATATATATATATACATATATAAATACATATATATATTGCTTTCTCACTGGCTGGCAGTGAGGCAGCAAAAGCTTGCCGCCCTTTCGTTTACACACTCTCCGTCCAGCTTTCGCTCAGGCTCGTTCTCATCGAGCTTACCAGATCCAAGCGTAATGGGGGGAGGGGGGGGGGGGGGGGGGGGCATACGCCCCTCCTTCCCAAACAGCGTGTGCCGGCACCCGGAGAACGCGAGGAAGGACTCTTGATTTATTCGAAAGGCTCGTGCCTTGCTTAACAATGCTCTAGGAATCCATCCCGAACTTAAAACCATTGCGCCCAACGCACTCTGTCCCTTTTTCTCCGACGTTTTCTTTCCCTACCCGCACATGCGTCTCCTGATTTCATCGATTCTCATCTCCTTGCATGGCCAAATCGCGAGAAAAAAATATATATAGGGCAATCCACCCCATTTCGACCTGGATTTGACCTCGACCTCTCCGATTTGGCTCGTAATTTTTTGTAGGCTCAGTTGAACCCGAGAATGCATCAGATTTATTTTTCCATCTAATTTTCATTTGAAGATATTCTTATAGTGACATATCGAGTTTAAGAATGTGAAAAAAATTTGAAAAATGCTTTTTTATCATAAAAATTTTTTAGCTTATAGCCAATGGGCAAGATTTTTTGGCTTATTTTTGTTCAAAAAATTATTGGTAAATTGAAAATAAATGTTGTACTATAGGCCATTGGTCAGATGTTCATTCGTGTGAAGACAGATTTTCGAGAATTTTTTCAGATTTTTCCGAACTATGCACATTTTTTTATCAATGGTTTTTTAAAGTGACATATCGAATGGCATAATTAAAAAATCTATGAAAATTATGAAATATATTCCGTTGAATATGATAATTATCTAGATTCTTGCCAAAGCGGGCAACATTTTTCTTATCATAGTTTCTAAGCTTTTTTTATTTTTTAAATTATTTTTTAAATAAAAAGATCTTAAAAACTATGAGAAGAAAAATCTGATAATTGCAAGTGAAAAATTCGGAATTTCCGTCGTTTTGAATTTCCGGTGTTTCCAATATAAGAAAAAATCGGATTCCACTGAATTTTTTAACTTCATCTGATTGAGAATTTTCCTCTAATATAAAGCTGCCGTTTCATTTGTCAATAACTTGGAAGATTAATGAAATGAAGAAAATCGCAAAATCCTTTTTTTTTCTACGAAGTTCATTAAAAATATATTTTTTTAATTTTCCATTGTGTAATGACTCCACGCTTGGCGATTGTCGCGTTCACGTTTGTTCAGTTATTCTGTTTAAACTCTGGAAGAGAATGCGATTCTAAATTTTACGTCTACCTGAAAGCTAACATTAATTTGAATACGCCCAACCCGTAAACCTAGCTGGCGAATACTACGTCGAGTGTCTCTTTAGCGTCAGCGTGTTGTCCTTTTCCGCCAACAGAATTAACCGGGATTCCAAACGTGGTAACGAAGACCTGGTCTGAAAATAGTGCCACGCCAGTGCATCGTTAAATAAAGGAGTGAGAAAATGTCGCATTTCGGAGCTGGCAAAGTGTCTAACCTACCTTGTTATGCACACTCAGCATCAAAAGTACATCAGCATCACGACTAGTAGCACCAGCAGCACAATAAGTAGTTAGCGTACGCTCAAATACGAGTCGTATTAAGACACCATGACTTTATCTGCCATAACAAGTTCAAGGTACACTATAAATAAAAGTAACTATTTTTGATATAACAATATGCATTAAATTTTGTGTACATCAATTCTCATCTAAATTTGAAAATTTATATTCGCACATAAATTTGAGGTGAGAATTAGCTATTGGAAATAATTGTATATGCATATATATTCATTTCCTACATTTATTTTTCCCCATTGGAGTTTTCAAACAACAAACAATTTTCTTTTTACGATCAACAATATAAATATATATATGAAGAATAACTCTTTTACTATAACTTTGTCAGTCCGGAAATAATTGTATAAGAAATTTGAAAATATTTACTATTTACTTCGATGCTTTTTCTTACTGTTGACAACATATTTCGGACCGAAAAAGAACATCGATTCTTGAGCACTGTCGATTTTTTTTGAATAGCAGGAAAAAAATTATGGGAAGAATTTGCTATGCTGGATTGTTGATAATGATATGCAAAGCACGAAAAAAAATTTGCACGTCAGAATAGTAACAACTGTAGGAGGAAATAAATTTTTCGAATAGAGGGCGATACGTATATTATTATTTATGAGTGTCACTATTATTTTTTCGTAAAGTGCAGTTAAATTGATAACATTTAAGTGTTATGATATAAATAGCTTTGAATTGGATTTCTAGAGATATGATTGAATATTACAAGACCTAATTCGTATCAAGTTAACTGCACATTAAAAACAAAGTGGAACGTAAAAATTTACTGCATTTTCGATTGAATTTGAATGTGAATAGATTGATATTTATCGAGTAGAAAACATTTGTTATATCCTTTGAAACGAGGTGGTTTCTCATAGACATTGCATATATTGCATATTACATTTAATAAACTTTTTTACGTTAAATTTTACATCCGAAACCAGGAAAGCCACCTAATGAAACTACATCATATCGGCCAATAAGCCTACTACCGTTGATGTCAAAGCTACTTGAAAAATTACTGCTAGTGAGACTGCAAACTCTGATAAAGGATCGAAATCTCATCCCTGATCACCAATTCGGTTTCAGAAATAGTCACTCAACAATCGAACAAGTCAACAGAGTCTTTAATGTTATAGCAAATTCTTTAGAGAAAAAGCAGTACTGCTCAGCAGTCTTTCTGGACATTCAACAGGCATTTGATAAAGTATGGCACCCCGGCCTTCTCTACAAAATTAAAACAAATCTTCCTCAATACTTTCTACTTTTCAAATCATATCGAGATAGTAGATGTTTCCAAGTACAACAAGGACACGACCTGTCTAAACTATACCCAATCAACTCCGGAGTACCACAAGGCAGCGTACTCGGTCCTGTACTGTACACACTGTACACCGCTGATCTTCCTACTAGAAGAGACATCGCAATAGCAACGTTTGCAGATGACACAGCTATATTGGCAGTCCATGAGGATCCCAAGAAAGCATCAAAAAAATTACAAAGGGAGCTCACAGAAATTGAAACATGGTTGAACAAATGGCGTATAAAGGCCAGTGAAACAAAATCAGTTCACATCACTTTCACCATGAAGAAAGGAAACTGCCCGGGGGTCAAGTTGCATGGTCAAACGCTACCAACTGTCAACGAAGTAAAATATCTCGGTATGCACCTGGACCGCAGACTAACATGGACAAAACATATCAAGACAAAGAGAACCGAACTCGACATAAAGCTACGTAAAATTTACTGGCTTATCGGCAAAAAATCACAGCTGACTGATTCCAACAAACTAATGCTCTACAAAGCCATCCTAAAACCAGTGTGGAGCTATGGTATCCAGTTATGGGGAACAGCCAGTAATTCAAATCTCGAAATCCTCCAGAGATTTCAGTCCAAAACACTCCGACTAATAGTGAACGCTCCCTGGTACATCAGAAACACGGCAATCCACAGAGATCTCCAAATGAACACGATAAAACAAGAAATCCAACGATGCAGCACAAAATACGAAGATAGACTCGAAGCCCACCCCAACGAGCTGGCAACAAATCTGCTTAACCGTAATTTAGTAGCTAGGAGATTAAAGAAATTCAAGCCCATCGACCTACGTGAACGCTTCCAATAAACGAAGCACAACGTCAATATTATCAAGAAAACCAGAGAATAAAGCATCACTGGATGCCGACTCTGAACCTCTTCTTCTTCTTTTTTTTTTCTTTTTTCTTTAGACCATTCAACAGAATTATTTAATGTTATTATATAACAGATTATAGTTGTACATATCGTGTCAATATAAAAAAAAAAAAAAAAAAAAAAAATTTTACATATTGGATTATAAAAACAAATCAGCATTTTTAACGAATTTTACATTGCAACATAATGCCGATGTTGTAAATTAATTCTAAAGCGTTCTAGATAAATGAAAAAAAATAATAAAATGACCAATAAAATTGCTATATGTAATACATTTATTTTAATGCAGATGTCGAGTCAAATTTATTGTAATGAAATATATTATTATGTTGCAATAATAAGTGCTTATTAGAAACTTTAGAACTTACATTAAAAATAAAATAAGCCTTAGGATATATATTTTTTTTTTAAATTTTATATAATTATTTTTACGATAACTTCCATTTCCACAGAAAAAGTTGGAGATTTAACCTCAACTGCGTAATTGAAAGAGATAAAAAAAAACCCAGAAGCGAGTAATTGAGATTGAACGAGTCAGGAATGGAAAAGTCGTGTTATTCTCTCAACATAATAACGAGTGTGTATGAAATATTTTTGCTAGGAAGAACGTGTGGGAAAATGAATTTTCAGGTCGAGAGCTCATCCATTTATATGTTCATTTATCTATTGGTATCCGCGTATACTAAATACTCTGCGCTGAATTGTAGAGATGACTCACAAGTGTCTGCTTAATTTGAATTACGACTGGTGCAATTTTTCCTAATTAGCGATATTGGGACTAAAGCAACGGCTCAATCGACACATATAGTGAGGATTTTTTCAACGCAATGCTTTAATCATTCAACAGTGAAGTTCTCTTCCCAATAAAAATAAATAGTACTAAGCTGTTTGCTTTACTGAATCACATACTTTTTGTTTGTATATGTCAGACTAGAGCATAAATTTTATCTTGCGGTCTGAAAAATGATCTTTGAAGAATTTTCGAAAAATATATTTTCTTCACATTTAAGGTAAAGTATCAGAAAGAGTAGAGATTTTAGATTATATTTTAATTCCAAAACTGGGATTCGAATGCAGAAGGCATACACCAAATTTCATTCCCGTCCATACATTTTTTCAAAAGTTATTCTGTTCCTTGACAGCACAGACGGACAGACAGACAGACAGAAAATTAGTTAATTGGTTTTTTTTCGAATCTGGGACACTCAAAACATGTATTTGCATTAGAACCCAAGAGTCATACTCTTGAGTGAAAGAGTGAAAAAATATCTGTATAAATGTTGGATCAAAAGAAAAATATAACAATTGCTGCTTGAGATACTCGGTTTTTTTTCACTTTATTCGTGTATGAAATGGATCACACTTTCAGGAAAAAAAAGTTTTAATAAATTATATATTTACTGAGGCTGGATATAATTATGTCCATGAACCAAACTGAGTGCTGAGTCATTTAGCATTTTTTAGCATAATAGACTATTTAGCATAATAAACAAGTTTTTACAAAAGTTAGAGCAATCACACTTTTTTTCAATACATTTACAACGCTACGAAATCTACATTTATGTATCTATTCAGTAAACACTTATAAAAATTGCAGAGGAGCTCATTCTCCAGTTGTGTGCAAAATCTGAGCTCGATAGCTAAAATGGTTCTTGAGCTATCGACGTTTGAATTTTCAAAGTTAGATACTCACATACACACCCACATACAGACATTTTTTGTAGATCATTTTTCTCGACGTTTTGGACATAAATATCTCGAAAAATAAAATTTTCTAATAACAAACCTTCCTCAATGATGAAGCAAAATGTATTTGACCCTAGTAAACTTACGCAGACGAAATATTTTGTTTTTTGTATATTCGGTAGGAGAAAATCTCTGTAGTTGGTATCGGTTGCTTTAAAACAGAGACGAGGAACCATCAGTGGTAATTCCTACGATTTGCGCCGTTGGGTAGCCTGCCAAGAGGAATGAAATTGCTCACAAGAATCTCGGTCTTTGGCATGTAGTCTTGGAGGAATACGATTTCTCGTCACACTCTGTGTCGCCTTGGCCGTGGTTATACATCGAAAGATCGACTGAGGGAAAAATCGCTGGGCAGGAGTTCGTCTGTGGGAATCCGGAACATCTTTCATCGAGCACGCGATGGCCCTTGACGGGAGCGCTGGTTTTCCAGCAAAAGTCATCCTCTTCTTCGTCGCTTTTTTTTCGCATTGGACATGGACGACAGATTTCAAGAGGTAAAAGTGCTTCCACGCTTTTCCATAGTTTCCTATTTCCCTTTGCTCTTTTCCAGTCCAGTTTGTATATGCCAGTGAAAGTATGAGCAATCGCTATCAACTAGAATATCCTTTGATATTCTAGCCCCCCAGGACTTCCATAAAACGAAAGTCCACGGGAAAGATGACAGATCGATGCATCAACTTTTTTGACCTCACTTCAGATTGTGCACATCGATAAATCTTTCTCCGTTATTTCGAAATCCAGTGCTTTGCAGGCATGGGCAATAAAAATTGCGATGATGTCTAGAAAAATATTGCCATTATTCTTGCCGTTTTACTATACGGAGCAATCACGGCAGGGCTGGAAAATTTTGTTACGACTCGTCATTATTAAATCGTACTAAAAGTTTTTATCTGCCTTTGTGTCGCCTAAAAGATTAAATGGAGGATAAATTAGAACCACTGTGTAGAGGTTCCATTAACGTTTCTAATATTGTTTCCACAAAGAAGAAGCTTTGTTTTCATGAAAAAATGTTTTTCGAGATTCATATGTCAGGACACTTAGAATGGTCCAAAACGTCGAGAAATATGATCTAGAAAAAAATGGCCGTATGTATGTGTGTATATGTGGGTATCTAACTTCGAGAATTCAAACGCTGATAATTCAAGAACCATATTAGCTATTGAGCTCGAAATTGGCACACAACTGGAGGAGCAGTTCCTCTTCAATTGCTACAATTGTTGATTAAATGATTACAAAAATGTAAATTTTGTACCTTTTTGAAAGTTTTGAAAAAAGGGCGTGATCGTTCTAATGAGAGAACCTCTGAGTGCGCAGAGTTCAACCTTACCGACACGCGATATTCTCTTCGATTGATACCGACAGAGATAATATGTGAGGACAAAATGTGTTGAGAATGTTTGTGTTGGATCGGTTGCGTGGGACTGAAACGTATTGTCATGCTCCTGTGGGGTATCGGATTGTGTAGTAAGAAATGTGTTGGATTGAAATGTGTAGGAACGACATGCGCAGAAAAAAGCGCGTGAAGATTGTAAATGTGAAGGAATACTGGCGCGTAATATCGACGTTGTGGGGAAACGCATGTGGTGGATCTGCGCTGTGGTGAAAGGAAATCGGCGGGAAAGAAGGGCAAAATGTGTTGGAAGCTTTTCTAACACATTTTGGCGTCACCGGAATTCCACCATACGGCCCCGCATGAGAACTACTACCTGCTCGGAGTTCTACTTTAACGACACGCGATATTCTCTTCGACGGATATCGACAGAGATAATATGTTGGAACGAAATGTGTTGGAAAAGTTTTTTTTTGATTAGTTGTGTGGGACCGAAACGTGTTGTCATGCTCCTGTGGGGTATCGGATTGTGTAGTGAAGAATGTGTTTTATTGAAATGTGTTGGAACAACATGTGAAAGTGCGTGAAGATTGTGAATGTGGTGGATCTGCGCTGTGGTGAAAGGAAATGTGCGGAAAATAAGGGTTGCCGTTCCCCCCTCAATATGGGGTTCATATATCAGTTTCATTAAATCGCGTATCGTTTCATATGTTGATTTAACGTGGATTTTTAACAGAGTAGCATTAGCTCGTTCGTTGATCGGGGTGACTCGTTGATAAATGAGGTACATCGTTAAATCGACTTTCCGAAACTTCAACGAGCCAGAGTAGACTAGCTTAGAAAGCTCTCCGATGCTCGCAAGTGTTATAAATTATAAGAGGCATCATAGTACGTGCTTGGAAGCCAGTCATGTTGCTTTACTTCGTTGAGTTCTATCTTTCTCACTCGCTCTCGCTCATTTACGTTGGAATTAACATCCCGGCCGAACGTTGCACCAGAAGCATTAGAGCCCCATAGTGTTGTACCCAGCTCTCGTGCGGGCCCGCGTACGCCTGCGTCCATGAAACGCGACGAACGACGCGCGTCACCGTACGAGCTAATTTTCTCGCTAATTAGTTTCAAGCGTTTGCAGGATGGTGCGTCCCCGTAAAGCGTGTACACTCCCGACTCCATTAGAGTCTACTTAACGGTGTGGGGTATGTGGGCAAGGGTCGTGTGCAATGGGATGAGGGTATATACCAATTATTAACATATCTCGACACCTCTCGATATTAAGCCCCTCGATGTGACAAAGACGCACTGTATTATGACATCTCCGACTGTCAAAGAGAAATTAATGTTTCTCGCCAAGATCCAAACCAGGAATTACGCGTGCAAATCTCACAGTATCAATAGTAATCGTTGAAATGTTTGAAAACTATTTGTAAACGTCTGCAAGAAATTTTAGCAGGGATAATTAGAGTTTATTGATGAAATTCTTTGCATGAAATTAATAGTCATGAATCACTTTGGGACTTGAAGATTGAGATCTGTAATTATTTTAATAAATTTAATTCTCATTGTTACTGTATTTCTCTGAGCTGCTTGATAATTTTCAAATAAATAAACTTGGATAAAATGGGTGACGAAAATCATTGAAAGTATTGATTCTCATGTTATTGAGCTGCAACAGTATTTATCGTAAATACAAATTTAAGCCAGATACACGTATGTGAAATGATTTCAACTGAATAGTGACGTACAACCGTTAATATGCATTCAATACAAACAAACTTTTAAACATCATCGAACGTTCAGACAGCAATGTAAATCAACACTTATCCAGATACATGCACGGGCGATAATACTCCCACAGATACAAATATAAATATTGTCACAGATATCTCAATAAACACATTCACTGCCTAGCGGAATCATAGGAATAAAGGAATATTCGAAAGAATAAAGGAATCTCTATTTATGTGACCATGGTTACCACTTCCTACTGCGCAATTCAAAACAGTTCACCAGAACGTAAGACTCGTTCATGGACCATTCCAAAAGCCAAATATCTTCCATTTTCAATCACAATAAGATCACACGAAGGTTATCATCCCGACCCCGGTTTCACTCAATGAAATTCCGTTAATTAACTGAATAATATGCTGTCAATAGACAATTCCCACTGCGAAGCCAATCTAGAGTCAAACTCGGACTCTATTACCTCGTACACGTCACAAGAACAGCCTAATCCTTGCACAGTTCTCCATCTCTGCATTTAGGGAACCATTAGACAAAGGGGACAAGATATAATTTCTTAAAGTTCATACAAAAGGCTAAGAACTTCATCTCACCCTACACAACTCAATTGGAGGTTTAAGCAAAATAATTTTAGTCCAAATCAGTCCCCGTCCTTTCCAATGGGATCAGTGTCAGAAGACTAAAGGAATCTCTATTTATGTGACCATGGTTACCACTTCCTACTGCGCAATTCAAAGCAGTTCACCAAAACGTAACACTCGTTCATGAACCATTCCAAAAGCCAAATATCTTCCATTTGCAATCACAATAAGATCACACGAAGGTTATCATCCCGACCCCGGTTCTGCTCGATGAAATTCCGTTAATTAACTGGATAATATGCTGTCAATAGACAAATCCCACTGCGAAGCCAATCTAGAGTCATACTCGGACTCTATTACCTCGTACACGTCACAAGAACAGCCTAATCCTCGCACAGTTCTCCATCTCTGCATGTAGGGAACCATAGGACAGATAGGATAAGATAGAAGTCGAGTAATTCGGTGGAAGGAGCTTACTACGACCGAGGTGTGACACATTCCCTTTAGGACCGTTCTCCACAGTGCTCGTATATATAGAGGCACCGACGAATCCTGATCCTGGTTTCGGTTTCGCCTTTACTTGTTCGCGAGGTGCTCGTGAAACCGGCGCGTGGACTATTACGACGTTTCATCGGATTAAATTCGCTTCGTTCATGGACCCATAGTTTGGTGAACACCTTGTTCCCGTAGCCCTACGAGAGTTGGTATCTCTAGCGTTGGTAGAGAACACCAAAACCGAACTCTCCTTCAAGACCCTCTGTTTAGCTCGCCGCCTCATTCGCCTGCTCTTCAGCCGAAAGTCCACTTGCCCATCCGACGTTGCGAGTAAGGACAGCGAGAGTCGAAGAGGTACTATCCACTTCACCACACTTGGCGTAAATCCAGATACTCGTGCGCATAGTTCAGCCGGTAGGAAAGGAGTGTGAGGCACGTTTCCGCAGGAAGTGAAGCCACATTTAATATGACATATTATATGGTATACGGCGTATAATTTCCACGACCGGAATATTTTTCCTAATTAGCCGGATTCCGCTGGTTATTTCAAAGTATTTTCTGTGTATGCGAAAAAACGAATTCCGATAAAATGAGGCAGCGTGGTTCATGTAAATTATTTTATGTTGATGCGGGTTTACTTCAGTTCAATTTTAGTAGAAGATAATGGCTGCCATAGTTCATTTGGTGAGAGTGAAATTGGGTAACCACTTAACTGGTGATTACGACCAATCACGGCAATACAACTAATTCGTTGAATGGGGCGACCAATTGAGCTGACTGTGAAACTAACTAACATATTCAACATGGCATTGATTTAGATACTTTCGTGGTAAAATAGAAGACTTGTTACGTATGTTTCCGCAGGAAGTAAAGCTTCGTATAATATGTCACGTGGCATACAATTTGTACTATCGGAATATTTTTCGGCAGTTAATTCAATTTGCTGCAAAATTGTCTGACATATCGTATCCTGTGATCAATTGGTCCAACGAATTAACTGGTTGATACTACCAATAAAGTTGGTGATACAATCAACTGACTCATTGCTACAGCCAATTAACTTATTACTACAGCCAATCAAAACACTTTGATTATAGGACTGCAATATACGACTTAAGAACGATGGTGAAGACGAAAATTCGATATCTTGGAAAAAAAGAAATTTTTGTTGGATTGGTCGACCATATAGTCGATTGGAGACTTAATGATACATCCAATTAACTTATTGATAGAGCAACTTTGTGGTTTGGAACGAACCCTACCAAGTAGTTGGCTGTAGCAGTGAATATCCTAACTTCTCATGTGAATTAACATAGAATGCCTCATATATTAGAACAGAAACAGCGAGAGGAAGGTGGAAAACGTCGAAGCTAGTGAGGAATATTGCCAGCCTCGCGGAAATTCATGCGCTCGAGCCGCACCAAGCTCCGAACGGGTTCGCCAGCAGACTCAGTGCTTGCAGAGCTTGCTCACCCGATATGGATCGACGATATTACGCCACGCGGACGATATTATAATCGAGCGAGGTGGTCCCTCGCTTTCACGTTTATCGAGCACCATTCGATAGTTCTCCTGGTCGCGGCCGTCGTCGTCGTCGTCGTAGTCGTCGCTAGTAGTTTCCCTCGATGTTCCAGAGCTCACCAATGGGAGAAGTGCTTGCGAGAGAGAGGGATGGATATGAAGAGGAGAAGAGGGAGAGAGGAAAAGGACGAATGAGATGAAGAGAGAGGTGGAGAAGGGGTGAATGAGAGGAAGAGAAAGGGTGAACAAGAGGAAGAGAAAGGGCGAACGAGAGGAAGAGAAAGGGCGAATGAGAGGAAACAGACGACCAGTGTGTCGGTGAACTGAACGACAATCACTTACACCACCAACCGACACTCGGTAATAAATGCTTCCCGACACATGCCAACTGATGATAATCTCACCAAGGTTCTCAAATTTTCGTCCCAAATAATTCACAAGCGAATAATGTATTTATCGGTATAATTGTTAATTCTTATCACACAGCAACGATTTGATTAAGGATAACGTCAGACTCAACGACGTTTCCTGCGTTTGTCACGTTTTTTTTTCTTTTTCATCACTGGCTTTCTGTCGTGTCCAAGAGATATAAAGTTCACTTGGATTGTGACTTTTGTTTTCAGTAGGCGATGTTTGTACGTATAGTGGATTGAAGTATGTGATACGCAGTAATGGCGTTTGACGCACGCGAGCCGGAAGTAATTCAAGTTCATTACAAGCACTGGTGTTTATATTTCCGTCGCTCGTGCCGAGAGGAAGAGAAACAGCAGGGATCCTGGACGGAGCTTACACAGTTACTCCCGCTCTTTCTCTCGCTTGCCCGTGGCGAAAGAGAAGGTAATTAGGATAATTTCGTAGGAATAACTGCAATGTGGAAGGTATATGTGGTTAATGGTAAATAGAGCAGAGGAAATTGTGCGGGAGGTACGTTTCCTGGCGCAGATGTCAGCTGGGATCTTCTGACCAAATCCCCGTGTGTTTTCATGTAATGTATTTAATAACCTTGTACAATCGTGTGCTACGAATGTAACCCATGAGTCTACAACTTGAACCTATTAAGCTATTTACTTGTACATGGCCAGATGTTAGTAATTCAACTAATCTCGCATTATTTATTTATTTGTTTCAAATGTTCCCTTTAGGACATTGAACTGTAAGCTTGTGATAGTGATGGGATTAATAGGAATTCGTTTTTGGGCCGTGGGTCCCAATTATTCTTTTCCTAAAGTCTCTGTTACGAGTCATTTCATTGGAACAGTTTCCAAGGTGACCAGAATTCTTTGAGCTGAAGGGGGGCTCATAATCCCTGGGAAAAATCGGGGTCTGCTAGGATTTGGGCCTTGGGGTCCGGAAAGGTACTTAGGATATTCAGGGCCCGAAGAATCGAAAAGGTATATTCAGGGCCTCATGATGCCCAAAGAGAGGGTTACAAGAATCGGGTCCTGAGGGCTCTCATAGACACTTGAAATAATTTGGGCCTGGTTTAATATTCGGGGCCTAGTAGAGTGCTCATGAGTGATTTTTGAATTCATTGGGCTTGGCTCGGAAATTTTAGTGCACTTGGAACAATCAGGGCCTGATGGAAGCCACATATGGTATTTACGAATATTTAGGGCCTAGTAGAGCCCACATAACGAATTTCCGAATGATTTGGGGCCTGATGAGGACTCATTGGGGGACTGACAATGATTAGAACCTGAATACGCTAACGGAAACTTAGCGTAATCAGGTCCTAGGTGAGTTATGGGAGATTTTTGGGATAATCCTGGCCTGGTCGGGGCCCTTAAGGGGTTTCAAGGCTCATAATTAAGATCTTCAGTGAAAAAAGTAACTTTGACACAGCTTTTGGTAATATTTGTATAGATACTCGATGTCTTTATCGTAAAAAAACATCTACCTTTCGTTCAGTTGAGTTTCATTGGTGCGTGTGACAAGAATTGATTATCGCCATTGACACGTGGTGAACGAAATCATAAAACGAGTCCTCCACACGTTGGCAAAGATGACCTTTCGTAATGGGCGTGTACATGGAATAACTGCTTATAGAAACTTGATAAGGTTTCGTACTATTGATTCCAAATGTCCTTCGTTTTAGCTATATTGTGATATTCTAGATGTTGAGTGGGAGAAGAGGTTAAGAGTGTTGCAACAAGATTACGGACTCTATGAACGGGACTTAAAAAAAATATCGCTGAGAATATAGCTTGGAAAAATAAAGTAGCAAAGACCCCAAACATAAAAGGAAAAAAGGAGGTCGGTGATGTCTCGCGTGTTGAAAAGGCTTTTGGCCGAATCGAGCGCGAGGCAATCCGATCGAGGTGGTTCGATCGCTCGCAAAGCATACGACCAGTTGTGCTGTACGCAATGGAGCGTCGAATACTTGACCATATCGCCATGCGATATCGAAATATGTCGACTTAATCGAGGGGATATTTCGAGCCATATAGCTACACCTCACAACTCCAATCGCGGTACCCGATATCACCCACTCGAAGGTCTTGGCTACGAGCTTTCTTTTTCTACAGATGTACATACACTTTGTTTTTTTTTTAATTTAAAAAGATCCTTCGATTTTTTTGCCTCCTTATAGAGAAAACTTTGTTTTTATAGAAACAAAAATTTCCGAGATTTTTATGTCAAGATCCTCAAAATCGACTCAGAATGTTTAAAGCGTCGAGGAAGGAACGTGAAAAAAATGTCCGTATGTATGTCTGTGTGTATCCAACTTTGAAAATTCAAACGCTGATAACTCAAGAACTATATCAGCCATCGAGCTCAAATTTCGCACACAACTGGAGGAGCAGCTTCTCTTTAATAGCTATAATTGTTGACTGAATGGATTGAAAAATGTCGATTTCGTGATTTTTTTTAAGTTTTGAAAGAAGAACGTGGTCGCTCTAACTTTCGTAAAGATTAGTCTATTATGATAAATAGTTCTGTGTGAGAGCATTTGCTTTTGATGTCATTTGGTATTGAGTTTGGAACGAATCGATATCAACATGTTGTAGATAATATCCTTCTCTGAAAATTTTTTAATTAGTCGCAGCCTTCAGACCAAATTGGTGAACAAATATTAGTGTTGAATGTCTTCTTTGATCTATCGAAGAATGCATTTTATGATAAGTGTATACATTTTTATCTTTAGGCTTTTTTGACAAAGCTATGATTTTGGATGAAAAATTCGTTTTTACCTCACACTATTTTGGTACACAATACGTCTCTAAAAAATTACACAAATATAATGGTTGACATGTACTTAATGAGGCTTAAATGTAAGAATTTCTATACGAAAGGTATCGTCGTTTTATCCACTCGTTTTTACCACTTTTTTAGGCTCGTTTTTAAAACGTTTTTCTCTTCATCTGACGATGTAGTTACAGTACAGAAATTCTAATGAAATTTTGGAAATGACGATCTAAACGAGATCCACGATCGTAACGCCAGCATCAGTTCGCAGTTTTTTTTACATCGATGGCAATGGTCCCAACTGACATGATAATTCCCACGGGAAATTTAACCCGGACATGTTTCTCCTTGCAAACTCAAATAACGAAAATATCGATTCTGCGCCCACAGTTCCATTGATAGTATAACTGAAAATTAGTAGGAATGCAAAAATGTGAATATTGATTACAAACGCTCAGAGACATCACTGTATTTCCCTTTTTTTACCTGGTGTTACATTGTTCTGATTACACAGTAATCACGTTACTGTTATCCACAATAATACACAAGCTTATGAAAATAACTTTGAATACCGATGCCTTTGATTTACCTAAATGAATTTTTGTTACCTTGGATTCGTAAAAAAAAAACAAATTTATGGACGACAATAATACCACAGCCTGTTTAATGTTCATTATCAGCAATTTATACGCGATTTTCGTATTTAATTGCCTGATATGCTTGGTGAAAGGATTATTAGAATTCAAGGACATATTTTGTTTGCTTTCTCACGAAATGCCGTGTGTATTTCTTATCTCTCTGTAAAAAGGTCAACTTTGAAGGGTTCTTAATTTTTTTCCCCAAAAACAATAAAGTAAAACGCCTTAATTTGTTTCCTCTGTAATAGTGTAATCGCAACGTTCCTAATAATAGTCTCCAAGTTTTCGTTACTTGGTTTTTACACATAGCAACTAATTCTTCATGTCAGCTGCTATAGTCCGAAAAGTTATATTTTTATCCAAGATATTTCAAGAATTTTAAGCTCCGATATATAATCACTTTAGGTTGTACATTTCTTTACTCAAACCTCAAATTCCAAGAGTTTTTTCCAAAAAGAATCTTTCGGTCATTTTTTTTATTTAGGAATGTAAATATACATCTCAAATATAACATATCATAATAACCACAGCAATTAGCACACCAGTGTTGAATTCCCCCTTTTTCCCGCGAAAAACATTATGAATGAACGTGAATGAATGTGATATTTATTTTTCGTTCTCGAACGAGTTCTCTCGAGTGTTTTATTCAACAGCAGTGAGTGACCAGTTTTATTCTCCATCACCATATTTAAACTGTTACAAAGTATGTGACTGAAAAAATGTGGCATTATGTAAAGAACATTTTCCCTACGGCGAAAACTATATATCGTTTTCATTCACTCAAATACTCCCACCGAATAAACTTACTGAAAAAAAAAAAGTCAAAATACATAGTAAAGTAAGCTCTATAATTCTTGTAGAAAATTTTCAGTTTTGATCAGAAAATTTTATGACCATTTTACAAGATTTTGCAGATACAATCTCACGACTTACTTTGCCCCGTTTTTGAGCGATTTCTAAACAAATTACATCGGAGTAAACGCTCACCGATGTTTTAAAAAAATTATTTGTTTCGATTAATTTGAGATCAATATCGTATATTTCATACCACTTAAATTTATACAATTCAACATCCCGAATGTGTATAACGACTTTCTTTAATTACATTTCTCAGAATATTACAATAGTTTGACGTTGTCAGCCCAAAAATTCGAAATTTTTTCGCATTGTCCGGAAAAACTAACCCGCGTAACTCTAGATTTTTTATACGTTTGATTAATATTTTCTGACATATTATTTTCGTTAGAATTTAACTTGCAGTTATAAGACAAATGCTAACGATTTAGTAAATAACTCGCAATCTATTTTTAGATAAACAACAAATCCTAAAACTCTTATTCAAATATGGTTGCTTTTCAAATCCATTCGCGAGTAATAAAATGCCCGTGAAAAATATTCATCATAAATAGTTATATTGAATCCTTGTTCAATTCAATAAACTCTATTTCGGTTAAAATATAGTAAGCATTTCGGTGCGATAATTTAGAATTATTTCAGTCAAGCATTTAATTGATCCTCTTGTATTAATGGCCGCAAGAAAATACGGTTTGCTTAAAATAAATAAAAAAAGTACAAAAATAATCGAAGTCAACGAGAATTTGATCGGTGAGAAAACATCAGTGATACTGTCATGTTAACATGTTTAGTGGAAACGAAGGGACGGAAGATTGAGCTGCTCTGTGATATTAGCTGACAGACACGTCAGACAAGCCAGCAAAAATAAAAGACGACCTGGCAAAAAAAAAGATATCTATATATATGTAAGTTCGTCGGTGACGAGGCATGCGAAGAACATGAAGCGAGAAAACGTGTCCTGAGCAAACACCTCGATGGCAATTCCCAATGCTCCGCGACGAGAAAACGTGGACCTATATCAAAGAGATTGACAGTTCAGGATTGTTTGTTCTTTCTCAGTGACGACATCAGAAAACACTACCATTGTCTCTCCCGTTCCAATATATTATAGATATTCTTGTGACAGTTAGACAAGCAGATATGTTTGGTCATTTTTCGAACTTACTAAATATGAAAAGTGTATTTTATTTTCGACAAGTGATTGACAAGCATTCCATTTATTCGTTTATTCATGTAGTTAAAAAAATTTAAGCAATTGAAAAAAATAGAACGTACTTTTTATTTATAAGAAAATGTTCAATAATTAATCGAATTAACAGATATAATCAATAGGCTGACGAACTCCAGTCGACTCGTTGAACAAAAAATGCGTTACTTTTAAGGAGTCTACCCTGATTAGAATTTTTTAAAAATCGATTTTTCTTTATTGCATTTTTCGAAAGTATACATACTCAAAAGTATCATACTGAAATTTTATAAAGATCCGAGCAGTCTCGTGTACTTTTGAGCGACGTTTACTTAGCTACCTGAGCGCACTAATATACGCACCGCAAACTTTAAGGGCGTTTTTCTCAAAATGACTTTTTTGGACGGCTTGTTGATAAAATATCCGAAAGTATTCAACCGAGCCTTACAAAAATTTTACTACATATTCTTTATTACTATAGCTATAGCGCATATCATACGAATTTTGAAATTTTGAGTGTAACTATTTTTTTTTTTTTGCAAGAAACGATTAATAACAACGTGCTTTTTCGTAGTTTTTGGAAAAATGGCCGCCATTTTGTCATTTTTTTGTTTAAACAAAAAATTGTATGATATGCGTTATAGCCGTTTGCCTACTGAATCTTAAATCATTTTTTTTTTTTTTTCAAATCATCCATTCCAGAGATTTTATCAACAGCGCACACCCATCTTTTTTTTTACCTGTCTTCTCCCCCATTTTTCTGTACGAAAACTGAGCAAAATTAATATAAATTTTTTTATATCCATATGTATAATTTATACCCGTCAAAAAAATTCGTAAAAATAGCCTTTTTGCCCGTCTAATTAGGCCCCTTAAGTAAAAAAAAAGTATTATACATGAGTACAAGTTCTTGTAAAAAAGCTTGATCTAATGAATAACTTGTACTGTACTGCTACTATAATCAAATTTATTTCTACTTCTGAGCAATGTTGAGGAAAAAAAATTTCAGCAATGGATTTCCCAATCTTATTGCTGATTCGGAATATTAAAAAAAATTATTTATGGCGTGAATAAAGAAATTCCATTTGATAATGATAGGCTCTAAGGTCTGATTTTTGTGCATGGAAGAATTTTTATAATTTGTGAACTATTCCATTGTTATCATAAATGTAAATAATTTGAAGAACGAATCAGTTGATGTAACTGTGAAAATTGTTGTGTAGATCAAGTGTAGAGCGTATGAACTGCATGTAGATTATAAAGTGTCATAACAACCTGACAATCCAAATACAGTCCATACGAAATCTCAAGGGAGAAGACCCTTCATGCCATTATTTTACGAAGGGAGTATCCCCAAAAGGGAGTGTTGAAGAATACAGGGAAACATCAATAGTTGTTGAAAATGCCGTCAATTACGATCTCTTGTCGAGAGCGTGACCACGTGATAAATAGGAAAATTATGCGGCTCACCATGTGGCAACTAGTCTGATGGTTATTTTTCGCTGCACATTATGTGTATCCGACTTTTGGTGTCGCCCCCTAGGGATCATAAACGTCTTTCACAGTCTGCGGTTCGCCAACGAGGCGAACGAGTGCCCCATTTTCGACACCCAGAAGAAGATACTCATCGTGCTATGAAGACTCACAAGAGTTTTCAAAGTAAGAACACGCAGATCTCTCCACGGGCATAAAACTTTTCCTCTCGGATCATCTATGAACTCGTCAACGTGCTCCATTTTCTCCTTTACGAATAGGAGGCTCGTAAATGTGGCTCTTCCGTGAGGTAAATTACGGTTTTATGTGTATTATCAAATTTAGCAGATAATCCTTTTGGCACAGATCTTTTTTTCCGACGTACATCTTTTCCTGAACAAATAAACGATGATTTTGTGTTGTGGAAGTATGTTATAAAAGTTGCGAAACAAAACGCTAGAATTTTATCACACAGATCATAAAAATTCTAACATCTGAAGATCAATTGAGATCTGATGTCATGAGCTTAATTTAAAAAGTCGAATCCTATATTTGACCTGAGCATTGCGCATGAGTTTTGTTTCTGTATTATAACATTGAGCCGTTAATCAATATTGAGTTTTGCCAGGAGATCAAGAAATCATTACGATCGAATTTCATTTAAAATTCAGTAATTACAGAAATCGAATTCAATGTGAAAACGATTGTTTTAATTTAAAAAATGTATAAATTCACAGGCCATGAAATAATTTGTACAGAGAAATGAAATAGACATTTCGGTCCACTAAAACGGATTCGTCAGTTGAGACCGCTTTTGCTCTTTTCTCTGTTATGTGCTGGTCCGTCATAATCGCCAGCTAAATCTTTGTACGGTTTCCAGCTTCGTTCCGACACTAGAGAAAAAAGAATGGACTGTCAGGTAGTAGTCGGGAAAGGTAATTGGGTTGTGTCTACGCAAAATGTACAGAGATATTTCGCTTCATTTGATCCGCTTGGTAGGAACAAATCTTTTGAGCTGATTAATCCGACCCTTTATCAGGAACAATCAAGTTCGGATGAAGGATTGTGCAAGATCAAGGGAATCTTGCCTAGCGTACAATTGACGGATTTACGCTTTGCGACTATCGATTAATCTCCTCGGAATACATTCAGGACCTTATGATGGTCATTCAGAGTTGATTCTCCGTGGGAATTGACAACATCTTGCAATGGGACCATATTTCAGAATATGCTAAAATCCTATCATACGTAACGGAAGTAGTCGGTAAAGGCAATTGGGTTACGTTTACGGAAAATGTACGGAGATATTCGACTTGGTAGGAACAAATTCTTTGCGCTGATTAATCCAACCCTTCATCAGGAACAATCAACTCCGGATGAAGGGTTGTGTAAGATCAAAGGAATCTTGCCTTGCGTATAATTGACAGAAATACTCTTTGTGACTATCGATTCATCTTCTCAGAGTACGTTAACCACATTATGATGATCATTCAGAGTCGATTCTGAATCGACAACATCTTACAATGAAAACATATTTTAGAATTAGCTGAAACCCTATCATACGAAACGAAAGTAGTCGGTAAAGACAATTGTGTTTTGTCTACGCAAAATGTACGGAGATATTCCGCTTCACTTGATCCGCTTGGTAGAAACAAATCTTTTGCGTTGATTAATCCGACCCTTTATCAGGAACAATCAACTTCGAATGAAGGGTAGTGTGAGATCAAGGGAATCTTACCTTGCGTACAATTGATAGAATTACGCTTCGTGACTATCGATTCACCTTTCCGGAATACATTTAGGACCTTATGATGGTCATTCAGAGTCGATTCTCCGTGGGAATCGACATCATGTTGCAATAAGACCACATTTCGAAATCAGCCAAAACCCTATCGTACGAAGCAGAAATAGTTGGAAAAATTACACATTCACGACTTTTTAACAATAATTCAAAGTTGATTCTATGTGACAATTGGCAGTATCTTGCTATGTGGCTATATTTCAGATTAAACTGAAACACGATCACACGGAACGTCATAGAAGGAGAGCTCTTCAACTCTAAAGCGTGTGTCCCAATTATCAAACTTCAACGGTACTTGGATTTGGCAGTAAATCTCGTGAAATCGTATTTCTATGAAACGATATATGAACTAGGGTGTTAACGTATCCATGTCACATGTAGTTAGATTAAATAGGACAGAGTGATGATGTATCCTCGAATGTAAGCCGTAGTCACATGAATTTGGAGAGGTACATCAACAGTAGATAAATAGTTGTTTTGCTCGGATATCAGAGTACATGAAATTCTAATGAAGACCGTTTACATCAATCATAATGCATCATTTTCCGGAGCAGGGATCGCTGATTCCTTAAGCGAGTAGTTGGTTAGGGCAATCGGACCGTGTCTACACGAAAGGCATGGAGGTTATTCGCTTCCCTTGATAGATACTACTTGGCAGAATAAATCTTTCCGCTGATCAATCTGACCCTTTACAGGAATAATCAAAGGCAGATAAGAATGGATTGGGTAAGTCAACGGAGATTTGCCTGAAGCAGTATCGATAGGATTGTGCCTTCTGATTACTGATTCCTCTTCTCGTTATACTATAGCCTCGACCTTGCGAATGTACTCAAATATCTGTTCTGCTAGGGAACAGCCGAGTCTTGAAATGACCCTAAAATGGTCCAAAAGACGATCGCTCGGATCCTCTGAGGAGGAAAACTCTCTAAGCTTGATCACCAAACTTTATCCATACTCAGGTTTCACAGCAACCGCTGCAAAGACGCAACTTTAGAAAACGATATCTGCGTCAAGGTTGTAACTCATCCATCACACGGGAAGTAGAACAGAGTCACGTCAATGGACAAACGACGATCAAAAGTGGATTACTCTTTTTTTGCGGATATCACTATACACATGATATTTAAATATGCAGTATTCACTTCTGTAGAAATGGAGGTCTTTTTCGAACTGGACATCGACCGCATTTTCAGAGAGCAAATCCTTCACGATGATGAATCCTACCCTGTACCAGAGACAATCTCCAGATGAAGAATGGATGGTGCGGAATCAATAGAATCTTGTCTAAGCCCCTTGAGCGGCAAGATTTCGTCTCCGCCTGCAGAGTATCGATACCATGTGTCGATAATTTTGCGTAAGGGTACAAACAAACCCGATAGGATCATATCATCTGCCGTTTTACTTCCTGAAATACAGCCTCGCTCTCATAGTATTTCAATGTCTGATTTGCAAGTAAATTCATAACTTTTTGAAATGTGGTCATTTTTTAGGATAAGCAAAGGAACGGGCCTACCAAACAACAAACATTATCTGTATTGGGTTTCACAGCAACTACAGTAAACACGCATATCTAGCGATCGACATTGCAAACACGGCTGTAACTCGTCCGTGTCACGTGTTACTTAAGGATAGGAGCAAAATCGATGGGAACATGTTGTCTGCCGTTTTTCTTTTGGAAATACAGCCTTGATCTCATGATAGTATTTCAATGTCTGGTTTGTTGATGAGTCGACAATATTTTAAAATGTAGCCTTATTCTGAAATAAGCTGACATACAATCATCGGAAACATCTAATAAGGACTCCACTCAGACTCTGGAACGTGCGGCCCTATTAACAAACTTCACTTGTACTCGGATTTTCCAGCAATTACAGTCGAGACGCATATCTAGCGAACGACATACAAAGCACGAATGTAACTTGTCTGTGCCATGTGTGGTTAATGTCACTTGAGGATACAACCAAAATGAAATACGATATGGACCTCGTGATATTATTCCAATGTCTAGTCTACTAGTAAATAGACAACGTTTTGAAATGCGGCCATATCTTGGGATAAGCTACAACACAATCTTCGGAAACATCTAAGAAGGACTCTACTGAGCTCTAGAACGTGCGTCCCAATTAACAAACTTCACCTGTACATGGATTTCACAGCATCTACGGTAAAGACACATATCTAGCGATCGACATTGCAAGCACTGTTGTAACTCATCCGTGGCACGTGTAGTTGATGTCACTCAAGGATGCAAGCAGAATAGAGAGGATTATGTCATCTGCTCATTGTATTTTGCAAATACAGCATCGATCGAGTGAACGTGTTACAATGTCTGGTCTGCTAGTAAATCGACGACATTTCGAAATGTGGCCATATTCAGGAATGAGCTGGAATATAATCATCGGAAACATCCAAGAAGAACTCTATTCAGACTCTGGAACGTGCGTCCCAATTAACAAACTCCACCTGCAATCGAATCTTACAGCAATTATAGCCAAGACGCATATCTAGCAAACGAAATCCGGAGCACGGTTGTAACTTGTCCGTGCCGCGTGTAGTTAAAACCCAAAAATGTTTCTCCGAAACAAAAATTGGTACGCCAAGTTAAAAAAAGTGGGCATCCCATCAAACCAAAAATTCGTGGCAATTTCAATTCCATCAAACCAAAAATTTGTGGAAATTTCAAAAATAAAATCAAATCAAATGCAGCCAAGTAATATCCCTGTAGTCACTGGCACGCAAAAAATCTTGGCGTACCAGCGACTTGCTCCCGTACATAGTCCATTGAAATAAGTGCTGGACAGACAATGCGCCGTTCATTACGTGTACGAAAAAACGCTTACCGCGATCGCTTTCGCGAGGCGTCAATATTGAAACAAATAAAATTATGTTATTCTCGACTACAATCGTATGTATTCATTTATTTATGAGAACCTATTTTTTTTCTACACTTATGCCGTCTGAAAGCTTACGTATATCGCCTCCTCTACTCTTCATACTTATTGCACACAGAGTCCTGGAATAACCGCTAGCTCCAGAGTGTTGTCCGCAGACACTCATCCGAATGCACTGTTGTATCACTTGTGCACGAGGCTATATGTTACTGACTTTATTAACTAACTTTTTAATCTACTAGGAAGCAAATACGCGCACTTTCGCGCGCGACCGGAGGTTAAACTGCACTGCAGCGCTCATTATGACAAACTGTCAAATCTCGCGCAGTTAAACAACGGACTGCTGGCCATCACGGCCCTCGACCAATCAGAGGCTGAGTTATATCGCTAACAATGGTGGCCCATGCACTTTTTACTAGAGGAAGGGCCACCACGCGCGCTGACGCGCGCGAGCGGAGATCAGTTAGCGCTGCAGCGCTCCGACCATTCAGGAGACGAATAGTTTGCTAACAATGGACTTCGATATCAACACTCGAAAATCGATAATCTCGCCACGAACTTTTTACTGAAGGATGAGAATATATCAGATCAGAAAGTTGGAAAACTACCTCCCTTTCAACAGTCGACACACAAAAATCATTTTGTATTCTTTAATGAATGTATTTATTTATAAAAAAACTAGACCGATTAGTTTATTATTACTTTTCTTGTGGCCAATACAGCCATTCCAAATGCGCACGATACATGATGTTTCAGTGGCCACGATATTCCGAAATCGACTTTATAAATAAAGTCGATTTCGGAATATCATGGCCATTCGGATTAGGGATAAATAAATCAAAGTCGCTGCCGACCATCCAAAACGCTTGGTTGGCAAGGAAGCGCTCGTGATTGGCCCTTGTAACGACTTCAAGTTTCAATAATTCGACTTTCGATGTGATGTGTACTTTTTAAGAGAGGAAATAGACCAATTATATTCTTTCCTTCCGAGGGGCTCCACCCCCCCCCCCCCCCCCCCCCCCGCGCCACTCGTTCCACGCGTATCTCGCTTTCCACCCACGATTTCCAGCAATTACACATCGAGATGGTGGTCCGTCCTTATTTCAATGGACTATGTACGGGAGCAAGTCGCTGGTACGCCAAGATTTTTTGCGTGCCAGTGACTACAGGGATATTACTTGGCTGCATTTGATTTGATTTTATTTTTGAAATTTCCACAAATTTTTGGTTTGATGGAATTGAAATTGCCACGAATTTTTGGTTTGATGGGATGCCCACTTTTTTTAACTTGGCGTACCAATTTTTGTTTCGGAGAAACATTTTTGGGTTTATTTGCTATCTTTTTGAAATTTATCCTCGTGAAAACATACAGTTTTTTTTTATATAGAACTAATCTAATCACACGCGTTGGCGCGCGTGCCCGATAATTTCACGCTGCTGTGTCTTAAAACACTTTAAAAGAGTGATAGCAACAAAAACCCTTTTTTAGTTATCGTAAACTCCGCCAATCCTAAAACAAGTTTCAGAAATTAGAAGGCAGCAGCCACAGCACTTAATCCTGTGGCACTGGACAACAAGTAAAGCGTAAGAAACAGCAGCCATAATGACAGTAGCGAATGTGCTGGTAACGAAACAACCAAATTTAAGGTTTTTTTGTCTTTTCTAAAAATAATACATATGCGTCCTTAGAATTGCGCGGCCAACGACGCTGTTCATACGTTAAATCGCTGATAAATATCCAAGCATTGCCCTTGCCTCGCACCATTGTTGTATAACGTGAATCTTTGTCGTTTTCATTTTCTCCGTGATCAAATATGACACTCACGACTTTATAATTATGATCGTTAATTTTTACGGAAGATGTTGGCAATGATTTGATGCCAATACTTTTCTTTACTGTTTTTGCTTCTCTCGTTTCAAATATGCACAATTTGACGATCAATACTTGCTGTGGCAATTCAACATTTGAAACTTGAAGCACAGACATCTTGCGACATATCCTGCAAGATCTGTCATTAAAATTACTCCACTTTATTGTGTTATGCTGAAACAAATCTTGCAAAGTTATTATTTTGCCATTCAGAATCACAGGTACTCTAAAAGACAAAACAATATTTGTTGGATATTTCTGCGTACGCGTATAACCACATATGTGACACCATTCTTTCTCGGTAAGATTATGTCCTACGACGCTGCGAAAAGCATCGACCTTTTCGGAAAGAAATGTGATGAAGTTATCAACATGATGTTGATAGTTATCGTTAAAATCTACACCCTCATTACTAGCGAATTTTCGCACTGCAAATGTATTAATTGCAGCTTCATTATTTGACATATATGTCAGAATAAACGATTTCATGGCGTCCATTTCCGTAACACCAAGAATCGCGTCTTTTATCGAAGAACAATGTACTATACACTGTAAGACACTATTAACGTAACTCGATACATTATCGCGATTAGGTAGCACCCTTACACTTTTCTATAATGAGAGAGGTCTATTATCATCATTATCATTTTGATCTTTTCCTTGGCAACTTAAGATTTTTTTATGTACAGCCCAAACAGAATCTCGTACCTTGTTACCACGAGTTGTAACAGCATCAATGGTCACAAGGTCAGGTCGATATTTTTTTCGTAACCTATTATATTCAATTATAGCTTTTTCATTTGCTTTTACCGCCGCTGGGTCATAATTGATCATGTGTGCATTTACAAAAAAATAAATGAATTAATTACTATTAAAAAAAATAAATAAATGAATTAATTATTAAAAACATTTTGAACATCTGTAGTTGCTTGGGGGGGGGCTCCGCCCCCCCCCACCCCCCGGCGGAGGCTTCGCCCCCTGCACCCCCACCAGGGGTGGCTGCGCCCCCCTGGACCCCCCCGCCGCAGGCGTTCCTACGCCCCCGCACTCAGCTGCTACGGCGGATTTCCACTTGCCAACCACTGTATGCGCCGCGTCACGCGGGCCGGCCAACCACTATCAGCTGGCACGCCGGCCGGCCGAAACCCGACAGTGGTCGGCAGTCTCGCTCGACTCCCGAGGCTTTGTTGTTGTGTGCGTGCGCTCGACGTCACACGGACAGGCTCACCGACACGGCGGTCGTTCGTGTGAGAAATGAAATCGATATTTTCGCGAAGGCACATTTTTTCGAAATATCGATATATCAGCGACGCGCGAACGGATTTTATCGTGACAGGGCTCGTTGGAAAGAGAAAAATAAATAAAAAATATGGAACCTGAAAACATTATCGTGAGATAAGTACTCGCTGAGATACAGCGAGTTACTTTTGAAGTCAACGGAAAAAGCCTCGACGTCGAGTTAAATAGAGTAGCGGTAGCGCCTCGTCTCGCGCGCCACATTTTTCTTTTTTAACTTGGCGTCGAGACGCTACCGCGTCTCTTGATGTCACTTAAGGATACAACCATAACCAACAAGATCATGTCATCTGCCTTTATTTCTGGATATACGACATGGACCTCGTGATATTATTTTAATGTCTGGTCTACTAGTAAATTAATAATCTTTTGATATGCGGCCATATTTTGGAATCAGCTACAACACCATCTTCGGAAACATCTAAGAAGGACTCCATTGAGCTCTGGAATGTGCGTCCCAATTAACAAACTTCACCTGTACTTGGATTTCACAGCATCTACGGTAAAGACGCATATCTAGTGAACGACATCTCAAGCACGGTTGTAACTGGTCCGTGCCACATGTAGTTGATGTCACTCAAGGATGCAAACAGAATAAGAGAGGATTATGTCATCTGCCCCTTGTATTTCAACACAAAGGGTAGATAATAGAAGGAAATACAGCATCGATCGAGTGAACGTGTTACAACGTCTGGTCTCCTAGTAAATCGACAACATTTTGAAATGTGGCCATATTCAGGCTTGAGTTGGAATACAATCATCGGAAACATCTAAAAGGACTCTACTCAGGCTTTGGAACGTGCGTCTTGATTATTAAACTTCGACTGTAGTTGGATTTTGCAGCAATTACAGTTAAGACGCATATCTAGTGAACGACATCGCAATCACGGTTGTAACTCGTTTGTGCCACGTGTAGTTGATGTCTCTCAAGGATGCAAACGGAATAGAGAGGATTATGTAATCTGCCCTTTCTATTCTGGAAATCTAGCCTCGATCGAGTATTATAACGTCTGGTCAGCTAGTAAATCGACAACATTTTGAAATAAGATCCTATCCTGGAATAAGTTCAAACACAATCATCGGAATCATCCAAGAAGAGCTCCACTCAGACTCTGGAACGTGCGTCCCAATTATCAAACTTCACCTGTACTTGAATTGTGCACCAACTGCAGTAAAGGCGTATATCTAGTGAAGGACATTAAAAGCACGGTTGTAACTTGTCGATTCGACGTGTAGTTAGACGAAATCGAACAGGACAATGATGCACAGCCGAATATAATTCGTAGTCGCATGTATCACCGTCGGTACATCAATAGTGGATAAATCCTTGTTTTGCTCGGATATCAGTATACGTGACATTTCAATATACACCGTCTACTTCCGTGGAAACGAGTCGCAGATAAAAATCAGTAGTACCTTCAATGTATGCCATGCGCTATGGTGTTGTGAAGCGGGATACACGGATGAAAGTACACGAGGGAACGAGAAAAATGCGAATCGACAGATATAGAGAGCAGTACATTGAAGCGACGTATCGATTGGTGTATAAATCAATATCCAGCGTTGGGACGTACAGCGAAGAACGAAGATGCGGCGAGGATGGGTTTGCTCAAGGCAATTCTTTTTTTAACATCGCCTACTGCAACCGGAAACAGGAAGACTCACAGGAATTTTTTTCTCCATTTCTCTCCTCTTCCTTTTCATCTTATTTATTCCACCCAAAGAACGTGCAGGTCCTGAAACGTGACGGAACTACACACCGTGTGAATATTTTGAAATAGAGTGTCGGGCGATTGAAGAGTAGAAGAAGGCACAACGGATAGAGATGCTGAAGAGAAACGGCTGTGCTGCAATATAGTCACCGTTTCACTATTGTATGCTATTGGTACGCCAGCGAAATGGTAAATTTATTGACGGGCTGTGCAGATTTCCCATGTTCCGAGAACCGAATGCGTTTTATATACTCGCAGGAGTTTCACCGAACGCAATTTTATTCATGTTTTCCCTTTGGCACTTTTCTCATTCTTCTGCCGCACATAATCACTGTGTGTATCGTGCATATAGAAAGTTTTACGATATTAAGTAAACTCTGTGCAAACAATGCGAGATGCGGGTATTAAATCAGTACTTTTTATTTGAACTTGTTGGCTCGTATATGAAAGTCGCTTCAGGATGAAAAGATGATAGAAGAGGAGAATAAAGGAATAATGACGGAAAAGCGCTACTCTCAAAAGTTTTAATTACTATGTTATGAAGTTATTATCCAGAATTTCTGATGAAAATATCTATCCGATCCCGGGTCGAAATTTTTAGAACTCACATTAAACCTGAAAGTCGCCTCGCGTTCGTCAAGCCCAGGAGATTTTGATGGATCCAGAGATTGATATACAAGACTTGTTGTTTTGTTTGCTAATTACTCTAATCCATCCTTAAAAAAGGTTTGAAACATCGATTGCTGAAATATCGAAGACGAAAGCCACCTTTTTAGCATTCTGATTGGTCGTCGATGGTTTCGACACGAAGTTGGCTCTGCGCCAACTTCAGACTGTTATAATCGCTGCGGGATTACGTATGGCGCGCTTTTTGAATTGCTGTTTTTTTTGCAGTTGTGAAATAGTGTATAGCTTTCTTCTGGGAATTGATTTTCTTTTCTTTCTTTCTTTCATTTTTCTTCGTATAAAATAGACATAGTACATCGAAAGTCCATTATATCGAAACTCTGAAGCAGAAATAGAGTCACATAAAATGGCGAATGGTATGAACATGCAATTTTCATGTCTAGCCCTTAGAAGATATAAATAAAACGTAAAGAGTGCAAGCAAAAAGTGGTCACGTTGTATCTCTAAATTTCGTGATCAATAATAAATGCCGGAGATATTTCATAAAATTTCCAAGACATTGAGCAAATATCAATAAATATAGCGATAGAAAAATAACGATAGTGAAGCGTAAAAATAATTCAAAATGTCCGCCCATAAATTACCTTTCAGAAAAACTGTCCGAAAGCTCAGAAAAACTTCGTAAAACACTTTTAGTAGTTCGCTGTACCGAATCGATCGAAACCATTAAGTAAATTAATGTAAACATGCAAACAAACGGATGTTTGAAAACGGATTTTAAAACGTTACACCTCCTTGTGAATTCTGATTGAATAATAAATGCTGGAGATATTTTATAAAATTTCCAAGACATTGATCAAATATTAATAAAGAACAATAGCGAAACGTGAAAATAATTCAAAATGTCCGCCCATAGATTACCTTTCAGAAAAACTGTCTAAAAGCTCAAAAAGACTTCGTAAAACACTTTTAGTAGTTCGCTGTACCGAATCGATGGATATCATTAAATAAACTAATGTAACCATGGAAACCAACGGATGTTTGAAAAAGGATTTAAAAACGTTCCACCTCCTTGTGAATTCTGATTGAATAATAAATGCCGGAGATATTTTATGAAATTTCCAAGACATTGAGCAAATATTAATAAAGAATAATAGTGAAACGTGAAAATAATTAAAAATGTCCGTCCATAGATTTCCTTTCAGAAAAACTGTCCTGAAGCTCAGAAAGACTTCGTAAAACATTTTCAGTAGTTCGCTGTACCGAATCGATCGATACCATTAAATGAATGAATGAGAACATGGGAACCAACAGATATTTGAGAAAGGATTTCAAAACGTTACACCTCCTCGTGAATTCTGATTGGTGCACCAGCGCTGAAACGAAACGCATGAGCCGTGCATATCCGCTCTACAACCGGTAACTTATATATCCACTAGTAATTCCATTTGCAGCGTGGAGAGTTAATTTCCATGGCAGAGATCTCTTCTCAGCGTTTAAATTTACGACGGCAGTATAAAAGGTGGAAAGCGTGGGAGCGTGTGAGATTGAGGCGCGGGAAGAAAGTGGAAAAGAGCCACCGAAATGTCACGACGCTTCAGAAATGAAGTGGTGGCTTTAAAGCTTCTGTACCTCGACGTTCTTCAGCTATTTCATCGTCGTTAAAACGTTGCACACGAAAATTTACCGTCTGCTATTCGACATCCTATTGCGTATGTTCATAATTGGAGTTCTTGTGATCTTCCTTATGATGTGTGAAGTCCTCTTCAATTTTTTTTTTTTTTTCAGTTTCACACTTTGGTCATCGTGTTCCTTTGCTTCATCTAATTCTGCACTTCTTTCATGAGCTATCAAGAGAAGCTTTAAGGCTCTAATTGCGAAAGTAATTTGATCAGAAACGTCGCGAAGAACAAGGGCGAGAAAAAGGAGAAGTTGGCCTCGTTTTCATCGAAATGATCGTCCATGGACGAGGACCTTATTCTTTTAGCAGCAAAGTACGATGATATATAGATACAATGAGAAGACGCAATAATAAAAGTATTCGCGAAACAATGAGTGTGTCGTCGCCGTTGTCGACGTCGTCCCAGACTTTGCGAAACTTCTGCTGGAGGTAAAAGAAAGTAAAGTGTATAGGAAACGACTTACCGAGGACGAAGACGAAGAGAAAAGGAGGCACGAAGAAGAAAAAAAAGTTTTACGAACGAGGAAAACTCTTGCTAGGGATACTTATCTGCGACACTAGCCCTTTTATTCTACTGTAAATGGGAGACGATCAAGACACTTTCTACTGTTAAACGAGGAGACAAAGTTGATTTCCTTGACAATTACTAATATCACATTCATCAACCTAATATAAAAACCTTGAGGGACCAACGATTGTTATGCAGATTTTGGGACGGGGAGTGATAAGGGGGAGGGGTTAAAGGGGGGAGGCCCTTGAGAGTACCAACAGGAAATAAGTGAATACATAAAAGGTATATGAAGGTTCAGTAGGTTTTTAAATGGTGAATTTCTGACTACATGAATACATAAATATAACGAGGGAGTTTGTCGTACGATGGTCAACTGATAATGAGAGATTATAGAGGACAAAGGTGTATTATACTTTCATGAGTTGACGTGAAATTGTTCATTAATTCGAATCAGTTTTGGGAACTACATGTCATTGTGATGGATCACAAGCTGATATATTGTATTACAATGAATTTCGTGTGAAAGACCATAAATTATGGGGGTCAGTGTTGAGTGATTGGAAGAAGAGGAATTATGGAATAATTTGTCTGGTTTTGGCATAATAAAAGAAGATTTGTAAATTTCTGTTGTTCTCGCACTTTGCAAGGATTTTCTTGTTTCCATGCAATTTTTGATCGAGGATTCTGAAGAAATTTTAATACGAATGCTACGAAAAAATTATTGGTTTTAATTTATTTGCAATTTTATTCTCAGTTTACATCTTCAGAGTTAATATTTTTGGCACGCCTTTACATTTTTTTCTGTATAAAAAAAATTCGGATTCAATAAATTTCAACAATTAAACGATTATCGAGTTTTCTGAAAGCTTTAAATTACTTCCTCGTTTGCATAGTGCCTATCGTTGTATTTGATCGCTCTTTAATGAAAATTTCTCGTTACAAAGACGGAAACGAGAGAGATTGGTGAACATGTAAATTACGGCTTGACTAACTAATTGAAGCTCTACTATATAAATTGCAATCCTCGTGAACAAACATGCAAATATCGACGATGCAAGCCCACAAAAATATTCATTGGCTGCCCACTTTTTGATAGATTCGATAGGCAATTATTTTAATGGAATTGTTGCATGAACCTCATTAAGCAGTATTTGTAAAATATATTCTACTTTGAAAAAGTTTACTTATTTTGCATTTTGTTGATGGACAGATACTTTTTACAAAATAATGAGGTAACTTTAACTATCATAAAACATATGATTTCCTTATTATTTTGTATCAGGTCATGAAAAATTTTTATCCACAGTATTCACGTATTACTCCAGGGATTTTTATATGAAAAAAAAAATGTTTGTAGGCGGAAACAAAAAGTCGAGGCCATCCTAAAAATACACTGTCTTCTTTGGTAGATGGAGAATAAGGGAATTTTTTATTTTACTTTTTACCGTGCACGTGTGAGTAAAAAGTTGGCTGCGGATCTGACAGTACCTACTACGAGGGCTCATAACGTCCCAACGTCAAAAATGTTGACAACAGAGTTCATGGAATCATAACGGAAGAATGGGACATTGTGCCAGAGGAAAAAGGGGGGAAATTACCATATAGGTAGACGGTGAATAAAGGTGACTATGGGGAGTTCATAGAACGAGAAAACTTTGTTTGTCCTTTCGCGATTTTACGGTTATGCGTCGAGACGCGAATTGTCTTTCTATGATAATATCTGCTCGACGAAAAGCGACAACTGCACATGGACCATGTATTCGTACCACTTTCAAGTCATTCTCGTTCTGTCAGACAATTTTGAAGTGGAAGTGAAGCCCCAATTGTTTACTTATTTATAAAAATGGAAGGAGTAGTTACATTCATATAACCTAACATAAACCGCAGTTACCGAATATTGAAAATATACGACAATATGACAATATCATATGAATATATGACAATTTAATATTTTGCTATCCTGTAAGAAAATGTATAGAGATTTTATCTTAAATGAGAAGCAAGGGTTTTGTTTATAAAAATAGAAATCAGTTATTTTTCCTGGTATAAGAATATACATCATTTTTTGTATGGCTTTCTTGAATAATACAACAGATCCTTGTGTTCCGATAAAATGGTCAAGCGATTTTATCCAATAATATAATATTGTATTGAACTGTGATCGTGATATTGTATGTTAACTTATATTTCAGCAAATTTATCAACATTTACCACAAATATTCACTAGTAACCTTCACTGAAAAATTATTTGTGTCGCAATTTGTACCGGAATACCAGACTTTTCTTCCTTCCTATTTTGATATCCTGTTAAAAAAATGTATAGAGATTTTATCTTAAATGAGAAGCAAGGTTTTTTTCCATGAAAATATAAAGCAGCTGCTATCAAAATTAAAATAACAGAAAATGGAAAATTATTTTTCCTGGTACCAAATAATCATTATTTTTTTGTATGGCCTTTTTTAAAAATTCATCAGATCCTTGTTCTCCGATAAAAGGTTCAAACATTTTCATCCGATAATATAATATGGTATTGAACTATAATCTAATATCGTATGTCAACTTATATTTCAAAAAATGTATCAACATTTACCACAAATATTTACTAGTAACCTTGAATGAAAAGTTATTTGTGTGGCAATTTGTACCGGAATACCAGATTTTCCTTCCTTTTCAGCACACAATCATTTCCCCCGACTTCATTTAACTGCGTCAAAATGGACTTGTAAATTGTCCAATAATCCGTAGACTTTTCCTTCCAATTTACTTTATTGAATAAATAGTGTAAAAGGAGGTAAAAAAATAGATGTACACTTTTATGAATGGAAATCTTGAAACAGACTTCCAATAGCGGTTTTACATGGTCAATATAGTCAAGAAGTCGGTAGTCAGGATTTCCATGGGACGTTTTTTTTTTTTTTTCGTCTTGTTAATCGCTCGAGTTCCTATACAAATCTCATTACCGGAGAGAACTTTTGCCTCCGTTTCACCGTCACCGACAGCAAAAGTAGTGGGACTCGATCGTACTTATCGAATTTCATTCTGGTAACTGACTAGTACATTCTCAGTGACTGGCTGGCTGCTAGATTCCCACCAGCCGATATCGAATCTCCTTGGAAAATATAAAAAGAACAGACTCCCAGTGAAAAGGGGGAGGCGTCTGCTTCTGGGTTAATGTTCCCTGCCGGAAACAGACGCTGGTTATCTTGGGTTGGCCAGGAACCGAGTGAAAGGGAGATAGACCGAGACTGAGAAGAGAGAAAGGTCTAGATAGCTTTCCTCTTCTTTTTCTGATTTTACTGTTTCTCACTCTGGGTCACGGCAATTGGCCAGAAGCTTATTCGCCTCCGCCAATGCGGAGGGTCGCCAAAGTCCGAGAGAAAAGGCGAGGAATCCTATAAATGTAGGAAAAAGAGCAGAACCAAGAGCTGTGCATAAAGACATGAAGAAGGAAACCTGTGAAAGAAAATAGAAGAAATCGCTTGACAAAAGTCAACCGCACAACGTTCACCCAACTTGTTCCTTCTCGTAGCATCATCGGCTTATCGACTTTCGATTGCCTCAGTTTATTCAAGAGACAGAAAAAAAGATGCCAACGGACAGAGACAAACTCTGGGTATTTCCAATCTCGTCACGAACGCGGAAATGTTATTCACCATCTGCTTATGTGTACATATGCTTTGGCTGGTAAGAAGCTGTGCTTGAATGTCTCGAGCAGATATGAATGCAGCGTCTCAAAAGAAGCGATGAACAAACTTTGTGAACTGTCTGCGTTATGGAGAAATTTATCTTGGAGAATCCAAGCGGAAATGTGTTCGAGATGCATGATGGCGGATCAAAGCTCTTGCAGGTATCAGTCAAACATGTCTGATTAGGTTCATTCGATCCCAGTTTGATTTGAGCCATATTCCGGTAGATTCGTCCTGCGTGATCAGGATTTTAACAGGTTTTTCAACAGGATAGGACATCTTTACCTGTTGTCATTTTTTAGCCCTTTCTTAAATGTGTTCAGGCTGTATCGTGTCATTTTGATGGGTCAGTCAGGGATATCAGATTAGACTAGCCAGATCTTAGTCAGGACTACGCCACATCTGGTCGGACCATTTCCTTGATCGAACTCACCAGATTTCAGTCGGATATCTGGACCGAGATGATCGACCACTAGCAAATCCTGCAGAACTAGAACCGACACGCAACGACCCAGTCGTTGAATTCAACAAAACAAAACGATTGAAACGAGTCAAATGACCAATGAAATTCATTTTTGGTTAGAAACGACTAACCCCTAGTAATTTCAATCGTAGTTTTTTCGGTCATTCGACTCCTTTCAATAGTTTTCTTGCATTGAATGACTGGGCTTGATTCGGATGTTCAGCTGGTCACTGGACCTGCTAGAGCCGCATGTAAAATTGTTCTAGATGGAGTCTGGTCAGTGCAGGATTAAGAATTGTCTTCGATTTGGACTGGTTCTCTATCATAGACTGCTCGAACTTTGTCCCAGATTGCCTGGATACCATCCTCGACAATCCGCACTTCATTATGGACAATTCAGACTTCATTCTAAACAACTCATTCCATCTTGGACCATTCAAACTTTATTCTGCAAAACTCACACTCCATCTTGAACAATCCAGAAAACATTTTCCACCGTGGAAAACACAGGCTGCGAAGAATTGTTTACAGATTTTTATCGTAACACCGATTATTCCTCTTGCAACTACCTGCCCTATTTTCCAGGTCTGATAAGACTTCTATTCTAATCTGATTCAACTTTTGTCCATAGGAACAATTATAGCATAGGAACCACATGTAATAGACTTGATGATATTGTCAGTAATTTTGCATCTGAAACCTCAAGAAGTTTAACAACCTTTTTGGCCACTTCATGTAATTTTCAGGATGTCCCTAAGGTCTTCAAATATGTTTCTAGATAAGACTTTGGATGTTAGATCGCAAAGCACACTTGTTTATATTCTAACTTGACGGTAATGCTTTTTCCTTCAACAGTAAGCGTTGATAGAGCTATAATTGTTCTGCTGACCTATCTCAACGTGAGCTAGCCGAGAGACTGGGTGAGTTCGAGGCGGAAGAACTAGGAGAACGGGATGTATAGTTACGGGGCGCGAACCTGAGGAGGCAGGGTGAGGATCCTGCCTCTCCTATGCTAGCAACTCCGGAGCTTTTACCGTTCGGGAACAAATTCCTCGTCTACTCCCATCGGGATTCCGGTAAGTAATTTTCTTCGGGACCGGCGTAGCTCAACTCGCGCTGGTGAACGAGAGTGAGTAGAACGGTCCTGCTTTCCACCTAGCTCGTTTCGAAGGACTCGAAACGTTCTCACAACCTGAGCATACTCCCCCAGTCGAATGAGAACGTTCCATGTGGAATTTCGACATAAATCCTACGTTCGACGAATGGATCGGTCGAACGAACTTACCATCCAAAGATCCATCAAGTTTATTGTTAGTCAAGAATTGCGAGTTTTCTCCATTCGTCCCGACAGCTGCTCAAATGTAAATTTCCTGTTCAACGACTATTGACGTAGTAGACTACGTCAATAATCCCTGATGATTTATGAGATGGGGGAAAAACTGGATTTTCCTGATTCAGATATTTGTCGGACCCGTTAATGATGATGTAAATTACATGCAAGGTGATGGGTAGATTCAAGTAACTGTATGGTTAAGAAAACACTAGAATGTCTGCTTTACCTATCAAAACATAGTGATGAAATAATGTAGACTGTATATCATTAATATGCCATGTGTATTTTATGGATACTATGGAATATTATCGTTAAGGCTTGAATATCTGGTTGGAGATATGGATGGAAAACAAAACTTCCTCTATGAAGAAGCAAAAACAGAACAATTCGTAGATAGCTGAGCATCTGCAATATTAATATGGCCGCTTAAGTTATCGACGGAATATTTTCAGTGGGTAGTATGGGAATGGAATTTACACCTATTAAATGGATCCCTTTTATAGTCGTCGTTAACTTTACGATCACGTTGCAGTTTTCGATGAGCATTGATGAATTCCATTCATCTGGTCTGATTTAATGTATGTGACTTTCAGGAATTTATCGTATCCATATTCATAAAACAGAAAGATCCAGCGTCATCTTAAAAATGCATCAGAAACATTGGTTGATTCAGCAAAGTCGTTTACGTGATGAATTGTCAGCCATAAATGAGTAATCTTCCGGGTAAGGGTCAAAATAGCGAATGACCAAAATAGCGAATGGCTAAAATAGCGAATTAAAAATTGAGGAACATTTAAATGAAGGATTTTCATAATTATGGAATTCGGTTTTTCAGCCATTCGCCATTTTTATCATTCGCTATTTTGAATGCATTTCAATAACATAGAGGTAAAAATAGCGAATGGCTGAAATAGCGAATTTCATAATGATGACTATTCTGGATTTGAGCGTTCCTAATTTCGAAATTCGCTATTTTAATCATTCACTATTTTGGTCATTTGCTTTTTTGACCCGCACCCTAATCTTCCTGGTTCTGAAGACAAAAATTCAATAATACAATATCTTACAATAAAAAATATATGTATCATATACAAAGTTCTCTTTACTGCGAAAATTAAAAAATACCTTTTCTACATAAAAACAAAACTACCTCACTAAGATGTCCAGGATTTTGTTTCAAATTCTTCAATCACGATTTAACATCTCAATAAAATCTGCGTTGTAATTGTTTTGGTAAAAGGCAAAGACTTATCATGTGACATCGTTGTAATATTGCAGCAGATTTATACAATACAGATTTTCGTACATTAGTAATTTGAGGATTAAGAATGATCGAAAATGATTCTAAAGAATAAAGTTGTTAAAAAATCCTGATACGAACCTGTGTTTAAATCAAGCTGCTAACGATTATATATAAGACCGACATTAAATTCAGAATTTAAGGTGCCATTAAAAGTAAAACAAACTCATTCCAACTGCGATTTACTGGTGGATTATGGAAGAACACCTTGCCTTGTTTTCCACACCTACGGAATTCCTGGCTATGTTGACTCCTCATTTCGGTTGAACGAGACCTCCAATTAAACCTCCCTAAGAACATGAACACAAAAACACGATGTAATCACGCTCATCTGGCAAAGCTTTGCCCTTGCTTGCTTGCTCGTGGAGCCTCGTACTGCAGAGGTTTCGCTTTCAGTAGAATCCTTGTTCCTTACACGATTAGCGCGAATAAGGCGTGACCCAAGGCTTTGTACGAAGTTTCAGGAGTTTAACCTGTACGACGTTAAAAAAAACCGGGATCATCGTGCACATTCGTGCCATTACTATATTACAATACTGCCCTGCATATGGAGCATTCCAACCCGTTCCAACCAAGATTTGACCTCGACCTCTCCGATTTGGCTCGCAATTTTTTTGTTGGCTTGGTTGGACTCTCAAATGCACCAAATTTTTTTTTCTATGGAATTTTTTCAAAAATATTTTTAAGGTTACATATCGAACGCCATGATTTTAAAATCTGGAGAAATTTCAAAAAATATCTCGTTCGATATAAAAATTTTCTAGCTTATAGCCAAAGAGACATGATTTTTTTTCTAATCGTTTAAGAAAGCTTTTTGAAAATAAAAAAGTTTTTTTTATTAAAAAAAATTATTATTAAATAGAAAACAAATCTACTTCAGGCGATTGAGCAAATGTTCTTTTATGTACAACCGAATTCTTTAGAATATTTTCAGATTCTAAGGATTTTTTCAGATTTTTCCGAACCATGCAAGAGTTTAAAAAAAAAATTTGGAGTGCTATATCGAATGCCATATTTTAATAATCCACAAAAATTCTGATAAATACTCTGTTAAATATCGAAGGCTTCCAGCTGGTTGCGAAAGTGGGCAAGATTTAGCTTCTTCTAGTTTTAGAACTTTTTAATTTTTTTAAATTATTGTATTTATATTTCGAAAGTAACTAGAATATTTTTTTGTAAAACTAAGAAACGACTAAAAATTTATTACAATATATTGCAATAACAATCTGCATCGAATTTATCTGTGAATACAGTATATACAGCTAAAAAAAAATCCATAAACTACATATGAAGTTTTTTTTGCAAGTATCACGATTTGAATCCGGTTGATATCAACGTCTTTACACATTTATATAAAAATAAGAATATTTATATATTCATTTTAATAATAATAAAATGAAATGAAAAATCAATATTTTTCTAGCGCAGTATATCGATTTTCATAAAGACATTTTTCACATTTTATTTTATTTTTCAAATCATCTTATCGAGCATTTTCTTGCAAAAGTGTAACTCATAATTGACCTTTAGCCATCGCTCGATGTTAAAGATTTGTAATAAGTGAATAACCGAATGTCAAAGTTCACATTTCATGGTTTAGTCGCAGCGAACGCCGTTGGAAAAAGTGCAAGTAAAGAAGGAGACTGTGCCAGATTATAGCAGGAAATAGCATTTTTACAACACCCCCGGAAGCAATTCCAGTGTTTCAATGACGTCCATGAACGAAGCGGTGCGGTGCACGGCAGGTATACACAGAGGTAGAGCCTCGAGCCTTGTATTCTCGAAGCTAAAAGCTCGTTTAGATACCGAGTGGATAACGAACGCGAACCTGTGTGGCCTAATAAATTTGTCAGTTGTCTTGTGAATCTTTTCCCTCCTTTTCCTCATCGTACTATGCGCTTGAAAAATAATAATCAAAGGTTTCTCACCCACAATCGTTCAAGGGAATAAAATGCATTAAATTTTCTGTGAAACGCAGCGGTAAACCGACTTGGAAAGATGCAGAGATGTTAGACACAAGAAAGACTAAGTGGAATGAGGTTTTCCTCTATCTGTCGTATTACTTTCGACGAATTTATTCTGAGATAAAAGTGTATGACTGCTTCTAATTTCGAATAATGAAAATTTATGAGAGAGTCGTAGCCTTCTGAAAGATATCTCTCCTCGCTATTTCGTTTGTACTTTCGTTTTTCTGAAGTATATGAATAAAGTCATGTTTTCTGCTCGAAGAAATAAATGGTTGGTTCGAGATGAAAAGATTTCACATAAGTGTGAGAAAAAAAGTGCAACAAGCTCAATAATTGAAATACGGGTTTATGATTCAATATTGATTTCAAACAGTCTACGGAATTGCTTGAATCTAAAGGGTGAGTTCTGCCACAAGTCTCGTCAAGAGTTTCTATTAGAATCGCTGTGAGAACCTCTACCAAAACCGTTGGAAAAGGTAATAGTCGAGAATTTATAAGAGTTCTACATAAATCTCAACAAGAATCTCTAGAAGAGTTTTTACAGAAGTTTTTACAAAAGTTTTTACAAAAGTTTTTACAAAAGTTTTTACAAGAGTTTTTACAACAGTTGTTACAAGAGTCTCTACGACAGTCTCTACGAGAGTCTCTACGAGAGTCTCTACGAGAGTCTCTACGAGAGTCTCTACGAGAGTCTCTACGAGAGTCTCTACGAGAGTCTCTACGAGAGTCTCTACGAGAGTCTCTACGAGAGTCTCTACGAGAGTCTCTACGAGAGTCTCTACGAGAGTCTCTACGAGAGTCTCTACGAGAGTCTCTACGAGAGTCTCTACGAGAGTCTCTACGAGAGTCTCTACGAGAGTCTCTACGAGAGTCTCTACGAGAGTCTCTACGAGAGTCTCTACGAGAGTCTCTACGAGAGTCTCTACGAGAGTCTCTACGAGAGTCTCTACGAGAGTCTCTACGAGAGTCTCTACGAGAGTCTCTACGAGAGTCTCTACGAGAGTCTCTACGAGAGTCTCTACGAGAGTCTCTACGAGAGTCTCTACGAGAGTCTCTACGAGAGTCTCTACGAGAGTCTCTACGAGAGTCTCTACGAGAGTCTCTACGAGAGTCTCTACGAGAGTCTCTACGAGAGTCTCTACGAGAGTCTCTACGAGAGTCTCTACGAGAGTTTCTACAAAAGTCTCTACACAAGTCTCTGATAAAGTCGTTACAAAAGTCGCTAAAAAAGTCCTTATACAAGTAAGTGTAAAAGTCTCTACACAAGTCTTTAGAGAAGGTCTGTACAAAAGTCTCTACAAAAAATTCTACAAAATCTCTGACTATCAATCAAAATGCCGTCATTCATGCTCCTACTTAATTGATTCGTTGATCGAATAGACCCCGAATATTCGTTCGATCAAAATAGTATCAGAAACTTAGCTACGTTGAGAACACTATAGCAGTTTTATTGAATTTTTGATGCGTGTGTGATGATACTTCAATACTAACAAGAAAATTAAGCGATGATTGCATCGTTTTATGGATCGAGTGATTCGCTATTGTTTCAATGTCAAAAAATTAACGTTGTCCAAACTGTGCCTTTTAACCTTTCATTCATCAGGCTGGCAGTCTAAAAAAGAGCATTGATGCACCTAATTGGTTCATTAGTCGATCGAATAGAAGTCGATTACTTGTTCGGAGAAACGACTCTCATGTCCCAGTGCCTCGTTCCAGTTTGACCTGGTCACTGTCACATTTGATCTGGACGAAAATTTAATAGACATGATGAAATAAATTTCTCAACAGTTTCAGTCATTTGGACCCGGATTAAAGCATCGCAACTTTAAGAACACTTTTGATATTCAAAAAGTTTGTATCTATATTTCAATTCGAGATCAGACAGACACGTGAATGCATTATTAATTTTTTTTTTACTTGGCATCGAGTCGCTACCACGACTCTTGATCCTAACCACATCGTTATGCAATGATTGCGTCTTTTCTTGGGTTGGTTGATCGATATTCCTTCAATGTCAAACAGTGGTGGCTTTTCTAAGTGCGCCTTTTGACCTTTCATTCAACTGACTGTCGGTCTAAAAACGAGCATTTATGCACCTAATTAACCAATTAGATATTAATTATTGCTTGGTGGCACAAAGGATAAGTACTCATTCGGAGACCATCATTTCCCTGGTGGTACGTTAATGTTTTTGCCGAGTCACTGTCACATACGATCTGGACGCAAATTTCCTAGACACGATGAAATAGATATGTTGACAGCTTCAGTGCATTGAATGATTCATAACGATATTGACCCGAGATTGGTCTGTGGAAAGATTAGAAACGAATAGATAAATAACCGTGCAAAAGGGGAAAAAACGTCTAAGACGTAACAGTCTACACCGATATTCCAACCCTAACCAAATCATTATGCGATCATTGCGTCTCTTCATGGTTTGGGTAACCCGCTATTTCTTCAATGTCAAAAAATTGAGTCTTTTTCAGGTGTGCCTTTTGGCCTTTCATTCGACCGGCTGTCGGTCTAAAAACGAGCATTTATGCACCTAATTAACCAATTAGCTATTAACCACTGCTTTAAAAAATTCGGTACAGTTCTTCCCTAGTCAGTGTCACTTACGATCTGGACGCAAATTTCCTAGACACGTTGAAATAGATATGTTGACAGTTCCAGTGTATAACGATATTAACCTGGATTTAAATTGTGGAAACATTAGAAACGAATAGATAAATAACCGTGCAAAAGGGAGAAAAACGTCTATGACGTAACCGTATACACCGATATTTCAACCCTAACCAAATCATTATGCGATAATTGCGTCTCTGCATGGTTTAGGTAACCCGCTATTTCTTCAATGTCAAAAAGTTGAAGCTTTTTCAGGTGTGCCTTTTGGCCTTTCATTCGACCGGCTGTCGGCCTAAAAACGAGCATTCATGCACCTAATTGGTTCATTGGTTGATCGAACAGAGGCCGAGTACTCGTGCTGGGAAACGAGTATCATTTCCCGGTGGCTCGTTAGATTTTTACCTCGCCGCAGTCACGTACTCGCCGGATGCACCGAGGGTGGTTCTGATGTGAAAGGGCAGCGCAGTCTGTGTACAGAGATAGAGGGGGTGAGTGGGTGGGTCTTCGCCGTCTCATTTTACCGCCCGACTAATTGGAAACAGTGTTTGGTACTGGCTGGATATTACGAAGCAGTCGCTCGTGAGCGCTGCTGTACTATAATCGGTTTTCGCTCGTGGATAAAAAAGAATAAAGTGGAGGTGATAAAAAATAGATAAAAAAAAAGGAGAAGAAGATAAAAAATAGCAAAGAATAAAGGCTGGCAGTGGAATAGAAAAGAGAATCAAGACCGGAGTAGCCGTAGGCGATCGAGTGCCTATTAAGCGAGCCGGATTATACGGTAAAGCGAAAGAAGAAGAAAGTCGAATAAAACCTCAATGGCACAGGAATATATTCTGCATAAAAATGGTTAGGGGCTTGGATTCCCACATTGACGAGAGGAAAAATGCGCCGAGTTCTCTCTCGTTCCTCTTTCTTTTTTTCCGAATAGGAAGTTCTACGCTTTTCCTTAGGTCCTTGGAATACAGGGAGGGACTGAGGATGGATGGAGCAGCTACCGGAATCGTCATAAATAAATTAATGATTTCTCCCTTTCCATTTCCCTTTCATTCTCTTCCTCTCTCTCTCTCTCGTTCGCTTTTTTTTTCGGTGGCTCGCTATGTTCTCGTATCTTTATTATGGGCTTTCGATTCCCACGAGGAAAATTCACGAGGACTCTGGGTTGGCGCTCTGAGGGTTCTAACGCATTCTCAAGGGCTCGTGTCCAAGGCGAATCACCCATAAGAAAACTTTTCACGTCCCTCGAGCATCCTTTTCAGCCTCCTACATACGTGGGTAATGCAGCCATTTGGAAAACTTCAGCTTCGAACGAATCGACTCCTGTAGTTATTGCCTGTAGGTGAATAAGGAAAGCCAGAAAAGGACGAAGGATATGGACAAATTGGGCTGGGTTTTAACGGCTGGGCGGACCATCGGTACCCTAACATTTTATATCTTTTATATTTATTTATTTTTTTGGCTCACTTACTCACGTAACGTGAGACGTTGGTACTCAAAGGAATTCTCGTGGACTGGGTTACCTTTTTTATTAGCTACATTTGTCAGTGACGTCGTATACATCTTGTTGCTATGAATTGTTCAGCATTTAATTTTGCATCTGCGATTAATCATTCCGCAGTACTGATGCGATCATAATAATAGCTACACGCTATTGGGAATTGGAATTACCGGAGGCAGAGCATTACTTTCCCTGGAAATTGGCATGAGAGCTGAAAGGTTACTTCTGCATCATTGATAAGGCACTTAAATAGGTTTGCTGGAATAGAATTCGTGGCTTGCGTCATGATTACTAGAGCGGACTGTCGGTTCCGCTTCAAGAATTTTGGACACACAATCAATTGACGGCAATTAGCAAATCGCGTTCTTGTTTGTCGTACGAGTTGATTGAAGGATTTTATGCTGATGGTTTTATTTTTATTCTATCTGCAAACTCGAGACAGAAGCGTATGAATTTTTTTGTTAGTTTGTAGATGACAAATTACGTTTTTGCAATTTGTTTTTTGTTCCTCACATTTTAGGTTAGGTGCAGAAAATGAATTATGGTTAGAATTATAAAAATTAGCAATAAGAAATTTAATTTATTATTTTTTTTCGGAAGACTAAACTTTTTCTTTTGACTGATTACTCAAAAGAGTTTCCAGACATTGTTAAGAGATTTTAAATATTTGCGTATTAATTTTTTTTTTTTAGTTTGTAGATGACAAATGACGTTTCCGCAATTTTTTTTGTTCCTCATATTTTAGGTTAGGTTACAGAATATTTAAGGATTAAGAGTCCGATTATAAAAATTACAAATAGAAAATTGAATAATACATGATATTTAAAAAATTATTATTCTATTTTTTTCGGAAGACAAATCAGTCAAAATAGTTTCCAGACATTAAAATTAAGTCTTCGTTGATCGAGTTTAAATAAATGATTTTCAATAGTTTACCAATTGATAATGTTTTCAGATGTTTCCCGAAACTGTGCAATTTGCTCATTATTCAAATGAGAAACATAACAATCGATCTTGACTCTCTCATAGAGGAAACTTTGTTGAAAAAAAAATAAAAATAATGACAAAGCAATTTGCAAAGTTCTATCTCGCAGCTTTTTTTAAATCAAAGTTGAATTTCTGAAAAATTTAAAGCACGTAACGAATTATGACGAAACTGTGTATCTATTGTTGCTAAATAGTACCGATTTCATGTCTAAAGTTTAACTGTGCTATCTTATGTTTTGTTAAGGTCAATGCAATAACATCATTTTTCCAAAACTCAAAATTAGGACAAAAATTAAACCATATTGCATATTGTGTATTATGAACCATGTACGAAATTTGAGTTCGTTGTTTCATGTCTCGTCATAATTAGGGAAAAAACGTGATTTTTTCGAAAACTCTACAAAATCCGAACCGCTTTTCTGGTTTTACGTAAATTCAGAGCCCAAAAACAATAAGTACGTGCATTTATGAAGAATTCTTTGGAAAAATATCATCAATCTCGAAATTTGTTTATTTTTACGAAAACAAAGCTTCCTTCATGAGGACGGAAAATCAGTCGGATTAATGAACGAAAGAAGAACATTTAATGTAGCCTTCTCTAAAATTCTAAAAAGTGCCAACAAAAAAATCAAATAATACGTAAAACTTTCCAACAAATTATCATCCCATTTTTCCCTCAAACTAGAAATGATTTAAAACACTCTCCAAACACCGAAGTCACAAAATCTTCGTCAACCATGCTAAAAAAGTGTTTTTCTCCAAAAACTGTGCATTTCGCTCATTATTCCACGTCGAAGTTTTGAACCACGAGAGCACGTGGATCACTGCACGCGTGCAATGATATGACGAGAACGTGAGGAAGATCTCGGTTACGACTGGAAGATGGGTATACACAGGGAGAATGGGTTGAAGGCGATTTGTTTTACGGGACCACCTGGTGCACGTGCCGCTACCAAAAGTGACGAGAAAGGGTGATCCGTGCACTCGCGAGATGGATTCGCGTTATGTGCTTCGCATATCCTAAGTGTGCAGCGCCACCGGCAGAGGAGAGGAGCTTTCTATACCTTGATGCATTCTCTCATCTCTTACTCCATCCGGTATTCTGGCCAAAGCATTCTGCGGCTCGAGGGATAAGCGGAGCATTAATCTGCGCTTACAATTTCATGGCGGAAACTCAGATTATTCCCGACCTCGGATGCCAACCTTCCATGCTTCCACCTTACAATTCCCCCTTCCCCCCGTTTGTCAAGAGGAGAGGGGGAGGATGGAGGCGAGGGGCGAGGGGGCGGCAAGGGGCGAGGGGGGGGGGGGGGGTCGAAAGAGCTTGGAGTCGAGTCTCCGGTACAGCGTGTGTAAACCGCGCACTTTACAGATATGTTCGTCATGGGTAATTTATATCGTAGGTATACAGGAACGTTGTATTCCATGCGCATGGAGAATGAGAAAGGTCGACCGGCGATAGGTGACCCCATCATTTTGCATTAGGAGTTGATTAGGTCTCGTGTGTTCCGCCGACAATATTCGCCTAAATGTGAGTTGTCCGAATTTCCGTATAGTCAATGCGGCGAAGTTTGAACTGAAGGTATTTGTCTGGTTTTGGGCTTGATGACTTTAGCTCGACCGTTCGTTGAATATGCTTTGGGGATTCGAGGGTCTTGAAATGTAGTGGGAATTAAATTCTGTTGCAGATATAGGAATTTTGCAACTTTATTGACCCTTGGACCGATAAGGTCTTTTTGAACGCTGAAAACGAAGTGACCTTTCTCCCTCCCCCCGTTTCTCGTGAGGAATGGGGGGGGAGAAAGAGCTCTGAGTCGAATTTCCGGTACAGCGTGTGTAAACCACGCACTTTACAGATATGTTCGTCATGGGTAATTTATATCGTAGGTATACAGGAATGTTGTATTCCATGCGCATGGTGAGTGAGAAAGGTCGACCGGCGATAGGTGACCCCATCGTTTTGCATTAGGAGTTGATTAGGTCTCGTGTGTTCCGCCGACAATATTGGCCTAAATGTGAGTTGTCCAAATTTCCGTATAGTCAATGCGGCTAAGTTTGAACTGAAGGTATTTGTCTGGCTTTGGGCTTGATGGCTTTAGCTCGACCGTTCGTTGAATATGCTTTGGGGATTCGAGGGTCTTGAAATGTCGTGGGAATTAAATTCTGTTGCAGATATAGGAATTTTGCAACTTTATTAACCCTGTCACTGATAAGGACTTTTTGAACGCGGAAAACGAATGGTGACTGAAAGCAAATATTCGATAATTTGATTAAAGCAAAATAATGGAAATGTGGAGTATTGAGATGTTTTCATGGAAATCCGTTTTTATTCCGCGAAATAAAAATTGAGGTTCTGCATGAAACGCAATTTTTTCAGAACTACCCGGAATCGAAATAGTGAAAAAATTCATTTATTGAATGCTTACGGGGAAATCTGTTTTTATCTTTAGGCATCAAAACTGAGGCTTAATTTTTCTGGGAATTTTTCTGCTTATCAACATTCTTCAAAATCGAAATAGTGGAAAAATAGCGGTTTTTTAAAAACGCATAAAAAATGAGTACCACCGATAAATGACTATCATTTTGCATTAGGAGTTGATTAGGACTCGTGTGTTCCACCGACAACACTCGCCTAAATGTGAGTTGTCCAAATTTTTGCAAACTCATTGCGACTAAGTTGAAACTAAAGGTATTTGTCTGGTTTTGGGTTTGATGGCTTATTTAGCTCGACATTTCGTTAAATACGCTTCGGGGATTCGAGGCTCTTGTAATGTCATGAAAATCGAATTGTGTTACAACAACGAGAATCTTGCAACTTTCTGAACCCTTTCACTGATAGGTGAAGCACTTTAGGTGAAGCACCCCAGTAAACACGTTTTTGAACGGCAATGTAACCTAGAAGTTACATGTGATTGTAACAATGTTACCCTTGCGATATGTCGAGGATATGTAACGTAGGAGTAACTCGTGATGTTCCATTTGTTATATGCAGGTAATGTTATCGTTATGTAACATATTTTCGTTGCCGTTGCATAACAAAAGCTATGGAGCTGCAACGCAACGTGCAAGTAACAATGGGGACGTCACTTTCGTGACAGGAACGCAATGTTGCGGTGATGTAACATGGCAACATAACAAGTATGTTGCGAAAAGTATGTAACATACATATTACAGTGGTTATAGAACACCGTCAACATTCACGTTATGCAACCGTTTAATACCGTAGTTCCGTTACAGTTATGTAACGAAAGTGTGTAACTGTAATGCAACATCTTTGTAACGATTGTAATGTAACTGTGAGGATAGTCCAGTCATGTTACAGTTACGTAATGTGATAACATTGCTAGAACGTTGCAAAAATATGTAACATCTACGTTATGTAGTTTCGTTACAGTCATGTAACAAAAATGTGTTATTGTTACGTAACATGTGTATCACGATGTGATGTCCGCTAGATGGCATACGACTTAAATGTTTCTCGCAAGCGATTCGTGTCACTAACGTATATAAGTCAGCGTAGCTGTGCAGCTTCATATACACACCGGAGTGATACTCTTCGGAGATTTCAATCGCTTCGCATCATTTGTCAATAGCTTGTTCTACTTTTAATAGTAGCAGCTAATATTTTTGACTCCCAAGGGTAGCAATTTATCAATCCTTGAAGCTCTTTTGTGGACTTACAGTCCACAAAAGAAAAGCCAATGTATTGTCAATATGACTACATTTTGGCAATATAACGAAACAGTAATAGCTGTGTAATTCAAATTGCACAACACAACATAACTAAATTGCAACGCAAACGTAACACATGTTACATAACACATAGTAACATTGCTGAGTGGGAAATAGTAAATTACATGTAAGTCACATGTAAGTTACAAACAATTTTTTTGATTATGTTGCTGTTACCTTGCAGTAATATCCTGCAACACACTACTAACATTGCAAGACCGTAACGGTTATGTAACACACGTTATATAACATTTGAATGTTACTTGTTACATATCTGTTACACTACGAAATATACGGGCAACGTAACTCAATTGTAACAGTTACGTAACACATGTTATATAACATGGTAACATTGCTGAGTGGGAAATTGTAAATTACGTGTAACTTACATGTAAGTTACACGTGAGATTACTTGTTACATTGAGTTACATAGCCGTTACGTTGCTGTTACAATACCGTGTTTACTGGGACCTTACCTAAGCACTTGAAACAGATTGTGACTCCAAAACATTCTAACTAAAAAACTTCGTGCCTGAAAAAAAAATTTGACAATTTGTAGAAAGCAAAATAATGGAAACATGAACTATTAAAATTTACTTGAGAATCCGTTTTTCTTCCCCGAAATGAAAATTTCGCTTACCTTTCGAATATAAATCTGCCTATTATCAAAATTCTCCAGAATCAAAACAGTTGTAAAACCTACTTTTTCAATTTTTGCTTGAAAATATATTTTTATCTGCAGATATAATAACTAATGCTTAATTTTCCCCGGAATTTTTCTCCTTGTAGAAATTTTTCAAAATCGAGCCAGTGAGAAAAAAGCACTGTTCAAAATTTATAATTTCTCTGTGATCGGAAACAAATGTTGGAGAATTCGTATAGAGCCAAAAAATGAAAGAATTGAAATTCGTATCAGAATGTTTACATGGAAATTGGCTTCAAAGCGTACACATGGAAATTTGTTTTTATTTTCCGGAATCAAAATTTAGGCGACCGTCCAGATGGAAATCCACTTTTTTAAAGAATTATCCAGAATCAAAATATTCAAAAATCGACTTTTCATTTTTTGCGCGAGAATTCGTTTTTATTTTCAGATAGAAAAGTTGAACATCGATATTTCCTAGAGTTCCGCTGTTGGTCAAGATTTTCAAAAATGGAAATAGTGGAAAAGCGGCAATTTTGAAATACACAGGAGAAATGGGACAATAGACCGACTATAGGTAACCCCATCGTTTTGCATTACGAGTTGATTAGGTCTTGTGTGTTCCGCCGCTAACATTCGCCTAAATGAGAGTCGCAGACTCAAAGCGACTAACTTGAAGCTAAAGGTATATATCTAGTTTTGAGTTTGATTGCTTTAGTTCGACCGTTCGTTAAATAGCTTGAGGGATACAAAGCTCTTGAAATGTCATGAAAATTAAATTGTGTTGCAACAGAGGCAGTTTTGTAACTTTATCAGCCCTTTGATGAACAATTTTATCTGTCTGAAAAGTAAATGCTCCTCAAAACACTTTTACAGATCAAAAAATAATAATTTTCCATTTGTCTTATTGTTTTTACAAACTATTTGAATGGTTCCATGGGAATACGTTTTCATGTATTTCCCAACTTGTAAGAAAATTTCAGAATCAAAACAACGGAAAAAGCACTTTTCAAAAATTTACCTCTTAGGCATTTTTAGGACTTGTGCCACAGTTTTTTAATTTTCGATTTTTCGTATGAAATCGTCACTTTTATCTTGTTTTTGTTATCACGCTACAACATTCGAGATAATCCGTCTCACAGGGATTTAATTACTCCGCGAAAATAATTATTGCATGATGTGGTAAAAACTTATTGTGATTTTGAACGTCACTGACAGACGGACAGACTTCCTCGTAAGAATATTTTTATTTTTATCTATTTTTCAGAAGGTGTTCTTTTGGCGAGTTGCGGAACTTTTGTGCAATTGCAATACAATTCTGTTTGAGGTGACACGACGCTCTGAAGTTTCAGGAAGGAACTCTTTTCTTTTAGTAATTATCTTGACTGAAGCAAACGGAAGAGTCGTAAATTAATAATAAACAATTAAATCTCCGGAGTGGAGAAAACAAGAAAGGTGGATGGAAAACGTACTTTTCGCAAAGTTAGTTCGGAAGTAAGTGTTAACAATGGGAGATCAAAATTATAGGGAACGTCGACGGGACATTATATAATATATACGTTTTGTGTTTGTGAACGAACTTCATAAAACATTTTCCCTATTTACCTTTCGCAGGATTGCAACTCTATTATCTCTGACCGTGACGGTATATTCTATCTCCGAAACAAAAATTGGTACGCCAAGTTAAAAAAAGTGGGCATCCCATCAAACCAAAAATTCGTGGCAATTTCAATTCCATCAAACCAAAAATTTGTGGAAATTTCAAAAATAAAATCAAATCAAATGCAGCCAAGTAATATCCCTGTAGTCACTGGCACGCAAAAAATCTTGGCGTACCAGCGACTTGCTCCCGTACATAGTCCATTGAAATAAGTGCTGGACAGACAATGCGCCGTTCATTACGTGTACGAAAAAACGCTTACCGCGATCGCTTTCGCGAGGCGTCAATATTGAAACAAATAAAATTATGTTATTCTCGACTACAATCGTATGTATTCATTTATTTATGAGAACCTATTTTTTTTCTACACTTATGCCGTCTGAAAGCTTACGTATATCGCCTCCTCTACTCTTCATACTTATTGCACACAGAGTCCTGGAATAACCGCTAGCTCCAGAGTGTTGTCCGCAGACACTCATCCGAATGCACTGTTGTATCACTTGTGCACGAGGCTATATGTTACTGACTTTATTAACTAACTTTTTAATCTACTAGGAAGCAAATACGCGCACTTTCGCGCGCGACCGGAGGTTAAACTGCACTGCAGCGCTCATTATGACAAACTGTCAAATCTCGCGCAGTTAAACAACGGACTGCTGGCCATCACGGCCCTCGACCAATCAGAGGCTGAGTTATATCGCTAACAATGGTGGCCCATGCACTTTTTACTAGAGGAAGGGCCACCACGCGCGCTGACGCGCGCGAGCGGAGATCAGTTAGCGCTGCAGCGCTCCGACCATTCAGGAGACGAATAGTTTGCTAACAATGGACTTCGATATCAACACTCGAAAATCGATAATCTCGCCACGAACTTTTTACTGAAGGATGAGAATATATCAGATCAGAAAGTTGGAAAACTACCTCCCTTTCAACAGTCGACACACAAAAATCATTTTGTATTCTTTAATGAATGTATTTATTTATAAAAAAACTAGACCGATTAGTTTATTATTACTTTTCTTGTGGCCAATACAGCCATTCCAAATGCGCACGATACATGATGTTTCAGTGGCCACGATATTCCGAAATCGACTTTATAAATAAAGTCGATTTCGGAATATCATGGCCATTCGGATTAGGGATAAATAAATCAAAGTCGCTGCCGACCATCCAAAACGCTTGGTTGGCAAGGAAGCGCTCGTGATTGGCCCTTGTAACGACTTCAAGTTTCAATAATTCGACTTTCGATGTGATGTGTACTTTTTAAGAGAGGAAATAGACCAATTATATTCTTTCCTTCCGAGGGGCTCCACCCCCCCCCCCCCCCCCCCCCCGCGCCACTCGTTCCACGCGTATCTCGCTTTCCACCCACGATTTCCAGCAATTACACATCGAGATGGTGGTCCGTCCTTATTTCAATGGACTATGTACGGGAGCAAGTCGCTGGTACGCCAAGATTTTTTGCGTGCCAGTGACTACAGGGATATTACTTGGCTGCATTTGATTTGATTTTATTTTTGAAATTTCCACAAATTTTTGGTTTGATGGAATTGAAATTGCCACGAATTTTTGGTTTGATGGGATGCCCACTTTTTTTAACTTGGCGTACCAATTTTTGTTTCGGAGAAACATTTTTGGGTTTATTTGCTATCTTTTTGAAATTTATCCTCGTGAAAACATACAGTTTTTTTTTATATAGAACTAATCTAATCACACGCGTTGGCGCGCGTGCCCGATAATTTCACGCTGCTGTGTCTTAAAACACTTTAAAAGAGTGATAGCAACAAAAACCCTTTTTTAGTTATCGTAAACTCCGCCAATCCTAAAACAAGTTTCAGAAATTAGAAGGCAGCAGCCACAGCACTTAATCCTGTGGCACTGGACAACAAGTAAAGCGTAAGAAACAGCAGCCATAATGACAGTAGCGAATGTGCTGGTAACGAAACAACCAAATTTAAGGTTTTTTTGTCTTTTCTAAAAATAATACATATGCGTCCTTAGAATTGCGCGGCCAACGACGCTGTTCATACGTTAAATCGCTGATAAATATCCAAGCATTGCCCTTGCCTCGCACCATTGTTGTATAACGTGAATCTTTGTCGTTTTCATTTTCTCCGTGATCAAATATGACACTCACGACTTTATAATTATGATCGTTAATTTTTACGGAAGATGTTGGCAATGATTTGATGCCAATACTTTTCTTTACTGTTTTTGCTTCTCTCGTTTCAAATATGCACAATTTGACGATCAATACTTGCTGTGGCAATTCAACATTTGAAACTTGAAGCACAGACATCTTGCGACATATCCTGCAAGATCTGTCATTAAAATTACTCCACTTTATTGTGTTATGCTGAAACAAATCTTGCAAAGTTATTATTTTGCCATTCAGAATCACAGGTACTCTAAAAGACAAAACAATATTTGTTGGATATTTCTGCGTACGCGTATAACCACATATGTGACACCATTCTTTCTCGGTAAGATTATGTCCTACGACGCTGCGAAAAGCATCGACCTTTTCGGAAAGAAATGTGATGAAGTTATCAACATGATGTTGATAGTTATCGTTAAAATCTACACCCTCATTACTAGCGAATTTTCGCACTGCAAATGTATTAATTGCAGCTTCATTATTTGACATATATGTCAGAATAAACGATTTCATGGCGTCCATTTCCGTAACACCAAGAATCGCGTCTTTTATCGAAGAACAATGTACTATACACTGTAAGACACTATTAACGTAACTCGATACATTATCGCGATTAGGTAGCACCCTTACACTTTTCTATAATGAGAGAGGTCTATTATCATCATTATCATTTTGATCTTTTCCTTGGCAACTTAAGATTTTTTTATGTACAGCCCAAACAGAATCTCGTACCTTGTTACCACGAGTTGTAACAGCATCAATGGTCACAAGGTCAGGTCGATATTTTTTTCGTAACCTATTATATTCAATTATAGCTTTTTCATTTGCTTTTACCGCCGCTGGGTCATAATTGATCATGTGTGCATTTACAAAAAAATAAATGAATTAATTACTATTAAAAAAAATAAATAAATGAATTAATTATTAAAAACATTTTGAACATCTGTAGTTGCTTGGGGGGGGGCTCCGCCCCCCCCCACCCCCCGGCGGAGGCTTCGCCCCCTGCACCCCCACCAGGGGTGGCTGCGCCCCCCTGGACCCCCCCGCCGCAGGCGTTCCTACGCCCCCGCACTCAGCTGCTACGGCGGATTTCCACTTGCCAACCACTGTATGCGCCGCGTCACGCGGGCCGGCCAACCACTATCAGCTGGCACGCCGGCCGGCCGAAACCCGACAGTGGTCGGCAGTCTCGCTCGACTCCCGAGGCTTTGTTGTTGTGTGCGTGCGCTCGACGTCACACGGACAGGCTCACCGACACGGCGGTCGTTCGTGTGAGAAATGAAATCGATATTTTCGCGAAGGCACATTTTTTCGAAATATCGATATATCAGCGACGCGCGAACGGATTTTATCGTGACAGGGCTCGTTGGAAAGAGAAAAATAAATAAAAAATATGGAACCTGAAAACATTATCGTGAGATAAGTACTCGCTGAGATACAGCGAGTTACTTTTGAAGTCAACGGAAAAAGCCTCGACGTCGAGTTAAATAGAGTAGCGGTAGCGCCTCGTCTCGCGCGCCACATTTTTCTTTTTTAACTTGGCGTCGAGACGCTACCGCGTCTCTTGATAGATATATGCATATCATGCTCCGAGAAAAAGGCTGAAATCCACGAAGCTTCGCTATTCATGAGTTTGGCACTCGACATGTTACAGGAAAATTTTAATGTTATCTACTAATAAAATCGTTGGAATTCACGAACATGCAGAAAATTTATGCCGCTATCCAACCAGTTTCAACCAGGATTAGACCTCGACTTCTCCGGTTTGGCTCATCATTTTTTGTAGGCATAGTTAGACTGTCGAATGCGACATACTTTTCGGTCCAAGTGATATTGTATTGCGAAATACATTTGCAAATTGTTTATTAACGATATCAACTGATTTCGAGCATTCTGGTTATTCTGCCATTTTCCGAGAAATTGAGATCCATTGATATTTAAGAAAGTTATCCTGATTTAAAAAATTAAAAATCACATTGTGACATGAAAAAAAAGAAAAAATTCGGAAAAACTAGTAAATATTGAGATCACATTATCGCGTGGTGCTCAAAAATCATATTTCAAATTATAGAATCAGTGTGAATTTTTTCAGATTTTTCAAAACGACGTTTTTGAAATTGGTTTTTTTCGAGGATTTAAAAATGTTACTGGTGGTAAAAAAATCTGAAAAAAAATTCGAGGCCTTTATGGGTCGGTAATAATATCATATTAAAAAATGAACAAAATCGATGAGGGTGAGGGTCATGACCTGCTGATTTGACGAGGAATGCCCCATATATATATATATACCTATGCTTGTATACGACAACAATTGCTATAAAAATTTACGTTGAAAATTAAGTTGTAATAATGTATAGAAAGGAAAAAGTGCGGAAATTCGTGACATATTACAAGGAAAAAAATTATGTGTTCTAAAGACGTTAGAAAAAAATACATTTAAAAAAAATGATATAATTCATATTTGAAGAACCTTCATTTTCTTAATTTAAAACATTCACCCCTCTCTTCAAACTATTTATATCTTCTCGAGTACAAAAGTACAAGCGAAGCGGATAGTCGACGAAGCCGCTGGGAGTTAGCGCGCAGTAGATTATAAAAAGTTCATTTTGTTTCATCCTATCTCAATTTCCGGACGAGATATCCATAGCGCCGTTAGTCTTCATCCCTTCGTGCCGATCTGCTGATGAAAAAAATTCTCCTCAAACAAAAAAGACTTATTTTCTGATTAGAATATTAATAAGCAAATTCAAGGATACTTTAAATAGCCTGTTATACTACAAGGAGGCGAAAGTGCGTGATTTTCGCTTTAAGTGCTGATACGAATTTTTTTTTCATTTTTGCTACAAAAAACCACTTTCTGTGCTTGCAACAAGGCTGAAACGATGTGAAACGAACGAAAACCGTTTTTAATCCTGCAGAAAAAATAAAGTTTCTGCCTAGTGCAGCATTTCTCTGCCTACTGCAGCATTTTTCCACCCACTGCATCACTTTTCTGCCCACTGCATCAATTTTTCTTCCCGCTACGTTACATTTTGTCCCGCCGGTCGAGAAACGACGGCAGCTCTTCTTTTCCGCACATTTCTTTTCAACACAGCGCAGGTTCACCACATGCGTTTCTCCACAACATCGATACTACGTATAGCGGATGTCAATACGTATGGCGGACGTCAATACGGACTCAGGGTGAGATCCACTGCCTGCTCACAGTTCTACCTTACCGACACACGATATTCTCTACGATTGATATCGACAAAGATAATGTGTAGGAACGAAATGTGTTGGAAAAGTTTTTGTTGCATCGGTTGTGTGGGACTGAAACGTGTTGTAATGTCCCTGTGTGGCATCGGATTGTGTACTAGAGAATGTGTTGGATTGCAATGTGTAGGAACGACATGTGGTGAAAAATGCGCTTGCAGATTACACATGTGAAGGAATACTGGCGCGCAATATCGGCGTTGTGGAGAAACGCATGTGGTGGACCTGCACTGTGGTGAAAAGAAATGTGTGGGAAAGAAGGGCTGCCAGAAACAACAACTTTCCGCCCGTCTTGCAGGCTTACAACGTGATCTTTCTAGCGCAGTCGGAAAAAAATGTCTTTTCGTCCTTTGTATCGAAAAGTATTAATTACTCACACGCTAGATCGACCACCGCCCTCAAATTATTGTAGACATTGTCACGAGTGGGACACATGACCGTACACTGTTCAAATGCTATTACACAACAGCGTTCGCAATATCAAAGCGGGCAGATGTGCGTGCCTCGAGTTCGAAGGTCGTGACATTTGCATCTACTTTACGACCGCAATATCGGCTCTGTCCTGACCAAAGCCGTAGCCTCGATGGTCTGACGGTAGGAACTGGAGGAGGGAACAGAAGGCCTGCGAAATAGCAGCAACTCACCCGAACCGCTTACATTATTGGACAATTTCAATAATTAATGATCGAATGAAAGCGTTTATCGAAGTCCCCTGTGAACACGCCTTTGCGTATGTGTTCGCTGGTTTATCAAACGTCAAGTAATATGTGGAGTAGTCAAATAGGGTTACAGGATTTTTCGAAGAGATGAAACATGCTTAGTGGAACTTAGAGGTTGAAATCTTGAAACTGAAATTATGGGCTCAAGGCTTAGTAAAAATCGGAAATCTTATATATGGGCTTGTAATTTTTGTCAGTTATCACGAAAGCCTGAATGAAGAAGTGTGCAAAACTTTATATCGATTTACCTCAACGTTTTCGAGATATTAAATAGTAAAGTTGCTGAGTTTTACACGTGTGGAATGGTATTAGGGTCACGATATCTCATACTTCGATTTTTTTCTAATTCTTAGAACCGAAATCGGCTTATAAAAAACATAAAATGATAAGTGTTTAGAACATTACTTCCAAAGTATAATCAGGGCTTGTGCCCGATACGCAGTCGTACATCAATCGACACAATCGACCCAAAACTGGCCGAATGATGGCGACTAATTGTCCCTCCTTAACTGGCCAATAATGGGTCATACAATAACCAAGGGTCATAATTACTCCTCGAAGGGCTTGGAATAATTGAGGCTTGTAACGGAGCCTGCATTGCGACATGAAAGTGATGAGTGTCTAGAATATCAGTTCCATACTATAATCAGGGCCTGTACCCGATACGCGGTAGTACAATTGACCGGAAACTGGCCAAGTGATGGTGACTAATTGTCCCTCGTTAACTGGCCAATAATGGGTCATACAATAACCAAGGATCATAATGACTCCTCGAAGGGCTTGGAATAATTAAGGCTTTTAACGGAGACTGCAGTGCGACATCGAATTGATGAGTATCTAGAATATTACTGTACCCAATACACGGTGGTACATTTGACCCAAAACTGGCCGAGAGATGGCGACTGATTGTCCCGGTAGTGGCATTGGAATGCTATTCAGCACTGGTCTACTGCTGGTTTAACTAATGGATGATAAATTGGCCCGAGTACTGGCTAGGAATGGTACCAAAACATGGCCAGTATCGGGTAAGCAACGGTCTTCAATACTCAGCATAATTAATGGTAATTAATTTGCAAAAAAAAATCTTATAATTTTTTGAGGCAATGGCCACCAACACTGGCACAGTGATGACAGCCTTGACTCAGCCAGTAAGGATCGTCTTCCAACCATTACCGGCAGCCAACGTTTCGTAGCCATTATTCAGCCAATATTGGGAGTCAACACTGATTCAGAGTCCAATCCGTGATGGCAGTCAACGGTTAGTTAGTCGTAGCCATTACTTGGCCGACCACTTGGCCTATTATTACTACTGGCATCTTGTACATCGGTGAAAAGTTTCTTATTGGACTTGGAAAAATGAGGGTCTCTAAGAAGGGCTTCAATAGAATTTAGGACCTAGAATAAAGCCTTTGAGGAGACTTAGAATAATGAGGGTCAAATTGGGTATTTCAAGTAGTATCATTTATTTATACCTTAAGTATTTCGCAAGATATTCACAGACATTCTCTGTAACAAGCTATAGCAACTCTAAATATTTAACGCGACATTTATTTGAGGAAATACATTCGCACTTGCGACGTTTTATTCCCTTCACGTTGCGGTACAAAACGTCAATTACCAATTTCCGCTTGGTGATCGTAAAGCCCACGAAGAAAAATAAATGGCCTAATAATGGCTAACCACAAACTGCCGAGAACTCGCGGAAAAAGTGGCATTTTCGTCCCTGAAGCATGAGCGTGTCTTGGAGCCGAACACACAGCGAAGCGAGTGACAGGATTGATTATCGACTATATTCCAGTGGGTCGAGAGTTGCTACTGGTTTGTTGGCTTGTGAGAGCCGTGCTGTATGCGAGAGGGCCAAAAGTTTGATCGACCGAAACCACCTCTTAGAACCTTCGGCAAACCCGATCAGCCCGAGGGAGATCGGCTTGTGGTTTACGAGGTGGCCTCTTGCCTCTTGCTTATACCAGAATCCAACGCCAACCTTTGCTCTGACACTATCCTGCACATCCTATATATCCCACGAAGGATGTGCTTTTATTCCACCGACGGAGGACACATATATTTAAGCTTAACCCACTCTTTTTCGCACTGCCTTAAGGGGGCCCAGTCACCTAAAAACAGTGTCGAGAAAAAAAGCCTTAAATGACACTTTTCTAGTTAATAATTTTACACTTATGCTACGGCTCGCAAATCGACATTAGAGACGATAATAATTGTTAGGTTCGTTGTCCAATTAATGGTTAAAGCCAAAATTTCGCATCTACTCGCGCTAAATATGTGAATTTAGTAGTAGTAGTAGTAGTAGTAGTAGTAGTAAAAGAGTTTTATTGACAATACGTTTACATTTTTTTTCCTTGTACATTTTTTTAATTTTGAATTTTTTAAATAATATATTTATGGTTTTGGCCGTTCACGTATTGCCAATAGGCCCTCGACTGGAGTCCTTCAGCCTTGCTTCAAATATTTTAGTTGTATTCCAGAATATCTTATAACGGTTATTATTCAAGTGGTGAGTAGATTAGATTAGATTTTTACACGTATTCGTATGTGAATTTATTAATTCGATTTAACCAGTTTTAAACAATTATTTTGATATTGTTACTGCTTATGATAATTAGGAGTTGATTATTAATAATCTCAAGACACACACAGGTAACTGTGGGAGTCGCATGTATACTGCAGTCTGTGTTTGCATTCTCAACGGAAATCGTGATTTTGAACTATGCCTTTGGCAGAAATGCTATGGCGAATACGATATAGCGAGGGAAGTCGGTTGCGGCCTCATAGGGGCCTGGTTACTGATCCGGACCAGGCCCTGCGCGGGGCCTGGCTAGTGACCCGGGCCGGCCCTGTAATAGGCGTAATGCTTGCAAGCGGTGGAAATATTTTTTTCAAAATACATTATTGATGAACTTATACTCAAGCGCTCAAAATTTTGTATCTATGACATGTTTGTTTGCAATAATGAAGGGAAGCAAAGACGCCCACGTAGGTGAAGGAGTGGGGTCTTTTGGATTGTGAAAAAAATCTTTGATTGTGTTTGGGAGGGGGGGGGGGGGGGAAACCTCCGTCCCATTCAAGAAGATACTGTTTTAAATGACTCAGAAATTTTCACATCATTAATAGTGAATACAACTTCACAAAATGTTACAAGACAAAACAATGTAAAAGAAATAGATAACAAACGCGTTACAACGTAATTGATTCATTCTATTCAATCAATCAATTCAAAATACGGGTTTACTCGACGATTAGTAAAGCCGTACTGAGAATAAATCGAAATATAAATCGGGATCGAAAATCGTGTGTCAAGTCAATACAATAGTGCTTCATGATGACACATAGAGTTCACTACTCATGTTTACTGGAATACATATATCATACGAAGGTCACAGAACATATTCCTTCATAAAATATGACGATTTTAAACTTTTTTAAAATTTTACGCATACTGGTGTGTGAATATTCATTTTACACACCAAAAACAGTGCGTAAAATCGAATTTTACGCATACTACGTCAATAATTCATATTTAAAATTTCTTTGTTTTTAAAATTTTTGTAGGATTCACTAGAGAGTCTAGCACTTTACTCACTGGGATGCGAAATTCAATATACCAGTTTCTGTAAAAGGGCTTTATTAACCCGTAATGGAAAATTACACTAATTACTTTCAACAATGCAATACCAATCGCACATTTCCATAGAACCAATATAACGGTGACTATAATTTTGTTTGTAGAAACATAGTTAACGAAGTATGTATACGTGTACAATGTGATAATTGCATAATTTATAATCCTGGCAGTTAGTTGGCAATATCGCTCGAATTGTTGGGAGAGGCGTAAATTTTGCTTGCGTCGGGACTCACAGCTCGATAACAGGCTGAATTCGCAAGCTCGTGAGAAACGCTTTCAACTCTCTGACAAGTAACGACGCAGCGCCACTCGAGTCTCAATTACTGCAATTATCAGCGCGAAGCAGACGCTATTTCTATCATGCTTACCAGATCTCTATGCTGGCTCTTCCTTCCATTCCTCGAGAGACAATGTGCATCGAAAGATGCTCTCAATTATTATAATATCATGTCAGCAACTTCCTCAGGATCTGCAATTTTTCTATTCCACCGTAAATAAAAGCAGAGACGAATAAAAGGCGAGTGAAGAGTACGCCATTTTGTTGGGCGGACGAGTCATAGATGCGTATTTCGAAAAGTTATCTAATAATATGAGGTTATCTTGGGGTTCGCCAGCGAATGGACGACAGAATCTTGTCGCCTTTCGCTAAATCGACGAATCGTCTTGGGATCTTACTGCGAGGTTATTTTACGAAAACCATTCCACTGGCAAAGTTTGTTCCATTAGCAGACGAGAATCGAGGATGGAACTAGCTTATGAAGATCCTTCTTCTGGACGGAAAAACAATCGTCGATGTGGCCAGTAAAACTTATTTTTTCTTCTCCGTATGTTGTAATCTGATTCAATTTTTCGTCGACGGAAGTTTCCAAATGTTCATGGTATACTAAATTATTAGAATAGGATGAAGAATTGTAAAGCAGAATTACTTTGGGATAATAATTTATGATAAAACTTTATTGTGATTATTATTTTATTAGAGGGGTACTTATAAGATAAAGGATTTTTTTTTTCATAAATGAGAAAGTAAAATGGATGCAAAGTAGAACCTTCAATATGGCTTTCTCATTATTTTCCGCATATGACAACCTTTATGAGGAAGTATATTAATGAAAGTTGGCTTCCTTATGGAAAAAGTTTTGTGAAAAGCAAAAAACAATGAGAGAGCAATGTGCAAAGTTCTACTTTGCGTCCTTGTTTTAAATACTAAATTTTGGTTTGAAATTTCAAGTTTTGCAAAAATTAATGTAATGAAGTAAATTTTTTAAATAATTTAAAATTCTGTAAAATCAAAATTATTAATATTTTGTAACCAAATTATACATCTACAATGACTTAATATGATTATGTTTACATACTAAATTTGGGATTGATATTTCAAGATTTTTTTTCTGGAAATCATTTTGAAATTGACCGGCATTAGAATTTTATTAGAAATGCATTCAGTATTTTTCTCTAATAAAAAACACGAGAAATATGGTGAAGTGAAAAATAAATTTTCAGAGAAAAGCAAAAGCATGCAAAAAAGCGAGAATAAGAAAAAAAATGTTGCAAAAGGGCTGCAAAAGTCGCAAATTACTCGATCAATACCACTGCAAATATTGCACAATGAGCATCAATGATTATTCCCTGATCAGACCCCCTTAAATTTTTACAATGCTGCACAATTAGTTCTGAACCTCTTGTAATTTCGATAAGAAGCTTCGCAGTATTGATTGACTTATAGAGAATATTCAACGGGCTTGTGAGAAGAAAAGGATTAAAAAAAGGTCCATGTGAGAGGAAGAGAAAGGTAGAAAGAGAAAAGGTTGGCAATCTATGATATTCGCGAGAGAATTGCACGGAGCGAAGAGCAATTTCCGAAGGAATACGGATAATGGAAGCGGCGGGTCTTCAATGGCAAATATTATGTTAAATCTCTCGTGAATGGGACAATAGTCGGGTCGGCCTATTATGGAAGGTCTTAAATACGGAAGAGGGGCACCGGGATATCGTATTAGAACCATATTGTTGTAGTCATAAGCCAGACGAGTGGTTGGCTGTACTCAGCTTCGCGAAATGGACCAACTCTGCCGAAGGACAGAGTGAGAAGCGTTCGCGCTGCTCTTTGAGGCCCCTTGGGAAATACTAACGTGCCCTGGCGCTCGGAAAAGCTCTTTTCGCCTTCCTACTCTTTTCCTGGTTGCTCAAAAATTCAAGAGCTCTCTCTTAACGTGAGTATCGTGGCCTTGTCAGTAGCAAAATTGTCCGTTAAATAGTGCTGAAGATTTTAAAAAATCATTCGTCACTTACTTAAGTTAGCAACTCTTGATGACCCGTCTTCATATCTCAGACATAATATTTCATGTCAGAATATCTTTGAATACAATATCGTGCGCCAAAAGATCCAGGAAAAAAAAATCCTATAGACAAAATATTTTGATTTTACAATATCTTATTAGCAAAATATCTGGCTGAAGATCTGGCCTATTCTGAAATAATCTTGTGATATTCTGACAAAAAAATATCGTGCGACAAAATATCCAAACTCCCAAGCATCGACTAATTTTTATGCTGACTAATTGACGAGAGTCATTGGGACGAATTCTAAATTGGGACTAAATTCGTAAACAAAAACGAAAACATTCTGTGTTTTTTTTTTTCTAGCTGTTTTGTGCAAGATATTATGTTCTTTATTTACTTTTTTCAATCTCTGTGTATGCGAATCCGAATTCGAGCTGCAAGCCACACTCGTGAGATGGCGCGCGCGTTAATGGTCGTGCATTTACTTCACATCTGTCATTCGTTTTGGATCGTGTTTTTTTCGGCACTGCAATAGGTTGAACTGTCGGATTTTTTTCAGCGATTAAAAATTAAACAAAGAGTATTCTCTGAATTTGATTGTTATGAATTATTACCGTGCAAGAGTATTATTCAATAAAATGAATAAATCAATTGATCAGTAGGGTTATACACAATCTTGTTATAAGAATACAAAACAAAGTTAAATGATTTTTCTTTTTCACCTGATGTCGCTTTCTTTTGTTGCTGTCACATTAATTAATAAATCAGTTTAATCACTTATTCAAAGTCCAGTGTACAGTATATAACAATTTGCAAATTCATATATTTTCAAAACAATTTTCTCACTTGTTATAGTTATAATTCTATAATAACTCCATAGTTAAGGATAAAATTTATGAATAAAAATATTCTTAAGTTGTTTCTTCGAAGCAATACTACATTATAGTCCCAAATGCTAGCAATTCGAAGTAGTCAGTACTTGTCACAGAACTCGTACAATTATTTCACTGCCCCGGAAAATGTCCTCGACGTAAACATACCTCACAGTGTTTAATGTCCCCTTCATCCTCTTGCAACTAAATTCACCAAGTTTCTAGCAGGCAAACACGAAAGTCATGGGACGTTCCCGATCGTAGAACGAAAAATACGTGAGTGTCCCTCAAGGCGACGTATTCCCTGAGTGCAGGTGAATCGTACATCGCCCACGTTCGTCTGAAGGCAGCGAGGGAAGCTCCATTTGAAGCACCTGCTGCCCCACAGGTGAAATAGTAAACGAGAATACACAGTAGCAACAATTCACGATAGCTGCGCCAGGCGGCGGTGGCCGGTAGTTGTGCGAATTCCGTCACGACGAGAGACACGCTCTTAAGTTGCACGGAGCGATGTGCTGACTATAGCGAGCGATGGGCTCTCCAACGTCAGCGAAAAGTGGAGCTGAAGATAGTCCAGGTTCACATGTACCTTTTCCCGAGGGACTTGCGTCACGTAAAAGTACACATATACGGGACATTCCATGCCGACTCGACCTGGATCTAACCCTTGACCTCCCGGATTTCAACTTTGGTTTGTATTTTATTGTTCCATCTTCAAGAGACAAACACAATTTTTATCGAATTATTATTTTGAACAATTGTGATTGTGCAATCCACCCACGCTTCGAACACGATTTGACCTCGACCTTTCCGATTTGACTCGTAATTTTTGTAGGCTTGATTGGAATGTCAAATGCACCGGATTTTTTTTCTATGGCAACTTTTTTTAAAGTGTTTTTAAGGTGATGTATCTAATGCCATAATTTATTAATCTAAAAAATCCTTAAAATTTGAAAAAAAATCGCTTTGGAAATTCTAAAAATATTCTCTGAAATCATGACATACATAGAAATATTCAAGCAATAGTCTGCAGTGAAATGATTTGTACTCATTTAACTTCTAGCAATTTTTTATTTAATAAAATTCATGGAAAAATTGAAGCGAGGTCCAGGACATTTTGGGTCAAAGCATAAAATATTAATATCTTACACACGAATTATGAGCATTTCGTCAGATTTTTTAAATCACGGCCCTCAATATGTTCGTTATAAATAATCATAAGTATATAAATTATTTTTTTTTAAATGTAATAAATATTGTGGTCACTTCTTAGAAATAGAATAACAACATAAAAAATTAAAGTTGAAATTCGGTAGGTCAAGCATCAGGTCCAGGTCGAGTTGGTATGAAATGTCCCATATGTAGGACGATAGGAAAGCGTCCTCGTGAATAATCGAACGTGAGGCCATGGACCAACCAGAAGACTCAGATCTGGAGATATACGTGAAAAAGGTCAGAGCAGAAAAAAAAAAATTTAGAAAGGACGAAAAGATGACATTGTACGTCAATACAAAAAAAAAAAGGAATAAGAGCGAAAAGAGTGAATGGGGAGTGAAATGGAGTTGGAAAATAGTAGAAAAAAAAATCCCTCTCAAATTCGATCACAGTTACCCTCAATAATGGCCCCATTTCTGTTCTTCAATCTCGTCTGACTTTAGAATAACCCAACCATGATGAATAATATAAAAAAATTGTGTTCGATCGCAAGAAAAATGGCTTTGTACTCGTACCTACCGAATATCAGACACGATTTCATTTTTGTGACATTATTTATGTATTCTGGATCAATGTGTTATTTGATTTGGCTTTAAATTTTATGGTTCTGACTTTTGAAGTAAATTGTTGATTTCGTGTGTTTAATAATGGGTATTTAGTGACGAAAAAATTATTTAAAATATTCTTTCGAATAAACAAGTGTTATTAATCGTTATAAAAAAATTAACATTTCATCATTTTTCTCACTATTATTATGACTTAGATTAATTGCTTTACAATGAGTTATTATATTAAGTCGACGTAATAATCCATAACCATGCGGTAAAACACGATACTGGAATTTTCTCCGTATAAAAAAAAATTACTGACGAAAAAGAAAACCCATATTAGAATATCATCTCAATTTTATTAACCTGACTCATAACCATAACTTGATGAAAATTCATGAAAAGGAAATCTAAACATGGATATTTATGCATGAGAATGCATATTAAGAAATTAAAAATATAATATTTTCTGAAAACTCAATTTCGCTTATGAAAGACTTGACTAAAAAATCTGATAAAGAAAGAGATTAAATTAATTTTTCTGGATGGCAAAAAAATCCTAGCTAGAATCTGCGGAATACCTGTTGAATTAGTGTGTTTGCCGTCCGGAACTTTTTCCCAGTTTCTCACATTATTCTGTTAGTTTCAAATTTTTTTAAACGGGGTTCTAGCTTTTTCCATGTCTGTGATACTTGGTAGGTTTTTTTACTCAATAACCTGACCTACAACCAGAACGCGATGAAAATTCATGAAAAGGAAATATTAAAATGGATATTTATACATTAGAATGCATATTACAATATTACTAATATAATACTTTCCGGAAATACAATGTAAATAATGAAATTTTGACTAAACAAATCTAATATACAGAAAGTCTCAATTAATTTTTCAGGCTGGAAAAAAATGCGTAGCTGAAATCGGCAGAACATCTGATAAATAACTGCATTTACTTTCCAAAACTTTTTCCTAGTATCTCAAATTATTTTGTTTATTTCAGTAAATAAAAAATCTTCGGTTCGTTAGTTTTTCCTCTCAATTGGAGTCCCATTGAAAAAAAAAAAAATCCTACGTATGGGGACGAAAAAACGATGATCCCAGAGTGAGACTGACTTAGTTAGTCGTACACAATTAAAACTAAATGTTCTGGGAACGAAGTTAGAGTAAATAAACCTACTCAGGTGGCACAGAGTTCATTAAAACTTGAGTTTTAGCTTTTTCCATGTCTCTGACACTTGGTAGGTTTTATTAATCACTAACTTAACCTACAACCAGAATTCGATGAGAATTCATAAATATCAAAATAGATATTTATGAATTGAAATGCATATTGAAAAATAAGAAATAAAAAAAATCTTGTAAAACAAATTTTCGTATGAACCTTTGACTAAAAAATCTAATATCCAGAAAGATAAAATTAATTTTTCATGCTGGAAAAAAATGCGTAGCTGGAATCAGCAGAACATCTGTTAAATAACTGAATTCGCTTTCCAAAACTTTTTCCTAGAATTTCAAATTATTTTGTTTATTTCAGTAAATAAAAAAATTTCGGTTCGTTGGTTTTTCCTCTCAATTGGAGTCCCATTGAAAAAAAAATCCTGCGCATGGGGACAAAAAAACGATGATCCCAGAGTGAGACTGACTTAGTTAGTCGTACACAATTAAAACTAAATGTTCTGGGAACGAAGCTAGAGTAAATAAACCTACTCAGGTGGCACAGAGTTCATTAAAACTTGAGTTTTAGCTTTTTCCATGTCCCTGACACTTGGTAGGTTTTATTAATCACTAACTTAACCTACAACCGGAATTCGATGAAAATTCCTAAATATAAAAATAGATATTTATGAATTGAAATGCATATTGAAAAATTAAAAATTGAAAAAAACTTGTAAAACAACTTTTCTGAACCCTTGACTAAAAAATCTAATATCCAGAAAGATAAAATTAATTTCTCATGCTGGAAAAAAATGCGTAGCTAGAATCAGCAGAACATCTGATAAATAACTATATTCGCTTTCCAAAACTTTTTCCTAGAATATCAAATTATTTTGTTTATTTCAGTAAATTAAAAATTTTCGGTTCGTTGCTTTTTCCTCTAAATTAAAGTCCCATTGAAAAAAAAAAAAATCCTGCGTATGGGGAGGAAAAAACGATGATCCCAAAGTGAGACTGACTTAGTTAGTCGTACACAATTAAAACTAAATGTTCTCGGGAGCGAAGTGAGGGTAAATAAACCTACGTAGGAGGCGCAGAGTTCATTAAGCGATCCGCACGGCATAGAGAATAAGTGGAGAACTGCAGTGCATGCAATGTTACCTGCGCATTGCAGAAGAAGATCGCTCGCTGCCTGAAAACGACGTTTTCAACAGTCAGAGCGGAACCGAGCTGTGCATCACAGTCGTGCAACTTGTAGAGGACTACGCTGAGCAAGCTACTCGAGAACTCATTTGCAATTCGTAAGAGACAGTGCAGAGAAGGACACGAGCGTTGAAAAACTATACGGACGAGATGGATAGTATGTTGGAGAAAAAGAGACGGATGATGAGAAAGGAGAGAACATCGTGGAAAGGGGTGGAAAGTCACCCCAGCACGAAACGTGGCTTCGACAGATAGCCTTTAATGAGTAGCTAATAATCATTAGCCAGGGCGGTGGCTTTAACGGGTGGATCGTTCACGGAAAACGAGAGGGTAATTAATTTCCTGCTGCTAGGGTTTTTTTTTTTTTTTTTTTTTTTTTTTTTTTTTTTTTTTTTTTTTTACCTATAGCGTTTAGACAAGCAATATAATGCGGTACTATGTTCCAAGCCTCATACTTGAGATGCGTCTCGTTTGCTCAGGACACGAGATTGAGTCCACCGACTAATAACGTCATTTAGTTTATTATTATCTGAAAGTTGCTGGACAGATGATACACAACGAGGCCGCTAGATGGCGGACACAACACGAGCTTAATAAAGTATGGCGATCACGGGGTAATGGTCCTTGGCTATGGTTTTTATGGAACTGTGAAACGGTTGGAGCGAAGGATCGTCGTAGAATGACACTTTTATTTAGACTGTCAGGAAAGAATGATTTTGCTACCTCATAGAGGAAGCGTTGGTATTGGAAAAAATTTTTGTTGCTGAGATTTTCATGTCAGTGAACTCGGAAATGTCCGAAATATTGGAAAAAGTGGTTTAGAAAAACTGTGGGGCAATTTATTCCTTTTCAACCAGCATTTGATGTTGACTTCTCTGATTTGACTCGTAATTTTTTGAAGGCTTAGCTGGACTCTTTAATGTACTACAGGCGATTGGTAAAATGTTTATTTGTGTAGGACCGGACTTGCAATAATTTTTTCAGATTTTTAGGAATTTTTAAAGATTTTTCCGAACTATGCAAAATTGTAGAGATATATTGAATGCCATAATTTGAAAATCTGCAAGAATTCTAAAAAATACTCTGTTAAATATCAAAATTTTCTAGCGTATTGCCGAAGTGGGCAAGATTCTGTGTAGAACCGGACTTGCAATGATTTATTCAGATTTTTAGGAATTTTTAAAGATTTTTCCGAACCATGCAAATTAAACAAAAAATTTTTAGAGATATACTGAATGCCATAATTTAAAAATCTGCAAGAATTCTGAAAAATACTCTGTTGAATATCAAAATTTTCTAGCGTGTTACCGAAGTGGGCAAGATTCTTCTTCTTATGGTTTTAAAAAAGTTAAAAGACAGGAAGTTGGTGCTATATTGTTTATGTACGAAGAGCAAGAGGACATCTTGGGTTGTTTCAGAGAAATAAATTAAGCAGCTTAAATATGATTACGGGCTTTATCCAATTTCTGACTGCTGGCACATCTCCTTAAGCTCTCCTTCCTGTTCTTCTCGACATCCGTCTACCCGTCGTATAGCAGTTGGGAAGTTGGCCCAAACTCGCCAGCGGCTGTAGTAGCATACTACACCCGACTGCCAAAGTCTCGCAGCTAATTAGTACACAGCGTCACGCGGTTTACTCCCAGGCGCCGGAGACATAACCTGCCGTGGTACGAAGAGGCCAGAGACATCAGACGGAACAACCGAGAACAAGAAGAAGGATGAGCGGATCTCGGTTGCTTGTAACGCATACGACAGCGGAAAGGGTGACACCGACTATTATCCGACAAGATAAAGCCACCGTTGCAACACCACCATCACACACTTTCTTCCTCTTATCGCTGTCTAGTTTCGGGCACGTTGTGGGATTTAACAGGCTACAAATACTTCGTACCGAGAAACGTGCTAAGCCATCTATTAGATGTCGAGTACTTAAGAGGCGGTAATACACCGCTGGGAGTTTCATCGACCAATGTTGAGTGCCTATGAGACTGTCTCGCTCAAACCTAACCTTACTTTTTCGTTTTCTGGTTCTACTGAAAGAATGGCTCTAAGTTTTTAGAAGTCAGTAGGTTAGTCCATTTCTGCCATACTTCGGGACGTTTTCTCAAGATTCCAGCTTTATCTGCTAAGTAGTTTAGGAATAAATCGATTCCAAAATGTTGAGCTGTGGTGGGAAATGCCACGGCTTGTTGAGTGACGCATTATGAAATTGACGAATTTTCTGTAGAAAACCCGAAATGTCTGCGGTAAATGTGGGAAAAGTTTTTTTTCGTACTACATGCACGAAAAGTCTTGCTTTTCGCGCCAGTAGCGGGCATCGAAAGTAATGGTTTTAGGTTAGGTATGACAACAACACACAGCACTTGCGCAGCGCTGCTTATACTTTTTACACATTTTGTTTCGCAGCAGTGCGCAAATATTACGTTTTCGCACACTATACGCACATTGTAGACCGTTAAAGAAAAAACTTATTGTTTTTTGAGCCACGATTTTTCATACATCAGCAATAAAATTCTAACGATTCATCTATCTAACGATCTGAAGTTTTGTAACTTTCGATTTTCGATAAATCATTTTTAAGAATTGAAAGGCCATAATTTTATTTTTAAACGTGAATACGTGAACGTTAATAACAATGCGATATCGTATGAAAACAAGGTACTCCACGTTTGAATGCGTGTTATTTCATTGAAATATTTCGAATATTATTCACGAGTTGTGAAAGGAATTTAATAAATCACCAGCAAAGGTCGATTCATATTTAGTCACTGTAGCGGCAGCGAGATGAAACATAAATACAGCCGATTGGTAAATGATTACGTATACTCTCCACTCAGTTATTTCGTTCGAATTCGGCGAAATTAATAGATCCACAAATTGCCGCATTTGTACGGGAAAAATCAAATGTCAGTTTACTCAAAAGAATTTGCACGACAAATGCGAACGTATGCTTTGCATAATAATTTTTCATAATGTTGAATCGCAACAAATTGTTGTAATGTCCAGCAATTTTGGTATGTCCTCTCTTTCATGGAAAAAAGTATCGGGAAAATAAAAATATTTTTGGATATATCCAAAAACGTACAAATAATTTTCGTGGTATATTATCTTATATATAGGGCATTTCACTCCGTTTTCACCAGGATTTGACCTTGACCTCTTCGATTTAGTTCGTAATTTGTTGTAGGCTTAAATGCACCAGATTCTTATTTCTATGGCATTTTTTTTAAATATATTTTCAAAGTGACATCGAATGCCATAAGTTAAAAAGCTGCAAAAATTCTCAAAAATAGTCTGTTGAATATCAAAATTTTCTAGCTTATTGCCGAAGTGGGCAAGATTTTTTCTCAGTTTTTTAGCGTATTTTATTTAGAAAAAAATTATTTTGTTAATCAAAAAATCTTAGGAATTATAAGAAAAAAATCTTGCCTACTTTAGCTATAAGCTAGGAAATTTTTGTACCCGACAGAGTATTTTTCTGAATTCTTGGAGATTTTTAAATAATGGCATTCGATATGTCGATTGAAAAAAAATTTTGTTTCGCAAATTTGCCATTAAAAATACCCCCGATGCAATCGAGGGTTCAAAAAACCGATTAACTTGGTTAAATGTTCCTCAAACTCATTGAAGTATTAAAAGAAATTTGAACATTTTCCAAATCTCCATTTTCCCCTCTAAATCTAAGAACAATATAAATGGAGATCATCTTCTCTTTAAAAAGGAAAATAAAATTCCCTTACTCGATTAAACCAATCTACAAACAATGATTTTAAAAAAATGCCAATAAAAAATCTTTCCAAAAGAAAGAAAAAAACCTATAAAAAAATATGATGAAGATTTCAGAACTTATCTGCAGTCACAAGTTCCATTTCACATGCATTACCATAATGTTCGGATACTTGAAGCTGCAACGAAACTTATATCCGACGTAAGTAATTTTATTTGACGTAATAAAAATATACTTTTCGATATTTTTCCGAGTAGACTTTTTTCCATGGGGCCAGTAATCCCGAGCGATAATCGCCAGTAACACAAGCGGTACAGGGCGTAAGTAGTTCATACAGTGCTCATTTCCTTTCTTCTATACCGTCTCCGTACACTTCTCTTGGTTGCAATTTTGCAAGATGAGCGAGTCGATACGTTCGCTGAATGGTCTCGAATGGAATAGCTCCTTTGCGGTAAAACGAGCGCACCTATTCGATTTCCCACCATTCTGCTTCTCGACGATCCTCGCTCCCTTGGCCTTCCCAGCAATCCCCATTTTAACTAAGAGGGTACCGATTTCACGATTTTCCATAACGATTTCCATACAGAAGGAAAACGCTTTTGAATGCAGGTATGGAGACTCTTTTGACCTGATATTGCTCGGGTTCGCCAAATCCTCGACCCAACAAGAAATATATTTATCGTTATTTTATACATACGGTTATTAAAACAATATCATTTCCGATTCCAATCTACTTTCTATGACCCAGAGAATAAATGACCCGGGATCGGCGTAGTACCAAGGTCAGAGTTGCCAGTATTGGCTAATGGTCTGATACCAATGTGGACTCAAAATAGAATCATCATTGTCCACTACCAACGACGAAACAGCTTCTGGCATCATATTGATTTTTTAACATCGAACGCGTCAATGAAAATTACCGAAACTAACTCAGAGGACACAAAATATTTCCATACAGAAGGAAAACGCTTTTGAATGCAGGTATGGAGACTCTTTTGACCTGCTATTGCTCGGGTTCACCAAATCTTCGACCCAACAAGAAATATATTTATAGTTATTTTATATATACGGTTATTAAAACAATATCATTTCCGATTCCAATCTACTTTCTATGACCCAGAGAATAAATGACCCGGGATCGGCGTAGTACCAAGATCAGAGTTGCCAGTACTGGCTAATGGTCTGATACTAATGTGGACTCAAAATAGAATCATCACTGTCCACCACCAACGACAAAACAGCTTCTGGCATCATATTGATTTTTTAACATCGAACACTTCAATGAAAATTACCGAAACTAACTCAGAGGACACAAAATATTTCCATACAGAAGGAAAACGCTTTTGAATGCAGGTATGGAGACTCTTTTGAGCTGCTATTGCTCAGGTTCACCAAATCCTCGACCCAACAAAAAATATATTTATCGTTATTTTATACATACGGTAATTAAAACAATATCATTTCCGATTTCAATCTACTTTCTATGACCCAGAGAATAAATGACCCGGGATCGGCGTAGTACCAAGGTCAGAATTGCCAGTATTGGCTAATGGTCTGATACCAATGTGGACTCAAAATAGAGTCATCATTGTCCACCACCAACGACAAAACAGCTTCTGGCACCATATTGATCTTCTAATATCGAACATTTTGAGAAAAATTACCGAAACTAACTCAGAGGACACAAAATATTTTCATACAGAAGGAAAATGCTTTTGAATGCAGGTATAAGTAAAACCACCTTGTGACATTATTTTCATTTTCTTACATCCTAACCTCAAAAAAAAATGTACAAGAATCGACACTGGTATCAAATTGTTCCTCACAATACAATTTTTAACCTCGAATGCATCAGAATCATCACAAATAAAAAATACGCCCTGCAACCCGTAGTTCTATCCACATACATCCACAGTAACATTTTATTTAAACCAATTCCATTTTATCTCAAATTTCCACCTTCCACATTGCTTTATTTCACGTTAGCACCTGAGATTTCCAAGCATTTGTCTTTCCCATTTTATACCGTCCGTTTAATTTCACGTTTCATGAATTACGAAAACACGTTAACGTAGTAATACTTTTCAGCTGTGGTTGTACAAATGCTTTCGTGTCTCGCGTTCCCATTACTAACGCAACATGTGCAACTCATCTTTATTCCGGACGTCGACTCTCCACAATTCCATTCCAAAATTCTGGCTCTCTATCTCACATATGAGATTCCAGTGCTGATGACATTTCGACAAATATAGACACTGCACTCGGTACAGAAGTAGAGGGTTACAGCATCCGAGGATTACAGGGACGAAGGACACGCGTATGTATTTTTGCTGGATACACCGAAGAGGAGAAACGTCTCTCGGGCTGCTGTTGACTGTGAGGTAGTTTGCTATCGCTGTCCACCAATAGGAGACCGTCATTCTGGGTAACCCGACACTGGCTGCCACTGGACGGACGAACGAACGTCCAGTAGGACGGCGAGCTGGACGAAATTGCTTTTCAATGACTACCAGCTAGCCATAGCCATAAGTGCGGTAGAAAACGACGAGGAAAAGGGACTGAAGAGAAAGAGAAAAAGATAAAGCGTCGACAACGTTGAAGGCCAAGTCGCAGTGGTGATTTTATTGGACGTGTGCGGTCAGCTTGTGTGAGAAAAATAGGCATAGACATAAAAAGCCCCATAGACTCGACGAAAACTAAGAAGATTTCTCCCGAAGGGATAAGAAACTACTGGTTACACTTTTATACATATGTAAGTACGTGTGTCAAGAAGAAAGAAGCATTTGCAGGAGGTAATACCCGATGAAACGAGAATAGATGGTAAAAAGTTTGGCCGGGAGAGAAAATGCCGCGTTGAAGTTAGGAATACGTTATAGCCAAGAGAAAATTTGAAGGAAAAGCGAGCTGGAAAATTTGAGAGTCAAGGGGCTTAAAAAGTTGGAAGTTTGGATATTCTTGAGGAAGATTCAAAATAGTGACTTTTCGAGGCTATTCGCTGAATTTATATTCCACGATATTTATTCATATTCTCTTGTGAAAAACCCTTTATTTTGCTCTGTTCAATGATACCGATCAATTTCCGCTTGAGAAAATGGGGAAAACGTCTCATATCCTGACGTACCTATAGGTACTGAGAAATTGTTTTCCGCTCTGGTTGAGAGCACTTGTCTCAACACGGTGGGCACATACCCGGAAAACTCACTCTGAGGGAGTGTTATTGACGGAAACATATCAAAGGAGTCGGTTTAGTAGGCTCTCGGTGTTATTTCAGTATTAAACATGGCAAATATCCAAGTGGGTGTTGTAAACCGCTTTTTTTTTGGTAACTAAAGAAATGTCAGAGAATGTTGTGAATGGTAAAGAGGTGACGATCAACATAACTTGCTTGTCATTATTGAAATTATGTCCGCTTCTGGTCTGGAAACTAATTTTTTGTTTTAAATTTTTCACTAAGATGGTTTCCAAGTAAAAAAATTATATGAACATTGTGCGAAAATTATATACAATAATCTACATAGAAGCTGTACATGGAAGTGGACACATACATTATCTATATACAATACATATGAAGATTCTATAAAAATTATATAAAGTGCAATATAAATTATGTTAATTTAATGCAAAGTTTTTACAAAAATCGTTTTATAAAATCTGCAGATTGTATATGAATGAAATACAGTGTATAGTTATTCTTTATGTCCATTTTCTTTTATAGACTATATATATATAGACTTATATATGATTTTTCCACGTGGGTTGTAATTGTCAATTTATTTGTGCGGTTAAATTAAAAAATAGTTCATTAATAAATAACCTATTCAGTTAAGATAATAATAGACTTGTTGGTTGCGTGAAAATTTATTATACCTTACGTTAGATATATTAAGAAAAAAAGATTTACGAATTCAAGATTTGAATTGAGTTTATTTTATGAAATAACTTTATTTATCGTTGTGTAGGGAACAAGAATCTGCGATCTGTCAACATCTTCCAATATCTTCAGGGCCTCTCTGTTAGGTTTTTTCTTCGTTTTTTACCATCTCCTTTATACTGTTTGTGGGGAAAAAGCCCTTTCTCCGAATTTTCTTTACGCAAGCACTGAAGCCCAAAATATCGGATTTAAGGAGTCCTCGGAGGGCTCGTCTTCATCCTCTTTTCCAGCAACCTTTCCCAGAAATGATATACTCCATAGAGAACTCGATTTCCACTCAACTTTGCACGATCGCTCTTGAAATGTACTTCTTGGAATTTCTCTTTGAAATATATATTTGTCGATGTAGCCTTTTCCATAATTCTAAGAAAAACACGACTTGAATTGTAATTATTTCTACCACTTCAGCATTGATGGGAGTAAGCTTTTTTATGCACATGTTCAGAAATCATGATCGTTCCGACAACTGTTGGTACTGGTGCCAATTTAGCCACTACTGGTACGTCGGTACTGGCACGCGAGATGCCAATAGTGACACCAACATCGCCAGCACTGGCACCCGAGATGCTAATACTGACAACAACATTTCCAGCACTGGCATAAAACTTACCAGTACTAACATCGGCATCGCTAGCACAAGTATGAGATTGGCTAATACTAACATTGTTATCGTCAGCACTGGTATGAGATTTACCAGTACTGCCATCGGCATCTTCAGTACTAGCATAAGACCTACTAACATTGACACTGTCATCGTTAGCACTGGTATGAGAATTGCCAGCCCTGGTATGGAAATTACTAGAACTCGTATGGAAGTTACCAGCACTGGTAACAAAATTGTCAGCACTGAGACTAAATTCACCGGAAGCGATGTGAGCGTTGCCAGTACTAGTCCTACAGTTATCAATATTGGTACCCGAGTTGCTAGCACCGTTATCCGCGTAGTCAGTGTAGATACCAAAATCGCCAGTACTGGTACCAAGATTCTCAGTTCTGGACCGAAGTCACCAGTACTGGCAAACTGCCAAAAGCTCCGTATTGGCGGTTCCGACAGTATATTGGCTTCCATTCATGCACGGGAAAAAATGTTGAGGCCACCATTTCCAACATAAGCTACGCCACGTGCCAGTTCCCGAAACTAAATCGTTATCACAGCCTCAACTTCTTCCGATTAGGACCAGAAAATAGTACGTACTATCCCAACGATTTAGTTCGTGTAACCATCACGACTGTCCAATCCAAATAATTCATTGCACCAACCAATCCGCGAGTAGAGGTTAAGATTTCATTTGGTCAGTGCTGCAATCAGGATTTTACCATCGAGGTTATAGTTTATTCAACCGACTAAGAAGTTAGCTCTATTCTAATTATTCCGGATGATTGTCAGGTTCGATTAACCAGTCTGTACAACGACTTTTATCTTTTCCTGTTAGGTTAGCTGGTGATTATCCACATTTTGCTCCAGCAATTTTCTTTACTCCATTATGGATTGGCTCTTTATAGCTACTGGTTAAGTACTGGCACTTATTCTGAGTCAAAATACTGCTGAATAAGGCAGTTTTATTAGTTTACTGGATTCAGTAAATGGGATTAACTTTTTTTATCGTTACCATAACCATAAAATCACTGCGTGGACCATTTGGAACAACTTGGACCTAATAGCTTCCGGAACAACGACCATTTCTTTGAGTGTCACTAACAAATTCTCGACGTGTTATAAGAATGCGTAATGTGCCGCAATGCAACATGATAACGCAGCGGAATATAGAGGCCAGAACTATGGTGTTTGCAGTTGGTGCAATGCGGAGTATGCGGTGCATCGTCATGTCCTTTGGTACATACACACTTCTAGAAGAAACCACGGTTGCAAAACTAATTCGCCTGAAAGTTTTTCTGTCTCCTATTCCCATCGTTGGATGTGCGCGTATACCCGTAACGCATGGATAAAAGCTCTTCGAGAGCCTCCTAAAGTATAGCATTACACTGCGCCTACAGTGCACTTCAACTCCACCCGGACTTTTTCCACTTTTTCCTTATGTACGTGTATGGAAAGATGCCAAGTAGACGCGCTTCCGCATTACTAATTGCTCATCAACGAATGACGTATTCTGTCCGGGTGAAAATTTTCCATAAAATTAATAAATGAATAACGGTACTTAATTTTTACTTAAATTGAAATTACAAGTATATTTACTGCAATGAAATATGTCCTGATAACGATAACAAAATACATGGGATAATCCATCACGTTTCGACCAGGATTTTTTTTTCAAATGCAATTTTTTTTAAATATGTTTTTAAAGTAACATATCAAATGTCATAATTAAAAAATCTGAAAAAATTCTAAAAAATACTTTGCTTAATATCTCAATTTTCTAGGTTATAGCCAAAATGGGCAAGATTGTTTTTTTCATAGTTTTTGAGCTTTTTTATATTAAAAGAATAATTGAAAGATGAAGAAAAAAATAAGCTACTACAGGCGATTGGTCAAATGTTTATTTGTGTTAGACCGGATTTTCTAGAATTGTTTCAGATTTTCCCGAACCATGCAATTTTTTTCAAAATTTTTTTTTAAGTGACATATCAAATGCCATAATTTAAACATCTGCAAAAATACTGAAAAACACTCTCTTGAATATCAAAATTTTCTAGCTCATCGCCAAAATCGGCAAGATTTTTCTTTTCATAGTTTTTAAGCTGTTCTTGTTAAAAAAAATATTTTTTTAATAAACAATCTTAAGAACTTTGAGAAGACAAATCTTGCAACATACATTTCTGAAAAATGTAAATGTGTAGAATTTGACAGCCTACGACTTAAAATTTTCAAAAAAAAAAAATTATTAATAATTTTTTTTCTCCACCGAAGGTATTGAGGATATTGTTCGGCTAAAAAGTAGCACTACTTTCAGTAAAAAAAAAAAGATATTGATAATTTTTTTGGAAAATGTGAGTTCATTTGAGCTAAAATGTCCCATACAAGTCTGTATCAATTTTTTTGTTGTAGGCCATCCAATTCCACTCATTTCCATAATTCAAAAATGTATGCATGCTAAAGCTGTCACAAAATAGAGCTGTTTGAATGAAAAATAAAAAAACTCTAATATCCCATCAAATTTTGATCTTATCAATTTTACATCCATAAAAACCGATGCTTCTTAATTTCTTGAAGAAAAAATAGATTAAGCCGCTGAATTTCAGTGGAATCATTTATATATAGATTATATAATAATTGCATATAAAGTGTATAGAGTCCACATATACCTAATCCTATATTTACAACTAAACTTTCTTCTTATATACTCTATATACATTTATTTTCCATGGGATGCCACACATTTTCTACCACAGTAAAAAATTGATGTCAGGGTAAAGTGATTTCATTACATATAGATTAGCCGAGATCACATAATTTTTGCTGTAGCATTAATTTTATTGTCCGTCGGATTGGACATTCGAGCGATTCATTCATTTCTAATGTAAGGGTTCAGCTTGCGAGTGACACGTTTAAGCAGTATCCCAATATTGGAGTCTTCCATTTAAAATTAATGCCCTATATTTACAACTATTCATTTTTTTATATACTCTATATACATTTATTTTCCATGGGATGCCACACAGTTTCTACCACAGTAAAAAATTGATGTCAGGGTAAAGTGATTTCATTACATATAGATTAGCCGAGATCACATAATTTTTGCTGTAGCACTAATTTTATTGTCCGTCGGATTGGACATTCGAGCGATTCATTCATTTCTAATGTAAGGGTTCAGCTTGCGAGTGACACGTGTAAGCAGTATCCCAATATTGGAGTCTTCCATTTAAAATTAATGCCCTATATTTACAACTATTCATTTTTTTATATACTCTATATACATTTATTTTCCATGGGATGCCACACAGTTTCTACCACAGTAAAAAATTGATGTCAGGGTAAAGTGATTTCATTACATATAGATTAGCCGAGATCACATAATTTTTGCTGTAGCAATAATTTTATTTTCCGTCGGATTGGACATTCGAGCGATTCATTCATTTCTAATGTAAGGGTTCAGCTTGCGAGTGACACGTGTAAGCAGTATCCCAATATTGGAGTCTTCCATTTAAAATTAATGCCCTATATTTACAACTATTCATTTTTTTATATACTCTATATACATTTATTTTCCATAGGATGCCACACAGTTTCTACCACAGTAAAAAATTTATGTCAGGGTAAAGTGATTTCATTACATATAGATTAGCCGAGATCACATAATTTTTGCTGTAGCATTAATTTTATTGTCCGTCGGATTGGACATTCGAGCGATTCATTCATTTCTAATGTAAGGGTTCAGCTTGCGAGTGACACGTGTAAGCAGTATCCCAATATTGGAGTCTTCCATTTAATATTAATGTCAAGTACATCGAAGATAGTCGAGCGCGACACTAGAGCCATCCGTGGAATACTCAAGTGAAGGCCCCAACCATGTGGGAGGGTATGAGGGAGTCAAGGTTAACCCCTGTGGGGACGTTCTCTGTGGCTTTAGCCATGAATTCACGGGGAATACCTGCAGATTCCTTGCGAACGTATGCGTTCCTCTCTTCTCTACGAAGTACTTGTATATAACATCTCTGTTGCAACCCACACACGAAAAACACTCAACCCTCAAGCCCCGACTCTCTTTGTGTTTTCCCCCGGCGAGTTCCGCTAATCGAGATATAATGCGACAAGCGAGCCGCAGGAACACCCTCCAGTGTTTCAGTATGAGAAAACATTATTTTCCGCGCACAAAGCACTAACAGCATTAGTCCATTATTTGGTGAATGTAACAAGCTCCACATTTCTAATGAGAGAAATATATACCTGCAGTCCGACAATTTGTTCGGGGATACTCGTGATTAAATTATAATCCCCTGATTAATTTTATATTAGATTCCTCTTTTAAAGATGACCAATCATACTTTTTCTAGTATTGTAATTGAGATTATTAACAGCTTCTTACCGATTTCTCATTATTAAATTTAGATTTCCAGCTGTTACGCAAAATATTTGACCACTGAAAATGCAATTCAAAAATCATGGGATAGAACTATCTGATAAAATTATAGGTTACAATCATTCGATAATATCATGGGATAATGATGGGTTGAGATAATAGGATAAAATTATGGGATCGAATCGTGGGACAAAATCATGGGATAAAATCGTGGGATCAAATCATGGAATCAAATCATGGAATCAAATGATGGGATAAAATCGTGGGATGAGATCATGGGATGAAATCATGGGATAAAATCATGGGATAAAATCATGGGATAAAATCATGGGATAAAATCATGGGATAAAATCATGGGATAAAATCATGGGATAAAATCATGGGATAAAATCATGGGATAAAATCATGGGATAAAATCATGGGATAAAATCATGGGATAAAACCATGGGATAAAACCATGGGGTAAAATAATGGGATAAAATAATGGCGTGAAATCATGGGAGAAACTCATAGGATGAAATCGTGACGTAAAATCATGGGATTAAATCGTGCGGTAAAATCATGGGATTAAATCGTCGGGTAAAATCATGGGATAACATACATAGAGTATGGAGTGGCTGCCTGAATCTACGTCGATAATGTTTCCATATTTTTTGTCAATAATCGCACAGAATTGATATTCGAAATTATTGAGCGTGTCCTTTCTATTAATTCCTAATAGATACTATCTTCGAGCCTTAATGGAACTGTCAAATAGAATTTACCGAACGATAAAAGTTTTATTGACACCGGTAATAGTGCTATTTGCCAGCCGACGGAAAACAGTCTGGAATCGTGGAATACGTCGTCTGCAAACCTCGGAATTCCGAGCGTGTTCTTGGGTGCATATCTGCACTGAAGAGAAAACTGCAAGGTGTCCCAATTCTAACAGTGAAATTTTAATCCTGAACCAATAACGCTGTACCACTCACCAGAAATTCTCTCCTGGCGCACGCGTTCTACTTTAAGTAGAGATTTTAATCCCACTTGAGATCTACGTCTCTGCTCGCATTTTTGAGGTGCTTTTCTTCGGTGTATTCCAAGCGGCCACCTGTTTCCTCAAAGGGAATCTTAGGGACACTGGTATGCTTGACAAGAGGGAAATTATAGTGGAGTAAGATAGTTGTATTAATGTCCCTCTTGGCTATTCTCATCCTTAAGGTAGTCGTCTCGCTACGTGCTAGTCAAATCAGTGTTAAATTTTGAAAAGCACTTCAACAAATTAAAAAAAAACACCCAACGTGTGTTCTTAATATGTAAATACATCCGCAGCCACGGTTTGAATGGAAAATACAGTGATATATGCAAATGTTTGATGAGATGTTTCTGTCATCTAGTTATAAATTAGATAAAAACCATAATATTCGTCCGCTTATGAAAAGCAATGTCTTATTTTGTTTATTGAAAGATGCTTCAACGATTTAACGAAAAGATTTTTCAGCGTTATTGTTGTTTCAAAAGTTACAACCATTTGAATGTTTAATGTTAGGTTAAGTTGGATAAATGAGAGGTTGTAATTTTAGTATAAATAATATTACTGAAAAATGTTTTCGGTGAATCATCAGAGCAACTTTCGATGAACAAGCAGAGCTACTGTTCGTCATAATAGGTCTAGTATTATGATTTTTTCTAATATACAACTGGATGACAAAAACATCTTATTGAACATTTGCATATATTATAGTTTATTTTCTTATCAAATCGTCGTTGTTAATTCATTTATATATTAAGAACATTTAATCTAGACCTCACACCATTTTTTTGCACTGTATGTCTTTAGAGAATTTTATAATTATAATGCTCGTCATATACTTAATGATGTTTAGATGTAATATTTTTGTAATTAACAGTATCACTCAGAGAATTTTTTTTCTTGTGGCTTTTGTAGGTGACTGGATCCCCTCAAGGTTTATGGCTTTAACGACGAGGCAAACAAGGCTAAAAATATGAACTTTAATCATGGAAATGCAATTTTATTTACTTTGAAAGAAACATTAGGCGAAATAAAAATATTTTTCAGGTTTTGGATCGTTACTACAAATGTGATACTACGGAAAATGTTCAAGAGATTTTGAGTAGTGTCGCCGTTAAAAAAAATTTATAGAATATTTAAAAAATAATTAAACTGCAAAAAATACTTCTAGCGTAAAATCGACAATTCAGCCATAGACGAAGTACAGATATTGTTTATTTGTTGACTTTACGTTGAAATAAAAAATAAGAAAACTCTTTCAAAATATGTTCTTCAAGGATATTGGTACGCCAGCCAAGAGGGAAATCAAGGTGAAGCAATACGTGCGTCGCATGGATGATTCTCTTGGTTGTTTCTACACCAAGAAAAAAGATTGTGATGACCTCAAAGCAATGAGTGGATTTTTTTTACCAACAGAAATTTTTTTTAATTTTTTTTAATTTTAATGAAATGGTCGATTTGAATTTCAGAGAAAACATTTCATTGCCTGTAGAGATAACAAATATAGCGATTCTAGATGCAGTCAAAATTAGATTTATTGTATCAATCTGTTGACTGATTTTTTTGTAGGGAAAAATTTATTCATCCGAAATGGAAATTTCTACATTTAATCTTGAATGCACTTTCCGACATTGAAAAAATTTCATTTATATGAAATTTATATATAATCTGCAGATTTTATAAACCGATTTTTGTAAAAACGTTACATTAAATTTACAAAAATTATATTGGACTTTATATAATTTTTCGAGAATCTTCATATGTATTGTGTACAACATATAGAAAATGTATATGTCCACTTTCGTATACAGCTTTTATGTTGATTTTTATATATAATTTTTATACAATCTTCATATAATTTTTACACTTGGGACTCAAATTTTTCTTTTTGTTCAACGAGGTTTGGACTATTTCTGGTTTTCTCTCAAGCTACAATGTTTCAACGACAAGATGCGCCGTCGACTACGAACAAGAACAAAGAGGATGATGTTACTGACATACATGCGAGTTATTATGTACCTTGCAAGCAAGCTTTCGTGGACATGATACTACTCTTCCACTCTCTTATATTCATAGTAGCGACATCAACGCGGCTTGCCACTGATGGAAAGGAACAAAGCCTGTATGAACAGAGGTACATACAACAAGCAATATCAATACCAATATCAATATCCCTTAGGCACTTTATGAACGCCCCATGAACGTCCAAACACCACTTGTTACTCGTTGGGCGGATGTAGCAGGCTTTACAAAATTGCACACTGTTTAAAATATTCAAGGTGAAATTACTACACGGTGCAGGAAGGTCTTTTAAATAAACGGGTATGGAAAATTTACTTTATGAGTATAACATAAAATTAATGTGAATCTTGCTAAATTTGTTACGAAATTCGCGATTTTTATATAAGTTCATTGTAATTTTATCACACGTGCATTAAATTTTCAGTTTTTTGCATTAAATTTTATTTCCTGTACATGAAAAGACAAGAGGAACAGAGCACATTATGAAAAATGATAGCTCATCGAATAGCTATTGGAAATAATTGTACAGCAAATCTGAAAAAAATTACCTAGATGTATTTTTTTTTTCTTTATAACATATTTTTGGCAGAAAAAAAACCTTTTTTTTTTAGCGGTGTCGACTTTTTGGAATAGCCAAAAAAAATTATATAAAATATCTGTGGCGCTTGATTGTTGAGAATAGTATGCGAAGCACGAAAAAAATTGGCAGCTTAGAATATTCTAAATTGCAGGAGGAAATTTATTTTTTCGAAACGAGAGCAATAGATTTTTTTATAATTGTGCCGTTTCATTTTTTTTTAATTTTTTTTAAATTATTATTATTTTTTTCTCAAGTGCAGTTAAATTGATACCGATTAGGTCCAATGATATGAACATTTCTGAATGATATTTCCAGAGATATTATTTTTCAATAATTTATTATACTAACCTAGGGTTTAATAAGAAAGTTTATGGGGCAATCGACCCCATTTCGAGCTGGATTTGACCTCGACCTCTCCGATTTGACCCGTAATTTTTTGTAGGCTTAGATAGACCCTCAAATGCACCAGATTTATTTTTCATGCTAACTCTTTGTAAGTACATTTTTAAAGTGGCATATCGAATGGTATAATTGAAAAATCTGAAAAAATTCTAAAAAATACTTACTTCAATATCCAAATTATCTATGTTATACCTGAAGAGGGCAACTTTTTAAAAATAGACTCAGCTCAAATTTAATATACATCAATTGAACATGATTTTATTTGTAGACAACAATTAACCTCGAGGACAAGATTTTTTTTCTTACATTTTTTGAGATTTTTTTAGAGGCCATCATAAAATCATAAAATCAATCAATAAAGGTTAAATTTTCTACGCTCCATAACAATATTTAGCTGTTAAATTAAATATTCGAAATAATATCTATGTACACTTGAGGTCAATTATGAGAAGCTTTCAATATCACGTGAGTTGCACGGAGTAAATAAATGAAGAACACTTATTTCGAAGTAGCTGGAGTGCTACCCTTGGGAGTAAGTTTCGTGTAACGGTAAGAGAGGAAAGTGCTGTGATAGCCTACCGTCGAAGCGCCGAGCGCTTGAGCCATTTCGTAGAACTGGCACTTTAGCCAGGACAGTTGCCATTTTCGTTTCGCTTTTAGCCGATAAGCTATTTTCTTCGACAACTATTTTGTGCACGTAGTAATATCCGAGAAAATTTTTCTGGAACAATTTTGATCGCGATTGGTTTCATCGGTCGTAGATAGTACTTTTATATTGTGAAATCGAAGAGATTTCTCAAATGAAAGACAGAAGTTTTGCCGGTATACATTATTTTGGAAACAACCCCCGAGCGTTGTTGTGTTAGGTCAGAAGCAATTCCCCAGCTAGTCAGAAACATCCGTGACAACGGAGGACGACACCAGCTGAGTCTGACTGCCACCGACTGTAACCACTAGAATGGGGAGAGAGCGACGAAGCGGTTTTCGAGGTGTGAGAGCGAGACGGTGCCAGTCACAAGCCCAACGAAGCCACCATTACCCACCAGGACTTGGAAACCACCAACACCCCACCCACGCCCAAGAACTCGGGCATTTCGTCTCACCGCTATCTAGCCTGAAACTGAGCGACAGGCTTCGCAGCACTAAAGCGGAGCAGATCTGGTGAAATCCCTACTCAATCTGCACGGAAATTCTGTAATATATTGCTTTGTCAACTTGCATTTTTTCACCTTAATTTCGCAATGGACGGAACATTTTTTTTCGCAATAAAATTGCGGTCGGAAATTTGTTTGAAAATTTATTCATCTGCACATATTTCAGGGGAAGTATTTTTTTTAATTTGGGACACCCAAAACATAAATTTCTAGCTTCATTTCGCAGTGGACGGAACTTTTGTTTTTCGTTAAAAAAAATTACGGCCGGAAATTTATTTGAATTTAGGACACCCAAAACATGGATTTCTAGATTATTTTCGCAGTGGATGGAACATTTTTTTATTTCGTAAAAAATTGTGGACGGAAATTTATTTGAAAATTTATCTGTTTTCACATATTTTAGGTGAAGTATTTTTTTGAATTTAGGACACTCAAAACATAAATTTCTAGGTTAATTTCGCAGTGGACGGAACATTTTATTTTTCGTAACAAAATTGCGGTCAGAACGTTAATTGAAAATTTATTTATTCTCACATATTTCAGGTGAAGTATTTTTTATTTATTTAAGGACACCCAAAACATGAATTTTTAGCTTAATTGCGTAGTGGGTGGATGATTTTTTTTTTTCGTAAAAAAATTGTGGTCGGAAATTTATTAATTTTCACATATTTCGGGTGAAGTATTTTTTTGAATTTAGGACACTCAGATCATGAATTTCTGTAAAGATCCCGGAGACGATTTTTTTTTGTATTGCAATACTTTTTTCTCATAGTTCGTGGACGATGGGAGAGTAAAAATCTAAGTGAATCCTAGAATTTCGTGTATAATTTTTTCAATGATTTCATGTTGGTATGAATGTGATAACAATGTACAGATATTTACTCTGAATGCGTTTCTAGTAAAATTATTGAGAACGTTGAATTCTATGCGGTAAAAAAAGATGATTTTATTCACTCAATAAACCATCTACTATTTAATCGTTACAACATTTTTGAAAATGTTTTCCGATTCTAGTCTTTAGAAAAAATTTTATCAGAAATACAAAAAAAAAAACAGAAAATCTTTAATTTAAGATTAATTGACAAAATCACTTACGAATATGTATCTCTTATATTCACGTACATCGGCAATAATAAACATAAAAATCTTATGATCCATAATATTCGAATGCCTCTGTCGCTTTTACCAAATTTATCGGCAAATTGTTTTGGACTAGAAGTGGTTCCACTATAAAAATCCAATTTCCTAGAAAGCCATAACCCATTTACCGATCGTCGATAAATTAAATATCTCACATGACTGAATTATGAAATTCAGCATTTTACAAAACCACTTTTTTTCAAGTAGATTCTGCTCAAATTTGATACAGATTGATTGAACGTTATTTGATTCGTAGGCAACAATTAACCTCAATCATAAAAAAATTCCTACCAACTCAATCACCATTTGAAACGAAAAAATGAAAATGAATAAAATCCATGGCATCATTTTTTCTTATTCGAAAAAAACTCAATTCTTGAAAACAAAAAGTGACCTAGAAATTTTTCAAATGAATGATAAATTTGAAAAAAATAACAATAATTTCCGGCAATTCAATATCATTTCATTATTTCACCTCAATTCCCTTCACTATATCCGGCATGTTCTTCAATTATCCCGGTTATTCTTGGGGATAAGATTTTTCGTTGAAGTGAGAAAGTACAAGTATAGCTCTCAGCTATATAATAGAAAGTACATCAGCGGTGAGTAAGAGAGACAGACAGCAGAAAATGGTCTCGAAGAGGGCAAAGGTAGGGAATGCATTCTGCAGTGAACGATGGAAAACGAGAGAGCGAGAGATGAACTCTCTTGCTCATAGCTGAGCTCTCTCTCTCTTCCTTCTGATAGTGGCTTAGTCCTCCGCCATGGCCACAGGCAAGAAAATCTCGACAGTGGCAGGAAATTGAACCACCCCAAGCAGCAGCAGCTCTGCTACCACTTTCCTTCGCGTTCGCCGCTCGACGCTTTCGCCGACGGTCTCTGCGGGAATGAAGGAGCTGTTCTCAATCGCCCTGAACATAACCAAAGCTCTGGGAGCCGATGCAAGCTCTGCTAGGATTTCATACTTGACAGCAAAGGTACAAAAGCTAGAAGAAAGTCGAGTCGAAGCACCATTTGTACGTTCGCGGGAAATCTTTGAACTATATTGATATAAATCACAATTTGGTAGGGAATTTTTAAAATATATATATTCTCTATGTTATTTGTAGACTTTTTATTTTTCCCACTATTGTATTTTTTTTTTTTTTTAATGGCGATGATTTAAAAAAATTATTCCGAACGTACATTTATGTCTAATGAAATTCTTAGTCAAAGGCTTGTGTTAGAAATTTTTTAACTTGTTGTGTTAATTTCAGGTGAAAATAAATGGATGTTATCAAACATATTGTTGATAGAGGTATGAACTAAAACAAGGATTAGTAGCCTCTTCAATTATATAGCCACAATCGCAGTCCGTACATTACATAAACCACCAACAGAGCTTTTGGCTCGCTTTTCAGGGTCTGACCGCGTGTGCTTTGCCATGTATACGAATACACGAGAAAACTAGGATTTCATGCTCCACGTTGGTGATACAACAGAAGCTGCGGCCGTAATTTGCCGTAGTACTGTCGGCTATTACCTGTATGTATGCTGATGATAGGGCAAATAATAATAACGATAATAATAAGAGAGCAAGCAGGATTATCGTCCGCTAGTTATCGAAATTATTTATGAGGCTACTGTGTTACTGTTGCACTGCAATGCACCACTTCACGATTAACTAAATGCTTCAACTTTTAGGAACACCTGGTATATTTGCCCTGGCATTTGTTATTTTGACTAGCCAAATGATGACGGCTATTACTACCATAATTATAGCAATTATTAGCAATGTGTCCAAATTAATTGCCTACAAAGTGACGAATATGTCGATTCAAACACTTCTCAACATAGCTAAAAAATAATTAGAAATTCAAACTTCATCCGAGTAATTGATTTCAGCGATATGAATTTTTTATGTTGCAATCACAGACTTAAGAGAAGGAGACATCAGGCTATTTTTACATTTAGGTCACACAAGAGTAGATCTACGACTACGACCACATGATAGGACAAAAAATAAGTCACTTACGGTAAAACGATCAATGGATAACCCCGAAAAATAAAAAATATTGAACCTGACACATTTGGCGTCCGCGACGTTTCGACTGAGATAATTCCGGTTGGAATTTCGTAGCAGACGAAAAAGGGCGAACGTCCAAATAATAAGAGTAGCGCTAGCGTCTCGGTCGTGAGGAGTCTCGTAAGGCATGACAAATTATTCTTTTAATACTTGGCGTCTCTTGATAAAAGAGGACGCCTTCTGAGATTAGTCCCAAGCGTGCAGTAAGATGTGACAGCTCGCTGTCTTATGCATACGGAGATAACGAAGCGCTTGCGAGAAGCGTTCTGGCCGCTCGCCATCTGGCGGGCAAGTGATGCACTGCGCGAGCTCCGCTGAATAGCGAATGACCTGTGTTTTTCTCGCACATGATTCGAGACCTTCGTGTGCTTAACATGACAAAGATGCAACAATGTTGCCATTATAAAACATTCGGAGTATATAGAACTCTACGTTGTCACAAAATTTAGCTTGGTTACCATTTCATGATTGATTTCTACCGTTATCATACCACACTTGGCACTCGTCGTGCCTTTTCAACTGAAAGAAAACCAACTAAGATTTTCTCTTGCTAACCAAACATTTCCGTTGTTCATTAATCGACAAAAATTAATTCTGGTTGGTTTTTCTCACCAATAATTCATTTCGGTTGATGATCAGCTAGAAAAACACGATTCCGGATGATTTTTCAACTCCATTGAACATTTGGATTTTCCACGAATCAAACGAACTAACTTTAATTAGTTGTTCACATGAATAAACTATTATTGTTGAATGAGTCCGTGAGTGATAATCTTGGAGTTGATAAGAATGGTTGGTTTAGTTATGTTTATTCAAACAAGCACGTGCGGCGAAGCATGATAACGAATGCACGGCATGAGCGAAATGATCAGTAATGATAGTTAAAATTAGTGGTTATATGACGACAGTTACGAAATCGTCGACCCGGACATTTATCCTTTCGGCGAGATAGTTGCGTCAGAGCGGCATAATTACGTAGCACATACGTGAGCCCCGTGTGTCATGCCGCGGTCACTCGGAAGGTTGACGCGGAAAAGTGGAGGTGTAAATTACATTTAACGCCGGGTTGAACACGCGTGCGGTGAGATGGTTCGGTCATACGAGACGGTGCGTTAGTCGCGCGCTGTTGCTGCTACATTTCGTCGTGCTATTGCTTGGCTAACAAACATCCATGCCCGTTGCATCGTTCCGATTGCGGTCCCGCTTCAGCCTGTCACTATGCGCTTCTCTACTCCCGTCCTCGACGTTATGCATTCGAAACACTCCAGCCACAGACTTCGTGGTGCCTGCTGCTGCTGAACATCTATTTACGGTTCTCTATTACCCGTGGTTTTGTTAGAGCACGCGAATAGACCGTTCGCATCACTCCAGTATATTGCAACGATTTCGCTCTGTATATTATCACTCTGGAAAAAATTCAGGCGTTAGTAAGTATAAATAGTAAGTGAAATGAAGGTGAGACCTTGCGAACTGCCGTCTCGTTATTTTACGATGTTTACAGTTTGTGCAGGAATCTTCATGAGGAAGTATACAGATCATCGTTGATTTATGCAGAAGCAAATATTTATTTTTGCAATGCTTTCTAAACATCGTTAAATAATGGTGGAAATACTTCCAACGTTCTTCTTTTCAGCGTCATTCATACACTTCATATTAGTGTATATCTTGTAGTATATCGCTTTACCACTGGGAAAGTACTGGGCTTCGCCGCAAGGTGGCCAATCGACAAGAAGTTTCTCGCAAGCAGACACCATACGTTGATCCAGGAATTCAACCCTCCTGATTTTATTGCTTTGTAGATGATCATATATCTCTAGGATTGTGGCTTATGAAAAACTGTTATAAAATAAGATCAAGCTTGATTTCAACCTAATCCTAGGCTAGGATTATAAGTTTTATAGCCAAGGCAAAGTATTCAGTTTCAACGAACACACTGAAGAGACAAATTTTGTCATTTAGAATTTGATTATATAGAAAGCTAATAAAAAATTAACCAGCCTTCATATATTGCTGATTGAAAAAGAAGTGATTCCGATAATAAATAAAAATTAGGAAGCATTGTAAATTCGTAATTGAGAGACATCAAAATGTTTATTACAGGGTAATTAGTAAAATATTTCTCACGAAATGATATGTCAAATATGTTTCGATTGAAGTTGCGCCCATTTCGTAAACATGAAAGGTAAACGTTAGGTAATAGCTGCCGCCGAAACTATATTAACGAAACAGTATATGAATTCATATATTAACTAGATCTCGTTTGGGATACATTACAGGATATTACAACGACACGCCATCTTCATTCTGTAGGTACGCTGGCGTAGTGTTCTATAAACGATAAATGACGCAAAATTTAACGAGAAAAGTACATGAGCGCTCGGTTCATAATGCAGTATACCCGGCAAGTATATAAACCTACTGAATGTTGAATGACTTACACACTGTTTGTGCGCTCGACGAAATTAAGCCGCAAGCAATTTACTGCGATAGAAGGCGTGGAAGCTTAAAAATTGTATGCTTATATGAAGTGATCCTAGTCTGATTAAAAAAAATCGAGGTTAATATGCTCGGAGCTTTATTCAACAAATTTCTATAATCACTTTTCCTCCCTCATCTTGTATACTCTGCCAAGCTTTGCAAAATAATCCCTCCTTTCGGATGAGTTATCCGTGTGCATCTATTCTCCATAAACTTCATCGTTTCTATATTTGCTCTCTCTAATTAAACTCGCCGCGATCAAAGGGGACATAAACAAAACAAGAGTTAAAAACGCAGCGTAAGAAAATAGACATGAGCGTAAAAAAAAAACTAAAAATAAACAAAATAAAAATATTGTTTCTTTGAAGCTGCTACCTATAATTGGATTCATATTTTCTCACTGCCGTGCTTATTATGTACCATAACACGAATATTTATTTAAAAGCCAAAAACTCGAAATGACTCTAAATGACAGAACATTTTTCTTCCTCGCCTCAATTATTCTTGGCAATACTTTACGAGTAAACTAAAAATAATCAAAACAAAAATATTGTTTCTTCGAAGCTGGTACCCATAATTGGATTTGTATTTCCTCACATCCGTACTTATTATATACTATAACACAAATATTTATTCATAAAACAAGCACCCAGCGCGATTTAAAAAATTGTAATGCGTAACATTGTCGGCCATTCCGAAAATGTAATGGGCATGTAAAAAAAAATATTAATTATTTTTTTATCACGTTAAGTAAGTATATCGAATCTATAGACACAACAGTAAAACATGTGATTCCGTACTGACCAGACTATCCAGTCTTGAAAAAAGTTAATAAAATAACGAAGCAGTAAATGTCACACAACCGATTTTAAAAAACCATATAGAACAGACGCAGACCTAACCTAAAAGCCCTCGTAGCCCGGTCTGCATGATATTTTATTTAAAAAAGAAAGAAAAAAGTCACATGAATAACAAAAAAACTAAAAAATAGTCGATTACAACTCCGACAAATGAATACATTTCTGAATAGGCCCTGATCAGGGCGAACGGTAAAACAAAAAATAAACAGTCAAGCCGAACAATTCGCCGAAGCAACTAAAGAAATTTACTATAGAAACAACGTTTTTTTTCTCAGAATCGTAACGTGACATTTTTCCGCCTCGCCTCAATTATTCTTGGCAACACTTTACGAGTTTCTGCACCTTCAATCTTTCAGTATCTTTTGTTTTCTCTCGGTTGTACGTGAAACTCGTTTAGAAGAATCGAAGGAGGTGACGAGCGACGGATCCTTAATCTCGCGCGTCGTTAGACGGTCGACTAAGCCGGAAAATTACTTTCTTTGAAAGTGATAATAGGTCCCAGGAGTGAGAAGTGCAAGAAGGTAGAGCTTGGATAGCCTCCTGACAACGACAATGCCCGGGACTCGTCACACCGACGCCGATTTATACACTTTCGCCTAGAACTATGGACCAAAGACTGGTTGGCTTCCGCAGGCGCGAGTGAGAGAATAGTCAACGCCCCAAACCTTTCGTCCCTGTCCCTCGCACTCTTAACGGCAAACTCCTCTCGTACTTTTAATTAAACACTTCGTTAACTCGCCCAAATTCTTGAGACCTTGGCAAGCAAACAGTGTCTGTCGAACTCCGTCGATAATTACTACAACCGAAAAGAAAAAAAATGCGACGAGGAAACCGAAGGTCTAAGAAAGAACAGAATAGCGATTGAGAACAACGAAAGAACGAGAAAAGGGTCCCTCGGCGGGTGGAGTTCCCGTCACGTTTCTTAAAATTCGTGAGACGATTTTCCAGGCTCCCAGTCCTACGCCTTCCATCGATCTCTCAGTACACCGCTAAAGTACGAAGCGTGAGCGCGGAAAAGTGTAATAAGGCGACATCCAGCTGAGTTTCCTAAATCTTTCCCTTGCTCGTTTATTACTTCTACCACAGCCAGTGCAGGTGGAATACTATCGCTTACACACACAGGGAGATATATATACTCGCAGGGTGGTACGCATTTTCTTGCGAAGGCAAAGTCTGGTAAAGTAAAGAAAACAGTGAATGCGGTGATTTACTTTTTTTATTTCCCCCCCGTAGAAATATGGGGTGCGTCGTACCCGAGAGATAGACTGGGCGGTAGGAACGGTCTTGAAAAGCAATTGCCCTCCTAAATTATTCGGGATTATCATTGTCATTATTTATATTGGCATTCCTTGTATATGTACAGTGCTAGAGTTTCGTGGGACTCGGGTAAGACGCGTCCTCGCATCTAAATTACCGAAACAGTCCTGGACTCCATATCGTTGAACCCCTCCTCTGTCGCTCTTACACTGCGAAAAAGTTTCCAGGGTGAATCAGAATATGGAGACTCGAGGAGGAGGCTTTTGCAGGGGTTTCGAATAATCGGGAACTCATAGGAAGCACTTCGGGGCTCTTAGAATAACTAGGGCCTGAATAGTGACTCTTAGGGAGACTTAGAATGATGAGGGGTTGGCTGGTTTCGCTTAGGAGGATGTAGAATAATCAGGGCCTGGCTGGGTTCGCTTAGTAGGATGTAGAATAATCAGGGCCTGGATGATTCCGCTCAGGAGGAACTAGAATAATCAGGGCCTGGGTGGTTTTGCTTAAGAGAATGTATAATAATCAGGGCCTGGGTGGTTTTGCTCAAGAGAATGCAGAATAATCAGGGCTTGGGTGGTTTCGCTTAGCAGGATGGAGAATAATCAGGGTTTGGTTTGTGTCTCTTAGAATGATGTACAATAATTAGGGGCTGGATTGTGGCTTTTACGATTATGTATAATAATCAAGGCCTAGTAAGACGCGTCCTCGCATCTAAATTACCGAAACAGTCCAGGACTCCATATCGTTGAACCCCTCCTCTGTCGCTCTTACACTGCGAAAAAGTTCCCAGGGTGAATCAGAATATGCAGACTCGAGGAGGAGGCTTTTGCAGGGGTTTCGAATAATCGGGAACTCATAGGAAGCACTTCGGGGCTCTTAGAATAACTAGGGCCTGAATAGTGACTCTTAGGGAGACTTAGAATGATGAGGGGCTGGCTGGATTCGCTTAGGAGGATGTAGAATAATCAGGGCCTGGCTGGGTTCGCTTAGTAGGATGTAGAATAATCAGGGCCTGGATGATTCCGCTCAAGAGGAACTAGAATAATCAGGGCCTGGGTGGTTTTGCTCAAGAGAATGCAGAATAATCAGGGCCTGGGTGGTTTCGCTGAGGAGAATGTATAATAATCAGGGCCTGGATGGTTTTGCTCAAGAGAATGCAGAATAATCAGGGCTTGGGTGGTTTCGCTTAGCAGGATGTAGAATAATCAGGGTTTGGTTTGTGTCTCTTAGAATGATGTACAATAATCAGGGGCTGGATTGTGGCTTTTACGATGATGTATAATAATCAAGGCGTGGGTGGTTTTGCTTAGGAGAATGCAGAATAATCAGGGCCTGGGTGATTTCGCTGAGAAGATTGTAGAATAATCAGGGCCTGTGTGGTTTCGCTTACGAGAATGTAGGATATTCAGAGTCTGGATGGTTTCGCTTAGGATTATGTAGAATAATCAGGGCCTACCCATGTGGAAATCTGTCTGGAAGTCCCAGTTTAAGTCTAAATGTTGATCATATTGGCTCGGATCTCCCCGAACGACTTTCCTAAGATCCAAGAGATGTTATCGTGCTTCGACAATGACAGCCTATGATATTTCCATTTTGATGGAAGTTTGACAAACCGTAACTGAGAGTGTAACGATGCCGAAGATTCCGTTGTTACCGATTTTCCTGTATAGGAAAATCAAACATTTTGAATCTTTTTATTGTTGTGCGTTTAAATTCCTTTACAGATTCGTAAATTGATGGAAGTTTCCATTAAAATAAAAATATCAAAAATATTTGATGGAAACTTTCATCAAAATAAAAATATAAAAAATATTTGATGGAAACTTCCATCAAATTAAAAATATCAAATATATTTGATGGAAACTTCCATCAAATTAAAAATATCAAATATATTCGATGGAAACTTCGATCAAAATAAAAATATCATAGGCTGTCATCGTCGAAGCACAATAACATAACTTTAATAAATATTCAGCCAAAGTCCAAAAAGAATATTCCTAAGATCTCGACATAAAATCAATGAAGAATCGAACACCAGTCTGAAGTAAATCGTATATTAATATACGATGACCGAAGGATGTAGATAAGTTCCTTACATAATATTCGCTAAGTTATTTCATAATATTTTCATTCAATTTTCATGGCCGGAATTGTCTTTTTCACCATTTGATCTTTTCACTTCGGTCACATGCCCATGACAAATTGTTCATGAAATGGCGCTTATGAGCTAATGAATTCTACTAATGGGGTACACTTCTTCATTACATTATTCAATTGGCCTTCGCTCATTAATTCGTCGCTCTTAGTCAAGGTTTGTCAACCACTAAACCTCTTTCGTACTCGAAGCTTCCTAGCGAATTCCTTACCGGAAAAACACGAGATGATTTACTTTTTCCTCGGTAAATTTTCTCACTATCTCGTTTGCTCAGGGTTTGGTTAGGAGAAAAAGGAGAGACAGGAGGTGAGAAGTAGCGCTAGACAGGAAAGCGATTATCCTTCTTGATTACATTGCTCCAATTTTCTAGCAATTTTCAGAATATTATTAATACATCGAAATGAAGTTGCAGCAAAGTAATAAGTATCCAAATAATTATTCACTCCCTATATATGACATCATCAACATTGTCCTTAGTCCAAATTTGCAGCCATTTTGTCCCCAATAATAATAAAAAAATATCTATTACGTAACACTTCTCTGAATAAAAATAAAAAATATTCCTCAAAGCTAAAATATTCCGTACAAAATCATCTCCGCCCATTCAAAATTCTAAATAACAAAAATAAGTAAAATTTATCAGCCTCCTTAAATGTTCTCCGTCGTTAACCATTTTAATAATACCTTTTCAAGATAAAATACTCTTTCATTTCCACAGTCTTGAATTTTTTTTTCAAATCTCCCCAAAATTATGGCTTGACGATCATTATCTTCCCGACGTTAGACTGTCCGTATTACGTTTTTTAGTTAACCGCCACCGAATCGTAAATGTATCATCTCATATTTACGATCGCATACCCCATGAAATGGAGCGTTTTTTCTCATTAATACAAAGCTTCCAGGTGAATCATGTCGCACGTAAACATTATTGTTCTCTTTCATCGAGACGCGCTGGTCCGTAGATTTCACGAGGCGGTTTAATTATCTCACCCCTTTTTCAAGAGCTCCACGACTGTCAGAGTGGAAGATTCTTTCGCCCGACACGATTCAAACAAAAACCACTCTCTTGATTTACTCTTTCGTGCGGAACAAAAAATTGCTCGCGAATGTATATAAGTGTAGTAAACCACGAGGGGGCGGCTGAGGGTGGCGCCTACCTCGATCAGCTCCGTCTCCCACCCCCATTTCTCCCCCTTTCCCCTGATGCTTACGGCCCTGCTGCTGCACCAGACCTGGCCAACGATTACCCTCCTAAATTACTCGAGATATTGCGGTTACCCCCAGCAGATACCCAGCGGCGCGCACTGGTCTGTTCTCTTCGCCCGCACCTCATAAACCAGCTTTTTCATCCTTTCTCCGGTGTGAGAGTGAGGGATATATAGTCTCGACAGAGATAACGAGGAAGATGCTGAGAATAGAACGAAAAAAAAAAAAAAATCGATGAAATGCGGCCTCAGCCGACTTAACCCAATTCTTTCTTCATCTCGGCAATTTTTTCGTTGTGAACCTCTTCTTTTGCTCATCCTATTGCTCGCTCTATAGTCTTCCAATGCCTTTATACACTTTTCCAGCACCGTTAATTGTTTCTTTCTCTGTTTACTCTCTCTGTCTTTCATCCGTTCACCTTAAGAAAGTTACTTTAAGACTGGAGGTTTCATTCGACAGCCAATCTCGATTATTTACCGGGATCGGCGACGTGACAATGTTCAAATTACTGTCATTCGGAATGAATTGAGCGGGAGAAAAGGCTGAGCTTACGATCAAAGATGAGTGTGGGCTTGGGAAACACGAATACGGGGTTGTAACAATTAACTGGGTTTTGAAGACATCGAGGTTGTCTTAATTGCTTTATAGGTGGTAGTAATTAGATATTGTTGGTATTTGATAGGTTGGGAAAGTTCGAGTACTTCAGGAGGTTGGCGTGCTTCACAGTAGTGATATTATGAAGTGACATTGGTTAAATTTAAAAAAGCCTGCAAAGGGAACCCTGCAAATTGCTACCTCATTATTTTTTGCTTTGCACGAAGCTCCCTATGTGGATTGATTTATTATATGATTGAGGAAGTATGTGGATTAATTTTGGCTTCCGCATAGAAGAAGCTTTTTAAAAAGGAAAAAAATTTGCAAGTTTCCTTCCCTTAAGCAGGCTTAGTGAAATATAACGACAAAGAATCTGGACTAATTTTCCAAAAAAGTTTATTAATCCATCGTGAATTGCAGTCAAACTTCTGAAAATTCACCACTGATCTCATCAGTGTAAAATGCTCCAACTTTTTGAATTACGTTTTTTTCTTGCCTTCTTGTTTTGCACTAAAAAATTCCTACGTGTGGTTCACGGAAATCGCAGGTGCATCCATAGACTCTCATAAGCCGTAATTCAACTCTAGGGATGTACTCTTGCAGGATCTCTCTTAAGCTCCTCGAGTTTCCTTACACTAAGTACGATAATGCAGTAAAACTTCATAGGGATTCGGCCATCAAGTCCGGGCTGTGCGAGTCTTGGTTGTCGTCCGAGCGAAGATGAATCTTGGATTTTACGTCTGGCGTGAAGTTTCTTTCACAAGTTTTTACGACAACGTCCATCATACGTCGAATAGCAGTCGTTCGTCTTGAACGACTACGGCGCTGCGCTTCCTTTCCGGTGAGTCATAAGACAGTTACACAAGACAATTGAACGAACTTCGGATTCCAACTGAGTTATCCTGACGCGCTCGGTGAGGGAGTAAAAAAGGGAAAACATCGATTCCTTTTCTGGTGCAATTCACTATCTACTCGGAGAAAAGAGATTGGATGGACTGCCTAAATTTTGGACATGTGGGCTGTCGAATAAAAGTGTAATGGAAACACAACAAGGGCAATTTTGTTGAACAAAATTGCCCTTGTTGACTAATTCATATAAAACAAATTTTTCAGCAATAACCTCAATAATGCAGGATTTTGATACAGTCCTGCAAACACAAGTGCGTCATATTTGCGGGGTTATTCGCCATTTTTAGACCAGAATTTGACCTCGACCTCTCTGACTTGGTTCGTAATTTTTTGTAGGCTTAGATGGACCATAAAATGCATCAGATTTTTTTGTTTTTATACGGCAAGTTTTTTAAATCTGTTTTTAAAGTGAAATATCGAATGCCATAATTCAGAAATCTGAAACAATAATAAAAAATACTTTGTTCGATATCAAAATTTTCTGGTTTATAGCCAAGGTGTGCAAAATGTTTCTTCTTATAGTTTTCGAGCTTTTTTCTATCGATAAAATTATTAACAAATAGAAAACAATCAATCTATTTAAGGCGATTGATCAAATGTTCATTTATGTAGAAGAGGATTTTTTAGAATTTGTTCAGAATTTTCCGAATTATGCAAATTTAAAAAAAATTCTTTTAAATGACATATCTGTTGAAAGGAACGTTGCTAAGGAACTGATGCTGTTTTGTTCTTGTTTTTTATTGATCGTTTTAGTCTTGTGAAAAACGCTGAACTGTCAGTATGTTTATTCAATATTTGTGTTTTTAAAAGTATTAAATAAAATATTTTACTTCATTATATTCACGCGTACACTCATTTATCAAGAGGTTATGGGCCCAGGTCCAACGTGTATAGTGAAGTGAATCTTTTTATCTGAATAACGGAAGCTGCGTGTGAATTTGTGATTGAAGAAAATTATCTTTCAAAGACGAAGAAATGTCTTTAAATTCGTTGCGGATTGAAGTCTTAACCAAAGATAATTACGATACATGGAAAATTCAAATGAAAGCGCTTCTAGTGACAAACGATATGTGGAAACATGTAATCGGAGAAAAAACGAAACCCGCTCTCGTTGCTGATAATCAGGCTTCGGCTGCGGAAGTTGCCAAATGGGAAACTGAAGATCAAAAAGCAATGTCTCATATTATTTTGGCAATTAATCCATCCGAGCTGAAACAGATTAAAGGTTGCGAGACATCGAACCAGGTATGGTTGAAATTGCAAGATATTTATCAGTCGCGTGGACCAGCCCGAACTGCAACATTATTTAGACGCTTGATGTTGCATCGAATGGATGAAAATGGAGACGTTAACGACCATCTACGAAATTTTTTTGATACTGTCGATAAATTAACGGAAATGGAAATCGAGATAAATCCAAAACTTCTCACTTGTATGTTACTATACAGTCTTCCTCAAAAATTTGAAAATTTTAGATGCGCCATTGAATCGCGTGATATCTTACCGACGCCGGAAGCACTGCGAGTTAAAATAATTGAAGAAGCAGATGCAAGGAAAAATGATACACGAATGACGTCATCGGATGCAATGGTTGCACGGAAAAATATGGAGAAGAAGAAATTCAATCATTCGAAAAATAATGAAACGAATGAAAACAAGAAAGAAACGTTTAAATATAAATGCCATCGCTGTGGGAAGAAGGGGCATAAAGCGGCAAATTGCAATAATGCAAAAATTGCGGAAAATGTGAGTTTTTACATCACAGAAGAGACATTAGATTTTTCAGACGGCGTTAATCTAAATGTCATCGAAAAAGCATTGAAAATCGCGGATGATGTAAGTTGCTATGCTGCGGGAAAGACATCGGAACAAGCCTTGAATTCTGTTGAAGAGAATAAGAAGGATTGGTGTCTTGATAGTGGCTGTACGTCACATTTATGCAAAGATAAAGAAAGTTTCGTAACGTTTACGGAAACGAAAAATGAAAAATTGAATCTGGCAAGTAATCATTCGACCGAAATAAAATCTCGAGGAAAAGTAATTTTGAAAAGCGAATTTGAGGGACAATTGAAGAAAGTGGATTTGAATGATACTTTATACGTCCCGGATCTTCGTACAAATTTGCTATCGGTCGGTAAGATTGCTGATCGAGGTTTCGATGTCCTTTTCAAGCAGAAATATGCAGTGATCTTGAACTCGAAGGGAGAAGAGATACTCAAAGCGAAAAGAATTAATGATCTTTATTTCATTAAAACAATTGAAGAAGCCATATTATTGGATGAAGCAACATTTGGAGCAACAGAAAATTGGCATCGAAGAATGGGACATTTGAATGAACAAGATCTTTTGACTTGCAATAAAAATGGAGTAGTTCTCGGAATGAAACTAAGTGTCGAAAAGGAACCGTTGAACTGTGATATTTGTATCAGTGGCAAAATGACAAGATCTCCATTTTCAAAGAAATCGGATCGATGCACAGAAATTTTGGAAATTGTTCACTCTGATGTTTGCGGCCCAATGAAAGTGGAGTCGAATGGAAAGTCTAGATATTTCGTCACCTTTATAGACGATTGTTCAAAATGGTGCGAAATTCGGATGCTTAGAAATAAAGATGAAGTTTTCAATGTCTTTAAAGAGTTTAAAGCCTGCGTGGAAATTCAGAAGGAGAAAAGAATTAAATTTCTTCAATCTGATAACGGAGGAGAATACACGAATAAAGAATTCGATAATTTTCTAAAGGAAAATGGAATTCAACGAAGATTAACTGTGACGCACACTCCTCAGCAGAATGGCGTCGCAGAAAGAAAAAATCGCACTTTGGTCGAAATGGCGCGATGTTTGCTATTGCAAGCGAATTTACCTCAATCGTTTTGGGGTGAAGCTGTGAACACGGCTAATCATATCAGAAATAGGTGTCCTTCACAATCGTTGGATGGGAAAACACCCTTCGAAATGTGGACCGGTAGAATACCAAATGTTGGCTATTTTCGAGAATTCGGATGTGAAGTTTTCACGTTAATTCGAGGACCAAAGAAGGGAAAATTCGAATCTCGATCAAAACGAGGAATATTCGTGGGATATTCAGATTCATCAAAAGCATACAGAGTTTGGTTAACTGAAGAAAGGAAAATTGATATTACAAGAGACGTAAAATTCATCGAAGGTTCGAAGAACGAAGAACAAAGAACCGATGGAGAATTTAATGTAAAAGAGAATGTCTCAGAATCAAAAGTAGTTGATTTTCCTATTATTCGTGAAGATTCGGAATTCAGGGAGCGTCAAGATCAAATCGAAGAGAATCATGGAGAACAGGAACAACATGAAGAAATTTTCGAAGATGCTCCGAATCCAGAAGAAGTAGAAAATGAGTCTGAAGAAGATGCTCCAGAAAATGTACCGCGAAGAGGACCGGGCAGACCAAGGAAGATATTGACAGGATCGAGGGGACGTCCTCGAAAACAATATCAAATGGTTAATCAAATTGAAGAAAATGTAGAACCTGCAAATGTTACGGAATGTGTTGTTTGCATTGCAGAGGTGCCAGTACGGGAAGCCATAAACAGTCCGGAATCGAACGAATGGATCCATGCTATGGGAGCGGAATTGAAGTCGATACTTAAAAATGATACATGGACATTCGTCGATAGACCAACGAAACAACAGGTTGTTGGAAGTCGGGTAATTTTGACGAATAAGTATAATTCGGACGGATCATTGAAGCAAAGAAAAGCAAGAATCGTAGCAAAAGGTTATTCTCAACGACCGGGAGTAGATTTTAATGAAACCTTTGCACCTGTAGCTCGTCTCAGCTCAATTCGAATATTAATGGCTTTGGCTGTTGAATATGATCTGAAGATCAAGCAATATGACGTTACAACTGCTTATTTAAACGGAATCTTAGAAGAAAAAATTTATATGGAGGTTCCGGAATACACTTATGAAACTTTGGAAGAAATCATTCGTACCGAAAAACCGATTAACAACATTGCGAAGAAAGCAAGACAAATGTTAGAGGACCTTGGAAATGGAAATAAAGTGTGTCTTTTGAAGAAAGCTCTCTATGGCTTAAAACAAGCCGGACGTCAATGGCACATACGATTAAGTGAAGAAATAACGAAAATAGGAATGATCCAATCGAAAGAGGATTATTGTGTATTTTTCAAACGAAACAAAAATGACATAATTGTGATGACAGTATATGTCGACGATATTTTGGTAGCATCTAATAACGATGTTATGATCGAAAAACTTATCTCTTCTTTATCGAAGAGTTTTGAGATGAAGGATATCGGAGACTTCAAGTATTGCCTTGGAATAGAATTTTCTCAAGATGATCAAGGAATTGCTATGTTTCAAAGAGGATATCTTAATGATATTTTGGAACGTTTTGGCATGAACGAATGTCGATCTTCAGCTACTCCAATGGACCTTGGGATTAAATTAAAGAAGAGTGAAGACTTAGAAATATCAAGAAGATGTAAATATCCATATCGAGAATTGATTGGATCTTTAATGTATCTTGCTGTTTGTACAAGACCGGATATCTCGTATGCAGTGAGTTATTTAAGCCAATTTAATTCTTGCTATGATGATACTCATTGGACTGCTGCCAAAAGAGTCCTACGATATCTAAAAGGAACATCAGAAATTGGTTTACTATTCAAGAAAACATCGGAACATCTAAAGGGATACGTTGATGCAGATTGGGCAAATTGTATTGTAGACAGAAAATCATATACAGGATTTGTATATATTCTGGGAGGATGTCCAATCGCTTGGGAATCAAAAAAGCAATCAACTGTCGCCTTATCTTCAACAGAGGCTGAATATATGGCACTTGCTGAAGCCGGGAAAAACGCTATATATTTACAACGATTATTAAATGAACTTGGATTCGATAAGATAACGAAAATTACGCTCTTGAGTGATAATTGTGGTGCTCAAAAATTAGCAAAGAATCCTGTGTTTCATAATCGCACCAAACACATTGATGTAAGACATCATTTTATTCGCAAAATCATCGAAAATGGATTTTTGGAAGTTAAATACGTATCAACAGAATTGATGGCTGCTGACGTATTAACTAAAGGTCTATCAGGACCGAAACATCGAAAATGTCTAGAACTGCTCGGAATAAGCAATGTTTAAATTATCGTTATCATCTCGAGGGGACGTGTTGAAAGGAACGTTGCTAAGGAACTGATGCTGTTTTGTTCTTGTTTTTTATTGATCGTTTTAGTCTTGTGAAAAACGCTGAACTGTCAGTATGTTTATTCAATATTTGTGTTTTTAAAAGTATTAAATAAAATATTTTACTTCATTATATTCACGCGTACACTCATTTATCAAGAATATCGAATGCTATTATTTAAAAATCTTCAAAATTTCTGAAAAATATTTTGTTGGTATAAAAATATAAATGTATAATATAAAAATGTTCTGGTTTATTTCAAACTCAAATTTACAATTTAAAACAAGGATACGAAGTAGAACATTGCACATTGCTTCCTCATTTTTTTCGCTTTTTACAAAGCTTCTTCTATGAGGAAGCCAAAATTGATTAATATATTTCCTCATAAAAGTATTTTTGTAAAAAGCGAAGAATGATGAGAAATGTGCAAGGTTCTACTTTGTTTTATTATTTGCTTGTATCATGTGTTTATTTTTCTGTAACATACGATGAGAATATCCATACGACTTTCTTATTCGGTCAGACTCTTAGAGATAGCAAGATTTTCAGCAGCTCTATCACGAAAGTGGATGGAATCGTGGACCTCGACTTTTCCCAAGTGCAGAAGCTGCATCGGCAACTTTCATCTTCCGTCGGTTCCGTGGATGAGTCGGTCAGCCAGATTCTCTTTTCTGCTGGAGAGTTCAACTCTGAACTCTATTTCTTTCACTATTGGGTTTTATCGTCTTTTACTACTCTGTGTTGTTCTCATTTCACTTCAGCAGGTGCTTTGTCTTCAAACGTACTTTGACGTTTCCTGTTCCGAAGAAATGCACAAGCCAAATACGACAATGATGAGAGATACAGTTTCAAGGAATTCAAAGAAAAGATGACAAATTACATGACTGCGGAAATCGAAGGTTTCAAGCAACGTAAATATTTCATTGACTTACTTGCAATGATACCTCATTAGCAACCCATCAAGCCACAATTTCACCCCATAGATTTTCTTCGTTCTCTTGACGTACATACGAGACCAAATTGTGCAAGCATCCTTTACTTAAGTCTGCGAGTGTTATTGCTTTCACTATTGGGTTTTTTCGTCTTTTACTACTCTCTGTGGTTTTCATTTCACTTCAGCAGGTGCTTTGTCTTCAAACGTACTTTGACGTTTCCTGTTCCGAAGAAATGCACAAGCCAAATACGACAATGATGAGAGATACAGTTTCAAGGAATTCAAAGAAAAGATGACAAATTACATGGCCGTGTAAATCGAAGGTTTCAAGCGACGTACATATTTTTTTTACTTATTTGCAATGATATCCCATTAGCCATCCATCGAACCAATTGTACCCTGTACATTTTCTTCACTCTCTTGACGTACACACGATACCAAATCTTGCAAGCATCTTTTACTTAAGCCTGCGAGTACTATTTCTTCCACTATTAGGCTTTGTCGTCTTTCACTACTCTGTGTAATTTTCATTTCACTTCAGCAGATGCTTTGTACGTCTCAGTCTTCAAGGTACTTTGACGTTCCTTGTTTCGGAGAAATCCACAAGTCAAATACGACAATGATGAGAGATACAGTTTCAAGGAATTGTGTAAATCGAAGGTTTCAAGCAACCTGAATATTTCATTGACTTACTTGCAATGGTACCTCATTAGCAATCCATCAAGCCACAATTTCACTTCATAGATTTTCTTCGTTCTTTTGACGTACATACGAGAGCAAATTGTGCAAGCATCCTTTACTTAAGCCTGTGAGTGTTATTTCTTTCACTATTGGGTTTTATCGTCTTTTACTACTCTGTGTTGTTTTCATTTCAATTCAGCAGGTGCTTTGTCTTCAAACGTACTTTGACGTTTCCTGTTTCGAAGAAATGCACAAGCCAAATACGACAATGATGAGAGATACAGTTTCGAGGAATTCAAAGAAAAGATGACAAATTACATGGCCGTGTAAATCGAAGGTTTCAAGCAACGTAAATATTTTTTTGACTTATTTGCAACGATATCCCATTAGCCATCCATCGAACCAATTGTACCCTGTACATTTTCTTCACTCTCTTGACGTACACAGATACCAAATCTTGCAAGCATCTTTTACTTAAGCCTGCGAGTACTATTCTTCCACTATTAGGCTTTGTCGTCTTTCACTCTGTGTAATTTCCATTTCACTTCAGCAGATGCTTTGTACGTCTCAGTCTTCAAAGTACTTTGACGTTTCTTGTTTCGAAGAAATCCACAAGTCAAATACGACAATGATGAGCGATGGAGTTTCAAGGAATCGAAGGTTTCAAGCAACCTGAATATTTCATTGACTTATTTGCAATGATACCCCATTAGCAATCAATCAAACCACAATTGCACCCTATACATTTCCTCCGTTCGCTTGACGTACATACGACACCAAATTGTGCAAGCATCCTTTACTTAAGCCTGCGAGTGCGAGAGGGTAATTTCCTCCCTCAGAAAGCCCAGGTACGTGCTATGGCCTCGTGGCGTCGCACGCTTTGATGAATTATTAATCTCTATTATCGTTTATGATTGATGCGACAAACGTTGTGTGCATCAAACTGAAACTCTGGGTCAAGATTAATCTGCTTACTACTCCCATTTCTAACCCAACCGGCTCTGATTCGCCTACTAATAATTTTCCTGACAATTCAAGGCTGCAGCAAAGTCATACACTTAGAAGAAATATCCACCAGATATTAATAAAACTTAGTTAGAATAAAAACATTTTTTTATTTGTCCGTGAGCCGAACTCGGATTTTTTTTCGTAGCGCATTTATTGGCTTATTGTTATACATTTACGGTATTTTTTTACCAGAGTCTCATATGTATTTGATTTGTAGCAAAATTTAACTGGAATATTGAATTCCATATTTGTTATTTTGTATCTAAATCAATAAAAACCAAAATCATTTATTTGAAATAAGTAACGCTCATAACGAAAATCTGATAAATATTCTTTCATCTCAAATAAAAAAGTGTTTTGTTCAAATAAACAGAATTCTAATATGCTGTTTTAATTAAAACTGATAAATCATTTACCTGGGTGAACAGCGTGTGTTTTTACAGACTGTATTTTTCGTCATTCCTTGTCCCTACAATTAGTGTTGTTAATTTTTTTTTTTTTTTCGTTTTATTTAAAGTTAATGTAATGTGACAACAAGGGGTCGGTGGCTTTCACGGCTCTGGTTCCATGATCACAAAGGAACTCCCTCGTTCTCGTTACCAAGCTGCGTTCAAGAGTATGCTATATGCTATACGTAATGGACACAACTTTTTCACATGCCGAGTAATGTAACGCCCATGTGTATGGGCAAATGCGGACGAAAGGGTTCGTCCTCGGCTAAAGGGATAACATTACCTTCCTTTATACGGGGAGGTTTCTTCAGAGAGGATGATAATATACACAGCTGGGAATCTATATATATATATATATATATATATATATATATATATAGCTCTATATATATAGAGCGTCATATATATGGGGAATTCCACGTCAAATCAGCAGGCCATGACCCTCACCCTTATCGATTTTTTTTAATATGATGTTATTACCGACCCATAACGGCCTCGGAATTTTTTTTCAGATTTTTTTACCACCAGTATTATTTTCAAACCCTCAAAAAAACCAATTTCAATTACGCCTTTTTTGAAAATCTGAAAAAATTCACACTGTTCGTTGGGATTTAAAATATGAGTTTTGAGCGGCATGCGATAATGGGATCTCAATATTTACTATTTTTTCCACATTTTTTCTTTTTTTTTTTTCATGTTGCAATTTGATTTTTCATTTTTAATCTCAATTTCTCTGAAGATGGTAGAATTACCAGAATGTCCGATATCAATTGTTTTTATACAGAGTGAATTTTTAAGGTTTTTTAGATTTAAAAAAAAATGGCGTTTTTGAAATTGGTTTTTTTCGAGGATCAAAAAATGTAAGTTTTGGTGAAAAAATCTGAAGAAAGTTCCCAAGCCTTTATGTGTCGTTAATAACATTATATTAGAAAAAAAATGAACACAATCGATGGGGGTGAGGGTCATGGCCTACTGATTTGACGTGGAATGCCCCATATATATATATATATGTGTGTGTGTGTGTGTGTGTGCGTGTGTGCGTGTGACGCTCGATAACGCAGTAATGGGAGAGGATGGGTATACCTACATACGTAATCGTAACTGCTTTAGAGTAGCTGAGGTGACGAGACTTCAACATGAGGATGCTCGAAGGATTTAGATTATGTCCAGTTGGAAGATGGATTTCACATGGAAAATGGATTGTAGGTTAAAGCGGCATGAACAGTCGTCACCAGCAGTATAATAAATGATATGTAGGCAATACCCCAATTCTACACAACTCATTTCTACGAGAGAATGTGTGTACTATTTTTTACACACGTTTATCTCAATACGACGAACTTGAATGCAACGTGAACTCGACCGACCAAAATTAAAAACGGATCACGTTCTACTTGATGAATGCTTGTGGGAATGTGATTCAACACAAAAAATGTATCACGGTACTCAACGCGATGACGCAATTTTAAGCAGCATAACGTGTACATGACAGATCTGTTCACAACACTAGCTCGATGGCAATGCCCTAGTTCTACATAACTCATCTCTACACAGACCCATTTCTACACGAGAATGTGTGAAACATTTTTTTACACGCGTTTTGTTCAACACGACAAATTTTTACGCAAAATGAACTCGACCGACCGAAATTTAACACGGATTACCTTTCACACGATAAATGTTTGCGAGAATTAAATACAACACAGAAAAATGTATCACAGTACTAATCGTTACGACGAATTTCGCTCATCTAGTTACACTTCAACACGCTTGAGGCATAAGCAGGACTCGTATTTCGTGCATACGTTACGAAAAATATTCTGTGACACTCACACAAAAAAGCTTCTGCCGATGGTAGATTAGGAAGGAGGTAGCGTTAACCTCCTTTTGTACTACAAACGTCCCCTCATGTCGCCGTTGATCCGGCTCGTTCTGCCAACTTCGCAAACTCCATTGAAAAGACCGCTTTGTCGTACTAGTATCACAAGGTACTATTTTTTCATTGGGAAACGGGCCGTTAAACGTTTAAAAAGATTAAGCAGCCTAGCAGCAGACTGCGTACAACGCTTGTATTCGCTACGATATACCCCAAAGTTTGTTCCTGTCCAAGACTTTTTATGGAACTTTCACTTTATAACGAAAATATTATGGTTCATCCTTTCGCGGCCGGTATTTGTCCACTCGTGGCCATAAAAAAAGTTGTCCACTACAGTTTTTTTATTACAAATTCCCCCGATCAACTAGTGCATCTCAGCAATTTTTGGTCGCCATTTTTAGCACTATTAAATAGTTTACGATTTTTTTTGCCATCCAAATTTCGACCAATAGAAATTACACCATTCGACGTCACGTGGTACGACGTACACGGTATTATAATGATAATTTTGTCTGTTGGTTGCTATATATGGGGCAATCTACCCCGTTTCGACCAGGTTTTTACCTCAACCCCTCCGATTTGGCTCATAATTTTTTTAGGCTTAGTTAGACGCTTAACTACACAAAAAAAGAGTGACTTTTTTTAAATGCAATTTTTTTTAAATATGTTTTAAAGTAACATATCGAATGCCATAATTTAAAAATTTTAAAGAATTCTGAAAAATACTTTGTTCAATAACAAAATTATCTAGCTTATAGCCAAAGTGGGGAAGATTTTTATTCTTACAGTTTTTAAGCTTTTTTATTTGAAAAATTATTTAAAAATATAAAAAATAACGAATTTACTACAGGCGATTGATTAAATATTTATTTATGTGAAACCGGATTGTCAGATTTGTTTTCAGATTTTTCCGGATTATTCAAATTTTTAAAAAATAATTCTTTATAGTCGGATATCGAATGCCATAATTCAAAAATCTGCACCGTGATCTGTAAGAATACATAATTCTTAGTAAAATCCACAGAATGCGATTTTTCAATTATGGCATTCGATATTTCACTTTAAAAAAATATTTTAAAAAAATTTGCATAATTCGGACGAATCTGAAAAAAATTCAAAAAACTGAAAAAATGCGGTTTTACATAAACGAACATTTAAACAATCGCCTGTAGTAGATTCATTATTTTTATATTTTTCAATAATTTTTTAAACCAAAAAGCTTAAAAACTGTTAGAAAAAAAATCTTCCTCAATTTGGCTATAAGCTAGATAATTTTGTTATTAAACAAAGTATTTTTAAGAATTTTTTCCGATTTTTAAATTATGGCACTCGATATGTCACTTTACAAATATATATTTAAAAATTTTTTTTTTTAATTTTCCTTCGTTGAGGGTTTAACTAAGCCCAGATAAAATTATGAGCTAAATCAGAGGGGTCAAGGTCAAAACCTGGTCGAAACGGGGTGGATTGCCCCATATACAAAACAAAAGATCATTCAGCCACGTTAACCATCTGTCAAACGGACAGATTGAATTCAACTGTGACAGTCAAAGGATTTTATCAAACATAACCCGTAAATTTCGTCTCATGCTGCAATTCCATTGCTCGCCATTCGGATGGGAAAAAAATTCCCCCGAATACCACTCGACCTTCGAAATTAATCTGATATTTCCCTCAAGGTTTCCTGCACACAAATAAGCTCGTTCAGTTCTCCAGAAAAATTACTCGCGCTACCACCTCCTGATTTTTTAACCTGGAAAAAAAATCGACTCGTTCATTTGTTTGCAATGAACCCATCCGGAAAGTATCCGACAATTTCGAAGCTTTTTTAGTATTACGAATGATAATTCGTAATAGGTCTCAGTTGTGAGACTACTCGTCGCAAGTTGTCTGTTGGCTTTGCCAAAATAATCAACACTCGGGACACGCGAACAAGAAACCGGGGCGTACGGTGCGGAAATCCGTTTTCGTCGTTTAGCTACCATGGCTGTCCGTACTCATCGGGTGCGGAGAGGCTTGCAGGACTTTCACATTAATTATTCGCCTGGCTTTGGTATGGCAGTGACGGGGTGGTCAGACTGGCAAGCCTGTGCTATACGTAGCGCGGTCTTGCTACCATCGCACGGCCTCTAACTCTGCAGCTCTCTCTCCCTCTCTTTTCTCCCCTCTCTCCCGCTCGGGATAATGCAATTTTCGTGTGAGAACCGCAACGTGATTCGGCTCTGATTAAACGTTCGAGTCACTTGATAACTGTGTTGTGCAATGTACTATTAGTGCTTCGTTGATGACATTCTGTGCATCCATGGACATGCTAAACGTGTCCGCGGACAATACCTAACAAACTTCTAACCCTAGTCGAGAAATACAAGATCCATCTTACAACGAATTTGGGGCTGAACTTTTCAATTTTTTTAATCTGACACTTAAACTATTTCAAGTTACGATTGCATCATTTAAATTTTTTAAATAATAATTTACGAATTGTCATCATTCTTAAGTATGTTGCTTCATGAAATTATTTATCTATGTCATGTACAAGAAAATTCAAATCAAAGTAATTACTCTATGAATTGGCTTGTGAATGCCGAAAATATTTTCCAACGCTAGGAAGTCGGTATGAAGAGTTGAAGAGTTTTATTTCTCTTTGCATCTCAGTATCTATTCCATGTAGATAAGCTAACGGAAATTTACCATGTTGGGTAAAGATCAAGAACACATCATGGATTATTTCCTGGCTATATATTTTTCCACGTTGGGTTTTATTGTGTTTTACCAAGAGCGTATAAGGCAGAGAAACGAACGAGAAAGGCCAGTTTACTATACTAACCATTTCGTGATTTACTCACTCACATTAGTTATTCAAAGTCCGAGAATGTTGATAGAAGAAGAAGACTGCCGGTAAGTATATTCGGACTAGGTTTCTGGGTTGTCACATTTTTTTTGTTTCTCAACTTGTTAATTCTCGTCGTTTTAAGTTCGTTTTTCCAATATCATTTATCCATGTCGTCATCATCAAAGTACTAACTTTCTTTTTTTTGAAGATGCCAAGTAAAGTTTCATTTTCAGCTACTACGTGACACTTCAGTTTGTAGTTGCTACAGAAATCATTTCTCGAAAGTCAGCAAAAACCCCCTTATGAGATGGTAGGAAGTTGCGAATAAAGAATAAAAGTTTTCTTTCCCAATGTAGAAAAACAGACGGCAACACCTTTCAGTTTACCAACACTCTGAACATCATGGTCTATTTACTGGCTACATATTTCGCCATGTTGGGTAAAAAAACACATCATAGCCTATTTCCTGGCTATAGATTTTTCCACGTTGGGTTTTACATACTGTGTTATACCGAAAGCGAATGAGGCAGAGAAACGAACAAGAAAGTCCAGCTTCGAATGTTGGTAGGAGAAGAAGACTGCCGATAACTATATTCGGACTAGGTTTCTGGGTCGTCAAATTTTTTTGCTTATCAACTTGTTGATTGCCGTCGTTTTGAGTTCGTTTTTCTGATACCATGTATGTATGTCATCACCATTAAAGTACTAACTTTCCCCGTTTCGAAGATGCCAAGTGAAGTTTCATCTTCAGCTACTACGTGACACTTCAGTTGCAGTTGCAGGTCTGTAGTTGCAGGTCATGACCTCCAACTACAGAAATTATTTCCCAAAAGTCTGCAAGAAACGCCTTATGAGATGGTAGGAAGTCGGGAATAAAAAATAACCTTTCCGTTTACCAACACTTTGAACATCATAGCCCATTTACTGGCTACGGATTTCGCCATGTTGGGTAAAGAAAACACATCATGGCCTATTTCCTGACTATAGATTTTTCCACGTTGGGTTTTACTGTGTTATACCGAAAGCGAATGAGGCAGAGAAACGAACGAGAGAGGCCAGTTTAGTATACTTACCACTTCGTGGTTTACTCACTCACATTAGTTATCCGAAGTTCGAGAGGGTTGGTAGGAGGGGAAGACTGCTGGTAAGTACGTTCCGACTGGGTCTCCCGTCGGTATCTCTCCAGAATCTCGTGAAACTTTTGCTTTCGTAAGAGCAAGAGAGGCCGTGACTCCGTACACTATCATGAACGTGTCGTACTCTATCAGCTCTACTTCCTTCCTTATCTCGTCGAAAATTGCAGGTACCAGTTTACACCCCAGCGTTTTACCCAATTAGCAATTAACACGGTATATTCGTTGATATCATAAGGTTTGGCGACTAGAAAAATACGTTGCTGATCAAAGGATTCCCTAAAATATGAACTTCTTCTTGACATATTTTCCTGATAGCGTTTACCGGCTGTTTAATCAAACTGCAGCCTCAATAGTTACAAAGTGAAGCGAACTATCCGATCAACATTTAACTTCAGAAATTTTACGGCCCCATTCATTTGTCAATATTTTTAATTCAAAGATGTCTCGAACAAATCTTAACGAACGATGAATTAGGTGGTGTGAAATCCACAGGGATATCAATTTGAACCAAACGCAATTTTCAGTGATACTAAATACAACAGACGTGAGAACTTGGAACGATTCCAACTCTGCCTTAAGAGGATGGAAAACAAAGATGTTAAAGAGAAAAAAGAGAGGATGGCTCAGAGTAGCGGAAGCTAAAGTAGTTCAGGGATACACATTTGCTCACCTCTTATCTGAAGGTCCACTTGTCGAAAAAAACCGGATGAAAACAACTCCGGGAGTAACTCAGTTCAGGCAAACAACAGAAACAATTCAAGTTCAGTAGCTGACAACAGACGAAGAATGACTCTCAGTATTATACAGGCTTCATGTGTCCACGTTAGATAAGCTTACGGAACCAATAACACAGCAGAAGGAAGGTAACCAGAAAGGATAAAGCTCCGCTGTTTTAGCTCCCAGAGGGCTTTGCGCATAATGTGGATCAGGCTGGCTTCAATGAAAAACTTTGCCTTCTTTTTTAGCCAGGAGGCTCCTCGTAATGGAACTACGGCATACGTCAAGAAAAAGATTCTAGCGGTCGTATAGAATAACTCGGAAGGAAGGGAAAAGAGGAAGATGTAAAGAAGGAGACTGGAAAGCATAGTGGTCCAGAATACGTTCTCGTTCAGATGGTCCAGAAGTATACGTTTGCTCACCTCTTAAATTATCCTACAAACATGTGCTTCTTCTGCGTACATTGTGGACCAGGGCTTAAACCTTCGGTTTCCAGCTTCTGCAGTGATGCATCATGTATTTTTCAGCGGGTAATTGTATGTTGGGTAAAGAAGACGTTGTAGTTCGCCTTGTTGGTTAAAGGCAACGTTGTGATTTTCCATTTTGGGTAAAGATATGCATTACAGCCTATTTTCTGACTGCATGTTGGGTTAAGAAAATGCATCACAGTTTTTTTCTCCGACCAGATATTTTTCCATGTTAGATTTTACAATGCCATACTAAAAGCGAATGAGGCAGAGGAATGAACGAGAACGGCCGGCTTAGCACACTTATGGCCTTATGGTTCGCTCAGTCACATTAGAATACGTTCTCGTTTAACGGCTCAGAGCACCGGAAGCGATAGTAGTCCAGAAGTATGCGTTTGCTCACCTTTTAAATTATCCGACAAACATGTGCTGCTTGTGCGGTACAATGTGCGCCAGGGCTTAAATATTCAGCTTCCGGCTCTGATGCGTCATGTATTTTTCAGTGGATAATCGTATGTTGGGTAAAGAAAACGTTGTAGTTAACCATGTTAGGTGATGGAAACGTTGTGATTCGCCATGTTGGGGAAAGGCAACGTTGTGTTTTGCCATGTTGGGTAAAGGTATGCATTACAGCCAATTTTCTGACTATATGCTTTTCCATGTTGAGTTAAGAAAACGCGTCATAGTTTATTTCCTGACTATTTATTTTTCTATATTGAGTTAAGAAAACGCGTCATAGTTTATTTCCTGACTATATATTTTTCCATTTTGGGTTTTATTGTACTATATCAAGACCGAATGAGGCAGAGAAACGGACGATAAAGGCCACTTATCATTTCATGGTGCGCTCAGTCACATTAGAATACGCTCGCATTCAACGGCCCAAAGTACCGGAAGCGATAGTAGTCCACAAGTATACGTTTTCTCACCTCTTAAATTATCCAACAAATATGTGTGCTTTGTACGGTACAATATGCGCCAGGGCTTAACCCTTCGGTTTCCGGCTTTTGCAGTAATGCATCATGTATTTTTTAGTAGGTAATTGTATGTTGGATAAAGGAAACGTTGTGGGTCGCCAAGTTTAGGTAAAGGCAACGTTGTGATTTGCCATGTTGGGTAATGATACGCATTACAGCCTATTTTCTGACTATGATCTTCAATGTTGGCTTACGTAAGCGCATCTATTCCTTCGACCATATATTTTTCCATGTCAGGCTTTATAGTGCCATACTAAAAGCGAATAAGGCAGAGGAATGAACGTAAAAAGGCCAGTTGAGGATACTTACCACTTCATGGTTTACCCAGTCATATTAGAATACTTTCTCGTTTGACCGCCTAGAGTACCAGAAGCTATAGTAGTTCAGGAGTATACGTTTGCTTACCTGTTAAATTATCCATCAAATATGTGTTGCTTCGACGGCTGCAGATAATTTCACTTCGCAGAGGATAATGCTATGGAGAGGCGTAGCGCAATGAGGAAAAGCCATTTCGGAATCCAACTCAGCATTTTAACACTAACTTTAGATTGACGAAGGTGAAATTAAAACTTGATGTTAAAGGTCCTGTAGCCGAAGAATATTGATAAGTTGATGGGACTTGATGTTATAGAATATTCTCCAGGATTTCCCCAAACCTGACAGCGTATCTTCATCGGATCAAATTGTCCTAGGAGATTATGAAGGTTCAGTGGGATATTGCAGGAGGTATTAAAGTTACCCTATGACGTTAGTCACTTTCTAATTATTAAGATGGACATCAGAGTGTTAGAATAAAAAAATAACCTGATGTTGTTAAAGGACAACAGTCACATGGTTGAGGTTGGCTTGGCATTTCATGACATAAGTCAGAACTAGACGTGCATTCAGGCGCAAGGTGACTGTAGCATTGATGACCAAGCTGCTCTAGGAGATTATAGCTATCCGGTAGGGATTTGGCCGCGCCATTGGGTATTGGTATCGACGTTGCCATAACTATATGCACTGTTGATTGCATTCAGCTTTCAGTTCAATCATTCGTAATCGATGTCCGGCTTTTCAGATAACAACGGGACAGTCTAGATATTTTACTTGTTCTGATCGCTAATGTTTATGCGATTTTGGGATGTTACAAAATTCTCGTTGTAAACATCAATAGCATTTTCGGTATTTTCAGACGATGGTTATGGGCAAGTGCGTCTGAAATCAATGTTGGAATTACGAGTTTGCTTAATTCTATTTGACGAAAATATTTTTCTGCTTGGATCAGCCATATTATGACTTGAAATAGGAAAGGATAAACATCTGATCTCAATGCGACCATTGCTTCAATAAACAATCTATTTCCAGGTGTTACAACGATCCATTATGAAATTGCAGAAGCTACATTACGTATTGGTATTGATAATTTCGAATTCATGTATTTTTGCGGTTGGACTTGATTATTGCTGATCATTTGTTGGCTTTTCAAATAGCAATTAAAAATCACCTGGTACCAAAAGAAAAAATGTATCATGCACTTCTGGGTCGCCACACGATGACCGGCGTGAATATGCTCAGCATCATCAAATCTTAGGAAACATTCATCATACATAGTGTTTGATATCTGTCCGAAAATTAAAAAATCAACCGACGCTATTCCACAAAAAAGAAAACAATAAAATATTCCCGGTTGGCCTCTGTGGCTAGGCATTTTATGACATGATCCAGACATGGAGAAGCATCGGGTCTCAAGGCGACCAGTGCATTGATAGTTAAACTATTCCTGGGTTACATCGACCCATTTTGAAGTTTGAGGAGCTATGGTACGTATTGGTATTGATAATGTCATATATATATTCTGCTTGTCACCACCGGCAATTATTATTCACCCCTGGGTCACCATATGATAACCACTATGGACATGGACAGCGTCGTCACATTTATCATAAAACGTTCATCACACTATGTATTTGATATCTGTCCAAGAATTAAAAAATCAACCGACGCTATTCCACAAAAAAGAAAACAATGATATATTCGCGGTTGGCCTCTGGAGCTAGGCATTTTATGACATGAATCGGAAATGGAGAAGCATCTGGCCGCGATGCGGGAAAAGGTAGGAAGTCGAGCAGACTCTCAAGTCCCCAGTTGAGCGCAGAATTCCGAGGCCAATAGAGTTCAATTTAGTTCGGAGCTAGCTTGGTTGCTTCTGGTGGTGCTGCTGCGGCGTACAGAGGATTCCCGCAGTGCCTATTACGAGGCTGAAACTGGATAGGCGAAGGAATGCGCCTCGAGAGAGTGAGGAAGAGAGCGAGAGAGAAAAAAACGAAAGCTTCGCGGGTCTACGGAGTGTATGGAGTCCGTAAGGCTGTTTTTGCAAGCAGCAAAAGTCGGTCGAACGGGTAAAACTTGCCTGATATTTTATTCATAAGCAAACTTGTGTCATAAAAGCGATCTTCCCACATCCGCGTTTCTTCTTTCATTCTGTCTCCGTTTTTCTTCTCTTCATCGTTTTCGATCGCCTTACTTCACCAGTAGCTCTTTCTTCCTTTCTCCTGGCAATGCATTTTCCGCTCACGGGTTTGGTAGAACGAAAGGTAGCACTGAAGCATACTTTGCTATTCGAGGCCTGAAACTCCTTGTTTGCCAACGGACGCGAAGGATCGCGAAGAAGCTTCATCCTTCCGTGACTCGGATTCTTTTTCCAAACTAGTCTGTGCGCCATAAAAGTCAACGACAGAGACAGGAACACCGCGTTTCGAATCGATTACACACTGTAGTTGTGTTCTTCTTCCAATACGTCGATGCATTTATTGACAGCTCGTATACATTACCTGGACACATGGTGGACCAAACCTCGCAGAGAGTGTCGGTAAGAATCTCTGGAATCTTGGTGAGAATCTCATGAATCTTGGTTAGAATCTCAAGAATCTTGGTAGAATCTCAAGAATTTTGGTAAGAATATAAAAAACTTTACTGAGAATCTCAACAACTTTAGTGAGAATCTCAACAACTTTAGTGAGAATCTCAACAACTTTAGTGAGAATCTCAACAACTTTAGTGAGAATCTCAACAACTTTAGTGAGACTCTCAAGAATCTTAGTATGAATCTCTGAAATCTCAGCGGGAATCTTCAGAATCTCAGAGAGCATCTCCAGAATCTTGGTTGCAATCTTCAGGATCTTGGTGAGAATCTCCAGAATCTCGGTCAGAATCTCTACAATCTCAGTGAGAGTCTCTACAATCTCGGCAAGGTAGCACTGAAGCATACTTTGCTATTCGAGGCCTGAAACTCCCTGTTTGCCAACCGACGCGAAGTGTGCGCCATAAAATTCAACGACAGAAGACAGGAACGGTAGAAAAAAATTTTCTAGCATTTTATTTTTCTACGAAAGAATTCACCGGTACCTTAATTTTTGCACTACTATCATCGCCTTGAAAAATTACCGGAAAAATCAGAAGAATAGAGTTTCTTAAACCATTTTTGTTGCTGACACTTGAAAAATTTATAAAAAAACCCAAAACTTTGAATCAGTGAAGTTCATTTGAATTTACTCCTTCGCAGACGATCACACGACTGAAATCAAACATGGATACATTTGTTATAAATTTTTTTAGTAACATATTCGATAGGCAGTCAGCAACCAGAAGAGAATATTTTTCTACAGCAATTTGACTGCACAAAATACAATTGCAGTGGAAAAAGTGCCTGATTCAATTTCCTGATTCAATTTCGGGTCATAGAACTGTAACGTGGACTTCGATGGTAATCCTATTTATAGTAACAAGGACTTACCCTCCACTGGTTCACTTCAGTATGCAATTACTGTTGTTAATATCCAACAACAGACTGAGGGATGGGCAGCTTTTGAGGAGATAAGAGAATACTCGTGCACTGGTGAGTCCGGAGAAAGCCAGATGAAAAGGTGAGTGAACAGATCACAAGGACCGAGAAAGAGAGGAAGAGAATACGGACGAAGAATGAATGCTTTTTCTTGCGGACTCCACAAAACCTTGTTGGCTATGTATACGGTAAATAGGAATTAGATTCCCGACATAGAACTCTTCGTACTCGAAAGAATCAGGAAAAAAAAATTTATACAGCAAAAACTGTCGACCGAATAAACTTTTTCTGTTTCGGCAGTAACACTTTTCTCCATGTAATTGCCGATCGTCAACGTGACGACTTTCCCTTAGTTGAGTTCTTTGGAACAAAGTAAAGGAATAAAAGTGTCATTGAGAATTTAGATTGTGACGTTAGTTATATATATGAGCGCCAGAAAAATTTGCTTGATTGTATATTTATTTTTTCATGGTGTGGATTGATTCCGACATCATAATATCATATTATGTGAAGTATTTCAATTTTTCTGTGGCTGCATTGTCCGAGTTTGTCGGTAGAATACTTTTGTTTGTTGTCTAAATGTCATAAATAAATTTTCCGATGTAATTGGATGGACAAGACTGTTGAACGCATTCCTTGGAAGTATCGTTGTTCCGTGAATCGCACAATAGTAGTGGCGTTAGGTAAAGAATGCTGTCTCTCACATGACTGAAATCGTTGCTTCATGCTCGGCCAATTTGCCCGCTGCATTCAGCGTTTTATCAAAGATTCCTTGGACAAAGATCGTGTGTGTAACTAAGGGTGGCTAGCGTAAGGGCAGTGAAAAGTGGACTTTTAATTGGCATTGTTACGGACCGAACGTAACTAGGAAAAGAACTCCGTTTTTGCTTCTCTCGGTCTGCACGACTATGAAAAGGCCACTATACAAAGGCGTGAATCATTGAAAAACGATCAACAAAGTATAGTGTTTATTTTAATTAAAAAAAAATTACAAACGACTTGCCATAATGCGGCGTTCTCCTCCCAGGTTAGACTTTCGGATAAATGACACGAACGATGACGTGGAGAATAGTATGACTCAGTTCTCTTTTCATGTATTTTGTTCGAGATAGTGAAGTTGAATGAGAATTTTTTTTTTAAATGCACCTGAAAAGCTGCTAATGGTGGACGGAACCTCGGTGAGAATCTCGGTAAGTATCTCTGGAATCTTGGTGAGAATCTCATGAATCTTTCTTAGAATCTCATGAGTCTTTCTTAGAATCTCAAGAATCTTGGTTAGAATCCCCAGAATCTTAATGGGAATCTTCAGATTCTCGGTGATAATCTCTAGAATCTCTAGAGTCTCGGTGAGAATCTCTCAGAATCTCAGTGAGAATCTTTTAGAATCTCGGTGAGAATCTTTTAGAATCTCGGTGAGAATCTTTTAGAATCTCGGTGAGAATCTCTTAGAATCTCAGTAAAAATCTGTCAGAATCTCAGTGAGAATCTCTGAGACTCTCAGTGCGAATGTCTGAAAATTTTGGTAACAATCTTTGTAAGAATCTATAAAATCTAGGTTAAAATCTATAAAATCTCGGTCAGAATCTGCGGAATTTTGGCAAGAATCTGTAAGATATCCACTGAAATTTATAAAATCTCGGTTAGAATCTTTAGATTTGGGAGAGTCTTATCTAGACTAGGTGATCATTGGAACCGTCGGGAGCGAATCATCGATAATTGTTTTATATACGGGATACGAATGCAACAATCTTCAGAAATATGTGAGCAAGGATTATGTTTGAGTTATTCCTTCGTCACAAAAGAGAGCGATTGAAATTCCATGAGATATGAATAAGTAGTATGTGAACGTTTAGCGAAAGGAGACGCGCGGAAACGTCACGTGGACCACCGAGTTTACCTATAATAACTGAAGGCATCTGCGTGCGACATTTGATTGATGGAGAATGTGTCAACTTCACGTTACAGTACGACCGTGTGAGATGAGGTGGACCGAGTTAAAGCGTTCGCGTTAACGTCTAGAGCCGTTAAGCCGTACATACCACATCCCATAATTATAGATTGACCATGGAATAAAAAAAAACTGGACAACAATAATATTTCCATCAGAGTTGTGCGGGAAAAAAAAAATCTTGATTGACATCTGAACAACTTCAGGACATTTTTGTACTTTTTCCAACCATATTCGATCGAATGGAACTGCTTATCAGCGGTTTGCACCAGAAACACCACTTTTCCGCTCGTTCTTAATTTTTTACGTCTTCCCCCAAAACTTTGGTGTGCTTTTGCTGAGGCAAAATTAAACGCGGTTTTATCTGGCTGGCAGGATTTCGACGTGAGTCTTTTACTCGGAAGTAGGGAGAGAAAGAGAGACAGAAAAAAGGAGAAGAATAGAAAGGAACGGTGGTGGACCTCCGAATAACCTCCAGGTTATTCGGCTATTGGCGACCAGAAAAGTTTGAGACCTATTTTTCTGTTCCCTTTTATACGTTTCGGCCCTGATCAGGATCTTGATTTAAGTCTTTCCCTTAAAAGAGGAGAAACAGAGAGACGTAGGATTATAGATTGACCATCGAATAAGAACAAGCCGGACAACAATAATGGCGTCGCGACGCTACCGCGTCTCTTGATATTTCCATCAGAATTTCGGGGAAGAAAACAAATTAAACAACTTGTTTGACATCCGAACAACTTCAAGACATTTTTTGTACTCTTTCCAACGGTATTTGTCAAATGGACCTCATGAGCGATTCACAGCAGAAACACCCCTTTTTCACCCTTTCTTACTTATTCTACGCCTTCCTCGCGTAAAAGTTCAGCGCGCCTTTGCTGAGGCAAAGTTGAACGCAGCATTATCTGGCTGGCAGGATCTCGATCTGAGTCTCTCACTCAGAAGTGGAGAAAAAAAGAGAGACAGAAAGAAAAAGAAGAATAGAAAAGAAACTCGGCGATCGGTGGCAACTGGAAAAGTTCTGTGTTACGTATCTGGATAATGGGATCTAGCACGCGCAAACGTTCGTCGGCCCGCAGCCGGCACAAGCTTTGCTTCCTCGTCACGTGGGACAGAGATTCGATTCTGCGAATCTTGATTTCACTTAATCGCCATCGGTACTCGTAGAGATATTCGTCAGTGTTTCTACGTAATATCATGCATCTAATGTCACTGTATGTGCATGCGATGGGTTACAAGCACGTATAATTCGACGAAGCAGTTATTTCTTAAGGGAAATGATCAGCGGGCTCTTATTCGTCGAGAATAATATTCCTGAAACGAGTACAAAGAGAAAGACGGTTAAATAAAAGCGGTAGTATAAGTTTTACGCTGATTGCCAAACAGCCACCATCTAATCCTTGTACGACCCTATCCACGTTACGCGACATTAAGACTTTAATACAACCTGCACGACCGTATAGTTGATCCATTAGATCCCCGCATAAACTGCCGACGATAATAATAATTATGTCGTTCTCAGTGTGCGATAGCCTTTTAATACTTTCATGTTCTATTTCGACGATGAATATTTAAAAAGTGTAATTGAAGTTCTGATGACAAACGATCACGGAATGTGAAGAAGCGGATCAAATATATGATCGAGTGACAAAGATTGAGATCGCTTTCTGGATATCGTCAAAACTTGGCGAATTGTTTGGAGAACCAAGGATATCAGATGTTATTATAATTTAAAATATAATTATTCAACGATATAGGAAACGATCGATTGCAATTCTCATCAAAATTGAGCCAGACAACCTAAAATAGAATTTTTATACGTGTAATGAATTTTTTGGACTACTATTTGTTATCAAGGACATGTGATAGACAATTTCTCAAAAGTGTTATTGGCACTTATCAAAATTTTTTATAATTTTTTATTTTCTTGTTTAATTGTCAAGACAATTATAATTCATCTCTTAAGGAGATCAACACGTTGCATGAACAGTGATTCGAACCTATCCGTGCTGTTGTTTAATCTAAACCTTGTTTATCAGATTTTTGTACATGAAATCTTAAGCAAAAAATCGCAATTTCAACATGACGTCTTATGAGACGACGATATTCGTGACTCATCAATTAGAGGATTTACAAAGTTTAAAGTTATACGAGGCGAAAAAAAACCAAATGAAATCAGCGACCTGCAATAATTTTTCTTTAACAAACAATTCGAATCGGAACGACTTATGTATCGACTCTTTCGACTCAATTTCAAGTATTGGTTTTCCAATGTCTGCAACTTTATAATTTATCTCTTTAAGTCACGTCAATGATAGGGACGTCTTTCGATAATGACGCAGATTGTCGCTAACGTTAAGTAAGATTTATGCTTAATTTTGCGGATATTGTTTAAATTTTCTGTAGCTTGAAATCGTATAGCGATTTGATTCGAAATCATAGTCTCAGAGCTTCCGGTGAGCGTGCCGAAAATATTGTGAAAAATAGTTTCACTATATTATTAGTTTCTAGATAGACATTAATTAAATAGCTTCGGAAATAGCGATTTACACGATGAATCGTTTCTCATATGGACTTGGCTCTCGATAATAATAACTCGAGGAGTAGCAAAAGCATCGCCAGGAGGAGAGAGTATCGGCCACAGTCTTGGCACCGTGGCTAATATTACGAGAGATGATTAAGTTTAAAACTTGTGGTTCGAGAAAGTTTTTCGCACACGATGAAAACGATGCTCGGCTATAGCCATGGCAAAAAGCGAGCGTTGAAACTGAGACTTGACGGTAAAGGAAGAGAACAAAAACAAGCAAGTCTGTCGATTACGTACGAAACGTTAGAAGAAAAGAAAGATCGAATAATACCACAAAGTCAAAGTGGAAAGCTCTGCTGATCGTGTCAGGAAAGTATCGTAATTGCGCACCACCCTCACGATGATACCGATGCAATTGGGTTTGCACATTCTCCCTCAAAATTCCCAGGAAAAGGAGCTTCACCGTCGCTTCGGCATTATTTCGAATTTTCACAAAGCCACCTTTGTGAAAAGAGCATGATGATAAATATTAGCTACCTCTTGAAGAACGCTTTGTGAAAAGGAGGAAAATAATGAGCAAGCAATTAGCAAGGTATTACTTTGAATTCTTGTTTGACGGATTTTAATTTGAACGTCTATGCTGAAGCCTGATGTTGATAATAATGATGAATTAAATTGAATAACATCCATGGTGGATATTTAGAGGTAGTGAATTTTTCATTTTTAATGGAAAAATTATTTTATCACGTAAAATATGTACACTGCCAACGGAAGACTCTTCTTTCTCTATTATTTTAATTAAGTTTTTATAGTGTTCTCTTTGAATGAGGATATACTGTGATAAGTCCAGTGAAAAAAGTTGCGATGTTGAAGATTGCAAATTGCTTCCTCATTCGATTGAACGATTTATTTCGGCTTCCTCATAGAGGAATCTTTTTTTTTTTTTTTAATCGGTTATGATATAGAAGCAATTTGCAAAGCTCACTTTTGCAGCTTTATTATTATTTATTTTTTTAATAAGTTTATTTTCTGATAAAATTACACACCATAACGAATTATGACGAAGCTATGTACCTATTATTGCTGAATACTACTGATTTCACGTATAAGATTTGAGTTCGCTCTATTATATTTTCCTAAAGCTAATGCAATAACATACTTTTTTTGAAAGTTGCAATTCTGATAAATTTCAACCCCATAGCAGATTATGACGAAACTGTGCACTAATCATCGCTATTCAGTACCGATTGCATGTATAAAATTTGAGTTCGTTATCTTTTTTTTTTCAATTATTGACATTGCCAATGTTAGGGCAAAAACGTGATTTTTTCGAAACATTCAAAACTCCGTAAAATCCGAACCGCTTTTCCGATTTCGATCAAATTTAATACCAAGCGACATTGACAGTACTTAGGCATACAAATAATTATTCAGCAAGATTTTACTATTTTTACGAAGACTAGAGCGGACCAGTCCATTTGTGAAAAAATTGACATTTTATACCATTCTAAGTGTCCTCACATGAAAAGTTCGGAATTTTTTTTTCACGAAAACATAGCTACCCTTATGAGGAAGCAATAGAATCAATATAATAATAATTATAATACAATAAAATCATATAAATATCTGAAAAAAAATATATATAGTAGGTGGATAATTGTATTCAATCCTTCTCATTTGCCTAACTGTGTGTTACACGTACTGTTGTGTTCGGCCCTTCAATATGTTAGCATTTACATTGAGAACTCGATAAGGTCTAAAGAAAAAAAAAAAGCGCGTCGCTACGTATTTTTGTTACGGTGAATCAGTCCAAAGAAACTTGTGTATCCGAAAGGACGTGATCTCAAAAAAATGAATAAATGTGTTCATTCAACTAGAGTATCGTTCATTTCATCTTCGGATTATTATATGGTCTCTACAATATATATGACATATATAAGACAGAATGATAAAGAGAGCTTTTTTCCACTGGTGAGATTTCAATAAACCCTCACGCTATAACATTTTTTTTCAAAAGGTTTTAGACTAAAAGGGTCAAGTTCCCAAAAGAGCTTCCACACAGCACAGTTACATGAATACAGACGTATATACAGCTCAGAGAATGGTAGAAAGGTCTCCAGGTCGAGTATGATTAGTTATAGTGGATTTTGGCTAATGGAGCCAACTCGCCACCTAATAAGCTGTTGCGGTAAATTTGTAGTGCACTTTAATAAAGGCCGAAAGGTATATGAGCTGCGTCAACAGGGACCAGGTCTTTCTTCCTCAGAAGTTCTGGAGTCATGAGCGGGCCAGTCAGAACTGGAAGCCGAGCGTGAGCGCCAACCGTAAATCGCAATTAGTTTAATGTCGGTTGCATGTTCGTTCTCGATGTAACGAGTAAGCAAGCATGACGACTGTGACTGTGACCACACACCAAGACTTCGGCATCTGTGTTGGCGCGCCTTTCCACATCCAGTTTCGGTAGAAAAAATAGGGGTATAGCTCAGGAGCTTATCGGACGTTGATTCGAGACGATATTTCCCGGCAAACATACGAAAATCAACTCAATGGCGAAATTCTAGGCTGAATTCCCAAGGGAGAGTTCACAAAATCCTTCTTAAGGAAGATGTCGAATTAGGGATAAGGGGAGATGAAGTAAATGAGGCTCACAATCAGTGGAGATAGTCGACGGGGTCGACGTAGAAGACTGACGGAACACATATATATATGTATACATATATACACGGTGCAGGAAATGAAAGCGGACGATCGATTTGTTGTCAGCCTCTTGGTAAACGTATAGTGGCACTTTCTTGGCTACCAATTACGTGAAATGAGCGACAGCTAAACAATCGCAGCAAAAGAGCAACCCTGCAATCAACGACAACCTTGGATGCGGTTCTGAAATGCAATTACCATTAGCAATCGCAAACTGGTTACACTGCCTCAATTATTCCGGGTCCTTAGATCTGCGTCAGGTGGAAAAAAAACAATACACTAGAACCGAGAGGGGAGGAAGGGTGCGAGGTTGAATGAAAGGTCCTATGAAAAAGGAATCGCCTTCTTGTAGGTAGACAACTCTTAAGGAACAACTGTAATCGTGTTACCATTGGGTATCCAAGCGGAAATAAAGCTGCCGTATTATATTCCGCTAGGAACTTCCAGGATCCAGTCAGATACGTCGAATCCATACCGACCCCAAGATTTTAAACTTTTTTTAATCAGACCTGCCAGATTGTAAGCAAAATTGGGTCAGATATGGCATCAGTACTTTTTGCCTCATTTGGTTTTCCAGATTGTATCGGAATCTGGGTCAGATCCAAGATTCTTACCTTTTGGCTTATTAGACTTGTCTGATGTTAGCCGAACCTGGTTCGGATCCAAGATCTGCCCATCTTGTCTGATCTAACTTGTTACATTCTAGATGAACCCAAATAGCATTCGATAGCATCACCTCCTGTCCGATTAGACTTAATTAATCGTAACTAAACTTAGGCATAATCCGATATCTTTTTCTGTTTTCTGATCGAACTTGTTAGACTTTAGCTGAGTCTGGATTGGATAGGATGTTGTTATCTTTTTTTATTCTTGAGGCACCGGATTTTTGCTGAATCTGTACTTGATATTATCTGTCCCTGTCTGACTTGACGGTGATCTAGAATCGTCGTTATTTGCATCGCCAGTTTCGAATTTCATGCGAAATAACGTTTTCAGTGCTTTGATCTCAAAAAGTTACGTGCAACACTCGATAGAAAAAACTTCATTCAACTCAGTGTTTGTATTACAGACCTTCAGCGCATACTCTCCGCGCATAAACCGACACTTGCTAATAAGAGTAAGATCTCCCCAGTGCTGAAATGTACTTTTTCCCCCTTTTGCCGAAATGTCCCAATTTTTCGCTTGGAACGCGAGAATGAAGTGGTTGATTCTTAACCAATGACGAATGGGCATGCGCAGTTCGTTAGGCATGCGCAGTACAGTCTTAATACTGCTAGAAAGAGCTATTGCTGAAAATGAAATTCCTGAAGGAAGTAATGGATTACTCCCGGCAGGAGTAACGTGACTTCCTGCGGAAAAAATGTCGGGATCAGAACTTGGATCGTGTATCATTTTGGTTAACCAATCGCTTATGGACGCATGCGAACGTGTTCACTTCAACGAAGTTAAAAAGAAAGTATAGAATGCTCCACGAAAAAGACATGGTTTCCATTCCTGTAACATAATGTACAATTCCTTCGTCTACTTCCCTAACGAAACCTGCGACCTCGAAAACGACCAAAAATGACCGAAGCAACTGATCGTAAAATGCAAAATGAAAAGACAATTAAGAAGAGCCAAATGACCAAGAAAACGACCATTAAAACCACTTTTGGTCAGTCGTCTTCAGGGTCATTTAGCTCTTCCCAATATTTTTCTCCTCGCATTAAACAACCGGTCGTTTTTCCGACGGTCACTGCACCTGGTGGTCATTAGGCTCTTTCCAATCCTTTTTTAGTATTCATCGACCGGTCGTTTTTGCGGTCATTCCGCCAGTCACTGGACCTGCTAGCGTTCCAATAATTATTTCCACAAGATGGTAACCGAATTGGTTGAATGAAATCCACTTCCATAACCAAACCGATGACCTTGAAAACGACTAAAAATGACCGAAGCAACTGGTCGTTAAATACAAAATAAAAAGACCATTGAGAAGAGTCAAACGACCATTGTGACCATTATCGGTTGGTCATTTTCAGGGTCATTTAGCTCTTCCCAATATTTTTCTCCTTGCATTTAACAACCGGTCATTTTTCTGCCAGTGCAGTGGCACCTGCCCAGATGGTCATTTGGCTCTTTCCAATCCTTTTTTTTTATCACTCAACGATCAGTCGTATTTTTCAGTCATTCAGCCAGTCACTAGACCTGCTAGAGTTCCAATAATTGTTTCCACAAGATGTTAACCGAATTATCAGAAGCCACTCTAATCGTAGATGCATACCAGACTTTGGCTAATGGGGCACGTTGCAAACCTCCCGAACTTGCCTCGATCAAACTCGATACTTGTTCGCCAGCACGTATGTTATCTACATAACGCCAGGATTTGGTCAAGGGAGATAGAGAGATAAGCAGAGCTTGGGGAACGAAGAGCAGCATAGATCCATGGAACAGGAGAGCGTAATTTTATTATTCCAATAAACCTGTCCTGAATAATGGCTCGGTGGTTTTAAGAGAACGTGACATCCATAAACATAATAAATTTTCCAATCTGTCTCTGACCCTCTTTCACTCTAGGCCGCGTGTCGCCGCTCACACCGTCACGCACTCGCTGATGCTGTCCGTTCTCGCGAGCCTCGCACTAACACCGTTCATTCAATCGAACAAAATCAATTTCGATTTTCATCGAGGCGGGAGGGAAAGTAGTGTGAGGAGAGATGGCGCGCGTCCCGCATTAACGCACTTCCGCTCAGCGTGTCGGTTGTCGGAAAATTCCACCTATGCACTGCTCCCACAATCGTAGCACGTCCTCCCGCTCACACCCAATATTTGCACGTACCGGCCGCCGATGACCCATAGATTTTCATAATCTACAATACGAAATTCAAAACCAAAGCTTTCACAGGTAATCGCACGTTCTCTGTAGCCCGCATGACTCAATACCCCAAATTCGTTCTCGCGCCCACATAAATTTTCCTTCTTGACATTACTCTCGTTTATCCCTCGGTTCCGGAATATTTTGGGCTCACGCCCGATGTAACGATAATTTAATTCGCGTAATAGGATTCACCGATATTCCCACAACCGGATGAGCGCTACCCGCATAACCGCAAATACCACGATATTGGACAGCATTTTATTGCATAATTAATACTCAGCAATCAACGAATTCTATCTCACTTTTTAGTAGATACAAGAGAATCACTGTTTTCGATAATTATCCGGGTACAGATTTTGGAGAATAAAATGGAGACACGAATGAGCGAATATCTCGAAAACGAATCCGATTTTTATTTATAATATTACATAATTATCAAATAAATAAATATATAAATAAATTATCGATGTGGTTAATATTGATATCGATTATCAATTCATATATTCACTTATATATGAGATAGATCGACATGAAAAAAAGTAGGCATGAAATAAGTCAGCGACTATAATATGATCAGACCCTAAAAAGTATCTTGAAAAAATCAGGGCCTCCATGAAGACCCTAAAATGATTCAGATCTGATCAGGGAAAATAGTAGCAATAAATTATAAAATGGAATATCAAGAGTCTGCTAATTTTGATATATGCTGTTTATATCCATCGCGTTTATTATAGTATTGGTTTGTGGAGATACGAGCGGGACCGATAAATCTCATGATATCTGGTTCTCATATATGTTTACGATGCAGAATGCTCGAGGAAGATTGCGCAAGGGAAACGCATGGAGATTGGCATAAATCGTAGAGAGTTGGAGGATAGGTGCGAATTGCGGAGTAATTCGATAACGGCGAAGGTTGGAACCCTACACGTTTCAGAGCCGGGCCAGAGTTTCTCTCGTAATTTTATGCAAATCAGATTCTATTCGCGGCCAATCCGATACACGTGTGACTCCAGCGGGCGGTCGACATTGCACACTTTCCCCACTTCCGCGCACAAGAACTTGCTTGATTATGCTCCCGACACCACTACTATGTAACTTTCGCCCATTGAAGCTCTCCCAGTAGTAAAGGCACGGCTTTCGTCCGGCAAGCGGTCGACAATCTGCAGCCGGAGCCTCGGATTCTACTCGCACATATCTTGTTAACTCACCATCCAACGTACCCCGAATGGAGATTTTAATTAAAAATTACGCCGACACTATTATGTAGAACCCTTTCACTCCGTTCCCTTTCCTCTGACTCATCCTCTTGTTTCTGCAGCTAATGCAACTGTTCAATCCGGCAGCCCTTATTTCCCGCACATTTATTTTCACCACAGCGCAGATCCGACACATGCGGTTCTCCACAATGCCGATACTATGCGCCGGTATTACTTCACACTTCTAATCTTCACGCGCTTTCTTTCCACGTGTCGTTGCTGAACTTTCCAATCTAACACATTTTGTACTACACAATTTGATACCCCACAAAGGCAACACGTTTCAGTACCACACAATCGATGCAACAGACACTTTTCCAACACCTCACGTTCCTACACATTATCTCTGTTGATATCAATTGAAGAGAATACCGCGTGTCGGTAAGGTAGATAAGGTAGGTAAGGTAAGGTTGTGTGGGACTGGAACGTGTTGTGATGCCCCTGTGGGGTATCGGATTACGTAGTGAAGAATGTGTTGGATTGAAATGTGTAGGAACGACATGTGGAGACAAAAGCGCGTAAAGATTATAAATGTGATGGAATACAGGCGCGTAGTATTGGCGTTGTGGAGAAACGCACGTGGTGGATCTGCGCTGTGGTGAAAGGAAAACTGCGGGAAAGAAGGGCCGCCTCTTGTTTCACAAATGTTGATGCAAAAATGTGAATTTTTCGGAAATTCCGAATCTGCAGAAAATGCGAACAATTATTCAAAGATTAACATCAGGATTTAACTAAAACAAAGTTCGCTCGGTAGATGAAGTAAAAAACTACCCTAAATATAGTTTTCGACTACTTATAATCCGTCCCAATTATAGTGGAGTTATTTTAGTTAGTTATAGTGGAGTTATTTTAGTATCCTCCACTAAAATAACTCTGTTGTACAATAAAAGACCGAACAATACAGAATTTCAAATCCAGTAATATGCGAATAATAAAACTCCGCTTTGTTATAACGGAGTGAAAGAACTCATAACGAAGTAAACGGTGCCAAAAAAGATCTGGATGTTTAGTGTATGTACTGTAGAGGTTAAAAGTTGCCGGGTTTCTTGGTACAGAGAGAACGTTTTCTTTCTTCCGAGGTATTAGAAAACTTGAGGAAGCATGAGCGAAGAAGCGAGGCTGGTAATTTATAGTGCGGCGTGCGAGGCAAAGAGGACGAAAAAGAGGTAAGAAGTGAAGATGATAAATACACGGTAGGCAATATATTACTCGTGGAAAGCGACTGCTCTAGAGAAACATTATGTTTTCGCTCTACAACAATTGAGGTTTGTCAAGAAGTTTGGTAAACACTGCGAGTCTTCTAGCATCTTCACTTCTTCAGTTACTCTCTACAGCATCTCTCAATAATTTCAACGGAAACGATAAATTTGCTCAAATGTTTTTTTTACTTTTTTTTTCCTATTGGTAGCAATAAAATTGTCGAACGCCTTGGATACTAAATCGGGAAAAAAATTTGGAACGTTAGATATTACTATGATTTATTTCTGGTGCAACGGCCAAAATTTATCCTCGGGAATATAACGACATCGATGAGTATTCAGTGCAGGGTTATCGGGAACCAAGGCGTGTCTGTGAATTTATCGGTTAAGACTGAGCTATTGCACTTTTTCTCATCTCTTGAGTGTCTGCTGTAGCCAAAGCCGATACTATACTTCACTCATGAGATGTCTAGGCCATAGGTTCCATAGAAGCTTGCATGCACCGTTTTTCACTTTTATCGACTGGGGGATGAAAACTATGCGGGCCAATACTCTTAAGAGAACAATATCTGGCGTCCTTAAAAAGGTCAAGGCCTAACGCACCTTAAGGCAATTGACACTTGTCGAACGGATTTTTAAATGAATTATTTATTTGACAATATTAGATACACCATTCATTAAAAAATATAAAAATGAAAATATCCAAATAAACCATTTATTGAAAAATATTCAAATGAATCCTTTATTCGAACCAAATGTATATGGGGTAATCGACCCCGTTTCGACCAGGATTTGACCTCGACCTTTTCCGATTTGGCTCGTATTTTTTTATAAGCTTAGTTGGACACTCAAATGCACCAGACTTTTTATATCTTTTTTTTTCCATGACAGTTATTATAAAATATATTTTTTCAGTAATATTTCGAATGCCATAATTTTAAAATCTCAAAAAATTCTAAAAAAATACTCTGTCAAACCAAAATTTCCTCCCTTATTACCAAAGTGGGCATGATTTTTCTTCTCAAGATTGTAAGCTTCTTTTATTTCGGAAATAATCTTTTTAATAAAGAAATATTGAGAACTATGAAAAAAAAAACTTGCCTCCTTTGACTATAAGCTAGAAAATTTTTATATTTAACAGAGGTGCTTTCGATGGCAGTTTTTCGGGCCGAAAGTGGCTAGTTACATGGCAGTGTTAAGCCATTCGATCGACGCGAGTATAGCTCGCGTTTCTTTCACTTTCGTCCTTTCGATGTGTCACTTTCGTCCCTAGGGACGATTTCACATCCCTAGGGACGAAAATCCTAAAATGCAGTCCTCGCTTCGCTCAAGCAGCAAACCTCACACCGCAATCGCAAACTTTCGATCCTTGTTGCACAATATAATATTACATGGTAATTTGAGAAATAGAATCAATAACCTCTAAAATGGTGTTGCTAATAACACCTTGGATTTCTACCCAACAAACTGCGAAAGTCTTCACCGACATATTTTTTCCAGTGTATGACATTTTTAGTTGCCTAGTCCTTTTAAGCCGTGTAAATATAGCGCACTTGTGTTCACAGTGAATTAGGACGGATCCAACGATTTATTAAAGACTTCTCGACCAGATTTACTTACGAAAGAGTGCGTGCGATGATTAACGTCGAAGCTCACTGCTCCCAGAGCCCACGATCTGCTGATCTCTTTTTCATCTTACCACTTCTCCTCCCCTCAGTAATTTACTCGACCCTAAGCCCCGCTGTAACCACTACGCGACCACGGACCACCCTCACTTTACATTCATCCCATGCCACTACAGAATATAGCCTCTCTGGTGTATACCTTCTTTTCCAGTGGTGAAAAGACTATCTCTACGCTCGTCGTCCTTTGGCAGCACTCTACTCACAACGTGCTCCTGCAACCGCGATCCTCTCTCTCTCTTCCATTTTCCATCTTCGTCTCTCTCGCAGCGCAAGTTCTTCCGGCAATTTGAAAGATGAGAATCGATAAAGTCGACCATCCCTGCACAGCAAGTCCGATAGAGTGCCTCGAGGCGTTTTCCCTCACAGGCTGTCCTATCAAGCATGAAAACGTTATTAATTCGGATAGCGAGCCTCATTCTTTCTGTTAAGGGAAGAGGCGCGTCCTCGCTGCGGGAAAGCGATGCTACGGGGCGCCACAGTAAGATCTTGTTCTTTTCTCCCAGAACATCAGTTAGTCCTGCGGTCCATCGATTCACTACTGGGTCAACGGATAGGAAGCACGCAGTAGGTCACGCCCACAAACACGAACCATTGACCTCCTCTTCTTTTTCCTCTATTCGCTATCCATACAGTCACCGCTGTGTTGCAAAAAGAGAAAGGGAAAGAAAAACCGGTGTTCTCTCTTGCGGGCATTATTTTCGACCCGTTAGCTAATCCCCGGAAATCCAGGTTCCACTGTATGACTAAAACCACGCTATATAGTCCACGGTTCAGTGTGCTTATATATGGGGCGTTCTATTTGAACTCGTCGTGGGATCTCGGATGTCATCTCGTATTTTTTATCTCATTGGTTTACCATTGGGAAACTCTGGCGAAATTCTCATGAATCCTGTATCGGGTATTGATATTTTTAAGCTTAGATCGGAACGGAACTTGCTTATATTTTTTGCCAATTTATTTAGAAAAGGATATTAGTCGAATTTAAATGCACAAAAATTATTCCACTGCAGGCTGTTAATTAAATATTTGCATGTTTGTTGAGACTGTGGAGAATTTTCTCGGATTTTTTAAATCGATTTTTTCATTCGAATATAAAAAAATTCAATTAACAAATCACTTTTTTTAAATCAGTTTGTTGAATCTATTAAAACCCCAAAGTTCTGTCATATATTGAAACGTCAAGCAATAGAATACAGTGAAAGGATTTTTACGCATCTAACTTCTTTAATATTCGTTTCGGAAATTTTTTTTCAGAGAACCAAAATCCAGGACACTGAAGGTCTAATCTTTAAAATATTGATTCGGGAGGCATAAAAATTTCCCAGATTAAAAAAATTCGACTTCCAATATGTTTGATATAAATAATCATAAATATATAAATAAATAAGAAATCTAATAAAAATTGTAGTTGCTGCATAGGGATGGAACAATAACATAAAAAATCGGAGATGAAAACGGAGAGATCGAGAGTCAGACCCAAATCCAGTTGGTATGGAATGCCCCATAGGGTATTGTATTTATCGAGTATTTCGTTTTACGAGCCTCACTGAAGCTGCGAGTGCTGCCCTGTGCAAACGGATTAATTTTTATCTATAGAGTAACATTTTTTTAGATATATATATATATAAAACATAGTATATTTATAGACTATTTTGTGAGTAGTTATCGAGTAGTGCTTCGTGCTTCCCATTTCTATCTCCGTTTCGCACAGTGCTTTTCCTCCCATTCTTCTGTGGATAAACATTTCGCTTCATTTGTTATGATTACCGATAATCAACGATGTATCTCTCGACGTTCTCGTGGGGTTTCCCGTACCCGTTATCTTCTTATCTAAGTTCCAGTTCATCGGGCTTCAGCAGTGCCAATGTATCCGATGCGTTACTGAGGGGATTCAAGAGGAAGTTGTTGTTGATCAATTCCCTTGTCAATATTATCGTTCCGACTAATTTGCTGCTCGACTTTCATGTTGGGGTCTTAAGGCGAAGCATGTTATCTTCTAGGTAACATATTTCAATACGCTTTCAGCAAAAAAAACACTGATATAAAATTATGGTATTACTTACTATAAGATAGCAACTCGTTATTTTTAGATAGTACAACTAATTTTTCAATAGTTGGCACTACTATGAAATAGTTATCATTCTTCGTGCAGTGTAGTAAAAATTTATACTCAAAGAACAACGGAAGTACATTGATCTTTCATTCCCATATAATAATATGACAAGTCTGTTTGTAATATGTCATTTTTCGTGCACCTTCATATGAAGTAACTGTATGGTCATGGTCATGAAGTCGAGATATCAAGATGCAACTTACTGACTACTACAAATCATGCACATGAGCTGATATAGCTAGTATGGAAAAAGCAGATGGATGTTTGCCCTTATTCGCTTATCGGTTCTGAAACATCCTGTATCATCGCACAGAGAGTCATTTATCCGTACTTTTTAAATAAATCTATCGTACCTACATCAGTGATGCAGTAGGCATTTTCACATTTCCATATATTCCCATATAACAATGCGCCAAGTACGTTCAAAATATGACATTTTTAGTGCACCTCCATATGAAGTGACCATATGGTCAAGGTCATGGTCATGAAGTTGAGATACTAAGATCCGACTTACTGACTACTACAAATCGTGCACATGAGCTGATAGCTAATAAGGAAAAAGCAGATCGATGTTTACCCTTATTCGCTTATCGGTTCTGAAACATCCTGTATCATCGCACAGAGAGTCATTTATCCGTACTTTTTTAATAAATCTATCATACCTACATCAGTGATGCAGTAGACATTTTCACATTTCTATATATTCCCATATATCAACGCGACAAGTCCGTGTAGAATATGACATTTTTAGTGCACCTTCATATGAAGTAACCATATGGTCAAGGTCATGGTCATGAAGTTGAGATACCAAGATCCAACTTACGGACCACCACAAATCATGCACATGAGCTAGTATGGAAAGAGCAAAGAGATGCTTGCTTTCATTCGCTTGTGATTATGGAAGATGCTGTATCATCGTACAGACCGTCTCTATACGATGGATCTTTTCGTGATGGATTTATCGTACATCACTGATGTAGTAGGCGTTTTTACATGGATTATAAAGGTATGATGATTGGAGGGGAACAAAAAACGGTTGTAATGGATTAATGGTACGGGAGGAGATCAGATTTTTTTTTATTCGAATTACCAGGTTCTTCGTGATCTACAGAGCTATTTCGGGGGAAGACCTCGTTGGCACTATGCCCACAGTCGGGTTTGTCTCGACGGTCTACCGAGTATACAGCTGCTGACCCGGCATCACTCCATAGCGTCGATTCGCTGAATCGAACCTCCTCCACATCCAGCTATTCTCTCCCCTCTGACCATCCCCTCAATATCTCACACTGATAAGCACGTAGTTGTAGAATTTGTAGCGGTACCTGGTGTCCAAGTTATGGATTTTGGTCTGGACCACAAGAGGCGCCGTTTAACGGGGCTTTACTTCAAACTCGACAAGTCCAAGGCCGCCCAACGACCAAGAGTCATAAAAAATGATTGGCTAACTCTGTTAGAGGTAGTTCTTCGCTTGCGGATTCATCCATGAGAGAGGCATACGTGGCTTCAAAGCTGTGATCCATTTCCCCGTAATCCACTGCCGTAGGTCACGGGTACTAATTTCATCTCATTGACAGGCCAGGATTTACGTTGGATCGACATTCGCCGGGATTCATGGGATTCTCGGAAAAGCCTAGCTTTTGGGGTCCATATATATCTAGTAGATTTTTTCGATCACTCGCCCCATCGTAAGACTCATGGTCGAATATAAGAAACGGAAGATAGTGACGCGTCACTGGGGTTTCGCACTAAGCCTCCTGTAGGATGTTCTTCGAGTGATTTCACAGTCGTGATGCGGAATTTCACTTTGATTTAGAATCTCTGTGTCTACCGAAAAAATAAATTTGTACCAAATATTTTTTTTTTAATGGTCCTCTAAGTGTGAAGACAATTTGAGATTAATCTGTGAAAAATTTCGAATTTTTTTTTTTGCGTGCAACATTAGAAGAAAATCCGTAAAAGATTACGACAGTTATCGTCCGTACAAAAAAATCTGCACATACACACGCACACACACACACACACACACACACACACACACACACACACACACACACACACACACACACACACAGACAGATATTTCGTAGAAACTACTTTTCTCGATGTTTTAGAACATTTTGAGTGTCCTGACATGAAATTCTCGAAAAAAAACATTTTCACAAAAACCAAGCTTCCTCTATGAGGATGATAGATAGATCCTCTGCCGAAAAAAATCGTCCGCTTAGTAGCAAATCTGGCACATAAATTAAAGCTAAAATGTAACGTGGATCAAAGTTATTTCAACACGTACGAAAACTAAACTGTATTGCTTGCATATTGTAAATTTCCCGTTCATTAAAAATTTGAAAATAAATTTATGAGAACCTCAAAAAACGACTACTAAAATTTTGAGAATCGGTTGCTCGACTTTGTTTAGTCATTTGGAAAAAAAAAATTAACAATCGGCCGATAAGACATGTTGAAAATTTCGAGGTTCCGTAATCTGGATTTCCAGGAGCACCGCAAGCGAAAAAGAAGAATTTACATTTTTACTACATTGTGAGAGCCTATATAATCGGAAATTAAAAGCTCATTACTTTATCCCGTGCCACATATTCTCGAAGCACTGTTAGTCGTGAGATGGTAAATCAACGCGCCACGATTTCGCACTAAATCTCCGATAGGATATTCCGCGAGTAATTTTCGCGTCCTGACGTGGAATTTTCCTTGGATTCAGGATCTCCGTGTCTGAGGAAAAACGAACGATTTCGTGGTGCGAAAAATAATAGACTTCCAGTGCCGTGTACGTTTAGTTCAGTTTGTTTTATTCCTCGTCGCGTTCATTTCTTCGGTGCGCTGTTCTCTTCGCGAATCGAATCTAGCTTAAAACAGTTTTGAAGTACCGCGAGGGAGTTTCACGGGTTGACAAATTTATGACTGGTAGAGGGTTGCGCTAGTAGTGATAGCGAGGGAAGGGAAAACGAAGAGGCGATAAATTTATTGAGTACGGAAACAACCGCCTGCATCGTGGAATTTCGGAGAGCTCGATACTTTCTCTCCTTCTGTCTCCCAGAATCGTTTGCTTCTCGCGCGACCGGCTTTTTTCGTTGGCTATGCGTCCCTATCCAAGAGAGTAGCAATATATGTAGCCATATAGAAAGCGGAGGGAAAAAAAGGATGATATTTTATCGCCTGCCGGGGTCACAGTCTATCGGTTAGGACGTTTCTCTGAGGCACTTTTTGCTTTTTCCAACTTGTTCCATGTTGTACGTATTCGCTGTTAAATTAATGGTATTTGCAGCAACATTCGTTGAAATGAAAATCCGGTTGTTTATCCCATCGACTGTTGCGTTCACATGACAGAGGACAAGTATTCGATTATTTGACCATGTTTGACTTCCAATATTTAATAACCTTTCAAACGTGCTGCAATCGCTTGTCTCGTCTGCAGTGAAAATACCATCGACATGGTTGATGATCGATTTTGTTCGGTTCTCTCTTGTTTTAATATGCAGGAATCACGGATAACCGGTTTGTATATGGAAATCCGAAGCTCCGCATAGTGCGCGGACTTTCTGCCATTGTTGCGCTTGTGAACACGAGCGATTGTAGTTGATCATGACTAGCACGTACTTTGTTACGTAGTCATAAATAGGTGGATCATGAATGTGTCCAGATGCGGACTGGGACAGGAACGAGAATCAGGTAAAGTGAACGATTGTAGCGAGAGTATTCGCGAATATCCCGCGTAGAAAAATAGAATCTGACCGAGATTCTTAACAAGATTGTCGCCGAGATTCTCGCTCACATTCTCGCCGAGAATCAAGGATGCGATCCGAACCCATATTTTTTTAAAATCTCAATGAGAATCTCGGCGAGATTCTAGAGAATCGATTTTAGTTTCTTACGGAGATTCATAAGTAAGACGAGAGAAATCTCTATAATAATCTTGCCTAGATTATAGAGAATCTGTCCTCCCTTCTTACCGAGATTTTATAGAAAAACAAGGAGAATCTCAATGAGAATCTCGACGAGATTCGAAAGAATCTATCGGTAAGAAGCTAGGATAGATTCCTTGCAATCTTGGCGAGATTCTCATAAGGATTCTTCTATTTTACCTAAAAAAATCTCGGTAAGAAGATAGAATTCTTTAGAATCTTCGCGAGATTCTCATAGAGATTTTTCTATTTTTTTTCCTAAAAAAATCTTGGTAAGAAGCTGTGACGGATTCTTAAGAATCGCAGCAAGATTGTCATGTAGATTTATTATATGTCCGCTAAAGAATCTCTGTAAAAAGGTAGGATAGATTCTCTACAATCTAGGCAAGATTATCATAGAGATTCTTCTCGTCTTACTAAGGAATCTCGGTAAGAAACTAAAATCCATTCCCTAAAATCTCGGCGAGATTCTCATTGAGATTTTAAAAGAACATGGGTATGGATCGCATGCTTGATTCTCGGCGAGAATCTCGGTGAAAATCTCCGCCAGAATCTCGGCGAAAATCTTGTTAAGAATCTCGGTCAGATTCTATTTTCTACGCGGGAAAGCTTCATTATATAGTAAGACTATGCGATTGTTGATTAACCGCTAACTAGACTTGGCTGGGTTCCTGCCCGCGTAAAAATGATGTGTCCAGAATAGACAGGCAGTTCGGAATGCAGTCCAGGTAGTCCAGAATGGAGAATGGGATATAATCCGATCGCATTGGCTTGTTTTTCTATTGCTTCATTAAGAGTGAATCACACGTAGACAAATTGTATACACGAGGCTGAAGCCCTGCACAGTCTCTGGACTTTCGGCCATTGTTACGCTTATGGACAAGCCAGTTTGTAGCTGAAGATGACTAGGACATACTATGTTACGCAATAACGAATAGGTGGATGGCGAGTGCAGCCAGGCGCGGAATGGGACAGAAGAGAGTCATGGGTAAAGAGAAACGATTGCAATGGGAGACCATACGCTTGTTGAATGGCTGCTAACTAGACTCTGCCGAGCTCCTGGTGTCGAGCACCGATCTGCGTCGCGTGCTACCTTCATTTGTCACACACACTTAATATTCCAAGCATGTTACGCACGCACAGAAAATACATACAGTCCATATTCCGTTGCGACTACACGAAAAAGGAGAAAAATCGTACTCCAAATAATTCAATTAGTAGACTCAATTTTGTCATCGTGCCTGCAAATTTTCTACCAACGGCAATTAGTCGAGAAGGATCTCGAGTGTTTCTATTGATGAATGAAAAAGCCTCATTAACGCGGGGGTAATTAGACATTGATCTTTCCGATGTATTCCTGGAAAACGTGACTATTTGAAAAGCTGCATACTTTTTTGAAATCACCGGACAAATGTCATTAAGTCCATTGAAAGTTTCTGTCGTATTGAATAGACCTGCAAAACACCGTGTAGCGTATTAAGGTACATTGAGTTCGAGAATTTTTTCCACAGATTTTCGAAGCTAGAGCGAAAAGTTAGCATTCCTGCTTACATACTCATTTTCATTTCATCCCTTTTTTTTCAATGCGTTTTCATGAACTTCAACGCCATTCTACCAAAACCGCACCCATGGCTGAGACATGAAATCATGGAAGAGGTTTTTTAAATATTTTTTATTTTGTTCGTTATAATATCACGACACTAGGATAAAAATTCTTCTACATCTATAATCAGTAGAAAATGTCCGATAATATAAGACAAACATTCAAAAGATCAATATCATTACTCAGAAAGATTCGGACTGAGGGATTCAGTGGGCTATGTTTGGTCTGCCGTGAAAGTTTATCCGCCCTACGATATCCCCAGTCAGCAGGCCGATATATTGGCTGCCCAATGGTATAATTTACGAGGGACACAGTCAGAAACTATTGTGGTAATCGTACGGCCTTTGTCAGTGGCAGTTGGATACAGTACAGCGAATGGTGGAAGTTTCCGTAGCTCGTTTATCGGAGAGAAGAGAGAAGAGACCAGTGGGAGGATGACCAAAAGTCACGTCCGGTCAAGGGGCGAGAGATCAGAGCCGACAGGTCAGTTTCGAACTGACTAGTACCAGTCCGCATTGATAGCCGCTATATCATGCCTGAGGAGCAATTCCTGAGGGCGTCTAAGCTTTGATCCCGACAGCGAGAGAATGGAAGTGCTATTGAATTTCATACTGAGACAAAATAGCTTTTGAACATCGATGTGGAAAGGGGTAGTGAGGAGTTTCGTGCTAGGGTAGCAAGACAGTGTGCAGCAGCCGAGTGACCCTTGAGGCCAAGCATCGTGTCAGATCGCCAACGTAATTGGTTAGCTACTTCGATGGATTAATTTAGCAACCAGATTACCCGATATTCACGCTCTACCTCCTCCGAGCCCTTCCTCTCTTATCGTCTTCCTCAATTCAATTAGCATTTGATTATGTAGTGTTAGATGCATCCTGGGAGTAGCCGGATCATGTGCCTACACTCAATTTTTTATTATACAAGGAAGTTTATAGCTTTGATAGCTAAAACAGCCTTGCACAACGAACGAAGGATCGATGATGAAGTTCAGACTGGTTGAGAAGCCATTTCCAAGCGAGTCAACGCTTTATTTCCTATTTATATGTATTACGTGCGTGTGCCACGACATCAGCGCCCCTGATTAATCATCAAAAGTGTTATCGAGCCCTCCAGGAGACGACACGTTGCGTGGATGACGTGACAAATGGTGGAACACGACATAAAAAGGAGTGCAAACCAAAGCAATCATCCGGTAGCAACAGAACATTGGACATAAATACGAATGAAGTGGTAGGGTCAGAGAGGGACGAGCGAGGGTCAGCAGGTCTTGAGCTTGTTACGACTAGTGTCCAATTTGATTCTATCCAAGAATCAAACTCAACCATCAAACTATACCGCAGAACCCCAAAGAGAAGAGTATATTGCAGATACTATATATGTGTACGAGGTATATTGCGCATTAACGTTGTGCGGTGTCCGCTGGCTCGTGACTTTCCCAAGCAGACAGTACAAAGCGCAGTACAACGAGCGGGACAGAGTGGAGTCCAATTAACATCGAACGTAGTTGTCCGGTCGTTAATCATAAAGCCCTCGGGCGCCAAACAAGCCGGACTCTATCGCTACCAGTGCTAGTATGCCCTTCTCCTCCAGGCCACTTGTACTTGTACACAAGAACAACAACAATAACAGCAGCGACTACAACAACAAGTGATATACACAACTTACTTCGACGTGTTTTACATCAAGCTACACTTCTGTGGAGTTGGGCTTTCAAAGTTCCTCGGCTTGTTGTCTAATGCTATGTGTATATCGTCGTACCCAAAGATCAATGTTATTTCAATATCGGTGAAGGTGTCAGGAAGCTTTCGGCTATACCTTATGTAGCTCTATTGGTCAGCGTATATACTATCAAGAGATTATAACGTCTGCAAGAATGGCTCAAAGCTATTGTCCAACGTAGTATAGTCTAGACCGTATACTAGGGTGAAAATTTGTACGAGGTGAGCGCAGGCGCTATCAGGGTTAGAGTGTGAAGAGGAACAACAAGGCCAACTACAGTGTACGAACACATGCAGACACATTCTCCTCGTGTTTGTAATGAAGGATAACGTAACAGCGACGGGTAAAGCAAAGTCGAGGAGGAGGAGAAACTGGGGGAGAAGGACGCGGGCAAGGGTTAGGGTCACGGGAGCACCGGAGCGAAGGGAGAGCCAGAGGTCGGACAATATCTTCCTGCCCTTGTGCGTTGCCGCTAACATAACTCGCATAGCATTGTCCAATTTCAACGTACGACTACGTTCCTACTACGGATGCCGCACTATCTTCGTGGGCTTGATTCTCAACGCTGGCAAGGCTGCCCCGAGAGCTAAACAAAGGAGTTCTTCTGGTGAAATAGAAATCAGTGATGATCACGAGGACATATCTCTTCCATTCTGAAATCTAATGTGTCGTTCCCTTCCATTGACTGTTCTTATACTTCAAGAAACTTCATAATATGGATTCCTAGCAGGGCTCTCATATGGAGTCGGATACGACGGGTATCCGAACATGTTCGGATGTCCAGATAGTAGATGTAGAGACTTTAAATTCGCATAAACAAACTACTCGAACTATTCAAGTTCGAGTTATCCGAACAGTTCGAATTATCCGAGTAGCTGAAGGCCTCGAACTGTCCGAATATCCGAACTACACGAACTACCCGGATACTTTAAAATTCTTGTGCATTGCCTGATTTTCAAGCCGGTGATAGGCTTATTTTTGTAAACGTGTAATTAAAAATAGACCCAACTGCGATTCGAAAAATGTATATTTATTTTATGTTTATATCTATCTATCATACATATATCATACACACTCGTGTTCTTTCTCTCGACAAAAAATATAAATCAATTATTTCGCTCGCATCTACAAAAAATAATTATAAAAATCTCTGTTTTTTGTTTTAAATATGATAGAAAACCGAGAAAAAATTTGTGTTATTGAATACAATTCTAGCTTCGAGTATCTGAGTAGTTTGAATAGTTCGAGTATCCGAAATATCCGGATAGTCAGAATAATTCGAGTACTCGGATAGTCCGAATAATTCGAGTACTCGGACAGTCCGAGTATTTGAGTAGCTCGGATATCTGGACAGGTTCGCAATGGTCTGCTATTCGGATATGAACTGTCGGATCCGTCAAGTCCGGATAGTTCGAGTTATCCGACCGTTCGATAAAATTCAAGCACTCTCTAGACGTACATTGGAGCAAATATGCATCGTGTAACAGGAAAATCTCACCCGGTGTACCTCATAGCTTATCTTTCCGCTCCAAGACATTGCATTGGGGACATCATTACTCGAAACGACGAATCAACATCCTCTTCGAGATATACGACAGGTTCAACCGCTGTTTGCCGATGTTAATATGGTGCATCTGGTTGCGGATAGCGATCATCCAGTTCAAGGAAATTTATGGTCGGATCGTTGGTCTGGAAGATGGAACGGAAGTTTATCAAAGCAATGGGGAATTAAGTAGTGTGTAGTGTAATTGCGCTTCCGTTGTGGTACGTTTACGACGGGTAATTGCTGAGCTAGAGAGGTTCAACATACAGTAACAAGATAAGATGATGGAGGTAGAGGAGAAAAGAGATGGGAAATTGAATATCATCTGCCTTATGCTGCACGATGGATTATTTTATGGATCCACGATGTGATCCTCATAACGTTCAGGCCATTTTCCGAGTTTCCGTGAGGCCAGGAACCAGCTGCTCCGTCAGTGGACGGAAGGATCGTTTACCTGGTCAAGATTAATAGGCCACTATCTTCTACCCGTGTAGACAAGAGGTCCCATGGCCTTGTCATTAAAAGCCAATTGAAAGCTTTTACCTACTGACCGACCGTTACCTTGTCATCCCGAACTTTACCCTCCAACCATCCCTTTTTCAATTCGCCGCTGTTCTACACCATAAAATATACCTATACTCCCAAGATTGATGTGCACTATCGCCGACCGAAGAGTCACTCTCTTGAAATTGTTTCCTCGTGAAACCTTCACAGTTCAGTTGGCCAGGAGATGAAGGGGAATTGACGAATGGTGAATTCGATCAAGCGCTCGTTTTCATGTCATGGCGAGTTTTGATGTCAAGTTAAAAACAAGACATCAACGAACGAGAGAAGACAAGAAAATAACATAGCCAAGATTCACTCTTGTTCTTTAATTTAACAGGCAAGATTTTATCTTGTCTCGGTCTTGGTTGGCTTTTTCGACAGTTTCAAGTTTAACTTGAGTTAAACTTAATAACGGTCATGAAACGTGAGTTACTAGGTTCAGGACGTCAACGAGTCTGGAGGATCTGCAAGCGGTGTTAATAATGGCACACAAAGTAATCTACGGAATTTCAGTGAATTATAAGCACGAATTAAAGAATATTATCGACAAAACGATCCTTATTTTTAATTGCGACTTCCAGATACTTCGAAAAAGCTTTGAGTGTGAATTTACGAATTTTGTTCTTTAGTACGTTTGTTCAAATTGAGAGAATAAAGAAATAAAAAATAAAAATGTGTTCTTGAGTGGAATACGTTCTTAATATTAATCTAGGAAAATGTAGCGCCCCAGATGCGACGCATAAACGAAAAATGTGACGATACCCAAAGTATATTTTCACTGCTTTACACCCAAAAACTCGATTCCAATAATCGATTTTGAACGTCGGCAATAAGAAAAATGTCTGAATCAAAATGGGACGCTCCCCAAGTTCCGCAATTGTTCGAGAATATTCAAGTATCTCGCTTGGTGATGCTCGTTTTTTTTTTTAAGACAAGTCAAGTCGAGTACAACGTGTCAAACGAGCGATACGAGACACAAAAAAAAGACAAACGCAAGCGTAACCGATCGAGATTGACGAAATTCTCGTCTTGTGCCGCATCACTAATGCGGAAGAAAACGTCAAAAAATCAGTGGTTAATCAAGCAGAGATCAGAACTAGGAGGAATAATGTGAATACCATTTTGAATTGAAGCGAACAAATTTTTGGTCTGCTAAGAAGAGAACATAACCGGATCTTATCTGGTATTTTTGCAAAACGTTCTTACACCCTCAGGGAAGTTTCATTGTGACACTTTTATTGGCCGAGTATATCCGGGGGATCTTCTGATACCGCACGCTCTGTGCTATCATTCTTTCTTTGTTTACTTCTAAATCAGGGATCAAACTATTTCATGCTAGCCAAACAAATACCAACTGACGAACGGTGGCTTTTTACTGGGGGACGGAACAAAGCTCAAGCGTTCGACTAGGGTTCATACCCTAAGACTGTTCTCTTGCTTCTGATCCACGTCTCGGTGAGACTGAGCAAAAAAAATCACCCTCACCACCTTCCCTGCTTCTTCTTTTTCGATTCCGCTGTACACGTAAAATCGCTTGGGGCCTCCGCTCTTGGGAAATCTTTGCGAAATTAATCTGCCGGCTTGTGTAAACGAAAATGATTAAAGCTTCAACTAAAATGATAGTGACTATGATAACAACCTGCTAATTGGTATTATCCCATCAACGCGTTTACTTGTAGCTTATTTCTTGTCGTTGTTGTATGAGCATGAAAACGTAAGTACAAAAGATACAGGAGTGAAATAAGAAAATCATGCTCAAGCGTTGGCTCAGGACATTCCAAGAAATCTTCTTGGTTCGCCTCCAGCGGAAGATGCGCTATTCGCAAGAATTACGTCGTTCAAACAGTATCTTTTATCGGTACGGCGTGTTCCTTTGCACTGCTGGAAGAATGACCTCAAGATAGGAATACATAATGATAATAAGATTGCAACTGTTGCTTCAAAATGTGCAAAGCACTTGCGGAGCCGCAAACGCCTCGACCATCGTATAATAACACGATTCTTATGTTATCGTACAACCTTTTATTATGACATCATTGTGAACGGCTTGGAAAATGTTGGTATCACTGATACCGCTAATGAAATCGTTTTGTGCATACAAAGTTTATGGGGTCCAGCGGCGGAATAATAAGAGACAACGTACCGAGGAACGTATATAGACGACGTGATGAAAAAAAATTGTCATTCATATGCGAGAGGGTGACGCAAGAGAAAAACAGAGGCAATACGGAAGGCGCAGATTTGTACATCAGACCGTGAAACGTTTCTCGTGAAAACCGACAGCAGTGAATATGCAAAGGTTCCGGACTGAATGGAATTTTTCAGCTGGAACCTGACATTGATGAAGTTAAATCGAATTAAACGGTACAAGTAAATGTATCTATGGAACTTTATTGCGAATACTTACACAGTAACGATCTTCCCTCAGCAGACGCGACCATTTAATTATTCTGGAACGAGTCTTTGGGGACGTGTTGAAAGCGCTGAAAATCTACAGGGTCGGAAACAGTTTTTGAAAAATGGCAGAGCCCTCACGCTGATAACTAATGCAATACAGGGTGGAAAAAACAATAGAACGGAAATGAAAAAGACAAAGAAAAAAAAACGTTGGGCAATACAGGAAGGTTTTCGTGGCCGTTGGTAGGGCAGTAAATTTTTTGAAATATTCAAACGACAAACCAGTGCATTCTCGTGGTCCGTTGGTAAAACGGCCCCACGTTGCTGTGCCATTTGTAGCAATGGTGGTGGTTATATGTGGAATAAGCCGGAAGGGGAAGTACTAAAAAAATCGTGTAGTCAGCCGGAATGGAATGGCGGCTTCAGATCGATCGTAGGCTACCATGGACTTTTATTTTTCTTTTATTCTTTTTTTTTTGCTTCGCACCGCACTGACGTGTATCGTCGAGTATCAATTATTTTTTTATCAAAACACCTCGCACTTATGTAGTCGCTATGCACGTTCGTATTATGTGGGGACTTAGTCACCAAGAATGGAGAACGGGAAGCTTCGACATTTGTGTGTGTGATGCAACCGATCGCTGGATGGTAGCCGACGTAATCCCCACGGATTACGATCGCCGAATGACGCGAACGGTTCAGGGATTGATGCTTCTCCCCACTACCGCTCCCTATGCATACACTGACAGTTTGCCAGAAATCGCTTGTTGCATATGGAGCATTCATTGTCAATTCAGCTGCTTTTTTTCCACAATCTCGAATCTGCCTGTAATAGGATATTTCAAAGTACTATTAAGCGCAACCCCATGTAATTTTTTTCAGATTTTTTATTGTAATATTTGAGGGGATGCGGGAGCAGATTTTTCTACCAACCTATTTTTACCGTTGGTCGGTAAGAATAGGCGATTTCGTACTATACACTATTCATCGAAAATACGCTACAGATATACGTCAAATTCTGCGGGGATGTAATAAAAATATTCATGCTTGGGTGTCCGGTCGAATTACTGTTCAAAACATACAGAAAATGTCAAAAATGGTATATTACTGAACCTCTCGAAAACTCATATGGCCGCTCGAAATATCAACAGGTCCTTTGAAGTAAGATATAAACGTTTCTGGAATTCAGATGTGTTAAATCAGACCGGACACCCATTCTTTGATTCTTCCTGAACCTTTCGAAGAATCGGAATGTCGATTACACAAACCAAATTTACGATTAGTGTAAACTACGTTCGCTTAGAAAATGCTCTCAACCTTGGCCGAAAGCACACGAAACTGTTAAGTCACAATTTTTTTCGCCTGGTAACATTGATTTTTTATCGAAGGACAAAGTAATTATTTTTTTGTCACACGTGTAACACGTGTAACACTGTTGAAAGAGGCTAGTTTCATAGCAGTGTTAAGACAATAATGTATTTTTGAGCGGTACCTTGATATGAGCAAATGCGAAGCCGAACAGAGATTGTGGAATAAAAAGTGGCCGAATTGACAGAGAATGCTTCATACATATCCGTATCGGTATCAACCGATATTTTATACTGTCCTCCCGTGTACCATTCACTTGTACGTGCGCTTTTAATGTTATCGATGTGGTCCCGTGTGCATGAGTTACCCCCGCATGTTCCAATTTTATGAACCAAAGGAAGCATGATTGCTGTGCATTCACTGATGGGATCAAATCTACATCAATAGCCGACAAACGTATAATCTTTTTGGACGAACTGCGTATGTGCAGCAAATTGTCATTAAAAACAATTGATACCAACTGACAGCTTTATATACGAGTCTGTTTTTATCTCCTCGATAATGGGACCACAAATCGAAGTGTAGTGACATTTAATGTCAATATGGGTTTGGTATTGTTTCTGAAGTCACAGTTTCACTGCTTTGTTGTTGGCTGTATGGACAGGATGTAATGTACGACGATCTAAATGACATTGCTTATTTGAACTTCATATCAATTGCCCATTTATCAATGCCCAACAGGTCTGCAGAATCATGTTTCTTGTTCTCTTTTCTTGACGGAATAATTCAAGGTGAAGGTACAGGAAAAAAAGTTCAATATTAATGTGTAATAATCATTAGTCTACGTCATGACTCCGCAGCTCCGTTATTGGTTGAAAAGGAAATGGAATCGTGTACCGTGGCTTTCAGACAATTTTTCTTCAACCCTTTTATGGTGTCTTAGATCAAGTTCATGCCTTTTCAAATTCCACCTTTACACAGTATTCGTTCAAGGTAACTTAGAAACTTGTTCATAACTCTAGTCGTCTTTCATAACTCGGAGAAAAGCCGACAAACCCTGATTGAAGGCCAAGTCGATACATTTCGGAAAACTTATAGAAACCGACTCCGCCTTGGTAAATACAGTACATATGTACACTGGAAGAGATTTCTAGGAACGAAAAGCAAAGGAACCTATCAAATGCGTCACGGTCACGTCCCGAAGCACAAAACTTAGCGATAAATCACTTTTCGCCAGTTGCACAGTCTGAAGGTAACGGTGGAAGGCTGTATAAAAGGGGTACAGAATAGATAAAGCTGATGGAAGAACTGAAAGAAAAATGAAGAGAATCAAAAGAGTAGACAAGGATTGAAGGGCTTGCCCTTCAACCAGGCATTACGAATCGAAGAGGAGAATAGCCGACACAGCAAAGATCTCTTGCCTGTAACATTCACTATTAGATTGGCACATTCATCTCAAACCCAAGCGGAGATTCAGAAATATATGGTGCACATGGCAACATTGAGAATGCTTCGATTCCTTCGTATAAATCTTTGCGGTCCTGTGGCCGATCTCGACCATCCATTGAATACTGTACCTATATTACCTGATGCAGAGAATCCACCACAGAGATGTTCGATCGTTGCTTATGAGGTTGCACCAACCGCGTCACCACGACATCACTTGCTCCGCTGTACCTCGTGCAACCTAAGCCCAATCAACCCTCCAGATTGGTATAGATCCCGACATACGGGATAACGATACGCAATTAAACGCGATAGCGGTAATTGGTCTCCGGTAGTCGAAACACCTTGGATTAACTGTTCGATCGATTGGAACCAGCTGCAAAGCTCGTACAGTCCCTATGTATTGTGGTTTAACTTTGCGGTGCTGGAAGTTTCAATGGGAATCCCATGACTTGGATCATTTTTGCTCTGTGGTTATTTGTCGAGCCCACCTTTTGAACCCTGTTTGATGTCGCTGATCTATACATGAAATTAATGATGAATGTCATCTTTCCAATCGACAGCGATTCAACAAGTACTCGATGTAGGAGGCTTTCTGTCTCTCCCAGAATAATCGCCAGGTTGAAATGTAGGTAATCCCTCATTATCAATTCAAAGCCATCGGAAACTCAACTGCTGTCGGGTACTCTTGCAACCTACTGGTGCAATACTGCAGTATCGATGATCCCACTTATCGAAACAGCATCACTCTGCAGCTTTATCAATATGCAATGCTTTTGCCTTCGTTTGTCCTTGCTATTCTCATGGATGCTGAGGAGACAGGAGCTGAAGTGAGAAAAATAAGCGAATATGCTGAAGAATTAAACCTGTTGGAGTGCCAATTGGTATAATATGAAATCGGCTATTGACATCATCACGAAAAAGTTAACTGCGAAATTCCGAATCATCTCCACAAACTCTATCAAAGTTCAGAATCCAAAGGAAGTGGATTTACTGTTTACCCCTTCATTGATTACCTTGTTTGAAAGCGTGGAGCATGCATCTCTGCATTGGAATCTCTTTGAGCTTCTCCTGAATCGCTAGATAAGCATTTGCTGTTAACCTCAGCCGCCACTTTGCCAAATACGGATATGACATTTGGAATTGGATGAAGGTACAGGAAGTTTCCCTTGACATAGGTAACAATCGAAAGCGAAAGTTGAACCGGGACTGCAGTTGATATGGAATGACATAGACAACAAAAAAGGTTAACAAAGTGCAAAGGAGAGGGGAGCTGAAAAAGTGCATCGAACTTTAAATAATGGACACGGATGAGGGGACGAAGCGATGAATATTCGTTGTTTTCTCATGCTTCGGCGGGCCTATATTTTATGTGTCACCGAGCTTTTCTAAACGTTCGATGGAGCGACGCTGTGAGAACTGGTGGAATGGCGCATGGTTCTGTGATCCTTCTCTGCAAATAGCCTTGGTAAAACAAAGTACGTTGCATCTGGTGAAACAGCGACGAATCTACGCAAGTTCATAGTACGATTTTTCGCCGGTTTCACCGACCTTTTGTTTGATTTTCCATGACATATTTCCAAACACTTGTTAGTTGAGGAAACAAACTTTTCAATGCCTCGAAATATATGAATAATATGCACCAAGCTTATAACCGGAATTACCACTAATTTCTGGCATAGCTGATAAAGACAGTAATCGGTTTGTCCAAATCGTTAATCTCTTGGTTAATGAAGTACTAATCGAAACTCCAATGACTTTTTATGAACAACTGGGTTTGTGGACAGTTTAATACCTCCGTGGTTGGTTTGTACGACTTCTTTGTCTTCCATTATCGCAAATTGGTTTCCGTACATTATTAATGTTCTACGCCATAATATCATAGTACGATGATCGGTATCAATCATTCTGTTGATTTTCGCCACCTAACATTTATCGGCTCATAAATTCCAAGCGACATGTCGTTCGTCCCTTGGACCAGTATAAATTTTTATAAAGTACTTTGTAGCTTACTTCGATATATCTTCGTCTTGGATCTTAGAGAATTAGTCTGAGGTACTTGAAAAACCGAAGAAGACAGGCAAGTCTACGTCGACCTCGGTTATGCTAAAAATTTCTTCGTACAGTAAACGAGAAAGGACGGGCGGTTTCGCGTCACACGGTGACTGGTTGGTTGGTTGAACATTCGTAAACTCGGTACGTCCCACGAATTTATATTGGAAAAGTAGTTGTGTTATATCTTGAAGAGACATCTCCAGTTTTCCTAGGAGCTGGCTGACCTCGTAAACACTGACGATGTGAGCCTGAGGACCTGAATTACGACTGTGGCATTGAGAAAGAAGGAAAGAAAATTCAGGCAAAAGGAAAACACACATATCAGCTTCTTTGATTTACTTTTTTCGTCTACCCAACATCTCCCTGAGGGGAAAGAACGGAAACACGGTTGCTGCTGCTTCTGTGACGTCTACTTGGTCGCTTCAAATCCGCCGAGCTTTGCGATATATTCCCGTATACCCTGGCAATCTCACGCCTGTTTACGAACTGTGAGATATTCCGTCGTGTCTCGTGGCGACTGAAAATAGGATAAGCGCCAGCGGATTGAGGGTGTGGATTTTTTTCTTTTCAAATACTTGTCTCTCTTTCAGGCGCTCGAACGATTCGCTTTATTCCGTTAAACGGGTTTATACAATCGGACTTTCTATCTCATTGCATCTATCATGATCTGTTGTTGCTATTAATCATTTTCTTTAGCGGGTGGGGGTCAAAATAGCGAATGACCAAAATAGTGAATGTTTAAAATAGCGAATTTCGAAATTAAGAATGTCTGAATCTAGAATAGTTATCAATATAAAATTTGCTATTTCAGCCATTCGTTATTTTGACCATTCGCTATTTTGACCTTCATCTTATTAAAATGCATCCAAAATAGCGAAGGATCAAAATGGCGAATGGCTGAAAAAGCGAATTCCAAAAATTTTGAGATTCTACATTTAGATGTTCCTTATTTTCAAATTCGCTATTTTAGCCATTCGCTATTTTGACCTCCACCCACTTTGACTTCCTCATAGACAAAGCTTAGTTTTCGTAAGAATTTTTTTTTTTCGAGATTTCCATTTTAATAAATTTCCTCATAGACGAAGCTTTGTTTTCATAAGAATTTTTTTTTCGAGATTTTCATTTTAACATACTTAGAATCACCTAACCCGTCAACAAAAGTGGTCTAGAGAATATGTCTGCATGTGTGCGTGTGTGTGTTTGTGTGTGTGTATGCGTGTATTTTCCAGACACCGATTCAATTGTGCATAACTCACGAACAGCACGATGGATCACAAACTGTTACATAACACTTACATTGCTGAGTGGAAAATTGTAATAGGGCAGCAACGAAACCGATTCTTTAGTTTACTGGGTTCCTTCCTCATTATTTTTCGATTTTTATAATGCGAAAGTCAAAATCAATTAAGATACTTCCACATAAAGGTAACTTTGTGAAAATCGAAAAATATAAGGAAGCAGCGTGCAAGGATCTACTTTGCATCTTTGTGTGTGTGTGTTTTTTTTTTTTTTTTTTCTAGTGCCAGATTAAAAGAAAATAATCGGGGAGGATAGCGAAGCATTATTTTTAATTCGCCAAGCCGCTTGTAGTCCTGAAGAAGAGGAAAGAGCGTCGAGATAAAAGATTAAAATCTTCATTGTTTACGTGAATCGTTCCGCCCAAGCGATTTAGCATTTTCTTCTCCGTTTCTCCATTCCGGTGAGAAGAGGGTGCCAACTCTAAGATCTTCGTCACTTTCACTGTCTCCTTGAATTATTTCCTCCCCGTGATGTGCGTCAAGCTGGTCCTCCTCTCTATCTTGACTCATTGAACTTGCGATTCTTATCACTCGTCGAGTTTTTTTATAGAGAGGACGAAAAAGTACCGAAATTCTTTTCGTTATTTCAATTCCTCAAAGAATCAGGCCACGTAGCCTGTCTTGGCCTTCAAATGTCTAGCGTGGGAGTATCTGTCGGTTTGGGCTTTAGTGAAATTGGTGGGGTTCGTAATTATAAAGTTTTTTGAGCTTCGAACAACCGAAAAGTTATTTTATTCACTTACCGTTGTAATTTATCATCCGAGTGACTAAATCAATTTGCGAGAACGCCATTTAAGCCGCATCAAAAGCTAATCATCCAATATCTGCTAAGAGGACATTAAGGATTTTGTTGTGTCACCTTTCGATAATGGATTGATATGCTCAGAGAATCTTCCTCACTGCGATCAACTGTGAATCTTTCAAAAGTCGGTTGCTGTGTTGATACTTCAAGTTGGGGTGAACAAGGCAACACAATGGCCTTCAATTCCTCGTTTCGCATCATCGTTCAGCATTTTTCTTTCCGTATCACCTTTTGTCCTTCGTTGTCTCACAATGTTCTTCCACAACATGGCAAACGACGCAAACAACCTTGCCAAACTTTCGAATTGAATTTCACTGCCTGTTAACTTGGAGAAAGTGGCATTTCACCACCGTCGTCAGCGGACCTTACGCACTACGTGTAACTTATCATTTTGAGCCTCCATCAATCCTATGGTTATCCAAATTACGTCTTTCGTGGCCTTGTGCGTCATCCCACGTTTCCATTTGACAATGACATCCCTTCTTCCCTCAATTTGTCACGTCTATACCGAGCCTCGAGGAATAATGTCCTCTATACATGTTGAATTTTTCAGCGACCTTTTTCTAAACAACATCAACAAACCATTCCACACAACAACTCATTCCACTAATGAAATAGAGGTCAAGTTACCTAATCAGCATCCGAAGACATACCAATGAGATATCAAAAGTGCCTTGCGCATGAGTTCGTGCAGTAGAACGTCAGAATCATTTGAAATATCGTAAGCAAGTGGTTTGCGAAGCGAGTGCTGAAAAGATATAACATCGGGTTCGGTTGCCCAGTCAGCGAAGGGCGAAAGTCAAGGTAAAGCCAGTAGCTGCATGGCGTGATGAATTGCCGGCTCTCACGTGTACCAACCAAAGAGCCAGTCTCCGTATCTTCGAGTTGCTCTTCTGAACTCGAGATACCAGAAGAAAAGGAAAAACCTTTTTCATTTACCTTCACCTAACAGGCAACGATTTGCATATCGCTAACTCCCTTCAGGTTTTTATTTTTCTTCATCACCTGGTCCTCCGCTTTTTCCATTTTTCCCTACCAACGCCACCGTAACCTCTAACAATGTTTCAACTTCACACTGGTATCATATTAGATATTCCTCGCGCGATATTTCTCTGTCCTCTTCTTGAGCCCTAAGCTCTTGAAAGTCAACAAGATTGTGTTCCCAGTCACAGTCGATAAATGCATGCAAAAATAGGAAGAGTTAAGCTCACCGTCTAGACAGTGCATAACTATTTATCTTCAAGGAAGGCGTGCACGGCTTAGCGCCTCTTCGTTCTTTTTCCTCCTCTTTCTCTTCTTTCCTTCCAATGTTGACTTCTCGGCTGTCGTGTGTATTACAGTGGCGGCATCGTTAGTGTCACGTTTCCTTTTAGGTTCACTGTCGAAGACTGTAAACGTTTGACAGACTTGTGTCCTTTGTTTTTTCAGGACGCATACGATAGTACTTGAATAACATGGATGATACCTGAATCGTTATGACGATTCTCAGAATGTCGCAATCCACCTGCAGAAACATAAGCTTCCAAATACCATTGAAAACGGTCGGCAAGAGATCTGAATTATACAAAGGCTAGCGTAGATATGGCAATTTCATGATCTTCTTCTCGTGATTGATGCCATTTCGGAAATCAACACCTTCAATGAAGCTGACCCATGGAAAACATGATAAATATAGGTCCATTTAGTGGCTGTGTGCGTTGCTGAAGAATCATCCATATGTAGGTGGGAGGGATAATCGAAGATAGGGCCATAAGCCCTAGGAAGAAGTTTGGGCACACGTTCGAATGAACGAGTACCGAAGGGTTTCCAGCTCTACTAGTTAATTGGACGACCGGACGTGGCTCATCGGTCTCTCTCCTTCTCCTATCGCTCGACGACACCCTTTCCATCCAACACTTCGCTCCATCCCCCTTTAATATTTCGTCGTCCTCCGTTCTCCGTACCTTCCGTATACCTCCGGCTCATTGGACACCCTTGGAGATGCCCAGGGTGCAAGAAAACCACAGGAAATTCAGTCACGTCACGCAGAGTTCGCGGCGCACGAGAATTAAGCGGCATTAGGGATCAGTCGTGGGTAATCCGTGGGTGATGGATCGCAGAACCGGATCCACCGTACCCGGTGCCGTCAGGCTCTTACCCATCTCTAGTCGTATACTCCATGGAGAAACCAGGACAGGGAAAACTTGGTGTCGACGCTTCCCAGCGACGCTCTGGAATTTGTAATGAGGATAACACATGCGCGCGTGCACACATCTACGACCTGGTACGATATTCACCACCAAACCGCATATACTTCGGAGTCCCTAATTTTATTCATCGTATGTGATATTGCTTATTCTCGAGCGTATTAAGATGTCATACAACGCTGTTCCCTAAAGACATGACGGTGCAAGTGATATATGGCAGCTGTTGCTGAAGGCGTGCAGTCGACCAAAATTGTTTTAATTGACTTCCGGGAAGAGATAAACGTATCTAGATTATTGGTTATCCAAATTAAATTAGACCGCAGGGTGTGAAACGTCCTTAGCCTTTTCTGGTAAGATTTTCAGGCGGTTGTACTTGTGAAAACTTGGGAGTTGAGCCGAAGAGGAAGTTGAAGTTACTATGAAGAAGACAAACTCTTGTCCCTATGCAGCGGTTTTATGAACATTCCAGATTCAATATCGCATTGCGAAAATACTTATGCACTGTTGGTATAAAGATCTTTTCGGTATAAACTGATTGCCTAGATCTGTGCTGTGATGCGGATGGAGAACTAAGAAAATGAACGAGTCCATGAAGGTGCGAATGATTAATTATGACACTAGAATCCCTCTACCAATTCGATTGCAAACTAGGGAGTGGTAAGTGTACACTTACCACTCCCTAGTTTTATTCACTGTATGTGATGTTACTTATTCTCGAGGGTATGAAGGTGTCACACAGCGCTGTTCCTTGAAGACGTAGGGACATAAATGATATATGGTGGTTTTTGCTGAAGGTTTCAGGGTGCATTCGACCGAAATTGTTTTAATTGACTTCGGGAAAGAGATAAAATCGTCTCTTGATTAGTTTAATCGAGTCTTTTCTGGTAAATTTTTCAGGTGACTACATGGAAAGTTGTACATTTGAGGACTTGGGATTTGAGTTGAAGATTCTGAAGTTACTATGAAGAAGACAATCTCTTGTCCCCATGCAACGATTCTGTGGAGATTACAGATTTAATATCACATTCCGCGCGAAAATACTTATGCACTGTAAGTCAAAAGATCTGGTCATTCAAAACTATTCTCTTGATCTGAGCTATGATGTAGATGAAGAACTGATAAAACAAACGAGTCCATCAAAGTACGGACGATTAAAGATGACACTACAATTTGATCATCCCTCAACTAATTTGATCCCATTGGCTGTATACCGACCACTTTCTAGTCCTTGCAAAAAACACTCATGGCAGTGGCTTCAAGGTGTGAATGATATATGCTGACTGTTGCTGAAGGCTTCAGTGAGTAGTCACCAAAAATTGTTACAATTGACTTCCAGGAAAACATAACAGTCTCTTGATTATTGGTGATCCAAATTGGATCAAATCGCAAGTTACATCAGGCATTTTCGAGCAAACTTTTCAGGTACTTGCAGATGTGTACACTCTGAAGTTGGACGGAAGATTCTGAACTTATGATGAAGTAGACAAACTCTTATCCCACGCATCGGTTTTATGGAGATTCCGAATTTGAATATCGCATCCAGGAAAGCTTATGCACTGTAGGTTGAAAGATCCTCTCGGTAAAAACTGATTCTCTTGACTTGTGCTTTGATGCAGATGAAGAACCAAGAAAACGAACGAGTTCATAGAGATGCGAACGGTCAAAGATGCCACTACAGGATGATCATCCCTCATGGAATCCGATCGCGTAGACTATTCACGTCGTTAAAAAGTTGCTGGCTTTTATCGGACTCTTCCGTGAACTATACCAGACGCAAAAGCCCTTGGGGATTTTCTTAAGTGACTCGCAATGCGCACTTGTCGTAGTTTTCGAAATCGCCGACAGAGAATATAAGAGCACAGTTGCAACGTCGTTGAGCAAGTTCGCTGTTTATCGTTCGCAACTGAATAAAAAGAAAAAATGTTGAGTGTTCGAAACTGGATTTACCGCTCCATCTTTGTCACTAAAGTACCAGAGTCTTTTGAGGGAAATATAAAAGAAGAAACAGTTATGATTAGCTTTGGAACCACAAGTTCTTATCACATCTGTTCCAACAACTTCCACTTCAGGAATTTTATCAGTGAATAAGTCCAATTCGTTGGCTTGAAGATATATTTCAGATCTTTTGGCAAGGTCTTAATTCTCATTCTGGCCACGTGCGCTTCTTGAATTTCCAGAATTGACTCTAATTACGTCCATAACTGTCTCCACGGGTTTCCAGGATTGATTCAAATTCCTACCGTAATGAAGGGCTTGCTGAGTCTCATGCTGTGGTTGTTAGTATCAGTGACTAAAGTATTTCTGGCAGTTAATGCGTAAGTGAGGGTTGAACGAGGGTATTGAGGGAGAACGACGTCGGTCACGAATTAAAGGGGCTCAATCACCTAAAAGAGTCATAAGAAAAAAGAGATTTTTCATCTTTCGATGGAACCGTTCGTTGAAACAAAATTTACATTTAAATCCATTAAGTTTATATCATCGACAATAATTCTGCAATTTTGTAACGAAATACGGAGAACAAAAATCACGTGGGGTAAAAAGTAAAATTTACCTTGTCGAAGCTTTCAAACAAGAAGGGTGCATTCTACTATGACCGTAGGGATTTTTATTTCAGGCACTTGTGACAAGCTATGAATTGGAATGTGTACATAAATTTTTCTTTATCAAAAACCGATTAAATAATTGGTTACAGTAAATCCAATTTCCATTGCACCCAGGATTTCTGAACGCATCTAGAATTCACTTTTTGAAAATAAAAAATTCTTTACTGGTATTGACCAGCAGCTTTATCAGTCAACATTTCAATTTAGTCAATTCGAATTCCAATCTGCAATTTTGTAACGAAATACTGAGGACCAAAATCACGTGAGATAAAAAGTGAAACTTTTACCTTGTCGTAGCTTTTAGACTAGAAGCGTGCATTCAGTATAACCGTAGAGATTTTTATTTGAGGACCTTATGAGAAGCTATGAATCTAAATGTGTACATTTAGATTCATAGCTTGTCATAAGGGCCTGAAATTAAAATCCCTACGGTCATATTTAGATACATAAAAAAAATTCTCTACTGGTATTGACCAGCAGGTTTATCATTCAACACTTCAATTTAGTCATATCCAATTCCAATCGCAGTATGGTAATTACAGTTATCAAAAATGTTTCAAAAAGTCAAGATAAGTTGAAGGGAAAAGTCGAATATAAAAAAGTAAGCAACATGACATATTGTCGTTAAGAAGTAGAAAAATCTCTTTGATCCCATCGAGTAAAGACGGTCCTTTTGGTAAAGTCGTCTGCCAAACCCATTTCCATCAACAGGTGAACGAGTCGACATCACACGGCGAAGCCAGTAAATATGTATAGTGCACAGGGAAGGGAACCGAGGCTCGAGTCGCGGTAGCCCGCCGCTGAATAGACAAATTCACGGTCGCCTAAGGGAGCTATTTTTAGCCGCTGTCCCTTAAGAACTGGGGAGGGGTCCAGTATACCGAGATAAAAACAATTGCAGCTCTGAATCTGCCTCAGGTATAAAGCACTAGGAGATCTGATTCAATACATTAGGGATCTTAGCGATACTCGAATGTTAGACCATTTCCGACCACGAAATTGATTGGTAATGAATACAGGATCATAGTCAAATATGAGCTAATGGGAAATGCTATACAGAGAAGATGGATTTCTGCAAACGAATTTTCGTGCCCTGAAGACGAGAAGACCAAAAACACACAGGCACGTTTCCATCCATGGTTCCCATGAGAATCCGAGCCCTTTTTGCGAACTTGATCCCGTTATATACATACCAGAGTCTTTAGAGAACTTCAACGTATTTCTCCACGCGGTTTGTAAGCTCGTCAGCTTATCAGGTTGTACGTATATATACTTGGTACTTTTCAATTCTGCTCAGCTTACATCTGACTTTCATCACGAATAGCTTGAGCACATTCAAAAATTGATAACTAAGGTCAAAAACGTATTAATGAGTATGAAAGGAGCAGGAACAAAATTAGCTGGAAAGCCGAGCCCTTTTTGCTCTTTCGGTCCCGTTATATACATACCAGAGTCCTCAAAGGACTTCAACGTGTTTCCCTTCAACATTTGTCAGCCCGTAAACTCATCGGGTTGCATGTATATATGCTTGGAAAATTAATAACAAAAGTCAAAAACTTATTAATGAGTAAGAAAGCAGCAGGAACAAAATGAGGTGGTCTTTTATTCCATTGTCCCTTTCTATTATGAATTTCGTAAAATCAATTCAAGGTTTTCCAACCAAGAGAAAAGTCCGAATGTTGATCAACGAATCCGGAGAATAACCTTTGTCAATTTCACTTTGACCACTTGACCAACGTTCCAAATTAATTGATAATAGATAAAGGATCACAGTCAAATATGAGTTAATGGGAAATCTGCAAGTTCAATCTTCGTTGTTTCATTTATCATGCTATCAAGTGGAGATGGATTTCTGGAAACGAATTTTCGTGCCCTGAAGCCACGAGACGATCAAACACTCAGAGGCACGTTTCCATTCGTAGTTCCGGTGAGAATCCGAGCCCTTTTCACTCACTCGGTTCCATTACATACATACCAGAGTCCTCGAAGAACTTCAACGAGCCGGTCTAAGACATTTGTGAGTGTGTCAGGTCATCGTGTTGTAAGTATGCTTCGTGTGCTTCAATCCTGCTCAGTTTACATTCGATTTTAATTACGAGTTAAATACACTCTGATACATTCCAAAATTAATACGATTCTTATTAAGACTTTGACCACATAGTTTTGTTCATGGCTCTTTTCCTGTCATTGTGACTTTCTAGGTGCAATTTCGTGAAAACAGCTCGAACGTTTCCCACCAGGAGAAAAGTTTAGATGTCAATCAAGGAAACTGGTGAATAAACTTTGTCCATTTCAACGGTAGTGACATTCTTCAGTTTGTGATCGGCTTGGCGATCGTTTGCAACAATAGCCATTGTAGCAGACCGTTCTAGACATATCGTTCGAATTCGCTGTCATGGGAATACCGCACTCAACCAGACCGTAGAAAAAGTAGGTCACAAAAAATAAACAAGGGTTCAATTCAAACTCGGGGTATGTGCGTATAAAGGGATGGAATAGGGCCGTTCCGGGCTTCGATAGTTCCAATGTTCTGTGATCCACTCTCGACGAACGATCCGAAGTCGAGGTAACCACTTCAGTAGTCCCTGAACAACCTCTCAATTTGATATGCACACCGTTGCCTGTATTCAAGGGACTCAATGCTAAGGTACTACGCGCTTAGTGAACATCAGACTCACTTCCAGGGTCATTGATTTGTCAGCAAATGCGCAACGTAGAAGTAAAAGGCAAAACTCTGCCGAATTACACAAACAGTGACCTGATTATTTTTGGCGATATTATTTTTCCACTTGACGTTGGGTTATGTTTCATTTCATCATTGCATATCGGATGAATCGAACATAATTTACAGTGGAATTCTAAATAAAGTAGAACCTTGCACATTGCTTCCTTATTTTTTTCGATTTTGTCAAAGTGAACTCTATGAGGAAGTATGTTAATTGATTTCGGCTTCTTCATTGAGCAAGTTTTGTAAAAATCGAAAAATAATGAGGGAGCAATGTGCAAGTTCTACTTTGCATCTTTATTTTTATTTTATTCTTAATCTGTGATGATTTACGGAATCCAGTAAGTTTGAAAAAAAAGGCTTCGTCTATGAGGAACCAAAAAATTGACAAATTATCCGTTCGATGTGAAGAACGACACAAAAAAGTTGAGAAAAGATTGGAGTCGGTAGGATTTTTTCGTCTTTAAAAGACCGATGAATGTCTGGTACAATTACAATTTTTCATGGTATAATTTAAATCCATTGACGATGTAAACGTCTAAGTGTGACAATTTCGTCGGAAAGTGTCAAACAATGTGTTCGGAATGTCTTTGAACGTATTTTCCGTAGTTGTATCACCTTTCTCAGAATGGAATGACGTTCTCAAGGCTGGTATTTGTAAAAAGAAAAAGGGACGGAATGCGATGCGATCGCGTTAAGGGAATACGCAAACGACTTCTTCTTGGTGACATTCTTCAAGGCACCCTTATATTTCTGAGGCACCTTAGGTCGCGGACAAATTTGTGGCGTCGCGCTCCAAGAATTTATCGATCGAGACGCATTTATTTTCTCCCACTCTTCTACTTTCAGATGCTCTATCGAAATTTATTAAATATTTACCCCCTTTCTAGTTTAGAAATCCCCCTGCCGATGAAATCTGCCCTTTATAACCCAGTGAATTCGGGCTATTTTTGTTATTTCGTCCTCGGATGTCGATGAGAAACGTGCACAATCACTGGCCAAGATGAAATTCAATAAAATTTGTCAGATAAAAATGTTTTTCTACCTCGGCGAATGAAGAGATACTTGAAAAGTTTGACCCCAAAAGTCAATTCCCTGCGGTCAGCGATATCATTGAGATATAACAAACCAAGATATATATTTTATTAAGGATTTTGCCATTCGAATGTCCAATCGAGACAGCCAAACATTTCTACCCTATACACGAAGAAGTGTGCAACAAACTTTTACGGATTCGGTACAAGAGTCGTGAGGAGATTTCTCTTGGGGCTTGACGAAAGTTTCATTGATTCCGAAAGACCTTTATCCCTAATGCTGCTCCAATGGATAAAAAAAAACGACCTCCTTTGCCAGCCAAACTGCTAACATGTGGAAAAGGGTCTCTTCACATTTGTAAAAAGAAAAAAAAACATTCCATGGACCACAGATCCCGGTTTGACTGTGGGTGCAACTCTAGGTGTCTTTGGTTCGTCTTCCTCTTCACCCACTTGATACAAAATACCCTATATCTGCAATCCCTCAAGACCTCCGAGTATATTCACAATCGATCGTTTCAGGTACGTACGAAAATCTCCACTTCATCTCCCAAATCCCGCATTGAATAAACTGTAAACCTCTTTTTATCCTGTTGAGAGTTTATTTTCAAGTTATACCTCGGTCAGATGTATGGCACCCTTTGGAGATAAAGGATGAGTTTTAAGAGGGTCGAGACACGTAACAAAAAAGTCATGAACAATATTTTGTAGATGGTAGCCGTCGTTTAAAAATCTTACATTATGGTATCTTTTGGGAACTGCATTTTGATATGAGTGTAGAAACTTTCATTTCGGCCCTTTATGACAAAGGTATAGTTTCAAATGTGTAAATGAATCTTCTTTCATCAAAAACTCATTAAATAATTGATTACAGTGTATCCAATTTCCATCGGATTTAGGATTGCTGATACCAAAATGCACTCTTCGACAACGGAAACAAAAATTTGTTCAATTGATGTTATGATGCTTCGAGGATAAGAGCCTGTAATCTTTTTTATCACTTAGATGGAAATTTGGCAAATTGTAACTTGGGTCTGATTTGACCAAAAATTTGTTCACCGCTTTCATCTGAAAACTACAACAAGTGGAAAATCTTACATTTTACCTCACGCCATTTTGGTGCATGGAGAGAAGTGTTTGGTCGTGACAACTACTTTTTCAATTTGCTGTACACAATCTCTCGAAAATTAGTTGCCTCAACCATATCGAATAGTAACCTAAACTATTCACGATTAGTCTTCGCAAGATTAGTGAGGTTAACCAATCCAATCGTTGCGACTACCACTCGAATTATTGAGACTATCATTCGCATCGTCTTTATTACCATTCGAACCGTTCGCACCATCATTTGAGTTCTGAGGGAAATAGAATAATCGATTGGTTGCGTCAACTAATTTTTTGGTTATGGTAACTAATCTTTTTTTTCCGTGTACACTGTAGGTTTTTACAAAACTGCAGAATAATAATACTTTATATGTAGGTAGTGCGGTATGAATTTAAATTTTTTTTCAAACAATGCTATCATCTACAAAATTTTCCCAAAATTTTATTCAGGTGACTCGTAGAATATCAAACGTGCAATCAGACAAGTCACGTGCACAACAGTGATGGAAGATTGCAAAAGGACTGACAATGTTGTGCACGTGAGGCATGCAACTACCAAAATCCAATCGACGCAGAAATGATAGATCCATTGACGTATGAAACAAGAATGAGGTGAGAAAGGGGAAAAAAAATTGATCCACGGATATTCCCGCCATCACGGTGGCTGTGCGCTCCGTTGGCCATCAAAAATTGCTCGTGTACCATTAACTCCCGAGGGTGGCTGCTATACCATGAGTTAAAAAGAGGTGGAAACGATTTGGCGTGAGTGTACATATAGCGAAGCTTCCGACGCCCCTGGTAAATCGTGTCCCGGTTGAACCTGACGCTCTAAAATATGCGATCTATTGGTGCGTACAGAGACGAGCGATTTATCTCTCAATGTATGGAGAAATGTCCGAAACAGAAAATAAAAAACAGATGCACTGCCGATGTACAGTCCAGAGCTGGGCAAAATACATGAAAATACTCAGAACAAAAAAAACAAAATACTTCAGGTATTTAAAAAATGATATGTTGAATTTTTTCAGGTGACTCAACCCCGTTAATTAAGTAATTAGAGTGACTTATTGTCGAACAAAGGGAGAAAGTGAGACGTATTATTGAAAACGTTAAATAATACATTTCGCTTGTTAAAAATACATGTCAAATTTCAAATTTCAAATTTAACGTGAACTTGGTAAATATTTGAAAAATGTTTAGAATATATAGGATAAAAAAATAGAAGAGTATTTTGTATTTTGTATTTTATAAAGTCTGGATACTTAAAGTACATGATTTATTTTAAATACTCAAAGTACATGATGTATTTTAAATACTTAAAGTACATGATGTATTTTAAATACTTAAAGTACATGATGTATTTTAAATACTTAAAGTACATGATGTGTTTTAAATACTTAAAGTACATGATGTATTTTAAATACTTAAAGTACATGATGTATTTTAAATACTTAAAGTACATGATGTATTTTAAATACTTAAAGTACATGATGTATTTTAAATACTAAAAGTACATGATGTATTTTAAATACTTAAAGTACATGATGTATTTTAAATACTTAAAGTACATGATGTATTTTAAATACTTAAAGTACATGATGTATTTTAAATACTTAAAGTACATGACGTATTTTAAATGCTGCCCAGCTCTGGTACAGTCATAGCTATACGCAGTGCACAGTAAAGTGGCGCTGCAAGCGGGGAAACGGAATGTGGATCGAAAAGTTTGTGGTGCTATATTCTACCTCGTCGGTGAATTTATTCTCACGTGTCACATGTCGCTAGATCCAGACGATTCGAAAAACGATTCCAGAACACACTATCACTCTGCAGGGTATACTATTAAACTTTTCGACCCAGAGAATGGCTTGGAGAACGTGCTTCGATCCTCAGGCAGTCGAGTATTAACTTTGCAGTTTGAATTGTAAGAAGTCGAATTGCAAAAGAGAATAGTTGAAATATGGGAAGGAAATACTGAAAGACTCCTTTAGCCAATTCAACGCTAATCTACTACGCAGTTTATAGCTGAGCTGCTATTCTTACCTTTCAGCGAGTTGAGGAAGGAGTTTGTTTTCAAAGCCGCAAGCACTTTTCTCCCGGATGGAAGTCTTATGGTTGCGTCTTCTTAGCTCTTCGAAACAAGAAATCAAAGTGAAGATGCATCACAGGGTCTTATGCATTCATCCGAATAGAAGTCTTGAATACCCATGTAATATTTTGCCATTCTTCCAGGAATAACAAGAGGTCAATGGGAAAAAAGCTGCAAAGTTAAACTTTGCAAATTGCTTCCTCATTATTTTTTTTTTGTTTCTGTTTTTGAAAACCTCTATGAGCAAGTATGTTGAACGAATTTGGCTTCCTCATAGAGGGAGCTTTGTAAAAAAAACCAAAAGTAATCAGGAAGTCATTTGCAAAGTTCAGCTTTGCAGCTTTATTCGTTATTGAAGTTTAATTTCTGAAAAAATAAAACTGAATTATTATGACAAGACTGTGCACCTGTCATTGCTGAATACTACCGATGTCATGTACGAAATATGAGTTGTATCATGTTTTGTCAAAGTAAGGGCAAAAACGTGATGTTTTCGAAAATTACCCTATCAAATCTGAACTGCTTTACCGATTTTTATTAAATTCAATACCAAACAACACTAACAGTACCTGCACGTATAAAGAATTATTTAGCGTAGTATCGCCATATTTATGAAAGCGAAAGTGCGCACGTCCTTTTTTGAAAAAAATTCAAAAAGCCATAAGATAAAAATATCTGCCTACATTTCGAAAAACGAAACATCAGTCGAAGATGGACTGCTGCTTTACTTGTGTATCAAGTTTTGGCTCAATCGGTTGAATCAGTTCTTGAATTACGAGTGATTAAAATTTCGAAATCTTGCACAGACACACATCCATACATATGGACACTTTTTCTAAGCCACTTCTCTCGATGTTTTGGACAATTCTTAGTATTCTGACATAAAAATTTCGATTTTTGTTTTTTTTTCACGAAAGCAAAATTTCCCCTACGAGAAAGCAATAAAATGGGGACACTCAAAGTGGCTGCATCGATTCACTTTTCATCAATCCATATAACCACTCGTTTCTGAGTTCGTAAAACCACTCATTCATTTTCCTGTTTCCTGAATTATTTTAGCCACTCATTTGTAGCCAATTCATGAAATGGGGGTCGTCCAATTTTCTCCGTGGACACGTCAGAATTTTTTTGACCATCATCTCTTTTACAGACAGTCCTACGAGATAATAAGAAACAGATGTCGTTTAGATCTGCAGATGCTTCATATCATTCGCATAGACCATTTCTCTTGTCCTCTTGATCCCATACGTTGACCGCATTTATCGAAATTTGCTGACTCGAGCATCGTCCCTATTCTGGTGTGTGTACGTGGCAGATCTTCGGTGAACTTGAGCGCCGATGGCAGAGCTTCAACGACGTAGCCTGCAGATAGTTCATCGAATCGATTACATTAGTTGAACGGCAACGACCAAGCATTGTGTACGTATACTACATCGGAGTGTGCTAGAATCTAGTGGAAAGATAAGGTTGAGTGTGCACCAGTACTTGTCCTTCTTCACCTTGGGATTCACCCCTCATCAGTATCTATTGCGAGCAAATACAAATTTTCACATGAAGACCCACAAAGATGAGCGATAATTTAAAACTGAACTTCCTTTTTGGACGATTTCCTACTTTTCACAAAAATACGTTGATATCGAGATGAAGGAACGGCAGCCCTTCTTTCCCGCACATTTCTTTTTGTAACACGTGAATGAACAGCGGTGCTTTCGATGGCGGTTTATCAGGGCGAAAGTGGCTAGTTTCATGGCAGTGTCAAAACAATCGATCGACACAAGTATAGCTCGCGTTTCTCTCACTTTCGTCCTTCCGATGTGTGTCACTTTTCACTTCCCTCAAAACTACCATTCAATGCACCACTATTCATGCACTCGTTACAAAATAGTACATTACGATACTAGTGCGATGAACATTTTTCGCGACGAGTGTGAGTTTACAGCACGAGTTGAAGGCGAGTGTTGTAATCACACGAGATCAGAAAAAGTTTCTCGCACGAGTATCGTATACAATTTTATGCCACTAGTGCGAGAAGTGCCTGTTTCACGCACTCAAGCGAAGCGAAGTGTGCGTGAAGATATAATCGAAGAGAATATCGCGTGTCGGTAAGGTAGAATTCCAAGCAGGTAGTGATTCTCACGCAAGTCCGTATGGTGGACGTCCGGTGACGCCAAAATGTGTTGGGTTTGTCGATTGATATCGACAGAGATAATGTGCAGGAATGACTTGTGTTGGAAAAGTTTATGTTGAACCGGTTGTGTGGGCCTGAAACGTGTTGTAATGCCCTGGGATATCAGATTGCGTAGTAAATAATGTGTTGGATTGAAATGTGTAAAAAAGGCATGTGGAGAAAAAAGCGCGTGAAGATTAGAAATGTAAAGAAATACTGGCGCTTTGTATCAGCGTTGTGGAGAAACGCATGTAGTGGATCTGCGCTGTGGTGAAAAGAAATGTGCGGCAAAGAAGGGCTGCCGAAGGAACAGAGGAGGTCTGTAATTCAAAACCGGTTTTCAGTCAAAGAATTTTGAACATGGTAGAGTCGACATAACGATGTACGAGTTACGGGAAAACGTGAAAAAAACCAACACAAAATGTAGAGAGAAAGCAAAGAGACTAAAAAGATAATATCAAAGGACAGCTCGTCAACAAAACCATCGAAAATATGTTTGGCCATGAAATGATGCATCCGTCAACCGCGTTCGCATTTTGATCTTAAGGATTCCGTATTTTGTTAAGTTCGAGTATTCGATTATGTACTATATTTTTGCCCAGCTTATTTTCATTCTGCGTTCACAGCCTTTTTACATGAAACATAAAGATTCTTCGTTCATTCTAAATCTGTCATAAAAAATAATGTTAAATGGTGCAAGTAAAAAAAACTGTATTCTCAAAAACGGCGAAGATGAATTCATTCAAACTTTGTAGTCAAAGATACACTTGCTATAAAGAGGCATAAAAAATCAGCCTGTTTCTAAAAGACAGTGTAACGCTTGACTTTCCATAAATCCAATGACATACAGTGTAAATTTTCAACCAACAGGAGAGATCTACAGTTGGAAACCTTTTTACGGTTAGTCAAAGAATTTTAAGCATGATAAACCCGACATAATTATATATGCGGCTTATAAAAACGGGAGAAGAGCGGACAATGAGGAAAACATTTCACAAAGTTAGGGTCCTTCCGAAAGGGACAATGGAGAGAAAGCGAAGGGACTGGAAGGATCATGCGAAAGGGATTGTGCGAGAGGACGTTTTGTCGGCAGAGGCGAATAAAGGACTCGGCGGGTCAGCTTCGTTTGTTAGCGAATGCTAAGCACAGAAAATGAACGTGAACGAAATACTTGAATGAATTACGATGTATTCGCACTACGCGGTCTTTGGTAAATATGCTATGAGCTCGTTAGTAAAATCTAAAGCACACACTTTTTTTGTTATCCCATGATATTTCTCTTTGTGTCGTGACAATAAATTGAAAAATAGTGATTGGCTTTCTGGGAAATGCAAATGGAAGGTTGGTTATTTTGGACTAATTATCACCTGGCTGTTGATGAGCAATGATATGCGCGGACTCTACATCAATGCCGCTCCAGTTACCAATTTATTCAAATTCATTATTAATTATTAATTCTATTTATATAATGGTAATACCAATGTCAACTAATGACTATTGCAAGCAGGAGCTCGTTAGCGTTGATGAAACGTAATTGGAAGAACGTATCGTGCACAATAAAGAGTCCATTCGAGTCAGATTCTCGGTCGCTTCATATATAATTATACATAAAAGGATCAAAGGCTGGATTATAATTAATGAGTAGAAAAAAATAAAGAAACTAAATCGTACTATAGAACTTCATCCATCAATGGAATATTGAATACTAATCAAAATAGAATAATTAGTAGAGTTTGCGACGGCAATTCAACTATTTTCTAAGTGTTAGGGAGTTTGGGGAAAAAAGGAACGTTTTTTCCCCATTCAGTGGTGACGCAATCAGTGGTGACGTTTCAGTCCAATATTTATTTCAGATCTTAAATATATCATATAAAAGTCAAATCTTCGTATATGGTCACTAAATATGTGAATTATTAATAATTAATAATATTAATTGAGGCTAAAACATAAATTCAAAACAGTTTTTATGTACACTGACCATCAAAACCTACACAGTTCAGAGCAAATATCTTAATTTTATGCGACATTATTGTTAACATCTGTTGACATATCGTAATACATAGAGGGCGACTAATCTGAAATAAATAAAATTATATGAGGCTATCGTATAAAAAATGCAAAATAGAAAATGTTGTTTGCATCAGTTGGAGGAAATTTGTGATTTGTGGATGAAGTGCATGATAATAAATTGTGTTTTACATGTCGATTTCTGTGACAATAATTACAATACTATAATTGGAGTCTCTCGAGCAGTCGTGAATAAAACTCTTGAGGTAAAGATATGTCAACGGATGTAATCACTTATGGGATATCATTGATTACATTAATTCAGACATATGTTCTAAAATGTGTAGGTATAATTTCGTAGGTAAAATTTTTTAAGGAGGTTCCGCATATTAAACCGAAACGTAACCATTGATTATAGTATCTGTTTCCATTCTAAATTACCTAACACCTGGAAAATGGCCAAACCGTAGCCGCAAACTCTCCTAATCAATAAAAATGAATCCCAAAAACGTATATACGGGTATTTCAGTCTTAATCTAGCATCGTTACTTGATGGCTTGAATTTTAGCTGACCCTGTGCCAGTTGCGTAGATCACCAGACAGATCTAACAATTTAATATCCACATTGCCGAACAAAAATCCGTTCATTCAAAATCCGTAGGTTTTCCTCACTTTTCCGACATTGATTGCGAACACTGATGAAATCAATCGCACTACCGCAGTCTGATCGAGATGACTGCACAGGCTTATTTGTTTTCACCAATGCTGACAGTTTCACTGGAACAATAATTAATTAAAACGCAGTCCAAAACTAATGGACGAATACCGGTCTGGTCATAAATTGAGGTGCGTCTCGTCAATTCATGCATGGGATTTATTCGGTGAATCAATATGGATGAAGATAGATGAAATGATGACGAACATTCACATGTCCTATTCTGTGTAACAGAAACACAGAATTCGACATACTTCACAAACGCCGAACAACCATTCACCAGATGGATGTAAATACAGAGTGACGTTATCCCGTCGGAGTTTTCTCGTTTCGCGAATTCCCCGACAACATGACCTCCGGCAGCAACAGCCACGCCACCAGAGGCGAATCCCGTCAAACCGTGTCATTCGGAATTAATTTCGTCAGGTGGAACCATTAAGCCACAGGCGTAGGAGATGAGTCAAAGTTTCCAAAAAGCCGCATATTTCGCCCGGGTACATGCATAGCTTTAGAGTGTACACGTGACTTTGAATCTCTGCATTCACCAACAAACTATGACGGAGCTGTTGCTCGTTACCCTACCACTATAAAGCTCCTGGTGATGTCGTACCAAAACGTAATTTCTCCGGTGCCGCAAAGCATCGTTACACTCGCCAGCGCCCTCACCTTCACACTTTTAGCGAAGCAATTACGAAAGTGAGCGAGAGACTAGGATAAGAGATAGAAGGAAGAGGAAATGACAAGATCTGCACCAAGTACAGTGTCGGGTATAATCATCATCGTGCTCCAGCCTCGTTGCAATCTAGTTCAGAACCTCATTCACGCAGTCGTAGTCGTCTTTGTAGCAAACATTATTTAACCGCAAGCGAACATAGCGGGAAGCAATGGATGGATGGATTCCCTTCATGCGGAACTTTTGCACATCAAGGAAAATCTATATGGTGATATTCTGTGTCAGCAATTTCGTGGAATTTGTACTTTGGGTTGTTTTCCTTATTTCTCAATTGCGCTGGATGGATTCCAGGGTCGTTTCTGTCGAATACATGGTTTCTATTGGCTTTTCGGTCGTTCTGTGCATTTGTTTGATTTTTAGTTAATTTTTCATTTGATCAATGACCGCAGTCTAATTAGTCAATACCATCGATATTGTCATGCTTGTGTTCCTGGTAAACTTGGTCTAGCCACAAGCAAGCTAATTAGAAGAGATTAATTTTGTTGATGCAGATCTCTTCAACAACAACGAGGAATGCTTATTTGCTGTTTCCGAACCATCCATTCTCCGTTTATTAGCAGCAATCAATGTTTTCCATTTGAACGAAACTTGAACTTCGGTCATCCGATTTCCGTAGTTAGATTTTTTGGACATTGTTTGCTTTTGCTCAGTTTTCATTTGAAAATTAATCAACATTCGCGTTTAACTTAACTCATGTGATACTCTTCATTTACAGTTCATCACTAACTGTGAATGTTTCCGGATTTAAGGTAATATGCCTAACAAGATTTCAACCTCTGGTTTACCGAACTCAATTTTTTTCCACAATAATTAAACAGATTCCTGTAGTTGATGCAGATCTCTTCAACATCGACAACCCATACTGATTGACTATTTCCGAATCATTCATTATCCGTTTATTAGCAGCAATCAATATTTTCCATTTGAACAAAACTTGCATTTCCGTAGTTGGATTTTTTTGAATATTGTTTGCTTTTGCTTACTTTTCATTTGAAAAATAATCAACATTCGCGTTTGGCTTTACTCATGTGATACTCTTCATTTACAGTTCATCACTGACTGTGAATGTTTCCGGATTTGAGGTAATATGTCTAACAAGATTCCACCCCTTGGCTCACCTATCTCAGAGTTTCACCACAATGAGCGTAAGCTGACGCCCTTACTTCACCGTCTCAGTTCCCATTACCATCAGGACCATCACGTTCACCCCTTCCCTCGATATGAAAGGTAAGCGCTCTTCCCCGACAGCGCCGCGATATCGCGTGAAATCTGCTCATTTATAAGGGTCTCTTATCCGCGATCCGGGGTCACAAAGAAGGCACTAGAGAAAGCGAGAAAGTACAGTCGCGACCTCATAAGGAGACGTCATCGAGGTCGGTAGATCAGTCACCCAGGATAAAAGAAAAAAAACGAAGCTTCTTTCGTCGGGAATGTAAAGAGGCGAGAGTATTAACTCGGGATAAAAGTTGAAGTGGTGAGCGAAAGCCTTAAAAAAAAAAAAAGAAGCGTGAACAAATACCAAGAGCACGGATTTATCGTAACAAAAAATAAATTCACAGTCATTTCAATTTATAAAAATACGTCAAACCCTTTTTTCTTCCAAATCCACGGGAAATCCAACGTTATTACATTGTACACTGACATATTTAACGGAAACACAATATTACATTGGATTGCCGTAAAGTATCTCAGTAAAAGGGAAAATATTGTTGGAAAAAAGCTCGTATCTTCAGCTTTTCCTTTGGACAATAACAGTATACAACGGTAAAGCTGTACCCAAACTGCTCGGAACCCTCGCGTTTTTTTTTTCTTCTCTTTTCTTTGTGACCTCGTAATCGATGTTCATAACCCATGATACACTCTTTCTGTTTCATTGTTCCCACGCTATTTATAGATGACAATTATTCTCAGCTGTAGGTATGAAAAATCGAAAGTGGTCTGAGTCAAGGAGAAGGTATAGCGGTGACCGTCAGTCGTTGACCATCTGGCTTTTGGTAAATCAGAAGGGTCAACATCGACCAAAGGGCCACTAACATCCTGATACGTGAAAAGGACTCTTACCCGGTCAGTGATTTGGACATTAGGGGACAGAATTCAGGTTAAATGTCAAGACTTCCTGACGAAAAAATGCTGAGAAAGGGGAAACGTCGAACGACAGGAAGCAGGAATAGAGATGAGATAACGAATGGTCCAGAATAGCGGGGACCACTTTGATTCATTCAGTTTGGGTATCGCGTGAAGGACATGAAGAAAAACGAGGACGAAATGTTGGCAGAAGTCAGGAGAAGCAATATAATCGAATACAGAAAACGAAGTTGTGTACGACTGTATCGGAGCTACGAGAGTCTCTTCGGGTTCAAATGGAGTGGAACAACGCCGTCAATGTCAGACACACAAAGTACGTTTTGCTCTCTTCTTGATTGATCAGCAACAAGATTTATTGCCACGTCCGGTACCACACTTGAATGAATAGTACTTGTGACTTTTCTTATTCCTTTGGGCTTATTTTTTTTTTTTTTTTTTTTTTTGTTGACCTTCATAGGTCAAGAAGGTTTTGCAGCTCATTGACCTTGGGAATCTACCTAGTAATCAGAGTTGTAAATGCCTAATACTTATAGAAATAATGATGATGATACGATTAGCTCTATAATTATGATTTTATAATAATAACATCTAGCGATAATACGATGGTTAAACTTTGAAGTGGCTGCAGAAATTATTATTTTGTAACAAAAATGCACAGTAATACTTTGGGAAAAATGGAAAAAAATAAGTAATGCATTAACAAAGTTATGAATTACGTATTCCTTCCATTTTTTCCACTATTTCTTGCAATATTGAAGCAAAAACTAGTATTTTTTTCAGCTATTCAAATGTTTACACTCTATTTTATGATGACTATATATTATTATTATTATGAAATCATCATTACAATGAAAATTGTACTGTAAACTATATGTCATGAATTAATGGGGATCTCACCTGAACTTAATTATAACTTGAAAGGATATTTTCATTTTGTGAAAATGTTTTCAATGTTTTTAAATATCTCTTCAAGGTGTAATGATTATTCATTTACTTGTATTGCCTTACAAGCCATTTTCGCTAAATGGAAAGCAGCAATATTAATTTCATAAACAGTCGGTTCATTAACTGGAAAATTTATTACCGATTTTTTACATGACACCTTAACTTAATTACTATTTGAAAGAATATTTGTGTTTTATAGAACTGTTATCCAATCTTTTGAAGTATCACTTCAAGGTGTAATGCATACATTCATCATGCAAATATTGCTTTACGAGCAGTTTTTGCTTAACGAGAATCTTTTGCTTGAAATCGTTCCGAAACTGATTGAAACCGTAGCTTTAAGGCAAACGCGCATAGTGTTTGAATTACGGACTGACATTCTATAGCGTTGAATAATGTGATCAAGAGAAATAGTTTATCTTCAGGTACATGAAGTGTTAGAGTTTCAGTGTCAGTGCAAGTGAAGACAGAAAGAAAATTCCTGAGCGAACCCTGAGCGAAATTTTCTGGGTTATTAGTCACTGGCGACGTGGTCGTCGATCGTCAACCATGGTACGATCCATACCTAGTGGAAAAAACGAAGTAGAGAAAAAAGGAGAAGAGCAGAAGTAAGAGAAAGTATCCTGAGCTTGCAAAGCGTCGCCACTCGTCATTACCCGGGTAAAAATACGTGAACGTTGTGGCGGAAAGTGGAAACGACGAGCGACACGAGGAAGAGAAAGGGAGGAAAGGGGAGGAGCTTGAACTATCCGGAAGTTTCTTTCGCAAACTATCCTAAACTTAGCGACTTTCCCTGCCCAGCCCCCGACTTCTCCATCGGTTTCGATCGCATTTCTCGTACAACTTATTACCCACATAGCTTCACGGTCCGCATCAGGGATCAAGTGAGAAGTCGGTCGCAGATAAATCTGGACTTTGGTCAGGTCGAGATAAGATTATAGACGTAATGCCACTTTCTTTATCCCACTTTAACCCATTTCCAAGCGAAAACTTCGGTGAAAAATCCAAAGAACAAACATTCACCGGACAAAACCATAGAAGGACAAATCCAACCGGTTTCCAGGTTCGAAATCCGTTCTATTCTTGCCTCCGTAAAATTGTGGACGTTGGTTTGGAGGTAGAAAAGACGATTGTATCCCGAATAATTACTCGTTAATTTGTTTATTTTGCTTTTCACGTATATTTCAGACCATAAATTTTTTTTGTCAAATTATTACACACACGCCTCTCGGTCCGCATCAGGGATCAAGTGAGAAGTCGGCCGCAGATAAATCTGGACTTTGGTCAGGTCGAGATAAGATTATAGACGTAATGCCACTTTCTTTATCCCACTTTAATCCATATCCAACCGAAAACTTCGGTGAAAAATCCAAAGAACAAACATTCACCGAACAAAACCATAGAAGGACAAATCCAACCGGTTTCCAGGTTCGAAATTCGTTCTATTCTTGCCTCCGTAAAATTGTGGACGTTGGTTTGGAGGTAGAAAAGACGATTGTATTCTGAATTATTACTCGTTAATTTGTCTATTTTACTTTTCACCTGTATTTCAGTCTATACATTGTTTTCATGTTTTTTTGTTATCTTTTGTCGAACTATTATACGCAAGCCTCTCGGTCCGCTTCAGGGATCAAGCGAGAAGTCGGTCATAGATAAATAAATCTGGACTTTGGTCAGGTCGAGATAAGATTGTAGACGTAATGCCACATTCTTTTTTCCACTTTAACCCATTTTCGACCACAAACTTTGATGAAGAATCCAAGGAACAAACATTCACCGGACAAATCGATAAAAGGACAAATCCAACCGGTTTCCAGGTTTGAAATTCGTTCTATTCTTTCCTCCATAAACTTGTAGACTTCAGTTTGAAGGTGGAAAAGACGATTGTGAAGAGATGGAGTCGGATCCGTTACTTTGTCTATTTGCCTTTCCGTCTATTTTTCAGGTTATAAGTTATATTTTTATACTTTATTCTTTATTTTGTCAGCTTATTACTCGCATAGCCTCTCGGCCATAGATAAATCTGGACTTTGGTCAGGTCGAGATAAGATTACAGACGTAGTGCCATTTCCTTCATTTCACTCCAATCCATTTCAAACTACAAACTTTGGTGGAAAATCCAAACAACACACATTTACCGGTCAAAACCATAGCAGGACAAATCCAATCGGTTTCCAGGTTCGAAATTCGTTCTATTCTTCTCGCCATCAATTTCCAGACTTCGGTTTAGAGGTAGAAAAGACGATTGCATCTCGAATTATTCCCGGTCGTATTTTTCTATCAGACAGTTGGACTAGTTTGAATGGGCGAGAAGGAGATGAAGCACCAAGATTTTGTCAAAGAGGCAAAAAATCGGTAAAGAGAGATTTCAGGCCAGAAAAACGAGACAAAAACGACAATTACCGAAGAATCGGTAATTATCGTTATTTCATTACTAGTCTAGACTTTTGGCTTGCAGACCTTCGTACACAAAAAATATGTTATTTGTAGGAGTAGGTTACAAAAAAGTCGTGTAAAAAAAGCATCTATGCCTTCGATAGTTCGATCTTTATCAGGATTAGCTGTACCGTACTTAACCGATCGAATATCACGATATATCAAGGATGCCACGATCTTCGTTATAACCTTCAGCTCGCATCCTCTGTTAAGAAACAAAACACAGTACCGACGTGAAGTAAAAGGATCCGAGGCTCGAATCTACTTTTTTTCAGGTATACCCATGTCAGACCTGCTAAACTGTAGGTTTCACAAGTTGCGCACTGCGTAGACTATAACTCGATAAGTGCGGACGAATACCCTCGTCCACAGGTCGTGGCAGTTAACGTCTTTTGAACGTTAACTGAAAAAGTATTACCCGCTCGTTTTTTCAGTGAAGTTATCGGTTTGTGTCATGGGTGTTCTCGTAGCGTCGAAAACGTTTAAAGTGAGTTAAAATATCTCAGAGTGTTACGGTTAGTGAACCTAGTTGTTCATTGATCTGTTTAATCCTCTGTTCGTAAAGCTTTGCTTTAGTCGTGATTTCTATGCATCTTATCATGTCCATTGCATTTTGGGATGTCACATTTGGTATTGACATTTGTTTGAGAGTGGAAGAGCCAAATATTAGAGACATATCCGAGCAGAACAGAGTTTGGACTAGCTGTCGTCGGATCAAGGCACTTTTGGATATCACTTTGACACGTCTGATTAGGTACAAGTGTTTAAACCGGTATTGGGTAAGATCTGAGTTACATTCTGTTCGTTAAGAATTATTTGGATTATCGGTTCAGACCCTTACTACAGCCTGATCAGGATCTATACAGGGCCCGGTTAAAGCCTGATCAGGAGCTATCTAGGGCCTTATCATAACCTGATCGGAATCTATCCAGGGACTTATCATAACCTGATCAGGGTCTGTGTAGGTCCTTACCGCGGCCTGATCGGGATATATCAGGAATAAAATCACATTATAGAGTGATTTTTGATCCACAAGTGCCACAATTCACAGCCTAATTTAAACTCCAAAAAAATCTCATATAAACCGCATCTGAATCCGATTAAATTTTTGATCGGAATACGTTTACGAAAAGACGATTTATATTTTTCACAGTCTCATACATTATCAATCCCAATAAACAGATTTTTTTCATCAATATCTTAGCTCTTTCCAGATGTGCACGTAACTATAGGTCATTTTACGTTCTATAATATCGAATCAATACTTTAACCCATCCCGCTTTTTTTGTAAGGAATATCGATAATTATATTCCAGTGCGTGACTTTCCGTAAATTGTGGACTGCCTATTCTCAGTGGTTACTTGTTATTTATTGCTATTGGTATTGTAAATCGTGCTTATCGTATTATCAGCTAGGTCAATAATTTCTGTTTTATGTTATCTGTTTGACTTCGATACATGCATTTATATTCTATGTTTATCTGGTGTGATATTTCGTTGCCAACACAATTAATTTTCTGAGGACTAGAGCAGTCCACTGTATAAATGGACAGGTGAATAAAATCGATTAAATTGATAACGCAACTGCGAATCAAGGTTCGAAGTAAATTTGCAGCTTGGGCAACGAGGTAAATATTCAATGAATAATAGGAATGAAAAAAATAGCGATAAAAAACGCGGCCTGAAAAATTGTTATTGCACCAAGGGTCCATAATAATTTTATCGACTCCAAAAAATCTGCACAAAAGACGATGAAGTTGCCTGGTTTATATTAGTTTTTATTTATTTATTTATTTTTATACTATTCATTTCGGAAAAAACACGAAATTACTTTCGTTCAACGTTGAACCAATAATGAAAAAAAATAAAAAACGTGATCGGAAAAAAGTGTAATTAAAAATTGAGGGCAGAACGAAGTAAATACACAATAAATCATCGATAGTCTGTGAGTAATTTATCTGGGTTTTTTTATCATTCTGATTTTTTATACAATTGAAAACAAGTTTGAATAGGTCACGAATATAATTGTTTTATAATTGTTATAACGATAGTCGCTCTTTGGCAACTTCACGGTCATTGAACTTCAGAGCTGAACGCTGACGCGAAAAATGAAAATCAATGCGAAACAATGAAAGACGCGGACAAGGCAGGAATTAGGGTGCATAAAGAGCATTTATCGTCACGTGCGTATCTTGACATGAACACAGTACTCCACATTTTACACATATTACAATATAATAGCACAAAAAGAAATTTCAGTCGAAATGTAGATGGCGTTATTACTTTCTGCTGTCAAACAGAACAAAAGAAAAATGTATCCACGATCGATTTGTTATTCCGCAGGGCTCCGAAAGTATTCCATAATAAATTTCCTGTGTCACCCTTGGAGCTTTCAGAAAAAGAAATAATTTATTGCCACTGCAAGAAGGCGGAGATCAGGCCGAAGCAGCAATGTGACTGGTGGATGTGGGCGCCCCTTTTAATACCAACAAACGATCTATATCATCCGAAGAAACCTGGAATGTAGCCTTTGATACCCACAAATCACAATCGTCAAAAATTTTTCTTAAAACGTTAGTAAGCTCATTTTTTTTTGCCTGCGTCAAGGATATTAAACGACGTTCAAATGGATTAGCGGATTGTATTTTTATATGATCATTCCTATGGACTCTCAGCCATTAATACCAACAAATCACAATTGTCAACCATTTTTCTCAAAACCCTACAAAGGTCGTTTTTTTGTGCCTACCACGAGGATAACAAACGATATTCGAATGGATCAGCAAATTGTATTTTAATATGGACGTTCCCATGGATTCCCAGCCAATAATGCCCACAAATCATGATTCTCAGACATTTTCCTCGAAACTTCACCGAGGTCTTTTGTTTTTCCCACGTCGAAGATATTAAGCGAAATTCAAATGGATTAGCAAATCGTATTTTTGTATAAACACTCCTATGGATTTCCAGCCGGTAATACCCACAAATCACAATTGTCGTACGTTTTCCTCAAAACTTCAGTCAGGTAATTTTTTGGCCTACGTCAAGTTTATTAATCGACATCCAAGTGGATCAACAAATTGTATTTCAATATGCACATCGCTACGGATTCCCAGCCGATAATGCCCACAAATCACAATTGTCAAAAATTTCTCTCAAAACATCACCAAGTTCTTCTGTTCCCACGCCAAGGATAAAACGACATTTGAATGGATCAGCAAATTGTATTTTGATATGAACAGTCTTATAGATTCCTAGCCGTTGATCACCACAAATCACAATTGTCAAACGTTTTCCTCAAAACTTTAGTAAGATCATTTTTTTCGCTTACGTCAAGTATATTAATCTACATGCAAGTGGATCAGCAAATTGTATTTCGATATGAACATTCCTACGGATTTACAGCCGATAATGCCCACAAATCACAATTGTCAAACATTTCTCTTGAAACTTCACCAAGGTCTTTTGTTTCCACGCGAAGGATAAAACGACATTCAAATGGACCAGCAAAGTGTATTTTAATACTCGGGTGTTGTTGTGGCTCACGCGCTTCGTGCGTTCGCAAAACCTCGGTTGAATATCTTCAATGTCTTAAGTATTCTTGAAACGACTCGCTCAAATTTCTATGGTCAACTCGAAACGACTCGCTGAATATTTAATGGCCAACTTGAAACCACTCGCTCAAAATTTTGTGGCCAAATTGAAACGACTTACTGAAAATTCCATGGCCAAATTGAAAAATATGAAATTTTTGGAAATATTAGAAATTTTAGAAATTTTAGAAATTTTAGATATTTGAGATATTTTAGATATTTTAGAAATTTTAGATATTTGAGATATTTTAGATATTTTAGAAATTTTTGAAATTTTAGAAATTTTAGAAATTTTAGAAATTCTAGAAATTTTAGAAATTTTAGAAATTTTAAAAATTTTAGAAATTTTAAAAATCTTAGAAATTTTAGAAATTTTGGAAATTTCAGAAATTTTAGAAATTTTCGAAATCTTAGAAATTTAAAAAAATTTCACATTTGGAACGTACAGACACACAAACGTTTTCGGCCACTTTCTTTTATAATAAGTATAAATGAATTTTCCTATGGATTCACACCCGAAAATACCCACAAATCACAATTGTCAAACTTTTTCCTGAAAACTTTAGTAAGGTCATTTATTTCGCCTACGTCAAGTATATCAATCGACATCCAAGTGGATCAGCAAATTGTACCGCAATATGAACATTCCTACGGATTCACCGCCAATAATACCCATAAATCACAATTGTCAAACATTCTTCTCAAAGCCTTAGCAACGTCATTTTTCCCTCCGTGAAAAATACCAAACGGCTTATCAAAAAAAAAAATGTTGTAACACTCCCAACATTGGTACCATCAAACAGTATTTCAATATGAGCATTCCTGTGGGCAGTTGATGATGAATTATCCCCGAAGAATCTCGCCAGGCCAGACCTCAAGAATTCTCATCTGCAGCACATTCAAGAGCGATCAGTTTCGTCGACTTTTGGTATTTCCTGGCAAGTTGATGGACAAAGGGAAGATGGGAAAGTGCAGGGCAGTTCGATCCACGGAATATCGTACATGCGTATACCAGAATTATGCGAGGAAGTTGGCAAGCCAGAGGAAAAGACAGTTGAGCGTCCGAATGTGCGATAGAGCGAGATGAAATGAGAACCGGAAGTAGGAAGAACTCGAGAACCAGCAGCCGGTGTACCTTCGTCCACAGGTTATTAATTAGAGCGTGCCCCTCGTGTTTTCCCTGGATCAATGAACCGAGCCTGCGAATGACCGAAATTCCAATAAACAGCTTTGGAGCACCAGAGCAACTACGAGCAACGAGCAATGGGAGCAAAATGGGAGCTCCGACAGACCGGCTGCTCACCGAGTAGCCATGCGTATATCACGACCATATCCTCATCTACTCTCGCTGCTCTGCTGCTCGCAAACCTCCCAGCGCAGCACAAACCTGTACCGTACACGTGCACATATCTTTGCTCGGGTTGCTCTGCTCATGTTATATATACTAGCTGATGGCCGTTAAACACGTGGGTCACGAAATCCGGTAATGGATACGTCGAGGAATCTCTCCTTCTTTGCCCCTCTCTCCCCTCTCACTCTATATACCACCTCGCGGACCCTAGGACCTTGTCGAGAATCCAATTACGAGTTACGTTAATGACTTCACTTTTGCTCACTAGTTTGGTCGATGCCATTGCTCAAAACCCTTTTTCTTTTCTCGGTTGCTGTGTTTTTGATGGATTCTGACCATACGGTGCTTCTTAGGGGTGGGGGTTAATATAGCGGAGGAGAAAAATAGTGAATGGCTAAAATGGAGGATTTTAAAATAAGGAACGTCTGAATGTAAAATGGGTGGGGGTCGAAATAGCGAATGACTAAAATAGTGAATGGCTGAAATAGCGAATTCAAAAATAAGGAACGTCTGAATGTAGGGGTGGGGATTGAAATAGCGAATGACCAAAATAGTGAAAGGCTAAAATAGCGGTTTTTACAATAAAGAACGGAAAAATGCAGAATATTCATAATTATGGAATTCGCTTCTTCAGCTATTCGCCATTTTCATCGTTCGCCATTTTGAATGCATTTTTAATAAGATGGAGGTAAAAATAACGAATAGCTGAAATAGCGAATATCATAATAAGGACCATTCTGGATTCGGACGTTCCTAATTTCGAAATTGGCTATTTTAACCATTGACCATTTTGGTCATTCGTTTAACACGCGGGTCACGAAATCCTGTAATGGATACGCCGAGGAATCTCTCCTTCGGATGGGGTTTAATATAGCGGAGGAGCAAAATAGTGAATGGCTAAAATGAAAGATTTTGAAATAAGGAACGTCTGAATGTAAAATAGGTGGGGGTCGAAATAGCGAATGACCAAAATAGTGAATGGTTAAAATAGCGGATTCAAAACTAAGGAACGTCTGAATGTAGGGGTGGGGATCGAAATAGCGAATGACTAAAATAGTGAAAGGCTAAAATAGCGGTTTTTACAATAAGGAACGGATAAATGTAGAATATTCATAATTATGGAATTCGGTTCTTCAGCCATTCGCCATTTTCATCGTTCGCCATTTTGAATGCATTTTTAATAAGATGGAGATAAAAATAGCGAATGGCTGAAGTAGCGAATATCATAATAGGGACCATTCTGGATTCGGACGTTCCTAATTTCGAAATTCGCTATTTTAACCATTGACCATTTTGGTCATTCGTTTAACGCGTGGGTCACGAAATCCTGTAATGGATACGCCGAGGAATCTCTCCTTCGGGTGGGGGTTAATATAGCGGAGGAGCAAAATAGTGAATGGCTAAAATGAAAGATTTTGAAATAAGGAACGTCTGAATGTAAAATGGGTGGGGGTCGAAATAGCAAATGACCAAAATAGTGAATGGCTAAAATAGCGAATTCAAAAATAAGGAACGTCTGAATGTAGGGGTGGGGATCGAAATAGCGAATGACCAAAATAGTGAATGGCTAAAATAGAGGTTTTTACAATAAGGAACGGATAAATGCAGAATATTCATAATTATGGAATTCGGTTCTTCAGCCATTCGCCATTTTCATCGTTCGCCATTTTGAATGCATTTTTAATAAGATGGAGGTAAAAATAGCGAATATCATAATAAGGACCATTCTGGATTCGGACGTCCCTAATTTCGAAATTCGCTATTTTAACCATTGACCATTTTGGTCATTCGTTTAACACGCGGGTCACGAAATCCTGTAATGGATACGCCGAGGAATCTCTCCTTCTTTGCCCCTTTCTCCCTTCTCACTCGATGTACCACCTCGTGGACCCTTGTCGAGAATCCAATTACGAGTTGCGTTAATGACTTCACTTTTGCTCACTAAGTTGGTGGGGGTCGATATGGCGGAGAAGCAAAATAGTGAATGGCTAAAATAGAGGATTTAAAAATAAGGAACGGATAATTGTAGGAGTGGGGCTCGAAATAGCGAATGACCAAAATAGTGAATGGCTAAAATAGCGAATTTAAAAATAAGGAACATCTGAATGTAAAATATTCATAATTATGGAATTTGGTTTTTCAGCCATTCGCCATTTTTATCGTTCGCCATTTTGAATGCATTTTAATAAGATGGAGGTAAAAATAGTGAATGGATGAAATAGCGAATTTTATAATAATGACCATTCTGAATTCAGACGTTCCTAATTTCGAAATTCGCTATTTTAACCATTGACCATTTTGGCCATTCGTTTTTTTTTTACCACCACTCCTTCTCGGAAAGGCGGAAGGGTTAAGTGTAAAGGGATACTTCGTTATTGACCGATGGTGGCATGGGTCCGAGGGCAATGACTAGGTCATCATTTTTTGACATCATTTATTTCTGTGCACTGAAATATGTACTCGGTTGAGGCAAATAATTGATTGTTACTCGAGTGTGAATTAGTTATCGAATTCGTCAATCGGTCATCGGCTTATTCAGTGCCATTTCTAAGAACCCTTAATCCCTTCATTTTCCTTCCTCATAGAGAAATCTTTGTTTCCGTAAACATCTTTTTCCGGGATTTTCATGTCAGAAAGGTTGGGATTGAAGAAATACTTCGATTATGATCAGTGGTGAAAAGGGTCGAGGGCAATGACTATGTCATCATCTTTCGACTTTAACGATTCTCATGCACGGAAACGAAGACTTAGTTGAAACGAGTAGTTGTTTGATACTTGGGTATTATTAAGTTATTGGCCTCGTCAAGGTAGCGATCAATACTGAGAAATAAAAATAGTTCGAGAAATCAATAAATGGGTTCGACAACCACTTGAAGGAGTTGATTTACGGTGGACGTACTGTTTTCGGCCACTTTAGGTCCGATTATGGCCATGACATTTAAACGAATAAAATAAAACATTGTATCGATCAAAAGGAAAATCGTGTATATCATTCAGTGAATTGATAAAATTTCTTCGATAAATCAACGTGCAATTATGATGGGAAATTAATTCTATAAAAAAAATTGTATGATAATAAAAATGGCCCCAAACGGAACTGATGGTTACCGTTGTGTGTACTTCTCGTTGGGTATGCAAACTAATTGCATATGGAAACAACTCGTCGGTTGTACGAAGCACTGCACTGTGAACAAATTTTTATGAAAATAAATATAAATTATTGCACGATTTTTTGCGGATACGCCCCACGTAAAAAAATCATATATAAGTAAATATGTATAGTCTGTATAATAAAAATGCACATATAGAATAACTGTACACTGTATTAAATTAATATGAAATTAAATATAGTCTGCAGATTTCATAAAACGATTTTTGTAGAAATGTTTAATTAAATTGACCTAAATTATATTTCACTTTATATAATTTTTATAAAATCTTCATACGTGTTGTATACAACATATAGAACATGTATATGTCCACTTTTCTATGAAGCTTCTATGTAGATCTTTATATATAATTATTATAAAGTATTCATATAATATATTTACTTGGGGCGTATATTTAATTTTTCCATAACCCATTGCGAATACATCAGTTTGCAGATCGGGTTTATTGTTGCAATTCTAGCTGAAGATGGCGCTCTAAGAAACTTTTTTTTACGTGTAGCATTAGTTCCGCCGAACTAATCACGTTTTAATGATGGGGACGGAAAATTAATGAAAGCAATTATCTCGAAGCTAAATGAGATTTTGAAGAGTTGTTTCTAATGACTTTATTTCTCATCGGTTTGTACTTTTTAGGAGGGATGAAGGGCTACTAGAAAATGATGGTACTCGATAATGATAATCAGAAGACATTATCGAAAATCATGGCTATGATATATTTTTAAATGCTCGTATTACCTTATCAACTTAGCGATAAGAACCAGTAAATATTAAGAGTAAGATTTTTCTTATGACTTAAATTTTAGCGTTTTAGACTTATTATTCCGGTCATATGGGAAGTAATGACTAATTTTTTTTCAACGCTCCTATCAGAATATTATTTTCCATTTTCAACTTATATTTCTGATGTTTTCTGATCATGATCTGTGCTTTAGGAAGGGAAGAAGTCAGAAAAAATACAATCAATTACATTTCTGCATCGTTTAATTGCGAAACTTCATTTTTCAGCTACGACTTACATTTCGAATATCTTCTGATCATAATGTTGTTTTTTTCAGAATAGTTAAGGACTGAATGACGGAATAAAGAAATTTTTAAGGGGTATGACGAGGTCATTTTCCGGGCCAGGGTTAATACAAAATTATGTCGACGTATAAAAATAAATACAAAAATAAAATGGGAAAAAACTTTTTTCCACTTTGGCTTGTAGACCGAAAATTTTTTGCTCATCGCATTTTTTTATCTAGAATCTTCAAAAAATTGCCCTTCTTATTTAAGCTATAAATATTTACAATAAAAACCCGATTTAAAAAAACATGGTTCGCGATTTTTTATGCTATCCTTCCACATAAAAAAATGTCAAAAAACAATGGAATACAAAAAAGAAAATAGGAAAATGATTTTTCCACTTTGGCTTGTTAACCAAAAATTTAGTTGTTCATCGCATTTTTTTACCAAAAAATTTGAAAACCTGCGTTTTTTAACAAGTTTAAAATATCAACAATAAAAAATCAATTTAAAAAAACACGGTCCGCGATTTTTTTATGCTATCCTTCCACATAAGAAAATTAAAAAAAAACAATAAAATACAAAAACAAAAAAGGAAAAATGATTTCTTTACCTTGTCTCGTGGACCAAAAATTTTCTTGATCATCTCATTTTTTTACCTACAATTTTCCAAAAATTACCCTTTTTATTCAAGCTCAAAATATTCACAATAAAAACCCAATTAAAAAAAAATCTGGAAAAAATTCTTCATGAATTTTTTATGTGGGTGGGTAACATCGAAATTCGCAAACCGTATTTGAGAGGTTAAAGGTCGGCCGTTGGTCGAGTTCGTACGGATGTATACATATACATAATTTTTTTTCTTTTAAATCATTTTTTTTCAGCTGTTTCATTCGATTTCCTGCTCGAGCGGCTCTCAAACGGATTTTGAAAGATTGCACTTTTCGCGAAGCTTTAGAAAATATAGCGTAGCATCCCATATTCCTGGAAATCGCTAGTGAATATGTATACCGGAGTCGCTTTCGATGATCGAAAGAACTCTTGAAACTTAAATAGCATGATGCTTCACTCAGCCACGAAGCATTCGTTTTGCCTGTTCGGCTCATAACCCGAGCAACGCCCCGGTGCACTTCGCTTTACTAAACGTACCATCGAGGTAACTACCTGCAATTTCGCTAGTTGCATTTTTACCTTCCCACAGCTTTCGCCGCCCCCAATCGTTGTCTCAATCTCTTCCTCTCGATTATACCGCGGTGAACGCCATCGAAGTCAAGATATCGACGTCTCGCTAAAAAGTCGATGTCGTTAAACGAAAATGAAAAATGAATGAAGAGTTTTGTTTACGTGTTATTTTCATCCATTAAACCAGAGATGAAAATCTGCCATTCGGAAATTCAATTCAGCTTCGGCGAGACTGAAAAGGATCATTTTGTATTAGGTTTTTATTTTATTTCCAGAGATACACTGACTATGATGCCTTTAAAATGAATTGGAACAATATTCCTCGGATTCTGATTATCGGAAAAAGTGAATAGTTTTGAAAAAAGTTTGTATGAGTACAGTCATATCGAGTCTGGAGTTTAATTTTTTTTTCATTGAAATAACTTAAGATAAAAAATTATAGTTTCTAGGTTTTGTAATTAATTTTTATTTTTCGCTGATTGAGTAGCAGTTTTTGTGTTCAGGAAACGGGAATATTTCGGTATAGCATCAAATTGAAAAAATCTGGATTTTTTCATATTGAATTAGAAAATAGAACTTTGATTTAAAAAAGTTACACGGCGAGTCAGTCATTAATTTTCTTCGAATAAAGCGTTAGAACTTCGTAGGGCGAATTGGGATACGTTGCGTTTTGATTTTTTACATGTTTTTAAAGTTGACGCAAGGAAAATTGCTTCTTATACTAAGCTACCGTTATACAAATTTTTTTTTATCTTTGCATTTTATATTTTGCGTTTTATCGTTTTTCGATGAAATGCAAAATTTATACGGCGACGGCGATTTTCTTTATTTTTCTGCCGATCTGATAAGCGACACGTTTCTCCCTTAATTCAATATGACCCTCAGCACTTTTTATAAAAACAAGTATAAAATTTCAAGTCTATAGCAACGATTCTCATTGCTTTACACGTAATCATCACGGTAATTTTTCATTTTTATCATCGACTCCAGAAACGTTGCGTTTTGATTTTTTACATATTTTCAAAATTGCCGCGCCTTTTGATTTTTTACATATTTTTTAAGTTGCGCAAGATATATAAAAAAACCCTGGCAAATAGAACTTCACGAATTCAAACTTTTTAATATTTGTATTTTGTATTTTGCATTTGATCGTTTCTCGATAAAGAGCAAAATTTATACCACAACCGCGATTTTCTTTATTTTTCTGCCGATCTGATAAGCGACACGTTTCTCCCTTGATTCAATATGACCCTCAGCACTTTTTATGAAACCGAGTCTGGATATTTTCATTGCTATACACTTAATCATCGCGGCAATTTTTCGTTTTTATCATCGAAGACATGAACGGCGCGGAGGGAAGATCGAAATGGGGAGGGAGTGAATATTTGTCGGGAATAATTACGATAAAGAAATGCGAGAGTGTGGAATATAGGAGGAAAGCGATTATTGTTGGGGGAAAATATACCGGGGCACGAGCAAACACAGTAGGTCGATCTTATTGAATTTGTAAAAGCTGTCGGTAGACACGGTAGTCCTATCCGCGTGTTTTACCTCTCATGGGAGCATTTTCCTCCGCTCACCTCTCTCCATTTCCGGGCGCTGCTATCTCCTCCTCTAACGCGCCCGATGAAAGCTACGCAGCAACTCTAACGAAGAGGGAGGAGCTCTCGTTTCGCCCTTGCGTGAATCGCGCACCGCTTTAATCCCCACGTACAAGACCTTCAGCTCCGTTCCCCGACTTGTCCTCCATTGGGAGTGACAGAGACAAAGGGCAAAAAAAAAAGTAGTCTGAGGAATCGCAGAAAAGAGGGTGAAAGGTATGAACGTGTTTTAACTAGTGATTCAAGATTACGATAATGCTCGGTCACGATTAAAAGCTGTTTAATATCATTTTTATTGAAAATGGAAAGTTATTTATCGCCCTTTTGTGATTTTCCTTAATTACTATGGGTTGTTTGTGTTCTTATGGGGAGACGGACCGAAATTCTAAGACTTTCCCAAGAACATTTCACATTCGCGGTAAAATCATCTTGAAGATTTTATTATAAATATTTTTATAACAATATTTAAGTTTTTATACTCAAGAAGATAATGAATATAGATTCGAACTGATGATCATGCTCGGTCACGATTAAAAATCGTTTAGTACCATTTTTTTAAATCGAAATTTATTTATTGTCGTTATTTAAATAATGAGAAAGGGCCATTTATTGAATGATTTATTGTTTTTGGTTTTTTTTTCTGCTTCTGTGGAAATGATGCAGACCAAAATTCTGATTTTTTTCTCAAGACTATTATATTTTACGTTCACGGTAAAAGAGCCTCGAAGACTTTTGTTTTTATACTCAAGAATGGCATGAATATACCTATTTGGGTGCGACATAATTTTTCTATCCGAAGTCAACGTCTGGAGACATTATGGAAATTTTCGAAAGACTGAAATAAACAACAAAAAGCATGGCTTTCAGTGAGTTTATGTCCATTTTCCTAATTTTGGAGTATTTTAATAACGAGAAAAGATCATTTTTCCGGTAATTTTTCGTTCTCGATTTTTTTTCTGCTTCTGTAGGAATACAGCCCAAAATTCTAAAAAAAATTTCAAAACTTTTTAACGTTGGCGATAAAACAGCCTCGAAGGCTTTTGTTTTCATACTGAGGAATAAAATGAATATAAATTCAAAACAAGGATTATGCTCATTTCGAATCGACGGTCACGATTAAATGCCGTGTAACATAATTTTAATTAAAAACGTGACGTTATTTACAGTCGTTTACAATTTTCGTCACTATGGGATATTTAAATAACGAAAAACGATAATTATCTCGCCAACAATTCGTAAATTGATTCAGCCAAAATTTTGAATTTTTTCTCAAGACTCTTTTACGTTGGCGATAAAACAGCCTCGAAGGCTTTTGTTTTTATGCCCAAGAAAAGCATGAATATACCAACTTGGGTGCGACATAATTTTTCTATCCGAAGTCAACGTCTGGAGACGTTATGGAAATTTTTGGAGGACTGAAATAAACAACAAAAAGCGTGGCTTTCAGTGAGTTTATGTTCCTTCTACGTACGCATCCATACGCCATTGCTCTAGAAGCTGAAGAAAGGAGAAAAAAAAGCACTGTTATTCCAATGGAGAGTGGCACGGTTGGTAACGCGTGAGAGAAGTCGCAAGCAGCCCCAAGTTATGGGACGTACGTGTTGAGTGAGAAGAGAAGCGAGATGGAGACCATGAGCGCTGACACGTGTGCCGCGAAAGGGGTTGAAAAACCGTATTTATAGAAGCCTCCGCGCACGACTCTTCAGCAACGACTACGAGCTTATATGGATTGCACTGTACAGGACGCTGTATTCTCGTAAACAATGAAAACGACATTTTATGAGCAATGAACGTATGGGTCTCTGCGGTACCCTGCGAAATTTTGTTATTCATGAGCAGGGATCGGCATTCATCCAATGAGAATATATTTAAAATACATTTAGTATGAAACAACTGTAATTGATTGTTTTGAAAAAATTAAAATGGTTATTCTTCTCTAGATGAATGTGATTCCATAAATAATTAAATTGTATAATTTTTTTTAAGGAACTGTGATGCTTCATAATCTCCAATCACTTAGCCATGGAAGGATTCCAAATATATTTAGATTCAATGAATACTCATCCTTATTCATGAGAACCACTGAGATTTTGTCATTTGCTCACCGGTTCATCGCACAAATATATCGAAAAAAAAATACAAAACTATAATGCTTGACATGTACTTGATGAGTTTTTAATGTAACAATTTTCAGGAGAAGAATATCATTAACAGCATGTTTTTCTTAAGATTATTTGTATGTGACTGGTTTCCCTTAACTTCACATCACAAAGAACTCTGTTGACAAAACCGTAGCAATATTGACGACCGTCGTTTCCAACTGATTCACCGTCAAAACCACCTTCAAACAACCGGGTGGTTTTTTGCAAAAAAATTAAACGGAAATCGGTCATAACGACTGCGAAAACAACCACCCGAAAAATGTTATTCGGTTGTTTTGTCGGTTTTCCATGGTAAATCAAAAAGAACGACCACATAACATTTTTAGGGTAGTCGTTTTTACCGTTGTTACGGTCAACTTTCAGTTTTTTTTTGTCGCAAAAACCAACTGGGTGGTTTTTTGCAAAAGTTATCCGGAAATCGGTCATAACGACGGCGAAAACAACCACCCGAAAAATGTTACCGGGTTGTTTTGTTGATTTTCCATGGTAAATTGAGAGAAAACGACCACATAACACTTTTAGGGCAGTCGTTTTTACGGTCGTTACGATCAACTTTCGGTTTTTTTTTTTTTTTTTGCAAAAAACCACCCGGTAGTTTTCACGGTAAAACGGTGGTTGTTAAGATTCCCAGGGTAGTAATCCAGCTGAATAATACTTGACATGTACTTGATGATGTTCAAATATAAAAATTGACAGAAGAGTATCATCAACAGCATGTTTTTCCTAAGATTATTTGTATATGACTGGTTCCCCTTAACCTCACATCACAAAGACCTCCGCTGACAATATTAATCCAGCTCAAGCATCCCCTTGAATGACTTTCAACCGAGGATTACAATCGATGATAGAGGAAACTGCTATAAGTCTAGGGACTTAATAGCAGCGGCACTTGGGCAAGGTCGTCGAACGGGGTCACGCAACTTGAGGAATTCCCATCAAGGACATTGTACACGGCGAGTGCGCGAGTCAACGTCAAGTCCTTCCACGATGACGGCGCTTCTATTTCGAGAAAAGTGGCAAATCGTGCATTCCCCGTATAAATATTCATTGGACCATGCGAAGAGGACTGAAGGCGAATGAGGAAAGGGGCTGAGTCAGTTACAAGGGTGAAAGGGGCAAACGGAAACACGAGTTCCATTTTGTGGTTGAGAACCGGAGATGATTTCGAAATGAAAACGTGGTGTGTCGAGAGTTGTGTGGCTATGGTCACGTGCATCGTCGAGTGGCAGAGGCACCTGTACATGACTGGGCAAGCACTTCGGTGGTCCTTAGTAATAAGCATGCATGCGATGAAGTGATCTGTGTTATTAACATAGACCTTGCCCCGGTGAGCGTTCGCGCACCCTCTGCCTGCTCGTGTTTATTCCAGCCGGTTTGCAGGGGTCGAACAGCACGACTATCGGCTGGTCGTCCAGTTAGCTAACCCTGCCTAGTAGTATAGGTATCAAATTGCTCGTAATCACGCAACCTGGCTCGCTATCCTATCCTGGTTGTTTTCTTCAGCAAGTCCTTGGCTCCTGAACTCGGTGGACTTTCACCGTTTGCTTGGATAAGGAAGCGTCGAGACGATATGTTTTCGATAGTTTCCTAATCTGTTTTCTGTTAGGGGTTGAAATGAAGGGGATGGATTTAGGACTGCAGAGAGCACAAATATTGAGGGCCAAATCTCTCGGGATATGACGGAGAAATCTGTTCACTTGATTCCTTTCGTGATAGGCTTTTTATGGTACTTGTCTTTGACCAAGGCGAGATTTCGGTAGATTTATAATAATTATTTATTCAAATTGAGGTTTAAGATGTTCATGAAGATTCATATCAAGCTGGAAGAGTACTTATGTTGGAAATTTGTGTTTCAAGCAATTCGGATTTTTTAAAAATCGGTTTCCCAGAATGGGACTCACACAATTGGTGGCGAACATAGGTATATATTACAACGGACGCTTTTAAGCACTAAAGAAAAGAACTAACAATATTGGATGGTCAGAAAGTTTTGAGAATTCATGTCTACGCAGTAAAACCCTGGATTTTTTTTCAACAGTTTTAACGATTGGGGAGTAACTTTTTATTCTAAGCTTAACCACCAAATAATTTTCAGCTAAAGTTTGAGATATTGTTAGAGGTTTGTGATACCATTTCATATATTATTTATTATTAATATAATGGTTGTTATGTTTTGGGTAAAAACAGAGAGAGAGAAGCTGAAAGTCCACATATGCGTGTAACATGTTCCAGGTTCATCTCATCAGCTTTTTGGTTGTATCCAAACTGTACAAATTGAGTGAAAGTGGAGGAAAGTTTGAGCGTCGGACCACTTACGTTCTCGTCCTTGCCAGGAGAGCCACATTTTCCCTAGAGATCTACTTGTGCTACATTCCTGTGTACATCACTCTAGGATACTTCTCCCATACTGCATACTCGGTTTCAGACGTCGAGAATCGACCCATCAACAGCGAGGCGTGTCATACTTGAGCTAGTCATCGTCCTCCTCGTAAAAACTCGACTCTGCCATCAATTGTTCTTGTCGTTACTTTCCTGTTCTAATTCTCGTCTTCTTTTCTAGTGGCTCAAGTGCCACAACGTTACCATGCCTCATTTCACTTACGACATTTTCCCGGCATCGAAACCGATTACAACATCACTTAAATGCGTAGCCGTAAATCTGAAGTCTGCAGGAAAATTCCATTCTCATCTATGAACACAGCTGACGATATTTTTTCGACACAATAAGACGTATTATACGAACAACTACATAAATTGGAAATGCGTGGGCATGCGCATTTTTAATTGCATGGATCTTGCCAGGAAATGACATGTTGGCTAGAATAGATCATGAAATGTTCAGGTTTACGACTGCATCAAGTATCCCAATGCTGATGTCCATCACTACCGATTATAACGACTTCGAACGAGAATTAATAGTAGCGTGATATTGAGTGGGGGTCAAAATAGCGAATGACCAATATAGCGAATGATTAAAATAGCAAATTAAAAAATAAGGAACGGCTAAATGTAGAATGGCCATAATTATGGAATTCGCTTCTTCAGCCATTTGCCATTTTTATCATTTGCTATTTTCATTGCATTTTAATAAGATGGAAGTCAAAGAAGCGAATGGTCAAAATAGTGAATGGTCAAAATAGCCAATGGTCAAAATACCGAATGGTCAGAGTAGCAAATGGTCAAAATAGCGAATGATCAAAATAGCGAATGGTCAAAATAGCGAATGTTCAAAATAGCGAATGTTCAAAATAGCGAATGCCAAAATAGCGAATGACTCAAATACCGAATTCCATAATCACGACCATTCTAGATTCAGAAGTTCCTAATTTCGAAACCATTCGGCATTTTGGTCATTCGCTGTTTTGATCCCCCCACCCATGATATTGAAAAGCCCCGGAAACGGCTCTCAGGAGACATTTCAGGATATTGAGCCGAAGTGAAGAGAATCAGTCGAGGAACGAATTCGACAGTGCGTGAAGGAGACTCGACGAATCGCCTTAATCAACTAATCCTGTTTTCATTCGATTCGCCGCAGCGAGTCACCGTAGCAGCGACCCGATGGAAAGTATATATATGTTCCTACTATTTGATCTGTCATTTGGTGAAACGTAGCGTACAGTAGAATAGGAGACCGTGGAAGAGCCGATCCGTCCAACTTGAACAAAACCGTCATTTATTCGTTAGCTCCCGAACGGGTGAGGGTCCGTTTTCATTCCGTTTCACACCGTATCCGACCACAAAATTCCCGCGGGCGATTCGACAGTTCTCGCCAACGTCACGTCACTTTGTTCTCGTTCGAGAACCACGTTAATTAATTCAGTTTATCATCGACAGACCAAAAATTAATACGGTATTCATGGCTAAACGATGATACTGTCACGTTGTATTTTGTGGCGAGCAGTAGTGCGGGATAGAAATTAATAAAATTGCGGGATAACCTAAAAGCTCGCACGGCAACCGATCGACAAGTCGAAAGTTACAACCTCTCTTAAACCAAATATCCAACAGAGGGTCACAATCTCCCAATAAATGTCAACAAATGAATTGATTTACAAAGCGAGCAGTGAAATACATAACCCCATTAACGTTGAACTTTAAAGTGAACTTACACTCGGCAAATGGAAAAATCCCTCAGAAACTACACGGAAAGAAAAGATTAGCTGGCATAACCAAGAAATGACTTGATCCAACCAGTCGATCATTCCATTTTTCTAGCAACTCAAATGGTAGCGCCAACAATACGAATAGTGGTGCCAATGATTCGAATAATGGAGCCAACAATTCAAACGGTAGTCCCAACCATTTAAGTGGAAGACTCAATTTTTTGATTGATTAGGCTGGCTAATTTTGCAAGTACCAATCCTGAATAGTTGAGAGTCCTAATCGACATAATTGTGACAACTAATTTTTTAAAACGGCGATACAGCGAATTAAAGACGTAGTTGTCACAGTCAAACTTTTTTCCCCGTGTAAATTATGATCTACAATGGTTCTGAATACATTTATTTTCACTAAACGGTGGATATATGTCCTCATCTACCAAGACCTGGTCCAGCTCACTTCAGAGCATCACAGAAATTTTGATACGTGGAGAACCGTGAAGACGTTAGAAGATTGATATTACATCCATTTCAATTTAGCAAACAGAGCTCAGAGATTAGAATTTTCACACAAATACTGTACTAACGGTTCTGCCAGTAAGTGGCAGCTTATCTAGCATCTATTCGACGACATTGTCTACATATAGCGTTGTGTCTACTTATGAAGATACCAGCAATATTAACCCAGAAGTCATTAGTTGGTTTCGTCGACTCAATCTCCTATTCGCATCATCCTTACTAAGCTGGGAAATTTAGCTACAGATACGTAAGCAGATATATCAGTTTGACTTACCAGAACGTAGACGGCAAACGGCATGACAAGTACAGCGACGAGTAGATCTGCGAGCGCCAAGCTGACGATGAAGTAGTTGGTGACGGTTTGAAGTGCGCGTTCCCGAGCAACAGCAAGGATCACGAGAACGTTGCCGAAGAGGGTGAGACACGGCACGATAACGAGTATCAGCGCCCACCAACTGTTCACGTCCGTCTTTTCCTCGCTGATGGTAACATTGCACTCATTCGCTACAGTCCTTACAACCCCATCTCCTTGAACAATGAAATTGCAGCTTGAATTAACCGAGCTAAGATTCAACCCACCAGCGCCACTGTCGTAATAAGTCGTCAGATTCGCGATTGCGCTGTAGTTGAACCTATTTATGTAATCGTTCAGATCATCGAACACGAAGAGATCGCTTATGGAGGTGTAATTGTCGGATATCGTTGTGGAAGAAGCGAATATCGAAGCGGCCGAAGTCGCCGACGACAGTGAACCATTCGTCGTAGCCGGATTAGCCAAACTTTCCAAACCCGACGAGGAATTATTTGTCAACGTCGTACCGTTGAACCAGCCTAATTCACCGCCAGCCGAAGTGTAGGAACCTCCACTTCCGACCCTCGAATACGTCGAGGAAACGTTGTAAACGTCACTCGCCGAGGAGAAAACAATCCTTTCGGTTTCGTTGCTATTTGACCCTGGAGGATCATCAGGATACGAAACTTCATAGGTCTTGAGACTCGAATTGCGTCCATCGGACCTGGCCCGAAGGTTCGACGTCATTTTTGTCATCTGGATAAATTCAATCGACCACGTTTTCGTTAGCTATATACTTTGTTTGAAATTCCCTTTAAGCCAAATGTCCCCGAATCACGAAATCTTTGAACGTCCCACACACGACCACTTTCTACCTTTCGCTGTCATATTTTCGACACTATTATCACTCTTTCGTATCAGCGATTATTCCTTCCGTTTTATCCTTTCCCTCGTCTTCAGATGTGAGCTCCAATCCTGTCGATATTCGCCGCTGCTCGAAGATGGTAGTCCGAGGTGTTAGGCTACTTGAAAGCTCGTTGAATCCGCTTGAACCGAGACCCGGATTTAGCCCAAGTCCCTGAAGCTCTGTCTGCCCGGTAGTTTCTCTCCCGCGCTGATATTCTTCGCCTCTTACGACTTCCTTAAACCAAAAAGAGAAGAAAGCGCCATGTTAGAAAACGTTGAAATATCAATCTCCGATAAATCTTTAATAAACTTCAGCTGGATTCAAGCGAAATGAGAATCGCTCCAAGTTCAATATACATTATCGATGAAATCGCTCACCCCTTTTCTCCGGCAACCGGGAGACGATATAACTCGACTTCCATTGTTAAAAGTGGAATAAGAATTTTTCACAACCTTCGTTCACCTTTATTCGAAAAGCAAACGGGACATTTTGATCCAACTCGCTGAGACCTGGTCGGTATCACTTTAGAGTCAGGCTCTCATTCGATAAATAAGTGAGACGTGGGTCCAAACCCAAATCTCTTAATCTCGCGCATTGTCCAAAGCAGAAGCAACAAAAAAGTGCTGGCTCACTCGCAAGCCCTGAATCGGAGACTATTGAACCCTGATCGTATTTTTATCAGGCGCTTCTCAACTCTCGTTCCAATGCTTTTATGTATTATGTAGGATAAGTAGGACGGATAGAATGAACGGTGTGAGAAGGGCTGCACAATCGCGAAGGGTATGGACGACGAATTGACTGATGAACATTATGGTGAGACGATTTCGAGACCTATTCGCCTTTTCCCGTCGCTATCGGGTGACCCAAAAGTCCCGCAGAGGACGACCACTACTCGATTACGACTACCACCTATGATCATGAACCACCTTCTACACCGGAAAGCCATTCTCACCGAGAACAGAAAATCCCTTGGTCCTTCTTATCCGCATTCTCTCGGCTGGGTTCGCCAAGTGAGAAAAGAAGGGAGTTAACCTCTATCATGGATTCTACCTTGGACGTACTCCAGACACGCCGTTCCCACCCTCAATTACCTACATATATCGTAAGTGTTGGATCGTGGACCCTCATCTTGTCATGAACGCTGCACGTGCTTCATGTAACTCCCGCTACTTTCTTTTCTCTCTTTCCCTTCCTTCATTTCACTTTACTGGTGCTTTTACTTGAGGACGTTCAAACGCTCGACGCTAGTTAAATCAGTGTGGTATTTTTTTGTTCTTGTTTCTGGAATATGTTGGGCATTAAATGATAAGAGGGTCGTGCACTGAAATAGTACATTACGATACTAGTGCGATGAAAATTTTTCGCGACGAGTGTGAGTTTGAGCTGAAGGCGAGTGTTGTAATCACACGAGGTCAAAAAAAGTTTCTCGCACGAGTATCGTATACAATTTTACGCCACTAGTGCGAGAAGTACCTGTTTCACGCACGCAAGCGAAGCGAAGTGGTATAAAGGATGTTTGTGGTGATGAACCTTTACACACTGAGAGAAAAGCATATCGTTGATTCAACGAATTCATATGATAAGAAGCATATTGGAAGGCTTGCAATGTTTTGTAGGTGAAATGATGATAATATGGTTCAATAAACGACACTTGCAAGGTTATTGAAAACTACTAGAATAGTTCTCGAAACTATTATCATTTTGATGATTGCTACTATAATTATTAGGGTGTGCCAAAATAAGGCGATATTTTTTTTTCTTTGCTCTTCGCCCATTAGCTATATTCATGAAATATAGACGTTCCTCCTTGGAATTATATTAATGGTTGATCTAACTATTTTCTTAAATTAAGGAATTTGAGGCAGACGAAAGAAATATTTTCTCTCGGCTTTAGCATATATTCAAAATTTCGGGGAAATTTTGGGTATTGAATTATGTATGGTAATTTGTAAGCCCGGGAACAGAAAAAAAATATTCATAGGGATGTTCATAAATTAAGGGCGCTGATCCAAAAAAAAAAACTTTCCGTTCGCTTCATTTTTCACTTTCAGTCGGGGAATAGACTTTTATTAAATTCAATTGAAATTTGAATTTAAAAAAAGGGAAAAATCTTGGGCACTAATTTGATTAGTGTGAAGTGTTGCAACCTTCTTAACGCCTTGAACCCATGAAGGAATGGTGAATGGCTGAAGGGGCTTTAACGATAGAAAAAAAAAACTATGAGATATTTCAGGGGCGTTTTGCGGCACTCGTGTATTCAGCGTAAGCTTAACACACCTTTACAGCCACTCTGCGTCACTATCGCCATGACAGATCTGCACGGAAAAGCGTTTCGACCGTCTCGCGTACCCCGTTAAAATAGGGGCGTGTTCTTCTTGTATTTTTTGCCCGAGCACCGCAGTAGAAAAAGCGTGCCCCGTTTTTTTCCTCCTTCACGTATTTCCTTCCTTACTGCTCAGCGATATATTCACCGCTGCACCAAGTTCATATGCCGCAGGCAGTGAAAATTGAATTTTATCGCAAGAAACCGGCGCGCACGAGTTTTGAATGCCAGAGTTTGAAGCCCAAGCCAAGCTCGTGTCCTCTTCCAGCAAGTCAAAGGGTGAGGAAAGAACAAGAGGAGAAAGAACAGAACTCTCCTTTGCCTTTTAGATTTTTATGCCACATATGAAGGATTCTCTTTTAATTCTGCCACGTTTTCTACAAACGTCTCAGATATCACGCATAATTAGACCAGGAAGTAAAACCAGTTTTGCTCCCTCACGAAAAAAAAAATTTCGAAATTTTCTACAGATTTATCTTAAATTTTCTTCACACTTAGACGAACAATTAACAAGATACTTGGTACAAATTTGACACCAATCCGTCGAGTGGTTCAAATTTTATGGCATTTTGAATTATTTGAAAAATCTCATTGGAGCGCTTGCTCATGCAAATTACTAGGTATCGGGATCCAATTTAGTTTACATATGGACTATCATTCACCAATTTTTGAGTAACAATTTTACACAAATCGGTCAAGGGGTAAAAATTTTACGTCACTTTGAATTTTTATAAAAATGTCTTCCGAGTATAAGCAAGCCTGCAAAGTAGAACTTTGCAAGGTGCTTTCTCATTATTTTTCGCTTTCTACAAAGTTTCCTCTATGAGGACGCCAAAACTGATCAACATACTTCCTCATAGAGAAATAGGAAGTTTTAGATTCATTTTCTAGAAATTTAAGAGTATTTAAAAAATATTTGTATTTTTGAAGAAAAAAAAATTGGATATGAAAATACTAAGTGAAAATTGAACTTCTCAACGCAATTGCATTTGAAACTCTTATACATGGACTGAAAATAGAAACTCAGCATTTAAAATTTTTTTGCACGACTTGACTTGAAAAAATAAAATAAAAGTCGGCTTTAATTATTATAAATAATTGGGCAAAGGAATATATTTTTTTACGAAATTTATTATGAAATAACGTTAAGACTTGGCTGAAAAATAAACTGATCAAAAATTCCTTATGCAGGTTTTGCATGAATTTGTGGAATCGTGAGCACGTGTCTCTTCGAGCGAACCTGTCAATAATAAAGCCAAAGTCGGTTGAGCTTTTAGGCAGATAAGTATAATCCTTGGGAAAAACATATAGTAGAAAGCATGAAAGGTTCAATGAATATACTCATGGAGAAGAATATTTTTCCCTTTTACTCTTTTGTTCAGTCAGAATAAACTCGGGAACTCACCCCGTGCAAAAAAATTATATGAAAAGAAGATTAAAATAGAATTAAAATGAAAAGTGTGAGAAGTATGTCGTACTGGACGAAATCTACTAGTATCTACTCCAATTTTACTCATATTCGAGTATTAAGTATAAAATGGGTGTACGAAAATTTTGACATTAAAATTATTCAATGAAAAAATGAATTGAAAAAATTTAAATATAGTTTATACGGATTATAGGGAATTCCTAAAGAAAAATTCGGTGAATGAAGAAGATCTTTGTTGGTGGAAATTTAATAAAAGTCATTTTGCATTTTACTGGAAGGCCATTGAGATATTCAAAAAAGTGAAATTAAAAAGAAAAAAAATAATCGAATATATTTTCGTGTACTATTTCATGACCAATATTTAAATATGAGTATAATTAGGCTATGATTTCGTCAAATACGACGTACACCTTATACTTTTTATTTTAATACTATTTTAATACTCTTTTCATGAAAAATTTTTTTTGCTTCAGATAATAGGCTGCGAATAAGGACGAGTTGAACTCGGAATTCACCCCGTGCAAAAAAATAGGCTTTAAAGAGAATGAGAAAGGAATCAAAATGGAAAGTGTGATGAGTATGTTGTACTGGACGAAATCATACTCCAAATTTACTCATATTCGAGTATTGAGTACAAAATGAGTGTACGAAAATTTTCATAACCAATACTTAAATATGAATATAATTAGAGTATAATTCCCTACGTCAAATACGACATACGCCTTATACTTTTTATTTTAATACCACTTTAATACTCTTTAGATGAAATATTTTTCTTTGCTCCGGATAATAAACTGCGAATAAGGACGATTTGAACTCGGAATTCACCCCATGAAAAAAAAAATAGGCTTAAAAGAGGATGAGAATGGAATTAAAATGGAAAGTGTGATGAGTATTTTGTACTGGATGAAATCATACTCCAATTTTACTCATATTCGAGTATTGAGTACAAAATGAGTGTGCGAAAATTTTCATAACCAATATTTAAATATGAATATAATTAGAGTATAATACTCTACGTCAAATACGACATACGCCTTATACTTCTTATTTTAATACCACTTTAATACTCTTTAGATGAAATATTTTTCTTTGCTCCGGATAATAGACTGCGAATAAGGACGATTTGAACTCGGAATTCACCCCGTGCAAAAAAATAGGCTTAAAAGAGAATGAGAATGGAATGAAAATGGAAAGTGTGATGAGTATGTTGTACTGGACGAAATCATACTCCAATTTTACTCATATTCGAGTATTGAGTACAAAATGAGTGTACGAAAATTTTCATAACCAATATTTAAATATGAATATAATTAGAGTATAATACTCTACGTCAAATACGACATACGCCTTATACTTCTTATTTTAATACCACTTTAATACTCTTTAGATGAAATATTTTTCTTTGCTCCGGATAATAGACTGCGAATAAGGAAGAGTCGAAGCATATTCCAACATCCGTTGAGTCTTGCTTCTACCGCTGGTGCGGCGACTGCTGGCGTTGAAAACCTGCGCGGCTTTGACGTGCTTTACGCTCATACTTCTGCACGATATTACGCTTCTGTCATGACAGGCCTGGCCTCTGCATTTCTCGTTTCACTTCCTCTTTTGCGACACTGCTCGCGCCCCCCGTGACACGGTATTCAATCGGAGCATTCTTCCGCACCCGGAGAATTTAACCCTTCGTCCAAACCTCACGAACCGTAAAATTTTTACTGGGCTCCCGTGGCATTCTGTATAAAAGTGCACGTGTCGAGCTCGGTACCTACATCGCGTACAATATTGTTAGCTCGATTACATTTTTTCCCAGTTCCATTGAACCTTGTTCAACTCGAATTCATGGCAATAGAGTAGAAAGAAAATTTATTGCTCCTCAAGAATACATTACACCCTTATTGAACTGCAAAGTAGAACTTTGAAAATTACTTCCTTATTATTTTTGTTTTTTTTACAAGGTTACTTCTATGAAGCAGCGAACTCATAGAACTCAGCACTGTAAAAACTCAGCACTGTAAAAAAGGATGCAAAGTAGAACTTTGCACATTGCTTCCTCATATAAAATTTGGAAACAGATGTAAAGAGGATATTTTTAAATTTAAATCTTTGATAAATCTACCTAAAATTTTGAATTTTAAAATATCCTCTTTACAGCTGTTTTCAAATTTTATTTGAGGAAGTAATGTGCAAAATTCTCCTTTGCGTCTTTTTTTTCTCCTCAATTATCCATATTGTGTGCAGCTCTGACACATCGTTAAAACACTCTGACACCGCATTTTTATTAAGCACAAATTTTATCTTATTCTCTTAACTTTTGCGAAGTTGTGAGCGAAAATGTACATTTATTAAAAAATTTAAAATGCCATAAAATCCGAACGACTTTACTGATCAGCACCGAATTTTATACGTAACAGGGCAGTATGGTATTTTTCGACTATAGAACATTTCGGTTCATTTGTTGAAATTCCACGTGATTTAGTAAAAAAATTGTTTTTTCGAAAAATTCGAAATTCTATAAAATCGGAACCGCTTTACCGATTCCGCTAATTTCTATATCAAACATCATTCAACGTGTCTTTATTTATTTGAAAAAAAAAACGATTTAGCTAAATTGGCGAACTTTTACGAAAATTAGAGCGATCACGAAATTTTTTTTTTAAATGCAAAATTCTATAAAATCTGTATGCATTGATACATTTAATTAAAAATCACATCAACTACAGAGGAGTCAATACTCTAGTTGCGCGCCAAATTTTACCTCGATCCATCGTGCCGTTCGTAAGTTATGGACAATTGAATTTTCGGTGTCTGGACCATACACACACACATGCAGACATTTTTTTAGACCACTTTTCCCGACGTTATAGGTGATTCTGAGTATGTTAACATGGAAAAATTGAAAAAAAAAAATTTCACGAAAACAAAACTTCCTCTATGAGGAAGCAAAAAAAATTACAGTGTCGGTTGTTTCATCTTTCGAGCTTAGGATAGGCAAATTAATGACGTAAGATTTTATTAAGCATTATTATTCGTCACAGTGTGAAGCTACCACATCAGTGTTAGTCTGAAACTTATTGAGTTTGAAGTAACATTAAACGCGTTACGAATACCAATAACGGGTAATTTAACGATTGCGTGATCTTCGAACCCGCACAGAGAGAGAAATTGTAATTGGTCAATTGGGCGGAATAGCTGGCGAACGAGTGATTTGTCGCGGTTGTGGCATAGCGGTTGTGACGTTGCGACGCATGCTGCATGATGCATGCATGTTGATATTAATTACCTGTCAAGTATACCAGATGTACCGAATGCTAGCAACGAGAACAGGAAGACGAAGCGAGGTAGTGAATAAAATAACAGTAGCCCCCATAATCATCCAATCTATGTAGATTGTAATTAACGGGTTATCGATTATCATGTATTTATGAGTGATTATATCACAGTGAATAATAATGCTGCCTAATCTTGTGTGAATACGCACCGAGAGAAAAGATTACATTGACGCCAAAGAAATGGGTCGGTTGATTTTGTTTTCATTAATCTCAACGAAATATTTTTTTGATTTTAATGGAATCGTGCGTTCAAATTTCAAAGAGAACATTTCATCGCCTGCAAAGAAACATTTACTTAGTCAGCATATAATGAACAATAAGTTTCATTGTCTCAAAGGAAAGTTTATATCGATTCAAAGAAATTGTCTCCTTCATTTATTGAAAAAATATACTTAAGCGGCAGTGATTTTATCGGCCAATTTTCAACGCCTCTAGACCTGATTTCCTTGCAGCTAACCTCACTTTTTTGTTTCCCGATTCTTCCGAACGAACGGCTTTGAATTTTGAGGAACCAGAAGGTTAACCCATTTCTGCTATGTTTTTGCACAACCTCTCGAAATTTAAGCTTTATCTGCTGAGTAGCTTAGGAAAAAATAGGTTTTAAAATTTTGAGCTGTGTTGGGTGAAGTGCCACTCCACACCTAAAAATGTTTAAACCCATTTTTTCCTAAGCTACTCGGCAGATTAAGTTCAAATTTTGAGAGAATGTGCGAAGACATGGCAAAAACGGATTATGTTTCTGGCTCCTCGAAATGCGAAGCCGCTTGTTCGGTATAGGGCTGTCTTCCTCGGACCTAACCTCACTTTCTTGTTTTCTGGTTCTTCGGAATAAACGGCTCCGACTTGCACCTACTTTTCATTGTGTTCGAGATCATTTAATGAATGGAAATAAAATTGTCATCTATTTAAGTCTAGTATGACATTTTAACGAAAACAATCACAACTAACTTACACAGATTGTTTTACACTTATTTTAATTTTACACAGATTATTTTATAAAACTAAAAAACAACCTAATCATTTCTATAAAATAAAGATCAACATTATTGACGTTTGTGGACTGAAATTTCTCGTTGGGTGTAATTTTTTTTTTAATTTCGTAGACTATAATTTTTTTTTAATTCACCGTTGAGCGTAAGTTTTTAAAATATCTCGACGAGTGTAATTTTAACAAAATATCTCGACGAGTATAATTTTTACAAAATTTCTCATGGAGTGTAATTTTTACAAAAATTTCTCATGGAGTGTAATTTTTACAAAATTTCTCATGGAGTGTATCTTTTACAAAATTTCTCATGGAGTGTAATTTTATTTGAATCTTATTGTACAATAACAACGTTTGTTCCTAAGAGCTTCAAGCCTGAACTGATTTATCAAAAATGTAAAGTTCTTGTTTCGTGTGATATTTGTATCCATTGTCATGACTATCTTATTGTAACGCCAGACTACCTTAAGTCCCACCATTGAGAATTGCACCTTGAGTGTGTTGCTCCAAACACATCCAATAGGTTGATCCATAATAGCGAAGCTATTCTCTCTTGTCTTCCTCTATGTTTCTGTGCGAGCTCATGATGACGTACCGCTGCTTGTCTCCTCTTCGCAGACGGCCGACCTCACAGGCATCGCTATTTACACTGCGCTCCCGATATCCGGGAGACTCTCGAGTATTCTGCTCTTCATCCTCCCCACTCGTGTTTCACTATACCAGTCAGTATATAGTACCTAGTGCGAGAACTATTCTAGATGGTGATAACAGGCTCTCTCGTAACCCGATCCCTCAGCGTTCTATTGACGATTTAGTCTATCGGATAGTGATATTTTGTTGACAAATATCATACCAAAACATGACAAATATTTCACCAGGACTGCGATGCTTACTTTGAATACAATAAACCGATTCAAAATCTTGCACTGTGAAAAAAATTTATTCAAAATTGAGTGACATATCGTATGCCATATTTTCTTAAACATGAAAAAAATTTAAACAATACTTTGTTCAACATCAAAATTTTCTAGCTCATAGCCAAAGTGGGCAAGATTTTTCATCTTACAGTTTTTAAGCCTTTTTAATTTTTTTGAATTATTACAAAATAGAAAAAAAAAATTATTTACTTTAGGCGATGAATAAAATATTTATTTATGTAAATTTTATCGGATTTATCCGAATTTGATTAAAAATTTTTTTTTACGAAAAAAAAGGGTACCAACTGTAAGAAGAATAATCTTGCCCACTTTGGCAATAAGCAAGGAATTTTTGATATTGAACAGAGTATTTTTTAGAATTTTTTCATATTTTAAAATTATAGTATTCGATATGTCACTTGAGAATATATTTGAAAAGAAATTGTCATAGAAAAAAAAATAGAAAATCTAGTGCATTTGAGGGTTCAACTAAGCCTACAAAAAATTACGAGCCAAATCGAAGAGGTCGAGGTCAAATCCTAGGCGAAACGGGGTGGATTTCCCCACATGTACTGGAAGTTTTTATGGGTAAATTTATGTACTAAATTTCCTATACAAGTGCGACGTCAAATTTATTTTCTGCGTGGTAATTTTTATAATTTTCTTTGATTTAACTGTAAAAGTATTTTAATTCAAATAATTCACCTCGATCTCACTGCAAAAGCACCTTAATATAATATCCCAATTGTACATTAAATATAATTGAGGAGCTTATGCATGACAAATTTCTAGTCATTTGTGACAGTGTAGAATCATTTTATTGTGAATATTTATAAATATTGTGAAATAACAACCAACAGGAGCTAATCGAGGATTTGACTCAAAATTATTATAGAAGAAAAATCAAATATAATATTATATTGGCATTATATTTAAAAAATATAATGCCAAATATCGTACCCATAATACAAGCAATATTTTATCGGTATAATAAAAAAAAAACAATTTTATTTTCAATTTAGACGTTACAGCATACCAATTTTTGGTTTTTTTTTAATCAGACAAGTGTGATAAGATCCTAGTGTAATTATCATATATTAGTCTTTCGCTGTGTTAGGACTTTGTTTATCGCTCGTAATGGTTAATTAAAATACAACGAAGCGAATAATTATGCGGTAAGTGACGGTTTAATAACAATTTAATTCTACGACAGCGATTTTGTAAATATTACTGCATATTTTTTATTCCATATCAATTTATGCTTTTTATATTCTGCAGCCAGTTCAGTATACATATTCGTCAAATTCTCTCTAGAATACCAGACGTAACATATTAATTTCAGTTTTATGTAACGTGTGCAAACAGCGAAGGTTGTTGCATTTTATTATTTTCGCTAAAAGGTTTTATAATAATTTTACTTCCCTTCCATAAAGTTCATTTTATCACAATTTTTTATTAAGCTCACCCGGTTGATACTTAATACCTCCATGAAAAATGTTTTATCAATAGGGGATTACGTTGGCTACATCAGCGCATTCTATCGATTTATTTTTCAATAGAATTTTTACTACAAATATAACATTCTGTAAAATACCGCAAAAATTGTTCTCTCTGATCTTATCTATTTTTTTACTGAATTTTAATTACGAATTATTGATCTCTTTTTTATCTATGGAAATGAGAAATTTAAAAAAAAACCGTTAATTCTCCCAAAAGTTTTCACAGCAATTTCAATTCACAGCTCATCGTTATTCCATAAAATTATTTATTCTTGAACTTTGAATTCGGATACTCAAAATGCCCTGTACAAAATATTATAAATATTTGTAAAAATCTGTGATAAGCATAAAATATAATTTCTTCGTAAAATCTATTAAAAAAATTAATATTATTTTTTTTTAACTAATAAGTTCGTGACTAAAAAATAAATTATTGTTCCAAAACCTTTTATAATTATTTCTTTTTGCCATGAAGAATTTTTCGCTATAACCACATATTATTTTTTATTAACCATTCCAGGTCGATACTTAAACGTACTTTTATGGCACCGACGATATCCTTGCAGTATAAACGTGTATGCATGTGAAAATAAGAGTGCCGAGAATCATGTATCGGACGTTAAGAGAATTTTATTGTGAAACTTATCCAGAAAGTTGCATAGCAGTTCGTATCGTGATAAAAGTGGAGTAATAAAAACTGTTACTTTTATTTCCTCACTATAATAATCCATATCTGCGACATTTGTTTATCAATTTCATTATATTAGCGTAATTTCGTGTTGTCCATACGAATTAATCATAATCTCGACATTTATCATATGAAAATTAAAGCTTGCGTCGAGAGTTGACGGGGTGCGTGAGGAATAAATCATTTTATCATTGCCATCAGTATTCGTTAATTGGGCTGGGCATGGCTGGGCTGTAACTCGTTTATAACTGATCCAAGCTCAGCAACAGTTACAAACTGTATCAGAGCAGCAGCGTTTGGTGCGTGCGTGTCCACTAGCAAATCCTCGAAGCAATTCATTGCCCGAGAGAGTCTCCAGTCCCACGAGCGTCGTTAATACCCTACCCCGAAGCTCTGCTGCCTAGCATAGTGGAAAGCGTTTACAGCCCGGATCAAATTGCCTCCCCTCCGTCCTTTCTCCTTGATATACATATATATAGATATAGGAAAGTGGGGTAAAGTGGGACGTATAAACAAAAAATGGCTTTATCACGTAACTCGAAGTGTATTTTCATTGCTTTCACCGAGAAACTCGGTTTCGTCAATTTTGGGCGTTGGAAAAAAATGGGGGGCTAAGTGGGACACTTTCCCAAATTCGGTAATGTATGATTTTTTTTTGTGAAAGTGTAAAACATGCGTGAAAAATGGCTTTATCGTAATACCCGAAACATATTTTCACCGTCTTTCATCCAGAAACTCTGTTCCAATAGTCGATTTTGAGAGTCCGCGAAAATAAATTGTGGGGCTAAGTGGGACACTTCCTCAAATTCGGAAATGTGTGATTTTTTTCTAGTGGAAGTGAAAGCGTGAGCGAAAATGGCTTTATCGTCATACCCGAAACATATTTTTACCCCTTTTCACCCGAAAACGCTCTTCCGATAGTCGATTTTGGGAGATTGCAAAAAAAATTGTGGGGAAAAATGGGACACTTCCCCAAATTCGGAAATGTATGATTTTTTCTTAGTAAAAGTAAAGGATGAGCGAAATTTGACTTTATCGTCATACCCGGAGCATATTTTTACCCCCTTTCACCCAGAAACTCTGTTCGGGTAGTCAATTCTGAGAGTCGGCAAAAAAAATGAGGGGTGAAGTGGGACACTTTCCAAAATTCGAAAACATGATTTTTTCAACTTGGTGCTACTGAACGTGATGAGCGTTTAGTATATTTCAATGACAACGTCAGAGTGTCCCATTCAGCTCCACGTTTTTTTTTTCGCAAATGACTGTCCCACTTTGCCCCACATTTCCCTATATATACTATTGGGCATTGCAAAGCTCATCTATTTTATTTCTTCACGTTACGCTGCAAACTCTCGACCTCAGGATAGAGATAGTTGTCCTCCGTCCCACAGCCACCCTCAGTACTTTGGGAGGGCTTGAAGGGTGGCCATCTCCTTGTGCAGCTTTTAATGGATCTTTTTACCTCGATGGACGTAGTCTTTCATTCCTTCTTCCTTTCCCTTCGTTCACTACTTCGACTGTTCACTTCAGGGTGAATAGGTATACCGTATCTTTGAGGCCATAAATGCCTACGCGACAAGGCACCCTAGCGTAAGCTCTCTCGCTCTCCCTCTCTTTCTCTCGCCCTGTGACTTAACTTGACTACCCTGAAGCGAAGTATCTGCTGTGGAATTAAAGCGAACTACTTGACGCTCAATATCGCCATCAATTTATTGGAATCGTGAGAGCTGTACTTAATTGACTTATAGCATTATGTATCATCGGAAAATGTCGGGAGTTCTTCTTTAAGAGTTCAGGAGTTTTCAGCACCTTCGTAAAATATTGAGAAGAATTTATTACCTTGAATTTGCCGTGTCATTTTCACGTACAATAGTAAATTCATCTATGTCGAAAAATCAGTACACTGAAGGAACTTTTTGCATGGCTGCATTTATACTTGAAAATAATGCTAGCACTGAATCGGTACCTGCTCAGTACTGAAAAAGTACAAACCTATTACTGAATCAGTACCTGCCCAGTATTGAATCAGTTTCTGCCCAGTAATTGAAGAGTACAAACCCAGTATTGAATCAGTACTTTCCCAGTACTGAATTGGTCCTACTCAGGACTGAATCAGTATCCATCCAGGACCGGCTCAGTACCCATTCAAAACTGAATTAGTATCGACTGAGTTCTAAGGTTCGTTGTCATCCATTTGTGCCTTCCTAACCGTACGAAGACAGTAGCCATCCGAAACAAAAGCATTATAGAAATAATTTTGACATGATGATACTAATCCTACTAATTTTTCATCGCTGGTTCTTTTTTTTCTATCTCCATATAATAATTCTTATGATCTTCAACATCTCGTAAAGATATTATATGTTCATTAAAGTAAAAAAAAAAACTAGTCTTAACGACACTACAATTGTAAAAAAAAACTACAATTGCAAAGTTCAACCTTGCAGCTTTATTTTTTATCAAAGTTAATTATCTGAAAAGTTGAACCCTATAACAAATTATGACATGATTGTCTACCGGTTGTTGCTGAATACTACTGATTTCATGTACCGAGTAACGAAATTAATTTCGTTACTCGTTACATTTCTATCGGGTAACGAAAATAATTTCGTTACTCATTACATTTATATCGAGTAACAGAAATAATTTTGATACCCGTTACGTTTGTATTGAGTAACGATAATAATTTCGATACTCGTTACATTTATATCAAGTAACGGTAGAAAATATGTTTTTTCGATTCAGATGTAACGAGTAACCTAACTTTGGCATTACTCGTTTCAAACTGATAAGACATCGATAGTTACTCCGGTATTTCTGTAACGATGTAGCGAGAAAATGTAGTTACTCAATATAGGCAGTATCGTGTAATTTTGTGTAACTCGATACCAAAAGTAACTAGATCCTGACATCTCTGCCCTGCATACACATTTTTTCCAAGACACTTTTCTCAACATTATGAAGCATTCTAAGTGTGCATGAAAATCGAAAAAAAAAATTTAATGAAAACAAAGCTTTCTCTACGAGGTAGCAAAAGAAAAAAGGAAAGAAAAAATGGTAACGTCGCTCAAGCTCTACTCTCCTCCATTTTTAACGACGACAGCTTGCAACAATTTCTCAGGTGGAGCTGGAAAGCCGAGTCTCAGAATTTCTCGGACAGTTTAAAATTCTTCCGTCCTTCCACATTATATTCATAAGAACACCATGGATGATAAATTACTCCGGACATTTTTTTGGAATCTCTTGACGTCCCGACTCGAGTTTAGCCAGCAATTAAGTACTCCACACCTGCTCCGGGCGTTTATTAAGAATTATATCGACCTCTGCAGTGAATTGCAGAAAATTACTGCGATCCATCTACAATTACTTACATTAACTGCACCTGACGCTAAATTACGAGACTCGTCTGCTTGAAATAATAAAAAAATTGCATTCGGCTTATTTTTTTTCTCACTCGTGACAAAGATCGACGCTCATCGATCTTTGTCACGTACGAAATCGTCTGCTACTGGTGTTTTTGATGCGCAGGAAGAGCGAAGGAAAATTTGGAAATTCCGATAGCCGAGTTACGAGAATTTATGTCCGTCACGTCGAGCGTGACTCTCAACTCGATTGATCGATCTCGCATTGGGCTTAATTTATATCCTCAGGTTTTATCTCCGACAGAAACAAACAGAACTCAAATTGTAGCTGCACGTAGGGAGAAAAATGAAGGGAGGTGAAAAGACCCGGAAATTCGGCCGCGCGAGAGAAAAAAATACAAGAATAATGGGCAGGAATCGAATACAGAACAATAAGTTTGACCAAATATTATTATAGATTTTTCGCTTTCGCTTTTGTAGCTTGATGATTAGTGGAAACAATTATTCGCGGTATGTTCTTTTTCCTCACGTAAAGTCTCACCCTCGTTGAATAGGTTGCGAAAGTTATACGAATATATATATATATATATTTCTTGAAAGAAACCGGCAAAGGGGAGCGTCAGATGCATCGGTGTGCTTTAATCAAAATGCTGATGTCAATTAGTGGCTATTATATTTCCCGGTTAGGGACTCTTTATACCATTAACCATTTTCATATTTCCACGTCCGTAAAAAAACAATAAAAAAGGTAAATGAAGAATTCTTCGTCAGTCCAGCCACTTTTGTTGACCATCTCGGATCTGCCAAATAGTTCGTCATATCTGAATACCACTAAAAAGTTCACTTTGTGAATTTTTTCAGATTTTTAAATCAAATATTCAACAAGAGCGCCGTTTTTTTTCGTTAATTTATTCCGGAAACTTAAAATGACTGAAAAAAAAGACTTCACATAAAAGTTGTAATTTAGTGTCAGCCATTCAATGGAAAATAAAAAATAATTTTCTTTTCAAGGTTCTGGGGTAATAAAATGAAATAACACCGTACAAAATCGACTTCATTTCAGCGTTATTTCATTTATTGTCCCCTAGAAAAAAATATATGAATGCAAAATGCAAACATATTGTCCACGGACAGACAAACGGACATTGGATTCAGCAGCACGTAAATATTACAGTTGTAGTTAGAAATATTAGCTAATGAATGTAACGATAAAAATAATAGCTAGGACGACCAATTAATATATGTTGCTTAATCCTTGAAAGGACTACTTCAATTTGCCCGAGTGTATACGTTTGCGGAAATTCCCAAACTTTCCTTACTAAAACTTACGATTCTCGTTTGAAACTTTAAACATGCAAGAGTTGCAACGGCAGCTTCGTGAAAATTTACAGAACACGGAACTTCGAGTGGCCGGCTATTTTAAAAGATCCAGAATGAGGAGCTATAATAACATTAAAATAAATTCAAGATGAAATTTATACCGGAAACAAGAATGAAGTACTAATCCGACTTGGCTTTCAAGCACTTTGCCTCTTGTCTAGCATATTATAGGTACATAATTATACGCTTCCAATTAAGAGAAACTCAAAAGTAGTTCCGTTTCTTGCTACGACCAGAGAATGATTCCAAGCAACAGATTTCGTCCTTGTGGGAAAAATAACCGAAAGTCAGGTAAGAGACATAAATGATTAAAGCGCGCCCCGAGTTTCCGGTACATAAAGAAAGTTCTCCTTCGAATTTCATTTCCTGATCATGAATTTGCGGTACGCTTCTTTGTCACAACACCATATATATAAATACATGGAAATATATGGTGAGACAGTAGAGCGAGAAAATTACGATCTCTCCTTACTTTTGTATTTAATATCGTACTCGGTAACCAAGATTCGTTTTCTCTTAGAGATGTGGACGCTTTTTATTCATGAATGTTGAATAAAATATTCTAAGAATACGAGGAAAGAGAAGCTCGACTTTAGCAGCAGGAAATATTCAGGATAAAAAGTAATATAATGGGACAAGCGATTTTCAATTAAATGATGTTCTCTTTGCAGTTAGTGGTAACTGCTGGCTTTGATCAGACCACAAGTAGATTGAGGCGGCTTTGGTCAGACTGTGCAGTAGATTCGTCTAGTATGTTTAGATTTGCTGGCTATAGTACTCCATCGAATGGCTTGATCAGAATAGGAAGCACTTTGATTTTATCAGACTATATAATATATGCATACGTAGCTGATAATCAAGATTCTTTTTCTCTTAGAGATATGGATGCGTTTTATTTATGAATGTTGACGAAAAAATTCCGAGTGAAGGAGGAAAACAAAGCTCGAGATTAGTATTAGGAAATATTCAGGGTAAAAAGTTGCAGTTAGTGGTAACGGCTGGTTTCGATCAGACCACAAGTAGATTGAGGCGGTTTTGGTCAGACTGCGCAGTAGGTACGTCTAGTATATTTAGATTTGCTGGCTACACCATCGAATTGCTTCACCAGAACAGCAAGCACTCTGATTCCGTCAGACTGTAAGTAATAGATGCATACGTATTCAGTAACCAAGATTTTTTTTCTCTCAGAGATATGGACACGTTTTATTTATTAATGTTAACGAAAAAATGTTGAATTGAGGAGGAAAAGATAGCTCGGGATTAATTTCAAAAAGTATTCAGCGTAAAAAGTAATATGATGGGCGAAGCGATTTTGAATAAAACTATGTTCTCTTTACAGTTAGTGGTAACTGCTGGCTTTGATCAGACCACAAGTAGATTGAGGCGGTTTTGGTCAGACTATGCAGTAGGTACGAGCATTATGTTCAGATTTGCGGGCTAAAGTACGCAATCGAATCGCTTGATCAAAATAGCACTGTGATTCCGTCAGACTATATAATAGATGCATACGTATTCGACAACCAAGATTTTTTTCTCTCAGTCATATTGGAGCGTTCTATTCACTAACCTTAAAGGAAATATTCCAAGTGGTGGAGCTAATGAAAGTCCGAGGTCAGCATCGAGAAATACTCAGGAAAAAAAAGGTAATGTTATGGTACAAATGATATTCAATATAAAGACAGTGCAGATAGTGGTAACTGCTGGCTTTGATCAGACCGCAAGTAGATTGAAGCAGTTTTAGTCAGACTGTGCAATAGATACGGTCATTGTGTTCAGATTTTCTGGCTAAAGTACACTATCGAATTGCTTAATCAGAATAGCAAACAATCTTATTGTGTCGGACTATATAATCGGAAGATAAAAATAAATAAAAAATATTGAACCTGATACTTTTTTAACCCGCATCTTTTCTGATATAGAAAAGACCAGTAGCATTTTAAAAGCAGCCGTTGGCAGACGATCTTCCGTATAATAAACGTAGCGGTAGCCTCGACAGTCTTGTGACGTCAGCTCAGTCAGTATCAAATGAACATTTTCCAACATTAATTTTCTCATTTTTAATATACTTGGCGTCGCGACGCTACCGCGTCTCTTCATATATTCATACAGACTCGGTAACCAAGATTTTTCCTCTGAGAGATATGGACGCGTTTTATTCATTAATGTCAAAGAAAATATCCCAAATGTTCATGGAAAGAAAAGCTCGAGCTCGGCATTGGACTATATACAGGAAAAAAAACTTAAGATAGAGGTACAAACGATATTCAATAAAAAGACCCTCTTTTTTATCTAGTGGTAACTGCTGGCTTTGATCAGACCGCACGTAGATCGAGGCGTTTGTGGTCAGACCGTGTAGTAGATACGATCATTGTGTTCAGATTTGCTGGCTAAAGTACACCATCGAATTGCTTAACCAGAATAGCAAGAAATCTGATTCAGTCAGACTATATGATCAGAAGATAAAAATAAATAAAAAATATTGAACCTGATATTTTTTTAACCCGCGTCTTTTCTCATACGGAAAAGACCAGTAGCATTTTAGAAGTAGCCGTTGGCAGATGAACTTCCGTATAATAAAAGTAGCGATAGCCTCAACAATCTTGTGACGTCAGCTGAGTCAGTATCAAACGGATACTTTTCAACGTTAATTTTCTTATTTTTAATATACTTGGCGTCGTGATGCTACCGCGTCTCTTGATATATTCACACAGACTCGGTAACCAAGATTTGTTTCTCTCAGAAGAAATGGACGCGTTTTATTCATAAATGTCAAAGAAAATATCCCACATGTTCCAGGAAAGAAAAGCTCGAGCTTGGCATTTGAATATATACAGGAAAACTTAAGATAAAGGTAATAACGATATTCAATTTTAAAAACCCTGTTTTTTATCTAGTGGTATCTACTGGCTTTGATCAGACCGCACGTAGATCAAGGCGTTTGTGATCAGACCGTCTAGTAGATACGGTCATTGTGTTCAGATTTGCTGGCTAAAGTACACCATCGAATTGCTTGATCAGAATAGCAAACACTTTGATTCCGTCGGACTATATAATAGATGAATACTGTACTGGCTGGACATAGTGGATGCACTTGGCTATGACTGAGTAGACGACAAGAGCTAATTAGAACAGAGTAGTTACACCATATAGTTCACTCTCATCAGATTAGCCAATGCATAATATCTGCTCGGATCGATATCGATGTTCGCTGCACCTTTAAGATGTTAGTCCATCGAAGAGGCAACGTACATACGTTCGGTTCTGTATCATAAAGTCACCTGTGGATTATTGTTCATCCTTAATAAGTCGAGATTTGAAGTGGCATATGATTGAAATTCACGGTATTGCTTGTCCCCACCTCACAGATTCATATTGACCCCCTGATGAAGGGGAGGAAGTCAAGTCTGAATAATTAAATTAAAAAATTCAACATTATCCATATCCCAATTTATACAAGAATTATCATCAAGCTATATTGTTGATACTCAATGAAAGCCTTTTTTCCTTCCAACATAATCCCGTCTTAAGATCAGTTTTCACTCATTTCATTCTGCTTATGATGCTGACTAAGCTGCTTAGTAGATTCGACTCAATGAGGTCTTATTTTATTCTACACTGACTAAGCAAAGCAAATATAAATAAAAAGTAGCTATTCTCAAGCTACATTACTACAACGGAAAAAAATGTATTGTTGTTTAAGCCGATGAATTCATCTTAAGCATGGAAAAAAAATATTTGCTCCGCTTAGACGGTGCGTTTTTTCATTGAGAAGAAAATAAAATTCCACTGATGCAAATCAACCAAGTATTTTAGTAAGAATCATGCGCAGAGTAAAAAAAAATATAAAACTACTTTCTCGACAAAATGAAAAGGAAAGCTCAACTCTGTCATAAGGAAAAAATGGTTTCATCGGGTATCAACAATATAGATTATTGTTATCATTTATATACATTAGGATATAACATATATTGCATTTCCAAATTTAACTATTTGACCTCATGCTCTTCCCTTAGAAGCGTTAGGGGATGTTTCATACTGACAACATGACCGTTACTTTCACCTCAATCAGTAAAATTAAAACTGTGTAGACAGACAAACAAAATAGTATAGAAAGAGTATTAAGACACTATTAAAATCATATTCGAGTTTTAAGCTTGGAGTTTGTACACAAAAAAACATACGAGTATCGAGTAATTAAAAATTAAAATTATTAATTTATCATTGAGATAAATCGATGGTAAAATAAAATGTTTTCCGCCTTTAATATTTTTTCATCAGATTCGTCGAAAGCGCTGCAGGCGAAGCTCATTAAAATCTAAACTCTCCAATATTTAAAAGCACAAGACGCTTTCCCATAATTTATACCAGGAAATTTTTTTTATAACGTGTGTATTGTCGTTAAACTTCTCAAAGTGGGTAACTGGAATACCCGCCTTCCAAGAACTGTAGTCTCACAATGAAAAATACTGTACCGAGGGCCAGCTAACAGTTAGTCGGCGAAGGAGAAAAAGCTTTTGACGGAACTTTTCCCTTCTTTTATTCCGCAGTTTAAAGCAGAAAATTCATTCCAACGCTTTATTAAAGTGCCATTTAGCATATAGTCTCCACCATTTACCGCCAAATAGCTACAGTACTTGTATACACCGACTCTCGACAAATACTCAGAGAGAGAGAGAGAGAGACAGAGAGAATCGAGCCTCAAGACGTTTCGAGAGCTCGTGAAACGGCCAACCACTATAGCCGTCGTCACCTGCCTAATTTACTCAACGTCAGGCATGAATGAAATTGAATTGCGGAAATACCTAAGTGCAATGTAGGTAATTGGTATCCTCGTCAAGGTGGACACCAAACATTGGTGATGTTGCTCGTTGTCATTGATGCCAATGCCTCGCCTAGATTTTCTCTGTCCAGCGACGACTTCTCCGTCACAACGCGTCTCTTAATCAATGTTCTATTGCTTATGCTAGCCAGCGCGTACCATCGTCGTTTCCCGAATCGATCCATCGCTAACCTAGTGAGTCCCGTTCCACAAAAAAACAACTCGGTTTATATCCTCAAGGACGTTGAGATAACAATCGGACGGCCATCTCGATAATACGCAGATTTTCATCAAATTAATGTAGCACTGTCTCCGCGATGATCCAATCGAGTTCCTCACATCATTTCCACTTGAACATAACACTTGGCGAAAATTTCACTTTGTCTAGTCAAAGGGTTCCTCATGGAATTGGAGTTAATCCTAAAAAGTGATTGAGGACTGCATTGGTTCAAAAAACACACTTGTCGGCCCTACTGTATTTTCACCTCGTGCCCTTTCATCGTCCAGAATAGCGACAATATTTTGAAAACGGATCAGAAGACCACTCGCCACAAATCCGCGTTAGTCATCCTTTCCATTGTACCGGCTGTTGCTGGAGGCTCTTGCCTCACGAGGATTATATTGAATCCTTATCGCGTATCCACTCAATCTATCTTTGCCTTTATTCCGGTGAAAGGACGATTCGACGGCGGATAAGCTTCTGCATCTGCCCTTCTGCCACATCCGTTTACCGCTGTTACTACTACCGACGACAACATCACCACCGCAACATCAATGTTACTACTGCCAGTAGTCGTAAAAGCTCCTCATCTGTAGCTTGTACCGCGTGCAACGGAAGTTGAATTCTCAAACTTCCAAATTCGGGCTCGGCACACAAAATGAGACAACTCTGTCACAGACGTCACTCTCATGATAGCTTGGCGAACACAGAATCCTTCACCGCTGATCTTTGACCAAGCTCTTCCAGATTAGACATCAGGTTCCATCATGAAAATCATTGGCTGGAACCTTATTAGCGTCCTACTTGATTATTTATCATGCAACTTCCGTGACTTCGGCGTGTACGGTAGAGAACACGAGGTAGCCATCAACATCCCGCCCGTCACAAGATAAATAATGCCTTCCATTGAAACCCCTCGGGCTAACACGAAGCCTTCCACCCTGTCAAATTGGTGGTAGCACCTGTGACTTGGGTTAAAAACAGGCGTGACTCTGGTACACACCGGCGGTCGAACCACGCGCGCGACTAAGGGTTCACTTTCGGTTTCGCGGTTACCGCACGTGACGGATGTTCAGCAGGCTAAAACCTCGTGGAAAAGACGAAACTTCCGACGATCCATCGCCAATTAAGTCATTGTACTGTCATTCTGGCATTTCGGCCGACATGGAACCCAATGATTCCAAGTGGATGATTCTTGGATCAAGGTGTCCTTCGTCACGATTATCTCATTGTAGGGAGACCTGGTAGGATTATTTGTTATTTCGTAGGTCCGCCACACCTGCACTACTCGGGACCTCTGGAGCTGCGTCTGCGTTCGTCGGCGAACGGCGAACGGCGAGCGACTGGCTGTCTGGCAGCGTTTCCACGGCGAATCCCGCGGTAGCCGAGGAGAGAGAGAAAGTGAGGGAGAGAGAGAGAGGACGAGGGCGGAGGACGACAGGGGTGGCCAGAGGGTGAGAGGGTGCGGAAGGGTGAGAGCTGTGCCGTTCCGACCCCTCTGCTCCCCAACGAAGCCCCAATTCTCGACTCATACCACTACAACCCCTAGCAGCAGTAGCGCTAGAACCACCCTTCCCTTCTGGCTTCACCAGCACTACCACACGTAGAACCACCATCACCATCATTGGCGTCCTGCTCTACTAGACATCGAGGTCCTTTTGGTCCATCTCTCTCCCGTTCGTGCTGTGGGAGTCGCGCAGGTTCCTCTGGGTGGGACAAAGAGGAAGCGAGCGAGGGAGATGTCGGAGCATCCTCCACGATTCCATGTCCTGTCCTGTGCCCTGTGTTGTCCAGAACCTCTCTTGACCGTCCGGCCGGACGAGCTCGTCCTGCCTGCCTGCCTGCCTGCCATGCAACTAGATTAACGAGGACCTCCGTTTCGAAAAAGCCGCCTTGCTCTTCCGAAGTCCCCTTCAATTATTAGTTCCTCATTCCTTAAAGGAAATCTTCCGTTTTTTCGTTCTTTTTTTTTTGTAATTGTAACTTTGTTTAATTGATGGGTACATGTACAAAGAGGCACAGGAGGTTAAAAAAAGCTTAGATGATGCTTCTAAGTCCTCTTTGACTTGATTCGATTGAATTTTAGCTGAAAGAATTATAACTTTGAAGAGGCATTGATTCTTAAGTCATCGACAACCCGCATCAGAAGTGGCGATAAAACGACTGTTCGCTGTGGGTTCACCAGCACCATACCAGAAACCACCATCACCATCATTGGCGTCCTGCTCTACTAGACATCGAGGTCCTTTTGGTCCATCTCTCTCCCGTTCGTGCTGTGAGAGTCGCGCAGGATCCTCTGGGTGGGGCAAAGAGGAAGCATGAGCAAGAGGGAGATGTCGGAGGATCCTTCACGATTCCATGTCCTGCTGTCCTGTGCCCTGTGTTGTCCAGAACCTCTCTTGGCCGTCCGGCCGGACGAGTTCGTCCTGCCTGCCTGCCTGCCTGCCTGCCTGCCATGCAACTAGATTAACGAGGACCTCCGTTTCGAAAAAGCCACCTTGCTCTTCCGTAGTCCTCTTCAATTATTAGTTCCTCATTCCTTAAAGGAAATCTTCCGTTTTTTCGTTCTTTTTTTTTTGTAATCGTAACTTTGTTTAATTGATGGGTACATGTACAAAGAGGCACAGGAGGTTGAAAAAAGCTTAGATGATGCTTCTAAGTCCTCTTTGACTTGATTCGATTGAATTTTAGCTGAAAGAATTATAACTTTGAAGAGGCATTGATTCTTAAGTCATCGACAACCCGCATCAGAAGTGGCGATAAAACGACTGTTCGCTGTGGGTTCACCAGCACCATACCAGAAACCACCATCACCATCATTGGCGTCCTGCTCTGTTAGACATTGAGGTCCTTTTGGTCCATCCCTCTCCCGTTCGTGCTGTGAGAGTCGCGCAGGATCCTCTGGATGAGACAGAGAGGAAGGAAGCGAGGGAGAGCTCGGAGGATCCTTCACGATTCCATGTCCTGTCCTGTGCCCTGTGTTGTCCAGAACCTCTCTTGACCGTCCGGCCGGACGAGTTCGTCCTGCCTGCCTGCCTGCCTGCCTGCCATGCAACTAGATTAACAAGGACCTCCGTTTCTAAAAAGCCGCCTTGCCCTTCCGAAGTCCCCTTCAATTATTAGTTGTAGTAGTAGATGATGCTTCTAAGTCCTCTTTGACTTGATTCGATGCTACTTTAATTGAATCGCAGTTGAAAGAATTATAACTTTGAAGAGGCATTGATTCTTAGGTCATCTAGAACCCCCATCAGCAGTAGCAATAGAGAAATTATTCCCTGTGGACTTTACTGGCACCAGCATCACCACTAGCACCATATCTGAAACCACCATTACCATCATTGGCGACTTGCTCTTCTAGACATCGAGATCTTTCTCCCGCTCGTGCTGCGAGAGTCGCGCAGAATCCTCTAGTTGGACACGGAGGAAGCAAGCAAGGGAGATGTCGAACCTTTCTCCACGATTTCATGTGCTTTCCTGTGCCCTGCATTGTCCAGAACCGCTCTTGACCACCCAGCCGGACGAATTCGTCCTGCCTGCCATGCAACTGGATTAACGAGGACCTCTGTTTCGAAAAAGCCGCCTTGCTCTTCGAAAGTCCTCTTCAATAATTACTTCCTTATTCCTTATGAAGGGAATACTCCATTTTTTCTTCGTCCTTTTCTGAATAATGAAAGTACAACAAGGTAAAGAGCCAATTAAATTTTTTTTTTTGTTGTTGCTTATAAATCCTCCTTGACTTGATCCGTTGCCACTTTAATTGGTTGGCAATTAACGGAATTACGACCTTAAGAGGAGTCTACTTCTTAAGAGGCAGTGATACCCCCCCAGAAATTTCGAAAGCTGTTTTCTCTCGAACGATACGGCAGATAGGGTCCGTATTTTCAGACAGTACGCGGCGGTAACGTAGAATTGGGCTAAGCATCAGGCCCCTTATTTAATATGGCCGTTTTTTTTCTAAAGAATTAAAAGAAAAATAGTGCGAGAGAGACAGAGATATGTTAGGGAGAGACAGACCTATAGGCGTTTAGCATTGGGCGACGAAATTTCTGGCGGTGTATCACTGCATCTTAAGGTTATATGATACGTACAGTCACGCCAAAAGTGAGTTTCAAAGACAATTTCGATCACTTCCCGATGGGCTAAAAATCGGAAAAAAATAATGTATATAAAACGTGCTGAAAAAATTGATTTCGCATAATAATAATCCCAAAATGTTATTAACAAATTGGTGAAAAAAATAATTGTGAAACAAACAATCAGTCAACCTAACTTTTTTTCTAATGCAAATGATATGTTAATTTATTTTGATGCATACGAATTTTTTCAGATTCTTTTCTATATTTTGATTTAGATTTTTTTTCTATATTTTGATTTAGTTTTTTTTTCTATAGTTTGATTTTTATTTTTTTTATTTTGAAAAATGCACAGGATATAACAAATTTTGTATATGCGTTTTGCAAAAAATCTTGAGTGTAGTAGATGGTTTTATGCCGAACGAATATCAAAAATGCGTTATTTCGCGCACATTTTTGAAAATAAAAATAATCAAAATCAAGATAAAGAAAAAAATCTCCAAAAATTATTTTGCATTCAAATAAATTAACATATCACTTTCATTAGAAAAAAAGTTAGGTCGACTGATTGTTTGTTGAACGATTGTGTGTTTCACCAATTTGTTAAAAACATTTTTGGATTATTATTATGCGAAATCAATCTTTTCAGCACGTTTTATATGCATTATTTTTTTCCGATTTTTATCCCATCAAGAAGTGATCAAAATTGTCTCTGAAACTCACTTTTGGCGGGACTGTACGTATCATACATCCTTAAGTCATACCACCCCGACTAGAACCCCCTTTGCTTTCCGGCTCCACCAACCACCAAACACCACCGTAACAAGACATTGACATAATTTTTCTCCTGCTCCACTAAACATGAAGATGCATTCGGTCCATCTCACTTCCTCTTGAGTAGATAAAATCATGCAGGATTCTCTAGATGGGACAAAGAGAAAGCAAATGGGAGAATTGTCGGAGCATCATCAACAATTTAATTTCCTTTCCTATGTCCTGTTTCGAAAAAAAACTGCCATGTCTTTGGAAAGTCCCCTTCATCTATTACTTTCTCATCCTTGAAGGGAATTCAATTTATTCTGCTTTTTCTCCTTCCTTTCTGAATAATCATAGTTTGGATTAATTGCTGGGTTGCGTGTACAAGGAGGGACAGGGTCGTTAAAAAAATTTTAATTGATGCTTCTTAATCCTCCTTGACTTGATTTCTCATTCGTTGGCACTTTAATTGGACAACAGTTGAAGAAATTATAATCTCGAAAAACTCGAAGGTTTTATAGTTTTAATTGATGTCGTTGAGGGGTTGCGTGCAGCCACGATGAGAATGCGCCTCACCGTTCTTTTCTGCGGTGGAAAATAAAAAGTACATCGGACTTTTTAAGGCGCGAGGTCAGATTCACGAGGACTTTTGCACTGAACTCATGCAGCATAATCTGAGAGGCAAAGACTTTGTAACCTGTAGTTGACTATAGGCTATTATGCATTATTATAAATTGGATCACTTAAAAACGAATTGTTTCGTGAAGACCTTTGCATACCCAAAGTAATATGACAGGTAAGCTCATTGTCTTTTCTGTTATGTGACTTAGTGATTGAAGTGGTTTTCTAGTTACTGTGATTGCATAATTTCCAAAAAGTCATATGTATTTACTTGGACTCTTCTTTATTACCAAATCTGTACCCTAAGCTATTTCGAAGGGCGTAAAAAGTGTTCTGGAAATTTATCGTTATTGCAATTCTGTTACGCCGCACGGTGTTATTCTTTGGGTAGTTTGACGAAATAAATACATGTCAGCTATATTACCTGGAACAGGGAAATTCAGCGCGAGCAGTTTAACTCATCTTAACCCATCAGCCAGAACGTAATACATCAGCGAGAACAAAATGAACACAACTCGCAGGGAATCACGAAGGAACCACGTACCTGAGCGTTCTTAGAATAATTTCATGCTTGGGAGACCCACGAGGGAATTAATTTTTACCACTTATCAATTATATCAAAGTTAAACTAAAAATGGGGCTTATAAGCTGTGAGGTTAAGGATGATTCGATTTAATTTTTAATTTAATTTTTAATTTGATTTTTAATTTAATTTTTAATTTAATTTTTAATTTAATTTTTAATTTAATTTTTAATTTAATTTTTAATTTAATTTTTAATTTAATTTTTAATTTAATTTTTAATTTAATTTTTAATTTAATTTTTAATTTAATTTTTAATTTAATTTTTAATTTAATTTTTAATTTAATTTTTAATTTAATTTTTAATTTAATTTTTAATTTAATTTTTAATTTAATTTTTAATTTAATTTTTAATTTAATTTTTAATTTAATTTTTAATTTAATTTTTAATTTAATTTTTAATTTAATTTTTAATTTAATCAGTAGTAACTACAAATTGATTGGTAATACAAAAAAAGTTGACGCGACTATCGTTATTCATCTAAGTTTATTAGTAGAAGTTTTTTCCACTACACCGAATACCATTACACGCTTTGCTCACTGTTTCGAGAACAGCTTTTGTATACTTAATTACCGACATTTGAATGAGCTCAGAAACTTTGATCTTTCCGTTTTTTTGTAATTCGCTCTCTATTACTTTCTTGTGTACTTATGAAAGGTTGAAAGTGAATGAACTTCAAAATTTCTATCGAAAAAGAAAACTTCGGAGCTTTGTTATATTCCTATGTATAATTACAGGGTGGATATAAGTACTTTCACAATGGTGTAGTTTATTTTCTGCAGACATAGAAATGCTGCTCTACATATAATGTTCGAAAACTGTTACGTGTGGGTCGAAAGTCTAGACTTTCCTGTACAGCCAATACGACCCACCAGAGCTCTCACAGCTTTATGCAAGCTCATTATCCTATCGGCGTCTTACTGTGCAAAATCCTTTCCTTCATAGAGAATCGACAAAGACGTGCTCAAGTCGAGAAGCAAGCTCTTCACTTTCCGTCATTCTTCTGTACGTTTGTATGCAGTTACGGACAAAAGTATTAACAGAACTCTATTACATAATTGTCCATTCACCGAACGTGATATCGACTCGAAAGCAAAGCTGCTTATTTGACTGCTGCGCAATATCCGATTTCAAATTCAGAATTCATATTTGAAATTGCAAACATTAACATTAAGGAAGCTTCACATGCTTCAAGCAAAAGTAAAGACAGAATCCTACAAAATATTGAAAATGTTGATATTTTATAATAATAAGGGCAGAAAGTTATTTATAATTTTTTTATAAAAATTAAGTTTCCATAAATCTTAATAATTTTTTAGTTTCTTCTAAAATTAATTCATTCATCTTCGAGAAAGCATATGATATGATAAATGGCGCTGTAAAAAACATATTTGAAGGAAATAAATTAAGCATTTAATATTACAGGACAAAATATAAAGTAGTCAATTATCTTCATTAGCGACGATTATGTTGACCAACTTATCAATACATTTTATGTCATGTCTATTCAAAATCAATATTTGTCGTTTGATCAATAACTTTTTTTCTTTCAGTTTTTTTTTCTGCTTTAGGCAAATGAATTAGACACTGATGCAACCAAAATTTGGTTGAAAACTCGCGTGTGAAACATACCGAAATAAAAATCTAGGATAACGAAGTTATTTTACCTTTCCATCATTCGCTCAACCGATTTCTGTATAAATGTTTTTTTTATAGAGCGAAAATTTCAATGGTGAATCCGCTTTCCCTGCGAGCTTAAAACCAAACAAAAATATCAATTATTGTCTGACCTTGCCAACGAGACAAAAAGCAAGAGCAAAACTAAGTTTCCATAAATGTTAATTTTTGACCAACTTATCAATACATTTTATATCATGTTTATTCAAAATCAATATCTGTCGATTGATGAATAACTTTTTTTCTTTCAGTTTTTTTTCTGCTTTAGGCAAATGACTTAGACATTGATGAAACCAAAATTTGGTTGAAAACTCGGGTGTGAAACACACCGAAATAAAAATCTAGTTTAACAAAGTTATTTTACCTTTCCACCATTCGCTGAACCGATTTCTGTATAAATGTTTTTTTTTATAGAGCGAAAATTTCAATGGTGAATCCGCTTTCCCTGCGAGCTTACAACCAAACGAAAATATCAATTATTGTCTGACCTTGCCAACGAGACAAAGAGCAAGAGCAAAACTAAGTTTCCATAAATGTTAATTTTTTACCAATTTATCAATACATTTTATATCATGTTTATTCAAAATCAATATTTGTCGATTGATCAATAACTTTATTTCTTTCAGTTTTTTTTCTGCTTTAGGCAAATGACTTGGACATTGATGAAACCAAAATTTGGTTGGAAACTCGCGTGTGAAACACACCGAAATAAAAATCTAGTATAACGGAGTTATTTCACCTTTCCACCATTCGCTCAACCGATTTCTGTATAAATGTTTTTTTTATTATTTTTTTTTATAGAGCGAAAATTTCAATGGTAAATTCGCTTTCTCTGAGAGCTTACAACCAAACGAAAATATCGATTATTGTCTGACCTTGCCGACGAGACAAAGAGCGAGACCAAAATTAAGTTCCCATAAATGTCAATTTTTGACCAACTTATCAATACATTTTATATCATGTTTATTCAAAATCAATATTTGTCGATTGATCAATAACTTTTTTCTTTCAGTTTTTTTTCTGCTTTAGGCAAATGACTTAGACATTGATGCAACCAAAATTTGGTTGAAAACTCGCGTGTGAAACATACCGAAATAAAAATCTAGGATAACAAAGTTATTTTACCTTTCCACCATTCGCTCAACCGATTTCTGTGTAAATGTTTTTTTTTATTTTTTTTTATAGAGCGAAATTTTCAATGGTAAATTCGCTTTCTCTGAGAGCTTACAACCAAACGAAAATATCAATTATTGTCTGACCTTGCCAACGAGACAAAGAGCAAAAGCAAAACTAAGTTTCCATAAATGTTAATTTTTTACCAATTTATCAATACATTTTATATCATGTTTATTCAAAATCAATATTTGTCGATTGATCAATAACTTTTTTCTTTCAGTTTTTTTTCTGCTTTAGGCAAATGACCTAGACATTGATGCAACCAAAATTTGGTTGAAAACTCGCGTGTGAAACATACCGAAATAAAAATCTAGGATAACAAAGTTATTTTACCTTTCCACCATTCGCTCAACCGATTTCTGTGTAAATGTTTTTTTTTATTTTTTTTTATAGAGCGAAATTTTCAATGGTAAATTCGCTTTCTCTGAGAGCTTACAACCAAACGAAAATATCAATTATTGTCTGACCTTGCCAACGAGACAAAGAGCAAGAGCAAAACTAAGTTTCCATAAATGTTAATTTTTTACCAATTTATCAATACATTTTATATCATGTTTATTCAAAATCAATCTTTGTCGATTGATCAATAACTTTATTTCTTTCAGTTTTTTTTCTGCTTTAGGCAAATGACTTGGACATTGATGAAACCAAAATTTGGTTGGAAACTCGCGTGTGAAACACACCGAAATAAAAATCTAGTATAACAAAGTTATTCTACCTTTCCACCATTCGCTGAACCGATTTCTGTATAAATATTTTTTTTATTTTTTTTATAGAGCGAAAATTTCAATGGTAAATCCGCTTTCCCTGCGAGCTTACAACCAAACGAAAATATCGATTATTGTCTGACCTTGCCAACGAGACAAAGAGCGAGAGAAAAGCCTGCTTTCGTTTGACCCAATAGCTGTGACCAAACGATCCTACACCGTCGAATAAAATGGATTAGTTTATCGTTATCATGTCGGAAGCATCCAGTTAAAAATACATCAAACCGACACACACTGGCGGTTGGAATCAGCGGAAGAAGCGCGTGGTAGACCAACAACGAGGGCGAGGGTGAGATGGAGCAGAAGAAAGAGTGACGGGGTCGACTGTCACGCTTCATTCGGACGTATCGCACTCCCGAGACTCAATCTCGATGCCCAATGAATCAAAACAAATTGGTTTATTGTTGGAATATCGAGAATCTCCCCTTTGCCCAAAAAAGTACCCATGAGCGATGCTATCCCCTGCGATCAACCCATTTCGAATTAACAACCAACCCTCTTACGAAAATAAATAAATATCCAATTCCTAATCAGCGCTCAATGAACATGAACATGGTTGTTATTATTAAAGTAAAAATTTTGAGAAAAAGGTAAATGTGATACTCGGTATTTAAAAAAAAAGAAATGTCGTAATAATATGCATATAAAAATTGATTAATACTCAAGACCTTCACTGCTTTTGAATAAGAACTTTTTTGAATGATTTTTAACAAATATAGAGAAAATTTTAAAATGACAAAGTGGGATAAAAAAATATGTTCGGTGTATTTCTCATTTGAAAAAAAAAAATGTGTTAATTATGGTAACCTTTTTTCCCTTAACTCTGTTTCCGTTATTTTTATGTCCACTAGTTTGATACTCGTTGAACATTACTGCATACTATTTTTTCTATGTATTGACATTGTTTTTTAGAAGCTTTCATTGAAGAGGTCGACATGAGCGAAGATACTTTGCAAATTGACGGAAAATTTAAGATCGAAGATCCTTGAGCGTCACTTTACTTGTGTTTGAAATTTTGCTTGGATAACATAAGTTTTCCAGAAAACAGACATTTTTCAAAATCTCGACGTTGCGTATAATTCAAGAAACGGTACTTTTGTCGTGTAATTTATGTTTTTTAGAACTTCTACTCCTCCTACTCCTTTTTTTTGTCAATTCCTACATGTTCTGTTACCATATAAAAAATAGAGATAGGCGTGAATGTACCAGATTGTAATAATATCCATATTTCGAAAGCAAAATCTTGGCCAGTCTGAGCCAAAGTATCTTACAATCTAAGGAATAGGTCGCTGTCTGCAATCTTAATAAAAATAATTCAACGTTGAACACCCTTCAAAGAATAATCCAAAGTGGAATTTTTCAGGAGCGATCTGGATCCATACATCATGTAATCCGCACGTTGAAAAGTTAAATCCTATTAAAATAACAATGAAAACGTTTGAAACGAACGTTTTCTGTCCTGAAATGCCAACTTAAAAAAAAATGAAGTCGATTTTCGGACCGGAAGAGGTTCCCTTCGTTTCACGTGCGAGAAAATGCACTTCTCGCATACGTGAAATAAAATTGTATACGAAACTCGTGCGAGAAACTTGTATCGTAATATCCTATTATGTAACTCATGTATGAAAAGTGTCATCTTATTTATCGAGCGCGAAGCGTGAGAGAAGTAGGCACTTCTCGCACGAGTTGCATAAAGTAGTATTTTATAGAATTACTCTCAAAGGTTTGAAAACGATTATTTAATTAGAAGATACATTTTTTTTCTTGGATGAAGTTATATTTTTTTATGCAACTCCGTGCGAGAAGTGTTTCGGTTCACGTGCGAGAAATCGCACTTCTCGCACTACTAAAATAAAATTGTATACGAAACTCATGCGAGAAACTTTTTCTCAACCCGTTTGATTGCAACATTTCCCTTCAGCTCGTGCTGCAAACTCATCCTCGTCAGAAAAAGTTTTATCGCACTCGTATCGTAATATACTATTATTATACCACAACAATGGAACGGCATATGTGCATAATGTTCCATATGTTCAAGGCACAGGTGCCGCGTAATACGCTTGAGTAATTTTTTTTTTTTTTTTTCATTTTTTAACTCTCGAAAATTACCATAGTCGGTTAATCGTTGATGCTAGCACGCGAGAGTGAGAAATTCGGAAGGGGAAGGCGTGACATCGTTTTTAATAGCACGAGCGCGAGTTCGCGAGCACATGAAGGCAAACCGACGCTGCCATGGTTTTGGTTTACAGTGGCTAGCTCATAGTGCGTTGAAACGCGAAAATTTCCATTTCCTTTCTCTCGTTCCCCTCATTTCCAGCATTTTCGGTGATTCCCCTTTTCCAGTCATTGTTGTGATCGATGTACCGTCACTTTGGGGTAAACTCCAGGTGCTGATGGGGATGGGAATTCATTCAATGGAAATATATTTCAAATGGTTTCATATGTACGACTTATTACGCCTATCGAATATTGTTATTTATTGTAAGCTCAGAATCGGTCAAAATTATTTCCCAGGATTTCCGGACAGGAAATTATAATTTTCTATAATAATTTATCATAGTCATTTCCGTTTCATAATTATTTGGAACATGCTTTCAGTGAATGAATAATTGAATTGTTTTCTAGCGTTGTGAAATATATTAAGCTTTACATTAGGAATACAATTTTTCGGTGTCGATATAAATAAACCTTTGGAATGAAGAAAATAATTGTTATTCAGATCTTGTTTTCGAAATTATATAAAAGGTTTTTTTCGGGAAAATTTATTTTATTGGCCAAACGGATATATTAGGAATACAATTTTTCGGTGTCGATATAAATAAACCTTTGGAATGAAGAAGATAATTGTTATTCAGATCTTGTTTTCGAAATTATATAGAAGGTTTTTTTCGGGAAAATTTATTTTATTGGCCAAACGGATATAGACATCGTGAAATCATCTTCTATGACAAGTTGAGGTTGGTTTAGAACCCTTTGGGATTTTTTTAATGAAGCCCGAAGGGTTAGTTTTTGGTTTAATCGGACTTCCAGTAAATGTGACGGGATGGATAAGAGAATGCTCGGAAAAGAATAATTCTTCTTTAAATTTTAATCTAGCTGTAGGGTTTACATACACGAATTATTATGAATTATTCCGCAGAATAATTAGTGAGAGAAGTTAACCTTGGAAATACATGAGGCATTCGTTTTTTAAATATTTGGGGCAATCCAAAGGGTTTGACCTCGACCTCTCCGATTCAGCTCGTAATTTTTTGTGAGCTTAGTTGGATTCGTAAATGCACCAGATTTATTTTTTACGGGAATTTTTGTTGTATATTTTAAAGAGACATGCTATAATGAAAAAATTGGGAAAAAATTCTGAAAATAATGGGTTTAATATCAAAATTTTCTAGCTTATAGCCAGAGTGGGCACGATTCTTCTTCTTATAGTTTTTAAGCATTTCTTATTTAGAATATGATGTTTTTCAAAGTTAATCAACTTCAGGCGATTTATCAAATGTTTATTCAGGTGAAGGCGGATTTTTTAGAATATTTTCAAATTTTTCCGAACTATGCAAATTTTTTTTAAATATTTTTTTTTCAAATGAAATATCAAATGCCATTATTTCGAAATTTGCAAATATTTTAAAAAAGTAATCTATTAACTATAAAAATTTTCTAGCTCATAGCCGAAGTAGGCAAGATTTTTCTTCTCGTAGTTCTTAAGATTTTTGTTAAGGAAAACAATTTTTCAAACAAAAAAAGCTCAAAATCGTATTTCCAGATTTTTTTCAGATTTTCAAATTATATCATTCGATATGTCACTCAAGAAAAATATCAAAAATAAATTTGCATACTTCGGAAAAATCTGAAAAAATGCCTAAAAATCTAAACAAATTCTGGAGAATCCAGTTTTACACAAACAAACATTTGACCAATCGCCGGTAGCAGATGCATTTTTTTTCTTCTTTCCAATAATTCTGTTGTAAAAAAAAAGCTCAAAAAGTATAACAAGACAAATCTTGCCCACTTTGTTAATAAGTTAGAAAATATTCACAAAAAATAATAAAAAGTAATAAATAAAAAACACCAAAAAAAAAACAAAAAAATCTGGTGCATTTAAGTGTCCAACTGAGCCTACAAAAAATGAGTCACATTGGTGACAAGTCAAATCCTGATCGAATATTAGTTGCGTGAAATATCTCTTGCCACGTACGACAAGTTCGACGTTCATGACTCTCTGGAATTTGTTTAATGAAGCCCGAAGGATTAATTTTTGGTATAATCGGAATTCCAGTGAATGTGACGGAATGGATAAGGGAAAAGCGCATGTAACATTAATTCGACTCGTCCTTAATGTCGACGGTTAAGTACGAGCGTAGACAATCGGTAATCCCCATTCTCGGTGGGGAATATACAGCCTCGGTTAATCTAAGGTTATCCTTCTGCTGCGCCAAGGACTAAGAGGGGTAAGCGAGGGTGGACGTTAGTAGGCGAGGTTTAACCGCCATGGTAACCATGTACAAGGACGCGAACGATCGGTGCCGACTTAAACTCTCGTTTAAATGCGTCAGTAGGTAGCGTCCCGAGAATCGCCTGCAAAACTTCAGCCTGGAAGTACCTTTTCCCTTTCGTGGAATAAACGGATTATTTTCAACAAATTTTTTAAGCGATATGGCTTTCGTCTACCAGGTTGAAAATCTTTCTCCGTAGCCCATTCCACCAAATATTTCAATAATGCCAAAATCGATTAGCCAATAATCTTCAAATAAGTTCACACCGGCTCTTGGACTACATTCAGTCGTGCAGAAGCTCCAGCCGATTCGGTGAAATTGATGGCAAGGGGAAATGGAATATCGAGTGTTTGGAGAAAATTAAAAATATCCCCGAGCCTCTCACTATTAAAACAGTCTGAAATTAGAACTTTTTTCACTGCTTCCAATACCATTATTTTCGATCTTTTGCAAAGTTGACGCTGAGAGGATTTATGGTGGTGGACTTTGGCATTCCCACGACGAAAGGTTTGTCGAGGGTTAAGTGTAAAGAATAATTGAGGAATAGTTAATCGACGAGCTGGCTTACGAAAAATTTTCAAAAATTATTTTAAAAAAAATTTTTACATAAAATATTTAAGTTCCTGGAAGAAGTAATCACTCTATAGAAAGTTTAATATTTATTTATGTGAAGAATGTCTTCTGACATATCCAAATTTCCATGAGTGAAAAATGAAGACAGGTGTGACTAAATAAGAAAGATAGATTTACGGTGATCGACTCTGACATTGCCTCGAAGAAAGTTTTGTAAGATGTGAAATGTAGAGAAGAATTTGAAAATAGTTAATAGAGACGATTTAAAAAAATTAGAAACCAAACTTCCCAGAAAAACTAATCACTTTATGCAAGTTCAATATTTATGTATTTTTGTGAAAAATGTTATTCTTATATATCCAAATTTCCATGAGTGAAGGAGAAAGACAGTTTGCTAGGTAAGAAAAATGAAGTCATGTTGATCGACTCTGAGATTCTCAGGAAGAAAGATTTTTCAAATGTGAAATGTAAAGAAGAATTGAGAAACAGTTAATCCACAAGATTATATACTGGAAATTTTTAGAAATATGAGAAAAAATTATTTTAAAAAATATGACACTAAAGTTCCCAAAAAAACGTATTACTCTATACAAATCGTACTTCAATATTTATTTATTTGCGTGAAAAATGTCATTCTGACATATCAAAATTCTCATGAATAAGGGCATGAGGGATGAAGACGGTTCGGTAGATAAGAAAGTTCCGAGGGCTTATGGGAGTCCCCGAGATAATTGAGGAATAAAGGGTCCGAGGATTAACGAGAACCTGTGTGATAAGAGAGACCCGCGAGATAAAAAGGCCCCGAGGGATAATTGTGCTACTTGAAATTGAGATTTTTGAGGGACCTGGGAATACTGAGGGTTTGAATGGTTAAATCTAAGCCATAGAAAATCCTATTTACTACAATAGTCGGAGTCTATAATTCTATAGTCTATTGTGCGCTAGAGTGTGTAGAAAAAAAAATTTTCCACACAATTTTTCCCCAAACAATTCCCCAAAAAATTTTCGGGAAAAAATCAATAAATCATGAAAAAATTGCAAAAGAAGAAAATCATTAAGATTCCAAACGAAATGTCAGATTGGTCCGAAGATTTAGCGACATTTGGAAAAATTTTCTCGATTTTTTTCAATTTTTGACATTATTTGTAAAATTTGTGACTAAAATTTGTGTTGAATGAAATTTCACTTATAATTAAGCTTCACGACAGATAATGGCTTCAGAATTTACCACAATCTTCAAATTTCAATTGAAACTGATCTTACAGGGCGGAGAGGATGATATTCTGAGCTTCAAAAATTCATAACTAGAAAACTATCGATTTAAACGAAAAATTTATAAGCACTTTTTCTCTTCCCAATAATCTGAAGATAACGAAAAAAGATACACGAACGTCGATATATCGTATCTGCAATTTTGGGACATGAATTTATTGAGAGTCGCATTCATCTACGTACTAATCAAATGGGAAATCTATTCATCGTTTGAGCTACCTTTAAAAAAATTTTTATCGCGCTAAAATTTTGAGAAGAGTTGCTTAAACATTTTTCTTCGACACTCCCTAGTGTACACAGAAAAACAAATCTAATTCTCTAATCTCATTTTTTAAAACAAACCAAAAGTTTGTTTTAAAAAATGAGTTTTTCCAACTCTAAAACAAAAATCTATATCTAATGGGTAAACAGGATATGGTTTTATGGGATACAGTAAGTATCAAGATGGTCTACACTACCGTTTCGTATCTACTGGCAACAACGTTCTCACTTCGCTCGCAATATTTGCCTTTGATTCATCTCCTTATTCTCTCTTATGGTTTAATATGAATTTGCATATTATCCGATTCGTCACTTTACTCGACTCTATTTCTGCTTCAGTATTTCGATATAATCGAAATTCGATGTATGACTTTTTTTCCTAAAGAAAAATGAAAGAAAATTAATCTATTCAACAATTACGAAAAAACAAAAATTCAAAAAGCGCGCCACACGTGATCCTGCATCAATTATAACAGTCCGAAGTTGGCTTCGTGTCAAAGCCATCGACGACCAATCAGAATGCTTAAAAAGTGAGGTCAGTTTTCGATATTTCGACTATCGATGTACCATGACTTTTTTGAGGGAGGATTAAATGATATTTTTTACATTTTGCAGATCTTTAACCGTAGGAGCCGGTTAAAGAATGTATGTACGCCACTAGTCCATAGCAGAGATTTCTAAAACTGACTCCGAAGCGAGTCAAATCTTCAAAAAAAAAGAAAAATTATTATTTATTTTCCCTACGATCAAACATTGCTGCAAAACTACCATTTATTATATTTTCACCAAGTAAATCATTCTGACAACTGATCTACAGCCAACTGAAAAAATGGTATTCGTCCAAGTTTCCCATTTTGTCTTCTTGCAGAAAACCTTCAAAAATAATTGTCCTCCTTGTCAAAATGTCGACAGAACGCTTATCCAATATACAAAGCCTTACAAATTCCCCAAACCATTAAACTCGACAATCCCAAAAACTTCCTCGATCGTTATATTAAAAAATCTTCAAATATTCTCATTCCACATGCTCACCAGTCGATTTATAAATTTCAATGACACAAATCCTTCTCACCTGCGCTCTAATACCTCCAACGATACCAACATCCAAATGCCAAACGGATTGGCCGATTTGTCAACCAAAAAGAAAGTATTTCCACGAGCGTATCTTTAATCGTAGAAGCCGGTTTTCAATGTACGCCACTAGTCCATAGCAGAGATTTCTAAAACTGACTCCGAAGAGAGTCAAATCTTTAAAAAAAAAAAATTATTATTTATTTTCCCTACGATCAAAAATTGCTACAACACTACTATTTATTATATTTTCAACAAGTAAATCGTTCTGACAACTGATCTACAGCCAACTGAAAAAAAGGTATTCGTCCAAGTTTCCCATTTTGTCTTCTTGCAGAAAACCTTTAAAAATAATTGTCCTCCTTGTCAAAATGTCGACAGAACGCTTATCAAATATACAAAGCCTTACAAATTCCCCAAACCATTAAACTCGAGAATCCCAAAAACTTCCTCGATCGTTATATTAAAAAATCTTCAAATATTCCCATTCCACATGCTCACCAGTCGATTTATAAATTTCAATGACACAAATCCTTCTCACCTGCGCTCTAATACCTCCAACAATACCAACATCCAAATGCCAAACGGATTGACCGATTTGTCAACGAAAAAGAAAGTATTTCCACGAGCGTAAAATGTGAGACTGAAAAATTTGCCGATTTCCCATCGGTGATCGAAGGATAGGGAATAGCCATGGGTAGAGAATAGCACCTCGAAGCAACATGGGAAAAATGGCTGTTCCGGGCGTCGCTCACGTTTTCGCATCTACGCTTCTTTTCAACTTCCCATTTGACTTGAATCTTTTCCACGGTTATTTACACATCCTCGGAGCCGGTATAACGTCCTGCAAGGAATATCCTAACATCGAAGGAGGCGTCGATCCCTTCCACCTTCTCCTTTTGGCTATCATCCGACATCCATCAACATGGAAGTTAAATGGCTATAGAAAAGGAAATAGGAGTGACTGAGAAGACCATGGGAAAAAAAACGAAGGGACGAAAAGGACAAAATTCTCGTAGGTAGTCAGAGACGAAGCCAGAGCACGTGTCGAACAGCGATGAAAAGAATTCCGTTCGCATCTCCTGTCCCGAGATCAATGAAGGAGTGAGAAGAAAGTACATGGCAGACGGATGAAAAAAATTCCGCGGATTCCTGTCACGCTACTACTACCCCCATAGTCTCATTCGCTTTCCCTTCTTCGCGTTTTTTTTTTCTTCTCCCAATTCCCTCGTCCCCGTTTCCCTCACGCGATTTCGAAACAGGAATATTGTGGGTGTGCGGCTGTTTGTGAGCTTCCCCCTCACGCACGAGTATCAATTTGCACGTACCGAATATCGATTTGGAAACACCGATGTATTCGACGAACCGGAGCAGTCGATCTGCACTGTTGTACCGCTTGTCTCCTTGTACACTGGGTCGCATATCCATTTTCGTATAATTGATGCGCATACAACTAGCTTCCGGTTGCGTTGATTATTCAGAGAAACGGACTGGAATTACTCTCGACGTACACCTTCTCCAGTGATCGGTGATACGAAATCGGTTACATTCATGATAGATTATTTCGCGATTTCAATGCGATTGTGTACTGCGGAATGTATTCCCAGTGTTATACAATCTGGCAGGTAATTTTAGCTGGAGAATGTATCGTTATTTTCCTGGATAATGAGGCTCATTATGTTACGTCAAGGGTAGTCGGATATTTTGAGTATGTTGAATTATTCTATTTTATAATTGCTGAAACGTCACAGGAGGTAGGAAATATTTTTTGCGTTTCGGGAAAAATTTTCACCGGGTGATGATCCATAAGCAGTTTCCTAAAAATCAGTCACCGATCGAGGTATTGCTTTAAGACGCAGTGATACACCGTCAGAAATTTCGTCGTCCAATGCCAAACGTCTACAGCTCTGTCTTTCTTGCACTATTTTCCTTTTCATTAAATAAAATGGCCATATTGAATGAAGAGCCAGAAACTAGAAGCCCAATTCTACGATAATCCTGCGTATTGCCTGAAAATACGGACTCTGTCTGTCGTATCGTTCGGTAGAAAACAGCTTCGGAAATTTCTGCAGGGGAGGGGGATGCATCACATGCTCTTAACACCATCCGGAGCATTTCAGGTTCGATTTTTGTCAAAGTAAATAAAAAAATCAGAATCTCCCCGATGAGTATTATTTTGGAATTTCAACACGCTCGTGTATTGCGGAATATATTTCGACTGTTATACGATCGGGCAGTTAATTTTAGCTGGAGAACGTATCGTTATTTCGGTGGACAATGGAACTCATTACAAAACAATGTGACGGGTGGCCAGTTATTCCTGGTATGTTGAATTATTCTTTTTATATTCGCTAAAACGTCAGAGGAGGCAGTCAAAATATTCCGCATCCCGGGCAAAAAATTGACCGGGTAACCGTGAAAGACTAAAGGACCTTTTTCAGTTGCATCAGGGCTTCCGCAATATAGTTTCTATAATATTTACAACCCATAACAGCTTTGCCAAGATAATTTAGCCACGTTACAACCCATAAGAGCTTTGCCAAAATAATTTAGCTCTGCTAAAATCAAGTTAGCTGATCAAGCCCTAGCGCAAATGGCTTCACCAGAACCCATAAGCAGTTTCCTACAAATTAATTACCCATATAAGTATTGTAACAACACAATTTGGACCATTTCTGGTATGTTGAATTATTATTAGAGGTAGTGAAAATATTTCGCATCCCAAGCAGAAATTTAACCGACCGTGAAAAAATGTTGAAAAATAAAAATAAACTTCGGTAAACCTAACAAAAACAGGTTATTCTTACTGAGTTGCTAATAAGTCACTCATGAACCACAGTACAAAAGCCCCACGCAATTATTTCGGCGTCCGATGACTAAAGACAGCCCGTACTTATACATCGCTTGCGAGAAAACGTTTCGGGTCGTGCGCCATCTAGCGGAGCTAAGTCGAATTCCGAGTGGCAGAAAGGAGGGGATCCACTTTCTTCTTCCCTATAACTGCCGGTGAATTTACCACGCGGCGTATATTATTTTCTAATTTATATACAAGGTTTCCAAATGTATTATACTTCGGGAAGTTTCTTTTGTCAACATTTTTCAGGAGCACTGGTGCATTTCGTCTCAAAGGAAGGTTTAGAAATTTCAAGGACAGGATTCCCATATTCACTACACAAATATGGATCAAATTGTAACTCGATGTTTATGTAAGATCCTGAACCCTATATTAAGTTTCGTTCACGGGTCAATTAATATTCCAGTCAATACACACATACCGTAATATTCAAATACCGATATCTTAGAATTCCTATACTATTATAAAATTAAGGCTGAAGGACCTTAGTATTGCCAATAGGTCGATGGCCTATTGGCAATACGTCTATAGTAAAATATTAATTAGCATAATACTAGAGAAAAAAAAAAGAAAAAAAAATGTACCAAGGTGAAAAAAAAACTGTACAACGCATTGCCAATGAACTCTTTTACTACTACTACTATAAAATTTACAATAAAAGTAATATGGAATTCCGACTCGTAAATCTCACGTCACTTTGTATATAAAATTTACTTGAATTTTTAGAACTGTATGAAAAGGGTTTTGAAAATCGCGGATTTAACAGAGAAAGCGTTGTATGCTGTAGATGAAGGTTGTGCGGGAGAAAAGGCGCAAGAAGTCGTCGAGTGGAGTGAAATCGTCTGGGTCAGAGCCGCGACGCCTTGGATAAGTGGAAAAAGACGTTCGCGCTTTCTCCTGCATTGGACGGGTCGGCTCGGTTGAGCCGCAAAGTTCTGGAGAGGATGTGAGAGATTCGAACCTCCAGCAAACTGGTAGAATTTTCGTTCCGCGTACCGAGTTTAACGGTGCTTTAAATACCGCGGTGCGCTCATACCATACCAACGCACGCGACCGAAGCTCGTTCAATCGTAAATCGTCTCCCTTCCAGAAGTTTATCGCTGGAAGTGTGATAAAACCTGCGGAGAAGAAGGGTCGCGGTGGAGGGGACAAGAGCAGCTGGAGAACGGAAGAGGGAAATGAAAGAGAGGAAAGAGTGAGTGGGAGGGAAGGAGGGAGGGAAAGGTACCATGAATATTGATGACATTTCACTTGGTCTCACTTCGATCCTCTCGTACGGTCACCACCGACGAGCCTACGACAATGGCGTCATCAAATCCCTGCATTCCATCTCGCACTCCTATGCACTCAACTTCGTAACTGAAAAAAACGAAAAAAAATATAACTGTGAGGCTGTTTGTGAAAATGTTTGGAAATTGCTGGGTACATAAAAAAACTATTCACGTGCAGGGGATTTTTCACCCTTCTATTGGTTTTTTAACTTGAATTTTTTCAATTGCATATAAATGATTTAATCGATTTATTTGGTTAATTGCTTTTTTGTTTTAGCACCCTTATTATTAACATTGCATAACAATGCGTTTTATTGAATGTTAAATACAAACAGTTTTTCAGGGAAATTCGTGACAAAATAGTATTACAGAAAAATGGTATTACCTAAAAATGTCCTGATCAGCTCTGATCATTTTACAAACTAGTTCGATACCCTGATTTTTCTAATATCGTTTTTTACTAGTCCTGTTTATTCTACCATTTTATTTCCAGGTCCTGATTATTTAAAGAACCTACTTGCGAGCCCTGATCAATTTATGATGCCCTTCTTGGTCATGATTATTTTAATTGACCAATTAAAATCCGTTGATTCCATCTCGCCCTTTTCTGCGCTCTTGTTCGTAACTGAAAAACCCAAAAATATAGCTGTGTGGCTGTTTGTGAAGATATTTAGAAATTACTGGATAAATTTGAAAAAAACTTTTTACGTGCCAGTGGATTTTCCATCCTCCTATTGGTTTACAGCTTGACTTTTTTCAATTGACCTATGAATAATTTTATGGATTTTTTTAATCAATTATTTTTTGTTTCATTTTCCTTATTATTAACATTGCATAACAATACGTTTTATTGAATGTTAAATACAAACAGTTTTTCAGGGAAATTCGTGATAAAATACTATTACAGAAAAGTGAAGGGTATCAAGTGATGGAAGAGGATGGAATAGGTCCAGATCATTCTGAGTTGCCTAATAATTTCCCGATAGGCCCTGATTATTTTAGAACTAGTTCGATACCCTGATTTTTCTAATATCATTTTTTGCGAGTCCTTTTTATTCTACCACCTTATTCCTTAGTCCTTATTATTTTACCTACCTACTTTTTATTATAGAACCTACTTGAAAGCCCGTATTATTCCACGATTTCCTCCTCGGTCATGATTATCTCCTGTGACCTTGCATTCTAATTCAATTTCGGCGCTTACCAATTCAATTTCGTGCATTTCATCTCGCTCTCCTCTGCGCTTATATCTGTAACTCAAAAATCCAAAAATATAGCTGTCTGGCTATTTGTAACGATATTCGGACGTTGCCTGACGCTCAAATAAAAATATCGACGTGCGAGTGGAGCTTTCACCCTTTCATTGGTTTTCAACCCGACTTTTTTAATTGACCTATAAAAGATTTAATGTCGATAGTTTGTTTTCGGATGCTGTTTTCATTCGCAGTTAGCTAACAACGCATTTTATTGCATATTTAATGCAAACCGTTTTTTCACGACGATTTTCGGGAAAATACTATCACGTAAAAGTCATGAATACCGAGAGATGGAAATGAATGGCATAAATCGTAATTATTCTGCGTCGCCTAACAATTCTTTGAAAGGCCGTAATTATACAAACATTCGTAATTATACAAACAATTCTACTCCAAAGCCCTGATTATTTTAAGAAGCTACTCGCAATTCCTGATTATTCCACGATTTTCTCCCCGCACTAAAACAAATATTTAATTGAATCAACGGAAATTACAAGAAAAAAACATTTATTTGAAAATTTTTTAATAATCCATTCATTCGAACTAATATATTTCATTATTTATTCCGTTCAATAAAATTAAAATTTTTTGACGCCAAGAGATATTGAATTTTCTTTTTTACCAAATATTGTGTTGTCTCAATGAAACTTTTTTGTGAAAAACGTGAGACAAAATACTTATTCATATCATATCGTATTATATCGTCAATCCTACTAACTGAAATTATCATTGGATCAAAACAATATTTGTTTCAATGTGGACAATATTTATTCCACTGTGGATGATAGTTATTCGGATGTGGTTAATATTCAATTGCTTCATTTAAATGGATTTTTAAATGAAACATCCCCGATTTATTTTCGAGCGACTAAGTACATGAATTTATTTTTTCATTGGTCATTGATTTCACCCAGAGAAATGGATCTGAAGTGTTTATTTGAATCGATTATAGGAGGTATTTGAAATGAATAAAATTTTATTCAGATCAGATAGAGTTTATTTCAATTAGATGAAATTTTATTTGGAAAAAATAAAGTTTATTTCGATTAAATAAAATCCTATTAAGCTGGCCATTAAATAGATAATTTATTTAATGGCCGGCCTAATAGTATTTTATTCAACCGAAACAGACTCTATTTGATCGAAATAAAATTTCCCCCGATCGAAATGAAACTTCATTCATTCCAAATGTACCTCATAATTGATTTAAATAAACTCATCAGGACCTTTTCTCTGGTCGTTTATGAAAAAAAAAATTCTGCTTATGTTGCAAGGAAAAAGAATGGAAAAAAATCACTTTCCTGTGTTATTTAAATGGGAAAGCTTCAAACGAGATGATGGACCACTAAGGATTAAAATTATGAGCTCCGCTTTTGACAGGATCATTACTAAGACGTATTCTACGATATTTTGGGCTGAGAGCAAGGAAAAAAAATATCGCTTTTTTTTGGCACACCCTTATACATACATACGTATATTCATACGTTCATACATACATACATAAATATACATACATACATACGTACGAACATAAATACATATGGACCTATATATACAGCTACTATGTAAATGTAATCATTCCCCAGGTGAGCTTGTGACCTGCGCTCCGAGCAGTGGATGAATACCAGGCTTTTTCTCTCTTCTAAGGTTTCTTTAATCTAGAATTAGATCGCAAAGGTGCAGATGAGGACGAACTGGAGGCAGCAAGGAGAATGAGAGTCAGTAACGTCAATACAGCGGAAAGCTACTACGGAAAAAGGAAAATATTGGGATTGCTGACTTCAGCGCGAATAATATCCGATACAATGGAATATAGCAGTGCTGAATCTGCGGATGAGCCATGAAGTATATTCTTCTTCCTTCCGAATCCATTATTCGCTATCTTCCAGCTTCATTTAGTTCGACATCGCTAAATTTTATTTTGAACGATTAATCTTCAGTAAATCTCATAACATATATCACAGAAATCGCTGGTATTTTCTTTTTTTTATTAAACCAGGGGATGCTGAATGTAGATGTTGAGCTTGAACTCTTCAAGGTCTTTCAAATCGGTCTTATTTCGTTCAACCACTTATTTCTTGGGAGGTCGTTAAGTGATTCGAGGTATTAGATTAAGTTACAAATTTAAAATATGTTACAGACTGAAAGCTGAACTTTACGATGGCTGACTATCGAAATTATGTAGAAGCAATTCATTAATGAAATCCAAGAATTTAACGACCAATTTGACTCTTATTGGTCGAACTTGTGGAGAACAACAATCTGTTGAAGAAATTGGATGTATGTAAGGTCTTAACTAATTTATTTATATTATCGACGAAGGACCTAACAAATGGGATCAAGTTTCCTCATATTTATTTCCATAAAAAAAAATAACTGTAGGGTATTTATAAATAATATTACATATTATTTATATATTATATATTTATAATATATTATATAATATATAAATATAAATAACAGTGATGTCAAACGACATCAATGTTGATTCATATTTGCGTATAAAAATCGAGAGAAAAATTGAAATTTCTGAAAAGGACTCAGAAGAGAGTAGAAACTTAGAAAAAAAAGAAAAATTATTATCAATTATCCATACAACCGAACATTGCCGCAACGCCACCGTTTATTATATTTTCAAAATCAATTAATCTACACATACGCGTGAAAGTCAAATGAAATATATATCCACACATTCCACTTTGGAATGTGTGAGTGTATCACTAAGTTAGTAATTTTTTTTTGCAGTGTTCGAATCTTTTTCATCTAGTCGTTTTCGCCTATACTTATTTCTACATAGTAATTTGCTTAGGGGTGAAAATAGCGAATGACCAAAATAGCGAATGCCTAAAATATCGAATTTAAAAATAAGGAACGTCTAAATGTAGAATGTCCGTAATCATAGAATTCGCTTTTTCAACCATTTGCTATTTTTTTCATTCGCTATTTTAAATGCATTTTAATAAGATGACGATCAAAATAGCGAATAGCTGAAAAAGCGAATTTCATAATGATGGCCATTTTAGATTCAGACGTTCCTAATATCGAAAATCGCTATTTTAACCATTCACTATTTTGGTCATTCGCTACTTTGATCCCCACCCAGTAATTTCACTACGATGCTACGAGACAACATCCTTAAGCCAACTTGCAATGCATCCTCGACTCTAAATGGTACCCATATTTTTTTTTCCTCGAGTTACTGTTCATTTTACTTTGAAATATTTGTTGTGAAGCCTACTTGGAAACCACTAGCCCTTGCCGACGTGGTACATAGTCGTAGATGCCTGTAGTATCGAGTAGTCTATATACGACGGGACTTGGGGAGGTACGTTTTCATGAATATGCTGATTATCTTACCCTCTCTGACGCGTACTGTGTTGCGATATGCTAATGACTGCAAAAGTGCCGGGTCCTCCCTCTCATCTTGGTCCTAGGGAAATCCCGAAAAATTATAAAGGCCACCATATCGTGACTCATTTTCTTCCCGTTTTATGAAAAAGCTGAGATCGATCATGGAAACTGATACTCAACATCATCCTCTTAAGTAATGATCTTAATGGTCTTAGAGAATCTGGACTAAACCCTGTCGTTCCTGAAGACGGTCGGACAACTCTTTCAACGACGTCGTTTTGAACCATCCCAATATTTAGTCAAGCCACGTTATTGATATAAGTCGATTGCCGTTCCAATGGTTTCACAACGATTACTCGATATACCCATTCTTAAGACGAGGTCATTGTTCAGAAACGTTTTCTAAAAAGTTTTTTTCCAATTTTTGTCTAGTAACTGTTTGCGAATTTTTTTATTATTTCGCGGTGGTAACTGTTTTGCAACTTTTTCTAAACCTTGTTATTTCGTTGAGGTGACGGTTTTTTGGGATTCCCCTACTTTTTCGTCGCAAGGAATGTTTTAGAACGATTGTTTTAGTTTTATTAACTCTCCGAGATGACAAAACTTCGGGTTAAGAGAAAGGGACAATCTGCTGATTTTTTATTTATTTTGAGCACTCAAATAAAAAATGTCTTCGCAGTTTTATAATCACACTGGCTTCAATCGACTTGCGAGAAACGCTTCAGCCATTCGCCATCTAGAGGCATTATAAGAAACACGAATGAACAGCGTATCAGTGTTTCTCATAATGCCGCTAGATGGCAAATGGGTGGAGTGTTTCTCGCGAGCGGATTGGAGCTATGGTGTCTATTAAACTGGAAAGATCTCGAGAATCAATCACAAGTTGAAAATTTTGATTTGAAACTGTCCTTGCGATGAAATAGAAGAAAAGTTGAAAAAAAAAATGCAAAACAGTCACCACGATAGGAAGATTGAGAAAAAGTTACAAAACAATCGATCCAACAAAATAATACGAAAATTCAAAAATAGTTATTTTACAACGAAAAAAATGAAAAAACCTTTTCAAAAACGTCTTGGAACAGTCACCTCAACGTAAAAATGGTTATATTGAGGTAAAAATGTAAGTTTTTTTTGAAAGGAGGTTATCGTCTACAAAATTCATTTTCTCATGACTGTTTTAGGCTCAGACTTAGTCCCTTTAACAGAGTCGCCTAATAAACTATTTTTTCTCAGACTTTTATTTCTCTAACTCTGAAATATTCATTGGACATCATGGTGCACGTAATTTTCTTTACGGCCCTTGTTTTGAAGCTCAGGATCACTTAACTTTTGGATCTCCGTAATAATGTTCCAAAGTTTGAAGGTCTATTATACCCGGGCTAAAGCGAATTGCAGATATAGCTCGACTACACTATTATTTATATAATATATTCGATAACTCGGTGGCACTACTCTACTATCTAAGCCCGATGTACTATTAATTACATTAAAAGTTTTGATGTTTGATGCCCAAGCTTTAGAATATTCATGGGACGTGATGGCATTAAGGAAGGTCAGGTACAAATACCGAGCCGCTGGCTTTCGAAATATTACGCACCTATTTTTCACGTGTCAGGTACATGATGATAAATTAACCTTAAGTTTAATTAAATTTTTTCTGAGCTGCTCCATAATTATTTATACACACTCACGTTTTCAGAAATTGAAATAGCGACAATATATAATATGATATTATCGTCGTTACGCTATCCAATCTCTTACTAAGCATCATATTATTGACAAGAGATAATGCAGCATGTTACATTTTTCCTCAATAATGTCTTATCCTTGCAGGATAAAGTAATAGAGAAGAACCTTTACTTTTCTTATTACCAACCGCCGATTCTGGGGCATTTCACATCACCTGAAGGTGGTATATAAATTTTGTAGTATATATTGATTTCTGGGAATTACATTCAATAAACGAGACCAGCCGCAAATTCTATGAGGTTGTCCGTAGATTTCAAATCAAGAAAAACGCTTACGCTCTTCCTTACCGACTATAATCAGCGTAAACGTAGTTTACATGACAAGTTTCTTGTGTACTATCGCACAGGGTAAGATTTTTATCGACCAGAGTCGGTAAAAGAATCTACTCCAGCATCCTCTTAACGTGATGGCAAATACCGCGATCAGTAATCAAAACTGTAATGCTCTTTTATCAAAAATACTCAGATTTTAGCCTCGAAAAGTAATTGTGTACCACTACAAAAGGAATGAATGTAGTAGCATTCCATTTTGGTTAAACTCTAAAATGTACGCATCCTAAAAAAAATACCATTACAGTTTTGGTTACCGACCAAGCGCGGGCAGATGGGCGTAGGAATGTGTTCCACACCCTGTTAAGGTGATGTAAAAGAAGAGCTCAATGACTGCGAAAAAAAACCTTATCTTGTGATCCCGAATTTCTTCACCATCGTTGATATTTTATCCAGAAAATGCACTAATCTGATTCGTTTTTCGATACCGACCGAGTAGTTTCACATCTCGCGACTAGTTCAACGAACGGCCACACGGCGCTGCACCTAAATCTCGCGTATATCCGATGTGCGTTCCTCAGCGTTGCTCGTGTTTCTCGTTAGCTACCTGTTGCTTCGTGTATCTCGCCCTGCGCCGAGTTACGATATTTATGTACGATGCTATAACCGTATTGTTGTGATTGTTGAAACCTCTGTTATCGTGTATCAAACACTAAATTTCGTGGTAGTTCGAGGCATCGTGAGCTCGTTAAATCGACGCGTTAATACGTTATCCATGTACACGCGTAATAACGAGCGCGGCTGTAATAGATTGCCAGGGTTGAAGTATAAACATGGCGCAAGTACAGACGTCAAATCCAGACGGACTGCCATCGAGTTTCGTCGCCGCAATGCGAACTCTCTTTCTCATAATGGACGATCAGAATACCGGATTTGTCAAGTATTCGGATATCGAAGAGCGTTGGCAAGATGATGGTACTCAGGGTCTACCGAAGGGCGTCCTTGAGAGCCTCAAAAAGGTCACACCTCCAAATGGTCTTCTCACATTTGAGAGATTTTGCACGGGTTTGAAAATTTGTCTCATTCAAATACAAAACGGTAGTGGCGAAAATAAGCAACGCGAAGCTAAACAACCCAATAGACCTCCTTCCGCTCCTCTTCTTGCCGATAATCAGAGTAAACCAGCATGGACATCGCCTAATACCGCAGCCATAAGACCAAACAACGCCATATCTCAACAGCGTACGCTGAGCATGCCGCAGCTTCTTGGCGGAAGAAAGGAAAATCCCAATATTCCAATCGAGGTAATAGACGCCAGAAGCAACGCCGATTCTAAAGGTACCAAAACTTTTGGACCGCCGAAACCTCCGAGAACAGGCGCTGCGACTGAATGCAGAGCCGTTAGTTCGGACAGAAATATCGACAAGTCGGAGATCAGGACTGTGCTCCAAAATTGGCAAATGGGACTGATGATGGGAGAGGAAAAACGTCAAGCTGCGAGCAATAATTATCCAACCGAGTCGAGAACTTTGGTTCGAGCCTCGAGGGCTTTGGGCGATGGGAAATTTGTTGATTTACAGAACAATCAGTGCGGTCTTGCACCAAAGAAAATAATGGCTCGGCGCAGAGAACCCAGACGACATACCTTGCAGAACGGTATTGATTACAATATGGTAAAGGATGTTCACCGTTTGGGTTTCCAACTTAAAGACACTCGAGCTATTGAGACGAATTATCTATTTTTTTTTTATCATTACGATATTGAATATGTTCACTATACGGATTCCAACTTGAAAACTATTACTGAGGCCTGAGTTAGCTGAACAGAGTCATAGGAACAAAAATTCTGTAAAGGAATTATTTTTTAAAAATTTACATTAAAACCTCGCCAATCTCTCTCGCGTTTCGCTTAAATTCACTCATCTTTATCAAATGTTATGCACTATTACTCACAATACTTCTCCCTGTTCATGAATTGAAGGGTGCGTTGAAATTTTCATGTCTTGTTCATCATATTTATAATGTTTGTTATGTACTCGAAAAAGTATAAGTGAGACATTTTTTACAAGAGGGATATAATTTTGAAAAAAGATTTCTCACGACTTTTTTTAAAGTGATTTGGCCCCCTTAATCAATAGTAACAACTTTTTTTTTTTTTTTTTTATTCATCATCTAGCAAGTATCAAATATGTTTACCAATTGGATTTCCAAGTTCAAAATATTGAATCTGTTGCAGCAACTCATTCCTTTGTTTATTCAAAAAGATATTAACAATTATCACACAAGGTATTCTCTGCCAGTTTCCTCATCACATTCTCATAGTATCATTATTATTGCTGTTTTATGAGTAAATTTATTCATTGCTAAATATAGAATATCATTAAAATAATTAACATTCATTGTTCCTTCATTGGTTACATAAGACATAAACATAGGGAAATAATTTTTAATTAGAAGAAAATTAATAACTGTATTATCATTGAGAATTCTGAAAGTTCTGAAAGTTCGAAGAAATGTGAATTTTGTAATTTTAAAATTCTATCAGCAGATTGCGATTTTTACTCCATTTTTCGACACTAAAAAAACCACACGTATCTGAGATTCGACCAAAACTTCTGTATAATTATCCCAAAAAAATACACACCGACGAATTTTGCGGTAATCAAAGCCCGAAACTCCCGAAAACAGACTTTCTCCAATTTCAAAATCAATGATACACTGTTTTTAAATATCGAGGAAGATCGAAATCTAAATCACGAAATCTGAATAATCCTCTGAATCACCCTGATTATCGTTTAGAATATTTTTGCTCATCTACAAAACATTGCTACACCGGTCGTTAGAAAGTTGGAAGCCTTGTTTAACCCTTTGAAGATCGAGCTAATATTCTAATTCACAATTACAAAATTACAGATGAAAAGAATGCACCAGATTGGCCAAGAAAAAGAGCTCTTATTACAAGGACTGGCTGCAGTTGACAAAGCGAGAGAATGGTATCTGAAACAGATATCCTCTACACAGGAGAAAATGAAGCATCTTGGTCGCATGGGTTCGCACGTGGTGCGTCATTCGTTTTGCATTATATCACAAAACGTCGAGATGAAAGAGATGCATTGATCTGCAGCAGAGAATTCTTTTTTTACAGGAGCAGTGGACTGAGGCTCAACAAGAGCGTTTGGAGCTTCAGAGAGCGCGAGTTCTTGAAGTAAATGGCCATTTGGAAGCGTTGATAACGAGTTGGGAACGCGGCGGTCTTCCACTTCACATGAATTTAGCTTTTCTTAGTACTCCAAGCTCAGCTCAACTCCATCATGATATGCTTTCCCGGCTGAAGCATCAGAACCACAAATTGAACGAGGTACGAAATATTTCTGACAGTGATACAATTATCATTCTTATTTGTCTTTTTGCTTCTTCATAGTCTATTTCTACAACGAAAAAAACCGGTTTTCTATTGGCTCTGCGCGATTTGATGCCGGCGCCGCTTGTGGCGCTTTTTGGCAACAGTGTATCAACAACAAAAATGCAAAGTAGAAACTTCCACATTGTTTTCTCATTATTTTCGCTTTTTACAAAACTACCTTTATGAAGAAGCATTCTAATTAATTTTGGCTTTCTTATGGACGAAGTTTTGTAAAAAAAGAAAAATATAATGAGGAGGCAATGTGCAAGGTTTTATGATGCATCCTTTTTTTGAATAAATTAATAAATAAAAAAGCGCATACTCCCGCTTTGTGAAAATACAATAATGAGGAACGATTCAGAAACATCCTCGAATGACCTATTTTCTATGTTTTTTTTTCTGTAGAATACGATAGAAACATTGCCATATAACATGACGTGTAATATTTTTATTACTTATTAATTGCTGTATTCTCTGTACTATATTTTTATTATTTTTCTCATTGTAACAATTCTCCGGCTTTTGCTATTTTGTTATATTTTTTTTTCTCTGCCATCACTATATTATTTTTGTCAAGGGGCTTGCACTGTTCACTAAAATCTAAATAAACAAATAGAAAAACCCGGGGTTTTCCAAAATTTCATTGGGAAGCAAGGATATAGTTAGTTTATACGCCATTAATCGATATTCTTTGCAATATAGTCTACAAAATCGCTATGAAAATATGGTATCGTTCATCAATTTAAGGCTGTACCTGACGTATTTTTTTCTGTTAATCATGAATGTGGCACTCATTTAACTTCCACCTCGATATTTGATACCAAAATTCTGAAGAAAAAAATAAAGAAATTGAAAAAATCGAATCCTCATAAAATTTTAACGGTTCAACCGATCTTAAACAAATTCAATAGTGATCACCAGTGTATGAAAGCTCACATTTATGCCAATTGTGAGCTCAACATCTCGAAAATTGAAATAGTGATCGCGTTAACAGACATTTAAAAAAAAAGCAAAGTCGCGTAAGAATTTGAAGATGATGGGGATTTTATCGAAAATTTGTATAAACGATAAGGATTGAACTATCTATGGTAAAAGTTTCAGCTTTATATCTCAAGGCGTTCCCGAGTTACAGAGGTTTAATTTTTTCGAGCGTGTAACATACACACGTACAGACGTTTTTTTCTAAACCACTTTTTTCGATGCTTTGGATCATTTTGGATGTTCTGACATGAAAATCTCAACAACAAAAAATTTCACGAAAATCTTCCTATGTGAAGAAGCAAAACGTATTGGTTCTTATGGTAAAATATATTTTTAATGACATTTTCCGATTATAGTAAATGAACAACTGAAAAGTATTGTTATAAATGAATAAACAGAATTATCAATGTATTTTTTTTTCAATTCTTGCTTGTGAGAATAGCTTTTTCTTATTCAATTCATTCCGTAAAAAGTGTTCGTAAATTTACGTCTGCCTACAATAAAGATTTTAAACTGTATTTGAATCGTATTTGCAATTCAACTACTCTAAGTAATTATTGATAATTGCCACATGACAATTCTTATTGTTTACTCGCTTTTTTGTTTAACTAAGGCAATCTTTCCTCGTGTTTTTCGTTAAAACGCTTTTATAGTTTCCGTAGGGAAAGTGCAAAAGTATATGTGCGGTAAATTTACCGAGATATTTTTACAATTAACGATGCAACACCAAATTGACGTCTTTCGTTTTGACCTACTGATGTCGTAGATACACTGTTGCACAATTTTGCCGCTTCGAATGCTGGCTGTCCAAAATGGCATCAAATGAATGTCATGCGCAAAGCCAATTACTAAACAGTCAAAACTATCGAGAGAAGTAGTTTAGATAAAATTTGAATGGACCTAAAATCAATTGCGCTGAAATTTCACGTGCAAATAGAGTATTTATCCACCTACGAATTATCCCCATTATACAGACATTGAAATTTCTTAATCGGTCGACTAAAGACAACAAAAATATATACAAAATATGAAACATTTCAACGCATATAATAAATTTTTAATGATACTGTGTATTTGAAAAATTTACTGTTGTATGACTCAATCTGTTCACTAAAAGATGCGATAATGTATAATTTTTTCAAAATAATCAACATTATTTTAAAAAATCGGACACATTTGTAAAGCCTCATTCGGTAAGCCACATTTAAGTTACTTGAAATCACGAGAAATTTTTGTGAAGATAGTTACGAAAATATATCTGCCTCGGTCGTTGATGAATTTATTTCATCGTGCAATAACTTTTTTTCCAATATTTAATCGTCTATTTATTTCAATTTTTGTAGTCTGAAGATTGAACATTTCTTTAGCTTAAAATCGCATTGTATGTGATTGATCCATCAGAATCACGGCAAAAGCAATTTACAAAAGTAAAAAAAAATACAAATAACGTTATTTTTTTCGATTTCTTACGATACTTCCCAACTTTTTAGGAGGTAAGCAAGAAGAGTCACAAGATTGCTCTGCTAGAACAGGAAAAGGACAATCTTATGCGCGAATTGTACAGCAGACAAGCAGGAATGCTGCAGTCCCGAAGATCGACGATGATTCACGAACAACACGATCAGACATTCATGTAAGGTACTAAAATTATTAGCAATCGCGCGTAACAACATTGTTCAACCAGAATGACCATTTAAACTTTGCTTTACCGACGCTTTGCCGAATATCAGTTATACATCGACTCAAATTATTATATCTATATTTTTTACTTTTTTTTTAGAATATAAAATGGAACAAATAAAGTTCTATGAGAAGAACTCTCCACTCGTTACGCCAGGTGCAAGCTGATATATGTATTTATTATTATAATTATCTCTGAGGAGATAACAGATAAACATAAGTAGAAATTTTATGATATATCAAAACCGTTGTACTCCGTCCATAAATTGTATTATTTTAATGCCCTTTTTTATAATAAATTATTCGATTTATATGTCTCGAAAACTGAAACTGCAACTGCGCGTTTCTCGCAGCTTTGTTTTTTTTTTTTTACTGTTGAACTCTTGTTTTGTTTCTCTCTTCTTATCGCTGAAGAGTCAATGACCTATTGATGGACTTACGCGTACCGCGAATTCAGCGATTCGGTATGAATGGCGGTTAAATAATTATGAAAGTCTATTGTTGTACAGCTTCGTGATTTTAGCTGGCGGTATTTATTATAGAGTATCAAAATTGTGCTTCATACTTTACGGGCTCTTTATAGATATCGTTTTATCACTTCTCCTATCTCGTTTGACCAGTTCAACGCTGATAAGCTCAAACTTGTCTTCCGCAGCAACGCTGCGCTTCGCTATACGTTCAATTTATCATTCATACCGATGTATGATCTCAGCTTACGAGGGTTTCAATTCACATGCATCAGGGTCGTCCAGATCGCGTTTTTGCTGAGCGGTAATGAACCAATGCTACGTAATGCAATAGACCGCGTGCAAAGAGCGGTCAGAAAATTTTTGGTTCGAGAATAAAGGATGTATGATAAGTACAGTCCCGCCAATCGTGAGTTTCAGAGAAAATTTCGATTACTTCTCGATGGGATAAAAATCGGAAAAAAATTATCGATATTAAACGTGCTGAAAAGATAAATTTTGCATAGTAATAATTCCAAAATGCTATTAACAAATTTCTAAAAAAAAAAAAAAAAAGTTCAACAAACAATCAGTCACCCTAACTTTTTTTCTAACGAAAATTATATGTTCATTTATTTGAATGCGTATGAATTTTTTCAGATTTTTTCCTCTATTTTAATTTTGATTTTTTTTTTTTTTAATGTGCGCGAAATAACGAATTTTGGATATGTGTTCGGCATAAAACCTTCTATTACACTCAAGATTTTTTTGCAAAACGCATACCCAAAATTTGTGATATCCAGGGCATTAAAAAAAAAAAAAAATCGTAAACAAAATAAAGAGAAAAATCTGGAAAAATTCATACGCATTCAAAAAAATTAACATATCATTTCCATTAAAAAAAGTTAGGTTGACTGTTTATTTGTTGAACAAGTGTTTTTTTCACCAACTTGTTAATAACATTTTGGGATTATTATTATGCGAAATCAATCTTTTCAGCATGTTTTATACGCATTATTTTGTTTCGATTTTTATCCCATCGGAAAGTGATCGAAATTGTTATTGAAACTCTATTGTTTAAATTTTAAAAACTATTGTTTTTAAAATTTTTTTTGAACAAAAAAATCTTAAAAACGTATTTCCAGAATTAGTTTAAATTTTTAAGTTATAGCATTCGATATGTCACTTTAAAAAAATATTCAAAATAAATTTGCATAGTTCAGAAAAATCTTAAAAAGTGCCTAAAAATCTGAACAAATTCTGCAAAATCCGGTTTTACATAAATAAACATTTGACCAATCGCTGGAAGCAGATAATTTTTTTTCTCCTTTTTAATAATTCTTTGTACAAAAAAAAGATAAAATAGTATAAAACAAGAGAAATCTTGCCCACTTTGGGTCTCTGAAACTCACTTTTGGCGGGACTGTACCTATCATACATCCTTAAGCGGCTTGCACAAATTTAGATCCAAAAAATCGCTCGTTTTCAGTTTCGTTGTTTGCGAGTATTGGATCACGAGTTTTTACACGCCGATTGCGTGTAAAAATCCATAGTTTTGCCAAGTTTAAGGCTTCTATTCATTCAAAGATACCGATAAAGAATGGAGCAATTTAAACAAAGTACTGTTCAATGTTCTATTCGTCGGAATCGCTAAAAAAATTTAACGATGACAATTTATAACAGTTTCCATCGTATAACCGATTAGTTTTTAATATGAAAATATATTTTCTAATAACGAATATTTAGAGTGCTTTTTCCGGGGTCGAACTTTTTGGTAATTGTCATTATCATAATTTTTTAAATTTTATTCGGTGATACGATGAAAAATGTTCTCTGTTGGAATTTCAACTGAATATTCGACGGCACTTTGCCTGAATAATAAGGAATTCGATGCTTATCACTGTTATTTAATTTGTAAAATTGAAATTCGACGAGAATTTGTATTGATTCTGTATAAAATTCCAATCTGATAATCTCAATACACTCAACAGATAAAATAACGAGAAGCGACCCATTTATTGGGCTCCAAGCTTATGTCGACCGCTTAAGAGAAAAATCTGAACATAAGTCGTGACATACTTTTTGTCGATCTGCTCTTAGTCGCGCGATGTCAAGAGTTATCGCGACTTCAAACGCGTCGCTTGTCTACATCGTCCATCGCATTGGAACAGAGTTCATAGAATTATAAAAAAAATAGCGGCCGGAAGTGTTCTGATTAGTTTCATACAACGGAATCCTTTATCTGAATCTCGCATTTTTATAGAAATAGTTTCCAGATGGAACTCATTTTCATAGGCGATTAATGCTTAAACGATGTTCCAATATAGTAACTTCGATAAAAAAAAATTAATGAGGACTGTTCCTAAAACTCTACTTCTTTCAAGTATGAAAAGATCATCCAAAATAGCATATTATTATAATTTTTAAGTATGAAACTTAAATATCGCCGCGTCATTAAAACGTACATCATCATCATCTGAACATCATTAGGAAAAAAAAGCGACCGGAAGTGTTCCAATTTCTTTCATACAACGCGATCGCTTATCCGAATCTCGCATTTTTAAAAATCAATGATAAACTTCCAGATAAAACGTATGTTCATAGGCGAGTACGAAAACCTTTAGATGAAACAAGACAACAAAATACAAGGGACTTATTCAAAAACTCTATACTTTTCAAATGTATAAAAACATCAACGTAGTATTTCATTCCGCAAGGAAGTTATGAAAAATTATATCATCAAATAAAAATAAATGATAAACTTCCAGATAAAACGTATTTTCATGGGCGAGTACGAAAATCTTCAAAGGATGAGACAAAACAACAAAATACAAGGGACTTATTCCAAAACTCTATACTTTTCAAATGTATAAAATCATCAACGCAGTATTTAATTCCGCGAGGAAGTTATGAAAACTTATATCATCATCAAAACATTCGCTAATGGAAAATCCATCATTTTCCTAATCTTGCTGTTCTTTTATCGTTCCGCATAACTTGGCAGATACTTAAAACAAAATTTTAACTCCTATTTCGTATCCGCGGATTTCCAGTTCTCCTAAAATCCTTCTCAATGAGAGAACTATCCAAGATATAAAAAAAAAAGCGCCAATATAAAATGCAGCGACGGACTTTTATCTCCGGAGTTCTTTTGCATAGAGGCGATTGAGCGTCAGACGCGTTCAAGGTCGTAAATGATGCTCTTTCAACGCCATGTGTTAGTAAAAAAATGGCAGCCGTAAAAGGAAGATCGTTGGCACAGCGCAGGGTCGTAAGTGCAATGCCTTCAGCTCGATTGTACATCACGAGCTGACGACTGAGTTCGGCTTATATTTATTTGGTCAGCTTTATCGTTATACGGCCGGACGAACGAACCTGCTAGCTGCTCATAAAACCACCCATTACACCCACACAGTATCCAGAGAATTGATCAGGTGTAATCGCAAATACAGCTCAAACATTGAGGCCTTAAATACGCGAAAAATTTCAAAATTTTTCATATTTTTTTCATATTTTTTATTGTATCAGTCTGAACGGAATATTTCAAGCTTTACAGAATTAAAAAATTCCAAAAACTGATGCATTTACAGCGTAAAAACTTTTATTTCCTTTCTTCTTCTCCTCTTCTTTTATTTTCTTCTTAATCTGAAAAGGCAACGAAGGCAACGAAGGAAGCGACGATTGCCTCCAGAAACGAAAAAAAAGATGCTGGGCACTTTCTAGATGCTAAGGCGGGCCCCAAATATAGCGCAAGATGCTATTAAATGAGGTAAGATTGCATTTATAATAGATTAATAAACTAATTAATGAATTTAAAAAAATTAGATGAAATTCTGAAAAAATTTGTACTCTTTTAACGCTATGTGTAAGTAAGAAAAAAGGCAGCTGTGTTCTGTAGAAAGCAATATATACTTTGAAATTTGAAAAAGTAGAAAAATACATGTTTCGTGTCTACGAGAGTCAATTGTCAAAAAAAAAGTCAATCTTTTGCTTAAAATAAAAAGAAGAGATTCTTTCGTTGTGGCAACGAAAGAAAAAAGTCAGTCTATCTCGAGACATTGGATCATTAACAGGTTTTTCGGAGTGATCCGTAAAATACATAATTGACCACTAAATCACAGTACAGCGCATCTTCATTGTTTTTTTTAAACACATTAAACCATTGTTCAAACGTTCTCAAAACGGCAAACGATTGTTTCTGGTCAACCGATCCACAGTTCGAGGTCTGATCCTCGCTAATAAAGGCGAATTACTTACACAATGATACGGTTCTTTCACACCCTCTTCATTATATTTTACTTGTTAACATGTTCTTGTTCACTTGATGGTAAATAAATTGTGTTTTTGGACCTTTATGGATTTTTCCCAGCCAAAAACCCTCGGGTAATTATTTCATAGATAATAAATAAACATTAACAAAAAATCAAATAAACAGCAACGAAAAATGTGGTGCCTCCTGTGTTAAATTCCAAAAAAATTACTCCCCCTTTACGAACGAAATGAGATAGTATTTTTGGATTGAATAAGAAAAATTATGTAAATATAAAAAATTGTATTCATTGATCATAGACAAAGCTGTGTGATACTCCGTTAACAAATATAATTTGCCATCTTCGCGATAATTACTCGAATGATTCCATCATCTCCATAATGCACCTCGAAAATTACACCAATTTTTGTCCATGATGATGACAATTGTATTCATCCTAATTTCGCCCTTCAAATTATGCATTTTTTACCATTTTCCCAATAAAAAAACCCTTGAGTAATTATGTCATGGATAACAAATAAACATAGATAAACAAAAAATCAAATAAACAGCGAGGAAAGAAGCTGTGAATGAATAAAGATCAATGGCACAGCGCAGGGTCGCAAGTGCAATGCCTTCAACTCGATTGTACAGCACGAGCTGGAGACTGAGTTCGGCTCATATTTATTTAGTCAGCTTTATCGTTATACGGCCGGACGAACGAGCCTAACTAGCAGCAGCTAGCGACGACCGAGCGACCGACCGACAGCTGACTCTTACCCCACGCATGGTTTACTAGCGACTGCTTGCACCAGATATTCTATAGTCGCGTTTAGTAGTAGGTACTGGGCTCTTAGCTGTTGCTGGCCTCCTCTGTCTGTTCTCCCTCATCTCTGGCTCTCCGTACATCTCGACCGTAGTTAGCTCTTTTGCCTCGGCTCCGAAGCACGCGTTTTCTCTTCCATCCTGTGCAATAATAAAAATCTTCAAGCACGTTAAAAAAAAAATTAATAAACGTACCGATTTTCCAAAAATCGCTACGTACATTAAAAAACACTCTTCGGGATACGTGGAAACATAGTTCTTGAAGTGATACGACTCCGCAAGTTCATCAACCCTGAAGAAATCCCCGACGCCCGTCATCATGCTCCAAAAATCAGCGATTGCCTTTTTGCTCCTTACACTCGGTATGTTTGTGATGATTTATCGAATATTTAAAAAAATTTCATGAGCCTCTTATCGGATTTGCAAACGCCGTTGAAAATAATTGGTTCTTTCATTTTTTAACAATGAGAAAGAGAATTAAATAAATCCATTCAACTCGATATTAAAAATTAAATTTTCTTTGATAAACATAATTATCTGCTTGCCTCAACCGAGCTTTTTTAGAATTAGCAAAGTTTTTTTTAAGGACCAAATTTATAGTCGTAACTCCAATTTATTAAATTCAGTTTTTTGAAAATACGAGTTCGGTCAATGAACCAAATATTCGCTTTGAAGCGACTAAAGTTTTAGTTGAATTGAGAAAGTGTTTTACGTAGGTTTCAATTTTCGTTTGTGTATAACTTAATCTTAATCTTAATCTTAATCTTAAGATTGAAGTCAAGTTCAAATTTAATTGTTAATTTTAACGTTAAGACCGAATGTACGATTTAAAATCCAGTTATATTTCTCTAAGGTGAATTTTTGAAGTCAAGTGTCAAAATTTTAATTCGTATACAATTATAGTAATTGCGTGTATGAATATTGATATGAAGAGAAGCTCAAAAAACCCACGCACAAACATCATATCTCTGAATGCAGCGGCAACCCTATCTTTCCGGAGAATGTGTGGGAAGCGCCGATGCATCCGGCGTAATGTTTCTGTCGTAGTCGACTCCGAAACACGTGCGGAACGTACCAGACGAAATGTCCATGTGGTGGGCATAAATGAACCTTTTTTCTTCTTCATTTCTTTCAGGTATGTTAGCAATGGCCTGCGACCTCGACCAGATGCGCTCGGGCTGCAGAATCACCAATGCACAGTGCAGTTGTGGCTACGGATGCAAATCGGAGTACAGATATGACACTAACGAAGCCTGCAGAATGGCACTCAGAGGTAACATGATTAATCCATCCGGGGCGAAATAGAACATTTCCTCTCTTCAAAAAGACATGACAATGTCTTCTTTACTATTTCTTAAAAAAGATATGGCAATGTCTTTTTTACTATTTTTTAAAAAATACATGGCAATGTCTTTTTTACTATTTCTTAAAAAAAGACATGGCTATTTCTTTTTTACTATTTCTTTAAAAAGACATGACAATGTCTTTTTTACTATTTCTTAAAAAAGACATGGCAATGTCTTTTTTACTATTTCTTAAAAAAGACATGGTAATGTCTTTTTTACTATTTCTTAAAAAAGACATGGCAATGTCTTTTTTACTATTTCTTAAAAAAAATACATGGCTATTTCTTTTTTACTATTTCTTTAAAAAGACATGACAATGTCTTTTTTACTATTTCTTAAAAAAGACATGGCAATGTATTTTTTTACTATTTCTTAAAAAAGACATGGCAATGTCTTTTTTACTATTTCTTAAAAAAGACATGGTAATGTCTTTTTTTACTATTTCTTAAAAAAGACATTGCAATGTCTTCTTTACTATTTTTTAAAAAATACATACTTTACAAGATCTTTACAAGGCAATATCTTCTTTACTATTTCGACTTTTGATGGCAATCAAAATTAGAAACGTCGAAAAGTGTAGTCAGTTTTCAATCAATATATAAAAAAATTTAGCAACAATTTTTGTGTTGTTACGAAAAAGTTATATCTGAATGGATTAAGTATGCTGCTAAAATGTTATCTGTAAGATATATCCTATGTCCGAAAGTTAACTTTGGGACACATTTTTGGATTTTTTAGATCAGGACACTCGCGTTAAGAAAATAATTTTTTTTAAAGATTTTCATGTCAGAACACTCAAAATGGTCTGAACGTAGAGAAAAGTGGTTTAGAAAAATTTTCAGGATATATGTGCGTGTGTGTGATGAAGGGCCAAAAATTCATATAACTGTAACTTGTAAACTATTCCTCTGAGTCAACTCTACTTTAAACAATATGTATAGTATACTGGCTGATCTTTAATTGGTATATATTTTATAAAAATCGCTTACGGCATTTAATTTTTAAACAAATTTTAAAATTTTGATAAAGATACGTAAACGCTCTAACTGGAACGAATTGTTAGCTATCGGGCTAAAACCTTTTATCAAAATTCAACAAAGTGTTTCAAATTTCCAAAATATATTTTGGAAATTTTCGGAAGAATTTTGTTGTGCTTTAATTCAGGTAAAATTCCAACAAATCAATTCAAATTTTCTACACAGGAAAAATAACATTCAGCCCTGCTAAGAACAAAATTTGGTGATGATCGGTAGATTCGGATTTTACGTGATTTCGAATTTTTCGAACAATTTCCGTTTTCGACAATTTGTTACCAAATTTTATTTCTCGATGACTCAAAATTCTATAAATTTCGTATTTTTTTATGTGATTAAAGCTTTTGGATATTTTTAAGGATGCAAAGTGAAACTGTGCATCCTTATTTTTCCATAACATCACAAAAAATGTTATTATGATCGCACCTAAAAGTCACGTATCGCGCCAGTTTTGATTTACTGCATTTTTCGCAGTTGCAGAATCTAACATGTTTTTCTTCTCATAAAAAAAAAGACATGGCACACCGAAATACTGAAACAGGAATAGAATCACGTGGGGTCGCAAATCGTACGAAGATGCAAATATCACACTTAGCCACAAAAAAACGAATTAAAAAAAAAGGACTGTGAGCTGAACGAGTAATAAATATTTTTGTCTCTGACGTTACAGGAAGGCGTCACGATATCTGCAGCAATCAGGGGCCCTGCATGCACGAGGGAACGTGCTTGCAAATATCTCAAGAACCGGGATTCAAGTGTAGATGCGAAGGCACTGGCTATTATGGCCCTCGATGCGAGAAACGTTAGTTCAAATTTGCAATTTATGTGAAAAATCACTATTGAGATGATCTAATCATTGCTTTTTTTTAAATTCATGATATTTGTTTATCTACACTGTTAGAAGAGACTGGAAGTTTTTATTCATACACTCGGAAATAAAATTGGAAGAACTTGTAATTTAAAAAAATATTTTTTTACAATATAATTAGAGCAAATTATAAAAATTGAAGTACTTTCACAGTAAAGTTCAAGTATATTATTTAAATTACTGTAGCTTAATCACACATAGCATCCGTATATTAAATTTAGTACACCAGTTTATGCATAAAAACTTCCAATGTCACAATAAATTGGATGTTATGTTTTTTTTTTTAGAATTTCTTATTTATTCTTAGACAATGTTTATTCAAGTTTTGGCGGTGAAATCCGGTTAAACGTGAGATTCCGAGAGAATTTCGGAGGCTTCTCGATGGGATCAAAATCTGAAAAAAAATCTAACGGGTTAGAGATGCTGAAAAGATTGATTTTGCATAATGATTTCTAAATTTTATTAGCAAACTCATTTTAATAAATGTTCAGGTCACCTATCAATCTACTTTTCTCTTCGAATGATAAGGATTTATTTATTTCTCTGAATACGTAATTTCAGCTAATTTTTTTAAATCATGTTTTTAAAGTTTTCTTTACAGAAATGTATGGAATGTTAGGATATTTAGATATGCGCGTTTTATAAAGCCACCCATTACACAAACACAGTATCCAGACAATTTATCAAGTATATTCGCAAATACAGCTCGAACATTGAAAAAACGCAATTTTCAAAAATTAGATTAAATTCTGGAAAGAATTCATACGTATTCAGAAAAATTTTCATTTGAAAAAAAATTTAGTCAACGAGTGATTCAGGAAACTATTTTTTTATCGATTCGTTAATAAAATTCTGGAATTTTTATTAAGCAAAACCAATGCTTTCAACACCTTCAACGTGCTTGATTTTTTTCAGATATCTGTCTCATCGAAAAGTGATCAAAATTCTCTTTGAATCTCACATTTCACCGAACTTTATCGCTACATCTTCTTCAAATGTACAATGTATCTGAAAAAACACTACATTTGTCTAGGTGATGTCTTTCACCGAGAGTTACAAGCATTTTATTATTTTCTCATTGATAATATTTGTTTTTTTTAATGCCGTAAGCAATGGGATTGCAATGTTTTTGCTAGTTTCTTATATACTCGTTAAAAAATGTTGAAAATTCTTTTAACTCTCGATGCAAAAGATATTATTCAAGCTTACAATTTACATAAAAAAGTACTCACTTTGTTTAGACGTCGTAATTGCAACCATCTCGTTACTTTAAAATTCGGAGTATTTTTTAAAATTGATGCCAGTTGAATGCTTCTTTCTCCCTAGAATTCCACTCTTTGCCTTCTTCAAGGTGTACTTTGCGCAGACAAATCTAGACAGTGAATTGATAAAGAATCGATCAATAAAAGTAATACCGTCATCCATCAAAATCGAACCAATAGCAGTTTATTTCATTTTTTTTACCGGATGACAAAAGAAAACACCTTTTTTTCTGGAAAGAAAAATCACAAATAAACGTTAGAAGTCTTTCAGAATAATTTGCACCGGTCAAATGGTGAGAACCAGTTGACCTGTCGCTGGTGCATTTAATAATTTTTTTTTTTATTTCGTTGCTTACTGACGCCGATTGTTCGCAGCTTGTCCGAGAGCCGATCGCTTACGTGGACCTTTCCCCTACGAGTGCGTTGTAATCTGAGCGAACCCACACAAGAAATCATCAAGCCATATCGCATTGCACGGAGCCGTGTCAACAGTAGAACTTGGCGCACCAAATGGATTTCTACTCTAAGCGCGCAATGATTAACCATTTTTTGTACATAAAATCCAATAAATACGATCGTATAATAAACCGCAATACAACCACATGACACCGATTTGCTACTGTTGCAGAAAATTAATCAAATTCGCTTGTGGAATATTATGTCATCGACTCAACATGAAGAAGATGATGATCGAGTCTCAATATACGTTATTGCTTCCAAGATTTATTCGCGAATCATTTTTATATTAATATCAGAAGATTGCATCTCCTGTGTCGAAAATATATGATTCTGGAAACAGGCACTTTACAGTCGTTAAGTGATTCTTGCACCAAAATAGAATCAAGATTTCCCAATAAAAATACAGGAAAAGTAAAGATTAATATCGTCATAAAATGTCTCTAAAGTTTGAAATAGTTTTAAAGTACAGTTTCGAAAATACATTGCCGTAAAAATTGTTCATTCAAATTAGTAGAATTAAAATTTTTTTTTAATGGTAGCATTTTACCCCTAAAAACTTCTAACTTTCAATGTAGATAAACGGATACAAAACTTTACATTTGAGGCATTGGATAATTTTTAAGATAGTGTCGAAAAGTAGACTGACTTTCTGTATTACGTTAATATAGCATTGAAGACCATAATTCAAACAAAAGATTTACATAATCTGACAAAAATTGACGATGGTAAAATGGCAAGCGAGCGACGAAGCTCTGATAATTTTACTATTTTCAAATAACAATGGACAAATATGGAAAAGAATTCTTGAGATTCGGTCAATTTAAGGTATCGGCAACGTTTATTTACGATAAAATTGATTTCTGTCCATTTGTTCATACCGAAACTGAAAATAGACTTACATATGCTTCATAAAAAGTGCAAGAACCACTTTAAACAGTGCTAATAAATGCGTTACACGATCTCGTGACTTCCATGCTAAGAAAATCCAATTGAAACCTGTTCAGAATCATAAAGTCCTATTAATATGATATAAATTGGGTTTTTTTGTCGATCTAATTGTTCTAAATAGGATTTTCTAAGCAGGCTCCTTGCTTTTCGTATGACTCAAACAAAGCGACTTGTCTGACTCGACAGACTAAAAAATCACTGAAAAACAATGGACAATTGGTACAAATAATCAACCCCAAACCGACTTTTTTCAACTTTTCAACAACTTCCGACTGCCACTCGGATAAAAAAGTCTAGAGTTATGCATTTTTTTTTAAAGAACCCAACTGAATTTCTTTAATTTCGTGATTGATAATTGTCATTGGTTACAAAGAAAATAACTAAAAATTAATAAAATATCTCAGTTGAGCTTAGATTGAAATTTGGTATTAAGAATGTACCACATATGACGATAATAAGAATGTTGTTGTTAGATAATTATGTCTGAATTTTTATCAATAACTCAGACGAAAAAAAGCAGTTTATTGAATTTTTAGAAAATTTTTTGCTTTACTCAAAAAGCTTGTTTCATGCTAATTAAACAAACAGGTTTTAAACTATCCTTATTTACAACTTAATGAATAATTTTTTGACGTTATCATTATTTTGAATAAATTCAACTTCTGCTCAGAATTTCCTGTGTGATACATTCTTAAAGTTGAACCGTAAAACAAACAGAAATTCAGTTTAGTGTTGGATCAGTCTGCAAATGAGGCAATTTGGACAGTGTTGATGATTAACTTGTGAGGTTGCTTTTTTATATTTGATGTAGACCATCTTTCTCCACTTCGACGATTTTTCATCGTAATGAATATTGCTCGATGAGCAACCCGATACAAAAACATGCCACTTTTTCAACCAGTCTAATGCATATGTGGGCCAATACACGCCAATTCGACCAACGATCGACTCTCAATCTCCGATCGAGTCGTTGATTTTCAATGTTTGGATTGAAACTGTAAAAAGGACGCGGATTTTTTTTTTTAATTTCTCTGATTATATTTTTCACTTATCACGTTTTTCGAAATTAACAAGTTCGTCGTAATTTAAAACTCTCCAAAAATTCTTGAAAATCTTTGCTACATTTCTGAATTTTTGAGCGTCTATCGAAAACGCTCGTTTTTACTTTCACAAAATGAAGATGTACGATAAGAAAATGAACATTCTTTTATAAATCAGATGCAATAATTAAACCACTGCGATCTGTTACTTGAATACTTTTATATAGTGTAGCGAATTCTTGAGATTCTTATGATTTTTCGGAAGCTTTTTTTTATGTTGAAAAATCAACGAAAAGTTCGTCTTATTTATTTTGTTTTTCCACAGAGGAAACTTTATTTTCTTGAAAACATGTTCAGATCTAGGTCAAAATTGGCACATCAATCGTGTTATCATCTAATTTGCTCGGTATTTAATTATCCCGGAAGGGAAATAAATATATGATAGTATATCTTCTCGAAAAAATTAAATTACATGAAAATTATTTTGTTACAAGTCTCATGCTTATAACTATTCAGTTCGACATTTTAAGAGTAATGTTGTGCAGTGGCAAATGAAAAAACTTCCTGACAACATATTCATGGTTTTCGTTAATTGTGAATCAACGATGAAATCAAGAAAATTACTTGGGAAAAATCGTAGATAATTCTTGATAATCCTTCGTTATATATAAATTAGTTAAGAATCAGCTCAAAATTGATTGACACTCCTTCAAATAAAAAAAAAAATTGTCGATCAAATTTTTCGTTTTATGGGAGCAAACGTTCGCCCACTTTAGGTGTAGGCTTAAAAAATTTGAAATGTAGCTAAGAATTTGAGAGTTTTTTTTTCAATAAAAAAAATAATAATGGATAAGTAAAGAAATCTCTCAAAAATTCAACTTTTCTTTTAGAGTTGAAACAAAGACGTCATAAATCACAGACCAGATTTAAGAGGTCAGCAACATATTTATAGTTTTCGTTAATTGTGAATCAAAGTTGAAATCAAGAAAATTACTTTGGAAAAACCATAGATAATTCTTGACAATCTTTTGTTCTATATAAAATGGTTAAGTGTCAGCTTAAAATTGATTGACGACTCCTTCAAATTAAAAAAAAAATAGTCGACTAAATTTTTCGTTTTATGAAAGCAAACGTACGCCCATTTTAGGTCTAGGCTTAAAAAATTCGAAACGTAGCAAAGAATTTGAGTTTTTCTTTTAAAGGAAAAAGATGGATAAGTAAAAAAATCCCTTAAAAATTCAACTTTTCTTTCAGAATTCTCTAACAACCTTTTACCGTAAGGACTACCGTGTGGATTTTTACAACAACAAAAAAACCGAAAGTTGGTCATAACAACCGTTAAAACGACTGCGCTAAAAAATCTTATGCGGTTGTTTTGTTCGATTTACCATGGAAAGCAGAAAAAACAACCGAATAACATTTTTAGGGTGTTTGTTTTCGCGGTCGTTGCGGCGGATTTCCAGTTAATTTTTTGCAAAAAACCACCCGTTTGTTTGAAGATAGTTTTTACGGTAAATCAGCTAAAAACGACGGTCGTAAAGATTACAAGGATTGGAATAACGACGTCATAAATCACGGAGCAGATTCGAGAGGTCGAGAGTCAGACTCAGGTCGAATTGTAGTGTATTGCCACATATATACGTATATTTAGCCCCTTCAACTCCATAATTTATACTAATTTCAGTTCACAACACGAGACTGCATCAGGAACTTAACAACGTATTCATATATTCATGTATAATATATTATGTGGAACAAACACTTGGCAAGCAGTAACTTGTTTTTCATTTCCTTGTTCGTTATTTTCTTAGTTACATGTTCGCCCACATTCTTGTTCTTTCGCTCGGCGCGTCAACAGAAAAGCCAACGCGATACAATACTTAAGTAGTGTAAATTGATAATACGAGCGGCAAGTATTTTTGGTTTTCTGATTTTTCGCCTATTTTGTTGTATCAGCTGCGCGGTAGTTTTCTGCTGAGTCAGTCATGCAGTTTTGCTTCGTTTTCGTAAATAGTATCAATGTAGCTTGTTCTATCAATCATACACGTAATCGGCGCGTTCCTGTGTGTGTGTGTGTGTGTGGCTTCTTTTGAGGACATATGATAGGTACAGTCCCGCCAAAAGTAAGTTTCAGAGACAAATTCGATCATTTCCCGATGGGATAAAAATCGGAAAAAAATAACGCACATAAAACGTGCTGAAAAGATTGATTTCGCATAATAACAATCCCAAAATGTGATGAAAAAATTGGTGAAAAAAACAATTGTTCAACAAATAAACAGTCGACCAAACTTCTTTTAAATGAAAATGATATGTCAATTTTTTTGTAATGCGTATGAATTTTCCCAGATTTGGCTCTTTACTTTGATCTTAATTTTTTTTATTTTAAAAAATGCGCAGAATATAACAAATTTTGGATATGCTTAATGCAAAAAAATCTTGAGTGTAGTAGATGGTTTTATGCTGAGCACATATCCAAAATTCGTTATTTCACGCACGTTTTTGAAAATTAAAACCGGAATAAAGAAAAAAATCTGAAAAAATTCATGCGCATTTAAATAAATTAACATATTATTTTCATTAGAAAAAAGTTAGGTTGACTAATTGATTGTTGAACAATTGTTTTTTATTCAGATATTTGTTAATAACATTTTGGAATTATTCCTATGCAAAATTTATCTTTTCCGCACGTTTAACATCGATTATTTGTTGCCGATTTTTATCCCATCGAGAAGTAATCGAAATTTTCTCTGAAACTCACGATTAACGGGATTGTACCTATCATACATCCTTAATATCATACAACAAATGTTTTTTTTTCTTTTCTTTTCGGTATGTGTACATCGTGTGGGTAGAACAAATATTCCAAAGAAATTATTATAAATAAAGATTGTATCAACATGTACGTATATTTTTATAAAGGCAGATAGGACATTGTCTCGGAACATACAAAGAGGCAGGACGTTGACGGCCCAATGTCTACTTCCGTGTTTTGTTGTTGTTGCTTTTAGTATTTTTCTTTTCCACATTATGTCATTCTGCGTATTCACAGAGCATAAATAAGTTTTTTTTCCGATTACCGCACAACTTGTGGCAATTGTATTAATTAAAAAATCTTTCTCAATATTTCGCAATAGCTATGATCCAATAAAACGAGATACTTAAAAAAAAAAAAAGAAAAAAAATACCGTGTTCATTGTATATTGTTCGACGTACAAGGGGAAACAAATAATATTCAGAGCAGCCGCAAACACTCTAAACGTTTGAATTTGTACTGCTAATTTAATATTGGCCTAATCGCCTCTCCGTTTATGAGCTTTATCGCATCCAGAGATAATAATAAAACGGCATCGTTGTTCTCTAACAAATTTACCATTCAATTACTTTTTTTGCCGACTATTATTATCGTTGGGTTGTCACAAAAGTCGTGGCATTTGGCAAATGTTCATGTTCATGTTTATGCTTACAATAATAATCTCGGCATCGACGTGCGTGGACTAAAAATAAGTAATATGGATACAATTTGGATACGTGATGGTTTCGTTTTTTTTTTTTCTGCTTTCATGATATTATATTACTCTTCAATCACACCCGGGATGTGTTGAGAACGTTCCTGACTGAAACCTCGCGTGCCGTCCGGTCCCTTCGGCTGCCTCACCACCGTTAATTTAGGACCCGTTTCTTCCAGTGATATGGTACGCAGTCGGCTTATCAGACGTTCCGGTCGTGCTTGTACCCCATCACTGTAATCCATTATAACGAGAGAACACATATTATTGCTTTGGACTAATTAATATATTGATAGCATGTGCTATTATATTTTTAAAAAAATAACATAGCAAATTTGGAAATTCATTCTCTTTCGATTACTCCGAATTTCATAGATTTTTTTATTGAATTTTTATGGAAATCAATTCTTTACCATTTCGCTCTGATTCAACAGAATGATAGATGACATAATATTGCTTCGGAGAAAGAAATATATGGACAAAAATATTTTATTGTAAAAAGAAACAATGATGGCAAAGTAGAAAATTTGCTATGTTTCAATTACTCTGAATTTCGTAGATTTTTTAATTGAATCTTTATGGAAATCTATTCTTTAACATTTTGCTGTGATTCAACAGAATGATAGATGACATAATATTAATTCGGAGTAAGAAATATTTGGATATTTTATAATAAAAAGAAAAATGATAGCAAATTAAATTTTTTTTAATCTTTCAATTACTCTAGATTTCGTAGATTTTATAAGTGAATTTTTATGGAAATCTATGCTTTACCATTGTGCTGTGATTCAACAGAATGATAGATGACATAATATGGCTTTAGAGTAAGAAATATATGGACAAAAATATTTTATCATAAAAAGAAAAATGTCAGCAAATCAGAAAATGTTCTATCTTTCAATTACTCTAGATTAAGTAGATTTTTAATTAAATCTTTATGGAAATCTATTCTTTAACATTTCGCTGCGATTCAACACAATGTTAGATCTCTTATTATTATTTTGGGTTCTCTGATATACTGACAAAAGTATTTCATCATAAAAAAAGAGATAATAGCAAATCAGAAAATTCATACCGCATTACTGTTTAAATTATTCAAAATATCCTACATTTTTTCATTGAATTTTTATGGGAATCTGATCCTAAACATTTCATTGTAATTCAACACAATGATGAATGCATTTTTATGAAAAACTATAATTCAACAAAATAATCATCAATTTTTTTACAAATATCGACGCAGAAAATTTCAAGAACATTTTCCGAAAATTTCGAAAACCCTTCCACGTTGTTTTAGAACTTTCATAAGATAGAAAACATCGATTCGGAAATAAATTTAACATATGCAATTTTTATTAAAACTGAGATAGATATTTTCAAAGATTTGTTGCTAATAATATTAAAAAATAAGATTAAACTTGAGAGGATATGAAAAATTCAAGAACCTTCGAGCTCTTATTTAAGGACGGACATTTCAAGAACTCCAAGAACTTGAAGCACCTCTGAACACCATATATATTAATTTAAAAAAATTGCATGTACCTTAATCTTGTCACGTTGCACGCCGACGATTTGCCGTTGCGTTGATTAGTCACCAAAACGAATTCGACCTGATCTCCTGGTTGGAGAGTAACATGATCTTTGACTTCGGTCATGTGGAAGAACAATTTCTTGCCCTCGTCGACCTCGTACGCCAAAAAGCCGAATGCTCCTTTGACCGCGTCAACGGTAGCGATACGTTTTTTTCTTACGGCGACGATGTTGCAAGCGTGACCTTCAGTGTCGACTTGCAGTTGAACAGGATCACCAGCTTGCAAAAGTTCGCGTTTGTTAACAAGGCCCATTATTCCGAATTCATACTCCGGAGTTTCCTCGGCATCGTTCGCCGAGCTGATTTTAATCAGACCGGCATATTCCGGTTGTTCCGGATTAGCGCTTCTCAACGGTCTCAAAACAACACCGTCGAGAACCTCGCTGACGGCGGTTGGCCGAGGGAATGAGCCCTTGGTCACCAAACGCACGGATTCCGCGGCAATGCAACCGCCCGTTCCTCTGCCGTTCCCCGCGCTGATCGTGCACTCAACATCAGCGCCTAATTCCAAAGTGCTAGCGTCTCCCTCAAACGTGCTGCAAAAACGATGGCAACAAAAGTATGTTAATCGATTCTGGCTTCCACAGAGCTAAAGCTTTGTAAAAAGCTGCAAAGCTGAACGTTGCAAATAGCTGCCTTATAATTTTTTGTTTTTTTTTTTTTACAAAGCTACGTCCCCGAAGAAGTATGTTCATCATAGAGGAAGTTTTGTTAAAAAAAACAACAAATTGTGAGGAAGCAATTCGCAAAATTCAACTTTGCAGCTATTTTTAAAAATTAAATTAAGGGAAAAGTTGAATCCCATAATAAATTATGACGAAACTGTGTACCTATTATTGCTGAGTACTACTGATTTAGTGTATAAAATTTGAGTTTGCTGTCTTATGTTTTGCTAAGGGTAATGTAGTGACATCATTTTTTCTGGAAGTTAAGATATTGAAAAATTTGAACCAGATTGGAGATTATGGCTATATGCTGCGTTAAAGATGTATGATAGTCCCACCGCTCGTGAGTTTCTGGGGAAATTTCGATTACTTCCCGATGAGATGAAAATCGGAAAAAAATAATCGATATTAAACGTGCTGAAACGATAAATTTTGCATAGTAATAATTCCAAAATATTATTAACAAATTTCTGGAAAAAAAAAACAATTGATCAACAAACAATCAGTCAACCTAACTTTTTTTCTAATGAAAATGATATGTTAATTTATTTGAATGCGTATGAATATTTTCCATTTTTAATCTTTATTTTGATTTTTTTTCATTTTCAAAAATCTGCGCGAAATAACGAATTTCGGATATGTGTTTGGCATAAATAGATTTTTTTGCAAAACGCATATAAAAAATTTGTTATATTCTGCGCATTTTTCAGAAAAAAAATCGAAATCAAAATAAATAAAAAAGGCTGAAAAAATTCATGCGTATTGAAAAAAATGAACATATCATTGTCATTTTAAAAAAAATTAGGTCGACTGTTTATTTGTTAAACAATTGTTTTTTTCACCAATTTGTTAATAACATTTCGGGATTATTATTATGCGAAATCAATCTTTTCAGCACGTTTTATTTGGATTTTTTTTTCCAATTTTTATCCGATCGAGAAGTGATCGAAATTGTTTCCGAAACTCACTTTTGGCGGGACTATACCTATCATACATTCTTAATCGTCGATAAATAGTACCGATTTCATGTAAAAAATTTGTGATCGTTGTCTGATGTTTTGCTAAAGTTCAGGCAACAACGTAAATTTTTCGAAAATTTTAAAACCCTATAAAATCCGGTCACCTTTTGTGATTTCGTTCAAATTCAAGACCAAGCAACGTTAAGAGTACCTGCAGTTATGTACAATTATTTTGCAGAATAGCTTCTACAGCATAACAACCATCAAGTTGTTATGCTGTTATTATTGTGTCAAGTTAATTCGTTGTAGAGATTTTATTGTGTCAAGATTTTGTGTCACGTTGTTATCGTGTAGAGCTAATGAGTTTAGACATAATATTGTGTCAAGATTTTATTGTGTCGAGTTGATTCCGTCGAGAGATGATCTGGTGTAGAGATATTATTTATCAAGTTTTTTTCTGTGCCAAGTTGATTCAGTGTAGAATCGTGTAGATATTTTATTGTATCAAGATCTCATTGTGTCCAGTTTTGTGTCGAGCTTTTATTGTGTCAAGTAGATTCAGTGTAAAAACTTTATTGTGCCAATGCATTTGGTAGAGAGATTTAATTGTGTCAAGTTTATTCAGTCTGCAGTTGATTTTGTGTGAATATTTCATTGTGCCAAGTTGAACTGTGTCCAGTTTTCAGTGTAGAGATGTTATTGCTTCAATTTTTTTGGCGTAGACTTGATCCGTTCCCGCCATATTGGTTATTGGTAAGTTTACAAACTTCCGATTTTCTATATTTTTCAAGCGTTTTCACCCAAAATTCGAGTGAACGCAAATGCGCCTATGTTAAACTTATAATCCTGTGCATTTTGAGACATATCTGTCATTCAATAACAGCGTAGATTATAAACTACGAAACCGTACACATTTTACTGACCAAAGTCGGTAAAAAAATCTACTTTAGCTTCATCTCTTAACCGATGACTCAACCCTAATTCTCCCTTAAATTTTATGCAAGTTGTGACATTTTAGTTTTTTGTGTAGTAAATCTCGAGTGTAAATATTGAAAAAACTGAATTTCTGTCGTCGAGTCAGAAGTAAAGCCCAGTCGAAATTAGACATATGAATACATTATTAATTTTTTTTAAAACTTGGCGTAGAGTCGCTACCGCGATTTTTTATTAGGCACCGATAACAAAAGCATCGAATTGCATTCTTTAAAATGCTTTTCACCCTATTTTTCAGGATTGCCACAATTTTCTCGTAAGCATCACCCGAAAATATTGCGCAAACGTACCTAAAGTGAAAAAATATTTCCTTCTTGTGGTTCACCGTTTCGATGAATCCAAAGCCATCCTTGAGTGCCGCGATGAAGCCCTGACACGTAGGCCCGCTTGCTTTCTCATTACCATTTTGCATCTTCTCACCACTAGCGTTCACCAGTGATATGTCTACAGCCACGAGTTCCTTATTTCGTTTTACCTGGCAGATATTGAACTTAACCTGGCGGAAAGAAAAACGACGGGAATATTTTTTAAAAATCGTTAAAAGTCCATGAAAAGATTTTAGAAGATTGTATCCAGCAGCTTTTGATTTTGGGATTATCTTCGGCGAATAACGGCTTCTTCAATCGATGTTAACATTTTTTTACGTTTTCCCCTGATCAGGGCCTCTTCAGAATTTTATTGATCTTGTTTTACGTCGTTGTTGAGTTTGTGACCTTTTTTCGCATAGTTTATAAAAAGCTGGAAACTTGAACATATACTTAAATAAATTTTTCAAAAATGAATACTACTCTGTAAATTTAATACATTCTTTACGTTTTAATAGAAATTAAAACACAAATCTCGCGTGAGCGATCTCTAAAAAATTAGCTATAGAGCCTCTCTTCCAGAGAAATGTATTTCTACATGCAACTTTTCAATCAACAGCCGAGAGATTTAAAAAGAAAAAAAATTTTTTGCGACACTCTACTACACATACAATTTCAGTAAAAAAATAAGCAAAACCCATCAAATACGAAGTAAACATAGCATAAATGTACTCAGTTATATTCCCATTAAAAAACAAAAAAAACGAAGAATAGAAGAGGTGACAACATCAACACTGATATAAAACAAGATTAATAACCTTTAACATCATTGATATTTGCGACCACAACATTAACAACTAATTTCACATCTGGCTATAAATTAAGAACTATAAACATCACATTGACACCAGCTCAACAACAGAAAAGATTCAGGACACTCCAACGTTTCCACAACGAAGCATCGCCATGACACACTCTTATGAAAACATCAGGCAACGATTCGGAAACTTCACTCTTCATTGCTACAAAAATTGGAGTAAAAAAGATTGAATTAAAAACCAGAAATTCAGAAAAACTGATATTCCTACTAAGATGTAGACAAGAATGTCTCATCCCAAAACATCTAGACACTAAAATCAATAATACTAAATTTCTACTACAAAAAAACATGAAAAAATTTGACAAAATTCTTAACACAACATTCAGAAAAATAATTAATCTTGAAATTGATGATTTGCATGGAAGACAAAAAATATCAACAGAGAACTTCACATATTAATGACGGAAATCGAAAAAACACCTCATTATATTTTATAATAAATTCTTCGATAAAAAAATAAAAAATAAAAAAGTTGTCGCCAATAGCCGAATAATCTTCAACATCATTGACATTTGCGACCGCAACATCAACAACTAAGATTCATAAAATTTTGAAGAGGCAATAAATCCAAAAAAAAGTCAACATCAATTAAAGAAGCCGTCATTTGCCGAAGGTACTCCAAAATCAATTTTTTGGGCAGGGCTAAAGAAACACGAATACTTTATCCAGCAGCATTCTCATGTTTACCTTATCTGCCAGCCTAGGGATGTTCTTAGAATCGCAATCCTTGGTAAAGAAAATAATGCTTTTTTGCTGGTCATCTTTGAGATATCCAATAAGACCAGGCTCGATTCCACTGACGTCCTGAATTACGCTTCCTAGAACGTCGCTCTCAATTACAGTTTCGAACTGTACGCTGCCTGCTGGTAAATGTTTCAATCTGATGGCGCTGTGTCGAGCATTCGAGAACGATGACGAGGGATCCTATTTTAAAAAATAAACAAAAAACATTCAGAAAATATTTAACGCACCTTCAATCATCACGAAACTTTTACGGGTTATTCTACCAAATATCGGACGACAATTTGGACTTCAAATTAGTGGTAAATTTTCACAAGAGTTGAAGAGAAGTACAGATATTTTGAAAAAATTCGGATAGCAAGAAAATTTGAACGACTCTATCGATTCTTTCCAAATTTAGCACTGATCATGGTTCACTATAAAGTCATTTATCTTTCCAAATTTAGCACTGATCACGGTTTACTATAAAGTCATTTATCTTTCCAAATTTAGCACTGATCATGGTTCACTATTGAGTCATTTGTTTGCTGAATTTCCGCCTGATTCATCGTTATTTACGAAAGCTAGAGTGTTGAAGGCTTTTTTCAAAATTTTCAAAATGCTGTGGAATTTGAACTTCTCGACCGATTCGCGCCAAGTTCGATCCCAAACGTTGTTGCATGATTGCCCACTTGTGTTACGACAATTATCGTGCTTACTATTAAATCTACATATACATTCTTTTTTTCTTTTCTCAGTTTTTGAACTGAGTATCCTTACGTGAAAATCTGGAAAAAAGAGGCAAAATAGAACTTTGCGAATAGTTTCCTCATCATTTTGGTTTTTTTCTACAAAACTACCACTATGAGGGAGTGTGTTAATGAGTTTTGCTAATGAGCTTTGTAAAAAAAAACCAAACATAATGAGGAATGAATTGGTAAAGTTCCACTCTGCAGTTTTTTCAATGGGAACTCAAAGTCTGAAAAATGTTAATGACATAACAAATTATGACAAAGCTGTGTAACTATCATTGCTGAATACTATTAATTTCATATATAAAATTTGAGTTTGCTATCATATGTTTTGCTAAAGTTAATGCAATAACATCATTTTTTTCTAAACGTTAAAATTGATAAAAATTTAAATCCCATTGCAGATTTCGATGAAACCATATGGTAATCATCACTGAGTAGTACCAATTCTATGCATGAAATTCGAGTTCGGTATCTCGTGTTTTTTTTCCGAAAGTTAGGCCAACACAAATTTTTCGAAAATTACAAAACTCTAAAACCCAAACCGCATTTCCAATTTCGGTCAAATTCAATACATATCAATTCACACAAACAATATTAACAGTAACTGCACTTTTGAAAAATCATTTAGCAAAATATTGCCAATTTTACGAAAACTAGAGCGCGCACGTCCTTTTTTGAAAAAAAAAATTCAAAAAGCTATAAAATGAAAATTTCTGCATACATTTAAAAAATAATATAAACAGCCTGGAACAAAATGCTGCTTTTCTTGTATATTAAATTTTAGCTCAATCGATTGAATGGTTCTTGAGTTATAAGTGATTGAAATTTCGAAGCTCTGCAATCTCACACGCACATACGTAAATTTTTTCTAAGCCACTTTTTCGATGGTTCGAACCCATCCAAGGATTTTGGAATGACCATCTCGAAAAAAAAATTAAATAAAATTCACGAAAAAAAAGATTCCTCCAGCGGGAGAAAAATTAAGCTCGGCCAAAAAAAAACTAAGCCGTATCGTAATTTCCATTTCTTAACGAATTCAGTCCTTTCTCACCTGTATAACTGTAAATTCGACCTCGTCTCCAACGCTGATCTCCCTGTCGATATCCAGAACTTCATTGAAGTGGAAGAATAGCCGCGCGTCTCGATCGACGCATCTTATGAAACCAAAACCGTCCTTAAGGGCAACAATAACGCCTTGTTCACGCCGTTCTCCCGAAACGGCAAAAGATTCTGGCAGCAATGATATATCAGTGGCTCGCTTCAATTGATCTCTAGTATCGATCGCGATCAGAAATTGAACCCAGTCTCCGTGTCTGCAAGAAAAAACCGTTTTACAAAGCTGCAATTAGGTAACTAATGTGACCGCCTAAAAAAAGGTGATTTTCGGGAATTTATTCAAAGAAAAGTATTGCATAAAATGTTTCCGAATTTTGGGGATATATTTATCTGTATATTATGTGTACGTGATAATTTTTCTAAATAAAAACATTTAATTTTAAACGACTTATGTGACATCTCCCGAGAAGCGAAAAAAAGCTCTCCCACTGCTGCAATAATAGAGGCCTTCAAATTGTTTGAAAGTGGAAGAAATGTTAAAGTTTGTTAAACTTGAAGATATTGCCCGTAAAATGAAATATGTTTGAGGAGAAAAATAGAAATCAAATAAAATGGCGGAACTTTTTTCCCGAATTCGCCGTTTTGTTGGATTTCTATTTTTTTTTTTCACAATCCTGCGTTATTGTACGGGCAATATTTTCTAGTTTAATGAACTCATTTCAGGCAGTCTAAAGACAACAATCACTTTTGCAGGAGAACTTTTTTTGTTTCCGAGTTTCAGCAGATGGCGCATAAGTCGCGGAAAATAGAAGATTTTTATGCAGAACAATTATCATGTAAGCATAATTTATACACAAAAATATCCTCAAAGTTCCAGAATATTTGATGCAATACAATGAACGTTCATTTCTATAAATTCCCGAAAAACACCCTTTTTTTTAGAGCCGTCACACTAGTGGTGCCCCTTAAAGGGAACTAAAGGAAGGACTGCGGCGTGAGTTAGCTTTTGGAAATAATTTCATAAAAAATCTTTCAAAATTCACCTCTTTTGTACTCATTATAACACATTTTGGATTTAAGAAACATCGATTTTTTTATCACAGTCGATTTTTTAGAATACCCAAAAAAAAATTCTATAAAAAATCTGCCACGCTTGGTCGTTGAGAATATTATGTAAAGCACGAAAAAAAATTGGCAGGTCAGAATATTAAAAATTGTAGAAGAAAATACATTTTTCCGAATCGATACATTTCATTTATTCTCAAGTGCCACTATTTTTTTCGTATTGTGCTGTTAAAATCGGTTACGCCTCCTGATTGGAAAAGAAAATGTTAGTCTTATTTTCTACAACTCCGTATTGTTGAAAACTAAACGACGTTTTTAAACTCGGAATCGAAGCGCATTTGATAAGACAGTATTTTCGATACGGTTTCGAGTATTTACGATACGGTTTCAGTATTTTCGATACGGTTTCAGTTTTTTCGATACGGTTTCAGTATTTTCGATACGATTTCGAGTATTTTCGATACGGTTTCGAGTATTTTCGATATGGTTTCAGTATTTTCGATACGGTTTCGAGTATTTTCGATACGGTTTCGAGTATTTTCGATACAGTTTTAGTATTTTCGATACGGTTTCAGTATTTTCGATACGGTTTCAGTATTTTCGATACGGTTTCAGTATTTTCGGTAAGCTTCCAGTATTTATGATACTCCTTCTTATAAAGCGCCACTTTATGTCACGGCCAACCCGCACATAAACTGGCACTTTTCGTGCATGCGTTACAAAAAGGCATTAAAGTGAATTTTTTCAGATTTTTTATACGATTATTTCCAATAGCTAACTCTCGCTGCGGTCGCCCTCCCCTTAACTTGGCAGCCCAAGTTCTGCAACTTACTTTAGAGTAAAGTCTCCCTTCTGATCCTTCTCCCCGAATGGCACTTCGACCTCCGAATAATCTTGAGCTCTGTAACGAATTCGACCTGATAATGCCTCACTCTGATGTCGAGGTCCAGTTCCTCTGTCGAGAGGTTTCAGCACCTGACCCTTCATTATTTCGCTGTTTATTTCCTCGAACACTATCGATCCCGGTGGTAGCTTCGTTATATTACACGCTACTTCTTTGTTCTGTAGAATGAAAAATAGGAAAATGTGTTGAAACTGGAAAATAGATGATAATATCGTTCATCAGAACCGCTGCTATTTTTCATTTAAAATGATTCTCACGTTACGTGACTGGATTATAAATTCGACGTCATCTCCTGGCCTCAATTCTTCCTTAGCGGACTTTGCCTGGCTAAAGTGAAAGAAAATCTCCTTGACTATGTCTGCACGCTCAATAAAACCGAAACTCTCTTTCATTGAGCATATAACTCCACGATATCGAACCGGATGCGCCGGATTTTCGAGTCGCACATGACAAGCATTAAAGTTTCCGCTGCAAGATAATCAACGATTAGATTGGCAATCATTCGATTGAGTTACGATGAGAAAATAACGAAAAATTTGGGATTTACCGTTGATTAGTGGCGATCTGAAATGACACCTTATCGCCAGCACGCAAAGTGACGTTTCCTTCAACATCATCTTTGGTATAGGGCAGGAAAAAACACTCGCCACAATTTTCATAGCTAATGCGACCTTGGGAGTCTCCGGAAGCTGGCAGTTCCGTCGTTACGTTTCCGGTAACTCTCTCTTTGCTGAGAACCTGAAATTAAACAGTTTCGCTGCTGTATTTCCTTAAATCTGTGCAATTAATTTGTACATAAATATTGTACGAACTTTTGGGCGTGGGTTATAATAGTAAATTATGATACGAGTGCGGTAAAACTTTTTCAATTGGTTTAAGTTTGTAGGGCGAGCTAAAAATCAATCGAGAAATCTCACGAGTCAAGTTTTTCCAACGAGTAGTATTGTTTCAATTTTTATTTCACAAGCTTCGAAAATGGAGTTTATACGCACGTTTTGCGTGCGCAAAACGTTCTTTATCGCACCGAGTGAAAGAAAACGCTAGAAATGAGTCAGCTTAGCGAATAATATTTATATTTCAACGATACATAAAGAGAAACATTTTTGCAATAGAAAAACTTCGTACGAAGGATATAAGGATTATAGTGAATTCGGGATGCTTAAAATTGATTAACCCTCGTCTTTCATCCTATTCTGAGTGTCGACAATTTTTCAAACGAAAATCCCACATCGTTGTTGCGTTTTAATATCTCTTTGTACTGTTAAATATCTTTTTGTTATCGAAATTAAATTTTTAAACTGCCTTTCCGATGGTGAGATTATTATTACGAATATATGTCTTGCTCTGTTTTGAGTGGAAGTCATAATTTTCTCTCTTGAAATGAGCAGGTATTATTTCGAGAATTGGAGCTGTTCTAATGCCAATTTGGATGTTTTGATCCTGTGTGGATAGTTGACGGTTATACTCACTACTTCTGGGGCAATCTTATTGACGATACTGGCAATAGGTTTGCCCGTTCGTCGGTCGTAAGTCATCTCGAATTCCACGGGATCTCCTATCTTTAGGTGTTCTATAGTTCCACTGAATTGGCTGAAGTGAAAGAACAGTCGTGCCTGCCTCTCGCAACACTGTATGAACCCATAAGAATGCTGAAAAGAAAAAATGCGACAAATATTAAAGAGGTAATAATATACTCAAGAAAGTCGGAGAACTTTGCACTAGTCGAATTACAGTTTCGTTTTGTAATTGTTACTGTACGTTTTTACGGAACGATCAGGTCATTTTATCGATTTTTTTGTCCGGTAAATGTTCTCAAAGATGGCAAAAAATTACTGGAAATTTGCCACGATTCTATGATCCATAATCGACGTTTTTGTAACAACGATCAGGTGATTTTATCGATTTCTTTGTTCGGTAAATGTTCTCAAAGATGGTAAAAAATTAATGGAAATTTGGCACGATCCTATGATCCACGATCGACGTTTTTGGAACAAAATATTAAAATGTATGTGTTGACTAACAATGAAATGTAATTTATATTTCGGCATTTGTTCATAGAACGAGAAAAAAATCAACGATTTTAGATTCGAAAAACATGGAACTTGACTGATAAATTTCGTTAACAGTTAATTTCGAGACACAACTAAAAATTATTTCAAGAAATATTAAATACTGGTTCTTTTACAAAATTGTGCACAGTAACGATACGCAAATGCGTTTGCTACCTTATACAAAAACGAAATATTCTCTGTTCACAGGATAAAAATTACTTTTGTCCAAATAGTTACAACAGCAAAATAAGTAAGATATTCGTCAAAGAATATAACCGCTTCTGAATGGAATCAATAAAATTCCTTCTTAAACAAACCGTTGCAATTTTTCAATGGAAAATACTATCAAATATCTAGACGGTGAATACGCAAAGAATCTCTCAACGAATTAAATGAGCCGTAAGACATCGAAAATCAAGCAAGAAATATAGATTATTCTTTCAAAAAGCTGAACGAATATGTGTCTTCGAAATTTAGCATTTTAACTTGAAATCTCACCTACATTTTTAACGACATTCGCTAGAAAACTTTTCGTCAAAAATTCCGTTGAGATATTAAATTTCCGAATTTTAGACCTTCAATTATTTAACTTTCGGAACTTTATCTCCGAAAGGCGAGGAAATCGGGGTTAAAGTTCCGAATAGTAAATGCGCGAAAGTCGAAAATTCCGAAATTTATATCTCATCTACATTTCTGATGAAAAATTTTCTACTGAATTCCGTCAGAAATGTGAGGCGGGGTTAAAATTGAGAATGTTAAATACACGAAGGTCTAAAATTCCGAAATTTAATATCTCACCTGAATTTTTGACAAAAAGTTTTCTAGCGAATGTCGTCAAAAATGTAGGTGAGATTTAAAGTTTCGGAATTTTAGACTTTCGTTCATTTACCATTCCGAACTTTAACCCCGAATCCCTTTCCTTTAAAACCTCACCTACATTTTTAACGAAGTTCGCTAGAAAAATTTTCGTCAAAACTATAGGTGAGATATTTATTTTGGGAATTTTAGACTTTCGTGCATTCGAAACTTTAGCGCCGCCCCAAAAAGTAGGTGAGATAATAAATTTCGGAATTTAAGACCTTCGTGTATTTACCATTCGAAACTTTAACCCAGCGCCGATTTTTACCTGATTTGAGTTAGAAAATTTTGCATGAAATTCGGTTTGACTAGAATTCATGATAAAGCAGGTGTTTGATTGTAATCTTACCAACAATTTTTCGATAATGCCTGCTTCCCGAGACCCTTGATTGTTAGTCTGATCCTGATAGGAGGAAGAATTGTTGGTAGTCGCAGGTGGATCTGGATTGTATCCCGGGACATTTCCTTCCATGCTCGAAACGGTGCGAGAAGTATTGAATCTGTTTGCTCCGTTTCGAGGCGAAGTGATGCCGCCTGGATAAATTTCAGATGCTGGCGGTGAATCCATGATGTAATGATCGCCAGTAGTATAGTTGCCGGTACCGTTTCGATAACTATTAGCAGATTGTTGAGATGCTCCTACGACTTTCTTAGTTGGTATGGCCATTGACTTGTATTCGAGTATAGCCGGATCAGAGTTTATGATTGGCGGCTGGAACGTTTTCCACTGAGGATTGTTGGACATCGTTTATAATTTGCGCAGCTAGATTTACAATTGTTTATTTTGTTGCTTTGTTTCTTTCTTTGTTGATGTTTTATTTTTATTTTTTATTAAACTTTTTATTGTATCGTATTTAATTATTATTATTTTTTTTTTGTTCTTCTTTTTCTCCGTTTTATATTTCTTACACTGCGAAAGACGGTTTGTTCCTTCCGTCGTTTAGCTCCTTCGCGCAATATATACTTATATTTAGAAATTTTAGTCTTTTCAATTATTTAAGTGTTAACATAGATATCACAGAATGGTTCTTGGTACCTTATATCTTCTTTTACTATTACGACGTTACGAGAACTTAATGAAGAGGAAGAGAGGTTCTCTGAAGTGCTGCAGAAATGCAGGCCTCCTGTGTGTTTGTGTGAGTATTTTTTTTTTTCTATTTTGTGTTTTTTGTTTCTGACCAAAAGATGGGGAAGAAAGTGGGTCGTTGTTGACGTCGGTTTTGCTGGTGTTGTTGTTTTTCTTGTTTTATGGTATTTTAGTACGTATTTTGGATTATTTTATCGAAAAGCACCGCTGTTCTTTTGGGGGCAAACTTGGCACTCGTCGAATGTGAATGCGTGTGTCCCGCAATAATTTCGCAGAGTAGCACAATTCAAAGCGGATCACAATCACGATCACTGCACGGACTTAGCAAACTCCGCGACGGCGGTGTATAACGTACACATCATAGAGACAAACGAAGGGACGATGCAGTTTATGTCGGTATTATATGATTCAATGTGTGTGTATACAAAATTCTTCGCACGTCATACACCATGGATACTTCCCACAATAACGTGTTAGAGAATATCGCAACGATCGCTTGATATTATGTATGTAACTCAATTTAGCGCGTTTGAGAACAACCGTGTTTATCGTTAAACATCAGTCATCCTTTATAAAAGGAATAAATGAAAAACATTGGAGATTTAAAGGATAAATGTTGGCTCGATGATCCTCAGATGTCTTCAATGCGTGCTGAGTGTGGTTGTGTCGTTACAATACAATTCTATATTATTGTTTTTTTTTTTTTATTCTTCTTCAGCTTTTGAATGTGGAATTTACAGTGAGCGTTGGTTTCAGAAATGTCCTAAACTAACAATTACACAAGCTGAAATCAGAAATAAATACATGTGTTATTTACAATGTTTTATGCTGTTGATATGTGCAGGTTTATAAAGATTGCGATCTTTGAGCAAGTTTTTGTATTTTCCTAGTATTCGCTTTGGCAGAGTCACTGCAATTTTATATTGCGAAGAACAAATTTTTTTCATATAAGCTGTTGTGGTTATTAAGCATCTTTCCCATTTTTTGATTGCATCTTATGAAAATATTATGCTTACTTTGTATATTAACTGTGTAATTGTGATTTGAGTTCTGTTGAGTTTCAATGAGTAAAATTAATTAAATGAAATCAGAGTTTACTGACGATAAAAATAGTTAAATGTGGCAAAGCTGAACATCTGATAGCTGCAATTTGTGTAAATTGGATCGTAGCTTTATATCTTTCAAGAGCAAGAAGAAAATGGAAGAAAATAGGACTGTGCAATATTTTAGTCAAGCTAACCCTACACAAGATCTGTCGTGACCTACATAATTAAAAGGTAAAGTTTTCGGAGTACATTGCTTTAAAATCAATTAAACAAACAAAAGACTTTTGTGTAATTGATTACTGCTTTTTTTAATAAGCCATTGATCAACTAATGCAGACTGAGTCTGCAAATATAAAGACAACTGGACCAATTTGGAGCATTGCTCTGTTATTGAATGAAGTATTTCAACCAGGGACAAAGAAAAAGGTGACTTAATAAACTTCTCTCCAAAATTCCCCAAAACGTTGTTTGATTAGGTAGGTTTTAACTCTGTGATAGAAGTATTACCACAAAGAGAACAATTAAGCATGGCTTGCAGTAAAAAAAAGGACAGCATTTATACAATATTACTGGTTGATAACTGCTTTTCCTTTTTGGAGCTACTAAAAACATAAAAATGCTGATGAATGATCTTATTAATTAAATTGTGGCTAACCAATTAATTATATTAACGACAAGAGGATCTTCATTGAGCAAAGTCCAAAATTAAGCAGCCTGCAAAATTTTCAAAATAGCAAAAATAATTTGACTTTTGCATTGTGATTGCAAGCTGTTCACCAGTAATGCAAACCGATTGCACAAATGCATAAACATCTTTACACAAATTGGAGCATTGCTCACTTATCGAACAAAGGCTTAACGAGATGGCATCTTTTTTTTTAATTTCTCTAAATTGGAGCCTGATTTAATAAATAAAAATCTGTAACGAGGATGTGATAAAAAATAGAATAATTAAGCATGGACTGAAATAAGAGGAAGAGACAGTATCAATACAAAAATATTGGCTGCTGACCTACTTTTGAGTTTTTAAACTATATGCTAAATAAAACAAAAAAATGTTAAGGCATGATCTTGTTAGTTCAATTGTGGCAGCTAATCGATAGTATTAACGATCATGAGCATAGCCCAAAATCAAACGATCAACTAAAAAACCCCAAAATAATGTATCTATTGCAATGTTATTGTGAGCTATTTATGATTAATTCCGACTTATTTCACTAATATATAAATATTTTTACATCAATTGGAGCATTGCTCCGTCATTGGACGAAAGCTTAACGAGTCACAAATAAAGTAAAAAATGTATCTAAATTGGAGCTTGATTAGATAAAATAAGAGGAAAAGACAGTACAATAATATTGACTGATGTTCTTCTTTCCATATTTATGCTACTAAACGGCATACAAAAATACTATCAAATGACCCCATTAGTTAAATAAGTTAATTATTACTTTATTAGATCATAACTATGGCCCAAAATGAAGCAGCCAAACAAATAACAGAATAGTAAGCATATTGCATTGTTATCGCAACGTATACAAACTGATTCCACAAATGCATATCCAACTCTGCACCAATTTGGAGCATCGCTCCGTTTTCAAACAAACTATCAACCCCTCACAAAAACCAAAATAAATGTGTGAAGTTTAAGCTTCTGTTTGAAATCTCATCAAAAGTCCTTCAAAAATAGTAAAATTAAGGATAGCGTAAAGTGAAAAAACAGGAACAGCATCACTACGATAACATTGGCGGTTGACCTGCTTTTCAGTCTCGGAGCTACTTAACAGTACACGAAAATATTGAGGAATAATTTAGTCAGTTTGATCGCGGCCGACTAATTAATCGTATTGACGACGAAAAGGATCTTTGGTTGGGTGATAAGCATGGCCCTTGGATCCTTGTATGCAACTGGAATATTCGTTCGTTCTAAAATCGATGAAGCATCAATAAAGCTTAAGTTCCGAGATTAATCTTACTAATTTCGTAAACCCATTTTTTCGATAGACGACAAAATAACGGTTAAAGGAATATTACTTTGATCGAAAAGAGCCCGAGGCTCGGAGCTATGTACTCGGCAGTTATGAGAACCTATTTTTTTTATGATATAGCTTCTTTCGGAATCCAAGTTTGTGGTTGTTATTAAGTTTGCGCGTTAGCTCGAACCAATGCTTGTGCTCGAGGAGTTTTAGTCTCTCAAATGGTACATACTTTGGTGCAAAGCTCGCAATCATTATGTGTGATAAACTTTTGTTAAACTCACCACGACACAGCACAGCACTGACGACATGCCGCCATGTTGAATGTCAACATTCAGTTCAGAATTCACATACAAAACAAGAGCGACTGCGGCAAAAATTATCTCCTCTCGGGCTTCTTCGTATAGCGCCAGTTTTCCCCCGATTCTGAGCATTGACTTGTCGCATCCATCGCCGACGTTTTTTCTTCATCATCCTGTTATCTTGTTAATTGCATTATTATGTTTAAATAACTTGAAATTTTTAGCGAACAATTGAGTTTCTAGCGATATTTTGAATAAAGAAACATTTATGGTTGACGGTTGGTAAGCCACATTACGCGCAATGTGATTGGACGAAATTTGGAGCTTGTCCAACGCGCCAGATATTTTAGGTGGGCGAACAGAATTCGGAAGCACATATTTTTAACATACTTTTTTATTATTCACATTGATGTGAAGTTTAGATATACTTTAGATAAATGTAAATTTATGCATTTTACACATTTTACAATATGTAGCCATATGGATTTTTAAGCATTTCTTTATATAGATTGTAAAGTATCCAATCGTAACAATTGTAAAGTACACAATTGTACATAATGCAAAGTTTGCAATGACAAAACGTTAAGTATGACGTTAAGTAATAATTTGTACGATTGTACAAATTATTAATATATACAATTGCACAAAATACTATTATAATTTAAAAAGTGCACAGAGAAATTGTAACCAGATTGTATACACTTTGTACAAATCTACTTGTTAATGTGGGTAAATTCGGTGCAGTAAATTGCGATATTATTATATTTAACTAACTTTAAATATTCTGCCAACAATTGATGATGTAGCGATATTTTTAATAAAGACCGTTTACGGTAGACAGTTGGTAAGCCAGACCACGCGCAATGTGATTGGACGAAATTTAGACTTTGTTCAACGCGCCAGATATTTAGATGGGCGACCAGAATTTGGATACTCATTTTTAACATACTTTTAAATTATTCGCATTACTGTGAAGCTCAGTATATACTTTACGTGAAAATAAATTTATGCTATTTCACACTTTTCACAGTATATATGTATAGTTATATAGATTTTTAAGCGTCCCTTTATATAGATTGTAAAGTACGCAATTGCATGTACATAAGGTGAAGTGTGCAATGTCAAAACGTTGAGTATACGATTGTACAAATGATTAATATATAAAATTGCACAAAATACTATTATAATTGACAAACCGCACTAAGCAATTGTAACCAATTTGTATATGCTTTGTATAATCTGCTTGTTAATGTGAGTAACTTCGGCGCAGCTTCTCTGTGCATCTTTGGCGTAAAAATTAACGCGGTATTTATGAATTTTTAGTATGTACCAGAAATATTGTAATTTTCTTTATTCTATCCACAAATTCAAGTTTTAATGGATGAAAATTGTTTACGAAAATACTGTATCATTCAATCATCAATTGTAATCAAGTTGCATTCTCGATAACAACAAAAATAGATAAGCACGTGTGTGGAACGTTCACTTGCTACGAAAGTCAACAATCACGCACAACACGACGCCAGCGATTTATAGGTTATGAGCTGATTATTGAACTCCCCAAAAATCTTGTAAATATCCAACGAAATTCAAAATTAATTCTCGCTATGAAGTTTTTCACTGAATCTGCAGCACGTTGCGCTGCTCGCATTGGTACGCTTTCGGAATTAGAAAGGTTACCGGGTGTCTCATTTGAAACACCGCTACTTTTAATTTATACAAAGGTTTGTATCAATTCACAGCCTCTAGAAAATGACATGCAATGATTTTTTTTTTTTTAATATACATTCACAATCCTTCACATGCATACTGAGAATTTATCCTAAAATAAAAATATCCTGAAATTTTATTACAGTGTTAACTTTTTTATGAGCAGGCAGAAATGAAATGTGTCAAAAAAATAAAAGTAATGACTTTTCTCAAGCTTATAGAAGATCGGTGATGATTTCCGAAGTCAAATCAGTTAAAAATTGTCATAATTGATTCCTTAAAGTTTGTTTCGCTAAATAATAGTCGTGGAGGATGATTTGTATCAAAGCATTTAAAGTTAACACAGAAAAGATTAGTAGTGACACATTTGCATGAAGATTGACTGATCAATTTTTTTTTCATGCGTGATACATTTTCGTAAGGTTTTTCGCAAGTATAATATGTACTTCTTTACCGATTTCACTGAGTAATAGGTCATTCGGTTTCTGAAAAGACACTCTACAAAGTAACTACCCAGATATTTTATGTAGTTGAGCAAATTGCAAATCAATGACAAACCATAAAATGTATTTTTCAGAATTAGATTTTTTCAGTTCTTTGTAAGGCAGAGATTTCAATTCTGTCTTCATTTTTCTTTACGTTTGTATGTAACAATTAATTTAAGAGAGTTAACATAATTCTCTATTTTTTTGGATGTATTTCTATACTCAGTATGCACATTACAAGCAATGAAAATAATTGTGCAGATAAACATTAAATTAGTTGCGAATTTATGATTTATATAGCGAGGGAGCGTACCTCATCTTACCAAAGATGTACTACAGATGCTCACTACGGATCAACATCTTCTTTCGGTTTCATTACCTTCGACCATTACCATGGCCGAGTCCATAAAACAATCCAATTCCTTTGGTGATTTTGTTAGCATGAAGGTATAATATTTTGTGGACTAACTCTGTTAAATATATGCAAGATACTTTAATATGAAAATGAGTCATTTTTCCAATTCTTGAAAATTTTTTGGTCCTTTACTAATATTAATTACACCATGAAAATAGTTGCTTGAATTCCCTTATTTTCTGGGTTACCATAAAAAATTGTTGCTCTAATTTTTCTATTTTCTGAGTTACCTGGAAAGTTTTCTAAAAGTTATTGTGATTTTTTAATCTCCTTTTCAAAATTATTATAGTACAGGATTAATGATCTATAGAAAAGATCAAGGTATTTTCCTGCACAAAAAAATTGCAGCGTCACCAAAAAAATCCTGCTTTTAGGATCCAAAAGTTTTAAGGTAATGGAAATACAGTAATAACTTAGAAATTTTGAAGTAATTAACGATTTTAATTATTCAGGTATACATTTTTTATTTCGAAAAAATCTGAGCTAATTAAATTATAAGTTTACAAAAAATGTATACCTAAGTAATTGATTTCGGTTCTGCTCTGAAAATAACATACATTCAGTAAAAAATTTTCAGCTTTTCATAGAAAATATATAATGAACAATTTTCATGCAAACCTTTTCGGAATTCGATTTTTTTTTAGTTATCGATCGATTTCCACTACTTTAACACTTTCGGATTCGAACAACAGTATTTTTGTCCTAAAGCTGAGACTTTCTTACATAGATATACGTCTTGATTTTGTTTTCACAGATCATCAGTCGTGCATTTAAATAATTTTGATTAGTCCATCGAAAAATCGCTATAATTTGTTACCCTCAAAAAATCTGCAAGGAAGCCGCGAAAAAATCTGAAAAAATTCAAGCAACTATTATTCTCGGTGTATTTAACATAGAAAAAATTACAGTCAATTCAGCAAAGTGCGGTAAAAACTTTGTTAACAATTGGCAAAACGACCTTTTTATTATTTCTTGCAGGAATATCCAAACTTTCTATCCATACAAGACCCGGCTGAGCAAACAAGTCGCGGGTATCAAAAAAACCAATCAATTGCAGTGTGGTCCAAGAATGGAAGACACTCTTTAGATGCGGACACATATATGGATCTGGTGGAATCATTTAAACCCGATATATATATGACTCTCTGTGATGGAGACACGGACGAGGAGAGTTCTGCAAAACGTGTTGAAAAAGCCGTAGACAGGAGCAAAGTTCAGTTTCTCAGATGCATGGAGAGACACAAATCTTCGGATGTACTTAAAAATAGAGGCATTTTAGGAGCTGTGGAAGGCGGGTACGATTTAAAGGCTCGAGAACAGAGTGTTAAATATCTGAGAGAGCAGGAACTGGAAGGATACGTTATAGATGGTTTGCACGTTAATGGCAGCGAGGTGCAAAACATTCCGTTCGAGAGGATAAAGAATGTTGTTGAACACACGATTGTACGTACAAAATTGGCAAAGTGTATGAATTTTTAGAGTACCTTTTATCCTTAAATGAGGTATTTTCGAATTTTTATCATGGTATTTTTCGACTGTATAATATTTCGGTTCATTTGTTGAGATACGACGTGATTTAGAGAATTTTTTTTTCGAAAAATTCAAAATTCTATGAAATGGGAACCGCTTTATCGATTTCGCTGAAATTTAATTCAAAACATCATTCAACGTGTCTTTATTTATAAAGAAATATTTAGCTAAATTGGCGAACTTTTACGAAAGTTAGAGCGATCACGAGATTTTTTTGACAAAATTAAAAATTCCATCAAATTTGTATACATTGATACATTTAATTAAAAATCACGTCAATTATAGAGAGTAAATGAAAATCGTGAGAAAAAAATTCACGAAAACAAAGCTTCCTCTATGAGGCAAAAAACAACCCTCACATATTTTTTTTTCACTTTTAACCTTCCTTCACGGGGGCTGAAGATTTCCATTTAAAATACATGAAGTTTTTCGATCGCTGCAGTCAATATTTTACTGAGGGACTTTCTCTCAGCCGAAATGTTCGAAATTCACACAAATTACTCTACTTTATTATTCTACTTTACTTTACTATGTACACACTATTATACGAGAAAAAATTACCAACCCCTATCCTAAAATTGGTATACGAATTATCGCTTTTGAGAAGAACGGCGGTTCGAATTTTTCATTTTAAACATATGAAGTTCATCGATCTTAGCAGTTAATCGTAGTTTCTTTCTACAACCTCGTACGTTTGGACCAAGATACTTTTATAGAATTCGGTTATGAAAAACAGTTCACATGCAATTTTTTAAAAATATTCCTGTGCTGCAAAAAACCATGCATGTTCTTGTTCGATAAAAATTCGAAAATACCCCATTTAAGGATCACCCTAATACCTATAAGTAAGTAATGTACCGATCAATTATGAAATATAGTGACGATGAAATGTATGCGGTTGATAAAACACTTTTTTTAAATTTCGGTCCTTTTCTGGGTCCTTTTCAGAATTTTTTTAAATTCAATCTATTTTCGAGGTTTTGCAAAGATGCATCAATCATTAGTCTTATTTTGACGACCTAGCCAAAAATTCATTTTTCGTTAATATTGATGTCACTTTTGTTCCTTGAATGTTCGTTTGTTTGTTCTAACCAGGTTCTGATTGATAACTTTCTAATGTTTGTCTTCATTTTCAACACTAATTATCGGTTTCAGCGATAGATCCATACGACGCTCATGTCAACCGGTTTCTCTAATTGATTTCTTATAAAAAATGTAAAAATTAATAGAATTCTATTTATTGACTAGTGTTAAATGAAGACCAACATGAGAAATTTGTCAATCAAAGAACCTTGTGCGATATTAAACGGGGGAACAAACGAACATACAAAGAACAAAGCGGACATCGACATTGACAGAAATATTTATTGAAAAAAAAATAAAAATTCTGGCTCAGTAGTCAAAATAAGATGATTGATGCATCTCTGCAAAAACTCGAGAATAGATTCAATTTTTTGAAATGCTGTAGGAAATCCAGACAAGGGTCGAAACGTAAAAAAGTGTTTTAATATCTGAAAATAAAAATCTAGACCAAATCGCAACATTTCATCTTTACTATTTATGTACAAATATACATTTAGAATGCCTCCGAAATTACTCGATAAACTCTTACAGAATCTATTGCCTGTTGAGAAAATGAAAGTTTCAATGGGCTGTTGGAGTCCCGTCGTTGTTTTGAGCCTTATCGAGCGAGGCGTTGATGTCTTTGACTCTTCTTTTCCATACGCGATGACCGAATCCGCAAAGGCGCTTACTTTCATGTGCGCTTTCCACAATCATACGAATAGACAACCGGAACACGCGATATGCGTTTCCGATAAAAGGTATCGTCACGATTTGCGTTGTGAATCATTAGACGAGTGATTCCATCATTACTTTTCTCACTTTATTTATTTATTGCATAAATGAAAGGATTTTCTGGGAGAATATTTTACTCAGTAACTCATAAAAACTCATGTTATTCAATATCTATTGCTTTTACGTCATGTCATTGACTTAAAGCAATAGAAATTGAATAATCCGTAAAGTAATTTCTCATTTATGCTTGTTTTGGAAATTAATCTTCGGAGTAAGTACCGTTTTTTACGTAAATGGACTCACAAATTTCTTTGAATAAAATAAAGCATTTCGAGAGATAATTATCACAAAGAAAATCGAGAAAATAAACAAATAAAGTGAGTTAAAAGATAGGTTCATATATTTGAGAATAATATTGGCTATTGACTCATCGAATTTTATTATTTCAACAGCTTTGTAGACGATTTCACCCCAATATGTGAGTCATGCGATTGCCTGACCTGCAAAAATCACAGTCGGGCCTATTTGAATCACCTCTGCCATACAAAAGAGCTTTTGGGTCGTGTACTTCTAATGATGTACGTTAGAATATCAAAAACAAGCATCAATCATCCGATAACTATTTTTCCTAACTCTATTTCTGTGTTTACTTTTCTATTTAGCCACAATACACATCAGTATCTCGAATTCTTCAAAGCCACGAGAGAAAGTCTGAAGAACGATAAATTCAAGGAATTTCAATCAACGATAGCCGCTCAGTTCGTATCGTCGCAGAGTTGACATTTTTAGGTAGTCCAATAACAATAAAACGGTCAGCCTATCGGTATTTTCAATCATTGTACATTTATTTTGTTCCCTAAATAATTTACGTCATATTTTATTACTCATTCTGGCAAAAAGTTTGGGTCGAGGTAATTATGCAATTTCCTTATTGCATAAATGGAACGATTTTTTGTCAAAATATTTTACTCAGGAACTCATGAAAATACGACATGAGATAAAAGCAATATATTGAATAATCCGAAAAGTAATTTTTCACTATTCCTTCATTTACTCAATTTCCATGTGTTTTAGAAATTAATTTTTTGAGCAAACACTTTTTTTCAACCGAATGGACATACAAATTTTTTTGAACGATTCATTCAAGGAATTTCAATCAACGATAAAAGTTGACATTTTTAGGCAATCCAATAACAATAAAACGGTCAGCCTATCAGTATTTTAAATCATTGTACATTTATTTTGTTCCCTAAATAACTTACGTCATATTTATTGCTCATTCTGGCGAAAAGTTTGGGTCGAGGTAATTATGCAATTTTCTTATTGCATAAATGGAACCATTTTTTATCAAAATATTTCACTTAGGAACTCATGAAAATACGACATGACATAAAAGCAATATATTGGATAATCCGAAAAGTAATTTTTTACTTATCCTCCTTTTAATAAATTTCCATGTGTTTTGGAAAGTAATTTTTGGAGTAAACACCTTTTTTCAACCAAATGGACATACAAATTTTTTTTAACGATAAATTCAAGGAATTACAATCAACGATAAGCACTTAGTTCGGATCGTCGCAAAGTTGACATTTTCAGGCAGCCCAATAACAATAAAACGTTCAGCCTATCGGTATTTTAAATCATTGTACATTTACTTTGTTCCCGGAATAACTTACGTCACATTTTATTGCTCATTCTGGCAAAAAGTTCGGGTCGAGATAATTGTACGAGGAGTTGTCGAAGTTTTGGGGACAATAATCGTTGTCGTATGTTCTGTGAGATTGGAACGAACGGACGGGATTTAATTTATGAAACGGTGGATGCACCGGATTTAACGCCTCCAATTGAGCAACTGCACAATCTGCACACAGGTCGACGCCGTTTGGGCACTCGACGCAATGCCAACGCGTTCCTTTTAGTGGCTCCTCCCCGCAGACCACGCACTAATTAATTAGAAATAAAATAAATTAGTGATTATCAATGTTGACGATTAATTGAAAATGAGACTTCGTCATTCGTCGGAGCTAATCCCAATGAATAAGACTTCAGCATTCCGATAATCGCAGATCGCCAAAAAAATGATTTCAAAATAACAACGGAATTAATGAAATTTTGTCTCCCATAATGTTACTATCTAAACATTTTTTTTGGTGAAAGATTTTTAGTAAATATGGGGCATTTCAAACCGATTCGGCCTGATTCTGACCCTCAAACTCCTCGATTTGGCTCCTAATTTTTCGTTGAATTGGTTAGACCCTCAATTGTAACAGATTTTTATTTTTTCTATGCAAATTTATTTTTTTAAAGTCACATATCAAATGTTATAATTTAAAAATCGGGAAAAATGCCGAAAAATACTTTGTTGAATATGAACATTTTCGGGCTTACAGCCAAAGTGGGCGGAATTTTTCTTATTGTTCACAAGCTTTTTTAATTGACGAAATTATAGAAAATCAGAAAATTATTAAAACATCAGAAAATTATTTAAAAATCCGGAAATTATAAAAAAACAGAAATTTTTTTAAAAATCAGAAAAAAGTGAATCTACAATGCACGACTTTTCTAACATTTTTAGATATGTGAGTGTAGCTCGTATGGTTCTGGAATGGAATCTTAAATCCAGTTTTATCTAAATAAACGTTTAACCAATCGCTTCTAATGGCATTCAATATGTCACTTTTTAAAAAATGTGTTGCGGGGATCTAATCAATCCTACAAAAAATTACGAGCCAAATCGGGGAGTTTGAGGTTCAGATCCAGGTCGAATGAGAATGGAATGGCCCATATCTATACATTTTCGAAAATATCACTGAAGATTCTCTGATGTTCATAGTTGACTCAACTGGAAATAAAACTTTAACATTCTGAGAATCGCAAACCACGAGAACATCATTACAGAGAGAGAACAGAATAAATGAAGTTATCTTTTTTAAACTGTTACTATTTAAAGCAGTTTTTTGGTAAAAGCTTTTTTGTGACAACACATTTTTGGGAATATCACTGAAAATTCTCTAATTTTCGTGATTTACTGATTTTCAGAAAAAAAAATGGCAAATAAAGTCGAAACGCGAGAAATTGCTGCAATCGAAATGATATCGCCAACGAACCTTGTATCCAAAATGTTGATAATTAAGAGCGGCTTGGTCCTCTTGTTTCTCAGCCTTAACTTGACGTATTAATTCAATTTGCCTCAACTCTGGATTCTCATCGATGCCAGTATTACTATAATCATCCTCCTAAAAAACAAAATATTTGCTTCAAATTAAAATCGTGAAATCCTTCTTCACCTCAATAATCTCAATGACCGTCGATTCACTCTATAAACGATCAGTTGTTTAAAAGAAGCAAGAATTTTTAAAGCGTCTGTAAAAACTACGATTTTTCGAATATGTACTTGGTCGTTACTTCATTTGACCTTTCAGACATTTCGGTTGCGTTTTTTAATTAAAAGTCAGTCGTTTTTACGGCAAATCAGATCTAAAGCAACGCTCTTCATAATTTATGAGGTAGAAAGACATTGAAATTACTAACGGATTCCTCAGTAGGCGGATTGTCTTTGTTTTCGTCGCTTCCACCACAAGATAATTCCTGATGAGGAAAAAATGTCGAACGTTTCGAAAACAAGTAATTGTTCCGCTGGTAACGATTAACCAGACTTTTTTTAGCTTCCAGCTTGACTTTAGGCCCACGGCCAGGAATAGGCAATCCAGCACGTAAGAGTTTTATGAAATACTTTTGAACTCTGCTGGATACTTGTTTGGCCGTACGGTTTCCTGAAAAAAAATACAACTTTTGACTCGACTTTTGATAAGACGCAGAATAATGCATTAATCATGTAATAAAGTTGGACATTTTTTGCTTCTTGTTATTTTCACTCCCAAACGAACCAGCCTTAATTATATCTTCATTTAGATATAAATATTCACTTCAAAAACTTGATATTTACACGACATAGCGTTTGCCCTTCGTTTTAATTTTTGTAAACGAATTGGACCTTCTAAAACGTGAATGGTTCTGTATATTTTAATAAAATATATCAACGAAAATGCGGAAGTACCGGCTCTACTTTCTCGTTAAGTTTCACTTCCTTGCTGCGAATAGTTGTCAAAACAAAAAAAGCAAAACTTGAATTTGAGTGTAGCTTTCGAAACTGTCGAATTTTCTCAAATTCTATATCGATCTTCCTCGATTCTAACTGCAAGTGTACAATAATTTTGTAAACTTGCAGTTAAAGAATGTAAACGTCGTTTTGCAGTTTAAAAAACGAGATCTTGGATAAAATTAGGAAAACATCCCGAATTTCAATTACATTTACTCACTATTCGATCTATCGAAATACGAACAATTTTCACCAACAGCATTAGCTACTTTTTTTGTATTGCAAATAATTTCAAGTGTACGGACATAGAAATCACAGTGAAAAAAATATACGGGCGCAAAATAATTCGTTTGGTACACAAACCATGACATGAATATTTTTTCGAACGATAATTGCATTCATAATAACTTGTGTACCAAGTAAACTAGCGATTCTAGAGGAAAACGATTTTTTTTACCAAGAGCATTGGCTATTTTGGTCCATCGTCGCATTTCCACTTCTTCGGGCGGATATTCGATCAACAGTTCTTCTAAACGTCTTTGCTCTTCGGTGGTCCAAAGTTGATTGAACGTTTCTGGTTTGCTCTCGTCGAAAGCTCGACCGCGCACAAGTATCTGTAATTTGGCGGTTCGAGTTAAAAATTGCTGTATTTCAAGCATCTTACCGTAAATTTTCTCTCCTTAAGGATGTATGATAGGTACAGTCCCGCCAAAAGTGAGTTTTAGAGACAATTTCGATCACTTCCCAATGAGATAAAAATCGGAAAAAAATAATGCATGTAAAACGTGCTGAAACGATTGATTTTGCATAATAATAATCCCAAAATGTTATTAATAAATTGGTGAAAAAAACAAACAATCAGTCAACCTAATTTTTTTTCTAATGAAAATGATATGTTAATTTGTTTGAAGGCGTATGAATTTCTTCAGTTTTTTTTCTTTATTTTGATTTTTTTTTTTTAATGCACAGAATATAACAAATTTTGGATATGCGTTTTGCAAAAAAATCTTGAGTGTAGTGAATGATTTTATGCCGAATACATATCCAAAATTCGTTATTTCGCGCACATTTTTGAAAATAAAAACAATTGAAATCAAAATAAAGACAAAATCTGAAAAAATTCATACGTATTCAAATAAATTAACATGTAATTTTCATTAGAAAAAAGTTAGGTTGACTGTTTGTTGAACAATTGTTTATTTCACCAATTTGTTAATAACATTTTGGGATTATTATTATGCGAAATCAATCTTTTCAGCTCGCTTTATATGCATTATTTTTTTCCGATTTTTATCCCATCGGGAAGTAATAAAAATTTTCACTGAAACTCACGATTGGCGGGACTGTACGTATCATATATATTTTAATATGATTTATTTATTTATAATTATATCATATAACCTTTAATATATACCTTTCCATCTTCTGGGTCGTTTTTCGTTTGTATTTGTGGCAAAACGTTCCCATGACGAGTTTGCGGCCTCATACGCAAATCCGTGACAATATTGTAACGGGCCCAGTCTATGTAAGGAATTTCCGCGACTTTTTGCGGTCCGGGCAATTCAGGTAAATCGCTATTTTGCAATTGAGCCACAAACGATATTGGATCTTTGGTGGCTTTTGCTCTGGAGTCCAGAAGCTTATCCAGATCCTTGATGGCTTGTGTACGCTGCGCTTCGAGCACAACTATGGTTTTTAGTAATGCCATGTAATCTTTGTTTCCCTTTAGAGCCATATGATCGGATTCAAAATAAAATTCTTCGTCCTCGTTGTCAGGATGTTTATCTTCTTTTGGCTCCATTTTCTCGTTTCCAGAGATGCTCAGTTCTGAAATAAGTGGTCTAGTTATCATAAATACAATGCATCTGAACTTCTATATCAATCTAAACTTAATGTGGTATAAGCGAACGACATAATTTACAAGTTTTAGATTCAAAAATCGTTCGGTACAATGACGCCCGTTTTTGTTGCTTATAATTTTTTTTTTTTTTGTTGATTCGAGCAGAAGCTTATGCATGCAATCTGGATTTTTTAAAAGGACCAATCTTAATAATAGTCATATATAATATAAGCGCGCGTCATAATTTATAATTTATCGCTACAAAAAATGTTCTGCGAAATGTCGGTCGTTTTTATTGCTTACTTTTTAAAAATATTCTTATGCATCTAATTTGAATTTCTATAATAGACCGATCTTAATAACAATAATATAAATATAAACGAGCGGCATAATTTATCATTTCTAGATTCAAAAATCGTTTGGCGAATTGTCAGTCGTTTTTGCTTATAATTCTTTCTTTTTTCATTTCAAGCACCTAATATGCACCCAATATCAGTTTTTATAACGGATTAATCTTAATAACAATAATATAAATATAAATGAGCGGCATAATTTATAATTTCGAGATAAAAAAATTGTTCCGCGATTTGTCAGCCCATTTTGTTGCTCATAATTCGTTCTATTCTCGTTTCGAGAAGCGTCTCATGCGTCTAACCTCAGTTTCTATAATCGACCGGTTTTAATATCAGTAATATACAATATACGCGTCATATTTTATTATCCGTCAATTCGAAAGTTGTTCGGTAAAATGTCTATTGTTTTCTTTGCTTAAAATTCTTTCTATTGTCATTTCGAGCGGCGGTTTATGCATCTAACCTGACTTTCTACAATGGACCGATCCTAATAATAGTAATATTTAATATAAAATAGCGTCATAATACCTTTTATAATTCGTAGATTCAAATATCTTTCAGTGGAATGTCGTTTTTATTGCTTATAATTCTTTATATTCCTGTTTGGAGCAGCGGCTCATCGTGCAGAGCAACAATCAGTAAAAAACCAGCTGACGTATCCCCACCTAAATCCTATAACACGTGCTCGATCACGGTTTTACACACAGGTTTGAATCTCCATCCAATTTAGCGCGGTGGGGGAGAAAGCTTACGCTAAATTCATTATTTCTCAACGCTGCCGCTAGTCGGCGCTGCTTGATAGTTAAAGGTACCTCTAAATAAAGAGAAAAAAAACTAAAGCATCATTGTTCATACTCATTTTCGTGGTGTATACCAGGATGTTAAAAGCACGGTCTTACACACAGGTCTTGAAACCCATCCATTTTGGCATGATGGGAGAAAAAGCTTACGCTAATTTTGTTGTTTCTCAACGCTGCCGCTAGTCAGCGCTGCTTGAGAGTTAAAGGTACCTCTAAACAAAGAGAAAAAAACTAAAGCATCATTGTTGATAATCATTTTCGTGGTAAATAGGACGTTAAAAGCACGGTCTTACACACAGGTCTTGAAACCCATCCATTTTGGCGTGATGGGAGAAAAAGCTTACGCTAATTCTGTTGTTTCTCAACGCTGCCGCTAGTCAGCGCTGCTTGAGAGTTACAGGTACCTCTAAACAAAGAGAAAAAAACTAAAGCATCATTGTTGATACCCATTTTCGTGGTAAATAGGATGTTAAAAGCACGGTCTTACACACAGGTCTGTAAACCCATCCATTTTGGCGTGATGGGAGAAAAAGCTTACGCTAATTTTGTTGTTTCTCAACGCTGCCGCTAGTCGGCGCTGCTTGATAGTTAAAGGTACCTCTAAATAAAGAGAAAAAAACTAAAGCATCATTGTTGATACTCATTTTCCTGGTAAAGCTAGGATGTTAAAAGCACGGTCTTACACACAGGTCTGTAAACCCATCCATTTTGGCGTGATGGGAGAAAAAGCTTACGCTAATTTTGTTGTTTCTCAACGCTGCCGCTAGTCGGCGCTGCTTGAGAGTTAAAGGTACCGCTAAACAAAGAAAAAAAAACTAAAGCATCATTGTTGATACTCATTTTCGTGGTAAAGCTAGGATGTTAAAAGCACGGTCTTACACACAGGTCTGTAAACCCATCCATTTTGGCGTGATGGGAGAAAAAGCTTACGCTAATTTTGTTGTTTCTCAACGCTGCCGCTAGTCAGCGCTGCTTGAGAGTTAAAGGTACCTCTAAATAAAGAGAAAAAAACTAAAGCATCATTGTTGATACCCATTTTCGTGGTAAATAGGATGTTAAAAGCACGGTCTTACACACAGGTCTTGAAACACATCCATTTTGGCGTGATGGGAGAATAAGCTTACGCTAATTTTGTTGTTTCTCAACGCTGCCGCTAGTCAGCGCTGCTTGAGAGTTAAAGGTACCTCTAAACAAAGAGAAAAAAACTAAAGCATCATTGTTGATACTCATTTTCGTGGTAAAGCTAGGATGTTAAAAGCACGGTCTTACACACAGGTCTTGAAACCCATCCGGTTTGGCGTGATGGGAGAAAAAGCTTACGCTAATTTTGTTGTTTCTCAACGCTGCCGCTAGTCGGCGCTGCTTGAGAGTTAAAGGTACCTCTAAACAAAGAGAAAAAAACTAAAGCATCATTGTTGATACTCATTTTCGTGGTAAATAGGATGTTAAAAGCACGGTCTTACACACAGGTCTTGAAACCCATCCATTTTGGCGTGATGGGAGAAAAAGCTTACGCTAATTTTGTTGTTTCTCAACGCTGCCGCTAGTCAGCGCTGCTTGAGAGTTGAAGATACCTCTAAATAAAGAGAAAAAAACTAAAGCATCATTGTTGATACTCATTTTCGTGGTAAAGCTAGGATGTTAAAAGCACGGTCTTACACACAGGTCTGTAAACCCATCCATTTTGGCGTGATGGGAGAAAAAGCTTACGCTAATTTTGTTGTTTCTCAACGCTGCCGCTAGTCAGCGCTGCTTGAGAGTTAAAGGTACCTCTAAATAAAGAGAAAAAAACTAAAGCATCATTGTTGATACCCATTTTCGTGGTAAATAGGATGTTAAAAGCACGGTCTTACACACAGGTCTTGAAACACATCCATTTTGGCGTGATGGGAGAATAAGCTTACGCTAATTTTGTTGTTTCTCAACGCTGCCGCTAGTCAGCGCTGCTTGAGAGTTAAAGGTACCTCTAAACAAAGAGAAAAAAACTAAAGCATCATTGTTGATACTCATTTTCGTGGTAAAGCTAGGATGTTAAAAGCACGGTCTTACACACAGGTCTGTAAACCCATCCATTTTGGCGTGATGGGAGAAAAAGCTTACGCTAATTCTGTTGTTTCTCAACGCTGCCGTTAGTCGGCGCTGCTTGAGAGTTAAAGGTACCTCTAAACAAAGAGAAAAAAACTAAAGCATCATTGTTGATACCCATTTTCGTGGTACATAGGATGTTAAAAGCACGGTCTTACACACAGGTCTTGAAACCCATCCATTTTGGCGTGATGGGAGAAAAATCTTACGCTAATTTTGTTATTTCTCAACGCTGCCGCTAGTCGGCGCTGCTTGAGAGTTAAAGATACCTCTAAACAAAGAGAAAAAAACTAAAGCATCATTGTTGATACTAATTTTCGTGGTAAAGCTAGAATATTAAAAGAATCAAATCAGAAGAATTTTTTTTTTCAATATCATATTTATTCATACATACCTTTAATTTGAAACCAAAAACGGGATACAAAAAAAAAGTGAGTTTTGAACCTAAAACACGGAATTCATGAACGACGAAAATGATGTATGTTCTAGAGGTTCATTTAAGTTGGCGGGAACCTGTTGATTTGCGAGAAATAATGGTGCAACACGCATTTTCCATCGAGTTTTATCTAATCCTCACGCATATTATAATATATGGAACTTTAATAGGCGATTCATTCATGAGGATTAGGAAGAGATAATGGCATCGTTCTGTCTCTCTCGCACACAAACTTATATCGTACTGCTGGCGCTACTAGTGGCTGCAACAGGAATTAATTTTCATATTTCAAAACCGTGGACTCTACGCGCTATTAAATTTAACTGGGGAACAGTTAGCAAAAAGAGAGAGTATAACATACAAAGTTACTTCTATGAGGAAGTATATTAATCGAATTTCGCTTCCTCATAGAGGAAGCTTTGTAAAAAAAACCTAAAATAATAAGAAAGCAATTTGCAGATTCAACTTTGTAGCAGAGTTGTTAATCTCCATTAATTTATGATATATAGTGAACAGTACAATTTTTTTTTTAATTATGATTTAATAATAATAATGTGTAATAATAATATGTAACGATGATAAAGTAGAGCGTAAACATTTCAATAGCTGAAAAAAATTGGAAATTAATGCGTCATTTTTTTAATGCATTAATTATTTCTCTTATTTTTTTTTTTTAATATCGCCTTGAAATTTAATCGAAAAATAATTCTTACAGCTCTTCAAAAGTCTCGTTATTGTATTATAATCGCTACATGTTATTATTCTGAAATTATAATTATAGAGCTCATTGTATCATCATCTTTATTTTTATAAGCATTTACAAAGCTGCTTTCTAACTTTATTTTTCATCAAAGTTAAATTGCTTGAAAATTTAAACCACTTAACAAATTATAACGAAACTGTATACCTATTATCACCAAATACAACTGATTTTATTATTAAAACTTGAATTCGTTATCTTATGTTTTGCTAAAGTTAATGCAATAACTATGTACTAATCATTGCTAAATAGTACCGATTTCATGTATGAAATTAAGCTTTGTTGTCTCATGTTTTGCCAAAGTTTGGGCAAAAACGTGAATTTTTCGAAAATTTCAAAACTCCATAAAATTTGAACCGCTTTTCCGATTTCGGTAAAATTCAATACCGAACAACATCAACAGTAGCTGCATGTATGAAGAATTATTTAGTGAAATATCGCTATTTTTACGAAAGCTAGAGCGCGCACGTCCTTTTTTTAAGGAAATAATTCGAAAAGCTATAAAATGTAAATTTCTGTGCACATTTCCACAAAAATGTCTTCAGTCAAAGATGCACTGCTGCTTCTGAAATAAAAATCTATTTACTCCTGACATAATAATCTTAAGAAAAAAAATTCATAAAAACAAAGCTTTCTCTATGAGGAAGCAAAAAAGGATAGACGATAATGTGAGAGCTACGCACATCAGTAACAATTGATAAGAATATGAGGGAGTGTATTATCATCGAGTGTGCAACTTTGTTATCAATGTATCACATTGTCTGCCGTTGGTATATATAACCGTACATTCTTGACAGTAAAATGAAAAGCTATATCTCAAGTATGATATACAAGGCATTTTACGATAACTTCGATCCAAAACCTGAATGTGAAACGATTTCTAAATATTGATTTATTCAATTCAACTAAATGTAGCAAAAGTGAAATTTTCTAAAAAAAATGGAGCAAATGATTAATTTTTTAATATTTTTACTCAAATGCCGATATTTTAAGAACGATCTATCGTACCTTTAATTGTTTATAACAAAAAAATGCATTTTTTATAGCCTATAATATAAAAAATCATTAATATTTCATGAATTAATTTGGAACTATATTCTCCTGCACAAAGTATCAAAAAATATTATCCAAAGTGAAAAACGCTGGGTCTTGTCGCTCAATTATTTTGCTCGAAATCTGAAAGCAATAAAGTAATTATTAGTATATTTTTCCACGGGACTTAAAACTATTCGAAAGCCTAGTAGTTTGCAATTTTTAGAGTAATCAACATTTGATTTTTAAAGTTAAAGTACTCACCGTTGAAGATGCCAGTTTTGTTTCTGATATTCTGTGTATATTATTAATTTCGTTACATTTTATATATTAGCTTTTGGGGATTCGGGGATCATTTATAATAAAGTGATAAGGAAATTTACAATCTCAAATGTTGCAGAGAAAATTAAGATTGCTCAAGGTATCGCTGCTATCTATCGTATCAGATATTCGCATTTGAAGTGTTTGGTCTCAGCCAAACTGGAGAAAAGATGTGGAACGCATACGGTGATCCCCACTGAGTGCATAACCGGTCGTCAGCAATTAAGAGAAAGGACATTGCACGCATTTGCTTCCTTTGCTAAACGTACTAACCACTAATGAAACAGGATTGGCCAACGCAATTTTTAAAAGCATACGTACAGAAATATTTCGCTTTCGTTTAGCGGCCACGCGTAGAAATCGCTGTAAATATATTATAGATGATTCCCAAAATTTTCTACATTCTACTCATGAATTATATTGAATATGTTTTAAACTTTACGAACTTTTCAAAAAGATTGGTAAATCTTTGGAAGTCATTTTTTATATTTCCTTATAACTCAAAAGTCACTAACGAACACTAAAAAAATAGAGAAAAATATTTGTGATCTCTTTTCGTTTTTCAAATCAAAGAAGATTGTTTTTTATTCATTTTAAAAATATATTTTTTTTTATGCCTCGCTTACTACTTCGAAGTTGTCTAAATAAAAAAAGAATATAGAAGTTATAGCTTCAATGTAAAAATTCGTGCAGTAAAGAATAAAATTTTTTTTTTTTGTAAGGTGCGCAACTTCGTAATACAATGAGTCTCATTTATAATTTTTAATTACCATCATCAAACTTACTCATTTATTTATATTTATTTATCGCACTTGAGCCTTTTTTCATCGTTCGAATTTTATAATCCAATCATTCACCGTAATCCCGCACAAAAAAATAAAAGAACAAGAAGAACAGAGGAAGTTTCGTTTAACAATCTCTTATCATTATTATCGCATTTATGCATATCTTTCTGCTGTCTAATAATAAAATCCGTCTGACTCCAATCTAAAATCCATTTTCTCCCAAAATATATCCAATTCTAAAATCAACGCTTGATTAAATGAACACAATCCAGGCACCTCATAAAATTTACTATTTAATTCCTCTTATCATCAAATTAATCAATCCGATAATATTTATTTCTCGTACTTGATAAATAAATATAAATGATCTTTTCCAATCGTCGAATTCTATATTTTCAATTCACTTATCACTCGCCGTAATCCCACACAAAAAAAAGAAGAAAAAGAAGAGAATAAGTCTTGTAAAACAAGCTACTATCATGATTACTAGAAACATAGGCAAATTTGCCTAAATTCCAATTACAAAATCGTCCGTCGGCGGAAATGCAGCCCCAGCGAAGATAAATCTAATCCCCAGATAAAAGCAACATTCAAAATTCTAGTAGTTAAAAAAAAAAATGCTTCCGAATGCTTGATTCGAGGCTCTGCTCTGTTTGCACTGATGCTCAGAGATACGATCCGCCCGGAGAAATGTGTTCTTATCACTTAGCGCCGATGATCCATAGGGCAGCGGAAAAGCAACTACTCAGTCGTCGGCTGTACGAATACTTGCAATCAGTCGTATACCGGGCCCTGTGGCGATAAGGTCAGTCACACGTTTCGATTCTGCTTCCGTCGGATTTTTCTACCGCATGTTCTTTCCACGTTGGAGAAAATAACGGAAGTATCGCGAGACCAGGAGTGAACGTACAGCTTCCGGTTTGCTCGAGGTCATTCACGGATAAATGCGCGTCGCGTGTGTTGCTCACGGATTTAAATTTGAATTGGCGAAAAAAAATTTTCACGCGATATATAATTATTTCTCGGACACATAATCGACCAATGTACTAGTTCTACGCTGAACGCGGCTGTTAAATTAATTAGTGAAAAACTAGGAAACAAATATGGCGAATACCGACGGAGAAAAAAGCGGGAAGGTGGAGTTGAAACGTGAAATCGGACTTTTCAGCGCTGTCAACATAATATTGGCTGTTATGATAGGTGGGAATTTTTGCAATTAAACGAAATACTTCATTTTACTGCTGAGCATTGAAACTGCCATTGTTTTAATGACGCAAGCGATATATTCGCTCGCACTTTGACCAGCGATTCGGATTTTTTGGGCTACTTCGGTATGTTGAGCGATATCGCGCCGCGATTAACTCGTATGTTGATTATGGACGACACAATTAATGTTCACAATGCGGCAATTTAAGAGAATAAAGGCGGCGCGATGTCCTGAAAACATACTTGCCAACATGTCGTTATAACGTAATTGCATAATTGCAGGGGTCGAACGAGTTGCCGGCTGATTCTTACAGTTGGTCAACTCAAATATCTCAATCTTGCGGTGGAAGCTCGCTTCCCTACTTCCCACGCGATAGACACGACATTGACCTTTTCTTTTATCAAGTGTGTGTTGCTCAGAGAAATCTCTTTTTTGTCGCCAAAAATCATGGGCACTTTTGATATCTCGCTTCACGAAGATCTTGCGTCTTTCGAGATTCAATTGGATATTCACAAAATCCGGAAAAAAATTATATATAATTATATTGAATTTTACATAATTGTATGTATGTGAATTTATGTATGAAGATAAACTTCATATACGATTATTGAGGTGTTTAAAAAATGTTCATAATTTTTTTAATTTCCTTCCGGAAAAATTTGAGATTTTTTATGTTTTATAAACCTCACGAAAGGAAAAGCCTTCGAAAAATTTCTTAAAGGTGTCTTATTTCTGTTCCGAATGGAATTAAAATAAGTGATTGTCGTTAGTCTTTTTTTAATGAATCCGTGAAAACACCTAAAAAAAATTACAAAAAACGATAATTATACATGAATTAGGAGAAAAATATTTAAACCACAGATTTTTTCAACATAAAAAAAAGAGAAAATATCAATTATCTTAACATGAAAAATAATTTTAAAAAACCAGATTTTTTTACGAAAAATTATTGGAAATAATTCTTTCAGCTCATCAAATTTTTATTTTTGATCGAAGATAGCATAATTGTAGGAGTAATTTTAAAAAACCAGATTTATCTACGAAAAATTATTAGAAATAATGCTTTCAGCCCATCAAATTGTTAGTTTTGATCAAAGAAAGCGTAGTTTAAAAAATAATTTTGAAAACCAGATTTTTTTCACGAAAAATTATTGGAAATAATGCTTTCAGCCCATCAAATTGTTAGTTTCAATCAAAGAAAGCATCTCGCGAAAGCAGCTGACGATGAAGATTTCGAAATGCTGCATTTTTTTAGGATAGTTGTCGAATTAGCTGTTGGCATTTTTTTCCAAGTTCTTTCGTCAGGTTCATTTAACGTACAAAATCGACAATTCTACTCTGTAGTAGTGAAATAATGAAAATAAAAAATAATTCTATATGACTCTATATGACCTATATAATAATTTTGATCAGGGAACTTCCTCGGCTATCGGTGCTCCAAATAATCGTCCCGAAAAAGAAATCTTCTATGGGGGGCACGACAAAAATTAATAAATTCAATTGACGCAAATGAATGGGTTAATTTAGTTTGGTCCAAAGGCTAATCGAATTTCAAGGCCAACGATAAGAGTGGCGTTCGTCAGGATAGACACGTGAAACTCGAGACGATGCTTAATTTTGTGAGATTGTAAGATACAGAATTTTAATAAGTCCCATGATTTTTGTTGTTCAATCTCTGTTGCTAATCCTAATCTCTAAGAATTCAGGGTAGTCTTATATTTTAGTGATCTAAGATGTCGTCATTTTCAAATTTCATTGATCCAAACATTGATTTCGAAAAATACTTAACTTCACTACAATCAGACGTAATAATGGTCTTTGCTGATAAACTGATAACTGATAATCGTTGGTCCATGCGACAATTTTTATCGTTATGTCATTTACTTCATACTATTATTGAGGCCACAATTATTCAGCTATCATTTTTATCAAAAATTTGTACTTGGACTGCGAATGAATAGTTGTAACTTCATAAAATTGATAAAAAACTTTTATCGGAGTTTACACGTTAAAGGTTTCAAAGTGTTAACTCAGACACAAAGACTTAAGGTGATGTGAAATACCGCGATGTGTATTAAAAACGGTTTGAGATGCTGTTTTGGAACCGTAAACATCGGAGGAATGTTAACAATGTGTTTTTTGTTTTTCTTATTCCTCAAATGTTTACGGCGAGGAAAAGGAATTTGAGACAGTTTCTGATACAGATTGAGTACGAAATGAACGGATTTTTGCACGTTATCTTGAGTGCAATTTAAGTTTAAAGAAAGATTGACGAAAGTTTTGTCGGCTTGAAACGTTTAGACCGTTTTTGGAAACTAATTTCATTACAAATATTGGGTGAAATTATTTGTTATTATAATCAGCAAATAACTTTTTCCTGTTTCCTTCTCTTTAGTCTGAATTGATAGTTTGTTACAAATATAATGAAAAGAGTTGGATACAAATATAAGAAATGCTCTAAATATGATTTTGATGGAACGAGTTGAGGACAAAGCGTTGGTCGCTTGTGTTTATTGCAACTTATCAACAAACAAAATTTAAAAAAAGATGCTCTAAATATATGGAGACGTACGCGAAGTAGCGTTCAAGAATAAAAATATGCATGCGTTTTTTCACCAACTCACGTCATCGCCAAGCATATTTCTTTGTAGTGATCAGAATTTTGTTTATTTTTAGATAGGAATTTAGATGCAGTCGGTGGGAACGTAAATGAACGCATCAGCCCAAAGCAAAAAACTATTTTCGTCTCCATATTCCCACTCAACACGCTGTATCTTCCAATTCCAAAAATAATATTTTTTTTTAGTCAAATTGGGTAGAAAGCTCCTCGAAAGTTCTCTGAAATAGCAGCGTTGATTTCTTTTTCGTGTCAATGTAAACTTGGATTAATGGTTCTTTAAACAACCGAGAATCCTAATTATAAGACCTGCTTTCATGGATACCTAAGATTTTTTACTGGTTCGTGGAGATTTTTGAAGCAATATCGCTTCAATTAGATTGTTTTGTAATTTCACAAACAAACAAAAAAGATCTGGCAATAAAAATCAAGGAATTTACAGCGCTCGACACTAGTCAAAAAGTGTTAGATTTATTATAAAATATATGTCTTTTACTTAGAAAAAAATTAATTGCACTCGATTTCCACGAATATTAACGTATTTATGCTAAATTTTGAAAAGGCACATATTCATTCAGCGGTTTCAAAGCATAATCCGTATTTTAGGCTTGATTTTGATGTATTACGGCTCATTATTTTGGTTGAGAGATGCTTCACGCATTCGGCGTCTGGATATTTGATAGTATTCCTCATTAAAAAATTACAGCTGTTTATTTACGAAGAAATTTTATTGATGGGCTAACCAATAGCTGTAATGTTTAAATGGAGAATACTATCAAATATCTAGATGGTGAATTCATAGAGCATCTTTCAAGGAACAAAATGAGCTGTGATGCAAAAAAATCGAGCAAAAAATACAAAATATTCTTTTAAAAAATTGAGCGAATATGTACCTTTTCGGAAATAAGTATAAATCATCTAATATTTTTGTAAATCCATTGAAATTAATTTTTTTTCTAAGTCAAGAATATCTATTTCAATAAAGAAACACCATTAACTACAGTTAATTGATGCATAAAACTGTGTATACACGACTTACAAAAATTACTATCCATTTGACTAGTGTCGCGCGCTCCAATCTCCTTCAGGAGTCCCTAAATTCAATAATATCTAACCCTTTCGTTCGAATTGACTTAATAATCTACTTTCACAATCCGTCCAACACTAATATCCGTCAGATTCCAAAATCCGTCTAACACAAAAATCGGTCTGATTCTAAAATGAGTCTAACACTAAAATCCGCCTAATATTAAAAATCTTCTGATTCTCAAATCCGTCTAATATCCTTTTTTTTTTATTTCTCTAGTACCAGAATCTGCCCAATTCTAAAACGCGTCTTGTCCTGAAATATATCCAACCCCAAAGCCGATGTTAAATTAAATAAACACAATTCCGCTCAAAAATCTGACGTTCCATCTCTCCCATTATGCGAAACTGCTCAAAAACCATGTTCAATTAAATTCCTAAGTGCACAGCAGAATTCAATATCCTATTTTTCTGGAGCCGTTAGAAAAATAGGATATTTTCTACAGGCTCTAACATCTTAAAAAACATAAATTACATTTAAAAAAACATAAATTACATTTTAAAAAACATAAATTACATCTTAAAAAACATAAATTACGTCTTAAAAAACATAAATTACATCTTCAAAAACATAAATTACATCTTAAAAAACATAAATTACATCTTAAAAAACATAAATTACACCTTGAAAAACATAAATTTCATTTTAAAAAACATAAATTACATCTTAAAAAGCATAAACAAAACACCCTACCACCAGTACAAACGTTTTACCGATCAAAAAATCATCCTCACGTGTTCTCTTTCGCAGGTTCCGGAATTTTCGTATCACCAGCAAGCGCATACGAGAGATCGGGTTCATTGGGACTGTGTCTGATAGTTTGGGTGAGCTGCGGAGTTCTTTCGTTGTGCGGTGCGCTAGCGTTTGCCGAGCTCAGTACAGTAGTCCCAAGATCGGGTGCGGAATATGCCTACTTCATGGAAGCCTTCAGTCCTTTGCATCGATACGGCGGTCAATTGCCAGCATTTACATGTTCATGGGTATACGTGATGGTCCTAAGGCCAGCGGAGGTCGCGGTGGTGATTCTGACCTTTGCGGAGTACAGCGTCCAGCCATTTGCGGGTTTTATGGAGTACATGTCGCCAGAAGCGATGAATCACGTGAAGAAGATCATAGCGATAATGGCGCTCGGTATGATAACGTACATAAACCTAACGAGCGTAAAGCTCTACGTGAAGGTTCAGAACATCTTCGTGGCCTGCAAAGTAGCGGCTTGCGTGCTCGTTATCGGCGGTGGAATATATTGGCTCGGATCTGGAAGAACAGAATTACTAAAAGAGCCTTTCAAAGGCACGACTAATTCAGCCGGAAACATAGCATTGGCATTTTACAGCGGACTTTGGGCGTACGACGGTTGGTCATCGGCCGCAGTTGTTACGGAAGAAGTAAAGAAACCGGAAGTGAATATTCTGCGGAGTATATTAATCGCGGTGCCGACGATAACGGTTTTGTACGTAGCGATGAATCTCGTGTACATGTCGGTACTCACCGCTCCGGAAATGATAAATGCACCGGCTGTCGCTGTTCTTTGGGCCGAAAGAGTACTTCCGGCTTGGCTCGGCGGAGCGATACCTTTGGGAGTAGCTCTTTCTACTTTTGGATGCGCTCTTAGCATCCAATTTGGAGTTTCTCGATTGTGCTACGTCGCTGGTCGAGAGGGACACGTTCCACGGGTTCTCAGCTTCGTACACATCACAAAAATGACTCCCGCCGCTGCTGTTGTCTTTCAAGCGATTCTTTCACTCGTGTGCATTCTCGTTGGAAATATCATCGAACTTATAGAGTTTGCCAGTTTTCTCACTTGGGTTTTTTACGGACTTGCTATGGTTGCCCTGATTGTCATGCGTTCGACGAAACCCAACGCTCCACGTCCTTATTCCGTACCTATTTTCATACCTTGGCTCCTTCTTTTTATAGCTATTTTCCTCGCAATTATGCCAATCGTCGCTGAACCGTCCGTTAAATATCTCTTTGCTCTCGTGTTCATTATCCTCGGGGTTGGAGTTTATCACTTATTCGTTTACAATAAAATGAATAGCAGGCTGTCGAGTAAGTTTTTCATTGTATTGTTGACACAGAGTTGGAAATTCGTTCTTTGAGACGGAATTTTTTAGTGATCAACAGTTGATTGCACAACATTTTACTAGATTTCAATCGTCATATGGCAAAGCGAACAGTAGAATAGATATTAATAAATCCTACCGAATTCCATGTTGATTTTCTGCAGGATTTCGTGAAACCGACTGTCAATTCAACCGTAAGATCGCTAAATTAGAGTAGAATTTTTGTCAATTACAATACGTGGATTTTTTGGACAACTCGACCAGTTAAAATTCAATTGGTTAAGGCTTTGAGAAAATCGAATAAAATTTTATAATCGCTGCAGATTATTATTATGAAATCGACGGTGCAAAACGAACTGTATTTAAAATATTCTGTCTTAAAGTATTGGGAATTTACAACACTGAATAGTCATCGTTACTCTAAGTAAATTGTTCTTTTACAAATTTAATTTTTTTTCGTGTTTGTTTTTTCAGGAAAAATGACGTACATCACTCAAGTATTATGCCTTGTTGTCGCTCCGGAAAAAGATGAAGATGTTTGAGGCTGTTTAAGAGAGTAAAAAGGTGTAAAGTATGTCATTTTCTGACTGATTTCCGACGGTAATGAAGGAAACTGCCGTTTACAGTGAGATATAAAAATACTGTATTGTTGGAATGATAAAAATATTGTCATTAAACTCCATCGAATCATTAACAAATCCTGTGTATTGTCACAGGATGGCATGCATTTAAGTGCATTCCGATTATACATCTCGCGACGTAATTTCAACATAGATAACGTACCAATTTCCGTTTAACATAGATATAATATTGTTAAGCTTAGTTGCCAATAAAGTAATTTTTGAACAATAATAGTAAATAATAATAGTCTAACAGATAAAATAATTGTTGTGTACAGATAACGAAACGGACGCAATTGCCGTTTCGTCGCGATAAATAAAACTAATGTTCTACCTCTTTTTTATCTTTGTATTCTACAACCGATTGCGCAGCACTCGGGCATTATTGATTCGATAATGCACCGCATTTTGAACACATTTGGGGCTCACTGAAAAATAAAAAAAGCAATTTTGTCATGTCGTGCATTTAAAATAAGAAAAGTGTGTTATTTTATTGTTGGGAAAATCGTAGCACACGTTAAAAAAGGTATGAAAATAAAAATTAGTTCTCTCCATGTAAAAATAAAGATTTTGCAAAAATTAAGTTAAATAAAACGAAATACGTTCTGGAATTTGTTATTCTTTCACATAATCAGAATTGTGTTTTGAACTATCAATCCCATGAAATTTTGGTATGAATGTTTTCATCGTATATCACGTACCTCATCATTTGATGAAGTTGATTACTCAGTTGATTGCAGATCGTCGTTTTTGCGTCTAATGCTGCATCTCTTTCTCGAAGTTGTTGCCGCAAGTGATATATAGTGTCCTCCAAAGCTTCGAATATTGCCTACATCACAAAAAAAATAACTAATCTCCAGAGTTCACAATCACGTGTCCTTAAGCCTTAAGAATAGGATAAAAATTCGATTTTTTTCTATTTTTCTAGTATGATTACAAAGACCCATCAATATTTAAGTTTGTCTTTACGCGTTTATTTTTTCGTTTTACATTGAATTTTTTTCAATGCATATAAAATGGTATATTAATTTCGAACGTCTCTATAAAATTGTACAGTAAAATCAATTTACACACGCCCTGATATTGAATTAAATTATAAAAGTAAAAGAAATAGTTTTTTTTTATGAATTACTAAAATTAGCTGTTGAACATTTTTTTAACACCACGTACATTAATTCTACATTAATACACGTGTATCATAATGATACACTTCTGTCATAAATTAAGCATACCAGTTTATACATAAAAAACGGAGCTGCGTATGCAAAAGCAGAAAAATAAGGATGATGATATAAAAAAAGGGCAAATTCCCTGGGTCGGCCAAAGTACTTCATTTTCTCGACCACAACATTAAAATAATATTAATGAAATTTATTATACGAATAAATTAGGGGCTGCAATAAAAAATGTCATTAAATAAATATAAAAAAGATTCAATGTGTAGTAAGCGAAGCGTATAAAGTGCGCGATCAAACAGAAACGTAATTGAAACGTCTTTACGATGTCCAAACTATCAGTTGATTCCGAAATCCAAACTGTATTTTATCTCGGCTTTATATAATTCTCGAAATATTAACAGAAAAATATTTGTTTATAAATTGTGTATCTGATAGAGATTTTTTTTTATATTGGATGTATGTACATACCCTGGCTTCTTCGACAGTGTCAGATAAAGCTGGTGGTTCGTCCAGACAGAAGAACTCTCGAACACACGTGTTTCCGATGAGCAAAGGGGAATTTAAGACGGCATTTACAAATGCTTGCAGACCTCCTATTCTCTCCTCGAGAAAGCTAGGAGCAAAATTATCACCGAGCCACTTTTTTTTCGGTAAAGAAAGGTTTTCTATCGGCAACTTCTGTCTACGAAGTTGTGACAATAAACGAACAAAGTCTGTGTACCTCCTGAAGACAAACCAGCAATCTCCATTCTTGAGTTCAACGCGAAGTTTATACACCTGGAGATTCCAGAAAAATTATTCAGTCGCTTAACTAGAGATGACCAGAACTTAACTGGCAAAGCATTAAAAATATTTATGGACGTGTTATCAGTTTCAACATTTCCATTACTTTTGGTTGCACTTTGTTCATTATTCCCAAAAATAATTTCATATTGACTGGTTTTCTAAAATACGTTAATATATTGGTAAAACACGTGCATACACATAGTGCAAATAGAAACCTTAAAAAAGCCATTGAAAAAAACGCTAGAAATAGAAACAAAAATCACGCCAAACTTTGGCCATTAACGATTATTATTTCCCTTTTTGAAGTATATTTCATGAATATGTTCAAAATAATATCTTAATGTATATGTACAAAAATATACATTTTTTGTTTCTAACAAAATAATACAACTATCTTACTAATACATTAGCGAATTTACAAATCAGTATTATCCAATTATTTTCCAAGATTTAAATTAACTAACTGCCCTACAATTTTTGTAACTGAAATTAATATTTGTATTTTCATATCTGAAATTACAGCTTTGAAACAGTTCCTTATTTGTTAGATACAGTGATTGTAAATCAGGAATCTAGTTCAATTTTATTTTAGAAATTTTCCCTGACTTTCTTCTTCAAAAGTACTGATAGATTCTGATTGTAATGGACAATGGAGCACACATAGATCCTGATAAATCTGAGCTGGATCACACATTGATTCCGATAAATCCTTTCTTGGTCATACATAGATCCTGATAAATCCTATCTAGATCATACATAGATTCTGGTAAAAGCTATCTAAATCATGCATAGATCCTGGTAAATGCTATCTAGATCATACATAGATCCTGGTAAATGCTATCTAGATCACACTTAATCCTAATAATCCAATCTAGATCACACTTAATCCTAATAATCCAATCTAGATCAAACATAGATCCTAGTAATTCAATCTAGATCACACATAGATCCTAATAATCCAATCTAGATCATGCATAAATCCTGATGAATTCTATCTTAATCACAAATAGATCCTGATAAATTCTATCTAGATCACAAATAGATCCTGAAAAATCATATCTAGATCACAAATAGATCATGATAAATCCTATCTTGATCAATGTGTCGTTTTATCCATTTCTATCGGTTTCTACCAGTACTTCTCAAGTTTCAAAAGACATATATTCCAAATGCTTTTTAATTTAAAATAATGTTTGCCCCAAATTACAAAACATCAAGTATCATTACAGGAAACGAGAAAATAACAAACAAGGACCAACCGTAAATCGAGCCCTTTCTTCCATGACCTCATAGCCTACGATAGGTATTCTCAGGTCTTTAGACGTGAGCGGCGTTTGATGAATCTCCGGATTATCATTGGGACTTCCATTGTCCGGATAACTGAAGCTCTGTACAGTGAACGAATTGGAGTGTCCGGACACATCCGAATCCGGACTATCGAGCGATCTTGCTGTTCCTGCTTGACAACCTCGAGCTTTACTAATCGCCAGTGTCACCTCGCTAACGCATCCCACTCCGGTATCAGAACCAGACATTTTATCACTGGCAAACTCAACAGAACCATGCAGTACTTAAAAAAAAAAAAGACAAAGAAAAACAAACGTAAAACAATATTTTATGTAAACAAAATGGGGGTTTTCTCAGTGAAAAAAAAAAATAATAAACTCTGTATGTCACCAGAATTTCAGGTTAATAGAAATCGAACGAAGAAAATGGAACAAATAAGTGGAATTGTATTCTGAGTTATTGTTTACCTTATATTGTATTATGAGCGAATACACTGATAACAATGCACTGATATAAGGTGCGATTACTGGACAATAACATATCTCTGGCTGTTTTGACATATGCAGTTGTTAAATTTTCGAGAGTTGCGTCCCCAATAACAATAATGTTCATTGGAGCTGTCAGCTGCGTGTGAAATACTAGTCAGTCTGTCTCTCTTACTCTTGTGGAAGAAAAGATGATGTCCTTGTCGCACTTATATGTATATACATATATACATGTACAGTAGAACCTCGATATCCGAATTAATTGGGACCGACACGAACGACGGATTTCGAATTTTGAAAAGCTGCCTTTTCCGAATTTGGCATAAACTCGTTAATATATGTGGAAATCAAGTGCAATTAAATTTTTTCTAAGAGAAAGATATATGCAGCTATGACAATCACGATCCATTATAATCAATAGATGCATAAAGGTTTGTTTAAATTGAATAATCAATTTAGCACTCTTTTGACTGGTGTGAGCGCTCCAACCTCCTTAAGGCGGAGTGAAATCTACTCAATCGGTAATAAAAACTGTAAATAATTATTTTTACGGGTGCGGTAAAAATAACCATAAAAAATTACCATCCAGAAACATGATCATAGAAAAGTTTACAACATTCCTCTACCAATCCTGCATGTTGTTAGACTTTCCTTTATTTAGAAACATTCGGCACCCATGAAAAATAATTATTGACAGTTTTTGTTACCGACTGGGCACGCAACTGGCCCGTTTGCAACGTGAGAGAAAACGCGCATTCCGACAGCTGTAAGTGCGCGGGTTACTTGTCAAACATACAAGTTTTCTCATGTGGACCACAGGAATCTATAAAAATGTATAAAGAACTGTTGAATATAGAAGAGAACACTCATAAGTTCCAACCGGAAACTGTGACACCGTATAAAGTGGTTGTCATTATGTTAATTAAACAATACTGCTACAAAACTGTCAAAGGTAAACACTGCTCAAATGTAAACAATGCCCAAACGGTTCATTTCGATATGAAATTGTTGTTTGAATAGTAATAATTAATTACGTTGTTATAGTTCCTATTGAATGTCGCGATTTCTGCATTGCTGCGCTCAAACTCATTCAGGTAATTATTCTATCATTGTTTTATATGTAAGCTCAAAACAAAAAATTGCAAAGTAAGGTTATGTTCACGTTTTGTTTACCGGCATCGAATCGCTGCGTGAATTTTTAACTGAATGTTCAATGTTTGAATTGTGGGAATTGCGTCTCTAAAAAAATGGTATACAAGCGATTAGAATTAAAAGATTCAAAAGAGTTAGAAATGTGATAATTACATTTCAACATTTTTTTAGTTTTTCTAGCTATAATTTTATTTGTTTCAACAATTATTATAACAGCGTAACAGACTTTCTCAAATTTTAACGTGTTAACGGATTTATTGCCTAATAACAGGTTTAGTCCATTTTTGGATTAAACTTTGAATTAAAATGACACAACATGATGCAAAGTTTGGTATTGAATTTGGCTAAATCGGTAAAGTGGTTCGGTTTTTATAAGGTTTTGACAATTTCGAAAAAATTTCGTTTTGCTCTTATTCAGATAATATTCAAACAAATCGACTGAAATTTTCTATACAGGAAAAAAAAACATTCAGCTCGGCTATGTTCAAAATTTGGTGATAATCGGTAAAGCGGTTTGGATTTTACGTGATTTTTCAAAAAATTTCCGTTCTCAATATTTTGTTATCAAATTTTATTTCCTTATGATTCAAATTTCTATAAATTTGAATCTTTGAAGTGTATTTGAACTACCGATGCAAAGTAGAAGTTTGCACATTGCTCCTTCAATAATATTCATTGTTCACAAAGTTTCTAGAAGAATCCAAAAATAAAATAAATAAATTTCCTCATAGAGGCATTTTTTTTAAAAGATGAAAATAAATAACGCAGCAATCCACAAATTTCTACTTTGCATATTTTTAAATTATTTGATTTAATACAACATTTCAGACACCGGATATGGAATTGACTGCTCTCTTCAAAATGCTTTGTTCCTCTGAATTCATACTACAGCGATTCGCTCACAATTTGGAATTTGAAATGATGGAATTGTGTGAAAAGGGTGTAGAGGGTTTATTGGAATTGTTCGACAGTCTTTCGAGACTCATGAGACCATCAGTCGATCATTCTCTTGCACCTGCTGCTCTTTATAGAAATTCCGTACTAGGATTATACGTCAGACGAATAATTATTTTCTTTGAACAACTTCCATTCTCCAAAGTCGTCGCACTGCACGACGCTTTTTTCACAGAAGTTGAGAAAGTGATGGTTCTACCCGATACAAAGCTTTCTCCTGATCCATTGCATTCTCGTATGGCTTCTGCATCCAGACTCGAGAAAAAGACAGCTAAAAAGTGAGACAATACAAGAATAGCAATGTAAACTTTAAAAAGTAGCAGCACCAAATTTCAATAAACCATTTTGCAGGAACATTAATGTTTGGGGTGGACGTCAAGCAGAACTGTTGGTCGCACAACAAGCTCACGCTTTACAAACCGACGAGCACAAAGCTATGTCACCTGGAGAATTGCAGACTCTCGTACGCGAGCTCCTCAGTTGCAGTCCTTATTATGCAGAAGCTGTAAGTTCCGATGACAAAAGGCGCAAAAGATATATTCCTATAACTCATTACTTAATTATCTTTTCACAGTATTCATTTTTTGTTGCATTGATGATTAAATATTCTTCAGTTTTCATAATTCATATGCAATATGCAGTGGAACACCAAAATATGTAATTGAAAAAAAATTTAACTATATTTACAAAAAATTGTTTAAACGTAAAATAACCGATAGCAAAAAAGTTAAAACAGTAATCTTACATTTTTCGCTTCATATATTTAATTTTCATGGATTTTGACAATTGATCTTTGCAGAAAATACTGTCTATATTTGTTTTTAGTTCATCATGTATTTCAGTAGGAAATTATTGTGAATGCACCGTTATTAAATTATTCCTTAAGGATGTATGATAGGTACAGTCCCGCCGAAAGTGAGTTTCAGAGACAATTTCGATCACTTCGCGATGGGATAATAATCGGAATAAAATAATGCATATAGAACGTGCTGAAAATATTGATTTCGCATAATAATAATCCCAAAATGTTATTAACAAATCGATGAAAAAAACAATTGTTCAACAAATAAACAGTCAATCTAACTTTTTTTTAACGCGTATGAAATTTTTCAGATTTTTTGCTTTATTTTGATTTTGATTTTTGAGATTTTGAAAAATGCGCAGAATATAACAAATTTTAGATATGCATTTTGAAAAAAAATCTCGAGTGTAGTTGATGGTTTTATGGCGAACTCGTATCCAAAATTCGTTATTTCGCGCACATTTTTGAAAATAAAAAAAATAAAAACCAAAATAAATAAATCTAAAAAAATTCATACGCATTCAAATAAATTAACATATCATTTTCATTAACAAAAAAGTTAGGTTGACTGATTGTTTGTTGAATAATTGTTTCTTTTTTTTCAGAAATTGATTAATAACGTTTTGGAATTATTACTATGCAAAATTTATTTTTTCAGCACGTTTAACATCGATTTTTTTTTCAATTTTTATCCCATCAGGAAGTAATCGAAATTTTCTCTGAAACTCACGATTGGCGGGACTGTACCTATCATACATCCTTAAATAAATACATAGAGGAAAATTGAATTTTTATTTTCAAAAAGAATGAACTAAAATTCGTACTTATGAATTAAAAAAATGGACGACTTTTCAGTTGACAGAACTGAAAAGTGGTACAATTTTTATTGATATTTTGCGTTAATTTTCAGCATTACTTGAGCTACCTTAACTGTTTACGAGTCAACGAATATTGCGGCGCCTTGGATAGTTTGTACCATTGCTTCGATAGATTGGCTCCATTAGAAAACAGATCGGCCCCCGAAGACAGAGCACGAACGTTTAGATACGCGGCCCTTAATCTTGCGGCTCTTCATGCTCAATTTAATCACAAGTGCGTTTTTCTGGAACTCCGGCTATTAATCCATAAAAAGGCTGCACTAACTTCCTCTCTGTTACAGGGAAGTGGCGCAAGCTGCGCTCAAAGAAGCTATAATGATGGCACAGGAAGCTGGTGATAACGTTTGTCTGCAATTAGCTCACGCTTGGATGTACCACTTGACGAGTGAGAAAAAGTGAGCGTCTCGTTGGTTGGCTAGTAAGCTACAAAATCTGATAAAGGCTCTTCTAAAGATTCACTGGATTTTTTTAGGCTCTTTTACGAATTTATTAAACGAAAAATATCGTATAAAATGAATTGATTTAAAAAAATATCATTGTACGTTTATTTTAATGGAGCATCCATTGAAATCAATCACAATTTTTTTTTTTAAGGCCAGCGGTAAAGCATTTACTATAATATTTGAAGGTGGAAGTCAGAACTATTTATTTATTTATTTATTTATTTACAATGGACGCGCCCTTTAAAATTATATATAACACACAGGCAGAAGAGCGAAAATATGCAGAAACCAATCAATTTAACAATACAAAAAAATTAAGAAAATGAAAATGCTATGTTTTTCATTTACTATAAGATTATTTTTTGCGGAATATCCATGAAAACCGGTGGCTCATTTTTGTATTTGTGCGATAATTTTATCATTTTTTAGAGGTCCACTGATAGAACGATCCGTGGGAAAAGCCAGTATGCTTGGAATTACGCACACAACGAGCTTGGGTCTCATCGCATCGGCTCACAATTCTGTACTTGAAGCCAAAAGTCCGTCGCATGTTTTCGAGGTTGGTTCAATTTTAAACAGATAATGGCTAAGTGGAGTAATTTCTCATTTTTATTGTTTCCAATTTCCGTCAATGCATTTGAAACAGGATTTTTTTATTTTTATTTAAATTGGATTAAAAAAAAATTAAAAGTTTGATAATTGATCATATATCAGCACTACTCGAAATTACTCTGTGCTTTTGTTTACACTTTTTAACCCATTCGTTTCGGAAATTAATTTTTTTTTCCATAAAGCATTAAAAAAGTCCGATTTTTTAAAGTTTTCGTAAGAATAATAATCATGAGCGATTCTGCCGGTAAATTTTTTCTTTTGCGCTTATCGACCAGAGAGTCAATATCGGGATAGCAAGGCAATAAATAATTCTATCCCCGGAAAGTAACAATTACTTTAACTAGAGATTGATAAATTCAAACACAATACAATAGGTTACGATATGTTAATGCATTTTTTGACAACAGTGCCTCGATTATTTGATCCGATGCACGAATTACCTTTAGAAAAAGATAAATATCCGTAAAGATATTTACAAATGATTTTTCTAAAAGCGATAAACACGATAATCAATGGATTTGCAGACGCTCATAAAATCGGATGTGGTCAACTGCCAACACTCGATGAACGATTTGCTTTCCATGACCTATGCCGAAAAAGCTGCTCTTTGGGCGTACTACGGTAAAACCGAAATGTCGTCTGTCTGCTCGCAACTTTTGCTGCTTCGTAATTCCGGCGACAAAAAGCAGCACATGTTTAACGGTCCATCGACGTGCCAAGCGGTAATAAACGTGGTAAACGTGCTCGTCGAGTTCGGCGAATACAATCTCGTCGACGTTGTGCTGAGCCACGCAAAAGAAAGATTTCCGAACGAGCCGAGCAACAAAATATGGATGCTGAGCGAGCAGCTCTCCGAATTCACGAAAATGATGAGACACGAAAAGTGGAGCGACGCCGAGACGATAGCCAAACAAATAGCGAGTCTCGATCCGCTAGAGAGTAAATTTCGTCAGGCGGAAGTTTGCTTGGCGAAAGGCGACTTTCCTAACGGATTAGAGCACGTGAAAAGCGTCGAAAAGTCGGACGGACTGACGCCTGAAAATAGAGTTCGCGCCATGATTCTCACTAGTCAAATAATGAGCTCGTCGATTTTACCGGGAAGCGGAATAACCGGCACTAATTCACTGGTTCTCTTGAATTCCGCGCTTGAAATGTCCACGAGGAATTACTTGTCTTATCACGAAGCTGACGTTAAAATGCATCTAGCGAACATTCAGTTGCTCATGGGAATGCCAAACCAAGCTTCGAATTTAGTCGACGAAGCTATTGTCCAAATTTTGGCCCACGGCGGATGGTACGATCAAGGCAGAGCTCTCGTTCTTTATGCCAAATGTATACTTGCCACTGCTCCACTTACCGGCGAAAAACGCACCGCCGCTATTCAAGATGCGATCAAAGCCCTCGTCAAAGCGAAGGGCCACTTCAACAAGGTCGAGGCATTCGGCAGAACAAAAACAACCCTTTACCTACTTAGTCTACTCTACCACGAGATTGATTTGAAGGCTGATCGACAAAAGTGCGCTTTCGAATTTCGCCAATTGGATATGCAATATCCATCGAAGTTAGATACTGTTAAATTATACTAGTAAATATATATATCTATAGTAATAAAGTCTGGGCTAAGCCATTTTTTTAATTATCCATGTGATTACTATTTTTACGAATTTATTTAGGATTTATATGAATTGAGTTACTTTCTCAATTTTTAATTTTCGCCTCCCCTTTTTTCCTGGGAGTTTTGAAATTTCGTTTTGGAGTTGGAAAGTTTTCTACAGGTCATTTTTATATTGCTTTACCGAATTTTGTAAGTTTATTCTAGAAATAGCGCAATGGTTTCTTTTTCTACATATTGAGGTGACGAATTGTTGATTCGCTAAGATAAATTAATTTTGCAAATTCACTTATAACTCATTATGCCAAATTTAGTTAAACTCCGCATCTAGGATTTTTCTCTCTGTCTGTGATGAGGATCATTCGCTGTTTTATTTTTTTAATGAATTTTAGTTGAGCGTAAACAAAAACGACAAGTCGCTATTTTTGTTTCCTCATAGAGAAAGCTGAATGAATTTTTTTGGTCGAGATTTTCATGTTAAGGATGTATGATACGTACAGTCCCGCCAATCGTGAGTTTCAGAGAAAATTTCGATTACGAATGTTTCAGATATTCAAGTTTCATAACGAATAAAACTGCAAAGCTACACTTTGCATTTCAGACACAGTCGCTATGAATTATGGAGTCATGCTAAGAAACGATTAATTCTAACGGAATTATGCTCCGCACGACGACATTCTTATTTCTCATATGTATAAATTCCATTTGCATTGTTGATTGGCGCATGGAAAAAAAAATTACAAAGTTCAATTATTGCTTCTTCGATCGATTGCTATATTTACAAAAACAAAGGTATGTGGCCGATTTAAAAGGAAAAAGAGCTGTAAAAAGGACAGACGTCATATGTATACTCGTTAGAACTTAAAAAGTGACGAAGTTGTGATTACAGCGTCTCGAGAATAGGTTTCCAGAATTTCCACGAGGCTTCTCCAAAATTCACACTCTGCGTCAGTTCATCACTAATTTTCAAGTAATTCATTTCGTTCTCAGTAATCGGTTCCCATTTCGTAGTTAATTTTTCATTGAGCTCCGGCGTTGGATTTCTGTGCAAAAGAATAAATTCTATGTATTAGTAAAATCGTATTTTCCTCATGTTTTCTTCTGATGAGATCTGCTGAAAAATCGGAGCAGCTAACCCGGTTTTTGCGAAGTTTGTCCACATCTGTGTTAATCTTTCCATGACTAAGTAATCTTTCGTTCCTTTTTGTAGTCCCTTGTCGCGCATGTAACACGGACTGTGAAAAAGAGCTCCCAGCTCGTCACCGTGAGAAGATCCTGTACAAGTTTCGATTAAAATTACAAACTAGCAATGCGCGGAAGTTTTTCTTTTCTTGTAGCATAATTATTGAATATTATTATGCTCCAGTACAATAATATACGTATTATACTGCAACAAATCCTATAAAAGGTTTAATAAAGATTACATATTGGCAATGCATAGGGATTTTTATCCTCTAGTAGTATAATAATCATAACTCTTATGCTTCACTACAATAATATATAATTCAGTACTGAAAATGAAACAAGCACTTGACAAAAATACAGAGAAGAAATCTGACAAGCTCAGTAACCAAAGTTTCATCCGATGTTTCAAGTATGTGATTTTTACACCGACTTCACCTGAACTTTTGCTTAAAACAATTATTTTTATTTTCAGGTTTCCTTAATTGTAAAAAATTAAGGCAACTAAAGCAGCTTACATTTTTTGAACCAGTGCCACAATCTTTTAATCGTTTGTACAAAGTTTTACGAGCCACTAGCGTTTTCGATACAACCAAAAGTCAGGTTTTTGTATTAGGAAGAAAGTTTTTTTGTCGGCAAAAGTCCAATTTTTTTCTTGTTCTCTTCGCGAATAAAAAGATCGGTAAAGATCATCTTTCAGCAAAAAAATTGGTTAATTTGAGTGATTTTTTATGAAAAATTAAGTGACAATTTTCCAGAGAATTTTATTATTAAAAGTCAGTGTAATATATATTCAGTCATCTTTTACAAACCTTCGAGATTGTTTTCCATAAGAGAACGAAGCGTTGGATACGATGGTCTATACGAAAATTGGTAGACATAAGTGGGTGTCGATTTGAGCGATTGAATCTCGATAACTCGCTGAATTCCATTCACAAAATGTACGTCTCCCATCATCCGACTAAAGCTATCATTATTTTTGGCAATTGTTATGGGGTCTGCTTCGCCGAAGTAAAACTTTCTAACGAGTTTGTCAATTTTTGCAGCGCGATGCATTTCTTTGATGCGCAAAATGCGAGCAACAACGGCGGCAAAATTGGTGTTCATATCCTGATAAGCAGCCACGTTTGAAGGGCCGCTTGCAACAAAGATTCCTTCTTCGGCCGTGCTGCCGATAATTAGAGGCACGTTGATTCCTTTTTTCGCCATTTCCTTTGGATGCTTTGGCATAAATGGTTGCAGAATACCATTTATGGTGGTTTTGTTATCCATACTCGGTACGAAAAAAAATTCTGCCTCGTAATTCTTCTACGAATGGGAGTGAAGAAAATGATACATTACTCAGGATTTCTTCATTGAAAGAAGAAATTAAGAAGAGATAACCAGGTGAAAATCAGCAATTTTATCCTTGGAATACTTGGATTTTTAAATTGCACATATTTTTTGAAAATATATCTTTTACAAAGAAGTTTTAAATGCAGACGGTGAGCATATAGCTTTTTTAAGTACTCAAAAATGAATTAAAATCTTGGCACACTTATCGCCCTTAAAACAAAGTTATCTAATAATTCCCGAAAATTCGCTGTTGCGTGTAAGATAATTTTGACACGAATGTGGCGATCTGTGATGAAAGAAAAATTTATAAAGCGCCTATCATTCAAACAAGGATTCTTATAATTATTTTGATAAAACTATTATTTCTTTACCAACTTTATGGAGAAAAAATCGAAGCTAATTTTGAGCAGGAATGATACATCTTTTGAATACCTGTGAATTTTTTTGGAAATTATTAAATATCGTATCGCACATATCAAAAAATTCTTTGTTTAAAGGGTCAACAGTGAATATTTTTTTAACCAATTTTTACACTATAGAAATCAGAACATTTTTATCTGACTCTCTCTTCTTAAAAGAGAAAAATAGGGTAGATGCAATTTTTTGAATCCCTCGAGTTTTCAAAAACCTTCGAGTTTTGGACATGTTTTGGAAAATCTGTTCATCTACCTTACAGCAAATACTTCACTAACTAGTTTGAGACTCATTTTTCTCTGAGCGTTGATTAATTGTTCCGTCGACACTTTCATCAGAATTTCCAAAGCTTCTGTAGGATCGTTGATTGACCTGTTGCTCAATATAGAAGCTAACTTTAAACCCATTTCCACCGGTTTTTCGGAAAATGTCCACGGATTGATGGCAACATTACTCTGGATAATAGCCTTGTGAAAAAGACCTATCGAACATAAATTAATGTCAACATGATAATCCAATTTGCAATGCAATTTATATTTTAATGGCAACGAATAATTGTTCATTTATTTGCGAACGAGCCAAAAAACTTTGCAATAAATAATATGCGTAATAAATGATTAATCACCTGCCAAGTGAACACGAATAGTATAATTTGTATTTAAAAAAGGATTCAAAGTACAATTTTACGCATTGCTTTCTCATAAATTTTCACTCTTTAGAAATAATGCAGAAGAATTCAAAATTCTATAAAAATCAAAATCTTTTACCGATCTTCACTTAATTGTGCATACAACATCACCGAACATTATCTCGTTTAGGTACAAAATTTGGACATGTTATCTCAATCTTATGTACATTGATACAATATCGTAATTTTTTGGAAAAATTTAGAACTCCATTAAATCTGGACGAACTTGCCAATTTCAGCCAAATGTAATAAGAAGTAATATTAAGTGCTCCTGCACTTATGAAAAATTTTGCATACACTTTTTTTAAATTACAATAATTAAAAAGAAGCTGTCTAAACTTTGCAAATTGCTTCATAATTTTTTTCGGTTTTTTCTTAAAGCTGCCTCGGTAAGGAGTAATGTTAATCGTTAATTTTGGCTTACGAATAGCTTCGTAAAAAAAAACTAATAAGAAACAATTTGAGAAGTTGTAACTTTGCCGCTTAATTTTTTATTAAAGTTAAATTTATCCAATATTTAAACCACATGATGAATTATGACGAAACTGTGTACTAATGATCGTTAAATAATACCGATTTTATGTATGAAATTTGAGATCGTTATTTCATGATTTGCCAAAATTAGGACAAAAACGTGGATTTTTCGAAAATTTTAAAACTCCATAAAATCCGAACCGCTTTTCCGATTTCAGTCAAATTCAATACCAAACAACATTGACAGTACCTGCACGCATGAAGAATTATTTTTCAAAATTTTACCATTTTTACGTAAGGTAGATCACGTCATTTAAAGAAAATTTCAAAAAGCTATAAAATTAAGATTTTTGCATACATATCGGAAAAAATTGTATCAATAAAAGCTAGACTACTGCTTTACTTATATGTACCAAATTTTAACTCAATCGGATGAACGTTTCTCGAGTTACAGATTATTAAAATTTCGAAGCTCTACACACACATGTGCGGCATTTTTTTAAAACCACTTTTCTCAATGTTTTGGAGCATTTTGAGTGTCCGGACAGAAAAATCTAAAAAAAAAAAATTCCATGGAAGAAAGGTTCATCTATGAGGAAGCAAAAATGGTGCGCAGAAAGCAGCAAATTAATAATCTATATTATTACATTAATTATTTATTCTATTATTACATTGTAATGGTCTATGGTTTATGTTAATAAATTCGTTATTAATTTATTGAATTAATCACCCTCGGCTAAAGGAGATATAGTAAGAAGATGAACAGCTGCGCCGCCTGCGCTGTGCCCACATATTGTAACATTTTCCGGATCTCCACCAAATGCCTCGATATTTTTCTGGATCCAATTCAGGCCCGCAACTAAATCTTTCAAGCCCTGATTTCCGGAAGCATCTGGTAAATCCAAATTCAGAAACCCTGCAGTTTGAAGCAAAATTGTACTATATTTTAAGTCTTTATTGCCCTTGAGCTAATAATGTACCACAAATTTTTTAAATCGTCGCAAAAAAGTTGAGAAAGAAAGTCAGAGTAAAAATTTCTTCCCCTTTTGAGGCAAAGTACAATTCAATATCGGAAGTTTCTTACAAAATCAAAATATCCAAATTTAAGGGTTGCCTTGATTAAGTCGAGTAATTTAAGAAATGGTGACCTTTTTTGTCCATAAAATTAGTTCATCATATTCAGAATGTGCTTTCAAAGTTTTCACCTTATCGCGATAAGATTTGGAACATTTATTCCTTAACTAAAAAAATAAATTAATTTAGATACACAATGTTTTTGGCAATTTTTTTCATTGAGCTGATTTCTTTTCCAATTCATCACCGAATTTTATGACCTTATTTTTCACAATTTCCTCATGTAAGTAACGTAAAAGAGTGAAATTAATTATTTTTATCCAATTGTTTTTTTTTTTTTTCATTGAGGTAAATGTTTTCGCTTGAGGCAAAATTTTATTTCATATTCTCCCGAAACGAAATTCAAATCCTCACCTAAACAAGCGAGTCTATAGCCGATAGATACAAAGACTATGTCTTGCTTGAGCAAATAATCGGCACCATATAACTTAGGACTCGCAGAGCCCATGGAAAAGCCTCCACCGTGAATCCAAACTATCACTGGTCGTTTACCATCGAGAGAATTTGTCGCAATATTCAAATACAGACAATCCTCGGTACCGGTAAAGAATTGCATTATTAAATCATATTGCGCTGGCTTACGATCTTTGCTTTCACGATTGAGAATTCCGTATCCAGGTTCCGCCGGCAATGGATCCTAAAAACAACATTTTTGCCCAAAAACTTGACCCAATAATAATTCAAGTCCTTCGCGACAAAATAAAAATCGAAGAAGAATCCACGTTATTGTTACAAAGAAGTTAATTAATTTGAATGACAATAATGTTGGGTATTGATGAATAAGTGCAAGGAAAGTTCAACAAGCAATTCAAACAAATTTTTGTTTAATTTGAAATCAATTCGAAGATTTTTTCAGTATCGATATTTTTCTGAAAGTTTCATTATCATTTTAACTTTTCGCTTTTTTCATGTGATCAATGGTTGAAGAATTAATTGCCTAATTTGAATATGTTCTCGTAGAAAGCTTTCTTATGTTACATAAGGAGTTTTGGAATAATTACACGCTTAGTTTTATTTTTTAAAAGCGCTGAAATATTTTTCTTAACATAACTCGCTAATAAATGCGATGATTTTTCAAATACCGATTTTTTTTGTTCATGTTTTTTACTATATCGCATTTTTTTGCTGTTAAACTGTTACACATAAGAAGTTTTAGAATCATTACGCACTCTGTTTTATTTTTTTGAAGCCTTGTAAAAAATCTCTCAATACTCGCCGCTTTTTTTATACAGAGTATATTTTTGGACTATGATTTGACCGTTTCAGCATTTTTTTGCTTTTGAACTGTTGCTCATAAAAAGTTTTAGAATCATTACACGGGGAGTTCTATTTTTTAGAAGCCTTGAGAAAATTCTCCTAATACTCGCTAATAAATTGGCTGATTTTTTGGATACCAATTATTTTTCGGGATTATGTTTTTTTTTACCATTTCGGCATTTTTTGCTCTTGAACTGTGGGAAATAGTTGTAAAGTTACGAATTATTAATGTCTTCGAAAAAAAATTTCACATTTTTTTTTGCAATTCTCTACCTTAAATCTTAATTCACCAATTGGTGGTTGTGCGTAGGGTATCCCATCAAAGGCCAAAAATTCATCGCCATCCACATTCTGTCGCATCGTTCCTTGCACTTTTCCCTGTTTTACATAAACTATGGGTCTTCTGCTGCTCTTCATGATTGCCAAGTTTCCACTTTGATCGTTTCAATAAAACTGAACTCGATGTAAAACTTTGTCGCGCCTTTAAACTCTTTTTAATTGTGATAAAAACGCGAAACTTTAAGTAGCACAAGAGTGACTGCATAATTCAGGTATATAAGAGCGTTATCATAGCCAATGAATACATAGACTTTTTTCCGATTATATTTTCATATTTTATTAACCACGACTTTGCCTGCAGGTCAAAAAATTGATCGAAATTTCATATCTGCTTGCTGTATATGTTACGGCCTTTGAATAAATTTTATATGAATGTTAACTTTTTGCAATTTTGTATTTTCTGCTGGGAAATTATTTCTCCGATGTCATTTCCAGAAATAAAAAGTAGTATTTTGCACGTTGCTTCCTCATGATTTTTTACTTTTTACAAATGTAACCTCGAAGGTAATATTGCAAGGGCTAAATTATAAGCCCAAAATCGTGAGCTTTGAACTTTTAAAGCTCTGCACACACATACACAGACACGCGGAAATTTTTTTTAAGCGACTTTCTTCGATGTTTTTGAGCATTCTGAGTATAATGACATGAAAAGCTTTTAAAAAAATGGTTTCATTAAAGCAAAGCTTCCTTTATAAGGAAGCAAAACTAGTTTTGTTTTAGTTTTTCAGTAAAGTCGCTGATTTTTTTTAACCGACCATTTTTTTGGAACAAGTATTGAAAATTCTGGCATTTTTTTAATTATCATTTTTGGAAACATTTGAAAAGTTGTAAATTACGAATGTCCTATTAAAAAATCTTTAAAAAATGGTCGTAATTCTTTACCTTGAATCTTAGTTCACTGATTGGTGATTAAGTGAAGGGAATCTCATCCAAGACCAAAAATTCACCGCTATCTTTTTTTTTTGTACCGTACCTTGCACTTTATCTTTTTTTATTCCAACTATTTGACTTCTGCCGATGCTCAAAGTCACCTTGTTTTCCCTTGAGTTTAGTTTTAGCAAAACTGAATGCAAGCCGAATCACTTTTGCACGTCGAACTTGAAGTTGCGATAAGCTCGACAAATCTTAAGTTAAACAGGAGTGATTGTATAATTGATTTCATTCCGTTTATATTTCAATATTTCCATATTTGACTACATTATGAAGTCACTCATCGCGCTTTACTATTTGATGCTGGTCGGCTTTTATTTCCCTTTTTGATTATTTTTAATTTTCCTCATATAGAATTTTCAGAAACTGGCAATCGGAACATTTTAAAACATTTTTAAAAACGAGAACGCTGAAAAATAGATGATTTTTAGTTACAAATTTTCTTGCTCTTATACCTTTCATAATTGTTTTTTGATCGAAAAAATATCAAATCGAATCATTGGTTTGCGAACGGGATTAAAAAAGTATCCCAAAATTTTCTGGTTTTCATCGTTTATTTCGCGCAAAATTATTAGTTAATCTAATAAATAGAATATGCACTGTCGGTAATCTTTCATACAGGAAGAAAGTTGATTCATCTACGAACTTAATAAATATAACGATCGATACATGTTCAATTTACATTCGAGACACTTATGCACACATAAGGTATTATGTACAAAAATTATAACAAATATTCATGGCAAGTCTTTCATTCGGCTCAATCAAAATTGAGGTAGTGCGTTCGCTATGAACGATTAGATTCCTCGAGGAATACATTTTTAACAGATGTCAACGAGACATGAGGAATGCTAGGGACGTTTGTCTTTTTTTTTACAAGTGAACAATAACGAGGCACGTTGCCGCACGTTAATTTCGTTGGGATATATTACAATTACAGGAGAAAAAACCTTAAAAATACGCAAACGACAGAAACGAAATTAAACCACAACTGCGGGTATATCATGTCGTTTTTTGTTTGTTCGGCATACCAAATTTCGGGAGTATATTTTTGTTTCTCTTAAAACTATCAGACTTTCGATTCGAACGTTAATTTAAGGATATAAATAATAACAGGGGCTGACGGTTTATTTAAAAACATCTGTAAACGCTCGTATACTATGACGTTCCAATGGCCAACAGTTAAAAGAACAGAATAACATTTATTCAAAGCTGTCGTTTCATAAAAACGAAAAAGTTTATCGCATTACTTCTGTCTTGCATATCGTTATCTCCATCTGATAACCCGTGCGTTTGGCAATTGGATTTAAGAATTCAGGCAACTATGTACGTTACCACGAGGATTGACTTAGGCGCTAATTCTATATATGGGGCATTTCACGTGATAGGAACAGTTTCTTTTTGGCAGACCGAAATTTGGATGGCGCGTTTAAATAGCGACACAGACTGAAGATTTGTGTCCCTTCTTCAAAACGAGCCCCTGCAATATTCACTAATGCGATTGAATTCCTTAGTGTCAAAGCTTATAACGAAAAAGTAAGAATAAATTACGAATTTTTCCTACAATCATATTTTTGATGAACGTATAAATTGAAGACAATTATGAGTGTCATAAAAATGTCATTCACCTGAAAATCTGTTCACATCATGTGAAATTTGTGAACAGTCACCAATCACAGGTCGGAAATTAGGTATTGTTATTTATGGGATTTATGGGAAAAGATTAAACGAAAATCTAAAACTCTCAAATGGACTATCGAAACATGCTTTTCATTAAATGGAAATATTGTGGATTTGCCGGCAATATTTTTCTCATACGTATAATCTTGACTTTACAATTGTCACCATTTACACCATCACATCTAAACTAATATCATCCAATCGGAATTCTCCTTCAGTCTTATAGTTTGCGTTTATCAATCATCGGCTGCTAATTAAATTCGTAGGACACAATAAACCCGCTCGTCTATGCTCATGCGATCCTCGATTGATATTTTAAATAAATATATAATATCTGATCCCGCGAAGCGAATGGAACCAATTTATTTGTTTGTTTTGGAGTCTTCACTTCGCTGCGAATCCGTACAAGCGAGCGAACGTGCGTGATAGCTCTTCATCTATTCGTATTATCGAGGATTTTTAAGGGCAATATTACGTATTCGGTACATCATTGACTAGGCACTCTACCTGCATTTTGATTCGCCAACGATAAATGGTAACTTTTGCGATCAGATACGAATTTCCGCTGGTATGACAACCTAACATACATTTTACAGGTGGATTTAGATCACGAGAATGACACCGTTAACCCGTTATTTCGCACTGATCAGTCACGATCAGTAAATGCTATCAACGTACTGTTAACTTCATGTTTTCTCGGTTTTTGTTTATTCTGTCTATGGCAAAAGCTGCGGCATGCGTCGTTTGGGTTTGGGTGATCTTTGTTTGTCTTCAGGCGCTTAAAACTCCGAAATTGCTCTGAAAAATAAACAGTTAATTTATTCAAGTATAGTTGGAATGTTTTGAGAGATAAATGAGGAAACACAGCTGTCGCTTCGTTTATAGAACAAAAGAAGACATTATTTTTAAGACGATTGTTTTAACTGAATGGCAAAATTATTGTACTGAGAATCGTACGGTAGATGTGAAACTTTTGTCGTAATGAAAGTATTAACATTGTTCCATGTAAATTGTCCTTTGAGTTTAGGGGAAAACATACGGAAATGTGGAGTGGAAATAAATGTCTAATTACGGTGGACATTCCAGGTCGAATTGTGCTTTAGATTTAAATGTTAATTTTGATGAAATTCCGCAGTTTAAATTATGTTCGTCGAAATTTTGTTAATTAAAAATCGATAAAAAATAATCGATCTTAAACGTGCTAAAAACATAAATTTTGCATAGTAATAATTCCAAAATTTTATTAACAAATTTCTAAAAAAAAACAATTGTTCAATAAACAATCAGTCAACCTAACTTTTTTTCTAATGAAAATGATATATTAATTTATTTATATGAGTTTGAATTTTTTCAAATTTTTTCTCTATTTTGATTTTTATTTTTTTTATTTTCAAAAATGTGCGCGGAATAACGAATTTTGGATATGTGTACGTCATAAAACCATCTACTACACTCAAGATATTTTTGCAAAACGCATATCCAAAATTTGTTATATTCTTCGCATTTTTCAAAATAAAAACAATCAAAATCAAAATAAAGAAAAAATTCATATGCATTAAAAAAAAATGACATATTATTTTCGTAAAAAAAAAGTTAGGTTGACTATTTATTTGTTGAACAATTGTTTTTTTTTTCTTTCAGAAGTTGTTAACAACATTTTGGAATGCGAAATCAATCTTTTCAGCACCTCCAATATGCATTATTTTTTTCCGATTTTTATTCCATCGGGAAGTGATCAAAATTGTCTCTGAAACTCACTTTTGGCGGGACTGTACCTAATCATACATCCTTAACAAGCAGCAACAAAATTTTGCCTTCTTCAGTAATGTGAAGAATCTTAAGAAAAAAAATTGACAATTTTGATTTATGTTTATAACATAAGCACGAATATTTACCATTTGAAGTAGCTCGTTCGGATTTCATAATTCGTACGAGAGACTCGAGGTGCTTAATACTTTCGGCGTCCACGCCAATCCATTAAAGTATCTTAACCTGCTGCAGCCATTAGTCTCCATTCCACCCACTAGAAAAATAATATTAGACTGGTAATATAAGTGTCCACGAATTCGTAAACTTTACCGCAATTTTTAGTAAATGGGTTTTTCCAACAAATTTCGAACGAAAATCTGGTCTTCGAATTTTTGGGGTTCGTTTCATTCATGATTCGATGCTCTATACTAAAAATTAAACAAAAAACCCGAATTTGAAATTTTTTGCTCATCATTCCCAAAAGAAATCGTTTACTTTAGTTTTCGAGTGAAAGTTTTAACTTTCAATTTTAACGTCTTATCGAATTCGATAGGGAAAATCTAAAGTACTATTTTCCGTACGAAATTTTCTGAACAAAATACACGTTCAAATTCGACGATATTTTCAAGGCCCAAAAGTTTTGAGAAGATTTGAAAAGCCCTTTTCGATGCTTACCACACGCTTTGTTTTAGAATTTTTTTTAAGTACAGAATATTTGCCTAAGAATACCGAATTTTTAACTTGTACTTTCCAAAACTCAATTTCTGACAGCACAAAAACGTTAAATTAAAAACGTTAAATTCATAATTTTTCGACCTTTAAATGATTAAAATATTCAAAGTATTTTCTTTGCAATCCAATGACTACTTATACTTTGTTTATTTAAATTATTTATTCATTTTGTAGAGCACAAGTTAAAAATTTGCTTTAAGCCAATTTTCTGAACTTATCAAACAAACAAAAAATGCGGAAAAAACGTTCGATAAGCATCGAAAAGCGCTTTTCAAATCTTCCTTTAACTTTTCGAGATTGAAAATGCCGTCGAGGGTGAACATAAATATTTTCATCAGAAAATTTCCGCCGAAAAATAGTACTTTGAATTTTCCTGATCGAATTCGCTAAGACGTTGAAATGTAAAGTTTCAATTTTCAGTCGAAAACTAAAGTAAGCGATTCTCTTTGGAAATGATGAGCAAAAAATATCGAATTCAAGCTTTCTCTTTATTTCAGTACCGTGAATCGAATCATGAAGAAAAGTGCACAAAAAATTTGTTTGCTTGATTTTCGTGCGATATTTGTTAGAATAACCCAAATAAATATACGTTTTTTTGTCAGTATTTCCTACACCGAGTGTAAAATCAGTCAAGCGCGCAACCGACATGATTGCAGCCTCGGTGCATTTGCGAAACTGCATTGAAAAACGTCATTCCACGTAGAATAAAAGCCTTTTCATTTCCTCAAAAGTAACGTTTATCACAGATGACATCTTACCTTATTTCGCAATAACGAGTCTAGAGACGTTGAATAACAATTGCGCGGAGAATTTACAATTACACAATTGCATCATTATTATTTGTAGTGGTAGTAATATAAAACTTTTTGATATTTCGTAATACAATAATCTCATCATTTTTTCTCGGTGCAATGAATATTATTTTACGATCTAGAGGATCTAAAAAACGCGTTCCAATCGGCATTTTTAATGAATAAATAGCGAAAAAATTTGATATCCGAGTATATACTCTTCATTGACGGATCGTTTGCGAGCTGCTCCTTTATCTTCGTCTTCTTCGAAGATGCTTCTCAAATTTCCAATCTTCTGTGAATATTCCTGTTCAAAAATCTTCTTGCGATGATTTTTTTCCAGCTGTCTTGTCTCTTGTGCTTTTCGGTGTAATAATTTCTCCCTATATCTAATGGTTTTTACTTAAAATTCTATTAATACGACTATGTACAGATTCACACGAGTGTTATGTACAGTGTTTTAAAATACCACAGCCTTTTGAACGGTCAGGTATATGATGCTCCCGTGAAATGCTAAATAAACCTCGATTATTCACAAGAGCGACGCTCGCCACCGAAGCAATATCGATCATCGACTAGTCTTTTTGCGTTTTCTTTTGGATCCACCAGCGGACGGATTCCAATCAGAATCGCCATCGGCGTAAATATAATTTACTTTGGGTAAGTTTCTCTTGGAGCTTCGAGTTTGCCTCGTTGAATTTTTGCTCTGAGCTGTTTCCGGCTCCTTTACTTTCTCTGAAGGCCTCGCTTGTGACTTGTTCGGTGCCGTCAGCCGTTTCGACACAATAACACCGCTGTTTGTGCTAGTTTCTTTGTGTTTAACCGGCGTTTTATTTATTTTTTGGTAACACGCTTCGTGACGCGTATTATCAACGTTGCAAGTTAACGACGCGTGCGGCGGTGTTCGACGTTTTCGTTTCCGTTCGCCGCTGTTATTGCTACTGCCGTTGTTATTGCCATTGCCGCGATTGCGATAACCATTAGCCGTCGACTGTGGCGGCAACATCATCATCATATCTTTCCGATAATCCCTCCTAATCATTTCGCTACTATGATGCGTATCGGCTTTGCCGTTCATCGAAACTTCCAAAGAATTATTGCCCCCAATATCATCCTCATTACCTCCAATTCGCGTGCAATTCTGAGAATCCAAAGCGGCTATAGAAATCATAGGCGTTCCAGGATAACTCTGAGCTTTCTCCCGTTTTATCGTCATTTCCTCAAAGTTCACAGACATCATGGCTTTGAAGCGTTTCTTAAGCGGCAATTTGTTGTCTAATTCAGCGCGATGAATATCCTTAACCTCGCACTTAACTCCAACGTTCTCCAACGGTTTGCTGTTTATCAAACTCTGCTCGAATTTGCAAACCAATTGATCGTCAAACATTTTAACTGTCGTATCTTGACCGCTGCAATCTTGCGCGGCCGACGATTGAACCGCTGAATGTATCGGCAAATAATACGGGCTATTATCGATGGAATTCGATCTATTCTCGTTGTTCGGCAAAATACACTCACCGCAATGAGCGACGATCCCGTAAGTGCAGTTCAAACAGGAGCAATGACCTTTACCGCCGCTCGAGGCTTTCGAATTAATTGGCAAGCCACAAGTCATCGAGCTACAATTTTTGTGACAGGGCAAATATAACTCGGCGGCTCCTGTGTAAGTCGTATATAACGAGGACAAGGGACTCGAGTGAGTCACGGGAATGTGAATAGACGATCTGCTCGATTCAACGTGTTCCTGAGAACATTCCTGAATTCCGTAATTGGGCGTTATGTGAGTGGCCAAATCGCTGCCGCACCCATTGTACTCCTGTTTAATGCGTCGTCTTCGATTAATGGAGGAATTCGACGAGCTCGTTCGTTTTCCCGTCGCTCCTTTCCCGATAACGTCCAGATTCAAGCCAATATGTTTACCGGGTTTCGTCAATTCCATCGTATCGCTCGTTTTGTTAACTTCAACCTGCGAATCGCCAGCAACAATGACTTTCTTGCATCTCCTGTTATCCTGAGCGGTAACTTCTCTGTTGTACTGCGTGAGATCGTACGGAATGGACGATTGATTGCGATAAACATTATCGTAGGGAAATTCGTACGAAAAGGATGTGGATTCGTTGGGATGTTCGGTAATATCTCGAATAGCGTTCGTTAGCTCGTCGTTACCGTGATCTCTGTTCTCGACGGCTTTGTTTATGATGTACAAGTTGCTGTTTGGTGATTTTTGAAACAATACGACAGTCTCGCCGTTCAATATCACGTTGGTATCGTCTTTTTCCGCTTGAATTGTACTTTCGACGGCAACGGAGTTTGTGGCCTGCGGCTGATTATTGCGACAGGATTCTTCGTTGTTTGCAGGGAAAGGAACGACGACGTTTGTCGGATCTTCGCAGCTGTTGACGTAAGAATCGACGTCGCCCGTCGACGTAACTTCCACTTGATACGCTACTTTTTCCATCGCTTCTTCCGGATAAATACCCACGACTCTGTTGACGATTTCCGTCTCTGTTGTATCAACGCCGGTAAATATTGGCGGCAATGCATCGCTGCACGTAACATTTTCATCGAGGCTATTTGTATTGGCCAGTGAAGCGTAATTTCTGACTTTTATCAATTCTCCGTTGACCGGATGACTTCTCGATATTTGTGGTGTCGTCAAGTGTGAAACTCTTTGCGATACGCTAGCGAGCAACGAGAGACCGTCAATGTTGTCCTGAAATTCGCTTTCGCGAATTTTCGTTGAGCATTCGTTATGTTGTAAAATTTTTTCGTTACAGCTGATTTCTAAAGATATACGAGACGGTTTATCGGCTATCGGCACTTCAGCGTCGCTCGTAACTATCGTCTCATTTATTATTTCGTATGTTTGGTCGGTTACGTGCTCGGCTTTTATTGCTAGTTGGTTCTGCTCTTGTCGTGTTTCGAGTTCTTTATTATTCTCGAATTCCGTGGGCTCGAAATCGTTGTCACGTATGTTGTCGATGGAGCGCGATGGCGATTCTCTCTTATCGTTAATCGTGTCGTTGGCATTTAATAATCCATCGCTCCCGCTGGAATTGTCCGAGACGTTTGCTGTCGTTTCCGTTTCTATCGTCGATATATACGTATTACTTGGTGGTACTTCCGGTGGATCTGTCCGTTCGTCTTCCGTTATCTTCTCCTCAACTGAATTTTTGATATTCTCCAATACCATCAGCTGATTGCAGTCGTTGAGGCTGGAATTTTCTTCGGAATCGTTTAGGGCGCTCGACGTCGCAAGTTCCGCTTGTTCCGGCGTCGAACCTTCGGTGACTTCCGCTTCAGCCTCAGGCGGATCTTCTGGCGTTGTTCTTTCTTCGAGTGACGCATCTTCCGGTGTTGTTCTTTCCTCGGCGATCATCATTTCCACATCTGGACTTTCTCGACATCGAGGACTCTCGATGCGAAGAAAATCGAGATTCACGACATCTTCGAGTTGGTGAATTTCAGGGGAGGAATCTTCGGTTGTAGTGTCGGTTTTTTTGGCGACGATCTTCGCGTTTATACGTTTTTTCGCCTCTTCGAGCCAGGAGAGTTTCCTTCTCGTCTTCTTTTGTCTTATTACTTTCTCCGTAACATTATCGCTAGTCAGGTCAATAATTACTATATCGTTAGATTTTTTGGCTTTACGCAAAGACGATAATTTAAGGGGTAAAGATGCTTTCGAAAACGAGACTGTTTTGATGCTTTTGTCTGTTTCGTTAATCTTTGTATCGGGAGACGAAGAATTTACTCGGGGATCGTTAGAAACATTTACAACGTTATTATGGACTATTGATACACTTGCATCGTTATCTTCCAGCTGATTTTGTACATGAAAACATAATCGATGGATTAGTTTGTGTCGTTTTGGCGCGGTTCGTTTTTTCGGTGAGTCGAAGAGGTTTAAGAGAGAAATAATTAGGTACATTGAAAAATACGAAGCGTCTTACGATCTTGCAAAAAAAATGTAATATATATGTTAAATTGATGTTAAATATTAAGATAGAATAGATGTACCGGTTGCAGTCCCTGAATTGTGCCATCTAGCATCTTACAGAATTTGTCATTTTTTAAAATGATCGGTATAGTAAGACTTAAGAATTTACACAAGTTTTTTCTGCCTTAATTGATATATTGAATTTATATTCAATAACTGCTGTGATGTAAAAGTAATTAACTTTCGAAGTAAAATTTGAGGAGAATGATCGAAACTGGAGTAATTTCATAATAATTTCACGATAATAAAAGTGAACCATTAATTATTTCTACTTTTCGCGATTCTAATATAATATAGATTTATTTTACTTTACATTTACGTTTTAATTTCTGTAAATATGTGTTTATTACTTCTATATAAAAGTCATTAAACGCGGCTGTCGTCATAACGGCTCAAAACACTGGATTTTCTATGTATAAAGGATTTTAACGCTCTTTTATCTATAAAAAATTATGATGATTATTTAATATAAATCAGTCATGTCTATTTTCTACTTCCATAATTTCTATCTTCATTTTTTTGTAATACGTAAATTTCTAAAAAAAAAGGGCATATACAATAATGTCCTATTGTTTCCCGTTTCAATTTTAATCTCTTCTATTCCAAAAGCCGCTCACGTTTTTGTGATATCCAATCGACATGATCTTCATAATTACGCAACTGTCTTATTTTTTTAATACAATCGACATAAGCATTTTATTTATAAGCGTATCGAAGGAATTTTCGAATGCTCATTTGCCCTAGTATTAATAATCATTTTAGTCGCTAATGAGCTTTGATGTCGAAGCGACTATAAATAAAACTAAATAAATAAAAATAATCATTTAGCCAAATATAAAAAATGGAAAGCCACAACAGGTACATCTGAATATTAGGCGCGGTTGCATCGTGCAAAACAAACGCGCGAGATAGATGAAATAAACTGTAAGAAAAATTAAGCATAACGCAAGACTTGAAACATACCACAGGCGATGGTGCAGTGTTTGTGGGGCACGTTCTCTGCTCCCTTTTTGGAGCGTTCAGTCCTCTTTCCCTCTTGCAAAACTTGAAAAACTCTTCGCAACTCTTGTCCACGTCGAACTTGTGCAAGAGAAGCGACTTGGTCGAGAGTTTCAGCGAATTTGGCACTTTCGGTAGTACAGATTCGATAATGAATTGCGGAAAGTCGTTTGGCGCTGCCCCGAGGGACGCGAGAGCAGCCACGTTTATCTGATTCCTTACGGCAACGTCCTTGTTCAATTTTTTCCACAAGCGATAGGCAAGAAAGTAGCGCACATACATTATGCTCGAATTCGGATGTTCTTGTATTCCCTTGAATATTTTCCTGCAAAGTCGTTTTACGCACAACGTGTGTTAGTGATGTTAGTGATAGTGAAGAATAAAATGATTAATAAACGAGCGTAATTAGTATTGCCAAGACGTTAAAACTCACGTTATTACGGGATCCAATATTTCGTGATAGTTATGGGTCATAAAATGAACTTTAAGAATCGTATCTAAAAGATGCTCCGCGGAATGTTCTGTGAATATAATTAGAGAATAAAATATTACTTGCGTGAATGCGAGATTTCGTTGGTTTACATGACAGATAAATTGGGTCACCGAAATACGCGTACTCACCGAGATAAACGTGAAGACACGACGTTAGCCTCGCTGCAATCTTGCTATTATCCTCTTTGCCTTTTTTCGACGCCTTCAACTCCATGTCTATATACATTGCCAATAGTTCCGTCATCAGATCCATGTACGAAGCTCGATCGTGGTCCTCGCCGATTTCGCGATAAAAATACAGGAAAAATAGCAAACTCTCGCTAATGGAATCCTTCAACTTCTCGGCTCTCAGAGGCTTTGTGTAACATTCGTTTACGCTAAGTCGAACGTTTCTGGAACACGAGTGCAGAGCCGAACAGTGAACAAATGTCACTTATTAACTTATTGCTGTGTAATACAGTTATTGTATAACTTGGAATATACGGCGGGATATATATTTCATACCAGGCATTCTCCGTCAATACAATTTTTTTAACCTTCTCAGAAATTATTTATTGCTAACTATATTTTGGAATCTCTTGGAAACACACTTTAGGAATTTTTAAAGATTTTTTGATTGATTTTCTTGAGATCAATTCTTTTTTATTTACTTATAGTTTAACTTGACAGTGTAAATCAGAAACGTAAGTCGTTTTTTTAAGCGTACAGAGGTACTTAAAATTATTTGATGGTAAAAATATACATATTTCGCAAAACTATTTAGTATTTACATTATTTCTCCGAAAAAATAAAGCAAAATTTGAGTTGCTCTGTCATTGCCTTGGTTCCATGGCAATCAGTTAATATTTACGGCAATGGACAGTGTTAGAAGACCTTGGAGGTCAGCCGAGCGTCGTGTTGATTTGTTTCATCGATCAGACCAATTATTTATTTGTCGGCTTCTTGCCATTAATTATTTCTTCGTCGAGTTGAGGCGCAAAACGTCGATATTACATGCTGGAACGTAATTCTCTGAGTGGTACTGCTGAGTATGAATTTTCAATTAAAATTAATCTCAGTTTTTATTTCTTTAGAGCATCTGTTGTGATCCAACTCACTGCCACATTGTGAGATTGAAAAAACTTTGGGATGAGGTTTAAAATAGCGAATGATTAAAACAGCGAATTCAAAAATAAGAGACGTCTGAATCTAGAATGGCTATCATTATGAAATTCGCTGTTTCAGTCATTCGTTATTTTGACCTTCATCTCATTAAAACACAACCAAAATAGCAAATGGTAAAAGTGACGGATGACTAAAATAGCGAATTCTATTCTATATTTAGACGTTATTTATCTTTAAATTCTATATTATAGCCATTCGCTATTTTGGTCAATCGCTATTTTGACTCCCACCCAAACTTTGCATATCTTTTGCAACATTTATAATCGTTAAAATCGTAATTTCTCCTGAATCTAGAGCAACTCCACCACTTGGAGTATCATGTATGCATTTACATTTTAATTATTGCTGACATAAATTTTGTTTCTCGAATTGTTCGCATTAAGTTCAGAACTCAATCACTGAAAAAATCATAAGGACAAAATTTAGTTAAATCTAAAGTTCACCCAAGGATTTTCAAGTAAAAAGCAATAATTGTCGTTCGTTTAATTTTCCGACCTGTTGATAGACTATTTATGACATGTATGAATTATATATCCTCGTATACGTCTCGAGTATAAATTATTCCTATGGAGTTACGAATCGATCTTATCTACTGTTCGGATCAGAGTTGTAAGTCCCCATGAATTCATGAGATACAGTTTACAGTAAAATTCGAATTGTAATTATGATTCCATAATACTAATATGTAGTGATTATAAAATAGCTTGTAAACATTTGAGTAAAAAAAAATTGTATTTTTCGCTCTAACATTGGAAGAAATAGTGGAAATAATGGGAGAAATAATGAATGCATTACTTTCTTGATGCATCAATTAAGTTCTTCCATTTTTCAAAAGGATTACCGTGAACTTTTATTGGAAAATAATGATTTTTGCAGCCATATAAAAGTTTAGTCATCGTATTATAATCGCTACATGTTATTATTATAAAATCATAATTATTGAGCAGGTTGTATAATAATAATCATTGCTATAAGTATTAGGCATTCACAACTCTGGTTCGGATCGATCTTGGCGACGATCTGCGCATTATTAACATAGAATTCGCAATAACACCAAAGTGCACTGGGCATGAGACCAGATTGTCGTTTATCTTTGCACATGTGCCGCTAACGAAAAGTATTTCTGTGCATGCGAAACAGCGGTAAACATTAAGCACTATCGAAAACACCAGTACTCAGTTCGTAACCATTACTGGTACATATTTACGATTTAGCATAAAAAAAGGAATATGAAAAACTAATCGTTACCTCGTGTAATACATCATAAGATGCTTCAGGGACGTCATACTTGGTTGAAACATGGAACTTCTGCACATTTTTTTGAATTGTTGCATCCACGGATACAGCTCCATGATCAATGACTTTGGTCCGTTATCGTCGATGTCTTCCCTTCGTCCGACGTCGAGTGATAATTGCGTGTTATCTATAATAAAAATTTCATGAGTTACGGTATCTATATTTTTTTTATTAAGACATTTGTGTTGAACATGTTCATTTTAGCAAACTTAAGGCGGGTTAAAATTATGAGAAAACTTTCTGAATATATATGAGTCTGTTGTGTGTGTGATGAAGAGGCTGAATGCTACGATAACTCACAAACTTTTCGACCGAGTGAGCTCAAATTTTGAAGTCACGTGCAGTGGTGTCCAATATTTATTTGGGACATATTTCATATGAATTCGTTCACTTTTTTGTATGTTATGTGGTTTTTTAGATTTGGAAAAATGTCCGTTATCAACTTGACTCCAACAAATGTTTCAGCATCAAGCTGAAATTTGTTATGAAAGTTGTATGAAGTGATGCGAAGTTTGATAGTGAGTTTGGACACGATCGGTTAAGCGGTTTAGGATTAGGGGATTTTTTTAAATTATCGATTAATTTACGTTATTGGATTAACTTTCCCGAAAGTTGATTAAGAGAACACTAATTTTCTACCTAAGCGAAATAATGTTCAGTTATCAATTTAGTTCAGTGAAGATAAACACAAAAGATTGTATTGAATTTTGTATTCTTGTTTGAAAACTCTTGACGATTAAAATTTCGTTAAACAAATAAATAAATATAAACGCGAAGTAGAACTTTGTAAATTGCTTCCTCGTTATTTTCTGCTTTTTACAAATCTTCGGGATCAAGCGAGAAGATAGATTGACGTAGTTCCTCACAAACGTTTCCGTGTAAAAAGCGAAAAATAGTGAGGAAGCAAAGGGCAAGGTTCTACTTTGCATTCTTATTCTTTATTCATTTATTGCAAGATTACATTCAAAGCTCTCAGCGATAGAGTCAAGTAACCATGTAATAATTTTCCGTCCAAGGTTTGGTGAATGTATAATCAATTTAGCGATTGAATTAATTAGAAGGAAATGCAGAAGTACACTGAAATAAATATTCAGTTGATTTAACTAAATGCGTTTTGTTGATTGTCGGTTTTTTTTACGACAACAAACTTTCTTTCAATTAAATTAATTTTAGTTGAATCCACAAAATGAACAATGTTGACTCTTGGACCCGGTTTAATTATCGTGCTTAGTTGAAACAACAAATATAAATTTGGTTAACTTGAATAACGGTTGTTTAATTCGAATAAATGCTCATTTTGGTTAAATCAAACGGATAACTTAGTCCGTTCATTTTATTCGACAAAATATTTTGTCAAACTGAATCTGAAAATACGTTTGGATATGTTCGTGATTTAATTACATCATGTTATAATTCCTGCTGAAATATCTGATGCGATTGAACTGAATCTATTTGCACATAAATGTGTATATTGGTTTGGACGAAAAAAATTCTATGTTGAAATAACGTAAATCGTTGTTGGAAAAATCCCATGTGTCCACAAAATATTTGATTCTTTCAAAATCCTCTGTATTTTGGAACAAACATCGTCGAATTATATTAACAAATTATTTTGTTGAATATGAAGTGAGTACGATGATAAATTTTATACCATTTGCCATTATTCATCGGAATGTTTATTTGATTCCGACTTCAACTTAGAAAGGCAAACGCTTCTCGAAAGTGCGCAGTTCTGCAGATCATTCCTCTATCATTATTATATCATTAAGATATTCCAAATCAACAAGAAGGATAAACAAGCCAATGGATAGACCGCGACCAGTGAGTAGACACTATCCATAATAGCACGTGCATAAAAAATGTCTATTCACTGGTTTTTTTCGTCTGCTTAACTGTCCATTCAGTGGTCAGTTTACCCTATATTTTGGACGAAAAGTTCATATACATTTTCAATGCATATTTCATGTAATCGGAAATGTATGCAAATGTATTTTTTTTCTATAGAACTTAGGTAGCGTTGTTAGGAAATTAGGTAAGCAGATCGTAGGTTCAGATCTCGGTACAGGCAGAAAAAAAAGTTTTTTCGATGGAAATCGTTACGTTTTATCGATTACCATCGGCAATGATTAAATAAATAATCCTCGAGACGGAAATATTGATTTTTATTCTTTATTCCACAAAGCATGTACCGTTTTGTTTGTCAATGATCGTTACATTCGTGTTTTCAAACGAATGTTGGTTTTCTTCAACATTGAACGACTTTTTTTTCAGCTCGATTCAGTTAAGTCAATAAATCATTTTTTGATTCCAAACAAATTTTCACATTTTTCAAAGAAATATTCATTTGAAAAACATGATTTTCATTTCTATGTAAAACAAGATAATTGAAGCAACAAAATGTTTCCCTGTTTAAATAGATATTTATGTCAAATTGCCAAAATATTTTATTATTATGAATCGTATTTGGCTTAAACGATTCAATATCGTATTATGAGTACTATATTTCACTTTGCACAGACAATAAAATATTTTGTTTGTTTTGTTGAAGTGAACAAAATTTTGTTGATACAAATGAACTTATTTTCCGTGTATAAATTTTTGCAACGTTCACAATTGCCACTTGCAGTTTTCCAAATATTAGATCCATTGAGATAATTGTGTTTAATTTGATAGATTTAATATTAGATCTATTATTTTCTTATTTATTATATTTATTTATTTATTTTTGCCACTTGACAAAAATAATACAGTGATGGCAGAGAACAAAAAAAATATAACAAAATAGCAAAAGCCAAAGAATGTTTACAACGAAAAAAAAAAAGAATATGAGAAATATAATAAAAATATAGTACAGAGAATACGGCAATTAATAAAAATAATAAAAATATAACACATCAATTCGCTAACCTTATGTAAGCTCAACAAAATGATTGTGTCCAATTTAATAAAAATGTGATGTTAGATCTACTAAAATAATTGTTTTCAATTAAATGAATCTATTATTAGATCCACTAAAATAAGTCAAGTTCGTCGAAATTTTCCGAGCCCGGAATTTTCCAGTGCGACATTAATCTCGTTTTAACATCTGGCCCATCGCCCTTGGCAGGTGCTTGGACCCTCAAAGAAATGCAGGGACGAAAAGTTCAGGCGTGCGACTGCTCAGCGACTCAAATCCGTCGGTTTGCGCGTTAAATGGTTCAAGGTTCAAACGAGTGTGTCTGCGTGCTCAGTATGAATTCATTGTTCCTTAAGGGAGGGGACGTGTACTTCAAAGGGCCAAGAGCTGACGCCCTAACCGTCTAAGCGCTGTTCGTAGATGCTGGACCATACTTTTAGAGGTGAAAAGAAAGAAAACTGGACGGTACAATGGGCCAAAAATAAAAAATAAAGGATCTTGAAAAATTCGCTGCGACGTTAATAATGTTGGCAACTGGTAAATGCTTACAACTCGAAAATAATTAAATTGCTGCGCACCGGAGATTAAATCCGGAGATGATTGTGCGAGCCCTTGGCATGTCAAATAAAAAATATTGAAGTAAGCTTCGCAACGAGGAATAATACTACAAAAATGTCGGATGAAAGGCAAGAATAGTAATCCCATTGTAACGTTCTTTTAATTATCTCGCAAATTGCTTTCTCGTTATCTTCCACCTTTCGCACATACACCTTTATGAGCAAGTATTTTCAGTTGGTTTCATCAAAAAGGGAGCTTTGTTAAATTTGTAATATTACGAGGAATCGGTGGACGAGGTTTTAAGTTTCCGGATTGTTTCCATCTGTTGTTGACTTTTTAGTTTTTTTGCGCTTGCTAACTTAATCCTCTTTTCATTCCATTGTTTTTCATCCAGATCTTTCCGGAGTAAAATTCCCAGATTTTTTTTTCCAATGTACGAACATATCGGGATTTGGAATATTTCAAATCGGAGTTGTAAATGTCTAATATTTATAGAAATAATGATGATGAGACGATCAGCTCTATAATTATGATTTTATAATAATAACATGTAGCGATTGTAATACGATTATTAAACTTTGGAATGGTTGCAAAAATTATTATTTTTCAATGAAAATTCACGATGATCCTTTTGAAAACATGGAAAAGAAATGAGTGATGCATTAAGAAAGTAATGCATTACTTATTTCTTCCATTTTTTCCACTATTTCTTGCAATATTAAAGGGGAAATTAGTATTTTTTTCAGCTATTCAAATGTTTACACTCTATTTTATAATCACTACATATTATTATTATGAAATCATCATTACAAAACAAATTGTACTGTAAACTATATCTCATAAATTCATGGGGATTTACAACTCTGTTTCAAATATATTCAATAAGCATGTATTTGATTTATTTACATGCCTAAATGATTAAAGATTTTTGCCTATCAAATATGCAAACATTATGTTATAAAATTATATTATTAATATTATATTTGCTATTAATATGTAACTTGGAAAAATTGGAAGAAATTATTCATTATCATTGCAGAACTGTGAATATTAATAATTATTCATATCAATTAATCGTGGATATTTCTCGTGCAAATAATTTTGAATACATTTTCATTTAATGGTGGCTCATTTTTGACCATCGTATTTGAACGAAGGTACAGAAAAACTGCGGAAAATTCGTCTGAAGAAATAGGCTTTATTTCGATGAATTGCTGAAGCCGGAAATTAAGGAAAACAGCTGACGCTCAAGACATTCAAGACATGGTAAGGCGGTCATCCATGTAATGGGAAAAGGAAATGCTGCTTGGTATGGGAAACCACTAAAGACACGCACTCGTTATGCTTTTACAGCTGCTAAAGAGGGATTACACTTAGGTTTTAAATTTAGAATTTTACTTCCAATTAAATTATAGTGATAAAGAAGAAAAAAAATGAGCGTCACCTAAATTTCAGAGCTTATAAATATTTAATATATTGGAACATAAGTGTTCAGTTTTCCTGATCGTAACAATTAAATATAGTATAAAATTCGAACTTTTCACAGATTTGAAAAAAAAAAAAAAATTCAATTCACTGGTAAAAATGAACATAAGCGATGCGATCACTAAACTTTTTCGTGACACACGTAATGTGTTAGAATCTTCACTTTTTGTATGTTTTTCTCGGATTTATTAATAATCGTTCCTAAAAAGATAACTTAAAAAAGAATCTGTTTGTTTCGAAAGTTTATAAAAGCGAGGAAACAAGAGAATCTATAAAATATTTTCACAAAATTTTACCCGGTTTAAAATCCTAATACGTGCTTTAATTTTGAACATAATCATGCGAAACGAAGGAAATTTTCTTTTTTTCTGTTCATGAATTGAATTCCATCAATCAATTCTTGCAGTTGAGTTTCTAATGTATCAACGTTTTTATACACACAAACACACAAATTGTTTGGAAAGTATTTTCTAAACAACTTTTCTAACGATTTCACGCCATGTGTAGCGAAGTTAGAAATTGATTTTGTAACTACTCATTTATTGTACATTCTGGAATGATTACAAAAATGTTTCTATTCAACATAATTCTATGGTAATTTTTTCGAAAGTGTAAAATTACAGCTAATGGATTGTGACGATACTGTCCCATTTTTTCCACAATTTCACCGGTTTGATGGGAAATTACGTTTTTTTAAAGTTACTCAAAAGTTCACCTTTATTTTTGTAATAACTACATGTTATTATTACATGTTATAATAATAACTGTCAATAATGATAAAAGCTAATCGTGTTTTAAAACCCTGAATTTCGAGTGATTACTTGAAATTCAGGTAATCATTTTAGCTTCTGATTAGAAGCAAAAATAGTCGACAATAAACAAATATTTTCAAAACAATAAGATTCATAAAATTCATTTAAAAATCCAAGTAAATTTACGTTTATAAGCCCTCGATGAGCAAGAACACAACATGCAAACTAAAATCAAATAAAACGGGGATTACGTTGCACTATAGTGTTAAAAATGCAAGTATATTTGATATACAAAACGATATCAGATTTATAAAAATCATGTCGATATACGTTTATTGTAAATTTAAGAATAGTATAAAAATTCTACAATTTTGGCATTTGAAATTACAGTACATTAGTATTGTAATCTTCATTTTAATATACCAATGTATTATACTTGTTAATTATCAATGCATCTAAAAATTAATATGCAGTATATGCATCCGAGCTTTATATACAAGATTATAAAGCGCGGAAATTTTTTTTTCAAGGTCTAGATGCTTTTGTCATTACCATAGAGTTCACATTTGAGAGAAAAGTGGAAAAAGCGTAGAGGGAAAAATGCTGCACACGCAGCTTTCGAAATACTCGACGCTGCACGCGTTAATCTTGCCGCCAGTAAAAAGAAAAAAGGATTTGGTTGTAGGAATTACGGAATGGATACGTGCCAACCAGTAGACATGGTACAATATGGCATACGTAACTTTTTGTGTGTCAGAATCAACCGATCAATTGATCCGTCGCGAACGAACCGATCAGTAACCAAATCTTATGGTAAAAATTTAAAAAAATGAAGTAAAAATCAGCTATTACATTACGACTATGTTCTTTCATTTTCACCGACCATTTCGCTGGATATATTATTAGTTTTTTTTCGAACAGTTATTTAAATGCGCATGTACATACATAATTTTATAATCGCTACATATTATTATTATAAAGTATGTGTGTATTGTATGTATTTTGCTTCCCCATAGAGGAAACTTTTTTTTCGTGAAAACATTGTTTTTTTTCGTATTTTTCATTTCCAGACACTAAAAATGCTCCAAAACGTTAAGAAAAGTGATTTAGAAAAAATGATAGGGATAATTTTGCATGTTGCACAATTCAAACTGCTGTACTTTGAAAAGGGCTTTAAAAATCAAGCTGACATTCAGTACACTGGTAAAGTATACCAAATTAGAGGGTTAAGGTTAAGAGTCTTAACCAAATTAAATTGATTAAGACCAACGCCCTTTGCTGCATATACAGTTTCGAAAAAATCGAAACATTTTTTTAGATTTTATAATATTTCGATAGAATGTATGTAAATTTTCTAGCTTCCACAATTTTTTTTAGCTAATGAGCTAAATAGTTCTTGACAAATAAAGCAATGAAAAATGACGGTGGGTATTGAATTTGAGCGAAATCCATAAAGAGGTTTAGATTTTGCAGAATTTTAAATTTTCGAAAAAAAAAATTGTTTTTATTCTAATTCAAGTTAACTTCGAGCAAACCGTCTTGAATCTTCTACAAGGTCGAATAAATATCCTGTTGTAGTGGATATCAAATTTGGTGAAGATCGGTAAAGTGATTCAGATTTTATCAGACAATTTTTCAAAAAATCATTGTATGTTCTCTGGTTGCCGCAATTTTTTAGCTTTTGAGCTGAAAGTTTATATTAAAATTCAACGAAGGCATGCAACGTTTGGAATTGAATTTGGGCCAAATTGGTAAAGCGGTTCGGTTTTTATACAATTTTGAAATTTCAAAAAAAAATCGTTTTCGCTCTAAACCGAGTCAACTTTGATCAACCGTGCTCAAATACTTTGTACAAGGTCGAATTAATATCCTGTTGTACAAGATCTTGAATTTGGTGAAAATATCCGACATGAAAGTAAAACCTTACGCATTGATTCTTCATTATATTCGGCCTTTCACAAAGTTTTCTCATAGAGGACGTTTTGTAAAAAAGCGAAATATTTTGGAAAAGTAATTAGCTTGCAATTCATTCAATTCATCAAAAAGCTTCCTCATAGCGGACACTTTGTGAAAAACGAAATATAATGAGAAAGCAATGTGCAAGGTTCTACTTTGCATCCTTTTTTAAATGTATGGATGTATCTATGTATGATTTTATTGTTCCCTTAAAAAATTTGCATGATTCTTGGTAAGATTGTCGCTTTGATTATAATAAAATTATGATCCTGATAATAATAGCCATAAACAATGGCGAAATCTAATAGTATTCTAGAGCAGCGATTTTTAGTAATTCGAAAAAAAAAAAAAAAATTGAAAAAGAAAATATTTTGAAAAAGTAATAAGCTTGCGATTTATTTTATTCATTAGAAGAAAAAAAAACCATAGTTGAATTACGTTAATAGACCTTCGACGAACGGGGAACACAACGTACAAAGTAAAATGAAATAAAAGCGGGAAACAGCGCCGCTCTGAGTACATTCATCACTAGCATTGAGTCCGGATTCGAGAGGAAAGTGGAAAGAGCGTAGAGTGAAAATTGTAGCCTGCGCTGTCTCCGGAATATCCGACGCTGCACGCGTTAATCTTGTAGCCAGTAGCAAAGCGATGCAGTCTTTAATGAAAACCTTCCTTTATTGTATTGATGACTTTAATTTGAACACATGTGAAAAGATCATTTTTAACCAAATGTTATCATGATCTTATTCAAAAAATTAAGAGAAAGGCAACTTATTCTTTGATTAACGGCTTCTCTCGCTATTATTAAAAAGTTCGCACATAATTTTGTATGCATGTATGTACGGTTTTATTATCTCAACGAAGAATTTGCATGATTTTTGTTCAGGTTTGTCTGCTTGATTAATATAAAATAATAATTCCAATTATAATAACCAACTTGATAATAAATGTAATCACTATTACAAATTTCTGTAAAAATTAATATAAATTATTGGAAGTTATTTTTTGCGGATACGCATATATTGAATTTAATACACATGTTAATATGCAATATACTAAAGACTTTACAAAAAGTGTGTCTCATTTTTGATAAAATGTAATTTTTTTTGCAGTTACTGCAAAAAAAAAACTCCGAATACAATATAATTCAAATATAATAATTTTAAAAACATTTTAAACGGTATAAAAACGGAATTTCATATGACAAAATTCACCAAAAAATCCCAATAAATTTACGTTTATCCTCGACGAGCGAGAAAACGTACAAAATAAAACGAAATAGAAGCGGGAAACTCCGCTTCACTAGGTGCATTCGTCCTAGCACAGAACCCTTATTTAAGGGGGAGAGTGGAGAGAGAGAGAGAGAGAGTGCATTGAAAATTATAGCCCGCACGCTGTCTCCGAAATACCCGACGCTGCACGCGTTGATCTCGCCTGCATAAGCAAAGCAATGCAGTCTTCGATGCAAACTGCCTTTATTCTATCGATGACTATCGGGTATTTCGTAAAAATTTCAGAATATTTGAATGTAACAAAAATTCGTAGTTGCGGGTTACGTGAAGCTCCGACCAATCTCTCAAAGTATTCAAATTTATATCATTGTCCGATAAATATATCTTATTTCTGAGAAAAAGCGTTAAATTTAGCAGTACTCAGTTTTAAAATACTGTCATAGTACTTATCTGCATAAGAATAAAAATGTTAATACATTTTTTACTAGGTTTTTTTTAGGCATAGGAACATTTTTTGGTTTTGGTGTTTATCTTATCCCTGTTTAAAAATCTTGCAAAGTAGATTTCCGCCTTTGGCAAAGATAATATTTTGTAAAAGCTGCAAATTGAAACTTTGCAAATTGTCTCCTCATTATTTTTGTTTTGCAAAGCTACTTTTATGAGGCATTATGTCAATCGATTTTTCCTTCAATTTTACCATATAAAAGATTCATTTTCAACCAAACTTTATCATGACTTTAAAAAAAAAATTATTATTATTATAGAATATCAATGTATGCATGTATGTACGATTACATTATCTACTCAAAGAATTTGCATGATTTTTGTGCAGGTTGTGTTCTTGATTAATATAGAATAGTAATTCCCATGAAAGTAACTGTGAACAACGACGAAAGCAAACAATGTCTTTATTAAGACCAATTTTCAGGAAACAGAGACAAGATAATCGAGAAGGTAAAGATATCTTCTTAGAAATTTTTACATGAAATTTTTGAATATACTGTTAGAAATTTCTGCATAAAATTTTTGAATACACCGTTAGAAATTTTCTGCTTGAAAATTAATACAAAGTCTTGAAGTCTTTTACGCATGAATTAAATTGAATATACAAAAAAATTTGGTAAAATTAATAAGCTAGATACTAAAAACTTTCCCGAAATTATCTTTTTGATATAATTACTGGAATTTCACAACATATGTTTAAACAAAACTCCCAATACATATATTAATTGTCAAAACATCTCAAACAGTGTAAAAACGAGTTCGCGTCACAAAATTCACAACAAAAAAAAATCCCCAAAAAATTACGTTCATCCTCGCCGAGCGGGAAAACGACGTACAAAATAAAGGAAATGGAAGCGGGAAACTCCGCTTCTCTGGGTGCATTCGTCCTAGCACATAGCCCTTATTTAAGGGAGAGAGCGGTGAGGGAGAGAGAAAGAGAGAGAGAGAGAGCATGAAAAATTGTAGTCCGCACGCTGTCTCCGAAAAACCCGACGCTGCACGCGTTGATCTCGCCTGCATAAGCAAAGCAATGCAGTCTTCGATGCAACCTCTAATAATTCTATCGACGACTATCGAGTATTTCGTAAAATAGCTCGAAACATTTGAATGTAACAAAAATTCGTAGTTGGGGGTTACGTGACGCTTCGACCAACCAAAGCCTCTCTATGGGAACCTCGACAGTCGACAGCGAAATCGATCGTTCGGGCCTACGAACAAAATCACGTTCCAACCTCGGAATTGAAGAGCAAAATAAAAAAGCGAAATCTCAATAAATAACCTCGCTTTCATAAGCACGTACGCAATTCTACAACACAACTTGTCCAATTTTTCCACCTCGAAACACACTAATTTCACTTTTACGTACCTTCTATTTTTTCTGCATCTTCGCATCCAACATTTTCTCGTGAATAAACTGTCGGCGAATCCATTGTTTATTATCGACGCGCGGTGCGCTTCGATTATCGGTGAAGCAGAAAAAAACTTGTTTACGATCATAAATAAAACTGCGAATAGGCCATAACAACACGGAGAGCTATTAGGGAAAGGAACTACCGCGACCGCGTCCCTCCGCGTACTGTGCACAACCTCTCGGCCATATTGACATTACCGCTTGCAGAAGTTGCCGCGCGGCGGCGCTGCGCCTCCAGATAAGCCAGATGATTTACTTATCTCACGAGATACTCCGACACAATGCATCTCACTGTGGAAAAAAAACGAGGAGGCTTCGTATTATACGTTTTTCTTCGTTCTTCTTCAACTTCCGGTTGCGTCCTCACACACGAAGCTCCTCATCTATCTCTCTCGCGATCTCTCTGATCGGACGCCTTACAATTCATTCTTTCGGCATCTATCGTTGTACCTTCGTGTTCGATAAAATCGCTTCCTTATATTTTCTTCTCCGCAAAACTGTCAGCTTTTCCTGCGACGAATTTTTTATAAGTTAGCGAATATATAACTGTTGTCATTATACATCGACGTGATTAAAGTCCAAGCAGTTGTTCGCTGCGAACCGGTCGTGCTTTTCCGGATAAGAGCTGCCAACCCCGTAATTTAAGGCTGCTCGTCCTTTTATGAATGTAACTATGTGTTTTTTCACCTTGGGTAAAAATCGCGCTCGTGAATCTCACACATAACGTGGATAAGAAGGGTGATAAGGCGGAATCGCGTGACGCGATAATCATTCGTCGATAGCGACACGTTCGCGTCCACAAAACCGACATCAGCGACGTCGGCCTTACCAACGTACCAATAGCCACGCTCGTTTACTATCTGTACTTCCCCTTTTTCGTTGTTTTATTCAATGCTTCAATGACGGACTTGGGTGTATATAGCGCGAATGGCTGCGTTTGTGTGGGTGTTTACTGGCGAAACGGATGAGTCTGGAGGTAACCCGGAGTTTTATTGCGTTTTCGGAGCACGACGGAGTTGCGGCCGCTTCACACTCTAGTCGCAACGTCTCGTCGGTCTCGTCTACGTCGGCGTTGACGGCCTGACGGGGGCTCTGCAGCATGTCGGGAAAAAAAGTAAATATCGAAAAGCGCCTGCGCTGGAAACGCGACAGACGAGAGCGAGAGAGGGAACCCATTGCGGTGCTTGTGCTCGATATCTGTCTGCGCGACAGGATATATGAGGCATTCCATATTAATTCAACTACGAAAAAAAAAAAAAAAAAAAAAAATTCGCAGAAAAAGTATAAGAAGCTGAAAAGTTTAACTTTGCAAATTGATTGATGTTAATCGGTTTTGGCTTCTTCATAGAGGAAGCTTTGTAAAAATTAAAAATAGTGAGGACCTGATTTGCAAAATTCAACTTTGCAGCTTTATTTATTGTCAAAGTTACATTTCTAAAAAATTTATATGAAATCAAAAATTATGACGAAACTGTGGACCTATTATTGCTAAGTAGTAGTGATTGCGATGCTTGTGCTCGATATCTGTCTGCGCGACAGGATATATGAGGCATTCCATATTAATTCAACTACGAAAAAAAAAAAAAAATTCGCAGAAAAAGTATAAGAAGCTGAAAAGTTTAACTTTGCAAATTGATTGATGTTAATCGGTTTTGGCTTCTTCTTAGAGGAAGCTTAGTAAAAATTAAAAATAGTGAGGGAGCAATTTGCAAAATTCAACTTTGCAGCTTTATTTATTGTCATAGTTACATTTCTAAAAAATTTATATGAAATAAAAAATTATGACGAAACTGTGGACCTATTATTGCTAGTTAGTACTGATTGCGATGCTTGTGCTCGATATCTGTCTGCGCGACGGGATATATAAGGCATTTCATATTAATTCAACTATGAAAAAAAAAATTCGCAGAAAAAGTATAAGAAGTTGAAAAGTTTAACTTTGCAAATTGATTGATGTTAATCGGTTTTGGCTTCTTCATAGAGGAAGCTTTGTTAAAATTAAAAATCGCGAGGACGCAATTTGCAAAATTCAACTTTGCAGCTTTATTTATTGTCAAAGTTACATTTCTAAAAAATTTATATGAAATCAAAAATTATGACGAAACTGTGGACCTATTATTGCTAATAAGTACTGATTGCGATGGTTGTGCTCGATATATGTCTGCGCGACGGGATATATAAGGCATTCCATATTAATTCAACTACGAGAAAAAAAAAATTCGCAGAAAAAGTATAAGAAGCTGAAAAGTTTAACTTTGCAAATTGATTGATGTTAATCGGTTTTGGCTTCTTTTTAGAGGAAGCTTTGTAAAAATTAAAAATAGTGAGGACTCGATTTGGAAAATTCAACTTTGCAGCTTTATTTATTGTCAACGTTACATTTCTAAAAAAATTATATGAAATCAAAAATTATGAACAAACTGCGGACCTATTATTGCTAAGTTGTACTGATTTCATGTCTATGGTTTGACTTCGCTATCTTATCTTTTGTTGAGGTTAATGCAATAACATCATTTTTCAAAAACTTAAAATTCTGACAAACTTGAACTATATTCCGTATTATGACGAAACTATGTACTAATCATTGCTAGATAACGCCGATTTCATGTATGGAATTCCAGTATTTTCCCTCATGTTTCGCCAAGTTAGGGGAAAAACGTGAGTTTTTCGAAAATTTCAAAACTCTATAAAATCGGATCTGCTTTACCGACTCCGGTCAAATTCAACACCAAACAACATTAAGAGTAGATACACTTTTGAAGAATTGTTTAGGGAAATATCATCAATTTTACGAAAGTTAGAACATATAACCCATGAACTTGGTGGAGCCGCATGAAAATAAAAATACTAAAAATTTGGCATTCACTTACAAAATTTGTAACAACTTTTTCGATACCGATATCCGGTGTCGCTTCTGCAAAAAAAAAAAATTTCGTTAATTTTGCCGTAAAATATGTCCTGAAATTACACTATAAATTTGGAATTACTTAAATTAATTAATTAAATGCAAACTAAATTAATTCATTTAACGCACATTTTCGTTTCTCAGGGATGTTTATATGATTAATCGTTATCGAGATATAATAGGTTAAATAAAAAAAAATACATGGTATATTTTGCGAGGAAAAAAAATTACAGAAATTTAAATTTGATGTTTTTATAAAAATCACTAAGCGAGTCTTTTAGACTTTCTTGGGAATTTTTTTTTTTGCCTGAATTCATATGCGACGCGTCGTGCCTCCGGGCAAAACGCTCGGAAGTAGCTTCAATTCCGCAGCCACGACATAATATTCGTCGCAGTATTTGCTGGCGGCTTATGTCAAATTCACACACGGTTGAGGCGAATTGATGGAATGTATAATGCACTGCCTCGAACCTCATTTTCGGCTACAGGGCTTTTGTGCTGTATTATACGTATCTGAAAATTCGGGAAGCTCTGCTTCATGGCTGTTAAATTGCCTAAATTCTAAAATTGGGTAGGAGTCAAAATAGCGAATAACCGAAATAGCAAATGACTAAAATAGCGAATTAAAAAATAAGGAACGTCTAAATATTGAATGGCCATCATTATGAAATTCACTATTTTAGCCATTAGCTATTTTTACCATTCCTTATTTAGACCTCCATCTTATTAAAATGCAATCAAAATAGCGGATGATTAAAATAGCGAATGACTGAAATAGCGAATTTCATAATGATGGTCATTCTAGATTCAGACGTTCCTTATTTTGAAATGGGCTATTTTGACCATTCGCTAATTTGGTCATTCGCTATTTTAACCCCCTAAAATTCTAAACCGGGTTCGGAATTTTTTTACACGCTTTTCGAAACATGAGGATTCTGAGTGGACATTCGGGTTTTTTGCATGAACAATAAAAAGACGTGTGAATTTGGGTTATTCCACCAAATATCGGACGAAAATCTGGCCTCCAAATTTGTGGTGCTCCTTTATTTCATTATTCGATTTACTGTACTGGAATTTTAAAACATCCCAATTTTGAGATTCTCTGCTCATCATTTCCAAAGGAAATCGTCTACTTTAGTTTTGAACTTAAAATCTTACCTTTAAATTCTCCCTTGAAATTTTAACGTCCTATTGAATTCGATCCGGAAAATCCAAAAGAGAATTTTTCGTAGGAAATTTTCCGAACTTTCTGAAAAAAATATGTATGTTCATATTCGACGACATTTTTAAGGTCTAAAAATTAAAAAATTAAGAAATAGAAAATTTAAAAAGACCTTTTTAATTTTAACCTCATGGTCAACCCACGTTTTTTTAAAGAATTTATTTTTTTATCGATAAGATTAGAAAATTTTGCGAAGAATATGCAATTTTTTACTTATGCTCTCCAAAATTAAATCCTTGACAATAGAATAACGGAAAATCCATATCAAAATAAAGTATAAGTGTTTACTATGGAAAACACAGTTTATTCGTTAGTAGAGGTTTTGAATTTTTTGGTTGGAAATAAAATTCTCTGGATAGTTTAATCATTTAACGTTCGAAAAATGATGAATTTCACGTTTCTAATCTTAAATTTTTGTGCTGTTAGAATTGGAGTTTTCGAGAGTATATGTTAAAAATTGGATATTCTTGTGCAAATTATCTAAAGATGAAAGCAAAAAAAAATGTCGAAAAAAAACGCAGGGTAAGCTCAAAAAACTAAAACAAGATTTAAGAATCTTTTTTCAGCTTTTTGACCTTGAAAATGTCGTCAAATGTAAATATATTTTTTCGAAAAATTCGAAATTCCGAAAATAAATAGTACTTCGGGTTTTCCTGATGAAATTCGATAAGACGATAAAACTCAAAGTTAAAATGTTCAGTTGTAAGCTAAATAACAAAATAAGAATAACAAAAATTTGCAAACCAGACCAAAATAATTTTCCCGTTCAAACGCAACGTTTTTTTTTGTCTAATCAACTGGTTTTCTGTTTTCCAGTTAAATTTTGGAAAGCATTACTTTTTTCGTGGATTTTAGGAACCCGATCTTTTTTTTACTTTCATAAATAGAAAAATAACAATACTATGGGGATAAAATATAATAACCATTATATTTTTGTTCATCTTGTCGTACGTATATTTTTTTAATCACGTTATTTTATAGTTATTCAAAATTTAATACTCGATAGTACGATATTACCGTACATTATATTTTTGTTCACCTCGTACGTATATTATTTTAATCACGTTATTTAAAATTTAATACTCGATAATACGATATAACAGCACATTATATTTTTGTTCACCTTGTCGTACGTATATTTTTTTAATCGCGTTACTTTATAATTATTAAAAATGTAATACTCGATAATACGATATTACTGTCATAAAAATAAAATATGTACTTCGATAGGAATATTCATCTCGTCGCAATATTTTCTGCATCTCCGGCTGCCGTCAAGTTCACACACCGTCGCTCGGAATTGATGGAATGCAATCCACTGCTTGAATCTCATTTTTGCCGTCAGGGAGAATTGTACTATACCGCGTTTCCGGATCTTGAGGAGGTCTCCGCGCTCTTCATACAATAAAGAAGACTTCTGTACGACGTCAGTCCTCTAGATATGTCCCAAAGATACCGAAGAATTTTCAACATGCTTTTTGAAATATTCTGGAGAGGACATACAACGCTTTGGGATTGTTCGAATTCTGGAACAACGAAGAAGTAAATTGTGAACCAGGACAACATTATATCCGTCGATAAATTTCACGTGGGAAATTTATTGAAGGCTTTCAATCGTAAGTGTATTGGCACGGAGTATGAATTTTTAGATCCTGACTTGGCACTTTTAGAGTAGAAATGATTTCGTATTAATAATGCGCGATAAATATATCCAGTGTGCAAGTATTTGAACTTATATCATTGTCAGATATATCTTATATTTAAAAAAATGCGTTTAGCTTAACAGTAATTAGTTCTTAGACAATTTTTTTATACTTTTCTGCACAAGGATTGGAAATTTGAATACAATTTTGTTTCCTCATAGAGATTTATCATAAATTTTATTTTTCAGATTTGCATGTCAGAACTCTCACAATGGACCAAAACGTCGAGAGAAGAGGTTTAAAAAAAATGTGCGTATGTACGTTTGCAGGACTTCGAAATTTTAATCATATATAACTTAAGACCTGTTCAATCGACTGAGCTTAAAATTAGGCACACAAGTGGAACGGCAGTTGATCTTTGACTTTTGCAATTTTTTTTTACATTCCATGAAGACATTCTCATTTTATAGCTTTTTGAATTTTTTCATAAAAAGACGTCTGCTCTCGAGCTTTTGTAAAATTGGAGATATTGGAGATCGAAATTGAAATAGCGTTTTGGATTTTGTAGATTTTCGAAAAAAAATCAACGTTGTTGCTTTAACTAACTTGAACGTAAAAAAAAAATGAAATAATTGAAGGGTTGTTTTTAAAATATATTTCGAACCAATTTGGAATTAAAAAATTTGAAAAAATTCTCTAACATGCTGCATGAAATAACGAAATTTTATAGCCTAAAACCACAGTTGGCCGAGTTTCGCTTCTATTTTTTTCTGTAAAAAACTATTTAAAAATTGAGAGACAAAAAAGGAGAAGTTATAAAATTTTTCTGAAAAATTGCCTTTTCCTGCAACTGCTTTCTTTCCGTAAAAAAAAATGCGATTCATAGAAAATATTTTAGATGATCTTGAAAATACTTTTCAAGATATTTTAGAAAATTTTTATAACTTTTTCTCTTTTGGTCCTAAATTTTTTAATAGTTTTTTATATAAAAAAAAGAGGCGAAATCCAGCCCACTTTGGGTTTAGGCTAAAAAATTTGGTCATTCCATGCAGAATTTTTGAGAATTTATTCAGATTTTTAAATTGGGGCTAACGATACGTTAGCTCTGAAAAATCGCAAAAAAAAAATTGAAATTAAAAAAATCTGAAAAATTTTTCCAGTACTTTTTGGAGTTGGTCCAATGATGTAAAAAAATTTTGACCAAATCCGAGAGGTCGAGAGTCCGACGCAGGTCGAATCGGTATGGAATGCCTCACAAAAATCCGGACATTTTTTCTAAACCACTTTTCTCAACGTCTTAGACCATTCTAAGTGTTCTGACATAAAAAACGGTCATTTTTTGTTCCACGAAAAAAAATTTCTCTATGAGGAAGCCAAAAAGCTCCAAGGTTTGCTAATAGCTTGACTTTGCTAATAGCTTCCTCATAATTTTTGGTTTTTTCAAAAGCCTCTATGCGGAAGCCAGAATAAATCAACACGCTTCTTCATAGAGGTAGCTTTGTAAATAAAAATGCAAAAATAATGAGGAAGCAATTTGCAAAGTTTTCTAATTTAGCTTCGTCATAGAGAAAGCTTTGCTTTGTGTCTGACAGGACGGCGAGCTTGAATCTAGTAGCGTATCGGCTTAACGCCGGCACGAGGTGCTAAATCCATAACTGTACGCACACGGTGCCAGTACTTCAAGAGGTTCCACAGCGTGTTGGAGTCGTACGGGGCGACTTAAGGATTCAACCTGCCGTGTCGTTACAATTCTGACTAAGGGCGACGCACATTTCTGAGGGCACGCCGAGCGGCACGCTATTCTGTCTTCAACGTATATATTACAAAAGTTGGAACATTTACATCCTAGAATTCTTTCTTTTTTTATTTGGATATTTTCTTCCGTATGCCTTATCAAGTTTTAACGTAGCGGCTTTCCCCTTTCTTCGTTTCTACATAGTGACTCCCCTAATGCAGCACAGTAATGCTGAGTATGAATAAAAAAGACGTTGAAGCAGTACAAAAATTACAAAAGAGGGCAATGCGAGTAATATTGCAATGTAGAAGAGAAACGAGAATAACAGACATGTTAGAAGCACTGGGCTTCCTACGTATTAGGGTAAGAATCGAATTTAATGTGATCGTTAATATACATAAAATGATACTAGCGGATAGAGAAAAAGACGAGAATGAACGTAGGTATGGAACAGTCGGAAACAGGGAAGGGATGAAAACCAGAAGAGCAAATGATCTAAGAATCGATTTTCGGAAAAGAGTGGTAGGACAAAAAGACCTTAGGTACGAAGGTTTGAAAATGTATAATAGCGCAACTCCAGAAATAAAGAACGCTAAGAGCGTAAAAGAATTAAAAAGAAAGCTTGCGGAGTATGTAAAACGAAACCGAAATTAAAATTATAAGGAACCGTAGGGTACTAGAATATGTAGTAAATTAACTACATATTTAAAGACTAAGTTAGATATAAGGATATTGTAATAAAGGAATTGTAAACTATGTAGCGCGTAGCACGGAATAGCAAAATGCTAATAAACACATCTAACTAACTAACTAACTAACTAATGTATTGTTCGTGGCCACTCATCCTACGCTGACAATTATATATATATAATAGGGTGTGCCAAAAAACGGCGATATTTTTTTTTCTTTGCTCTCCGCCCAAAATATCGTAAAATACGTCTTATTAAAGATTCTGTCAAAAGCGGAGCTCATAATTTTAATTCTTAAAGGTCCATCATCGCGTTTAAAGTTTTCCCATTTAAATAACAATGCTTAACTCTGAGAGCCGCCGAAGCTACGCTTTTTTTAATCGTTTATTTCATAGATAGTAAACAATACCAGGTTCAAGGTTGGAATAATATTGACAAAAGAAGACCTTATAATAATAAAGGTAAATGGCACAACGGAAATTCTCGCCAAACAGACTATCAGTATTTTAATATAGTAACCATAATTACTATCACCCAAAAATTGATTGTGACTGAGGTTTGTATCTTAAAAGTATCTAGGCCTAGATTATAAAAGTATATAGCGCCATAAGAAACAAAAAAAAGGGCAAGTGCTTCATACAGAAACGAAGCCTGTACACATAATGTACAACCGAAGCTGCACACCGACTGCGCGTCTACTATTATCGGTTAGGGAAAAAAATGTATAACGCCATAAAATCTAAGTGACTGCAAGCATTTTGTCAAAATTGTAACAATCAAAGACGAGCTGCTGCTTCACTTATCCGTCAAAATCACGCTCAATCGAAAAAAACGATTTTTTAGTTACAGACGATTGAAATTTAGCAGTCACATACATACAGATTTGTTTCTAAACCTCTTTCCTCGATGTTTTAGACAATTTTGCGTACACTGACGTGTAAAAGGCAAAAAAAAAATAATAACACAAAATAAAGGACTTCAAAAATTTTGTCAAAAACTGTAAGAATCAAAGACGATTTGCTGCTTCACTTATCCGTCAAAATCACGCTCAATCGAAAAAACGATTTTTTTAGTTACAGACGATTGAAATTTAGCAGTCACATACATACAGATTTGTTTCTAAACCTCTTTTCTCGATATTTTAGACAATTTTGAGTACACTGACGTGTAAAAGGCAAAAGAATTAATAACCATAAATAAAGGAATGCAAACATTTTGTCAAAAACTGTAAGAATCAAAGACGATTTGCTGCTTCACTTGTGCGTCGAAATTCCGCTCAATCGAAAAAACGATTTTTTAGTTACAGACGATAGAAATTTAGCAGTCACATACATACAGATTTGTTTCTAAACCTCTTTTCTCGATGTTTTAGACAATTCTGAGTACACTGACGCATAAAAGGCAAAAAAAAATATCATAATATCACAAAAATAAAGCTCTGAGTAATTAAAACTAACGAGTTCCTAAATTCGCACAAACCGCGTGGAATACGCCATATTCTAATGAGCAAATGTTTGTGTGCGGAAACAATGATAAGGGAAACCTCGCGCAAGCTCCACTGAAGCCGATGAATGACGTAATTGGATGTATGTGCAACAGTGCACATGGACTTAGCGAGAGAGGGTGAACGCTACTACACATAATTACGTAATAACCGCTTTAGAGTGGATGACCTCGCTATGGCTTACCACTGAATATTGATAGTTTCGCCCTCTGTGAAGTCTGCGACAAAATAGCCTGCGTCGGCCTGTTCAATAAATAATATATGCATAGGTGTCATCCATACGACTTTAACCTCGAAATAACCTGCGCTCTTGTTCATACAACGTCAGCTGGACAAGTCGTCTGAATAATGCTCGAATGTAACGGTATCGAAGTTTTTCGTGCAAGCTGCCAAGCGAAGTTGACAATGTTCGGAGCCTGTAATTATCTCGAACTTTGCGTGATTACATTACATTCCGTATTCGCGATGGCATGGAAACTTGTATATTGGTTTCACACGTGACGTTCATTCGCAGCCATTTTGGACATACAGCGTTCGCGGCGGCAAACTTGTTCGACAGCGTATCTAAGTCTGTCCCGGTAAGTTATTCCGGTGTACGTTTTATTAACGATATTATTGCCCTAGCAACATGGACGACCGTCGTTTTTTGCAAAAGACGGGTCGTTTTCTGCAAAAAATAAACCGGAAATCGGTCGTAACGACCGCGTAAACAACCAACCTAAAAATTTTATTCGGGTGTTTTTTCGTGGTAAAAAAAAAACGACCGAATGACATTTTTAGGGCAGTCGTTTTTACGGTCGTTACGACCAACTCTCGGTTGTTTTTTTTTTTCCAAAAAGTTACCCGGTCGTTTTTACGGTAAAACGGTAATTGCTAAGATTCCCTAGCAATCTTGACGACCGTCGTTTCCAGCTGATTTACCGTAAAAACCACCTTCAAACAACCGGGTGGTTGTTTGCAAAAAATAAACCGGAAATCGATCATAACGACCGCGAAAACAACCACCCTAAAAATGTTATTCGATTGTTTTTTCGGTTTTTCGTGGTAAATCGAAAGAAACGACCATATAACATTTTTTAGGGCAGTCGTTTTTACGGTGTTACGACCAACTTTCGGGTTTTTTTTTGCACAAACCGGTCGTTTTTACGGTCAAACGGTGGTTGTTAAGATTGCTAAGGATTCACCGTAAAAACCACCTCCAAACAACAGGGAGGTTGTTTGCAAAAAATAAACCGGAAATCGGTCGTAACTACCTCGAAAACAACCACCCTAAAAATGTTATTCGATCGTGATTATTTAATCAAAAAAAAAAAAACGACCGAATAACATTTTTAGGGCAGTCGTTTTCACGGTCGTTACGACCAATTTTCGGTTTGTTTTTTGCAAAAAAACCACCCCGTTGTTTAAATGTGTTTTTACGGTGGATCAGTTGGAAACGACAGTCGTCAAGATTGCTAGGGAATAAAGTACTTAGCCCTTGAGGTAAACGTATAAATCACAGAAAACTTCATAGCGATGTCTCAATCACTGCAGATTTATAGATAATCGTATTTCCAACTCTCTCTCTCTCTCTCTCTCATGAACACACAGCGTCCAGTCACTGGAACATGTCCGGTCAGTGGGACGTTTACGTTACAACGTATTCAATTAAAGAGGAAAGTTTTCTTCCGCCTACAACTATAACTCTTCATAATCCCACAGCTCTTGGGTAACTCATCTTGAGCCCTCCGCATTTCTCTCGGTTCTTGTAAGTTAACCCACCGATAATAAATGCAAAGCGAGTAGCAGACGCCGTAATTAATTGGCGCCGCGCAAGCAACGAACGAACGATAGATCGGTAGCTAGGGAGAGAAATGCTTCTGCTGTTCGACTACTCGATATTCACAATATACCTACTCCACTATACATATATATTATGTATGTATATATATGTATATGTGTGTGCAAAATATAAGGCTCTGCCATTTACTCATCGTGATCCCGGATCTCCCATCTATCGCACACTCTCTCCTTCCGTATTATGTACCAGCCGTGGCAGCGATACTCGATGGGAGTCTAGTAGCTGAGGGTTGAGGAATCTGCATTGAAAAACATTGTGGGGTGGTTCGCGGCACTTCCGTTGGGAAGGTTGGTTTGATAAAATTAGCCTTCCCTGCGGCTGCGTAACAATACGGCGACGACTATACATTTACGCCCTTATAACTATAACAAAACATTTACACACTCGATTCATTTGCTGGGAGGCGATTTCTGCTCGCTTTATGTGTGAGAAATTTCTCCACATTTCACCAACCCGATTTTTCAATGTTCCCAAAAAATGTTGTAATTTAACGGTACTGTGAGATTCTGGTATTTAAAAAAAAAAAAATTTGTCTGGAAGTTTTGAAAAACAGGGAAATTGTTTTTTTGTACCCCAAATATCGAAACAAAACATTTACACACCCGTATCATTTGCTGGGAGGCGATTTCTGCTCGCTTTATGTGTGAGAAATTTCTCCCCATTTCATCAACCCGATTTTTAAATGTTCACAAAAAATGTTGTAATTTAGCGGTAATGTAACGTTCTGGTATTTAAAAAAAATTGTTTGTCTGGAAGTTTCGAAAAACGGGGAAACTATTTTTTTGTACCCCAAATATCGAAACAAAACATTTACACACCCGTATCATTTGCTGGGAGGCGATTTCTGCTCGCTTTATGTGTGAGAAATTTCTCCCTATTTCACCAACCCGATTTTTCAATGTTCCCAAAAAATGTTTTAATTTAGCGGTACTGTGAGATTCTGGTATTTCAAAAAAAAAAAATTTGTCCGGACGTTTTGAAAAACCGGGAAATTATTTTTTAATGTTCCCAAAAAATGTTGTAATTTAGCGGTACTGTAACGTTCTGGTATTTAAAAAAAATTATTTGTCTGGAAGTTTTGAAAAACGGGGAAATTATTTTTTTGTACCCAAATCTCGAACCATGCGACTCTGATGATCATGTTTTTTGCGATATCGACAGTTGTGTTGGAATACTCTGTAATTATTTTGAAAAACAAAAAAAAATATCTGTTTTTTGATAGAAAAACAAATTTCTCGGTTTGTTAAAAAAAAATCATACTCACTGGAAAGTGAAAATTGTTTAATACATTTCGCCCGAAAGCTAACGAAAAACAACAACTTTAATGTGGCGACATTTTTTTTCCGTAACTTCTAGTTTCCGAGATATTTGCACTTGAAAAAATGGCGTTTTCTAAAACATTTAAAAAAATCGAAAAAAATTAACATTAAGTGCCTTTTAATGGTACTTTGATATATCCAATTAAGGGGCAGATCTGAAAGGATCGAAAAGAGTGGCTGAATCGATTTCCTATAAGGAATTCAAAAATGATTAACACACTTCCTCATACAGATAGATTTTTAAAATGTTAAAAAATAATCAGGCGCAAATTTCTACTTTGCACCGTTTGCTTGTAAGATTTTCTGTGATTACTCTCATAATTATTTATGAAGCGCATAACTATCTCAAGTACAGCAATTCGCGTTAATTACTTTGCACAGATATTTCAAACAGATAACCTTAAATACAGGATCTCGAACTCACCGGGTGAGAATCAATTAAGTCCGAAGCACAAACGCCGCAAAACAACTAAAACATCAATAGCCAGAAGAATGCCATTAGAGGTTTGCAAATTATCCCGCGAGAGTCCGTTGGAGCTGGAAAGACCAAGTGTAAGGGTTTGTAGTCGGCCGTTAAATTCTTGTGCCGTCTACCAATTACCCGATTCACCGGCCTTTGCCGTTCTCTTCATATTTTACTTTTTGCCAAACATAACACGCTTTTGTCGTCACCCGCCGTGCTATTTTCATTCTAATTCGAGGATTCCGACGCGTCCGCCATCTAGTTCGTTTCGTCTGAACCATTAGGGTAGTCGTTAATTTCGATGTTGAGCGATTTTGTCCGAGACGCCCCTTCATTTTGTTTGCAATAAATTCCAAAAAATCTGGTTTAAATTTGAGAGCTTTATCACAACGAGAAAACGTGCCTGTAAGCACAAACATTTTCCCATTTAAATAACATGGGAGTTTTGGCACAATTACTTTGAATTTTTTTTCCGAGCTTCACAAAAGCGGGAAAAATCCGAATACTGCACGAATTGTACGGCAAGTCGTTGTACTTTATACAAAAATTTTAATAACCATCTCATCATTATATTCAACACCCTTAAGCCACTAAAGTCATTAAAGCCGGCAAGAGCTTTTTTTTACAACTGGCTTCGAGCTCTTTTCATTCGGTTACTTAACGTGCAAAATAATTCGAAACAGCTCAACACTATGTCTTAAAGGTTGCTCTTTTTGATAGTGCTAATAAGAAATTTCGGAAAAAATTTCTTGATTACAAAAAAAATGGTTTTCTTGAAAAGTAATATGATTTTTCAAATTTTTTTTTTCACGCCAAGTGACTTTTCAGGATCTTTTAGCTTTGCTATAGAGATTAAAACCATTTAGACCGTGTTTTTAATGTCTAAACTTGAGAAATAGACTAAAAAAAATTTTTTTGTCCCTGCATATAATTCAAGATGGCGCCTAAACTAAAAATTACGTTTAGGAATGTGTAACTCAAAAACACTGAACTTTACATCAAATGTGCAGGGAATAAAAATTCTCGGAAATTATTTAAAGAATGATCCTGAATTTTTTCAGAATTTTTCGAGAAATTTGAAAGTAATCAAAAAATTGGCGATAAAAATAATTAAAAATTGCTTCAAAGAATTCTGAAAAAATTCAGTAATATTAAGTGGACTATTTTAAGTACTTTTTGTTGATAGAGATTATTTCTAAAATTGTAAGATGCTCGAGTCAAGAATTCATAATCTTTGACGAAGGAAATACTGAACTCTGGACGCCATCTTGAATTATACGCAAGGAAATTTGTTTTTCTTTATTCTGTTTTTCACGTTCAGATATTAAGAACACGATTTACATGGTTTTAACCTCTATACCAAAGCTAAAAGGTCATGAAAAGTCACTTAGCGTGAAAAAAAATGTTCAAGAAATCATATTACTTTAAAAAAAAAACAATTTTTTTGTGTGATTATGTCATGGCTTTATACAATTTCGTTATTATGGTTGCGGCGATCTAACCTCAGGCACTTTTAAGTATATTCCACTGTATATATTAATATTAATATCTTCTACAGACAAGCCCCTCCAAAAGTATTTTCAATTTACAATAACATCTCGTAATAACAAATAAATCGACACACTATCATATTATTATGCCTGTAATAGCTGTCTAAAAAAGTTACGTTATAATCTAGTACAAACGCGCGGAATGTTGATTTTATTTTCTCTCCTCACTATATAATAAGCATTCCACGCATCTCTCGTAGTCAATATTCGAATATCGAGTAGATTTATCTGCGACGTGGTTCGGTGCTTGATATACTACATTTTTCTCCCTCTTTATCGACCACGCTTCCACCATAGAAAAAAAGTATGCTGAAAAGTATATATTTTTCGCTATATTAAAAAATATGTATGAAAAATAGTGTGTATTTATTATTCTCTATTGACTCTGGTGAATTAATGAAGAAATAACTAAATCCAACCCAAATAATAGTCAGGGACGGAGTCTCGCCAAAATTGTGTGTGTTACGTATTTCCCTTCGTGTTTACCTGCCGAGTCTTTTTTTAATTAATTTCTTTTTCTATCTCACATTGAAACCTCATCAAGTTTGTATGAAGCACTATCATTCTGCAATTGTGTAAAGCCAAACAGTGAACCATAATAGTGTGAGGTAAAAAGTTCAATTTTTAACTTGTAGCTTCCTAACCAAACTGGTAAACGAATTTTAGCATTCGATGTTTCATTTTATTCCCTCGTGCAATAAAAGTATGCTAAAAAGATATTTTTTTTCGATGTATCGAAAAATACCCAAGAAGGATTGTGATCACTTTATTCACTCTGGTGAATTGGTGAAAGAATAAGTAAATCGAATCCACAACAATGGTCAGGGACGGAGTCTCGTCAAAATGGTGTGGATTACCTCGTATGCAAGGCTTCTTTTCTTCTCGTTCGTATTTCCCTTCGTGTTTACCTGCTGAGCCTTTTTTTAAATTATTTTGCTTCCTCATAGAGAAAGCTTTGTTTTCGTGGAATTGTTTTCTTCTTTCGAGATTTTCATGTTAACATACTCAGAATCACCTAAAACGTCGAGAAAAGTGGTCTAGAAAATACGTCTGTATGTGTGTGTGTGACACCGAAAATTGAATTGTCCATAACTCACGAATGGCACGATGGATTGAGCTAAAATTTGGCACGCAACTAGAGTATTAACTCCCCTGTAAAAGACGTGATTTTTAATTAAATGTATCAATGAATACAGATTTTATAGATTTTTAATTCTTCAAAAAAATTTCGTGATCGCTCTAACTTTCGTAAAAAATCGCCAATTTAGATAAATAATTCTTTATAAATGAAGGAACGTTAAATTATGTTTGGTATTGAATTTCAGCGAAATCGGTCAAGCGGTTCCGATTTTATAGAATTTTGAATTTTTCGAGAAAAAAAACATTTTTCTGTAAATCGCATCGAATCTAAACAAATGAACTGAAATGATCTACAGTCGAAAAATACTATACAGCCCTGCTATGTACGAAATTTGATGATGATCGGTAAAGTCGTTCGGATTTTACGACATTTAAAATTTTTTAATAAATGGACATTTTCGCTCATAACTTCCGCAAAAGTTAAGAGAGTAAGATACAAATTTGTACTTAATCACAAAGCGATGTGACGGTGTTTCTTTTTTTTTACTTCGTAAATCATCAAAGATTAAGAATAAAATTAAAATAACGTTGCAAAGTAAAACCTTGCATATTGTTTCCTCATTATTTTTAGATTTTTACAAAACTTCCTCTATGCGAAAGCCAAAATCCATTAACATATTTTCTCATAGAGGTAACTTTGTAAAAATCGAAAAATGATAAGGAAGCAATGTGCAAGGTTTTTTTTTCTATCTCATTTTGAAACCTTATCAAGTTCGTATCAAGCAACATCATTCAGCAATTATGTAAATTCACACAGTAAACCACAAGGTGTGAGTTAAAAATTTGAATTTTTAACTCGTAGCTGTCGAACCAAAAAATCGGTGAACAAATTTCATTATTCCCTGTCTTATTTCATTCTTTCATGGAATACAAATATGCTGAGAACGCTTATCTTTCAAAAAAGATCTACAAAAAATTGTGGGTACTCTATTTACTCTGGTGAATAATTAAAAAATAAATAAATCCAATCCACGAGAATGGTCAGGGAAGAACTTTCGCCAAAATGGTGTGGATTGCCCCACATGCGAGTCTTCCTGTCTTCTCTTTCGTATTTCCTTTCTTCTTTACCTGCCGAGTTTTGTTTATTGCGTTTTTTTTCTTGTTCTCAAGAACGAAACTTGAGACACGTACGCGGTTCTTAACAGAGAACCCGTGCCCTACGCGATAACACGTGATGCTGGCAAGTATCACCCACCCCAACAGCTTCTCATGTTTCTATATGAGCATTCGCTGCGACGATGCAACCGCGGCTAGGACGTCGCTTGACCTTATTCGAGTTCCGTCGCGTATGACGCCTTGCGTGTTTCCACTGGGCATTCATTTTGCTTGAGTCTCCTCTCACTGCTGTATTCATCATTCATCGAGAACTATTAAGGGAATCCAGTCACCTAAAAAAAAATCGTAAGAGAAAAAGATGTATCCCTTCTTTTAAAAAATCTAAAAAATCTCACGGAGAGAATAATATGAAAATTCTCCCTATATTTTTATATATTATTTATTGTGGGTATATTTTCATTGTGGGTATTATATTTAGTGTGGCTATCGAGTAGTATTTTAGCATTCTAGCGTTTTATCAGATACGCATCTGCATCGTTACATTGGGTGTAGAAATATGCAAATGCCTTGAAATAGCAATGATGCATATACTTTTTTTTACTTCCTTGAATTTTTTCTAATTTTTTTTAACTCCTCTAAAAGACATGGCACATCAGAGGTCGAAATATCGAAAACTGAAGCCACTTTTCTAGCATTCTGATTGGTCGTCGATAGCTTTGGCATAAAGCCAACTTCAGACTGTTATAATCGCTCCACGATCACGCGTGGCGCGCTTTTTGAATTGCTGTTTTTTCCCAACTGTGAAATAGAATACATTTTCATCCCGGAAACAGTTTGTTTTCCTTTCTTTTCTTTTTCTTCGTAGAAAAAGACATGGCACATGAAAGTCGATTATATCGAAGCACTAAAGCAGAAATAGAGTCACGTAAAGTCACGACACGTATGAACATCCAAATATCATGTTTAACCATAAAAACAGACAATCGAAAGGAAAAGAGTGCGAGCAAAGCGAGCACGTTAAACTCTGAAACACATCAGCCGGCATCGTGATGATCATCGTAAAATTGGGTTACATCACCTGTAAGTTATGAGACTACGCATTTGAGGAAATAAAAATCATGAGACAAGTGTAACCTTATCTATAATTGTGACAATGTTTTCTCAAATGTATAGACACTTCTAACGGCTTCAGCGATGTTTCCGAAGCGGTTTGGCAAAATTTGCCATACTGTGATTTGTGCGCTTGACGCATGTAGTACATTTTCACTTAGCAGTATCGTAAAATTCCCCAAAATCGCGTTGCATTTTCGGATTATGGTACTGTTTGGGTTTAATCCTTATATTTTTTTTTATTAATCATTTTCGGAAAATTCTCTCCGTGTAAAAAAAGTCTGCAAAGTGGAACCTTGCAAATTGTTTCCTCATAATTTTTTGCTTCTTACAAAACTTTCTTTATGAGAAAGCCAAAAGCGATCACCATATTTCCTTATACAGTTAGCTTTGTAAAAATAAAAAAAATAATGAGAAAGCAATTAGCAAAGTACAAGCTTCAGCCTTAATTATACGCCCTCAGCAAAAAAAATTTATTTCTGGTCAACAAAACCGATAAAAATTTATTTTTCAATCTACAACAAACGCATTTCATTTCCATATCGAAAGTACACAGAGTCCGATATTTTTTGCAGCCTCTGCAGAAAAAAGGAACCCGTACCATAGTCGAATTACAAATGGCGTTCGCCATCAAGCGTCGCTAACCTTACAAACTCTTTGTTTAGCCCTCGAAATTTTTTCACCCGGTTTGAATTTTTTTTTAACATTACGCTCCATAGATTTGATAAAATTATCAGAAAATAAGTGACTGAATGAGTGGAAAAAAAAAATTCTATTTAAAAAGTGACTCTCCTGAATGAGAATACCTCGTACACGAATATACAGGGATTCATGATTTACTTTTTGTCCCGTCAGCATTTTGCTACAAATTTGTAATATTGAAGGGGCTATTAGTAAATGGCGAAATTCAATCATCTCTGAGGCTCGACGAATCGCTTCTCTTGTTTCGCAGTTCGCTCACTCGACGGGTTCGCGCCAGCGGTTAACCAAGAATGTCGATCGCTCTCGTGGATATTGGATCGCCTGAGGTACATCGTCTCACCGGATCTGAGAACACTTCATACACATGTGTGCGTCCAACTCATCGTCCGCTCCTTGAAAATATCTCCAGCTAAGGACGACGCACAAATCCCCGTACGCTGCAGACATAACGACCTCCTCGAGACATGTTATCGACTGTTCTAACATCCCTAGAGTAAACGTCGTATTGGTTCAGGACTATATCAGCATTTGTACCTATGTGTTATCATCCTATAGGGGTTTTCGCAGCTGTTAAGTTGGCAGACCAGTGGCACCTTGCGTTGGATAGAATTACAGTAGAGCCTCGATTATCCGAACGTCAATCATATCCGAACGATGATTTGGTTTATCCGAATCCATCAATCATCCGAACAGCGATTCGGTTTATCCGAATTTTTGTCGTTGCATACATTGTTGAGCGAGTCAGCGCGTTTGGACTCGCATGGTGTTACCGGAGGGGAAGACCCTCCCCCGTCTGCTCATGAAGACTAATTCTTAAGGATGTATGGTACAGTCCCGCCAAAAATGAGTTTCAGAGACAATTTCGATAACTTCCCGATGGGATAAAATTCGGAAAAAAATAATGCATATAAAACGTGCTGAAAAGATTGGTTTCGGGTAATAATAATCCCGAAATGTTGTTAACAAATTGGTGAAAAAAACAATTGTTCAACAAACAATCAGTCAATCGAACTAATTTTCTAATGAAAATGATATCTTTATTTATTTTAATGCATACGAATTTTTTCACATTTTTTTCTTTATCTTGATTTTCATTTTTCTTTATTTTCAAAAATGTATGCGAAATGACGAATTTTGGATATGTGTTCGGCATATGACCATTTACTACACTCAAGATTTTTTTGCAAAACGCATATCCAAAATTTGTTTTATTTTGCGCAATTTTCGATTATTCCCTGTCCCTTACGAAAATATTGGGATGCGGGTCTAAATAGCGAATGATCAAAATGGTGAATGGTTAAAGTAGCGAATTTCGAAATTAGGGACGTCTGAATCTAGAATGGTCATCATTATGGAATTCGCTATTTCATCCATTCGCTGTTTTGACCTCCATCTTATTAAAATTGCAATCATTTTAATTGTTATTAGGATAATCGTTTAGTAGTGTCAACCAATATCTTGGTTGTGACAATTAAATATTCTTCTCCGTGTTCCTAGAATAATTCCCCAGAATAATTCGGTACTTCTGCTTCAAATCACTAGAGATAATCACAGCTGTTTGCAGTGCTACCAATTTTTAGTTACCTCTGGCCATTCCAGAGGGAGTTGGGAACTATGATAATGTTTGGTTATGTCAACCAATATCTTGGTTGTGTCAATTAAGTATTCTTCTCCGTGTAATTCCCTAGAATAATTCGGCTTTTCCGCTTCAATACACTAGAGATGATCACAGCTGTTTGCACTGCTACCAATTTTGAGTTACCTCTGGCCATTTCGGAGGGAGTTCAGAATTAAGACAATCGTTTAGTAATGTGAACCAATATCTTGGTTGTGGCAATTCAGTCTTCTTCTCCGTGTAATTCCCAAGAATAATTCGGGTGCTCCCGCTTTAATACACTAGAGATAATCACAGCTGTTTGCACTGCTACCGATTTTTAGTTACCTCTGGCCATTCCAGAGGGAGTTGGGAATCAAGACAATCGTTTAGTAGTGTCAACCAATATCTTGGTAATGGCAATTGCGTATTTTTCTCAGTGTACTTACCTACAATAATTCGGTGCTTCTGCTTCAATACACCAGAGACGATCACAGCTGTTTGCACTGCTACCGATTTTTAGTTAGCCCTGGCTATTCCAAAGGGAGTCGGGAATCCGGATAAGCCTGGCGGTTAAACCCCAAAGCTCTAGTTCATACAGGGAAAAAATCGTTTGAACTCTCGTGTGTTGGATGAGATTGGGCTCGTGGCGTTATGCTGATATGCTGCTGCAGCTTGCATGGACGTCGGCTTGATGGTCCTAGCTAAAACGTGGCATAGAGAGAGGGCGACAGAGAGAGAGAGAAGGTAAACTTGTATGTATAGACATACAACACTAACCAAGTAAACGATCGATAAAGCGTTTTCCCTGGTGTATCTCTCTCAGTATATACATCGACTGCATGTATCGTCAATGCCACTAACTACAAACGCACCTCGCCGGCTGCTTGCACCCAAGGTAATGGACCAACCTGTTACTACAAAGCCTCAGAGAAGCGCCTAGTATATTGCTTATTATCGATAAATTCATTGAACAAGTCCTGCCGACCCTCGCTCCTCTTTGGGTAAACTTCTCGATATATTCCTATTTACCGCAGGTACAGACTACCACTATTTTCAATTACCAAAATACATTAAGGAGGTTCGTCAGTAAAATTGAAAATGCACAGAAAAATCTAAAATAATTACCGCCTTTTTAGTAATTCATAACAAACTCACATGAATTTTTTGGGAATTTTCGTCTACATCGTTTACACAAAATTAATTTTTTTATGCATACATTTTAACATGGACTCTTATGGCATATTTAGGAATAGAAAAAAATTGAATTTTTTTTTACATCGACATTAAAAAGAATTAATTCCACCAAATACTTAAAAGTTCAACGATGTAAAAAAATGTTTCACTTATTTTTTTTTAAATGGTAGAAGAAAATCATGCTAACGATTCAATATAAAATTATGTTAGTACAGTAATCATTAAGTATTTATTCATTTTATTAAAAATTAGACAATGTAAAACACGACTTGAAAAAAAACCAGGGCCGAATCACGATGTTCAATGGCCTAAATGAGCAATTATAAGTAACATATATAGTATTTAAAAAAAATCTATGTCTATCTTCTGTTATCAGTCCATTACTCATGGAACGTACAGAAATCATCGGATTTTCAACCTGATTCATTTTCATAACAAGTTCCTATGATCATTAGGCCCTGATTAATTCCGACTACATCATACACTATTTTTTTTCATAAATTAAATCCCCGTCGATTTATGAAATTGCGACGTGGAAATTCACAATAAAAGAATTCCCGCCTGATAAACGAGCGAAGGAATTTACACAGAGGGAAATATATTTTCCTGGAAATGGTAAATCCTTTATAAAAATCCTCTTTATCCATTAGAGAAAGAGCTGAAATTTTTTGCGACTATAAAGTTTTTTATTTATTAGAAAATAACTCTTATTTTTCCCGACAATTTTCCTCGGTACAAGAAAGACTTCGAGTGTACATTTTTACTTTACATATTTCTTATCTCATACAGATATTTACTTTTCTTTATTTAGTCTGGAAAAGTCTAGAGTGTATTCAATATTTCAAACTGTAGGCATTAATATGATTAGTCATAAAAAAAAGTAATACACGGTTTAAAAAAAATGGACTCAATAGTTTCTTTCAAAATTTGCATATTCTTTGACTGCAAACATCCAGTTACCTTTTCACTCTGTATTTCACTCGTTCCTTGGGTCATATCGTGTTTCCCTTTTGCCCGCCTCTCGACTATTCACTCGAAGTTGGAAAGGACGATTAATATTTCAACTCGAGATCTTCAAACTTCCACTTCGGCTGTATACCTCTTCACTACTTTCTTTCCTGCACCGAAAATAACGGCTTTCCGGACAGCTGCATTACGTCGAAGGTCTGCACTGGCTTGTCTTCGTGCTCACATTTCGACTACTTTCTTATTTCTTGCTTTCTTCATCTTATTCTTTTCCCGTTTGTATATATCCAGCGGTTGTTAAGGCTGCCGGTATTTCCACAAAAACCGCTCTAAGATGCGATTGAACATCGTTGCGTTGCCGTCCGTTTTCCGGAAAAGGACGAAGGGCCCTTTGATCGTACAAGGGTCGTTTGGAATTTTTTCCGTGGGTGAAACGAAGATTTCTACCTGCTCAACGCCTTGAGACTTTTAGAGCTGTAAGTCCGGGTCGAAAATAAGGTCTCCATCGTATTTTATCATCTCTTCAGGTATAAAACAAGCGCATTTCTCTAGCAGGTTGTCAGCTGGTACTTAAGTCAGTGTAATTCTGTTATTTATTTTTATTCTGTTGAAATATACAGAATAAGTTGTAATTTTGCAAGTTTGTCAATATTGATATAATTAAAAAATGAATTGTAAATTAGTTTATTATTTATAAATTTATGAACAAATTAATTATAAAAACTAATAATAAACTAAAATTAGTATAATCAATAAATCCACATAGCGATTTTTTTTAAGCAGATTTTAACATAATTGACAAATTTAAACTCACACTATTTCAATTTCGTTGGCTTAAAGTATGTTGTACTGAATTATCAGCAATATTTGGCGTTTAGCGGCACCAACATTTTTTTATTAATTGTGGTAAGAAGACTTTGTACCATGACAATATTTTTCCTTGGACAATGCGAGAGTAATTTTTGCTCTTCCGGGATTTATCGCTGAATACGTGATAATTTGTTCGGTATTAATTAGCCCTTCAGAAATTAAGAGAAATTTTGAGCGGGTTTTGAAGACAAATTGTTCGGTATTTGTTTAGGGGTGTTTAAACTCCTTACAAAATGAGAACCGCTTTAAATATCGGAACCAAACTTGAAATGCTGGTGGAATAAATATTTTTCTTGATGCGTGATTATTTTTATCGAAATTGATACGACCACAGAATTTTGTGAATCTGTAAAACGCAAATCGACATCTAATTGTTACTCAATTTATTATTACGAAGGGAAAATTTAATCGAATTTAATTTTTTTTTCAAAATGTGGAGCTATGCGATTTTTTAAACTTATAATAAATGTGTTATAAACACACTAAGCCAATTAAATAAAAAATGAGACTTTTTCGAAAATTTGATGAAACTTGGGAAAATATTATACGTATCAAGAAACATTGACAAATCATATTCATTTGAAGAAAAATCGATGGGTCATTGGTTTAACAATTTTTTTTTATCAATTGGTTAATAACATTTTAAAATCATTATTATACAAAATCATATTTTTCAGCACCTTCAACGTACTCCATTTTCTTTCAGATTTTCGTCCTATTGGAAAATGTTCGGAATTGATTTTCGTTCTCACATATAATTTTCTCTATTAACCCAATTGTCGAATTAATCGATTGTGAGAAAGCCTCTTTCAATTCGTGATATGGTTGGCAATATTTCATCATAATTTTGTTATATTAAAACGCACGTGCGGTTCTGAGCCGATAATATTTCAGTTAGCTCAGTTCAATTTACCCTTAAACCATATTGTTTCAACCAAGTTCTCGCACCATATATGAAGCATTCTCTGTCAATTCGCCCACTTATTTTTTAGCATCTCGGATTTTTATCACAATTGGTCATATCAAAGTACTACTAAAAAAAACACTCTGTGCGATTTTTTAGAGATTTATAACTCAATATTTGAAAAATCGTAATTTTTTTCAAGTGATCATCGAGTACCTGAAATAATTTTTAAAAAATGTCTCGACATAAAAGTTGTAGTTTTGTGTAAGCGTTTAAATGGAATATTTTTAAAATAATTTTCACGTTTTGTTAACACTGATTTTTCATTGGAAAAAAGAAATTTTTTTTTTTTACTACAACCAAATTTTTTTCTTTGACTGAAAAAATTACAGAGTATTTCTGCATTACCGTCGATATTGCAAAAAAAAATTACTAGAGTAGCAGAGATTGAGATTCTAGAGCGAAGAAAATAAATTAACATTACACCATATAAACCATATGAACCTTATTTTGGAGATATTTAATTTTTTTAACGCTAGATTCCTGATCCGTGCTATCCGATAATTTTTTCCGATATCAACAGTCACGAAAGAATATTCTGAAATTTTCCTAGCGAAAAAAAATATCCGTGTGCAAATAAAAAATTAATTCTCCCTTTTTTCGGTAAAAAATCCGTGTCACCAAAGCGTGAAAATTATTTTCACTTTCTCGTTAAATAGCTCATACAATATTACAACTTTTATGTTGAAACATTTTTCTTCAGTAACTTCAAGTTTCCGCGATAAGGTTGCTTAAGGTTGTAGTCTGGTAATTTACACGTTTTTCTCAATTTTAATCAGGAATTTTTTTACGGGATAATAAAATTCAATGGTTTTGTTTTCTTCTTCAGTATATTAATATTGATATCTAAAGAACATAAAAAAAAGTGACTCAATTTCGCAACGTATTATTATTATTATTTTCCCTGATATTATTGGCCCGGTGAATTATCATCTGAAATTAGAAAAACGTATTGATTATTAATCAATAGTATTGACGTTCTCATTGAAACTACGATTATTGAATTTTATCAGAAAATTACAAATTCGACTTCGAAAAATAAAAGTGATTTTTTTCAGGCACAAATGGGGCTGTGAAATGAAAAGTTAGGGATAGAAAGAAAAGATCCTAGTCTCGATGAGAACAACAATTTTGGAGATCAATAATCGATTCAAATTTTTTAATTCGAATGTCTTAAAGAGCCGAAATCACCGAGGCCAGCCACATACCTTTTTTTGAGGCGTTTACTATGACCAATGGTAATAATAATAAAATGCGTTGGGGTGGGGGTCAAAATAGCAAATGATCAAGATACCGAATGGCTAAAATAGCGAATTAAAAAATAAGGAACGTCTAAATGTAGAATGTCTATAATTATGGAATTCGCATTTTCAGCCGTTCGCGCTTTTTTATCATTCGCTATTTCGAATGCATTTTAATAAGATGGAGGCTAAAATAGCGAGTGGTCAAAATAACGATTGGTCCAAATAGCGAATGGCTGAAATAGCGAATTTCATAATTATGACCATTTTTGATTCAGACGTTCTTTATTTCGAAATTCGCTATCTTAACCATTCACTATTTTGGTCATTCGCTATTTTCATCCCCACCCTTTATTTTCCAAAGAAAAAATTCCCATAGATAAAGACAAAAAAAACGTGCAAGTTACCAGACCTTTTTAAAAAACGGCGTTTTTTTAAATATTCCATTTAAAAATCCAAAAAAAAATCTCATCGACTCCTTCTCAGTGATACTTCAACACGACCAATTATGGGACAGATCTGGAACGATAAAAAAAAGTGGCTCCATTGATCGAGAATGCTTCATGTACCTTAAGGAATCGAGGTCCATATGGGATTCATACGCGGCAGGAAACTCGACATGAAGTTGAGTAAAATTATCGAAGCGTATTCTGGCGAATGTGGCAATGAAGACTCGTGCGAGCAAGGAATGGAAAACTTGCGGGGGTGTGAATAATTTCAGTAGGTACGTTGCGCACGACAGGCTCCTGTGTTGCCTTCGTACAGAATTTACGGGAGCATTTCGCGCTCGACAAACATGCCAGGGAGAAAGAGCGAACCAGTAATAAAGCCTAGAGAGCTCTTTGGTACAGGGTGCGAGAAGAAAGCGTTGTCGAGTTCGAGAACACACGTTGAAGCCCTGGGCGCTTACGGTGCAATGCCTCTCGACCTGTCTGGTCGATATGAAACTCATTCGTGTAAGATGACGTGAGTTGCACTGCGTTAAACTTCGGTCATAGTATGTTTGGCAAATTTTCTTACAGTTTCTCCTTCGAGGAGATCGAATCACTTGTAAAAAGTCATATGAAAATACCGTAGAATACGTCTTAGTAAAGATCCTACAAAAAGCGGAGCTTATAATTTTAATTCTTAGAGGTCCATCATCGCGTTTCAAGTTTTCCCGTTTAAATAACACAGGAAAGTGATTTATTTCCATTCTTTCTCCCTGCAACCTGAGGAGAAATTATTTTTTCATCAAATCAATGACTACATCTTATGAATCATTGAATTTCGAACAAAAAATCTTGTTGAGAGGAATTTGTATCTTCAATATTTGATATTTTACAGGGACTTGACATTTTTTATGTTGTAAATTTTCCGTTTTTTTTTTAATTTCTGGATAAGTTATTGAAGTTAGGACGAAAAGTTGAAGGAAAATTTTGTCGTCCGTCTGGTGCACTACAAAAAAGTCGTTGGCGAGTTTTTCGTATCGTTGATGTTTACAAAGTTACAGATCAACAAGGTCGTGGTTTTTGTATTTTTAACTTTTATTAAGAGAACTTCTGATGTTAGTACAAAAAAGTCGAAAGAAATTCATTAGAACATTAAATTTTCTAAAAAATTGTCCGGGTGAAATTTCATATATTGCTAACTGTTAGAAGTTACAGACTCATTAAATCTTATTTTGATGGTTTTTTATGTATATCAATTTTTGATCGGATATAGTCGGTTATAGTCGAACTCAGGACAGCCTTGCAGTGTTATAAACCCTAAGGCTCAAGTCACTTGCGAGAATCTTTTCGGCCGCTCGCCATCTAGCGGAGCATTATGCATCAGCGTTGCATACAATGCCACTAGACGGCGAAAGAACGGAGCGTTTCTCGAAAGTATTTAGATGCCTCAACGTATATAAAACTGCTCAGTTGTCCCGAGTTCGATTTGAACGCAATGGATGTTACAGAATTTTTTTATAGTATTGAATTCACGATAAAAACTACACGCCAGTAACAAAAGTGATGAAAAAATCGCAAGTTGCATTCCTATTCAAGCCTTTAGCAACTTTTTGTAGTTATGAAATAAAAGTACTTAGTCACATGCATTCTATAATAGGATCATTTCAAATTTATTCAGTATTTTGCTTCGCTCTATCGATCGGTTGACGCAGCGATTTTTTCTAAATAAAACCAAATGTGCGGTTAAATTAACCTTGTTGTCTTCTCAACCCTGACAGTGCATACGATTGAATCGAACAAAAAAGTTTTCGAATCAATTCAGTTGTATGTTATATCAAACCGATATTGTGCTGATAGTGATTGCTATATATTGTAGACTTAAACATGCCAATTTGATTAAAACAACGTTGGTATAGTTGATTATAATATGCCTCGTTTGATTCAAACAAATTTCATTCGACCGAGTCGGCGAAATTGATGTTATTACTAAATCTTTTTTCGGTGTAGTCATACATTCATACAATTTTTCTTATCCATTTTTCTCTATATTCCAGACCATTTCAAGTGTTGTGAAAATCTTCAGAAAAATTATTGAAGAAAATAAAGCTTCTCTACGAGAGTACAAAATAAATTTCAAAGGAGATTAATTAAAAAGGACCAACGCTTATGCGGATGCCATTAAGTGCGCGCTGTGGCGTCGTTCCATGTAGCAGCATTGCAAATGAAAATCGAAACTCTCAAGCGGTCGCACCCGCTGCACAGTAAATACGGCATACAGTATAACGTTGATTAATCGCGGTTGGATTATCCGGTAAATTGATTGAGGCAGTTCAAAGCGTGTGAAATTAATTAAAATTAAATTGTTCGGTAAATACGACATTATTAAAAAAAACTCTTTTGACGAGAGCAAAAATAAATATGCAAAGTAGAATCTCGGACATTTCTTCATTACACTTAACATTTCACGAATCTACATTAGAGCATTTAAAATAAACGAATATTTTTTTATTCCGTTGTTTATCGAGATTCTTGAACTTTGATGCAAAAGAAACGTTTTCGCCAAAAGCAATGTCTGTAAACCAAATATTTAGCACCGCCTCTTGACGCTTAAAATTAGGAAAAAAAAGCAACATTTCGTAATTTTCAATTAGCTCCTAGTGACAAACTGCATAATGTGTTTTCTGAACCCCCAAAATGATGCTTTTTTTTTTTCAACTGTTTCTTGGAAATTTATGTATTCCAAATTTAATTTTGAAAATACCGGAGACTTGACATTAACAAAATAAGTTATGCGATACCTGCGGTCCATGCGACATTATTTAGTACGGCTTCTCTTTTGCACGATATAAATAATAATAATAATATATCTACATCAGTTACACGAGAATTTTCCTTTGGATAACAATATTTTTGAATTTCTTTCGCAAATAACTTTTTTTCTGAGCAACTCATTAAATCGCAAAATTTAACAATAATTACAGAAAATGAATGTCAAAGAATTTCAATTTCCATAGAGTGTAAATTGAACTTATATTCATCTCACTTATTATTATTGTCCACCTTCTCTTTTTTAAGTGATAAAAATAATCTTATTTGAAATACATTAATTTCGATAAAACAGTACAAAAAAACGCATCGTCTTCGGAGTTAACGAAACTTTTATTTCTCACTGAAAAATAAACACGCGATTTATCGCTTCAAGCTTTTTCAAAATTGCGTACGATGGCATTTTTTGGCGTTGTTCCTAATTTCAATTGTCGAGAAGCAGTAAATATTTGTTTACAGAATTTGCTATTGGCTAAAACTTTTCTTTGCATTAAATTTCAAGAATCTCTATGAGCAACGAAATTAAAAAATATTCGCCATTTTTAATCGGTCTAACCCACATTTATGAGGAAGTATGATCATCAAATTTTGACTCCTGCCCGAAGTTCGAGCTAAAATATGGTAACAATGTTTAGCCGCAAACCCTTTAAATTTAATATAAATTTTTTCCGCATTTTATATATTGGTTTTTCAATTTTCCCATCGTAAAGTAATCAATATGGCATAAATATTTTACAGTACTTTTACGGGATGACCATGTATGAATAACTGCGACGGCAGCAGCATCAAGTACCAAAAGGCACTACGTTATGTTATGCGGCTGCTGGCTCGTAACATTCGGTAATAAATTTCGTCCATATCGCGCAATGTCGGCTCATCGAGTATTAAATACCATCCTCGCAAAAGCATTTAGCGTTTATGGCGCGAAAAATTGCCTTCTACTTTTCTACTTGCGTCGCATGCACTCGCATTTGTTCTTTCTGCAATGTAGTTTTGCCTCGACAGTGCGCAAAGTCCCCGTTTATTTAACATCGAATTTTATGGTTTGGAAATCGTTTGTCTAACGATATATCGCATGAGTTTTGACAAATTTTTATAAATTTTCTCGGCTACGCTTCGCATTCTTGCTTCACAGTCGCTTACATACTATTTTCTGTGTGTAAGCTGCTTCGGCGAATGACGGCTCCATGTTTTTTTTATTATAAAAACTTTTTGACGTTTCACCCTGATCAGAATGATCCAAAACGTCGAGAAAAGTGGTTCGTGCGAAATGTCTGTACATGTGTGTGTGTGTGTGTGTGCACATTTCGTTTTTTACACCATAACTGTCACAATTTTGGATGAATGGACTTTAAATTTTGTATGCAAGTGGGCTATCATAGAATATGATAGAATAGAATATGATAGAATAGAATATGATAGAATAGAATATGATAGAATAGAATATGATAGAATAGAATATGATAGAATATGACCCGTTTGCGATCGTAGTTGACGCGCATCGGTTCAAAAATTTAGACTTCACAGCATTTTGGAAATTCTAGAAAAATCGTTTTCACGCTATAACTTCCGTAAATTAAGATATATCGGGCTGAAATTTTGTACATAAATGGACTACCCGTGAAACATTGTGTGTACCAAATTTTGCGATAATCTGTCGAGCCGTTCTGATTTCTATTACAATTTTAATTTTTTCAAATATGTCTGCAAATACTATGACTCATGCAAATCCCGAGATATCCGGCTGCAATTGCCGATATGATTTCACGATTATCAATTTCCAATTAAGATTTTGGTCTAATTATCCTTGGACATGTCAGAAAATGTCGATTTTGGTGAACAAAAAGGAAAAAAAAGCTTTTACGAAAAAAAAAAATTTTCGAAATTTTCCACAGATTTATCTTAAATTTTCTTCACACTTAGACGACCATTTAAAAAGATATTTGGTACAAATTTGACACCAATCGGTCGAATGGTTCAAATTTTATGGCATTTTGAATTATTTGAAAAATCCCGTTCAAGCGCTTGCTCATGCAAATTACTAGGTATCGGGTTCCAATATAGTTTACATATGGATTATCGTTACACAATTTTTGAGTAACAATTTTACATCAATCGGTCGAGCGGTAAAAATTTTACTTCACTTTGAATTTTTATAAAAATTTCTTCCGAGTATAAACAAGCCTGCAAAGTAGAACCTTGCAAATTGCTTTTTTGCTTTCTACAAAGCTTCCTCGTAAAGGAAGCTTAAATTGATGAACATACTTCTTCACAGAGGTAGCTTTGCAGAAAGCAAAAAATAATGAGGAAGCAATTTGCAAGGTTCTACTTTTTAGTTTTACTATGGTTAGCTGACATAAATCTACTTTTAATTAACTATGGTTAGCTTAAGCGCCCGAGTCTCTTTACGTCAGTTTTGACATCTGACATAAACAAATAAATTCAATGCCTGAACTTGGTTCTGATCTCATTGTGTCTGACGACACCACCGACGAATCAGAGTATGTTTTAACCGCTAACAATGAATTTCGCATTTATCATCCATGAACCTTTTAATGTAGGATTAAGCGCGCGACCGGAGGTTAGACAGCGCTGCAGCGCTCATTACGACAAACTGTCAAATCTCGCGCAATTGAAAACAACGACCGGCGGTCGTCGTGGTCAACGACCAATCACAGCGCGAATAAATCGACAACAAAGGTCATGTTGGCGCGAATTACGAACTTTTTACTAGAGGATTTTTAATAAAGGATAGTTGCAAAAAAGCACCTTGTGGTTTGACGGTGGTTTTTACGGTAAATCAGTAGAAAACAACGGTCGTGAAGATTGCTAGGGTATAAACGGCTACAGCAATCTTTAACAATCGTATACTATTTTCTCTTTTTCGAAACATTTTTTCGGACGTCGGTTCCCTGACTGCCGCAGGCGCTGCAACATCACAAATGGCTTCGTCCTGTCGTACAAAACGGAAACATCAGAGAGCCTGGAAAGCGGGTGTAAGTATGTAACTAAAATACCACAAACAAAATAAAGAACGAGTGAAACTCAGCAAAAATACAAATGTAAACTCGAAAAACCACGGCTCTTGTGTTTCAGTGGCCACAGCGCGTTGCATTAATGTGATGCGTGCAACTTCCTAATGAGTACAAGGTTGTTGACGGTGCTGCCGCCACTTTTTCCCTCTAGCGGCGAAAACATTGCTACTTATATTGTATTTGGTGCAGCTATTTACATACTTCCGCTCGTGGTGCTTTAAAATGTACGTGCGAGGAAAATCAACAGAGGCTACGTACGATCACGTTTTTACTTTTACAGAAAATTGCAGAGCAGAGATACCCTAAGTATCTCTTCGACAGGAAGAGGGACGAGCAAGAATTTCAAAGGAGAAGAGACGAGTACGCTGTTAAAAATATTTGAGCTCTACTTACACTGAAAAAAAAAAATTCAGTTTAAGGAGGATCGGTGACGACTATCGAAGTCAAATGGATGCTGAATATTTTGACATTGTTTCTTTTGAGTTTAATGCATTAAAAAACAATAGTGAAGGTTGATTTGTGTTGAAGCATGTACTTAATCCAGTGAAAGATCAATAGTGACGAATTTGCATTAAGTTTAACCGATTAACTTTTTTTTTTTTTCAATAGGGAACATTTTTGTTTAGTTTTTTTTCCACACACACATACACACATACAGACATACAGACATATTTTATAGATTACTTTTCTCGACGTTTTAGATGATTCTGAGTATGTTAACATACTCAGAATTACATTTTAATATAATTATACATTTTAATTAAAATCTCGAAAAAAAAAAATTTCACGAAAACAAAGCTTTCTCTATGAGAAATCAAAATGTGGCTGACATTATATCTCGACAATCGTTGGACAGGTTGTTTTCAAATTTACTCGAAATACGCCAAAGAACATTCAGAGGTCGCTGAATGTTCAAAATATTTTTTACAGCGTAGTGTATGTTTGTGCCGTAATAGCGCCCGTAGAGTAATTTAAAGAGACACCACAAATCTCAAGCGCCCTCTACGACATTGCCTAATTGTCTCTCAGGTATTGTACCAATTCCAGGTATACCAGCATAGTACATCTAATTCCCTCTGCTACTTCAGGTGTATCGAGAGTTGCGTCTCTAGTGGGATGATTTATTTAAAGCCACTTAAGCTACGTAAAGAGAGGTGCGGGTCTTCGGGCGTTATTTCGATGCCCCATAGCAATTGGTGCTTAAGTGTTTGTACAGACTTTTCACTTAAACAATGTAGTCAAATATTTAACTTTAAACAGTTGGTAGATCTCAATTTCGTGTGAATAACCAAATGTGTGTTTTTAATTTTTATAAAACAACATGATTTCTGTGGAATGCGTATGGCATGATTTTGCATGCAGTTACACTGAGAAAAAAGTATATTTAACGACATCACATGATAAAACGAATATAGGAAGGCTTGCAATATTTTAAGGTTGAAGCGACGATAATATGGTTCAATAACACGATACTTGCAAGGTTATTGGAAAAAAACGTCGAAATCGGATATGCAACGAAACGGCATTTTTTAAACTATTCGAATAGTTTTTGATCTATTATCATTTTGGTGATTGCTACTATAATTATATTTGCTATAACCATAAAATTTAGACGGCTCTCCTGGAAATTATATTAAAGGTTTATCCAAGTATTTTTTCATATTTGGCATAACCATAAAACATAGACGTGTCTCCTGGGAAGTAGAGTTTATAGTTAGATTATCGTCGGTCTAACTACATATTTTTTTAATTACCGTATTTTTCTCTGAGTGTAGCATCTTCGATATGGTTGATTATTTAGTAGATTTTTTTCTTATCGCAAAGTATTTAAATTCGGAAAAAAGAAAACTTTCGGTAAGGAATGTATACGTAAAGCATTTTTATACCACAGCGTGAAGTGCCTACTTCACGCACACTTCGCTTCGCTTGCGTGCGTGAAACAGGCACTTCTCGCACTAGTGGCATAAAATTGTATACGATACTCGTGCGAGAAACTTTTTCTGATCTCGTGTGATAACAACACTCGCCTTCAGCTCGTGCTGCAAACTCACACTCGTCGCGAAAAAGTTTCATCGCACTAGTATCGTAATGAACTATTGTAGAGTTGACATAAATAATTTAGTGAGAAAAATGCTAAAAAACTGCTCAGTTTGCCGTGTTACTCATAAGTTCGTGAAGTGGCTTATATATTATTACGTTTTATTTTATAAGAACAAATTTGGATGGAATAGTTGGGCAGGACAACAGAGAACATGAAAGTTTAACAGCTTGGGTCGCGGTCACTACAAAGATGGATGACCGAAAAAAAATCATTATTATGGGTTGATTTCTTTTTTTCTTTTTTTTACGCTTGGAATATTACTTCATGGGTATACACATAGTATCGTATCCTTTTATTATTAAATTTAATATAAAAATTATATTATTTATGATAATATTATAGGATATGAAGAAATAAAGAGACGCGGTAGCGTCGCGACGCCAACTATTAAAATTATTAATACGTTTTATCTTAGAAGAATGAATTTGGATGTAATAGTTGAGCAGGACATCAGAGAACATGAAAGTTAAACAGCTTGGGTCGCGGTCACTACAAAGATGGATGACCGAAAAAAATAAAATCATTATTATCGGTTGATTTCTTTTTTTCTTTTTTTCACGCTTGGAATATTACTTCATGGGTGTATACATAGTATCGTATCCCTTTATTATTAAATTTAATATAAAAATTATATTATTCATGATAATATTATAGGATATGAAGGAAACATATAGGATCTCGATCGTAAATTTATGATATCACTTTGTAAACTCATGAGCCAAAGTCCGTATTCGGCACGATAGAATTTTTTGGAATCGTTTTCTATCAATTATTTTCACCAGTGCGAACGCAAATCGACATACAAATTCGAAGCATGCGTTCCCAAAATTGGTGACTATTGTTCAAAAAGACGAATTTCATCGTGAAAGCGAATTCACGATGAAATTTTCTGCGTCCAATATTGCAGTAGAGTGCAGACAGATTTTTGGACTTCAATTATGCTGGTCGTACGCTATACACGAATTTCACGAGGTCTACCACGAAACGTGCGGCCAAAAAACACCGACGAACAAAATAATATATATAAAAAAGACTTTTCCCCCATGTATTTTTCGTTCATACCTCGCAGACAAATAAACGCAACGGTGAGTTCCCAGACCACATTTAATCTAGCAACGGTCGTAGCTACGATGCAATATCGTTAGAAGCGATATTTCATCTCTTACGGTTCGTAACCCGTATGTTTCGCACACTATTATCTATATGACACTTTTATGTCAGAGTACCGGATATTACATTTATTACACCTCGTACGTTACTCCGTGAGTGCCACCCCATCCCGACAAATTTTTATGTACCACTGATTTTTTTTTCATATTTTTATCGCCTCTACGCCCAGAGAAATGGATCTGACGGGTTTATTTGAATCGATTATAGAGTGTATTTGAAATGAATGAAATGTTATTCAGATCAGATAGAATTTATTCCAATCAGATGAAATTTTATTAAGATGAAATAAAGTCTATTTCGATCAAATAAAATCCTAAGGACCGCGGTCGATGGCCAATTGGCAATACATGGCAACAAATCAAAATTAATGTAAATACAAATGTTACAACGATAAATGTATGTAATGTCAATAAATTCACAATGTATGTGTAAAATCCTATTAGGCTGGCCATTAAATAAATTATTTATTTTAAACAGACTCTATTTGATTGAAATAAAATTTCATCTGATCGCAATAGACTCTATTTGATTGAAATCAGATTTCATTCATTCCAAATACACCGTACAATTAATTCAAGTAAACTCATAAACCCTTATAAACGGCTAATGTAACTTCTAATTCATCACGTTAACTCATCAGACCCATTTCTCTGGGTGTAGCCGAACTGTTTCGCTCAATTATTAAAATATTTACATAGCGTAACATCAACGCTAAGCAATCAAGCCTAAGGAGGTATTGTTGATGTTACGCTATTTAAATATTTTAATAATTTTCAAAATGCCAGAACTTGGAAATTTAGTTGCCCCTTTTTAATAAAAATATTATTTGATACCAGATTTTTGAGAAGTCGTCTAGTTTGGCAATTCGGCTTAAAATTTTGGTTTTTACAAAAATTATACAATCAAATTAATTTGAAAAAAAATTTAATATGGAGTGTTTTATGAGTAGTTACATAAAAATAGATTATTTTAAATAAATATTTTTATGATTGTGAATAACGAAATTGTTAAAGGCCATTTTTTTTATTGGTCGAAATTTTCATAAATTCTGTATCAGATATCAATATTTTTAAGCTGAGGCTCAAAGTAGACCGGACCTTATTTGTATGTTTTACGAATTTTTTGCTAAATGAAAATTCAAATAAAATGCGAAAAAATTTGAACATTTATAGATATCTCAGGATGTCGTTTTTTAAAGATTATTTTACAGCGATTTTCGTGTGCAGCCCGACTAAAAACCCTCCAAAAACCGAAAATATCTCCATTATCGAAATATAAAATATCCCCAACCAAAAAACTTTACGACAAAATAATCCGTGGTTAACCAGAGCCTTTTAGCAACAGCTTGCACGCCTTATGGAGTTTTAATCCCTTTTTGGTCCAAGGGCGAAGTTTCTGCAGGAGGTTGCCGTTGGGAGGGCGGAATTTTTCACATATTATATGTACATCAAAGAAAAATGTCCTTTATCCTGGCTATAAAGAGTTGGTCACTTTTTTTTTTTATTAACACCTAAGGTTCACACTATTGAAGGTTCTGATAGGATATTTTCAACGATCATAACATTCAATTAAAAATGAACAGAAGAAAAAGGCGAGTTGAACATTTTATACAATGTTCATAACATTTTTAACAATATTCAGTTCATTTTTGCTAAGATAAAGTAGATCCCAAGGACAGAAGAAACATAAAAAGTTTCTCTAAAAAGAATACCTACAGTTACAAATCTAATGCTCCGATCTTCATGAAATTTGGTGAGAATATTCTTCAGACATTGTACTCAAGGATGTATGATAGGTACAGTCCCGGCAAAAGTGAGTTTCAGAGACAATTTTGATCACTTCTCGATGGGACAAAAATCGGAAAAAAATTATGCACATAAAACGTGCTGAAAAGATTGATTTCGCATGATAATAATCCCAACATATTATTAAAAAATTGGTGAAAAAAAACAATTGTTCAACAATTAAACAGTCAACCTAACTTTTCTTCTATGAAAATAATATGTTAATTTTTTTGAATGAGTATGAATTTTTCAGATTTTGTTCTTTATTTTTTTTATTTTTAAAAATGCACAGAATATCACAAATTTTGGATATGCGTTTTGCAAAGAAAATCTTGAGTGTACTAGATGGTTTTATGCCGAACACATATCCAAAATTCGGTATTTCGCGCACATTTTTGGAAAAAATCAAAATCAAAATCAAAATAAAGAAAAAAATCTGAAAAAATTCATACGCATTCAAATAAATCAACATATCATTTTCATTCAAAAAAAAGTTAGGTTCACTGTTTAATTGTTTCTGCCACCAATTTGTTAATAATATGTTGGAATTATTATCATGCGAAATCAATCTTTTCAGCACGTTTTATGTGCATTATTTTTTTCCGATTTTTGTCGGAAATTTGTTAACAACATTTTGGAATTATTACTATGCAAAATTTGTCTCTTCAGCACGTTTAATATCGATTTTTTTTTTTTTCGATTTTTATCCCATCGGGAAGTAATCTATATTTTCTCTGAAACTCACGATTGGCGGGACTGTACCTATAATATATCTTTAAAGAATATGTAATAAAAAAAATTTCGATTTTTCAGCTCATCACAAGCCCTTAAGCTGCCGCATGATGGTAGTAGTCGACGGCTTCGTCACTGGAGGACGTAAATCTCATAACCAGTCGGTGGACGAAACGACTCTGCGACGCAATTGCAGCAAAAGCATGTGGTTTGGTGGAGTCTGGGGTCTGTTGAAGGGATAGAGCGGAAGGTAGACTTTTAAACCGGCGAGTTTGGGAAGTCCGAACACATTTCGCCTCGTCCTGTCAGGATATTTTCCAGACGGCCACCCTGTCACACGTTTAAAGCAAATGCGCTGCACATGCACTAAAAGCCACATGGATTTTGGTTGGATCTGGCTATTTACTCGCTTTTCCCATATGCACCCAACTTGAAATGATTTTCCAACGGTTAAGGATTTTTTTTTCGCCAATTAGTGACATTAATTACCGGTATTTGCCCCTAGCCTGTTTATATATATATTCCGTTGCGACGCGATCAATACTGCGAGGCTATGAAAAAATAAATAGATGTGAATTTCTGTATCGACGTGTAGACTCGAGCGAAATTTTTTTTGGTTAAAAATCTAGCATTCTGTTTAACTGTTATTCTGCATTTTTTTTCCTCGGAAAAATCAAATATTATTGTGAGTTTTTATGGGTAAATATATTCCAAAACGATTGGAGAAGTAGATTCATATAGGGCAAAAAATGTCCAATAATTTTGCAATCGACAAACATTAATAGTATTTTAGCATTATTGTTAGCAAAAGTTTGGTCTCGCCACAAAATATTGAATTCATGATATGAAGTTGCAGTTTCATTTGAAAATGTACAGGAAGCATTATTGTAAACATTTTCGTTGAAAAAATTAATGTACTTTCGTAAAAAAATTGGAAAATCATATATTAATTTCCTGATTATTTCTCACAAAGAGTTTTTCCGAAATTTAACTTTTATTAAACAAAACTGCAAAGTTGAATTTTGCAAATTGCTTCCTAATCATTTTTGGTTTTTTTTTTACAAAGCTTTCTCTCTGAGCCAGCCAAAATCGATGAACATTCTTCCTTATACAATGTAGCTTTGTAAAAAAGAAAAACTAAAATAATTAAGAAGCAATTTGCAAAGTTTAACTTTTGCTTCCTCATCATTTGTAGAGCCGAGCGAATTTTTTCCCGCTTAAAAATCGAGCATGCTATTTAACTGTTATTGTGAATTGTTTTCCTCATTGGAAAATTCAAATATTTTTGTAAGTTTTCATGGGTAAATATATTCCAAAACGATCAGAGAAGTAGATTCACATACCGAAAAAAATGTGCAAAAATTTTCCAATCGAAAAACATTAATAAAATTTCAGCATCATCACTAACAAATTTTCACTCAATAACGTTGATTTCCTGCACTTTTTTTTATCTCTTCCCAAAATATTGAATTCATGATATCAAATTGCAGTTTCATTTGAAAATGTACAGGAAGCATTACTGTAAAAATTTTCGTTAAAAAAATCGATGTACTTTCGTAAAAAAATCGTTAAATCATATATTAATTTCCTGACCATTTTTAACATGGAGTTTATAAGGAAAATCGAGTTCAAAAGACTTCTAAAAAATGTAAAAGCTGCGAACTACTTTAAAACATTTCTCGATCAATCGATGATCTGGTAAATTAAATTTGTTTCATACAAAACGAATAATCGTTGGTTGGAATTCCGAATAATAAAAAGAGATTCAAATATTGCCATTCTAATGTACACATTAGCTCTGTATGAAAGTTGAGCTCGCCAAAGCGTCTGAAAGGGTTGGCAGAAGCAAGAGCTTGAATAGAGATCGTGGAGGAGATTCAGGCGCATTAAAAATCCATGAAAAAGCATATAAAAAGAAGGTTGAATGTTCAGCTATATGCAAGAGCTTTTACACTTCGGTTGTACAAAGACATCGACAATAGGTTGTAGAAATCGTAGTAGTTACTGCGATTTTTCTAAAGGTGAGATTGCCTCTAGTTTCTGCAGTAAAAACTCTTCCAACTCATTCGGTTCTTTTATTCGGAGCTTCACTCATTTTTGAACTCCATTAAGATAATTGCGTCTATGCAAAACTGGTTATTTTTTTTTTTCGTTTTGCGTGTAATTCAGAAAGAATAAACATTACCGAGGTGCTTTTTGAGCGTTCGCTCGACGAGACTACGAAAGCTGCAGCATACAATGATATTTTATGCATGCTCCCTCGATCTCCACCGCATCGCGTTCTGAATAGAGCTGCAACTAAACGTTAATTGCATTCCTGAAATGTTTGTGAGAGAAGCCCGTGGCTATACGTTACACGTCAAACAGTTTGCTGTACTCCCAATTACCTGCTCATTGTCCCTTCTCTCATTACAGGTCCATTATCATGAGTATCAGAATCCCGTTCAGCAAATAAAAGCGTTACCTCATCTAGTGACAGTATCGGAATTCTCTCCGGCAAATAAATGAGCTATCTCATCTAATGACAGTACACAGAGAGAAATAGATACTAAGATTTTTAATATCCGATATACTAAATATTATATACTATCGGGTAGTATTTGGATAGTATCGTGTATTGTGTGTATTGTAAGGGTTTATTATACGGAATGTACTTGGTACAATCAGATACTATAATTATACTAACTGTTGCACTCCAGAGAGTGATTCCTATACGAAACATCCAATATACTATTCGATAGTATATTTTTACTATCGGGTAGTATCTCTTTCTCTCAGTGTATCAGAATTCTTTCCAGCAAATAAAAGCGTTATCTCATCTAATGACAGTACACAGAGAGAAATAGATACTAAGATTTTTAATATCCGATATACTAAATATTATATACTATCGGGTAGTATTTTTTTGTACTTGGTACAATCAGATATTAACCATTACTATAATTATACTAACTGTTGCACTCCAGAGAGTAATTCCTATACGAAACATCCAATATACTATTCGATAGTATATTTTTACTATCGGGTAGTATCTCTTTCTCTCAGTGTATCAGAATTCTCTCCACAAATAAAATTACTATCTTATCTAGTGATAGTATTAGCATTTTTAGAGAGTTGAAATTAATAATTTAGTGAGAAAAATGCTAAATAAACTACTCAGTTTGCCGTGTTACTCATGAGTTTGTGAAGTGGTTTATATATTATTAATACGTTTTATCTCATGAGAACAAATTTGGATGGAATAGTTGGGCAGGACATTAGAGAACATGAAAGTTAAACAACTTGGGTCGCGGTCACTACAAAGATGGATGACCGAAAATAAATCATTATTATCGGTCGATTTCTTGTTATCATTTTTTTACGCTTGGAATATTACTTCATGGGTGCATACATAGTATCGTATCCTTTTATTATTAAATTTAATATAAAAATAATATTATTTATGATAATATTATAGGATACGAAGGAATCAGCAAATAAAAGCGTTATCTCATCTAGTGACAGTATCGGAATTCTCTCCAGCAAATAAAAGCGTTATCTCATCTAATGACAGTACACAGAGAGAAATAGATACTAAGATTTTTAATATCCGATATACTAAATATTATATACTATCGGGTGGTATTTGGATAGTACCGTATATTGTGTGTCTTGTAAGGGTTTATTATACGGAATGTACTTGGTACAATCAGATATTAACCATTACTATAATTATACTAACTGTTGCACTCCAGAGAGTGATTCCTATACGAAACATCCAATATACTATTCGATAGTATATTTTTACTATCGGGTAGTATCTCTTTCTCTCAGTGTATCAGAATTCTCACCACAAATAAAATTACTCTCTTATCTAGTGATAGTATTAGCATTTTTAGAGAGTTGACATAAATAATTTAGTGAGAAAAATGCTAAAAAAACTACTCAATTTGCCGTGTTACTCATGAGTTTGTGAAGTGGTTTATATATTATTAATACGTTTTATCTTATGAGAACAAATTTGGATGGAATAGTTGGCCAGGACATCAGAGAATGTGAAAGTTAAACAGCTTGGGTCGCGGTCACTACAAAGATGGATGACCGAAAATAAATCATTATTATCGGTCGATTTCTTGTTATCATTTTTTTACGCTTGGAATATTACTTCATGGGTGCATACATAGTATCGTATCCTTTTATTATTAAATTTAACATAAAAATAATATTATTTATGATAATATTATAGGATACGAAGGAATCAGCAAATAAAAGCGTTATCTCATCTAGTGACAGTATCGGAATTCTCTCCAGCAAATAAATGAGCTATCTCATCTAATGACAGTATCAGAATTCTCTCCACAAATAAAATTACTATTTTATCTAGTGATAGTATAAGAATTCTTTTCAGCAAATAAAAGAACTATCTCATCTAGTGACAATATCAGGATTCTCTTCAGCAAATGAAAGAACTATCCGTATCTAATGACACTATCAGAATTCTCTTTAGCAAATAAAAGAGCTATCTCATATATTGGCAGCAGCAGAATTCTCTCCAGCAAACAAAAAAAAGATCTTATCCAGTGATAGTATCAGAATTTTCTCTCCAGCAAATAATAAACTATCTCAATGGCATGTACTTATCAAGATTTGTCTACAGAATCTACAGAATTTTTTTTCTAATAATTGTTTTTCGGTGTCTTGGCTCCCTCAATACACGTGATTCCTTTGACCCTCTTCCCCAACTATGTAACAATTCTATCCCTTATGAATTCCCATATTTTTCCTCGTATTTTTTTCATATCCGCTTTTCATCACTTTCCACTACTTTGTTGGGCTTCCGTTAAAAATCCTTGGCGTCTATTCCCTCAGGCATTCCTTTTCCCAACGACCATCTTCCATTTTCATCACTTCCACCAGTTTAATTTGTCGCCATCGACCACATTTCCGTCTCAATGCCCTTGACTCCTGTCTCCATCTTCAAAATGTAACTTCGCCTTTTTATAGTAAATCCCATTGCCATCTTAATGTATTTTCCCTGCACCGTATCTCATTTCTCCCGTTTTCTGCAACTCCAAAACTATACTTTACACACAATCGCAATTTTAGCTAGAAAGTTCATCGAGAAAAGTCTTAATTTTAACCTGCTAACCCTGGGATTTTTATAAATACCCAACGATGCAGTAATTTTTTTTTCTTTCATAAAAATAATAAGTAACTACTTATCATTTTTTTAAATTGGTTTTTTCATAAAAATGATGAGTAACTACTTATCATTTTTTTAAATCAATTTTTTAATAAAAATGATAAGTAACTACTTATCATTTTTTTAAATCCATTTTTCCATAAAAATGATAAGTAACTACTTATCATTTTTTTAAATCCATTTTTCCATAAAAATGATAAGTAACTACTTATCATTTTTTTAAATCCATTTTTCCATACAAATGATAAGTAACTACTTATCATTTTTATAAATCAGTTTTGTTCATAAAAATGATAACTAACGACTTATCATTTTTTTAAATCAGTTTTATTTTTCATAAAAATGATGAGGAACTACTTATCTTTTTTTAAATCTATTTTTTCATAAAAATGATAAGTAACTACTAATCATCTTTAAAAATCAGTTTTTTTATTTTACAAGCACCCTTTACCATTTTATGCTTAAGTGATCGACGAGTATCGTTTAATTACGTTGTGTTCAATTCTAGCAAACTGATTGAATGAAATTTGTGATTGATAAGCTTGAAATTGACGTACTTCCGGATAACAAGAATGAATCGTCGCTGTTGGAGTCGGTATCCGAGACCCTAAGCACGATATAACCATATTGCAACTTTCTCCCTCCGTCATATTGATTTATATTGTCTATCCGCAAAACGATCGTACAATTCGTTTCCTGTTGCCGAAAATTTTCCCCTCGAGACCTATTCTCCATGTCCCGAAAAGCATATACTGGCCACGCATTCTTATATTGATTCAATGTTTCGTTTGGCTCTGAACGGGAAATATCACGGTGAAAATTGACATTACGGAAATTAATATTTGGCAATGTAGAGTATTAAGCCTAAAATTGACATTACGCAAATTAATATAGTTTTGTCGGAATTCCCTATACATCTTCACGCATACTAATTTAAGATAATCATGTATTTATTTCCTGATAAGTTTTGGTAGATTAGATTTATAGATTTTTATTAAGATCCTGGGATTTTAAATCCTCTAAGGACTTGAGCCAAGAAAGAATACATAAATAAAAGCAGACAAAAAAGAAGTACAAAAATAATCTGTACATAAATAATTTAGACAATCAAGTTTGGCGGAATAAAATTTTTGAAAAATGTCTCTCATCATAAGGGCATTAAAAGAGAGCCTCAACAACAAGTTATAATTTGAGGAGCGCTGATTAGTCAAATAAGTGCTAATTTTTGTAAATTGTGAATACAAGGTTTTATGCACCAATTGACTATATAGTTAACTATGCTTTGTATTGAAATAGATATCCTTGATTCAGATTAGCATTAATTCCAATGGATTTACAAAAAATATTAACTGGTTCATGCTAATTTTCAAAAAGGTACATATTCGCTCAGTTTTTACAAAGAATTATCCGTATTTTTTGATCGATTATTATGTATCACGTTTCATTCTCTTCCTTGAAAGACGCTTTACGAATTCGCTATCTAGATATTTGATAGTATTTTCCATTTAAAAATTACAGCTATTTGTTTACTCATCAATAAAATTTCTTTGTAAATGAACAGCTGTAATTTTGGAAGGGGGAATATTATCAAATATCGAGACGGTGAATGCGTAAAACATCTCTCAACAAAGAGAATGAGCCGTGATACACCAAAATCAAGTAAAAAATACGGGTTATCCTATGAAAAAGTTGAAGGAATATGTGCCTTTTCGAAATTTAGCATAAGTCCTTATATAAGGAAGCAATTCGCAAAGTTTTGCATTAACCTTAGCAAAACATACGATAGCAAACTCAAGTGTTATACATGAAATTAGTGATATTCAGCGAAAATAGCTACACATTTTCGTTATAAATTTTTGTGTGGTTCAAAATTTTTCGAAAATTAAACTTTATTAAACAAAACTACAAAGTTAAACTTCGCAAATTGCTTCCTAAACATTTTTGGTTTTTTTTACAAAGCTTTTTCTCTGAGGCAGCCAAAATCGGTGAACACACTTCCTCAGACATTGTAGCTTTGTAAAAAAAAAACAAAAAAGATGAGGAAGCAATTTGCAAAGTTCAATTTTTATTTTTATTTTTTTTTACAAAGAAATGTACAGGAAGGATTACTATAAAAAATTTCGTTGAAAAAATTGATGTAATTTTGTCGAAAAATTGGAAGAAACTTTTATTAAACTTCGCAAATTGCTTCCTAATCATTTTTGGTTTTTTTACAAAGCTTTCTCTCCGAGGCAGCCAAAATCGATGAACATATTTCCTCCTACAATGTAGCTTTGTAAAAAAAAAAAACAAAAAAGATGAGGAAGCAATTTGCAAAGTTCAATTTTTATTTTTATTTTTTTTTACAAAGAAATGTACAGGAAGGATTATTATAAAAAATTTCGTTGAAAAAATTGATGTACTTTCGTCGAAAAATTGGAAAATCGTATATTAATTTCTCTATCATTTTTCACAAAGAGATTTTCCGAAATTTAACTTTTATTAAACAAAACTACAAAGTTAAACTTCGCAAATTGCTTCCTAAACATTTTTGGTTTTTTTTTACAAAGCTTTTTCTCTGAGGCAGCCAAAATCGATGAACATACTTCCTCATACAAATAGCTTCGTAAAAAAAAAAAAGATGAGGAAGCAACTCGCACAGTTCAACTTTAGCTTCCTCATAGATCAAGCTTTGTGTAAAAAAAATCAAAATAATGAGGAAGCAATTTGCAAAGTTTAACTTTTTTTTTTAAACATATAATTACAACATAGAAGTAGCTTCGTGCAGCCAAAATCAATTAACATACTTCCTCATACAATGTAGCTTAACAAAAAAAAAAATAAAAAATCATGTGGAAGCAATTTGCAAAGTTAAACTTTTGCTGCCTCATAAAGCTTTGTAAAAAAACCAAGAACAATAAGAAAGCAATCTGCAAAGTTCTTCACAGTGTGAGCATGAAATGACCATATTGCAGTTCATTGAATAACATTGTCCAACCGCAAAACCATAATACAATTCGTTTCCTGATAGCGGGAATTTCGCTCTCGAGACCCATTGTAAATTTTCGGAAGAGCGCATACTGAGTACACATTGTGCGAAATTCCAATGCCGCACCGAAACGGAAATTGCACAAAGGAGGCTTCTGTTCCAAGACTTTGCACAGCATTCTATTTCGATACCTGTAACAAGCCCTGGCAAGCCATCTTATAACGATTCTCTATTCCTCTTCGCACCGTTCGTGTCTGATCGGCGAGTCAAGTTCTCGTTCCTCTGGGAACCCGTACAAAGTCAATTCCGAAACAGAGAGCATACAACGATGCTCCCTCGTTTTATACGTGGATCACATATACACTGGTCCAACATTCTCGTTACCGGAGACGAATGAGAAATTCAACCCCTCGACGCAGGATGCGGGACAACAAAAAAAAAGAAAGAAAGAAAGAAAGAAAAAAAAATGAAAAATTCCCTCGACTTATGTTTCTACATAACGTTGCATATCCGACTAGGCACTTTATGCCAGAGTGTATCAATGCACGCCCTGTCGCTTTCATTCTAGCCACGTACAGTAGTAGTTTTTATATTATTTTTTGGCCATCGTGGAGTTCGGCCAAAATTTTTATCTCGCTTGAAATCTCACGAGAGAGTAAAAGTATTTTCTCGGCATCATAGTGCGATACTCTTTCGCATGCCAAACCGCAGAGTTCATTTCTTCTCGCACTATTCGCCAGTCTTTATATCGACGAGTACATATCAATAAGTGCACGAGAAATCGAGCGCAGAATTTTAAAGAAACGTCGAGGAAAGGTATAAATGTTCGGTGGATGATTTGTATCGAAATTATGCTTCATATGACTGACATTATAACGCTATAACTATATCCAGCAGTTTTTTCTGCCGGTTAGTACATTTTTAAGAACAATTGGAAATTTACGTTATCGGAGATTTTGTGACAACGAAATTCAATACGGGAGTAAAATTACAAATTTATTTGTGAGCGATTCCACCGAAATTCAGGTGTAAACATTTTTTTTCAATTTCGAAAGATCGGGTTTTGTTTGTGTTAAAACTTTACCAAATTTCAATGCGATGAGATGGAAATTTGATGGGATATTAGAATTTTTTTATTTTATATTCGAACGTTTATATCTTTGGACGGTTTTATTGGACATACATTTTTTAATAATGGAAATGTGTGGAATTTTATGACTTACAACAAAAAAATGTATACAGATTTATATGGAAAAATTATCAATAATGTTTTTTTCGGCGAAGGTACCGTTACTTTTTAGCTGAAGAATTTTCTTGAGTTCCGTATACGAATAACGAATTTTCAAGATATTTTTGGAAAGCGATTCGGAATTTCTGGCCATTTTTAAGAGCAAATATTTTTTTTTCAAGTCATTTTTTGCGAATAACGAATTATCAAGTTTTTTTTGGAAAGGGATTCGGAATTTCTAGTCATTTTTAAGGCCAAATGATTTTTTTTTTTTAAATTTTTTTGTGAATAACGAATTTTTAAGATTTTTTTGGAAAAAGATTCGGAATTTTTGGCCAATTTTAAGCCCAAATGATTTTTTTTTTTTAATTTTTTGTAAAAACCTTCGCTTTGATCCCGAATTTTTTTCTTCGAATTATGTATATGAATAACGAATGTCAAGGACGATTTTTATACTCGGATTACAAATCGTTGGGAAATCTTGAAAATTCGATATTCATGTACAGAACTTAAGAAAATTTATTTGGCTAAAAAGATTTGGCTTAAAATTGATAATTTTTTCGAAAAATATGGGTTAATTATAGTTAAAATGCCCCATATAAATCTGCATAATTTTTTTTGTTGTAGACCACAAAATTACACACATTCTTTTTTTTTATAAATGTATGTACGATAAAACTGACGCAAGATAAAGCCATTTGAATGAAAAATAAAAATATTCTAATATCTCATCAGTTTTATATTTCATTCTATTGAAATTTGGTTGAATTTTTACATTAACAAAACCCGATTTTTTTTATTAAAAAAAAAAGGTTGCTGGCTGAATTTCGGTGGAATCACTTATTCATTGAATTTCCTAATTTTCATGAAATTCTTGTCAATGACCAGCGTCCATATCAATAAGTAGAAGGGCAATCGATCGTATAGAGTTGAAATGAAATGGCAAAGCTAAAATTATTCGGATCGATGACTAATGCTAAGATTATCGGTGGCATATGCCAAACCGTTCATTCCATTTTGCTCTATCCAGCATTTTTTTCCACCGAGCAATTCAGATCAATAGTAACATAGGAAATCGGTCGTTGAATTCCAACGAAATGTCACGCAAACCTATAATCATCCGGATCGATGACAGAACTACTATTTACGGTAACGTATCATTAAGCTCGCGGTAAATATATGCGCCGACTTATCGACATTCTTAAGTGGGCGTTCACCTGAAAGTCATAAAAATAAAAGTGCTGGAATACAGATTATAGTTTTGCAACTTTATTTTTAAAATACCATCTGATAAGCTCGAAAGAGACGCTTTTTGCTTCCTCATAGAGAAAGCTTTGTTTTCGTGGAAAATTCTTTTTTTGAGATTTTCATGTCAGGACACTCAAAATCGTCTAAAACATCGAGAAAAATGGTTTCTACGAAATGTTTGTACGTGTGTGTGTGTCTGTATGTGCAGATTTCCTTGTACGCACGATAACTGTCGTAATTTTCTCCACATTTGCTTCTAAATTAAATGCCTGCAAATACTATAACTCGTGAAAATTCTGAGATATCCGGGTGCAATTTCCCATATGATTTCACGATTATTGTTTTTCAATTAAGATTTTAGTCTGATTAACTGTTGACATGTCAGAAAATCTCGATTTTGGTGAACAATTAAGTTTTTCAATTAAGATTTTAATCTAATTAACTGTTGACATGTCAAAAAATGTCGATTTTGGAGAATAAAAAAGAAAAAAAAACTTTCACGAAAAAAAAAAATTATGAAATTTTCCACAGATTAATCTTAAATTTTCTTCACATTTAGACGACCATTTAAAAAGATTTTCGGTACAAATTTGACACCAATCGGTGGAGTGTCAAATTTGTACCAAATTTCAATGTCAAATTTTATGGCATATTGAATTTTTTGAAAAATTTCATTCGAGCGCTTGCTCGTGCAAATTACTAGGTATCGGATTCCAATTTAGTTTGCATATGGACTATCATTACACAATGTTTGAGTAACAATTTAACGCTAATCGATCGAGTGGTAAAAAATTTACGACACTTTGAATTTTTATAAAAATGTCCTTGGAGCATAAACAAGCCTGCAAAGTAAATCCTTGCACATTGCTTCCTCATTATTTTTTGCTTTTTACAAAACTTTGTTTATGAGGAAGTCAAAATTGATCAACATACTTCTTCATAAAGTTAGCTTTGTAAAAAGCAAAAAATAATGAGGAAGCAATTTGCAAGGTTCTACTTTGCAGGCTTGTTTATTCTAATAATGGATAATTTTGTTCCTGAAGAGCTTTTTACAAAATATACGAAAATGTCCTTATTGTCCAATTTTTCAGTGCTCAGATTTCGTAAATTTTCAACTTACAAATTTCAGGGCGCACAGATGGAATAAATTGGCTTCGCAAATTCTTATTCTCCTTGTGTAAGAAGACTCTGTTTGATTCGAGTATAGCAGTTTGAATTTCTATAATAAAAAGGTCGAAGGGAAATTGCGTTGGGAAGTTAATATAGTTTTCAGCAACGTGAAATATTTCTCTTGTAAAAATGTCTAATTTTGCCGTACTCGGTATTTTCAATTAAGTTGCAAAGTTTCTGCTATGACAATGCAATTTCGGTTTATGATTGGCAAACGCTTCCGGCCCGCTAAACGAAGCTATTCAGAAGCTTCGCTGAAAAAATCATCTCTCGAACGAAATTCATTCTATTTTCCGCAACAGAGTTTATTCATATTGTAGAATAACGCGGAAAATTGCTCCCCGGGGGTAAAAAATAAAGTGGTCCCCAATCTTTTACATGTATATGGACTGAATTGGCTTTGTATGATCCCATTCTTTTACCCTGAAGACTGTGTTTGATTTTAGTGCGGAAATTTAAATTTTTTACCCAGAATTTACAAGGAATGTGATAAAAGCTGTTTGGATGAAGAGAAATTGCCTTGAAAAGTACATAGCGGCTATATTGAATATTCCGCCTCTTAGAATGATTTTGCTTCCTCACAGAAAAAGCTTTTTTTTCATTTAAAAGAAATTTTCGAGATTACTATGTCAGTATACTCAGAATTGTCCAAAACATCAAGAAAAGTGGTGTTAAAAAAGTGTGTGTGTGTGTGCAGCGTTTTGAAATTCCAATCACCTGTAATTCAAGGACCGTTCTATTGATACACTGTAAAAAAAATTTACTTGAAATTTAATGTATCAGTACAGGAAGTTTTTATGCATAATCTGGTATAATAAATTTTCTATACAAGTCGGATGTAAAATTAAAGTATGGTACATTTATTTCAATAATTTTAATTAACTGTAATGTAAAAGTACATTAATTTTCATAATCCGCTGTAATTTTACTACAAATTTGCATCAATTTTATATTACAATTGTGATTAAATTAAATTTACGATTACATGCATAAAAACTTCCAGTTTTTTTAACAGAGTAGAGGTAAAACTTGGCACACAAGTGAAGCAGCAGTTTGTCTTTGATTGCTGCGATTTTTTACAAAATGGGTGCAGAAATGTTAATTTTGTGGCTTTTTGAAATTGTTTAAAAAAGAACGTGCGCGCTCTAGTTTTCGTAAAATTGATGATATTCCCCCAAATAATTCTTCATAAGTGCAGGTACTTTTAATGTTGTTTGGTATTGAATTTGACCGAAGTCGGTAAAGCGGTTCCGATTTTATAGAGTTTTGAAAGTTTGAAAAAATCATGTTTTTGCCCTTACTTTGGCAAAACTTGAGACAACAAACCCAAATTCCATACATGAAATCGGTTCTATCTAGCGATAATTAGCTCATAGTTTTGTCATAATTTGCAATATGATTCAAGTTTGACAGAATTTTAAGTTCTTGACAAATGATGTTATTACATTAATCTTAACAAAACATAAAACAGCGAAGTCATACTGTGGACATGAATTTAGTATTATTAAGCAATATTAGGTACACAGTTTCGTCATAATTTTTTGAGGTTTAAATTTTTCAGAAATGTTACTATGATAAAAAAATAAGCTGCACAGTTTTCATGGTTATTTCTATTAAATATCAGTGACTGATAAGTTACAGAATAAATAAACAAGAAGTGCATAAGATTGTTTTGTCCACCACTAAATCAATAAGGTATCTAGTTATTTATAGGATTTTTACACACGTCCTTGTCGATCTTTGTACTGTTAAAAATATAAAATATGTTATCATCACACGTAAAAAAAAGAATTTGATACGCAAGTGCGACGTAAAATTACCGTATTTTCTACTAAATCCTAAACAAATAGAAAGTAAACATTTTTTATTTTGCTATATTTCTGTATTAAATGATGAATACAATTATCGGTAATACAAATTTGCAAACATTTTTTAAGGCATGATTTTTCCTACATTTGCAGTAAGCAATTTTCTCACGTGATTAATAATTTCACGATACATTGATTTGAAGACGTGAAAGCTGTGAATCCCCGAAGACAGACCTTCGATCGAATTGCTGATATTTTTTTACCGTTGTTATCTGCTGCAATATGATTTGCCGAGGATCGTAAAGGTAGCGCCCTTTAAAATACTTTCCTGTGATAATATCCCTTGCGTATCGAGCAGTATTTGCAATTTAGAGTCGATTAATAGAAACATATATAACTTTGGAGTAATGGATTTCTTTTTATTAACGCGCATAAACAATGCGTCGCGATTTTAGTCGTATAGAATATATAAAATGGCAGATCTCGTGTCAGCATGTATACATGTATATATAACATAGAATACATAGTTACAATTATATTATATGGACTAAGATTACATAAAACTTCAGATAAATATCTCTATGTATAACAATTAAATATCGAGTGAATGTCGAGGCACATTTGATTATCTTTCGGTTTTTTAAAATCCTGTATAAAAAAATAAGTCCTGTTTACTATTTCGAGAGTTCAAGGCACCAGTTTACGGTTATTGGAGAATAAACGCGTGTATAAATATTTTTGTGAATCGTAATTCGATGTCATTGTTACCGTATTGTGTTAGTTTATTTGTGTAGTCTTATTATCGAAGGCAGAAAGTTTCTTCGGGATTAATCAACTATTTTCTACAATTCGTGGAGAAAAATCAGCGCTTCATTTTGTCGAGAATCGGCACAACCATGTCGAACGACGGACGTTTGCCTGGATCCTCGTTCATGCAGATTGTTATTAATTTAGCGAGGTGCGGCGAAGTACCACGAATAATACTGACTCGCAGACCTTCCAAGGCAATCTGTGTAGAAAAAAAAATTGTGTGTTAATCTTGAAACATAGTTGAGTGACGGTAATTGATGAAAATGGTGGGGGTCAATATAATGAATGATCAAAATAGCAAACGGATAAAATAGTGGATTTCAAAGTAACGAACGTCTGAATTTAGAATAGCCATCATTATGAAATTTGCTGTTTCAGCCATTCGCTATTTTGATTATTCGCTATTGTTACCGCCATCTTATTGAAATGCAATCAAAATAGCGAATGGCCAAAATAGCGAATTTTATAATGATGGACGTTCCTTTTGTTTTTAATTCGCTATTTCAGCTATTTGCTATTTAAACCTCCATCTTATTAAAATGCAATCAAAATAGCAAATGGTAGACATAGTGGATGGTAAAAATAGTGTTGGAACATTACGTTGTTCAAGCAATTTCAAGGACAGATAGATCATAGAATTGATGTACTGTTTATTGTTTATTGGTTACCATGACATGTTTGCTGTATAGTTCTTAACCGAACTCCATTGAATAAACACGATCTTACTTTTTACTCTATGTTTTCCTGAATTATCTTGGAATAGGAATTATTAATTCCAATAAATAGCGAATGGTAAAAATAGTGAATGGCAAAAATAGCGAATGGTAAAAATAGTGAATGGCAAAAATAGCGAATGGTAAGAATAGTGAATGGCAAAAATAGCGAATGATAAAAATAGTGAATGTCTAAAATACGAATTTCATAGTGATGGACGTTCCTTATTTTTTAATTCGCTATTTCAGCCATTCGCGATTTTAGTCATTCGTTACTTTGACCATCACATGATGAAAATTATTAGAATATCGCCGAAACGTACCTTCATGCCGCATTCCATGGCCGAAAGGTCGGCAAACGGAACTTCTCGGGTTGCGAGTTCCCAAAGAAGAACTGCAAAACTCCACATGTCGCTCGCCTCGAGATTTATGTCTGCTGGACGTTTGCTAAGCGCCTCCGGTGACATCCACGCTGGCTCGTAGATTCGTCCGACTTCTTGGAAGGAAAATTTGGAGTCTGCCATATTGACTCGCGCTGTCAAATCCTCGTCGATCTGTAACGGCAAGAATATATGGATTGGCAGAAAAACATAGAGCGAACTTTGTGAAGAAAAATAAAAAATAACGAGGAAGCAATTTGCAAAGTTCAGCTTTGCAGCTTTATTCGTTATTTTGATAACTTTAATTAAAAAATTTACCGTTTGGCAAATTTTTTAAAATGTTGAACTACATAACAAATTATGACAAAACTGTGCACTTTTTTTTTCTGAATGCTACTAATTTCATGGATCAAATTTGAGTTCGCTGTCTTATGTTTTGCAAAAGTTAATGCAGTAACATTATTTTTTTTGGAAGTTAATATTCTGTGAAATTTTAACCACATTGCAGATTATGACGAAAATATGTACTAATCATCGCTAAATAGTACCGATTTCGTGTATGACATTTAAGATTGTTATCTCATTTTTTGACAAAATTAGGGTACGAACGTGAATTTTTCGGAAATTTCAAAATTCCATAAAATCCGAATCGTCTCTGTACTCAGATCAAATTCAATATCCATCGCCTTTTAAACCTGTTTTGTGTGCGAAGAACTATTGAACTCGTTCCCTAAAATATTGCCGCAGTTAGAGTGCACACTTTTTTCGTAAAATTAGGTATAGTAAAATCGAGCAAAGGTATTTAATTATTTCACAAATTTTTGCGAGGAAACAAGTGCAATTACTCAAACACTGCCAAAATTTTCGACCAATACGCTTTTCTCCATGTTTTATATGATTTCGAGCATACGAGAATAAATGTCCCGAGAAAAAAACCTTCCGGAAACGAAGCTTCCGCTATGAGGAAACAGAACCAAAAATAAAAGCGGAAACCGCACACAAAGGAGGAAACTAAATTACTTTACGGATAAATGAACTCACGACGCTCGTGAATCATCCGTCGACGTTCGCCATTTCAGGCATTTCTTATCCATCAATAAAATATCTTTGTAAATAAACAAACAGCTGTAATTTGTTAAATGGGGAATCCTATCAAATATCTAAACGGAGAATGCGTAAAGCATCGCTCAACGAAAAGAATGAGCCGTAATAAATCAAAATCAAGCGAAAAATACTGTATTATTGTTTAAAAGAGCTGAAAGAATATGTGCATTTTCGAAATTTACCACAAACCCGTTAATATTTGTGGAAATCGAATCCAATTACATTTTTTCTAAGTAAAAGACTTTGCAAATTGCTTCCTCATTATTTTTGGTTTTTTTTACAAAGATACCTCTATAAGGAAACATGTTAATCGATTTTGGTTTCTTCATATAGGAAACTTTGTAAAAAAAAAACCGTAAATGATGAGGAAGCAATTTGCAGAGATGAACTTTGCAGCTTTTTTTTATTTTATTAAAGTTACATTTCTGAAAGAATTAAACCGCATAACAAATTCTGAAGGAACTGTGGACCTATTATTGCTAAATAGTACTGATTTCATATCTAAAGTTTGACTTCGCTATCTTATGTTTAGTTAAGGTTTTCTTCTATCTCGATTTTTTTCTTTTTCTTTCAAATCAAGCTTCGTCAATGAGGAAGTAAAATACGAATTATTCTTTGAAAAATCGGGAGAAATATGTGTCTTTTCGAAATCCAACATCAGCCCGTTAAGATCTGTGGAAATCCAGTGCAATCAAACCTTTTCTAAACAAAAGACATATGCAGCCATGAGAATCACCATCCATTACAATTAACAGATGGATAAAAATTCGTCTAAATTAAATAATAAACTTAGCACCCTTTTGACTCGTGTGGAGCGCTCGAACCTCCTTAATTTCACTCATATTGACTCACCATAACATGTTTGCTGTTTAGATGGAATCGACATCGATTCTGTCTTTCAAGACCATGCAAAAAAGCCATAGCCCTTGCGACATCAAGAGCCAAAATGAGAGCTCGTGCAGTGTCGACGACAACTCCAGTGCCGCCATGAAGAAGTCGATGCAAACTTCCTCGCGCCATGTACGGCGAAACAGTAGCGAGTCTCGGTGGTTGATTAACGCATCCGAGAACCGGCAAGACATTCGGATGCGAGAAAATCCTGAGTTTCGGAAATTCCTCGTTAAAATCACGCGATATTCGTGCGGTGCATTCCCGCAGATTTAGGATCTTTACGACGACGTCGTTGTTCTGCCAACGTCCGCGCCAAGTTTCACCGCTCGGCGTATTCGCCAGCTGCGTATGCAGCGAAATGTCTGCCATATTTATGCCCTTATGCCTGGAAAGCGTCGCGTCGCGACTTCTCGTCTTGAGACCGAGCCAACTCTGATCCTTGAATTGAATCTTCTTCAAATCCTGTCCAAACTCTACAGCAAGATCTGCAAAAAAATATTCGTATTAGTGGATTATTAACAATCACCAATAGATGGATAAAAGATTTATTCGCGCGCAAAATTCATTAAGGATTTCATCGTTCTGTTAATTGGAGTTGACTTGTTATGTTAATCGAAAATCTTTATTTCCCTCTTTGTAATCGTTTATCAACGATGCAAACGTTTTCATCAACGTTTTGTCGATGAAAAAATTATTGCTCTTAGGAAAATGTTCGGGTCGTGAAAATATGAAGATAGATAAATTATTATTGTTTATTTCAGTTGGGATGGAAATGGGTTTATTTCAGATCAGCCAATGCTGAGAAATAACGAGGAGTTTATGTTTAAAAATTTTCAGGTTTCTCCGATTTTTTTTCCCCAACTTATGAATTAATTCTTAGTAGTATTAAAAGAGTTACTGACGATACGTTTACAGATTTTTTTTGTACATTTTTTTATTAAAAAATTTTTTTTAAATAATATATCCTTGGTTTTTGAGCGGAGTCATTCAGTCTATCAATTTTTCTTTTTATTGTTTATTTTAATCGAGGTAACTGTGCCAATGCTCAGAAATAATAAGGAGTTCATGTTTAAAACTTTGCAGGTTTCTGTGACTTTTTTTCCAACTGAAATCAATTTTTTTTTTTTTTTTCCGGAAAATCGGAAATTTTTGAATATGCATTATATAAATAAATACCGTGCAATCTCTGTGCGAGGGAACCTCTGGCTTTGTCCAGAGGAGTATCTCCATCCTTGTTGGCAATGGAGACCAAAGCTCCAGCAGCAACTAAATCTTCTGCGACTGCTTGATCTCCCCAGAAACAAGCATAGTGCAGAGCTGTGTTTCCATGCTCATTGGTCACATTGACGTCTGCTCTGTTTCGGAGTAGCTGTGGATATTCAATACGATATACTTAATTCGTTCAATAGTATTTAACAATGATTATGCATAGTTATTGAATATTAATTGATTCAATATTTGGTCTTATGGAGAAAGAGGAGAATTTCGTAATGCAACTGACCAATTGCACGATTTCTCTGTGACCATGTGCGGAAGCCAGATGCAATGGTGTATCATCGCCTCTGTTGGTTGCATTGATTCGAGCACCACGACTGACGAGTAATTCAGCCAGTTTCGAGTGACCTTCTTTGGAACACCAATGAAGAGGACTAAATCCATGGTCGTCTCTAAAAAGTTATCAATTCCGATAATATAATCCTATATATTCCTATGTATATATATATATATGTATAAATGTGTTCATGTTGAGTGTATTGTAAAAATTGGTATAACTTATTAAGAAGTTTTGAGCACCAGTTAAAGATTTGATGAACTTTCTGAGCGAATGTTGATCATGTTTATAGCTTCACCAGGATCGTGACTAACTTGAAGTAAAAAACAAGCTCTTGAATCTAATGGACATGTTTCCACGTAGAGTTCTATAATGATGAAGATTCGCCCAGCATTTTTGTTTTGGTATAATTATTATTTTGTTATATTGCATTATTATAAGTAAAGCGACAATATCATTGTACAGAATACAATAAGCAAATTGTGATTTGAATTGAATTTGTTGATAGGAGAGTTCAATTGTATGGGAAGTCACAGGAAATTCTTTGGATAGGAACAGGACGTTACATTCCAAATAAGGAAAAGTTCATTGACCAAATTGAGATTTCAATCAACTTCATTATAAGAAGAGTTCAAGGTACAAATTATTTCCCAGACAAATTTCTTGGGTGTTTTTAACAATCAAAGTGTTATCATCTGAAAGAGATTTACTCAGAGACACTTTGTTTTTCAATACTGTAGTTATTTGGCTATCATGTGAATATGTCAAAAACTACAAATTGATAAATTAGGCAATGATACAATCGTATGAAAAGTAACAGGAAATTCAATGGGTGGGAACGGTACGTCACATTCCAAATAAGGAGAATTTCATTGACCAAATTGAGATTTCAATCAACTTCATTATAAGAAGAGTTCAAGGTACAAATTATTTCCCAGAGAAATTTCTTGTGTGTCTTTAAAAATCGAAGTGTTATCATCTGAAAGAGATTTATTCAGAGACACTTTTATTTTCAATATCATAGTTGTTTGGCAAACATGTGAATATGTCAAAAACTACACATTGATAAATAAGGCGATGATACAATTGTACGAAACGTCACAGGAAATTCAATGGGCGGGAACGGTACGTAACATTCCAAATAAGGAAAAGCTCATTGACCAAATTGAGATTTCAATCAACTTTATTATAAGAAGAGTTCGAGGTACAAATTATTTCCCAGAGAAATTTCTTGGGTGTTTTTAACAATCGAAGTGTTATCATCTGAAAGAGATTTACTCAGAGACACTTTGTTTTACAATACCGTAGTTATTTGGCAAACACGTGAATATGTCAAAAACTACACGTTGATAAATACGGCGATGATACAATCATACAAAAAGTCACAGGAAATTCAATGGGCGGGAACGGTACGTAACATTCCAAATAAGGAGAATTTCATTGACCAAATTGAGATTTCAATCAACTTCATTATAAGAAGAGTTCAAGGTACAAATTATTTCCCAGACAAATTTCTTGGGTGTTTTTAAAAATCGAAGTGTTATCATCTGAAAGTGATTTACTCAAAGACACTTTGTTTTTCAATACCGTAGTTATTTGGCAAACATGTGAATATGTCAAAAACTACACATTGATAAATAAGGCGATGATACAATCGTACGAAAAGTCACAGGAAATTCAATGGGCGGGAACGGTACGTAACATTCCAAATAAGGAGAATTTCATTGAGTACCCTTGATTCATGTCGTGCTCGGTGTCATCCAGCCAGACGCGAACTTGCATCGCGTTGCCTTCTCGACACCATTGAAATATATCTTCCATTTTATAACGATTTTTAATCCAAAATCTTTCAACAATACACTTTTTTTCTTTTTTTCTATAAATACGCCACAGGCACTGTAGTCACGTCCCAAAGTAGCTGGTAGCCGTCATACACTAAATATAACCATATTTCCACCACAGGGTCCAGCACTCGTAAAACTCACTGTAGCTTCACAATTTTGCCGCACCAATTGGAGCGATTATCGCGTGCTTTAATTACCAGTTACAGCCGAACGTAACCAAGCATCTTCATTAAAAAAAAAAAAAACTTTATTTCTCGGTCAAAATATTGTGTAATAACAGTTTTGAGGCTGACACGCGCGTCACTCGTGCGAGTTGGAAGACATGTGGGGCGTGCGAGGTCTGTTCTCTATTTCTCCTCATTTATTAAACGTCTCGTACTATATTGCTCTGCCACGATCCTTTTCGAGTCTTCGGGCTACGACTCGGCTTGGGACTGACGTTTGTGGGCGGAGTGTGTTGCAAGAACCGCGCGAATGCCTACGAAACTTGCCGATAGGTGCGGAGGTGGGCGCCGCATTGTAGGGCGAGACAACATTGTCGGCAAGGACGTATGTCGATCTTATCTTTTATTAATAATCAGAATTGACTTTCTTTAAACGGAAATGAAGAATTGAAAATTAAGAATTGAACATTAAGAATCGAAAATTAAGAATTGAAAATTAAGAATTGAAAATGAAGAACTGAAAATGAAGATTTGAAAATGAAGAATTGAAAATGAAGAATTGAAAATGAAGAATTGAAAATGAAGAATTGAAAATGAAGAATTGAAAATGAAGAATTGAAAATGAAGAATTGAAAATGAAGAATTGAAAATGAAGAATTGAAAATGAAGAATTGAAAATGAAGAATTGAAAATGAAGAATTGAAAATGAAGAATTGAAAATGAAGAATTGAAAATGAAGAATTGAAAATGAAGAATTGAAAATGAAGAATTGAAAATGAAGAATTGAAAATGAAGAATTGAAAATGAAGAATTGAAAATGAAGAATTGAAAATGAAGAATTGAAAATGAAGAATTGAAAATGAAGAATTGAAAATGAAGAATTGAAAATGAAGAATTGAAAATGAAGAATTGAAAATGAAGAATTGAAAATGAAGAATTGAAAATGAAGAATTGAAAATGAAGAATTGAAAATGAAGAATTGAAAATGAAGAATTGAAAATGAAGAATTGAAAATGAAGAATTGAAAATGAAGAATTGAAAATGAAGAATTGAAAATGAAGAATTGAAAATGAAGAATTGAAAATGAAGAATTGAAAATGAAGAATTGAAAATGAAGAATTGAAAATGAAGAATTGAAAATGAAGAATTGAAAATGAAGAATTGAAAATGAAGAATTGAAAATGAAGAATTGAAAATGAAGAATTGAAAATGAAGAATTGAAAATGAAGAATTGAAAATGAAGAATTGAAAATGAAGAATTGAAAATGAAGAATTGAAAATGAAGAATTGAAAATGAAGAATTGAAAATGAAGAATTGAAAATGAAGAATTGAAAATGAAGAATTGGTAATTGAGAATTGAAAATCAAGAATTGGTATTTGAGAATTGAAAATCAAGAATTCGTAATTGAGAATTGAAAATCAAGAATTCGTAATTGAGAATTGAAAATCAAGAAGTGGTAATTAAGAATTGAAAATCAAGGCTATGGCTGACCCTTCCAGAATTTACCGTTAATTACAAGTATAAAACAATTGTAAATTAAATATTGAATTGAATAACAAATCTTAATAAATCAAATAAACATGAAAAAACCGAAAATCATCACTTTTTTGGATCTTTTGAATTTTTTCACACATTATTAAAGACGTAGTAACGAACATTTAGAATCCTTACATACCTTTCTATTTTTTTTACTATCATCGGTAAAACTGATCGTATTGTTCATGAACCGCTTCATCGTTTCTGCTCAAATGCGATACCAATTAGCATTGATCGTGTTGTACAAGCGTGGAAAAAAACTTCCTGTTAAGTAACTTGAAAATTTCAAGATTTCAGTTGGAGGTAACAGTCATTAGTCATAAACCAGTAGTTGTCAGTTGCATTTTTTAAACGGGAACTACGCAAAAATGAGAACATGACAAAATTCACATTTAAATTACCGAAATGGAAGAGCATCAATTTTTTCACTGGCGCGTCAACTTGCAGTTCGATCATCTGATCCATTCTCGAGATATGATATTTATTGTTCTTCGTCAGTTCATAGAATTTTAAATATACTGATTAAAAAGCCTCGAATAAAAAATTATCATTAAAACAAAACTTAAAAAAAAAAAATGATTTTCTTACTCGTTCCTATAGAACTTTCTGAATAATTATTCAATAAGCGAGAAAAACCTTCATAACTGAATTTCGTTGCTTCATTTAAATCCTTTGTCCTTCGAGGAGATTTTTTTCAGCGTGAAGTGGTTTAAAACCTTCCGAAAAATAGCTGTTAGATCGCACCATGCTTAATAATTTCCTAACAAAATTTTGTCACTAATCGAGCTTTGCGTCGTCATTGTTGTTTTATTTCTCATGTTCTTTATTCGTCCTTGATGTACATGAATCGACTAATGAATTCGCGATATACAATGAGAATATGTTCATCTGCTGTACGAAGCACAATGAAATAGACTCGGATAGCTTCTTGGTATATCTGTATGATGCACGGGATTAGCTTAATATTAATGAACGTAGGTTCAAACTGTTTGAAAGTAGTACAGTCCTCGAGACTCGGTGTTTTTCGCTACAAAAGGCACCCAATATAGTATATTTGATATAAGTAATAAAATACATCGGTGTTAGATACAGTAAAATACTGACATAAACGTGTTATCAATAATAATAGTTATCATATATACACTTTAATTATGACGAATCGAGTAGTCATTACATTCATATTACGATAATCTGTTTAAAAAAATATTAATAAATATCTAAGCGAATAATATTAACTGACTATTGGCATATCTTGCAATAAAGGTACCGCGTTGTTGTTAGTGTCGTACGTTCTATGTGAGTTTATATATTTATATATTTATATATATATATATCTCAGGTCAGCGAAATCCACGATCTAAAAGCACGACTAAGCCACAGAATGTGCACAGATTATATATTTTAATGCACCTTCTATAAATTTAGTCCGGCTTCAAAAGAAAGGGACGCTTTGCCACTTGCACCGGCTTATGACTTGTGCTTTCCTAGATCAATTAAGATAACTGCCGCGCTTCACGAGTCAAATCAGTACTAAATTAGAAAAAAAATGTTTTCCTTATTTCTGGTGGCTTAATTAATAGTTTCAAGGAGTTACTCACGTAGAGAAATTAGTTTTCAACATACAACTACATTCGGAGTCGCGATTCGAATAGAAAATTGACTGATATATCCAAATATACGATGATATGTTTTTTCATGCTGTTTTTTGAAAGATTAAACTGTAATTATGGTCTAATTATGACGAGCAATGTCTCATTTTGTTAGTTGGAAGATCCTTAATCGATGAACGGTCCATATTTTCGATAGTATTAGTAGTTCAGAAGATACAAACGTTGAATTATCATATCTTAACTCAACATCAGGCATCTAAATGGCTATAACTTTTGAACAACTGATAGAATACTAAATCTGGATGATCAATCGATTAAGGATCTTCTAAAGACAAAAATGAGACATTGCGCATTAGAATTAGACTATAATTATGATTTATTCTTTTGAAAAAGTGCATGGAAAAACATGCCATTAGACATCTGCATATATTAGTCAATTTTCTATTAAAATCGAGGCTCTGAACGTACTTATATATTAAGAACCTATTCTCCTACGTAAGTCCTCGGAATTGTTAATTAAAGCACCAGAAATGATAATCAAGAGACGCGCTAGCGTCGCGACGCAAAGTATTAAAAATAAAAAAAAATTCCACGTTGAAAATCAATATATTACGATAAGAGTGCGATGAAACTTTTCCTGACGAAGGTGAGTTTGCAGCACAAGCCGAACGCTTGAGTGTTGCAATCAAAAGAGTTGAGAAAAAGTTTCTCGCACGAGTTTCGTATACAATTTTATTTTACTACTGCGAGAAGAGCGATTTCTCGCACTCGAAGCGAAGCGGGACGCGTGAGAAGTAAGCACTTCTCGCACAGAGTTGCATAAATACGTTTTTTCAATATTTAGCGCTGATTTGACTACTGTGAAGTGCAGTATATACCTTAAGCTTCGGGTACAGTACTTATGCACTGTATTTTTGTTTTCTTTATCAATTTTTCTTCATTAGTCGACAAAATTGTATTTAATGGAAAAAAAAACAAAAAACAAAAGCAAAGTTTCGTTCAAGGCTTCGCCGAGTCCAAAAATGTAATTTTCGTGAGCGAGTTGTTTTAATTTGAAAGATAGTGAATATAATAGTACCGGTCACTGTCCATGAGATATAATCGCAATATCTTGGCAGACCTTGGCAACGTAAATTGATGTACGCCATTATCGACTTACGTGCAATCGCAAAATTCAATTGCACATAAGTCGCTGTGTGGACAGTCTTAAGGCCAGCTTAACATTTTGATTTATTACCTAAGCCGTTCCAAAACATTATTCCACACGCGTGAGCCTTATAAACCGATTAAAAAAAAGTAAATCAGTCGAGTAGTAGAAATAGAAATTCGGCTTCTGCGTACGGGTCAGTGTTTGAAAATTAATGTCTACGTGGGCGAGAGAAGTTTTCGCAAAGTTGTACATATTTGACTGTCATTATTAGTATAGTATGTACATCATACTTCGGATATTGTATATCGTACCCCTAGAAACAACTTTTGACATCTCAAAGAAATCAATGGAGCTCATAATATTTTACGATCACAATTTGATCAACGACTGGTGATATTTATGATATTTGTGCCAAAAATAGTTTATTACAGTTAAATGGACCTCAGCAAGTTTGTAGAAAAAAGTACAATGATTTTTTCTTTTTATCTCGATGAAAAAGATAGTAAAAAGACAAACTTTAATACAGTTTGCGTTGTATTTTGTAAAAGTTTTACCTTTTTTCGTCTGCATTTGTGGAACAGAAATACATCCACGAAAATATCAGAAATATAGAATTTTCTTGGATGCTTTTTCGTTGGTGCTGACATTTTAAAATCCATCCAAAACTGACTGGATTTCAACGTAATTTCCTGCATGTTGAGCACAAATATCTTCGAAATGAGCGTCTAAAACTAGAAACTGATATCTTAATCAATTTCCTTGGGCATTTACGGAGATGCTCATAAAATACAATGATCACGTGACTTATTAAACTCTGTTGCTCCGTTGTTCTATGGGTGCAATATATGTATATATGCATATATTTTACATACACATAACATGCGATATTGTACGGAAATAATGTAATCTACGCGGATTAATTTACTCGTCGCTGTCTACGTGTCATCATCGATATCGATAACGAATACGTGTTAATATTACATTATATTACAAAATGGTATGATACCTGTGTGCGTTAAAAAATTTACATTCCTGAACGATCCTGACAAACTTCACTTTCATTAGATTATTCTCATTTAGATGATCTAAGCTCGTAGCTTAAGTAATGGTAATTATCCGATGTATTGATTAAATTGTATAGATAAAAATATAAAAGTACTTTAATTCCGGGAAAAATCTTAGGTAAACTTTCGAGACGACTCGATCAGGAATGTCAGTCGTACGGCCTCGCTCAAAGGTTGATAGACATTTCTTGATCGTAAGGAGTAAGATTCACGTCCGAAGATGACGATGTAGAGCCCGTACCGACGGGAGTCGCATTCGTGCTCGTCGGAGATTGCAGAGGTGTCGAAGTCGTCGGCATATGTGACGTTGGACTCTCCAGAGTTGATTTCCAATGACTGCGATCTGTTCCGTCACCGCCGTCGTCAGATACGATGGAAATATCGGCGATTATGCCACTCTCTAAAATTTAAAACAATTGATTGTAATCATTGATTGGCATTCGAGAATTTTGGTTTTTTTTATACGCTTTCGAAGTATAACTTAATAAATTTTTGGTCTTAGGACAAATATAAGCATTAGATTGTGTCATTCGTATTTTTTTGGCATTCACTCTAATATTTATTTGATCATACAAAAAAATGTTACGAAAGATGAGGATTTTTTTTAAAGTACTAATTAAATGCGGATGTCATCAGATTCGATTGAAAAATCTGCCATTATGACGCTCTCTAAAATGAAGACAATTAATTGTAAGCATTAAGTGGCATTAGCAAATTTTGGCTTTTTGTATACGCTTTCGAAATATCTGATGTTTTACAAAAAAAAAAAAAGCCCATCAAGGCTTGATTTTTGGAAACGATAAAAAAAATTGATTCATACGTCAATAAATGTTGCATTTAACTATTGTAGAGTAATCTGTAGTAAATAACGTCATGAATGTTTATAAAATGAAATGATGGTGGTTTACGACCCTCGCAGTAGTTTTGTAAAGTTGTTAACCATGGCTATAAAAGTGACGTTTTCAGGCTAATTTGAGAGCGTATGAACTCGCTGAGGAAGAAGTCCCGTTTGTGGCCATCTTAGTACCGTATGTGGCCATCAACTTGATCCATTTGTGGCCATACCTATTGCGTGTAAATGACAGTGCTAGCCACAAATGGTGTAAACGGATTTGAACCTGATTTATTGAGCAATAAGGCATTTTAAGCATTGAATATTCAACGTTAAGTTTACTTCGATTATTGTAGAGTAAACTCATTTAGTAATTTCTATAGATTAAAGTAATGATGAATTGATCTATACATTTTTTGAGTGGCCACTAATGGTACCGTGGTGAAAAATGGTACGTCTACCCTATTTATATTTATACTGACCGACGCTGCACTGGCTATTGAGTGTTGTACTCCGATGGTGAGGTCGAGGACTCGTGTCAAGCCCAAGATGAAGGGTTGTTGGTGGTCCACTGCTGCCTCCGCTGCTAGACGACGAGCTCACCGAGATAACGCTGTGAGGTCTTCGGCTGCAACGTCCCGAATCATCCGAAATTGAGACGGCGATAGAATTGCGGAATCTCGGAGCTACAAAAATTTTAAAAACGGGTTTTAGAAAATAATTAAACATTATTTATTCGCCCTTTTATTAGTAGTAGTAATCGTTATTTATTGACAATACATTTACATAGTTATAATAATAATTAAAATTTCCTGTGCATTATAAATTATTCGCTATTGACAAATGGCCATCGACCGAAGTCTTTCAGCCACTGTTTATCTTATTTATTTAAACTTTTTTTGGTTCCCGGTTTTGGATATATTAGTGTTTATTGATTGATGATTTGTTTTCGTTGCTGGGATGTTGTATGCGCGGGGTCTTTTATTATTTATCACACATTTATTAAATTATCAAAGATGATTTTTAGTTACTCACTCTTCGAAAGTTGGGCGACGCTGATAGAGCGATCATTTATCTGATCCGCGCTCGGTCTGATGTCCAGACAGGGCTTATTTCCAATTCCCATGCTCGACATTTCCGCCAGGCGCACTTCTGCAAAATTTCGTTAACCACATTTTTAAGTTTGTTCTTCTTCTAATAATTATTGGTTATATGCCAGTCTTTTTTTCACGGATACATGACAATTAATTTCCTCGTCAATTTTGAAGCAGATATCTCAACTTGATCGAATGGACAAAACTTTTTTTTATATTTGCCCGTTGTTACTTATTAAGGATGAGATAATCGTTAATTTTAATTAGCTCGCTTTAAATTCTGAACCTGCAAATTTTTTACAGCTTATGCATACGTTTCGTTTGCATTATGGTCGTCGATGTAATCTTGTTTCAATATTGTATGGTAATCTAGTCTAGTTCTTTGACAGAATTCTTAAAATGTTCATTGCCTCAAACGTAAAGTTTAGTATTCGTTATTATGATTTTAATGTCCAATTATCTATTTCAAACTTTAGATATATTTTCTATTGATCAATCTTTTGTTCTTGGGTGTTTTAACTTCGATTTTATGGTGCTGCGAAAAACAATTTAACATCTATCGTCTTCTGTTGCATCCAAAATAAACAAGTTTTTACGCAGGCTTACCTCTGTTTCGGAGCGCCTGTTTCCACAAGAGATTGCTAAGTTCCTCGGTCCAGGCTTTTTTAATGTCCTCGCTGGCGCACTGAAGCGTGTAAGTATCACCGGGTTTTCTTTTGCGAAACCAAATTTCGAACTTTGTCGGCGAATCTGCTATGACGGCGGTCAAACCGATGTCCGTTGTTTTTATACTGTGCTTGTAGATGTAGATATCGAGGTTCTGAAACAGAAAGGAAAAAGAATTTAAAGATCCTGAATAAATGGGATGTTCCGCGTCAAGGTTAATTAATGGATTTTAATTCAATAGAAAGGAATGCAAAAAGTAATCGTTCTCTCGTGAAAGTTCGATCTAATCGGACTCAGAATTTTGCACCATTGAAATAGTTTGTTAAATTCCGAAAAATTGTAACGTCGAAGGGTTACTAATAATCTTAATTTGAGCTAATTTTTTGTGTGGATCTTATTTGTCTTATTAAATTTACTCTATGAAAAAAAGAATGTTTTTGACCGTTTGTTAACATTTTTTTAAATCCTCGATACTTTTTTGATATATTGTGACTGAAAATCAATGTTTTTAGCATCTTCAATAACAATGATTTTTTTGGATTTGCAATTTAAATTTTCCGGTAACACAAGCTATTCAAAATTCTCATTTAAGGAGGTTGGAACGCTCCACAATAGTGAAAAGAGTGTTAAATTTATTATTTAATTTAGACAAACTTTTATGCATCTGTTAATAAATAAATTTTAAAAAGGCACATATTCGTTCAACTGTTTCAAAGGATAATCCGTAGTTTTTACTTGATTTTGGTGTATTACGGCTCATTCTTTTTGTTGAGAGATGCTTTACGTATTTATTGTCTAGATATTTGATGATACTTCCCATTTAAAAATGACAGCTGTTTGTTTACAAAGAAATTTTATTAATGAGTAAGCAAATGGCTGTAATTTCCAAATGGCGAATACTATCAAATATCCACAAGATGAATTCGTAGAGCATTTTTCAAGGAAGAGAACGAGCCATGATACGAAATAATCGAGCAGAAAATACGGATTATTCCTTCAAAAAACTGAGTGAATATGTACCGTTTTAAAAATAAGCATGAATCAGCTAATATCTGTGTAAAACCACTGAAATTGAAAATTACCACAAGTCAGTTAATATTTTTGTAAATCCATTCGACTGAAAATTAGGATAAACCAGTTAATATTTTTGTGAATCCATCGAAATTCCCAGTTTTCTACGTCAGGAATATCTATTTTAATACAAAGCCATCATTCGCTATAGCCAATTAATGCATAAAACTTTGTATACACGATTTACAAAAATTAGCACTCATTTGACAAGTCTGGAGCGCTCCGACCTCCTTAATCTTAATCTGGACTGTAGATGTGAACGTAAAGAATCAGAGACGTCGTGATTTTTTTAAATTTATAAAATGTACTTATGTATAAAATGTAATTATAAAAATAATTCATAAAATTTATAAATAAATTTAAAAAATGTACATACGTTTGAATAAATGCTATTTTAACATACCTTTCTATCAGGGAACCTTCTGGCCTTGCTGAACAGTATAAGATCCTCGAAGAGAAATACTTGACGTAGACACTTTTTGCCTTTGCCTTGCCAAACGAGGAATTCATTTTGTCGTAGCAATCGACCCTGTTCCTTCACATTGACCTGAAATTTGATCAAACATTAAAATTGTTCACATGGTTTTGAATATGACTGATTTTTCAGAAAAATTATCGGCAAATTACATCACAATCGCGAAGAGAATCCATAGCCAGTAGATCATTTCCATGTCGCAGTTGAAATCGAACCATCTGCTCGGCAGCTCGAAGATCTGCTTCACCTTCAACGATCGGTTTTCCCTGATCTTCGTGTTCCTCTCGCTCTTCCTTTTCGTCCTTACCAAGCAATTGCTCCGACAGATCAGTACCAGCTTTGACCAATTGTTGCAGCAACAACGCGTATTTTCCCATTCGTTGAACCGGTTTCAGCAAATAACTCGCGAGGTCCATTTTGTCACCCAATTCGAGTTGCTTCGTCTTGAAGAAAGCCGTGCCATATTCGGCCATGAGCGAATCTGAATTTGGCTTATTTTTATTGTACAACGCGTAGAGGTAGAACTTTTTCTCCTGCGGAAGTAAAAAAACGCGATTAATTATGATTAATATGGTGGATTTTGAATAGAATAGAAGTTAGCAAAAAATATTCCTGAACATCTCGGGTATTGTGAGCTTAAATTGGGTTTTTTTCCTTGCTTGTATAATTACAGCAGCTACTAGAATAAATTCGCTCAAATTGTACAAGCGGGAAAGTCTCGAAATTAAATTTTATTATTTTCTCGCCAAGTTTTTTGCTATGATTTTCATTCTAGGGACTCACGTGTCTCAGGAAACACTGTCCGACCATCATGGGACATTGCTCGCATTGCTCCAACTCTCTTAAAAAGTGTTGACTATGGAATTCGTAGATTTTCTCAACATTTCCGAATATTACGTTTCTCTGGCCTCTCAGAGCTTGGGGGATGTCTTCGCGCACCAATTCCGGAATGTAGTTCTGTGGAGTTAAATTTTTAAGTTGATTTATGTTGCTTTAGCCGCGTGTATGAATAATTCATTGGGATTAGCTTCGACGGATGACGGGTTCTTTATTCTTGAGCTTGAATGTGATAAGTAATAATGAAAGAAATCAAATCAAATATTCATAAAATTTCATTATAAAAACAACACATCCAACACAGGCTCGGTAACCGTTTTTCAACAAGTCGTCGTTCATGATTCCAAATTAATAATAATGAAAGAAATCAAATCAAATATTCATAAAATTTCATTAAAAATAAATAAAACACATCTAACACAGGCCCGGTCACCGTTTTTTAATGAGTCGGCGTTGAAAAGTCACAATAACGACAGAGAAAAATACATTATTTTCCCTACCAGCAGATATAAAACGAGGATGCAAAGTAGAACCTTGCACATTGCTTCCTCTTTTTTTCGCTTTTTCTAAAGCCATCTCTATGAGAAAGTATGATAATCGACCCCCATAGAGGAAGCAAAACGTAAATTCACAAATATAATCCCCAAAAAAAGTTCACAACATGAAAACCTATGTAAACAGATAACAATAAATTTCCGAAGATGCCCTGTGATCAGGGCGAAAAGTAGAATTCAACCCGAAATAAAGAAGCCGTTATTCGTCGACGCTAATCCCAATCAATTCAAATTTCTAAGTTCGCGAACTCAAAAATGTACAGTTTAACGAAGAAAATCGACAAGTATTTACGCACCTCGATTATGTATTCGAGAGATTTTACGTAGTCGCGTTCAGTCTGTATCATCTCCCTCATAATGAGCAGTATTGTTCTGAAAAAGAAACAAAGGGTTGAAAATTAGTAAGACAACTTCATCTACTGTCATTTTGCGACAATTAGGAACAAATTGAGAGTTACGAAGTTTAAGAAGAATTAGAAATCCTTGAAAATATCTTTAAAAAATTATTACTTCTTGGCTTTCATGCCAGGAGCGATGCTCGGTGCTCTGTGAAGATGAGAATTAACCGGTGGCTTCGCTAATCTTCGGGGAGCTGGACTTCTTGGCGGTGTTCTCGGCGGCGAGCAGTCTAAAAGTTGTTCGGCGCTCTCACCAAGCTCGGCGATATTGTCCAGAGCTGGCCGACCACTTCCGTTGCTACTGTTGCCCATACCGTCCATAGGACATGGGTACGAAGCATTGCTATCACTGTCTTCCCAGGAAGTTCCTGTTACACGAAAAAACGTCGATGAAATCAAATTTCAAGAAGGTCTTTTTTTTTGCCAAATTGTTATACTACATTGCACATTTAAAGGGAAGATATGTTGGCTAATTTTTACTTCCGGATAGAGAAAGTTTTGAAAAAGATCAAAAGATAAATGGTACATGAAAAAAAAATTAAATTTCTATAAAATCCAAACATCTTCACTGATCTTCGTCACATTTGATATGTTTACTTTGGAAAGTGGCAGAAAGTTTCTGCGAATTCGGTGACTTTGAAAATGTTCTACAAATTTTAGTCTCATAATTTGGAAGAGACATACATTTTGTAGAATTTATATAATTCTTTATTCCTTGCAGAGAAGCTTCATTTGAGTGAAAAAAAAAATTTGCCGGGTTTTCATGTTAGATTACATAAAATCGACTGAAACGTTGGGAACAGACAAATTCAAATTGAATTCGTCGAGCGGTTCAAGTTTTATGACACTTTAAATTTTTCGAAAAAGTTCTGTCGCTGAAATAAGTGTGGAAAGTGAAACCTTCCTTGCAAGTCGCTTTCTCAATTTTTTTTTGCGTTTTACAAAGCTTGAAAGTGACTATTCACATTCATATAATTTTTTGTAGTCAATTGGGAGTGACATAATTTTTTTTTTTCAATTCACATTTTCTTTTTAATACAAAATATAAGTTTTGAACAAAATTTGTTAAGCAATTGTCGACATATTTTCAATCTAAGTTTGCCAAGTCTATCCTTCCATAAAATCGCAAAGCAGAACCTTACTAACCAATTTGTCAATTTTTTTTTGCATTTTACAAAGCATTTTCTCCAAGAAAACCGAAATCGTTCAACATCATTGTCACAATTTTTCGTGGTCAATTGAGAGTGACGTGAACGTTTGTTTTCGATTCACATTTTCTTTTTAATACAAAATAGAAGTTTCGATGAAAATTTGTTAAGCAATTGTCTGCATATTTTAAACCTACGTTTGCCAAGTCCATCCTCCCATGAAATCGCCGATTCTGATGCTGCGAAGGACCTTCTTCGAGCGGGACTTCCGGGAGCTGAAGCAGTTCGTGCAAACTCGAGTGCTTCGGCACACTTGTTCCTGGCAATACGACATTGCTCGAGGAGGACGTCGTTCCCGAGCTTTTCGGCAAGTCCAATCATCTCTGTAAAGTGTTCGGCCGGAAGTGGTGGTCTCGCCATTAAAAATTGTTGGGAGCGTCTTTCGCCAGCCAATCTCGCTTCGTGGGCCCATTCGTAAGCACGATCTTGCAGAAGGCAGCATCTTGATGTGTCCTCAAGGTATTCACGTCTGTCCTCGAGACGCGAGCCGAATGCTCGCAGATGTTGCTTCAGCGACCTGGCCAATTCTCGAAGACCACTCGTACTCGCGGCCTCGGCAAGGTCACTACCCTTGTCCAAATGTCTCTGCAATCACACGAAAAAATTCAATGGATTAATATTTATTTTTACATAAATAAGTAAATTATTTTTATAGAAATGAGTAAATAATTTTTACATAAATAAGTAAATTATTTTTATAGAAATGAGTAAATTATTTTTACATAAATAAGTAAATTAAAAATTATGATTTTTCCAACGGCTCATAACTAAATTTTTATTGAGAATCTGTTGAGGGGACTTAGACACTTACTAAAAGTTGTGAGAATGATGCCCTTTTTTTTTTAAATCTTATATTCGAGCCTCATTAAGAACATTTCAAGCAATATTATCCTGCTATTTTGTAAACACATACAGTCCACCAAAATGGTGTGAGGTAATAAGTCAAGTTTTTCACTCGTCGTAACTTTTAGATCAGAACGGTGATTAAATTTGAGTGTTCAATGTCTTATTTTATCAGTAGAAATGAATGAATCTGGATTCAATCATTCTTCGTATGACTTTTTTAAGGTCACTGGATAATCTATATATAGAACATCTGGAAATAAACCATTTAAAAAAATGCATAGTAAATGTGTATACATTCAAATTAAATTCATATGAAATCGTACATTTTCTATCAAACGCAAGCCTGAAATTGTTTAACTGCTGCACCATTGGAATGAAATTATCGATGAATTTTTTTTGGATCACAAGTCATTTTTTTTTATTACAGGTTATTTTTTCGTTATTATAAAAACCAATAGATTTTTATGAAAATCTCAGATATTTCCCATCGCATTGGATATTATCGGTGAAAGCATCGAATGACGGCAAAGCATAGAAAAAAATAAATGCACATTCCAGATTTAATTAGAGTGACTTCCTAAAAGGATTTAATAAGATTTCTCTAATATAAAATCAGCGATAAATATTCTTTTTACAAGAGCTTATTGATTTTTATAATAATCTTAGACATTTCTCCATTTGCATATCATAATATAATAAAATCTTAGATATCTCTTCTTTTAGACATCATGATAATCGTAGAAAAAAAAATCGCATTCGGAATTTTGCATTAAAATTTAAACAAATTTCGAAAATGATTATCCTCTACATTAATTTTAGATTACACATGTACATAAAATTTAGTATTCCAGTTTATGCATAAGAACTTCCACTACCTTTGCATTAAATTGCAGCCAGATTTTTTTTTACTGTGTCCTGTAACTAGAATAAAAAAATAGAAACACCGAATTAAAATTAAGTGCGACCCCCTAAAAGGATTCAATTCCACAGTTCGCAAGTCTATGACCGCGCCCTTATATAATTGAGACGGTAAATTGACCGGTAGACTGCAGCAGGATCGAAAGTCCGAGACTTGCTCGCTCTATGCGTGGGCGTAAATGCACCTCGTAAATTGGAAACAGCCAGGAAATATCTTGGTACCAATGGGCAATGGTGATCAAGCAGGCGAGTGAATGGACAGTCGATGGTTGGTGCGGACCCCCCGTTGACTTTGACCAAACACGCGATAGTATAGATTGTATTCATACTCGTGGAGTATAATATATTGCATTTTGGGGTGCATCACTTTTTGCTCCTATATAGAACGATTATGTATGGCTCTTTGGTGTGCACAGCCGGCTAAGCTACTGCTTAGATCATCCTGCTGTCGCTGTTGCTGCTGTGGTCCATGCGAAACGCTTTGTCATCGAACCCAATTCAATACTGTGCAACCAATAGCTGTAATGTAACCATAGCAGCAACATAAGCATCCCCTGTAATTTCACCCTCGATGGGCGTGAACCACCAAATGATGTAAACACTCGAATGATTATAGGAGAATTTTAGCCCCGTACAAAATGCGCGTGGAAGAGCGATTTTCTGACAACTGTAAAGGGGGGATGGTACCCTATGTTTAGGGGGCCCACAAAGATCGAACTTTTTCTGGGGATGGAATGGAAACTACTCGATAGATAAACGTGGCGTTTTTGGGATATTTTCGGTAATGATAGAAAGCTCATGGAAAAAAGTATACTTGGAAAAATGGGAGGGGGTCAAAATAATGAGTGACCAGAATAGAGAAGGTCTAAAATAACGAAATAAAAAATAAGGAACGTGTTAATGGAGAATGCCCATAATTATGGACATTCGCTTTTTAAGGAATTCGTCATTTTTATCATTCGCTATTTTGATTGGATTTTAATAAGATGGAGGAATGGTTGAAATAGCGAATTTCATAATGATGACCATTCTAGATTTAGACGTTCCTATTTTCGAAATTCGCTATTTTAACCATTCAGTATTTTGGTCATTCGCTATTTTGACTTCCACCCGGAAAAATATCGAAAAGTATTTCTTTTTGTGTCAAGTATATTTTGGACGAAAATTGGATATATCGGATATAACTTTTGGTATACTTACGAAGTATATACGGCGGTTTACTATTTCATATATGTTTTTGGTAAATCAAATATGTGTAAAAAAAAATGTAAATATTGGTAAAAAAAATCAATTGTCCGTATTTATTGATCATAAATGGGTTAACATATAAAAAATTATTCTAGAAAAAAAAAGTATCGGTTTCGACAAAATAAAAAAAAATCCTCTTTATTTATTATTATTAATCGTCCAGTTACGAGGTAAAAAATTAAAGCCAACGTAAGTAAAAAAAAAACCAAAGGTATAGCTTTTATTTAAAACTTGTAGTTTATGCGACGATGAATAAATGAAATAGTCCATCATAGACTTTTAAAAAATGTTATCTGGACATCATTTTTTACTCTACTCTTTTTACGGTTACTCTAATTTTGTCAAAATTTAAACCTTCCGCCAAATCGTTCTTCGTAAGTCCATTCAATGTCGTTTAGTAGTCAATTTATCCGAAATCGGAAAAGCGTTTCGGATGCACTTTTGAAATTTTCCAAAAATTGACCAGCGAACCCAAATAATGTGAGTAACCAAAATAACATTCACCGCTGCTAAATGAATATAGTTGTATACCTCTGATAATATGGACTCACAAAAATTAAAAATCATTCTCAAACCCTTCCAAAAAATTAGAAAACACATAATCCCCGTTTAACCAATGATTTTAATTCAAATAACATTGATTTAAATTTTTTTTTCAAAATTTCTTCAAAGTCCCCAACAACACAACCTCACAAAAATAAATAAACCCCGCCAAAAAATGTTTCAAAATAAATCCACGAGTGAAATTATTATTCCATAAAATCTGTTAACGCCCCCCAAATGCCACCCCCTAAAACGTCCGATATTTTTTCCCCAATGTATGAAATAGTCAGGTCACCGATCGCGATTAAACTTTCTAATATTTGCTGGTTTTACTTGAGATCGGTAAAACGATCGGGAAAACGGTCGTTGAACCACCGTTCGAATCCCTGCGAATAACATTGGCAAATCTGTTGTAAAGGGGGAGGAGGGGGTGAGGCGAAGGAGTGGAGAGGGGGGGGGGAGGGGGCAAGGGGCACATACTACGTGGGGATCACCCCAACGATCTTACGATCTCTTTGAGAGTCACGATATATAAGCTTTCCACGAAACTTGTTCTTACTTTCGTCGAAGCGAATAAGTATAGCCCGCGGGGATGTTGAGTCGTATACTTACGCGGTGCTCGTTCGAGTGGTGAACATTCGTGTGTATACTATATGCGAAGCCAGGAACCCGCGAGATCGCGTCAGCACCAGGAGCAGCAGGTTGCTGACCAGAATGGAATGCCGCGCGCAAGAAAGTTGCACCTATACGGCGCGGGATGAAGACAGTGGCCCCCGCAAGTGAATGCGACGACGCAGTCAGACCGTAAGCTGTATATAGCATGGTTAGCACCGAGCGTGGGGATCGACGCAATGAAAATATACATAAAGCTCGCACGGGTACTAAAAACAAGGATCTTCTCTGTTTGGGTTCAGGATCTGCCTCTCTTTATTACGAAAATGGCGTTGGGTGGAAAAAGGGTTTTACTTTCCAGTGAAAAACTATTTTTGCTTCCTCATAGAGGAAGCTTTGTTTTCGTGAAATTTTTTTTTTTTCGATTTTTTTCATGTCAGGTACTTGAAATGGTCTAAGACATCGAGAAAAATGGTTTTTACGAAATGGGTGTGTGTAGATTTCCTTGTACGCACGATACTATCGTAATTTTCTACGGATTTTATTTTAATTTAGCAGTCAAGTAAGTTATCGTATATAAAAGTTTGGGATTGTATTTGACGCGAATTCGTTGACAATTTTTTTTCTTACAGCATTTTTAAAATTTTGAAAAAATCGTTTTCGTGATATTTTTTTCAGTGCTTGTGAATGGATGAATGGTTCGAGTAATTTTATCTGGTCTGCTGTTGAAAAAAAAGTTTCGGTTTCCACAAAAAAAACCAACTTTCCGTATGTATTGCTCATACATGGGAAAAAAATTATCCGTTCAGCTGTAGAAAAAAAGTTTTGTTTGTGATAAAGAAAAAACAATTTTTCTTAATTATTGTTGATGAACGGGTAAATGTATAGAAAATTATGGGATCGACTGTAAAAAAATTAAATTTCGTTTTTTTATTTGAAAAGAAAATAACTTTCCTCATTTGTTGCTCGTAAGTGGGTAAACGTTAGAAAGATTATTCAGTCAGCCGTAGAGAAAAAAGTTTGTGTTTCGACAAAAGAAACAGTTTTCCTAATTTATTTGTTTATAAATGAGTAACCATTTACAAAATTATCCGAACGACTGTAGAAAAAACTTTCGTTTTCGCCCAATAAAATCAATTGTCCGTATTTATTGATCATAAATAGATTGAAATATAGAAAATTATCCTAGAAAAAAAAAGTATCGGTTTCGAAAATTAAAGGAACCCTCTTTATTTTCTATTCATATACGTGTCAACATGTACAAAAATCATCCGGTCACGAGGTAAAAAAAAGCCAGGGTACGTTAAAAAAAACCAAAGGTAACAGAAATTAATTCTGTACAGTCAAAATCAAATTAGTTGGTTTCAAACAATTTTAGAAAAGAATAAAATAATTCAGCGGACTTAGAATTCTAGATTTTCGAACTATGAGTCAATAAAAAATGCTATATGAGTAATATATTATTGGATATGCTTTCTTCTATGGACGCAAAATCTTGGCGAGAAAATTAGAGAGCTAAACCGCGCTTTTGCATTAGTCGAGTGTCCTTTAATAATTTATTACTCCCGGCGAAGGGAAGTAATCGCTGTAATGAGATATTTTGCTAATAAGAATAATTCACAGCTGCGAGTACTTAACGTTCAACGGTTAATATATGGTCGCCGCAAAACCGGAATCGATAGATACGGCCAATAGTTCAGTGTATTAATTGCCTCTAGATGCGTACGCTTTCGCTTTCGAAACGTACGGAGCCGAGGGTCTAAAAGTAACTATTTCTCCTGTCTGCGGTCCTGAAATCAGGCGTCGCGACGCAGTGTCGATATCGGAAGGCTGAGACCTTCTTATCTTGCCCGTGGGCAACGATATTATTAAAATTCCTCTGCATCCATTAAAATTTAAATGCGACTCCGTAAACCATGACTTTTACTCACTATACTTGGACTTAAAGATAGGCAATTTCCAAGTAGCGGATTAAATTGTATCGTAGTTTTAACGTTTAGAGCCTTTAGAAAATGTTAGAGCTTCAACAAAGTACAAAAACTTACGTTAAAAAAAATAATTATAAAATATCGATTTCTAGTCTTTAAAATATGTTATGAAAATTCCTTGGAATTGATTCAATGAATATTAAAATTTCTGTGAGTTTATTTAATATTTTTATTATGTTAAGAAATTGAATTAGTTCTTTCGATTCAAGATACACTTTTTTTATGGTGTGCAGTTTTGGATGCAAATTTTTAATATACTCGACATTACATACAACGATGAATGACAGTCTGTTTAATGTTTTTTTAAAAATTGGACTGATGCTGTGATACATTCGAGATGCCATAAATGGTGCGGAGTTCAATACAACCGGTAACATCTACCCACATGTAAAAAAAGTATATATAAACTAATAGGTATGTATTCATGGAAATGACGCATATTAAATATATATCTTCAAATTTTTTTTTCATCGCGCTCTATTTTAAAACACATTTGGGTTTGACTGGAAATTATAACAAGGTAAAATTATTGTGACCTACTACTTTTTTCATGGGATACTATGAATCATCCTTGGGTTTAGGCAAAAATGTAATGTAATGCGAAGTAAAGATTTAGTGTTGTTTATTTTTTCCTCATTTAAAATGAATTTTACTGGAAATTGAAAAAGCTGGTGAAATTTTGTGGAAAACAGATGAAATTTCAAAGTACAAAATTTGAGTGAAAATACAAATTTTTATCGATATTTAGTTTAATCACAAATGTTGAAGTACAGCATTTGAGTTAAGACACATTTTTTTGCGAATGGCAATTGAAAATTTGGTGAAAAATTTGAAATGTAATTTTTCTAAACTCCACAACGCTAGTTACTAGTGGCAATATTTGACTCAATTTTTAAATTATGGATAAATAAAAAATAAAAAAAGGTTTAAAGCTTCCGAAGCCTAAAAAGGCTTCGGAAAAAAAAAATTGAAATCAAAGTTCGTGAACGATAAATGAAATGATCGCCAGAATATAATGACGATTCCGAAATTTTGGTGAACTGATGGATAATAAACATTTTTTTTACAGATTGTTATTTCAAAATGCTTTTCTCAAAGAAAAATAAAACTGACAATTTAAACGCTCTGCTATTCGAATCGGATAATATTCTAAAATTGTTCTCATTCCAATTTAACTGATCGCTGCTCGTAAAGTAGAATCGAATATGCGTCTCGTGAAATGGTTGCGAAAATCCGGTAGTTTTGTTGGCCGGCACGTCTATCGACAATATTTGGTTCAATTACAAATTCTGGAGCACAACATTTGATTCAGGACACATATTTTTTTGCGAATGGCAATTGAAAATTTGGTGAAAAATTTGAAGTGTAATTTTTTTAAAGTCCACAACGCTAGTTACCAGTAGCAATATTTGACTCAATTTTTAAATTTTCGCTAAAGGCTTCGGAAATAAAAGATTGAAATCAAAGTTCGTGAACAATAAATGAAATGATCGCCAGAATATAATGACGATTCCGAAATTTTGGATAACCGATGGATAATAAACATTTTTTTACAGATTGTTATTTCAAAATGCTTTTCTCAAAGAAAAATAAAACTGATAATTTAAACGCTCTGCTATTCGAATCGGAGAATATTCTAAAATTGTTCTCATTTCAATACAACTGATCGCTGCTCGTAAAGTAGAATCGAATATGCGTCTCGTGAAATGGTTGCAAAAATTCGGTTGTTTTGTTGGCCGGCACGTCTATCGACAATATTTGGTTCAATTACAAATTTTGATTCTGGACACATATTTTTTTGCGAATGGCAATTGAAAATTTGGTGAAAAATTTGAAGTGTAATTTTTTTAAAGTCCACAACGCTAGTTACCAGTAGCAATATTTGACTTAATTTTTAAATTATCGATAAAGGCTTCGGAAATAAAAGATTGAAATCAAAGTTCGTGAACAATAAATGAAATGATTGCCGGAATATAATGACGATTCCGAAATTTTGGTGAACCGATGGATAATAAACATTTTTTTTACAGATTGTTATTTCAAAATGCTTTTCTCAAAGAAGAATAAAACAGCTAATATAAACGCTCTGCTATTCGAATCGGAGAATATTCTAAAATTGTTCTCATTCCAATACAACTGATCGCTGCCGTAAAGTAGAATCGAATATGCGTCTCGTGAAATGGTTGCAAAAATCCGGTAGTTTTGTTGGCCGGCACGTCTATCGACAATATTTGGTTCAATTACAAATTTTGGAGCACAACATTTGATTCAGGACACATATTTTTTTGGATGGATAATAAACATTTTTTTCCAGATTGTTATTTCAAAATGCTTTTCTCAAAGAAAAATAAAACAGCTAATTTAAACGCTCTGCTATTCGAATCGGAGAATATTCTAAAATTGTTCTCATTCCAATACAACTGATCGCTGCTCGTAAAGTAGAATCGAATATGCGTCTCGTGAAATGGTTGCGAAAATCCGGTTGTTTTGTTGGCCGGCACGTCTATCGACAATATTTGGTTCAATTACAAATTTTGGAGCACAACATTTGATTCAGGATACATATTTTTTTGGATGGATAATAAACATTTTTTTACAGATTGTTATTTCAAAATGCTTTTCCCAAAGAAAAATAAAACTGACAATTTAAACGCTCTGCTATTCGAATCGGAGAATATTCTAAAATTGTTCTCATTCCAATATAACTGATCGCTGCTCGTAAAGTAGAATCGAATATGCGTCTCGTGAAATGGTTGCGAAAATCCGGTAGTTCCAATGGCCGGCACGTCTGGGGTCAGCTCCGGATAAGTGCGGAATACGTTTCGCGCGAATTTTACTTGGTATTCATCGCGTTGAAGAAACAAATGGGAATATGTACAACCTACGAGAGAAAATAATAATGGTTGGCGTCAAGCGCACTCTGTCATGAAACCTTTTCAATGAAAAAGAGCGACAAGAGCCATGTATGGGGGAGGGAGACAAAAGATCAGGCATCTGTCGTTCCACGAGCAGAGAATGCACACAAGCGATGGTGAAACGACGCGTTGGGCGAGAAAAGCCGACTCTCGATGTACATGAACGAGACCCGCAGCATCGCCCAACTAAACCCCTCAAAAGTACAGCTGTTCGAGTTCTCGGCTCTTCAGGGTTTAAAATTATTGATGAGCATTGACGTTACTATTATTTAATCAAAGTCTCGCTGAATGATCATAAGATCAAAGCCCTTCAAATTTGGATAGAACATAATTTTCAACATTTTGCTTACGCATAGAGTAAGATTTTTTTATTTTTTTTTCTATTGGTTATTTCTCAATTACGCCAATTGGCTTTCACTATCCTCGTTATTCCCCATTTTATTTCTCGAGACTCCTCTACACTGTAAAAAAAATCGACTTAAAATTTTGTGTACTTTTACTAGAAGTTTTTATTCATAAACGAGTAAATGAAATTTAGTATACAAGTTTAATGTAAAATTTGTATATGGTACAACATATTCAATAATTTACCTTAATTTTCCAGTAAAAGTGCTTGACTTTTAATAATTTGCTTTAATTTTACTGGAAAAGTACATTAATTCTATACCACAATTGTTTATTGAATTTCGATTATGAGTTTGTGCATAAAAACTTCCAATCTTTTTTAACAGTGTAGAGTGTTGACCGCAGCCACTTTTTCTAATGTACTACTGTATCGCATTTGCATGAGGGCTTCAGGGAAATTGCGGAAAACCTGACCGATACAGGCGGCTTTATCTTTACTGAGTTTCTACTGTGTTAGAATACATTAGAAACTCAGAAAAACTGCGTCCCGCTCAACGATTTGTCGGTTTTGAGCAAACATTTATTTATTTTTTTCGAGTTTTTTTATGTGAGGACCCTGAAAATGGTGTAAAGCGTTGAAAAAGTCGTTTGGAAAAGATTTGCGGAATTTCGTACATTATTCGCAATCTACGTTTCGCGCTGTCATTTATTGCGATCGCGTTTTCGAGTCCGAATTCGAGCTACGGTTCGCCCTCGCAAGGTGGCGCGCGTGAGTACGTTCGCTTCTTCTCTTCATATCTGTCTTTCGTTCAGCTGGTGTGATCGCCAACACGGCGATAATTTGACAGGTCGAATTAACATTTCACATCGAAAGTTGATGCGTGTGTGTTATCACAGTTGCATCTTTATGAGTGTGGACAACCTAAAATCTGTTTCGTTTAGACAATTGTTGAATTTTGCATTTGGTGTGAATATTTATAGTTCTTATTGAAATGGCACAAGTAGCAGTTATTTTTGTAGGCTGCAAGCTGATGTAAAAGTTACTCACATGAAGTTTATAAAATCGTCAATTATTTTAAAAAGTCGTTCGGATTTTATGGCATTTTTAATTTTTCAATAAATGTACTTTTGGTCACACGACATGGATAATTTAAGTGAAAAGAAGAAGATGCAAAGTAAAACTTTGCACATTGCTTCCTCATATAAAATTTGAAGACAGCTGTAAAGAGGATATTTTAAAATTTCAATTTTTAACAAATCTAACTCTATGAGAAAGACATTTATTATTTATTTTGGCTTCCTCATACGCACACATACACACATACATACATACATACAGACATATTTTCTAGACCACTTTTCTCGACGTTTTAGGTGATTCTGATTATGTCAACATGAAAATGTCGAAGAAAAAAAATGTTCACGAAAACAAAGCTTCCTATATGAGGAAGCAAAATTGTCTATTTAGTAAAACATGGATTATATTACAAGTCCATAAATTACTGCACAATCCATACTTCACAAAATAGACATTTTCCATGACGGATGGTATCAAAAATCTTATGTGAGTGGCTAAAAGAAAAACAACGTTTTTCCTGTATACTAAATCACTTATCGTTCACAGCTGATTTGCAAGTAGTTCCATCTGTATGTATCAGACTATTGTAAAAGTAAAGTAGTATGCAACACGCGGTGTGAGTGTGACTACAGTGCTATACATAATCTACGATAGTAGAATATTCTAAACTTTCCTTGTTGCTGAGGACTTCTTTCTTATTTATAACAAGTCTTACTTCTGTCATCAACAAATCTCGCTATTACTCGTCAACACCGAATTTTCTCCCCAAACAGACCAAAGCAGAAAAACTTCTCTATTAGTATACGGTCCAAAAATGAATAAAACTTTTCATTTGATTTTATTTTTTTCCCATTTTTGGTAAAGTATCGGAAGAAGTTAAGATTTTGGATTGGATTTGAAATTTGCAACGTTCAGCTTTTCACCTTTTTTTGAAATCCATTACACACAAAATATGTATTCCTATCAAAATCTAGGAGACGATTGTTTTTTTGCAATACTTTCACTTTTTACATAATTCGTGTGTGACAACAGAGTGAAAATAAATAAACTAAAAGCGATTAAAATTCGCAATATTCAATCCATGAACATTTCATTGAAAATGCTGAATGGATGTTCATAAAAGAGGCCCGCAGCATCGGCTAAGCCCCTGAAAAGTACAGCTGCTCAAATTCCCGCTCGTTGCAACAGTATACACCCCATCTCGTACAATTCGCACGTTAAAAGTAGTAGAGTAAAGCCCAGAATTCGCAACTAAAGAGGCGAAATACTAAACGCAGTTGAGGCTGTTCCGGTTCTTTGTAATTTTCAATAATGCGCCTTGTAATTCATTGGCTTCCATTATAATAATTATTTTAAACGGCGGGTGCTTGAAAATACGAGGGTAAAAAAAGAATTATAATGAATGGACCGATTGATCGTTGATTCGTTTGGTTTCTCTGACGAATTTGAAGCGCTCGCTCTTTCATCTTAGCAACGTGTTTGGCATGTCAAAATAAAAGCACTTGACGCTTAATGAGGTAGCACCGTTTGGTTGGGTTACACGCATGAGCTATTGGGGCCCCCTCGTAATTGGTGAACGGTTTTTTGAAGATCGGGTTCACTGAAAGTTGCCGCAGAACTGAACTAGGAGATTTTTCAATGGGCTGCACTAATGTTATATTGTTATTTCACTCTGTTGATCGTAAGACGTGAGAGAAATTGAATGAATGGATATAATTATGGATGAAATTTGTTGGGCCGCATTGAATATTCGTCTTTGCGGTCAGATTGCATTTGTTATTTGCATAATTATGACACTTGTATCGATAAGTTTTCTCGACAAATGGACAGTGTAAAAAGAAAAATCGTTTAGTGAAGTAAATCATTTATTTGAATCGAGGAATTTGAATTGAGAAAACTTGGTATTTAAAGCAACCAAAATTATGGTATAAATAAATATATATTTTGTTGAGTTAAGTGTGTAAAAACTGTTGATTTTATGTAGTCAAAAGAATTCGTTGGAAAAACTTGGTATTTTGAGCAACTGTACGTATGGTATAAATAAATATATATTTTGTTGAGTCAATTGCGTAAAAACAGTCGATTTTATGTAGTCGAAAGAATCAGTACAATTGAAGCAATTATATATTCCGTTGAGTCAATTGAATAACTGATTGTATTTATTCAACATATATATTTGGATCAATAAAATTATATAATCAAGCCTACAAAGGGTTAGCCGACCAGTGAATAGACGGTTAAGTCTCGGTTAAGTCAAGTACAAATCTATATCTATTTTGTTCAACTCGGAATTGGTTGAATTTTTCTGGAAAATTAACGCAAAGTTGAAGACGTGGAAAATGTTCAAATTAGATGCAGAAAAGTGCATGTTGTACTGCATTCGAGAAATAATTTCCGTCGTTCGATTTTCAGCTGCGTCGAAAACCAAAGAATAGTGAATGCATATATTTACATTGGCTGATTTTTTCTGGAAAATTAACGAAAAGTTGAAGACGTGGAAAATGTTCAAATTAGATGCACAAAAGTGTATGTTGTACTGCATTCGGGAAATAATTTCCGTCGTTCGATTTTCAGCGGCGTCGAAAACCAAAGAATAGTGAATGCATATATTTACATTGGCTGATTTTTTCTGGAAAATTAACGAAAAGTTGAAGACGTGGAAAATGTTCAAATTAGATGCACAAAAGTGTATGTTGTACTGCATTCGGGAAATAATTTCCGTCGTTCGATTTTCAGCGGCGTCGAAAACCAAAGAATAGTGAATGCATATATTTACATAATTGGTGGACGTTTTTTGGTGGGGGGTCCACGAAAAGTGACGTCAGAGCTGAACCTCTAAGTGGGGTGCAATAATGTTATATCGTTATTTCGGTCCGTTGATCGAAAGACGTGAGGAGAAATGAAATGAATGGATATAATTATGGATGAAATCTCTAGAGCCGGATCAAATATTTATCTCTGCATTGAGATCTCAATCGTCTCCCTTCGGCAATTCAATTATGGCTGCATCTGAATTGATTGTATCTGCTAAGAGGGAAAATGCTTTGGAATAATAATTTTTTTTTTTGCATTATCATATTCGCTCATTTTTGGCTACATGAAAAAAATGGCAATCGAAAACAACATCAATATTGAACTTACTAATATAAATTTCGTGTAATGCCCAAAAATGATCGATATCTGAAATTAAAAAATTTCAGGGGATTAATGGGATTTTAATAAGCAATCCATAGTATTTATTTTTTTGTCCCTGATAAAAAAAGCCTTTGTTGATTTGTTTCAAAATAATTGCCTTAGCAGAAAGGGTAGAATAATATTTTTTCAGGGGATTCCTTTAGCAAATGAATTCCCTAATATTTTAGAATACATACAATTATTTAACCAGCATGTTGCATGTAATTCAACAAAATAATAAAAAATTCATCCCATTCGTTCTTTTCGTCCCTGATAGAAATAGTCTTTGTCAATTTGCTTAAAAATAATTGCCTCAGCAGAAAGGTAGAATTATATTTTTACAGGCGATTTTTTTAGCAAATGAATCCTCTAACATTTCAGAACACATACAATTATTTAAACAGCGTGTTGCATGTAATTCAACAAAACAATAAAAAAATTCATACCATTCATTTTTTCACCCCTGATAAAAATAGCCATTGTTAATTTGCTTGAAAATAATTGCCTCAGCATCAAGGGTAGAATGTGGTCACAAAGCAAGTGATTCGTCAAGGATAAGATGGCAGACATAAGATCAGTCATCGTCATAATTCGTATCTCGCCACACGATTAGCTTGTTAGGCGGAAACCGAGTCATTGTTCTTGCGGTTAGTTTCCAATAGTAGCACACGCTCATAGCGGCATCGCTAAATATACATACATAATAATTTTTCTCTGACAAAAAAAAAGACAAACAAAAAAAGTTGAGGCGTGTGGTTGTCGCGAGTTTAACCGCGTCACAGAATAATGATCGTTGCAAGATCGATCATGAACTGTCTGTCTAACTATATCCATGTGTACACATAATCTGCGGTAAATATAAGGTGGGAAAAATAGCGGATAGACCGCGCCCATTTTCCTACCTCGTTTGGAATGTCTCTCTGAGCAGACACACTTTATAACCAAGCATATATTGTACCTATACCTGTTAATTTGTGCCCAGTGCTCCAATCGACTTGCATTACACACCGCGACGTTCATCGGATTAATTATAATAATCAGACTAAGCGTTCTGAGCGTGAGAAACTGTTATAACATAATTGCAAACGATCTCATGTCAGCTGATCTATTGAATATTACACGAGTAAAATTGCCTCGCATAATTAACGCTGTACGATTTTTTTCTGTTTGATGAATTGGAAAGCTTGAGTAAACTTTTTGCTAAATCAACCAACTGACAGTTTGGTTAATCAATAAGTTGTTTGTCACTGTTAAGTAAATTTTTGGACCAGGCTGATAATATAGTTCGATCAGATAGTTAGTTGAAAATTGAAAGGAAACAATTGCGAGTTGTTTTGATGAACCAATTAATTGATGAGCACGAGTAATCGGTTGCTAAATCAACCAATTAACAGTTGAACCAATCAGGGATCTTTTTATAGCAACCAAATTGTGGTTTTTACGAACCGATTTAGTTGGATGAATAAATTAGTTGGAACTTGGAATCAAACAATTTTATTATGTCTGACTATAAACCAATTGCTAAGCATAGGAAATCGGTCGGTGGATTAACCAATTGACGGTCGGTTCAATCAATTAGCTGTTTACCGCAAACAAATAAATTGTTGGACCAAACAAGTCATAGTTAGACCAACTGATTAACTGGTAATTGCAACCAAAATAGTTTTATGATTCATAAATGAACCAATTGATTGGTTGCTAAATGAACCAATTGATTGGTTGCTAAATCAACCAATGAACAGTCGGAGAAACCAGCTAACTATTTATCGCCATAGAGTAACTAATTGGATCAACCAACTGTTGACGAGTTGGGCTGACCAACTCGTCAATTGGTAGTCCCACTCTATTATTGTGTTGACCACACTAATTAATTATCTAATTGGATCCATCGACTGTATTTACTCACACTGGTACTAATTGGTTGCCAAAATTTTATCAGGACAACTAACTTATAAGTTGAACAGACCAATTTGTTGCAGTAAATCAATTGAACCGATTAGTGAAACTGACCAATTTATTAATTGTTACGACTGGGTCAATTCCATGATGCAAAGTGAACTGTGCAATTGATTGTCACTAACCATTTTACAAGAATTATCTGCTTAAACAAAAAAAAGTGCGTACGTCTGAACATATGAAGAAAAAAAAACGTATGAAATAACTTGAGGGAAAAGTTACATGTTGTCATATCCTGTTATTTGATTCCTCATCCCGGATGAAACTAGATTTTGTAAGAAATGAAAACTGTGGCTAACAGAATGAAAAAGTGGAGCAAGTGAGACGCGAGAGGAATTTAGTGTTGAAGATAGCTACCAAAGCATAGGGAATTCCACGCACGATTCTATTTTCTCCTGGGTGTGTACCCATGGCAATAATACCCATGAGAGCGGCTTACGCATCTTTTAACGGTATTTGAAAAAGGTCTTGAGTGCGCGTCTCGTGGGCTCACTCTGTTGCCCACGATGCTTATGTCTTTTGCGCTTTGGAATGTCGACCTCGATGACTCGCCCTCGCACGTCGTATAGACGTACCGCATATACTTAACTAACGTTCCGATATATCTTCGCCAACGAGTTTAAGGCTATCGCGAATTTCACACTCTATTGCCAAGGCGGATCTCTTATTTTTTTTTACATTTGTTTAGTTACGCTATCAATGAAATCTGGTGCCAATTTAAGGGAAGCATTTAGAACCAGATTACTGATATTGATTGACCGATATTTCAAATAGTTATTTATTGATATTGGTAAAAATATATAATCTATCAAATACTGACTTTTTTATTTAAATCTCTGCCTAGAGCATCTTATTACTCCGAATAAGTTTTATGAAAATTTATAGGTCATTTATTTATTCATTTATTTATTTTAATAAAACGGGTTTAATAAACCCAATTGCAGAATACCATGATATACCATGGTATTCATGAAATGGAAAATATCGACGACGGTAACAAGTAGAAATCAAAGCAAAGTTATAAAAACTTTTTCATGGTTTCCTAAAAATTTTTTGGAGACATTTAAGGTAAAGGTAAATTGACATATTGTCGTATATTCGTGTTTAGTTATGTTATTACTAAATCCTGGTGCTGATTTAAGGGGAGAAGTTAGAACCAAATTACTGATATTCATTGACTGATATTTCAGATATTTATTTATTGATATAAATAAAAATACGTAATCTTATTAATACTGATTTTTAAAAAATCTCTGCCAAGAGCATCTTGTTATTCCGAATAAGCTATACGGAAATTTATAGGTTTATAGAACTTTTTCATGGTTTCCTAAAAATTTTTGGAGCGATTTGAGGTAAAGGTAAATTGACATATTGTCGTATAGTCGTGTTTAGTTATGTTATCACTGAAATCTGGTGCCGATTTGAGGGAAGAAGTTAGAACCAAATTACTGATATTCATTGACTGATATTTCCAATGCTTATTTATTGATATTAGTAAAAATATATAATCTTTTAAATACTGATTTTTAAACAAATCTCTGCCTGGAGCATCTCATTATTCCGAATAAGCTATATGAAAATTTATAGGTTTATAGAACTTTTTCATGGTTTCCTAAAATTTTTTGGAGCTATTTGAGGCAAAGGTAAATTGACATATTGTCGTATACTAGGTTGTTAAGTTTGGAAAAAAATTCAAAATAAAAATACGTGCATGCTAAATTTTTTCTGTGTACAATTGGGCAAATTTTATAAAATGTTGGTTTACCAGTTTTCTAAGTTAAATATGAAGATGTTTAAAGATCCATAAATTTACTATAGCTTATTTGCAATAGAGCGAAAAAATATTTGTTTCAGAATTGAAAAAAGTATATACTTTTTTGAATGTCATTAGCAGATGAATAAGTAAGATATCTGTCAATTAGGGGCTGACTACTTCCCCTGAAGCCAACTTATGGAGTTTGTTTACTATGCGACTCAAACAAATACGAAAGGATGTAAATTTTAACCTAAGTAGCTCGATAAGCTCCAGCTCATCAATCTCTCGCTGCTTGGAATACAAGTGTACAATGTATTAGTTTGAAGAACCAACAATATGATGAGAACAAAACAGTCTGGGTGATCGTATCTAGTAAGAAAAAGTGATTGTGTATACAGTGAAAACTGAATTAAAATTGTTGTACTTTTAACAATAAGTTTTTGTCCACAAATGTTGACAGAAACTTTTTACTAATCTTACAGAAATTTGTTGTTATATTATAAGACATGCCATATGTCATATTATCAGTCATTGCTAATTTAACAAATAATTTTTGAACTTGAATAAAAAAATGTAATCTTTTAAATTATTTCTGTAAAAGTATCGAAAAGTTGTAAATAAAAATATTTTTGTTATCATGCATATATTCGTATAATTAATTGATCAGCAGATCGAAATTTCGTTTGGTATCAGTTAATGTATCAAATAACTAAAAAATTAGCTGATTAGTTGACTCGTCAAGTGACGGAAAAATTGATGAAGGAAGTTTGTGGACAACTTGACCGATTCATGTAGAAATAGCCTCAAGAAAAAACCTCTTACTTGAATTATGCAAATTTAAGGGGATAAAAATAAATGGAAAGTTGCACCGATTATGGACAAGGCTATTCGTCGAATGTTGGAAATAGCTGCCCTTCTGAAAAGTTTATCTTGAGGCAGCAAATTGTAGCTCATTACATCTTACACTGCGACAAAATGACCTAAAATAAAAAATAAAAACGTTGAATCCAATTACATACTTTGTATTATTTAAAAGTCAGGGTTTATAAATTTTTCGAGATAGTTACGTACTCTACGAAAACCGGAAGCTGCGAGGCACGATTCGTCCAATGAACCAATGAGAAGCGGAAGAGAAGCTGTAGCACCTTTCATCGCCTCATCAGTTCTTGTTACGAGCAAAGCGTTATAATGTGAAAGGGTGCAATAATAGGATAGACTACGCTTTAGAAAAAAAAAACCCTAATATAGCAGTCGGATATTCTCAAAGACGAGCCATTGTCTACTAGTCTTGAATTATAGCTCAAGACAATGTAAATAAAGACAAACCCGTACTTTGCACATTCGTTTTCACGCAGAAAAATATTTAACGTGGAATCTTATTTAGCGTATATCTTATATGGGTATTGAATTAAGAGAAATATTTAATTGAATCAACGTAAACTTCCAAAAAAACCATCCATTTGGAAATTTCCAAATAATCCATTTATTTAAACTAATTATATATTTCATCAATTATTTCGTGCAATGAAATCGAAATTTTATTTACTCAACGAAATATTTAATTTGTTTGACCAAATATTGTGTTGATTCAATGAAAAATTTCTATGAAAAGCTTGAGGCAAAATACTTATTCATTTCATATCGTAATATTTTGTCAATCTTATGAACTAAATTGTCTTTGTATCAAAACAATATAAATATATTATTGCTTCAATTGTATTGATTCTGTTGACTCAAGCAGATCGACTGTTTTTATACGATTGACTCATTGAATATATCGTTGTTCAAACCATTCGTATAGTTGCTTTAAATATGAATCTATTAGAGTCGATCATATATGATTCGAATAAATGATTCAGTTAAGTTCACTCAATGGTTTTAATTTTCTCAGTGTATTAATAATAATAGTAATCATTTTATGGGTTCAATTCGTTGTAACTAACAATGAGTTGATATAACTATAAAAAACATGGACAACTATTTGATAGGTGTTATAGTTGAATTGATCCTTTGTCACATTATCACATATCATTAAATTATATAAAGCCATATTTCTGACCTAATAAATCCTTTGCTAACAAAGTGACAATATTACATTATGTACTCCACAAATTGCATTACAATTGCATTTTCAATTAAGGGGAGAAAGTCAGGTCCAAATTGCTGATATTCACTAAACGATATCTCAATTGTTTATTAGCTGATGACACTTAGAAAAAAAAATTCTCTTTACCTCTAACACAAAGATTTTTATTGATAAATGGAAAAAGCATTTAACTACTGCAAAATTGCTGCAATAACTTTCTAAACAAAATAAAATTTTCAATTAGTACTTGAGTCTATGGCATTTTTGTCATTCATGATTAAGATAGCGTGATAATAATTCTTCGTAGACTGCGTGAAAGGTAGAAAATAATTGATAGCAATGTACGACACGTTTTACTCTTTTCAGCTTACGATTAATAAACCGGTCAACCAAACGGTTAGTTTTTTTCTTAATATGGGACAAGCTTCCTTTCTTCATGTTTTCCAAAGCGAAAATTAATTTGTCGCGCCATAAGTAAATGAAAATCAATGTAAAAAAAGAGCGTCAATAAACCCCGGTCTCTCGTATTACGTAAGTGCTCGAGTGGCTTCTCTCTTCAGCAAGCACCTTTACGGCGTCCGACCTGAATAAGCCAACTACCAACTAACCGCACTCACGCTCCTTTTCTACCAATAGTCTCATATGTGTCGGGCCAATGAATCGCATAGCAGTTGCATCACGTACGTTATAATATCTGCGAGCGGAATCAATCGATTTCGAATCTACTCCAAGGCTCTTCTTCTTCTTTTTCAGCTCAAACATTATAAATATCGCTGTTCAGAAATTTGTTAATTGCGTAGAGCGAATATTAAAATTTCCTTGGATATAAAATGATCTTTTCTTCTACAAAAAATTTGAAACAAAATATCGCTCAACAAAATGCGCAAGAATAAACTATATAATTGTATGTATTTAATGTATATATGTATGGATATTTGAATCGACAGAATTATTTTATGATAATATATACAAGCTGCTTTCCATAGATGAAATTAGATTCATTTTTAAAAAAAATTTATTTGAGCGGGTTAAATTTTTAGTAGAACGGAAAATGATTTCCTTAAGTGGATTAAACAATGTAATGAAAAACCACGACTGAAGAATTCAAGTAAATAAAAACAGTACAGTGAATGTAGTTAACAGTAGAATTTTTGTAGTTAATAGAAAAATTCATTGAATTAAAAAAAATGTGCGCTCCAACTTCCGTTGAAATGGCGATATTTTGCTAAATAATCTTTTATACTTGTAGGTACTGTTAAGGTTGCTTGATATTGAATTTCACAAAAATCGAAAAAAAAACGGCTCGTATATTACGGAGTTTTCAAATTTTCGAAAAAATAACTTTTCGCCCCAACTTCGGCAAAACATAAATAACGAACTTCCATTTCATACATAAAATTGGTACTATTTAGCGATGATTAGTACATAGTTTCGTCACAATCTGCAATGTGGTTAAATTTTCTCAGAAGTTTGACTTTCAGAAAAAATTATGTTATTGCTAACTCAAGCAAAACATAAGAGAGCGAGCGCCAATTTTCCACAAGAAATCACTAGTATTCAGCAATAATAGGTACACAGTTTTGTCATAACTTGTCAAGGGGTTGAAAATTTTCAGAATTTTTACTTTGATAAAAAATCAAGCTGCAAAGTTGAACTTTGCAAATTGCTTCCTCGTTTTTTTTCTTTTTTTGCAAAGCTTTTTATATGAAGAACCCAAAATCGATTAACATACTTCCTCATGGAGCTTTGTAAAAAAATAAAAAATAATGAAGAAGCAATTTGCAAGGTTTAAAATTGCAGCTTTTTTTGAAATTTTCGTTGATTCGATTAAATATTTCTCTCAGTGCAAAAGTAACGATCGATTGAACTTGGTATCTTCACAAACTTCACCCATGCTCTGGACATGCTCTTCGTGCATAGTCACGCGTTTATGTAGTGGTATATGCATACGCTTGGAGTCTCGATAAACTATGAGGGATCTTAAAATAGCAGCCGTTGGAATGCGTGACGGACGTTGACGGGGGTATTATATCGGCTCGTTTCTGCGGTGCAGCGAGACAGACGACAGTAACCATATTGCACATGGAACAAATATCGCGTCGAGTCTCTCCGCCTCATTCATGCTTGTGTCTGCTTATGTTATGCAGTCATGGTTCAAAAAAGGTGACGCAGTATTCTTGGACACGTGTATAAATATTAGACGAATTTGCTAATAGGCTTCTGGTCAGTTGGACTTGGAAAAGCGAGTAATCGAGGAAGAACATGTGCTCACACATCGCTGTAAAAAAAATCTACTGAAAATTTAGTGTCCTTTTACTGGAAGTTTTTATTCATAAACAAGTATATGAAATTTAGTATACAAGTGTAATGTAAAATTAATGTATGGTAAAGCATATTAAATAATTTGCTTTAATTTTACTGGAAAAGAACATGAATCATATTCCACAATTGTTTATGAAATTTCGATGACGAGTTTATGAATAAAAATGTCCAAGCTTTTCTAACAGTGATTGAAAGCTCCAAAATGGATGACATTTTTATCTTCGGTTGAAAGTGAATCCTTCAATGGAATTTTTTATGACACTTATAGAATATCTGTTCATAGCTGTAACGAGGGAATAGTTAATGCAACAATTAAAAAATAGACTCATGAACTAAGAGTTAATAGGAATTATTCAATAGCGTAAATAATATTATTTAAGTGTACTCGAATGTTATTATTGAAACGGAAACAGATTGGTAATCATTGTTAGCAGATCCTCTTCTCCATATGTGATAAACAGACCAGAAAATGATTCATTTGGCGCATTTATCTTGTTCCATCGTTTCGCGGCGTTATTGTACGTGCTCCGAGAAACAATAACTGTTTATCAGTTGCCACTGATTAACGACTATAACAAATGATCGCTTGCATATGACAGCGTTTCATATTATTCACTGTTGGAAAAGAATGCAAGTTTTTATGCATAATTGTAAATCAAATCAAATGTGCACTTATAAATAAATGCCTTTTACAGTGATATCAAAGCAGATTATTAAAATGAGGATCTTCTACGATGAAGACGAAGCAAATCATTGAAACTACTGTTGAATAATTTCAATATCAAATGTAATTCAGTTTATGCACAAAAACTTCTACTACGCGTTAAATTCCGAGTCTATTTTTTTTAACGCCATGTTTACTGGAATTCCTGACAGATTAACGGCAATTCTTCCCAGATCCTTTTCTCCATGTACGACAAAGGTTCTCGAAAGCGAAGCATTTCAGCGCGTTTAACTTGTTCATCAGTTTGCAGAATAGTTGTCATTTTACAGCATATTTACTATTATTCGAAATAATTAATTAAAACAAATTCCCTATCGTTTAAAAAATTCGAAGTTTACTGGAATTCCTGACAGATTAATGGCAATTCTTCCCAGATCCTTTTCTCCATGTACGACAAAGGTTCTCGAAAGCGAAGCATTTCGCCGCGTTTAACTTGTTCATCAGTTTGCAGAATAGTTGAACTTGCGCAGCATATTTACTATTATTCGAAATAATTGATAAAAAAAAATTCCCTATCGTTTAAAAAATTCCGATGTTTACTGGAATTCCTGACAGATTAATGGCAATTCTTCCCAGATCCTTTTCTCCATGTACGACAAAGGTTCTCGAAAGCGAAGCATTCCGCCGCGTTTAACTTGTTCATCTGTTTGCAGAATAGTTGTCATTTTACAGCATATTTACTATTATTCGAAATAATTAATTAAAAAAAATTCCCTATCGTTTAAAAAAGTCGATGTTTACTGGAATTCCTGACAGATTAATGGCAATTCTTCCCAGATCCTTTTCTCCATGTACGACAAAGGTTCTCGAAAGCGAAGCATTTCGCCGCGTTTAACTTGTTCATCAGTTTCCAGAATAGTTGTACTTGCGCAGGGTAGTCTGTACTTAATATACGTTCACCAGGCTATATAAAACTTGATGGTTATTACGGAAATTCGTTTTACGATTTCTCAGAGGTTCCTTTAGCCTCCTCCTTCCTCTCTTTCAGTACGTATGCTCTGTGTTATCTTTCGTACCAGGCGCCGTGGCCTGAGTTATATTATACAACGACTACAACGAGGTGTTGGCGCGCGTTACTCTTCTTCCTCCTTTCCGTACCTCATATCTTTCCCCGCTGTTCGTAAACTCACCGAAATCGCCAAGATACACGCGATCCAAAAACCTCCCAACCCAAAAGATCACACAACTTTAACAACATTACAACAAACTAGAAAACATAAATTCGTCATAGGCTCACATTGAGTCGAGGAACCGAAGCCGATCGTCCATAAATCCTTCGTCGTCTAAGTATCCGATCCCGTTCTCGATCCCTTCTCGTGCATCTTTCATCCGCTTTACGCAAACTTCCCGCATTCCAACCCCGATCATCCTCTTCGAGTAATCTCACTCCGATCAAAACGCAACCGTCATTCTCATCGACTCCTGCGACGGAAGAGCAACGACTTACAGAATCCGCTTCGCCAACCATCAAACTCCCGTTTCTCGTTACTTTCACACGCGTACATGTTTTCCTCTGGGAATCAGTCACTCGAACACGAAGACTCCTCTCAGTTTCCTCCTCTTTTGTGGCTTCGATTCTCCTCCTCGGACTTTCGTACCGATGTCTTCTGCAGCCATTCGTACTTTTGCCATGATCGTAACTTTGCAGTTGATCTGGCAAACTCAAACGTGAATCGGTGTCTACACAGTTGCGATATTTAATCGGCAAAACACCGTCGTCAAAGTGCAGACCAAAATCCTGACTAGTTTCCAGGATATTCCAGGTGATCGTGCCGTTCGAGTCCTCGATTTTACCGGTGTTATCGCTCCAAGGAGCTGAAAGGACTCTCCTCAACCGTGAGACAGGTCTTTTTGATGATTGCGAGTCGTCGTCGGATGCGATCGACGATTGCTTCGCCTCCTCCTGATAAATGAGCTTAATCGACGTCGATGACTCTTGGCCACTTAACCGACATGAAAGTACTTCTGGCGTCAGGTCGTTTTGATGGTCGTGGCGTCTCATTGAGATCAGACGGCACGCGCCGTCCTCCCTGCGTTCCGCCTCCTCGTTGATGTACATCCGGAGTAAACGGTTGATCTCTCCGAGTCTGTACACACAAAAGCGTTATTCTCTGGCAAAATATCCAAAGAGTCAATTGGTTTTTTATCGTTTCTGTTGTCCACTCGAGATCGCCCACGTTCTTCACCTTCTTTATACTGTTTTATTTTTAATTACTACTTAATCTTCTACGTGATGTCTCGGGCTTCGCAATCTTCTAGAGGCTCTTGTATATCTATAAGCTTTTATACACACATTTTGCAATGTATTTAGGCGTGGATAAATATAGAATAATAGCTAGCTGACTCTTTCCTACGTCACGTCCAACTGGCAAAGATTTTTTAACTTATTTTCAATCGTGACGGACTCGCGTGCTATCGCACTGCTCTTTTCCCTCTCTGTCTCTTTTCCTGCCTCCGTATGTCGATATTGCACAACGCACGAGATTCCCGAACATCCTCTTCTCATTGAGGATCGAAGCGGCGTCTTACGGTAGGTCGGACACGCCGGAAAGAGAAAGCGAAGAGATCCTCCCTCTGGAAAGTCATCGATCCTCAGCGCTATCCTCGTTCTCCACATGCATGCCGTTATAAACGACTAGTTGCTGTCGTTGTTGATGTTGCGGTGGTGCTCGTCGAGTTGCACCCGCATGCACGCAACCGGTTATTTCAAAAGCCGATTATTAGCGGCTCTCTCTTCAATCCGCACCGTTGTATTATTTCATTGCGTTGCAATAAAATTGAGCGACGATTTATCGACAGCATCCACTTGTTCCAACACTGATAATCATTCGGTCCTGCGAAGAAATAATAATTACACAATGTTATCACTGGTACATTGCTCATCACAGGTTCCAAATATTTTGCGACGAAACTTGGTTTTGTTATTGCGGAGTTTTGAGACGAATTTTTTGGTCGAATTTGGAGAAGAAAAAAACAATTGTTGATGATTACGGGTTTTGACGTCCACGCGGGAGAGAGATTGAGAGAGAGAAAGATCGGCAACGAGCCAGCGCGAGTGCCGTTGGCCTACTGGCGTGTGTCTCGCCTAATACAAGAGCCCGCGCTGCTGGTGGTGTGAGCCGAGGCCCTCCACCGCACGATCCATTCCAATCTATACGAGCGTACACGTTGGTGCATATGGGGCGTTCCATACCAACGCGATCTGGGTCTGAACCTTGACCTCTTGGATTTCAGAAGCGATTTTTTTGGGGTATTGTTATTTCTCGAAGCAGTGACCACAATTTTTGGTAGATTGTTTGGGTGGGGGGTTAAAATGGCGAATGACCAAAATAGCGAATGGTTAAAAATAGCGAATTTCATAATGATGGCTATTCTATATTTAGGGGTTTCTTATTGTTTAATTCGCTATTTCGGTCATTCGCTATTTTGACCCCCACCCGATTGCTTTAACAATTTATATACCTACGATTATTTATAACGAAAATATTGGAGGACATTTTTTTGAAATTTAAACAAATTCTTATAAATTCGGTTCCAGTTATCAATATTTTTAAGCTTAGACCTAAAGTGGGTCGGGCCTCGCTTCGATAATTGACGATTTTTTTTTCAAAACGAAAATTGAAAAAGTTTGAAACTTTTACGGCAAATTATCGCTTGAATATTCGTATGTATGTCAGGTCCTCGGAATTTTTTTTGGGTTATTGTTGTACTTTTTAACAGCAATGACTATTTTTATTGGATTTAAAAATAAATTCTAGTTATGATTATTTGTAGTGAAAGTAGTAAAGGACATTTTTTGGAAATGTGACTACATTCTCATAACTTCTGAATCAGTATTTTTAAAGAACTTTTTTTAGATAAAAATTTAAAAAGTTTGGTTCGTAGGTATCATTTCACTGCAGGCTATCGCTTGAATATTTATATGTATTTCGGACATCGGGGGATTTAAAAAAAAAATTTCAGAGCGATTCTTCTTTAGGAGGTTTGAGTGCTCGACAATTGTCAAATGAGTCCTAATTTTTGTAAATCGTATATACATCAATTGACTATAGTTAATGGTGATTTGTACTGAAATAGATATCCTTGATTAAGAAAAACATTATTTTCGATGGATTTACATTGATTTTCGAAATTTTCAAAAAGATACATATTCGCTAATTTTTTTAAAAGAATAATCCGTATTTTTTGCTAGATTGTTATGTATCACGGCTTATTCTCGTCCTTGACAAGAGAGTCATCGTTAAAGATGCGCTACGAATTCAACATCTAGATATTTAATCACTCAAAATTCTACCGTTTGTTTACCCATCAGTAACATTATTTAGTTAACAATAAGCTGTAATTTTTAAACGGCGATCACTATCAAATATCTAGACAGTGAATGCATACAGCACCTCTCATCGAAGAGAACAATTCGCAATACATCAAAAACGAGCAAAAAATTTTTTTTTCACCATACGTGCGCGAGAAGTTCGACTTCGCGCCCTAGGGGCTTCACGTAATTCGAGCTTCTCGCTGCAGATATGGTGAAAAATAGTATACTACCCTCGGGAGTGAAAATAGACTATCCCCAACCACGTGTTTACCACCCTCGCCTTCGGCTCGGGTGATAATCTTACACGCGGTTAGACATAGTCTACTTACCCTCCCTAGAGGTGTAATATACTATTTAATTTCCGAGGACCTGGAATATATACAAATATTCAAACAATAGTTTGCAGTAAAAGCATCTAACTTTTTAATTTTTGTTTAAAAAAAACAAACAAAAAAAATAGAAGCGAGGTCGGTCCACTTTAGGTCTAAGCTTAAAAATATTCATATCTGAAACAGGATTTATAAGAATTTTTTAAAAACAGCTATCAATATTTTCTACTCTCTAAATTTTTTTTCTAGTTACAATTTTGTAATGATAACCCGAAGCAATAATAAAACTATATGTGAACTTCTGAATAGCCGTAAGAAAAACCTAATTTTAAATTCGATATTGGCAGAATTCATGAAAACAATGAACAAGCACATTTCACTATTATTTTCACAATGCATTAACAGTATTTCTCAATTTTTTAAAATTAGATTACCATGAAATTTAATGGGAAGTTAATATTGTTTGCCTGTCTTCAAAAGTTTACATCTCATAATGTAATAACTGCAAGTTATTATTATAAAAATATAATCACAAAGCCAATTGTACCAATCAATTTTATATTTGAAATAATTAGGGATCTACAACTCTGGACCCAGGTCGAGTCGGTATGGAATGCCCTGTGTAGTACGGAGCGGCCCTCGCGTTCACTAGTCTATAGCATTGCGTTCCCCGTCACCATTCCATCGGAACGCCGGCAGTGGCCAACTGCTCGATCCTCTGTGCATATACCTCGAGCTCGCGTCAACTTTACACACTTTGAAAGACAGACTCTCACCTCGCAAACTGCTTTCAGAGTTCAGCGACAGCGAGAACGGCCAGTTAGTCGTTAGGAGATGCCCTTTCCTCTTCGGAATATTTTCCCGATTATCTCTGTCCATAGTGTATCTTGTAAGAGTTCATTAGTACTCTCACTATCGTTTTTCTCCTTCGAAAGTACTGTACTCACTTCTGTGAAATACCGGAAATCACGTCAATTTCCCTTCCTCGTAGAGGAAACTTTGTTTTCATGAAAACATATTTTTTCTTCAATATTTTCATGTCGGAATATTCAGAATGGTCTGAAACGTCGAAAAAATTGGTTCAGAAAAATTGTCCAGATGGATGTGTTCAGGGTGTGTGTGTAAAAAAATTTTTTTTTTGTCTTGCCGCATCAAAAAATTATAGTCTGGATCATAATGTGGGTCGTCGACGAAGCAAAGCTTCGTATGAGTTTTTTTTTAAGGTGGCTAAACGACCTTTTGTGTTTTTCATTTGATTGACACGTGGAAAATCGAGTCTTCTGTTCGGACGGATATAATTATTTTTGTACACGATGGACGGTGCTATGTAGGGTATCGTTCGATAGATTGAACGATTAACTTTAATTCCGTATATCGTAAACCATTTTAGGCCGCATAGTTCCCGAGATAATCAATTCTGCGTAAACAGATCTTTTTTTACTTTTCCAAAAATTTGTTTTGCTCTATTTCAGGTAAAATTGCAACAAATCAGCTGAGTTTCCTTCACAGGAACGATAACATTAAGCCCTGCTAATAAGTCTCAAATTGCTATAAATTTGAGACTTTCAAATTTATTTAAACCGAGGGTGCAAATTAGAACTTTGCACATTGCTTCGTTAAAAATTTTTATTTTTCAAAAATTTTCCTCTATGAAGAAGCGAAAAATAAAATAGATAAACTCTCTCATAGAGGCGGCTTTGCTAAAGATGGAAATTAATAACGAACCATGCAAAGTTATATATGGATCATGACCATATGCAAAGTTATATTTTGTATCTTTTTTTTTCACTTTAATAAACACTTTTACACTTGAAAATATTGATCATCAATGCAGCTATTATTATTTATGAATAGTATTCTTTAGTATTTATTAAAATCAAACTTGGCAAGACTATGTAACAATTATTTGCAATAAAACAATATTAAAAAATTCACCCGTTCAATAAATTCTGCATTGGAAAAGTTGTTTTTTACATAAACAGTTATCAGCTGTGTCGCTAGCTAATAAATTATATAAACAATAGCATAGAAGTGAACAATACTGCTGCACTAAAAAAGTTGACAGCTGTCAACTTCAAGCGAAACAAATTTCTAAACTTTCCGTGTATTCCTGTTAGATTAATTTAATTTCTTTCTTACGGTAATATATAAATAAGAGATTATAAATATTTCATTGAAATCATCTCTTTTAATTCCTCTGCAACAACGTTGCAAAATTATATATCATTAACCACGAACACGTTCTTAGTTGCAACTGGCGAATGGCAGTCACAATTGATCATTTCATTCTTCTTTTATCTTACATCAACTACTTTAAAGAAGGACTCTCACTTTACAAATAGTTTCCGGTATTCAGCGACAGTGATTCTACGACTAACCGCCAGTTAGTCGTCGAGAAATGTCCTTTCTTTTTCGAAATATTTCATTGATTGACTCCGTATAAAGTATATATCAAGTACGAGTTGAAGAAAACTCTCACGATGGTTTTCTCTCATTCAGTATTGACATTTACTCCTTTCCTGAATTTCGAGGAATCGTGTGAATTCTTTTTATTCATTCCTAATCAATTCCGCATACGAAAAATAATATTATTTACGATAACCAATTATCAGCTATGCCGCCAGCAAATAAAAGAGTTACAAACACGTAGTTAGTTTCAACTGACGATTGGCAATTACGATTAATCATTTTTTCTCTCTTTACCTTCAAGGAAATATCGTTACGTCGGTAATACGTGCTTAATACTCGTTGAATAAATGCAAGGCTGCGCTGATTGCGTTTTTTTTCCACTCCATCGTAGGGTGAGCGCTGGTCGAGGTTATGAATTATGGTCATTGGAGGCGTGAGAGCGAGAGAAAGGAAGTCGAGTGAATCTCCTGTGCTAATACGCTCTCTTCGCATTTCCGACGAAAACATATTATATTAGGGTCAAGTAAGAGGACAAAAAAAATTGTCGATATGTAGAACAGAATCCCATGAAATATCGACTTCCTAACGGTAAATTTTCCGTGTGTAGAACCACTCGAGAAATTTCCACTCCTTTTTTTTTGCTTCCAGTCTCGAGAGTCCAGTGCGACGGTTTTTTACTGCAAAATGAAATATAGATATAATGTAAGTGTACGTGCTAATGATGGAAAATGTATTCCCAATGGCCGCTGGAAATATGAATGTTCTTTATTTGGATCTCGTGAAGCCGGATAGAATTTTAATCAATCAAGAGACGTCGAATGACTGCGTTTGTATAAGTGACGACGTGGGTACAGAAAAGTAATTGCAATGAGTACTGCACCCAACGCGGTACTTTTCAGAGCAGCATCTATCGAAAATTCGCTGCAATGGCTTCGTCGTCACTTGTCTACTTTTTAATTGACGTATATTTTCGTATAGCGCGGACGTAACGAGCTGATCGCGGTGTCCCAATACCTTTTGCGCTCGGAGCCACTCAATGTTACTCAACGAGTGAGCAAAGCACGATCCAGAGCTTTGTATCAATAGATCGGCGAGTACGTATGCATAGGCCACGTGCGAATCGTGCTATATTGCACGCGCCTTTCACCCTCACTGCACGCGCGTGTTTTTATTAATTACTCTGGTCGGCACGCGTCACGAGGTACCGCGTTAGTGCACTTCCTTGCAATCAGTGCTGTACCTACTGCAATGTCGGTACAGCTCGTGAGGGCTTTTTATTTTTCCGGTCTGCTTTTGAGCAGAGCTGGGCAGTATTTGAAATACATCACGTACTTTAGGTATTTGAAATACATCATGTACTTTAGGTATTTAAAATACATGTTTTAAATAAGGATTTAAAATACATGTTTTAAATAAGGATTTAAAATACATATTTTAAATAAGGATTTAAAATACATGTTTCAAATAAGGATTTAAAATACATATTTTAAATAAGGATTTAAAATACATATTTCAAATAAGGATTTAAAATACATATTTTAAATAAGGATTTAAAATACATATTTTAAATAAGGATTTAAAATACACATTTTAAATAAGAATTTAAAATACATATTTTAAATAAGGATTTAAAATACATATTTTAAATAAGGATTTAAAATACATATTTTAAATAAGGATTTAAAATACATATTTTAAATAAAAATTTAAAATACATATTTTAAATACTAAAATACTTCCCAGGTATTTTAAGTACTGCATAAAAGACAAAATACAAAATACTTTTCTATTTTTTGATCCTATAGATTCGGAACATTTTAAAAATAATAATTCAAAATTCGAAATTTTAAATTTCAAATTTAACATGAACTTTTAACAAGTTAAATGTATTATTTAACGTTTTTAATAATACATCTCTCTCTCTCCCTTTATTTGAAAATGAGTCACTCCAATTACTAAATTAACGGGGTTGAAAAAAATACAATATTTTTTTTCAGTGGGATTATTTATCTGAATTCAAACATTTTTTCACGCTGATGAAAAATAAAAGTGAAAAAAAAAATTCATATGCTGGACTACCTCTTTGAATTTTATTGAAATGATGTAGAGAATTTAAACATGAAATACTGAATTTAAAAAATTTTATTTGTAGCCTTCAGACCGGACGACGTAGCGTGACTTATGACCTCTTGACAATTTGCAAATGAACAATGTTAACTTCGCTCGACTTCATGTGACATTACTTTCGCTTCCTCATAAAATCAATTTGGGTGTGTGATAATTTAATTCAGTAATCGAGGTAATTCATTGTCGATGAAAACTTCTTTTATAAAACGAAAAAAACAGATTGATGTTCTAAAGACTAAAGTTTATGAACGGTGTAATACAAATTTGAGGAAACTGCTGCAATCTTATTTTCTATAGTTTTGCTTTCTCAAGAAGCTTTGTTTTCATAAATGTTTATTACGTCATTTTCATGTAAACGTGTTTTTAATGTTCAAAAAATTGAAAAATTACATTTAAAAAAAAATGTCTTCATGTACTGAACTCGCTTGTGAAAACGGAAAAATGGAAAATGTTCTCTAAAACGATTATTTCGTTTTAGAGAGTTTTTAAATTATATATAAATCACCTTCTGCTATTTTTATGTAATGCAATAAACTTTTGAAAATCGTTTACGTAGATTTTGCATGGTCTTTGAGAGTCTTCCCCAATCCTCCTTAATTAATGGCGAAGGGTCGCGTTGAATGTTGACTCCTTGAAATAATCGCAGGTACAGCAGGTCAGGGAGGCGATCGATACTCCCCTGAGCTGTCCTTATTTTCCCTCTCCGACAAACAGTTCTCACACGCTCAAAGATATATTTTAAGAACAGTGAACGTTGGTCGTAGAGGTAAAAGCTAGCGAGTTACAAATACAAGAGCCTGAAGTTATCGTACAGTCACGCGACGAAGCCGCAATAATACCGTGCGACCTCACTAGCTGCGAAGCACATCAGGATTGCCGGCCATTTAATTGGAACGCTTGCAGAAAGTTGGATCGGGTGCAGCGTAACTCAATGCAACTGCAATGGACTTTGAGGAGTTGTTACTAACCCTCGCGGTGACGAGAGTCACCAGATACGCACAAAAATGGTGTGACCAACGTGTACACCTGCGATTTAAAGAGAAAAAACTAACGATGAACGAGCAATCGAGTCGCTGAATGTCCAGGCATTACAGTTATACGAACGCGTTTTCCACTGATTCAGTAATCAGGCCTCGGACACAGAAGCACTGTTCCCGCACCACGTCTCGCGATGCTGCGAACGGCACGACGTGCACCACGTACGAACTTGTACCTACATGAAGTTTGTAACGCGTTTGAGGCATGTATGACATTGGGACAATTTATTCGAACGGTTGTAGCGTTTTTTTTCCCACGAAGCGGCTCGAATATCGAAGGTGGCGTAAAATTTGTTGATCTTTAAGGAGGCGGTGACGACTGTCGAAGATAAATCTGTACTAAATTTGTGTAATTGATTCTTTAAAGTTTAATGCATTGAAAATTAATAGTGAAGGGTGATTTGTATTGAAACATGTATACTTAATACAGTGAAAGATCAATAGTGATGAATTTGCATAAAGATTAACCGATTAACTTTTCTTTTCAATGGGACACATTTTTGTTTGGCTTTTTCCAAATATCATCTGTAATTTAGTTTGAGATTATTTTCTGTACTTTCTTGACTATCTGCTTTTCATTATGTATCTTTTTGGCTTAGGTCCTTAGGTAATATCCCAGGATCTCAATGAAAAATCTAAATTAATCTAATCCAATTCTTCACCGTTATTATTCAATACATGGTATTGTTTATTATTTTGTAACTGTAATGAATCTGGCACTCATTTAACTATCAGTTCGATATTTAATATCAAAATTCGCATCGTAGAAAAAAAAACCGGGGAATTAAAAAATCCCAACCTTCTAAAATTTAAACGGTTCAACCGATCTGAACCAAATTCAATAAGGATTGCCGGTGTATGAAAGTTCACATTCATACAAATTTTGAGCTCTATATCTCGAGAATTAAAAGAGTTATCGCATAAGCAGTCATTTTTGAAAAAATTCAAAACAGCGTAAAAATTGAACACTCAGAGGAATTTCACCAAAAATTTATACAAACGATAAGGATCAACCCCTCTATCTATGATGTATAATTCAGCGCAGTATGACGAGACGTTCCCGAGTTAAAATGGTTCACATTTTTCTAAAACGACTTTTCTCGACGTTTAAAAGTATTCAAAGTGTAAAGACATGAAAGTCTTGAGACAAAAATTGCCACAAAGAAGCTTCCTCTATGAGAAAGTAAAATATGAAAATTTTCTCCAAAACGAAGGAAAAATAAGCAACAGACTTTTCGCCTGTACTTTATCGAAGATCTTTCTGGTAAATAGCTTCGTAGTCGATACGTTATTATTCAATACACGTTGCAGTGCGTCGGTGGGCTCGAGACACCCTGTTTAGTGATTCCCGACAGAAAAATCGTGTCACCACGTAACCCGGTCAACGCGTTGGGTCAGCGGAACGGGCGACGTCGCACAAAAGTGTGAGGTAGGGTGATAGAAGGGAGGATTACGTTTCCCATTGTTATTTCTCGTGTGTGTTGTGTGCATGTCCGACTCTTGTACATGTTCCATCAAATTTACAGGTGTGTTGATGGGAAGAGACAATAGCAAGTCGAAGGATATGGTGTCCAGTGAAAGGCGTTAAGTGTCGTGACGTCGTCACATCCCGTAGTACATTCTTCGTATCTGCGCTCTCTAGAAAAGAAACGTAAGTAAGTAGATGTCAAGCAAGTGGAATGAGGAAGGGCAGGACACTGAAGAATCAGCCAAAGCTCGGTTGAATAAATGATAAGAAAAGACAACGATTTCCACTTAAGTAAACTAAGTAGTAGCCGACAAGGAGATACAGTGAGAAAAAAAAAAGAGGGAAAACCTTGAGTACGAGTCAAAATGAGTTTCTCTCGAGTTATATTCTACTACGTAGCAAGTTGCTGGTCGCTGCTCGCTAATCGATCGCTATCGAAGCTCCTCGCGGTGCGACCTCGTGCCGAGACCTCTGTAATTGCGAAACTTGCAATACTCTCGTGCATCTTTTGCAGGCTTATCTCTAGCGCCTCAAAAGTCAATGGCTCGGCAGTAGACTCAAACTCACGGGAGTAAATTGGATTCGCTTCACAATTACGGTAATTGGGCAAATTTTACGGTCGTCAAATTTCGAGACTTTTCCAAACGAAACTTATTCAATCACACTCGTCGAACCTGAGGCGACGTATACAAACACTTCAGCTTAATACGGCGAGTTTCCTCTTTTTTTCTGTGTTGAAAAAGACACGAAACATCGACAGTCAAAATATCGAAAACTGAAGCCAGGTTTCTAGCATTCTGATTGGTCGTGGATGGTTTTGACGCGAAGCCAACTTCAGACTATTATAATCGCTGCAGGATCACGCTTGGCGCGCTTTTTGAATTTCTGTAAATTCATTTTTTGCCTGAAAATAAAATTTCTAGTTTTTCTTTCATTTTTCTTTGTAAAAAAAGACGTGGTACGTCTTAGCAATCTTGACGAGCGTCGCTGCCAGCCGATTCACCGTAAAAACTACCTTCAAACAACCAGGTGGTTTTTTGCAAAAAATAAACCTAAAATCGGTCGCAACAACCGCGAAAACAACCATCTTAGAAATGTTATTCGGTTGTTTTTCCGGTTTTCCATGGTAAATCGGAAAAAAAGATCCTATAATATTTTTTAGGGCAGTCGTTTTTAAGGTGGTTACAATCTATTTTCGCTTTCTTTTTTTTTTTTTTTGCAAAAACCTACCCGGTTGTTTTCGCGGTAAAACAGTGATTGTTAAGATTGTTAGGGATCGAAAGTCGATTTTATCGAATCACCGTAGCAGAAATAGGGTTACTTAAAATGACAAATGGTATAAACATGGAAATTTCATGTTTAGCCATAAGAAGAGACAAATGGAAGGATAAAAGGGCGGACAAGGCAAGCAACGTTGTTGCTGGTTTAAAATAGGCGGGAAGATTTGTATAAATCGGTTTGACGCCACGTGCGCCACTTGAGATGGATTTCTCTTTCTCGATCAGAGTGAAGAATCGTTCAGTCGCTCAAGGTGGACTCTGTCTTACCGCTTGCAGGCTAAAAGGATTCCTTTCTTCTCTTGATGCACTGTGGAAGTGGGAAACTTCAATTCCATAGAGATAATTTAAGTTTTCTTGCTAAATTATCATTTGTATATATAACATATTAATATACTTGCATTTGCAGGACATTTCTTCAGACAACTTTTGTCAGACAAATTTTGCTTCAGCTTGAGACTCTTTACTGCGTCACCTTTCAAATTTTATCTCATAAAATATGTATTCTACAAAAAATAGATATACAAGTGTTTTGTCAGTTTGAAGATTTCTATGCTTTCGATTTTGTGGCTTTATACACAACTCTATAAATTCTGTTCGTATTTATAGACAGCATTCGAGATTTCCGACCGGAATAAAAAATGAATACATTTTTTAATTTTATTCGGAGATTTCTATCGTTCGTTACTTGTAAGAGACACTTCTTTTGTAATTTATCCTATAATTTGTTTACTTTAAGCTTTAGTAAACGTGGATTACAAGTTATAAAATGTAATGCTTAAACTTAATATAAAATTCTTACAATGAATTTGATTTTAGTAATAAATTTCAGAAAAACATTGTAAAAAGAAAATATAACGAGTAACGTGTAACGATGAAAGTAGCGATCGTGAATGTTGTTCGTTACATAAAATTTTTATTTTTTTTCCATGAAATTCATTGCCAAAAAAATGTTTTAAAAATTTTATGTAAAACTTAAAACATTGAGTCATATAAGGTGTAGTCCACGATTACGAAACATTCAATGATAAACAAATTACAGGAAAAATGAAAAAGTTTACTTCAAAAAGTAACGAACGATAGACATATCTGATTTTATTTTATAGAATGATTTTCCAAGTTTAAATGGCGTGGCCGTTGTCACTTCAAAATATCCCATAATTTTCATGGAGGAGGTGAATAGTTAGCTACAAATGTTATGTTATCATGTACCGATTACTGCCGATCGGTAAGATGCACGGTGAATATACCGGTATCTCGTTGAGACAGTCGGTAAAGCAGATCTCTGGACTTTTCACGATCGGATCGGCCAGAAAATCGCGAGACATCGGCGAGTATTTCACGCGACCGAAGAAGCATCTGATAGTGTCTGCAGTTCATTCGGCGGCAGTTATGAGTCCGTTAAATAGTCCGCAGGTGAAACGCATAATTTACTATCCTATTTGCATGATCACTTGAAGGAAAATATGTATATTGCGTTTAGTACTCACCATTGATGTGAAGTAAAATTTTTCAAACTCTCGTTCGTCGAGTCGGGCAGCGGTGAGGGTGGTTGCAACGTGTTGTGAATGTTTGGTGAGGATTTCCTCTCCCTTCTTGCACAGCCAATTCAGCACCTGCAAAAAATCGTAACAGAAGATATAATGCTTATTCACTGAGACAAATATTAAATTTAATCGACAAAAACTTCCAAACAAATTATTTTTTAGGACATTTTCAAATAATCCATTTATATAAACCAATTATATATTTCATTAATTATTTTGTTCGTTCAGAATTTAATTGACTCAACGAAATATTCAATTTTTTTTACTAAATATTTTTTTGATTCAATGAAACTTTTCTATTAAAAACTTGAGACAAAATACATATTCATATCATATCGTATTATATCGTTAACCCTACAAATATATCTTTGAATCAAAAGAAAATTTATTTCAATGTGGACGATATTTATTTGAACCTGGTTAATATTGAATTGCTTTAGGTAAATCGATTTTCGAATGAAACATATACCAGATTTATTTTTGAGCGACTAAGTGAATGGATTTTTTAAATTTACTGCAGAGTGTATTTGATTTATTTAGTGTTTTTATTGACTTGAATACATTGGATCTTTAGTCGTGGTTTTCGAGTATATCATTTAATGCACTTAAGGAAATATTTTTCCGTTGCTATAAACATTTAACCGGCTCAAATAAGGCATAATTTTAATAAATCCAATTTTATGTATAGGAACAGTTGCGCATGTATATAGATTCAATTAAATTATTCTATTGATTCAAATATGTATATCGAATAAATACAATCAGTTATTTAATAGACTCAACGAATATACATCGTTTGAACCATACGTACAGTTGGTTCAAATCCCAAACTATATAAGTCAATTATACATGATTCACATAAATGATTTAATGCATTCAACAGTTTTAGTTTTCTCGGTGTGTAAATTAACATGGTAACAAAGTTTCATTCACACAACTAAGCATTATTTGTCATATTTGCTTAATTTTTTTCATTTCCAATATCGAACACATCCAAAATAACTCTTCAACAACTTCGCCACAAAAAAAAGTTGAGAATTATTCTTAAATGACTTCTGAAAAATCACATGTTTAAGGAAAATAATGTTATCCAACAATTCACTCATAAATTGTTCCACGAACTAATTTATTAATAACTTGTTGATATTATCATTATTGCTAGTATCTCAAAAGGCATTGATTTTTCTTTCAGATTTCGATCTGGTGTGAAGTCCTTAAATTCTGATACAATCTTTTGCTCGCGAATGCGTGTGTTGAACATCCTCAAGCAGCTTAACAAGCCAGTGGCTCGGACCAAAAGCAGGAAAGTCTCTTGGGGCTATCGCCTTTGCAAGCGTGCCAATATAACGTTACTTATTACAAAGTGGAGAGTAAATCGTACGTAAGGTTTAAGGAAGAAAAAAAAAAGACTTTCGGCGTATATCTTTCTTTCTCGTTCGAGGCCGAACGCAGCCTCAGGGGTTGGAACGAGAGCATCGGCGACTGTCTTTTCCGCGGTTAGTATAGATGCTCGCGATTCCCATCGAGTAGGGAACGAAGTGGGAACAGCTGCAGCAGCCGAAGAAGGCGGAGATAAGGCAACGAGGGTTATTCGGGTCACTGGGCCGTGTTAAGGACCTGCGTGTACTGCCACATCGCGAAAGGTGGCCCTCCTTATTTATTACCTGCACCAGCGGCAATACGTCTCGGGACATGCTACAGAATATCCGCATAGATTTTTTTTTTTCCCGCCCAACCGCACAGATAATTACCCGCAAAAAGGAAAAACATCTTCATTTTAAGTCCTATATAAATGTTGATGGAATCAGAGTCTAAATCCCCATTAATTCATAAGATGTAGTTCGCAGTACAATTTGTTTTGTAATGATGATTTCATAATGGTAATATATAGTGATTATAAAATAGAGTGTAAACATTACTAGAAAAAAAGACTAGTTTTCGCTTCAATTTTGCAAGAAATAGTGGAAAAAATGGAAAAAATAAGTAATGCATTACTTTTTTTTCCATTTTTTCTGAAGGATTATCGTGAATTTTTGTTGAAAAATAAAAATTTTTGCAGCTACTCCAAAGTTTAATCATCGTATTGCAATCGCTACGTGTTATTATTATAAAAACATAATTATAGAGCTGATCGTATCATCATCATTATTTGTATAAGTATTGGTCATTTACAACTCTGGATGGAATACTGTAATATAATAGTAGTAGTGGTAGTTTATTACGTCCTGGAATTTTTAATTCCTTAAGGACTAAAGCATTGAAGAAATAAAAATACATGAATAGGTGAAGAAAAAAATTTTTATACTGAGGTATATTATTTTGCACGTTAAAATACTAAACAGGCAAAAAATAAAAATCAGTAAAATCAGAATAATCTTTGTTTCCAGATTTTGCCAAATAAATACAGTTTACTTCATCTCCTTTTTTTTATGGTACCAATACAGGGTTTGGCCTTCAAGATATTTCTTACAGCATCATTAATGACACTTCCGGAAGAAGTGAAAATTGATTGTCGCCTCTAGACGATACAGCCAACAGCTTCAGCGTCGAGGAAAATTCCTCAAACGGTTTTTTCCAAATTGTCGCATTATTCTATAGACTTGGTACATCGACTGGAGCTGTAAATTTTCTAGTGGCAACACTGTATATAACTAGTAGAAAAGCTGGCTCTCGGACGAAATCGCGGCGCGTCGGCACATCGCGACTACAAGAAACACCCGAGTTAATGAGCATACAATTTACTCCTAATAAGAAGATACGCATCATATTTTACGAGCGGCCAGTGTTCTACGGTGTAACTCGTTGCCCTCTCTCCGGCACTTGCTTCGAGCGACCCATGTACGGATTTTCTTGGCGAACCTGCGACCGCTATACTTGAACACCGCCCAGGGCTCCGGTAGTCCAAGAGAAGCAGCACCATTACGGCGAACCACCCGGCAAACTCAACGAGATGCCGCGAGAGTATCGCGCGAGCCCTCAAAGGATACTAGTAGAGTCGCTGCGTGTAAGATACTTTGCCTTCGCTGACGCCGCCACGATTGTTAACTCTCAATCGTAAATCGAAGGCCATTTCAGAAAGAACAAGCAAAACGAGGGAGAGAAGATGAAGATGAAGAAGAGTCCTACATGGAAAATTACGTATAAGGCACTCCATATGAAATCAGCCACCTAAAAATAGTCAAAACATCTCGTTCCGTGATTATAAAAAATACACAACATTTTAATTTTTTTAAATATGCCATGTTTTTCATTTTTCATTCAGTCTATAATATCTGGGGAACGATTTATTGTATCAACATCTCTGGAAAACGCAAATATGCGTTTTTTCATGGCCTATGAGAAAGAAATTCATTTAGAATCAATTCACAGCGCCTCTCTTGAGAAGAACACTTATCCCATCGCTTTCTGTTGTTATATTCGATTTGATTCGAAAACAAAAATTCGTTGATCATGTCGTAAAATAACATGTGAAATTACTTAATTAATTCTGAATTTTTTTTTACTCGTCGGGAATAAAAAACGCACATTTTTGTTTTTTTTATAGAGATTTTGATACGATGAATCGTTCCCCAGATATTATAAATTCATTTTTGAAAAACATGGCATATTTCCCAAAAGAAATTTCAAAATAATCAAAATTTACATATGTATATATCATACATATGTATATCAATTGGCCAGGTTTCACTACTATTGTATAGTAGCTCCTGTTCATTTTTTTAGAGTTTGGAATCTTTACTACAGTAAAGATTACCTAAAAGTAGTGCTAATTTTTTTAGTCAATGCATCTCGAAAATTTCAGTTCAGCAAGGAAAAATTCCGATTCCAAATGTTATTCTCACTCTAGAATTAAGTAACATTTTTACAAAAGTAATCTGGATCTGATAATTCAATTTCTTTATAAAAAGCTTAGATTTTTTTTCATTTACACAGCATTTTTATTTCGATCAGAATTCACAGTATATTTCAAAGGCAGTGATTTTATTTCCAGACTCCAGGGGTTTTTTTGTTCATTGAATGAATAAAAGAGAAGGGATAGTAAAAGTCTGGCCAATTATAAAAAATATCGGAAAGTCGAAAGCACGTGAATGAATTGACAGGAAATGCTTCATTAAATATACTGTATAATGTCATGAATGTCAGACAAACTTTATTCAGTATGACATTCATACTTCTAGTAAAAATCCAAATTCCCATTTCTACCGCGGTTAGAACTTTTTTTTTTTTTTTTTCTTGAAAAAAATTACTTTCGTCCGAACAAAATGTAAGTTCCATCAAATTTTTCGTAAAGTTTTATCAACACCTCAAACGATAATCAGAATTATATTCAAAAATATTTTACTTCGTGAATTATAATCTTGAAGATACGTTGACTTACATAAAAAGCTTTTCCTAAAACAATGTATGTCAAAATCTAAAAAGATCCACATTGAGTAGTAATAAAATTAGAGCAATTAAGAAAATTTGAGCAAACTGGTCGAAGTTGCCCAAATTTAACAATATCATGAACCGAAAATACAGAAGAAAAATATAAGATAGAGAATTTTTCGCCGTTATGTATAATGTATATAGATTACATATCTTCGAGTATATTTAATTTTTACAAAGCCACTCAGAAAGTACCAGAGAATCTGTAGCTTCGTCAGTGCGAGATTAAAAGCCGAGACAACTTATGCGTGTTGGGTCTCGAGTCTCGGGAAAACTCGAGGAGATTCTTCGTCTTCGATTCAAAGTTCCAAGAAGTAACAGCGAAGGAGAACGATCGAGTGAACGAGTGAGGGCTCCGCGGTCTTCAACTCTCGGTATAACGACGAATATGGCAAGTGTACGGTTCCCTTCTGTTGCTTCTCTCCTCCCTTTATCCTCTTTTTCTCTTTCAACAGATTATAGTTATCAGGGTAATAAAGTTTCATGGCTTATTTGTGCACTGTGTTGTCCCACCGGCATAGAATGCCCGTTTAGTCGAAGGGTTAGCGTACGAATGAACGATACACACAGATGTATATACATACAGAATAACTAAATAAAAAAGGCTAACGACAACGATGTGGAGAATACCGAAGGCGCAGGTACTTCCAGAGATCAAAAGTGCCTCATGCCGACGTCGTCTCGTTTTGTAATTCGTCTCTAAGTGTGTAACGTACACACTTTTATATCAGAGAAATTCTTCACTCGGTTGTATTCTTAGTGACTTTCGTCCTTTCCCTTCTCTTCCTCCAACGTTCTTATCTTCAGTGTTTCTTCCAAGATTCGAGCATGTTGCAGCATTGGCGTAGGCAGGATATCAAAGAGAGGAGCAAGAATAAGATGAGATCAGACCGGAAATGTCCCAAATTCAAAAGGTGGGTAGGTGGATACATATTCACAGTGGGAATGAACCGTGGGAATGATCGGAGAGGAGTGAAAAGAGTCTGATATAAGAATTCAGTGCCACACGCCGTGCTAAAAGCGAAATCGTGTTTTCGCTGCTCAGCTTTGCCTACGAGTCTAGGATATTCCAAGAGCGCGACGCAGGGTCATGTGTCAATGCTTGGGGCTGCTGCTGTTGCTGTTTCTGTTGCGATTGCTGCTGCTGCTGCTGCTGTTGCTTTTCCTGCAGTCGCTTCTCCTGCGTCTATGACTCGAGGGCTCCGATAGACGAGACGAGACGATGCGGGAAATACACTGTAATCGACGCTTGACCGGAATCGAACGAGCCTGTCGATAAAAATATTAGAAATTATTTGTCGAGAAATCGATGGGCAAACGCAGCGTTCTTAACCTTTCGATTCACTTTATCTCACTGCACTATTTAAAAAAAATAAACATTCTTTGAGCTGCTATGAACCGGTACTGAAAGTCGTTATGCATTGAACTTTTTGTTAATTTATCCTTTTGTGGTTACAACTCTTTGAACTCATAGGATCATTGAAAACATTAGGGGTTTTTTTTAAAATTGATGTGAAGGAACGAATCGTAGTTTCGACTCTCTAGATAATAATTTCGAAAAAATGGACCAGCTTTCTTTTTCCGTGGCGAATTTTTAAAGTGACTAATCAAACGCTATGATCTCGAAATGTGAAAAATTCTGAATTCTCTCTGTTCAATATTAAAATTTTCTAGCTTATAGCAAAAGTGGGCAAGATTTTTCTTCGTATAGTTTTTAAGCTTTTTTTGTTTAAAAAATGATTTAAAGATAGAAAAAAATTAATCTACTTCAGGCGATTGACCAAATGTTTATTTATGTAAAACCGGATTTTTTAGAATTTCTGCAGATTTTTTAATTACGGAATTCGATATGTACATTAAAAAAATATTCGAAAAAAATTCGCATGGTTCGGAAAAATCTGAGAAAATGACAAAAAAATCTGATTTTACATTAATAAACATTTCAATTATAACCTGTGTTCCATTAATTCTTTTTCTATTTAAAAAAAATGTAAAATAAAAAATCTTTAAAGCTGTAAGAAGTAAAATTTTGCCCACTTTGGCTATAAGCTAGAAAATGTTGACATTGAACAAAGTATTTTTCAGATTTTTAATCATGCCATTCGATATGTCACTTAAAAAATATATTTAAAAAAAATTACCACGGGGAAAAAAAATCAGGATAATTAGGCGAATTACAGAGTTAAGAATTTTTTCCTTGCAAATTTCTCGATGATCCGAAGTGACTTGCCTTGTTGACTGCGGTTGCGTGGCCGAGCTCTCTGTTCTTTCGAAATATGTACACACTTCTGCTTTTGACCAGCGAACCTTGGATCACTCGAGTTACACAGGAAGAAAGATATATGAAGAGGAGGAGGAGAAGGAGGGGAAGGAGGAGATGAAAGAAGAAGTCGAGAGAGACATTCTCGTGGGGCCACTGCACTGGGTCCAACCACCAGTGCATCAACGTGGGAGAAGAACGAGGGAGATAAAGAGAGAAGCGAGAAGACACGCGCGTCTTTGAATTATTCATTCATGGAATATATCTGGAGTGCAGCAGTAGCAGGCACGTCACGAAAGGCATCAAAGCCAAGACAAATAGAAGACGCGTACGAGTACTTGCCGATGAACAAGTGCCTTTCCCCGTTGCATCAACTCAAATAATTCTCGCACATCGCGTGACCAAAGCCAAAAGGACGTATCTTCTAAGCTGATACACAGCAAATACGAATCCTTTGCCTTTATTCTCAGCTACGTGAGCTCTATACACAAACAGTTGCAGCTGCAACGTGCAATGAACTTTCGTTACAAATCGTAGACTATGACAGCTTAAAAATAAATCAAATGTCTAATAACAAAGATGCAAAGTCGAAATGTGCGTATTGCTTCCTCAATATGTTCTTAACTTTTTGCAATGCTTTAGAAGAAAGTAGTGTGTAAGCTTCTACTTTTCATCCTTATTTTCGATGAATTTCGAAGATTTGATATTGAAGAAATTTTAGTTGTTAAAAGGTAATGAAATTTTTTTTTTAACCATGTAGAATCAGAATTCTTTAACAGATTTTTCCTAAAATATATATCTCGAATCATTGAATATTTTTGCTTAAGGAATAACGAAAAAATCTATAAAATCGTTTGCGATTTAAATGTATATTTTACTATTTGTCTGGACGTTTTACAGAATTATGTCTACGCTGAATAAAAATGTCACCCACAAAATCAAGTTCGAGAGAACAACGCCACTTTCATAAAAGATCTAAAAATCGATATGCTGTCTATTTTACCTCGAATTGAAAGAATCATTTGTTATTTTCAACTATTTTATATGAATTTAATGCGAATAAAAATTAGATCCGACATAAATTATGATTTCCACATTTATTTGCGGAATTCACAGTGTTTTTCTGAATTCGAGTTTCTTGACATTTAGTCTGCGGAATAAATAAATAACCAATAGCTCTGAAGACTTGAAAAAACATTTACACAAATGATGTTGTTCTAGAGTTTAAAATGGGTACGTCAAGATCAACTTCCGTCAGTCGCTGAAAAATCGTTCAGCGAGCCAAGAAAAACGTGTCAGTGGGCTACTCGAAGGAATCTCGGATCTCAAGACAGCGAGGGAAGATATCGGCCCCTGAAACATCACGAGATCACCGAGGAGACGCCGCCAGATCCGCTTTACCGGTCCTCGAGTCTGCCGGCTACCAACGCAACTCGGCTTAATTCAAACTCGAAAGAGGGTCGCTCGAACTCACAAACGACCGGATTCTCTTGAACTATATATTAAATACAGTGTGTCCAGCACGTGTTCGATGAATATCGCCATCGTCGATCAGACCGTTAGTATCCTACACACATGAGAAAAAAATATATCACTCATTAAGCAAAAAAATATTGTAAATTTGAGAAGAAACCAACAAAATATTTATTTGTTTTCCATGAGGTATATCAATGAAGATCTATCGATTCAAGGTTAAAATTAATCAAAAGATTTAATTGACCAACATTCTTATGAAATCTCTTTGAGTTAATGAAACCTCTTCGGTCCAATTGAATCTCTCTGATTTTATAAAATATTTTTGATTTTATAAAATACTTTGGATTCAATGAAATCTTCTTAATTCAAAAATTTCCTTGATTCAGTCAAATCCTCTTGATTCAGTCAAATCCTCTTGATTAAGTCAAATCCTCTTGATTCAATCAAATCCTCTTGATTCAATAAAATCATCTTGATTCAATAAAATCATCTTGATTCAGTCGAATCCTCTTGATTCAGTAAAATCCTCTTGATTCAATCAAATCCTCTTGATTCAATAAAATCATTTTGATTCAATAAAATCTTCTTGATTCAATAAAATCTTCTTGATTCAATAAAATCTTCTTGATTCAATAAAATCTTCTTGATTCAATAAAATCTTCTTGATTCAACAAAACCTTCTTGATTGAATGTAACCGTTTTTCTCGGTATAACAAGAGCAAAGGTAATCCAAGAGAAAACAATGAAGAAATGAAAGGAGAAGCTGGCACCGATAGCACGTAATTAGATAAGAGAATAATGGTCTGCAGTTCTCAGACGTCGTATCAGCCGAAGCGAGAAAATCTCGGCGCTTCTTAACGCTTAGTCTCAACTAAAGTAACAATAATAAATAACACCGGGGTAGATGAATATACAGCGCGAAGAAAAGAGAGAGGGAGACGAGTGTTCGAGGGAGAAGACGATGAAGAGCGAAGAATTCTTACGCGAAAACGTTCTACGAAGCGTTGCCACGTACAAGGGAATAATAATAATCGTCGTTGTTCATATATACGAGAGTTAAACGAACACATTTTACTACTAGGCAGTAAATCAGTTTGCTTCTGGGCTCCGCCAAGTTGCAAATTATCGAGACAGGATTCCCTGTCTTTCTTTGGGTGTTGCGCGCTCGCCTAGCGTCGAGTGAACGAGGACAAGAAGTGAATGATGGGGGTAACGCAGAGTGAGTAATTTCGTAGCTGCTGCATGATCAGCTCTTGAATTGCCGCACAGTTTGCAAAAAGGTACAGAGGTGCTTTCTCTCTCTCTCGTTATATCCAATTCCCTCCTTTTCCTCTTCTTCTTTCTCCTGTTTATCGCACACCGCTTCAACGAGGTTCGACGTGCTTCTGAATGACTGCCGAAGGTCCAGCGCAAAGCCCTTACGCGTGCACACGGACGATCGGTAGTTGGCTACGCCCATAGTCTCTTGTCATCCTGCGAAGCATGGTTATTCCATCTAACCCCGAGACACGAAGACTTGAAGTATAATAGGAGACGAAGTGAAGAGCTGTGCAGAAGAGAATAAACATTGAGACAGGGAGATCAGGAGCTCATGACCGCACAGTGGATATATGAGGCATTCGCTGTCAACTCGGTATCGTTTTTTTTTACCTTTCGGATAAATTGGCTTAACTAGCTGAATTTTGGGACTACTTGAGAGAACGTGTTTCTTTGAATGGTTGAATCTGACATTTTAGGGAGGACTTCACACAGATCAATTTGAGTTAAAAAATTTATTTGAAGAAATAAACGTCTGATAACTCAAACGGTGACTTAATATTTTATTTTGGGATAAAATGAGAGAATATATATTGGAAAAATTGATGAAATTTATAGAGGTCAAGATTGTGTCTTTGTTGAATTGTCTGAACGTTGAGGTAGAAGTTTTTTTGACTATTCACAAAAAGTAGCTTAAAGTAGTATGAGACTTTAGCGAATTTGACGAAATATCTGTAAAGATCAGTGAAAAATTGCTGGATTCATGAAGACATTGAGATAGAGCGTTCATTATTTATCTCTTTAGTCAGTTTTTTTTTATGATATCGATGTTATCGCATGTTAACGCAGACTTCCTGAAAGGAAATTTGAAAAAATCGAAAGTAAGTACTCTGAAGTTTTTAAAATATCTATCGAACTATGCGAAATATTCGTGACATACGTGTACCGGATTACGTTTGGGGTGTGCACAAGATCCGGTGAAATGAAAACGAGTATCCATTGGTACTTTTGTATACAGAATTTTGGTTCATGTATTTGCTGTCAAGACTAGTCAGGGTAATCATTTGGTAGACTTTAAAATCATGTTTCTTTTTATGATCATAGACTTGTAATATAAAATACCTTACGTCGCTATGATTCATACACTATTTCTTCTACTTTTAAAAATAGCTAACACTCGCATAAACGCCATGTAAAAAAATAGATTTCCAAGCACGCATCACTAATTCAATTTATCCGCCACAAGCCTCAAAATTTTATGAAGAATTAAAGCTGAATAGCTCAATTACAATAGGCCAAACGTTCATGAACATCATTTTGATTTGCCTTCTTGAGATAACCACCTTAACGCAAAGCTAGATGTTCCGAAACAAAACAAAAAGATAACTACGATAAGTATCCTGAAGTAGTACATATATCTAGCGAGCTATGCGAAATATCTGCGAGGGTTTGAAAGAAAAATGGCTGCATTGACAGAGAATGGCTCATAGACTTTTCATCACGTATGCTATCTCACGTTTATAAAATAACTTACGTTGCTATGATTCGTACACTATTTCTTCTACTTTGTACAAATAGCCAACACTCTCACAAGCACCATGTAAAAAAATGGATGTCCAAGCACGCATTACTATTTCAATTTATCCGCAACAACCCTCCAAATTTTATTAATAAGTGAAGCTGAATAGCTCAATTACAATTAAACCAAACGTTCATGAACATCACTTTGATTTGCCTTCTTAACATAACCACCTCAACGCAAAGCTCGATGTTCCGAAGCAAAACAAAAAGATAACTACGATAAGTATCCTGAAGTAGTACACATATCTAGGGAGCTATGCGAAATATCTGCGAGAGTTCGAAAGAAAAATGGCTGAATTGACAGAGAATGGCTCATATACTTCTCATCACGTATGCTATCTCACGTTTATAAAATAACTCACGTTGCCATGATTCGTACACTATTTCTTCTACTTTTCACAAATAGCCAACACTCTAATTTAGCAAGCTCGCGTTACTAATTCAATTTATCTGTAACAACCCTCCAAATTTCGTTAAAAAATAAACCTGAATAGTTCAATTACAATAGGCCAAACGTTCACGAACATCACTTTGATTTGCCTTCTTCAAATAACCACCTCAACGCAAAGCTCGATGTTCCAAAACAAAACAAAAAGATAACTACGATAAGTATCCTGAAGTAGTACACATATCTAGGGAGCTATGCGAAATATCTGCGAGGGTTCGAAAGAAAAATGGCTGAATTGACAGAGAATGGCTCATATACTTCTCAGCACGTATGCTATCTCACGTATCGGACTTACGTAGAGCGCGAGTACAATTAGCATACCAGCATACCGGGGCGTTCCAGGAACGGCGACGGAACCAAGTAACACGAGGCGAGTCACTCTCAGCTGCAGAAGCCGGGCAGTACGACGATTAAAAACCTGTTTGTCAATGATTCTGGTCTTCTGGTCCACTACAGCGAACGATCAAGTTATCGATATCCATTGGCTCGCGGTATTATACATTATATTATCAGGGAGAAACGGCCGAGACAGCACGGCGACACGAAGGATACAGTCTCGGTGTATCGTGAATGAGTTTATCGTGAACCCCTCGGCTCTTGTACTCAGCTGGCTAGCACGCTTCTGTGGGTAATTGGTTGGAGGGAGCAATTAGCATACCAGAGCCATCCGGGTGTTGCTCCTATTGCAGGAAAGTGTTTGCTGCCGTCGATCTCAAGACTTACGCAGACAAGAGGAATAATAGCTTGCACTATGAGCCTACTAATGTTCCCTTGTGTGAATCATACGTGCGAGAGAGTTCTTCAGGTCCTGGGCGTCCATTATATTCGCCGGAATGTGTTTCAGCATAACGGTGCGGCTGCGATGCTGTGTTGCCACTCCCTTCTCTTCCCTGTACTTCCCTTCGTTAGACTCGCTTACGCGACGTGAGCGATATGACTCCTTCTATCATATACCAGATTACTCTCACTGCTTCGCTATCCCAATCGCCTTTGATATCCAACAATCTCGATCCGGAGCACACCGGGGTTCAATGGGATACTTCGGTGAATAACGACACACGGAAAATAGCAGCGAGCATGGGAAGCTGTTTAGTCGACGATTTGTCGAAATGTCCATTGTAATGTAGTCCAAGTTGCGTGGTGATCACTTATTTGTGTTATTGTAGCCTGGAAAATACTTGTAGAATGTGAAATGTTTTTGGAATTAAATATAAGATACATTAAAAAAGAAATTATTTAAGGTTCTCTATGTTTTCACGGGTTATTTATTCGGAGAATTCAGTGGATCTTGTATATTGTTAGGTGGACATGTTTAAAATTTTCAGGGTTCTCCAAAGTACCTATCGCCATCTTATTGTCAGGAACTAAGTACTCCAGTGAATAACGACATAAGAAAGATAGTGGCAAGCATGGGAAACTGTTTAGCCAACAGTTTGTCGAAATGTGCATCGTAATACCATCAAAATGGCATGTTACTCATTTATTTGTATTATTGTAGCCTGGAAAAAGCTTGTAAAATTGTAAAATGTTTCTGGGATTAAACGAACGATACATATCAAAGAAATTAATTAAGTTTCCGCATAATACAGTATTATGTGAACACAAAAATCTGTATTTTTTCTTTAAAAACCTTGACGTTTATTAATGCCCCCTTATATTGTTTCACTAAATTCCTAAAAAAAAATCCCCTAACACTTCTAGGTATATTCTGCATTATTTCCCTCGACTTCCAGATAAATCCTAACGCGTCTTAAACGCCCTTTTCTTTTCGAAGCCCCGCTAAAAAAATTTCTTTCGAATAAAAAATTCATATTAAAAACGTGAAACTATTTTTCCCACGTTAAAGCATTACTTCCAAAGCCAGAGATGGCGTTCTACATAGTAGAACGTCATCTGGCCCCGACCTCCTTATAACCTATTATAAAATGCATCTATATTATACGCTACCGGGTGATACAGAGCCGACGCGTTGAGAATGATTCGTCATAAGTCATACAAATACAGAGAGATAGCAAAGTCGTACATAAATGTTGCGTGTCGCGGTATAACAGTTATAGAGGTATAGATAGTCGTGGTCGCCGAAGCGAATGTTGCGCAAACACGATTTCGCTCTCGTTCTCTCGCCGAGACTCGTCGGTATCATCGTCGTCATCGTCGTAGCTCGTCGGTCTCGATGCAGTAACAGTGAGAAAGAGGAGAAAATAAACAGCGGACCGAGGAGAACGACAGAGTGTCGCAAACTCTTCTCGTTGGATGCTGTATACAGTATAAAGTTAGTGCAGTAGTACACGTAGGATTGAGAGAACAAGAAGCGCCGTCGCGCGTGCCTCTCAATCGAGAAATCCCCCTGCGTTCTCCTCCGCATGCTCGCCTTTCGTAACGCGCGCGCCTCCACCCTGAAGTCAGAAATACATGCTGGCTGGTAATTTATATTTTGTACTCTGTGTATATCGCTTCGAACAATTGCACAAGGATATAGCGCAGTGTTTTACGTTGCCACGTGACCCTGCCTTATCGTTGTAGTGTACTGTAAGAACAACTGCATATAGTACACCAACAATAATGCCTATACTGTGGACATAATCGTTTATCGGTTCTCCCACGCCGAAACAAAGAGGATGACAACTCACGCAAACGTGAAATTGCAACTATAACTGTTTTCCCTGTGACAGGCGTGGACCGAATTACTTTTGGGGGGTCCGCAAGATCCGGTGAATCCGAAATGAGTATCGATTGGTACTTTGGGATACGGAATTTTGGTTTATGTTTTTGCTGTCAAGAACCTAGTCAATCATATGATAGACTTTATAGTGGTATTTCTTTTTATGATCATACATTTAGGATGAAACTTTTTCTGACTTTACTTTACTTTACACGCGCCGCTTAGCTTCAAGTGCGAGAAATCGCACTTCTCGCACGGAGTTGCATGATAGTATATTACGATACGAGAGCGATGAAACTTTTTCTGACGAGGGTGAGTGTTGCAATCAAACAAGGTGAATAGAAGTTTCTGAGTTTCGTATACAATTTTGTTTCGCTAGTGCGAAAAGTGGGGACTTCTCGCACTGGGTTGCATAATAATACTTTGCGATACTAGAGCGTGAAAGCGGACTTTTGGCGAAGGTTGGGAGATGAGTGCGGTCCCTTTATAACAGTCGTCGGGAGTCCAATTTTACGTGCAAGTATCGCGTACTACTTTTTGTAACAAATGCACGAAAAATGCCAGGTTATGTTGTTGGCCGAGCGCGACAATAAAAGGAAAAAGCAAACCGACGCGCGTATGCGCACAAGATTTTCGATATGGTTTCGAGTATTTTCGATACGCTTCCGGTATTTATGATACGCCTTCTTATAAAGCGCCACTTTATGTCTCGACCAGCCCGCACATAAACTGGCACTTTTCGTGCATGCGTTACAGAAAAAACTTACGTCGCTATAATTCGTACACTATTTCTTCTACTTTTTACGAATACGTTTGGAGCTAAGATTTGTTGTGATGTCTTTGCATAAAATGCTATTACAACCTTCTTATAAGAATTTCTTATGCGCGTATTTATTGTCGCAAATTTAATTGGAATAACCAGCAAGATATTACAATCAATGTATATACAATTAACAAAAAACAATCTAGATCTATGCAATATTTAAATTTTTAAATCAATTAAAACCAATGCAGCAGGATGTAATTTCTACTCACTTTCTATAAAACAAAAATCCATTGAAATGTCTTTTAATAAAATAGAACCATCCAGTTATTTACTCAGACATCAAGTTTAATAAATTTTGAATCACAGTCAAATTACAGAACAAATAAACAAAAGTAGCGGATTTTAATGTAGAGAAAGGCGCGCAGCGTTGATTGGAAGAGCGAATCTAAATGGACAGGGTGACATAGTAGTCAGGACTAGAAGAAGCAGCGGATGTTATGAATAGCTGATCACCTCGGCGAGGGACGGCGGTTTATCGTTCACGAACACCGTCTTCATCATCTTCTTCATCATCATCATCATCATCATCATCATCATCATTATAATCGCCATCGTCGTCGTCATCAGGAGGATTTGCAACAGCCGAGCTCTTCAGAGACGGATGAACGAATCGATTTAATCGAGCACTATTTATGCAACTCTGCTATCACTCTCTTCACTCGAGCAACCGAGCATGGTATACGTACTGTCTGGCTGAGTACACAGAGAGCTAGTCCATCGAGTCGTGCGATTATTCCAAGTTGCCGTTGCTATACTCCCCCGTTGCTCTTCCTCCTTGTATCGTGTTCTCCGTTATTTCCACCTCTGGTAGGTATACATAGAGGCGTATTATACTATAGCGCGCTATAATCCGTACTAGGAAGTCTTTTCTCCAATGCCTGGGATGGCGAGGAAACAGGCGCGCATTCGCACGGCTAAAGCCATGCCACGCTCGCGAGCTAAGGAGAGAAGAGATAAGCGTGCGGCGTCCAAGCAGCAGCATCTCGAACAAGGCGCGCGCGCGAGCCAACCGCTTGGCTGATTTTATCGTGAAATAAATAATATGAGTGCCTCTGGATCTCCAGCCAGCTCCGAGCATCGGGAGTGTGGCTACCACGAGCGAGCACCCCGTGTCCAAGTTTTACACCCTCTATTTATTCACTGTAACTAACTCCACGTCACTTCGCAGACTCCGTAACCTGATTGTCTTCGTATACCGTCTATTTAGCCACTTTGGTGAGGAATTAATGTTGCTTAAATACACTGCATTAGGAGTTATTGCATTGAGCAAAAAAACGTTTTATGTGTGTCAATGGGAATGTTGGTATTTTGATTGATTCCATAATAAACACACGGATGCTAAGTAGAACCTTGCACATTATTGCTCGCTCTTTATTTTTTTTTCATTAATCAAAAAACGTTTTATGTGTGTCAATGGAAACGTTGGTATGTTCATTGATTTTACGATAAATACACGGTTGCTAAGTAGGACCTTGCACATTATTGCTCGCTCTTTATTTTTATTTTTTTCATTAAGCAAAAAACGTTTTATGTGTGTCAATTGAAACTTTGGTATGTTCATTGATTTGATAATAAAAACACGGATGCTAAGTAGAACCTTGCACATTCCTGGCTCTTTATTTTTTGCTTACAAAGCGACCTCTATGAAAAAGTGTGCTAATCAATTTTGGCTTCCTCATAGAGGAAGCGAAAGTAATGGGGAAGCCATGTGCAAGGTTCTACTTTGCATCTTTGATATGAATTGATAAATAAATAAGCGCATATTTCCGCTTCGAGAAAATGTAAGATGAACGAAGGGGTCGAGAACTCTCTCGAACTCTATCGAAATTTTATTGGGAAGCAAGGATCTGGCTAGTTTATATGACATAAGTCGGTATTCTTCCCAACGTAGACTGTATATCTAACGTATTTTCCAATATTTTTTACCAAAATTCGCATCGTAAAAAAATCGGAAAATTAAGAAAATAAAAACCTCATTAAATTTTAATGATTCAACCGATCTTAACCAAATTCAATAGGCATCACCGGTGTATGAAAGCTCTAATTCATACCAATTTTGAGTTCAATATCCCGAGAATTGAAAAAGTCGTAGCGTTAACAAACATTTAAAAAAAATTCAAAACCACGTAAGAATTGAATGAAACCTTTTTTCCCCGATTTTTGGAGCACTTCGGAATTATACACATTAGTGGTTTAAAAATTTGTATTCTCAAGTTTTTGGGATTTTATCGAAACTTGATCGTTTAACACCCATTATTTACTTACAGTGACTAACTCCATGTTACTGATTGTGTTGTAACCTCGTCTATTCAATCACTTTATTGAGAAATTGACAGTGCTTACATTTACTGCATCAAGCAAAAGAGCCATGTATCAGTTAAATGCAAAAATTAATAGTTCTTTTGATAATAATTTTTTTTTTTTAATTCAATATTGGAGGTATGAGATCGAGATACCAATTGCATCCATATCATTTAAAAAATCGTTTCATTTTACCGGTGCAGTGAACCATAAAATATTCAGAGCACTTCGGAATTATCAATGACGTTCATTCGCAAAATAAAAAAATTCAAACATCAATCGTTACTGAAAAATCACTCCAAACCGATAATTACGGTTTTGGTAAGGAAAAAGCGATTTCGAAACTGAATGGTTTAAAAAAGTCACTAATAAGAAAGAAACCCTGCACAATTTGTTTGACGTAGAAGGAATGATAGTTGAGAATGCAACACTGAGCGTGTGAATGAATTTGCTAATGTCCGCGACATTTTGTGCTAGCTTATCTGTTATATAATACAGCGATTGAGTATACAACACTGGTTAATCCCATTAACGTTACGTTTCGTTCTAATTGCAAGAGCCGCGGACACTCGATTTCCGTACGTTCTCCACTTCTTCCACCGCAACACCAAGATTGCTGTACTAGGCGTGCATATACATTTGCATGTAGCTACTCGATTGCATTAGTAACCCTCGCCGCACCCTCGTTGCACTGGCTTCGAACTTGGTTTCGTGACCTCCATCTCTCTCTCTCTCTCCGTCCCTCTTTCTTTCTCTCTAGAATGTAACATAACGACACATAATAGCCCCGAGGCCATGCGTTCAAAGCCCGAAGGAGCAAGAGAACACGAGAGATATATACAGAGGTGGTGGACTGCGAAGTCACCGACATCCGATATACCGAGCGCGGAGTCACGCAATTTTCAACCTTATACTCGTGGATACCGAAGCTGACTCCCTCGATATCTGCTACATCTACCGGACAAAGTTATTTCACGCACGTGACAGAGACAGGGATTTCCGGGCCTCGATGTATACGGAATTAAGATAAATTTTTAAAATGCTGTAATCGTGAGATGGCTGAGTCAGCGACAGTATAAAATTCAGTGACTTATTCTTCTTAGCAGACTGATTTTATAGGACAATTATTACTTTTAAGGAAGGTATCGAAGTTGTTGTGATAAATGTTGGTATACGATGAAGGTAACATGTTCCTGTCGGTTTTTATGTATTCTGAGTCATTTTCGTGGTTCTGAAAAATTGTCTCAACAATATGAAGTCTTCTGAGATTTCAGCTGTTTGCTAATTTTTTCCATTTATCCTATAATTTGTTTATTATTGAGCGTTGAGTAAACGTGGCCTACATGTTATGTAACTCAATGTTTTTATTTTATATAGAATCTTTAAAAGACATTTTTGGCAATAAATTTCATGGAGAGAATAATGAGATAAATGTTAACGAATAAAAGTAACGATCGCTACTTTCATCGTTACTCGTCATTCGATACATTTGCTTTTTACAATTTTTTTCATGAAATTCGTTGCTGAAAATGTGTTTTAAGGATTTTATGTAAACTTAAAACATCAAGTTATATAACGTGTAAGCCTCGATTGCTAAAGTTTAATAATAAGGAAATTAATTTAATAATAAGATACATTTTGAAAAGTGTGTATTTTCCAGTAACGAACAGCTGACATCTCTGGCTAAGGCTAGAAAGAAGTACGATAGGTCTAGTCGTTTATATTTAAGAAAAAAACAATAATCAGAATAGGGTTGTCAATCAGAGAAAAATCGCCAGCTTGCTGATCAAAATATTTCATATGACAAGTCGAATAAAGAATAATTAGATGTCAGAAAATAATCGATTTCCTTTCAAGGGGTGCTAATAAATTATGAAAGTACCAATAAGGAATCTCCTTCCTCTTCATCTTCTTTAGACGACGCGCTACCACTAAAAACAAGCAGAACCTAAATATTAATCTTCTACATAAAAAAAAGGAAATAGAAATCAGTATAATTTTGTGAGCCACAAAAAAATACCGGATACAAGGAAATTATCGATTCCCTTTTTAAGCACCACTAAAAAACTATGGCAGTACCACTTTTTCCTCATTTTTTAATGCAACATAATTCTCCAGAAACCAAAGAAAAGCCGTCTCTGTACCAATAAAGAATCTCTGTCCTCCTCTACCTCTTCTTCGGATGACACACTACCACCAAAATCGAGAACCACGTGGATATTACTCTTTTGCCTAAAAATAACCACGAACCGCCATAGATTTGTCAGTCCGAAAAAAATCGACAGCCTGCTGATGAAAAAAGATCATACAGCCACTTGAATTCAAATTAATTTGCTGTAAGAAAATAATCGTTCCCCTTTCAAGGGATGTTAATAAACTATAAAAGTACCGCGGTTTTCCCATTCTTTTCATGCAGCATCATTGGTACTAAAAAAAAGATGTTCTGTACCAATAAGGAGTCTCCTTCCTCTTCTTCATCTTCTTGAGACGACGCTTTACCACTAAAAACAAGTACACCTAAATACTAATATTTTACATCTAAAAAACCAAATAATAATCAGTACAATTCTGCGAGCCACAAAAAAATACCGGATACAAAAAAAATGATCGATTCCCTTTTCAAGCACCGCTAAAAACTATGGAAGTACCACGTTTCCCTCATTTTTTAATGCAACATAATTCTCCAGAAACCAAAGAAAAGACGTCTCTGTACCAATAAGGAATCTCTGTCCTCCTCTACCTCTTCGTTTGGGTGACGCGCAACCACCAAAGACAAGTACCACGTAGGAACAGCGTACAGGGCTTATTTGCATTGGAGTGTAGCTGGGATGGGGCCCGGATGCACGGGTTCGGCTTGTACGCTGTACTACTATGCCGCGCATGTGAGTAACAATGGTATCGAGAGAGGTACAGGACTAGCGAGGACAAACGGAGTTAACCGCGAGAGAAGGAATGAGCGAGTGTGCCGAGCGGGCGCACCACAGTAATGCGTCTTTTCCCTCGTGCTGTTTTCTGCTGTTTTCAGCGGCAACCGCCGCCACCGCCACCGCGATTGCTCCTCCATAGATATAGCTTAGTTGGATATCATGCTTCTACGCTTCTACGTACTCCGCACGTTGCATAGGGTATACGTATTGTATGTATACGTAGCGAGAGGAGAAGGACAAAGCAGCTAGAGTGCTTTCTCGCCGAAGCGCGGTGCTCATTCTCGCCGATCTTATCCAAGATATCGTTGACCCCTGTGGTATGGGAGTTGTTCGCGTCCTCCACCTCCTTCGATCCTTCGTTTCCTCGTAGTCGTCGTGCTTGGTCTATGGACTACCCGTACTCCATAGAAAATCTCGGGTCGTTTATTCCCGGCCGCTGATGCGGTAGCGCCAAGAAGGGAAACGAGTAAGAAGGAAATCTTAACGTGTAAGTAGATAGGGACGATATCGCCGGACGAAGAGATGAGCTATACGAGCTGCTGTTGCCGCTGCTTCAACTGCTTCTGGCTTTTAAGCTCCACGGTTCAATCGCCACTTCTGTATGTCAAGAGACGCGCCGGGCTCGAGACATTATTTGTTTAACTCTCCAGAAGCCTGGGACTCAAAAATCGGCCTTCTATTTTTGTTTTTTCTTGTGAGAAAATTGGGATGACTAAGGCCAAGTTACACACAGAATTCGTACGTAGTCTTGCTGAGTTTTGAATTTTTTTTTTGGGTTCAAAGAATATATTGATAAACAATTGATAAACAAATTTAGTCAAATGTAAACTTAAAGCTAAGCAAGAGTTTATAACGTTTTCTGTCGCATGACCGGATTGATTCATGTATTAATCCATATGTTGATAATAAATGATTAACTTTCTATTCGTCGAAAAAAGAACTATTTTTCCTACACGTCCAATCCTACATTTTTCGATGAGAAATGTTGTAAACTCTGTCCGAATGTGAAGTGAAGCGTCTGAATAGATTATTACTATTTTCATATGCAGAGAATTTTACCGGCGCGTAAAAAGCTTAATCCTTAGTATCATAAATCCCCTCAACGACAAAAGTATATGAACCTTCTAAAGAAAAAATCGCTGCGCCACTCTTACGTTTTCCTAATTCCCATTATCAATCGTTGGAATTATTGTCGACTCGATGATGTTAAAACTAAACGCGATGCGTCTTGAAAGCTTCTCATCAAGTAACGGAGCAAGTGTCATAAAAGCACGCGTTCCGAAGTATCTAATTACCGTGGAATGCTTTGTGAGTGGGATAAGAAGCCGCACGAGGCTCTGCGAGGTAAACATTAACGACGCGCAGTTCCCGCGAGCTTCTGGCTCACCGTTCTCGAATCCAAGTAGCAAATCCCGGTCCACGAACCGTACTGGACAAGAACACGTACGGTAAGGTAAGAGGTACGTGTACCACACCTTTTCTCCGTTCTCGATTGAGCTGTGATTCGGCCTTCTTCTCGTTTCACACTCGTTCCCGCCAACGAATTTTCCTTTTTGCTCCGAGCATTAATTCCCGATTCGTCAGAGTTCACACGTTGCCTCATTGATTATCACTGCGTTCTGTCCGCTCGCTATTTCTTTCCTTTGTGCCACGTCGAAACGTCGTCGATCATGTGAACGTACAGCATTACGATACAGTAACGTTCAATTATCTCGTCCCTCTTTAATATCGCGAGGATGAAAAAGCTTCCCGGCGCTTGATAACATTCATTCAGGGTCGTTCATCTTGTTAACCAAGAAACTCCCTCCTTCTGACAACGCTCACGCGCTTGGCGCTATCGGCCGGATGGAAAAACTCGACGATACAGTAATTGGAACGTATGCGGGAATTAGACGATTCGGCTATTAATCGGTATCCGATTAGAGACTTCGTTTTAGATTGATCTAATAACGGATTCGAAGCTGTTGAGCCTCTTACAGGCGAGTATATATTTAGTTAGATTCCGGAATCTAATTATTTACGAAGAATATAACAGATAAGGCGCGATTAAATTATATCAATAAGGCATGAAATTGATAATAACTGCATTGAAATGTTATTTCAATCGCATTGTTTATGAGCGAGTAATAAGCAATATCCTTGAAGGAAGCTCGCATCTATTTCAAGCAAGAATATTTTGATCTTTGCATGTATATGAAATTACATGAAAAATTCCACACTTTTCACTGTCGAATATTTGGTCATGGTTAGTAAACTTGGAGGAAATGTATGAAAAATTGTAAGCCTCACAACAATTGTGGAAATTTGACGAATTTGGAATAATGACGATTGTTCTGATTATGTTAAGAAATAAGGCGTGTTAAAAATCGGGAGTGATTCATTTTCGAAAAATGAGGAATGTCGAAAAAATTACATGGTTGAGGATGAATATCCTTCTGTTTCAGTATATGTACTCGGCAATTTTCTTACATAACTAGGGTACAATTACGAATAATCGAGAGCAGGCACGTTTTTTACTGATGGAAAAAAGCGGACTGTTTTTTTTTGTTGAAAACGGGTGTGTAGTCCCTTAAGGTAGTCTTTGCGTCTGTTCGCATAAGTTTTTGAAAGATAAGAGGGAACTACAAACACTTCTGATGATACAAAAATCTAAAACAAATCATGCATGTTAAAGGCGTTGAAGAGATTCATTTAGCATAATAATAATACCAAACTGTTATTAACAAATCGATGAGAAATCAAATTATTTAACGTATCGTTCGATAGGCTAATTTTTTCGTTGCAGTAAAAATGTTTCACTCATTTTTCTGAATACACATGAATTTTTTCAAATTTTTTGATTCACCTTGAATTTTCGTTATTTATATAAAGAAAATCACAACATTTAAAGTAAATAAAAAAATTATTGAATTATTTCATAAAAATATGAAAAACTCATACACATTTGGGAAAATGGAAAAATCATTTTCATCGAATCAAAAAAATTAAGTTGTCGAAGATTTGTTGTAGAATATTATTTGTCTTTTTTTGTTATCATAATTTCGGAATTATTATTATGCAAAATCAATCTTTTCAATGCCTTTAATATGCATGATTTTTTGAAGAATTTCTCTTCCTTATTGGAGAAGCTTTTCATCGGGAAAAAGAAATTTCTTTCAGATTTCATGTCAGTACTTTCAGACTGTTCCAAGACATCGAGAAAAGTGGTTTCGAAAAAATGTCCGCATGTATGTGAATAATGCTCAAAATGTAACAAATTTTGGATGTGCATTTTTCAAAAAAATCTTGAGTGTAGTATTTCGCGTTAAATAACACAAAATTCGTTATTTCGCTTAGATTTTAAAAAATAAAAAAAATAAAAATCAAAATAAAGAAAAAAATCTGAAAAAATTCATACGCATTCAAATAAATTAACATATCATTTTCATTAGAAAAAAAGTTAGGATCACTGATTGTTTATTGAACAATTGTTTGTTTTTTTTTCAGAAATTTGTTAATAACATTTTGGAATTATCAGTATGCAAAATTTATATTTTCAGCTCGTTTAATACCGATTATTTTATTCCGATTTTTATCCCATCGGGTAGTAATTGAGATTTTCTCTGAAACTCACGATTGGCGGGACTGTATCTATAATACATCGTCAACGTTCGGTGAACCGTCATCGAGTGGAATCGAATTGCTTGAGTTTCTATCGTTTGGATGATGTGACAAAGGTGTAGAGTCAAATGAATAGAGAAGAAAGAGAAGGAGAATGAGAGAGACCGTGAAGCGAGCGCGAGGGAGGTCAACGACGTTGCTCCGATAAAGGAGGTCGAGACGGGATTCGATGACGGTGAGGTCGTGATCACCAGCATGGAAACGAAGGAACGAGGTTACCAGTCCCTCATCGTTCCCTCTCGTTTATCTCTCATACTCGTTCTCTTTACCCTCGCTCGAGCCTCGAGCCACTCTCATTCTCGCGCCCGTCCGTCCACTCGCAGTTCCACATCAAGATTTATACGCGAGTCGCGGGACTCGTTTCGATCTTTATCTACTCTACTTTCGCGCTCAGACTGTAGTTATAGTTATACGATTAATTTCGCTAATTGCCCACTCACCTCGCGAGCTTGATCCTCGATGCTCCGCAACACTGCCAAATTTCTGATAGTCGCGCGACGCGACTCGAACGAGGATTCCAATCTATTTGCCGCATTTCCCACTTCGTCGATCAGTCTTCGAGCTCTCGCCAGTGATGAACTGCCAAAATTAAGTTAATACACAAGTTTTATTACGAGTCTTCTAATCTTTTTCGTTTTTTTAATACAAAATTGCTATTGTTTTTAATATGATGAACGATAATTATTGTTATTTAAATTTATCCGATATTCAGCGTTTGCTATGTGACTTTATATTTGAAAACTTGATGTAAGTACAGATAAAATTGATCGAGAATAATCGTTGTACTGAACGAACATGAAGTTATTATTAAGCTCTGCAAATTATGACGTCATTTTGTAGTTTTCATGTAACATTATAATTTTAGATTTTTGTAATCATTCTTATAATCAATACAAAATTGCTATTATTTTTAAGATGATGAACGATAATTATTTTTATCCAGATTCATTCGTTATTCAGCATTTGTTATGTAACTTTATGTCCAAAAAATTAATGTAGTTACAGATGAAATTGATCGAGAATAATCATTGTACTGAACGAACATGAAGTTATTATTGAACTCTACAAATTACGACGTTATTTTGTATTTTTCATGTAACATTATAATTTTACATTTTTGTAATCATTTTTATAATCAATACAAAATTGCTATTGTTATTAATATGATGAACGATAATTATTTTTATTTAAATTGATCCGTTATTCAGCATTTGTTATGTGACTTCATGTTTGAAAACTTGATGTAAGTACCGATTCAATTAATCAAGAATAATCATTGTACAGAACGAGCTTGAAGTTATTATGAAGCTCTGCAAATTATGACGTCATTTTGTATTTTCTATGTAACTGTATATTTTATATTTTATGAGCTGACTGGTTAAATAAAAGTTTATGATTTCTGATGGTTTTTACGAAACACACCGGTTGAAAATATAATTGAGAAACGATTATCTTGAAATGGAGAGAGTTGTAAAATCGTGTGGGGAAAAATAGAAAAAAAAAATGTACTAGTTATGTAGACTCGAACGTAACAGGTAATCGTCACTTGGAATGTTACCTGACATAGTCCAAATGGACGAGCGAGGCAGCTCTATCTTCGAGAACACTAATCGCCTCGGCCGCGTCTCTCGACGTTCTCCTCAATGTTGAGTCCATGAGAAGACGACTCAGCGGTGTCAGCGAACCGGCTACAGTCGAGCGGTCCTTCAGCTCCGACATTTCGAGAGCAAGTCTGCGTCCGGCCGCCTGCCATTCGGTCATCAGGCTGTCATATTCCTGAAAATATGGGTTTCGTTAAATAATTGCCTCGGTTAATAAACGAGCTGTTGGCAACAAGTGCTTTTGAAGCTTGTTCGATGAAAATGGGTTCAAAATACGGACTCGTTTCCTACGTACATTTAAAATATTTTTACATTCAAAAATTTTTATTTCATACAAATAATTGAAATGTTTCTACATTTTCAAATATTAATTTCATGCAAATACCTCAAATACTTGTACATTTAAAGTAGTGGGATAATTTTGAATGGGATTTCGAACTATTGAAAAAAATGTACCTTATCGCATCAACTTTCGCAAGACTTGAGATATCAAGCCCAAATTTAGTATGTAAACAAACAATAATTAGCCATGTTTACCACCGAATACCAAGCGGCCATGATAGATATATACCATTCAGTGACGAACGATAAAAATTTCAGATTCTATGAAATTTTGAAATATCACGAATCCAACTTTATCGCTTTAACTTTTCCAAGACTTGAGATATCAGCCCAAAATTCAGTATGTAAACAAAATCATACTCAACCATTATAGATACATAATTTAGTGACAAAACTCAAATAATTTCCATTCTATCGAATGTCCAACTACAAAAAAAAAATACTTTATCGCATTAACTTTCGCAAAACTTGAGATATCAGCCCCAAATTCAGTATGTAAACAAAATCATACTCAGCCATTATAGATACACAATTTCGTGACAAAACTCAAATAATTTTTATTCTATAGAATGTCTAACTACAAAAAAAAATACTTTATCGCATTAACTTTCGCAAGACTTGAGATATCAAGCCCAAATTTAGTATGTACCCGAAAAAAAAAACTCATCCAAGTTTATCGATTTATTAAAAACATGACTATAGGTATTCTGTTTGTAGAGACGTTGGCTCGAAGCGACAGAGCCCTGCGACAACCTGAATCGAGATCCGTTACGGCTATAGTGTGCATGGCGTGGCGCGTTCAGAGTGAACGTCTCAACTGTGCGGCCGGTCTGTCGGAGCGATTAATCGTGAATCGATCGTCCCACGTAGCCCCGGGCGAGTCAACGGACCGCCCGGCCGCACGCTGTCATCCTAACGTCTACACAAGCACATTCGTGCGCGAGGAGATGATCGGAAACACAAGTTGTGGGCCAACACGAGTCTTCCTCGCGACGACTATCTATCATGCCACCGTTCGCGTGCTCCTCTCGCAAACTACTTCCTTCTCTCTCATTCTTTGTCCGTCAGTCACGAGATTCTTAGTCCGCTCGGTTAATCTCGCATAGGAAAAGAGGATGCGCTCTGTACTCGTCACGCGAGCGTGCATATCATACTTTGGTGAGGATTGGCAGAATTTTACAATGAATAAAATTAATCGAATGCTCGACGTACCTTGTAAAAAGCGATCCATCGTGTTTGATCGTGGCTCTCGTCTCTTCGCCTCGGTATGTGTTGATCAATCGTCACATCGTCCACGTTCAAAGTCTGAAAGTTTAGTCGTTATATCTATATGTACATTGTACGTGTATATGCGCTCTGTACGGTCTCATTGCGAAAGATTTTCTCGTGTATTACAATAGTTCGTGTTCTCCATCCACTGAGCTATGTGCTAAATACCGGAATATATAATATACGAGGCTATCCGTTTGCGCATTTAATTTTTTATTGACGTCCTGACGTTGTGCTCCCAATGAGATGCACGCGAGGATTGTTACCGAGAAACAATTGTCGGAATACTCTCGGAACTTTATGCTGTAGGGTATAATGCACCAGTAATTGAACAATTACCAGCGACTGAGCAACGACTTTTTCAGAGAGATTTCTAATTTGTCCATTTTTTTTTAGCCATTTCTGCGATTATAGTGTCACAGAAGCCCATTTTTTGTTAAAACTGAAAGTTTGATTGGTCTTTTCAATTACAAGAAGTATTCACATTTACACGTTCATTAAAATACTGTATTTTTTATATTGCATCATATAATTCGATATTCTGTCCGTGGATTAAAATTTTTAAGGACCATCTGGAAATATTATATTTTGTAGAAAAGCATGATAAACAGATTGTTCTGCTTAACTGTTCATTTACTGGTGTCGATGCCCTTCTGATATTTCAACTGACAACAGTTCATTTCAATTTTACTATCAGGAGAGAAATGATCGATAGAAATATAAATGGAAATGAAAGAATTACATGCAATTCACACGGACAAATTATTAAATAAAGTGTTGCACTGTTAGAAAAAAATGACAACTTCTCTTTTAGAAAATGTGTAACGTTAAATAATAACACTTCTGACTTTTTTATATGATTAAATTTCACCGAAGCATTACCTTAATGCGACTCTTCGGAAACTGGGCGTCAATCAAACCCTCGGTTCTCGCTGTGCGCAGGATGAGCACATGATGAACGCTAAACTTTTCTCCTAGTAAAATTAGCGCTCTGTCGAGAATTTCCAAGTCTTCGGCGCTACCACCGTTTACAAGCAACGTCCAATCGTCCTTTGTTCTGTTATTACTGGAATTAAAAATACAATATCAGCATCAATTTAAGCCTTATTTTGATTATGTAAATAATATTAGCTTCCCCATCGTTCGGTGCTATTTTAAGTCCGATTTCAGCATGTTCTACACAATAATAAAGGCTACAAAGAATACGAAAATCGGAGCAATAGATTTCGAAGTAGTATACCCCGATTTGTTAATTTGCCAGATATTTTATCTCTTACGGATTTTTTGGTAAAACTACAAAAATCACACACACAAAGTCTGTGTAAACTTATCAAATTTTTATGTTAAATTATAAGTGTCACGAGAACATAAAAAATTTGGCGAATTTACAACAGCAATTAAAATCAATTAATACTACCGTTACATTAAAAGTGTGAAAAGAACAAGGTTTTGATGTCATAAAAACTGAAAATTTAACTGAAATGAAAATACATAATCTGGGGATTGTGTATTTTTATTTCATGTACGTTTATTTTATGTACTTTTTCCGTTAAATGAGAGGGACTGGCAAAAAATAGTGTCAAATTTATGCAAACTTTCTGTGTGAATAGATAATTTTTTGTTAAAGGACAGAAATTTCAAATTAATGTTTATCGTATGGGAAAAAAGGCAAAAATGTGAAATAAAGGATTCGAGTCGACTCAAATTAAATGCGAAGTTTTCGGCGGTCAGGTGCACAATAAAATGATACCCCTCCGAACTTTCATCGTTTTTAGCCCCTCGAATTAAATGTAGTTCGCTTGTCTTGTTAATTGTTCTTTCTTCCTCTTACCTGCGCAATCGAACAAGGTAGAGAATGTAGGCTGCGATTTCCCTGGCGCACAAGATTTCCCTTCTGTTAGCCGAATCGGGCTCGAACTCCAGAACGGGCCTGCCCGTAGAGTCCGCGTAACCTGGAAACAGAGATTTTTTTCAAAATAAATTAAGATCATTCGACTTGTGTCTAAGACTATATAACGAACGAACCGGTACTTTAGAATAGAGGCTAGAGCTGCGCTCACCTCTAATCCAGAGCATTAGGTCGCGGATTCGAACTACTAAATTCTACGTCGAATTTAAATATTCGCGGTTTTTTACGAACATAAACTCAATATTACGGTGTTTATAGATTTTTCGACAATTCCACAATAATCCGAATAAATTAAATCTAAAAAACAGGGACGAGCAATATGCGAATAAAATTGTATTCAAAATACATTATGGTCTGAATAACTATAAGTAATTGTAAGAACATTGTAAGATTTTTATATTCCTCTCTAATGACAAAGAGTAAAATAAGTCAGTTGACGATTCAGAATCGTATTATTGGTTTCAGTTAAAAATTGTAGATAGTTATTCAAATGCCAAAGAAATTTCAATAAATTTTTATTCGAAAATTGCTAATCCCTGTTATAAAGTAAGTGATTGTAAGAAAAGTGTAAGATTTGTATGTGTCTCTTGCAGCAGTAAGAAGCAATATTTGATGGAAATTGTATTTAAAATGAATTACGGTCTGAATAACCATAAGTTGTTATAAGAAACTTTAAGATTCTTATCTTTCTCTTGAAAACCAAACAGTAAAATGAATCGATTGATGATTCAAAATCGTATTATTGGTTTTAATTAAGAATTATGGGGAGTTATTCAAATAGCAAAGAATTTTCAAAACATTTTAATTAAAAAGTAGTCCATCTCTGCTATAAAGTCCCCAAATCTTTGAAAGAAATCCGAAATCCTTGCTGGCAAATGATGATCAAAGTTAACTTCAAAACAATTAAACATCATTCGATTGTTAATAATCCTTTCTCTTACTGAAGACTGAGTACTCAAACGCACTCATCTTCCTTCGCACTTCGTTCTATCATAATTATCTTTGCTATTGGAGCCAAGCCCCAGCCACAATCGATTTTTTAAGATACTCGATACGTCATTAATTCAATTAGAAGCAATATTCGATGAAGATTGTATTCAAAATAAATTACTCAATATTAATATTGATATTAATATAAATATTAATCAATATTAATATAAAACTGTCCATCCCTGCCATAAAGTTCCCAAATCTTCGAAAGAAATCTGCAATACTTGCTGTCAAATGATGAATAAAGTTAACATCAAAACAATTAAACATAATTTGATAGCCACAATCCTTTCTCTTACTGAAGACTAAATACTAAACCGCACTCATCTCCCTTTGCTCTTCATTCAATCATAATGATCCTTGCTATTGAAGCCACGCCTCAGCCACAATCTATTTCTCTATGATACTCGATACATCCTCTCGCGGAGATATATCACAGCCATCCGCATCGGGATCGTTGATAATTCTTACTCGCACCTCCATGAAGATTACAGAGGACCATTAGCGCGATAACGCAAGTGTGATTCGCCACACGCAGCGCTCGCACCTCGCATATTATTTCCGCGTTAAATACCTTTTTAATATACTTTTGTTTGTCCATCATAAATACGTGTCAGTGATAGATAATATGCACTCTCTGGCTCCTTATAATATAACGTTCAGAGTCGCGAGTACCGGCGAGTCAATCACAGAGAGTCTGCTCTGCCGGTACTCAATTTCGACTGGAAATCTTGATGCAATTATGAAACTTAAGTGAGCCCGTGTTCGAAATCACAAAGTAGCTGGGAGGTATAGTATAGCACGCAGCGAAGAAGGAAAGCTTTCCCTCGGAGATTTATTCCCTCATGCGTTGATCGTTTGTATAAATATAGAGACTGCAGCTCTCTTTTCTTCGTTCTATATATCTATGCATGTTAAACAAGTCTCGTAGTTTCGTGGGCGCTCACTCCTCGCTATGAACTCCACCCAGAAGACTCGTGTGGCCTCTGGGCGTACCATGGAAAATCGCGTCATCTCGTCACGATGAATTCTAACCCTAGACCGTAACCGTCCGACAACTGGAGCTCTGCAGATACTTCCGGATGTCTACGGTCCAGCCCCAGACGTCAACATTCGCGGTATATCTCAACGCGTGTCCATAGCTGTCCTCATCGAAATAATTGAGGAAACTCCAATGAATAATATATGTACAAATTGTATGGCCTGTGGGCAAAAAATAAATAAAATATTAAAGCGACGATAAGCATGATTATTGCGGGTGATAAGCGTCGGGCTTTGTAAGTATCGAAGAGATTAAAGGCACCGCTCGTGTGCATTGGATACCTAATATATTCAATATTATATGTTGTGGGTGTCTATTGCTCGCTCGTCATCGCATAATTGAGAAAGCTTTAATGTATTATTCACGTGCGAATCAATCTCTTTGCGCCGTGGAATAAAGTGTTTGTGGGAATATATATTAGCGTGTGCCAAAAAAAAACGATATTTTTTTGCTCCCGTCCAAAATATCGTAGAATATGTTCAATAAACATCCTGTTGAGAGCTGAGCTCATAATGACAATTTTAAGAGGTTCGTCATCGCGTTTGAAGTTTTTCCATTTAAATAATACAGAAAAGTGATTTTTTTACATTCTTTATCCTGGCAAGCTAAGAAATTCTTTATTCAATAAAATCAATGACTACATCTTATAAATCATTACATTTCAAACAAAAAATCTTATTGAGTCGAATTTCTATCTTCAATATTTAATTTTGTACAGAGCCATGAAATTTTTTATGTTGCAAATTTTCCATTTTTTAGCCAAATTTTTGAAGTTACGACAAAAAGTTAAAGGAAAGTTTTGTGGTCCAGCTGATGCACTACAAAAAAGTCGCTGGCGAGTTTTTCATACAGTTGATATTTACAAAGTTACAGACCAACAAAGTCGTGGTTTTTGTATTTTTAACTTTTATTAAGTGAACTACTGATGTTAGTACAAAAAAGTCAATAGGAATTTATTAAAACATTGAATTTTCTAAAAAATTGTCCGGGTGAAATTTTATGTATTGCTAGCGGTTTCAAGTTACAGGCTCATTGAATCTTATTTTGATGGTTTTTTATATCAATTTTTTATCGGATATTTTTTCTGTGACTTTAATTTTTCAAGATATATTCACTTCTAAAAAATACCCCGTTTTCCGTAATAATGGATTTCAAAATTTGGAAAAATTAGGAGAAAGTACTTACAAAAATGTTGGCCAATTACGGAACTAATCAAATAGTTTCGAACAAAAAGTGGCTGAATTGACGAAGAATTCTTCATATTCAACTTTTCGTCCAAAGTATACTTGGAATAAAAAAAGATACGTATCGATATTTTTTTGAGTATTCTTTTCTTTCATGTGAATACCTTAATTCGAAACGAAAGCCGTCAAATGTTTAGCTTGACCTTAATCGTTATCATACTTATTATCCTCTAAATTTTGTAGGCAAATTAGACGCCAGATATTAATTAGTAAAATGGTTAATATATCTTCAGGTATACTTCAATTTGAAATAAAACTACGGCCTAAAATAAGGAGTCGATAAGCGTGATAAGCCTAGTGATATATATATATATATATGTATCAAAGACATGAAAGGCACCGCTCGTGCACATTAGAAACCTAATATGTTATATATTACACGAGATAGCTTAAAGCTTGGGCCGAATAGAGTCATCTTAGCGAGCTAATTCGAACTCGTACATAAGGATATCCCCGTGAAAATCACGAGCACGTGATAATAAATAATGATATAATGACGTGGAATAATTAATACGATAGTTGAACGGTACGCGGAGGCACGAGATGTGCCGCAGGCTTCCGCTTCTGCTGGAAATTTTAACCTCCATTAACCTTTCACGCTAACTTCGTAATCGTTTCTGCACGGGCGCTCTCTACATAATTTCCGTGTGCACTTTGTGCTGCGACAAGTTCTTCATGGATTAGAGACGAAGGCACTGAAGTTGTGTCAAGATTTGTGGCACTTTGCCGCTTTTCTTCCGCGTATTTACCTGAAGAGAGGCATCTAGTTAAAATTACCATATAACCCAAGTAAAACTATTAATATGTATCAGTGGCGCCACCTGTCAACGACTGTAACATTTCATAGTAACTTATTCCATACTTAAGAAAATTATTCCTATATTTATGATGGAAATTATTGTCAAATTTTGCTCTTGTCGAAAATTGTGGCAAAATTCTATCATCTTATAACTATGATCATTCATTTGGATGTCTGGTTATTTTTATTCGATCTTGTTTATTGAAAATGAGGATGCAACGTAGAAGCTTTCGTATCGCTTCCGCATGATTATCGACTTTGTACGAAGCTTTATTTTCGGGAAAGAAAAATGATGAAAAAGATTCTAAAAGCATGGAAAAATATGCAAACTTTTTTTTAAAGCAAAGACAAAAGTGGATAAACCCTATATTTCCGCACTGCCGATAATTAGGTTAATGATAATGCCGCAGAATTTTATCGTTGCATCGTGTTTGTTTCACTTAATCGAATATTCAGACTCTTCTCGACATTTAAGGTAGCTACTGCGCTATTATATAGTATGGTCAAATTGGTGCAAAATTTTTGGAAAGATTTTTTTAATTTCTGGTAGTTTAATTAGAGGTTCTAAGGAGTTTCTCATGTAGTAAGATTAGTTTGTAATATTTAATATATAATTATACTTATATTATATTATATTTATATAATAATACATTTAATATATAAGAGGCAATCCACCCCATTTCGACTAAGACTTGACCTCAACGTTTTTGATTTTGTTCATCATTTTTTTGTCGGTACAGTTGGACCCTCAAATGCTCCAGATTATTCTTTCTATGGCAATTTTTAAAAAATATTTCCAAAGTGACATATCGAATGTCATAATTTAGAAATCTGATATAATTCTGAAGAATATTTTGTTCAATATAAAAATTATCTAACTTGGAGCCGAAGTGGGCAAGATTTTTTTCTTATAGTTTTCAATTTTGGAAAACCGTCTTTTATTCTCGGACGAAAATTAAAGTAAACGTTTTGCTGCTCTCACTTTTACTATCTTAACATTGTAAAACTATAAACTATATGAACTGGCTACTGCTGGGGTTGATGAGCGCACCAAGATGATAGAAGAGTGAATGGTCTACAGCTTTTACTATTACTCCCTAAATATCGTTAAATTTTTTTATGATTAAGTAAAATTTTCTAAGGTTTTTGAGATTTTCATTTTCGAAGAGTTTAGATGTCATTTGTACAAACGATTAATAAACTAAACTGCCAAGGGTTTTCAAAAATGTTTTCATTTTTGAAAAAAGGTCTCTATATCCTCAAACGAAAATTAAAGTACACTTTCTCCTTCTCTGACATTTACTATCTTAACATTGTAAAACTCTAAACTATATGAACCGGCTACTGTTGGGGTTGATGAGCGCACCTATGGAATGTAACAGTGAATGCTCTAAAGCTCTTACTTTCACTCCCTAAATATTGTTCAATATTTTTATAATCGAGTACAATTTTCTGAGATTTTTGAAATCTTTATTATCGAAGAGCTTATATATCTTTTGTACAAACGTCTAATAAATTGCACTGCCAAGTATTGTCAAAAATCCGTTTGCAGTGCATTTCGTCACTCTAGGAGTAGGCAATGAGTGTCGACGGTAGAAATCACCAGAAAGATAGATCGCAGTGTTTCGCGAAGGCAGAAAGTTGCGAGGCGAGCTTAAGATCGAACTATTTTTCCTTGGCTGATAGACATAGATCCCATAGAGGATGCAGTTTGTAGTAATCCATGTAGGAGCTCTCGTATATAGGCGCGTAGGCTTGTGCGTGGCTAACGTGGCTCGTTCAATTGCTCGGGTCTCTGCGCAGCCGATAACCATAATCAGGTATAGCCAGGCAATGTGTCTATATATATATATAAATGTATATACATATATATATATACGTAGCTACGAACGAGGGCTCGCGTGATTACGAACCCATGGTATAAAGTATGTACGATGTACATAAAGGAGAACGTAGGTAACCGCGAGCGAGGCGAACACCGTGTTCACCAGACCTCCTGAGATGTGTATTATAAACACACTCTTCGCATATAGCCACACACATATATTTCTCTCATCGTGTATACTTATAGGGTGTACGCAGTCGGTGGATATGCATCAGCGATGATGTGCACTTGAGAAGTACATATGCTGCACACGAGTTAGCTCCTAGCAGCCGGAGGAAGTGAAAGAGAGAAAGGGAAATAAAACGGGAGAGAAGAGAGAATAAGTGCTCCGAGCGCTTGAGCAATAATGCGATGATGCGTCGATATATGCCTTCCTCCGGGCGCACGAGGGCGCACACAGCCTCCGCTCCTGTTATCGTCTCGTTCCTCCAGACGCGCGATCCTTCACTCGTTCACCTACACATACTATTCAATACATATTAGACATTCTCTGTCAATTAAGGTACTTTGTGGGAGACATTTTCTGTGAGATCAATTGTCCTCGTAATTCGGCAGGTTTTTAATGGGCCTTATTTGGGATATTACGATACGAGTGCGATAAAACTTTTTCTGACGAGGGCGAGTTTGCAGCATGAGGCGATGGCGAGTGTTGCAATCAAACGAGTTGAAAAAAAGTTTGTCATATGAGGTTCGTATTCAATTTTATTTCACTAGTGCGAGAAGTGCGAGAAGTGCGATTTCTCGCACGGGTTTCGTATACAATTTTATTTCGCTGATGCGAGCAGTGCGATTTCTCGCATGCAAAGCGAAGTAGAGCGTAAGAGAAGTAAGCACTTCTCGCACGGCGTTGCATAAAAGTTCTTTAGATGATTTTGCTTTCTCACAGAGGGAGCTTTGTTTTGATAAGAAAACAAATTTTCGAGATTTTTATCAGACAGTCACTCAGAATTGTCCAAAACATCGAGAAAAGTGGTTTAAAAAAGTGTCTGGATGTATGTGTGTGTGTTTGTGCAGAGCGTCAAAATTTCAATTACCTGTAACTGAAGAAGCGTTCAACCGATTGAGCTAAAGTTTGGCACACAGTTCGGAGCAGCAGTTCGTCTTTGACAGTTGCAATTTTTTACGAAATTTATGCAGAAAGTTTTATTTTATGACTTTTTGAATTTTTTCAAAAAAGAACATGCGCGCTCTATCTTTCGTTAAATTGATGATATTTTCCTAAACAGTCCTTTGTAAGTGCAGGTACACTTAGTGTTTTTTGGTATTGAATTTGACCGAAATCGGAGAAGCGCTTTAGATTTTACAGAGTTTTGAAATTTTCGAAAAAATCACGATTTTGTCCTAAGTTTGGCAAAACATGAGACAACGAACTCGAATTTCAGACATGAAATCGGTACTATTTAACGATGATTAGAACATAATTTCGTCATAATACGCAATGTGGTTTGAATTTGTCAGAATTTTAAGTTTTGGAAAAAATTATGTTATTGCATTAATCTTGATAAAACATAAGATAGCAAAGTTAAACTTTAGACATGAAATCAGTACCACTTAGCAATAATAGGTACCTAGTTTTTTTCATAATTCGTTGTGTCGTTTATATTTTTCAGAAATTTAACTTTTATGAAACATGAAGATGCAAAGTTGAACTTTGCAGCTTTAGCTGCCCATTGGTTACCCAGGAATTGGTACGCTCAAAGAAAAAATGGTGAATGCAATTATAAATTCCGAACCTTTCAAAACCCAACAACAACACAACACAACAAAAAATACAACATTCATTCTGAAAATTTGTACAAATAAAATTTTCGATTGAAAAATAAATTGTTGATTTTGCTTTTAAATTTATACAATGCTTAGGAATGTTTATGGAACCTACAGAAAAATTGACAAAGTGGACATCAAATATTGGAAGATTTGAAAAAAATAATCAATGTTTTTTGCCGCAAAGTTACAGAAGCAAATAAAAAAATGATGAAACTTTTGAACCAACCCATTTACAAATCTAAAAAAAAGCACAAGGAATACTTTTGAGGAGAATTAAAATGTAGCTAATTATGAGTTATATTTGAGAAGCTTAAAAATAGTTCTGAAGTGACGGAGAATGCCTCATATATTTTATCTTGTACGATGCTTGAAGCTCCTTCTTTCTCTCTCTCTCTCTCGCTCAGTATCTCTTTATGACTCGCGTAGTTCTCTACGCGGTTATAGTGAGAGCCCCCGTAGCGAGTCTCACGCCCCCGCGTTAACGGACGCCCATTACTATTTACGAGTAGAAACACTGGACCTGGTGAGACGGGAACCCCGCGCGCCTCTCCGCTATTACCTTCTGGCGTTTATTAATCGCGCTCCTTCTTCCGTTTCGATGCCGAACGAACGAGCCAACTAGTTACACATTGCACGTACTTTACTTGCACCTGTGTACCATGGATATTGCTGTATAAACTGGCTACTGCTGAGGTTGATGAGCGCACCAAGAGGATGGAAGAGTGAATGGTCTAAGCTTTTACTTTTACTCCCTAAATATTCTTCACTTTTTATAATGATTGAGTACAATTTTCTAGGGTTTTTGAGGTTTTGATTTTTAGAAAGGTTAGATGTCTTGAGTAAGCAAATTCAGTGATGATATATTTATTTAACGTTTTTTTATTTTTAATTGATGCAGCGTAAATGACATTTTTGGTTTTGTCATGGAGAAAACTTTGTATAATATAGAAAATAATTATAAGTTATTAATAAGTTATAATTTTTCATTCAATTTCAGTACAAATTTTCGATGTAAAATCTTAAAATTTTGCATCGGAAAAGTTTACGACCGTTTTCATTTTTTGGAAAAACGTCTTTTATTCTCGGACGAATATTAAAGTGAACGTTTTGCTGCTCTCACTTTTACTATCTTAACATTGTAAAACTTTGAACTATATGAAGTAGCTACTGCTGAGGTTGATGAACGCACCAAGAGGATGGAAGAGTAAATGGTCTAATGCTTTTACTTTTACTGCATAAATATTGTTCACTTTTTATAATGATTGAGTACAATTTTCTGGGGTTTTTGAGGTCTTTATTTTCGAAGAGGTTAGATGTCTTTTGTAAGCAAAAAAAATTGATAAAATTGGTAGAAGCACCGAAAAAATGATAAAAACGTTTTTCAAACCGTTGTCACTGATTAAATCAGCGCGAGGTCCTTTTTTAAATTTTTGTAGAGCAGCCCAATGTTTTTTTTTAATTCCTTCAAAACTCTATTCGGTAACAATTCAACGAGGCTCATTATCTCTGAAGCAATTGGTTCGATCGTCATCATTTTAAGCAAAAAAAATTGTACACGAACAGAAATCCCCAAAAATCGATAAAAGCGCTTTTCAAACCGTTGTCGCTCATTAAATCAGCGCGAAGTCAACCTTCTTTAAATTTTTGTAGAGCAACCCAAATTTTTTTTTAAATTCCTTCAAAACTCTACCCGATAAAAAATCAACGATGCTCGTTAGCCCTGAAGTGATGGGTTCGATCGTCACCGTTCTAAAGTTTGCAAACAACAAGGATTTCTCCTTCTCTCAACAACACTCTACCTTTTATCTCAGCAACAAAAATTCTACATGAACCGAACCCCCCCAAAAATTGATAAAAACGTTTTTCAAACCGTTGTCACTCATTAAATCAGCTCAAGATTACCCTCCTTTAAATTGTTGTGAAGCAACCCAATGTTTTTTTTAAATTCCTTCGAAACTCTACCCGATAAAAAATCAACGATGCTCGTTAGCCCTGAAGTGATGGGTTCGATCGTCACCGTTTTAAAGTTTGCAAACAAGAAGGATTTCTCCTTCTCTCAACAACACTCTACCTTTTATCTCAGCAACAAAAATTCTACATGAACCGAACCCCCCAAAAATTTATAAAAACGTTTTTCAAACCGTTGTCACTCATTAAATCAGCTCAAGATTACCCTCCTTTAAATTGTTGTGAAGCAACCCAATGTTTTTTTTAAATTCCTTCGAAACTCTACCCGATAAAAAATCAACGAGGCTCGTTAGCCCTGAAGTGATGGGTTCGATCGTCACCGTTCTAAAGTTTGCAAACAAGAAGGATTTCTCCTTCTCTCAACAACAATCTACCTTTTACCTCAGCAACAAAAATTCTACATGAACCGAACCCCCCAAAAATTGATAAAAACGTTTTTCAAACCGTTGTCACTCATTAAATGAACTCAAGATTACCCTCCTTTAAATTGTTGTAAAGCAACCCAATGTTTTTTTTAAATTCCTTCGAAACTCTACCCGATAAAAAATCAACGATGCTCGTTAGCCCTGAAGTGATGGGTTCGATCGTCATCGTTTTAAAGTGCGCAAATGAGAAGGAGAAAGGTTATAAGAGGTGCCGCCAGCCGCGGGGGCATCCGCGATCACTCGAGTCTCTTGGAATTATCGATCGGCTACGGCATAAATCCTCCCGGCGTCGGCGGCAACTCGCGGGCTGCTGCTTTAGCTGGTGCTCCACGTGCACTCCTGGGATCTGGGTCGCATCCTGAATACTACGTTACGTTCGGCCTCGACCGCGAATCAGACACCCACATAAACTTCCGATATGTGCATCATTATGCGCTCCGGTGTATTCATTCGTCATGTGAGTATATAATACGGTACATATATGTATATATAGTGCATTGAAATTGCAGGTGTGAGCTGCAGCGGTACCGAAGCAAGTACCGACTGCCTACTTGTCGTTATTGGCTCATTCCTCTTCACAAGAGAACTCTCATACATAATATAATTTGATTACCGATAAGTGCGTTCGATTGGCTCAGTATTTTGTGCAAGTAAAGGTAAGCCCCAAGCGTGATGGCTGTTGCGCTACTGAGATCTCCAGTTCGAAATCGGCACAGTGAAATCAGATGAACATAGAGATTAAACTTGACGAGCTAACGTGCTCTCGATGCAGCTGTTGTATGTACCCGCACTTGCCAATGATTAAGCTAGCGAGAGGGTGAATCGTCCAGACGGTTATATACTCTCCCACAGGGTGCTTTATATATATCAATGGGTATTAACAATGATGAAGGAGCAGTTGTTCTACTCTCTTTCTATTGTAGCCTCATTAATCTCAATTTTCCATTGATTGTTAGCGTTAGAGTATTGCTGACGATGGTTGTTCAACGGATGCTGGAAAATAATTCAAGATTTTGTAGCCATGTGCTTACGTACAGTGATAAAGACATTTGAAATTGTTTTCTATTTATAAACTATCTATCTATTAATTTAATTCAAGCCTCAATTACGAGGTAAAATGGATTTGATTTCATAGTGAAATAAAAATGGAATTATTGAAGATAAAGTACTATTATGCAACTCCGTGCGAGAAGTGCTTACTTATCACACGCGAAGCGAAACGGGGCGTGCGAGAAATTGCACTTCTCGCACTAGTGGAATAAAATTGTATACGAAACTCGTGCGAGAAACTTTTTCTCAACTCACACGCGTCAGGAAAAGTTTCATCGCACTCGTATCGTAATATACAATTATAGTGAGCTGAAGTTACACTGAGGAAAAATCGTTGAAACCGAAAAATGTGCGCTTGCAGGCGGCTAAAAGTATATTCGTGTGAACGAAGAAAAGATTTTAATGATCGAAGCAGCTGATGATACACTCAATGAATGTTTCAATTAGCACTGCTAAATATTTTGTCCATTCGACAAAATATACTTTTCGTTTCCCGCAAACGCACGTTTTATTGATTCTAACTATCTTTTTTTTAGTGTAGCTATTAAAACTTGAGTTATTTTGAGCATTTTTACTATGCGTTCTAGTTTTACATCGTACTTATTTATTTAAATTAATCTACCAGTTAATGCATAAAAAACTTTCGGTACTTTTACGTTAAACTAAAGGACATTATTTTCAGTATAAGGTACAAACATTTCTGGAAAATAAATTACACGATGATAATTTTTTATAATAAATTCGATGAATTCACGTTATTGTTTCTTATCAGTGAAAATTTTTTTATAAAATATCTCATGTGATTGTTGTTCTCGTAATTGTGTTCTAAGCACATAAAGAAATCCTTAGATCAAAATGTAGCAAGTTGCCATAGGTTGAATTTTTTTCGAACCCATTTTCTTTTTCATACTTGAAAAAAAAAACGAACATACAATTTCAATAAAACCGATAGAAACGATCATATAAGATTTTCAATACAATTTAATCTGCCGGTAGAACAAAATAAAAAACACCCTCTTTTGTGTGAAATCTATGCAAACGCTTTTGAAAACCGTTTTTAGTGATTTCCGCTAGCAAGACACAAGCCTTTATCGCAATGGAATCTCTGCTTAACAGTGCACGACAAATATGCGACAGAACGCAATTCGAGGAACGCACAATTAGCATTCCCCGTGGTCGTCGAAGTGCTGTCATCGCGAGACCATGAAATCGCGATAAGAAGCGGCGACTTTATTGGCGAGTTGCGAGCCGGCTAATCGCCTCGAGTTTCACGGATGAATCCTTCTGGGGTTTCAATCGAAGGCCTTGATTTCCCGCCTGCGCCTCATAAACTTCGCTTGAGCTCCTTCACCACCCGCATATTAATATAAAAATCTCTCTTATCCCCGAGGGAAGATATTAGGGTGTGTCAATAAAATTCTTTTATTTTTTAGCTGCAAAAGTATGTGTTCTGACCTCACATACAAAATTCGTGTCTCAATTTTTTAATGATTTTTTATTTAATTTGAAATTTATTGCAAAACAAATATATCAATTGAGACAACTCCAAATATTATTTGCCGGCGAATTTCTTTTGCACAGTCGCTTGTTATGTCAGCCGCTCGAGTTGAAGTCATGATCAAACAAAAGTTTAAGAAGAATTGAAAAGATAAAAAGCAGTAAGAGGCAAAAGTTAATTTAACAAAATGTATTTAATGAAACACGTTTCTTTAACTTTTTTTTTAACTGTCAAAGTATCTATACTGATCTCAATATCCACTTCCTATACGGAATTGGAGCCTACATTTTTTCATGTTTTTATTTATTTGGAATTTGTTGACAAATAAAGATTACGGTTGAGCCATGTCAAAGTATAATTTTACTGAGAATTTTTTCGGCACGGTCGATTGTTCGGTCAATCCCTCGAGTTTAACCTATGAAGATCGAAAAAAGTGCGATAATAAACCATAAGAAGCAGAAATTGAGAAAAAGTCGTTATTGCTCGGATTACTGCTTATTATCGCACTTTTTTTGGGTCTTCGTGGTTTAAACTCGAGGGATTGATCTAACAATCGACTTTGTGATAAGAATTCACTGGCAGATAAAATTTAAAGGTGTCTCAATTGTGATCACTGTTATTCACCAAAATCCAAATAAAAACAATCATAAGAAAAATTAAGAAGCGTACTCTACATAAAAGGTGGATATTAAGGTCAGATTACATACTTTTGTACTGAAAAAATAAATAAATAAAATAAAAGAATTTTATTGAAACACCCTAAACCGAAAAAAAGGTTTGGTAACATTTAAAAAATTTGGTTTAAATTAACCAAACGCGCAAGTGTTTGAAAACCTCAGCGTATATAATACTGCTAAGATGTCCTGACTTCGACTACATACAAAAATGGGTTCCAGAAATTTTTTACAGTGTTCAATTCACGATAAAAACTTCATACTAGTAACAAATATATTCAAGCCATCAGCAACTTTTCGCATCTATCGAATAAAAGAATTAAGTTACATTCTACGATAGGATCATTTTAAATTTATTCTGCTTGACTGTATTGCCTTGTTGAAACAGCAATTATTTTTTAACAAAACTCAAATGTGCGGCTAAATGAACCTTATTGTCTTCTCAACCCTGACAGAGCAAACGATTAAATTGAAGAAAAATGGTTTTAAATTAATTCATTTTTACGTTATATCAAACCAATATTGTGCTGGAAATGATTGTTGTATTCTGTAGACTTAAATATCCCAGACTTATCAAAACAACGTCAGTATATTTGAATCTACCTCTTTTGATTTAAAAAAAATTTGATTCAAATTGATGTTACCAAAACTTTTTCTCGCTGTAGGAGATATATCATCGTGAATGTTTCCTTGGACCGACAGAACCTGAGAATCTTTTATCGTCTCTGCGCCTTGGAATATGAGCTCACGTGCGCAAGAGCGTACGTGCCGCACGTCTCATACAGTACGCGCCTATAATATGACCATTGATGAGAAGAAAAATGACAAAATCACGAATCCACGCCCCCTTTCTTCTCAGATTCCTTTATAGCTCCTTCGAATATACGCTGTAAAACAGTATTGTGAAGCTGTAGGTCCTTCCCGAATCGTAAATCAGGTCTGAGTGTATATACCGGAGGCGACAGGGTTGGGCTGAAGGAAGCAAGACACGTTCGCGATTCCAGGAGAATTTTATGATGTCGTTGGCATCGAGCTCGACGTCCTCCGTGCGATATTCTTCCCAGAGAGTGAGCTTGTAAGTACGGTCAGCGTTGCAACGCGACCAATAATCCACTGAGAGCTGCTACTACTTTGCAGCAGCTCAGGGAAAGTTAAGATGCTGCGAGGATCCGAGAAGAAACGCGGACTCACACTCTCCTGAATTTTCTATAAGCATTAAGTGTATACAAGGTGCCTCGGCGTATTTCTCGAGCTATAAGATTAATTATACAAACATAGACGATTAACTTACCAGGAAGTTTGAGGCCGCAGTTTAATATGTCATCGGGTAAGTCGTGAATGCTTCTGGGCGTGGAGACTTGTTCGGCTCTTCTCTTCGTCCCTGAAACATGGACGGTTACAAATTAGTTGGTATTATCGAGTATTTTATCATTTTATCGAGCCACTCGGCAACGTCGAGTGTTAATGCGAATTATTATACAGTTTATACATGTGTCGGGTTAGCGCATTTGCTAAACTGTTATATATTTTCATGTTCGACCTGCAGGTCAATGTATTTTATGTGCAGTTATGTTCAGGTGATAAAAAAAAACATGGTTAGGTCAGCACGGAATGACGATTTATATTTGAAACCCTAATATTGAGGAGTCATTATTATTCACACGAAAATTCGGATTTGTGAAATATTTTGGGCACATTAACTGTATGACAAATAATGTGGAAAATCGTAAGATCGCGTTCTCAAAGTATTTTTAGTTCATGTTATTTTTTAGGTCACCTTATCATATTGTTGAAAAATGAATGTAAAACAAAAATTTGAGTTGTCAGGTAATATTCAGTGCTACCTAATAAAATAATCTAGAAAATAGCTAATTAGCGCTTTTAAGGTATGTTTATTTAATGTTATGTTCTTAGACTGTTATATATTTTCATGTTCGACCTGTAGGTCAATGTATTTTATGTGCAGTTATGTCCAATTTATATTTGAAACCCTAATATTGTGGAGTCATAATTATTCACACAAAAATTGTGATTTATGAGATCATTTGTGCATATTTACTGTATGAAACATAATTTGGGAAATCGCTAGATATCGTTTTGATAGTATTTTCAGTTATTGTTATTTTTTAGGCCACTCTGTCATATTGTTAAAGAATAAATTTACGCCAAATTTGTGTTGCTAGGTGATATTTAGTACAACTAACAAAATAATATCGAAAATTGCTAATTAGCGTTTTTAAGGTATTTTCATTTAACGTTATATTCCATCATACTATTGAAAAATAAATGTCTATGAATTGTTTATAAAAAAAAAAAGAAAAATAAGGTTGCCATATTACTTAGAATAACCTCGAAAATCAAAGTAATATGTAAAGTAATTGACCGTTGTTTACCCGATTTCGAAAGTTGAAACTCAAGGATTAATTCAGTTGAGTTAATATGAGTTTGAATGAGTCTACTTGATATAGTTGACATAAAGTAAATCCGATTGAGCTTACTCAATGTAATTGGCTTAAAGTAAATTTGATTGAGCTGATTTAATGTACTTGACGAAGAGTAAATTTGATTGAGCTAATTTGACGTAGTTGTCTAAGCCTCACGATGTGATCACATATGTCGAAATCAACGCACTGAGTATAAACATCACTGTGAGATTTAACAGTCTTTAATTCGCTGAATCCGAAACGAAATCGCAAAATATTTGTATGTCGAATGGACAATTGTACGTTCTTCTTATTACAGCGATTTATTATTTCAGTATCTACTATTAAATGCCCAACTGAATAGAGTCTCGAATAAATAATAGGCACGCCGTATAAGAGGATCGCAAAGTGATGTCAAGAGGTGAAATTCTTTGAGCCAACTTCAATTGTCTTCGTCGTCGACAATTTTCCGTGTCTAACTCCAAAGTGTAGGAAAAGTGACTCTGAGGACTTGACCTGAAAACATTTGACACTTTAGTCGGGTAATAGTTGCAATACGTATATTGTAGAATGCAGTCCAAAGGGTGAGAGGTGTGAATGAAGCGCCTCGGGCGGACGTGACGAAGCAAATGCAGATAAATTGAGAGAGAGAAAAAATAAAAATCCGGAATAGCCGACAAATGGCAATCGGGACCACGCGCTTGCAGCTTGAAATGTCTCTCGGAAATGTGATACGAGGGAAAGAATAATTGCCGGAGCATATAGTATAGACTGTACCGCAAGCCTTCACGACAATTTCAATTAGTCAGGAGAGTTGGTACCTCGTTCACCGCGCACATACAATATAATACACAGACACATCTGCAGGGGACATACTATTGAACGAAAGATATTGTGAGGTAGACTGGCGAGCTCATTCGAACGGCCGACTCGATAAATCAGCAGCAGCAATGAAGTAAGAAGTGGAAAAAGAGAGAAAGAGAGAGTAAGGTTAACGATTAATTTAGTGGCTCGGTAGTCGAAGAAGGATTATTGCAGCGGGGTTCGTTGTTGTCTTGTTCGTTGGCCCTCGAAATATACTCGCGAGGCAACAACAAAGAGCATACATTGGTACAACAGCAACAAAGAGGTAACTACTGAAAGAAGATATAAATTTCAGGCTAATCGCCGGATATGAGCCTTCGGAGCGCCATCCGTTCTATTATTTTCTTCTGTTCTCAACTCGTCGACCGATTTTTTTTTTTCAAATCGTTCGATACCCACGAGAACGAGAACTCGTGGTACCACTATCGTTGGTTCGGTTGAACGTTCGAACACGCAGTTTGGTTAACGAGCCGTGTAATTCGTTGAGCCTGTTTTTATTCACTCGATTGTTCGCGGCGGACTATTTATATTTCATCATCGGAGCATCAATATCATCGGCACTGGTTGCACAGTTTTATTGGGACTTTGTTGTTAACGCCAATGAACGAGATTTGTCTACAGATAAAATAGAAATTATTTTGGAGGTAAATGAAATTTACATTTTAATGATGTTTATCCGTCCTTCGTTAAAAATATATGAATGAATTTATGCAAATTTATGCGAAACTGCAACTTTTTTGTCAAAACTATTTTTCTGTTTAATCGGATTCTTTCAAGATATAACGGTATTTACAAAATTTCTAAATTTTGAAAAACTCGAAAAAAAAGCAATCAAAAAATTTTGAAAAAATTTACACTTCTATTTTTCAAACAATGGAATAATTCGACAAAATTTCAATTTTATTGAGAGTGGACAACTTTTCGACCGTTCGAAACCGTATGGAATGCCTCATATTCAAAATAGCGGATGATAAAATGGCGAATGACTGAAAAATCCCAATTCCATAATTGAGGACATTCTACATTTAGACGTTCCTTATTTTTAAATTCGCCATTTTAGCCATTCGCTATTTCGACCCCCACCAAATTCTTGAGTATTTCAAAAACACAACGACCGAAAAGTCACTATTCCTCCGACAGAAAGTAAACGTATGTGAAATTTTCTTGAGAATAGAAACTCACCGAACCCCATGCGAACTTCTTCCTCATCGTCGCTGTCGATGTGTTTGATCCCCGCGACCTCGAAGCTCCTGGCTTCGTTGTTTCTCCAAGCGGAGTTGGCGGCACTACCGCAGTTGCATTGCTGGCCATCGTTAGCTCGACACTCGCATTCTTCAACCGCGCATTTGCAGCCAAGAAGAGAGTCTTCGGTGTCGATATTTCTGCACGATGGACAGGGAAAAACGAGGTCCTCGATATTGACTCTCTCGATTTTTCGTTCAACACTGACGAGAAGCGACCCGATGAGATCGGTTAGTTCCTCTTCGTTGTCGGTCATTTCGTCGCGAATCAGCAACATTTCGACGCTCTGCGAAACGCTGCTCGTGCTCGTCTCAGACTCGTTACCACCGCTAGTCGTTGAATAGAAACCCGAAGACGCTGAAGACGATTTAGTCCAACAATTGTACATCGTCGTTGTACCGTCACCACAAACACCATCACCACCACAGCCACCAGCACTGAAATCGTCACCACCACCGCATTTTCCGTTTATCGCTCTTTCGAGTGAAGTCGGACTCTCGAGATCTTCGATCTTGAGTCGTCTAGTGGATGTGTCAGTCGTTCCCGAAGAGGCGCACGCTGAATTCACTTCCTTCCATTTTTCGAGACTCATCGAGGTGATTTTACCGGTGGCTAGTTTGAAATTATTTTTGGTTATATCTTCGGGTAGAGGAGATTCCGCTTCCAGCGCCGAATGCTCGTTCCTCAGGATCTTATGGTTCATCAATTCTTCTCGTGTAATTGTAATTTCCGAATCCGTCGTCTTTGGATGCTTCGTAGCATCCTGATCCAGATCCTGATTGTGGTGTTCGTTAGTCCAGCGACTCGAAGGGCACTCGAGTCTATCCTTAAGAGGACAGGCTGGTTTTGCACCAACGCTCTCTCGATCTTGGCTGCTTCCGGCCGATCTACAACGTCCCGATTCCTCTCGGGATCTTCGCCTCAGTCGTGATTTCGGCTCGGTACGTTGACCCGTTCCGACGATTCCTGATGAGGCCGTTTCCGGTGCGACTCTCGCACTTGAAGAGCCTCTGTCTGCTATAGATTTTCGCGTTGGGTCCCGCCAGTCCATGAACTCGTCCTCGCGGTCCCAACCGAGGATCCCTGGGGACCGCATCGACGTCCGCCACACCACAGCTATCTGAAAATAAATAGAGACAATTGGGCATAAAAAGATGCATCAGCTGGTTTTATCGTCTGGCTACACTGAGAGAAAAATATGGTAATTTTGAAAATAATATAGTTGGACTGACGATAATCTAACTATAAACTATAATTCCTAGGAGGAACGTCTATATTTTATGGTTATAGCAAATATAAAAAAATAGTTGGATCAACCACTAATATAATTCGCAGGAGGAACGTCTATATTTTATGGTTATAACAAATATAATTATAGTAGCAATTATTAAAATGATAATAGTTCCAAAGACTATCCTAATAGTTTCAAATATGCCGTTTTGTTGCACGTACGATTTCAACGTTTGTTTCCAATAACATTACAACTATCGTTTATTAAACCATATTATCATCGCTTCAACCATAAAACATTGTCAGTCTTCCTATATTCGTTTGACCATGTGAAATCGTTGAACGAACGATATGCTTTTCTCTCAGTGTATTCAGCCTAGGATTGATCGTTATTTTTTTGCATTTCATCATCCGTTCAATAACCCCAAGAAATCGACCGATGCTGAATTGCATCGGGCGCTGAAATTAAATTCTGCTGATAAATATTAGCACTTTGATCAACATCATGTCCATTTTTTCAAGTTCGTTGGCCGCTGACAATTAGAATATTTTAAGCCTATGGCCAATTAATCTTCGGCTCTCTATCCATTTAAATCGGCTTGGTTCCACTTATCGACTTTTTTTAATCGAGGCTGTAATAACAAAAAAGTATCTAAACTACTTTCATGACTGGATAATCATGATTATCTATCGAATCTCAGAATAGATCGTGCGAGAATAATTTATTCAAATTGTTTACTCTCATTGATTGATTGACTATACGCATTTTTAAACAGGCTCTCATTATGACTTGAAGAAATAGTACCTAGCAATTTTTTATTATTTTATTTATATTAGTTTATCCTGATAATTATTCTTTGATTATTTTTAAAACTATAGAAATCGAATAATATTCTTAACTTCAGTCGCAGGTCAGTTTACTTTTATATTAATGTAAACTTCACATTTTAATCCACATGGATCTCAATTATAGTCAATTATTTTCACGTTATTGGTTAAATAAACAAGTGTCTACTTTTCCAAGTATTTATTATTTATACCACAAATATTACCAACATTTCTCAACAAAATCGTTTGAACCATTATAAGTATTCCGATCATGTCAGTTAAGCGAATTCACTTCAGTATCTAATCTAATGTATCAGCATGAAAAAAAAATATCGATATTTTCATTGGAAATTCATTACATATTTTGCATTAATATTCTTTAGCAAAAAAAAACCGTGTATCGATACTCAGATTGATGAATCGATCCAGAAAATGAATTTTCTGTTTTCTTCAGATTTCTGAATAAAACGAAAAAAAAAACATAAACATAGATGTCGTCCGAGGCGCAACTCCTTGCAATGATCAAAGAAATTGTCCGAATAACTAATTTTCAACAAATTCCGAATTTAAAAAAAAAAGAAAAATAATTACAACGTGTATTCCCTATTGTACGTGGATATTAAGGTCAGACTTACATACATACTTTTGCAGTAAAAAAATAAATAAATAAAATTGAAGAATTTTTTTAAACACACTAATACAATACCAGATATCGATACTTTTCTGACGATTCGGCATTTCTACATTGTAATAACTTCCATGCAGCGAAAATGTCGTGTTTTTATTGTCGTACCTCAACAATATCACTTCCTTGTGCGTTCTCCCCGATCGGAGGACCTCGATTAGCCCCCTCGATGACGAGACTGTTGTTGGTACAGCTGATTCTCTGCTGACTGGATGTCTTTCGCACACAGAGGTAACATTCCCCGTGTCTCAGAGTAGAGGCTTCCAGTTCGCCAAGTTGGACAACAAGTCCCTTGTCTGCGAGGGTTAGTGGCCAACCATCGGGAACGGTACACTCGTTTGTCTGCAATCAATCATCAACAATATTACTTTTAATAAACCACAATTTTATTTTAAAAACTATGGCTAAAACATGTCATGGTGGAACAGTTTATTGTTTACAATTGTTTACAATTGAATAACACAAATGTTTTTCATTATTTTTAGACCTGTGATTAATCTACTAAGAGAGTTCTCCAATTGGAAATTATTAAAATAAAATGTAAAATTCATTCGGATATGCCTATCAATCATCAGGCTATAGAAAAAATGCAATAATGAAGTTTTCCTTCAGTTCGCTAATTCGTATTTTGAATTGGGAGACATTTAAGGGGTTAGGCCGCTTTAGAGACAGGAAAAAGGCTTCTTTGGGGATTTTTACTTTCAGGAAAGCTACAAAATAAATAGAGATAGAAAAAAGGGTGTTTATTGTACGTATCATTGACTGTATAGAATCATTTTTTTGAAATGATTTACACGATAAAAATAAATCGCTTATTTTATAATAAAACGCAATAGTCGAACCTAAAGAACCTAGAGACTCGAACCTAAAGAATCGCAATAGTCGAACGTGACTATTGCGATTCTTTTGTTCTCGAACCGAACAAATCAAACCTAAAGAACCGGAATAGTTGAACCTGAAGAACTGAAAGACTCTAACCTACATAACTGCAATAGTCGAACATAACAAACCGAAAAAATCAAACCTAAAGGACCGCAATAGTTAAATCTGACGAACAGAAAAAATCGTACCTAAATAACTGCAATAACTGAACCTGAAGAACCTAAAGATTCGAACCGAACTAACCGCAATAGTTGAACCTAACGACCCAAAAAAGTTGAACCGAAACAACTGAAATTGTCGAATCCAAAGAACCGGAATAGTCGAACCTACTGGACCGAAAAAATCAAACCTAAAGAACCTAAAGACTCCAACCCAAAGATCCGCAATAGTTGAATAACCTAACGAACAGAAAAAGTCAAACTTAAAGAACCACAATGGTCGACCCCAAACAACCAAAAGACTCAAACCCAAAGAACCACAAAACTCGAACCTAACGACCCTAAAAAATAAAACTTAAAAAACCACAACAGTCAAACCTGAAGACCCAAAAAACTCAAACCCAACGAACCGCAATCCTCAATCCAAGAAAAAAAAAAATTCCTACAAATTTCGCACAAAAAAAACCACAAGTATCTTTCACATTGCAGATTGTCCTAACCCCTTAAATTTCGGTCTGCTCATCTCCATTAAACTCTAGAAAGCCTGACATTGACCGAATGTAGGTTCCACGACCCGGAAAGATCAAAGAAAGTGGTTAACCCGCGGCGTGTCTTCTTTTGCACTTGGTACATCGGCACATCCGACGAGACCATATCAAGATACTTCAGCATCTAATTACAAACTTATTCGTACAACGCTCGAGAGCAAACGAACGCATAGAATGGATTCTCGTGTGAGGATTTTGCGGATCCGAGTATCGCAGCTGATTCGCATCATCGTGGACAAAGAGACGAAGAGATACGACAACAATTTCCGCGCGGGTCTCACTCGGTCTAGCGAAGCATGACCGCTGCCGAGCGTAGACGGTCGGCGAACGGCGGCGTGTCTCTTGACGCGATTACGGCACGATACGATAGCGCATTCTGCAGCGACAGCAACCGTCGCTATAGCCACATTGCCACAGTGGATTCCGTTGTGCTATATACCAACGTGAGAGTTCGAGAGAACCAACAGGACCTGGCCCAGATTCCATTGTAAGAATAAAGTGTGTTGCTCTGTTGCACTATTGCACTATGAGACTGAGCTGAGAAAGGGAATTGAGGATTGGTCCCCCTCGACCCCCCCTCACCAGGGTCAATTCCCGAGGCTGAGAAGAAATAATCGCGAAATTTCATCGGCGAACAACTACTTATCCTACACCTTTTTAACCTCTCATCTCTGGTCCCTCTACTTAATGCCAAAATCAATATATATAGTTTTTAATTATTGTGGGAAGAACACGTTGATATATGAGATGAGAAGAGCAGGGGAGAACATGCGGTTGAATTAAAAGCCGCCGCAGGGCGCCTCGGACCAAAGAGCTGATCTCGATAAGAATCGCGATAATTATGCCTCGGGAATACTAACTCGACTGCTGTACGGGCGAACGAATAAAGAGGAGGGTACGAAGCCCGCTTCACTCTCGACTCTCAAGTCGCTCGGGTTTGTAATTAAACGGCCCGCGCAGACCCGACATTTTCTTCGCCCAAATGTCACATTGAGTAATAACGAGTGTGCAACTCTTGGAAGATTCGATATCGGTGCGGTCAGTCACATTCAGTCATGCAATCAACGGTCAATGGAGAACAGGGTTGGTCATCGCATGGGTAAGAGCTTTTTTTTATATTATTTTTATTCGGAAAAATAATTATTGGGAATAATTGTTGATGGTACATCATTTTCTGGGCTTGAATATTGAATCTAAAATTTTGTAGGCGTAATATTTTGTGGAAGTTGATAGAAATGTTGAAGAAACTAGAGGTTTTCTTTTTGGTGCTATCGACAAGCATTCGAACACCGGGGATTTTATGGGAAGGAATTTTTTTTATTCTGAAAAATAATTGTTATTAATAATTCTTGTAGGCTTAATAATTTATGGAAGTTGATAGAAATATTGAAGAAGTTAGAGGTTTTTTTTTGGTGCAATCGACAAGCATTCGAACACCAGGGATTTTATGGGAAGGAATTTTTTTTATTCTGAAAAATAATCATTATTAATAATTCTTGTAGGCGTAATAATCCACGGAAGTTAATATAAATATTGAAGAAACTAGAGGTTTTGTTTTAGCGCAATCAACAAGCATTCGGACACCAGGTATTTCATGGGAAAGAATTTTTTTTTAAATTATAAAAAATTATAATTGTTATTATGAATAATTTTTGGGGGCGTAATAATTCAGGGAAGTTAATATAAATAGTAAAGTAACTAGAGATTTCTTTCGGTGCAATCAACAAGCATTCAAACGCCAGGGATTTAATGGAAAAGAATTTTTTATATTTAAAAAAATAATTATTACTAATAATTATTGCTCGTATATTATTTTCTGGGATTTCCAATTGAGCCTCAAATTTCATAGGTGTAATAATCCATGGAAGTTAATACAAATGGTCAAGAAACGAGAGGTTTTCTTAAGTGTAATCTTAAGTGATTTCATGGAAAGAATTTTTTCCATTCGAAAAATAATTATTATGAATAGAAAAGTCGTGGCAAAATCTAAAAATAATTAGTTTCAAATGCTAAATTGTTGCCAACCATGATATGGTATGTGTTAATTGTTCGCCGAGGAAATAGAAACATGCATGTGCCAAGAGATAATAACATAGACATTTGACTCACATAAATAAGTGTCGCATTTATTTATGCATATCATATTGTTACGTGATTGTGTATGTAAAATAATCACAGATTTTGAAACAGAATAATAAATCGACACTTTCTTATATTTCATTTGGCCAAATAAAAATATAACAAAAATAATTATTAATTTCTACCTGGAATCTTTTAGTACTTAACAACCACACTTAAATCAACGAATTACAGTTTTATGTTATCGATAGTAAATTTCAATTTTACGACACTTCTAATTGAGTCGGGGAGCCCATAAAACAGCGTCGGTTTCAGCTCGACTTTCGTTTAATTATAGATGACGAAATCTAACTAACTTAGTTTTAGTCTTTAGTCTTCAGAATCGGCTCCAGTGTTATGTGATCGCTTGACGCTTTTACTTTCATAAGCAAACCTAAACTTGGCTGACAGCCAATAATTTCGTTATCGGCAGGATGTTCTGTTAATAACGAAGAAATAAGCTTGCTGCACCAGTAACAAGCGCATCGTCTCCCCTAGTAGACAGACACATCCGGTTCTTGCCCCTCGCGGGTTCATAATACAATTGCGACTCTGCATCGACTCTCTTAAGAGTCTCTCTCAAGGAAAGATCAAGTGAACCGTGGTTTTTTCTCTTATTTTTTTAAGAGCATCAAAGTTCATTCATTCTCAAGTAAAAATATGAAATTATTTATCGTTTGAACTAACTGAAATAAATTTTTCAATTTAAAAAAATCGATAAACGGCGAAACAAACATAAAGAGTACTTACACTTATAAAGAATTATTTAGAAAAATATTATCAATGTTACGAAAGCTAGAGCGCGCACGGACTTTTTTGAAAAATTTTAAAGAGCCATGAAACGAAAAGTTCGGCATATATTTTGTAAAAAATTGCAACTATTAATTACGAATAGTCGCTTTACTTGTGTGCTAATTTTCAGCTAAATCGGTTGAACGGTTCTTCAGTTACAGGTGATTGGAATTTCAAAGCCCTACACGCACACACACACGATTTTTTAGAAAAAATAGAGCTTTCTTTATGAGGGAGCAAAAATGTACCACGTACATTATACATACATTTTTCGATATATAAAAACATATACTTTTATACAACAGTGTGCGTGAAGTAGGCACTTCACGCACACGTCACTTCGCTTGCGTGCGTAAAACAGTCACTTCTCGCACTAGCGGTATAAAATTGTATACGATACTCGTCTGATCTCGTGTGATTACAACACTCGCCTTCAGCTCGTGCTGCAAACTCACACTCGCCGCGAAAAAGTTTCATCGCACTAGTATCGTAATATACTATTATACCACAGTGTTCGTGAAGTTGTTACTTCACGCACACTTCGCTTCGCTTGCGTGGTATAATAGAAAATAGGCACTTCTAGCACTAGTAGCATAATAGTATATTATGATACGAGTGCGATGCAACTATTTTTTCCAGGGTGAGTTTCGTATAGAGTTTTATTTCACTAGTGCGAGAAGTGCGATTTCTCGCACGCGAAGCGAGTGTGAGAAGTAATCACTTCTCGCACGGAGTTGCATAAAATTGTATACGATAATCGTGCGAGAAACTTTTTCTGATCTCCTATGATTACAACACTACTCACGAAAAAGTTTTATCGCACTAGTATCGTAATGTACTATCTTACTTTTTTCCATGAGTTTTTTTTTTCAAGCCCGGGCAATTTGCTCTTAAGGTGCAGTAAATTATTGTGCATAAAATAAAAAGAAGATATATGCGGATTTAGCGTGTCACGCACGTGTCGCCGGGTCATTAGCTTATCCGCGGGTGCGCCGGTTACTTTGAGGCATGTCTCGCATAAGAGCTAAGGCAAATTATTGTAATGCTGACTCGACTGCGACCCGCTCAACTCTTGGTGAAGAGTTGTTACTGCGCCGGCGAAGCTTCGACTGTCAATCGGGTACAAATACCTACGTTCATGTAGTAACTACTGTATAAACGTGTGCGTGTTGCATGCACGACGCTCAGTTAACAGTGAGACCACCGACTTGGAATCGGCGGCAGTATTTGTAACAGCTAAAGCAGCACAGTAGCTGCAAGTGCTTCTTCCCTCACTCGCATCTCTTGTCTTCTTCTTTCGTCAGAAAGTAACGAGTTGCTCTCGTTATCGTCGCGTGCAATTCGTTATTACTGCCCACGGGGCATGCTTTGAAGTAACACAAGGATTTACGCATCACCGTCAATAGCCACGTCAATCCGCAGTCGATTTTTAACCAGTTTATGAATAATTTTAACTGCTGCACCTGATCCTTCGCCTCTGGTCATAATATAGTCATTTTTCACCTGCCGAAATCAAGGAAATAACCGTTTACAATATTTCAAAATTGCAGGAGAAAAGAAGAAGAGAAAAGTCGTAAGTCGTGAAGCTGATCATTTTTTTATGTGAGATAAGTCCACGAAAAAGTCAAATTCCGAATTACGTGTATAATAAACCGTCTAAAAAAATAAGTTCATTTTATTTCTGCCCTCCTACCTGATAGAATCATAGTTCATACCATGAGATTGAACCTCGTAAAACCCTGTACGATTTTTTTAAAGAGGTGCCGCAAAGCACTTTCTCTCTTGTCATTTGATTAGCACGCAAAGCATCAGTTTGTGACGTTTGAATGGAGACAGAAAATTTTCTTTAGGATGAATGCGACTTTTCTTGGCAGCGATTTGTCACTCATTCAGTGTCCGTCCAATCAGCAAGTTATAGAACCTCTTCGACCACATGGAAAAAAGTTATTCGCTATCAAGTAACGAGTCATTTTTAACTAAAATAAATTATGTGAAAAATCTAGTTTCTTGAATCGTATTCGAATGAAAATACTTATAACCTTATGTTTCACCTTTGGTCATAATACAGTGATTTTTTGCCTGCCGAAATAAAAGAAACAAGCGTTTATAATGTTACAAACTTGCAGGAGAGAAGAAGAAGAAGATAAAAGTCATAAGTCAGGGATCTGATAATTTGTCAAACGAGCGATACGAGACACAAAAAACGTCTTTTTTAACCCCACCCTCAACGAAGGGTGTTTGAAGGGCTCGAATTCCAACTCAGAGCCACTTTTCTCAGCGTTTGGGACCATTTTGAGTGTATTCTCATGAACATTACGAAAAAAAATAAAAAATGGAGATCACAAAGCTTTCTCTATGAGGAAGCAATAGTACATTTCGAATAAGCCAGTGAATGCGTTGAAAGTGACTGCGGAATGTTACAAAACTCCAGACTTGGTAAGACACGTGGATCTACATTGTGGAGAATCCGAGTGGAGACCTCACAAGAAGAGGCGAGTGGGGCAAATTCTCCGAGTCACATCGAGGAACGAAGAGGGTTCAGCGACGTCGGGATAATCGATTTCTCAAGAGGGAGAGAGGAGAGTACATAGCTGCACACATAAGATGAGGGAACGACTCACGAGAAGGAGCGGGACTTGGGTCGCGATCGCCACGATTGATTTATCGAGAGAATTACCGGCGAGTGATAATCGATCCTCGCTTTACGACTCGTTCGCGTCAATCCGTCGGTGGAATTACGGGTCGCTCCGTCGAAACACCGAGCGAACTTTCCTGTCTGAGCTTACAATAAGGATCTTACATATGGATAGGGATATAAAAGGGGCCTGCAGGACATTTAGCGTCAAGAGGATCGTCACAACGACGACGAATAAGCTAAAGAACCGCACACATGCCACGGCAATCATTATTCTGTCTTCTACACCACCCCAAGTGGTCGAACGTGTGTGTACACAGGTGCTATTCAACGTTTGTGACTACTACAGTATTTATGAGCCAGGCGCGGCGATAAATTTGCATTCAAATTCCCGCACGGTACTGTCGTACTTCCTGGACTCTGCGCCATGTCAGCCATCCAGCCATAGCGCCGTTCCCCTCCCCCCCTTTAACATACTCTACACGCCCAACGCTAACTTCAGAGACCTAAGCCGCAATGGAGAGTTTTCTTGTTCTTCGAACCGCGACAATTTGAACCTTTTGTGAACCGCGCCTGTAGAGAAGTGTCAGGTGAAAATTTTCAAACTGTATGGTCAAAACTGACGAAGCTATACCAGCGCCTCTACTGACAATATGGCGAATTTTTACAGAATGCGGATTAATAGAAAATTAGTCGCCTTTAGACAGCTAAGCTGTGATAGAGAATTTTCTTATTTTTCGTTCCACGACAATTTGAACCTTTTGTGAACCGCGCCTATAGAGAAGGGTTAGGTGAAAATTTTCAGACTGTATGGTAAAAACTGACAAAGCTATACCAGCGCCTCTACTGACAATATGGCGAATTTTTACATAATGCGGATTAATAGAAAATTAGTCGCCTTTAGACGGCTAAGCTGTGATAGAAAATTTTCTTATTTTTCGTTCCGCGACAATTTGAACCTTTTGTGAACCGCGCGTATAGAGAAGGGTTAGGTGAAAATTTTCAGATCGTATGGTAAAAACTGAGGAGGCTGCACCAGCGCCTCTACTGACAATATGACGAATTTTTACTGAATTAATACTTCAATGTTTTGTAGAATACAAGTTAATGAAAATTTTGCTAACTTCAGACACCTTAACTGCAATGAAGAGTTTCCCAATACTTTGCATCGTGACGATGGATTCCTTAAGGGAACCGCGCATGCATGCACGGAGAAAAAATTCCGTATCGTGATAACATGAAACAGTGACAGCAAAAATCGTTTTATTAGACTGACAAAAAAAATTGGTAAGCCCAGCAAGAATATTTGTCAACCGAACAAAATATTTGTCAGCCGAACAAAATATTTGTCAGCCGAACAAAATATTTGTCAGCCGAACAAAATATTTGTCAGCCGAACAAAATATTTGTCAGCCGAACAAAATATTTGTCAGCCGAACAAAATGTTTGTCAACCGAACAAAATATTTGTCAGCCGAACGAAATATTTGTCAGCCGAACAAAATATCTGTCAGCTTAACGTAACGATTTTTGTTGTCACCGTTTTATGATGTCACAACACAGACATTTCTTTCCGTGTGGAAAGAAAGGTCACGTGAAAATTTTCCGGCCGTATGGCAAAAACTGACGAAGCTACACCAGCACCACTACTGACAATAAAAACAAATTTCACTGAACCAATATTTCACTATGCAGTATTTTGCGTATTTGCAAACATTATACGTAAAAAAGTTCATTGAACGATCTCTCTGATGCGGCGACGTTTGTCATCGATGCTCCCAAAGCGTTAGCCAAAGTTGATTTGATCGCAAAAGACAAACTCAATGGATATTTGAAAGCAGGTGCGGTTGATAGATTTTTATCTCCGAATTCCCGTAACCGTAGATTATTCGTTTATTGTCATAAAAATATTTGCTAGTATTTGCTACAGTATATCTTAGTTTCCATGTACTAGAAATTTATGACTGCTTTAACTTGACATACGGTAATTTTCATGAAACCCTTCTCTCCGTGCACGAAGATGAATCGGAGTCTCCCACATAAGAGAAATTCTTCGAGATCGTCGGAAATCGCGAAATGATGAATCACATCAGGTTGTTCAATCGGAAGAGAAGAGGCGGTACTGACGAGCTGATAATCACAGTAAAATTAACCATGGAAAGTTTTCTGTGGTCGCTGTTACTGAGCACCGACAGATGAAGAAGTCGCGGTGGCCGGCGTATTTATCTCGTCGTCGCCGTGTTAGCAACCGCAACGGTACCGACTCGCGGTATCCCGACTCCATCCGCACGTTATCGCGGTCTAGGGTCTCCTAAAGACTCTCTCGGCAACAACTGTACGATCTTCGAGCTGCGTATTAAAATCGTCTCCTTCTCTTATTGCGTCACTTTCACAAAAGATTACGAGAATAAGGAAATGCATTCTCGATTATATTGTGAGAAGCTAAGTGAACACCGTTAACTTTAACGATTGTGCATACAAGTAATCAGAATTGGGCTACATTCTAGACGTGGCGTCTTTTTGGCTATTACGCTTACGCCCAAAAAATTTTATTGTTTTTTATTGAAGAATTCTTGTTCTTTCATTGGTCTCTTCTTACTTTGCTCAATTTTTGAGAAAAGAAATTGGTATCAGGAAAAAATGGCCGAGGAAAAAAAGGCCGGGGAAAAAATGGCCCGAAGAAAATAGACGCGGAAAAATGTCCAGGGAAAAAAGGCCGATGGAAAAATAGGCGGATGAGAAAAAAGGCCGTTGGAAAAAATATATGCGTGTGGGAAGATAGCGAGTTTGATGCGTGCGTGTGTGTGTGGCTAGAAGGGGTGGAAGTGGGGCGCGACGGGGTGAAGGGGCAGAGCCCCTTCTAGGGTGCAGGGGCAAAGCCCCGCTGGGGGTTGGGGTTTGGAGGGTCAGCCCCCCACTCACAAAACTATGCTTTTCTTATTTCCTATAAAATTTGTTGTCTTCTAATTAAATATAATACAATATAATATAATAAAATACTTCCTGATCAACTTGTGTTGCAGATTTTTCGCCAGCTATGGCTGCATTGTAATTAGCTGTACAGCTCTGGACATGTTCTACGTCCTCCTCATACACACATAACACACGACTATAACACTACATCCCAGTTGACCAAAAGTCGTGCAAGCGGTATGTCATTTTGCTTAGTCAATTCGTAAATTGGTGAAGCAATCTAAATGGGCAAAAATACAAAGATTTCAAATGTTTGATTTTTCCGTACAGGAAAATCGACAGCAACGGAATCTTCGATTTGCCAAACGTCCATGTAAGAAATAAAAATATTACAGGCTGTCACGTCGAAGCATGGTAACATCAATTAATCAAAATATTCAGCCAAAGTCAAAATATTATACTGAAATCTATCATCTACCACGATTGCTAGGATTATAATTCTGACAGAAACCCAGAAACATAATTATGTATGTTTTTTTCTTTATAAAAAAATTAATTCTTTATAAATAAAAAACAGGGTACTCAAAAAATTCATGCCTCAATTAACTAAAAATCTTTCAGGGTAAAAAAAACCTCCCCAGTTGCAGCAATAAACATAACGTGTACTTCAACGAACCCCCAAGCATTTAAAAGTGGCTCCTCCCAACTGGCCATTATTCTTAGTGTTGCAGATTTTTCGCCAGCTATGGCTGCATTATAATTAGCTGTACAGCTCTGCACATGTTCTACGTCCTCCTCATACAGACATAACACACGACTGTAACACTATATCCCAGTTGAGTAAAAGTCGAGCGAGCGGTATGTCATTTTGCTTAGTCAATTCGTAAATTGGTGAAGCAATCTAAATGGGCAAAAATACAAAGATTTCAAATGTTTGATTTTACCGTAGAGAAAAATCGACAGCAACGGAATCTTCGATTTGCCAAACGTCCATGTAAGAAATAAAAATATAACAGGCTGTCACGTCGAAGCATGGTAACATCAATTAATCAAAATATTCAGCCAAAGTCAAAATAATATACGAAAATCTATCATCTACCACGATTGCTAGGATTATAATTCTAACAAAAACCCAGAAACATAATTATGTATGTTTTTTTCTATATAAAAAAATTAATTCTTTATAAATAAAAAACAGGGTACTCAAAAAATGCATGCCTCGATTAACTAAAAATCTTTCAGGGTAAAAAAAACCTCTCCAGTTACAGCAATAAACATAATGTGTACTTCAACGAACCCCCAAGCATTTAAAAGTGGCTCCTCCCAACTGACCATTATTCTTAGTGTTGCAGATTTTTCGCCAGCTATGGCTGCATTATAATTAGCTGTACAGCTCTGCACATGTTCTACGTCCTGCTCATACACACATAACACACGACTGTAACACTATATTCCAGTTGAGTAAAAGTCGAGCGAGCGGTACGTCGTTTTGCGGAAGCTTTCCGAGTGATTATTGTTTCTTCCATAAAAGTTAATCCACAGGACGTCGTTTGCTAACGAAATAAAAGAGAAGCCGGTGTGGGTTAGAGCGTTTCAGTGGGTAATATATATAGTATAAAGACACGCAGTCTTGTCATCGCTTGGCAAAGATACCGAGCACTGAATATATCTTTATCCCGTCCTCGTGTGCACGCTGGCTAACTGCCGTGCTCGCCTCCTTGCACACTCACTGGACTTATGTTCACGCAGGAATTTGCTCGGCAGTGATCCGGCTTAGAATCACCGCGGGAGGAAGAAAGCGTGCGGCAGCGGCAACAACTCCTTCTTTGAGACGTCGGCAAATGCCTTGACTCTCCTCTCCAGTGCACATATATACATATATGCGATACAGAGAGAATCGAGCCGGTCGCAGAGCGAAAAGCTGGTGGCGGCGTTCGAGAGAGAAACGGAACACGCAGGACAAGCAAATTGCAGGTTGGCCAACGAAGAAATCGCTACTTCCACGTACGCCCTTGCGCGCGGCGCGATCACTTCAGTCCCCGCGGGGGTTATACATCCTTCTTCTTTTTATCCTGCTTCTTCTTCGTCTTCTTCTTCTTCTTCTTCGGCTTCGTCTTCGGCTTCTCATCGAGTTTCCTCTTGTTCCTCTTATCTCCTTCCTTGTAGTCGTCGTCACCGATTCACTCCGTCGGAGCTGTGAAATCACATATCATTTGTCAATTCAGAATCTTTTTTTCTTAGGCGTCGCTGAAATGTATTGGTAGATTTTGCTGCTACTAGTATTTAAGGATAGTCGCTGTGGATTTTTTTTCGGATGATTATTTTCAAACATTGTAGGGTTTTATTTTAACAACTTTATCGTTCTTGAAAAATTCTGTTTGCGACACATGCGTCCTTTTTCTTTTCCTCCTGCTTCTTCTTCTTCTTCGGCTTCTTCTTCGGCTTCGTCTTCGGCTTCGTCTTCGGCTTCGTCTTCGGCTTCTCATCGAGTTTCCTCTTGTTCCTCTTATCTCCTTCCTCGTAGTCGTCGTCACCGTTTCACTCCGTCGGAGCTGTGAAATCACATATCATTTGTCAATTCAGAATCTTTTTTCTTAGGCGTCGCTGAAATGTATTGGTAGATTTTGCTGCTACTAGTATTTAAGGATAGTCGCTGTGGATTTTTTTTCGAATGATTATTCTCAAACATTGTAGGGTTTTATTTTTACAACTTTATCGTTTTTTAAAAATTCTGTTTGCGACACATGCGTCTTTCTTCTTTTTCTCCTGCTTCTCCTTCTTCTTCTTCGGCTTCGTCTTCGGCTTCTCATCGAGTTTCCTCTTGTTCCTCTTATCTCCTTCCTTGTAGTCGTCGTCACCGATTCACTCCGTCGGAGCTGTGAAATCACATATCATTTGTCAATTCAGAATCTTTTTTTCTTAGGCGTCGCTGAAATGTATTGGTAGATTTTGCTGCTACTAGTATTTAAGGATAGTCGCTGTGGATTTTTTTTCGGATGATTATTTTCAAACATTGTAGGGTTTTATTTTAACAACTTTATCGTTCTTGAAAAATTCTGTTTGCGACTCATGCGTCCTTTTTCTTTTCCTCCTGCTTCTTCTTCTTTTTCTTCTTCGGCTACTCATTGAGTTTCCTCTTGTTCCTCTTACCTCTTCCCTCGTGGTTGTCATCATCGTTTCACTCCGTCGAAGCTGCGAAATCATATATCATTTGTCAATTCAGAATCTTTTTTATTAGGCGTCGCTCTTCTTCTTCGTGCAACTGTGACTAGGGACACTTTCATTAAAATCAATGGAAACAAAATCAACCCTTCGATTTCTTTGACATCCATAAAATCTTTATTTACGTAGTATGCGTAGAATTCGATTTTACGCACTGTTTATGGTGTGTAAAATGAATATTCACACAGTATGCGTAAAATAAAAAAAGTTTAAAATCGTCATTTTTTATGGGGAAATATGTTCTGTGGCCTTACTATGGTATATTCCATTATATATGAGTAGTGAATTATATATGTCGTCAGAGGGCATTCTATTCTATTGACTTGACATGCAATTTTCGATCCCGATTTATATTTCGATTTATACTCAGTACGGCCTTACAAATCTTCGAGTAAAGACGTATTTTGAATTCATTGATTAATTTGACTGAATGAATTACGTTGTAACGCGCTTGTTATCTATTTCTTTTGTATTGTTTTGTTTTGTAAAATTTTGTGAAGTTGTATTCACTATTAATATTGTGAATTATGAGAAATTCATGAGTCATTTAAAAAAGTATTTTCTTGAATGACCCGGAGGGTTTCTGTGAGAACCCAAGTCCGGATTATTTCAAGTCCCTTAATGGACTCTCTATATTTATATAAAACCTAAAGAATCTAAGGAAAATTTTCAAAATTTCCAAAAAATTTCAAGTTGATCATAGAATTTTGAGCGAGTCGTTTCAAGTTGGCCATAAACTTTTGAGCGAGTCGTTTCAAGTTGGTTATGGAATGTTGATCGACCCGTTTCAAGTTGACCATAGAATTTTACGCGAGTCGTTTCAAGTTGGTTATGGAATGTTGATCGACCCGTTTCAAGTTGACCATAGAATTTTACGCGAGTCGTTTCAAGTTGGTTATGGAATGTTGATCAACCCGTTTCAAGTTGATCATAGAATTTTACGCGAGTCGTTTCAAGTTGGCAAGAATTTCAGCGATCCGTTTCAAGTATACTCGGGATATTAAAAATTTTCAACCGAGCTTTTGCGAACGGGCGAACCACGTGAGCCACAGTAAGACCCTACTATATATATATATATATATATATATATATATATATATATATATATATATATATATATACATTCACACACCAACTACACATTATAACGACGCATACATTATGTCGTCAATGCCGCGGAGATTGGAGTATCGTAGCAGCCGTCAACTATATACCGCGTTCCTTCTCAGAGTTAGCGCTCTTTCCTCGTCCGCCAGCAGCAGCAGCAGCAGCACCGTTTTCGAGAGCTGTTTGAGCAACAGCAGCATGAGCATCGCCGCGTGCATCGGAGAGCAACCAAGACGGAATACATATAGATGGAAGGGAGGCGTGCGGCTCTTTTGCTTCGCTCGGCGTAACGACACTGAAAGTGCCGGCTGCAGTCGCTATACGATCACCATACGAATGTAACGCACAGTAACGTCAGGATTTTCTGAGCCGCCTAGCTTCTTCACGGCTCATGGGCGAGAACGAGACTCTGGTTTGTATCTTAAAGCTGTACGTATATATTTATGTATATCCCTACATATATCCCCATATACATGTATATATACAGGCGCTGCGAACGACTGGCACTTTCGGATTTCGTACGCCCCGCACTCGCGGCTAACTTGTTTAGTGCCAAGATATCTTCAAGTCCCGACAGCCGCGCATAGAAAGGCCAATTGTGGAATGAAACGGCACCGCGTTGCATACTATAATCGACTTGGAGTGATGCATATATAGCATGAATTCAAACTATCGAATGCACACACAAACACACGTATTCAGTATGTGAATTCATTTAACGAATATTAAGAAGTTGCGGATGAGAAAGTTTACTGGAATGAGGGTTTGCATATATTTCCGCCTGCGATTCTTGCACCGAGAGAAAAAGTTTCCTTGATTCAAAGAAATAGGTGGATTAAATTTTTTTTTTTTTCTTTGAATTCAAAGAAATATTTACTTGATTTCAATGAAATATTTTCTTTCGAAGGAGAACATTTCATTGGATTTAAAGAAACTTTTGCTTGAAGAGCGTAATCGAAGAGACGTTTTCATTGATTCAAGGAAACGGGGTCTTTGATTTAAAGAAACGATTTCCTTGACGGCATCAGGTCCGCCACTGGTTGACACGAGCGCGTCTGTCGCTCGGTCGTCGGTATTGGTTAGATCGGTGCGACTACGCGGAAATATTTAAAGTGAAAAATTAATTAACAAAAACTCACAGAAACGTTTTCTGTCATGGAGAGTGATTTTTCAAACTACCGTCTGCCGTTGCGCGGCACGCGATTTTCTAGGTTATTAAAAAAAAAAAAAAGAAACAGAGTTCCTTGTTTCAAGGAAAAAATTCCTTAATTCAATGCCACTACATATCATTGAATTTCTCATAATTCAAAGAAAAGATAATATTAGATCAAGTATATTTTTTCCTTGGTGTTAAAGAAATGTTTCTTAGGTTGAGATTTCAACGAAATTTCTTTGAATCAAGGAAACTTTTTCTCTCGGTGTGAAGGGGATTTCGATGGCGGTTTTTTCAAGAAAACAATTTCTTAATCCAATGCCACTACATTTCATTGAATTTCTCATAATTCAAAGAAAATATAATATTCTATTAAGTATATTTTTTCCTTGGTTTTAAAGAAATGTTTCTTAGGTTGAGATTTCAAAGAAATTTCTTTGAATCAAAGAAACTTTTTCTCTCGATGTGAAGGGGATTTCGATGGCGGTTTTTTCAAGAAAACATTTTCTTAATCCAATGCCACTACATATCATTGAATTTCTCATAATTCAAAGAAAAGATAATATTAGATCAAGTATATTTTTTCCTTGGTTTCAAAGAAATGTTTCTTAGGCTGAGATTTCAAAGAAATTTCTTTGAATCAAGGAAACTTTTTCTCTCGGTGTGAAGGGGATTTCGATGGCGGTTTTTTAAAGGAAACAATTCCTTAATCCAATGCCACTACATATCATTGAATTTCTCATAATTCAAAGAAAATATAATATTAGATCAAGTATCTTTTTTCCTTGGTTTTAAAGAAATGTTTCTTAGGTTGAGATTTCAAAGAAATTTCTTTGAATCAAGGAAACTTTTTCTCTCGATGTGAAGGGGATTTCGATGGCGGTTTTTTCAAGGAAACAATTCCTTAATCCAATGCCACTACATTTCATTGAATTTCTCATAATTCAAAGAAAAGATAATATTAGATCAAGTATATTTTTTCCTTGGTTTTAAAGAAATGTTTCTTAGGTTGAGATTTCAAAGAAATTTCTTTGAATCAAGGAAACTTTTTCTCTCGGTGTGAAGGAGATTTCGATGGCGGATATTAACTTTTCTTTTTTTTTCTTTTTCATGGCTCTTGACAGAATTGATGGGAATGTGAAATGGGGTGAAAGAGACGCAGTTACAAAATTTCAATGCGGAACCGCGGGATACACAGCAGCAGCGAGAGAAGAGAATCAACCTGGGGGACCACACACGTTGGACTGAAGGAGAGCAGAGAGGGGCTCGCTCACGATAGTCGCGAGGAAGCGCGCGAGGGAGTTTGTCTATAGCGCAGGAGTTCTCTGCGCTGCAACGAGAAGCAGGCGCATATATCATACGAGTAGATGTGCGCCGTGAACCTCAGAATTTACCTCTTTCCTTTCTCTCCATCTCTCTCTCTCTCTTTCTCAGTTTCTTGCTCCAGCAGCAGTGCCGCCAGTAGAGCTTTGAATCGCTCATTTGAAAAGGATGAAAAGGATCGCAGAGTGCGAGTGCGGGCACCACTTCGCCTCCTTTCCATGGCAAGAAACTCGTAAGCTACGTGGGTGGTGAAGTGCACATGCATCTGCCAGGACCGAGAGAGCTACTTCTGGTCAAGCAATACACGCGGAATTGCCTCGGCGACGACTGCTCATATCTTGTTGTTAAAATTCCACGGTATGCGCATAAAGGCTAAGGGCTGACGCACAATAGACACGGGACAGCGACACTGCTGCCTAGTAGTCACTGCGGTGAAGATATAAATCGCGGTAAGAAGATTGGAAAGTATTTGTGAGGACTTGAAGGCGTTTTGGAAAGTGATTTTTTGCAATGAGCGCGATATCACCAGAAATAAAATATATGTTAATAAAGCGGATTTGGTAAGAAACATCTTTATTTTGTCGTTGAAGAAAAAAAAGTTTGTATAAAAATGGCAGGCTCTTGATGTTTTCTAACAATATTTTTATTATTTAAACAAAAGTTCAGGTTTGTGAGTAGAAGATTGTAGGTGAACTTGATTTTTTTTACTGTGGAATTGCCTCGGTGGTGATTGCTTATATCTTGTAGTGAAAATTTCACAGTATGTGCTTTAAATCTAAGGGCTGACGCACAATAGACACGGGACAGCGACACTGCTGCCTAGTAGTCACTGCGGTGAAGATATTAATCGCGGTAAGAAGATTGGAAAGTATTTGCGAGGACTTGAAGGCGTTTTGGAAAGTGATTTTTTGCAATGAGCGCGATATCACCAGAAATAAAATGTATGTTAATAAAGCGGATTTGGTAACAAACATGTTTATTTTGTCGTTGAAAAAAAAAAGTTTGTATAAAAATGGCATGCTCTTGATGTTTTTTAACGATTTTTTAATTAACAAAAATTTGTAAATAATAATTTAAAAATATATTATTAAAAAAATTGTTCAGATCTGTGAGTAGAAGATTGTAGGTAAACTTGTTAAAAAAAAAAATTTTTTACAGCGGAATTGCCTCAGCGATGACTGCTCATATCTTGTTGTTAAAATTCCACGGTATGCGCATAAAGGCTAAGGGCTGACGCACAATAGACACGGGACAGCGACACTGCTGCCTAGTAGTCACTGCGGTGAAGATATAAATCGCGGTAAGAAGATTGGAAAGTATTTGCGAGGACTTGAAGGCGTTTTGGAAAGTGATTTTTTGCAATGAGCGCGATATCACCAGAAATAAAATGTACGTTAATAAAGCGGATTCGGTAAGAAACATGTTTATTTTGTCGTTGAAAAGAAAAAAGTTTGTATAAAAAAAAGCATGCTCTTGATGTTCTCTAACGATTTTTTATTTAAAAAAAAAAATTTCAGGTTTGTGAGTAGAAGATTATAGGTGAACTTAATTAAAAAAAAAAATAATCTCAGCGGAATTATATAAATTGCGGTAAGACGATTGGAAAGTATTTGCGAGGACTTGACGGGGTCTTGGAAAGTAATATGTTGCAATGAACGCAATATTATGAGAAAAAAAAAGTATGATAATTAACTTGATTTGGTAAAAAAACATGTTAGTTTTGTCGTTGAAAAAAAAATCTTTTAAGAATGATATGCCCTGTATTCAGTAAAGATTTTTTTATTACACCGAGAAAACTAAAATCGTTGGATGCACCAAATCATGTATTTGTATCATATATAATTGACTTATGTATAGTAAAAAAAGGTAAAGCGCTGGAACACCTTCCATGTTGAAGATTCCCATCATTATGCAATTCAAAAATTTACTTTCGGAAAAATTTTTGGTAAAAATAAAAATAACAGTGAATAGTGAAAAAAGTGAAAAATAAAAGTAAAACATTAATATAATGTATAACTATTTGTGATAAAGAAAACTGCTACGAGAAAGTGCAAAACGAAGGAGAAGAATGTCAAAAAAGATTAGTTAGTACTGTGGCCAAAGCCGGTGCATAGGTGGCCAGAACTAGTGAAATGGCTATGCTTCCACTTTTTTTATTTTCCAGTGTTTGGTGACACAAAGGCATGAAGATTTCCATGCTATAAATCTGAAATTATATTCTTCTTACATGTGAAACTCATAGGTATAAAACATTTTTATGATATTTGGTCCCAATCACGAGTACTTGAGAATGGGAAAATTCGTGAAGTGGTAGCAACCGGTACTTATACTCTAAAATATGCCATTTTTGAAGGTTTATGCAAGAGCAGCACATAAACATTAAATACCTCATCTCACTCTGTACAACCTAATTGGAAGTCCAAACATGATTACTTTACCCTCAATGTTAAGCACATATTCAAATGTGCTTAACATTGAGGGTAAAATTCCCACTACTTACTGCTATCAAGTATATCTTGTCAATGAATCAAGGAGATCGTTTTTTTTCTAATCAATGAAAACTTTCCTTCATAACAATATAACTATCTTCTCATCATATGCTCACCGAGAAAATCTTTCTTCACAAACAATAAAATATTCTCCTCAAAATTTAAATGCACTAGTTTATTGATATCAATGAAAACAAAATGAACCCACCCATTTCTTTGACGTCAATGAAATATTTTCTCTCCCTGATTCTATTTTTAGCCGTTGTTTTTTTTTTCCAAAATTTCATATATATGCATAACAACTTTTTCTTCATCATCTCCATATCTACAAATATCGCACGAACTGCAGCACGCATAGATGAAATTACATTGTCTGTTTAATGCGGTACTCATGAAGCGTGCGTTAGTTGAAGCAAAGTACGAAATTAATAACCGACTCGGTTGAATCCATAACTGTTTTATCCCGGTGTCGTGTTTGGACGATGTAGAGAAGAGCTCACACGAACTCTGAACCCTCCCAGCAGGAGAGTTTTGTCCTCGTCGGCTTAGTCTTGATTCCGGAAGGATCACACCGCACGAGCAAAGAGAGTTATAACTGTACTCGTCTTCGCGCAGATCGCCTCGCTTGTTTTTAACCGCGTCGGCGTCGTTATCCTCGTCATCGTCGTCGTCGTCGTCGTCGTTCGACAATTTTCATTCTCAGACGAGGATGTACCGGTCCAAGGGGCACCGATTCTTAAGGTACACCAGTCACGTACTTAAACTCTCTTCCTCTCTCTCCCTCGCTGCGCAGCTCTTCGATCCCACCTTGCACTTGATCTTCTCGTTGTGTTTTTACTGTGGACGCAGTTCCGGACATATAAGAAACAAGACAACAATCTTACACGACTATGTGTCACCGTATTACAACGATATCCAACTTTACCGGGACAAAAAACGACCTTTTTGCTTCCACGTGAGGCAAGCTTTGCTTACGTGACCATTTTTTCCAGATTTTTATCTCAGAATGCTCAAGATGCTTATCTATGATTGGCATGAAATGTTATTGCGTTTTTGTTGATTTTGGATTTTTATTGTTTTTGGATTTAAGTGAGGAAAGATTAGAAAATTTTTTTCACTGTTTTAACGACCACCATGACATTGGTCATAAGGTGACAATTTTTTCCAGATTTATATCTCAAGTGCTCAAAATGATCATTTACGATTAGCATGAAACATTATCTCATTATTGGTGAATTCGATTTTTTATTGTTTTTGAATATTACTGAGGAAAAATTTGAGCAGTTTTTTCACTCTTTTTCGCGACCACCATCGGTCATGAGGTGACAATTTTTTCCAGATTTATATCTAAGCATACTCAAAATGATCATTTACAATTAGAGTGGAACATTATCTCATTATTGTTGATTTTGAATTTTCATTACTTTTGAATTTTTAGTGAGGAAACATCTGAGTGTTTTTTTTTCACTGTTTTTAGCGACCACCATGACATCGGTCGTAACGTGATAATTTTTTCCAGATCTTTATCTCAAAAATGCTCATCTATAATCAGCATGAAATATCATCTCGTTATTGATGATTTTGAATTTTTATTGTTTTCAAATTTGAGTGAGGAAAGATCTGGGCATTTTTTCACTGTTTTTAGCGACCACCATGACATTTGTCATAACATGAAAATTTTTCCAGATTCATATCTCAGCATCCCCAAAAAGCTAATTTACGATAAGCATGAAAAATTACCTCATTATTGTTGATTTTGAATTTTTACTGTTGTTGAATTTGAGTGAGGAAAGATTCGAAAATTTTTTTCACTGTTTTAGCGACCACCATGACATTTGTCATAACATGATAATTTTTCCAGATTCTTATCTCAGCATGCTCAATATGCTCATATTTAAATTACCATGCAAAATTATCTCATTATTGTTGTTGTTTTTTAATTTGAGTGAGGAAAAATCTGAGCATTTTTTTCACTGTTTTTAGCGACCACCATGACATAGGTCATAACGTGACAATTTTTCCATATTCCTATCTCAGCATCCCCAAAAAGCTAATTTACAATAAGCATGAAAAATTACCTCATTATTGTTGATTTTGAATTTTTACTGTTGTTGAATTTGAGTGAGGAAAGATCTGATCATTTTTTTCACTGTTTTTAGCGACCACCATGACATCGGTCATAACGGAGGAAGAATGAGACGACATACGTGGGAAGAAGGAAGATTATATGCACAAAGAAAATACATGTTCGACATGCCGATGCTGCTAGGACTGCTGAGAGAAATATCACTCGTTTGACTGAACACAGGACATTATGTAGACGCACTCGAAGCTGTATTACAGATATAGATATATACAAGACAGAAGAGTAAAATGAAGGACAGCGAGAGAGAGGAAGAGTGGAATAGTTTATCCTCGTCGATTCAGCGTCTATACAGCCACACCCACTTGGATCATGGGTGGCTGAGCTGCTCCTCGGTAATAACCCCATAGGGCAGAGAGACCACCGCGAAACTTCAGCCTGGTCTTAAGGGTTGCGTTTATTAACAACACTCGTACAAGAGACCGGAAGTTTTCATGGATTAATTTCTCAATTAAATTCCATATATAATTCTGATTGCAAAAAATGAACGTAATTTTGCAGAAGCGGTGAAGCAAATTATCAAAATCATTATCAATTATCGAAATCTCTGTAGCACATCTTAATAATACATCGCACTAGGGGATAAAATTTTTGCATACCAGTTTATGCATTAAATTTGTCGCCAGAAGTATATTAATTTTTATAATTTCACATTTTTGGAATATGCAAAAATGTGCAATTATAATAGAGTGCAACTTTAAAAAATGACTGCGAATGTCTTAGTCGAAATTTGATTTATCAATTCATATCTGGATGTGAATAATACACACGTGTGTATCTAATTGAATGAATAATATGGAATTGTGTGTTAACGTGAATCAATGTTTTCCGAAAATTCTGAAGGAAAAAAGTCTTTGGATTAGAATTTCTTAACAAACCGAACCTAAATTACCTGCGAATCAAATTTAACTTTTGCCATTTTTTAACTCTTCACGACGGAAAACAAATAAAGTTGTCACGTTGCTTTCTTGTTAATTTTGAGATTTTCTGAAAATTCTGTTGTTCTTATTTATTATTATTATGTTCGGCTTCCCTGTCAGGCTGATTTATAAAAAAGTATAGGAATAATTTTTCCATTATGGGCTTAGGGTTAAAATGTTGGGTATTCAATGTAGTATTTTCAAGATTCTCGGTAACGAAATCGGAGGGGTTGAAATTTGGAAAAACAAAATGATTTTTTAAGTTCAAAGCGCAATAAAAAAATATATACATATTTTTTTTCAATTTTATATTTTCATCGATAACTGCGTTAAATTACGAAAGTATTGCCCTGCTTATTTTCATTAATATGATTTTACCCATTGACTTTGGATATTTTTTTTTGATATTTTAATTTTTTTCATAAATCGACGAAATCTTGGAATAAACTCGTAAAAAAATCCACCGATGGTCCATTCGCTTTGATCAATGACACGAAATTTTTTTTTCAATTCAAGTCCATCGTGATTTAAGCTGTGTGAACTACCGTGGAATGGTTCGAAATACATTAATTATGAACACGATTGAAAAACCCCGAGCATGTAGAAAAACGAGTTACCGTTTCGTAACTTAATTTTTCTAACCAATTGAAAAATTCTCCAACTGCATATTAATTCCCTAAAATCTTCGGGATTTTTAAAGACTCTCTAAAAGTCACCATTTGTGTGGAACAAATTTTTAGTTGGTCGCTTAGCTCTCGAAGAAGCTTTAAAAAAAATGTAAACGAGGTTTCTGAGAAAATTGGTTCGAGAGATTCGAAGAACAAAAATCGTGAGACAGGAAAAAAATGATATTCTGTCTCTCGCACCTAATTCTCTATTTCTGAATCTCGAAACACATAATCTGTATAGTGTCAAGTGTCATAGCTCCGGAAAAGCGCGCACCTGCACCACTCGCCCACAATCTATGATCCGATTATGGGAACCCGAACGCTGAGTAACTTGGTCGTCTTTGCCGACGCTCAAACGCACGTAGCAGTCGAGCTAACTCTACGACTAATCGTAAGCGTATTAGGTATCCGTGAAGACTACAAAGCAGTTGAGAAAATATATAACCATAACGTACGGCCGCAGTGCATATAAGGCATTCCATGACAAATCGATAGGAACGTCACCCAGATCTTTATTTTTTTTCACAGCGGTGCGAGAAAAAGAATGTCACTTATTTCTCGACTCAGTATTTTTTTTCGTCAAATCCCTCGAAGCAATTTTCTCAGGAACCTCATTTACATTTTTTTAAAGCTTCTTCGAGGGCTGAGCGACCGACGAAACATTTGTTCCACACGAATGGTGACTATTGGATAGTCTTAAAAAATTTCGAAGATTTCAGGGAATTAATATGCAGCCGGAGAATTTTTAATTGGTTGGAAAAATTAAGTTATAAAACGGTAATTTGTTAAACCATTTACTTGAACCAATTGTATATTTCATTGATCATTTCGTTCAATGGAATCAAAATTTAATTCACTTAACAAAATATTTAATCGTTTTGACTAAATATTGTGTTGATTCAATGAAACTGTCCTATGAAAAAGTGACACAAAATACTTATGCATATCATATCGTATTATATTTTCAATTCTACTAACTTTCAATGTGGATAATATTTGTTTCGATGTGGACAATATTTATTTCAATGTGGACGATATTTATTTGAACGAAGTTGATATTTGATTGCTACAGTTAAATGGATTTTGAAATAAAATACATACCCAATTTATTTCCAAGCGACTAAATAAATGAATTTTCTTAATTACTGCAGATAAAAACATGAATTCATTGGATCTTTATTCCTTGTTTTCAATCATATCATCTAATGCATTTAACAAAATACTTTTCAGTTACTTAATTGACTTAAGGAAATATATAATTGCATCAATTGTCCTGATTCTTTTGACTCAATAAAATCGACATTTTTCTCCAATTGACTCAACGAAATATATCGTTATTTATACCATACGTATACTTGCTAATTACATACGACTCAAATGTAGTAATTAAGTGCATTCAACGCTTAATGTTTTCTCAGTGCACTTCTATCGATCTTGCAGATCATTCTGTACTGACATAGACCCTCGAAAAATCCTTTTTTATCGTGTATAAAAGATCTTTATCTCTATACAAAGAATCAAGAAGAAGAAAAATAAAAAATCCCAAGACCCCATGAATGTGATTCGGAACAACCCGTACAAAGTTCGAAGAAACGAATCGAAATTCAATTGGTGAACGAAGTGGTCGCTAAAGTGAAGTAAAGAAAAAGGGGTAAAAACGAGAATACGAAGCATAAAGCCGGGATTCCTATGGGAGTCCGCTGACCGGAAATCGATATCAATTCTTCGTAGTTTACTGTTGAGACGAGACTCGCGCCGCGTATCAAACATCCTCTCTGCGCCGTCTCTCGAAGAGAGTGAGAGAGAGAGAGACGAAGTATTCGCGAGACAGATTTACGAGAGAAGCGCGTGGCTACTTCGGAGTTTGCCTTATACTTGTTGCCTCGGTTGCGATGCTACTGGATGAACTTCCTGGCGCACGAGCCGTGCGCTCGCGAGCGTAGCTACGGCTACGAGTAGAATCGAGAATGGAGAATCTCTCTGATGCGGCGCTCCGCGCGCGTCCCATGCAATATGTATCGGCCGGGCGATAGACTGCGCCCGCTGCGCCCTCTAGCGTCTGGCCAGTCGTCGTTACAGCAAGAGCGGCGTGTCTTCTGTTTACATCGAGCCAACTAACGAACCGTGCAAATGCTATTCCGCTTTTTGCCATATCGCCTGCTCATCTCATTTCACCTTCTTTTATCACTTTTTCCACCACATTTACTATTCCTTCGTTCGGGATGACGCACTTTACAGCTTTTTGTCCGTTAACTTATGAGACGCGCATTAAGGCGAATCATCGAGTGATTTTCTGTTCTGGTGACTTCCTTGGAAATTTGCTTCTACTCTTTATGTAAAATGTACGATAAAAGAGAATAATAAAGTAAACGGGTTAATTTTTAAGTTTTGACGACCTTGAGTCCTTTTTTCACACGTTTGTAATTCTGCTTTTTGTCCGTTAACTTATGAGACGCGTATTAAAGAAAATCATCGAGTAATTTTCTTTTGTGATGGCTTCCTCGGAAATTTGCACCTACTCTTTATGGAAAATATACGATAAAAGGGAATAATAAAGAAATCGGGTTGATTTTCAAGTTTTGTCGATCATGAGTCTTTTTTTTCACACTTTTGTAATATTTTTTTGGACCTGACTTCACTTCGCGTGCGTGAAACAGGCACTTCTCGCATTACTGGCATAAATTTGTATACAGTACTCGTGCGAGAAACTTTTTCTGATCTCGTGTGATTACAACACTCGCCTTGAGCTTGTGCTGCAAACTCACACTCGTCGCGAAAAAGTTTCATCGCACTAGTATCGTAATGTACTAATTATACCACAGTGTGCGTTAAGTGCCTACTTCACGCACACTTCGCTTCGCTTGCGTGCGTTCAACAGGCACTTCTCGCACTAGTGGCATAAAATTGTCTACGATACCCGTGCGAGAAACTTTTTCTGATCTCGTGTGATTACAACACTCGCCTTCAGCTCGTGCTGCAAGCTCACACTCGTCGCGAAAAAGTTTCATCGCACTAGTATCGTAATGTACTAATTCTACCACAGTGTGCGTTAAGTGCCTACTTCACGCACACTTCGCTTCGCTTGCGTGCGTTCAACGGGCATTTCTCGCACTAGTGGCATAAAATTGTATACGATACCCGTGCGAGAAACTTTTTCTGATCTCGTGTGATTAAAACACTCGGCTTCAGCTTGTGCTGCAAACTCACACTCGTCGCGAAAAAGTTTAATCGCACTAGTATCGTAATGTACTATTATATGATTTTTTCACGTGGGATTACATCGATCTCTCTGAGCGTTCGAGTCTAGATTACATACGTCCAATACTATTCCGTAGACTGTCGCATGGCAAAGTGTATGCGCCACAAAAGCTCGGTGGTAATGCGGTATAGAGCAGTATGCAAACTCGCACAGGTATTGCGGCCAGGAGCACACATGCGCGCTCGCGACCCGTGGACGTATGCGAAGCGGAAGGTCAAACGACGAAAGGAAGCAGCGTGGGATCGACGGGCACGACTCTATCTTATGCACCGAGCGCACGGGCTGACTCGGCGCGCGCGGGGGGACAAAAAAATAGCTGCAGCAAGAGCAGAAGTATAGCAGTATCTGTGGAGGCCGCGGTAGTAGTGGTGCGTGCAGTTCAGACTCGAAGGGCCTTTCCATATAGTTCTCGGCCGCGGCCCAGAGATCCTCGAACGTCGTACACCCGGCACCTCGTGCGCTCGTGGTTTCTAATGCGAGGTGCACCGCGCACGTTATTCCGGGAAATTGTGCAGGCGCGCAGAGCCCATGGAATATATGAATGCGTTATGAGCGTTACAGAGACACTGTCGACTAATGTTCTCCACTACTTTTCTTCCCAGTCATACAGACATTACGCTATGCCAAGGCACGAACCAAATTCACCTGAATCGACTCTTCATCAGGTGTACACAAGCCATGAGGCTACTATACGGAAAATCAACAGCCATGTTGAATCGTAAAATCAACAGTGAAATATTACACTAAAAAATTACACGAAAAATTTGGTTTGAATTAACCAAACCCGGCGGTTGAGGGTGACAAAGGAAATATTTAGTTGAGTTGACTAACACTTGCCTATGTTTACCTTTCTAACACTTGCCAATGTTTTTTGCCAATTATTACAAATCAATGTAGCTTTGAACGAATCGATTCGGTGATGATATCTACGAGATATTTCGTTATTTTGATCTTGTTTTTGGTTGAGTGTATTCAACATGGGTTTTATAAGCAAATTCTTTGGTTGAACTGACCGTACGTAAGATTGGAGAGACTACATTGTAGTTTATCGGGAGAAACAATGAATTTAATATGAAATAATAAAGGGTTCGTTTAATTGAGAAAAATATTGTTGGGCTTTTTTTAAAATTTAAATTAGATAAATATGGTTTTTCAATTTTTGATAGCACTTGGTATGCTTTCGAAACCTAGAAAAAGTGCGTCCTGGTCAACAGTTAACGCGCAAACCAGTGAACGACTAAGCGGTCACCCAGAAACGAGGGTTTCACCAGGTAGTCGCACACCAGGACCGAACATTTCATTTTCAACCGTCAACGAAGGAGCAGATCCTTCGGCTATAATAGAACTGAGGGCAGCATTGCAGTCTTATATACGCTAAGGTCGCTTGCGAGAATCGCTTCGGCCGCCCGCCATCTAGCGGAGCGTTGTGCAGCAGTGTTACGTATTAAATGCCATTATTTAACAATCTGCAAAAATTGTAAAGAATACTCAAATATCAAAATTTTCTAGCTTATAGCCAAAATAGGCAAGTTTTATTTCTCATAGTTCTTGAGATTTCTTGATAAGAAAATAATTTTGCAAATAGAAGAAGCTCACAAACTATAAAAAGTAAAATCTTGCTACTTTGGCAATAAACGAGAAAATGTTGATATTCAAGAAATTATTATTCAGAATTTCTGCAGAACTTTGATTGATAGCTTTCAATATGTCACTTGAAAAAAATATTTAAAAAAAAATTTACATAATTCGGAAAAAACCGAAAAAAATTCCTAAAATCTGTATAAATTCTGGAAGTTTCAATTCCACACAAATAAACATTTGACCAATCGCCTGTAGTACATTCATTTCTGTCTATTATTAAATAATTTTTTAAATGAAAAACCTCAGAAACTACAGCACGAAAAATCTTGTCCACTTTGACTACAAGCTAGAAAGTTGATATTGACCATAGTACTTTTCAGAATTTGTTCCGTTTTTTAAATTATGGCATTCGATATGTCACTTTAAAAATATATTTAAAAAAAATTGGAATAGAAAAAAAAAACTAGTGCAATTGAGGGTCCATCTAAGCCTACGCAAAATTACCAGCCAAATCGAAGAGGTCGAGGTCAAACCCAGCTCGAAACTGGGTGGATTGCCTCAAATTTATCCAAACCCACATAAACCGACTCAAGAATAATTTTTTGTTATCGACCTAGTCAACATTCCAGTCAGCAATCCAGTGATGAAAAATAGCTAGAAAATGTTAATATTGACCAAAGTACTTTTCAGCATTTTTTCAGTTTTTTAAATTATGGCGTTCGATATGTCACTTTAAATATATATTTTCAAAAAATTGGCATAGAAAAAAAAACTAGTGCATTTGAGGGTCCATCTAAGCCTACGCAAAATTACCAGCCAAATCGAAGAGGTCGAGGTCAAACCCAGCTCGAAACTGGGTGGATTGCCTCAAATTTATCCAAACCCACATAAACCGACTCAAGAATAATTTTTTGTTATCGACCTAGTCAACATTCCAGTCAGCAATCCAGTGATGAAAAATAGCTAGAAAATGTTAATATTGACCAAAGTACTTTTCAGCATTTTTTCAGTTTTTTAAATTATGGCGTTCGATATGTCACTTTAAATATATATTTTCAAAAAATTGGCATAGAAAAAAAAACTAGTGCATTTGAGGGTCCATCTAAGCCTACGCAAAATTACCAGCCAAATCGAAGAGGTCGAGGTCAAACCCAGCTCGAAACTGGGTGGATTGCCTGAAATATATCCAAACCCACATAAACCGACTCAAGAATTTTTTTGTTATTGACCGAGTCAACATTCCAGTCAGCAATCCAGTGATGAGAAATAGCTAGAAAATCTTAAATATTGTCCAAAGTACTTTTCAGAATTTTTTCAGTTTTTTAAATTATGGCGTTGGATATGTCACTTTAAAAATATATTTTTAAAAAATTGGCATAGAAAAAAACCTAGTGCATTTGAAGGTCCATCTAAGCCTACGCAAAATTACCAGCCAAATCGAAACGGGGTAGATTGCCTCAAAGATATCCAAACCGACATAGACCGGCTCAAGAATTTTTTTCGTTATCACTGAGTCAACATTCCAGTCAGCAATCCAGTGATGAAAAATAACCGTAATTTTGCTGAAATGACCGGAATGCCCGGTGTAGTTTGCTGAAGCAACAAATGACTATACTTTCTTTAGCGTATAAATGCAGTCGTTCGGAAATCCTTGGGAGAATTAGATAGAGTTGGTAAAACCTGCAGGAGAATCTGTGGAAAAGGGGAGGGTATATAACGGTGCGAACGAGGACAGTAATGCACACAACAACGCTATCCCAGCGCATTCCACGTGACACACTGAGTATATAGCATACCGTGGACGCAGCAGCGGTGCAGCGGGCCAGGATGACGTGGACGTGGGCGAAGGCGAGCCAGGCCAAAGGAGCATAACGCTAGAGACATACACACGGAGACACAAAGAAGTTAGAGGAAGAGAGGAAATAACCGAGTTGACTGGAGAATAGTCGTTGCTGGCTATTTCGTTGTAAGAGATAGCGCAAAGCGCGGGGTAGAGAGGACGCAGCAAAGGAGAATAGCGAATCGCGTGGCCCGTTTGTGAGTAGAGGAGACCGGGGTCAATCGGGTCAGGAAAAATGTAAAAAATAAAGAAAAATCGAGGGAAAAAAATCAATGAATTATCAAAAAATTGCAAAAGAACAAAATCATAAAGATTCCAAACGAAATGTCAGATTGGTTCGAAGATTTAGCGACATTTGGACATTTTTTCTCGATTTGACTCCATTTTTGACATTATTTTTAAAATTTGTGACCCAGTCTCAAAAACATTTCGGACGCGACATAATGTTTTTCTTTTTACGTTTTTTGATGTTTTGTTGAATTTTTTCCCGATTTTTGGTCAAATTTGACAGGTTTATCAAACGTTTTGAAGAAAGCTGATGGATTTTCTTATTTTTCTCTTAAATACTGGATCTAATACATCGTTTTTTTCGTATTTACAAAAAAATTTGAAATATCCTTTTGACAGTTGAATGAAATTTCACTTATAATTAAACTTCACGACAGACAATGGCTCCAGAATTGACCTCAAACTTGAAATTTCAATTGAAACTGATCTTACAGGCTATTCATCGTTTGAGCTACTTCTAAAAAATTTTTTATCGCGCTAAAATTTTGAGAAGAGTTGCTTAAAACTACAAACTATAGATTGAAACGATGCAAAATGAAAAAAAAAAAAAAACTTTCTTCGACACACTAATAAACACCGAGAAAAAAGCTGCAAAGTAGAACCCTGCAATTAGCCTCCTCATTATTATTTGCCTTTTGCAACGCTTCATCTATGTACACAGAGAAATCGTTCTGAAGAATTTATTTAAATCATTTATGGGGTGTATTTGGAATGAATAAAATTTTATTTCGATCATATAAAGAAGGAGAATAGCGAATCGCGTGGCCCGTTTGTAAGTAGAGGAGACCGGAGTCAATCGGGTCAGGGGTCGGGTAAGAAAAAATGTAAAAAATACAAAAAAATGGAGGGAAAAAAATCAATGAATTATTAAAAAATTGCAAAAGAAGAAAATCATAAATATTCCAAACAAAATGTCAGATTGGTTCAAAGATTTAACGACATTTGGATATTTTTCTCGATTTTTCTCCATTTTTGACATTATTTTAAAAATTTGTGACGCAGTCTAAAAAAAATTTCGGACGCTCCATAATTTTTTTCTTTCTTTTTACGTTTTTTTTATGTTTTGTTGAATTTTTTTCCGATTTTTTGTCAAATTTGACAGGTTTATTAAACGTTTTGAAGAAAGCTGATGGATTTTCTCATTTTTCTCTTAAATACTGGATCTAATTCATCGTTTTTTTCGTATTTACAAACAAATTTGTAATATCCGTTTAACAGTTGAATGAAATTTCACTTATAATTAAACTTCACGACAGACAATGGCTCCGGAATTGACCTCAAACTTGAAATTTCAATTGAAACTGATCTTACAGGCTATTCATCGTTTGAGCTACTTCTAAAAAATTTTTTATCGCGCTAAAATTTTGAGCAGAGTTGCTTAAAGCTACAAACTATAGATTAAAACGATGCAAAATGGAAAAAAAAAACATTCGACACACTAATATACACCGAGAAAAAAGCTGCAAAGTAGAACCCTGCAATTAGCCTCCTCATTATTATTTGCCTTTTGCAACGCTTCATCTATGTACACAGAGAAATCGTTCTGAACAATTTATTTAAATCATTTATGGGGTGTATTTGGAATGAATAAAATTTTATTTCGATCATATAAAGAAGGAGAATAGCGAATCGCGTGGCCCGTTTGTAAGTAGAGGAGACCGGGGTCAATCGGGTCAGGGATAAGTTGAGTTTGGTCCGTTTAAAAATTAGCTAATACACACCGAGAAAAAGGCTGCAAAGTAGAACCGTTCGCTTTTTGCAAAGCTTCATCTTTGCACCCAGAGAAATCGTTCTGAAGAGTTTATTTGAAACATTCATGGGGTGTATTTGGAATGATTAAAATTGTATTTTAATCATATAGAGTATACAGTAGTGGAGTTATCGGCTATTGACGGCCACAGAAAATAAAACTAAATAGTTTTTTTATACATTTCGACCCTGATTTGAGTCTTCTTCAGTGCTTATTAAATATTAAAAATTCATGTCATTGTTTTGGCGCCAAAGTGACAATACCAGTCACTTTACCATTACCATTTACAACGGTATAGATTTTCGTCTCTAAGGTAAACGGCTCAGTTTAGGGGATGGGCGTCAAAATAGTAAATGACAAAAAATGGCAAATGGCTAAAATAGCGAATTTAAAAAAAAACGAACGTATGAATCTAGAATGACCATTATTATGAAATTCGCTATTTTAGCCATGCACTATTGCGATCATTTCCTATTTCGACCCCCGTCTTATTGAAATGTAATCAAAATAGCGAATGATCGAAATAGCGAATGGCTAAAATAACAAATTTTATAATGATGGATATTCTAGATTTTGACGTTGGTTATTCTAAAGTTTGCTATTTCAGCCATTCCCTATTGAAGACAGAAATTACGACACTCAGACAGATTTTACACGCGTAGATTGAGAGAGTTGCCTAACAGTGACCGAAACCGGGCCGGCGAATGCAGTAGTGTAGATAAGTCGACTGGGGATGCATTGCAAGTGAGGTTAGCTTAGTGAAGTGCGGGTCGGTAATGATAAGAGGAAGCGTGGGAAAGGCGGTGAAAGGCAATTGAAGCCGTACCATGGAAGAATTAAAAAAATTATAATGATAGTGAAGTAAATGTACCAATGCCCGGACACTTTACGGTTAGCTCCCAATCATCGGACATACACGAAAGATCGTATTTCCTTATCTCTTGCTCACACGGTGCGTCCGTTCATTGAGATGTTCCTTAATAAAGTAAAATATTAATTAGCATGCAATTTGAACCCTTCTACCGACCGCCAATAAATTTTGTAAGGAGAATTCCTGATTATGTTCGTTAATTAATGTTTTGCTAAAATGATAGTAAATTTTTTTTAAAAATTTCAAAAACTCCATAAAATCTAAACCGCTTTTCTAATTTCACCCAAATTCAATAGCAAACAACAATAAATGTATCTGCAGGTATAATAAAATATTTTGCAGAATATCGTCAATTTTACAAAAAATAGAGCGGTCGTGCCTTTTATTTTTCCATAAGCTATGAAAATTTTTATTTTGCGTACATTTCGTTAAAAAATGCAACAATCAAAGCCTTGCTGCTATTTGACTCGTTTGTCGAATTCCAGCTCAATCGATTGAACAGTTCTTCAATTATGAGTTATTAAAATTTCCTGCACATACACACACATACGAAGCATTTTCTGTCGATTCAGCCACTTTTTTTCTACCCCCTCCAATCTGCTCCATAATTGGATATATGCATAAATACCACTAAATGCAGTCTATGTGTTTTTCTTTATATTACAATATTCCAGAATATGCCTCTTTTATCCGAGTTTGAATATTTTGGAAACTTGAAGTTAATGGAAAAAAAATGTCTGTGCATAAAAGTTGTCTTTTCGACATTGATTTTTTCTTCCTCATAGAGGAAGCTATTCTCGGGATTATTTTTTTTTAAAGATTTTCATAGGATGATATTCAGATTTGTCCAATCATCGAGAAAAGTGGTTTGGCAAATTGCCTGTAAACAAAGTATTCTCTCTCGATTCAGCCATTTTTTTTCTACCCTCTCCAATCTGCTCCATAATTGGATATATGCATAAATACCATTATATGCAGTCTATGTGTTTTTCTTTATATTACAATATTTCAGAAAATGCAATTTTTATCCAAGATTGGACAAATCTGAATATCATCCTATGAAAATTAAGAAAAAAATAATCCCGAGAATAGCCTCCTCTACGAGGAAGAAAAAATCAATGTCGAAAAGACAACTTTTATGCACAGACATTTTTGTCCATTAACTTTAAGTTTCCAAAATATTCAAACTCGGATAAAAGAGGCATTTTCTAGAATATTGTAATATAAAGAAAAACACATAGACTGCATTTAGTAGTATTTATGCATATATGCAATTATGGAGCAGATTGGAGAGGGTAGAAAAAAAGTGGCTGAATCGAGAGAGAATACTTTGTTTACAAACAATTTTCCAAACCACTTTTCTCGATGATTGGACAAATCTGAATATCATCCTATGAAAATCTCAACAAAAAAAATAACCCAGAGAATAGCTTCCGCTATAAGGAAGAAAAAATCAATGTCGAAAAGACAACTTTTATGCACAGACAATTTTTTTTCCATTAACTTTAAATTTCCAAAATATTCAAACTCGGATAAAAGAGGCATATTCTGGAATATTGTAATATAAAGAAAAACACATAGGCTGCATTTAGTGGTATTTATGCATATATCCAATTATGGAGCAGACTGGAGAGGGTAGAAAAAAAGTGGCTGAATCGAGAGAGAATACTTTGTTTACAGACAATTTTCTAAACCACTTTTCTCGATGATTGGACAAATCTGAATATCATTCTATGAAAATCTCCAACAAAAATAATCTCGAGAATAGCTTCCTCTACGAGGAAGAAAAAATCAATGTCGAAAAGACAACTTTTATGCACAGACATTTTTTTTCCATTAACTTCAAGTTTCCAAAATATTCAAACTCGGATAAAAGAGGCATATTCTGGAATATTGTAATATAAAGAAAAACACATAGACTGCATTTAGTGGTATTTATGCATACATCCAATTATGGAGCAGATTGGAGAGGGTAGAAAAAAAGTGGCTGAATCGAGAGAGAATACTTTGTTTACAGACAATTTTCCAAACCACTTTTCTCGATGATTGGACAAATCTGAATATCATTCTATGAAAATCTGAAGAAAAAAAACTCGAGAAAAGTTTCCTTTCTGAGGAAGAAAAAATCAATGTCGAAAATCGGCACAAATAGCCCCGGTCTTCTAAATTATTTATATAGATATATATTTATAGCGAACCTCCAACAACGGGGCGAGGAAAGGTGGGCCCCGAGGCGTTGGCACCGGGATAGAGCTAGACGATCGCCCCGCGATCGTAGAACGAACCACCGCGAGAACTCGTGGGGACCATAGTCATATAGTCGTTTGCAGGAGCAACGGCACTGCACCGCGACCGTGTGACGAGAGGTCCTATACAGCGGAGCTGATAGTTCTCGTGTCTCGTCCGGTCACGGTCCGAAGCGCCTCGCGGGCCCAACGGGACTCGAACGTTGCGCAGATCACCGTCTTTCATGCACACTTATATATATACGAAAATTCTAAGTGCTATATCCGTGCTCATAATTTTAATAACCAACCGAGATGAAAGTGAAATTATTTATTACGAATAGGCGCCGAGGGTCATTGGCTAATTGCGTGATAAATTAAACGCTGAAGAAGCTTGAGAATCGTTAAGATTGAGATTAAGGGATGTGTGGTTGTATTAAGGGGTTAGATGGGTTTTAGAGGTTAAAAAAAGGGGACTTTTACTTATTTTATTTTAATATATCTCATGAAATATTTGATTTACAGAACTTGACATACCAAATACAAATATTTCAGGAGTACATTGTGAAATTTCGTTTGAATTTCTAAGTGATATAATTTTAATAACCGACCGAGATGAAAGTGAAATTATTTATTACGAATAGGCGCCGAGGGTCATTGGCTAATTGCGTGATAAATAAAACGCTGAAAGAGCTTGAGAATCGTTAAGATTGAGATTAAGGGATGTGTAGTTGTATTAAGGGGTTAGATGGGTTTTAGAGGTTAAAAAAAGGGGACTTTTACTCATTTTATTTTAATATATCTCATGAAATATTTGATTTAAAGAACTTGACCAAATACAAATATTTCAGGAGTACATTGTGAAATTTTCGTTTTAATTTCTAAGTGATATCATTTTAATAACCAACCGAGATGTAAGTGAAATTATTTGTTATAAATAGACGCCGAGGATTATTGGCTAATTGCGTGATAAATAAAACGCTGAAGGAGCTTGAGAATCATTAAGATTGAGATTAAGGGATGTGTGGTTGTATTAAGGGGTTAGATGGGTTTTAGAGGTTCAAAAAAAGGCTAATTTTACTTATTTTATTTTAATATATCTGATGAAATATTTGATTTAAACAATTTGTCATATCAACTATACATATTCCACTCGGATGGTTTTAATATTTGGGAGAATATTCTAAACATATTGTATAATTTAATAAGACAAAAAAACGGTTTTTTCCAAATTTTGAAACTCACTTAACCCCTTAATGGTAATTGCGTAATTAGAGCTGTACTTTGAAAGCAGATCATTTTGCTGAGGGAACAATAAATACGGTTGGGAGTTTTTGGGAGCAAAATAAATTGAGTATATGTGTTTTCCCAATTGCAATATAATTAGACCGTAATGATAAAAGCTGTGACGATCTATTAGTTTTAATTTTATTCGAGACGAGAATGTAATGTTTTTTTTTCTTTTTCTATTGGTGATAAATAAAATTATTTATAGGTTTATAAAAAAATCATTGCAAAAGACTGAAAGATTTTCAGCTAAAGTCATAATATGGCCGTTAGGATGGTCCGAATTTCAGCGACATTTTTTAATTTTTACTCTCACCCAGCAAAAAAGATGTTTTCGGTGATAAAAGCAATTCTCGCGAAAAATGGCACCTGCAAATAATTATTTAGAGGTCGTTCAAGAACGAAAACTAAAAAAACAGTGCTCCGGTAGAAACGATTTATAAAATTCATTTATGGGAAAAAAAATCATTCAAAAACTCTACAAGGAGTTTTAGCTCAAGAAATAAAATATACGTGCTTATTTTATTTTTCCCCGCTTAAATAGAAATATTTATATTATGATAAATTTACCTATTATTGAATCAATATTAAAACGAACAAATAAAATAGATTTTTGAAAACAAAAAAAACGGTGCTCCAATAAAGGTAAATAATATAATTTATTTGTAAGAACTGGAGATGCTAACGAAGAAATTATCTGCGTGCCAATCCTATTCAACTCTCGTTCGCATTTTGCCGACTAGGAAACGCAAATTCCATTAGATTTCTCGGTCACATATCAGATTTGCTATCATCTGAGTATTCAACGTTGTTAGATTACAAAATGATGGGAACACGAGTTAAACGCGCGTGGGAATAAGATGCTCTCGAGTGATTGGTGAGAGGTGTTTAAACGATGAAGTTCTTTTCATTCGACTTGGCAATTGTTCAATTCAACGGTTCGATGCGACAATACAAGGTCTACAGTGCAGATGTGGCTGACCGTAAACTCGTTGTCCCCAAGATAAACTCAATCAGCTGCGAGTGCATCTTTGAGTGCTGAAGTCGCTGCTGCTTCTCTGGGCCCAATTATCCACTGAGAGAATCTTCACTCAAGTAATAAACAGAGAGCGAGAGAGAAAGTAATGGTGAAATACTGCACCGCGAATTATTAGCAACAGCTAACGATCAGGTGACCACTTGTTTTTTTAATCTTTCCCTCGATGGTCTTTCTACCTTTTTGCAAGGCTCGATGACTCATGAATGACCGCAAATGTCTACATCGACGACGACAATTGAATCGCTTACAGCATTTCCACATTTGCGACGATTAATGCGATTAAACGTACTCGTCAATGAAATCGGCCAGAAATTACTCACCTGAAACACAAAGAAAATCAATAATTAGAGAGGGAGAAATTTATCAAATTAGCAATATAAAAATAATGTTTAAAATATTTGAGAATTAAATTTTTGTGGTGTTTATCTATAAGCTGTATTTTTAAATTGGTTATCAACTTATCTAAAAATTGAAATGTGCTTGTGAAAAAAAAATGTCTCCATGAAATTTTTTTTAAAAATATCTGTAAGATGAAAAATAATAGGTTGAAAAATTTGGCTTTTTATCAGTTACATATTCTCAGCAATTTTTTTTTTTACGTAAACCATGTCGTCAGAAATAAAGACTTTTGAGCACCGGAGCTTAACAAATTTTTATCTAGTTTGGATAATTTGTGGTTAGTCGTGTAAGGACATGGAAAAAATAATAACTTTCATAACACAAAACTGATACCCGGAGATCACGTTTAAAAAAAAAATTGAAACCGTAATAAAAACTGCTGCAACCCTTTCCCTCCACCTTCAATTCAAATTACAAAGGTCAGTGGTACTCGAGTGGTAAGTCTATTTCCGAGCATCACGAGAATTTAGTTTGTCAGTCTGCGGGGAGAAAAGCCGAATGTTTAAGCTGGAGAAACACAGGAGGTCAATAAATTCTTCTCCAGGTTGACGTTAGGAATCTGTTGGCAATTTGCCGAAAGATACGTTTTGTACGAATAGGGTGCAAAAGCAAGTGCAAGAAATGCCACAGCTGTGCTTCTCACATTCAAGAGTATAGCTATTTGCGGTAAACAGAATCGTTTGCGATGACTCCCTATTAATAATACTCGAAGTGTGTGCAGAGGCACGAAGACGCTGCAATCCGGAACAACGCACGTTTCGCGCATGTACATCAATACGCAATTTTCCTTCTCTCCTCCATGCATGTAATTTCGCTATTTCATAAGCTATATCGGAAACAAAGAACCGACGAAGAGGAAAGCAACGGGAACATAAAATGCTAACGCAAGTTTAGTTCTATGTTCATTCTGCGAAACTGTTGACACAAAGGCTTGTTCCTCGCAATGCAATTGCTTTTCTCAGTGGCAACATCAGCAACTGAACTTCCGCGGTTGATGCAAGACACGCCCAACGTTAAAAAATCATATATAAGTCAATATATATAGTCTGCAGATTTTACAAAACTATTTTTGTAGAAATGTTATATTTAATTTGCATAAATTATATTGCACTTTATATAATTTTTATCGAATCTTCATATGTATTGTATAGAACATATAGAAAATGTATATGTCCACTTTCGTACATAATTTTTCTTCTTCGGGCGCACAGTAGAGTTTAAAAGGATCAAGGAAAGTCACGTAATGTCGGTCATCAGTGACCAAACTCTATCAGAAGAAATCTCTGTCCGATTCAACAAGAGCTCGTAACTCTAGACTGCTAAAGTACGAACCACTGAATGAACTCTATCATGAAACTAATCTACCGGACCAAAACTCTAGCTAATTGAAGGGTTGACTGTACCTGATAAAAAATTTACCGGACCACTGGCTACCAACAAGATCTATTGGGATAAAACTTTTTCAGATCGAAATAGGAGCTCACGACTCTACCAGGTTAAAAATCTACCGGATGGAAACTCTACACGATTCAACAGCAGCTCATAACTGTACAAGGTAACAACTCGATTAGAGTTGATTAGTTATGAGCTGCTTACACAATCACTACCGAACAAAATCTACCTTATAACAGATCTGTCAGATGAAATCAGTAGTTGAAGACTCTACCAGGTGACAATTTTGCCGGGTAGAAACTCTATCCGATTCGACAGCAGCTCATGACTCGACCAGATAAAAAATCTACCGGATGGAAACTTTACACGATTAAACAGCAGCTCATTAATCCATCGGGTAAAAAATCTACCGGATGGTAACTTTACACGATTTAACAGCAGTTCATTACTCTATCGGGTAGAAAATCTACCGGATGGAAACTTCACACGATTTAACAGCAGCTCGTAACTCTACGGGGCAACAGTTCTGCCAGGTAAAAACTCTACCCGATTTAAGAGCAGCTCATGACTCTACCAGATAATAAATCTACCGGGTGGAAAGTTTACACAATTTAGAAGCACTTCATAACTCTACCAGGTAAAAAATCTACCGGATGGAAAGTTTACTCAATTCTAGAGCACTTCATAACTCTACCAGGTAAAAATCTACCGGTTGAAAAGTTTACTCAATTCAAAAGCACTTCATAACTCTACCAGACAAAAATCTACCGGATGGAAAATTTACATGATCTAACAGCAGCTCATAATTCTACCAGGTAAAAAGTGTACCGGATGGAAACTCTACACGATTTATCAACTCTACGAGGCAACAACTTTGACAGAGTAATAGTCACCGAACAAACTCTACCATGAAACGAATCTATTAAATGAAAACTCTACCTAAATGAATAAGGGTTGACTATATCCGATAACAACTTTGCAACAAGCAATGGAACATAAAATGCTAACGCACGTTCGGTTATATGCCGATTCTGCGAAACTGGTGACACAAAGGCTTGTCCCTAGCAATGCAATCGCTTCTCTCAGTAGCAACATCAGCAGCTGAGCTTCCGCGGTCGATGCAGCACACACATGCGGTGGAGTTTAAAAGGATGAAGAAACGCCACGCAATCGAGTCGCGAGAGAACCGGACGACGTCACAAACCCTACCCGGGAAGCTCATACATGGATTACCTGCTTCTACCGGTTTGGCAGATCGGGTTGCGCTTCGAGACGGCGCCAGTCCTCTAAAGGCACTTTAGAGTTCCCGATGGTGCGTCCGCATAGACCGGCCACGAGAACGCTCAACCACTTCTTATGTCTTTGTTTATATATGTGCTGTATACATGACGAGCGACTTTACAACTCCGGACGATTACACGTACTTCTTTTTTCTTTTCCTTTTCCTTGTATATCGCCTAAAACGAGAGCGAGTTATACTGACTTCTCCACTTTGGAGATAATCGAAGTGGTAATCATCTGATTACTTTCAAACGTGCGTCGGTTTTTTTTAAATTGTTATTTATGATGTTATTTTTCTTTGACTAACGCTACAGTCGGAGAAATTGTAGTACAGTTAAATATCGAGTACTAATTATTAGTTTTTGTCTATGGAATTATTGGGTAGATGTGACAATTATGAAAAGTTGGGCCCAAGAAATGAAAATTAAAAGTTGGTACTTTGTAGCTGTCAATATTATAATTTTCTCTTAGTGTACTTTTTTTAAGATAAATTTTACGTTTCTATTTTGAGATTGATTTGAAATTCAATTTAGAGGAATTATCTCAAGAAAAATTATACGAAAATCCGTGATGAGCGCCGGCTTGTTTTATAAAATTGACAAATTTGTGTTTTCTTATTATTTAGTCGATCTTTACGACAAAATTATTATGTTGTGTGAACGACGATTCTTATGTCTACATATTTGGCTTGCAGACTTTAATAATATTTCGGAGATTTTTATTATTATTGATTGTCCATAATTTTTCTTCTTGTTGCATTTCCGAACACATTTATGCTATTTTTTTTCCTCATTAATAAAATTTGTATACACTTGACAACCAAAGAAATTTTTATGTGAATATGGACATAATGATATATTAAAATTTTTGAGGAATCATAATTCTAGAATTACTAATGGAATAAAAAAAAACAAACAGTATGAATTAAAAATTAATATGCTAGTTACGAATATGAAGATAATACGCAACGATCTTCGGTAAGAGTATGACAACAACATGTCAAGTCTTTGGGGATATTCCGAGCGCCAAATCGGTCGGGCCATTTAATTTAATTCATTCTCCATAATTTTTCTTCGTATTGCATTTCAGAAACACATTTATGCCATTTGTTTTTCCACATTAATAAAATTTGTATTCGCTTCACAACCAACGAAACTTTCATGTGAATATGGACGTAATAATTTTAATATATTATTATATCTATATTCACATAAAAATTCTGATAATTGAGGAATCATAATTCGATACTTATGATTCCTCAATTATTAAAATTACTTATGGAATAAAAAAACAAACAGTATGAATGAAAAATTAATATGCTAGTTACGAATATGAAGATAATACGCAACGGTCATCGGTAAGAGTATGACAACACGATGCCAAGTCTTTGGGGATATTCCGAGCGCCAAATCGGTCGGGCCATTTAATTTAATTAATTCTCCATAATTTTTCTTCGTATTGCATTTCAGAAACACATTTATGCCATTTGTTTTTCCTCATTAATAAAATTTGTATTCGCTTCACAACCAACGAAACTTTCATGTGAATATGGACGTAATAATTTTAATATATTATTATACCTATATTCACATAAAAATTCTGATAATTTAGGAATCATAATTCGATAATTATGGTTCCTCAATTATTAGAATTACTTATGGAATAAAAAAACAAACAGTAGGAATGAAAAATTAATATGCTAGTTACGAATATGAAGATAATACGCAACGGTCTTCGGTAAGAGTATGACAACACCATGCCAAATCTTTGGGGATATTCCGAGCGCCAAATCGGTCGGGCCATTTAATTTAATTAATTCTCCATAATTTTTCTTCGTATTGCATTTCAGAAACACATTTATGCCATTTGTTTTTCCTCATTAATAAAATTTGTATTCGCTTCACAACCAACGAAACTTTCATGTGAATATGGACGTAATAATTTTAATATATTATTAGAATTACTTATGGAATAAAAAAACAAACAGTATGAATGAAAAATTAATATGCTAGTTACGAATATGAAAATAATACGCAACGATCTTCGGTAAGAGTATGACAACACCATGCCAAGTCTTTGGGGATATTCCGAGCGTCAAATCAGTCGGGCCATTTAATTTAATTAATTCTCCATAATTTTTCATCGTATTGTATTTCAGAAACACATTTATGCCATTTGTTTTTCCTCATTAATAAAATTTGTATTCGCTTCACAACCAACGAAACTTTCATGTGAATATATATGAATATGGACGTAATAATTTAAATATATTATTAGAATTACTTATGGCATAAAAAAACAAACAGTATGAATGAAAAATTAATATGGTAGTTACGAATATGAAGATAATACGCAACGGTCTTCGGTAAGAGTATGACAACACCATGCCAAATCTTTGGGGATATTCCGAGCGTCAAATCGGTCGGGCCATCGTTCCCTCGACGAACGTACAGTCACGTTTCGGTCGGGGGTTCCTCGGCCGAAAATAAACGGCGGATGCATGCGACGCAGTCGCAAGAAATTGCTTATGTCGCGAGAGGCTTTCTTAGCTACGGCAATAGTTGTGTATATAACGAACGGGAGATGGAGTGCGATAGAAATGACGACAGTTGCGGTGGTCAGTGACACCGGTAGGTGAAAATGAATATTCCGACAGTCGGGGGTATTCCACAGTTTCAAATTTATATATAACTCTTGCTTTTATTTATCGCTCTGTAGCCGCTCGAGGTGAACGTATCCACCATGTTATTATTACACTGAATGAAATATTGAATCGAATCAACGAAAAAAAAAACACTATTCATTTGGAAATTTGCCAATAATTCATTCATTTAAATCAATTATATATTTCATTTATTATTTCGTTCAATGGAATCAAAATTTAATTGACTCAACGAAATATTTCATCATTTTGACCAAATATTGTGTTGATTCAATGAAACTTTCCTATGAAAAACGTGAGACAAAATACTTTGTTATATCATATCGTATGATGTCATCGATCCTACCAACTTACAATATTTGGTGAAATGTTGACAATATTTATTTTAATGTTGACAATATTTACTTTTAATGTGGACGATATTTATTTCAATTTGATTAATATTTAACTTATCTTAGCTCTATAGGCTGTGACCGAGTGTTTACATTTGATGTTATTGTATGCGACGATTGGCGGTCAAGTTTTATTTTCGATGGAATGTTTGCAAGGCACATCTCGGATTTAAGACCGTGATCGCTAGATTCTAAAAGCATAAAACTGAAGCCTAATTCAAATTTCACTAATAAGAATATTTAAAAAAAAAATTTTACAAGTGTCGATTGTAGCTGCTTAATAAATCTATTTAATAAATTAAACAAATTCTTCAGTCAGCCATAATCGACAAATTTTTGTCTCGAACAAATTGATAAAAAAATTCCGCCAATACTTAAAAAAAACTAAAATAATAAAAAATCGCCAAAAAAAAAAAAATATCCAATTCGATATCTGCACCTAGAATTTTGTATTTGCAACATAAAAAGTAGTAAAAAATGCACAATAATATTTTTAGTCACGATTACCATATAATATCGTCACCGCAACTAAAAAAAAGGGATCCAAGTACTTAATGGTCAGAAAAAAACTACAATTACCAGCAATTGAAAGTAGTATTATTATATCTATAAAAAAGCATGCAACGATAATAAAGTGTCGAGAATCGAAGCCATAAGCAAAGCCACAAAAAGTAGATTTCAAATTAAAGTTACGTTTATCGAACGCTGCAGTTTGTTTGGTATTCAATTAAGAACAACATGCTGTAAAGGGCATTCCGACTCGCATATTTGTTGGCAACCCATCTCTCCCGGTTTTACTCTAATGAGTTTTACAGCGTACACACATCGACTAGTCGCAGTACAGTCAGTAATAATACAATCAAAGGTGAGTCTTGACTGACACTGCGGAAGATCGGCTGCGAGAGTAATTATTTTCAAACACGTAGATTATCGCAATAGGCACCGTGTTCAATGGTGCGGCATCCATCGCTCTCGTGGCGTGATGCCACGAGCGTATATATCTCTCTCGAAGTAAGGTAAGAAGTGGCATGTAGAGCTGGGAAAATTTCAGAGCTCACTGGGCCGAATGCTTATAGCATGTAAACATTACGAGATGCGATGATACACGAGGGATTCTTGGGGAGAGGAAGATGTTGGCGTTGTCACGCGATAGGTGAGACGCGTGAAAGCGTGGCAAGTGAGGTTAAAGAAGCAACGTACCAACATCAGGCAATAATACTGTTCGATCAGACATGAACAAGCCAAGTGTGCAATAAATGTTTATCTCTAACCGCGCAAGTTCGCTCACGAATATTATGACTTAGAGACATTTATAAGCACGTGTTTCAATATCTACCATTTATAAATCTACCGAATCACGATTTTATGATAAATTTATACTACAAGCCCTCGATCGAATTCAAACGTAATACAACTCTACCGGACGAAAACTCTACCGGGCGAAAACTCTACCGGGCGAAAATTCCACCAACGAAAACTCTACCGGACGAAAACTCTACCGGATTGAAGTGCGGACTCTACCTGGTAACAACTCTACTGACACAGCGGTTGGTTAACAAGGTTTGACGTGATACAACTCTATGAGATCAAATTACGAGCTCATGACTCTACCAGGTGAAAAATCTACCGGATGGAAAATCTAAACGATTCAACAGCAGCTCATAACTTTATAAGGTACCAACTCTACCAGAATAACCATCACTGGATAAACTCTACCTTAGTGCGACTCTATTAGATGATATCAGTAGTTAATCACGTGATCTGATGAAAATTCTACCAGATAGAAACTAAATTACCAGATCATAAAAGCACCTCATAACTCTACCTACTAACTACTTCAGCAGAATAACCGTGCCTAAAACTGCAACCAATGATTCTACCGTAAAACGACTTTATCAGTGATCTCGAACCAAACTCTATCCGATCAAAACTCAGTTAGATTCATCAGGAGCTCAAGACTCTACTAGGATGAAAATCTTTCAAATCTAACAACACATCATGAAAGCAACTCTTAAATCTACCTCGAAAAAACTCTACTAGAATCATAACAATCGAACGTACGCACCCATATTTCATCTGTATAAGACCAAAACTGCAACCAATGACTCTACCGAGCAACAACTCTACCACAATATCAGTCGCTGAGCAAACTCTACCAGACGATAACTAACCTCGATTAAATAGGAGCTGAGAACTCTACCAGACGACAACTCTGTCCTTTCAACGGCAACTCAGAACTCTACCAGAAGACAAATCTATCTTATTTCACAGCATCTTCAATCTACCACATTACTCGACCAAATTACAGGCCTTCGATAAAAACCGGGTTATAAAACAGAAGATTTATCCTGTTAAACGATAAAAATATACTATTGCATTACGTATTGCATTACGCGACAGCTTTAATGTGCTAAACATTTTTTTTTTGTAACTATATCATGGCAGAACTGTTCTTCGTTGAGAAGAAATTTATAATAGAGTTGTAAATATGTTTCTGTTGCCTCAATTTATACACTTATTATTATGATCTAGATCGTTTAATTCTCTATCGTTGCTGAGTGTTTCCTATGCTCGAACGATCCAAACCAGATGTTCCTACCATACTTTTCGTCAACGTCCCAGTTTAGTTCACGTGCTGGAGTGCATCGCGTGCGATAGCCCAGTTTATAACGTGGCGAAACTACGCTCTGTACTCCGTTATAATATTCAACCATAGCTCTCTTCAGTAGACATATAACTTGTGTGTACTAAACGAGCAGACTCTGCATCTTATATACATATGTGTGTGTCAACTGTGGCGACTTATATTCCGTCGAAACGTCTCACGTGCCGCCATCGAATGCTTCGTTTGTTAGACCAGGAACGAGAGCACAGTCTGCATACATTTGTAATAGCACGTAACTGGAGAACGAGAGTGAGAAAGAGAGGGGAATTTTTTTTTTTTTTCCTTCGAGTCATCATCAGCAGAATCTCGAATGGACAAACGTGTTCATTCTGATGACTTCGAGAGAATGAGAGAGAGAGAGAGAATTTCACGAGAGAATTGCGCACGGTCAGCTTGGATCATATTTCGCCATATTGAAAAGGTGCCTAATGTATATATTTATATGCTAAATGTATGTGTTAGATACATTCTTAGAACTCTTCGATACTCAACGGGTTCTATCAAATGTTAGTATCAAAGGTGGACGTATATATTATCAGTTATAAGGTAATGAAATACTCGCGTTTCAACGAAATATATTAATTCTTTTTTTTATACTTGGCTTCGAGACGCTACCATGTCTCTTGACATTGTATTATAGTTATTTAAAAGAAAAGATTATGAAGAACCTGTGGATAAAATAATTTTAAACAGATCGAGTGTCCAACGGCTTATGATTCTTCGTTGCTTATGAATGTAATGATAACACTGAAGAAGTTCATGGAAATTTTTTCGTGTACTGAAGAGCCAACGTTAGCGCATAACTTTCTACTTAGGGTAGATGAGGGATTTTAGTATTTTGATATTAAAGTTTTTTTTTGTTATTTATTTTTTTGTTTTTTTTTGTGCATTTTTATATGTTTAAGGAAGTTAATGGAAAGTCATTTGTATTACAGCACTTGAACTAAAATTAGGAAAATTTCAAAAAAAAAATTTAGGTAATGAATTTTGACATTTTTGCTGTAGAAGAAAATCATGTTGAAGAAAATTTGCTAAAAATTTGTTTTAGAAAATTATGATCTTAATGTTTTTGAAACACGTAAATCAAATTATTACCACTTTGTTAATATTTATGTACTAATCAAATCACTGGGAATTTTTCAATCAATTTACCCTGTAATCTATCTGTTAGCAAATATTTAATAAAAATAATGTTTACAAAAAAAAATATATAGAAATACCAGTCGTAATTTTGTCATGGATTTTACTGCAATTGAACAGGTTTTTAAGTACCTATTACAATTATAAAAATATAACTATAAACAGCGTAAATTACTTTTATTAAAAAATGCAGTAGTAATTTAGTGATGGACCACATGAATAAAAATTACAAATTCGAATGTAACTAAAGGTACTCATCACTGATCGTAATGCGCAAAAGTTATTGATGATAAAAAAAAAAAATGGGCACTGATTTGACTAATGTAAAGCGGTCGAACCTCCTTAAGTCACCGAATGGCGCAACTTCTCTTCGTCGCTGCTACTAGTTTAGCGCGCCCGAGAATAAATTGCACCATTCATTCTCTCCCGGTCGTTCGATAGTTACACGTATCATACACTATACGCTATATATACTCTTCTCTGAGGGTTCACGATCGAACAATGCATAACAAGCATTGTCTCCCAGCCCCGCCCTCGAATCCAACCGTGGGGCGCCTAGGAATCATCAGAAGCAACCAGTAATAATAAGAGCTCCGCATACGTATGGGCTATTTCATGTTAAATCACAGAGGTTGGAACCCAAGGCTCAAAATATTTTTTATCTCGTTGCTCAAATTGAAAAAAAGAATTGTGATTTTTGTTAAATTTTTATTTAATGCCATTACTTAGTAGTAACATTTATTAGAAAGAATTTGTATTACTACTACTAAGTAATGGCTTGGACATTTACTGGACAGTGTTCTCATGTAAATTTTTTTTACACTTAAAGCTAACGCGTTCTTCGTCCAATGGGCCATCGATCGAAGTCCTTTAGCCAGTGATTTTTTTTTTTTTTTTTTTTTTTGCGTATTAAAGTGTAGTCAAAGATGTTAGTAGTTCTAATATTGTATAATGTGAGATTTAAATCTGGATATAATATTGTTGGGACGGCTATTGCATAATGTGGAGAAGCTATTACGTAATTATTAAAGAATAGATAAACAATATGAAAAAATTGAACTCTGATAAAAAACATAAAAACGACAAAAATTGAATGGCGATTTCTTTTGTCTTGTAAGGTAGCTTAATATAAAAATAGTAATATATAAATAGTATTTCAAAAAAATTAGTATTTGTGTGTTAAACTTCGCTACGTTAAACAAAATTATTATCCTATCTTGATTTATTTGAATTTTATTGAAATTGGATATTTGTATATTGTTTTTTTCCAATTTTTTTATAAATGAAAAATGACGTGAAGTCAAAGTTTATCAGGAACCCCAGTTTTTTTTCAATTATAACAATCAGATAAAAAATATATGATGAGAAAATTTACGAAGTTTGCGTATTAAGGGTGTATGATACGTACAGTCCGGCCAAAAATGAGTTTCAGAGATAATTGTGATCACTTTCCGATGGGATAAAAATCGGAAAAAAATAATGCATATAAAACGTGCTGAAAAGATTGATTTCGCATGATAATAATACCAAAATGTTTTTAACAAAGTGGTGAAAAAACAATTGTTCAACAGACAATCAGTCAACCTAACTTTTTCTCTAATGAAAATTATATGTTCATTTATTTCGATGCGTACGAATTTTTTCAGATTTTTTTCTTTATTTTGATTTTTATTTTTTTTATTTTAAAAAATGCTCAGAATATAACAAATTTTGGATATGTGTTTTGCAAAAAAAATCTCAAGTGTAGTAGATGGTTTTATGCCGAACACATATCCAAAATTCGTTATTTCGCGCACATTTTTAAAAATAAGAAAAACCAAAATCAAAATAAAGAAAAAATCTGAAAAAATTCGTACGCATTCAAATAAAATAACATACAATTTTCATTAGAAAAAAAAGTTAGGTTGACTGATGGTTTGCTGAACAATTGTTTTTGTCAGAAACTTGTTAATAACATTTTGTAATTATTACTATGCAAAATGTATCTTTTCAGCACGTTTAATATCGATAATTTTTTTCCGATTTTTATCCCATCGGGAAGTGATCGAAATTTTCTCTGAAACTCACGATTGGCGGGACTGTACCTATCATACATTTTTAATCTGTGCACCGATAAAAAGAGTTGGTAATACCAACCGAATCTGCGGTTACGGATGGCGAAACGAAATATTTGGTTGATTGGAAAAAATATTAGTTTCAATCAACCAAATATTTCGTTTGAAAGCGTATCGAAATAAATCTTTGGTTGATTGGAACTAATTCCTCTAATTCTCTAATTCTCTAATTCTCTAATTCTTCCAATCAACCAAATATTTTTTTCGCCACTCGTAACCGCAGATTCGGTTGGTATTACCAATTCTTTTTATCGCTATGTAGTTTACCATGAAATGCCCGATATATATTTATATACATACACATGTACAATTAGATCGAAGCATTAGGCGCGTTTATGTCTCACTCGTCGAGCAAACGCATCGGAATATCCACTTTCCGATGCAGTCCTTGCATCGTTCGTCTTCCGCCCTGTATTACTAGCGCTGCTGCAATGTTGGAATGTCTGTCCTCTCGATTCTATATGTAGGTACGCACGTGCGTACACGCACTCTGTATACCATATGCAGCGAGCTGGTCACGTTCAATTGCTCGTTTATGCGAAACGCGGAGAACAATCTCCTCCATGGGCTTCACAAAGATGTGTATATGGTGTACGAACACGAGGACTCGAGGAATCGACGGGAATAAAGATACGATAGGAGTCTACATGAATAGTTTGAGAAAACGATGTACCATGTACATTGTAAGTTTGTTAACTACTTATAAATTCTTGGCTGCGAATCGAACAAGTGAAAGCTCAATTAGGCTGTACACCATGTGCTAAGAGTCGTAGTGAAAATTAATAAAAATTTATCATTTTCGTGTCTTCATAGAAGAAGCTTTGTTGAAAAAAAAAAATTTAAATTTTTCATGTGCGAACACTCAAAATAATCCAAAACCTCTAAACATCCAAATATTTATTAGAAACAAAGGGACGAATTTATTCAGCAATTCGTTGGAAGATGATATAGTAATAAAAATAATTGTTAGTGGTAATTTATATAATAATGAATAGAAGAAACTTCGTGAAAAAAAATCCAAGATTTTTATATGCGTACACTCAAAATGATCCAAAACATCTATCTAAATATTTGTTATAAACAAAGGGACGAATTTGTTTAGTAATTCGTTGGAAAATGACATAGTAATAAAAATAATTGTTAGTGATTATTAATGGATATAATGATGACCTATTACTTTGATTTCCGTGACACTTGTAGATAAGAATGATACCAAATCAGTGAAAATGAGTAAAATGGTTTTTGCTATGAAGCAAATTATGTTAAACATGTACTGTGTTTTCACTGGCCAACGTGACTGCAATAGCCCTCTTGGGTATAATACAGTTTTGCTCAATCTCTGGCTATAAATTGTGTAAATGAAATCGTTGACGATAAACGCAAATCAAGAAAATTCACCGAACGCAAGATCATGAGTAAAGCCCATTAACGGCGGCCTATTCTCTAATTTGTTTCCTTATGACTGCTTAGCACGCATTTCACGTGTAAACTTCATTACAACTACATTAGATGTGAAATGTTGTTATTAGATATTGATTAGTCGGATATTGAATTATCGACCACCGATAGAAATATTTTAGTGCGATAAATGACAGAAAAACCACTTTTTTCTCCATTAAAAATGCTATATTATTAAATACTAAACATTTTTAGTTGAATATACTAAATTTTAGACTCGGTTTCATTAACTTTCATTTGCATAAACAGAAAACAAATCCACTACCTACACAATTTTTTTTATTAAATAATTAAATCAATTAATGCTGATTGAGTGAATAACTTTTTTTTTTTCTTTATGGGCATTGGTTAATTCGCTTTAATTGACTTTAATTGGTACCAAAAATGTTTACCGAAGTAAACATTGTGAATTGAGAAAAAATATATATAAATATATATGTAAATAAAATAAAAACCGAAATTAAATTGACTTTTATTTGCAAAAAAATTCGCTGCCTCCATTAAATTTAAAGACCCAAGAAATCAAGCAAAACTCGTTGCCCGCCACAAATACTAATTCAATGAAAACATTTTTTTTTTTTCAATGCACTGTTTTTTAAAAGCGGTTTAATTATTTGTCATTGTTGCAAATAAGAAAAAGGCGATTACGTGCTTCTAGCTAAAGTCAATAAAATGTAATATATGGGAAAAGCTTAGCTAAAAGATTGTGCACCCCGATGAGGGAATAAATTGCACCCACGCAAGGCTCTCAATTGCAAGCCGCAAGATTAACTTTGGTTTTCGTCTGACCAATGCGGTTGCTCGTGGGGTCCAGTAGCCCCGAGTCAAGACATTCGCGGCCGAGACTACCTGCCGAGATGTGGGCAGAGTGGAATGTCCGGTATAACGTTCGCCTGTTTGTGAACGAGCTCACCAAGCACCACGTGAAATTGTATTATGCGCATGTGCGCAGACTTTGCCAAGGCATGCAGTAAAGTAGTTAAACGTGTATACTCTCGATGAAGCGGTGGGCCGGCTCTCAGTCAAGTCCTATGAGCGTTTGTACAAGTGTATCGTTCGCTCTGCGACGACCACGCGTATATACAAGTCATTCTTTATCAACTGGGCCACTTTTGTTGACTCCATTTCTAGGATGTTTTCAAAAACTTGCCATTTTATGATACGAGGAAACAAAAAATGGCTTCCAAACCACAAATGGGAATTTTTTATTTAAAAAATCGAATGTGACGAATTTTTATTTTTATTTTTATTAATGCTGCTGATTTTTCGGCTTTCAAAAGTTGTTAAAATAAATTTTGTTACCTGAGAACTTTAAAATGGTGGCAGAAAAAAAGGCAGTTTTAAGAACGGACAGAAGTTGAAATTGTCGTTTGGGTTTTCTATAGTCGAATATGAAGAAAAAGACAATTTTCAATTATGTCGATTTTTATTGATTATGCAATTCTTGAAACGAATGTAATTTTGACAGTGAAAGTAAGTTGGGAAAATCGGCTAAAATCGGAATTTTTATTTAGGTTCTTGAAGATCAATCTGAAGAAGAATTTCAATTTTTGTCAATACAACCATTTACACCCCAGAAAAATGAAAATAAAAAAAGTTTTCTCAACAGGACACTTTTTATTTCGCTGTAGATTTTACAAAATATTTACCACGATATTCACAGCGTATATAAAAATTGGCATTGTTTCTAATGAAATACAAATCTGCAGCGAAATAAAAAGTGTTCCATTGAGAGAAATCAAATATTTTTTATTTCTTTGGTGTGGAAATGGCTATTTTGGTTTCATAAAAAATATAACATATCTTCAATTCAATAGTTCATGGAAAAACATAACTTTTGTCGTTTCTACATTTTTTTCCGACTTTAATTTTCCACAATACCTTGAGAAAATAAAACCCCCTTTTCCAAAACGAGTAACTCGTAAAATCCGAAATAATTCACAGTCATTCGGGTTCTCTCAAAGTCAAACCTTGAGAAAAAGACAATTGTCTTTTCTACACTTTTTGCCGACTTCAATTTTCCACGATATCTCATTTAGCGTAAGACCATTTTCTGTCCTTTTCTATCTTTTCTATCTTTTCTATCTGCTCTAACTAATTCTCTGTCTCAACTTTTCTTTTTTTTGTATGTTCACTGCTCAGATCCTTATTAGACGTAAATCTCAAGATCTCATGAATTGATAAATAAATAAAAATAAAAAAATATCTAGAGAAAAAAAAGAAAAAAAAACTTTTCCAAAACGAGTGGCACGAAAAATCTAAAATAATTCACAGAAAGTTCTTTTGAGGAGTACTAATACATAGCGAATTATCAAAAAAATCTGTAAGTGTCGAGAAAAAAGTGGCCGAGTTGGTGGAGAATGCCTCATATATATATGCCTCTATGGCATTTCTCTGGTCGCGTATAAACACATGCTCACGATCGTAGAGTAATAGTCCATATCCATATTGCATAGGAGCTAATTGTCAACGTGCATTATCAACATGGCAATAACGCGAGTGCGTTATTGATGCTGGGCCTCGCAGTGGTCCAGTCTCTGGATCGTTAAACACCGGCCGGTACAGAGACCGGTGCGGTTACTGCCGTTACTGCTCAATAGGCAAAAACAGCGCTCGCTTCGGCTCCATCACGCAGAGCGACGCCCACGCGTTCCCTTCGCCTTTCCCTCACACTTGTGTCGCCGCAACGATTATTCATGTTATTGATATTATGTTATGAAAGGTGCGCGTTAGTGCAGCAAGCAGCTGCCAGATTAGTCGTGGGCGTAAGCGGGTTCATTGCAGCGTCGCGATGCCTCGAAATAAATTTTTTATTTTTTTAATAATCGGGCCCAAGTCCTAGAAAAAAAAAAAGTTTATGAGATAACATATTTTTAAGGTGCTACCAAAAACATCAGAATAGAAAAAAAAAATTTAACCGAAAATGTAGGTCTTAACTTGAAGGGATTAAGTGACTTAAAAAAAAATCATGAAGAAAATTCTTTAGTTGATACCCTTATTTTTAAAAACCCCACATTTTGAAGTCATCAGTATTATAATTTTTGGATTTCGTTGAGAGATAAAATTAACAGTCCAGTTTCGGTCATCTTCTGATGACATGGACAGGTCCATGTTTTTCGCTGATTTTTAATGGGTTTTACCGAAATTTCGAAAACGAACTTTTATTATTTTGCAATAAATTTCTTGTTAATATATTTGAGTAATTGTTTAGGTTAAATTGTTAGGTTATAATATTTGAGTTATCGGTTTACTAACGACGCTCGGCTGCCGAGGTTTCGGTCACTTTCCAACCTTCTTGTCGCAGTTTCGGTCACTTCGCGAGTACTAGTTTCGGTCACGCCGGTTGGAATTTCGGTCATCATGCGAACCTCGTTACGGTCACTTTCTTATATCTTACGATGTCTCAGACAATATGAGCGGAAATGAGCGTGCAATTAAAGCAATGATTTTCATTTTATTACCTCAATTTCAATCAGCTCAATGAAAAAAAACAAAGTAAATTAACTTGAAAAAATTTATATTGCTTCGGTACAAAATCTTCGCTATAAAAGTACTGTAAAACAAAACAGTTTAATTTAATAATTACTTTGTGTATTTTTATCTATCTTTTTCTTTAAAAATCTCCAATTATACATAAACGTTCTGCTTAATTAAAATCAAATTGTGTCGGTTTTTTTTATTGCACTGAACATTTATTTTCACTATAATTCGCGACTGAAATTGACAGTTAATTATGATTTCTTACCATTTACTAATGAAAGTGTGGATCTTTTTTCTACATTAAGTCGATATTTTATTATTTGAAAAAAGTTTAATCGGAGATAAACACGACTGCAGTTGTAATTTTTGCAACAAGTGACCGAAACTGCAACCTAACCTTATTTGCGAAATCAGTAACGGACACGACAAGTTTTATGGAATAATTTCTTGTGAAACAAATTGTGACTAGACAAATCGGTTACGTAATTCATTACGAAGCTTTCCATATGATATTTATACCTTTAAGTACTTAAAAATGACAAAATTTTCACACAGCGTCACTTTAACTCACTCTAACAGTTTTTACAAAAAAATTTCATGAAAAAAATCGCATTTCGAAAATAATGTAGTGTAAAAAACGGTCTTGAAAATGGCATTAATTTTTTTATCTCAAAATACATTTATTATTAATATAAATGGACGGTCGATAACCGAAACCGGGACAGTGATCGAAACTAGGTCTTTTACCTCGCAATGCACCAAAATGTGAGATGTGAGATAAAAAGTAAAATATTTAACTCGTAACTCGCTTTTTCCCACTTAAAAGATAATTTTCGAATTTTTCTCGTAAAAAGAGAATTTGACAGAACAAATTTAACATAATTAACAAAAGTGTTCTGAGATTTATAGTCAAAAACTGTTTGCTAAAAGTACGAAGATTTCATCTTGTTTTTTTAACTCCACTTCTGTGATCATTACCACTTTTGGAAAGCAGTTTGTACTACAAATAAAGATTGGGCCCCTCAAAGTTACAAATAAATTTGTTTAATTTCAAATAACTTTTGGAAAGTAGTTTGTACTACAAATAAATATTGGGCCCCTCAAAGTTACAAATAAATTTGTTTAATTTCAAATAACTTTTGGAAAGTAGTTTGTATTACAAATAAAGATTGGACTCCTCAAAGTTACAAATAACAAAATTACCTTTAAGTGTGGAGGAGAAAAGTTGTGTGTTATTACACAACTTTTATTAACATCGTGTGTAAAATTTTCTCGCACACTTAACGAATTACCGATCCTACTTAACTTTTCTCACTCTTCTCTTTAGTTTTTGGTACATTGAGAGGTTACGTGCTTTGCGTGGCCGCAATTAAGTCGTAAAGCATGACCCGCAGCGGCCACCCACAGTTTTACCCGGGTACAGTCCGCCGGTAGTTAAATACTGGACTCCTAGTGGCTGGCAGAGTCCACGTACCCTCTTCCATCAAGAAAAAGTACCTGTTGCATATAGGCATCTATTTAACCGCAGAGCATATGATTTAAAAGCACGTGGTACTTGCAAACTTATAGTAGCGAAAGTTGTGTGCAATGCTACGTATATAAAGTTAACGAAAAATGCAAAAGAATGGCAGATATAACGCAAATGCATATAAGATAATTTACCGGAGAAAAAAAACTCAATTGCACTGTGTGTGATTTAATGAATTCATTTTTTTCTTCGTTTTTCTTCTCGAATAATTCAGAAAAATTACAATGTCAATTTACTCGAATGAAAAATGCCTTTTTTCGGATAATCATGTTTAAATTTGTGTCTTGGCGATTTTACTATAATAATTGATTAATTTAGTGGTTTTCTTGGAAAACGTACGATATTTTATTTAAACAAAGCGTTTTATTTAATGAATGCACCAAATTTTTAACAATTTGATTATGCAGTTGCGCAATTGTGCAGTTTGCGAATATGCAAATGAAAAGCGAAGGAATGCCGTAACATGTGAGGTAACTTTGCAAAATTAAAAAAATTATAAACTTCGCTGTATAACCGGCAAGGATTTTATTACGATCCCAAGTGACAATTCATCATCCGAGAAATATTTAACCGCACACAGTAAAAAGTAACTTAGCAACATCGAAATGCAATTGTGCTTGAAAATTAAATCTGTTTTATTATTCTCATAATCGTCTTCCAATCCGTGAAGTAAGTATTAAACAGACTAAAATTGATGGATAAAAAATTGTTTGATTCACATTTTTTTTTTAAACGATGAACACCATTTTAAGTGTAAAATTTTTTTAATTTCCAATAATTCATACTCGTAATTTTTTCTGTAACAATGGATATAAAAGGACATTTTTCAATCGCAAAATATAAAAATGTACAATGCAAAATGTAAAATAAAAAATGTTCAATGCAAAATGTAAGGTGCAAACCCTAAATTGCAAAATAAAAAATAAAAAATGTACAATGCAAATGTGAGATGCAAAAACTAAATTGCAAAATGTAAAATAAAAAAAATACAATGCAAAATGTAAGATGTAAAAATTAATAGCAAAATGTAAAATAAAAAATATACAATGCAAAATGTAAGATGTAAAACTTAATAGCAAAATGTAAAATAAAAAATATACAATGCAAAATGTAAGATGTCAAACTAAATTGCAAAATGTAAAATGAAAAATGTACAATGCAAAAACTAAAATGTAAAATGAAATTTATTTTTTACTCTTTTTAATTTACAGGCCGTATAACAACGTACTAGTAGCAACGGCTGTGCGCAATGGTCCATTTATGCAGTTTGTGAAAAATGCAAAAAAAAAAACGGCGAAGGTAATGCCAAAACGTATAAGGTATCATAGCAGTGAGAAAAAAAAATTCAAAACTCCGAGACATAACCTGAAAGGATTTGATTACGACCCCCACGTGAGAGTCTGCTGTGCACACGCGTACTTCGAGGCGCATCTTTCGAATCTTTATACAGCCGTCTGTATGGCTTACTCTTTGAGATGCTGTCGGAAAGCGGTGCCTCTAAATTTTCGGCCGGGACGTATTTTACGGGAGCGTAATTACGGTGATTGGCCTCTGGGAGAATACGCCGCTTTCGCATAAGTTACACTCTCTGCCTCTTTCTTTTTTCGGACGAGTGGCGAGGTTTTACGATCCTCAAAAAAAATGCGGTGGCTCATCTCTCTTTCTCTCTCTCCATCTTCCGGGCTGAAATGCATGCGGTGGCCCACGTTTCGTAAAACCGTATATCCATATCCGTGGTTTATCCGCCAGGGGCAACATCAACGAGTAGATCCGTTAAAAAAAACGCTTGTTATACACGTAAAACTTGTAGACCATCGCTGTTCACTTAAGGATGGTACAGTCCCGCCAAAAGTGAGTTTTAGGGACAATTTCGATCACTTCTCGATGGGATAAAAATCGGAAAAAAATAATGCATATAAAACATGCTGAAAAGATTGATTTCGTATGATAATAATCCCAAAATGTTATTAACAAATTGGTGAAAAACACAATTGCTCAACAAATAAACAATCAACCTAACTTTTTTGCTTTTGGAAATGATATGTTAATTTTTTTTAACGCGTATGAATTTTTTCAGATTTTTCTCTTCATTTTGATTTTGGTTTTTTTTATTTTGAAAAATGCGCGGGATATAACAAATTTTGGATATGCGTTTTGCAAAAAGTCTTGAGTGTAATAAAGAGGTTTTATGCCGAACACATATCCAAAATTCGTTATTTCGCGCACTTTTTTTAAAATAAAAAAAATCAAAAACAAAATAGAGAAAAAAATCTGAAAAAATTCATACGCATTCAAAAAAATTTACATATCATTTTCATTAGAAAAAAAGTTAGGTTGACTGATTGTTTGTTAAACAATTGTTTTTTTTCTCTTTTTTTTTTTCTTCCGCCTAGAAAAACCTTTCATGAAAAGACTAAGACTCTTTTTCAAGATTTTTGTCTTCCATTTTATTTGCAAAACTCGGTTGGATTGAGTATAGAAATTTTTATTCATAAGGAATTTTCTTGAAAAAGATTTGAGAATTATACGTGAAATTGAAAGTGAAGAAAATTACTCCACAGATAAAAAATGTCTCATTTCTCATGACCCTGAAGACAGCATCTGCGCAATTCGAAAGTTTTCACGCCGTTAGTGCTGAATGCTGTGTTTGAGAATTGTTTTGCTAGGGCACATTTTTACGTCTTGCGATTCTCTAATAGCGCCTATTTTTATTATTATTTTTTTCATGATTTTCAAAAATTGGCAGTCATTTTTGTCCCTTTTTTGCATTTACAGTTGTACCGCTTTACCTGTGCATGCAAAAAAATTTTTTTCAAGGTACTTTTTTACACCTTGCGATTCTGTAATGGCGCCTATTTTTACTTTTATTTTTTTCATGATTTTTGAATATTGCTATCCATTTTTGTCCCTTTTTTGCATTTACAGTCGTACCGCTTCACCTGTGAATGAAATTTTTTTTTTTTTCTACTATACGTTTTGCAATTCTCTAGTGGCGCCTATTAACATTTTCTTTTCTGATTTTCGAAAATTGGCATCCACCATTGCCCAAGCCAACCAAACAAAAAAAAAACATTTATTCCAATAAACCAATCGTCATTCAACGGAACTAAATTCATATAAATTCTTTCAACTAACCGCGATAATTAAACCAGGTCTGAGCGTCAAACATTGTCAATTTTGTTGATTAAACTAAAATTCATTTAATTCAAACACACGTATGTTGATTTGACAAAATCTCCAATCAATAAAACGCATTTAGCTAAATCAACTTAATTTTTTTTTGTTCAGTGTGCTATTGCAATTTAATTTCTATGAATTTTGGGAGACTCGTCACCCACTTAATGAGATGTTTAACTACGCAATTGCAACACGTGTTTTCACGTGATTCCGTGAAAAGAAAGTAACGGCTACGAGAGTCTATCGGGGAGTGTCGAGTAGTCTCGGGTGGAATATAGTCGCGAGCGGCAAAATCCTTTTGAATTTTTCGACAAGAGAAAACTGGGTCCTCGTCTCGTTGAGTGTGTTACGCTATAGAACTTATTTATTATACTACTGTCGGTACTTTTCGACGGTAAGTGCGTGTTTGTAACGAGGAGGTGCTCGTACTTAATGATTTCGGCGGGCGGATAATTACCGAGTTTCACTTCAAACACTTGAGCACAAATGCCAACCGCGCCTCGTGCTACCGTCTGTTTATCGTATTCTGTAACCCAAACTTTTATAACGAGGGAAAAAACACGTTCTGAAAACTATTTACCTTAAACAATGTAATGACACCGACAAAATCGTGCAAAAAAGGATTTTTAGAGCAAAGTCGATATTTTTTTTTAGACCGCGTCTTCATAATTAAAATCATACCCTGAAATTAAATTTCACTACTGAAAATGTTTGCGAATTTACATTACGGAAAATTCAATTTATCAGCTTGGAAATAAACTTTAATACACGAGTGTAAGTTGGATTACAAATTTTTTAAATAAATTCCCTAATTTTTATAGGGTTTTGTAGAAAAAAAACGGTAATTTTACGTTTTACTTGCATTTCTAATTTAGTATACCAGTTCACGTCAATTTTAGTTGACCCAGTCAGCTGAGTGAAATTGACTGAATTTATTTATTCATTTAGATTATAAATTAAATTAAATTGTTAAAAAATTGAAAATCTATTTATTTACAATTTACATTTATATTTGATCAATAAAATTCAACGATTATGACGAGACATTCAACATTGTTGATTAATGCATCATTTTTTAAATCGGATACGCTTCATACTAGAATTTTTCAGCATAATAGACCTATTTTAACGAAAGTTAGAGCGACCACGAACTTTTTTCAAAAAATTGAAAAAGCTGCAAAACCTACATTTTTGCATCCATCAACTCAACGTTCGCAGCAATTAAAGTGAAGCTGCTACTTAAGTTGTGTGCCAAATTTGAGCTCGATAGCTAAATTGCTTCCCAAGTTATAAGCATTTCAATTTTAGAAGTCGGATACACACAGACATACATACAGACAGACATTTTTTCTAGATCGCTTTTTTGCACGTTTTAGATTATTCTGAGTGTTCTGACATAAAAATAACCATTTTTTTCAAAGCATTCTCCATGAGGAAGCAAATAAAAATGTGATTCTCTATGAGGAAGCAAAAAAATCGGCAGTAACCTAAGAATAAAAATGAACGAACAACACAAATTCGTATTTTGTCCAGTAATATTTTACTCAAGCAGTCGTTTTTACTTTTGTGCCTTTGGTCCCTACGCGTCTCATCTCCGCAGAGTCTTATTTGGACGAATACAGATAAAACGTGTCTGACAGTGCGGGTCAGAAGGGTTTAATTAGGCGAGCGCGAAGGAAAGTAAAGAAAAGATAAAAAGCTTCCGAACGCGACGCGGAAACGGTAAAAAATAATTGACCAGCTAAAAGTAGCGTAAGTGCGTCGAAAACGTCTGACGAAGTTGTCGCAGAATCTCTCTCGAAGTTTGTTGTCAGTGAACAAAGTTGCATGGAAGGCGACGTTGACGATTGGACCGAGCGACTAACAACCGGACAAACACGTTTTCGTCGCGTAATTTCTCGACGACCTGCTGAGTCCCAACAAGCACTTTACGGTGGATAACGAAGAACCTGAATGGACAGCAGCTGAGGCGAGCTCGAGAACACACAGACACTGATTATTATCTATGATGACGAATTTGAGAAATAATAGTGGAATTATTCGGGCATATCGAATTATTACACATCTGCTGAGTTTAGCGAGAATAATATAATATAGCAATGATAATACACATATATTCATCATTTCGTTCAATGGAATCGAAATGAAATTGACTCAAGAAAATATTTAATAGTTTTGATCAAATATTGTGTTGATTCAATGAAAGTGTCCTATGAAAAACGTGAGACAAAACATTCGTTCATATAATATCGTATTATATTGTCAATTCTACCAACTAAATTTATCGTTGGATCAAAACAATGTTTTCTAAAAATTCAAATAACACCAGTAAATAAACGTGCTAATCTAACCTCAGTCGAAATCAGGATTGAGTGACAAAATAATCGCAGTAGATACCCAAAAAGTAGTCAAATTAAAAAATCAAATATTCATTAAAGTGGTCAAAATTCAAAATCAACTGTCGAAGAGCCATTGTTGAATTACTGCTGCATTAACCCTATAAGCAAAGAAAAAACTTGCTTACAAAAATAAGTCCTACTCACGAAACTTCCACTTTTGATCTCGCCCCTTTTTACCCTCGAGCTAAAAAATGTCCTTTATTCTTGGAATTTCAGCCCCACATTCAATATCAATAATTTTCATTATTTCCCCAAAAATCCACACTTACGCCTAGATAACTCACAACTAATGGACAGCTACGCGCGCATTCTTGCATCTACTCCACTTCTCTCTTATCCCAAGTGTCATAACACGGCGCTCTTCGTATTCATAATAAAAACTAACACGCTCGTCGTCCTATTCCTTTATCTCATACTATTCCTGTTCCTGACGTTATGATTCAAGTTGAAAAAAAATTTACATTCAAAAGTACACCCAGAGAAATGGGTTTATTTAAATCGATTATAGGGTGCATTTGAAATAAATAAAATTTTATTCAGATCAGATCGAATTTATTTCAAACAAAGTCTATTTCGATTCAATAAAATTCTATCAGACTGGCCATTAAATAAATAAGTTATTTAATGGCCGGCTTAATAGTATTTTATTCAACCAATAAGAAATTCAACAGCTTGAGATTCACCAATGATCGAATGACAACAACCAATCATCGTCGTTATCGCAGCCAAATACAGTGACTATTATCCTTATTACAAAGATCCTTCCACTTGCACTTGAAAGTGTGTCCCAAAAGCAACCGTATATTTATCGTAAGTCGAACAAAACTCACCACTAATGCAGTCAAAACAGAATCCCCGAATCGTTGAGTTCCCCGTCAGTAAGAAATTCCACAGCTTGAGATTCACTACCGATCCAATGACAACAACCAATCATCGTCGTTATCGCAGCCAAATAAAGTGACTATTATCCTTATTACAAAGATCCTTCCACTTGCACTTGAAAGTGTGTCCCAAAAGCAACCGAATATTTATCGTAAGTCGAACAAAACTCACCACTAATGCAGTCAAAACAGAATCCCCGAATGGTTGAGTTCCCCGCCAATAAGAAATTCAACAGCTCGAGATTCACCAACGATCCAATGACAACAACCGATCATCGTCGTTATCGCAGCCAAATAAAGTGACTATTATCCTTATTACAAAGATCCTTGCACTTGCACTCGCGAATTCTTCTCATAGTCCGTAACGAAACGTTTTGTATTGATCGAATGAGTGGCACGTATCTCGGTATCTATATACAGTGAATAATAATGGCACGTGAGGGCTTGGCTCAAGCTCGATTCGCCGTTGGTCGAGGAAAGTAGCTCTCTCGATGGTCAGTGACGGGGGCAGGATAAGCAGCAACAACAGCAGCAGCAGCAGCAGCTGCTCGAGGTTTCCCGGTGGTCAGAGAGCCGCGATCGAAGGTCACGAGAGGAGAGACCATTCACGGCGAAGGTGGAGAAAGAGATCGAGCTGCGGCTTCGGTTTGTTCGCTCGGCTCGAGGAAGCGAACGAGCAACCGCCTCAACCAGCTAAGCAGCGAACAGCCTCGGTTCTTCGTGATGCCGTGCACTCGTCGTCGAGTCTCGGTAACTGACCTACGACGACGATTCGTTCACCCCGTGAGCCGCGCGCGTTTTACTCTGTAACTGTGCCCGAGCTTATGTCCGTCTCACTTTTTATATCCACGTATATGGCTAATGTCTCGCTGTCTCTCACTATTTCCGAGGGAAAACGTCGTTGGAACGAGAGACGTGATCATTCTAAGCAGGGCGAGATTGTATACCCTGAAGAGACTCGTCGAGAGTGACCCCACCTTGTTTCATTCACGACCTGCTCTTCCTTTTGCACTGCAAATGTGTATACTCGAACTGTATATGTGTTGATGTATGAAATAGTAGATGAAGAGCACTTTTGTGTTTTAGTATAATAACTAAAGCGTCTACTGTCAGTTGACGACGAAAGCGTAACAATGTATTATTCTGATTAGAAATTCCGATTGAAATTTCTAGAAACCGATCAAGTGGACGAAATTCCGATTAATAGGTAATCGGTTGTAAGTTTCGATTGGATTGTTGTCTATTTTATTGGCTTAACCGGATGTTCGAAGGATAGCTTCCGGTGCAGCGCTCTTCGGATACTCAATGACGAGTCGTTTTTATTCATGTATTTATTCCTCGATAATACACAATAACGGTTATCTCAACGTGTTGGCAATAGTTTGAGGGGAATTTGACCTCTGAGTGAACTTCTGAGAATCCAGCTGATTACTTAATACAGTGGAATAATAAGGTCGGTGTTGTTCGCGTGGAGGAAATAATAGCTGGCAACCGGAAGAGACTTCGCGATGCCTTTGCGAGACACGGAGCTCACTTATGCACACGCACGTTTTGTTTTAGCACGGATTGTCAATCGATTTGTGGGGAGTTGTTTTTAGTTTGTTGATTTAATTGATGCTGATGTATCCAGGGGTTGGTCTTATTTGTGACGAAATGGCTGGAGTTTATTATGTCTTTGTTTGGTTATTTAGTGAACGGTCACGGAAGATTATACTCCTGTGGATGTCAATTGTCTTTTAGCGCATATGCGAACGCTGCAGAGCGGAAAAAATGGAGTCTCGCGATACGGAGGAACTCGTACGGCTGCCGGGACGGCAATGGCCCCGTGACGGTCGTTTTAGCGCCGCTAGAGTCGAGACCGCGGTCGAGAACCCACTGTGTGTCTCCCCCACCAAGGATCCGGTGCAGTGCGTCCGACACCAGCGGCACCATCACCATGCGACCGGAGTACCACCTCCACCGCTTCACCCAGAGATCACCCAACAGTTACCGGCGGCCGACGCCGCGTCATCCCCACTTCCGTGGTTAATGTTGGCGGCGCGAGCTCCGGTGCATTTCTCGGTTGGTCTTCCATCTCCTCTCGATGATACTTTATCGCGGCGATTATAGCGGGGATGATTATTGATAGGGACTCAGAGAGGAAGTCTGCTTTTTTTTATTTTGAAGATTAAAATGACACGGAGGGATGAGAATTATTGATTCAATTATTTTGCTCTAAGAATGTTGGGGGTTTTTTTTTTTTAATATTTTTATTTGTTTTTTTATTGGTTCCTCAAGTACGCCGATTGGCTTTTACTAGCCTCCCCTTTTTTTTTTTTTGCTTTGTTTCGGGAGTAAAGTCAAAGGGGTTTACAAATGTTTATGGCGGGTTTGAAAAAAATGTGAGGGCTATATTTTTGAGAAAAATAAAACTTTAGATGGCATTTGAAATTATTCATAGATAGATTTAATGAATGTGCGACGAACACATTGTTGATTAGAAGAAATCTGAAGAATGTCACGCTCAGTAATATCTACTAGGAGGATTTAAATGTTTAAAAAAGTTAATTTTACTTATTGTGGCTTTTTTAATTTGAAGTATGAAAAATGAGACATAATGATAAAAGTTGTTGAGTCTATTATTTTTGTTAAAGAATGTTGTTTTTCTTTCGGGCCTGAAATTAAACGAGATGACAAATGTTCGTGACAAAAATATATAAACAAATTTGAATCAGAATGTGAATCCTATATTTTTCAGAAATATAAATCTGTAGTTAGCATTTAAAACTAATAGATAGATTCGATAAATAAATAAAGGAATCTGAAAAATTTCACGCTCAGTAATATCACGTAGTAGGTTTTATGACAAAAACAAAATAAATACACAAACAGAATACACTCAGAAAAATCGGTTTCAATCGGGTTTACTTTAATCAAGACCGGATCTATTCAAAATAAATAAAATTGTATTTCGTTCAAATAAAACTTTATTCGCAATAAATACAATCTACTTAAGTGCAGTGGAATTTATCTGCTCGAACCGAAATTTTACCGAGCTAATATTTAAAGCAAAAATATGAAATTAATGGCGAACCTCATAGGATTTCATTACAATAAAATATAATTTATTGCATACAAATAAATCAGAACCAAATGGCAATTTTTCAACATTAATTTTCTTTTTTTCATACCTGGCGTCGCGACACATCTCTTGATCGTGTTAATACCAAATAAAATTTAATTTATTTCTCATATTTGATTTAAATTAACCTATCAGAACAATTTCTCTGAAAACGCACACATCAATTTTTTCTAAATTCCAATTCCCGTTGTTCCAAACCAAATGTTAGAACAGAAAATATTTTAATAAAAACATAGCAACAGAAAAGTACCATAATTTTCGTTAAAATATTCTCCAGCTATAGCAACACACATAACCCAAAAAAAAAACAGTTTACAGGTGTTCACCCCGATAACCCACAGCGATGATATCCACAGTGCCATAAATCGTATCTTTCTCTTGCCATCTTCGAGTCCCAGGAATAATTAGGGCGTCGCTTTGGAGCGTTGAGAAAAAAATGTACAGTCTCCCCTTTCATCATGATCGATACAAATCGTATTTCACAATAAAGCACTCTCACTCTCACCCTCGCGCTCGAGATTGAATTTCTTTCTCTTTGCTGATGTGACTCTACAGCTACCGCGAATATATACAGCGGATGTGGGTAGGTACATATTACGGACTGCCCCGCTTTCTGCTATTTTCCTTTCAGTCGCCAACCGTCGGAGTCAGCTGCCCGGTTTATTACTCGACTCAACCTCTTAGCGGCGCCCGATCGTGAAAGAGTTGTGAGCGGAACCCCCAACTAAGCGATAAAGACAGCGCCGAGAAACGTATATCGCAAGTTGAACAAGAGATCTATAGAATTTTATGTGTATCAGGTGAGAACCTCTTGCAAATTGCTGAGTTTTACTCAGCGTCTTAAATAACGTACAAGCTTTCTGTGTCATTACATTTACTGTAAAAAAGTGTACTTAACATTTTTGTGTACTTTTACTGGAAATTTTAATTCATAAACTAGTATATTGAATTTAGAATACAAGTGTAATGTGAAATTGATGTATGGTACAGTATATTCAATAATTTACTTTAATTTTACAGTAAAAGTACTTGAATTTTCATAATTCACTTTAATTTTACAGTAAAAGTACGTGAATTTCAATAATTTACTCTAATTTTACAGTAAAACTACTTGAATTTTCATAATTCACTTTAATTTTACTAAAAAAAGTACATGAATTCCATACCACAATTGTTTATTAAATTTCGATGAAGAGTTTATGAATAAAAACTTCCATTCTTTTCTAACAGTGTTTACTTGAAAGGGACATATAAAATCTGTTATGTTGACAAGCTTTAAATACGCTTATAGCTACACTGAAAAAAAATTCAGTCAATTTAACCAAACGCGTTATTTTGATTGGAGATTTTGTCGAGTCGACAAACGTTTGTTTGAATTAAATAAATTTTGGTTGATTCAACACGATGAACAATGTCGATTACGCCTGAGATCACATTTTTACTTCGCATGCTGACCGGACTCTCCGGTCTTTAAAAGTTATATTTATTTTTTTAAACTGGACTAAACAGACAAAACTTCAACATGCTACACTATTACTACAAAAAAAAAACAAACAAAAAGAACGAGAAAAAAATAGACAATAATACAAATAAAATAATGATCACAACTTATTATTAATTTAAAAGAAGAACATTTATTCTGAAGAGGCCCCGACAAGGGCGAAATGTAAATAAAAAGCAAAAGCAAACACAAGCCGTCATTTGCTGTCGCACTTCCCACACATTCCAAACCAACGGCTGAAGTACTTCTATCAGACAATTCGTGCGATTTTTTTTAAGCAAACAATATTTTGTCGTCTCGACTGAATTTAGTTCCAGTGTAATAAGAGTTTGAAAAAACATTATTGACATTTTTTATTTGGCCATTATGGGTGGGGGTCAAAATAGCGAATGGCCAAAATAGTGAATGGTTAAAATAGCGAATTTCGAAATTAGGAACTACTGAATTTAGAATGGTCATCATTATGAAATTCGCTATTTGAGGCATTCGCTATTTTGACCATTCGCTATTTTCACCTCCATCTTATTAAAATGCATTCAAAATAGCGAACGATAAAAATAGCGAATGGGTGAAACAACGCATTCCATAATAATGGACATTCTACATTTGGACGTCCCTTATTTTTAAATTCGCTATTTTAGCCATTCACTATTTTGGTCATTTGCTATTTTGACCGCCATTCCATAATCATGGACATTCTACATTTATACGTTCATTATTTTTAAATGCGCTATTTCAGCCATTCGCTATTTTGACCCCCACTATGTATGAGCGCGTCGTACGTATAGTGGAGACAATGAGGTTCGCAGTAGAAGTAAGTTGCGGCTTGGTGCTAGGCACGGTGCCTCGCCTGACTCGAGCCACCGGCACCGGCTGGCAACTGCACGAATATGAAAAAAAAAAGAAGAAAAAAGTATAGTAAACATCGAGAAAAGCGAAGAGAGAAGCGAAGCCCAAGTGAAGATAGAAGAAAACCGAGAATGATAAAGGATAAAACGATACAAACAAGGCACACGAAACGTGGTTGAAACTTGGCTCTGATGTGTCTACTGTTTATAGCTATGTACGTTTCCGCTTGACTCTCCACGAAGCAAACGATTACGTGAAACAAGGTCGAAGGGGACGGTGACCTTTCACTCGCAGTCAATTTCCATTTTGACTTTGTTTCGAAACAAATATGTGCACTCGTTTCAACAGTTATTATCGTAGTCATATTTATGTATGAATGTATGGGTACCTTCGTATTTATCATCGTGAGCATGCACGGAGGGATTCTGTAATCGATTCGGCGAAATTCCCTCATTGGTACTGATGGTTATAAGACACTTTCCCGTCGCGGCTTGAATATACAGATATGTACACGGTAACCATCGGCGCACAGAGGCAGTTCCGGTGAAAGTGTAATCGACGATTGATCGAAAATGAAATTTTGGGCGAAGCTGCGGAACACCACTCATCGACAAGAACTCTGCGGGGTACTTATGCCATCTAGATATGCACGTAAGCACTTGTCTTTGAATTGTGGAGGCAATTCAGTCCAACGTGTACGCCAGGGGCTCATTTGTACGCAAAACGATCCGAGCGGGGCGTAACTTTTGTTTTTTTTTCTTATTTTCGGGCGCGAAAACTTTTGCCGAGCGGGTTTGCAGACGGCTTTTTAACGCTGCCTAGTCCCGGCAATGAGGGACAGAGCAGGAAAGCGAACGGACTTTTAATTGTTCGAGTGATTCGGAGATTGCGAGGACGAAAGAGAGGACGGGAGAGGGTGGAGTCCGATAAGTCTGTAGTTGGCATGGGAAACGTTGCAGAAATGAGGTTCCTCGAAATCGATTTCGGTGGGGATGAAAATAGCGAATAATCAAAATAGCTGGTGGCTAAAATAACGAATTTAGAAATAAGGAACGTCAAAATAATAATTAATTTTTTGAGATGCAAAAAAAAACATTTTTTTAAACGAAGAAAAAAAAATTTTTTTTTTAGATGCAAAAAAAAAATTTTGAGATTAAAAAAAAAAAAATTTGATACAAAAAAAAAAATTTTTTTTGAGATGCAAGAAAAAAATTTTTTGAGATGGAAGAAAAAAATTTTTTTTGAGATACAAAAAAAAAATTTCGAGATGCAAAAAAAAAATTTTCGAGATTCAAAAAAAAAAAATTTTTGAGATGCAAAAAAAAAATTTTTTTTAAAAGCAATAAAAAAAATTTTTTGAGGTACAAAAATAAAAATTTTTTAGATACACAAAAAAAATTTTTTTAGGCAACGTGTCATTTCTGAAATTGAAATAAAAAAAACGACACAAAGTGATAAAAATTAATGATTCAATTATTATGCTCAAAGAATGTAATTTTTTTTCGGAACTGAAATCAAACGTGGTTACAAATGTTTATAACAAATGTGAGTCCTACATTTTAGAAAAAAAAATAAAAATCTGTAGTTCGCATTTAAATCTCATAGATAGATTTGATAAACATGGAGCAGAAGGAATCTGAAGCTTCATATGCTCCGCAATATCGAATAGTAGTAAAATCCAGCTGATTATAAAAAATATAAGTGACTGGAGAAAAAAAGTGGCTTAATTGACAGAGAATGCCGCATATAAGATCGAGGCAGGAAACTTCTGTACCATGAAAGGCATACTGCATTCGTACTTCAAACGGGAAGCTGATAAGCCAACTATAGTATGCACATAGTCTATTTTGCAAACGACTATTACATGGCACCTGGGATGCATGTAATTATCAATCGGTGCGTGCCGTAGTAAACGGGAGCGAGGTCGACCGGACCGTCAGAGAATAGAACATGTGGAAGGAGCCGTCAACTATGGCGATCGATCGGTTACCGATATCGAGTGCGATGCACTCAGCGCTCGAGTACAGGACAATGCATATAGTACAGTAGTGCTCTCTGAAATGTCATTTATCCGGACGTTTATTTATTGAAGTGTACTCACAATTTTTTTTTACTTCCATTAATAATTTAGTTATAAATCCAAACACCAATAAAATTTAATTCAATTCTTAATCTTTTTTTTTATCAATCTTTTTAAAAATTAGGTAAGCACCCAAAATTTTGCCATTAAAAATGGTGAAAGATTGAGTCGTGACTATACCGACCGTGAATAAATAAATAAAGAATAGATATTTTCCTGTCTTCCTCGGATTTTTTTCCAGGGCAACTTTAAAAATTATTAGTTCCATTCTTTATTATTCGTGCAAATTAAGCAAGCTCTTAACAATAGAATAATAAATGCATTAATAAATAATAAATGTATTCATAACTTCAATGTATACAAAATATATGTAAATAATATAAATAACACATAATATTTACGAATTCGATAATACGAATTTCAATTCAGACCAATTTTTAAAAACCTACTGTTTTATTTTAATCCACCTTAAATAAAGACTGCAAAGTAGAACCTTGCAAATTGCTTCCTCATGAGATTCTGACTTTTCCACAGAGGAGCTTTGTAAAGACCAAATGTATTTCACTTCATATTTTTGATATCTATATGAATAAAGAAGAATGAATTTCAACATCTGATATTAATAAATTTTAATATATGATATTAACAAATTTTAATATCTAGATATTAAAATAGATATTAATAATGAATTTTAATATGTGCGCTTCCAAACAGATAAGATCTGTTCATACTCGATAATCTCTTTTCTTATGCTAATTACGGCTACTATTACGAACAAAATCGTACCTGTAAAGTAATAAATATCTATTGAAACCAAAAAAAAAAAAATTGACAAAACATGAAAATGTCAAAAAAAAATGTTACGCAAACATAGCTTCCTCAATGAGAAAGCAAAATTTAAATCCAACGTCAACGATTAATAATAAAGTTGTGGATGTACAAAACGTAAACAGATAAAAGAAAAATACACAAAGCCTAAAAATAAATCGATTTTCTAAGGAATGACGAAGCCACTCAACTCTCTAAAAAGCTGAGACACTCCTTTATGGAATGGACGTACCCATGCCGCTATATAATCGATGCCATCATCAGCCGTGAAGAACATGAATAGCGGCGGAAGTGACGTTAAAATGACCCCGTACCAATTTCCTCGAGCGGAACATTCTCGTCTCGACTGTACGAGCGTAGAAAATGTTTATGTTTGGATAAAGAATTATCGACCCCCGTAGGGGTGCCCAAAAATTGCCGTTGCCGATGATATTTCACATCGTCATGGCGGGGTATTGGTAAAAGTTTTCAACTAGCAATAATCGCACCTCGGTAGAACCTCATTGGTTACGATATCGCCTCTGCGCAAAGCTAACGTCTCTCCCTTCGCCCGTCGTACTTATAACCCTCAGCGGAACTTTTCACTTACGCGAAACTCGACCTCCTGTGGCCATCTATCGGCATGTAGGTGAACTAACTATCCCGCTGCAGTTTGCGAATTCGTCAGACGCATCGTATATACAGTGGTTCGTCCATTGAACGAAACGATGAATAAACTAAAATTTCATTAGCGTCAAAGCTCCGGTTAATTTAATATTGAAACGAAACTGTATCAATATGTCAAATATCTTGAAATTTTACTTATGTCAGGTTAACAAAAAAAAAATGCCTTGGAAAACGTTATTTTTCGGCCAATTCCAGTTAGCAACTAACAGTAAACACTAATGTTTTGAAATCATTTTCCATCCGATTGATTGACTAACGGTAGAAAGCTTATTTTAATTTGGGTATAAAAGAGTTTTTGAAAAGAGTCTTTGAAGTACGGCAAGGAATTTTTGTGAAAGCAGAAAAGAAACAGTGTATTTTGAAAATCATATTCAAAATATAGTTCATATTTTCAAAATTAAAAAAATATTATCTGCGATGATCTACGTTAAAGAAGAACAGTTGAAAAATTGTATGGAAACGTTTATTTGTGTAAAATTTTTTTTTCACACGACACATTGTTGATTTTGTGAAATTTCAAAGCCGAGAAATTCACTTGCGTTGTTACATTGTTCAATTAACGGGCAACCCTAAACCATCGCCAATGAAATATGCATTCTATTATGTATTCGCTATGTAGAATGTAATTAATATAAATTATGGTATTCATTAATCTGTTATCCATAACGATGTAATTACAATGCGTGTCACAGTCGCGTAGTAGGATCCACCTAAGGCTTCATGAACGGTTTGAGGCTTGACGGAATGACTCTCTCGCGGTAATACTCGTTTTACTAAGTAACGACTTAATTTACGGCATACAGGATCATAAAGCGGCTGATGTACGTATAATGCGACGGGATAATTATCGAGTAACCGACCGCGTAAGAGGGAACCCGTTATGCATAGTGTATACGCCTCGTACTCAGTGCAATGAGCGAAAACTATACAGAGAACCTCGTGCACTATGATTTCTCAGCTTGAGGTATTTCAATAAAACTTGATCATGCAACGCGGTGGGTACTTAAAAATTATTATAGCCAACTAATATTCCCGACACTTGAGATGGGCGCAGCAAGAAAAAGGGTTGAAACTGGAAAGAGGCGCGAATGCCACATTGAGAGAAATATTTAGTTGAATCAACGGCATCATACAAATTGACTATTTATTTGGATCATTCTAAATAATCCATTAAGTTGAATTGATGATATATGTAGTTAATCATTTCGTTTAGTGAAAAAAAAAATTTGTATTGCAACAAAATATTCAATGTTTGGGACTAAACATTGTGTTGATGTTGATTCAATGAAACTGTCCTATGAAAAATGTGAGACAAAATATGTATTCATATCGTATCAAGAGATGCAGATGTTTTGCAACGCTAAGTATTTTAAAAAAAAATTGATGTTGATAAATGTCTGTTTGATTCTCACTGATCGTATTATATCGTCAATCCTACCAACTAAATTTATCGTTGAATCAAATAATATTTTTTAAATGTGGACAATATTTATTTCAATGTGAACGATATTTATTAGAAACTAGTTAATTTAATTTGATTGCTTCAATTGAATGGATTTTTAAATGAAACGTATACCCAATTTATCTTTGAGCGACCGAGTGAATGTATTTGTTTATTTACTGCAGATAACAATATGAATACATTTTATCTTCAGTCGGTGTTTTATATTATTTAATGTACGTAAGGAAATACTTTTCCGTTGCTTCTAGACATCTAATCCGCTCAAGTAAGGCATAATTTTAATCAATACGCATGTAATAGGTTCTATGGCAACTTTTTTATTTATTTATTTTTAAAGTGACATATCAAATGCCATTATTTAACAATCTGCAAAAATTATGAAAAATACTCCGTCGAATATGAAAATTTCTAGCTTATAGCCAAAGTAGGCAAAAGTTTTCTTCTCATAGTTCTCAAGATATTTGTATTAAAAAATGATACTTTATAGTTTTTAACATTTTTATACTAAAAAAATAATAAAAACAAAAAAAGTTTTAAAAAACTGTAAAAAAAAAAAACCTTACCCAAATGCATAAAATCAGAGTTGGGTTTGTGACCTCTCGTATAAATATTTGGCCCTCTAAGTTGTTCGTTAACGAAATGAGTCTTGTATATATTTTTTGGATATGGTGACCGCCCGATCTTTTAGGTTAAGCCTATGTGAATTGTTCTTTTCTTTGATTATAACAAAACTTGTTCTTATTTTTTGTCTTTTGCTTCATTTGTCGAGACTGGAGACTTCGGTCTTATATGAGGTCGTATTTTAAACTCACTCACTCACAAACTCAACGCTGATAGAAATAAAACATTTCTGAAGAGACCCTGATCAGGGCTAAACGTAAAATGAAATCAAAAAATCACAAGCCGTCATTCATCGAAGCATCTCATCCACGTCATACGAAAACGAATTCAAATAAATTCAAATGAACAATTCAGTTCATTCAACGGTTTTAGTTTTCTCGGTGCAAGGATACAAAATACATAAAATTCCTGAGACTATTCAGATAGTCTGGCAAATCATGCGATTCCCGAGAAAATTGGCTAGTCAAATTTAACGCTAAGTAAACAATGCAATAAACCGTCGCTTCTGCGGCGTCTTCGTTGGCGGAAAACCAACAGCTTTGTGACAGTGAACCCGTAATTGCTCTACCGACCTGCATGTACGCAATATTTACATTGTATGTAACCAAACGGGTTTTCTTTCGCAAAACTCGCTGTGCAAGTCTTCACTGTGTCCACGAGACAGAAACTCCTACTTCCACATTTCTTATCTCGAGTTCCCGGCGCATTCTGAATAACCTTGGGAGCATCAACACGGACGTCGAGCCGTTACCTAGAAATTCTAACGAAACTTTTATGCTCGCTTGTCTTCGCAAAATAGTCTTTTAAGGATGCATGATAGGTACAGTCCCGCCAAAAGTAAGTTTCAGAGACAATTTTGATCACTTCCCGAAGGGATAAAAATCGGAAAAAAATAGTGCATATAAAACGTGCTGAAAAGATTGATTTCGCATAATAATAATCCCAAAATGTTATTAAAGAATTGGTGAAAAAAACAATTGTTCAACAAATAAACAGTCAACCTAACTTTTTTTTTACGGAAATGATATGTTAATTTTTTTTAATGCGTATGAATTTTTTCAGATTTTTCTCATTATTTTTATTTTTATTTATTTTTATTTTGAAAAACAGGATATAACAAATTTTGGATATGCGTGTTGCAAAAAAATGTTGAGTGTAATAGATGGTTTTATACCGAATACATATCCAAAATTCGTTACTTCGCGCACATTTTTGAAAAAAAAACTAAATCTAAATAAAGAAAAAAATCTGAAAAAATTCTTAGGCATTCAAAAAAATTAACATATCATTTTCATTAGAAAAAAAGTTAGGTTGACTGATTGTTTGTTGAACAATTGTTTTTTTTTTTCAGAAATTTGTTAATAATATTTTGGAATTATAACTATGCAAAATGTGTCTTTTCAGCACGTTTAATATTGATTATTTTGTTTCCGATTTTAATCCCATCGGCAAGTAATCGAAATGTTCTCTGAAACTCACGATTGGCAGGACTGTTAAAGCCTCTACATTTCTTTATACTTCTCCTCAAGACTCTTACAATAGGAATTAACGTTTTAAGAAAAATCGAGAACTGCGTCCAATACCAGAAATTTGATATTAAGGTAGTCGTCTTGCTATGTGCTAGTCAAATCAGTGTTAAATTTCAAAAAGCACTTCAACAAATTATCGTGGTTTAATTGACGGTATTAAAAATCAATTAGAGCACCAGCATGTGTTCTTAATATGCAAATACATCCGCAGCCACGGTTTAAATAGAAAATACACTGACATATGCAAATGTTCCATGAGATGTTTCTGTCATCTAGTTATATATTAGAAAAAACCATAATATTCGTTCGATTATGAAAAGCAATAGCTCATTTTGTTTATTGAAAGATGCTTCACCGATTTAACGAAAGATTTCTCAGTGTTATTATTTTTTCAAAAGTTACAACCATTTGTATGTCTAATGTTAGGTTAAGTTGGATAAACGTACGGTTGTAATTTTTGTATAAATAATATTACTGAAAAATCTCTCCGTTAAATCATCAGAGCAACTCTCAATGAACAAGCAAAGCTACTGTTCGTCATAATCGGTCTAATATTATGATTGTTTCTAATATATAACTGGATGAAAAAAACATCTTATTGAACATTTGCATATATCATAGTTTATTTTCTTTTCAAATCTTGGTTGTTAATTTATTTATATATTAAGAACACATGCTAATGCCTAATCGATTTTATAGAACCGTCAATTGAACCTCAAAAACTTGTAGAAACGCTTTTAGTTTAGTTCTGATTTTACTTGATTCGATACTGAGCACGTATCGAGGAGGCCACCTTAAATTACTGGAGTCTCTTCAAGGTGTAAAGTATATATTCTTTACGCGACAAACGAGACTCGAAACGCCTCCCGATCGACTATGATAAAGCGCCACCTTTCTTCACTTGATTGACACAGAATCATGCAAACTCGTCACGATTTTACGACTGAGATTCTCGTTCTCGGTCGTCAGACGTCGATAGCGAAAAGCATATCCATTCACTAAGATTCTCGGCACGAACATTGAGATAGTCAACAGCTAAATCCTGCAATACAATTCCAGCAAAACCAGCAAAAACAATGTAGCATAGGGCAAGGTATACGTGGGAGAGAGCTCCACGATCTTGAGAAATGGAAATCGATATATATATTTCAGAGCGTATGTGTTGGTCACCAACTATTCTTATTTGCCTTTTCTGGTTCACCTTTTCTTGCAAAACATTTCTTAGTTATATTGCTCGCTATAGTCTACACTGTTTCTTCTCCGCGTTTCTGCTTTTCTCTTTTTCAAGTAGACCTCAGTGATAATAATCTTATCATTGAATCTCTGATCCAACCAACCAACAATTCTCCCTTGATTTTTTTTCAATACAAATGCACCCGACGCAGAATTCACCTTAAAGAACTTCAGATGTACAATAAATATAAGTGAAATATAAATATAAAATAAGAATACTCTCCTTTGAAAAAAAAACTAAAATCAATGATATTTTTTCAATTCCTGATTTCATATTTCTAAAATATATAAGATAACTAATTGATATAAAGATACATTTTACTCATTCACAGGAATGGGAATTTATCGATTCGGGAAATTGTGTTCAATGTCAGGAAATTATATCTTCAAAATAAATAAAAGATGTTGATTTTGATAACTTGTTGTCTCGGTGGAAAATTACAATTGTAATTCTGTAATTAATGTCTTTCAGAAACAATTCGATTTTCCCGAGAGAATGAAGCGCTCCCCTTAAAAACACTCGTTAATTAATCAATAGATAATTTTTTTGCATATGTATCGCTTCTTTAATTATGGAATATTTGGTAACATAAATATATTTTAATTATAAATATATATTGCAAATGAGATTTATTTTTAAATGAGTATTTTCCAAAATTCAATTGCAAGATACATTAAATTCGTATATTGCATTCAGAATGTGTCAAAGTATATTTTGGAAAATACAGTTGCCAGATATAATAAATTTTTTGGTTCAGCACTTGATGACTGAAATACGAAAAATATATTTTGCATGACAAATGACAAATGGACTCGTTTTAATAAAACGTGTATTACAAGCTCGACAACGACTCACCTTTTCTGATGCGGCTCTTTTGACGCGGCCTAAAAGTTCAGCGGCCGGTGATAGGTAGTTCTTGAAGAAGTTCTCGAGATTGCCGTGATAAGCACATACGAGAATATCTCGAGCCTGCCTCGTCAGAAGATCGAGAAGACCATCACCATATATGGGTCCAAGGTGGATACGCACAAGAGAAGCCACATCTCCTCGTCCCTGTTGAACAAGAAAATCATATTACATCAATCATGTGTGGATTAATAAAACATAATAATACGAGGAGTGGGGCTCAAAATATCGAATGACCAAAATAGTGAATGAGTGAAATGGAGAGTGGCTGAGAAAGCAATTCCATAATTATGGTCATTCTACATTTAGACGTTCCTTATTTTTAAATTCGCTATTTGAGCCATTCGCTATTTGAGCCATTCGCTATTTTGGTCATTCGCTATTTTGACCTCCATCTTATCAAGATGCATTTAAAATAGCGAATGATAAGAATGGAGAATGGCTAAATAAGAGAATTCCATAATCATGAACATTCTACATTTATACGTTCCTTATTTTTAAATTCGCTATTTTAGCCATTCGCTATTCTGGTCTTTCGCTATTTTAACCTTCATCTTATTAGAATGCATTCAAAATAGCGAATGATGAAAATGGCGAGTGGCTGAAAAAGCAATTGCATAATTATGGACATTCTATATTTAGACGTTTCTTATGTTTAAATTCGCTGTTTTAGCCATTCGCTATTTTGGTCATTCGCTATTTTTATGACCCCCACCCAATACGAGTCATCAATATTAAGTATTTTTCTCTGCATCAAATGTGCAACCCAAGGGACATGATTTCTCATAAGCTCGCATCTGTGCCTCAGGCTTTAAAACTTTAATTATTCACGAGCGAAAGCATGTTCGCGTAATCAACTCCTGCAGTTTAAAGCGTGTATGTTCCAAATTTTCCATTTATCGTCTCATACGTTTTTAATCAAAGTAATTATAGGGGGAGAACGATAATCGATATTTACATAATTTTCGCCTTCATTCCTTCACGTCTACTGCAGCCTAACTTTGAAAAGTCTTTAATTCTTTATTTTATCAAAACTCATGTGAGTTTAAGTAACAAACAATAAAATTGTATTATAACCGGAACTCAGAATTTGAAGTGAATCGGACGAAGATGATCTTGCGGCATTTTGTTTGAATAACAATAAATTTAACGTTTTTTAAATTATTTAAAAAATAAATAAAAAAAACTCGAGCTTGGCGAGACGATGTATTAATTATATGTAAAATACTGACATCGTAATTTCAATCTCCTTATCAGGAGAAAATATTAAAAATCAGCCTTTCTTAGCCCTAAAAAAATCGACATTATTTTACTTACTTTTGAATTATTTAAATCTTTCTTCTGGTTATTATTACCATGCAATTATGAAAGTTGATTATTTCAAAATCATGCAAATTATTTTTTTTTTAAGTTAAAGAACTAAATATGAAAAATGTCCCCTAAAGTTTTGGAGAGCACAAATTGAAAATTACACAAGTTTTCTGAACTTAAAAGAAACATTTCGGGAAAAAGGTGGATTAACCATTAAAAAGGGCTTTTTGGATCTTTTTTTTCAACTTCTTGACCTTGAAAATGTAGGGTCAACTACTATCTTAGCCCCAACTATCTTAGTTGGGTCACGAATAAAAATTCGTTGTGTGACCTAAGTAAGACAACTAAATTTTAGCTTTATAGACTGTGACCGCATGTTTACAGTAGATGTCATTGTATGTGGCGATTAGCGGACAAGTTTTATTATGATGGAATTTTTGCGAAGCACATCTCGGATTTTTGACCGTGATCGCTAGATTCAAAGAGCGCGAAACTGAAGCCAAATTCAAATTTAACTAACACGAATATTTTTACAAGTGTCGATTGTAGCTGCTTAATGAATTTTTCTAATGAATTGAACAAATTCTTCAATCAGCCATAATCGACGAATTTTTATGTCGAACAAAATTTTTGTCTCAAACCCGAGACGTGCTTCGGAAAAATTCCATCATAATAGAACTTGACCGCTAATCGTCGCATACAACAACACCTACTGTAAACATTCGGTCACAGCCTATAGAGCTAAAATACATTTGACGACAAACTGAACGATTGTGAATCAAATTCTGCCAGGACCACGGTAGCGTAAGTGATAACGCACCAGGCTAGAATTCCGGGGTTCCCGGTTCGATCACGGGTCGTGGCGAAATTTTTTCTCACAATTTGTTCGAGATAAAAATTCGTCGACGATGGCTGACTGAAGTATTCGTTTAATTAATTAGATAAATTAATTAAGCAGCTACAAATCGATACTTCTAAAAAGATTCGTACTAGTGAAATTTGAATTGGGCTTCAGTTTCGCGCTATTGAAATCTAGCGATCACGGTCTCAAAACCCGAGATGTGCAAAAATTCCATCATAATAGAACTTGACCGCTAATCGTCGCATACAACAACATTTACTGTAAACATTCGGTCACAGCCTATAGAGCTAAAATACATTTGACGATAAACTGAACGATTGTGAATCAAATTCTGCCAGGATCACGGTAGCGTAAGTGATAACGCACCAGGCTAGAATTCCGGGGTTCCCGGTTCGATCACGGGTCGTGTCGAAATTTTTTCTCACAATTTGTTCGAGATAAAAATTCGTCGATGATGGCTGACTGAAGTATTCGTTTAATTAATTAGATAAATTAATTAAGCAGCTACAATTGATACTTGTAAAAAGATTCGTACTAGTGAAATTTGAATTGGGCTTCAGTTTCGCGCTATTTAAATCTAGCGATCACGGTCTCAAAACCCGAGATGTGCAAAAATTCCATCATAATAGAACTTGACCGCTAATCGTCGCAAACAACATCACCTACTGTAAACATTCGGTCACAGCCTATAGAGCTAAAATACATTTGACGATAAACTGAACGATTGTGAATCAAATTCTGCCAGGGCCACGGTTGCGTAAATGGTAACGCACCAGGCTAGAATTCGGGGGTTCCCGGTTCGATCACGGGTCGTGGCGAAATTTTTTCTCACAATTTGTTCGAGATAAAAATTCGTCGATTATGGCTGACTGAACTTGACCGCTAATCGTCGCATACAACAACACCTACTGTAAGTCAACTAAGTCGAAATGATAAATGTGCCCAATACCAGCTCGTTACACCGACCAACCGGATGATTGTGACAACAAACTTCCACCCAACTAATAAATAGTTACTCGGCCCAACGAAGCCCCTTTTGGGGCGGGGTTAAAGTTCCGAACGGTAAAAACACGAAGGTTTTAAATTCCAAAAATTAATATCTCACCTACATTTTTGACGAAATTCGCTAGAAAAATTTTCGTCAAAAATTTAGGTGAAATATTAAATTTCGAAATTTTAGACCTTCGAGTATTTACCATTCGAAACTTTGTCTCCGAGAAGCAAGGGAATCGGGGTTAAAGTTCCGAATAGTGAATGAACGAAGGTCTAAAATTCCGAAACTTGAAATCTCACCTACATTTTTGACGAAATTCACTAGAAAACATTTCGTAAAAAATTCAGGTGGGATATTAAATTTCGGAATTTTGGAGCTTCACGTATTTAACATTCGGAATTTTAAACCCGCCCCCCCCCTTTTTTTGTTCGTGCAGGCCGTCATAGCCGAGGCACAATAACATCGTTCCTCCTCAGCGTTCCTTGAGTTCGACACCTTAACACAGCGCTCGATCGCGTCGAGAGGACGAGCTAGGACAGGAAACGAAGTTGCAATATCGATGAGGGCCGTTCTTCCATCGGGATGTGGGTGCATTGTATCGAGAGTAAACGAGATGCGAACTGCGTCGTCAACATTGCGGTTTAGTGCAGCTGCGTGGTGAGCCCGCGAGGCTTTACACGTGGTCTGGGATAGAACGTGTGGAGCTACAACTACAACTGCTGCTGCTGCTGTTGCTGCTGCTGCTGTTGCAACCTTACGGTAAAACGGGACGTTCATCGAGCCCAGAGACTCAGAGCCGTTGTTGAGTCTTAAGTGCAACAGGGACAAGCACGGAAAGCTCGGGTATCGACCGCCCACGATCGTTTCCGCCCTCATCCATGGGAGCCAACGTAGCGAGCCCCACAGCTACCCTCTCCAATATAATGTACCTACATACGCATAGTATACATAATTGTAACGCGCGTCCCGGATACCGACTGAGTTTCTAGCGTGGTACCTCGTTTGTTTTCTCGTATACAGCTTGCGGACACAAGTACCGTTTACTATCGAGTTGTCTCTGAAGAACATGTACACGCGGACACGATACCCTTGCGTCTTGACCAACTTGTAAGCGACCGCTCGAACAATGCACCAAACCAGCTTTTGAGACGACACCACGATAAAAATTATATTTTTGTTTCCTCATTGAGGAAACTTTGTTTTAAACATGACTTTTTGTTTTAGATTTTCATGACAGAACAGTCGGAATTTATTAAAAAAACGACGTGTGCGCTTTAGCTTTCGTAAAAATGGCGATATTTTGGTAAAGTGTTGTTTATATGGGAAGGTATTGTTCATGTTGTTTGATATCAAATTTGATTTTTACGGAGATTTGAAATTTTCAAAAATTTCGAAACACATGAGACAAACGAACTCAAATTTCATGTTTGAAATTGGTGGTATTTAACGATTTTTTATTTTGTCGCCAAATTTTACTAAGAAATTTGTAAAATTAGGGGAGATAAAAATAATTTTCAGTGAAACTGTTTTGAAAACACGAATACGTCGAATGTGATCTTGTTGATGCGTTTTTCTTAAAAGTCAGTTTTTTAACATTCTTAATTTCAAACGAGAGTTTATCAATAAAAAAATTTTATTCATATTTGTAATATAATTAGTTATTTATAACTGTGAATAACAATTAAAAACGGATCTTGGGCTTATTATATATAAATATAAATATTAAAGTAATAATCGAATTATTAAAATAAAAAACAATCCTAATTTTTTTTGCAAAATTAGCAAAAAAAAATTATCTCAGCAAATTACTACGAATAAGCATAAAAAATGTAAATATCTACATTAATAATATTTCCCACGAGACGAGATATTTTTGCGCCATTGAACCGTAATAACACCAAAGCATTTCGAAAGATTTTTATCGCAGTTCTCACAGGAAAAATGCACCTATAAATTTTCCGACGTTTTAGGAACACAAATCACAAGTAATGGGTATTGATGCTGCAGCTACTTGTATGGGCGTTGCGTTGTGAGCCGTTTAATTAAACTAGGAGATGATGAATAGTTTGTATAACAAGAGGAGTCAATGAGAAGAAGCGAGGGACGCACGAGCAACCGTGTCAATATTAGTAGAGAGAATTTATGTGCGGAAGAGAAAGGGAAAGTGCAAGGGCTGATGTATGTACGTACAGTATATGTGTGTACACAAAGAAATGTGTATAGGACGACTGCTTCTTTTTTTTTTACTGCAGTACCGTAGGGACAAAGGGAAGAAAAAACATAAAGGGCTCGTTAGGGGTTTTGATATGATAGCCTGGTATTCCCACTAGGTTAGAGTACATATATATATATATTTTTAATTTTCTTAAAAAAGGGTGATTCATTTTTTTGATCAAATAGCATAAATCGGTTCACTGAGAAAAAAATTCTGAATAATATATCTTTACCATTGTTTGCCAAAGCAAAAAAATGTTTTTATTCTTATGAAATTATGTTTTTTATGGAAATTGTCAATGTTTATGAAATTATGTTCTTTATGAAAATTTTATGTTTTTTAATCGAAATTATCTGATTCAAGACATTCAAATCTGGTTTTAAAAAATGATTTTTTTGTGTCGAAGAAATATGTTGTGTTACCTGATAGAAGCGGATTTTTTTTGACATTATCAATGTTTGTTTCCAGTGTTTTAAGTAATTTACATTTTTGGAAGATGTACTCATATCTTGAAAAAAAAAATTAATAGTAGTGGTATTAGATACAAATTTCAATTTTATATCTATTAGAGACAATAAACCATCGAAATCGATGAATTAACGATACATTAATTAATGATATCTCAATCTTTTTATTGTTATTTTTTATTAAAAAAAATTAATAATTAATGTTTATTCTCTAATAAAGGGTAATCTAGAGAGCAATGCATTTGCATTTCCAAACAACAGACTAATATAATTTTCTGAAAGTTGTCCATTAAATTATTTGTCGCCAATAGATCGATAAATGTTTGGTATTCTTTTTCAAAATCAATTCTATTAGTATCTTTGATGACGTTGAATTTTCTTCACTTTTGATTTTCAGTAGAAATTGTTCGTGTGAGACATTGATAAAGTACTTTTAAAAAATGCACTCCTGTGAAAATAATCTGCATGTTCTAAAGAGGCAGACCGACAGATTGCGCTGGTGTACATAATACTTTTCTTTTTTAAGGGCCATTCTCTCTATTTTTGTCGGTGCAGTTGGCGTAGTCGCCGAAATATAAATCCATTTCAAAAGAACAGAATAATATAATTTCCTAAAAGTGGTCCATTTAGATCGATAAACGTTTGGCATTATTTTTGAAAAATAATTTCATTAGTATCTTCAATGTCGTTGACTTTTTTTCACATTTCATTTTTCGTATAAATTGTTCGTTTGAGACATTCATAATTTATTGTAAAATGTAAAAAAATTGTCTCCTGTAAAAATAATCTGCATGTTCTAAAGAGGCAGACCGACAGATTGCGCTGGTGTACATAATACTTTTCTTTTTTAAGGGCCATTCTCTCTATTTTTGTCGGTGCAGTTGGCGTAGTCGCCGAAATATAAATGCATTTCAAAAGAACAGAATAATATAATTTCCTAAAAGTGGTCCATTTAGATCGATAAACGTTTGGCATTATTTTTGAAAAATAATTTCATTAGTATCTTCAATGATGTTGACTTTATTACACATTTCATTTTTCGTATAAATTGTTCGTTAGAGACATTCATAATTTATTGTAAAATGTAAAAAAATGGTCTCCTGTAAAAATAATCTGCATGTTCTAAAGAGGCAGACCGACAGATTGCGCTGGTGTACATAATACTTTTCTTTTTTAAGGGCCATTCTCTGTATAGTTGTCGATGCAGTTGGCGTAGTCGCCGGAGAATAAATGCTTTTATAAACGACAAAATAATATAATTTTCTGAAATTGGTCCATTAAATTATTTTTCGTCAATATATCGATAAATGTTTTCCACTATTTTCCAAAATAAATTTATTGCAATAGCGTGCGGAACACGAGTGCTTTACGCACGCGAAGCCGTCCCGAAAAGTCGAGTTTTACGCACGCTATTGCAATAAATTTATTTTGCCGGAAAACAAGTACTTTATGCACGCAAAACCGCCCCGAATAAATCTCGTTTTACGCACCGCTATTACAAAAAATAGTATGTGCAACTCGTGTGGAAAGAACCTGCTTTCCGCACTTGTTGCACAATATCCTATTATTAGTATCTTCAATGTCGTTTACTTTTTTTCACATTTCATTTTTCGTATAAATTGTTCGTTTGAGACATTCATAATTTATTGTAAAATGTAAAAAAATGGTCTCCTGTAAAAATAATCTGCATGTTCTAAAGAGGCAGACCGACAGATTGCGCTGGTGTACATAATACTTTTCTTTTTTAAGGGCCATTCTCTGTATAGTTGTCGGTGCAGTTGGCGTAGTCGCCGGAGGGACTTGAGGCGGGCAGTTCACACAGCGTTTATAACGGAACGAGATTGCGCGGGCTGTTGAGCTCGCTAGCAGGCTTTGCATAGAGACCCTGATAAAGGTAAACGCAGTGCGTGCAAATCCCATACGAGTAAGGCCAAGTCCGCGACTCTGTACATAAGGCTGAGAGTACCAGTGGCTAACTTACAGCGTGGGCAAAACGTACCGAAGCCCATACATAGTTGTCTTAGCGACGAGATTAGTGGGATAAACCCTTCAAGTCGCGAGCAGCTCTTACTACGTATTACAACAACCAACAGCAGTGTATGATATCGGATGCATTGAGATTAACGTAAACGTGTGGAATTTTATATTGTCACAGACTTTCGAAATCATTGCATTCGTTTATTTATGTCGTTAATTATTTCATATTAATCAAGTTTTTTAGAATATGTGAAAATTTTACTATAAAAATGTGTAAAAAATTGCATGGGTCCAAAAAAAAAAAAATACAATAATAATTTCAATACAGTTTGATACCAAAGTGACAGCATATTCTTAATGAATAATTGATGTAAAATAATTCGGGTCATGAATAAACATATGGAGTAATTTTTCAATGTTCTTACAATATAAAATTTCATGCGTTCAATTATTTAATAAGAATGTGCGGACATTTTGGTATAAAATTTTTTGAACAATATGTGGAAAACAATACCAAAATTACAAGAATTGTAATTAAATTTATGAATTTCGGATTCAAAAGCACTGAAAAATCATTATACGCTGTAAAAAAATCTACTTAAAATTAAGTAAGCGCGTACTGAAAGTTTTCATGCGGAAATTGATGTGTAAAATTTAACATAAAAATACGATGTGAAATTAGGTATTATAAAGTACATTTTACTGTAAAAGTACATTAATTTCGAATCACAATTGTGCATTAAATTTAATTGGCGAGTCTATGCATGAGATTGAGACTTCCGGTCTTTTCTAAAAGTGTTAAATAGTTTCTAACGGATGTTTTTTGTGTTCAAGTACACGACTTAAATATGGCAATAAACATGACAATAAACTTGAACATGACAATATTTTTTTAACGTGACAATATTTTTTAATATGACAATATTGTTTAACATGACAATATTTTTCAACACGACAATAAAAATGAGAAGTCGCCATATGAGAAAAAATGGCAACTTGAGATTTTTTGACCGAAAGTTGAATCTATTTATATCCGAAGTTAGGATTGAGAAATGTCGAAGGATTATTTTTTAAAATTACCGTCCTTTAAATTATTTGTATTTTGCAATATTGTAACTGTTATTTATCGTTATAAATGACATTATTTCTAATAATAAATTATAAATGATTTATTGAAAAACTGTGGCGCAGAGAAACGCGCCCATTTTGACTATTCAATTATTCATCGAAAGTGAATGAGCAAGTAGAGTGGATTCGAAAGTAAATAGGATGGTTACAGCCCTGAATACAAACCGACCGGCGTTTAGGACCGAGTAAAACATTTGCATTCACGTCGGCGAGAAATGCGACTACGACAAGTCGGTTCCTTTTAAATCTCGTCTTCTTGTCCCTACAAAGATAACTCTAATACCTGTTATCGGATCGCAGAGGGAATGGACGTCGGATGGCGCTGCATGCATCGCGACGCGCGCATCTCAGTGTCGCGAACGTTGACATTTTTTTTCCACCTTTTCTCCTCAGTCGTTTCAGCGAAACGGAAATTTAATTCTTTTAAGGAGGTTGAAGCGGTGCACACTACACTGTTCGAAAAGATTGGAAGTTTTTATTCATAAACTCGTCATCGAAATTTAATAAACAATTGTGGTACGGAATTCATGTACTTTTCTAGTGAAATTGAAGCAAATTATTAAAATTCAAGTACTTTCACTGAATATTTAAAGGAAATAATTGAATATGCTGTGCCATACATTAATTTTACATAAAATGTAAAAACTAAATTCCCTGTCAATTTTCGATTACAAGTTTATGAATTAAAACTTCCAATCTTATCGAACAGTGTTCAGATCGAACCAAATGGCAGAAAATGAGTTTTGATGGATCATTTTGTTCCTGAGAGAACAGATTCCGGATTGCATATAGGATTTTTTACTGCAGTGACAATTGAATCAATCACTTTTTTTTTCACATTAAAAAGCTTGAACGACGGATTTTTTCCTCTTTTTCTTACGCATATCTTTTTTTATTAAGGGTAGTAGAGCGATTTGTTTACGGAAGATCGATAATTTATCTTCGAAGCCATTTTCAAGTATCATTATCGTATTATATACATCCTTCATGCAAGCATTACATAATTTCATCTAATTTTACAATCAGCTTCGCCTAGTATCAAATTGAACAGAAAATGACAATGAGCATTAAAAAACAAATAAACAATTTATCACCAAATTCATGATAAGCTAACTTCCCCAAATTTTTCGAAAATAATTTTTTCTCTACACTAAATCGAAAGTCTAAAAAAAACGACGCAAAAAAGAAAGCTGCAAAATGCTTTCTCCTCCATATTAATTTCAACAAAGTCACTTTTACGAGGACGTGAAAATCGATCAGCATACTTCCTCATATTTATACTGTAAGTCAAGAGTGCTAAGTGACATAAACAACACGTTGTTCGTATTTCCTGTATAATAAATATTTTTTATTTTATCTAATCGCTAACTTGAGCAACAGATTTTTTTTTTTTTTTTTTTTAAGGATTAAGCGGTTTTTGATGGTACGATTTTATCGTTGGCTTATAGAAGAGAATAGTGGGTTTGTTATTGGCTACCCAAGTTACTATCTGTGGAATGCTCCATGGGAAACGAGCGCCTAAGTGTCTCGTGTTACGGTGGCTCCTCCACGCGGAAGTAACAACGTGCGTGTATGCATATCATAGCGACGCGCACCATTGACACACTCTATAAAAGGTGCGTTGCGCTCACCATCGTAGAAATAATGTGCATATGTAAGCGTACCCCGAGAGAAGAATAAACGAGTAGTCACGAGATGGCGTTGCACATGCTGTGTAATAATGGTAGATATCCGAAGAAACAGGGTGCACACTTCAGGGCCCATAATTACCGCCAATTACAATAAATCCTGTGACGCTCCGCGCCTATGTGCATAATACCCAACGTTTCAGTTGTAGCCGGGAAGACCGGGGCAAGTCGGGTCATGCTGTTGGTTCAAGGAATTTCCGTCGCTTTTTCCACTGAGAAAATAAAAACCTTTGAATGCACTAAATCAGTCGTTTATATTCTATGCACTATGAAAAAATATTTTTATATTTTTTTCATATGCTGTATCGTAATTTCATGTACTGTATGAAAAATTCATATACTGATAGTAATTTGTACTAAACTTGTGTAATGTATTTTTGGTAAATACTTTTGTGAAATTCAATTTAATGTACGAAGGGAAATAAGAATTTAAAAACGTGACTGTATTAACGAATTTAGGAGAATGTGTATTAACTAGCGATGTGCTAATAATGTTCGAATTAATTTGAATTAAACATTGATATATGATTCAAAATTTGATCTGAATATTTTACAGAATTAGTTATTCAAAACGTCATGAATTATTCGAAAAATCACGAATTATTACAAAATTCATGAATGGTTTTAAAAAACATGAATTATTGAAAAATTCGTGAATTTTTTTCAAAACCATGAATTATTTTAAAAACCATGAATTATTCAAAGGTTTTTAGATTTTTTATTTTGGGCTTCAATATTTTAGCTTTGAAAAGTCGCAAAAAAAATTGGAATAAAAAAATCTGAATAAACACTAAGCGACAGAACGATCTTAAAAATCGGTAATTCTACCTTGGAATGCGTTGCGCCTACGAGGCTCATTATACATTGCCAATTGCAGCATTCACTAAATTTATGATAATAAGTAACAAAAAGTCTAAGAGTTACACAACAAAAGTCAATCCTTGCAATAAAAAGTAAAATGTTGTGATCATTATAAAATAATTCCTAAGAATCGGTGACGTGAACGGTTTTCGTTTATTGGGAATTTCTTTTATTCATCCATTTCTATGATTTATCAATATTCAGTTAAATTTTTGTTTGTCGAAATATTCTCGCATATTGATAAAGAATTTTAAATCATTTTATGGGTTTTTTTATGAGATACCTCGCACCTACGAGGCTTATTATTTATTGGCAATATACAGCTCAAACCAAAGTTATGATCATGAGCAACAGAAAGTCTAAGAATTACACAACACACATCAATGCTTGCATAAAAAGTGCAATGTTCTGATCGTTATAGAAGAATTCGCAAGAATAGGCGTCGTGACCGGTTTTTTATTATATATATTTTTTAATTTATTTACTCATTTGGTTAAAAAATAATGAGTTTATTTTTCTTTAGAATGTTTTACTATGTTAATGAAAAAATGTAATATCATTTTATGAGAACTTTAACCTTTACCATTGAACACGTCCACAAGCTAAAAGTTTAAAAAATTCGAATCGCCAATTTTTTTTTCGCGAAAAACTGACTTGCTTTCCCTGGAAAAATTATGACTTTGGCATCATTCGAAAGAAAATGGAAAATGCAAAAGTTAATAACGGTATGAACCGTGAACTTTTATTGAAAAATAATTATTTTTGCAGCCATTCAAAAGTTTGGTCAACGTGTTATAATCGCTACATGTTATTATTATGAAATTATAATTATAAAGCTGATGGTATAATAATAATTATTGCTATGAGCATTAGGTATTTACAACTTTTTTCTCAGACTCTTAATCCATGAGAAATGTCTTGTAAAATTGAGACCAGAAACGAAAGTGTTTTTTTTTTATTACTATTATTTTTTTCGCGAAAAACTGACTTGCTTTCCCTGGAAACATTATTACTTTGGCATTATTCGAAAGAAGATGGAAAATGAAAAAGTTGATAACCCTAAGAACCGTGAACTTTTATTGAAAAATAATTATTTTTGCAGCCATTCAAAAGTTGTAGACATCGTGTTATAATCGCTACATGTTATTATTATAAAATTATAATTATAAAGATGATGGTATAATAATAATTATTGCTATGAGCATTAGATATTTACAACTTTTTTCTCATAATCTTAATCCATGAGAAATGCCTTGTAAAATTGAGACCAGAAACGAAAGTTTTTTTTTTTATTACTATTATTATTTTCGCGAAAAACTGACTTGCTTTCCCTGGAAACATTATTACTTTGGCATTATTCGAAAGAAGATGGAAAATGAAAAAGTTAATAACCCTAAGAACCGTGAACTTTTATTGAAAAATAATTATTTTTGCAGCCATTCAAAAGTTGTGGACATCGTGTTATAATCGCTACATGTTATTATTATAAAATTATGATTATAAAGCTGATGGTATAATAATTATTATTACCATGAATATTAGGTATTTACAACTCTGAATGCATCATATATCGAAGGTTTTCCGGCGCGCTCTGCAAACGGTGAAACAAACTAGTGGAGGCGCGGCTCGACTCTCGCACGTACACGACGTGAATTCGAACCTCGCGCGCGCGTAGCATCTATAATCCCGCAGCTAGACGCGCGCAATGTGCGTACCAAAGCTTTTTTAAATGCTAAGCCGGGATAAAAGCTGACAGCGCAACTTCGCTCTCGCCTCACCCGCTCGACTCTATTATAGCTTTAGTATATCTATCTGTCTACCTGTAGATCTCTATATGGGGCATTCCATACCCATTCGACCTGGATCGGACCCTCGACCTCTCGGATTTGGTCAACGATTTTTTATACGATAGGACCAACTTCAAAAAGTACTTAAAATTTTTTTTTTCAGATTGAAAAAAAAAATTTCTGCTTTTCTACGATTTTTCAAATCTAATATACCATTATCCCAGATTTAAAAATCTGAAAAGATTATCAAAAACTGTGCACGAAATAACAAAATTTTTGAGCCGAGATCCAAAATGGGTCGAGATTCACTTGCATTTTTTCCAATTTTTTCTTATAAATAAATAGAGATAAATTATTGACTGTGTCTGGAATTTTTTTATTTGTCAACTAGGATTTGTTCGAATTGTATAAGCTTTTTTCCGAGTGATTTGCCCTGCTTCAAAAAATCGTCTGATATCAGTACTGACTCTTCATAAAAAGATATGTTCCTCAAAATATATACACATGTTGTTTTTGAAGTTTTAGTATCAGTAAACTTAGCATTGACGTTCAAAAGTGAGAGAATATTTTTTCATTCTACTCATTGACACGATAGAATGAATAGTAACCACTGTGACCGCTAGGATCGCGTCTAAGCAAAAATAGTTTTTCAATGCTACTATCGTCTGCGTGTTTGTATAACAAATAAATTAATTTAGAAAACCTGGAAATTGAAATTTTCACATCGACTTCGATTTTTCAAAAATATTTCCATAAAAAACGCGGAATTTTTTTTTTTTTTAAACAAAGCTCCTCTACAAAAAAGCTGTATTCTAGAAACAGTCGACAATTTTTTTAATTCTTTTCTAAAATTTTTCAATATTTAAAAAAAAAATGAAGCAAATTCTGGCCGACTTTGGTTTTGGGTTAAAAGTTTTCGATGCAGAATTTTTGAGAATTATAAATTTGGGCTAACGATATGGTAGCTTCGAAAAATCGTAGATAAAGAAAAAAATTTTATCTGGAAAAAATGTCAAGTTCTTTTTGAAGTTGGTTCACTCATATAAAAAATTTTCGACGAAATGCGAGAGGTAAAGGGTCCGACGCAGGTCAAATTCGTATGGAATGCCTCGTATGTATGTATATATATATATATATATATATATATATACGTATGTATCTATGTATGTATGTATGCATGTATTTATGTATTTATGTATCTATTTATGTATGTATGTATGTACGTATGTATCTATTTATGTATTTATGTATTTATGTATGTACGTATGTATGTATAATGTCCGTATGTATGGATATATATTTTTTTGTACGTATGTATGTATTTGTGTGTGTTTGTACTCCTATCGTGTCAGTGCATATCACTTTCACGAATAGGCCAGCGACTGATGATCGACTTTTCCGTTTCAACGTGACGGCAAAACACGCAAAAAGCTTTACCGCTATTTATATTGAGTCTCTCACGCTAACTAAACTCGCTCGGCCGACGGGGCGTGAACTGCACGGAGGGAATTCTTTATTCTCTATGAAAATATGGGAGAGTACTTGGAGAAATCGTGGTGGTTCTGACAAATATAAAGTGATAGCTATTAATTGGCGGTATCACGTCTAAATATTACAGGTAAATATCGGAACTAGTAAATTCAGCGCGGTGTCACTTTGACATAAATATGTACGAAGTCAATAGAGTGGAAACCAAGTCGTTTACTTCGTTTTAATAATCAATTGATGCAATATATATTTGAGCAAAAGCCGGTAATGGGTATTAAATTCAATGTACCAGTTCATGCACAAATATTTATTGGACAAGTAAACTCATTTCTGTTGAGAACTTATTTTTTCATAACGTAGCTCTAAATTTGCTTTGAATTTTTTCAAAACAGTCTGCTAACGCTATAAGTCTTTCAATTTTCAAGATATTGAGCTCAATATTCGTATTCCATACAACGCTGACCCCCATTGAATTCGTTTAAAATCGGTTGAACTGTTTAAATTTTATGAGGTTTTGATTATTTTTAGTCTCCGATTTTTTTGTTCCGATGAGAATTTTCGTATCAAATATCGAGCTGGGATTAAATTAGTGGCAGATTAATAATTAACAGAGAAAAATACGCCAGCCCAAAAGTTATGAACAGTACCATATTTTCATAGCGATTTTTTATAGTACCATATTTTTACAGCGATTTTTCATGGCGAAGAGTAACGATTTATATTATATAAACTCCATATCCTTGCTTATCAATAAAATTTCGGAAAACCTCGGATGTCTATCGTATTCTACAGGAAAGAAAACAGAGATGATAGGCTATTCAGAAGAGTTTCCGGATCGTTCCTCATTATTCTATTTTTGCAAAGGGGGAGATGCACTCATTTATTATTTATTTAAATCAAGAATTTGAAGTAAAACCTCACACCCATTATTTTTCGCTCTTTACAAAGCTTTCTCAACAAGGAATCCAAAATTGATTAGCATACTTCTTCATAGAGGTAGTTTTTTAAAAAACGAAAGATAGAATAACCCAAGCAAAAATATTATATGAAAATTTTATAATAATTATACATAAAAATCTACATAAAAACTGTATAAGAAAGTGGACATATACATTTTCTATATATTGTATACAATACGTATAAAGATTTTATAAAAATTATATAAAGTGCAATATAATTTATATCAATTTAATATAACGTTTCCACAAAAATCGTTTTATAAAATCCGCAGACTGTATATAAATTTCCTATAAATTAAATACAGTGTATAGTTATTCTAGATCTCCATTTTTTAATACAGACTACATATATTGACTTACATATGATTTTTTTACATGGGAAGGAAGCAATGTGCAAGGTTCTACTTTGCATCCTTGTTTTAATATCTTTTCCATACCATTTTTAATACTTCTTTTTTTTGTCCAGCTAAACGATTACCCGTCACGTAATTGTGAAATTATTACCTCGGTTCGTACCAAGTAAAGAACCAAAAAAAAAAAAAAAAAAATTAAAAAAGCCGACAGCAAAAGAAGGTTTCGGTTGAGAGCCAGGGCTTTGGCATAATTGGAAATTTTTCGAGATGCCACCCTGCACTCTCGCTGGCTCGGCAAGCGAAGAAAGTATTGCAACCTCCTCCTTTCTCACCCAGATACCTATATACCAGGTATATATATATATATACATTGCGGTGGTACCGAGCCAGTTATTCACTGTAGTTGTAACTCTAACACAAGCGTAATCCCTCGAGACGCGATGCTGTGGCCGGGTTAGTCCTGGGGTTACAGAATAGGTTACGGAGAGTCTCGAGAGCAAAGCCGGGATCGACTGGAACTCGCGGTAGTAACTATGCAACAGCGATACAGCCTGAATTCGCGCTTATACACTATTGTATCACTAACTATAGTATATAAAAGCTGAGCTGATTTTCTATAGGCGCACGAGTGGCTACGTTACTTGTTAAGGCAGAGCGGATCCCGCTCGACGACGACGACGACGACGACGACGACGACGACAAAGCTAGCCCGAAGTTGTGTGCCGCGACTGAAACGGACGAGGTGTGTATGGGAATAACGAATAACGTAGCGCGGCACGGGCACGCCGATCGTGCTCATTAATTATATCGGCGAGTGATCTATCTGGACCAGCGCACGGCTCGTGGATCTTTACCCTGCTCTCGCGCAACAACCTATACAAGATATCTCCGTACAAGTAGAGCTACGTTCGTTGTCTCCCTATTCCATATTTTTTCTTTATTTCTTTATACTCTCGCTGGGATTCACGTTGGGTTTAATGCTCGCCACGTTTTATCATTCGGTGAGTCAGGATTTTGCTGGTTTTTTTTCCATAATCGAAAATCGGGACTGCTAAATGCACGCTACACTGTAAAACAAAATTGTTTGACAAATTAACCGACGTGGAAAAATCATACATGAGTTGATATGTACACTGTTAGAAAAGATTGGAAGTTTTCATTGATAAACTCGTTATCGAAATTTAATAAACAACTGTCGTATAGGATTCATGTACTTTTTTAGTAAAATTCAAGCAAATTATCAAAATTCAAGTATTTTTACTGTAAAATTAATGTAAATTATTGAATATGCTGTATCATACATCAATTTTACATTGTACTTGTATACTAAATTTCATATGCCTATTATGCTAAAGTCTTCGTATACTATGTATACTAGTCTTTCGCAATATATACTATACAAAATCGATATGAAAATATGGCATCGATCATCATTTTTGGGCTACACTGACGTATTTTTTTCTGTTAATCATGAATCTGGCACTCATTGAACTCCCACCTCGATATTTGATACCAAAATTCGCATCGGAGGAAAAATCGAAAAAAAAAAAAAAACCTCATAAAATTTTAACGGTTCAACCTATCTCAAACAAATTCAATAGGCATCACCGGTACACGAAACCTCACATTCATACTAATTTTGATCAATATCTCAAAAATTGAAAAAGTCGTAGCGTTAACAGACATTTTTGGAATAAATTCAAAACCGCGTAAGAATTCAACGACCATGGGGATTTCAACAAAAATTTGTATGAACGATGAGGATTGACCCCTTCATCTATGGTTAAAATTTCAGCTCGATATCTCAAAGCGTTCCCAAGTTATAAGAATTTCAATTTTTCATGCGTGTAACATACATACACACACACACACACACACACATTTTTTCTAAACCACTTTTCCTGGCGTTTTGTACCATTCTGAGTGTACCGACATGAAAATCTCGAAAAAATAAGCTTCACGAAAACAAAGCTTCCTCTATGAGGAAGGAATATTGTAACTAGTCAACATATGAGAAACCCTAACGTAAAAACTCACCGTGCAGTTGAAAGCAGCGAGAGGGACACGAATCTTTTCATCATCCTCATAACTAGAAACACAAGTTTCCACCGGACGACTAATCACGGGGACAGCGATTGTTTCCGGCGATTCCGCTATTAGCGTGTCACTCGAGTCGCACTTTTTAAGTAATCTCGAGTCCTCGATCAAGAGCAATGTCTCTCTCGAACACAAATCCTTTCTGTTTGTCTCGTGATTTGCGAGATTACTAGCTTCCAACACGTAGGAAGGAAGTTCACAGTCTTTATTAGAATCCTCGACACTGGAACCGCCATCATTGGTCTCGAGTGTCGCGAGGCCTTCGTTTTCCGTACCCGAGAGAATTCCCGCATCTTCATTGTCGTCAAGACCCTCGGAATCTTTGTCAACAGTGCGACAAATTTTTTGAGCGTCATCGAGCGTCTCATTTTGATTTTCTCCAGCAACCAGAAGAGCATCTTCTTCGACGTACCAAGATGTGCAGTTTGAGTTCCTTTCCTGTCTCTCAACAGAGCCGGAATCTTCGTTTTTGCTGGTCAACGCGCCTTTGCATTTTTTCAGGTAACTCTTGACCCTTCGTGCTTTGCTCTTACGGGTTTCGTGAACCCTTTGCAAATTGGCTTCGGTGCTGGAAATTGGAACTTCCGACTCCGAGTCTTCGATGGCCGATTTCTTGACGACTTCGCCGCTCGTCTCTCCGATTGGCAGATGGAAAGTTGAATTGCAGCAATCATCTTGCTGTTCGGTGGCCAAACTCCACGTTTCATCTTTCTCCGGGACTCGACGATCCGCCGGTATCACCTGAAGAACAAAATAAGCCGTGTTATCAATTTTATTATGCACTTTTTCAAATGATTTTATTGCAGCAATTTGGCGCACAATTTCTGGCAGATATATTCACCGTAAAATGAATCACTCTTGTTTGGAATAACAATAATTATCAGGAGTAAGAGAAAAGCTCAACTAAGTTATTGATTGTCCCAAATAATTAATTACTTAGCCCAACTAACTGACTGTTTGACCTAACAAATTGATCGGTTAGCCCCACCAACTGACGATTGACCTGACAATTTAATTGGTTCGTCCCACCAACTGACTGATTGACTTCATAGATATACTCGTTTGCAGTTTATCCAAATGAATCACTCTTTTTTAAAATGAAAATTATTATTAGAAGTAAAAGGAAAGCTTGAGAAACTTATTGATTGACTCAAATAATTAATTGGTTAGCTCCACCAAGTGACTGATTGACCTAACAAATTAATCGGTTAGCCCCACCGACTGACTGATTGATCTGACAATTCAATTAGTTATTCCCACGAACTGAGTGATTGACTTTATTGATATACTCGTTTGTAGTTTATCCAAATGAATCTCTTTTTTTTAAATGAAAATTATTATTAGGAGTAAAAGAAAAGCTTGAGAAACTTATTGATTGTTCCACATAATTAATTGGTTAGCCGCACCAACTGACTGATTGACCTGACTAATTAATTGGTTAGCCCCACCAACTGACTGATTGACCTGACAAATCAATTAGTCAGTCCCACGAACTGACTGATTGACTTAATTGGTTCACTTTATTTATGCAGTCGATTGGAGATTATCCAAGCAATTATTCTGTTCCATGAGTTTTTGGAGCTTGAGCTCGAAATGTTATTTATTGATCCTGATTGGTCGACGCTAGTTTCATCGAGAGCGAAAGCTAAGCCACGTGAGACCAGACGCCTCCACAGGGATGCAATCGATCGCCAAGCTCGTTGGCGTACAGTCCCTGTTCTTGGGAGCAGCGGACAGAGCAACGTACTCTAGCACATAGCTATGAACAATGTTTCCGAGAGCTCTCGATTTCAGAAGCCGCTGCCGGAATTACTGCATTGAGATAAATATTTAATAAAATATTTGATATCTTTTCAAGTAAACCATTTACTTAAACCAATTATGTATTTAATTAATTAGTAGTAGTAAAAGTACATTTATTGACAATACATTACTGGTTATATATTTACAAACAGATTTTCTGTGCGCCGAGCTTTATACATTTTTATTTTGCTACTGCCAACAGGTCATCGACCTAAGTTTTTCAGCTCCGGTTTTATATATTTTTTTTAAATATTATTTTATTATTTAACTTTTGCTGTAGGTTGAACACGGATTTAGACCATTTAGTTTGTGTGTGTAATATTTCAGATGTTAGATACTTATCGGTAGGTAATTAGATCTAGTTGGTGATATGTATTAATTAATTATTTCGTTGAATGAAAAAAAATGTAATTGACGCAACAAAATATTTAATCTTTTTTACCAAATTTTATGAGGATTTTTCAAATATGTTTCTTAAGCACAACCCTGCACGAAATTCCCATTATTAACAAGTCAACATTAATAAAGTTCCCAATTATCCGCCCTTCAATCCAGAATGTAAGGCTCGTTTATGTTTCATAATTTCAATTTTTTAAATTCTGCCGCTACAAAACTTTTTATGAATTTTTCTAATAATGTTTCCAAAGTAAAACCCTGCACAAAATTCCCATTATTAACAAGTCAACATTAATCAAGTTGCCCAACTATCCGCCCTTCATTTCAGACTATAAGACTCATTAATGTTTCATAACTTTTATTTTTTAAATTCTGCCGCTACAAAACTTTTTACGATTTTTTCTAAAAATGTTTCTAAAGTAAAACCCTGCACAAAATTCCCATTATTAACAAGTCAACATTAATCAAGTTGCCCAATTATCCACCCTTCAATTCAGCCTATAAGACTCATTAATGTTTCATAACTTTTGTTTTTTAAATTCTGCCGCTACAAAACTTTTTACGATTTTTTCTAAAAATGTTTCTAAAGTAAAACCCTGCGCAAAGTACCCTCTACAAACAAGTTCAATTAGTCAAGTTCCCTAGGGTGCAGAGGAAGGTGAAACTGCAATTTAGTTCCAACGGCGAACGAGACCCTACACCGAAACAAAGCTCCCAGAGCAAACCCTGTCACGTTCACTTGGCGCCGCTTGCTTAGCCTACTTGTTCGCTTCATTGTACAGACACACATTGCGTCGCAAAGAGATGCCCGGGCAATTAGTATTCAAGACTCTCAAGCCATTACTCTGTTATCGCTTTACCTTCTCCTCACCGACAGGAGACAGAATCTCGTGAGCTCTCCTTTTTTTTCCCCGGGGTTGAAAAAAAAAGCAATGGGAAAAAGGACATCAGGAATTTGAAACGCTTTTGCGATCTCTTCATTCATGAATTCCTAATGTGAGTAAACACGGTGGGAAACGAAGTATCTCGATAAATCCTCAATTGCATATATTTATATGTCAGACCGTCACGAACAAGACGAAACGAGAATAATATATTTGAGGCTCAGTTTTTCAGGCATTCGAAGTGACTCGTTTATTTTTAAGGTGAGAGTGAACTCGGCGAACGTACCGAGAGTTAAAACGTGTGCTCAGCCGCAAGAATATTGAGACGGGCCGTGCAACGACGACAAAACGAGACGGCAAGCGGCGCAAACCCACCAGTTATCGAAGGAACGTGGGAAAATATACCTACGGGGTTGCGCCGAGCCATGGCAACCACCATATCTACGAGACTTTAATACCGCGCTTACGACAACACTCTGCGACTATGCATACATAGTTATATCTCGCTGCGTCGCTCACAGCTTGTACCGTTTACGTCCGGTGTAGCTGTACAATGTACACTCAGCCATAATCAAGTCACAGTGCAGTCCAAAACAATACCGCATGTACATAAGCAAATAACGGGGGTGTGATATCTCTCTTGAAATATTTTATCCGGAAGAAGCGTCTGTTATCGCTAGGATTTTATTTTTTGTAAACGTGCGACTTATTTGTGGTCCTGATGCATTTTGTGATGCCGACGGTGTGAGTGTTTTTTTTTTTAAGATACTTTCGGAATTTGAGACTTAGTTCAAGATTACGCTATCAGAGGGCTCAATATTCCTATTCAAATACATGGGATTTTAGTAGTTTTACAAGCAGTTTTTTGTTTATCTAAATGGTTGCTGGCAAATATGATACTTTGGGAAATATGAAGTATATTTAGTTGAAAAAAAAGTTGGTAAAATTAGTACACGGTGTAGGAAGGTCGTTTATAGAAATGGGCATTGAAAATTTACTGCACAGAATTTACTTCAGTATAACGTGAAGTTGATGGAGCATTCTTCTACATTCATTACGAAAGTCGTATTAATTATGGTAAATACACTATGCGAGTCCTATTTTAAATATCTGTTATCTTCAATTTTGCAAAATCATAGTCCACTGTTGTATATATGAGGGATTCTTCATCAATTTAGCCACTTTTTTCGAACCTCTTTGATTAGTCCCATAATTGGACACAATTTAGTGAAAGTGGTGTCTCCTGATTTTTTCAGATTTTTGAATCCAATGTTTCGAAAAATGGGGTATTTCTTTGAATTCAATATATCTTGAAACATTTAAGTCGTTGAAAAAAAAAATTTTCAGCAAAAAAAAATGTAGCCTTTATAAGTTAAAAACATAATCTATATATTTTTTTAGCGAAAAAGCAATATTATCGGGTCGCGAAATTATCTGAAAAATTTTATTGAAAAGTTCACATGAAACTCCACCTTTTACGTTGGAACAACTTTTTTCTGTGCCTTTAATTTTTCAAGATATATTGACTCTCAAAAAAAACCCCATTTTCCGTAATATCGGATTTAAAAATCCAGAAAATTAGGAGATTATGGGACTAATCAAAGGAGTTTGACAAAAAAAAGTTGCAGAATTGACGAAAAATCCCTCATATTTAAGGTAAACTTACTACACTTGTGTAGGAAACTGTATTATTTTTTTTTTTCTGTATGGAACGAATATTTGAAAAGGACCCAGAAAAGTGTATTTGGAAAAATATACACTTTTTAATAAACGTGGCCGTTAAAAGGCAATAAACCACGTTCCATCTTTGTAAATAAAGTTTATAAATATTTGCTGTTGTAATATTTGTAAACATATTGCACATTATACAAAACTTCTACGAATTCGTTTCCACCAAATCTCCAAACAACGTTTACAAAAAAAAAAAATACGTTTGCTTTGTTTTTAATAGCAAATAATCAAAACATTCTTGCTCTGGTTATATTTTTTTTGGATTCTTCGCGCCCAGATTTATGATAATACTCGCGCTGAAAGCCCAAGAAAAACTTAACCCTTTCGCGCTGCACTCATAGAAATCACGAAATAGTTATAGCAACTATCAATTATTATAATATAAACGTGACTAAAGTCGTTACCACTTGAATTAAAAAAGATGAGGCTTCAGCGTGTGACAGCTATGGATTATCACAAGGTTGTATAAATATTCAACTAAAATCTAAGCCAATCCGACGTCTTTTTTTACAGTAGAACTAAAGCCGGATGAATATTTACCCAGCCATCCGAGAATGTTTTATAATCAACCTAGCGAATATTCATAGGAACCGAATGATTCACGTCTGATTAACGCAAAAACGGTACAGTACTCGTACTGTTATATCATAACTTTCAGAAACCGTAATTTACTCAAGTTCGGTGAATACTTACAATTAATAACGCATAAGGAAAGGTGCTCACATTTCAGCTCTCCGAATTTAATTTTTATAATCCATTGACGAAAAACAAAGAAAACTTCAATCCGAAAAAATATTGTTTCATAACATTTTTATAGTATGATCGGATATTTGTTTAAAATGACGACTTGAAAAAAAGAAGATTTTCTACCAAAATCGGTTTCGTCCATTTGTTATTAGCAAATGGGTGAACATATTTTTAAAAAACCTCTAGGCATACGATTGAAAATTAAAATGAAATGAAAAATGTCATCAACAATCATCAAATATCGAGCGAAAATAATTATGTATTTTTTTATTACTAATACACGAAAAATAAAATGCCATGTATTTTCCAATCAAATGAGAATTGAAAGTCGGCAAGAAAATGTATCAATTGTGCATAAAATCCCAGCATCGTGAGCCCGAAAAAAAAAAACAGGTACAAAGTTGAACTTTGCAAATTGCTTTCTCATCATTTTTGTTTTTTTTTTTTTTTTTTACTAAACTACCTCTACGAGGAATTATGATAATCGGTTTTGCTTCCTCATAGAGCAACTTTGTAAAAAAAAAACTAAAAATAATGAGAAAGCAATTTGCAAAATTGAACTTTCCAGCTCAATTTTTTATCAGAGTTCAATTTCTGAAAAATTTAAACCACGTAACAAATGATGAAACTGTGACTTATCATTTTTAAATAGTACTGATTTCATGTCTGAAGTTTGACTTCGCTATCTTGTGTTTTGCTAAGGTTAATGCAATAACATCATTTTTCCTCAACTCAAAATACTAACAAATTTGAAGCATATTGCATATTATGACGAAATTATGTCCCAATCATCGCTAGAAAGTACCAATTTCATGTATGAAATTCAAGTTTGTTGTCTCATGTTTTGCCAAAGTGAGGGCAAAAACGTGATTTTTGCGAACTTTTCAAAACTCTATAAAATCCAAACCGCTCTTCCGGTGTCGACCAAATTTAATACCAAACAACATTACAACTACCTTATAAAGAATTATTTAGGGAAATATCATGAATTTTCCGAAAGCTAAAGCGCGCACGTGCTGTTTTCAAAAATTTTCAAAAAGCCACAAAATGAAAATTTCTGCATACATTTCGCAAAAAATCCCAACAATCAAAGACAAAATGCTGCTTCACTTGTGTACTAAATTATACCTCAATCGGTTGAACGGTTCTTGAGTTACAAATCATTGAAATTTCAAAGCCCTACACACACATACACACACACCTTTTTTCTAAACCTCTTTTCTCGATGTTTTGGACAATTCCGAGTGAATTGACATTTTTTTCCCCATTAAAACAAAGCCTTCTCTATGAGGCAAAAAAAATTGACCTCTTATTCGTTCCCCAACCAAACTCTGCCCCCCAAATAAAAATAAAAAATCGCCCAAACATCCAAACAACAAAACTTGAAAATACCTTCTTGCGTCGCAAGAGTTTCCAGTCGAAGTGACTCATTCCTCAAGTCTAAAATCCGCTTCCTCTTTTATCCCACCATAGTTAAATACACCGCCACTTGAAATACATTATCCGAGGTGTACAATTTCCCGTAGGAATTGAACCCGGTAGACGACGCGAAGATAGCCATTATCCGTTTGCCCCTTGAGCTTCTACAGTCGGATGCACGTCCTTTGAAATCGATCTCGCTTCGTCCACTCGTCTTCTTGTATATCCGCAGGAAATGATCCTCTCGTATCTTTCGGGGGTCGTTGAACGGTTTGCAAGACCTAACTGAAGGCCAAGGTGCTGATAACGAGCGCTCAGCGCGTCGACTCTTCTTCAATTCCACTTTTACCCGGCTTTCGCTCTTCATCATATAACTTCCATATAATTCCGACGTTCAAGTCAACATATTCCAGTGTTCCAAATTTATTTAAACAACACTCCGCGTCACACGCATACAGTTTTATTCAACCACTGTGTATAAACACATTTTCCACAGCCACACGCATCAATATAGAAATTAAAAATAAACAAAAACAAAAACCGAAGGTTATTCTGCGTTCACACCCTGACCATTGAAGAACCCATGGAAATGTTGCATGTCTCGTCCGCGCGGTTCGCTTATCGACTGACGTCTAACCGATATATATAACCGATAACGAATAACTCGTATAACCGATTGCGAAAAGTGACCAGGTGACTGTCCGTCGACGTCCACGACGTCGACGTCGTCGTCGTTGGTTTGTGTTCACCTCCGATGGCTCTGCTGCTGCGTAACGTGCGGCCTCGTTATCTCTTCGTCATCGGGAAGACGACGCTTTTTATTTTAATCGCAAAGCGCGTTGGATGCACGTCCTTTAAAATCGATCTCGCTTCGTCCACTCGTCTTCTTCTATATCTGCAGGAAATAGTCCTTTCGTAGCTTTCGGAGGTCGTTGAACGTTTTGCAAGACCTAAGTGAAGGCCAAGGTGCTGATAACGAGCGCTCAGCGCGTCGACTCTTCTTCAATTCCACTTTTACCCGGCTTTCGTTCTTCATCATCTAACTTCCATATAATTCCGACGTTCAAATCAACATATTCCAATGTTCATACATTTTTATTCAACCACTGTGTATAACCACATTTTCCATAGTCACACGCATCAATATAAAAATAAACAAAAACCGAAGGTTATTTAGAGTTCACACCCTGACCATTGAAGAATCCATGGAAATGTTGCATGTCTCGTGCGCGCGGTTCGTCTATCGACTGACCCGTATAACCGATTGCGAATTGTGACCGGGTGACTGTTCGTCGACGTCCACGACGTCGAAGTCGTCGTTGTTGGTTCGGGTTCACCTTCGGTGGCTCTGCTGGTGCGTAATGTGCGGCTTCATTATCTCTTCGTCATCGGGACGACGACGAGGCGAGGGGTCAGACACTTTTAATCGCGAAGCGCGTCACGCGGATTGACCCGCGAGTCCTCGACTGAATAGATAGTTGGGTGACAATAGAGTGAGAATGAAGGAAAAAAAAATGAATACACTGGTGGGACACACGCGGAAACGCCCGAAGCGCCCTGGTCGGCACTAGGTAGGAATATCGATGCTTCGGGGCTACTGATGTGCTATGCGGATGTAACTGTAAGCAGAATGATCTGCATATCGGCGAACGATAAATGGCCTGCTAAGGGAATGGACTGGTGAATGAAGCGGCGGACGATCGACCGGACGGAAAGCGGCTTTGGACGTAGTACTGTCAAAATACAGTGTGTTGTTCTCGGGAGAAAGCGCGAACGCTGTGAAGGTTCCGCGACTCCTGGGCATGCGTGATAAGTTCCGTCCATCGCCACCCATTTTTCCCTCAGTATAATCTCGGCACCGCGATTAACCTACGTAACACGATCCTGGCAATACGTAATATGCACGGACGTACCTTCGTTGCGGGGAGATTGGTATGGTTTGAGAGTTTGCGATGAGGAGACGCATGTCTGTATTCGGGTAAACAATGGAGAGACATTGCGATTGACGGACGGGGAGCTTTGTCATTGATTTGGGTGGTCGTAGCGCTCGTTTTGGATTCGATTGTTTATGGTACGGCGAAGCTTTTATGAAATTATTGTTTTTTTATGGAATTATTGTTTTTTATGAAATTATTGTTTTTTTATGAAATTATTGTTTTTTATGAAGTTATTGTTTTTTTATGAAATTATTGTTTTTTAATGGAATTATTGTTTTTTAATGAAATTATTGTTTTTTATGAAATTATCGTTTTACATGAAATTACTGTTTTTTATGAAATTATTGTTTTTTTATATGAAATTATTGTTTTTTATGAAATTCTTATTTTTATGAAATTATCATTTTTTTGTAATTCTAATTTTGTTGGAATTATAATTTTAATTTAGAAAGGTAATAGGTAAATCTATCAAAAAAAAACATTTATTTTAGTCCAATAAAGTTTCAAAAATGTTTAACTTATGAACTCAATGGAAAAATCCGACGTCACACGATAAATATTATTTTAAGGCAACATTAATTTTCGTCTTAAGATGGCGTCGAGTCGCTACGGCGACTCTTGATAAAGTATGCATGTCGTAAATTTTAACGAAATAGGTTGTGTAGATCTTGAGATGTCGTGTACAACAGTTTATAAAAAAAGTTTTGAGAAAACCGTAAAAGGAAAAAAAGAACGGCTCTAGCGATGCTCGACTTGCTCACTTCTAATTAATACTTTGGAAGTTATTCGAATTTTAAAATGGTCAACCCCCATGAAAAAAAATATATACATATATACAAAAATATGTCTGACGTATAGAACATTTCTGACGATAATATATTGGCGTCGCGACGCTAACGCGTCTCTTGATAACAGAAATATATTTTTCATTTATTTTAGATGTATCCCAGTTCTATTTTTGAACCGCATATATTTCGTATATATATCCCAAAATATATCTCACAATATAGCATTTTACGAACGCGATATACGTCATATATTTAAGATATATTTTTCAATATATATTGGATACACTCAGAGAAATCGGTCTAAAGAGTTAATTTTAATCAATTATGGGTAATATATCGAATGAATAAAATTTTATTTCAATTAAATATAGTCTCTTTCGGTCAGATAAAATTTGATTCGAATAAAATAAAATCTATTCTGATTAAATAGAATCCTATTGAGCTGGCCATTAAATACATAATTAATTCAATGGAAATATTCTCAAAAGTATAAACAATTTATCTACCCAGAAAACAAAAAACTGATTTTCTGGCATAGCCCTTTGATATAATTTAGACGCCGCAATAAATGTATGTCATAAGCTGCTTGAAATACGTCATATCTACGCAAGTAGATTGGTTGCGAGATTGCTACGTTTTATGTCTTTGCGATATAGAGATTCACTCTCCGAACGAACAAACAATGAAGAGCCATATGAATTACCGGAAAAACCATTAGAGCTCTATCATTTATCTGTGTGGTAACAACACTGAATTTCAATTTGATGAGGTTTACGTTCCACTGAAATTGTTATGTAATGGGAATTCTCGGATTTAACCTTCGTTCGAACTGTAAGGTACAGCTTTTCTGCATGGATTACATATTTTTCACGATTATGTAAAGACCTGTTGTCCTTTAACCCCGCGCTGCCCGTTGGGGTCAAAATGACCCCACGTTTACGACCTAAAACCATTACGTGTGACCGCGAAGGGTTAAAGTGGTTAAAATCATTTGTTTACATTTTTTTTAAATCGTTAGAACCAACAAAACGTCTGTTTAAGAGCAGCGAAAATATTCGTTCGATCATAGAAATATTTCATTAATCGAAGCAACTGGTGATAGGTTTTTGAAAAATTGCAATTAGCCTTGTCAAATATTTTTTTTAATTGACAAATTATTCTTTTCGACGCCGACAAGCGCATGTTTTGTTGGTTCTAACAATTTTTTTCTCAGTGTAATTATAAGGTAAATTGTTGAATTAATAAAAATATTAATACATTATTTCCGAACACTATTTTTTCGGGTAGCTTGGAGATGATTAAACACATTTTTTTTACACCCTATGAATCTAAGAGGGTAGTAAACCTTAACAAATTATTAAATCCAAAATGTAAATATCCAATGAACATTTATTCAATGAAATTATTACGGCTCACTACTTTCTTACATTCAGAAGAATTAATAAGGTAATTTATTTTCTTTCTTACATCCAGAAAAATTAATAATACTTATTATTACTCAACGGTTATTCACAGCTTTTTTTGTGCTATGTTCAAATTTTTGCATCACAGCTAAGATATTTTTATATAAATTAAATTTTGAGAAAACTATTACAAAACAAAAGTAAGTGATTAATGTGAATATTGAATGCATAAAAAAAATGAATGCAGGATATATTCCATTTTTGCTTACAATTTGTCGTCACATTTAATCACAAATTCCTTAGTAGTTGTTAATCGTCAATACATGTTTTTGTAAGTGGATCGTTATCATGAAAAAATAGTCAATAAAATAATTTCACTGTACAAAATGTTGTTAAATGTAAAGGAAACAAAAGTTGCAAGTTAGAATTCACAATTGAAAAGCACGTGTCTTCCAGTTGCAATAAACGTAAGTTCTTTTAGGCTATTGGCCTAAGCAAACAATTTCCGGTGTATATAGGGTCAAGAACGAAGGGGTTGAAAGTGAGAAGATTGACTAGAGAGTTTTCTCCGGCTCGTGGCGACATCTGTGGGTGAAAGGCTAGAGCGTAGTCGTGCTCGTTGGTTTTCCATCAGTAACAGGGAAGCGTAGATTTCGCGCGAAGCTACGTAGCCATAATATTGCAACGTGAGAATAATCAGTCACTAGTTTCTGTCTATCTTTCTTATTTATAAACTAAGATTAACAGACACGGACGCTTCTGCTTGAAATTGATCAAGTAGACATTTTTAGATCCAAAGTTTTTCAAAAACGAACAATTTCGCACTTTATTGCAAGAGAGTCATGCTTAAAGTCATCCTAAACGTATTCTAAGTTCACATAATTCTTTTCGCCTTTTCGATTTTTTTTTTCGTCACTTTCAACATCAGACAAAAGCGCTGCAAATGTCAGCTTCATTGTTAAAACCGTTCTTGAAATACACTAATTTAAATTTCGCAAGCCCGCTAACACACACGAAAATTCATCTAGAATTCTTTTTCCAGCCAATTTTATCGATTATCACAAATCATCTGAAAAGATGATTTGTATACAACACATATGAAGATTCTATAAATATTATCGTAGTGCAATTTAATTTATGTCAATTCAATATAACGTCTCTACAAAAATCGTTTTATAAAATCTGCAGACTATATATAAATTCCATATAAATGAAATACAGTGTATAGATATTCTATACGTCCATTTTTTTATACTATATATATTGGCTTATATATGATTTTTTCACGTCGCTGCAAATATCATGTTTAGCCATCATGAAGAGACAAACCAAAGGCAAAGAGTCGAGAGAAGCGAGCACCTTGTTATTAGTATTATAATAACAGCGATGATAGCTCGAAGTTCACGCGAGCTATTTTTTTTTAATACTTCCATCGAGACTCGAGAACGCGAAGCATACAAGCGGCAATAAAAATTCCTCAAGTACGTAATTACGGATTTAAGAACTGATTCTGTCAAGCATCCGTTTATTTATGCTATATTATGCTTGCTATGCGCAGTGTTGTAGATGTTATTGTCGCTCGAGCACCGGTCGTGGTAATTGGTACGTTTCGTCCGAAAAGAATTAACGATGCCTTTATAATCCCGTTGATGAAGAGAAAAGAGAAAAGAATCGCTTACGGAAGCCTGGAGAATCCAGTAAATGTACGAACGCGCCTCGTGGTGGCATAACCATAGATTTGAAGACTCGTACAAACTCGTGTATTTTCGTTGAAACGTCAGCACAAGATTTCGCGACGACGGCGCCGCCTCTGCGCGCTTTGCCCCGACCGCCAGATTCGTATCTTTATTTATTATGTTATTAAAGTTTCACAGGAGAGTCAGTGCTGTTTCTCGCCCATTCGTTCGCTCACACGTAACTGTACATACCGTGTGTACTGTGGGTTGAGATCGAGAGAGGATCAAAGAGAGATGTAGCAGGGATTCTTCGTCAATTCCGCCACTTTTTTTTCTAACCTCTTTGATTAGTTCCATAATTGGACACATTTTAGCACCACTAGAAAGTACTCTCTTCTGATTTATTGAGATTTTTACATCTGATATTATGGAAAATGAGATATTTCTTTGAAGAATATATTTTGAAAAATTCAGTTCGTAAAAAAATTGTTTCAACATAGAAGTTCTAGTTTCAAGTCAATTTTTCAATGAAATTTGTTTCAGTAATTTTGTCGACCCGATAGCATTGCTTTTTTACTGAAAAATATGAAAATTAGTTTTGAACCAAAAAAGGCCACTTTTTTGGCTGAAAAAATTACAGAATATTTGCGCCTATCTATCGATAACATAAAAAAAGTGCCAGAGTGGGACCGACCGTAGTTCCATATTAATATTTTATTATACTTATATTGTGAATTAGAGAATAGTATAAAAATTCTACGATTCCGGTATTTGAAAAGGAGATGATTTCTGTGATTGTATTGAGTCGAGATCGAGAGAGGATCAAAGAGAGATGTAGCAGGGATTCTTCGTCAATTCCGCCACTTTTTTTTCTAACCTCTTTGATTAGTTCCATAATTGGACACATTTTAGCACCACTAGGAAGTACTCTCTTCTGATTTATTGAGATTTTTACATCTGATATTATGGAAAATGAGATATTTCTTTAAGGACTATATGTTTTGAAAAATTCAGGTCGTAAAAAAATTGTTTCAACATAAAAGTTGTAGTTTCATGTCAATTTTTTAATAAACTTTGTTTAAGTAATTTTGTCGACCCGATAGCATTGCTTTTTTACTGAAAAATATGAAAATTAGTTTTGAACCAAAAAAGGCCACTTTTTTGGCTGAAAAAATTACAAAATCTTTGCGCCTATCTATCGATAACATAAAAAAAGTGCCAGAGTGGGACCGACCGTAGTTCCATATTAATATTTTATTATACTTATATTGTGAATTAGAGAATAGTATAAAAATTCTACGATTCCGGTATTTGAAAAAGAGATGATTTCTGTGATTTTATTGAGTCGAGATCGAGAGAGGATCAAAGAGAGATGTAGGAGGGATTCTTCGTCAATTCCGCCACTTTTTTTTCTAACCTCTTTGATTAGTTCCATAATTGGACACATTTTAGCACACTGGAAAGTACTCTCTTATGATTTATTGAGATTTTTACATCTGATGTTATGGAAAATGAGATATTTCTTTAAGGACTATATACAGGGAGGACACGGTGAAACTAGACAGCGCAAATGCGCTTGCGCGTCAAACCGACGGTTCCCACTCTATGCGTGCAGACCGAGTAGTAAATAAATCTTGGTTTCTGGCGTCTGCCCTACCAGCTCAGGTAACGTCCCTTGCCCCTACCACTACCCTTACTGGCCCATTCCGATGGCGCGTGGGGACACAGTCGCCGCTCGGATGAGACGCACTGGCGGCCGTAGGCAGTAGCCAATCAGGCTTCCTAAATTCTCACGGAGCCGCATTGGACTGTCTAGTTTCACCGTGTCCTCCCTGTATTTTGAAAAATTCAGGTCGTAAAAAAAATTGTTTCAACATAGAAGTTGTAGTTTCATGTCAATTTTTCAATGAAATTTGTTCAACTAATTTTGTCGACCCGATAACATTGCTTTTTTACTGAAAAATATGAAAATTAGTTTTGAACCAAAAAAGGCCACTTTTTTGGCTGAAAAAATTACAGAATCTTTGCGCTTATCTATCGATAATTTTTTACTTAGAATGAAATATTTTTTTGCTCCGGAACTACGTTTGGTTCCACTCTGGCAATTTTTGTATGTTATCGATACATAGGCGCAAAGATTCTGTAATTTTTTCACCCAAAATAAAAGTGGACTCTTTTGGTTAAAAAAATAATCTTCATATTGTTTAGCGAAAAAATAATATTATCGGGTCGCAAAATTGTTTAAAAACTTTCATTGAAAATTTCACATGAAACTACAACTTTTGTGTTGAAACAATTTTTTTCTATGAATCTCATTTTTCAAGGTATATTGACTTTAAAGTAATACCCCATTTTCCGTAATATTGGATTTAAAAATCTGGAAAAATTAGAAGGAAGTACTTTCAAGTGGTACTAAAATGTGTCTTATTTTGGGACTAATCAGAGATGGTTGAAAAAAAAGTGACTGAATTGACGGAGAATCTCTTATAGACGGAAGAGAGACGCGGCGTCGTCGGGTCTGTAATATATAGCATTAACGTGTAGGTATATACCTACAGCAAGTTTCAGAAGTTGGCTTATAAACGGAGGCAACACATTTAGACTCATCTCTGACTCCTAAAATGGCCGTCCAGTTATAAAGTGTTATCAACCTACACTCAAACGTTGCTTCCGATTATTGTTTCCAACGGTGGTTTTACTCGAGCTCGAGTTGTTGATGGTGTAATAAGTTTTCGAAGGCTGCGGTCGTCATTTTGGCAATGCGCGTACAAGTTGCCTTATAAGTGAACCTTGTTCACTTTGGTTGCACTCTTTTCCTTTATTTTGTCTCTTCTTATGGCTAACCATTAAATTTTCATGTTTATAACATTCGTAATTTTACGTGATTCTATTCCTGCTCTGGTGCTTCGATATAATCGACTTTCGATATGCTATGTTTTTTTTACGGAGAAAGATGAATGAAAAAAAAAGAAAAATTTTTATCTATTTTATCTATAAATCTATATTATCTATGAATCTGTTATCGGACAAATTGTCCAATGAGGCACATTTCAGCATTTTTTTCCGGGCTTCTCCTTTTGTGAGGTTCATTTAAAGTACAAAATCTACAATTCTACCGGATGGGAGTAGAAAAACAATAATAATAACAAAATTTCAAACACCCTAATTAATATCCCTTTTCTGTAAATTTAAAAATACTATAAAAATTCTACGATATTGAAATTTTGATTTTGGTATGAAACACACACACACATACACACATTTTTTTTATTCACGTTTCTCGACGTTTCGCGAAAATCGAAGAAAAATTTCATGAAATGAAAGCTTTGTTTATACGGAAGTTATAAATGCTCACTTGACAGAATCAGTAATTAAACTCGCAATTAGGTACTCGAAGAATTTTTTCGTCATTTATACATCTTGCGTTGTTGAAAAGCAGAGCATCTATGAAAAAAAATAAACAAATGATTTGCGTCAACTTTTTAAAAATTTTCTATTATTTTTTTAGGTACAATGGTCCAATGAGGCACCTTTCAGCATTTTTTCCCAGGCTTCTTCTTCTTTCGTGAGCTTCATTCTAAGTACAAAATCTACAATTCTACCCGGTGGTAGTAAAAAAATAATAATAATGAAAAATTTAGAAACACCCTGATTAATATAATTTTATTATAAATTTGAGAATAGTATAAAAATTCCAGTCTCAATTGTAGATAAAAACATTTCTTCCGTTGTGAAAAACAAACACATAAATTTTCTCAAATTCATTTTTCTCGATGTTTTCGACCAAATTAACGGTTTGTCTATACCGAAGCCATAAATGCTCACTTGACAGAATCAGTAATCAAACTGGCAATTATATTTTTTCGTAATTTAAATATCTTTCATTCTCGAAAAACAGAGGATCTACGGAAAAAAAAAAAAAAAAATGCTTTGCGTTAACTTTTTTTAAATTCTTCAATTATTTTTCAAAAACAACGGTCCAATGAGGCACCTTTACCATTTTTCCCACGTTTCTTCTTTCGTCAACTTCATTTAAAGTACAAAATCTACAATTCTACCCGGTGGTAGTAAAAAAAAAATTTGAAACACCCTGATTAATATAAGTAGTAATAAGAATTTATTGACATTACATACATTTATCGTTGTAACATTTGTATTTACATTAATTTTGATTCGTTGCCATGTATTGCCAATTGGCCATCGACCGCGGTCCTTCAGCCTGGATTTTCTGTATTATTTTGCTGTCTTATATTATGTTACGTTAAAACATGGGTCTCTCCCTTTTTTATTATAAACTTTTTATTCGTTTGCCATTGTTTCAAGGTGTTGATATGTTGTGTGTGTGGGGTATTTGTGTTTTCGGATTATATTTTGTTGTGGTTGTATGGCTAGCGGTGATTAATATAATTTTATTATAAATTTAAGAATAGTATAAAAATTCCAGTCTCAATTTCCGTTAAAAAGATTTCTTCCGGTACACATTTTCAACACCCGCACAGACATTTTCTTAAATTCCCTTTTCTCGTTCGACCAAATGAAAGCTTTATCTATACGGAAGCCATAAATGCTCACTTGACAGAATCAGTAATCAAACTGGCAATTATAAAGGTACTCGAGGAATTTTTTCGTCATTTGTATATCTTTCATTCTTAAAGAACAGTGAATCTAAAAAAAAAAAAAAAAATGGTTCGCGTGAACTTTGGGCTATCATCGCTACTGTTATAACAGCATAATAGGATATACGAGGTATATGGAGCCCGGAGGCGAGCGCCACGCGGATAAACTGGCTCCCACGCTCTCCTCTGTCTCTCGGACGGTTCGAGCGAGCAATATACCATATAGCAATACAGCAGGACGCCAAGTAGAAGCATTGTCGAGCATAAGCGAAGGGAATAATTAATATTAAGCGCGGGAGTTAATCGCGAGTGGTATATACAGAGATGAGAGAGCAACGTGCGTGCTACACAAGATATATATCGAACACCACGAGCTCTTCTCTACATAATAACGCGGCAATAAATACAGTCGTTTGCCTGTGCGTGTTTTCTGTATACACGAGGATGATTTTCTTCTTCGTCTACAGAAGAATCTTTCTAGATCATGTAGTTAGTACATAGTCCGACGACAAACCGTACGATCTCTCCCTCGTAGAGACGTGCGGTATTCATTTATTACATAAATTATTTTTAATCGGCTTAACGGTGTGTACTGTGCATAATCGCAACGACTTTTGCAATTTTTTATTCCTGCGTTACCTGCACGAGAAGTTTAACGACGGGTTTTGTTGTGAATATAATAATTATCGAACCGTTAGAGAGTCAAATGAGAGATTTAAAAAATTCGTTCAAATTAATTTATTGAAAATTCCATATTAATATTTTAATATACTTATATTGGAAATTTGGGAATAGTGTAAGAATTCTACGACACCTGTATTTGAAAATCAAATTATTTCTGTGATTGAATGTGATTATTCGATGAGGTGGGTGCATAATTTTTAGTTATTTTTAAAATAACTCAAATGGTGCCTATTTTTTTAGGTATAATTGTTCAATACAAGAGCTTTTAGCATTTTTTTCCAGGCTCCTTCTTTTGTGGGGTTCATTCAACTTACGTAATCTACAATTCTACCAAGTAAGAGTGAAAATATTAAATTGGAAAAAAAAATTTTTGTTTTTTTTTGTCACAAGCCGAACGATTCTTCGCTTGTAGAAACGTGAGGTATTCATTTATTATCCGTTAGAGTATGAGGGATAAAAAATTTCGTTGAAATTAATATATTAATAGTGAAGAAATTTTCTTTAAATCAAGTTAAAAATTAATTAATCCAATGATTTTATTTGGCCGATTTGAATTTTTTTTTTTTAGTTGCCAGCCTGCATGAAAAATGTATTTATAGCATGCACTTATATTTATAGCATCGGTCATTGTCTTGTTTTATTGTACTGTTTGTGTTTATCAAATGAAAATCGACGAAAACAACTCCTTTTTACCCTTTCGTCGCTGTAAATTTAAACAAAATTCATTGTATCCTGTCCATCGTGTCAGAACTTTACTTTGAAAAATTATCAACTCATGGTCACTAATGCAAATATGAAGCTACCAATCAAAGATGATTGACATAAAATTTAGACAGAATCACTAAAACGGTTCAAAGTATGACATTTTTGCATCGTAGTAAATTTATAAAAATTACAGTGTCACTAAACTTTCATGACATTAAATTTTTTAAAAATGGGGAAATGTGTAAATCGTAAAATATATTTCGCAAATGACAAGACTTCAGAAATCTCATACGTAAAAGCAATTAAGGTTAATAGGTACAAAGTCAGTCCAGGACAAACAATGCTTGCCAAAAGCAAAATAACAAAATTCCAGATCTGACAAAACTTCCTCCACAACGAATTCAAAATTGATCAACATAATTTCTCACACATAATTCCCCATATTCAGCGTTGCGAAATCAAGATAACAATAAGGAAGCAAACTGCTAGCTTTCAATTTGTAGCTATTTTTTAATTCCAATGAAATCTCCAACATTTCCTTAAGAAAATAATAAGAATCAAACTACCAATATAATGTAAAATCACTTTATGCATTCCTATTTCATTTATATTAGCAGAAAAACAATTTACAAAATTGCAGAAAATGGAGAAGAAACTTTCCCTCAAAAGAAATACAAACAATTATCACCCAAATATCGTTAATATTTCCTGTGAACAATTACATATTACAATAATCATACAAATAATAAAAAAACAATTTTTTCTCCATGTAAAATTTCAAGCAAATAGCTCATTTAAACACAAGACGCTCCTGCACTTTATTGCACAGGATGACGACTGACTCTCTCTCATAATTTTATTATTTATCTTTTCACACGACTGCAGAAACGTCGCAGCCTATTATCGGTATAACTCGAGCGAGCGCTCGCTGTTATATACTCTCTTAATGTGCTATGTTTTCTGTCACATATATGCACAATATAGAACAAGCTCGAAAGAATAAAGTGCGGAAAAGCCTCGCGAAAGTGACTGCCACAGTGGATCGCTTCGAACGAACAACGTAGACGCGAAGCGGTAGCATTATGTACACACAACGACTATAACACGTCCGCTGTTACTTAGCTATTATAATATACGCGCGTGTACACGTACAGTGCAAGAATGTTATAGTTTGGATGCCGAGCTCTCGGCCTTAATCGTATGGATTTAAGACAATGCCCATTCCTGACGTGAAATTCGTTTAATTACCGTTCAATTTTTTTCAAACGCCTCTCGTCGGTATCCGGCACGCTCAACGCTGTATTTCACCGCGCGTTTATTTTACACGCGGTCCCGATTTCTCGACAGCACTTATCCTGTCAGTTAGATGCTATATATGCGGCTAGTTATAGAGTTGACACCTGATATTAATTTTTTCCTCTTATTCTTCAGAGAGCATGCATCGCATGACAACTTTGTGCAGAACAACACTGTTAAAAATTTTTGTATGAAAATTCATAAAATGTATATGAAGTTTTATGCATATACAGTATATGAAATTTCATATACAAGTATGTATAAATATTAAATTATTCGTATATTAAGAACAATGCAATATTTGTCATTATTTACACACAAACTTAAATTTGATATAACTTCGTATATTAAACGTGTTGTAAATCTAATAATATTTTCAACAGTGATATATTAATATTACAACAAAGTTTGTGAATTAACTTTTGCAATACACAGCTTATTAAATTTCAATGTCAGCTACATCAATTTCAACATTCAGGTATTGAAATTACCACAGAATTATTAAAAGTTATATACATTATATATGAATTCGAGTTTGGTATACCGCGTTTGTAAATTTGATATAACTTCGTATATTAAACGTGTTGTAAATTCAATAATATTTTCAACAGTGATATATTAATATTACAACAAAGTTTGTGAATCAACTTTTGCAATACACAGCTTATTAAATTTCAATGTCAGCTACATGAATTTCAACATACAGGTATAAAAATTAAAACAGAATTATAAAAATTTCTATACGTTATATATGAATTTGAATTTGATATAACTTCGTATATTAAACGTGTTGTAAATTTAATAATATTTTTAACAGTGTAGTGTTTACGAGATGCTGGAGTAGATTTTTTTACCGAACATTCAGTGTGAAAAAAATCTACTTGAAATTTGGTGTACTTTTGCTTGAATTTTTTATTAATAAACTGGTTTATGAATAGAGTTGACACCGAATATTGATTTTTTCTTCTTATTCATCAGAGAGTATGCATCGCATGACAACTTTGTGCAGAACAAGTGTTTACGAGATGCTGGAGTAGATTTTTTTACCGAATATTCTCTGTGAAAAAAATTTACTTGAAATTTGGTGTACTTTTACTGGAATATTTTATTCATAAACTGGTATATGAATAGAGTTGACACCTAATATTAATTTTTTCTTCTTATTCTTCAGAGAGCATGCATCGCATGACAACTTTGTGCAGAACAAGTGTTTACGAGATGCTGGAGTAGATTTTTTTACCGAACATTCAGTGTGAAAAAAATCTACTTGAAATTTGGTGTACTTTTACTGGAATATTTTATTCATAAACTGGTATATGAATAGAGTTGACACCTAATATTAATTCTTTCTTCTTATTCTTCAGAGAGCATGCATCGCATGACAACTTTGTGCAGAACAAGTGTTTACCAGATGCTGGAGTAGATTTTTTTACCGAACATTCAGTGTGAAAAAAATTTACTTGAAATTTGGTGTACTTTTACTGAAATTTTTTATTCATAAACTGGTATATGAATAGAGTTGACACCTAATATTAATTCTTTCTTCTTATTCTTCAGAGAGATTGTCATCGCATGACAACTTTGTGCAGAACAAATGTTTACGAGATGCTGGAGTAGATTTTTTTATCGAACATTCAGTGTGAAAAAAATCTACTTGAAATTTGGTGTACTTTTACTGGAATTTATTATTCATAAACTGGTATATGAATAGAGTTGACACCTAATATTAATTTTTTCTTCTTATTCTTCAGAGAGCATGCATCGCATGACAACTTTGTGCAAAACAAGTGTTTACCAGATGCTGGAGTAGATTTTTTTACCGAACATTCAGTGTGAAAAAAATTTACTTGAAATTTGGTGTACTTTTACTGGAATTTATTATTCATAAACTGGTATATGAATAGAGTTGACACCTAATATTAATTTTTTCTTCTTATTCTTCAGAGAGCATGCATCGCATGACAACTTTGTGCAGAACAAGTGTTGACGAGATGCTGGAGTAGATTTTTTTACCGAACATTCAGTGTGAAAAAAATCTACTTGAAATTTGGTGTACTTTTACTGGAATTTTTTTTATTCATAAACTGGTATATGAATAGAGTTGACACCTAATATTAATTTTTTCTTCTTATTCTTCAGAGAGCATGCGTCGCATGACAACTTTGTGCAGAACAAGTGTTTACGAGATGCTGGAGTAGATTTTTTTACCGAACATTCAGTGTGAAAAAAATCTGCTTGAAATTTAGTGTACTTTTAGTGTACTTTTACTGTAAGTTTTTATTCATAAACTGGTATATGAATAGAGTTGACACCTAATATTAATTTTTTCTTCTCATCATCAGAGAGCATGCATCGCATGACAACTTTGTGCAGAACAAGTGTTTACGAGATGCTGGAGTAGATTTTTTTTACCAAACATTCAGCGTGAAAAAATTTACTTAAAATTTGGTGTACTTTTACTGGAATTTTTTATTTATAAACTGGTATATGAATAGAGTTGACACCTGATATTAATTTTTTCTTCTTATTCTTCAAAGAGCATGCATCGCATGACAACTTTGTGCAGAACAAGTGTTTACGAGATGCTGGAGTAGATTTTTTATCGAACATTCAGTGTGAAAAAAATTTACTTGAAATTTGGTGTACTTTTACTGGAATTTTTTATTCATAAACTGGTATATGAATAGAGTTGACACCTAATATTAATTCTTTCTTCTTATTCTTCAGAGAGCATGCATCGCATGACAACTTTGTGCAGAACAAGTGTTTACGAGATGCTGGAGTAGATTTTTTTACCGAACATTCAGCGTGAAAAAATTTACTTAAAATTTGGTGTACTTTTACTGGAATTTTTTATTTATAAACTGGTATATGAATAGAGTTGACACCTAATATTAATTTTTTCTTCTTATTCTTCGGAGAGCATGCATCGCATGACAACTTTGTGCAGAACAAGTGTTGACGAGATGTCTAAGTTGTATTTGTGCCAATCTACTTGATGTAACGTCCGGAAATACTGTCAGAAAAGAAAGAATTTAATGTACAATTGTGATATAAACGTAAGGTACTTTTGCATTGAAATTGGACTACATTTAAAAAATTTAAGTACTTTTACAGTTAAATTAAAGCAAATTTTTGAAATTACGACACCAAAAATAAATGTGACATCACAAATGTATTTAAATACATTTGTGTAATAAATGAATTTAGTATACCAGTTTATGAATAAAAACTTCCCGTACATCTACATTTAATTCCAAGTTAATTTTTTTTCAATCAACTCCTTGGATCCAATAAATAGTTTTATGACAGACGTATAGTCAAAATTCGTGACTTTTCACCCTCATTCAAAACGAAAAAAAAGGAAAACACAATTAAATTTGTTCCTCATTTTTTTCAAATATGTGAAAAAAAAAGTAACCATTTTTCGTCAAACTAAAAAAAATTCACAAATTTCAAATTACAAACTGAACATGTTGAAAAATTATCGATTTCTTAGCATATTGTTTATTTCGTAATTTCATTGAGTTCAAAGTATTCCATAATTATTTAATTTGATCGGCTACAATTTCCGGTATTAAAATAATCGTTTGTTGCGATTGATTAATTCACACAACATGATATCATTATTTATCAGTGTCGAGACACTAATAAATATTCTGCACAGATACAACTACCGTTAAGCGTTCAGTTCCCTTTGAAAATCGAGAGAAATCCGCTCATTTCTCGACAAGTTGTCGTACCATCTTCCGCTTTATTCTAATCGCAGAAGCATCAGCTCAAGCGATAGATGCCATTACATGCTGGTTGAGAGTGGCACGCGGCGCTACCGCGCGTTAGAATAATAACAAGCCAGCAACTGTGCGAGCAGGAAGTGTCGAGTTGAGAGGGAGAAGGACGAGCCGTGTGTTGAGGAGAAAAAGGGAAAGTATAGCAGATATGAAGGAAATTGAGCCACGTGCCTCGAGTCGCCGCGTCTGTTAATGATGACTTTACGCAAACCGAGTTTGTCATCTCAAATTGAGTTTGTCAATAAAAAGCCTAATTATCATCTTTGTCTCGTTTGATTAAAGAAACAACATTACACCTTTGCGCTGTTATCCTGTTGATACATGTTACACGCTACAAATAAGTATAAAAAATTAGACACACGTGGGAAAAAAAAGCTGTGAAACTGATGACAATTAAAATTTCTACATCTGCAAAAATAAACTTTGTCTAAGTGTAGCGCCGCCACATTAGTTCAGAAAAAAGATGGCCAGGAACTTTTTTGTTCCTTTTTGAATTCCCTGATGGCAAATTTGTTTGGGAAAAAAAAAAGTGTAAAATTAAGACGATTTCTCCAAAGTGAAAACTTTTTTACGCTATATCTTGGCTAGATCCACTTCTACACCGAATAAAAGAATTGGTAATACCAACCGAATCTGCGGTTACCGGTGGCGAAAAAAATATTTGGTTGATTCGAAGAAATATTCATTTCAATCAACCAAATATTTCCTTTGAAAGCGTAGCAAAAGAAACCTTTTGCTACCCGTAACCACAGATTCGATTGGTTTTACTAATTTTTTTTTTCGGTGTAGAAAAAAAACAAATATCTGCCTTTTCTGTTCCTTTTGTTTTCACACAATTTTTTTTTTTTTTTTTCCCCCGAAAAAATCCGCCATTGGGAAATTAAGAAGGGAACAAAAAGTCCCTAGACATTTTCCTCTCTGAACTAATGTGGCGGCGCTGCACTCTGACAAAGCTTATTTTTGCAGATGCAGTAACTTTAATTATCATCAGTGCATTGGATGGTAGTTTTGAGGGTAGAATAGTGAAAAGTGAGGTTCCAAACTTTCGTCCCTAGGGACGAAAGTGACACACCGAAAGGACGAAAGTGAAAGAAACGGGAGTTGTACTCGTCGATCGATTGTTTTACCACTGCCATGAAACTAGCCACTTTCGGCCCGAAAAACTACCATCGAAAGCACCGCAGTTTGGGTACGTGTTACAAAAAAAAAACATTTTAAAACAAATTAATTTTTACAAATTTCAAAGTTTGAAAAAAAAAACGTAAAGCAGTTTATTTGTATAGGAAAAAATTGCTGCATACCAGTATTTTCACTTTTAACTTTTGTTCCTCCACGAATTAAGGGAAAACATTCCATTGAACCACTTTAAATTTTAACAAATCTCTATTTGATAGGGACTATAAAAATGGAATGAAGAATGAAGTGGAAAAGAGTGTTAAGACCTATAAACGAAGGTTACATGAAATTAAAAATTAAAAATAAATTATTTTCTCTTTTCTTACGTCAGGTTCGTATCAGGAGATAAGAGTTTCAATTCGATTTCCATACCAAATCTACCTTTTAATTAAAAAAAAAAAAAATTCTACTTTTTTTCGCAGTATGTTACAAAAGTTATTGTGTTTTATTACAGCACAGAGAGACAGACGGACAGAAATGACGAAATGCTTCTTGCATCTAAGATAATTATAAAAAAAACGTATAACCACCAAAATCTACGCCCTTTTCTTCACTGCAATACTTTTCCTTTTTACATGCTCTATACACGATGGAAAAAATAAAAATAAAAAAATATATTTCTACTCGCTGCATTTTCTTTTTAAATCCGATGTTCCTATTTATACGCACAAGAATAAGAATCTCCTAACATTATCAGTAATAATTTCAGTGCGTACCACTTAATCCCTTGTTTATACAGTCACAAGTATGTAACTTCGCTCTTTGTAACTCTCGCAATATTCACAAGAGAGAAATCGACAATTCGAGACGTGGAGACTCGTGTTCCTATTTTTTTCTCCGGCTGGTTTTTTTTTTTATTGTACGACTTGACGTATTGTTGTACATAAGGAGTGAAAAAGCGAGGAAAGGAGTGAGATCGAGGGTAACACGCCGAGCAGCTCGTTCGCTGCGCAGGTAGATTTATCGCAATGGCGGGCGGCTCAGTGTGTCGAAGAAGAGGAGAATAAGCAGAGGAAGCGGAGAAACATTTGAGACGAGAGAACAGTGGTGCCAGCGCACTATTTGTGTCGCAGGTCACTCGGAGTTCACGGCCACACGGGGGAACTATACGGAATGGACCAACAATACCGCAGCCACCACAAACCCTCGTCGTGACTCGCAACTCTTATACACCATAGCCGTACCTCTAACGATTTATAAAATAACCGGCAGCGAGTCGAGTGGACCCGCGTAATAAAACGGCAAGCGCAGCCAGGGTTGAAAATAATGTTTTTACTCAAGGTGCCTAATGCGAGACATAATAACAAACTTACGGTGTCTATTGATGCCGCGAGCGACAAGGATAACGAGACGAGACAAGAAAATTAAGTCGAGAGACCAGACAAGACGAGAGAACGATATTTGTCTCATCCTTCGACTCGAGACAAGACGAGAGTCGAAGCAAGAATATCGAGAATCTCGATTCGACGACAGAATAAAACGCAAATTTTTTTTTCAAACTGAATAATTTTCTCAATGATTATAGTTCGCTGAATAAATAGAGACAAATAGGGGTGCGCATAATAAACTTTTTTTTTTTAGGAACATTCATTTCTTACAGCCTCTCAGCACTTATTTCAGCCTTCCGTACACATGTACTAATAAGCGCCAGCAATTAATTGTACGTCGTGTATTGCGCTAAATATTATTACGCAATATAAACATCACACTGTTTCTTCGACTAGCAATGTCTAGGCTTAGGTGGAATTAATAAATGCGATGCAGTCTAAGTACAAACTACCGTTAGCTGAGAAAACATTGGAAAACAAATGTACTTTTTTTGGTTTATAACAGTACGAAGAGTAATAAACAAACAAAAGATCGATGAAACGAGTGCGGTTGACAAAAATAAATCTCGATAGATTAAAATCGAGCGCGCGCATCGCAGGTGCAGTTTTATTGTACATGAAGCTGCGCAGTAATCGCAACGAAGGTTATTGTTATTTATATCTCCAGTTTGGAAAAATAATAAAATGCTCGTGTTACAAAAAGTAGCGGCGCACAATCGTTTCGAGGAAAATAAAACTGTGCCGCGGAGTTCCGGAAATCGCAAGGGGACACGTTGGTTCGACCAGCCGAGTAATATTTACTAAATTTGACCTTCGAGATGAGAGAACAATCCTTTCACGAGATTCGAGAATATTTCGAGACGAGAGAAAAACCTTTCTCGAGATTTGAGAATATTTCGAGACGAGAGAAAAAAGCTTTCTCGACATTCGAGAATATTTCGAGACGAGAGAAAAAAGCTTTCTCGACATTCGAGAATATTTCGAGACGAGAGAAAAAAGCTTTCTCGAGATTCGAGAATATTTCGAGACGAGAGAAAGAAGCTTTCTCGACATTCGAAAATATTTCGAGACGAGAGAAAAATTCTCTTTCGACATTCGAGAATATTTCGAGACGAGAGAAAAAAGCTTTCTCGACATTCGAGAATATTTCGAGACGAGAGAAAAAAGCTTTCTCGAGATTCGAGAACATTTCGAGACGAGAGAAAAATTCTCTCTCGACTTTGAAGTCGAAACGATACAAATATTTGTTTCATATGAGAAAAGCCTAATTATTTGTTCTAAATAAATTTAGGACAAATAATTTGTTTACTCTGGAACAATGGTCGACCCCTCTCTGGCAATTTTTTTTATATTATCGATAAATAAGCGCAGAGATTCTGCTATTTTTTCAGAAATGATTTTGAATGAGAGTTCCTAAAATTTGCAATAATTCGATATCTTTTGCAAAACTTTGCAGGGCACGCGCGGGAAAATTTGAAAAAATTCAAGCGACCTCCGCGGAAGGTATACTTAACATCGACAAGGTTACAACAAAATCTGAAAGGGCAACTACAAACACTTGTCAATAATTGGCGGAATGACCCATAGACATATTGTAATTATCGAAAACGTAATATAAGCGGAATATTAACGACACATCTATAGGCAAATTATATTTGAATACGGATAGACAGCAACTGCATTTAAATACTTGTATTTATAATGCACAGAGGGCGCAGTAACTATATCTCTATCGTGATACCTACTCACCACACCCTTTTCCACTTCCGAGTTAGTTCTATCGTAACGTGATCGTCGCTAGCTTTTCATTTCGGTAATAGCTAGGGAGCGTGCGCGTACCCTCTGCCGGATATTACCTAGAAGCCGCCCACAATATACGTTCTATCGTCTGATCCCACCATCTTGATAACAGCGTATACCACAATTTACGTATTTTTTTCAAAAATCTTTTACTTTTTTTCTGAACGATTTTATTATTATACAATACAGCATTTCTTTTAGCAAAATTAGGTGACAGGAAAATAGGTGGGGGTCAAAATAGCGAATGGCTAAAATAGCGAATTTCAAAATAAGGAACGTCTAAATGTAGAATGGCCATAGTTATGGAATTCGATTGTTCAGCCATTTGCCATTATTGTCATTCGCTATTTTGATTGCATTTTAAGGATGTATGATAGGTACAGTCCCGCCAATCGTGAGTTTCAGAGAAAATTTTAATTACTTGTCGATAAGATAAAAATCGGAAAAAAATAATCGATATTAAACGTGCTGAAAAGATACGTTTTGCACAGTAATAATTCCAAAATGTTATTAACAAATTGATTAAAAAAACAATTGTTCAACAAACAATCAGTCAACCTAACTTTTTTTTCTAATGAAAATGAAATGGTAATTTTTTCGAATGCATACGAATTTTTTCAGATTTTTCAATTATTTTTATTTTTATTTTTTTATTTTAAAAAATTTGCGCGAGCTATCGAAAACTTGTTACATTCTGCGCATTTTTCAAAATAAAGAAAAAAATCTGAAAAAATTTGTATGCATTTAAATAAATTAACACATCATTTTCATTAGAAAAAAAGTTAGATTGACTGTTTGTTTGTTGAACAATTGTTTTTTTCGCCAATTTGTTAATAACATTTTGGGATTATCATTATGGGAAATCAATCTTTTCAGCACGTTTAATATGCATTATTTTTTTCCGATATTAATCCCATCGTGAAGTGATCGAAATTGTCTCTGAAACTCATTTTTGGCGGGACTGTACGTATCACACGTCCTGCAGGATGCTCTACCGAATTGTTTACTTGGCATATTTGGACATATGCGCATCTCATGACATAATCGAGTCTTATTATCAATATCGTAATCTTTAGAACCCTTTTGTTTTGATTCTTTGACTCTCATTAGTCTTCCAAGGTATTAGGAAATAATTTCGCGACAGTATCTTTCGTCGAATGTCTGATTCTCATGTTTTTATCAGCTTCGAGCTTATAATATGTCTATCTAGGCATATCAGGACAGCAGTAATTATGAGTCCGAGACTCACAGATGTAGTATATGACGATCAGCTTGTTCGATCTCCTCGAGACTTCGAACTCGCTGCTCTGTGCACATAAATGCAAGCAGCGGCTGCGCTGAAGGTCAACTTTGCGCATCCGAGAAATACGCTTGCACCGATGCTTCGCATCATGCGCGTTGTAATTATTAGAGTGCAACCGAAGCCAAAGCGAACGCGATAATTGGATAATTGGACGGATAGTTTTACATGCAACTCGTCCTTCCGTAAAGGAATATAGTTATGTAGACAAGGTAGAAAGATAAGAAAACGAGACGAGGCGACGTGTCTAACCGAATAGAGTCCAGCCGGTTATATGGATCTTTCATTCGGTGCATTGTGCAGTCTGCATGACATGCACAATGCATCGGATAATAAAAAATTCCCAAGTCTGAAAGCCACATGTTAGAAACTTTACTTTGTACCTCACAACATTTTGGTGCATTGTATTCCTTTACTTTAATATTGTGGTTATTTTTTGTAATGTCAAACTGAATGACAAACACTATCTTAACCCTACAGGGGTTTTTTAGTCACGAACAACGGGTAAATGGGGTAAAAGTGCACCCCAAGTTACTTTTTCGACTGCTGATTTCATACCCCATTAATTTTTACGTCAGACTAGAAGGAAGAAGACCGTCTAATGCATGAGATTATGTGCAAGAGAGAAAGTTCTATAGACATTTGACATTGAGCAACTTCGTGCAGCCAAAAATTGTTTAAACAGTTTTTTTTACTTCAGCATCGATTCACCTTGTGTGCAGTGTTGCAACCTTCTTAATCTCGACGTGGGCGAAGAGCAATATAAAGTTGAATCATCAAGTTGTATCATATTTTATGGAATTAAAAAATTTTCACCTATTTCTCGAATTTACCAGTTGATTCTGATACCACGTGACACTGTATTAATTCAACAAGAATTTATTAAACTTTTAGGTAAATTTCAAACTAATTTGGCTAGTGAAAATCGCTTTAACCGCTTCAATCGCCGTGTAAAGTCGAATCAACAAGTTGTACGATATATCATCATTTTTATAGTAGTAGTAGTAGTAATATTTATTGACAATACAAACATGTTGCAGTTTTACACATATATGAGGCATTCCACGTCAAATCGGCAGACCATGATCCTCACCCTTAGTGATTTTGTTCAGTTTCTTATATGATGTTATTACCGACCCATAAAGGCCTCGGAATTTTTTCAGATTTTTTTACTACTACTAAAGTTTTTTTTTGGTTCACCAAAATCGAAATTTTCTGACATCCCAACAGTTACTGGGACTAAAATCTTAATTGGGAATCAATAATCGTGAAATCATATCGGCGATTGCAGCCGGATATCTCAGAATTTGCATGAGTCATAGTATTTGCAGACATTTTCGAAAAAATAAAAATTGAAATAAAATCAGAACGGCTCGACAGATTTTCGCAAATTTGGTACACATTATTTTTAACGGGTAGTTCATTTATGTGCAAAAATTTCAGTCCGGTGCCTCTCTAATTGCAAAAGTTATAGCTTGAAAACGATATTTCCAAGATTTTAAAAATGCTGTCAGAAAATAAAACTTGCGAGTCAAATTAGAAGAAAATCCGTGGAAAATTCCGACAGTTATCGTGTAAACACACACACACACACACACATTTCACACAAACCACTTTTCCTCACGTTTTGGACTATTCTGAGTGTACTGACATGAAAATTGGTATAACTATTGAGCGCAGGTTATAAATAGAATTGTGAATAACGAAATTTCTAATAAAAACATTTATTAGTTAAAGAAGCACAACTTGACCGCTCAAAGATTACACATAGACTGGACAAAAAAGAAGAGCAGTATAAACAAAATATCTCTTGTTTTATAATAAGTAAGCGGGTCAAATCGTTCATAGAAGATAAGTTATTCGAGCTTTTTGATGCTTTTAGTTCCAAAATAAATCTCGAAAAATTTTTTTTTCACGAAAACAAGCCTTTCTCTATGAGGAAGCAAAATGAACAAAATCGATGAGGGTCATAGCCTGCTGATTTGATGTGGAATGCCCCATATATATATATATATATATATTTAACACATAAAATATTTCGTTGACTATTGCCAATAGGCCATCGACGCTGGTCCTTCAGCCCTTGATTTTAGATATAATTTGATTCTTTTTTACTTAAAATTAGAGCATCTATGGTTTACTCATTTTCTCGTTTCTTTCCTTTAGTTACTTTCGTTGGTTAGTTGTAGTTGGCGATATGTGTTATGTATCGGGTATTCAGCATTGTAATAATTCTTCAAACCTCCCAAAACTCACCGGTTGATTTCTGATGCCCATCCGCACCTTAGAGTATTTCTTCATCAACACGCGCCATAAGACGTAGGCCATCTCGTTATTATTCCTGCAAGCGAACGCACCTGCGCCTTCGTACAATTAAAATATCCCGCGTACCATCCGCCGATTTGTACCAAACGTGACGCTAACAATATCGCACACAAACCTGTTCACTCAATCGCGAGTCCGTGATGCACTTTAGTGGTTGCGTGTCCCGGTTCACACTCATCCATTTTTTTTCCACTCGTCGCCACTTCCGTTTCGCGCGATAGTTCTGTGATGCACATGCAGTATTAGTAAGTATAGTTTCTCAATGGTTCGTTGCGTCTTTCTCTCTCTCTCCCTCTCGTTGGCCACACGACCCGCGATCGTCTGAGTTTACCGATCTTTTTCTTTCGCATCAACGCAATCGAGAGGGAGAGAGAGATTATTTCGATTCCCAATTGAGTTTCCTCCACGTAAATCGAATAAGGTCAGACTAAAATAGGCAAATGTCATTCGCTCGAGGAATTAGCCAACTCGGCGAACTAGAATGCAGCAGAGAAAAAAATACCGGCGTCTCTTCTCTCTCCTCGTTCTATATATACTCTCTCTTTCTTGCTTTGTCGTCACTTTTTCGCTGAAGTGCGATCTTTGCTCGTTCGACAAACGAGCAACTTCTTTAATCGCGTGTCACGCTTCACTGTAGCGAACGAACGGGATTGACTGAGCATAGGATCTTACTGAGAACACGTGTTATTATATTATTACACAAAGGGAATTAAGTAAAGTCAAAGCGATTGTCTCTAAACATGAGCTCGCGGGTTCAATTCGTTCCCGTAAAAATACAATATACACAAGTATGTATAATTCATGTTCCTTGTATATAGCAACGAAAAATTCTATGTACTGGATTTATCTACCGAAAATATCTCGGATATATAGAAAATGTATCTCATACTTTTGAGCACGTGGTATAGATATATAATAATTATATATTTGTGAAGTTGGCGTTTTTTAAATTATATTATAACATAAAGGGAATTAAAACTCAAAGCGATTGTCTCTAAACATGAGCTCGCGGGTTCAATTCGTTCCCGTAAAAATACAATATACACAAGTATGTATAATTCATGTTTCTTGTATATAGCAACGAAAAGTTCTATGTACTGGATTTTTCTACCGAAGATATCTTGGATATATAGAAAATATATCTCATACTTTTGAGCACGTGGTATAGATATATAATAATTATATATTTGTGAAGTTGGCGTTTTTTAAATTATATTATAACACAAAGGGAATACACTCAAAAGCGATTGTCTCTAACCATGAGTTCGCGGGTTCAATTCATCCCCATAAAACTCTCAAACTTCTGAGCACATGGATTAGATATATAGTAATCATATATTTGTGAAGTTGGCGTTTTTTAAAATTATATTATAACATAAAGGGAATAGACTCAAAGCGATTGTCTCTAACAATGAGTTCGCGGGTTCATTTCATCCCCATAAAAATACAATATACACAAGTATGTATAATTCATGTTCCTTGTATATAGCAACGAAAAGCGCTATGTACTGGATTTATCTACCAACGATATCTTGGATATATAGAAAATATATCTCATACTTTTGAGCACATGGAATAGATATATAATAATTATATATTTGTGAAGTTGGCGTTTTGTTAATTATATTATAACACAAAGGGAATAGACTCAAAGCGATCGTCTCTAACAATGAGTTCGCGGGTTCATTTCATCCCCATAAAAATACAATATACACAAGTATGTATAATTCATGTTTCTTGTATATAGCAACGAAAAGTTCTATGTACTGAATTTATCTACCAAAGATATCTTGGATATATAGAAAATATATCTCATACTTTTGAGCACATGGAATAGATATATAATAATTATATATTTGTGAAGTTGGCGTTTTGTTAATTATATTATAACACAAAGGGAATAGACTCAAAGCGATCGTCTCTAACAATGAGTTTGCGGGTTCATTTCATCCCCATAAAAATACAATATATACAAGTATGTATAATTCATGTTCTTTGTTTATAGCAACGAAAAGTTCTGTGTACTGAATTTATCTACCAAAGATATCTTGGATATATAGAAAATATATCTCATACTTTTGAGCACATGGAATAGGTATATAATAATTATATATTTATGAAGTTGACGTTTTTTTATTACATTATAACACAAAGAGAATATTCACAAGTATGTATAATTCATGTTCTATGTATATATCAACGAAAAGTTCTATGTACTCAATTTAATCACCGAAAATATCTTAGATATATAGGAAATATATCTCATACTTTTGAGCACATGGAATAGATATATAATTATTATATATTTGTGAAGTTAGCCTTTTTTTAAATGCTAATTTCCACTTAAGAATTCAGCTTCTTTGTTAAACAGTCTTACCCCGTTTTCGACTAATGCTTTAGAAAAACGGTTAAATCTTGAAGTCTATTATCATTCAATCCACTTTTTTTTGCATAATCTTGCTTATGAACAAACTAAATGCTTGTTTCGTTATCGCATATTCCTTCTGTTCCTCTGATCGTTGCATAATACAGAAAACAAGAAGTAGCGATAAAAAATAGTGACGTTGATCTCCAGTATAGTCCAAGGGTCAAGTCCGAGTCAGCTGAGGATCTTTCGTCAGGAGTTGTTTTTGCAATCCTTAGAGAAGCATTTTTTGCTGCTCGAGAAGTCGGAAAGTGCCGAAGCGACTTATCGGCTCGTTAATCGGATCCTCGCGAGGCTCGGCGTTCAAAAGTTTGCCTACGCGCGGAGAATCATGTGCCGGCAATTATTGAATGACTCACATCCGAAGACGAATCGGATGTGCCATTGTAATGTACTTATTTGTAGGTTGAGTGACGCGGTTTAATCCTTGAACAACTATTGTGTTATAGTCTGCGGACTAATGCACTGCACATTCAATATCTAAAAAACTTGATCTCACGTATATTCCGTAGTGACAAACATTGTTTTGTACATTTTTTATTAAATCGATTCATTCGGCCTATGATTATTTAAAAGGTAGAAGGAAAAAAACAGGCCGCGTTGTATTGTATTTACAATTGGTTTAAGAATTCGAGCGTCAGAGGAGCGGCTCTCGCAACCGACGTCGCTCGCTGCCGGGAAGTAACTGACTTACTGACAGCACACACGCGAGACACAACCGGTAGTGCGGCTCGGCCGAGCCACGACGTCGAGCCAATCTTCAGTGGTACCTACTGCTGGACGCTGCACTATAGTGATGTGAAATTTTGATTCTGATTGAGTGGGAGGCAAAATAGCGAATGCCCAAAATAGCGAATTTGAAAATAACGAACGTATAAATGTAGAATGTCCATAATTATGGAATTCGCTTACTTAGCGATTCTCCATTTTTTCATTCGCTATTTTGAATGCATTTTGACAAGATGGAGCTAAAAATAGCGAATGGTCAAAATAGCGAATGGTCAAAATAGCGAATGGTCGAAATAGCGAATGGTCAAAATAGCGAATGGTCAAAATAGCGAATGGTCAAAATAGCGAATGGTCAAAATAGCGAATGGTCAAAATAGCGAATGGTCAAAATAGCGAATGGTCAAAGTAGCGAATGGTCAAAATAGCGAATGGTTAAAATAGCGAATGGTCAAAATAGCGAATGGTCAAAATAGCAAATGGTCCAAATAGCGAATGGTCAAAATCGCGAACGGTCAAAATAGCGAATGGTCAAAATAGTGAATGGTTAAAAATTCATAATGATGACCATTCTAGATAGACGTTCCTAATTTCGAAATTCACTATTTCAGCTATTCACTATTTTGGTCATTCGCTATTTCGACTCCCACCCTTCTGATTCTTTTCACTTTTTTTCCTAGCAATCTTTATAACCACACTCGAAGAAAAAACTGGTAATAAAAATAAAATAGAGTAAGACCGACGATAATCTAACTATAAACTATAATTCCCAGGAGAAACATCTATACCCAAGTGTAAAAATTATATTAAGATTCTATGAAAATTTCATATCGTAAAATATATTTCATATCGTGAAATATGTATAGGAAAATGGACATATGCAATTCCTATACGTTGTATACAACACATAGGAAGATTCTATACAAATTATATATAGTGCAATATAATTTATGTAAATTTAATATAAAGTTTCTACAAAAAATCTGCAGATTATATATAACTTCTATATAAGAAGCATTCTCTGTCAATTCAGCCACTTTTTTTGTACCCCCTCTAATCTCCTCCATAAATGGATATTTCGAACCACTAATAAAAAGCACACTTTGTGAATTTTTCAGATTTTTTAAAACATAATTTCAGAAAATACCGTTTTTTATTTAAATGTAAATATTTCGAATATTTAAAGTTTCTAAAAAAAATGTTTTTACATAAAAGTTGTCGTTTTTTGTTAGCTTTCAAGCGGAATATATAAAATGATTTTCACGATCCAGCGAGTATGATTTTTTTACCGAAAAATGAAGGGATTATTTTTTTATTCGAAAACGGATATTTTTTTCTGGACTGAAAAAATTACAGTGTTCTTGCATAATTGCTGATATCTCGAAAAAATCACTAAAGTGGCACGGCCCGATTTTCTTGCATGAAAAATCGTACTGTCTAATGGTCATCACACTCACAATCCTATACCAGCGCCATTATTTTTATTCTTAACACGCGCGCCACACGTAATCCTGCGGCGATTATAACAGTCCGAAGTTGGCTTTATATCAAAGCCATCGACGACCAATCAGAATGCTAGAAAGGTGGCTTCAGTTTTCGATATTTCGACTTTCGATGTTCCATGTTTTTTTTTTTTTTACGAAGAAAAATGAAAGAACGAAAAAAAATTTACTTTTGTCAGAAAAATATATTCTAATGCAAGCTGCGAAAAAAAAATAATCTAAAAAGCGCGCCATACGTAATCCCACAGCCTTTGTAACAGTCTGAAGTTGGCTTTATGTCAAAGCCATCGACAACCAATCAGAATGCTAGAAAGGTGGCTTCAGTTTTCGATATTTCGACTTTCGATGTTCCATGTCTTTTTTTTTAAGAAAGCATTGATACATAAATAAATCCTGTTCAGATTATTTGTATATAAATGGTGCGATTAGTTCTAAGCCCCAGCAAAATCAGCAGTGATACGAGTATATGGCATCGCGAGGCGTAGTGCCTGCAATTGCATATGCAGCTCTTGCGCGCATCGAACTCTCTGGTGTGAAAGCCGGCTCGACACCGCACCGCGGCGCTTTCATCCTCTCTGCTTCTGCCGAACGCAATTCTCTCTCTATCCGCAGTACATACTTCTAGAGCAAACACGTTCCGCAGTCTGCCACGCTTCTCGCCCCGACACGACTCGCACGTTCAAGCAATAATGCCCTGATGTACCGAAACGCACGTAGGTATATATGCGGTATACGCATAGAGGTGATCGCGAAGCTTACATACGTATAAGGCATTCCCTGTCAATTCAACAAGTTTCTAAGATATTTCTCTTAATTAGCTGGATTCCAGGCCCGCTTATGGCCATTGAGTCTTCGCATCCGTTCGCACAGAGGAAGCTTTGTTTTTTATTTTCTCTGAATGACAATTATCATTTTTCCAAAAAACTATGAACCGCAGTGAAATTTTGTGTGTGTCTTCTATGTCCAAAATGTGATTTGGTATTTAAATCCAATCCAAAATTTCCACTGGCACTTTATCTGGAAAAGGAATGAAAAATTTAGCTTTGAATGTTTTTGGACTGCAGCCTGATGTTTTCTCCACTTTTTGGCTCATTTGTCACATGATAAGATAAAAATCTTGCAAAAAATATTTCAACTGAAACTAATCGGTTTCGATAAACACGCCAAAAAATTATTGAAAAATTGACAGACAGCCTTTGTATAGGTGCCGCTATAATCTTCATAATGCCGATCATAAGAAATGTCTGAAATGACCAAAAAAAAAATCGCTCAAGTGAAGGAGAATGACGTGAATATCAAACATTCTCTCTTGATTCAGCCACTTTTTCGACACCCCCCCCTTGTTTGTTTTTAAAACAATCTTGCAGAAAATACTATTTTCTCTTCAAATGCAAACATCTCGAAAACTTCAAGGTGCTGAAAAAACGTGATTTTTTCGAAAATGTGAAAACTCTATAAAACCGCTTTTTCGATTTCGGTCAAATTCAATACCAAACAACATTAAGAGCACTTGTACTCATAAAAAATGATTTAGGAAAATATCATCAATTTAATGAAAGCTAGATCACGAATATCCTTTTTTTTAATGTACAAAAACCATAAAATAAAAGTTTCTGCACGCAGTTCGTGAGAAATTGCGCCAAAGATGAACTGCTTCTTCACTTGTGTGCCAAATTTTAGCTCAATCGGTTAAACGGTTGAGTTTCTAAGCCACTTTTTCCCATGTTTTGGACAATTCTCAGTGTTCCGAAATAAAAATCGAAAATTTCGAAAAAAAAAATTTCATCAAAACAAAGCTTCCTCTATAAGAACGCAAAAAAAATTCCATATTCTGAAATAGTGTTTCCAAAAATCTTAAAAAATTCACATAGATTGCCCTTTAGTGGAACTTTGCTATATCAAAGTTCGACTAAACAATTATAATCAATTATAGGGCCGATTCGACCGAGGAAAAAAAAAAGTGGCGTAATCGACAGAGAATGCTTCATACATATCACGCAACGACTATAAACTGAGTGCGAGCGGCGAGTTCAAGAGACGCACGGGGAAGTGGTCCTCGGAGTTGTATAAGTATACAAAGCAGTACGTATGTTGCAGTACACAATACGGAGGTGAACTTTGCGAGGGCACTCCTCGTCGTGGTCTTCTTGGTCGTCGTTGTCGTCGCGTCAGCAAGACTAACGCGGAAAGCAGTACATTTACGCCTCCGGCGTGTCACCGCTTGGGAGAGCTAGTGCATGGTCCTGTGTGGAAGCGCCCTCCGCTTTACCGTTGCACTTGTAAACCACCGGATTATATTTGTGAAGCGGCGTCGTCGTTCGTCGCATGCGCGCCCTCTGCGTTCCTCCTCCTCTCGAACTTCTAACAACGCACGCTCTGCTCTTTGGCTCTCGCGTCGCTCCATATTTTCATTCATCCTCGTCAGCTCCTCGCGAGGAGGAAGATTGCGATCTTTAATCGTCCAACGTGCGTTCCCACGTATCCGCTTTGCGTATACGTTGCTATATGTATTGTAATGTACATCTTGTATATATCTACATACTATTCTGTGCGAGAAAGGTGTGTGTGAGAGTTAGCACGCATTTAAAGACGCATTTATTCACTCTCTAGATTGCTCTTAAGTTTCAGTTACGATTTCCCTGAGAGAACGGAAGGTGAGGCTTATAGGCGAATTGATTAATGATTGGAAAATTGATGGAGTGTCGAGCAATTCGCACATGGAAAAAAAATCTAGTTTCAACTAGATTCTAGTTAAGTTTTAAGGACACAATAGAAGGATAATTCATTTTTATTCAATTATTGATTTAGTTTCGATCCAAATATATTTTTTAATCGTTACCGGTGTAAACACTGTGAAACTGGATAATGATTTTTATGCAACTCCGTGCGAGAAGTGCTTACTTCTCACCCGCTTCGCTTCGCGTGCGAGAAATCGCACTTCTCGCACTAGTGAAATAAAACTGTATACGAAACTTGTGCGAGAAACTTCTTCTCAACTCGTTTGATTGCAACACTCGTATTGACGAACACAACCATATGTTTTTTACAAGAATATCTCAGTTCTAAGGATTAGAAAATAGTCTATTACGATACGAGTGCGATGAAACTTTTCCTGACGACGTTGAGTTTGCAGCACGAGCCAAAGCGCCAGTGTTCACACGAGCGTGCGAGAAGTGCGACTTCTCGCACGCGATGCCTGTGAGAAATGGACACTTCTCGCACCAAGTTTTATAATAGTATATTACAATTAGCGATCACACGAGTTGAGAAAAAGTTTCTCGAACGAGTTTCTTATACAATTTTATTTCACGAGTGCGAGAAGTGCGATTTCTCGCACGCGAAGCGTGTGAAAAATAGGCGCTTCTCTCACGCAGTTGCATAAAAATCCAAATATTAGATATCGTGACCCTAATAATATTCCATTAGGAAAACGGTGCGGTCAATCAATCCAAAATTTTGCATACGCATTTATTAACGCCTTCGCGTCAACTAAAAAAAATGTCAAGCTTTTAATCCTGAATTGTCGATTTCGACCTCTTTATAAACGCCGCCCTTGGCGAATGGCACGTCACAAATGTAACTCGTTTCCTCGTATGTTTTCAACAAATTCCAAGCGAAAGCTTTGCGCGAGCTCGTCATCGCTGTACCACGACCGAGTGGAAAGTGGTGCAGCGCACGCTCAAAGCATTTTACCATGCGAAGAATCGCGGGCGTGACGACGTATTAACGTGCAACTCTTGCATTCGCTAGGATTATATTCCACTAGAAGCGTCGCGGTGACGACCAGTGGATGCGGTTCCGTAATGGAATATACACATGTAATGTATTAATTGCTGGAACGAAGGAATCAAAAGAGACGAAGATGCTCTACGGAATGAAAGACGAAAAAAATAATTGAAACAACATAATTAGAGTGGAAATTTAACGAGCAAATTTAACAACTGTACAACTGAACAACTAATAGTTATGGGCGCGCGGAAATCGAGAAGCAGGACTTTGGAATCGTGAATCATTGTTCTCGGGCAATGCTCTCCGTCGATTCTAAATAAAGCTAACGTACTTCCACTTATGTGTGTTTGTACCGAGGATTTCTTTACTCGGCCTCTATGGTGCGAATAGAATATCCTATACTGTTGTTACCGTCAATGACAATATGGATTGCGAACAGATCGGTATTATCACAAACGATTCTGCAAGCCAGCGGTCAGCGCGGAGACCCTAGGTTATCTAGGTTAATCGACGCGTATACTATACACTGCTTGAGTAACTTACGGTCGTCAGTCGGCGGCGGAGGCGCCAGCAGCGACCGCGTCGCGCCATGACGATCATTTCTTCGCCCGAACAATGGAAACCTAATTTTTAACGATTTGTTTCTTAACATTCTAAAATTATCGGATCGCTGGATTTGTTCCAAAAATAGAACACAACGAATTGGTGAAATCCTGTCTGATCCAGTAATGGAAATGGGAGAAAATCGGCGGAATCGTTTTTGTTACCGGAATTACATTTTTTTAAAGTGAAAATTAGTCCCAAGAAATTGATAGAAAATGTCGGAAAATTTCGTTTGTTTCGAGAATTGAAGGAGAATGGGCAAAATGTAGGTCGTTGTAACATGGGAAAAAAATCGGCAATAATAGGCTTGTTTTAAGAATTGAACCAAAAAGAGGTGCAAGTTTTGGTTTTTCTTGCGGGTTAGAAAAAATATGAGGAAGTATGGTAATCGATGTTGGCTTCCATGGAAACTTTGTAAAAAGCAACGAATAATGAGGAAGCAATGTTTTAAATAAATAGATCAACATGGCTGAGGTTTTTTTGTTTACATATGAAATTTGGGTTTGATATATCAAGTTTTGGTACAGTTAATGCGATGAAGTTAGATTTTTGATAATCCAAAATTTCATAAGACAAACATTTTTGAGCGTTTTGACCATTTCATAAAATGAAAAATTTTACATCGATTACCACTAATTTACATATTGATCGTAGCTGAATATTATTCAGATCACATCCCAAATTTGAGTTCGAAATATCAGATAAGATTTTGTAAAGGTCAATAACATAATGTCAATTTTTCAAAAAATTTAAAATTGCATATAATCGAAACCACTTTACCTATTCGATCCAAATTCAATTCCAAAAAACATCAAGTGCATATGCTCTTATAAAAAATTATTCAGCATAATAGACCTATTTCTACGAAAGCTAGGGCGACCTCGCACTTTTTTCAAAAATTAAAAAAAACTGCGAAAACTAAATTCTTGCATCTATTCAGTCACCGATTGCAGCAATTAAAGAGAAGCTGCTACTTCAGTTGTGTGCCGAATTTGAGCTCAGTAACTAAATTGGTTCTCAAGTTATAAATATTTGAATTTTAGAAGTTGTATACATACATACAGACATTTATTTCTAGATCCTTTTTTTTTACGTTTTGGACTATTCTGAATGTCCTGACATTACAATCTCGAAAACAAAATGTTCCCATAAAAACAAAGCTTCCTCTATGATACAGCAAGAGAAACATATTCTTCCTGATTTTTTTTATCATGAAAATTTACATTTGCATTGCCAGAAATCGGTAATGTCTTTATGCAACTCCGTGCGAGAAGTGCTTACTTCTCACACGCTCCGCTTCCCGTGCGAGAAATCGCACTTCTCACACGCTCCGCTTCGCGTGCGAGAAATCGCACTTCTCGCACTAGTAAAATAAAACTGTATACGAAACTCGTGCGAGAAACTTTTTCTCAACTCGTTTGATTGCAACACTCACCTTTTCCTTGTGCTGCAAATTCACCGTCGTCAGAAAAAGTTTTATCGCACTCGTATCATTACATACAATTACAGGAAGTCAGGATCTAAAATATTTTTACAACTCATTTACAACTCATTGAATTTTTCTCTGTCTACGAATTTTACCTCAAAAACCTTTGAAAGTCAAAGATGTCGAAAAACATATATTCAGACCCAAAATCGGTTGATCAAAATTGTATAGATATTTCTCACTCTTCCTGACGTTGACTACTTTGGTATCATTGACAATTCCATTGATCGGCTAATGATGTATGACCACATAATTCCGCTGCTTCATTTCGTAGAGATTTTCAAAAGTACAGCAAAGTTATCTTCGGCATCGATACAAAAATTTCGCGAATTTTAGGGGGGGAAAAGGGTTGCACGTAAATGCCTCGCACGAGTTATGGTCTCTCTTGGATCATTCCCTTTACTTGCCCTCTTGCTCTGGGACCGGGCACGCATTTGCAAACTGGTCCTGCAAGGTACCGAGTATTTCAAGAGTACCTTTACTGTCGACGCTGCAGGGGCCGCGGCGGCCCTTGGAGAAGAAGAAGTGTAGAAGACACGTGGAACGTGCACGGCGTCTAAGACAGCTGCAGTAAATTACAAGATGAAATAAAAAAATTAAGACAAACTCTTTCGTTCTTTTTTATCCTCATCGCGTCTTGGACGACACCGAAATCTTCGAGGTTTAAATCAAAGAGGCACGAACATAGAGGTAAATTAATGCCACACGCTGCATCTAAGATAACTATAGCAATCTTGACGACCGTCGTTTCCAGCTGATTCACCGTAAAAACAACCAGGTGGTTTTTCGCAAAAAATAAACCGTAAAGCGGTCGTAACAACCGCGAAAATAATTGCTCAAAAAATGTTATCCGGTTGTTTTTTCGGTTTTCCATGGTAAATCGAAAAAAACGACCGCATAACATTTTCTAGGGCAGACGTTTTTACGGTCGTTACGACCAATTTTCGCTTTTTCTTTCGCGAAAAACCACTCGGTTGTTTTTACGCTCGTTACGACCAATTTTCGCTTTTTCTTTCGCGAAAAACCACTCGGTTGTTTTTACGCTCGTTACGACCAATTTTCGCTTTTTCTTTCGCAAAAAACCACTCGGTTGTTTTTACGGTCGTTACGACCAATTTTCGCTTTTTCTTTCGCAAAAAACCACTCGGTTGTTTTTACGGTCGTTACGACCAACTTTCGGTTTTTCTTTTGCAAAAATCTACCCGGTTGTTTTTACGGTAAATCGGTAGTTGTTAAGATTGCTAGAGAAGCGACTTCCCTAGCAATTTTAACAACCGTTGTTTTTCAATGATTTACCGTAAAAACCACCGACAAACGACTATGTGGTTTTTTGTTTAAAAAAAAAAAAAAAAAAAACCCCCTAAAATTTGTCAGAACGACTGTAAAACGTTTTACCGAAAACGACCGGATATAAATATCACAAACAGTTGTTTTTACAGTCGCGCAAATGCATCGACTAAAAATCGACCGAAAAAAAAACGGATTTTTTTTTTATAATTGTTACGACCGATTTTTTATTTTTTTTTTTCCATAAAAAAACGGGGTGGTTTTTACGGTAAACCGGCGGTCATTAGGATTGCTAGGGATGCGACGTTGTTTCTCTCACCTTTAATTAAAAAGATATATAAGTCATTGAAATTTTATTAATATGTTAATTGATATGCTAACATTTTATTAATACATTAATTATTGTATGTTGATACATCCCGACGAGATTTCGAAACGCTGCAAGCTAACAAAACGTTTAAATAAAAATTATACGGATTTTTCGTAGTATTAACTGACAAGTGTAATAATTTATTTTATTTGGCACTGTAGACACAGAGAGAAAATACATCAATGAAGCAACAATAATATACTTTTACATTACTGTTTCAAGGGATGCAATTATTCCCGGTCAATTGTTATTTATGATGGGTTTTTTGCGTTACACACATCGGGTCTAAGACAGTGATCGCTAGATTCAAAGTGTGCGAAATCGAAGCCCAATTCAAATTTCATAAATGCAAATCTTTCTATGCATTTATGAAATTTCATATTTGAATAAACAATTTTTCAATATCCAATCGACAATATTTCAATAAGCAATTCAAATTTCATAAATGCAAATATTTATACGCATTTATGAAATTTGAATTTCATAGATGCAAAATGTTATATGCATTTATGAAATTTGAATTTCATAGATGCAAAATGTTATATGCTTTTATGAAATTTGAATTTGCAATGCATTATAGCAAAACTATAACTATGTTTACCTAATTCCCTAGCAATCTTGACGAGCGTCGTTTCCAGCTGATTCACCGTAAAACCACTTTTAAACCATAGGGTGTTTTTTTTTTGCAAAAAATCAATCGGAAATCAGTCGTAACGACGGCGAAAACAGCTACCCTAAAAATGTAATTCGATTGTTTCTTCGTTTTGCCACGTAAATCGAAAAAAAAAAAACGAACGCATAACATTTCTAACGCGATGCTCGTAATCACTGAGGCTGCGGATCAGGTCGTGGGGCGTTCTTCCAGGTCCTCCTCTGACATGTCTGTGTCAGCGGACGTACATACACTCGGGCTTTACACAACTACCAGTGATTACATCACCGTCAACTCGACAACGACAATGACTGAGAGTTACAATCGGAAAGACACTTTTCATTGCCGACAGTCGAGAGTTCACTGTTGGTTTACAGTAATGCTTATTGCGCAATCGGGATGGAATATCAGGACAATATGTTATTGTATAATCCGGATTTAAGATTTATCGTGTGAGACTTGAGACTGAGTTTCTGTGTCATTGCGTTGAAACTCAGTTAGAAAAGAAAAACACATTAGTGAAGTAACCCCTTTTTCACATTTTATTCTCAAGGACATATTTTCCAGAACAGGGTTAGGCATTTATACAAAAGAAATGTATTTGATATACTTTCATGACTGAATGACGTCTATGGATCTGATTTTATTATAAACAAATAATTAATTAATATTCATCATGATTATTGAGGAAATGTTAACTTTTGCATAATAATAAATCATCGTTATTTGTTTAAAAAGAAGTATTTTCAATTTGGTTCAATTAATTGAATCCTATCTCAATCAGACAACACAATCTGATCGGTTACCAAATGGAACTTTTAAAATAGTGATGTGAAATTTTGATTTGATTCTTGGAAGATTTATGGGCATAAATACACGAAGATTTAAAATTGCGAAAATTAATATCTCACCTACATTTTTGACAAAAAAATTTCTAGCGAATTTTCGCCTAGCCACGCACTGGTTTGCACACAAATTGTTGAGCGGGAGGCAGTGTTTCTTCGCTTCACTTGCGTGCGTGAAACAGGCACTTCTCGCACTAGTGGCATAATAGTACATTACGATACTAGTGCGATAAAACTTTCTGATCTCGTGTCATTACAACACTCACCTTCAGCTCGTGCTGCAAACTCACACTCGTCGCGAAAAAGTTTCATCGCACTAGTATCGTAATGTACTATTATGCAACTCCGTGCGAGAAGTGCTTACATCTCACACGCTCCACTTCGCTTCGCGTGCGAGAAATCTCAATTCTCACACTAGTGAAATAAAATTGTATACGAAACTCGTGCGAGAAGCTTTTTCTCAACTCGTTTGATTGCAACACTTGACTTCGGCTCCTGCTGCAAACTCACCCTGGTCAGAAAAAGTTTTATCGCACTCGTATCGTAATATACTATTAATACAGTAAAAATAAAGCCACCTGTATCGGCCAGGTTTTCCGCAGTTCCCCTAAGCCCTCATGCAAATGCGACATAGTAGTGCATTAGAAAGAGTAGCTGAGGACAACACACTCTAGAAGTTCTCCAGGAATGAAAGGGGGAATTAAGGGGACGGGATACTAAAAAGCCAATTGGCGTACTTGAGAAATAACCAATAACAAAAAATATTAGGCTAGCAAAGAACGCAATGCTGTCGTTATTCAAAGCCAAAATTTGCTCTGGCGTAGCAATGTTGTTTTCTTCATGAGGATGAGCCTTGAAAATCAGCGGAAACCCTCGGAATCGTCATCGTCGTGCTAGAACGTAAAGAATTCGTGTACCGTAGCTATAAAACGATACCTACTTTCTACCTACGATAACTAACAGGGTGGTCCACCATATGAAAAAGGAAACTGCATTCATGTACATACATACATTTTATATCACGGCACAAGAGGAGTAGAGTGGCGCATGGAGAAGAAAAAGATTTGCTCCGCTATGTATGTACGTGCGGCCAAGAGGGCACCGTCTCTTCTTCGGGCTCTCATCGCTATGTAACATATTATACGTTAGTGTACTAACGCGGAGAGGTCCAGAGAATACTGTACAGCCAAGAGCACGCGGCAAACGCAGTCGAGATCCGTGGGAGGCAAAACCGAGACTTCCGCGCGTGGGACTGTAGTTCTTTCCTCCGTCATTGTGCGTTTGTATCCGGCGTAAAGCGTCCATTTGTCCTCGCACGCGTATTCTAACCCCACTTCGACTTTATTCGTTGACCACCCGACGATCGGTAGCGAAATCGCGATTCTCCTCTTCACTTTATAACTAGGAGCAACAACGTGCTCGCCTCGCTCTCACTCTTTTCCTTTCGTTTGTCTCTTCTTAGAGGTAAACATGAATTTTGCATGTTTATACCACTCGTTATTTTATAGGACTCTATTTTTTGCTTCAGTGTTTCGGTATAATCGACTTTCGATGTGCCTTATCTTTAATTTAGAAGAGAAATGTATTATATTTCACAACTGCAAAAAAACAGCAATTCAAATAGCGCGCCACGCGTGATCCTGTAGTTATTGTTACAGTCTGAAGTTGCCCTTATGTCAAAAGCCATCGACGACCAATCAGAATGCTAAGTGGGAGCAGTCTTCGATATTTCGACTTTCCATGTGCCATGTCGTTTTTAAGAGAGGACTAGTAACAACGTCGTCGCTTCGCTCGCACTCTTTTACTTTCATTTATCTCTTCTTATGGCTGAACATACAATTTGCTTGTTTATACTATTCGTAATTTTACGTTATTCTATTTCTGCTTCAGTGTTTAGATATAATCAAGTTTCGATGTGCCATGGCTGTTTTCTACGAAGAAAAAATGGAAGAAAGAACGTCAATAAAGCTTAATCCATCAAACCTAACAGAACTATTTTTGTATTTCGACCGTCAAGAGGTTTCCACTCCTGATTTATTTCGACGTTAAGTAATGATTGAAGAGTTTTTAAGAATGTTAATAAGTATAACAATTTAATAAAAGTTATTCTGCATATATAAGCGTTTACTATTTACTTCTTCTTTCTCTCTGCTAATATATACAAATTTTATTATAATTCATCTTTTTCTTGCTAAAAAATTATCCGTTCATAATCGTTCCTTTGTTATCGATACTTTTTTCCTCGATGAATCGACTTTCAAAATTATTCTTACTCCGAAGAATCGATTCTGAAGTCGATACATTTTAATCGAAACTTCACATCACCGACGGAAGGAAAAGAGTGCGAGCGAAGCCAGCACGTTGTTGCTAGTCTAACTAAAAAGTGGCTCAGTGTTGAACACTCTCCGCTATTTGATTTGTAATTGATATGTAGTATAGTAAAAAGAGAAGTAGGTGGAATGTCTCGAAAGTCCAAAAGCATCCAAAGAATTGATGTGCCTCTCGCATGTATATATTTACTTATATATATTCTACTGTTCTAACTTGATAAATACATATACTTAATTTAATAGGCTCTCTGCTCTGGTTCTGGCAACTCCGCAGTATTTACCGCTCTTGTATATCCTATATGTCTCTGCTTCGACACATTCGACATTCCTTCATAAGAGACGGTACAGTCCGGACGCTTCACGAGAGCATCGAACCGGACGTTATTACATACGTAATGCACTAGATACGACGGCGCTTGAGGTTGTGATAGAGAAATGAGAAATGAGGCGAGCGCAAAATCGGACACGAGCATTACAAGCTAAGCGCTATTCATTCCGATCCCTTTTCGCTTTTGAACTTGCTTTCGTTTGGGTTCCAACTGTGATTGTAAAGCTCTATATCATATGTCAAAAAATCATATAAAAATAATATCGATTATAAAAGGATGCAAAGTGGATATTCATCATTTTTCACTTTTTATCTCTATGGGAAATTATTTTCGTTGATTTTGTCTTCTTCAGCAAGGAAGCCAACGGAAGAAGTTAAAAATAACGGGGGAATAATATTATAAATTTTAAAAAAATGAGGTCCAATGAAAGTGTAGTTGACAAACAATGAGGAAAAATTGGAAATTCTATATCATCCGAATGATTTCACCGATTTTTACCAAATTGTTTGTTTGACACCCGTGAATTTTATTTTGTTTGTGTACGAAAAAAGCTGCAAAGTTGAAATTTGCAAATTGCTTTCTTATTATTTTTATACCAAAACCAAAAATAATGAGGAAGCAATTTGCAGAGTTCAATTTTGCAGCGTTATTTTTTATTGAAGTTACATTTTCGAAAAGCTTAAACCACATAAAAAATTATGGCAAAACTGTGTAGTTATGTTTTTTTTAAGGTTAATGCAATAAACTTTTCCAAGAGTTAAAATTCTGACGAATTTTAACCATATTGCATATTATTACGAAACTATGTACTAATCATTGCTAGAAAGTACCGATTTCAACCGAAATTCGAACCGCTTTACCGATTTTCGTCAAACTCAACACCAAACAATATTAAGAGTACCTGAATTTATGAAAAATTATTAAAGGAAATATCTTCAGTTTTACGAAAGCTAGAGCGCGCACGTCCTTTTTTGAAAATTTTCAAAAAGCCATAAAATAACAATTTCTCCGCACATTTCTTAAAAAATTGCAAAAATCAAAGACAAACTGCTGCTTCACTTGTGTGCCAAATTTTAGCTCAATCGGTTGAACGGTTCTTGAATTACAGACGATTGAAATTTTGAAGCCCTGCACACACACACACACAGACATGCATACGGACACTTTTCCTAAACCACTTTTCTCGATGTTTTGGACGATTCTGAGTGATCTGACATAAAAATTTCGAAATTTATTTTTTTACCATGAAATCAAAGCTTCCTCTATAATGAAGCTTAATGAAATTCAACGAAATTTAATTCGTTGAGAACCAATAAAAAAAATTCGAATTCCCATGTAATCCGAAGGCATTTACCGATTTTCACCAAATTATGTATCTAAGATATCTCAAAATTATTTTGTTTATATACAATATATGGACTCGCTAATTGAACGAAATATATACCATAATCTGCAATGTAGTTTCATTTTTCATAATTTTAACTTTCAGAAAAAATCATGTAATTGGATTAACCTTAGCAAATAGTAAGAAGGCAAACTAAAATGTTGTACATAAAATTAGTAGTATCCAGTCACAATTTGTTATGGGGTTCAAATTTTCCATAAAATTAACTTTGATAAAAAATAAAGATGAAAATTTCAACTCCCTCATTTTTTTTGTTTTTTTTTTTCTACAAAGCTGAGGAATCAAATGTTGATTAACATACTTCCTCCCATTATAATAGCTGCAGGTTATCATTATAAAATTATTAAATTATACCTACCCAAGAAAGCGTACCTCAATTCCATCATGAAATATCAATTTCTTAATTTGCAATATTGATGTCAATTTTATAAATTTTAAACACAACTCTATTCAAGGAAATAGCATCAGAAAAAAAGATGTTCTCATGGCCCGTTTTACAAGACTTCGATCCCTTGAACTGCAGTAACGTAATCAGAAAAATAATCATGAATGAACAGAGGAACACGGGTGTCCAATTTCATTTTCTCATGCTTATTAGTATCCCGGTCTATTTCACCTTAACAGACGGTTCGCATATTGTAGCTAAAGCTTCTACCCTTTACAATCAATTAGACCCGCTTCGAGCGAACCCTCATCCCCACAAATACATATAATGGAGTGCCGCACCTCCGTCAGCCTTCAATACGAGCTGGACGCACCGTCGTCTATCTATAAATGCTGTAGAGTGAAGAAAAGAAAAAGAAAAAAACAGGCCTTGTCGTGTGTTGATACAATAAACGGGGTTGACGACCCCAGGCATACAAGCGGTGTGAGCTTTCCGCCGCCTGAGCTTGGGCGCGGCAAGTAATAAACTCGAGGGTGAAAGTAAACTCTCGACACTTTGTTAGCCGATTGTAAAAAATGCAAACACCGATCGGTTGAAATGTGGGAACGAGTTGACTGAAAAGGGCCTCGAAATAAGGAATCAACGAAGATGACGTCCGTTTTATCTCGACTAGTTTAAGTTTATTGTTAGAGAAAATGCTATACTACTTTTTATTTATTTAGTAATCCTGTTTGAAAAAAGACATGGTTTATTGAATGTCGAAATATCGAAGACTGAAACCATATTTCGAGCGTTCTGATTGGTCGTCGATAGCTTCGACATAAAGCCAACTTCAGACTGTTATAATCGCTGCAGGATCGCGCGTGGCGCGCTTTTTGAATTGCTGTTTTTTCGCAGTTGTGAAATAGAATGAATTTTTCTTTCGAAGAAAAGGGCCTAGACATAAGGATTCATGAAGATTATGTGCGATTTATCTCGATGGGTTACAGTTTATTATTAGAGAGAATGCTACACTGCTTTTTTTTGGAATAATGTTTAAAAAGTGCACAACGCGAGGGTAAAATTAACAAAGATTGGTAACGACTTTCGAAGTCAAATTAGTTCGCAATGTTCGTAATCAATTCTATAAAGTTTAATGCATTGCATAACAACAGTGGAGGATGATTTGTATTGAAGCATGCATACTTAACCCAGAACACGATTAATAGAGACGGATTTGCATAAAGATTAACTTTTTTTCGTTCGTTTTTGGGCAAGTATAATTTTCAGTTCGTTACCAATTTCACTGAGTGATAGCTTATTCTCTTTCCTAAAAGATACTCTACGAGACGATCGCCTAAATATTTCATAGAAATGATCGTTTTACAATTATATCCTGTTGTTTAACAAGAATATAAATATTTTTATAAACAACAAGCTATAATTGTTAAATGATCAACACTACCAAATATCTTCGCGGTCAGTTTACAGAGTATTTTTCAAAAAAGGGAATGAGCTATCACTCACTGACACCGGAAAGAAATTACAGATTATACTTGAGAAAAAAAAACGAAAATATGTCGCAGTAAAAAGAAATTAACCAATTAATATTTATTCAAATCCATCTCAATTAATCTTTCTATGGGTTAATCATACATTTTATCCAAATCACCCTCTACTTTTTCCATTTGCTGCATTAAACTTTTAAGAATCGTTGACGAAGATTTAGCACTCATTTGACTTCGGAGTCTCTACGGATTTTCCTTAAACTCTCGAAACTTTTTTGACCGATAATAAAAACTGCAAACTGCGATCGGTTTTAACAAGGGAACGCGTTCAATGAAAAGGGCCTCGAAATAAGAAATCGACGAATATTACAAGCGATTTATCGCCACTGGTTGAAGTTTATTATGAGAAAATGCTACACTACTTTCTACTGAAATAATGTACAAAAGTGTACAACCCAACATTGAAATTAAACTCTCGACGATTTATTCCCCGATGGTAAAAAATGCAAACTCCGATCCATCGAACTGCAATAACGTCTTAAATAAAAAGGGCCTCGAAATAAGGAATCAACGAAGATCACGTTCGATTTATCTCGACGGGTTAAAGTTTATTATTAGAGAAAATGCTACACTGCTTTTCTTTGGAATAATGTAAGAAAGTGCACAAGATTTTTCGACAGCATACGGTGACGATCAGTTACTAAATTACAATTGTACAATCGTTATGTAAAAAAAGAAAAAATTTACACTGGTGATATTCCATCGCTCTTCTCTTATTATCTCTTGAGATTGTTTTTCTTTTTCACATTATTTTTTACAGTTAGTACGATCTTCCGTGCTTATTTCTCACTTTTTCACAAGTGATACGAGCGAGGAAAAAAAACCTTAAATAAACTGAACCAAGCATCCGGTGACATTCAAATACCCAGCACATTTCCATGTTACTTCGTTGTATCCGGTACTTGTGTTGCCTTCTCTACACTTTTTACTTCTTCTTTTTCATCCGTCAATTTGTGTAAAAGGTCGCAGCGCGAGACAGCGTCAAGTTACATCTGTTAATTTAATCAAGTGATGATACACAACGCGATTTCAAATCACTGCCGATTATCTTTTTAAACGGAGAGCGAGTGAGACAATAAAATACAGTCGGTGACATCGGCTCGTGTCACTGCGTTTCCATTTGTTTTTCTTTTTTCGCAATGGATTCAAAAAGAAAAACAAATCACACATACACACTCACACACATACACACACACACACAACACTCCACAAATTTGTTTGTTTGTTTTTTTGCAACGAGCGTAAATTGTACCCGTGGCAACACTTATATACCCGACGAACAGTCCGACGCTTTTGTGAATAATTTATACATTTCATTTTACAATCACAATAACGAACATTTTGTTAAAAATGTATCGCACCGTGTCGTGTACGTGCCCTGGCCATAAAAAAAACGCAGACACAATCGTAAACGTAAGAAAAGAAAATATTACTGCAAAATAATATAACAATAGATCGTCGTTATCTGGTGATCCAGCGGATATCTATTGTATCCTCCTTAAAGAACGATATCGCGTCTGTGGTATCTACGAAAACAGCCGCTGCGAATAGATTTCTACTCGTGGATAAGAGACGCTTCTCGTTATAATACGCTACCTACCACTTAATCCGAAGACCTATTATCTATCGTACCAAATACAGAATAATGAAAAGCGTTTATATACATGGCAAGCCTCACATCGCTCGTTGTGATATTGCGTTTCGTGTCGAATTACAGTGGCTACATTAATTATACAGGAACAAAAGTCGACGTGATCTGTCGATCTGCCTCCTCTTCTTCATCATCTTGTTGCGTCTTGCGTGCGGTAGCCTTTTGTTTTTATTAGTATTTTTGTTGTTTTTTTTCATCAATTTTTCGTGTTTTTTTTTGTTTGTTCTTTTTTAAAATATTATGCCATCTCGCATACATCTATAGCGCCATTATATCCTCGCGACGTTGACCGGAATCTCGAGCTAAACGGAATAAAAACTAGTACGACAGCAGCAAGTTGTGACATTAAATAATCTTAAACTTGCGGCATTTGCGTCACGATCACTCGTTTAGCTATCCTACGAGGCTACGTTTATTAATCGCAAATTATTATTATTATTATTATTATTATGTGTCCAATGTACACTGTTTTTTTTCCCACAGTCACTGCAACGTTCGTTTTTCTTCTTCATTGTTTTACCACTCATTACCGATGCTGATCGAGGAGAAAAATATTTGACTATTAAGTAGGTACGTACACCTTCTTGTCCAGTTTGATTTTTCATTACGAAATGGTTTGCAGTAGACGCATTTCGGTACCCTCATCTTCATCCTCTTCCTCGTCCTGCAGGGAAATAAAAGTCGAGTGGATTTTAGATATGCGGGCTTTTTTGTTGATTAATTTTTAAGGAGTTTCGAGCGCTCACACTAGTCATGAGAGTGCTGAATTTATTATTTAATTTAGACTGACTTTTATGCGTCTATTGGTTATAATGGATGGTGATTCTCATAGCTGCGAATGTCTTTTACTTGAAAAAAATTTAATTGCACCCGATTTTCACAAATATTGAGGGGTTTACGCTAAATTTCGCAAAGACACATATTCGTTCAGCTTTTTTTAAGAATGAGCCGGATTTTTTGCTTGATTTTGATGTATTACGGCTAATTTTCTTCATTGAGAGATGCTTCACGCATTTATCGTCTAGATATTTGATAGAATAGCCCATTTGAAAATTGCAGCTGTTTGTTTACCAAGAAATTTTATTGATGGGTCAACAAATAGCTGTAATTTTTTAATGGAGAATACTATCAAATATCTAGATGGTGAATTCGTAGAGCATCTTTCAAGGAAGAGAATGAACTGTGATAGATAATAATCGAGCAAAAAATACGGTTCATTATTTATTTTTACTGAGTGAATGTGTACCTTTTTGAAAATTAGTATAAAGCAGTTAGTATTTTTGTGATTCATTGAGTCAAGGTTATCTATTCCAATACAAAGCACCATTAACTATTGTTTATTGATGCATAACTTTGTATACACGATTTACAAAAATCAACACTCATTTGATTAGCGTGGAGCGCTCCAACTTTCGTAAGCCGGACGACAAACATTTAAAATACTTTGTTACTAAATGCTGTAACTGAGTTTCCCTAAAAAAGTACATTTTTACATTTTTAGAACTAATGCCCGAAAAATAGATAATAGTAATAGCAAACTGAAATTATAATGACTCTCGCATCTTTCTTTTCCACTATTTTACTGTTTTCGCAAAACAACATGGGAATTTCGATGTTTCTGAATGAAAAGTTTATCGAAAGTAAATAAAAATTTGCCATTTTCCCAACAATGACAATTTTCTGTAATTATTAATTTACATCGAATGACATAATATTCTAATTGATAGGTAATCATTCAGAAAACCAAAAACATAAATAAAAACTCTTTCTAATATTTTTAAAAAAATCACCATTTTTGTATTCAGAATCATTCAGAAAACCAAAAACATAAATAAAAACTCTTTCTAATATTTTTGAAAAAATCACCATTTTTGTATTCAGGGCGAAAAAAAAAAGATTTGTGACTGAAGTTTACCTCATCGAAACCGAAGCAGGTTTCCATTTCCTTCCTGAGTCCAGGATCGGCTTGCGAACTTTGGACCGAGGATTTCATCGTTTGTTGTGTTCCCTCTTCGACCTTCAACTCTTCCATCACGAGTTCCTCGTCTTCTTCTTCCATTTCCTCGCCGTTCTCGCCGGCTTCCGCGACGATCCCACTATCTTGTCCCAGCGGATCTTGCATCATGAGATCACCGTCTTCATTGGCAACGACAGCCATCTGCGAAAACAGCGACATATAAATAAAACAAGTTATCACAAATCCTGTTCTTGTATTCGTCGAAATTAGAGATGTGGTACTCTATTTCTACTTATTTTACTGCTATTTTTTTCACAATTTTACGCTTTTTTTCGCAGAAAACTGTTAAGGATGTCGTAATACGAGTACCAGAAATTAGTGTAAGATTAGCTTCTGAAAATTTCAGATTTTATAGTAAATGTACTATATTTTGTATCCGTAAAATTTCAAGGTCCTTTAAAGAAATCTCTATGACAAAGCTATGACTTAAATATTCTTCCTTCATTAGAAACTCACTAAACAATGTTACAGTAAATCTAGTTTTAACTGCATCTAGAATCGCTATATTTAATCCAGAATGCGCTCTTCGACAAATTTAAAAAAAATTGAACACTTAAATTGGTTCACCGATTTGTACTGAAAGCTACAAGTAAAAAATTGTACTTTTCACCTCACACCATTCGTATGCACTGTATGTCTTCACAAATATGCAGAATTCTAAAGCTCGTTATGTACTCAATGAGGTTTAAATGTACAATTTTTTAAAATAAGGTTATCATTTACAGAATTTTTTTCTCATAACTCTTTTCATGTGACTGCGTTTCCTTAACGATTAAAAACTCGTAAACTTCATTTAAAAGTTGTGAAATTACAGGTAATGATTTTTTTTTTTGGTAAAATGACCTTAAAAGTGTTTCATAATTTCGCTATAATTTTAATTAGACTTCGAATTACTTTGAGCCCTTATTAATTCATGATAAATCTGGTAATTTTAAATACGCAGACGTACCGATTTTCACGGTAAAATTGCTGGTAACATTTACCATCCAAATCTAAAGTTTACACATTATTTAGCAACAGCATCAATAATAGTTGTTGTTTTAGCTGTGGCCGCAATTCTAAAAATTGGGAGGGTTTTCGGCTATTGGCGACCAATAATATTCAGAAGATCTACTTCTTTTTCAGATGTTTCGGCCCTGATCAGGGTCCTCTGCAGTAAATCTATTTTTTATGCTTACTTTTTATTTATATGGTTAATAAAGTTAATTTTTTTCGTGCGGTGGCCGGATTTCCTGGCCATGTGTGGCAATTTAGGGTTAGATTTTTCCTTCTTTGGACGATGTTCTTATTTTGCTTCCTCATAGAGGAAACTTTGGTTTCGTGAAATTTTTTTTTTCGAGATTTTCATGTTAACCTACGCAGAAGCCAAAATAAATAATGAATGTCTTCCTTATAAAGGTAGATTTGTTAAAAATTAAAATTTTAAAATATCCTCTTTACAGCTGTCTCAAATTTTATATGAGGAAGCAATGTGCAAAGTTCTACTTTGCATCTTTTTTAAAATCGATATTCACGTTTTTTGTTACATTTTTATCACTCTTTTGGCCAGGAAAGCCGGCTAGATAAATCTCCGTGGATTATTATTGATATTTGTCGTCAATAGCCCAAAAACCCTCCCAATACTTTATTATCAATAATAACCTGTTCGGTTCCTTGATTGTCGGCAAGTTGAATGACTTCCAGGACGACGTATTGCTGGCCATCACTTCCTTCGACCGCCATCATATCATCTTCGTCCTCTTCTTCCTCGTCATCGTAACCTTTAAGTTTAGAAGCTAAGTCACCTGCCACAACATATACACACACAAAACAACACATGACGATTAGTCAATGATCTAAATCATATCGTAAACATCCTTGTGAGGGCCAGATTATCTAGTCTTCCAGCGAATATGACAAAATCAATCTGGATTAATGAAGTTTCAAACCGGAAGTATTAAGGTGATGTGCGTACTACTCAATCGGCAAAAAAAAGCAAATAATCTTTCTCGGGCTTGATTCATTTTTCGGATAAAAGACGAAAACTATTCAGTCTTAAGGATGTATGATAGGTACAGTCCTGCCAAAAGTGAGTTTCAGAGACAATTTCGATCACTTCCCGATGGGATAAAAAACGGAAAAAAATAATGCATATAAAAAGCGTGCTGAAAAGATTGATTTTACATAATAATAATCCCGAAATGTTATTAACAAATTGGTGAAAAAAAACAATTGTTCAACAAATAAACAGTCAACCTAACTTTTTTTAAATGAAAATAACATGTTAATTTTTTTCAATGCGTTAGAATTTTTTCAGATTTTTTTATTTATTTTAATATTGATTTTTTTTATTTTTAAAAATGTGTAGAATACAACAAATTTTGGATATGCGTTTTGCAAAGAAATCTTAAGTGTAGTAGATGGTTTTATGCTGAACACATGTCCAAAATTAGTTATTTCGCGCACATTTTTAAAAATCAAAAAAATCAAAATCAAAATGAAGAAAAAAATCTGAAAAAATTCATACGCATTCACATAAATTAACATATAATTTCCATTAGTAAAAAAGTTAGGTTGACTGATTGTTTGTTAAACAATTGTTTTGTTTTCAGAAATTATTTAATAACATTTTGGAATTATTACTATGCAAAATTCATCTTTTCAGCACGTTTAATATCGATAATTTTTTCCGATTTTTATCCCATCAGGAAGTAATCGAAATTTTCTCTGAAACTCATTGGCGGGACTGTACTTATCATACATTCTTAAAATTCTGCACTCAACCATTCTGGTATTTTATGCAAAAAATGCGGTCAAGATTCGACATTCGACTTCGACGATTTGCTAGATCCATTTAATCGTTGTAAGATCATCTTTTTCGGACATGTTTGATGTTCTAGATGAAGAACGAGATTCAGAGATTCTATATAATGAAATGATATAGAATTCACCGAGAGATTTGCTTGAAAGATCATCCGTAGCAAGGAAACAATAACAATTAATCTGATCGACAGTGAGTTCGAGCATATCACCTTAAGGACCTTTATGTACACGTTTCGAGGCAAAAGATAGAATCGATGAAAATTTTCAGTTCGCATAAGTTTTGGAGAAACTAAGAAGATTGTATTATTAAGATAAACATGCCCAAAATATTAATAACGAATTAATTAAATTGCATATTTCATAAAATAAGCGGAAAAGTTGATATATTCTTCAAAATCGTACCGTTTTTTTTTAAATCCACTTTACCACAATAAAAAAAACCAATTTTCTTAGAGTCTCCCATAAAACTGTTCGTTCAATAACTTCAAAAATGTTCAAACATACTTTCGGAACTTCGTAACTGTTTTATAAATATCAATAAACATTTTAATGTAAAAAAATGTATTTCTTTCGTTCATCAATAACTCTTAGTCAATATTCTGAGCGACACGAAAATCATACATTATTAAGATGTTTTTGAATTGCTCGAAATTCCGATCGAAAATAACTTTTGGCTGGAAATGTATAACCAAAACATTTTCGACAATCGTCCTATTTCTATAAATCCGTAAAAATTATTGGGCATAAAATCTCTTAATAAGAAATGAAATAAAAATGTACAGTAGTCGGATAACTACGATTATTAAATAAATCAAGGGATGCAAAAGAAAAACGGGATTAGAAAAAGGAGGAAAGTACTGAAAAGCTTGTTTACCGGTCATAACTTCGACTCTCTGGCCGTCGATTATCTGAATTTTCTTTTGTCGACCTATTTTGAGGGCTTGCTGCTTTTCCTGAAGCGATGATTCCGGATCGTGAACAGCCATATGTCGAATTAGGTTTCCTTTATGCCTGAAAGCCCTTTCACATTCCGGGCACTGGTGGGTCTTCTCCTGCGGCGGTGGCGGGACGTACGTCGGATTGTGGTAGAGATTGCAGTGCCGCTTCAACAACTGCTTCTGTCTGAAAGACTGATAACAGTGGTCGCACTGATATGGTTTTTGATCCGTGTGAATGAGCATGTGACTCTCAAGGTGGCGAGCCGAAATCGATGCATACGGACATAAGTCGCACTTGTAGCATTTTTCGCCCTCGTGTGTTTTGCTGTGAAGCTTGTAACTGTACCTGAAATATCAATGAAATGGTAAATGCAACTTAATTCCACATTTTTTCTTCCTTTTGTGAGATTTCAGTACGTAAAATTCGAACATTTCACCGCTATATTTATATAGAGAGCATTTTCGGGGCGGTGTTAAAGTTCCGAATGATAAATACACGAAAGTCTAAAATTCCGAAACTTATTACGTCTTCTTCATTTTCGACGAAATGTTTTCTGGCGATTTTCATCGAAAATGTAGGTGAGATATTAAATTTCGAAATTTTACACCTTCGAGTAATTACCATTCGGAACTTTACCTCCGAGAGGCGAGGAAATCGGGATTAAAGTTCCGAATTGTAAATGCACGGAAGCTTAAAATTCCGAAATCTATTCTCTCATCTACATTTTTGACGAAAAATTTTCTAGCGAATTTCGTCAAAAATGTAGGTGAGAGAATAGATTTCGGAATTTTCGACCTTTGTGTATTTACGAATTGGAACTTTAACCCTACCCCGCGTTTTCGTATCATAAGTACGCCTATTTTTACCGTTGATCGGTAAAAATAGGCGATTTTGTAGTATACACTATCCATCGAAAATACGCTACAGATATACGTCCAATTCTGCAGGGATGTAATGAAAACATTCATGCTTGGGTGTTCGGTCGAATTACTGTTCAAACAGACGGAAAATGTAAGAAATAGGATATTACTGAACCTCTCAAAAACCAATATTGCCGATCGAAATGTCAACAGGTCTTTTGAGGTAAGATATAAACGTTTCTCGAACTCAGATGTGTTGAATCAGACCGGACACCTTTTTTTTTATTATTCCTGAACGTTTCAAAACCGTCGGAATGTCGATTACACAAATGGAATTCACGAATAGTGTAAACTACGTTCGCGTAGAAAATGCTCTGAACTTTGGCCGAAAGCACACAAAACCTTTTATTACATTAATCATTATTTATATTCGAGAATTTTTCATCGTTGAAGCCATTTTGTTTACCAAATAAAATCTTTGAAAATAAATGTAAATTAAATGAAGAAAAGATTTCGCTGGAATATTAATTTAAAAAATACCTTTTGATAACACAAATCTCAAGTCATAACATTTCTTTTAAATCAAGTCTTCGGTTTGGGCCGATATAATTATTTTTGTACACGATGGACGGTGCATTCAAATACGTTTAAAAAAAATTTGCAAAGTAACATCTTGCATATTGCGGTTTCACTATTCTCAGTTTCCATTACGAGGAAACAAATATCGACGAATATTCTTTTACATAGAGATGCATATGTGAAAAGTGCAAAATTATGAAGAAATAATATGCAATTTTCTACTTTTCTTCAATAAAGATCAAAGTATTCTATCGCAGACTCACCTGTCGGGGAATGTCTTGCCACACCGCTTACACTTCAGAGGTTTGTCTGAGGTATGAAGCTTTTGTACGTGAATTCTTAGGTCCGTCTTCCTTCCACAAGTCGTCGGACAGAGTTCACACTGAAAAATCGGTTTGTCGCCGACTGTGCAAAACAAAAAACACAAAGATCAGTTTTAACTCCTTTAGGACAAAAGATCCAGTAAAATAATAGTCACCAGTGACCAAAAGTTCACTTTCTTAAGGCCTACTTTCGTCAAGTCACTCTTAAAAAATTTCAAGATCGTTTTTTTTTCCAAATTGTCCCTCAAGACGTCAAAAATAATGTCCCAAAATATTATGGCCTCAAAAAATCTCTAAGTACACGATTTTCAAATTTAATTACAAGGCCGTCTGAAACGCAGCTCACTACTCAAAACTTCAAACGCGTTCATCTTAAAACTGCGTCTTTCAAGTTGGCCGAAAACATAAATCAGACAATTGTCGACCGATTTACTTGAAATTTTGAATATATCTTCAAAAATACATTGTCTATGGAAGTACGTAGGATTTTTTAAATATTGCACAGTTTGTTTGTTGATAAGAATTTTCTGACGCTCTTTTAGGCAAATTTTTCACTTTTCGAACAGAAGTGCGCCATAGACTAAAAACCAATATATCGAAAAAAATTCTATGTACTTCTATAGCTGTTATTATATGTAATTGAAGAGAAATTATTGTTTCATCATATTTCAAAAATTACAGAAGCTGTTTGTCCAACCGTGGATCGTGAAAAAACTGAGACGTCATCGAAAAATCGTTGTACAGCCGCCATTTTTTAACCGATTGTTTAAAAAAATTATTGTGTACAGTCAATTATATGTATAATAAACATCCTATTTGTAATCTCGATTTATTTAGTAGTTTCTCTGGAGAAGAAGAAAAAAAAACCTAAAAAAGTATATTTTCTGTCTTTTGGGTGGAATAACCCCTTAAAGGTCATAAGAATTTCTAAGATGTAGGTCTATTCTTCCTATTCTGTCCCACTAATTAAATCGTGTTTAAAATATTAGTTGATATGCACAAAGATACACTGGTGACTCAACCTTATAAAATGTGTATTTAAATTCGATAAATTGTCTTTTTTATTCTCACATTTATTACTCACCGTTGTGAACCAGCTTGTGTGCTTTCAAGCTGTTGGATTGTGTAAATCTCGCATTACAGATATCACACTCGTACGGCTTTTCTCCCGTATGGATGCGCAAATGACGCTTGAGCTTGAACGTATCCGGGCTCGCGTACGTACAGTGTGGACACTAGTGAGAAAAATTGTCATGAAATGAGTAATTCAATAAAACACGAACTATAATTATATACAGCTTCGAAAAAAATTTAAAAAACAGAATTATCCCTATTAAAAGACGGATATAATTACTCGAATTCTTATCTTTTGGTTAGCTATATATGTGTGATAAAAAATTCACGTGTAAAATATCTAACATTCAAAACGATTCTTCCAATAACTGAATTGTAGGATATTTATTACTTTCTTAAACGGAAAAAAATCAGACAATTTCATATGTTGTCATCTAACTTTTTCCGAAATGTGTTATATGTCGAATTTCATATTTGAAATTTTTTTTTTCATTTCGAAACTTTGATCGGTCCTACTCTGACAATTTCTTTTATCAATACATATGCGCAAAGATTATGCAATTTTTTCAGACGAAAAAAGTGTCCTTTTTTTGTTCAAAGATAACTTTATATTTTTTTGGCAAAAAAGTGATATTATCGGGTGGCAATATTATTTCAAAGAATTTCATTAAAAAGTTAACATGAAACTACAACTTTGACGTTGAAACAATTTTTTTTTGACTTTGATTTTTCAAGATTTATCGACTTTAAAGAAATACCCTATTTTACGTAATATTGATTTCGAAAATCTGGAAAAATTCGGTAATTGATTTTGTTAGTTAATTGATTTTGAAAATCTGGAAAACCGGTACTAAAATGTGTCCAATTATGGGAGTAATCAAAGAGGTTTGAAAAAAAGTGGCTGCATTGACGAAGAATCTCTCACGCCAGTTATTTTCTTTTTTAACCGTGTCTGTGGATGTATTTAGATAGATATGTTTATTTCGTACTTCGAGACATGATCTCCTAAGAGCACCGTGCGTTATTTAAGGACTAGTAACACATGCTAGTGTTATTTAAGGTCTAGTAACATGCTGAAAAACGTTAGCAAAATTTGTAGAAACGCTATTGAAAGTTCAGCCCTGATTTGATTAGCACGTAGCGAAACGGCTATATTTATAAGTGTGTAATCTCTCTAACCTGATAAGGCCGTTCACCGGTGTGACATCTGATGTGCCGTTTAAGCTTGGAGAGTTCGACCGAAGCGTAATCACACTCGTGGCATTTGTGCGGTTTTTCGTGAGTATGTCGATACCTGACATGCCTGACAAGTTCGCCAGAAGTGGTGAAAGCACTTTCGCAAAATTTGCAATGATGCGGTTTGGTCCCCGTGTGAGTATTAACGTGATTTTGTAACGACGCTAATGTTTTGAAGCCTCTCTCGCAGACGCTGCATTTGTGGGGTCTTTCCTCCGAATGCGACTTCATATGACGAGACAATAAATATCTCTTGGGACTCGTGTAATTGCAATAATTGCACATGTGTGCTTGCGTCACGGTTTGCGACTTTTTCGGTAGGAACTTAACAATTTTTGTCTTATCGTCTTCAGCTTCGTATTCGGTCGCGCCATCGTTGTCCTCGTTGTCCTCGAAGTCGTAAACAGTGAGATCTTGATCTCCTTCTCCGTCTTCGCCTTCCCCAACTTCGCCAACTTGCCCGCCTTCGCCCGAACGACCATCTTTTCCATCGGCATCCGGCTGTTGAACTATCAACACGTAACTCACTTCACCGGGATTCGTATCCGACGGAACTATCGTTACCGTCTGATAAGCGTCTCCAGAATTCAAAACCACTTGGTTATTTTCCGAACCTTGACCCTGTTAAATTGGGACAAAAAAACGAGATTTAGCGATTGTAGCTAATTCTTTGAAAAGTCGAAGTGCTTAATTAAGGGCTGAATGTATTTTGAATACTTTTTTTGCAAAATTTTAAAGCCTAATTAGAGTAAAAATATTTTTTTGGTCATCTTAATTTCGTATGTGGTCTTTAACTTGATCCATTTGTGCGAAAAGGCTTTAAACATAAATTATTAAACAATTTGCTATTTTAAGTGGAATTTTTTAGGTTTTTTTTCGAATAGGGTATTTTGAATGGTCCGGAAATGGACCATTTAAAAACTGGATTGTGTTTATGATTTTGTAATGATAGTTTGGCCAAATAGCCTTTTATTCGCTGACGGTCATCGTTATTATATACGATCAATTTTTAGAGCTTCCTTTTATGAACAAATTGAGTCATTTGTCACGAAAATCGGCAACGAATCACGGATAATTTATTTCAGATACCCTATGAAAAAGTTCCTCGTAAAAATGACCTCAAATTAATGAATAATTACGCAAATTCATAATACTCAATATTTTTGGGAGTAAATATCGATAAGAAAATCATTTTTCTCGTCTTAGTTTCATATTTTCTGTAATAAAATCATTTTTCACATGCACAAATCTAAATAAAAATTTGTACAACATTTTGCACTGATTTGATTAATCAAATTGCGGGGCATTCAAGAAAATACTTTTTTAAATGACTCATTAATTTTCAGAATATTAATAGTGAATACAAATTCACAAAATATTACAAAAGACAACAATACAAAGGAAATAGATAACAAACGCGATACAACGTAATTGATTCATTCAATTTGACGATTGACGATACATAACTGTACGCCACAATTATTCACGTTAACAGTAACAGATTTTTATATAAATCGAATTATAAATCGGGATAGAAAATCGTGTGTCAAGTCAATAGAATAGTGTCCTCTGACAGCATATAGTGACCATAGGAAGGTCACAGAACATATTTCTACATCAAATATGACGATTTTTACCTTTTTTTAATTTTACGCATACTGGTGTGTGAATATTCATTTTACACACGAAAAACAGTGCGTAAAATCAAATTTTACGCAGACTACGTTAAACAAAAAATTTTAAGAATACTAACGTCGTCTTCTCCTTCCACACGTTCAAGTTCTTCAATTTCATGATACTGTTCTTCAGAGACAACTTCACCCTCGGCTTGACCATCTGCTTCATCTACTTCCTGAATTTGAACCTGTGTCATAACAGGGGCATCTTCGCCACTGGCTTGATAGTAATACTGTCCAGCCTGATCGACAAAGTAAGTTCCGCCTTCTTCTCCCCCAGAAAGTCCTTCCACTTGTTGCACTGTAATTTTAATGCAATAACTGTGAATAAACCCTTCAACATGACGACTTGAATTGGTTTGCAGTAGCAAATCGGTCTGTACTAACATTGAACATGTTGCAACTGTTCCCCTTGGCCTCCTTCGATCTCTTTATTAAAAGTCTCCAGGTACGTCTGTATTTCTGTTACGGATTCCTGACCGTCCTCCAGTTTTATAGTCGCTACATTAGCCGACATGATGAAACCATTAAATCACAGATTCTTACGGAGCAGAAATGCCTGTAACATGAAAAGCAACTATGGTATCGTTTCCTTGTCTATATTAATAAAAAACTTGTCTAAATTAATATTTCTATGGATTAAAATGTGAATTTTGAGGAAAAAGTATTGGCTAAAACAATAGGGAAATCATATTGAAGAATTAACAAAACTGAGCATGCGTGTATGAAAAAAAATAAAAGTACAACATATTCTCAACAAAGTCCTCAAAATTTCTTCATAATGATCCAACCGTTTTTTATAAAACGATCTATCGAAGTTGGTGGTCATAATCCTAAATTCACAGTCATAGGATATTAAAATCAATATCACATGTATGAAAATAAAAGGTTTGCAGGAAAAGTACGGACTAGAGAAACTGCAGAATATCATGTAGAAATATTGACAAAATCGATAATGTGTGAATGAAAATTTAAACTGATCTGTACAGTGTATTTTTTAACATAGTGCTAAAAAATTCTCTACAGAAATTGCTGCATGATCCAACCAGTTCAAAAGGATGTATCAAGTGATACAGGTCGTAATTCTGAACCAAAAATCATTAGATGATGAAATCTAAAAATATGTATGAGAATTGAGTTTGCAGAAAACAGGTATGAAAATCAATCTTGTACAAAACATATGAGAAAATGAAGTTTGCACAAACCATGAATAAAAATAAAGTTTGTACAAAACCCAAACAAGAACAAAGTTTGCAGTAAACATGTATCAAAACCGAATTTGCAGAAAAGGAAAGACCGAAGGAAAATCCTCAAATCATATTGCAACGATAACAAACCCGATGAAGTACGATCGAAAACCCAAACTAACGACAGCATATCGATATCATAATCTCCACACCCTCAAAATTTCCCTGCGCCGATCCCCATCTAATAAAACCAAAAACGAAAGGATCTCTCAAAGCAACAAGCTCACAATCCGAAATCCAGAATCACGTGAAACGAAAATCAATAGAGCATGTAAAAAAAACCTGAAGTATATACAAAAAGTGGGGGATTTCCTGGAGGATGAAAATGACGTTAAATATCGGAGACTAAGGATGTGAAGAAAAAAAAACGAAGAGAGGACTACGTGGGGTCGGCGAGTCATGATCCTCCAGGTTGCTCGTCCTCAGGGAAGGAAGTCGAGTAACCGGAGAGAAACGGAATGCGACGCGTCGACGCGACGACGCCATGAGGCCGAAATAATGAGACGGCGGTAAGGCGCTCATGAGTTTATCGAGGGGCGTCGTGTCCGCCGTCGGTGAAGGACCAGGTAGCCGAATACGGGAGTGCGACGATGGATGGCGTTTTACCAAGGGCCCGATTGTCCAGGAGCCGCGCATTCTGTCGGGAAGCTTTTAAGACAACGCGGGTGCTTTCGATTTCAGGACACAGGGGGCATTAACGACAAAAATTTCACAAAATTATCACTGTCGGCGCTGTCATCAATATGGAGGACGCAGCTAAAGGGTAGCGCCGTTCGTGTGCCGTTTCTCGATGCGACTCGACGCACAAGACTCACCTTAAACTCGGCGGTACTACGTACTTGCGGTTTTATTAAGACACTCGTTATCCACGAAACTTCACTCGCACTTGATAACCCGATATTATTGTGGCTATTTAAGCGCCTCGTTATTCGTTTAAACAGCCGAAAATTAATCGCTTACCTCGTTTATTCGTGTGAGGGCGTTGTGTAAGAGGCGAGGGCTTCAATATGGCCGCGATCGAACTGCGAAAGTTCAAATGCTGCGCACCCAACGTTGCGCAGTGACACGCGTCTCGAGAGCTCGTCCCACTCATTCGTCGTGTTTACACCGGGTTATTATCCTCACGCGGAGGGCATTATTATTTTACCGCGTGTTTTTCGTCGGCCTGTGTCCAAGGAGTCTCGATGTTATTTATTTTTTTTATAACTCGGCCTCTGAAAATTATGTCGATGATATATTTATACGGGGAAAAGGCGGTGATGTACAACGCTACGCTAATTTAGACGAATTATGCGCGTACTAAAAACCGTTGCCTCGGTCGGTAAGGAGGTTTGTGGAGGAATTAACGCGTGGAGGGATTGTAGGGGGCGCTTCGACGGCGCGCGTCGCTTCGGAGTTAAAATGTGATGCTACATGTAAAAAGTGGCGGGAGATATAAATATATCATGTCATAGATTGATGATGATATAATATCACTAGCAACAACGTGCGAAGTCATTGCGAAGTAATTCTTTCTTTTTGTTTGTCTTCTCTTGTGGCTGGACAAGATATTTGCATGTTTATATGACGCGTGATTCTACTTCCACTCGTGCTGAAAATTCAACTCACACTCGTCATAAGATGTTTTATCGCACTAGTATCGTAAAGTACTATTAGTACATTTTTAAGTCGCGTGGTCGCGCATATTATTATAAAGTTGATGCTATGCGTGCAAAGAAAAGTTTATTTGTTTGTTTTTCAGCGTACTGCAAAAATTGTCTTAGCCAATAAACATGGATGTGCTCCACATTTTTTGTTGTCGTACTGTCTCTCTCTCTATTGTGAGAGCCAATGACGCTTTCCCAGGAGAAAGTATATGACGCTATATGTAAAATGTGGCGGGAAACGATTAACCGACTATGTAGTATGTACTGAGTTACCGACTCTCGACTTCTCATGGAGGGGAATAGAATAAATAAGGTCATCCCCTTTGCTAGCTCCCATTTTCCTAGCGTTACGTCACAGACCCAACTTCTACTTCAAAAGGTTGAAATATAACCGCCCGCCCAATATCTACCGCTCTTCTACACAATTATGCAATATTTACCATATGTGTTAGCATTTCAATTTCTATTCTTCTTCCTCCTATAAAATCAGCTTACAAATTAATATAAGACGGATTAACGCTTGATGGTTCTATTTCCAGAGCTGATCGAATAATGTCATAGATAAGCGGACCTTTTAACTCTAAGATCATCACATAAAACACATAACCTAAAATCAAAATAATGGAAAATAGGTCATTTTACATGCATATATGATGAAGAGTAGCCAAGGTTACGATTTCAAGTATTTGTTACAAAAGCGATGAATAATTTTTAAGGCCAGATTATTAAGCCGATTTACATGGCTTTTAAGGGAGACTTAAGTGTGACCTCGTTCAAGGGTTCATTAAGTTCTTAACCTAGACTAGTCCGTACTAATCTTACTACTGAGATCGTAATAAGGAGCATTCAACTAATCTGAGTAGTAGTAGTAGTAGAGTTTTTTAAAAATTGTTACTTAATAGCGAAATATATTTCATACGTAGAAAAAGGCTATAACATATACAAAAAGAAAAGCCTACAGTTCGTGTGGATTCTTGTAAGCATGACTGCATCATACAGCGCTCACTTATAAATCTTTCTTATTTTGATAAAGAAAACGAAATAATAAACATAATGAAATATTCCGGGTATAAATTGACTGTCAGAGAGAAAGGCAGTCGTCAGAAAGAAAAAGATTGCGCAATATGTTTATAACGGAAAGGGAAACGAAAGAAATAAAAAAACCTTTCCACATTATCTCGCGCGCGCGCGTGTGGGGGGGGGGGGGGGGCAATACACGGGTTCCTAAATTTATGATGCCTTCCCACTTTGACATAATATTTGCGTTAATGGAATAACCTGTTCTGTCAAAATAACATCACTAGTGACGCACTAGTGATACATTATTTCTCACCCATGAAGATCTCAGGATATTGCGGAATTTTCGTAACATTTATATTACATTACATTAAATTTATGTAACGGATAAATTTATTACGTCACATTTTTAAAAATCTCAATAACAGATGTTTCATATCTTAACTACAGAAATGATATGAAACTTTTCTGTATTATTTGAACAGCATTTTGTGTTATAACTAGATACCATTGTTGTTAAAACAGAACAGCATACTTATGTCAATGGTACACTACAATGTTATGTTTTTTTGCAAGTCGAAAGTTATGTAACTGTTACATTTTGTGTTGGGTGGGTTACTACTATTCATTTAGGCAGAACGCTCTTAATTGTAATGCACTTATATCATTAAAAAAACTTATTTAGATGGTCCGCACCGTCGATAGTTAAAATTTCGTACAGCGGCGATTCCTCGTGTTATATAACTAATCTAAATAGTTATAATTCAACTATGACAATAGTCTTACGGCTTTCATTATATTCTTATTGTGGCTATTGTCATAGTCATATTATGCCCATTATATTACATTGTGTTATTAGCAACGCATTTGTAATTACAATAATAGGTAACAACTTAGTGTCGGTTTTCAGCTCTCGAAATGAGTACCAAAAGTGCCACGAAATATTTACGATTCTCCAGAAATCCTGCCTCAATCAAACAAAAACAAGCCCTACCATAGCAATCACAATCATCGACCGTTTACCGTGAAAAACCATCGGGTAGATTTTGCAAAAAAAGGAAAACTGAAAATTGGTCGTATCGAATGTATAAAAACGGCTGGGAAAAAAAAATTCTTTGTTGTTTTTCAGTCATTCGCATAAGATTTCTGTATCAATCGTGGAAAATGTTTATATTTGGAGCATGGATTATGAACTTATTTAGTTGACCTGTAATATAATCCATGTTTCACTAAGTTTCATTCCATAAATTCCATGAGAATAATAGAAAAGATAATAACAGAATCTTCGCTGCACCGAATCACATATTTTCGTTCACTGCTCATTCTTCCTTCTATGTACCGTCAGCTGGTATTTTTTCCTTTATGACGAAACAAGCATCATTTTCGTGAGCTGCTGATAGTGGGCGCTTCGTTTAGTCGCTCATTAATCGGAATTCCTTGCTGCTAATAAGACAGTAGCTAGGTTTTGTTGCTGGCATGGAAAAACAGCAGCGATAACGGCATGACCTTCGAACTTTGGAGTGATATCGGTTTCTAGCCCGAGTGTCAACCAGTTGTCAACTTTTGAAACTTGAACTGCAGGGTTTGCCCGAATGTTCGCTGAATTTGAGTCGCATGTGCGCCAAATTTTCGTTGTGGTTAAGACGTCCGTCATCGTCGCGTAAAAAGAGATATTAAACATCCGGCGAAAGGTGAAAAATGGTCTCGTAACGTCTTATTCGACGTAGAGGAAAAAAAAAAGATGTTACTATGTTTGTCAGTGTTTCGTGACGTTTCTATTTGACATATATTGACATAGTTTCGTTTATTTGACAGGCTATTTGAGAGACATCAAATTGTGCAATGTCGATCAAGTCTAAGGCTTTCCAACAGCTTCTCTATCACCAAAACCAGAAATAAAGTCCAACTGAGAGTAAAAGAGAAGTGGAGCAATTTTACTCCAAAAACGAGACAAATATAATTGGCAGAATGAACCAACAGAGGCAGAGCAACTTTGGACAGAGTAATAGTGGTCCTGGCTTTATTATGAGGTATATTTGTTTTAGATAAGATATGTAACGATGTTGGTATTTTTCTGAGTGCAGAGTGACTTCAATGTGAAGTTACCTTATGCAAGAGAATCGTAATTTCCATAATAATAAATTATCGCAAAGGCATTTTTACACTGTTGAAAATGTTTGCAAATTTACAGTAGTGAAATTTTATTTCTCAGCTGATATATTCAATTTAATACATTAGTGTAATAAATTTATATTATTTATATTAAATATTTTCAACAGTATATACTTCATATCGTTATGTAAATGAAAATTCTATGAATAACTACAATAACTGGGTTGATGGTTTTTTGTCTTTTCAATAATAAGTACTGATGTATCTTAAAAATTGCTATAATAATCGAGATGAAATTTGGTACACTGAAAATTGTATTTCTTCTAATTCAAGTTAACTTTGATCAAATTGTTTCAAATCTTTTACAAGATCGAATTAATATCCCATTGTGGTAGACCTCGAATTCAGTGAAGATATCAGATTTGAAATTTTCAACATGAAAGAAGAATACAAAGTAGAACCTTGCACATTGATTCCTCATAATATTCACCTTTTTACAAAGCTTCTTCTATGAGGAAGCCAAAATTGATCAACATACTTCCTCAAAAAGGTAGCTTTGTAAAAATCGAAATATCGTGAGCATTGTGCAAATTTCTACTCTCTTTGCTTTCTGCAAAATCTTCTTCCATGCTCGATTTTGTCTAAAATCAATTCTGCTTCTTCTATGAGAAAGCCAAAATCGATCGACATACTTCCTCAAAAATGTAGCTTTGTAAATCTCGAAATATCGTGGGGAAGCATTGTGCGAATTTCTACTTCCTTTGCTTTTTGAAAAAACTTCTTCTATGGTCCATTTTATCTAAAATTACCTTTGTTTTCTCTATGAGGAAGCCAAAATCGATCGACACACTTCCTCAAAATCGTAGCTTTGTAAAACCGAAATATCGTGAGGATTGTGCAATTTTTTACCCTCTTTGCTTTTCGAAAAGTCTTCCTCTACGCTCGATTTTGTCTAAAATCAATTTCGCTTCCTCCATGAGGAAGCCAAAATCGATTAACATATATTTCCTCATATTTTTTTAGTGGCGGCGCGGGAGGACATGGTTTTCCAGTAGGAGGCTCAGCAATGCCACCTCCCGTTCCTTCCAGAGCTCCAGTGTCCACCGGCTTTCAAGGATCTGGATTCGGCGGCGGATATGACATGGGAAACAAGTATAATTATAGTCGTTTAGGAACGGGAGGAGGATACGGTAATATGTATGGGGGTTACGGAGGCTATGGTGGATACGGGGGATACGGAGGATTAGGCGGATACGGAGGATTAGGAGGATATGGAAGGTTCGGAAATTCTTATTCAGGAATGCAGACTCCAGGATACAGCCAACTGGGCAATCCAAGCGGCGATGTAGAAAACAGGTACTATTCTATAGGTAGGCAAAATTCTTATCTCGTGTGAAGAATGTTATGAAGATAAGCGTCTATCGTTTCCCATCGCAGGTTTCTTCAGTTTGCGGAGGAGAGCAGCAGACCGGCATTCCAGTCGATTGAATCTGTCGTGAATACATTTTCATCGATAGCCGTTATGCTAGAATCCACGTTTTTTGCAATGACCAGCTCATTTCGCGCTATACTCAGCGTCGCTGAAAACGCCGGAAGAGTAAAGAGCATGTTTGGTCAACTATTCAACACATTTGCTCTAATACGATTTCTGAAATGGCTCTACAGAAAAATTGCTTATGCACTAGGTACGTTTTGCAGGTCATACTCTTCAAGAGCTCTTCATGTGCACGTTTGGTATTCAAAGATCGTCGATATTTTTATCTCAGATTTCTTGGTAATTTTTCTTTTTTTTTTTTCTTTTAAAGTTATAGCCATTTTTGCGTATACAAGAAGTTGATGTAAATAGGGAAAGCGGTTTGATTGATTATAATGATGGATCTTTAATATCCTTGGTTGAATTGGAAGAGATTATGCATAAAAGAAACAATCAAAGATCGTTGAAATTTTGATCTCGGGTTTCTTGGTAATTTTTATTTATTTTTTTTCCAAAGTTATGGCTATTTTTGCTTGTACAGGAAGTTGATTTAAATAGGGAAAGCGGTTTGTTTAATTATAACGATGGATCTTTTAAATCCTTAGTTGAATTGGAATAGATCATGCATAAAAGAAACAATCAAAGATCGTCGAAATTTTGATCTCGGGTTTCTTGGTAATTTTTATTTATTTTTCATCCAAAGTTATGGCCATTTTCGCTTGTACAAGATTATTTAAATAGGGAAAGCGGTTTGTTTGATTATAACGATGGATCTTTAATATCCTTAGTTGAGTTGAAAAAGATTATGCATAAAAGAAACGATTTGATTTTTACAATTCCGGAATACTGAAAACTGTGTCTGGTTCCTAAACTTTCACTAAAAATTGAAAATTCGTGTCGCAATAATGTGCACCTCTAGCACGACTAGTATCATTATTATCAAGATAGAAAATGCTATATTTATTTATGTAGGAAAACTAGTTTCTTTAGAAAAAAAAAACTCGTGCAAACTGAAATATATATAAGAGACAGTTTGCCGGTAGTTTATTTGATCTTTATTTTCTTATCAATATTTCTCCCTTAGGTTTTAACCCTGACGATCCAAGCACGGAGCAAGTGTGGCGGAAAACTGCGGTAGAGGTAATGAACGGAGAACAAAATGGTCCGGCGACATGGCCAATTATCGTTTTTATCTCTATGTTAATCGCAATTCCCTACATGATCAACAAGCTAGTGAACCGTGTTCGCCAACAAGCTGACGTTAATGGTACGCACAATTATGAATAAAACATCCCGAAAATTGCCATAATTATATCGTCTAGCAGATCCGATAACTGTACAAAATGGCCGTAAAAACAACCAGATTCATTTTTACCCAAAAGCAACGGTTGTTCACAGTTCAGAATAATCAGCTTGTGAATTTTGTAACTGTTTAACCACACCAAATGACTACTTCGATAACTGTCCAATGAACTTTCCACTGCTCGTTGTTTTAATAATTAACTGTACCGATTAACCGCTTCGATAACTACAGGCACAATTGAAAATTCGGGTGGGGGTTAAAATAGCGAATGACCGAATGGCTAAAATAGCGATTAAAAAAAAAGGAACGTCAAAAAGTAGAATCCCCATAATTATGGAATTCGCTTTTCACTCATTCGCCATTTTTATCATCTTTTTTAACTGCATTTTCATAAAATGAAGGTCAAAATTGCGAATAATTGAAATAGCGAATTTCATAATAATAGCCATTCTACATTCAGACTGAAAAAATTCGTACGTATTCAGAAAAATAAATAAATCACTTACATTCGAAAAAACGTTAGATTAACGGATAATTTGTTGAACCATTTTTTTTTTCACCTACTTGTTAATAAAATTTTGCAATTACTAATATGCAAAATTAATCTTTTCCGCACCTTTTGTATGATTGATTTTGTTCAGATTTTTATTCCATCGGGAAATGTTCGAATTTCTCTTTGAATTCTTACTTTTGAGCACGTTGAGCACCTCATCGTGCTCCTCATCCTTAAAGTAGTCATTCAGTGTGTTTCAATAGTCACAAAATTCACAAAGTGCTTATTCTCAACCATAAATAACCGTTAGCTTTGGGAAAAAATGGACCTGGTTGTTTCAACGATTATTTTGTACGGTTTTCGACGAAAGATAATCGTTTGCCAAATCTCAAGGAAACATTAAAAATAAACTGACCAAATAATTGCAGTAAACAATCCCAAAGACTGGTTCCGATACAAGGAACCTGTGTTCAGCGCAATCGCACTTTACGATTTTACGGCGGCGAACAACGAGGAATTGAGCGTAAAAGCGGGTCAGAAAATTTGGCTCGCACCGCGAACAGTGCAATCAAAAAATTTGAGAGGCTGGTCGACAGCCACAGACAGTGTTAACGTTGGCCTGGTTCCTTGGAACTACGTAAAGATCATCGGTGAACTAAAGAAAAAATCTGAGAGCGCAGATGCTGTGCCCGTTAGTTCCGATGGAAATGCTGAAAGCATGGTCAACGAATACGACGCTAAATCGCCGCACAAGTCAGAGGATTCTCCCGGAGTAACCGAAGTCTCGAACGAAACTCATCAGGCTCTATTTCAGTGAGAAAATACTGCAGCATCGTCGCTCCAAGCTGACTTTCGACTATCTTTTGCTGCGGATACTGAATATATATAGACATTTACACATATATGTGCACACATTCACGCAGGGGCGGATTAACCTTCTGGCCCAGCAGGAAATTGCCCAGGACGGCAACTTTTCGTCGCTCTTTTCTAAGTTCTCGACATAAAAAGAAATAAAAAAAATTCCAAGAAGATATTTAAATACGGTTTCGGAAGTTAGGGTGTCAGATTTTATTTTTGTTTCATGATATAATAAAAATAAACCTACAACCAACTCTTTTCACGAGTAATAATGTATCCTCAAAAAAAATCCAAGCTGATAGGATTTATATTGAAATAGATCGCTAATTTTGATCGATTTACAATTTACCTACAACCGACTCTTTTCACGAGTAATAATGTATCCTCAAAAAAATCCAAGCTGATAGAGTTTATATTGAAATAGATCGCTAATTTTGATCGATTTCAGATTTGCTCATTTTTACCTAGAAATTGTTTATGACAATTCTAGAAAACTGTATTTATTAAGTTTTCGAATCGCAGTTATTACGTGAACGGAACGTCAACTTTATTATTAAGGCAATATTGATTTTCCTTTTAACTTGGCGTCGAGTCGATAAGGCGATTCTTTATAATGCTAAATCTGAATTGGTTATTAAATCAATGCTGAATTTGTGTCCTTGACGGGAAAAGAAATATTCGGTCATAAATTGCGAGTCACATTAACGTGATTTAATTTTGAAAAAAACCTTGATTTTTTAACGAAAGCGGACGCTAATTTTTCCCGATTTCCAGGGCGACAAAAAACACAAATCCGGTCTTGAATACATAAAAAACGGATGGTCAGGTTCTAGTGTTAAGGAAATTTCTACATATCCTCTGTCTGTCTCAGATTGTCGTAAAAGCGACTGAGATAGCTGAAATCTCGCGAAGTGTTATTTGACTCCACGGGCGATTTTTCGAATAAAAGTCGAGAAATACTGACTGCAGAGTTCTGAGACGCAGTCAGTATTCATCATCATTTGCTTGAAGCATCAATTACGGCGAAGAACAACGCTTTACAGTTTTTGTTACCGACCGAGCAGTAAAAAATCACCTAAAAATTAATCGCTAATTTTGATCGAATCTACACTTGCTTAACTTCACCTGGAAATTGTTTATGACAATTCTAGCAAACTCCATTCATCAAGTTTCCGAATCGCAGTTATTACGTGAACTAAACGTTAACTATATAATGGAGTCAATATTAATGTTCTTCTTAACTTGGCGTCGAGTCGCTACCGCGATTCTTTAGACATCTATTTTCATTAGTGCAATATGTCCTGTAACTTAATTTTTTTACCACTCGGAAAAACGAACAGTCGAACGTGCTCTTTTATATCTGTTTTTTTCGGAAATTCGATTTCGCGTTTTTAGCGAAATAGTTCACGGGATTACACCATGCTTCTTTACAAGCATGGTGCCCAGCGATCATGGAAATCATGGACGTTATTGAAATATCATGGAATTTTATGTTTCTGGAAAAATCATGGAATTTCTGGTCAATCATGGAAATTTTCATAATGTTCGCAGTTAAGAAGGTCCTCAGTTTTTTCCGGTCTGACAAATTTTATTTCTAACCATCATATACGCTTTTATCTCTTTTACCGAAACATTTTCATAATGTTATTAAAAATAAATAATAAATACGTTTTCTTTCATGCTAATTTTTATCTACTTTTGCCTCTAACATGCGTCTATAGTAATCATGGAAATTTTTTAGGGACTTTCGCTGGACACCATGACAAGTACCACGACAGCAATCCCTTCGTCCAATTCGTCGTTGATTTTTAACCGATCGTAATTTGTTATTCCACGTTTTGCCGGTAACATCGCGAAATTTTTCAACAGTGGGAACTGTTGAGAAAATCGAGAGCTCACAAATCGAGTTTCTAGCGTACATGCATTGATGGTAAATTTTTCTCCTTAAAGGGTTAAAGAGAAAAATGACTCAGATTGCAAGTGATAAAAATCTTTCAATTTAGAAAAGACGTCCTTAATTTTTTTTAACGAAAAGGATCGCCAGTTTTTTCCGATTCCCAGGGCGACAGATAAGATAAATTCGCCCCTGCATACACGGTAAATAGATGACCAGGTTTTAGTGTTAATTCGATACGGCAGAGATGTCTGCTGTTTTTGTACGATAACTATAGGAGATAAGTAATCAATAAAAATCGCTACAGGTTGAGACAAAAAAGAACGAGCGAAATTGGCTTTTTGTGAGACGAGTTACCTCAACCAACGTATTTCTTAGTCGTTTTATTTCCTTTCGTGACTCGATTTACAAGAGATTTTATTTGTATTTAATTTCAAGTGTAAGGGAACAATATGTACATTAAAGTAGACGATGCTAGTATAGTATTTTCCCAAGTGAAACAGCTCATCGAATTGCATAGCAGCTACTAGAAGGATGCCGGGAAATTTGGATCGATGGTAAATAAATCCAGTCTCGACGTTTTATGTAATGTAAGATTATTTCTAGGTAACTGTTTCAAACAATCGACTAACTTATACCGAATAACATTTATAGAGGAGGTTTCTTTATGAGTTTGTACCAGTGGCCGCATTCGCAGCGTCTGGGGTTGCCCTCGTGGAGCCACATCCATGCGACGCTCGTTGCATCTTCTTCGCAGATGCAGCCGATTAAACGGCTGTCGAATGAACTAGGTACTAATGTGGGAACGTCCTTGGTACCGGGTCCTTTTTTCACGGCTTTCATGTTGAACGGATCCTATAGTTAATCAAAATGTCTTTATCATCAGCTCTAACAGTAAATCTTCGACTATTAATCATAAAAATTCTATTCACAAATTTTGTACAAATAATTTACAAGGAAACAATTCAGATTAAAGTTGGAATTAAGTCTCTTGACTCCTCTTTAAAGAGGAGACTTTAAAAACGTTAGTATGAAGAAAAAAAACCCAAAGTTTTTGCAAAACTGCTGTAAAAATGACTGCCCTTTAAATGGCTACTTAATCGTTTATTTGAACGATGTAAAGAGTTACCGAATAGATGAACTATGGGCGGCTGATTTACACAGTTTTGATAATTACTTGGTCTTTTTTTTTTAATTTTTGTAAAAAAGATTTTGTTTATACTGAGTCTATGGATGTTGAGTTTTTATAAATGTTTTCAGTAACTTATGTGATTTGCATTTTTTGAATTTTTGTTCCTTTATGAATATGAAGTACTCTTTGCATATATCATGATATATAATTTATATATATTATATATCACAGTAAAAGATTGATATTCTCTTTGTATCTTTCATACAGCTGCAGAATAAATCATAAAGAAGCTGATATATTGAATATATCTAATCCTCACATGAAATTTTTATTCAAAATTTTTTTCAACTGTTTATATCAGAGATGATTTAATTTTCTTTATGAATAATTTCATTTTTTTTTTCAAAGATGAAACATTTTTTGTTTCTAGTACAAGTTTAATAAAATCAGGCAGAAAAGTCAATCAGCTGACAGAGGCACACCCATCTATAAAACATCAATATTCATAAATATATAACATTTTACTATTTTTTCTTTATCTAAAAAAAATCATTCTCAAAGAACGTAACTTATGCAGAAATAATATTTCATGTCCCATTGACAAATAAAATTGTAGATAATCTACTGATGCTTACAACGAAAATTAAACACACAAATTAAGTGTCATCTTGATAAAAAAAAAAAAAAGTTGTACTTTCCATTAAGACACTTTCTCAATTGTAAAAAAATATGAAAGATAAGATCTGAGGAAACCAGTGATTCCCATTAAGACCCTTCTATACTTTGATTATCAGAGCCATCTTTATACCAGAAGCAACACCGAGTTATCTCCACGAATACTTGACGATCAGAGGCAAAATGTCATTAATTTTTTTTGCCATATTTTACAAAAATGTCCAAAATTAAGTAATGTCATCTTAATGGCCATGATAATATATATTCTGAAAGGAAATTTGATGTCCTATATGATCTTCATATATGTTTTATTTCCATGTGGATAGTCATTCGATTGGGCTCTTTAAATATTTCTACATTGTAAAGGTCACAAAAAATATATCTAAGCACAAAAAAAAATCACAACAAATGATTAAAATTATGGGCGATTTCATGTCATTTAGTTAGTTTTTCCTTTAGAAAATTTCATGTCCTATATGATCTTCATATACGTTTTATTTCCATGTGGATAGTCATTCGATTGGGCTCTTTAAATATTTCTACACTGTAAAGGTCACAGAAAAAACAACTAAGTGGAAGAAAAAAAATCACAACAAATGATGATTAAAATTATAGGCGATTTCATGTCGTTTAATAAGTTTTTCCTTGAGAAAATTCGATATATTGATGTATTTGATAAAAGGTGGATTTTTATCTCAGGTACTCGTGAATTTCATATAATTAAGAGGAACTTACATCATTGCCGGCTTGAAGGGCGAGCAATTCACGTTTCTCGATACCCGTCGCGAGTTCCAGAGGTTCCGGAAGTTCTGGAACAGAAGTATTAGTCGTTAGAGAAATGCGTTATCGATGAAGAGCAACAATTCGAGATGATTTATTCGGGAGGCCATTCTGGTCGTGGCGTAAGGTAAAAGAGGTGGAAAAAGTTTCGATCGCCCGAATTACATAATAGCATATAATTTTAATGGGCGAGATGTTTAGCACGGAACTCGTCGGTTTATACACTACAACATGATATGTAATTACTTGTGCCCTTGCATCTCAGTGAGGTAAATAGGACCGAACGACGAGAGGCTTGGAAAATTGCTCTCCCGCACAACGAGGCCATTTTGCAGATAACTGCTGCTGCCGCTGTTTCTGCTACTGCTGGAGCGCTACGATCCGACTTGGTTCGCGACACGAACGACACACTCGGCCACACACTATACAAACGACACACACTACGACGAACGATAGGAAAATCGAATAAGTAATTCGGCCCTTCGTCGCTAGTCGGCCGATCGTCATAGTCTTCGCCGTTCCTCCGTTTTACATGGAAACGCGGTTTTGGTCTCATTTATAAAGGCGGACTTTTATGTAGGATGGAAAAGTTGGATTATTTAATGCCCTAGCAATTCCGGCGACCGCGAAAACGACCTTGAAAGTCCAAAAAACGACCGATGAAACAATCGGTCGTTAAATGCAAAAGAAAACCGTTGAAGAGGCGAACGACCGAGAAAACGACCATTGAAATTTTTTTTGATTGGTCGTTTCTTGGTTGCTGATAGACAGTAATAATTTCAATGGTCGTTTTCTTGGTCGTTTGCCTCTTAAACGGTTTTTTTGTTGTATTTAACGACCGGTCATTTCTTCGGTCGTTCGGTCGGTCGCTGGATCTGTTAGAGTGGCGCATAGACTAGAGATGTGCAATGACAGTCTTTTTTCGATATCGTCAGTTGACAGAAAAATTACTATCCCACGACCGTCATATTTGGGTTTCCGAATTTTGTGATGTGTGATGACCGTCATTTTTTTGGTTTCCGAATTTTGTGATGTGCAATGACCGCCATTTTTTGTTTCCGAATTTTGTGATGTGCAATGATCGTCGTTTTTTTCCCGAACTTTGTGATGTGCAATGACCGTCGTTTTTTTGGTTTCCAAACTTTGTGATGTGCAATGACTGTCATTTTTTTGGTTTCCGAATTTTGTGATATGCAATGACCGTCATTTTTGGGTCTCCGAATTTTGTGATGTGCAATGACAGTCATTTTTTTGGTTTCCGAATTTTGTGATGTGGTATGACCATCATTTTTTGGTGAGCGTCAGGAATATGGTCAAATAGTGTTGAAACAGCCATATAGTTTGTCATTTTTTACTCGGTCATGATGATGGTATTTTTTTTTTTTAAGGAAAAGCTTAAGGATTTTTTATCTACAAATTTGATTTTGAACCAGGGAGGATTTCTCCACCCCAAAATGACCGCAAAAACCACCGACGGTTTCTAAACTTTTCCGTATCGTAAAGCAACCGATGTTTTTTTCCTGAACTAGGTAATCAAAACCGCGAATTCGCCGATGTTAAGGAGGAAAAGCATCGGTTGCTTCGAAATCCACTAGGGAACGTTTCATTCCATCGGAATTATAATCAAAGCCAACTGTTGAAAGTGCCAATAGTTATAACAGTCCTGTAATGTTTGAAGATAAGATTTCTTTAAAATTTTTCTTTATCATGGAAGATTTTCTCAAATTCTGATTAAATTTCGAATTCCCCTGGAAACTTAGTCCCAAATTAGATGACCCCCCTGTAGAAAAGGTCTGATAGAAACGGATAGAAACGGGCAAAAACCACATAGATCCAGATAGAGTCTTGTATAAGATTCTATCTGAATCTATGCGGTTTTTGCCCGTTTCTATCAGTTTCTATCAGACCTTTTCAACAGGGCCTGCAGAATTCTCGGGCGGAGGGCAACGTTCTCATCTTCAATCCAAAAGATCAACAATGACAGAGAAAATCGGATTGCAGTTTCCGATACTGACCGAGCAGTTTCACATCACCATAAGAGCGAGTGAGATACCTGAAAACTCTCAAAGTGTTATCCATCATCCCGAATGACATTTCGATCAAAACTCAACAAATACCACTGCATCTTATCACTCTGCATTCACTACTCCTCATCTTTCGCCTGAAACATCAATCACATCCAAGAACAACACATCACACTCAATGTTACCGACCGAGCGATATCACATCTCAAAACCGTGTAACAATCTCCTTCCTCCTCTCACATCCGAACAAGATATCTCCTCCTCTTCCGGTCCAAATCCACGAGCCTCCAAAGCATCACGCAGCCCTTCTCCCCATAATCACAAAGTCTATGGTCGTCGTTCCGCTAGTCGCGATTCGCCACCACGTTAAACTCCGTACACTCCGTATTTATATATTTCCAGCCCAAAAGCTTCTAGATTGCTCTGGTTAGTTCGTGGGCGACATCTCGCTTTTAATCGAACAGTTAAACCCTCTATCATCGGGTTGTGTCGAATAACTAAGATAATAATCACCAACTAATTCACGAGTTTTATCAATTAAAAATAATAGCCGTGTGAATAATCATCTCCGTAAGATAGCACGGGCGCAGGCGGGTCGAAAAGGTTTGGCCGCGGTATTTAGTGGGCCGGCCCCGAAGCCGTTTGATGGATCCTACGATCGCTTGGGATCAACCGGAGCAGTTCGGCCCCGCCAAGGACTTGTGGTTACACATTTGGGAGGCTGAAAAGGGTCTTGATATCTTGACGCTTAAGCACGATAACTTTGGGGGAATGGGCAACAAAGATTATCTGCCACTCGATTCAATCAACAATCGCTTTGGTGATCACACCGATAGCAGAACATCGAATCTGCAGCAGCAGCAGCAGCACCATCACCAGCAGCAGCAGCAGCAGCAGCAGCAACAACGTCCCGTGCAGCACAATACCTGCAACAACTACTACAATCCATCGCGTAGGAAAAGCGATAATCGTGCAAGCACTTACGGCATGAATTATAATCGCGACGCTCTAATCGGCGACTATGGTGGCTGCCCTTGGCGTGTACCCAACAAGCATTACTCAAAAGGAGTCATTGGGTTAGTATCTCTGCTAACTTCCCATGTGTCTTCGGTAAAAACGGTTTTTTTTTAAATTTTTAAATTTTTTTATGAATAGTGAATGTAGTTTTAATTATTCTGCTTAACCTGTTTCATTTTATTAATTATTATTTACTCTGACGCTTACGCGAACCCCTCCCCCGTCGCCCCTCTCCTCCGCCGCTCTATCCCCTCCACTGCTAACAGCGACAACCCCTCGACCCCCTCTCCGCGCTACCGTCACTGTATGCTATACATAAACCCTCGTTCCCTCATCAACCTTGAGTGTATGTACGATGCATGTATATGTACGGACAACTTACACTATTTCGCGATATATTTCACCTGTTTCTCCTACTTTTGAAATTGATGGCGGGGGTGGGGGTATAACGATGTTTCAGAGGTTAGGTATGTCACATGGTGAATATGTTTCAGGAACTCGTGGTATCTACCGATGATCCGAGAAATTTGCGATTCGCTTTTTTTTGGGATGGGGGGGGTTGGAAATATTTGGAAAAGGGGCTTGGGAGGGTTTTGGTAGGGCTTCTTTTGTTTTGAAGGTGCTTAGGTTTTTCTCTCGCACTTGTGGTTTTTTTGGGCTTATTACTTATTTTGTATTTTTTGTGGATTAGGATTTCAATGGATTTTACAATGAAAATGAAATTTATGGAAATTTGCGAAAGGGTTTTGGTAGGGTTTCTTTTGGTTTGAAGGTGCTTAGGATTTTCTTTTGCACTTGTGGTTTTTTTTGGGCTCATTACTTATTTTGTCTTCTTATGGATTAGGATTTCAATGGATTTTATAATGAAAATAAAATTTATGGAAATTTGGGAAAGGGTTTTGGTAGGGTTTCTTTTGTTTTGAAGGTGCTTAGGATCTTCTCTCGCACTTGTGGTTTTTTTGGGCTTATTACTCATTTTGTCTTTTTATGGATTAGGATTTCATTGAATTTTACAATGAGAATTAAATTTTAGGAAATTTTTTAGCTTCGTTGGTTTACATGTTTGAAAAATGTTTTTAGTCCATTTTTCAATGGATCTTTGTTTTTCTGAGTTGGGTAGTCTGCTAATGAATCAAAGAGTTTTGCAATTCTCTTTTTTTTTTTCACTGTTGGTTGGACTGGAATTTTTTTGGAAACCGGTTTGATGGGGTTTTCTTTATTCTTATAAAGTTGTTTAGGATATTCTCACTCACTTCCAGTTTTTTTCGGCTTGTTACTTTTATGTCTTTTCATGATTTAGGATTACATTTGATGATACAATGCATATGAAATTTGTGGACATTTTTGTACCTCATTTCTTGGCTGATGTTTTTTAAAAATGCTTCCAGTCCATTTTTAATATATCTCTGCTTTTCTGAATTTGTGCTTCCTACCAATGAATCAGAGACTCTTGCAATTTTAATTTTTTACACTTCTGGTTGGGTGACAATTCTTTACCATGAAAATGAAATTTATATAAATTTTTAGGCTTTGTTGGGTTGAATCTTTTCAAAAATGTTTTTAGTTCATTTTTTATGTATCTTAGTTTTCCTGAATTCGTGCTATCTATCAATGAATCTAAGACTTTTGCAATCCTTTGATGTTTTGCACTTCTGGTTGAGTTAGGATTTTTTGGTAAAGAATTTTGATGTGATTTTTGGATTTCTTCATTTTTCTGAAGCTGTTTAGGCTATTCTTACATACTTGCAGGTTTTTCTGAGCTTATTACTTTTTAAAATCTTTTTATAGCTTTGTTTTATAGATTAGAATTTCATTGGCTGTTGCAATGAAAATGAAATTTATGCAAATTTTTATGCTCCATTTATTGGGTTACATGGAAAAAAAAAAAAATGTTTCTAGTAAATTTTTGTATATCTTTATTTTTCCAAAACCAATTATCCATTTACATTCCCAGTATATTCTATGCTTTTCAAGTTTATTCAGTTGTTGGATTTCTGCAATACAGTTAGTAATCTTGGTTTATTGGCCAGATTCAATTCTTCAGCCTTTTGCTTTTTAGTTACTTGCTAATTTATTGTATGATTATATTATACAATGTATGATAATCAATGTTTATTGATAGAACAAATATCAACTTCTAATTCTGACTATTTTATTTTAAGTGAATAAAATAATAAATGAATAAAAATATTTTGTCTATAGGTTTTTTCCCTGTATATCTTGTTGCTTGCTGCAAATGTGTATAATAATTATAAGGATAATACAAAATTACTGTAGCATCATTTTTCATTTTTTGTTTTACTTCATTAAACTACTGTTAGTAATACAATTCATTTTCCAGAATATACATTGTATAGATATCTCAAGTTGACTGATTTATCACTCTGTCTTTTCATAGTTTAATTCTAATGTAATTTATAGCTATTTGCATGTTTAAATATTTTTTTGGATAAGCAAAATGTAGGAACTGTTCTGACAATAGTTGTTTTATTCTAAAAATCATTTGATACTGATTTAAAAAAAATTCTTTACCACCTCAATAAAAAAATTCAGTTTGAGTTCATAAAGCTCTTGTAAACAAAATTCTTTTAAGAGCATGCTGAAAATCAAAGTAATGGAAAAATTATGAGGACATTATTTTCTCAACAACAATATCAACCTTTTTAAATTTTGAAATACTGTGAATAATCTTTAACAAAGAGTAACAGCAACATTTTCAAATACCAATTGTCTTGTACTTCTTTCCTGGCTTTACAAAGCGTCTCTCACATAAATTGTATAATTAGCCACAATTATCAGAATCAAAACAATATTCAAACACTTTTTTATTCGAATAATGCTCAACCCTAGCACAAAGTAGTTGAAGTTATTCAATTATTTAACTGTTTTATCAGAACACGCATTCCTAGCGATTTTTAATAATGCTGTCTCTTTTTCTACAGATTGCACGAGGAAATACAGGATTTCTTCGACTACATGTGTCCTACCAGTGAAGAACACAGTCTGAGGTTAAAAGTAGTTAAAAGAATAGAACAAGTGATTTACGAGTTATGGCCTGACTCAAAAGTCGAAGTCTTTGGGAGCTTTCGAACCGGGCTCTATTTACCTACAAGGTATGTAATCGTAAAAGTGCGATTAAGGAGCCTGATTCATTGAAAAAAAGGTATCAGAAACAAATTCTCTAAATAATACTTTTTATTAAAAAATTTACATGAGAACTGACGAAAGTAAAAACAGAAATAATCCCAAAAAAAAAGCAAGTGTGATAGGGATGAACAAAGAGAAATATTGAAGTCATTTATATAATCTATAACATCTTACTTTATAGTTTATTTTATAGTTTATGTCCTCTCTTTCTCCTATTCTTTTTTTTTTCTTCAGTGGTAAAGCACTACTCATTTCAATGATTATTTGAGCTGAGAGATCCTTATGTCACTGACTCCTTGTGATTACTCGCAGGCAAATTTGTCCCATATAAAACGCAATGTGCGCAATCAACGGTTCATTTTTTCGAATAAAATTCAGTTATATCCTTCCTTTTTTTAATGTTATATTTAAACTTCATTAATTAACGGTTAATTTTTTCGAATAACATTCAGTTATCGCCTTATTTTTTTAATGTCATATTTAAACCTCATTAAGTACATACTAAGCATTATAATTTTGAAATTTTGTAAAGACATCCAGAATACCAAAATAAAGTGAAAAAAAAAAGTAAAACGTTTAAGTTAAAATCATGCGGATTTCAACAAAAATTTGCATAAACGGGGAGAATTGACCCCTTTATCTATGGTAAAAATTTTAACTCGATATCTCAAGACGTTCCCGAGTTATAAAGTTTTCAATTTTTCGAGCGTGTAACACACACACACACACACACACACATACAAACATTTTTTCTAAACCACTTTTATCGTCGTTTTGAACTATTCTGACTGCACCGACATGAAAATATCGAAAATAAAAATTTCCCGAAAACAAATCTTTCTCCATGAGGAAGTAAAATGTTACTTTTTTCCTCACCCCATTTTGGTATTCGCAAAATTGCAGAAATATAATCCTCAGCATGCACTTAAATGAGGTTTAAAAGTAAAAAATTTCAAAAGAAGGGCATCATTCACAGCATTTTTTTTTCTTATGCCTTTTTTTAGGTGACTCAGGCACCTTAAGATCAATTGTTCATCTGTATGTATTAATATCGTCTGGCATATTTTATTCCAACAGCGATATCGATCTAGTTGTAATAGGGAGGTGGGAAAAGCTTCCATTGCGTACGCTAGAAAAAGCATTGTTGGACCAAAACATAGCCGAGCCTCATTCTATTAAAGTATTGGACAAGGCTAGTGTACCGATAGTTAAGCTCACCGACAAGCAAACTGAGATCAAGGTGGACATCAGTTTCAATATGAACAATGGTGTTAAATCGGCAGACTTTATCAAGTTGTATAAGCGGCGGTACCCTGTGCTCGACAGACTGGTCATGGTACTGAAACAATTCCTATTACAGAGAGACCTTAATGAAGTGTTTACCGGTGGAATCTCTTCCTACAGCCTAATTCTCATGACCATTAGTTTCTTACAGGTGAGTTATTTTTTTTTAACGTTCATCTAATTATTTCCATCGGCATATAAGGCATTCCATATCAGTTGAGCCACGTGAAAACAATTTTTTCTACAATTTAATGTGAAAATAAATAAATAAATAAATAAAAACAACGGTTATATAATCGAGTTGGGGTTAAATTTCCGAATAGTAAATACACGAAGGTCTAAAATTCCGAAATCTATTCTCTCGCCTACATTTTTGACGAAATTCGTTAGAAAATTTTTCGTCAAAAATGTTGGTGAAATATTAAGTTTCGGAATTTTAGACTTTCGTTTATTTACTATTCGGAACTTTAACCCCGATTACCTTGCTTCTTAGAGATAGAGTTCCAAATCGTAAATACGCGAAGGTGTAAAATTTCGAAATTCAATATCTCACCCACATTTTTGATAAAATTCGCTAAAATAATTTTCGTTAAAAATGTAGGTGAGATATTAATATTCGAAATTTTCGACCTTCGTGTATTTACCATTCGGAACTTTTACTCCGCCCCATTCATTTATGTATTCATTTATTTATTTATTTATTTATTTATTTCACAGTGAACGGGACAAGCCCTTAATGAAATTTATAATAATAATGACGACATAATCGGGCTTTAAAATTAAAGACAAGCAGAATATACAAAAGATAATTTGAAAAAAGACTTAGGATAAGTCGACTAGACGCAAGTATTCGTTAACAGTGCATATAAAAGCGGAAATATAATTATATTTCGGGGACGGAACATCGTAGATAAAATTCTTAAACATAAAAATATGCGTTTAAATAAAAACTAAAAATTCTAAATTTCCCTTAACAGTTTTTGAATTAATATCACTTTTGGTGCAGCTGTTAGAATAATATATCTTTATTATTAGCACTCATTCGAAGAAAACTATTATTTCATCGTCTGAAGTGAGATGGAATGCCTTATATGTATACGTATTATGATATATCGTATCCCCACGATATTTCGTAAAAATTTTAATCAACTGGATAATCAACTCCAACACGTTTCTACATAATATTCTACTCTTACATTTCAGTTGCATCCACGGCAAAATGCTTATTGCGAAAATTTGGGTGTTTTACTGATTGAATTTCTCGAGCTCTATGGTAGAAAGTTCAATTACGTTAAGACTGGCATTAGAGTAAAGGACGGTGGTACTTACATATCCAAGGAGGAGGTAAAATATTATCAAATAGCTTCAATCGTTCGATTCAATAGAGACAGAAATGTTTTTTCCACGCAATCGGTTCTCCTCGCAGTATACGTAAATTGATTTATGTCCAAAGGCATTCAGCCACTGGCTAAATCACAAACAAGAAGGCACAAATCACTAAGAATTTTTTTATCTTATGATTTACGAGCGCAATTCCGATAAATACCCTTCGAATTACGAGTACATTGCGGGATTACCATGTTTTTGCGACACCATTTTTCTACCCTCGGGATAATTGGCAACTCTCTCGATAATTTCAGGTACAGCGAGACATGATTGATGGCCATCGGCCTTCGTTACTATGTATCGAAGATCCTCTTACTCCGGGAAACGATATCGGTCGCAGTAGTTACGGTGCTTTATACGTTAAGGATGCCTTCGATTGGGCTTACTACGTTTTAACTCAAGCCGTTAGTCCATTGAATATTCTCGTAAACGACGCCAGCAAAGTTAGGTAAGATTAACAGCATATTTTTATTTAAAGTAGCTCTAAATTGGTCAAGAAAATGCTTGATTTTTACAATGTTTGTCATGGTTGCGACGTACGTAAAAAAAGGTGAAAAGCCTGAATTTTTCTCGGGATGAAATTATCCGGAAAATTAAAAATAAAGTGTACGCAAACATATTCGAAATATATTTAAGTTACACCGAAAATACGAGTACTACATATTCTTATGGTGATCCTTAAATGGTGTATTTTCGAATTTTTATCCTGCCGCCCCTCAAATCGGTTCGGAATACATAATAAATATACCTCGAATTTTTTCATATTTTTTTTCTCATTTAACTTTTCCCCACGAAGGATGAAGATTTCTGTTTAAAATATATGGAGTTATTCGGTTGTTGCAGTCAATATTTTATTGTGGAACTCCTTGACAGCGAAAAATTTCGAAATTCACGCAAATTACTCTGTGTACACATTAGTATGCAAGAAAAAGTTACTAACCTCGACCCAGAAATTGGTGTATAGATTATCGCTGTTGAGAAGAACGATGTTTCAAATTTTTCATTTTAAATATGAATCATTCTCTGTCAATTCAGCCACGTTTTTTTCGACTCCCTCTGATCTGTTCCATAATTGGATATTTCAAAGCACCAATGAAAAGCACACTATGTGAATTTTTTGAGATTTTTTAAAACATTATTTCAGAAAATACCGTTTTTCATTTAAGAGCTAATATTTCGAAAACTTAAAGTTACTAAAAAAAAAAAAAAATGTCTACATAAAAATTGTCGTTTTTTGTCAGCTTTCGAGCGGAATAATTAAAATGATTTTCGCGATCAAGCGAGTATGATTTTTTTTACCGAAAAACGGAGGAATTTTTTTTTTATTCGAAAACGAATATTTTTTCCGGGCTGAAATTAAATGTGAAATATGAATCTTAAAAAACCTTGAGTATTGTTTTTTTTAATGTATTTCCAACCGATTTGGGGGTGCGACGATAAGCATTAAAAAATACACCATTTAAGGACCACCCAAATATTCATAATGAATAAAGGACCAAAATTAAAGTAAAATTTCTTTTCTAATCATAAAATTGACATGGTTTTCCGAGTACTTTGCTAAAATAACATCATTAGCATCATTAACAATATTTTTATCTTCTAAACTTTTCTGCCGTACATCTTAAAATTTGTTAGTATTTCCGAAGAACTTGAAAAACTTGAGATATTTAGGCACGTTTCGAAAAACAGGAGAAACCATTACGATTTAAAATCAGTAAAGACTTTTTGAATATTCTTCGAACATCACAACGAAAACTCCATAAAAAGAAACATTATGAAAATTATAGAAATTATACTATCGGTGTAAAGTACTCAATTTTATTAATTCCCATTTATTACGATCAGTATATTGGGAAGAATAATAAGAGTGACCGACGAAGTAATTGAGTATCGAAAATGGATCAAGGAAACATTCCCTCTGCCTCTCGGCGAAATGGACTCCTTGTCGAGCTCCACGAGCTCAGAGGCATCCACTCTTTCCGCTCCTGAAGGTGATACTGTAAGTTTTCTGGTCTCTCGTGTTGATAACATCCTTCAGTTCCTTAAGGTGATGTGAAACTAATCGGTCGCTACCGAAAACGGAAATCGAACTTTTTTCGCCACGGTTGATTTTTTTGATAGAAGTGCTTTTTCAGGAACAAAATCACGTTTCGACCTTCTCTGGAAATTCCGTCATAACACGACTAGCAGCGAGCTTGTGTAATGTGAACTCAGAGCTACAATAAACCAGATTGCCTTTCAGCATATTTCGGAAAACAGCGAGAGAAATAATATTAAGTTTCAAATTAATCTGTAAATGTGGGATTCTTCATCAATTCAGCCACTTTTTTTTCAGACCTCTTTGATTAGTCCCATTATTAGACACAATTTAGTACCGGTAAAAAGTACACTCTCCTAATTTTCCCAGATTTTTAAATCCAATATTTCGAAAAATGGGGTTTTTCTTTGAAGTCAATATATCTTAAAAAAATTTGGGTCATAGAAAAAAATTGTTTCAACATAAAAGTTGTAGTTTCATGTGAACTTTTTAATGAAATTTTTCAGATAATTTCGCGACCCGATAATATTATTTTTTTCACTTGAAAATGTAAAGGTTATTTTTTTAACCAAAAAAGGCTACGTTTTTTTGGCTGAAAAAAATTACAGAATCTTTGAGTCTGTTTATCGATATCATAAAAAAATTGTCAGAGTCGACCAGAGTTTCGGAGTCTAAAAATAATCTGTACTAAGTAAAAAAAAATGATGTGCGGATAACATTTTTCAGAAGTCTATAATGCACCAACTATTTTACTTATTTAACATCGCATAAACTACAAATTTCAAATAAAAGTTGGTAACTTTTTTTTTCTCAACAAATTTTTTTTTACGTTGAATAAATTATTTTTTTACTACGGAACTTTGATCGGTCCCACTTTAACTATTTTTTTATGTTATCAATATATAGGCGCGAAGAATCTGTGATTTTTTCAGCAAAAAAATGTAACCTTTTTTTGTTAAAAAAATTATCTTTATAATTTTCAGCGAATAAGTAATATTATCGGGTCGCAAAATTATCTGAAAAATTTTATTGAAAAGTTCACATGAATCTACAAACTTTTATGTTGGAACAATTTTTTTCTTTGCCTTTAATTTTTCAAGATATATATTCACTTTAAAGAAATAACTCATTTTTCGTAATATTCGATTTCAAAATCTGGAAAAATTAGGAGAGAGTACTCAACCGGTACTAAATTGTGTCCAATTATGAGACTAATCAAAGAGGTTTGGCAGATTAGTGGCTGAATTGACGAAAAATCCCTCATATGTAAATAATGTATAAAATAAATTCATTAAGGAAAAATTCGTTTAATAATAAATCAAATCAAATAATTTCATTAAAAAAAAAAAGATAAGAACGTTGCACTCCGTCAAAGAATTTTGCAGCGCCAAGTTCTCGTCTTTTATCCAAAAGATCAACGATGGCGGACAACTTCGGGATCCCAAAATTAGTTCTATCGCTCTCGCACTCATTGAGCTCTCACATTACCTTAAGCAACTAACTTACGGATCATCAATTAATATTTGTTATTCTGTTTTCAAGGATTCCGAATGTAGCCGTGGCAATTCTCCAAATACCGGTGTAGGAACCGGTGACGAAAGGAACAAGCAACGACACACTTACAGCGGCAATAACCAGCAATCGTATCAGCAACCACAGTGGAAAAAACCTTACAAACCTGCGAGTAGTCACGGTGAGTTATTATTAATACATAACTGACATGTAAAATACAATTGCTACATTTTTCTCACGCTCATTTCAATCATTCTCTTCGATATTTGGTGACTTTTTTGCTTTTTCATTGAACACGTTTCGTGTTATTTTACAAATACGTAGTACTTTTTCGTGTTGACTACAATTTGGTGAAACTCGAAATTATATGGCAAATAGTCGGTTATTCTACTTTTCGTTCATTAAACACGATCCGGTCGATCTATTAAACATATTGTACTTTTTTTTTCAATCTTGAAACTTGGTACAAGAATGATTACTCCGAAATTTTTTCGAAATTTCAAAATTTCATTAAAATCGAACCTTTTTACTAATTTTGCCCATACTCAAAACGGAAGCTCGCATCACTTTGTTCAATTTTAATACAAAGTTTCAGTCCGATATCTAAAAAATTCGTTTGAGTCAGAGCGTTAATGTACTTTTTTTTTAAATTCGAAATTCTTCTAACAATTAAATGCGTTAAGCGTTTTTTATAAAACTTGAACCAATTAAAAATTAGTTGCTGTACCGTACATGTTATTTAACACACAGGCATACATACATCCGGTCAATTTTTCTAAACCACTTTCCCCGACGTTTCAGACCATTCTGACTGTTCTAACATAGAAACCTTTTAAAAAAATGTGTTCATAAATAAACATAGACACATATGCATTCGGACAATTTTTGTTAACCACTTTCCCCGACGTTTCAGACCATTCTGACTGTTCTAACATAAACTCTTAAAAAAACAAATGTATTCATAAAAACATATATACATACATCCATTCAGACAATTTTTCTTCACCACTTTCCCCAATGTTTCAGACCATTCTGACTGTTCTAACATAGAAACCTTTAAAAAAAATGAGTTCATAAAAACACAGACACATATACATTCGGACAATTTTTGTAAACCACTTTCCCCGACGTTTCAGGCCATTCTGACTGTTCTAACATAAACACCTAAAAAAAAATGTATTCATAAAAGCACATAGACATACATACATGCGGACAATTTCTCTAAACCACTTTCCCCAACGTTTGGGACCATTCTGACTGTTCTAACACAAACACCTAAAAAAAATGTATTCCTCAAAACAAAGCTTGGTTTATAAGGAAGCAAAATCAGTGAATCCGAAGGAACAAAGCCTCATAAGCCGGAATTTTTTCATTCTCCAGTGAATCATCAACACGGTGCGAGAAATCATTACCTTCGCGGTGTAAACAACAACGCGCCAGGTCAAAATAAGACAAGAAACGCGCAACACAGCAGCAGTAGTAGCAGCAGCAGCGGCGGCGGCGGTACAGGTAACAACAACGCCAACAACAACAACAACAATAACAACAATAACAACAACAACCAGAGTGGGAATCAGAGTCCGGGTTCGAGAGTACAAGCGCCGAAACGAAAGAAATATGTAGCTCAACGTGGCCCCGGTGATTGTGTACGGTGATGAAGCGTTTTTCGGTTCGCCGGGTATATTAATATCTTGTTGAAAAATTGACACCGAGAGCACAATGAGAGGGGAAGTAAACAAAACAAAAAAAACAAAAAAATGATTGGTTCGGTGTGACCAGCAACAGTAAACGTAAGCCCAGTTTAAGACTGCGGTGCGAATACACACGTGGCAATACAGGTACTCAAGTCCAGCTATTCAATATTCTAACGAAATCCGAGCGTGTTCCGTGCATTTTATTTAAGATTTTTCCATAAGGGCCTACGTCCGTTTAATCGACGCCGAATAAACGCACTCTCACGATTTTTAATATCTCTCATAAATGCGTGACAATTCCTGTATCATTACGGAATGAAAATAATCGCCAGCGTTGATATTATTTCGTTGATTTGCAATGGTGAATATTGAGTAGACGAGTTTTTTTTCGCTACTGTTGCCTCTCGCACTGTTTCCCTTTTTTGACGGTCCTGTTAAACATACGGGTATGGTATGTACACCAAAAAAATAAGTCATTCGATAAAACGATATCGTTTAAGTAGTTATAATGACAAACTCATCGTGCACTGTTATTCTGATGTTTCGTTGTTTTATCAACGCGATACAACTCAGTCAGGATTTAAATCATTGCCATTGCCAATAGTGAGAGGACGAAGTTGTTGTGTTTTTTTTTTTTTTTTTTTTATATAACATTTAGATTGATTTTTAACATTTTTCTCCCGTTTTTTCTCCTCATCTCATTTACCGGACGCTCGCGCCATTGTCACTCAGACACAAGTCATAGATAAACGCTAAAGTCTTAGTTTTCTATGTGAAACTATATTCTTGTAAACGTACGAGAAGAGCACGGACGATTCGGTAATAACGGGACTTACATAATGTACATATTGTAAAATAACTGATGGAAAAATTGTTACTCAACAAGTCCAACACAACTCGTCTCTAGTACATAATTTTTTTTTTGCCTGTGAAAAAAAAAAAGGAAACCTTTCTTATTACTATAATAGTTTTGACGTGTAGTAGATGATTCAATGTGGAACGGCAGAGTTCCATTTTCACACGGAAAATTGACCATTCTCTTCCAACAATGTAATATATGTAAGTTTTTTGTCTAATAGATGCAGAAATGTCTCTTTGTACAGGCTCAAACCCGCGTATGAGCTATTTTATAACATAATGTATAAATCTGTATGTAAGAGTCAGTTTGTATGATTGTTATTGGGTGAGAGAGCCTAATATTACCTATCATTGCTGCTACAATGTAACTTATTGTAATTTGTACAAACTTACAAGAGACTTGTACGCATAAGATTATAAGCAGTCTTTGTAAGATATATCACTTTATTTATATACAACACACTGTATCATAATCTCAAGTACAAACATATAGTTAATTACGTTTCATAATAAAAGAGAAAAGCCTGAGCCAAAGCAATTCTCTCAAACTATTGATTTTCTATTACTATTAACTGTTTTTTTTTAGCCCAATGAGAGATACGATGCTGATTCTTGCTGCCGACGAGTATTAACATTTTCTGCAATACTGCATAGATTAATTATTATCAATAGAAGTAAAGCGTTTCCTACTTTTGCAATAACTGTGAATAAAAGCAATTATTCTTTTAAAATGAATTATGATATTTTGTAGACGTTATTGACAATAATCATTGAACTTTTCGTTATGAGAGTATTCGAAATACTTTCTAACGCTGTTTATTCACTTCAACAAATCTTTGGATTGGATTATGTGCCTGACGGAATTTTAACGAGAAGAAGAGCGTTAAGCTACGGATTTGAAGAGTGGTGAGTACAAAATTTTTATGCAAAAACGTATTTTTATACTAAATGAAGGAAAGGAATCTGAAAGAGTTGCTTTGATCACGTAGCAGCGAAAATCTACGGTGAATTAACAGACAGGATGTAAGAGGTGGTTGATTATAGCAACGTCGATAAATAATGAACTCGGTGAATTAACTGAAACCGTGAAATTTACAAAACAGATTTAAAAAGTGGAAGAATGGATATTCTGAAGAAAAATCATCGCGCTTTCTTATTTTGCCTCCATTTTGGGCAGGGAGTTATTTCATCTATTGCGAGCTCATAAAGAGAGCCAAAAACGATTAACGAATTTTTTTGAAGACGTAGTTTCGTAAAAAGCAAAAAAGAATGAGGAAGCAATGCACAATTTCTACTTTGTTTTTTTTTAAATTTCGTCTTACTTTCATTTAATTATTATCAAAGCTTTGTAAAAGCATGCGGTGCTCATTAATTTCTCTCAATTGGATGAAATTCAACTAAAGGATTTATTGCAAGCATAGTTAAACGAAAAACGACGAAAAAGGCCCTTTTTGAAGATTTCGTTTTTTTTGCGAAACCGATAGTGTTACTTGATTTAATCAAATTGCATATAATAACATAACATTTCTACGTTAATATGTTAAATTTTCATTGGAAAATATTGAGTGTACATCATAACTCATTACAGAATGATCTGCAACCGAAAAATCAAAATGCATTCGTTTTTTTTGCTAAAAAAAGTTAACTAATTTGTTATTTAAAAAAAGGCTCTCGATATTACCTGGGGAATTATTTGAAGAAATACTGTACAAAATTTCAAAACGATCGGTCCAGTAGATTTTGAGAAATCGTGTACAGAAAATGACACTTTTCAGGAGAGCGTTTTAGAGTTTTGCACTCTGAAAAAATGGAAATCGAACTCGATAACTTTCTTAAACTCACATAAAGTCGTCGATGCAAAGTCCGTAGAGCAAAAAGCTTCCATCCAGATGGTCTGAAGCATCTTTTTGCTCTTGCCGACGCAAAACTCTTTCTTCTTTACGCATTTACCATAGCAAAACGGTATGCGAATGCGTTCACCATACAATAGATTTCACCATACACTAAAATGCTCATAAGTTCGTCAATTTTGCTCCGATCGACTTGAAATTTTGACACAATATTCTTGAAATATCATACATTCATTTTTAAAAAAAATTTCAAGACCTTACCCCTTCTCCATTAAAGGTATTTGAGCGTTTGCATGTACTTACCAAACTGTTGTGAGGGTATTCGAGAATATGCCATGTAATTATATAAATATGAAAAGAATTGTTGAAGAATTTGCTATTTTCCACTTAATGCTGGAATAATCTGTAGAATACTTCTGCATATATTACCAACGCTGTTGTAGAGGTATTTAAAAAAAGCATTTTTAATTAAATATGGAATTAAAAAAAAAATGTTGAGGGATTTATTTGCTGTTTTTATTTGAATCCTTGAATCTTTTATAGAATACTTTCCTTTATTCATCACTGTAATATGTATTTTGGACAGTTACAGCTTTTTCTACCGTATGATAATAATTATACTAGAACAAGAAAATCGCGATGTTCGAGTTACAATTGATCTTGTTATGTTCTTGGTTTAACAGTTGTTGTTTCCAGCTGTTCACTTGCGCTTATTGAGACCGGTGATGGGGTTAATATCGAGGAGTCGCATACGTTCCAACTGGGCAAGTTGGTGTTCTTCATCGAACGTGATGGGAAGAGGCTCGTAAACTGAAATATTTCATTTTTTTAAATATGTAATATAGATAAAAGATTTGGCTTAATAAAAATTGAAGAAGCATAAAACGGGGAATTTCAAAAAATTGTGCAATACCAGATATCAAGTACAATTGAAAACTTTTTCTACGTTATCTCAAGATGTCTTCATCATTGAGATCAACTTGATGTATCAAGTAGTAGATAAGATTATCACATTTTTGGAAATCACTATTTTATAACTGGAACATATCATTTTTATTTAAATATGTAATATAGATAAAAGATTTGGCCCAATGAAAATGCAAAGTGAAAAAGAAGCATAAAACAGCCAATTTCGGAAATTGCTGCAATACCAGAAATCCAGTACAAATAAAAACTTTTTCTACGCTATCTCAAGATATCTTTATCATTGCGATCAACTTGATATATCAATAGTAGATAAAATAATCACCACAAATGAAACGTATCATTTTTATTTGAATATGTAATATAGATTAAAAAAAACTGGGCCAAATGAAAATGAAAAGTGAAGAAGCATAGAACCGCCAATTTCGGAAAATGCTGCAATACCAGAAATCAAGTACAAATAAAAACTTTTTCTATGCTATCTCAAGATATCTTTATCATTGCGATCAACTTGATATATCAATAGTAGATAAAATGATCACCACAAATGAAACGTATCACTTTTATTTGAATATGTAATATAGACAAAAAAACTGGGCCCAATGAAAATGAAAAGTGAAGAAGCATAGAACCGCCAATTTCGGAAAATGCTGCAATACCAGAAATCCAGTACAAATAAAAACTTTTTCTACGCTATCTCAAGATATCTTTATCATTGCGATCAACTTGATATATCAATAGTAGATAAAATGATCACCACAAATGAAACGTATCATTTTTATTTGAATATGTAATATAGACAAAAAAACTGGGCCCAATGAAAATGAAAAGTGAAGAAGCATAAAACCGCCAATTTCGGAAAATGCTGCAATACCAGAAATCAAGTACAAATAAAAACTTTTTCTACGCTATCTCAAGATATCTGCATCATTGAGATCAACTTTATATATCAATAGTAGATGAAATTATCACCTTTTTGGAAAAAACCATTTTATGATATCTGCACGATATAAATATTTAAGAAGAAAAATTACCGAAATTCCTCAGGAAAATGTATACCCAGAGGGCGCTGGTTACCATAAGGAGCGCCACTCCAACAACGGATTTCCATTCTCCAGTTGGAGCATCCATTTCTGCAAACGTTTGACAGAAACTTGCCCGGTACAGCGCTTTCTTCTCCTCGATGGAAAGCTTCTTCCAGTCTCCCTTTTCCTTTTCTTTGAGAGCCTGTCGACAGCAATCATTCGGTAATATAACAAGACTCGTGGCCAGCAAGATTTTTAAAAATGTATTTTTATTTTTATTTTTATTTTCAAGTAAATAAGAATAACCATTGTACATCTTAATGTGCCCATAAACGTGTGTTCAGTGTGGTTTTATAAAAATTACAAAAATATTCAATACTGCAATATTTAAATAATTAGAAGTCGCAAAGAAATATATGTTACTTGACAATTTGTTTTTCTCTTTTTTTCCCCCCCTTATGACCAATAATTTTGTTGAATCGTAATTCTATAACACCAATCTTCTTGGTATCTTTGAGGACATTAATCTTGTTCTTGTTTTATTTTTTTTACAGTACTCAAATTGTGATGCAACCGATTTTTTAATGAAAAAGTTTATCCAAACTATTTAATCAGGGATTGTGATCAATATATTGAGTCTTCACGTCACGGATATTTCCGGTTAGTTACGTTTTTTCTTCTTCAAATTTAGAGAAAATGAAAGACAGTATATTTGTACAACTGAATAATTGATCACTATTATAGTTATCCATGATTATTGTTCTTAGTATCTTCAACAACATTGATTTTGTCCTCTATTTTTCGTTGAACAATTAATTTCTAATCAAACCAATATTGTAATTGCCAGTCATCAGCATCGTCATGTAAAATATCTGTGAGTCAAAAACGATGGTCACTACATCTCAATTTTAATATTGACAATAATCTAAAGGAAAATTCATGATTGTACATTTTGTCTCACCTCTTAATATACCAAACATTAGTACATTATTTTTATGTTATGCTCTTATATCAATTATTGAAAATCATGTCAAAACAAGACAAATAAATTTACAAAAGTATACCTGAATATCAGGGGTGATTTCCCTGAAGCGCACAGCAGGCATGGGGAAGAGATGATGGTCGATGTAACTGGCCTCTCCGTTAATTCCATAGCCTACGACCTCTCGGTTGCCGACCTTGGCTGTGTATGCTTGCGACGATGACATGCGAATCACCTGCATATTGCGGCAGCTGACCCGCAGGCAGCTCACCAGCATCTTACCAGCCATTTTCTGTGATTAATTAAGAAAATAAGATCAGTGAGTGACATTCAAGGTAACGTTATCTATCTTTTCAAACTATAAAGGGATTTAATGAAATCTACTAAGAATGAATATAGCAGACGAGAGAGGAAACTCAGTTCTGCTTCAGCTCTAAATATAAACAAAATGTACGTTTCCTCTTTCTACGATTGATTAAAGAAATATGATCTATAAATGGTATTAAATGTAACATGCCTTATCTTTTCAAAGTATGAAGCGATTTACTGAAAACTACTGAATATAAATGTAACAGACGAGAGAGTTAACTCAGTTTTGCTTCAGCTTTACATATAAACAAAATTTACAGTTTTTTTCTTTCCGTGATTAAGAAAATAAGATCAGTGAATGACATTCAAGATAACATGATCCATCTTTTCAAACTGTAAAGCGATTTACTGAAAACCACTAAATATAAATATAACAGACAAAAGAGTAAACTCAGTTTTGCTTAAGCTCTACATATAAACTAAATGTACTTTTCTTATTTCTGTGATCAATTGAGAAAATACGATCCCTGAATGACATTGAAGGTAGTCCGATGTGTCTTTTGAAGTGTAAATCAATGTACTACTAAACATTGCAGACGAAAGGAGCAGTTTTGCTTCAGCTCTGCATATAAATGAAATGTACTTTTTTTTACCATTATTAATTAGGAACATAACATCGATGAATGACATTCAAGGTAATGCGATGTATCGTTTCAAAGTATAAAGCAATTTACTAAGAGCTCCTATATATTGCAGACGAAAGGAAAGTCAGTTTTGCTTCAGCTCGGCATATAAACGAAATTCACTCTTTTTCTAAAACATGCATTTTCTTTGAGTGAATTGAATTAAAATATCTGTTGTAAGAATGATCAGGGACAGAGGAGGGGAGAGTGTGTCACATCATCGCAACAAAAATGTTCTCATCGATATCTCTTGGACCGGGATAACCAAGTAAAGGTGTTGGAACTTATTACCTAATCAATAGACGTACGAATGGAAAATATACGTATTTTCTTTACGTCAACCAACAAAATTTAGGAAGGTGTTAATAGATAAACGGACGCTCTTGACACTAGTATATGGTTTTGATTTAACACATTTATCAATTTTTATTGCCAGTATTATAAAGTTTTTAATAATTACCGTCTGCTGATTCTCTCTCAGAAAAACGCAGTGTAAGATGGTGGGTGATCACTTGACTCGGCCAAAGTCGTTGGCTCGGCTTACCTCGGCGATGTTCGGCTAAATGATAACTAAACACGGTTGATGTGGATACTAGAGTGGAAGTTTTGGGGCAAAGCATAAAAAGACTTGGTAACACAGTTGCAACTGTGTCGATAATGCTGCGTGCATATTGCGTTCATATTATTATAATTTTAAAAAAAATTAGTACGTTTCAATACCTGGGAGAAAAAAAACTTGCTAATATCACATTTGACTCGTACGCATGCGCAGTCCATTTCCATTACTCCCTAGTCAGGAAAAGGGTTCATTTTTGGATGACAGAGAAATTGAAACTTCTCCTTGTCATTGGTTTGAAATACAAAATTACAGGAGGTGAAGTAGAACATTACTTACGAAATAGAACATTCACTTCGCTCGCACTCTTTGCTTTTATTTGTATGATCTCATGGCTAAACGTGATGATTTTACGTGATTTTATTTCTGCTACAGTGTTTCGATGTAATCGACCTTTGATGTGCCATTTTTTTTAAACGAAATTGATTTTTGGAAGGAAAATAAATTCTTTTTTACAACTGCAAAAAAACAACAATTCAAAAAGCGCGCCTCGCGTGATCTGCGGCGATTATAAACAGTCTGAAGTTGGCTTTATGTCGAAGCCATCGATGACCAATCAGAATGCGAGAAAAGTTTCAGCCTTCGATATTTCGACTTTCGATGTGCCATGTCTTTTTTAGGAGAGGATAGCAACATGTGCTCGCTTCACTCGCACTCTTTTCCTTTCTTTTGTCTCTTCTTATGGTTATAGATGATATTTGCACGCTTATACAATTCGTGACTTGACGTGACTCTATTTATGCTTCAGGATTTCGATATGGTTGTCTTTCAATGTGCCACGTCTCTTTTTGTCGAGAAAGATCAGCGAAAAGAAAATCCCTTTCCGTAAGTAAAATGCATTTATTTTTCACAACTGCGAAAACGACAATTCAATGAGCGCGCGGGACGTGATCTGCAGCGATTATAAAAGTCTGAAGTTGGCTTTATGGCAATGCTATCGACGACCAATCAGAATGCGAGAAAGGCCTTCGATATTTCGACTTTCGATGTGCCATGTCGGTTTTTAAGAGATGATCGTATCGTATCGCTGTGTATCGATTCCTCAATAAGTCGAGGAAAAAGGTATCGATACATAAAAAATCGAACATTTTGTTACCCTGTCGGTAAAAAGCGAGTTTGCAACTATCGATCAATCCCCATATATATATATATATATATATATTTATATTATGGGCTGTATATATATATATATATATGTAGGTATGTAGATGTTTTTACATAGCAAAGTAACCTTCAATTTGCCGCCGAGTATCCTGTCCCAACCGTCAAAAGTACACAACCGGCATTCATAATCCACACGATGAATACTTAAAAAAAATGTCTCTTCAGCAGAGTTAAATACCAAAATATTATTCGACAAAATGTCATAGAAATAAATTGCCGCAATGCCACGTCAGCACGTTGACAACTTTGAGAGAAATACTTTAAACTGTAGACTTCAATTTCTCGGTCTTCTATTTGTTGATTTACGAGAAAATTATTAGCAACAAATTTAGAAGGTAACTAACTTTATTTAATATACTTGCGCAATGAATAATATTCCGCGATCCATTTAAAGAAAGAAATTTAAGGGAATCCTGTCACCTAAAAAAAGTAATGAAACGAAAAATTTTGTAAATAATACACGTCTTTTCAAGAAACCTTAAAGTAAATCTAAATACATAATAATTTTGCAATTTTTACTCTATGTAACTTTGAGATCAAAACCAAATTTCAGTATTCAGTGTTTGATGTCTTATTTTATTTGTCAAAGAGTACTTTCTGGATTAAATATAGGATTTTTCATTTCAATTCTTTATGACAGCTATGATTTAAAATGTGTAAATATATCTTTATGGAAGAATCACTAAATAATTGGCTAAATCAAATTTAATTTCCATTGCATCCAAAATTACTAAATTCAATCAAGAATACACTCTTTGGTGGATAAAATGAGCCATTGAACAGTAAAATTAATTCAATGATTTAGTCTGAATGCTACGAGAAGTAAAAATTTTTACTTTTGAGCTCATTTTTTTTGCACACTTTATGTGTTTACATAATTGCAGAATTATGTTTGTTATGTACTTAATGACGTATAACTGCAACATTTTTTTGAGGAAGGAGATGTTAAAAAAAAAAATTTCTTATGACTTTTAATGACTGATTTAGTTCCCGTAACAGTATTTTGTTTAAAAAAAATACATGTTAATTCAGGAATTCTGTTTGATAATCAATTGACATTAAAATCAGGTACCAACATATTATTAGGGGCTTTCAAGATGCAGCGCCCTTCGTTGAGCCTCATTCTGTCTGGACTCTTTTTGGCTTACATCGCACATGCCATATACACGTTGTCTATTCTATTTGTCGCTCCATCGTGCGAACCTGGAAGAAGATGCCTCAAGTCCTATTTGAAAGACAATCCAGCACTGGAACTTCATCTCTTTGCATCGCCTATGAGCAGACCCATTGCCGATGAAGCTCATCATATCTATTCTCTTAAACAGTTCAATTATACACAGCCATATACTATGTACGTATCGGCAAAAAGTTTTAACAAATTCTCCGGAAGCCTTGTACATAGTCTAAGTACATTTTTCCTTGAGTTTCATTACATAACGATAATGCTATCAAGTTATTTTTAAAAACTAAACATTTAAAAAATTGATCTTGTTGAATGATGGAGAAGTCGTTAAGTTTTTAGAGTTTCTTGTTCAGAGAACCAGCCACTTTTTTTTTACCCTCTCAGATCTGCTCCATAATTGGTAATATCAAATTACTAGTAAAAGGTACTCTATGTGAATTTTTTCTGATTTTTGAAAACAATATTTTGGAAAATGCCGTTTTTCTAATCGAATGCAAATATCTCGGCAACTTGAAGTTACTACAAAAAAGTGTCTCCACATAAAAGTTGTCCCTTTCTGTTAGCTTTTGAGCGGTATATTTCAAATAATTTTCTCGGTCCGCTGAGAATGATTTTTTATCGAAAAACGGAGGAATTATTTTTTTATTGAAAAGAGGATATTTCTTGCAAACTGAAAAAATTACAAAGTATTCCTGCATGATTGTTGATATCGCAAAAAAAAAACTTCATAGTGGCACGGGTCGGGTTCCGGTATAAAAAAAACAATCAATCGCGTGAAATTTTCGAAAAACTGGGGGATTATTATTTTTAACCCAAACCTCGATCGGTGCCGCTCAGATATTTTTTTGTGATATAGACAAACATGCAAGAATACTCCGTAATTTTATTAGCAAGGAATTACCGTTTTTGAATCTTTTAAATAATAATTTCATCTTTTTTCGGAATTTTCACACAAATACATTTTTTTATACCAAAACATCGATCGTTGCCACGCTGGCGATTTTTGTGGGATATCAGTAGTCATGCAGGAATAGTCAGTAATTTTGTAAGTCCAAAAAAGATATCCGTTTTTTAATAAAAAAATTATTCCTCCGTTTTCCGGTGAAAAATCATTGTCACCGGAACGTGAAAATTACTTGAATTATACCGCTCGAAAGCTAACAGAAAACGACAACTTTTATGCAGGGACATTTTTTTTAGTAACTTCAAGTTGCCAAGATATTTGCTTTAAAAAAAGGCGTTTTCTAAAATATTGATTTGAAATTTTTTAAAAAAATTCACCTTACCCTTTACTGGTACTTTGATATTACTAATTATGGAGCAGATTGAATATGGTAGAAATGGTAAAAATGACAGAATCGACAGAGAAAGCTTCACATAAAAACAGGATGAAATTTTTCTAAATAACCAATTATACAAACATAAGATTCTTTTGGAAAGTCAGAAATTTGATTTGTTGAGAAAAAAACCAAGTATTGATTCTCAACACGAAATATGAAACGTATATTAAGATAAAAATATTGATCATTGTTTGATTAATTTTGTGAAAAATATTCATCGTCTCGTCGAATTTATTTTCAGGCCCATGTCTATGGAAATTCCGCGTAAAACCCGCAATAATGGAACCCTTTTTCTCCATATAATAGTCGCTCCACCGTCTTCCAAGAATATCAAGACGTTCTCAGAGTTTCAGAAGGTAATTTATGAGTTTCTTTGAAAACTACTTCATTGATTACTTAAATTTTGGTATGTCCAACTGCTGTAGTTATTATTATCGATATTAGGAATCGACAGCGTCCTACACAAGAATAAAGATGACACAGTTTGCGGTACCGCAAGCGGAAGCTTTCAATCTTCTGGGCGAAAAGAAGCCAATTGCAGAGGGGCAACCTAAAAAACAAGCTAATAAAGCAAAGACTACGTCGCATCTAAGAAGTAAAGTAACTTTTACCATGATGACCGACGATATTCAATTACCGCAGCACGATATTCCACCGGAACTTCTACCAGACATCAAGTGAGGCTTTTCACATTGTTTATTCAATAAATAATATTTTTCCGGTTATTTGTGCGATTCACAAATATTTAGCCGACGAAATTTTTTTTCTCATCTCAAACGGCTTTATTTTAGGACAGTTTTCTTGTTCATACATTTCTAAAATATAGAAATGTGTGATGAAGATTTGTATGGGACATTTTTGCTCACATTAACTCAAATTTTTCGAATAAAAATTTAATAATATTTTTTATTTCACCGAATGCACCGCTGCTTTTTGGTCGAATGAATTTTATCGAGTTCTGTACATGAATAACGAATTTTCAAGATTTTTCTGCGAATGGGATTCGAAGTTTCTGGCCATTTTTAAGGCTATACAATTTTTTTAACCTTTTTTCCGAAAATCTCGATATGTTTGAGCAGACTTGATTTCCTCGAATTATGTATATGAATAACGAATGTTAAGAACTATCTTTGTAACGGCTAAAGTAATATATTTCAATCATGATGACATGGAGGATTAATAATGATCTTACTGTGGAAAGTGGCTGTGTCTTTTCAACGATTTGCAATCCCACTATAAAAATAGTTGTTAACATTCATTATTCATATACGTAATTCGAGGAAATCAATTCGAATCGAATTGATCGATAAATAAACAAAAAAATAAAATAAATGATGTGGCCTTAAAAATGGCCAGCAACTCCGAAACCCATTTTTAAAAAGTCTTAAATACTCGTTCTTCATATGCAGAACTTTAAAAAATTCATTTGACTCAAAAGTAGCGCGACCTTCGGCGAAAGAAAAAATATGATTGATATTTTTTTCGGAAAAATTGCGTTAATTTGAGCTAAAAAGTCCCACAAAAAACGAATAAAATTTTTTCTTGTAAGCCATGAAATTTCGCATATGTCAATTTTACAGAAATGTATGTACAATGAAACTGTCCTAACATAGAGTCGTTTGAATTAAACAGTAAAGGATTTTAATATCATCAGATTTTCATTCTATCGTATTGCAATTTAGTGAAGTGTTTAGAATAGCAAAACTCGATTTTCTGTAATTTTACGAAGAAAAAAAAAAGTTGTTGGTTGAATTTTGGTAAATTGCTCATTTACTTACTGTTATTTTATTGTTATTTTTGCTATTTATAGTGGCAATTTTGTGTTTATGAAAAAAAATATTTCTCAAAATTTTCATGTCAATACACTCAAAATGGTTAAAAAAATTGCAAGGTTCTACTTTGCATCCTCAAAATAAAGAAGCTGCGAAATTTTCTTATCATATATTCAACAGAATTACTCGGCATGGAACCTTTTTGCCAATAATTAAGTACGATTTCCTGCAAACACGACACAACGATCTCGTGCGAATTACAAAAGATTCGGAGGTGATGAATGTAACGATAATGTACACGCCAGTGTCGCTCGGAAAACTCCGATTAGTTTTGCACGTCGAGGCAGCGATGCAGGGCCTAAAAAATCTCGGTTTCTCCGACAAAGATGTCGATGAAGCCAAAGGAATTTATGTCGACACTAACATTTACCTCTTAGCCGGGACGATATTCATCGCTTCGATGCACGTGAGAATTGAATAACAGCCAAAGCAGCAACGTTTCCCTACATTTTATTCGATTTCATCGTTTCTTTCGTCGGTTTTTCAGCTTCTCTTTGATTTTCTCGCCTTCAAAAACGATATCAGCTTCTGGCGAAGTAAAACAAGTCTTCAAGGCCTAAGCACGACGACGATTGTTTGGAGAGCCTTCAGCCAGGCAGTTGTTTTCCTTTATCTTCTCGATGAAGGTTCCTCTCTGCTTGTCCTGATTCCCGCGGGAATAGGCACTATTATTGAGGTAATAATACTTGATAACACGCTTCATATATTTTTTTTTGCTTAGCTTTGTTTTCGTGAAATTTTTTTTTCGAGATTTTCATGCTAATATAACTATTGACTCCTCTGTAATTGACGCGATTTTTAATTAAATGTATCAATGTATACAGATTTTATGAATTTTTAATTTTTCAAAAAATGTCATCGAGCTAACTTTCGTAAAAGTTCGCCAATTTAGCTAAATAGTTCTTTATAAATAAAGCCACGTTAAATGATGTTTGGTATTGGATTTTCAGCGAGATCTGTAAAGCGGTTCCGATTTTATAGAATTTTGAATTTTTCGAAAGAAAAAAAAAAATCTCTAAATCACGTCGAATCTTAACAAATGAACTGAAATGTTCTCCAGTCGAAAAATACCATACAGCCTTGCTACGTACGAATTTGGTGATGATCGGTAAAGTCGTTCGGATTTTATGGCATTTTTAATTATTTAATAAATGTACATTTTCGCTCATAACTTCCGCAAAAGTTAAGAGAGTAAGATAGAAATTTGTATTTTATCGAAATGCGATGTGACGGGGTTTTTTTTAACTTACTGGATTTCGTAAATCACCAGAGATTAGGAATAAAATGAAAATAAAGATGCAAAGTAGAACCTTGCACATTGCTTCTTCATTATTTTTCGATTTTTATGAATTTTAGGAATGATTGAGGAAGCCAAAATCAATTAACATACTTCCTCATAGAGATAGCTTTGCAAAAAGCGAAAAATAATGAGGAAGCAATGTGCAAGCTCCTACTTTGCATCTTTTTAAATTCGTAATTCCAAATGTACTTCAGAAATTATTCTACACAATTTTACTGGAACTTGGACAAAGAAATTAACACGTAAGGCAAACCTTTTATTTCAGTTCTGGAAAACGAAAAAAGTTCTCAGGCTGAAAATAACACGAAACGGAGGTATTTTCCCGAGAATAAAAATCGACAGAGGTGAAAGTGGTTCTGCGGAAGCAAAAACTCGAGAATTCGACGCTGAAAGTATGCGTTATTTGAGCTACCTTTTGTATCCTCTGGTAATTGGAGGTGCTATTTATTCGCTGCTTTACCAGCCTCACAAAAGGTAAACACTCGTTGATTCCTTTTTGTTTTTTTTTTTTTGGAGATCTTAACTGTGGAAATGTTTATATTTATTTATTAATAACTTGTTGTTTTGTCTCCGTAGCTGGTACTCCTGGAGTATCCATTCACTGGTGAATGGCGTTTATGCCTTTGGGTTCCTCTTCATGTTGCCGCAGCTCTTCGTTAATTACAAGTTGAAGTCCGTTGCCCATTTGCCGTGGCGATCGTTTATGTACAAAGCATTTAATACATTTATTGATGATGTATTTGCATTCATAATAACGATGCCAGTAGCTCACAGAGTCGCGTGCTTCCGAGACGACGCAATCTTCCTCATATATCTCTACCAGCGATGGTCAGTATTGATTTTATTTATTTATTTATTTATTTGATTTTCTATCATTTTTTTTATTAGCGCAGTTTCTTTTACTTTTTCGTTTTTTTTTGCTTCCGGCTGAGGGTCAAAATAGCGAATAGCTCAAATAATGGATAGCTAAAATAGGGAATTTAAAAAACAAGGAACGTCTGAATGTAGAATGTCCATAATTATGGAATTCGATTTTTCAGCCATTCGCCTTTTTATCATTCGCTATTTTGAATGCATTTTAATAAGATAGAGGTAAAAATAGCGAATGGATGAAGTAGCGAATTTCATAATCTTGACCATTCTAGATTCAGACGTTCCTAATTTTGGAATTCGCTATTTTAACCATTCACTATTTTGGTCATTCGCTTTTTTTTACCCCTTGCTTCCTCATACAGGAAGCTTTGTTTTAGAGGAATTTTTTTTTCGGGTATTTCATGTCAGAATACTTAAAATGGTCGAAAAAGTCGAGAAATTTTTTTTCCGAAATGTCTATGTGTGTGTGTGCGTATGTGCACAATTTTTTGTTAGCACGATAGTCGTCGCAGTTTTTAAGATATTGGGTCAAGTTTAAGCCAAAAGTAAACGGATGTTAAACAAGGTATGGGACTAAATTCGGAGTTAATCCGTCAAGGTATTCAAAATTAATTGCATTTTGAATTTTTTGGGGAATGTCAGTTCGGGCTCTAACTTCCGCAATTTTCATGATATTCGGCTTAAATTTCGTCCACAAGTAGACTATTATCAAATAAAGTTTGGGAATGAATTTTACGTCAATCCGTCAAGGCGTTTACAATTCGTGTCATTTTTTAATTTATTGAAATTTCTGTTTGTGCCTTAACGTTCGCAATTTTTAAGATATCGTGCTCAAATTTGGACGGCAAGTGGACTGTTATTAAATAAAGTTTGAGAATGAATCCGGCGTTGATCAATGGATTAACGCCGAATTCATTCTCAAACTTTATTTAATAAGATTAAGGGGTACGTAATATATGGTATTTAGAATTTTTTGTTTATGCTCTAACTTCCGCAATTTTTAAGATATGAGGCTCAAATTTGGTCCACATCTAAACTGTAGCTAAACCAAGTATGAGATTGAATATGAAGTGAATCCGCTAAGAGGTTCTACATTATGGCATTGAAATTTTTTTTCCAAATTCTTCGTTTGTGCTCTAACTTCCGCAATTATTAATATATCAGGCTCAAATTTGGTACACAAGTAGTGTGGGTAAACATCAGTTCAAATCTGGCAAGAATTTTTCAAGGGGTTAAAAAATAATTCTATTAAAAATTCTTCTAAACAAGGCTGCAAAGTAGAACTTTGCAAACCGCTTCCTTAATATTGTTGGATTTTTACAAAAGTTCCTCTATGAGCAAGCTAAAATAGATTAACATACTTCCAATTAGAGGTAGACTTGTAAACATCCATCAACAATGAGGAAGCAATACGCAAAGTTCAAGTTTGTTGCTTCTTTCTCTTCTAATATATTAACTATAATTCAGATATCATAACGATTATCATACACCGCATAGAATAGACGACTTTATCGTTAAGCCATCATGACGAACCGCTCGAACGACTTGTCACAAGACAAACGAAATGGTGATCGACTTCACAACGATCGTAGATTTTCCTAACACTTTTTTTCAGAACCCCGACGTAAACAGACGTATTCACGGTTACAGAACGGTGGCAATTTCACTTCCGGTTAATTAAATATTCCGCATTACGTTCTTTTATAATAATTGATGTCTGATTAATTCCAGACATCAATTTATAATAATTGAATTCATCTTACAATCACAATTAATTTTATAGTAATTGATGCCCGATTGTTACAATATTTATCACATGACACGATCAACATTTCAGGCTGTATCCAGTGGATAAAACTCGAAGGGATGCATCGACGATAATGCAAGATCCTGGCGCATGCGAGGAGTCTCTTAAAGATAAGAAGAACGAATAAGGGAAATTCACTTTCTCATGAGAACTCGCCGAACTGAATCTGTTTAAACAGATAATTGATGCCTGAAGACGTTGTAGCTCATAGACGTGCGATTCGCTGGATCGTGCTCATTTCGTCCGGGGCGTTCATCATACTTTCCATTAGAAAATTGACAACGAGTTTTCAATAGCATTTATATTAAAGGTATCGATATTCATTATTCTTACTGTACTTTTTCACCTGCTTCGGTCCTTCGATTCGCAGAATGGTTATGTCTAAATTACAGACAAAACAGCCCGATTTCAGGAATTTCATTTCGTCTATCGGACTTTACAAGTTTTCTTTGAATACTAAAATCGCTAATCCTTGATCAAGATACGTTGATTTTGAAATACATCGCAATGAGAGTTGGCCATTATTGATTTTTTATTCGTCATGTGATTGGTCCTACGATCGGAACCAAAATCGTTTTTTAACGACCTCGACAATGCTTATAATATATATTGTATATATAATGCTATAATATATATAATATATAATATACAGGGAGGACACGGTGAAACTAGACAGTCCAATATATATAATATATAAATGTATATATATGTATATATATGTATATAATATATAAATAATGCTAAGGCCTTATATACACTTGCAGCGGGCGAAAAAGTGATTTTCTTGATTTTTTTTTGACAAGAAAATAAATGTTTATTGAAAAACTGTGAACGACATTCATTAGTACGCATGTTCATGGATTTGAACAATTTGCATAAAAATAAAAATGCATAAAAAAATTAATTTTGTGTAAACGATGTAGACGAAAATTCCCAAAAAATTCATGTGAGTTTGTTATGGATTACTAAAAACGCGGTAATTATTTTACATTTTTCTGTGCATTTTCAATTTCACTGACGAACCTTCTTAAAGAGCTGCATGCTAAACGACCGCGCGCACGGTTAAAATACCTATAGTTACAAATCTAATGCTCCGAACTTCATGAAATTTGATGAGAATATTCTTCAGACATTGTACTGCAAGAACATGTAATAATAAAAAAAACTTCGATTTTTCCGCTCATCACAAGTGTATATAAGCCTTTAATTGTTTTGATATTCGTAGGATCTCGACGCCTATCGAAATATGAATATACATATCATTCATCTAAAGAAAAAAAAGAGGTCGTTAAGCGCATACTGACAAAATTGAAAATCACGCAGCGCCTCCTGTTTTTCTAGTTTAAAAAAAAATTATACCGGTTCAGCCTTTAAAGGAAAAGGAGTTGAAAAGTTTTAGGATCCACAAAAAGCTAAACAGACGATTATTATTTCAATACTATTTATTCATATATATATATATATATATATACTCATATTGTACATTATTTGTCTCGTGAATATTTCTTGTTTTTCTCACGGACATTTAAACCGTGGTAGTGCGATGAGGATCTTGTGCGTTATCATTAAATACGGTTCGATCAGCCAAACAGCAAATTTGGAGCTGCATAGTCGCGGTAACTTTGCTCAATAATGCTTCGACTCTCGAAAAATCCTTACTCGTTGGTTGAGGGATAGCATCCAAAGCTTCCTCGAAAGAACTTCTGCCAGAGGATTAAAAAGCAGTCGATGGATTAGAATTTTGCCATCGTGTGTATCGAAAGTCATGAAATTTCGTCTGCGTTTTGTTATTACTAATTGATTGCGGGTTTAGCTTCGGCGAATGACGGTTTCAATAATTGACGTGAGTATTTTACATTTCGCCCTAATTAATGCCCCTTTAGAAGTCTATTGTTGTAGTCTCATGTCGATATGCACACATTTTTTTACCGGAATAATATTGTGTATGAAAAATATAAAAATAATATTGTGTATAAAAAGTTTTCTTTTTTTCCCCTTTTCGATGTTAGCGAATCTTCATTTTTTATGACATAATGTATAATATATGACATCAAAAAAGGGGGGAAAAAAACTGAAGAGGCCCTGATCAGGGCGAAACGTAAAATACTTATGTTAATTAGTGAAGCCGTCATTCGACGAAGCTAAACCAACAATCAATTAGCAATAACAAAACGCGGACAAAATTTCATGACAATTATTGAAGCCGTCATTCGTCGAAGCTAAACCAGCAATCAATTATTCATACACGCCTAAAGCAAAACAAATACGATATACATGTTTTGTTATTGTTACCTGGCTTTCGGCGTGCAGTAGACGTCAAGTGCATTTCGCAGCATCATTATATCCGCCCGAGCTTGAATGATTCCAGAGGGTCCAAATTTTACGACGCAAGACATAAGTCTCGCTAATTCTTCGGCAATAGTTTCAACAATGTGCGATAAAACTCTTTTTAACAATCCTGGCGAGACACGATTCACCTGAAATATTTATATGGTGCTTATTTGTTTCGGGCTAAAACGCCCATATAAAGGAGTTACAGACGCAGAGAGTAAGTGCATATCTTTATGATAAATTTATGTGTTCACAACGCTGGCTTATTGCAATTTCAATCCCTCAGAAACTAAAAGTAGTGTTTCTCATCCGGTCAATTGTTCAAGGTTATTCTATAGCAATCTTAAAAATCACAATTTTACCGTACACGGAAAAAAATATCATTGATTCAATAAAACCTTGGTTTGCTGGCTGCCAAATCAGGCTTTGTCAATTCAATTTCACTTCCAATTCCTACAATTTCATATGATATTGAAACGATAACTGCAATACAGGCAAAAAAATATTTAATTGTTTCAATGTTACATCGGATTGTGAGATCAATAACTGGAGTTAATTTTAAAACATTGTTTTTGGCAGCCCGCAAACCGTGGTTTTATCGAATCAATGATTTTTTTTTGTGTAGAAACAAGCGGTTTTTTGCAAAAAAAAAAAAACGGAAAGTCGGTCTACGATATTCGAGAAGTCCGGTTTAATGGACAGTAATAGTATATTACATTACAAGGACAGAAAGTTTGACATTCCTGCCGATGTGGTGTATACTATTTTTCTTTATAGCGGTTCGAAAGTACGCGAAAAAAAATTGTGTGTACCCGTGTAATGATGCCTGCCAAGACATTTGCTTAAATAGTTAATCGCTGGTAGTTAAACAAATATATTTATTCAAATTTATTAACATTTTCAAAATTTTTGGTTATAGATGTATGAACAATATCATTTATTCATATACGAATCTGGTTAAAAGAATATATTCATTCAAACACATTAACATTTTTAACATGTTTGGTTATAAATGTAACGGATGGTCCAACTGCCATTTTTTATAGGATTCGTAGACGAATTTATACCGATCGGCCGACTTCTTGGGTAACGTTTCTGATTCAATAATTGATTGTGCCTGTGCATCAAAATTTCGGAATATTTCTTCCTCGTCCATGGATTCATCCGTCGAAATCATTTTGTCTCCAAAATAAAAAAATTATCACGTAAGCCGCTTCGTGGTTAACTTAGATACGCGCGTAAAAATAGTCAAGCGACTGACGACAGCGTGAGCAAAAATTTGTTTGCTCCCGCTAATACAGAGGGCGTGCGTGTAGTTTTACCAATGCACGAATCTTGGACTTTCTGCATCGAAATTGATGCCGAAAGTACGTACTTTTGACCGAGGTATAAAGAAAAACGTTATACTTGTACTTTCAGTAAGGAAAGTGCTCAATACTCAAAATATAAGAGTACGTTGATCAATACTCGCTGCGATCGAAGCTTTGTAAGCGGTGAAGCAGCGTAATGAGGAAGACGTATAGTATTTTTATAAAAAAATCAATTTAAAAAATCGATAAACTCAGGTGAGAGTATTTCGAGTATCGGAGAAGCCTTACCTCGGCATGAACGGCTATTAGATTGGCAAGAGCTTCTTGAGCATAGGGCCTGACGTGAGTGGGCTCAATTTCCGAGTCCCATTCCAAGCCACCGAGGTACATGCTCGGCTCGATAGTTCCTACAAGCGGATCACAACGTCTTTCCAAATAGGCATCGAGTACAGCGCTGTCGAGAGTCTCTAGCTGCGTCCAATCGCTTCTCCAGCCCTCAGCCATCGTGAGATCCGGGTACCCTCGATTTTTTAGGGCCGTCACCACTCGAGGTAATACCGTGTTCAATGTGTAGCGAATATTGCTTAACGAGATCAATAGGCACTTTTCCCATGTCTGAAAAAATTTCTTTTTACTTGTTACTACCTCATCAACAAGACGCGACAGAAGTCGGTTTTTCTTTTCATTCCCTTTGCTAGCGACGAATATCTATACAAAATATTTTGTTTTTTATGCAAAGATCTTTGTCACCTATGCTTAAAACTGTAGGGATAAATAATAAGATTTGCTGGGATGTCTCTAATACTACAATTCCTCCCTTCTTTTATAATTGCACGGCAGTAACTTTAACATTTCTTTCTATAAAGTAATTTTGAATTTGCTTTCATAGTTGGGTTATCTTATATGAATTTAATCATACAGATCTGGATATTCGAATTTTATCGATATTTGTTTTTACACCGATCTCCTAGAAGTTACGGGCTCCTCACTTTCTTTCTCTCCCTCCTTCTCTTATACGTTGAGTTACCGGTTCGATTCTCGAGTCTGGAGCTTCATCGCGCCCCGCTACGTGTCGGCCTTAGACATTCGGCTATAGTCGTAGTTCGTACGTCCTATAGACGGAGCCACGTCCTCGTCCGATCTGCCAAAACCTGCAGGACTTCAGTCTCGGGAATCGAACCCGTGGAATCTCTCCCAGTTTTTTTGGTCATCACACTAAGGTGCTTTCCTTTGGATCTACAATTTTTATGGTGGGTTGCTTACCACCAGGATCACAGAAATCACATAGAAAAATCAATTGGTGCTTGGTCAATGCTTGGGATCAAACCCACTGCGTATGAGCCCTGACCTGAACTACTCGGCCACTGCTCTCCCCTATTTAAATTTTATTTAGAAGGGCGGAGGTCAAAATATCAAATGACCAAAGTAGCGAATAGTTAAAATAGCGAATTTAAAAATAGGCAACGTCTAAATACACAATGGCCATCATTATAAAATTCGCTATTTTAGCCATCCGCAATTTTTAGCATTCACTTTTTTGACCTCCATCTTATTAAAATGCAATCAAAATAGCGGATAATCAAAATAGCGAATGGTTTAAATAGCGACTTTTATAATGATTGTCATTCTAGATTGAGAAGTTATTTATTTTGAAATTCGCTATTTTAACCATTCGCTCTTTTGGTCATTCGCTATTTCGACTCCCACCTATTTAGAAGCCACTATTCCACACATTTTGAAAAAGAAGCATGTAATATAATAATAGTTACCGGTGTCGCGAGGCCACGATGCTTGCTTTCCCGAATTCTGTAACACGACGGTGAGCCAACGAGTTGACTGACCGAAGGATCATCCTCATCGGCGGCCTCTTCGCTCCCGCTAAAAGCCAATTGTTGTAAGGTACGAGCGAACGCTACAAAGAGTGTTTTAACCGCGTTGTGATAGAGGGACTGTTGCGTTGGACTCCCGAGGAGGCAAGTCTCGCGAGGACCACAAGCCACTGCAGTTTCGCGGGCTAACTCCGATACCTCCATCACCATTTCTTCGAAAAGACATGGCTGTGGAAAAAATCTCGTCAATCAAGATATAATCAAAATACAGGACCCTGAAGATATCTGCATCTGCCGGTAGCACCCAAAAATATATTTTACCAAAATATCCGAAACAAAAATATCCTAGGAAATGATCCTAACGGAAAACATCCGCCGCCCATTTAATTTTTGCGTCAGTCATAACATTTTAACCCTGCGTTTAATTGATTTATTTCTTAGGCAAATTTGATGAAAAAGAAACAATTTTTAAAATTGGTTTTCTTGAAAATAAAAAAAAAAACGACATTTGATCTCAACCATTTCTTTATCTTAACAGTTTTTGAAACGTTATATTAAACCATGAAGTTGCTTCATAAGTTTATCACATAATTGTAGCCTGATATTTAATTTTCGATTTCGTTGGCAGAGAGCTTGAGACAATATTATCTGCTTCTTCGATGATTTTCTGCACGTTATCGTACCTCTGGATGTCTGGATAATTTGCTTCGGCAAAAGACTTAAGTCATTTGCCGAAGCAAATCCCAACCAATTTTCCATACACGTCGAAAGCAACGTAAACCAATTATCTTCATCTGGCGTTGAACTAAAAAAATGAGTTTTTTCGACTCCATCTCAAGTCATTATGGAACCATGACACATTCAAAAATTGAAAAAAGAACAGCGAATCAAGATTTCGAGGAACACAACAATTGAAGTTCTCATTAAAATGCAGGAAATGATCTTTACATCATTTGCGGACGCAAATCCGTTCGTTTAACCTCATTCAACTGGTCAATGTAGTAGCTATTCGCGCCGCTAGACAGCGCAAGTTGTCGGCAAACGTAGTAACCATCCGCGACGCTAGATGGCGCCAGTGCTGAAACCAGTGCGCAAAGTATTTTGCACCTCAGTGATAGCATTTTGCGTATCGCCTTCGGAATCATCCGTTTTGCAGTCAGAAACCGGTGCGCAAACGAGGATTTTACATGCATCACTAAAGAAAATAAAGTGAACGTTGCAAAGACTAACAGAATTATTAGATTTACGGATGAGGATATCTTCACGGTGAAATAAATGCAATAGAAGAGAAAACTAATGCTTTGACCGACCAATTTGGTGATTCCGCCGTCTTCGTTGGCGAGATACTCCAACTGCCAAGTTTCCTTGCGTTGTAGGGCGCTAATGTTGTCCGCGGTTTGTCTGAAGAGTCCGACGAGGCATTGGAGCCTGAGATCGAAGAGAAACTTGCCAAAGATGTCAAGGGCATCGCTCGGCAAGTCAAGATGTATCAGAGCAGCGTACATTTGCCGAATGGCTCGCAAACTGTGCAGCATCCACGCGGGAGATATGTTGGAGCCGCAACATTCGCGCATAGCCTCGCTCGCGTGTTGTATGCACGAGAGAACGAGATTTTTAAAGGGAACCTGCTTCTCCACATCAACCGCAACGTGCAATTGACCGGTGAAATAACTCTGGCCCAAACGCCACAAATCGGGCAATTGTTCAGCCACAACATCGCACAAGGCCTCGATGCACAGAACACGAGAAGGCACATTAGAATTAACATCGCTGCGATAGAGACGCAAACGATCCGCTGAAATTGGCGTTAGGCTGTTGGATTTGTGACTTTTACCGATATCGTCGCCACTTCCGTTATCGGATCCTAGAAAATCTTGCAGGCAGCTTTTTACACTCTTGTCCAAGTACGTACCGTGAGAAACTGCGGATTTGAACATTTCCCATAGGATCATTGTGATAAAAAATGGCGGGAAGCAACAGGGATAAAAATAACAGATGAGGCTTTTTTTTTAATGAAAAAAAAAGGTTGTGAATTTACCTATTGCATCCCACGCTGGATCACCGTTAGCTTCGAGATTAACGAGATTTCTTATTATCTTCTTTTGTCGTTCAAGGGCAAAAGGCGTTTCCTCGAGTTTTTTACGTAATATCTCCCGCAAAAGGCTAATCTTATCCTCAATTTCTTGGAGAACTCGCTTAAACACCTCGACGTCTGTGTTGCCGAATAAATTTTTGACTCTCGCGTAATCGTTTATCACGAGATCGTAATTTCCGCGTTTGATGTTTTTCTCAATGTTTACTGGCATGCAAAATAGGAATTTGTAGCGTTGCATTAATGTTAGCGCGCTTCTCGTCGCGTCTGCTCTATCGCGACGAGCTAAAACGTCGTCGAAGAGCTTGTTTGCCTCTGCCATCGAAATTCTTATCGCTGATTCTAGTTTATCGGTTGGGTTGTTTCCGTATTTTCGCACGTCGGCTTCAAACTGCTCCTTCAGAAGGACGATCGTCTCCAGTTGCTCCATAACCGCTCCTACGTTCGCCTGGATTATAACTCAAAGGTTTAACAAAAATCTCACCGTTTATCGTCCTTGTGAATTGTTACCTTGAGAAAGGACAATTGGCCTTCCTTCTGAGAATTGACTTTTCGCCTTAAATAAGCCAAACCCGCTCTGAGATCGTCCAGAGTTGTCGCATGGTGATGCTGCAGCAAGAACCAACCAGGATGAAACTTTTCGCTCGTCAACTCACCGCAACAATCGCCGAATAACTCGCACAGCTCGTCCTCTGGAAATTTCTTGCTGCAAAACGACATTTTCCCTTTTTTTTTTTCAACGATGATATTATACATTTCTTTCTCGCTTCAAAACGACGTTTCCAACATTTTTTGAAAATAATATTATCTATTTTTTTCTTGCTGGATAACGACATTCTATTTATTTATTTGTTTACGGGAAAACTCTTTAGAATCATAAGATATGAATCTGTTAATAATTTGTAAACTATTTCATTCTTCTCGATAATTAATCGTATGAATATTATGTTTTCTAATGAATATTTCGCATAAACGTATTCAAAATATATCACTTTCAATCTGGATCGTTTTCGTTTTTTTAACATGGTGGCCGTTTTTTTCGCCGAAAAAAATTCCCTGACATTTCCCTGACACTTTTTGAATTATTCTTTTTTCGCAGTTGTGAAAAGAAATTCATTTTTTCTTCCGAAAAATATATTTTTTTCTTTCATTTTTATTCGTAAAAACTTGTTTTATTTGCTATTCTTTTCATTGTGAACAAGGGACTCGTCCCGTTCATTGTACAATGAATTGATAAATAAAGAATAAAGGTCGAGAAAAATATATTTACAAATATCAGTATAACTCTAACGGCCGGCGAAAGTGGGAGAGAAGTTTTTATATTGCTTTTATATTCTTTCTTAGAAAAGTCGTGGCACATCGAAAGTCGAAATATCGAAAATTGAAGCCACCTTTCTAGCATTCTGATTGGTCGTCGATGGCTTCGACATAAAGCCAACTTCAGACTGTTATAATTTCCACAGGATTACGCGTGGCGCGCTTTTTGAATTGTAATTTTTTCGCAGTTGTGGAAAAAATTCATTTTTTTTCTGATAAAAGATTTTTTTTTCTTCGTACAAAAGTCATGGCACATTTTAAAAAATGTCATGTTCAGCCATAAGAAGTGACAAATGAAAGGAAAAGAGCGCTAGCGAAGCGAGAACGTTGTTGCTACTAAGCATATAAGGTTAAGGGAGTTAGTTAAATAGAATTTTCAAAGACAATAATTCGGTTATCAATCTGAGTTGTCTATAAGTGAAAAAGACTCTTACTCATTGCCTTCGACACTGAGACCTAATGGATCCTCCTGCTGGTAATTGGTCGGCGATAGCGCTCTTCTGCCCCAGACAAAGCTTTGAACAGGGGCTTCTTCTACCCACACCGCAGATTCCTTCATAGGTCCAATAGTTTCGTGATACCCGCGGAATTGGACTGTGGAAGTGCCTTGACCTCCGCTCCGCGTCGTAACTACAATATCGCCTCTGCCCTTGCAAGGGCCAGACCTGGCGATGATTTTGTTCTGAGATTTCCATTCGGCCGAAAGGAGGCAATCGCACCCGCATATTGTTAGGCCTGCAATAATTTAATAGCAATTTATTGAGTGTCTTATAATAAGAATATAGGAACACGATGAGTACCATATTATGTCTATATTATGAGTGTCCGATTTTTTTGTGAGCGTTAATGATTATAAGAAAGCTATGATTGCAAAGGTTTAATGAATCTTTTTCAATAAAAAACTTAATGAATAATTGATTACAGTGAATCCAATTTCCACAGTTTCTAGGATTGCTCAGCTTATACTAAAATGCACTCTTCGGCAGATAAGTTAAGACATTGAGAAATATAATTTCCTCCAAATAGCATAAGGTTTCAAAGATTAGTGAATTTTTCTTGGAATCTCAAAGATTTCTAAAATTTCTGGAGATGTCAAAAGATTTTTTACAATATGCTCAGATTGCTCCAGATTTCTTGAGATTTTAACAGAATACATGAGATTTTATCACAATTCTCTAGTAAAGATTTGTCAAGATTTCTTGGATTTCTTGAGAACATGTGGACCAGATTTCAGGAATGATTTACTCCTCAGTTTTTGCACATTCCCATTTGTTTGGATCTAATTAATTTACAGCTCCGTCTATATTCATTGGTAACAGTGAAAGCTCTAAATCAGTTACAGCTAAAAAAATAATGAACCATTATCATAGTGTATTAAGGTTTTTGTTGAGTATCGGTAACAACTCTCAAAGTTAAATCAGTGCTTAATCTTTGTAGACGATTTTTGAAAGTTTAATGTATTAAATAAAAATAGTAGAATGTGATTTGTATAAAATCATGTATACTTGATTCAGAGAAAGCTTAAGTGTGACTAATTTGCATAAGGATTAACTAATTAATTTTTTTTTACAATAAGACATATTTCTGTTTAGTTTTGTCCAAGTATAATCTGTAATTCTTTACTGATTCCGGTGAGTGATAACTCATTCTTTTTCTCAAACGATACTCTACAAATTGACCATTAATTGTGGATCATTTTACAATTATACCCTGTAGTCTATGAAAGTATGTTTATTTTTGTTAAACAACAGACTACAAACATCAAACAATCCACTCTATAAAATATTAAGGTCAGTAAAATTAGTTGACAATTAAAGTTTACCCTTGAGAAAAACAGAACAAAAATGTATCTTATTGAAAAAAAGTGAATCAGTTAATCTTTATGCAAATATCCCGCTATTAATCTTTCTCTGGGTTAAGTATATATGCTTTAATACAAATCATCCTCCATTATTGTTATTTAAAGCATTAAACTTTAGAGAACCAATTACGAAAATTTTGAACTGATTTGACTTCAAGAGTCGATACCAAACCTTCTCAATTCTTCACCGAATAGATTGTAAGCTAACGAAAAACAAAATGTAGTGATCGTTGGCATGAATGTAGTGATCGTTGGCATGAATGTAGTAATCATTAATGAAAATGTGGTAATTGTTAAAGAAAATGTAGTAAACGTTATTAAAAATGTAATAATCATTGAAAAAAATGTAGTAATCGTTGAAGACAATACAGTAGTCATTGAAAAATGTGTAGTAATTGTTGACTTGCTACACCAATAAAATTAGCATTAGAAGTAAGTGATGAAACCACTATGTAAACATGTAAAGCAAATATGTAAAACATCTATATTCCTGGTGTATTCACCAATAAAATTCAATTCAAAATTCAATTGACAAAAATGTAGTAATTGTTGATGAAAATATAGTAATCGTTAAAGAAAATGTAGTAAGCTTAAAAGGCTCAAATAAACGAAAATCCACTTGCCTATAAGATCCTGAGCTTTCGTTCCCAAGAATTCACCGCGAACCGTTACACGTGTTCCTGGAGGACCTTCTTTAGGTGATATACCCGTTACCACTGGGGGAGGTGCCATCCTAAACACCTCCTAACCACAGATTTTTCGCTATCGCTGATAACCACTAAAAATTCCTTGAGTCGATTAGTCTTTTCTGCATCGACACTTTCCGCTTGGTTATTTATTTTATTTTTAGATTAACATAGGACAACGAAGCATCACTACTTTGCAACTTGACAGCTAATCGAGCTGACAGTAGATACACACTATAATCGAGTAACATCTTAAGGTGATGTGATACATATCGTCTGTTTCTCTCTCGGATGATCATAAGAGCGAGTGAGATAACGGAAACTTTCCGAATAGAGATGCGAAATGACGGTCATTTGTTGAATAGGACAGAAGACCGAAAAATGACCGTTATTTGACGTCATTTTTTTAAACTGTTTTGTCGAGGTTAAAATTACCGTCATTTAGACAAACGAATTGTGACGGTCCAGAGTGGACTAAAAATGTATTTAGTTGAGAAATGACGGTCTTTTAATGTTTGGTTACAAATTTTATCACAAATTTTTACGTTGAATTCAGATATGTAAGTCGATCCTTAGAGTAAACATTGAAAATCGTGACTTTAAATGTAGATTAACTGATATATAACATTTACCGAGCATTTAGACGACTTTTTGATGATTTCCTGACGATCCCCTAATCCGATCCCATTTTCCCCTAAAAATACCCTAAATAACCCCCATCAAAACAATGCGAGGAATATAAAGGTAAAACTACAAAAAAAAATTTTTGTTTTTTTGTGTCGATTGATAATTGAATGTTGGCAAATGCTGGCGTAATTTCAACGCTTGGTTTTTAATGTTTTAGTTACAATCGTGGAATAAAAGAATGACCGTCAAGTTAGCAAAAATTTTTATGTATTAAAAACGCTTTAAACTAAGCTTAATCGATGTGAAATCGTTTGGGGGTACATATAACATATTTCAAACGTGTGGTGGTCACCCGTTTGGTTAAAAAAATACAAAAAATGACATAGGACCCGCGGGCAGGAGTTTGACTGACATACGCATGCGCTACTTCACCATTTTCTTGACGCGGTAAATTTGAATAACTGATATTCGACGTGGATTTTTTTTATCGGGTGAGGATAATTCATTTTGAATTAATTTATAATATTTCAGTGCATCACAAATGTGAATTTTTTTTTTCGTTTTGTGATTATATTTGAGGTAAACATACCTGATAATGAAAACCCTGATGAGGATAATTTTACCTGATTTTTTTTTTTTTTTTTTTTTCTAAAAATGGCACCGTTTGAGTATTTATCCACAACCTTTTGTTTATTTATCATTAATATGTTCCATTTATAGTTTCCACTTATATTAACTGTATAAATTTAGCATTACCTCATAGGAATTGAGAGAACAAAATAATGTTTCGTTTTTCACTCAAAAGCAACCATCCAAATAAAAAAAACTGTAAATGATTAGAAATTGACACACATAGATATGCGATATTTTCTAAATTGCTCAATTTAACGACACGACTAATCGCTTTCCAATAGTTTATCACCACCACACAAATTTAACATACAATTCTATAATTTATTGACTGATGATCCCATATTTTTCGTATGAAAAATAGAAAGTATTTTGTAAAGCCGCTAAAGACAAACAAAAACGTTTAAATTTCTCGCAAATAAATAGAAGATCACTGTTTGTGTTAACGAAGCAAATGGTATTGCAAAAAAAGTACTTGTCCACGGCGATGAAGTACCCGTAATTTTTTCATACTTTCGAAGCGTTTTTCATTGAGAAATTTGCGAATCAGAATGTTGGCCTTTCTCGCAAGCGGTTCGCGCCGCCGTAGTTTCTATATAAATACTGACGATCGAGACGTACGGTGAGGTTCACTCGACCAACACTGCGGAGCCACAATCGGAGTTCTCGTAACTCTAAAATAGCTCTGAGGAAGGTCCCTGGATCCCTGGCAGCGAGTGCCATAGCGTATTTGCTATTAGCCTCCATCGTCTTCTCGAATTTGGAAGGGACTTGTATCTAGCTCTCGAGCAAAGATCACAGGATCCTCGAGTCGGGTGCGAGTGTATTGGTCAAAGCAAAGTAATGTGTTGAATCGTCTCGACGATAAACTCAACAGGGCCTCTTCCGAGGGAATCTCTTTCTTTTTTTAACTCGCTAATACGCCAATAAAGCAATTTACAACTATTGCCAAAAAATGTATATATGTATGCACTTTTGAAGTATATTTGAAATTTCTATTTATTTTTCATGTAAAATTCATAAATACATGTTCTTTTCGTCGGATGCAACGTCTTTCATTCTATTTCATTGTGATTTGATCATACTTAACTATACATGATGATTTTTTTTCCTTGTAGAGGAAGCTTTGTTTTCTTTGAAATTTTTTTTTTCGAGTTTTGCATGTGACAATACTTGAAATGGTCTAAAATGTTGAAAAAAATGGTTTGAAAAATAGACGGTGCATTTTTAAGATAACGGGCTCAAATTTAAACCGTGAGTAAACTGTCGCTAAAAAGGGATATGGAATCGAATTTAGAGTTAATCCGTCAATTTGTTTAAAATTTATGGCACTTTGAATTTTTTGAAGAATGTCAGCTCGGGCTCTAACTTCCGCAATTTTTATGATATCCGGCTGAAATTTGGACTAAGACTGGACTGTCATCAAATAATGTTTGGGATTGAATTTGGTGTCAATCTGTTAAGTTAATTCCATATTTGTGGCAATTTTGAGTTTTTCGTTCGTGTTCTAAATTTCGCCATTTTTAAGATATCCGGCTCCGATTAAGTCCACAAATAGACTTTAGTTGAACAAGATATAGGATTGAATTTGGAGTGAATCCGACGAGAGATTATAAATTTATGGCATTTTGAATTTTATTTTGAATTTGTCGTATGTGCTCTAACTTCCGTAATTTTTAAGATATCGGGCTCAAATTTAGTACACAAATAAAGTATGAGTAAACATAAGATAAGTTAGAATTTGGTGCAAATCCGTCAGGACGTTAAAAAATCATGACGATTCGGATTTTTTGAAAAATTAGTCTTAGCGTTCCAACTTTCACAATTTTCAAAATATCTGGCATAAATTTTGTACGCAAGTAACGTGTTGATAAACTAAACATTAGTCCGAATCTATCGAGAATCTGTCAAGGCGTTTAAAAATAATGCCATTTAAAATTTCTTAAAACAAGATTGCAAAGTAGAACTTTGCAAATTGCTTTTTCATTATTGTTGGATTTTGAGTGGCTTTCTGTACGACGAAGCCAAAATAGACGAACATACTCATTCTTCAGAGAAATTTCTCAATAGAAATAGACGTAAAAATCCAACAATAATGAGGAAACAACTTGCAAAGTTGTACTTTGCAGCCTTTGTTTAGTATTTAGTGGGGCCGAGTTAAAGTTCCGAATGGTCAATACACGAAGGTCTAAAATTCCGGGATTTAATATCTCACCTACATTTTTGACGAAATGTGTTTTAGCGAATTTGGTCAAAAATGTAGGTGAGACATTAAATTTCGAAATTTTAGACCTTCGAGTATTTACCATTCGGAACTTTGTCACCGAGAGGCGAGGGAATCAGGGTTGAAGTTCCGAAAAGTAAATGCACGAAAGTCTAAAATTCCGAAACTCAATATCTCACCAAAATTTTTGACGAAATTCGCTAGAAAATATTTCTTTAAAAATGAAGGTGAGATATTAAGTTTGGAAATTTTAGACTTTCGTGTATTTACTATTCGGAACTTTAACCCCACCGCGACTCTTGATCAAAAGATAAGTAAACGAAATCCCAGGTATGTAATAAAAAACACTACAAGGCTACAAAAGGCAAAACAGTGCAATAAAAAGTGCTGCAAGTTGCAAGACACTCTAGTCGATGGTTCAAGAGGCATTTTCTATGTCTATATGCCATTCTCATTATACTTGAAGCATAATGATAGCACAATAATGCTATGACATCAGAATAATAGTCCAAGCACGCAAGTCTTCGATTACCTCTGAGTATAGATTTTTCAAGAAGTTTGCTCATCGCTTTCGTGCATAAATTTGCGGATTGGGCTCGAGAATCTACGAAGAACTGCTTTCTTCGGGGTTGGACATCAACTTCTTGCGCAGTTCATCACCAACCAGCGAAAAGCGATAGAGGCAAGAAATATGGCTGTATAGTGCAGTGAAATAGTTTCGAAAAATCTAGTAATATTAACGATTGAAATAAAAACTAAACCTAATGTTTTTCCCGTAGGATCAACAATTTGAACGAGTTGGTCACGTGTTGCGATGGAAGAAAATGTTCCTGAGTATCGGTGGTGTTTGGCCAATCGAATCAACTTACTTCAGATCTTGGATCTAGATAAATTATCTGGCAATTCACCTGAGCATGCAGTACGCCGAATTTTATGCCAATCTTGGATTTTTTTATTTCATGTTCAATAACATCGTAAAGACGCTTTTTCAGACAATGGTTTTAGCCAAATTCATCGTCATTCTACATGGACAAAATCTTCGCAGTTTTATATCGTAGCCATTCAGAAAGGTTTTGCTGAGTCGAAGAAAGGAAGATTTATATGAAATACAACTTCCTGGCTGAATTCTTCTTCAAAATTACTATTCCGATCAGAACCGTTCTGTATTGTATTATCTGGGGCCTTCTGAACATTTTTTTCGAACGAGTGAGTACGGAAAATAACTATGTTTTATGAGCTGATTTTTATCCATGAAGATACACAATTTTTTTAAATAAAAAAAAAACCTCGACTCATCATCGTTTTGTATGATCGGATGTTAAAATTGAGAAAGAAAAGTGTGAACTATCGATATCATATGCGTATTAATTTGTATCGTGATTACGGATTGTTTAAATAAATTAGAAAATAAGTGTTCTTATAGTCAACTGATAGTTGGACAAACTTTTTATTCATGTCGAATTGTGAATAAAATATTTTCTGAATTCTATGTGACTATTATTTGAAAGTTATCATTTAAAAAAATGGTATTTGATCGAGAACTTAGATGAATCATACTTTTTTGGCAAGCATAACATTTTCGCTCAGGATGTCTGTTAAAAAAAAGCCTTTGCTTTAAATGTATGAGACATTTCGTGTCCGTCGACATGGAAAAAAAATGGTTTCCTGGGTTAGCAAATAATTTGCTAATATACCGAGAGCAAATATATTTATTTTACTGACCTAACAGATTTCGTTTTCACTAGATGAACAAATGTGTTTGCTGGACTTACTAATGATTTACTAAGCAGGCAAAAATATTCCGTGCTCTGGCAAAAAAACATTTGTTGACGGTATATTATCAGATGATTTTTCTCCGGGCGGTCAAACAATTTCATTCGGTATTTCAAGGATGTATCCTTTGTGAAATAGGAAAAATCGCAATCGATGAGTAGATTGTTAAAAAGTATCGATAGTGCACACACTCGGAGAAAAATATCGTAATTTGATAATACAAATAGTTAGTCTGACGATAATCTAACTGTAATGTATAGTTAACAGGAGAAACGACTATATTTTATGGTTATAGCAAATATAAGAAAATAGTTGGATCAAACATTAATATAATTCCCAGGAGGAACGTCTACATTTCATAGTTACAGCAAATATAATTATATTAGCAATTATCAAATTGATCATAGTTTCAAAAACTATTCTAATAGTTTCAAAAACTATTCTCATAGTTTCAAAAACTATTCTAATAGTTTCAAAAACTATTCTAATAGTTTCAAAAACTATTCTAATAGTTTCAAAAACTATTCTAATAGTTTCAAAAACTATTCTAATAGTTTCAAAAACTATTCTAATAGTTTCAAAAACTATTCTAATAGTTTCAAAAACTATTCTAATAGTTTCAAAAACTATTCTAATAGTTTCAAAAACTATTCTAATAGTTTCAAATACGCCGTTTTGTTGCATATACGATTTCAACGTTTTTTTTTTCAATAAATTTGCAAGTATCGTTTATTGAACCATACCTATTATCATCACTATAACTATAAATCATTACAAACCTTCCTATATGCTTTTTATCGTGTGAAATCGTTGAATGAATGATATGTTTTTCTCTCAAAAACGATACGAGTCGTACGTCTTCCCATTTCGCACGTGTCTTCTTCAGCATGAGCGACACACGGACCAATCTTATGGTGTACGCTTATCAATTGCCGTTGATTCACGTGTAGGTTTGCTAGCATCGTTCTGTCCCTTGACCATGATGGTTCTCCACATCTGCGACCAGTAAGCTGTTCTGCCGCAAAGAATAAAAAATATCAAAATTTCCACGGATAACGACAATGACGACAGCAACAAAATTTTTGATGGGGAAGCATATGAGATCTATGTATGGTAATTGTTAATACATGGTTGATACATAGCTCTAAAAGTTCAGAGCATCGTTGTGGGTTCGATTTCCGGTGACGTCGATTTTCGTCGAAAATAAAAAATAAAAACGTGGAGGCGATGAAGCTTCTGATGTATACATAAGACACACACATGGGTGTACATATGTCAAAACAACACGTCGAATTAACAATAATATCCATAAAAACACATGTCGTAATAACACGTGTCATTGTGTGCCAAACTAAAAGTGGTTTCTTCTTAATAGAGCTACATGAGTAAACAGAAAGGAAATACTTTATAAGTCATCATGATTTTATTGAAATAAAATTGTATAAAATACGATCGAAATACATGACGATGGTAAATAAGATTCGAGCAACGACTATTTCACGATATCGATCAACGACGATTTATATTCGCAATTCCACGCGTATTGCCAGTCTGAATAACGATCAACGACATTACGATTGTAATCTATGCGGTGAATCGGTATTAAACTTAACCCTTTGAGTCACAGTGGGTCGCCGAGCGACACGCCCACGCGTTTTCGCTCAGATTTAACTATTTTTAACTAATTTCTGACAATTATTAATGAATTTTATAATTTCGAAAAAGAAAAATGTATGACTCAAAGGGTTAACACAACGGTTTCAATATTCGCGTTCAAACCCTAGAAATCTTAACCACCACCGTTTTACCGTATAAACGACCTGATGGTTTTTTGTAAAAAAAAAAAAAAACCGAAATTTGGTCGTAACCACCGTAAAAACGACTGCCCTAAAAAATGTTATGCGGTCGTTTTTTTGCAACACTCGCCTTTCGCTCGTGTTGCAAGCTCACAGTCGTCAGAAAAAGTTTCATCGTACTAGTATCGTAATAGTATATTGCAATACGATTGAGAAGTGCGATTTATCGCACGCGAAACGAAGCGAAGCGTGTGAGAAGTGGGCACTTCTCGCACGGAGTTGCATAATAGTATATTACGGTACGAGTGCGATTAAACTTTTTCTGACCAGGGTGAGTTTGCAGGACCAGTTATGAACTTCCCCATCGTCGCGTGACTAGTTTCCTAGCAATTTTTGGCGACCGTCGTTTCCAGCTGATTCACCGGAAATACCACCTTTAACGATCGGGGGATTTTTTGCCAAAAATAAACCGGAAATCGGTCGTAACGGCCGCGAAAACAACTACCGTAAAAATGTTATTCCGGTTTTCCATGGTAAATCGAAAAAAAAACGACTGCAGAAAAATTTTCAGGGCAGTCGTTTTTAACCGCCGTTTCGAAGCTCGTATAGCATGGAAAGGAATCATATCGTAACGTATTAATCGTGTTTCCGTTAGTATTTGATTACTTACTTATCAGATACTTCGGTTTACATTCTATATACACTATACATTTATTACATTTCACTATAATTTATATAAAACATAACCTAAAATTCGGGTAACCGTTCAGAACTTTTCCGTTTATACTGATTCATCACATCTCTTTAAAAAAAAAAAAAAAAAACAAATAGAACCGGATAACTGTTCTATCTGATTTTCCGGACGATCTTGGATAGAAAACGTTGCGTTTTCGAAACGATAGGATTTCCAACCGCCATTTTAAAGTCCGTATAGCACGGAAAGGAATCGTATCGTATCGTATTAATCGTGTTTCCGTTGTTATGAGATTACTTACTTATCAGATAATTCGGTTTACATTCTTCACTATAATTTATATAAAACATAACCCAAAAGTTTTTTTTAAACGCTTTCATTACCCGTCCGAAAACGCGATTTACGAAAAAACGTAGGCAACAGATACATTATCACGAACAGAAAAAAGGAAGCATAAAAAAATCTACACACTGTGGGACATTGTGTTTTGTTCTCACGCTCGACCTGCGACGATTACGATAAACATCGAAGGAAAGTAGCATTGCGCTTGCGTAGACGGTCATCTGTAATACCCTGCTATTTGACGAAAATTGTAAGTATAAGGATGAGAAAAGAATCGAGGGATAATGGTGCCCTGATGTTAATTGGTATAAACGGTCGTTGCATGTCTGGGTTGAATTCAGAGTCATTCAGCTTTGTGGCTACCTTATGCAAATTGCGACTCCAGTCTCCAATAACCTTTCTTAATATCAATTGATTGAAATGACATTTGTGAGTACAGTGTATGTACGAATGTTTACTTGTATCGTTGAAATAACTTTCGAATATTAAAATGAACAAAAAGTTAACATTGCGAACTTTCCATTGAAAAAATAATAACGATTTAATTCTACGGTTTCTATTCTTTGAAATTTCATTCGATCGTCCATGTGTCCATAGGAATCATTGAGAAATGGTCACAATTTTTTTATAAGATGTTTAGAGTGTCAAGAATATTCGTGAATTATTTCAGATTTTTAAATCTTACTGTTCACCGAAAATTTGATAGTGCTTTCTTTTTTTAAATTTTACTTCGATTCGCTCTATCTCTAAAACTATTCATTGCACAAAAAAAGTGCTGTAATGAAAGTTTAGGTATTTGAATGTACTTTATGATGAAATGTTTTAAATAAATTTCCGAACAATTTTCAGTCTTTTTTCGGCAAAACAAAGTCGTACCATTTTTATTCGTTGAGAGGGACTATTTTTATTTTTATCAAAATTTTTCTCAAACTTCGTTATTACGTTTGCAAGATGCACAAAAATTGGCATGATGGAAAATCCATATCTTCACGAGGGTTTGTTGAGATATTGGCAAGAAAAATGTAAAAATTATGGTAAAAATACTTGAGACGATCTGACAAGACCGGCGACATATTTGTCCTTCCTTTTTCGTTTGGATCTGAAAAATAAACTGTTGCAATATCTTTAATGAGACCCACTGTAATAACATCCATTTAATGAGACCCACGAAAAAATAAAATTGTAGTTAAAATCTCGCTTTGATACTACTGCCAAAATTATCCCGAGTACGCGACAGTATCACATGTTTATACCTAATCAATATGGCCCATTAAAATGGAGAAAGTACTTACAGAGATTACGTTGTATCCGAAGAAACGTAGAGTATAAAATTAAACAGCAAAATCTGGAATAAATAAAATATGTTTTATAAAGATAAAAATCATTGGCAAATACGAAAGAAAAAACGGAAAAACGTAAAAGAAAAAAAAAGGAAAAAAAGTAATGTGGGACTTAGATACCAACTATTGAAATCTCAACCCTGTTAATCGCAGAGAAATGTTTTCTGCAAAATTTTTTAAACATTTTCCAACCAAACCTGAGAAATATGTGAATTTGCCATAATGCTAATTTTCGTGCATTTTGTAAACGGAATAACGAACATTGAGAAAATTTTTGAAAATAATCAAAATGGTCCCTTTCAACGATAAAAAATGGTACAACTGTATTTTGCTTAAAAAAGTCTGAAAATTACTGGCAAAATTTTTTTTCAAAACGCCAATCATCAAGTACATTCAAATACCTAAACTTTCATCACAACACATTTTTTTATGCAATTAATGGATTTAGAGATAAAGCAAATTAAAGTAAAATAAAAAAAGGAAAACACTATTTAATTTTCGGTAATCAATAACATTGAAAAATCTGAAATAATTCACGAACATTCCTGAAACTCTGAAGAACTTATAAAAAAATTGTGAACAGTTTTTGAGACAACCCAAAATTGGGGTCGCCTGCTTAATATGGAATGCGTCATATAAAAGTTGCATAATTTGTTTTTATTGTCTTATGGTAGTTAAATTAACGGGAAAATACACTGTTAGAGAAGATTGGAAGTTTTTACGCATAAACTCGTCATCGAAATTTAATAAACAATTGTAGTATAGAATTAATGTACTTTTCCAGTAAAATTAAAGCAAATCTTAAAATTCAAGTACTTTTAATGGAAAATTAAGGTAAATTATTGAATATGCTGTACCATACATTAATTTTACAATACACATGTATACTAAATTTCTTATACTAGTTTACGAATAAAAACTTCCAGTAAAAGTACACAAATTTTGAAGTACATTTTTTTTACAATGTATAAAAGTTAGTGCAATAATTTCAAACTGCAGATTTTAGTTGATCCCATTTTTGTAAAATATGGGAAAAAATTTCAGGTGGACCTCAAGAATGCTGAAGAGCTGTACCTATGGAATAAGCGAGTTCTCTCGATCGGCGGTCTTTGGCCACTGAAACCCGATTACTTCAAGTTCTATATGCTTTATCTTTACTTAGTTTTCCAAATGATAATGGCATTGAGCGATCTCGCGGATGTTTTCGGTGAAATCGGACTTACAATAGCGAATCTTTCGGAAACGTGTGTCCAACTGATGATAGCAGTGAAAATGTTAGTGCTACGACACTCAGCAACTTTAGAAACCGTTGTACGCCGAATGGAGACGCGCATAAAGACAAAAAGTTACACAGACCAGGAAGAAAGAAATTTGTATTTGACGTATATGACGATTGGAAGAACGTTCTTCAGAATAGGAAGTTATTTGTCACTCAGCACTACTTCTTTTTATTATCTCAGGCCCTGCGAAAGTGTTCTTATCGCTGGTAAAAAAAACTACCAAATTATACAAGCATCGTTAAGATATAATTCAGGATTGAAATCCCTTTATTTTTCTGTTCGACAGTTTTACGTGGAAAGACGGTACCGTTCGTTTTGCCTTTTCGAACAAAACTTCTCGTTAATATTACGAACATTCGTACATGGGCCGTTATTTATCTCTCACAACTTCCGATGTGTTACTGTTATTATTTTAACAGTATTTCTGTTTGCTTTATTTTTACTTTGGTCGTACACGTTGCTGGCGAATTATCTATATTGGCAAAAAGAATACGTCGTATGAAAAATAACGCTTATCCTGGGACGAATGATAATGATTTGAACGCTACACTTCACGGATTAATTATAAAACATGAAAAGATTATTTCGTGAGTATTTGAACATGTTACCTTAGCGGGACATTTTTTTTAGCATAAAAAGAATGTTGTAACATAATGACCTAAAATGGAAATTTTTATTAGAACTGCTACAGCTATAGACGATATTTTCAACCTTGTTTTGTTGGAGGAACTTGTTATTTTTACGCTGCTCATAGGATTATCCTGTTACAGTCTACTCTCGGTATTTATATTGAAATACCAAAACGACGTTCGTTCAATTGAATTCGGTGAACACGAATTATGAAATTAATTTTTAGTCATGATATCAACATTATTTTTGCTTACTTCGAACATGAGATAAACGGCTGAAACACGCCATTTTTATGGAAACAAAAATGGATGAAAACACCAAGTTTTTCAATTTCTTCTAATTATTTATGACAACTATTGTTTACCGGATTTAATTGACGTTTCACTTTAAGATTACCAACTTTTTCGATAGTTTTGAAACTTCCTTTTTTGCAGATCTCCATAGCGTCGTCGATGTTTCAATATTTTTCAATTTTGACTTACGTAATGGCATTCATTGAGCTGATTTTCGTTTATTGCCTTGCCGGCGATTATCTCATCCAAGGGGTAAAGTCTTGAAAGTACTCTTACTTACTGCCGTCGTGTAATAAAAATATGGGTGGCGGACAAAATAGCGAATGGTCAAAATAGCGAATGGTCGAAATAGCGAATGGTCAAAATCGCGGATGGTCAAAATAACGAATGGTCAAAATAGTGAATGGTCAAAATAGCGATTGGTCAAAATAACGAATGGTCAAAATAGCGAATAGTCAAAATAGCGAATGGTCAAAATAACGAATGGTCAAAATAACGATTGGTCAAAATAACGAATGGTCAAAATAGCGAATGGTCAAAATAGCGAATGGTCAAAATAGCCAATGGTCAAAATAGCCAATGGTCAAAATAGCGAATGGTCAAAATAGCGAATGGTCAAAATAACGAATGGTCAAAATAGCGAATGGTCAAAATAACGAATGGTCAAAATAGCGAATGGTCAAAATAGCGAATGGTCAAAATAGAGAATGGTCAAAATAGCGAATGGTCAAAATAGCGAATGGTCAAAATAGCGAATGGTCAAAATAGCGAATGGTCAAAATAGCGAATGGTCAAAATAGCGATTGGTCAAAATAGCGAATGGTCAAAATAGCGAATGGTCAAAATAACGAATGGTCAAAATAGCGAATGGTCAATATAGCGAATTTCACGATGATGGCCATTCTAGATTTAGATGTTAATTTTTTTGGTATCTGCTATTTCGACCATTCACCATTTCGATAATTCATTATTTTGATCCCCACCCAAAAATACATTACAGAGCGCGAATGTGCAGGATGCATATTACGGGTGTAAATGGTACGAAATGACGTCGAGGTGTCAAAAGGATATAATTTTATGTATGATTCGGGCACAGCAACCGCTGCAACTCACTGCTGGTCGATTTTATATATTTTCACTCGGACAATTTAGTGGTGTAAGTATGAAATTATTAATTGCAAACTGTTCAAACATGTTGCGTTGAAACGTCCCCTTAATTTCAGGTACTCAAAACCGCCATGGCTTACATGTCGATGCTGAGGGAAGTGAATTGAAAACTACTATTTTTCGGTACTTATGTCAATGTCGACAAAAACCGTGTACAGTCTCCAATTGCCGATTGCGATCATTTATTTACGCAGTTTCCTTTACACTCGAAGATATTTATATTTCATATCCAGTTAAAGGAAAAATACAAAAATATAATTGAAAAAGTGTAAACAATATTCAAATCAGATTTCAATTTGAAAATATATCAACAAACAAGACATTATTACAACCGTTTTAAGTCTGAATATCAATCTTCCTGAATTGAACAACATGCACCACAAAATCCGATGAAACATTAATATTAATTTCTTAGATTTTTTTTGACAATGTTGAACAAAATGTACGAATATTTAGAACGGTAACCTTATATTCTTGATGGTAAGAATGTTATTTTACTCACGACATATTCTTCGATTTGACTGACGTCGATATACTCCGAGAGGTTAGCAGCGCATGCGCTTCAATACGAACGCGATTGGTTCACGGAAAATCAGAAAGTTTTAGCGCAATCACGAAACGAAGGGCACTTACGATACAGGAAACAAACCTATAATCGTCGCCCGATATTATTTCGCAGGCAATTCGGCGCTGCATGTCTGATGTTTCCGTCAATTGGTCCTCTTCGCAAGACTGTCACGATTGCTCTATGCAAATTATCGTGAACGTCGCGAAATGGTGGCGGTCAGTCTTCGGAAAAACTTTGTCACAACCATTTATAAGAATAAACATGACTGTGAGTACATAAAAAATTGTTGTTCCTGGAAAACTCTGACACTCAAATTTTCACTGAAAATTTATAAAGTCCGTCGATTTTTTAAATTGAAAAAAGTCTCGATTAAAAGGTTCGAATTTGATTTATTTCATCCCTAGCAATCTTGACGACCGTCGTTTCCAGTTGATTCACCGTAAAAACCACCTTCAAACAACAGGGTGATTTTTTGCAAAAAATAAACCGGCGTTTCGTAATAGTATATTCCAATACGAGTGAGAAGTGCGATTTCTCGCACGTGAAACTAAGCGAAGCGTGTGAGAAGTAGCCACTTCTCGCACGGAGTTGTTTAATAGTATATTATACGGTGCGATTGCGATTAAACTTTTTCTGACCAGGGTGAGTTTGCAGCACGAGTTATGAATTTGCTCATGACCGCGTGACTAGTTCCCTAGCAATCGTGACGACCATCGTTTCGAGCTGATTCACCGTAAAAACCACCTCTAAATAACAGGGTGGTTCTTGCAAAAAATGAACCAGAGTATCGTAATAGTATATTGCAATACGAGTGAGAAGTGCGATTTCTCGCACGCAAAACTAAGCGAAGCGTGTGAGAAGTAGGCACTTCACGCACGGAGTTGTTCAATAGTATATTAAGGTACGATTGCGATTAAACTTTTTCTGACCAGGGTGAGTTTGCAGCACGAGTTATGAATTTGCTCATGACCACGTGACTAGTTCCCTAGCAATCTTGACGACCGTCGTTTCCAGCTGATTCACCGTAAAAACCACCTTCAAACAACAGGGTGATTTTTTGCAAAAAATAAACCGGCGCTTCGTAATAGTATATTCCAATACGAGTGAGAAGTGCGATTTCTCGCACGCGAAACTAAGCGAAGCGTGTGAGAAGTAGCCACTTCTCGCACGGAGTTGTTTAATAGTATATTATACGGTGCGATTGCGATTAAACTTTTTCTGACCAGGGTGAGTTTGCAGCACGAGTTATGAATTTGCTCATGACCGCGTGACTAGTTCCCTAGCAATCTTGACGACCGTCGTTTCCAGCTGATTCACCGTAAAAACCACCCCTAAATAACAGGGTGGTTCTTGCAAAAAATAAACCGGCGTTTCGTAATAGTATATTCCAAAACGAGTGAGAAGTGCGATTTCTCGCACGCGAAACTAAGCGAAGCGTGTGAGAAGTAGCCACTTCTCGCACGGAGTTGCATAATAGTATATTACGGTACGAGTGCGATTAAACTTTTTCTGACCAGGGTGAGTTTGCAGCACGAGTTATGAATTTGCTCATGACCGCGTGACTAGTTCCCTAACAATCTTGACGACCGTCGTTTCCAGCTGATTCACCGTAAAAACCACCTTCAAACAACAGGGTGATTTTTTGCAAAAAATAAACCGGCGTTTCGTAATAGTATATTGGAATACGAGTGAGAAGTGCGATTCCTCGCACGCGAAACTAAGCGAAGCGTGTGAGAAGTAGGCACTTCACGCACGGAGTTGTTTAATAGTATATTACGGTACGAGTGCGATTAAAATTTTTCTGACCAGGGTGAGTTTGCAGCACGAGTTATGAATTTGCTCATGACCACGTGACTAGTTCCCTAGCAATCTTGACGACCGTCGTTTCGAGCTGATTCACCGTAAAAACCACCTTTAAACAACAGGGTGGTTTTTTTGCGAAAAAAACCGCAAATTTGTCGTAACGACCGCGAAAACAACCACCCTAAAAATGTTAGTCGGTTGTTTTTTTTTTGGGTTTTCATGGTAAATCGAAAAAAATGACCGCATAACATTTTTTGGGGCAGTCGTTTTTACAGTCGTTAGCGGCGGGGTTAAATTTCCAAATGTTAAATGCACGAAGATCTTATAAGATCAAATTCTTATAAATTTTAGACGTTTAAATGAATTCAGAACAAGGATGCAAATACGAATATAAACAAACTTCCTCATAGAAGCGGCTTTGCAAAAAAAAAAAAAAATTAATGACTAAGCAATGTACAAAGTTCTACTGAGCATCCTATTTTTTTTATTTGTTGAGTTAATAAAATGAAATAAATGAATAAAAAATTCGTGCGATTAAACGCCTTCAAACGAACAGAATTGTCATCGATTCTTGATTTTTGAGGAAAAATACGACACAGAATGGACCTCCATCACTGGATAATATTTTGCGGCGCCCTGAAAAAATAAAAGTAGTAGTGGTACAAGTTTTTTTTATTGAACCGTGCATACAATGGTGATGAGAGACGCGCACATTAATAATAAAAATTTAGTCCGGGGATTGTTCAATGGGTCATTTACCTGAGTTCTTCAGCCTGTAAATCTCGCCGAGAAATATTTTAGCCTATTAACTTATGATAAAAATAAAATTATTTGCGTTATATTATAATTCAATAATAAATTATTCGAATGGTAAGCGTTGCTTGCGTATCGTTAAACATATGTCATTAAAATTCACATAATTCACCCGCTACTTGATATGACACAGCTGAGAGTTTCTGACCTATATTAATGTTTGTTCGATAGCTCAACGCCCGATATATTTTTTGTGGAGTCATTCATTAAATTTGTTATTCCTCTTCCTTACACTCTAAAATATTATTTGTCAAATAATGGTCGAAGTTGTATGGAATTGAATTTTTTTAATGAAACAAAAAATTCAAAATTTTCCGCCAGGTGAGTAAACTTTTATGTTCGCTATATTATTGACCTCTGAATAGTTCTATCCATTTCCGGACTATCTGAAAAACACATTTATTCAAGGGGTGGGAGTCAGTTCTAAATGATTGAATTAATAAATCCAATATTAAACATTTTTTAATTGTTAAATTTTGGCCCGTGTCCCAAATTATTTATTTTATATCAATTGCATGTATAGTAGTGCTTTGAATAGTAATGTGAATAGTAATTTTGCAAGACGAACAGTAAAAAGTGAGGATGAAATCTTTCGTCTCTAGGGACGAAAGTGAAACACCCAAGGGACGAAAGTGAAGGAATTGCGAACTGCGCTCGCGACAACCTACCGTTTGAACATTGCTATGAAACTACACTGGATATATATTTTTTTGATAATTAATATACCGCTTATGAAACTCGGATGCACATATCGTACATTTATTTCACATGCATTCATCATTGACAGATTCAACATTTTTATAATAAATTGAAGATTACAATGCTCACGTAGTGTGATTAACAAATACTAGTATCGTGGAATTCTTATACTATTCTTGAATTTACGATAAAAGTATATTAACTGCCATTGAAACATTTTTGTTACATTGACAAATCATCTATTTTTCAAAACACATTCTTAAATTTTTATTAAAAAATTTTGGAAAAATTTGACGTGTGATAATGTATCCTAATAAAAGTTTCTCGACCAGAGTTTCAATTTAAAATATTTTTATTTGAGTGTTATAGTTGACAAAACAGAAGTTTTTAATATTCACATTCTTGACATATTTTAATTCCCAAATGTCTCGGTGAAGAAAAATTATTTTTCTCGAAGGAAAAGCGGTTCAGCCATTGAAGGGTTAATATGGAATTCATATACTCGATCACTCAATCTCATAAAATTTTGTATATTAAATTTATTTGTATTTTTAATAGTGTAGCCACTTTCGCCCCGAAATAATGCCACGAAAAGCACCACTTTTCATGCACTTGTTACAAAATAGTAAATTATGACAACAGGGCCGAAAGTTGGCAATTTTGCCGGTTTTAAGATTCGCTGCCCGAGCGAAGCGAAAAACGTTTGTAATGAGCATCATAATCATCATATTGAATTATATTAGACCATCCGAAAAATGAGATCATTAACACTTTCGATCGTTAATAGCACTGACACATTTAGATATGATATCTTTATAGATCGCTTAGCATTGACCTTAATTTTATTGTTCGAATACGTCGACATTTTCGTATCTGTTCCCTAGTTACCTATTTTATAACAATTATTATTTTCCGCCAAACTGTCACATATTTTTTATCAGTAGGAAATATGTTAGCTGATTTTCTTTGGGGTGTGTTATTGTGGTATTAAATTTTTTGGTATTGGATTTTTTAATTTTCGATAATATTTTGTTCTGCTCTAAAACAGATAAAATTTTACCAAATCAACTTAAATTTTCTACACAGGAAAAATAGCTCCTGCTACGTACTAATTTTGTCGATGATCGGTAAAGCGATTCGGACTTTACATGATTAAACATTTTTTCGTCCATAATCATTCTTATCTTTCGAAAAGAAACCAAAAACCATTTTTGGTTTTCTCTATGAGAAAATAAAAAATAAAAAAACTTCCTTTGCGAAAAATGAAAATTAATGAGGAAGCAATGTTCAAAGTTCTGTTTGGTTAATTGTTCATAATGTTTATTCTGAACTGACTCGTAGTATCGATTATCACTTGTTTTTTAACTGGTGACTGGAATATGTATTATGCAAATTATGTAAGCATATCGCTTTAATATTGCAATGAAAATAGCCTCGTTACATTGTCGCATCAGGATGACCAGTCAGGTGCGAAATCTGCCATCCAGCATTCATTAATACGCTTCATTAATAACCCGGACAATATTTCTTTATCGATAAGGCATCGACCGGTATATATAGACGCATTCGGAACTACATCGGCAGTTGAGAAGAAACGTCACTTGCCTCTGCTGATTTTGAAAATTTTGGGAGAAACATGATTTTCCCCCAATTTGTTGTCGCTGGAGCTCTCGTCGTGCTCAATCTCGTGGAGATTGATGCTCATGGCATGTTGATTGAACCAGTGAACAGAGGAAGCGCCTTCAGAAAAGGATTCAAAACTCCAGAGAACTGGGACGATGATGGCAACTATTGCGGTGGATATACGGTAAGTTTCACACCCTTAATAACAATTTTTCTTCATCATAGAGCAAGTTTTTGTTTCGTGTAATTTTTTCCTTCGAGTTTTTAATGTCCGTATATTCAGAATGGGCCAAAATGTTAACAAAAGTGGTTTAGGAAAAATGTGTCGGAAGTCAAAATAATAAAAATGACCAAAATAGCAAATGGCTAAGACGGTGATTTTCGAAATAATAAACGTCTGAATCTAAAATGATCACAATTATGACATTCGGTATTTTAGCCACTCGCTATTTTCTTTATTTTCATCATTCGCTATTTTGACCCGTATCTCATTGAGATGCAATTAAAATAGCAAATTATTGAAATATTGAATGGCTAAAAGAGCGAATTTCATAATGACGGCCATTCCAGATTCATACATTCATTTTTTTTAAATTCACTATTTTATCCATTCGTTATTTCAGTCATTCGCTATTTTCATCCCTGTCCTGTGCATGTGTGTGTTTTTCTGTGTATGTGTGTATTTATGTTACACGTTTGGAAAATGTAAACCTCCATAACTCTGGAACGCCTTGAGATATCGAGCTGGAATTTTCACCATAGATAAAGAGGTCAATCCGCATAGTTCATAGAAGTTTTTGTTGAAATCCCCATGATCGTTAAATTCTTACACCGTTTTGAATTTTTTTCAAGAATGTCTGTTAACGCTACAGCTTTCTCAATTTTCAAGATATTGAGCTCAAAATTAGTATGAATGTGAGCTTTCATACACCGATGATTCCTGTTAAATTTGGTTAAGATCGGTTGAACGGTTAAAATTTTATGCGGTTTTGATTTTTAATTTTTCTATTATTTTCTCCGATGCGAATTTTGATCTCAAATATCGAGCTGTGCGTTAATTAAGGGCCAGATTCATGATCAACCGAAAAAATACTTTAGGTATATCCCAAAAATAATAAACGATACCATATTTTTATTGCGATTTTGCACAGTCCATATTGCAAAGAGTTACGATTTATATCGTAAAAACTAGCCATATCCTTGCTTCCCAACCAAATTTCGGAAAACCCCGGAATTCTATCGTGTTCTACAGGAAAAAAAGAATATAGAGTATTCAAGAGGTTTTCCGGATCGTTCCTAAAGATTTTATTTTCACAGTACGAAAGTATGCGCTTATTTATTTATTTACTTGAATCAAGGATGCAAAGTAAAACCTTGCACATTGCTTCTTCATTATTTGTTGCTTTTTTATAAAGCTTCTTCTATGGAAAGCCAAAATTGATTAGAATAATGGGAAAGCAATCTACTTATTGTAACACGTGCTTGAAAAGCGGCACTTTTCATAGCAGTTCGGCGGGCCGAAAGTGACTAGTTTCATAGCAGTGTTGTAACGATAGGTCGACGCAAGCGTAGGTCGTGTTTCCTCTACTTTCGCACTCGGTGTTTTACTTTCAACCCTAGGGTCGAAAGTTTGTAACCTCACTTTTTACTGTTCGCGACTAATCGAAGGACTTTGTCACTTTTCGTCATCATACAGCATTTATAGACTTCTTGCAAAAAAAAATAGTGTGCAACACGAGCCAAAATTACCGTTTGCGCCTCGTGTGAAGCCTCACACTCGTCGCAATCGCCAACTTTCGACCCTTGTTGCACAATGTATTATTGCATCCTTGTTTTTTATTCAATTGACATTATGTCAATAACGCTTCCTTTTTTCCTACGAAGTTGTTGAATATATTCATCGTAGTCATTGTCACCAGGATTTTACTATTTTTTTGTGATTATGCATTTTTGGAAAATTTCCAGGCCCACTTCGATCAAAACAAGGGTAAGTGCGGAGTATGCGGTGACAACTATGCTGACGAGCAACCCAGAAACCACGAGAATGGAGGAAAGTACGGAACTGGTACCATCGTTAAAACGTAAGTTCATGGGAAGATGATAATTACTTTGAAAAAATATTTTTCGAAATTTTCATCATATTTATCTCAAATCTTGTGGAAATTTCAGTGAATATTTAATCGTTTTCATAAATTTCTGTTAATTACTCTATATCCAATAATTTCGGAAAATTTCTATTTTCCGGAATAGAGTAATAAATAAAATTAATAAATAATAGAACAATAAAACAATAATAACAATAAATTAATAAATAATAAAACAATAAATGAATAAAAATTTTGTAAATTTCTATGACTATTTTAACATGTAAACCGCAAATCACATTTTTCGATATTTTAGATCATGTACCGAAATTAGAATCGTGATTTTTCAAATAGTAACATATTGGTGATTATTTATATAATATAATTATTAGGTACAAATCGGGCCAAGAATTCGAAGCAGAAGTAAGACTAACTGCAAATCATAAAGGAACCTTCCAATTCGCTGTTTGTCCTTTAAACGGACCCAACGATATTGAGAGCGAAGAGTGCTTTGCCAAGTATCCTGTGAAACTTGCTGACGGCTCTGATAAATATACTCTTACATCCACGAACTCTGGTGATTTCACGATGAAACTTGTACTTCCCGAAGGATTGACCTGTGAGCATTGTTCCCTTAGGTGGCACTACCGTGTCGCCAACTCGTGGGGACAATGCGAGGATGGAACTAACGATGTAGGCTGTGGAGATCAAGAGACTTTCAGAACGTGTTCCGACATTAAAATTGCCGCGACTTAATTCATTGAGTTTGAAATTTTTTGAATAAAATTGAGGATTTAACTAAAATTTCGTGTATGTGTGTCTTCCTTGCTAACCGATTACAACTTTCCTCTCTTAAAGAAGACAGGGCACATCAAAAGTCGAAATATCGAAGACTGAAGCCTCTCCAGCATTCTGATTGGTCGTCGATGGCTTTGACTCAAAGCCAACTTCAGACTGTTATAAGCCAACTTCAGGCTGCAGGATCACATGTGGCGCGCTTTTTGAATTGCTGTTTTTTTCGCAGTTGTGAAATAAGATACATTTTCATTCCAAAAATAGATTTGTTTTTTTTTTCATTTTTCTTTGCAAAAAAAAGCCTTTCGAGCATTCTGATTGGTCGTCGATGGCTTTAAATAAAGCCAACTTCAGACTGTTATAATAGCTGCAGGATCACATGTGGCGCGCTTTTTGAATTGCTGTTTTTTTCGCAGTTGTGAAATAAGATACATTTTCATTCCAAAAATAGATTTGTTTTTTTTTTCATTTTTCTTTGCAAAAAAAAGACATGGCACGTCGAAAGTTGATTGAATCAAAACACTAAAACAGACCTAGAGTCACGTAAAATGATAATTGATATGAACATGCAAATTTCATGTTTAGCCACAAGAAGAGACGGAAAAGGATTGCGAGCGAATCGAGCACGTTCTTGTTAATTTATTATTTTCATTACATTTACCCATGTAACGTAATAAATCTCTGGTATTTATGAATATTTCTAAGCCGGTATACAATATACAGTCGTATGATGTTAGTATATACCCTGCTTAGAATTTTCGATTCAAACTGATAGAATCCGATCGAATAGACAAAATTCCAAAAAGTAATTAGCTGTAATAGGTTTCGATCGGATTCTTGTCCGTTACATTGGTTTTAATTAAATCTTTTAACCAGGATTTAGCCAGTACGAACCTCTATTTTATTTTGAAAAAAAAACAGCTTGATATCTTAAAATCCGGCAAAATGAAGTAATACATTTTTTCGGCGTACAATTAAAAAAACCACGTTTATCAAGATTCCTAAGGTAGCGCCACTTTATGAACTGGTGAGTCGAATATCAGCGGAGCCGCTCGATTGAGGTGGTAGATAGCAGCATAATGAAATTCAGCTGCAATAAATGTTGTGCTTGGCGCTCCAAGAGATGGCGCCCTTCAAAAAATGAATTATAAAGTAAACTTGTAAGAGAAAAATCTGAACTTAATGGGAATTAATCAGTTTCAAAGCTCACCCTGTAAATAATTTGTCTTAATTTAAAAAAATGAAAATAAAATAATAAACAATAAGCCTTCCAGAAGATTTTTGGTTCATGCCAATCTTTTAAAAAAATTCGACTAACCGCGTTTTCAAGTTTATTCTAATAAGGCTTCCAATTTTGATATAATTTTTCTCCCATTTCCAAACAATCGTATAGGGTCTTCTCGGTGGAATTTTAGTTTTGTCACCTCGAATGATACCTAATGAAACGAGGTAAGTTACTTTGTATTATGAAATACAGATAATTTCTAACTTAATGCTTAAAACTTGTTTATAAATTTTCTTTTGAAATGTTTCCAATACATTTCCGCAAAATAATTCTGTTGTAAAAATTGCAGAATCTAATCTGGAATCTATTATTCAGAATTTTGTGAAATATTGTTGAAGAAATGGGACTTTTTGTTTCACAGGTAATGTTTAGAAATATTTTTTAAATGGTGCCCATTTTTTTTACCTTCGAGAATATTTCTAAACTTTGAATTGACAATATTTCAATTAAGTATTTGTGAATATTTTTCGAAAATGTAAAATTTAAAAACGGTTATTGTTTTTTTTGGCTAATAAAATTACAAAATATTTCTGCATGACTCTCGATATCGCAAATAAATCATCAGAGTGGCACGGATCAAGATTCCGGTATAAAAAAAAATTATTCGTGTGAAAGTTTCGAAAAACGGGGGAATTTATTTTTTAACTCAAATCTTGATCCGTGTTACTTTGATAATTTTACTAGCAAGTCTTATCAGCAAGAAAAATAACCGTTTTTGAATTATTAAAATGCTTTCCCCGTTTTTTCAGAACTTTCACAAAAATACATTTTTTATACCAAAACAACGGTCGCTTTCACTTTGGCGATTTTTGTGAGATATCAATAGTCATCCAGGAATACTATGTAATTTTTTCAATAAAAAAAAAATCCGTTTGATGATAAAAAAATAATTCCTCCTTTTCGAAAGCTAATAGAAAACGACAACTTTTATATAAAGACATTTTCTTTACTACTTCAAGTTTCCAAGATATTTGCAAAAAGCAAGTTTCCAAAAAAACATTTCCTAACATATTGTTTTGAAAAAATCAGAAAAAATTCACATAGAGTGCCCTTTACTGGTACTTTGATATTACCAATTGAGGGTATATTGTTACCAAAGAGGGTTAAAAAAGTGGCTAAATCGACAGAGAATGCTTCATATGAGAAAATCGTAGGACACTAATCGGGTCTTTTGACCTAACCTAAGACCTAATAAATAATAACCTCAAAATGATACAAAAGTAGAAAAGTACCATTCGTTAAATGTAATTCCAACTCTCAGCTTTACTGTGATACCTTTAAATTCAATATCCTTTACATAAAGACATTTTCTTTACTAACTTCAAGTTCCCAAAATATTTGCATTTAAAAAAAGCATTTCCTCAATTATTGTTTTCAGAAATTAAAAAAATACACATGGACCCTTTACTGGTACTTTGATATTACCAATTAAGGGAATATTAGGGGCCGAGTTAAAGTTTCGAATGGTAAACACACGAAGGTCTAACATTTCGAAATTGATTATCTCACCCACATTTTTGACGAAATTCGTTAGAAAATTTTTCGTCAAAAATATAGATGAGATATTAAATTTCGGAAATTTATACTTTCTTGCATTTACTATTCGTAACTTTAACCCCGATTCCCTCGCCTCTCGGAGATAAACTTCCGAATGGTAAATACTCGAAGGTCTAAAATTTCGGAATTTAATATCTCACATACATTTGTAACGAAATCCGCTAGAAAAATTTTCGTCAAAAATATAGATCAGATATTAAATATCTTAATGTAATTTTTAAGTGTAATTAAATCTAAGCTTCACTGTGATACCTTTAAATTCAATCAATTGGCTATTTCTATCCCACTTTCTTGCCTCAACAACAACTGAGCTTAGAAGGTCACTGATCGGGTCATTCACCTTATCCATGCAATATTATGTGGTATGTGGATGCAAAAATGTACAAAGCTATGCGTAAATTATTTAAAAAATCCGATTTCTTCCATTTGCCTAGTACGATGCGCAATAACCACCTTATCGTTACCTGTACGATTGGGAATCGCGTTTTCCACATATCTCTTACTACCTCAACAACTGCGTCCTTCCCCTCTTCGCTGCTTCGATCCGTGTAGCTTGAAAACACGTTCCTTTCTCTCTCTTCTACCGTCTCACTCTTCGACTGGTGAACCTCTGCATCTCCTACAGCCATAACATACGTATTCAATGTCACCTTCTATTCGAGAGTCTTTGTTGATGCACAAATTTCTCCCGAATATAATAAAGAAGAGCTTCTGAAAGGTCACGTTGTCTAAGTACCGATGCCTAGTACCAATTTCATTTCTCTAAGCATTGTGTACTATTACAGAACCTTGAAGAAGCTGCCCAAAATCCCCACCACAGCAATTTTCATGCAGGTATATCGGTAGCAAGATTACGGTGACCGTCCTCTCGCTAGACCGCAGTTCAGTAAGATTCGTGCCATTGGTTAGCGAGCTATAGCGAGTAAACGGCGACGGGGAACTTTTTTTTTCTCTCTGTTTAATTGAAAATCTAGTTGAAAAAAATAAATCTGAAATAGTGGAATACTTGAAGAAATCGTCTTAGACACTCTAAATTTTTTAAATATTTTTTACTGCAACTCTTCGTAATTAAAAAAGCAAGATGAATTCGTTGAGAACGTCAATTCGTAAGGTACGTGAAAGTGCATATGTTGCAATAGCGGAGAATTTTTTTAAAAAGTTTGTGAATAATTTGCGTTGATAAATTATGGCTCTTGCATAACATTTTTTGATGGCGAACATAATGAGGAAGCAATATGGAGAGAATCTTACTATGGAAGCTTATTTTTGGTTTAGTCTTGTTGAATTAATGTGAATTGAAATTGTTTTGATATTAGAAGGGCAAGAAGTTTGATGGAAATTCGTCGTACTTTCGAAATAGACTTTTCGTTAATGGTACCATAGGGGAAAAAAATGCATCGTTCAATAAAATGAACAGATATTGGCGGATTTAACACATTAAATGAGAGTAGGTACATTAGAGAATGAAAAAAGTCACGTGGAAGTTCATTAATCATTGTAAAGATAGACATAGAATAATTGAATCTTGGAGATCAAAAAAATAAAAAATTAACAGAAATTACTGTTAATTAATGATATTGTTGTTGAGAGGAAGGGTGAAATTAATTTAAAAGGATTTTGAAGTCGAGAGAAGTCCTAAGCTTTGCCTTCTATCTAATATATCTTATACAGAAATTAAATGGCGGAGGTCTAAAAGGTGCTCAGTAGACACGGTAGTGAGAACAGCTATTACCTGTATCTACATCTGTACAGCAGCTGTATAAAGACAGATACAGAGAATCGTGTTGCATGAATCTACATAATAATAATAATATACATATCGCTCCGAAAAACACACGTATACTCACAGATGTTCACACAGTTTCTTACTCTCACATATATTCGCAGACACATTTGAACAGTTACTTACAAATACTCATAAAAACCCACGGATACTCATTGATACTCACAAGTATATAAAAATACACAAATATATTCACACTCACAAATACTCAAAGATACTCACAAATATTCCTAAACATTAAAAAAAACTCAAAAAAAAATTCACAGTCACTCATGAATACGCACGCATTTTCTCAAATACTCACAAATACTCACAAATACTCACAAATACTCACAAATACTCACAAATACTCACAAATACTCACAAATACTCACAAATACTCACAAATACTCACAAATACTCACAAATACTCACAAATACTCACAAATACTCACGAATACTCACAAATATTCACAAATACTCACAAATACTCACAAATACTCACAAATACTCACAAATACTCACAAATACTCACAAATACTCACAAATACTCACAAATACTCACGAATACTCACAAATACTCACAAATACTCACAAATCCTCGCAAACGCTTACAAATACTCGCAAACGCTCACAAATACTCACAAATACTCGCAAATGCTCACAAACACTTCCAAATACTCGCAAATGCTCGCGAATGCCCGCAGATGCTCCCAAATACTCACTAATGCTCGCAAACGCTCACAAACGCTGACAAATACTCGCAAACGCTCACAAATACTCACAAATACACGCAAATGCTCACAAACACTCACAAATACTCGCAAATGCCCGCAAATGCTCACAAATACTCGCAAATGCTTCCAAATACTCGCAAATGCTCACAAATACTCGCAAGTGCTCACAAATACTCGCAAGTGCTCACAAATACTCGCAAGTGCTCACAAATACTCGCAAGTGCTCACAAATACTCACAAATACTCGCAAGCGCTCACAAATACTCGCAAATACTCACAAATACTCACAAATACTCACAAATACTCACAAATACTCACAAATACTCACGAATACTCACAAATATTCACAAATACTCACAAATACTCACAAATACTCACAAATACTCACAAATACTCACAAATACTCACAAATACTCACAAATACTCACAAATACTCACGAATACTCACAAATACTCACAAATACTCACAAATACTGACAAACGCTTACAAATACTCGCAAACGCTCACAAATACTCACAAATACTCGCAAATGCTCACAAACACTTCCAAATACTCGCAAATGCTCGCGAATGCCCGCAGATGCTCCCAAATACTCACTAATGCTCGCAAACGCTCACAAACGCTGACAAATACTCGCAAACGCTCACAAATACTCACAAATACACGCAAATGCTCACAAACACTCACAAATACTCGCAAATGCCCGCAAATGCTCACAAATACTCGCAAATGCTTCCAAATACTCGCAAATGCTCACAAATACTCGCAAGTGCTCACAAATACTCGCAAGTGCTCACAAATACTCGCAAGTGCTCACAAATACTCGCAAGTGCTCACAAATACTCACAAATACTCGCAAGCGCTCACAAATACTCGCAAATACTCACAGATACTTACAAATATTTTCAAGTCCTCATATGAGCTGTAGAAGGCCCTATCACTCAAAGCCTCACATGAGCCCTCCAGATCATGACTATTTTCTACTGTACTTACACGGTTATGACACAGGAAATATAACCGATTATTAGAACGATAAAACTGCGAGCACGCGGAGCTCACCAGTCACGATTACTCGCTGGTGTAGTCATAATGTAGTTTTTAAAAGGAGACAAAATGAGAAATAAATTAAATAAATATAAAAAGATCATGAATTTAGCGGTCGACAAAATTTCTCTGCTTCCATCGTTTTGATGTCGTTGTTGTTGAACTGGAAATTCGATGTTGTTTCTTTATATCAATTTAATAAATTAGTTTTTTTTCACTTTCAGATTCCACAAAATTTAATAAATGCAACCAGAGAGTTGCATTGTAGCACTTCAGCATTAAATATATATACACCAGGGCCACTGACTCAATTTACTGAGGATGAATTAATGATGAAGGAAACAGGTACGATCAAATGTCTTTTCAGGTGACAGATGATAATCATTCAACGCTATTTAAAAAAATGTTTATGTCTGATTTTTAAATATTTTTCCTGTGTAATTTTTGTGGAAAAATAGTTGCCAAACTGGCCAAGGAGGAGATACTCCCACTGGTCAGGAAAATGGAAAAAGAGGGAAAAGTGGACGACAACGTGTTAAAATCGCTATTCGAAAATGGGGTAAGAATTTTTTTTTCACGAAATAATTACATAATTAATTTAAAATCTGTGGGATTTGCGAGTGATAAAAGAAATTATTTACCAAAAAATAGCATATGAATGCTTCTAGATATTAAGTTTAATTCATTTTTATCGAATTAATATTGGTTCAAATTATACAATTCCCTTGTTTTAATTCGATTAAAATTATTTCAAGTTATTCAAACCGATTCATGTTAATCCAATAAAAATTATTTGTTAGTTGATGGGCATGGAAATTCCTGAAGATTACGGCGGTACCGGAAGCAATTTCATGACGACGATTCTGGCAGTCGAAGAGATTGCCAAAGTCGATGGTGCAGTAGCAGCTTTAGTCGATATTCACAATACTCTCGTAAATTCCCTCATAATAAAAGTAGCGAACAAGGAGCAGAAGGAAAAGTTTCTGCCAAAACTAGCTCAAAATTATGTGAGTATATTTTGCAGAGTTTTTTAGTACCAAAATTTTATAATATTTTGGGCAAAATTCAACGCATCAATTGCTTACAATTTTACCAATTTTATAAAATTAAATTTTATTTTTCCAGATAGTGAAAAATTTTAACAAATAAATAAACTATTGTCATTTTTAGACGAAAATAATAAATACAATATACGAGATGATTTTAAAAAATTTTGATAATTAAAATGGCGCATTTAAATTCGTCAAAAAATACTGAATATTGTTTGATAAATGCATTGATTTTTAGATCGAACTTTGGAAAAAATTTCGACTCATTGATGGCATTATCATAAATAAAAATGATGTTCTTTAAACTATAGGCTGGAAGTTTCTGCCTGACAGAACCTGGCGCCGGTTCGGATGCTTTTTCGTTGAAAACCGAAGCCAAAAAGGATGGCTCAGATTATGTGATTAACGGAACGAAAATGTGGATTTCCAATTCTGATATAGCTGGCGTATTTCTGGTATTCGCTAATGCAAATACCGCCGCGGTGAGTCGATTTTCCGATTGAGGGTTAATATGAAGGTATGCGTCTACGAAGGCTTCACACATCCAATCTCAACCAAAAGTTAGATTAGTTCAGAATTTAAGTACATTGCAACAAGAGGAAAAATCGAAAAAATCAACGTCATTAAAGCTACTATTATTTATTTCCAATAATAATAATAATACGTAAACTTTTCGATAAGTTGGTAGAAAAAACCAAATTGCTCAAGGAAATGTTAGAAAACCCAGTTTTTACCTTCATTAAAAGAGGATTATTGCTTCAACCGATTGATATGATTTTTCATGTGGATTATATCAGAATTTGAGTACATTGCAATAAGAGAAAGAATCGAAAACATCAACGTCATTCAAGCTACTAATATTAATTAAAAATAACAATAATACGTAAACTTTTCGAAAAGTTTGTAAAAAAAAACCGAATTGCTCAAGGGAATATTGCAAAACCCAGTTTTCATGTTCATCGAATAACGATTATTGCTTCAACCGATTGATATGATATTGATAATTTTATTTGGATTATATTATAATTTGGGTTCATGTCAATAAGATAAGTCGAAAAAATCAACGTCGTTAAAGCTACTGATATTTATTAAAAATAATAATATTAATACGTTAACTTTTCGATATGTTTGTAAAAAAACGGAATTGCTCAAGGAAATGTTAGAAAACCCAGTTTTTATGTATATTGAATAACGATTATAGCTTTGACCGGTTGACATGATTTTTTAAATCATTTTCTGCAATTTAGAAAAATTAAGAGGAAAACAAAATTTTATAATAATGTGTCAAACAGTTATCGTCGTTTCTGATTTATTAATAACTTTTCAGTATTTCCATTATATATTATCAATGTCCTTAATATCTTCAATTTTCGTTGATATTCTTTGTGATTTGGATTGTATCGCATACTTAAAACTCGCATTGATTTTTTGACTGTTGTAAATATTATATAATATTATATATAAAAGTATAGATATTATTTTGCTGCCCAATTATTCACAAGAAATATTCGGGATGCGAATGGGTTTGTAATGTGTTATCTTTGCACTGTTCCATCTTCGCGTTTCCTAATTTCCACGTTCAAAGGTGATAACAAAGGCGTATCTTATCGGATTATCAATGAAGGTTATTTACCTTTGAAACACATAACCGCGTCTGCTCAAGCAAACGTTGAATATGAGATTTACTCGCAAAAGACAAAAATAAGATAATTTACGTTTTTTCGTAAAGCAATGCCTATGATTTTTATTCTAACTAGAGATATGACAGCCAAAAGTTAAGGAAAAAGGGCTAAATACTTAATGGCTATACCTAAAATCGGCACTTAACAATTCTGCACAATTGGAGTTGAAAACAGCAAAGTTCTACACAGTCAAAGTTGTAAACGGCAAAGTTCTACACAGTTAAAGTTGTAAGCGACAAAGCTCTACACAGTCAAAGTTGTAAACGGCAAAGTTCTACACAGTCAAAGTTGTAAGCGGCAAAGTACTACACAGTCAAAGTTTTTTACCCAACTCAGCTTATGTATGGCATATTTCTACACAATTGAAATTGTGCACTGTACATTTCTACACAACAGAAGTTGTGCACGACAAAGTCCGACTCAATAGAAGTTGTGCATAGGATATTTCTACACAACTGAAGTTGTGCGGGACAGATTTCTACATAACTGAAGTTGTGTACCACATATTTCTACATAACTAAAATTTTCTACCAGATATTTCTACATAACTGAAGTTGTGTACCACATATTTCTACATAACTAAAATTATGTACCAGATATTTCTACATAACTAAAATTTTGTACCAGATATTTCTCCATAACTGAAGTTGTGTACGACATATCTGAACTTTTGCACGTTTAAGATTATACAAGGCATAGGTCGACACTACTGAAGTTTTAAACAGACATATTTCTACACAGATCGAACTCAACATAGACCAATCTCTACACAGACATCTTGAGTCGTGTAGAATTGACTGTGCAGTATTAAAATGTGTTGAATTTAGAACAATGCACTCTACAGCCTTGTAGCTAGTTAAAACCGTTTGAATATAATACGCTTGCCGTGTTGAATTGACTAAGATTAAAATCTTGTGGTAAGTTAATGTGTTACAACCTAATTTGTATATAATTGCAATCTGTAAAAAAGATTAACTGCCGCAAAAACAAATTCATTGCGACACTATGTGTACTTGTAATAATACCAAATTATATTCGTTCACTTAGGGTTATCGTGGAATAACGACATTTTTCGTAGAGAGAGACACTCCAGGATTAACCGTGGCCAAGCCGGAAGACAAGTTAGGAATAAAAGCGTCAGGAACGTGCATGATTCATTTCGATAATGTCAGGGTAAGAAAATGGCAAAATTCAGCCACTTTACAGACTTTTTTTTAACCATTTAAACCCGGCAATAACTTTGAATAAGAAAGCTGAGGTACAATCTAGTAATAATTATTCACAAACACTCAAAAATACTCAAACATACTCAAAGTTACTAAAAAATAGTCAAAAATACTCCGAAATACTCCAAAATACTCTAAATGCTCCAAAATACCCCAAATACTCCAAAATACTCTAAAATACTCTCGAATAGTCACAAATAGTCACAAATACTCCGAAATACTCACAAATATTCACAAATACTCACAAATATTCACAAATACTCACAAATATTCACAAATACTCACAAATACTCACAAATACTCACAAATACTCACAAATACTCACAAATACTCACAAATATTCACAAATACTCACAAATATTCACAAATACTCACAAATATTCACAAATACTCCGAAATACTTACAAATACTCACAAATACTCACAAATATTCTTGAGTCCTCCTATGAGCTCTATTTGTAACGATTTATTTAAGGTACCTGAGAGCAACATTCTTGGTGAGTTCGGTCATGGCTACAAATACGCCGCAGGATTTTTGAACGAAGGGAGAATCGGAATCGGTGCACAAATGATCGGTATTGCACAGGGTGCACTGGACGCAACGATACCTTATACTCTCGAGCGAAAGCAGTTTGGAAAGGATATATTCTCATTTCAGGTATACCATGAACAATTTTACCCTTTAAAGCAGCATATTTCCTTAATAATGAATTAATATATCCTGTAGGTGGTTTGCAAATAATATGATAAAAAAATGCTAAGTCAGAAACTACGTACAAAGTATTTGAATAATTAATCGCAGCTTACAAATTTTTATTATCGATGTAGCAAGATTAATCACGATTTTACATGTCTATGTTACAAAAATGAAAATCTCTTGAAAATTCTTTTTAGTGATTTTTTCGTAATCTCTAAGGTAATGATCTCACAAATTCAAGGGCTTGCGAATAACTTTGTGGTGTTTTTATAGTTATCTATATAAATTAGCAATTGTATAAATAAAAAAACTGTAATGACCACTTATTTTGAAATTATCGTGCTCCAATTAAATCGTTAAATTAAGATTTTTTATTAACCTACTTCGATAATCATCTGCTACTTCATATTTTTCACGCGTTAATTAAAATTTGTTATTAACTCACTCTAATAATAATCTGATTCCGAATCTTTCTTCGCGCGTTAATTAAAATTTGCTGTTAAACCACTTCAATAATTAACTTAATAATTTTTTGAAACTTTCGTAGTCGATGCAGCATCAGATTGCTCAAGTGGCAACCGATCTCGAGTGCGCAAGGCTGATGGTCTACAACGCGGCGAGAATGGTGGAAGCGAAACAAGATTTCGTAATGGCTGCGGCAATGGCCAAGCTCGTCGCTTCCGGTAAATATTTTTATGGCCACGCAGCGAACAAATCGGCAGTGAATTAGCAATTAAATATTAAAAAAGGATGGATAATCATTGTGGTTAATTAATTTGCTAGAAACGGCACTTAAGGTAACCGCCAAGTGCATAGACTTCATGGGAGGAGTCGGATTCACTACGGACTTTCCTCAAGAGAAATTCTTCAGAGATTCGAAGATCGGCACCATCTACGAAGGAACTAGCAACATGCAGCTCTCCACAATTGCAAAATGCATTCGTAAAGCGTATTCGTAATTTTTGCGATTTTATTAAGCTTTCAATCAACCTGAAAGGTCATTTGGCGTTAATTAATAAGAAAAATCTGAGCGATAAATAATTTCTTATTTCAAGAAAAAAAATTGTATGTATATTATATTTTGGCAGAAGGTGGAATTGTGCCAAAAAAACATTGAAAATTAAATTTTTACTTATTGATACATTTTGTTTTTTTTTATGCACGTTGTCAGCCTAATTTTTCAAATTGATTACATTTTTTTCAACTGTTCAGGAAAACGTTATTAATTTATATTGAATTCTCATTTATGATTTTATCAATTTTGTTGGTTTGAATGGCGAGTTTCTTTTTATTCAGCAAAATTTGGTGGTGTTTCTGGTAAATGTGGAGCAAAGCTTCATTTGTACCCAATTCAATCACTTTAGTAAAAAACGAAGTGATAACTATTCGCTTTTAGTTCATTATTTATAATTAGGGTAATTAAAAAAAAAAGATTGAAAGTAGAATCTTGCACATTGCTTCCTCATTATTCTTAGCTTTTTCAAAGCTATATCTCTATGAAGATATACTAATTAATTTTGGCTTCCTCATGGAGGAAGCTTTGTAAATGTCGCATGGATTATTTAATTGTTCTACTTACGTTTTATCGGATCAAGATAAAATTCAAACCTCGCAAGGTAAAAAAGCGGTTTCAATGCAATTGATGCAAATCGTTAGAAAAAAAATATTGTGAATGAAATTGAGCATCTCAATTAAATTATAGTAAATGACACATGTTTGTTAAGGTGCATTAATTTATTCTGAACTTTTTTTTGGGTAAAAGTGCTACTCTCGAATCGTATTGTCGACATTGACCGTGGAGAGTTGGTTTTCCATATAATCATTAGTGGTGAGCGTGATAAAATTATGCTTGGAAGTCACGCGTGTGAAGCACACCTTCCTACATAAATTTCGTGGTGTTCTACTATTAGTTACCGCAACGCATCCACCATATCGAGCGTGATCGTCGGTGAAAACATCATTTTCACAATCTCTATTAGTAATGAAATGGAGACTTTGATATTTCAATCGCAAATATGTACATGTATTGAATTTCATTAATTTTTCACCTACTTCCATTTTTTATTCGCGAAATCACTCCCTTTGTGCATACGCATTCCAGAAAATAATTATATTTGATCAGGAAACATTATAATAAGTAATTTAGAGAATCGATAAAGTAATAATGAAAATATTTAGAACATTAAAAAAAATGATACACATGGAATATTTTGGAAATAATTATGGACAATAATACTCAGGAAATTTAGATCGTAATGATAAAGCAAAATGTTCAGAGAATTGATAAGATAATCATAATCAAGATCAGTCAGAAAAATTGAGAAATCATTATAAATAAAAATATTCAGTAAGCTCAGAGGATAATGACAATCGAGAATTTGTATGATTTAAATCAGATAAGCTGCAGATTCATCTGAATAATTGCAGACTTTAAAGTTTTTGTGTTTTCTCTAGTTTGACGATTTTGTAACATTAGCTACTTTAGTAGTAGTAAAAGGACTTTATTGGACAATATAAATAATTGTAGGGATAATACTTGCCTCTTGGTAATTGAACGTTGGATGCAGACATTTTCCAATGGACCGTCGACTGTTCTTCAGAACGTAAATCTCGTGCATATGTAATTAGATAATGATGGTAGGTTTTTAAATAGGTTTTTTATGTTTTTTTTTTTAGTCAATGATGTATTCAGTTTTAGGTACAAGTAAATACTAGCTATTATATTTTATTCATACTTATATTATTATTATAACATTAATATGCATTTCTATAAAACTTCTTGGAATTTCGTTCTACTTCGATTTCCCCTTTGCAAAATTTACCTATTTGTGCTTCAGTGTATAAAAAAATAATGAATAAGTACAAATTTCAAATATTTAGATCAGGGAAATTGCAGATTCATCCAAATAATTGTGGGCCCTTATATTTTTGTGTTTTCGATATTTTTGTGTTTTTTCTTCCTCGTTTTATTTGCCTGAAATTTTTTTTTTTTTAGATTTTCATATCAGGTCCCTCAGAATGGTCCATCCGTCGAAAAAAGTGGTTTCGGAAAAATGTCCGTGTGTATGTGTGTGTGAGTGTGTCGAAAAAAATGTTGTTTTGTAAATTTCACTTGCCACCTCAAAAGATTATAGTCTGGATCATAATATGTGTCTTTAGATAGATATTATAAACAGATGTTTTTTAATTTTTCACAAAATGGTTACTAAGTCTAACTGCCATCTTTTTTTAGGACCACTGTACAAATTCGTATAAAATTCCTCACCGATTTTGACTAAGGAGATGCCAGTTCGTCTTACGGAAACGTTTTTTGGAAAAGCAAAAAAAAACATCTGTTTACGCAGAATTGAATATCTCGGGAACTATGAAGCGTGAAAAGTTTTACAATATACGGAATTAAAGTTATTCGTTGGAACCATCAAATGATACTATATATAGCACGGACCATCGTGTATAAAAATAATTATATTGGTCCAGACAGAAGACTTGATTTTTCACGTGTTAATCAAATGGGAAATACAAAAATTTGGCAGTCAAGGGAAGCAGATGTTCCTGTTTGAATGTTGTGTTTTTCGACTTAATCGTCTTGTAAAACATCATTTTCTGTCATTCATGATTACCTTGATATTTCATAAAAATTTCAGATTGATCAGCGTATAGTGACCGTGCGGAGAAAAATCGTGATAATAGAGGTGAGGATATAAAAAAATCGTGATAATAGAGGTGGGGATAATAAAATGAAAATGGCGAATGGCAAAAATAGCGAATTTGAAAATAAGGAACGTCTAAATATAGAATGGCCATCATTATTGAACTCGTTATTTTAGCCATTCGGTACTTTACCATTCGCTATTTCGACCTCCATCTTATCAAAATGCAATAAAAATATGGAAAACATGCAACGGTAGCAGGGAAACTGCACATTCAAATGAATAATTGTGGGAACTGAAGAGAGTTTGAAAAAAAAGGAAAATGGATATGATATTTCAAATCAAGGACGCATAGAATCTCGATAAACGATCGCGTCACGCGCGGCGCAAAGATTTTCCATGCATTCAGGAGCAATTTCCCATGCATCGGAGGAAAGCCTTTGCGATAAACAACTACTAGTTCCGAAGTAAGAAATTTTCATTTAAAAAAAGCATCAACAGCGCGATAGCCAATCGCCTACTATTCAATGATTCTTTGGGTTTTTTCTTTCAAATCAAATTTGCGACCCCTAGGATGTCCACCATGAGGTTATCTTTTTTATCAACAATCGAAAAAAATATTTAAGCCACAAAAATCGTCTTATAAAAAATCATTTTATGTCATTCATTATTACCTTAATATTTCATAAAAATTTTACATTGATCAGCGTATAGTGACCGTGCGAAAAAAATCGTGATAATAGGGGTGGGGATGAAAATAGCGAATTTTAATATAAGGAACGTCTAAATATAAATTGAAGATCATTATTAAATTCGCTATTTTAGCCATTCGCTATTTCAACCATTTGCTATTTTCGCCATTTGCTATTTTGACCCCCTCTCACGATAACCGGTACTTCTTCCCTATTTTTGACCCCCTCCCACGATAACCGGTACTTCTTCCCTATTTTTTCTCCGCAAAATTTATATCTTCGTTCCTAAAAGTATTTCATAAAATAATAAATGCTGAATGCAACGGTAGCAGGGAAACTGCCCATTCAGATGAATAATTGTGGGAACTGAGGAGAGTTTGAAAAAAAAAAAGGAAAATGGATATGATATTTCAAATCAAGGACGCATAGAATCTCGATAAACGATCGCGTCACGCGCGGCGCAAAGATTTTCCATGCATTCAGGAGCAATTTCCCATGCATCGGAGGAAAGCCTTTGCGATAAACAAGTGCTAGTTCCGAAGTAAGTAATAGGCAGTCGATGCATGAAAAGGAGCGTCAGGTGGAGCCTACTTTCTTTTAAATTGTCTGAGAGGGGACTGCCGGTTTACGTGCAGAGTAGTGAAGAAAGGCGCTGGCAAACCGTTCGCCAGTATGCGTGCGTCAGTCTGCCGGACCAAGAGCAACTCGGAAAACCGTGAACATCTTACTCGATGCTCCAACTTACATAAATTGTGCTTTTTTTATAAATTAAAGTTACACTGAAAAATCGAAATATATCGTAGTGTTGGTTTACCATCTAAAAAGTGTTTCTCTGCAGTTTCTGTGAGTATCGTTCATTAGCTCAGTTACCGAAGTTTAACGAAGGATATTTTAGTTTCGATTTTAATTTTCCCGCGTTTTTAAAAAGGCTTGATGAGAATCGGTAACGATTCTCGAAGTCAAATCGGTTTCAAATGTTTGTAATCGATTCTTCAAAGTTGAATGCATTTAATAATCTGCATTAATTAAATAGTGGAGGATTATTTGTGTCAAAGCATTTATAGTTAACCCAGAGAAATATTAGTAGTGATGGATTTGCATAAAGATTAACCGATTAACTTCGTTTTCAATGAGACACTTTTTCGTTCGGTTTTTTTTTTCAAGTATAATCTGCAATTCTTTAGCGATTTTACTGAGTGATAGTTCATTCGCTTTGTTGGGAGATACTCTACGAATTGACCGCACAGATATTTTATAGAGTTAATTGTTTGATAATTATAGCCTATTGTTTAAAAAAAATGAAAATACATTTATAAACTATAGGCTATTATTGTTAAATGAATGACACTATGAAATATCTTGGCGGTCAATTTATAGAGTATCTCTCAACAAAGCGAATGAAATATCACTTAATAAAATCGGTAAATAATTGCACATTATACTTGAAAAAAAAACCGAACAAAAAAGTGTCTCATTGAAAACAAAGTTAATCGGTTAATCTTGATGCCAATCCATATTTATTCATCTTTATTTGGGTTGAGAATACATTATTATATTCAAATCACCTTCTACTGTTCTTATTTCATGCATTAAACTTAAAAAAATCGTTTTCTAAGAGTTAGCACTGATTTAAATCTGAGAATCGTTGCCGATCCTCCTTAAAGAAAGCTCGTGATTTTTTTAGACACTAATCTGATACATTCAACGTAGAAATCAAGATTTATATATTTTCTGAGATTTGATATGAGATTTATGTAGAATAGAATTTTTCATCAGTGAGTTAAGTTGAATTGAAATAAAAAAATGAAGAAACTGTTGTTTTTCGTGGAAGGAAATTGGGTTAATTTCGTTAAGAATGCTGAAAATATGAATGATTTAAAAATAGAGGGAAAAATCATGAGGAAATTTTCAGCCCACGAGGTTAAAAATACAAGTTCGTTATTATAATGAACTTGTATTTTTTTTTGTACAGTCAAGTGCCAAAACTTCCTCGTTTAAAAATTTCTACTTACTTTTTTTTTTGTTAATTCTATAATTACTTACATTTTCATTCACCTGAACGAAATATTTATACACCTATAAAGTATATAGTTTTCTTATATAGGCACAATTTTTTAAAACTATTTCTATATTAAAATAATCACTACTTGTAAATTGGCAAAAAAATTGCGGAGTTCTTTGCGGTCAGTTAAATTTAAATAGAAACTTACTAAGCCAAGCTGAATGGATCTTGTTATCGCGAAGAGTAGACAGAGCAGAACATTACAGAGCCTGGAAAGCCTCGAACTAATGGAATCAGTGCTAAATTTGCGTTAACATTTTCGTACATTTTGTTGAATTAAGCAATAGTAGCTAAATTAATTTATCTTGCAATTTAGTTCATCCACACATAGAATAATAAATAATGAAGTTTTTGCAACAACATTTATTAGTTAGGGCTAATTTTTTTAAATGTACGGTTTTGCATTTTATTTTTTTTAATTCTTCTTCCTTAATATTTTAAGAAATAATCATATTCATGTCATATTCATTGTCAAAACAATTTAAGCTTGGAATTGATCTGTCAAATATTTGACTGTCTTGATCATTAGAAAAAAAAATAACAGGTCGTTATTTACCAAGACATAATAGTATAATATATATTGATTATTTAAATATCGAATATTATAATCAAATATCAATTATGAATATGAACATAAAATACTTCTGATATCATCTTCTCTACACAGTTTATTACTCATCATAGATCCGTGTGTATATTTAGCAATAGGAATTTTTTCATCTATTGAGTGACTTAATTTTCAATTCAAGCTATGAATTACAAAAAATGAAAATGAACAACAGTTTTATATAAGAGTAGACAGAGCTGACATTATAAGAGCTGAGAAGCTTTAAACTTATCGAATTAGTGCCAAATTTGCGTTTATATTTTCGTGCATTTTGTTGAATTAAACAATAGTAGCTAAATCAATTTATCTTGCAATTTAGATCTTCAACATAGAGAATAATAAATAATGATGCCTTTGCAACAACATTGATTAGTCAGCGTTAATTTAAAAAAAGCTAACGATTCCGCTTTTTATTTTTTTTATTCTCATTTTTTAATTATTTTTCTCATAATCCGTCATATTCATCGTCAGAACAATTTGAAGTAGAAATTAATCACCTAGATATTCGACTTCCTTGATCGTTAAAAAAAATAATAGCTCGTTATTTACTAAGACATAATAATACAATATATATTGATAATTTAAATATCGATTATTATAATCAAATCTCGATTGTGGATATGATAATAAAGTTCTTTCAGTATAATCTCTCCTACACAGTTTATTATTCACCATAGAAACAAGTGTATATTTAGCAATAGAAAGTTTCTCATAAATTGAGCGACTTAATTTTTAATTCGAATTATTAATTACAAAAATAAAATAAAATCAGTTTTATATGGCGCCAGTTTTCACTCGGCACATATTAGGGTCATGTCGAGTGAAATGTTACGTCCGAATGCCGACAGAATATTCAAGTATGGTGGCCTCTCATGAATACTTCATGTTGTGTGCAGAGATTTGAATCATTGCACGCGCGTTACCGCAGTCAATGATGAGACGTTGTGATACTTCACATCAAATTTTTCAAGCACGTAGATTTGGCTTATAGAAATATTTGTTGCTGCAAAAAAAAAAAATTCGTCATGTGCAGAAGATGAAGGAATTATTTATTTAACTCATTTCGATGGCGAATCAAACAAAGCTCTTTATATTTTGTAATATTGCGTTTTGACATGAATATGAATTTCCTGATTTTATCTCCTCGCCGTTATTACTTCATCAGATGCGAGAGCTAACAGGATAAAAAGTTTAGTAACTCAGAATAGTTTTGCCTAGATCATAAAAATTGATTCATACGAATGGCTTTAGCTGAAATGGAGATAAGGAAAATAAAAATAATAAAAAAGTGTAAGAACTAAACATAGTAAGAATGAATGAACGTTTTTATATTGTTGATAGTAATTTCTTGTTAAAATTACAGAAATTGTTCATCTGAGATCTGCGATTTTTTTAACGGTGGGAGAAAAGTGCTTTGTTTTTTATACAAAAATATCTACTATTGTGCAGAATTTATTTTGAGTATCTGGACATAGATATCGCGAGAAAAGACAATATATGGCAACAAAGAGAAAAAGTGCTTCTTCATAGAGAAAAATTATCCATAACATATGGAAACGAGAATTAGATAAAATGTTTAAGATTTTTTGGATACACTCAGAAAATATATTGGTATTAGTTATTATGAAATGACAACAATTAATGAAGTACATCCTACTATTTTTCATAATTATGATAACTTTGATAAAAGTGACACTAAGAAACGGCGAAGCAGGATGAAAAAAAATAAAGCTTCAAAGTTGAACCTTGTAAATTACTTTCTCATTTTTTCCGGTTTTTCTTACGAAGCTCATGAGGAAGCATGTTAATCAATTTTGGCTTTCTCAGAGAAAGCTTTGTAAGAAAAACTAAAAATAATGAGCGAGCAATAATCATATTGCATGTTATGACGAAACTATGGACTACTCACCGCTATATAGTACCGATTCCATGTCTGAAATTTGAGTTTGTTGTCTCATGTTTCGCCAAAGTTAGAGCAAGAACGTGATTTTTTCCAAAATTTCAAAACTCTATAAAATCCCAACTGCTTTACCAATTTTGGTCAAATTTTATACCAAACAACATTAAGAATACCTACACTAATGAAGAATTATTTAGAGAATTATTATCAATTTTACATAGAGCATGCACGTCCTTTTTTGAAAAATTAAAAAAAGCGAGAAAATAAAAATTTCTGCATACATTTTGTAAAAAATTGTAACAATCAAAGACGAACTGCTGCTTTACTTGTGTGCCAAATTTTACGAAAATCGGTTGAACGTTTCTTGAGTTACAGGTGATTAAAATATCGGAGCTCTGCGCGCGCACGCGCACACGCGCTTTTTAAAATACTTTTCTCGATGTTTTGAACAGTTCTGAGTCTTCTCGCATAAACATCTGGGAATTTTTTTTTTTTCATGAAAAAAAAGCTTACTATTCGAGAAAGCAAAAATCATATCCCTTTATCTCTAGGGCTGTTTTATCAATAGAGCTGAAATTCAGCGCGCAGATAAACTTACTCTCCTTTATTCGCAATAATTGCCGACTAGTAGTAGTAAAAGAGTTTTAGGGTGGGGGTAAAAATAGCGAATGACCAAAATAGTGAATGGGCAAAATACCGATTTTCGAAATTAGGAACGTTTGAATCTAGAATGGTCATTATAATTTCATAAATTCGCTATTTCATCCATTAGCTATTTTGACCATTCGCTATTTTGACCTCCATCTTATTAAAAAGCACTCAAAATAGCGAGGGATAAAAATGGCGAATGGCTGAAAACCCCAATTCCATAATTATGGACATTCTACATGTAGATGTTCAAATTCGCTATTTTAGCCATTCGCTATTTTGACCTCCATCTTATTAAAATGCACTCAAAATAGCGAGTGATAAAAATGGCGAATGGCTGAAAAACCGAATTTCATAATTATGGACATTCTACATGTAGATGTTCAAATTCGCTATTTTAGCCATTCGCTATTTTGACCTCCATCTTATGAAAATGCACTCAAAATAGCGAGGGATAAAAATGGCGAATGGCTGAAAACCCGAATTCCATAATTATGGACATTCTACATGTAGATGTTCAAATTCGCTATTTTAGCCATTCGCTATTTTGCTCATTCGCTATTTTGACCTCCACCAGAGTCCTTTAGTCTTGTCTTTTTAAAAATGTGGTTGTTTAAATATTCCTTTTATAAATACAGCGTAATTTTTTTTTTCCGTTTAGGGTTCCGAAGCGATAAGTGCAAAATTGCCGACTATTTTCCCATCATTTTTTGCTTTTCACAACATTTCCTGTTTGAGGGAACCGACATCGATTTAAATATATCCTTGCCATAAATGAGGCTTTGTGAAAGGTGGCAAATTATGAGTAATCAAAATCCAGGCATTTTAATATATACTCATATTCCCGCTCTGTATATCGCAGTATTTTTTGTTGTGGGTAAAAGTTGTTTTAAGTATATGTACATAGATTTTATTCATTTATATATAATTCACGGCCTAGAAATTCGATCTCGCTTTCCTCAAACTCGCAATTTCCTATTTTCATTTTCAACCGATCAACGTATTTGAGCAGACAGGATCTTGTACAACCACATGATTATGTAACAACTTCCCAGAATCCCAAGTTATTACGATTTTTCTTCAAATCTGGACTGTACAAGTACCAGAGAGTTATAGCAATAGCAACTTCAACAAACCTGATGAATGAATACATTAGTTACGCATACAATGTACTGCATTTCCTGAAACGGACGAGACTATTACATTTCCGCAAACGAATTAGTTACAATTGATGCCCAGCGATTTCGTGCCGAAAAAGATATTTGACAATTGAAATGATGATATAATTGAAATTATGATATAATGTTCTTGGAAAAACGAAAATTGATTTCAAAGAATAAGTTTTTCATAAATTTCTAAAAAAAATTAATTGGCTTTATTGACGATTTGAAAAAAAAAATGTTTATTTTTATAATGTGAAAACAACATTAATAAAGTAGTTCTAAAAACCTTTGTGCATGTTATGATTTTTCACTTTGTCTAAAATAAATTCAAGTTTTTAAGAATATGTATGAATATTCAGAGAATTTATAATTCGTTAAAGTAAAAAAATTATTAGCTACTTACGTCACACTTTTCGAGCATGTTTTCAAAGTACAAAAATGAAAAATAGTAAAAATTCTTCAAATCCGAAGTTAGAAAATTAATTTTCACCGATTTTCCACCCTCAAAGATATTTGACACCTGAAAATATGATATTATTAGAATTTAACTACTTCGCGAAAATAAAAAAAATCTTTTTAACAAATAGATTTCCTTGGGAGTACGAATATTGATTTTAAATAATAAGTTCTTCACCAATTTTATAAAAGACGACAGAAATTTATTCATGTACTTTTTATAAAAGTTTGCAAATCACAAAAGAAATTTTATTTTTCTCTTCATCTGCGTTCTTACACTTTTATCAAAATATTTTGTTTGGATTGATATTTTAGACAAAAAAATCTTTATCTCAGAACATAACGTTTCTAAATTGTTGAGGATTAGAATTAAAAATCACGCATATTCGAACGAATTAAAGAACTTATGTAACACTAGAAAAAAAATTAATCGTATTAGAACACTTTTTGAAAACTGATTTATTTATAAATTTTCGTTTTACCAAAATAAAAAATTCTTGTGATTTTTGGTAATCGAGTTTTTTTCCACGTTCTTAGCATAATCAATATTGATGGTTTTTTTTTCAGATGTTTCTTAATTTTTGCTTCAGAATCTTCGTAATCCATGCAAATAAGAAATTTCACGAATACATTAATAATATTATTTATAGTCAGCTATAAATTAGTATAATGAAAAATAAAATTTCGACGCGTGCCTAGAAGCACTGAATCGAATGGGGCAAGTGTGTGAATACGGAATTTGCACTTTTCTACCAAGAGAGAAAGTTGTGGAACAAGCTTAGCCATGCTCACAGCAGAATGCTACAGTTTTACCAGTTTACTCCCGCGCTCGTTAGGTAATTAATGGTAATTTGCTGTATGCTTACTCTGACAACGAGCCATGACGAAAGAATTTTTTTTATATGCTCCTCCGCAGCACGCTGAGTTGCACATACAAATAACAGCGCTACGAACTACGTGACATGCTGTTTCTATTCTTTCGCGTCTCGAGCCATTATTTCTCTCGTGAACTGCAAGCGTCACACGAGAAATTCTCACTTAGGTCAGTCACTTTTTTTCAAACCTCACTGATACTCCTCATGACTTGCAAAAAGTTTTCTTCACCGAACAGAAAAAACTATATCGACATTTTTGTAGTTTTGAAAAAAAAATTTGTCCACAAATTTATATTTTAAAAAAATGGGTGGGGGTCAAAATAGTGAATGACCAAAAGAGCAAATGGTCAAAATAGCGAAATTAAAAATGAGGAACGTCTGAATCTAGAATGACCATCATTATAGAATTCGCTATTGAAGCCATTCGCTATTTTGATTGTATTTGTAATACAATCATGTAATTTTTTTGTGAAACAAAAAATTACATGAACATTGTGTTAAAAATGTAGTTTCTTTATTTTATAAAACTATTGCTTTCGTATAAAGCTTTGCTTTTTTTTTTGAGAAAGCTTCGCTTTCATCAAATTTTTTTTTCGTGATTTTCATGTCAGGATCCTAAACATGGTCCAAACCATCGAAAAAAGTGGGTTAAAAAAATTATTCACTTTAAAATTTCAATTACACATAAATCAATAACTGATCAACTGATTGAATTCCAATTTCGCATAAAAGTGGAGTAGCGTTGTGTTTTAGATTTTACAAATTTTTAAAAATTTATGCACAAATTCATATTTTCGTGAAATTTTTCGTAATCATTCATGAAATTTACGATATTTTGCTAATTATTAATCCACAAGTGCAGGTATTTTTTAAGCTATTTCGTATTGAACTTGGTCGAAAATGGAAAAGAGTTTCGGATTTTTGTCATTTTTTAAATTTTCGAAAAATTGACGTTATTGCATTGACATTTGCAAAAAATGAGATATTCATATAATTTTTGTGTCATTTCTTAAATTTTTTGGAACTCATTTTTGTGAGTTAGTGGCTTTGAACTTCGATCTTACGGACATAGTTTTCATAGTGCATTTTCTTTTCATAGTATACAAATTTTTTTTAAATATTTTAATATTGAAGCGTTAAGTTTTTTTGATATTATTTATAACTGGGAATGAAAAAATCGTCCACGGTACAACGTAAAGCGTTTATATTGTTCACAGAAAGTATCATCAAAGCGGAATAAAATTGTATAAGTGAGAAATAGCAGAGAGGTTCACGGGGAAAATTACTTAATTAACTTCACATGTTTCTATGACATATTCTGACCCAATTTGTTTTTTTTTCGTTTAATTTCTAATTAAGAACTGGCTTCTCAACATAATTCTATTACGTTCACCTGTAATACGCTTATGCGGTTATTACAACCTTCCGGGACCGGTTTTACGCTCATTTTTTAGTGCAATATCGTGTAAACTTACTTTCACTGTTATTAGTATTGTTTGCAGCTGAATGTATAACAACATGTAAACTTTGTGTGCGAATACGTTTGGAACATAGTTATAGAAAATGCTTCACGAGAACATAAAGTCTTTTTACGCTATTGCAGGATCATTTGTTTTATTTTAGACCTCTAAAAAAGTTAATTTTCATCTTTAATAATATAATAAAATATATTAGTTGGCTTTGTTTCGATTTTATTTTAAGAGCTCCGAAATAGAAAATTGCTATCGGTCCATTTAGAGTATGACATTTTCTTGGCTAAAATTAATTTTTATTATTGCTTGATTATGATAAAAAAATGAACCATAAAAATAAAAACAACTTTGACGACCGGTTAAAAATTAATAAATACTCGAGTCCTCATAAATTCAGCCGCAATTCGAAGCTTAAACGATTGCGAAGGATATAATCAATGAATAAACGTCTTACATAATTGGAAATTAAAGTTATAATAATTTAGAAAACAAGTTATTTTTCAAAAAGAAACCAAAATGAATCTTAACCTGTTTTGTTGATTATGAATTATTTTTCAATTTTACCCTAAGCAAGTTATGACCGAAATTCTTTGCACTCTTTTGTCTTAAAGTTCATTTTTCAAACTGGTTGACGTCAACGAAAATTAATATACTTCTAATTTGCATGAGCCGAGTTGAACATTGTACGAAAAGTCTTATGGCACAATTTTTTATTGAAAGCTTTTCAAATATTATTTGAAATAAGCAATTAAATTTTCCCTGGGATTTGAAAAAAAATGCAGTATATATTTACATTGTCCGAAAACACAGGAAATTTTTGTTGATAAGCTCGTCAATTAAATTTAGTGCACAATTATGATATAACATTAAGGTACTTTTGCAATTAAATTCGTGTAAATTTCTTAAATTAAAATACTTTCACAGTTAAGTTGAAGAAAATTATTAAAATTACTGTGCCAAAAATAAATTAAACCTCGCACTTGTACAGTGAATTTAGTAAACCATTATATGACATGGAAATGAAGATTGAAGATATAGCTTAGTATAGAATTCAAGTTGGTTAAAAATCAGTAATAAACGTAATTAATCACACAACAAAACATCACTTACTGGAAAGTCAAACAGAATAATTAAAAAAGAAAAAAATCATTTTTATGAAAGCTAAAAATTAACGGGGAAGCAACGTGACAATTCGAATTGTCAGCTTTTCATTAATAATATTATTGAGGCTGTCAAAGTGGCGCATATGATAATTTTATAATGGCATATAGACGATGACATTTACGATTCCGGCGTATCGACATAGCTACGTTAATCAATTAATCTTCATGCAAATCCATTATTAATCATTCTCTAGGTTAAGCACACATGATTTTATACAAATTCATTCTCCTTCTACAATTTTTATTTAGTGCATCGAACTGTGAAAAATCGCTCACGAAGACTTAGCACTGAGTTGACTTTGAAAGTCGTTACCGATCCTCCTTAAAACAAAACGGGGTTAAAGTTTCGAATGGTAAATACACGAAGGTCTAAAATTCTGAAATTTAATATGTCATCTATATTTTTGACAAAAAGTTTACTAGCGGATTTCATAAAAAATTAATGTGAAATATTAAAATGCCAAATTTTAGACCTTCGAGTATTTGCCATTCGGAACTTTTTCTCCGAAAAGCGAGGGAATCGGGGTTAAAGTTTCGAATAGTAAAGCACGAAAATCTAAAATTCCGAAATTTAATGTGTCATCTACATTTTTGATGAAAAATTTTCTAACGAATTTCGTGAAAAATGTAGGTGAGATAACATATTTCGGAATTTTAGATCTCCGTGTATATTTACCATTCGAAACTTTAACTCGGCCCCGTTAAGTGGTTATAGAACGTACGTTTTTTTATTTAACCCTTCGCAGTCATCTGGGGTCAAAATGATCCCACGCGCAACTTTAAGCTAAAACTAGTGTCTGTTAGTGTCATTATTCTCAAATCTAATTTCGGTTTTTTTTCTAATGAACCTAATTTTTTTTCCAATGAAAATGATATGTTAATTTTTTTAAATGCATACGAATTTTTTCCCATTTTTTTTTTAATTTTGATTTAAATTTTTTTTATTTTAAAAAATGCGCAGAATATAACCAATTTTGGATATGCGTTTTGCAAAGAAATCTTGAGTGTAGTAGATGGTTTTATGCCGAACACATATCCAAAATTCGTTATTTCGCGCATATTTACGAAAATAAAAAAATCAAAATCAGAATAAAGAAAAAAATTTGAAAAAAGTTACGTTGACTGTTTATTTGTTGAACAATTGTTTTTTTTTCACCGTATGTTAATAACGTTTTGGGATTATTATTATGTGAAATCAATTTTTCCAGCACGTTTTATAGGCATTATTTTTTTCCGATTTTTATCCCTTCGGGAAGTGATCGAAATTTCTCTGAAACTCACTTTTGGCTGGACTGTACTTATCATACGTCCTTAAGGAAGGATTGACTTTTAGGTAAAGTTCTGATCACCTTAAACAAAAAAACGTTACGAAGTTCATATCTTCAGCAAGTTCCATTGATAAAGAAGATGAATGATAAAAAGGGACTGCAACGAAGTTCGAGTTGCAGATCGACGTATTTTTAACTCGCTTCGATGAATTAGTAGAGCTGACGGAGAGAAATTGAAGAAGCGTTGTTGCACTTGAAATTCGCGCCTTTATTCTCGCTGAGGAAATAGCAACTAGCAAGGAATATTGACTTTCGTGTAGTGTTGTATTTCAATTCATAGCCATGAACACTCCACTATGAATTGCAATTTCTAATAGAAATGAAGGCTAAGTACCAGCGGTCTACTTTCGTAGTAATGCTTTGTAAATGCTCATCACAAGTATGGAGACCATGCACGCGTCCCGTTTCGTTCTCTCTGACAATTCAACGACATCGTAGTTTCGTTTTTCTCCGTCTCTCTCTGTCTCGAATAGAAATTGACATGACTCGTGTGCAATCTGTTGCTCTTTGAAATTAGTATATCCGGTATGTAAAAGGAAAAAGTTTTTACGTAACCTAAACATGAAACGTTTTATTCATCTCATTCACGTTAAGGTGCTTTACATGACCAACCGAAAGTTTCATCCAATTAGAATTGAAAAACTTTGTAAAAGAAAAGTCAAGATGTTGAGTTTTCATTAATGAAGACGGATTTTTTTTTCATTGCTATAATAATATCAAAATTTTCTGGATAAAATAGTTTTGAAAAGTACTGATGCGATTTTCATCCTGTTTTCTTTTTTTTCAAATAAATTAGAGTTTCTGTGATGCGTATGATTATGTAAAGATTTCGCAATTCGTAAGTTAGGAAAATATCCGGTATGTAAAAGGACAAAGTTTTTACGTAACCTAAAGAGGAAACGTTTTATTCATCTCATTCACCTTAAGAAGCTTCACATGAGCAGCCAAAAGTTTTATCCAATTAGAATTGGAAAACTTTATAAAATAAAAATCAAGATGTTCAGTTTTCATTAATGAAGACGGAATTTTTTTCTTCATTATTATAATAATACAAAAATTTCATGAATAAAATAGTTTTGAAAAGTACTGATGCGAGTTTCATCCTGTTTTCTTTTCTTTTTTTTTTTAATAAATTAGAGTTTCTGTGATGTGTATGATTATTTAAAGATTTCGCAATTCGTAAGTTAGGAAAATATCCGGTATGTAAAAGGACAAAGTTTTTACGTAACCTAAAAAGGAAACGTTTTATTCATCTTATTCACCTTAAGGAGTTTTACATGAGCAGCCGAAAGTTTTATCCAATTAGAATTGGAAAACTTTATAAAAGAAAAATCAAGGTGTTCAGTTTTCATTAATGAAGACGGAATTTTTTTTCATCATTATAATAATACAAAAGATTCATAAATAAAATACTTTTGAAAAATAGTGATGCGAATTCTGTACTTTCTTCATTTTCTTGAATAAATTAAAGTTTTTGTAAATATGTTATTCAAAGATTTCACAATCCGTAAGTTCGAAAAATAATTACTATATTCGATATATTAAGGGTAAAGGTTTTTACGTAACTCCAATATTCAAACTTCGGTACCACGACGTTTTATTAATTAAATGTACTTTAATGTCGTTTACACGGAAGTTTCATCCAATTGGAAATTAAAAACTTTTGAAGAGAAAAATCAAATATATGAATTTCCATTAATGAAGACTTTAATTTTTTTTTTATAACAATGAAACAAAAATTTCATCAATGGAGTAGAAGAATTCTATTTTTTTTTGTTTTTTTTTAAAATAAATTCGAATTTTTGCGAATATGTGAGATAATTCAAAGATTTTGTAATTCATCAGAATTAAAAAATCTTTGAATCGAAATAATAAATTGTCATCATTGAAGATACTAAAAAATCAACTTTCCTTCTTATAATTTTTTTTTTAATTAATAAAATAATCTTTAAAGTAGTTTTGTAAATTTTATGATTTTTATTTTTCATTTCTGTTGAATAACGTAAAGTTTTTAAGAATAGGTATCATTATTTAAAAAATTCATAATCCGTCAAGATAAAAAAGCAATGACCGATGCAGTCCTACTTTACAGGCGCGTTTTTAAAAATAACAAAATGAAAACGGTCAAAATTATATGCAGCCAAAGAATTCCAATTAACGACAAAAGTTTGCCATTTATAAATTTTGTAATCTATATGATAATCACATTTGAAAAAACGAATTTTTTTTTTATGGGAAAAAAACGAGAAACTGTTTTTTAAGACCTTGATCAATGTTGAGGACGCATACCATAAGACAACATACTTTTCTATTCGTCGGCGTGGCGCCGAGCGATGATCGTACATCAGTGACCTCATTTCGCACTTTCAATCACTCACTGGATTCGTAATAGAGCGCGAAATGATTGTCAAGTTCGAATAGTGCGTTACTACGTCAATAACAACCATAGACAAAGTCTTTTTTTTTTAGCGCAATGAGAATTGAATTGTCAACTTAAATGTTAACTATAAGGATCAGGATTACTCAAATAATATGTGAGAAGCACTCGAATATATATTTATTATTCGTTAAGTTGAATTGTATCTGACGATTTGCGGTAGAATATTTACATACACCAAATCAGCAATGTCGAAAATAAGCCGTACATTTTTTAAATTATATTATGAATTTTGCATACAATTTACTTATATATGCAAGTATATATTAATTCAATAGTAAACGTACTGTTTAATTTTTTTCAAAGATTGTATTATAATGTTGAAGGGTTATAATCTTATGAAAGAAATATTAATTTTTTAAACTTTATTTATTAGAAAAGTGTTTTCGTAGTGTATCGGGTTTTTTTGGTAATAATGAGTAAATATGCTCGACGCATTGAAGAATAAATAGGAAGAGTCTTTTCCCATTTTTTGAAGACATACGATTGAAAATAAATGTTCCATGCATTAATCAGGGTCTTTAATTTTTTTTTAAAAGCAGCTGATTATTATGGAATCGTTTTCGGGAAATTTTATGGTTTATTATCTTTTTTACGCATCGCAAGTTGCAATGCGTAAAAAATTTCAAGCCGTAAAAATAGTAATGAGACATTTCCATAATATTAAAAAGTAAACATTTAAATAATATTTTCGAAAATATTGCAACGAGATTTAAAAAAAAACATTTTAACAATAGCTTTCAAAATACTTCAATGACATTTTTCAATACGATTCAACGATATTTCCCAAAACATTCCAGACATTCAAAAAAAAATTTCAGACTTTTTCCGAAATTTTTAGACATTTTCCAAAATTTTCAGACATTTTAAAAAAATTTCAAAGACTTTCTCAAAATTTTCAGAGATATGTTTCAAAATATTTCAAAGACATTTAAAAATATTTCACAGGCATTTAAAAATATTTCACAGACATTTTTCGAAATATTTAAAAGACATTTTTCAAAATATTTCACAGACATTTTTCGAAATATTTAAAAGACATTTAGCAAAATATTTTAAAGACATTTTTCAAAATATTTTAAAGACATTTTTCAAAATATTTTAAAGACATTTTTCAAAATATTTTAAAGACATTTTTCAAAATATTTTAAAGACATTTTTCAAAATATTTTAAAGACATTTTTCAAAATATTTTAAAGACATTTTTCAAAATATTCCGAAGCCATTTTTCAAAATATTCCGAAGCCATTTTTCAAAATATTCCGAAGCCATTTTTCAAAATATTTCGAAGCCATTTTTCAAAATATTTCGAAGCCATTTTTCAAAATATTCCAAAGCCATTTTCCAAAATATTTCAAAGCCATTTTCAAAATATTTCAACGACAATTTTCCAACATTCCCGAGAAATTTTTGAAAATATTTAAAATTCTATGTGAGCTGCGTGCATCTGCGATCTAATTTTACGCCTCTGATTACGGCATTGAGGAGCCTACTAAAGTTCGAATTTTCCCTCGCTCGCGGACACGCGGATGCGCTCGTGGAACGAAAAATCTGGGTCGTCGTAACGGATAGAGATCCCGCGCTCGTGTCCGCCGTTGCGCTCGCGCTATAATATCTCGAGCCGTACGATATCGAAGTGGAAGTGAAGAGGAATCGTGCGCGCCTTCGATGCGTGTTAGATTTCTGATGAATCTTCACCTATAGATACTACATATATATTATTAAGTTAAACAGCTGGACGCGAAGACGATGCTTGGAATGAAAAGCAAGTCCGGCAGGTCAGCGAAAAGAAAGTTAGTCGTTATTAGGCTGTTCCGTCTTCGTGACCAATTCGGCACGCGTATTGCGGGCTTGCATACCATCACACATATCGTTCACATTTATTTATTCTGCCACCTTAGGGCCTTCCTATTAGCATTTCCATAGGCACCTTTGGTTCTCTTAATAGAGAAGTAGAGCCTCACAATCTATATTCGGATACGCTATATTTTCTCTCACTGTTGTAGTGCAATATTTCTCTTTCTTTCTTTCTTCTTTCTTTTGACATCGTTAACGAGTGTAACGAAAAAAAAAAAAAAAATAGAACGTTCGTGATAAAGGAACTTATGCTAATGGAATTTTAATTAGCAATTAAATTATGCATTCGAGCTAATGTGATATTTTTATTTAATTGGGTTAGAATTTAAACCTAGATACGTGCGAGTCAAATCAGTGCTGAACTTTGAGAATCGTTTCTACAAATTTTTTAGGCTTAATTGACGGTCTTATAAACTTGATTTTTTACTTTGAACAAATTATTTTTTTACTTTGGAACTTTGATTGGTTCCAGTCTGGCAATTTTTTTTTTATGTTATCAATACATAGACGAAGAGATTCTGTAACTTTTTTTAGTTAAAAAAAACGGCCTTTTTTGGTTGAACAAATAATCTTTATATTTCATAGCAAAAAAGTAATATTATAGAGTCGCAAAATTGTTTGAAAAATTTCATTGTAAAGTTCACATGAAACTACAACTTTTATGTTTTAACAATTTTTTTCTATGACTTTAATTTTTCGAGATATATTGACTTTGAAGAAATACCCCATTTTTCGTAATATTGGATTTAAAAATCTCTAAAAATTGGGAGAGTACTTTTTAGGGGTACTAAAATCTGCCCTATTATGAGATTAATCAAAGAGGGTTGAAAAAAAAGTGGCTAAATTGACGAAGGGTCAGGAAGAGGTTCAAGTGACCTCATATGAATGAATTAACAACCACGATTTGGAAAGAAAATAACTGATATATGCGAGTGTTTAATGAGATATTTCTGTTATCCAATTATATATATTTTAAAAAACCATAATAACAGTCTGATTACAACGAACAGTTTGTTAATTGGAGATTCGAAAAATGTCGCTTCAATTTGTCTAATTTAATTAAATTTTTATTTCATGACCTAGCAATACAAAAAATACAAATAATATTGTTATCACTTATATTCGCAAATGTGCAAACTTCTAAATATTGTAAACGATGATAATAATAGACATTTATTTATACATTCAGAAAAGGTATTAACTAATTTGCAGCTTTCATTAATTTATCAATATTTATTTATTTATTGATATTTCTAAACTAAATTTTACCAATATCTTCAATGACTTCATTAATCTATAATTTTTTAAATGTAGAACTCAAGAAAATTTATTCGACTGAAAAGTAGCAGCACTTTCGATGAAAAAACAATATATTATTGATAACTCATTTGGAAAACTATGAGTTAATTTGAGCTGAAATGTCCTGTATAAATACGTATAGATTTTTTTCGTGTAGGCCATCAAATTCCACACATTTGCATTATTCATAAATGTACGATAAAACTGACCCAAGATGATGACGTTTGAATAAGGAATGGAAAAATTCTAAGATCTCATCAACTTTCGATTTTTTCGTATCGAAATTTGGTGAAATTCTTACAACAACAACAAATCCTAATTTTTTTTAAATAAAAAAAAATGTTGGTTACTGAATTTCTGTGGATTGCTCACATAGATATTATAGGGTGACCCATTTTACCCGGCGTCCCTTTTTCTCCCACTTCACTCTATTATATTCATCTTGTCGTTAGAATGGCTGTTTGTTTGTTGTGCTTCACGAAGAGCACCGCAAAAAAGAGAGACATCATAATTCCTGAAGGTTTTTGTAAGACCATTATGTCAGGCATCTGCATTGAAACATCGGGAATCATCTGTCATTGTTAGAGGTGAAAGCTACCCTATTATGTATGTAACTACTTGAGAAACACTTGTTTTAATCTGGCATTGCATCATACGTAATTCATTGTTAGTCAGAGGGGAGACGTTTACTTAGTCGACTCGCTATATTCTTCGCACCACGAGATTAATCACATTCTTAGCTTTCGTGTAATCTCAATGAAGATACAACTCTTAGTTTCATTCTTAGGTGAGGAACCTTGCTCTCAAGTTCAGGGGACCGATGAATTTTCTTGTTTTCATTTCATTTTTATTAATTTTTTTACGATTGGTTATTTCTTGAAGGTCAGATTATCATATTATGTCATTTTATTTGTCATATTATGAAAATTGTCCCTGAGAGATTTGGAAAATTGTCTCGGAAAATTTGGAAAATTGTCCTGGAAAATTTGAAAAATTGTCCTCGAAAATTTGGAAAAACATCCTGGAAAATTTTTGGAAATTGTCCCCGGAAAATTTGGACAAAGTCCTGGAAAGTTTGGAAAACCGTCCTGGAAAGTTTGGAAAATCGTCCTGGAAAGTTTGGAAAATTCGTCCTGGAAAGTTTGGAAAATCGTCCTGGAAAGTTTGGAAAATTATCCTGGAAAATTTGGAAAAACGACCTGGAGATTTTGAAAAATTGTCCTGGAAAATTTAGAAAATCGTCTTGGAAAATTTGGGAAATCGTCCTGGAAAATTTGGAAAATTGTCTCCTGAAAATTTGGAGAAGGTTCCTCGGACAATTTGCATTGGCAGACAATGTTTTATATGCATCGGAGTTTTATAATCGGTATATCAATTTCCGAACAAAAAAAATGTTACAGGGCAATTATCCTGGACAATATTATTAAACTATGAATAGAGATGAACAGATATTAAACAACAAAAAACGTGATAAAACAACGAGAACTCACAAAACTTATCAGAGCGAATTCTACAGAGCCCAAATTTCTAGAACCAATTTTTCAGGCCCTGAATTCACCATAAAAATGATAACCATAAGCAAACTCGAAAGTTATGTAAAAAAAATTTTTGCATCTGATTATTAAAAATTGGACCCTCACAACGTTAAGTGTTGAGTACACAACAAATAATATGTGACATAAAACACGATTTTGCATTGCTGAAACAAGTTGATCAGCAGTAATTCCTGTTTTTCGATCCATCCTAATATAAATATGAATTTTAGGAATAAAAAAATTGTTGTCGAGTAATATGACTGCGCAGTGTTACTTTGATGTGTTACCTATAAATTGGGATAATAATTAAAAATTTGCGAACTGTGTGAACACTGCAAATCGTCAAGACAAATTTTTCTAATAAAAAAAAATTCGCTATGTTCGTTCCCACACTAAAAATCGCAGGATAGTTTTACGTCCTGATATTATGCTGTAGGAATCATTGCAGTGTGATTTTACATTGCATTATCCCGTTTAAGTACCAGTCCATATTTATTCGAGAATTTATTTCACAACCTATTGATTGTTATCCATAAAAGTGCAGACGTTTGTTCTGTTCCACTGCGATAAAATGCAGACGGCAAAGCGAGACACATGATCTAGAAAGTCAGTTCATTGGGAACCTTCGCAGTTCCTTTCAGTTATAAAAAAGGAATTCGTCTGAATTACCGATTTATATAAGAACCACAAAATTTCTGAGACTAAATTACTCAATTACACGCCAATTTCGCAATTCAACTTCAGACACAAAATTATTGTTCCATTGAATTGTGTCGAACCACTATTCTAAGCTTATTACAAGCACTTTCGGTTACTGAAAAATTTATAACACGCATGAATATAGTACAGCTTAATCACCGCAAGCAGAAAGCGAAAGGCAATACGGAATCAGAGCGCGACCAATTATCTGTTGGTTTATGCATTATTATTTTCCCTCGAGTAGTTCCACGTTAGATGCTGCTAACGTTAAGCTCTTTGCAACGATTTTATCGAAATTTCTGTTAACACTGATTGCTAGGGAATTGCAGTTATCTCATAATTTTTTTTTCCTGTTTTTTATTGACCCTTGCATTTTTTTTGTTACAGTATCCATTTAATCAGGTGATCTGATGCTCCGGCGCAATGATATCAAAGGCGGTGTTATGTCGTAAGTGAAAATGTTACGGACTATGATCTGTCCGAATTTGAAGTGAATTGGACGCATAGATTATTTGTAGGCAATTTTTTCTTTATTCTCATCCTAAAAATGCATTTTAATCTTTTATTCTATTTTTCAAATTGTTCTTTAAATTTGTCTTTGGCAGTTATGGAATCTCATCTTTGCATAAGGCTCAAAATTGTTATATTTTATAAGATTTTTCAGAATTTTATCAGATTTTTTAAATGGTGGTTTTGGAACATTTAAAAAAATTATATCTCAGCTAAGAAGTGGTTAAGAAAACTTAAAAAAAATTTGTACGTGGAATGCTTAATTTATCAATAAGTTTAGATTTTTTAAAAATCAAACGAGGTAAAACTATGTATTGATGGTATATAAAATTTCGTCATCATTGGAATATCCTCATTACAATTAAAAATTAAAAAATAACCGATTTCTTGACCCGAAGTGATTATAAAAATTGGGATACCTTAAATTTTGCCTTGGTTGCAAAGATGAGTCAGTTTAAAGATAAACTATGCAAACCTAAGTCGTTATCATTTTCAGTAAAATGTTTGTATCGCTGTTGGGAATTTTTTTTCTCTGATGTTCAATGTTTGATTTATTAGTTCCGTGATATAACATCATATTTCTTTATAACAGCAATTTTTCGCGACTCTATAATGTGTTTCCTTATTACTTAATACTAGTTGGGTGATAAAATTCAGGAGACATGGCAGACATAATATAACTAAATAACACAAGTTTCCAACCAATCACATTCATATACACACAATAAATTGCCCCACTTAAATTATACATAAAATCTCAGGTTGTAGGATCTCGGTCGATGGCCTGTTAGCAATAACAGATTTATCTAGCTAACCAACCACTGTTTAAACCAAAATGTACATATATTGCCAATAAAAACTATTACTACTCCTATAAATAAATAGTTTAGCAATATAATTGAATATGAAATTAACGTCATGATTACAGATATTCTAGTGATATGGGGATTGGCTCAGGTGACGACTCAAGTGTCGATAAATCGCGGAGGCATACCCGTAAGTATACACTCGTAAAAATTTATTTACTACCCGAACAAAGACTTCTCACAATTATGTATTCCTTTTTTAATGCTGAAACCAATTTCTGATTACACAGGAGGCTCTACCAGTGTTGTCACTTTTTCCGTTTTAATATTTTTCATAAGAGGCCCTTTTCTGTTACATGTGTATATTTTCGGCAATTTTTTTTACTTAAACAAAATAAAGTTATTATACTTTCCAAATTATATTGTAAATAGAATAATAGAAATTAAACGAAACAAATTTACATCACTATGGAAATGCAAGTTCATCTTGCTATTTGAATTAAAGTTAGTCAGTTGATGTTTATTAGCTTTTACCTATCATGCGCTTTGCGCTACAGTTTTGCTTAGTTTTAAACTTAAGCTGTCTTAATTCTGCGTCACATTTTTATCGGCGTGTTTACAGGTTACCAATTAAAATTGCTACTATCTATTTTTCACTCGCATCATACTTTACACTTGTCCGCCTTCGATTTCATCAAATGTTTCACTAAATTTCTTTTTTCCTCTGAAATTGGTTTAATATTTCATATTTCAATTGCCACTTTGTTGTAGAGTTCAAAATCACTAGCAATAACGTGCTCGTTTCACTTGCACTCTTTTCGTTTAATTTGTCTCTTCTTATGGCTAAACATGAAATTTGCAAGTTTATACCATTAGTTATTTTACGTGACTCCATTTTCTGCTTCAGTGTTTCGATATAGTCTATGCGCCATCCCTATTTTTACAAAGAAAAATGAACGAAAGCAAAGAATAGAGAATAGAAAAAGCAAAGAAGAATATCCATTTTCGGAAGAGAAATGTATTCCATTCCACAATTGCGTAAAAACGGTAATTCAAAAAGCGCGCCACGCGTGACCTGCAGCGATCATAACAGTCTGAAGTTGGCTTCAAGTCAAAGCCATCGACGTCCAATCAGAATGCTAGAAAGGTGGCTTGAGCCTTCGATATTTCTTCTTTCGATGTGCCATGTCTTTTTAAAGAGAAGATCATAGTTTAAGTCTTCGTTTCCTTCTTTCTGTACTTCATTCTTATCTTTCCTGCCTGTCGCGTACAAATCCCCTTTTCTATCTCCCACCATCTTTATAACCTTCCACTCTCCTCCTTCAACTTATCCGCTCCGATAAGCGCATGTATGGATATTATTACATTGTATCCCAGCCTCTCATAGATATTCATAAGCTTTAATGCATCCAACATGTCATTTATTTGGTTTTCTTTATGAAGAAAATGGTAAAGTTGAGAAAAATAGCTGATTTTTTCAACGAATGGGCCATTGTTTATTTAATTTGACTGCGGAAATTTAAAGACAACAAATGTCTAAACTGTCAGCTAATGGCTCCCACTTACGTTGAGTAATCATGACATAAGCATAACTAACGGTATCATGTTTCAGGCAGGAGTAAGATCTTCGATGATAGCAAACGGATGGCGGCCATTAACGTCGTACGAAGGTAAATCCAGTGGGGCGCACCATTCGAGTAGCAGCAGCGCCATCAGCGGCAACACCAACAACAACGGAGGAAGCAGCATCATCGACAGGCACTCGGGTCCACATCCGGTGCACGGGAAGCTGCAGGAACATATGGCATCATCGGAGAAGCTGGCAGCGAAACAAAAGAAGAAAACCCGGATTACAGTCCCCCGAGTATATTGGGCAGTTTCAGTGTGTTCGGTCATTCGATACCGAAGGTCAGAAACGAAGGAGAGTCGCCAAAAGGTCACTCTAAGCAGGTAGCATCGGAGACGAGAGAATTTTCCTTCTTAGTGCCACCACCACGTGATCCTGTGCGTTACGACATCGATCCATATCGCAAAGTTATCCTAAGAGACAACGAGGCTTACCTGCGACAACCAGGACAGTACATAATCTCCCACTCTGTTCCCCAAACGGACATAAGAGGTTCTCAGTTTTTCCCAAAAGGTGGCGGTGTTTCAGTGTCCGCTAGTTCGCACATTCTCAGTGCATCGAAAAACAGGCCGTTGGTATCAGAATACAACCCTGGGCTAGTGCAAAGTCAACAACAACCGCATCAGTCAATCAGACATCAGCATGTACCATTTGAATCGTTGAAACTGTCCAATGCAAAGTTGTACCTTCAACCTCCAAGCGGAAATGGACCACTGAACTTCGCCAGTGAGCAGCAAGCCAGTGACACTTTGTACAGCAGATATCCAACGGCTCTTCCGCAACACAGTGGTCAGATAAGCCACGATGGACCTGGCAATTTTTACAGTCAGATAAATCATCCAGCTCCGAGTTACAAGGGTCACAATTTGGAGCGGGATCCTTCTTTCCTCGTCCACGAGAGTCACGAGGTTAGTTATGCGACTCCGGCGTCTCCTGGCATCAACGCATACGCCAATTTCCGACCGTCAACGCCGTACGACAGTCTGTTTCCACACTCAACGGCCAGGCCTTCGATCATCCATCCGGACAAGTTTGTTCCATCCAAAACAGACAATGTAATGCATCAACAAAATGGCGGATACGGTCAGTACGCAGCAAATGGCAACGGGAATTTGGAGAACGCTATAATATCATCGGAGCCGACGTATTCCAGTGGGATTGCCAATACTTATTATATATCCGAGCAGCAGAGTCTAACACCCCCGGCGCCTACCTGGTCAGTTGCCGTTAAAAACAAAGTCACCCCTGACATAAACGAGGTTCTACCGAAAACAAGTCGTCCACCCAAGTTCAACAGTGACCCGCCGAATATCGAGGATATTAGGCAGAAAAATCGGCAGCAGATTGCCGATTATCTGTTTCCTCGTCAGGAAGTCCAACAGAAACAGCAGAGACAACAGTTGCAACAGCAGCAGCATCAACAACAACAGCAGCAACAGCAACAACACGAGGAGCAGCAAAAACAGTTGCAGCATCAGCAGCAACGACAGCAGCAACAGCAACAGCAACACCATGAACACCAGCAGCTACAGCTACAACATCAACATTTCGCCAGCAATCCTCTGGCTCTTATCAATCAACAAGACCCGCTAGCCGTGTACGAAACTCCGGAAAGCATTTCCCTTAAGCACTTCAACGAACAGCAGTTCAAATTGCAACAGCAGTTGCTTCAACGCGATCGAGATCGACTTAGGGAACAGGAACTACAGAGACAACAGCAGGAAATTGATTTCGGACGAATTACGCCTGTGAGGAACAAAGAGAAAACAGTGACGGCCTCGACGCGTCCCACACAAGCTCCGGAAACACCGAAACCCACTGTACAATACATAGACACAACTGTCAACTACGGTGTTGAGAACAACCAAGGGCAAAATCAAGAATATCACTTTGTCAATCCGCAACAGACACTACAACCGGAATATCAGGAGTCTCCATTCCAGCCTATACAATTTAACGTCGGACATGGCGTCGCTTATGAAACGGTGAGTGTCAGCCCCGTTTCTGACAGTTCTGTAACAGTTACCGAGCAGCCCGAACTTCCGGTCGTTACCCAGGAAACGACGGAACCACCGACGACCGGTCATCGCAATCGACCCCGGAAACCATCAGCAGGGTCATCAAGCAACGAGCAACAACATCGTAGACGGAAACCGACAACGACCCAAATCTACGAGGAACATCAACAGCATCAATACGAACATGTATCGACTTTAGCGCCCAATCCCATTGTCCAAAGCCCCGGATCGTTGTTCCCCCATTACCAACAACAGCAGTTCCAGTATGTTTCGACTCTAGCGCCCAATCCCACATTCCCAGGTCCCGGTTCCTCATTTTCTACGGTATCATCCACCGAGGAACCTACCACTGTGATTAGGGTAACAACTCCATTGCCAGAAACTACACAATCGACCTCTACTTCAACTACGAGACCGCGAACGCGGCGACCGACATCGGCAGGTCCTACAGGAGGTCGTAGGAGGCGACCTACCACAACAACCACTCAGGAACCCGATACGATTCCGCCGGTAACCTACGAACAACCGGATTTGTACAAGTACAAAAAGGTTGAAAGCGACGCTTCCCGAAGAAGACGCATCAAGCCATCCACGACGGCTTCACACAATGAAGAGTCTACGACCAGCACGGAAAAGAAGCGGTACGAGATCAAGAATTATGGCAACAAGTTGGGTCAAAATGAGGCATTCGGAGTCGGAGATTTTGTCACGGAGAGCGCAACGCTACCGGAGAATCATGAAGCTGAACAAGTGTCGCAGTCTTATTCGTATAACAACGAACAGGACATTTCTTTGTACACCCCGACGTACGATACACAAGTTACCACCGGCCAGGAAACCACGGAGTACCAAACTTCCGGATATCCGACCAGCGCCACTTTCTTCTCCACTCAAAACAGTCCGACTGAACAACAATATGGTCATTTGGAATCGGGAAAGAATGTCCACACGAGTATACCACTCGAGGAGCTTTTCATCAACACCGAAAGAATCACGACAACGACGACGACGTCAGCGCCACCGACGACGACTACAGCGCCAACGACGACAGCGCCGACCACGAGAATCTCGCCAACCAAGTCATCGAGAATCGCGACTACTAGCGCCGAAAGCTTAGCCACTCGCGCGCCATCGCACAGAATGCGACCAATGAGATTCGGCAATTCTACCAGACCACGATTTAGCATCAAAGACTACAAAAGTAGGTTGGATTACAGAAACAGAATGTCCTCCACTACCAGTGAACCTCCGTCGTCTTCCAGTGTTGTGACTAGGCATAAGCTGAAGAACCAACAGGACTCGGAGAATCAGGACGTTGAACCAACGACCGCTACCACTGGAAGGTACAGACACATGTCCAGGATCTCACACAGGGTCACGCCAGCCACTCCGACTTATCATAGCAGACGAACCGAAGCAAATGGAAACTCTACTGCGGAAAGGGTCAACAAGTTTACACCCAAACGCAGGTTGCACCCTAATCATCTTTACAGAAGCAAGTTCTCCACTTCAACAACCACGGAACCTAGCGTAAATGATGCGGACTCTACGACCTCAAGACACAATTCAGTCAGACACGAAAACGTTTATTCCTCGTCAATACGACGGAGGCCACAGATGAAACACTCGGTCTACACGCAGTCTAGTGATATCAAGTCCACGAGAAAAGATGCAACCGAAATGGTACCTGAGGAAACGAGCTTTTATCCTTCAGCTATTTCCCAGCTTTTCACCGAGATGGTTACCAGTCCTAGTGGCAAAGATACCGATCATCTCGAACTATCGACGCAGTCTATGAAGAAACATGAAGAGAGTGATGATGAAATAATCGTTACGACTGCTGATTCAGTTGAAGCCACTTCCAGCACCGATTCGTTGACTATCGGAAGTTCCGATGACTTCCAGTCTAGCAAAATCGAGAATATGAACAGTTTTGAGGATTCTCAAGTGACCAGCACGACTTCTGATGAAGATGCTGGGAAAACTGAAGCTCTTGTTAAGTCGGATAGTATTATGACTATTAATTCACAACTGGACGATGATCTTTTCGCTAAAGCATCGCAGAGCGTTGCCGATTTGACCAGTTCGGCATCGGCGCTGTATAACAAACCTGGCATGTTTAAGGCTGTTTCCATTGCTCCGTCGGGAGCTGATAGTGCGATCATTAGTAGTCGCTTCAAAATAGCTCAGGAAAAACCGACGTTACCCATTGAGGCGTTTTTTCATGAACTCTCGCATAAGAATTGATGATGATTTCGTCCCTTAGAACCTTGGAATCTAATCGTCGTTTCTTGGATTTATTTATGTTAAGTTATTAGTGAATTAACAGTCAAGGGGATGCAAGAGAAATTTCGCCATATTAACCCGCTAGAGAGAAAAAATTAAGTGACCACAATAACAGCAGGAAAAGTGGAGGTATTTTCGTTAATTTTTTTAGACAAATCATGGGAGGGAATAAATTTATTTATTCACGTGGTTAATATACCCATGTTAAAGAATGGATAATATTTTTTCCATTTCGGAACTGTTAATGAAACCACCAGAAATTGGGAAAATGATTTTTTTTTTATTTAGCACTGATTTGACTAGTTTAAATCGCAGTGACTACCTTCAAAATTTTTGCCACTTTTCTCTTGACATCAGATTTTGTATAAAAACAATCGGAAAGGTTCCATCAAAATTTGAACGCTGTAAAATAATATTACTGTGCAAATTTTGTCCAACAAAAATTGACGCAAAAATGTTGTGTCATATTTCGTTGTGTTATAATCTTCGAAACTATTAGTGAATTTTTGCAAAATTTCTCTGAGGTAAAAATGCCTTCGTGCATCCAATGATAATTGTTAATTCACTGGTAGCTTTACCTACCGCATCTGTTTCATGTTTCCATTAATTAAGGTATCGATGAATCGAGATACCAACGTTTACTCGTGAGTTATAAATATCATATTCCGCTGTCGTGATGTGATGGAGACGAGCATTTGCTTTCGTTCTTTATATTTGGAACAGCAATCCTGAAAAGCTCGAGCTTCTCTGTAACGTCCATTTCAGCTTATTTTACTCAAAATCTCAATCGTGAAAATCATATACCAAATATGACAGGCGAACGAATTCATCATCATGTAAATAGTGAAGGGAGAAATTAGTATTATTTATACATCTATTTATTACTAGTTATAATGTCAGTGTACGATCATCTTACAACTATTGATCATTTTTATTTGCAATAAATAAATCACTATCTATTAATTGTGATATATCGTGTCTCTGTGTTTTTTCCCCTCCAATTGACCTTTTAATGCAATATCATAGAATAATTAAGAGTTAATAGCTTATAGCCTCTTTGGAGGCGACGTAAACGTTCAAATGTAGCGTTTAACTCCTACTGTAAACCGAAGATTCATCTGATATTCATTGCCATTTAAAATTCATCGTCGATAAAGCACCGCTTATTTCAATTTTATTGTCTCCCCGTGCATCGGACTGCAGAGAAAGGGGTCGTGGGGTATCGGAATTGTGGACGTGTGTAGCATCGAATTATTGGAAAATATCCGTTTGCAAGCCTATGTTGTGCCGGTGCAAGCGTATAAAATAACTCGGATATAAAAAGGACACGGAGGCAAGAACAATACGGGATTCTGATCAATTTAAAAAATAAAACTTTGCGAATTGCTTCCTTATCATTTTTTGTTTAGAACCTTGCAAATCGCTTTCTTATTATTTCTTGTTCGGAACCTTGCAAATTGCTTTCTTATTATTTTTTGTTTAGAACCTTGCAAATTGCTTCCTCATTATTTTTCGCTTAGAACCTTGCAAATTGCTTTCTTATTATTTTTTGTTTAGAACTCTAAAAATTGCTTTCTTATTATTTTTTGTTTAGAACCTTGCAAATTGCTTTCTTATTATTTTTTGTTTAGAACCTTGCAAATTGCTTTCTTATTATTTTTTGTTCAGAACCTTGAAAATTGTTTTCTTACTATTTTTCGTTTAGAACCTTGCAGATTGCTTTCTTATTATTTCTTGTTTAGAACCTTGCAAATAGCTTTCTTATTATTTTTTGTTTAGAACCTTGCAAATTGCTTCCTCATGATTTTTTGTTTAGAATCCTGAAAATTGCTTCTTCATTATTTTTCTTTTTTGATTTTTTTCCCACTAAGTAAACTTTGCTGGGGTTAAAAAATTCTTTTCCCACATTTTCATCTAAAAATTCTATCTTTAAAACGTTAAGAAAAGTGATTTTTACAAAATGTCTATATGAAGCATTCTATGTCGATTCAGCCACTTTTTTTGGACCCTCTCCGATCTCCTCCATAATTGGTAATATCAAAGTACCAGTAATGTGCACTCTATGTAAATTTTTTAAAGATTTTTGAAAACAATATTTCAGGACATACCGTTTTTTTCAAACGCGAATACCTCGAAAACTTGAAGGTACTAAAAAAATGTCCCTAAACAAAAGTTGTCGTTTTCTGTTAGCTTTTGAGCGATATTTTTCAAATAATCTTCACGTTCCGGTGAAAACGATTTTTTCTGAAAAACGGTGGAATTATTTTTTTATAAAAAGACGAATTTTTTTTTCCTTAAAAAATACAGAGTATTTCTGCATGACTGACATCTAACAAAAATCGCCAGTGTGGCATCGATCGATGTTCTAGTCTAAAAAAGTGTATTTGTGTGACGGTTACAACAAACGGGGAAATGATTTTTTTGACCCCAAATCGATCCGTGCCACTCTGATAATAATTTTTCGGCGATATCGACACGAATGCAAAAATACCTTGTAATTTTATTAGCAAGGAAAACCCGTTTTTGGATTTAAAAAATGATAATTTTTCCATTTTTCGAAACTGTCAAAAAAATTCATTTTTGTGAATTGGCGCAAGTTGCAAATTTAAAGCTGGTATCTTGTAGAAAAAATTTGCGCTGAGTTACTCGAAGTTGACTTCAATTATACAAACAATGTCAATTTCTCAACAATTCAAAATTCTGGAAATTCAAACCACTCTACCAAAATCGATGTCCATCGGATGTTAATTGATATAAATTCGTTTTTGTAGCAAATTTCAGCAGCTTTCAAAAATTAAAAATTCTACAAAATTTGAACCGCTTGATGGATTTCGCTCAAATTTAATAGCAACCGTCATTTTTCATTGCTTCATTTGTCAAAATCTATTTAGCTTATTAGCTAAAAAATTTCAGCAGCTAGAGACCATGCAGACATTTTTCGAAAATTTCACAGTCTTATAAAATCTACTAAAAATGTTTTCATTCATCCATAAATTCATAAATTGGAATGCGCATTGCTGCTCTACTAGTGTAATAAATTTCAGCTCTATCGTCAAATTCATTTTTAAGATACAGTGATTTTTAAATCCGGGATTTTATTTTCACGAAAACAAAGCTTTCTCTATGAAGAAGAATACAAAAATTCGTTTGTGCACATCAAATACGGATCCTCAATTATTTTTCTTTAATCTACGAATTATCTATTTGCGACTATCCGGAATGTCAAGTTGATGGAAATAAATATTCTACGCGAGCTAAAAGGCCAATCGGCCAAGTTTGTAAGTTTAAGCAATGAATTAATCTTCGTGGTGGTCGTGATTCACTAATAGTATCGATCATACCCTACAATGACCTTAAAATTTCGTACAGCAAATTATAACACATAAATATGCCAGGTATTCTTTTTAAATCTATCGGAACAAATTCTATTTTGTAATTGCTAATAGAGAAAAAAGACAATTCTCTCCGATAAGAGTGAAAAATTAATCGATTCAAAAATATTTGAGATTGAACCTTGCATCATTTATTTCCTCACTCCTTATTATAATAATATGTCAATGGATTTTTTATACATATTTCCAAACATTTACAATTACAATTTAGATCTTGGTAATTTCGGAGATTCATAGAAAAGATTTTTAAAAAATTTAAAGCCAAATTTTAAGAGCCCATTTAAATTTGTAAATTTTTCAGCACTTTTTTCAATTTCCTTATGGAAAATTGAAATTGTCGGATCTCAAGAACGGCTCAATCTAAAATTTGGTACGCCAGTGAATCAGCAATGACCCTTTCGTTGTAAAAGTTAATTGAACGCGTACCGGAATATAGATAAAAAACTGAGGTATTAGAATTTTATAGAAGGTTTAAATAATTCATACTTCTTAATTAAAACAAAAAGATACAAATTCGAATCAAGTATATTATTTAGTTATTTTTTTCTGTTCTCTAAACTTCTTCTATGAGGAAGATGGAAATGGCGATATTCTGATTAATAATTCTTCATACGTACAGCTACTGTTGAAGTTGAAACTTGATTGGTATCGGAAAAATGGTTTTGATTTCATGGATTTTCGAAATTTTCGAAAAATTCACGTTTCCGCCCTAACTTTGACAAAACGTAAAATAACTCAAATTCCATACATGAAATAAGTACTATTTAGCGATGATTATTACGTAGTTTTGTCATAATCTGTGGTTCAAATTTATCAGAATTTTAAATTTCAGAAAAAATTATTTTACTGCATTAACTTAAGCAAAAAATCTGCTAAGTTGAACTTTGCAAATTGCTTCCTCCTCATTTTTCGTTTTTTTTACAAAGCTACGAGGAAGTATGTTAATCGATTTTAACTTCTACATAGAGAAAACTTTGTGAGAAATACCAAAAATAATGAGGAAGTAATTTGCAAAGTTCAACTTTCACAGCTTTATTTTTATCAAAGTTAAATTTCTAAAAAATTTAAACCACATAACAAATTATGACGAAACTGTGTACCTATCATTGCTGAATAGTGCTAATTTCATGTCTAAAGTCTGACTTCACTGCTTTATGTTTTGTTGAGGTTAATGCAAGAACATCATTTTTTCCAAAACTCGAAATTGTGAAAAATTCGAACCATATTGCATATTGTATCAAAACTATGTACTAATCATCACTACCTAGTACCGATTTAATGTATGAAATTTGAGTTCGTTGTTTTATGTTTTGAAAAAGTTAAGACAAAAGGGTAATTTTTTCAAAAGCTTTAAAATTCCATAAAATCCAAACCGCTTTTCCGTTTTCAGTTAAATTCAAAACCAAACAACATCAGCAGTACCCGAAGAACTTACGAACCCCCAATAACTAACGAAAAATTATTTAGGAAATTATCATCAATTTAAAAAAAGCAGAACGTGCACGTCTTTTCATTTTTTTTTTTTGAAACCCTACACACACACACACACACACATACGGACACTTTTTCTAAACCATTTCTTCCTCACAGAAGTATTTTTGCAAAAAAAAAACCCAAAAATAATGAGGAAGCATTTTTCAAAGTTCAACTATCAATATATATTTGAAAAATATCCCTGCCCTATGTAGGCGAACAATGTTACTTTTGGCAATGTTAATGAAATAGCGTGTAACTCAATAACAGCGATGAGAAAAGTTATCGTCAATGAATATTGTTTAACGGATTATCGCTTTTCTATTAGTTATGAAGCTTGATCCGGCGCGTGGTTGAGAGAGCATATAGCCAGTGGGTGGTGAGGCAAGTGGGGGTGGGAAGGAGGAGCAGCAGCAGCAGCAGCTTTCCAGGGGGTAAGAGAGGACGTTCAGACAGAGATGGAGGGTATTACGGGCGCGCTTGGTGATAGCTGGCCCGCTTGGCTTGTCGGGTTGGTATATATGAGGCATTCTCTGTCGGTTCAGCCACCGTTTTGTTCGATAATCTCAGAAATTTCCGCTAACTACCCAGATATCACAATAACTTTGTGGTACGTTCTGTGATTTTTTTAAGATTCATTATTTATTATTTAATATTGATTTTTCTTTATATTAATAATTCTTTATATAGAATTTAAAAAAATGAGGGCAACTAAAGATCACGTGAAAAATGTTTATTTTAAAGTTAAAAAAAATTAGGGCAGCTAAAGATCACGTGAAAAATGTTCAATTTAAAATTAAAAGAAATTAGGGCAACTAAAGATCACGTGAAAAATGTTTATTTTAAAATTAAAAAAAATAAGGGCAACTAAAGATCACGTGAAAATTTTTCATTTTTAAATTTAAAAAAATGAGGGCAACTAAAGATCACGTGTAAAATCTTTATTTTACAATTTAAAAAAATGAGGGCAATTAAAGATCACGTGAGAAATGTTTATTTTAAAATTGAAAAAAATAAGGACAACCAAAGATCACTTTAAAAACGTTTATCCTCAAATTAACAATTTTTAATAATTACCAACTAATCCAAAAAAAGGTAAATGCATATAGTTCCCGTTTATTAAAATTGTAAAGAATTTACAGGATTTATTGAGCGGCCTAATTGTTCTGAACAATTATGTAGTTTGAAATCATTACATAAGGATCAAGAACTTTCAACCTATTTTTGCTTATACTTGAAATAATGAAAGAATTTACAAGAATTTTTAATTATTGCTTTTTATCCTTTGGAAAATGCAAATCGCTTCCGCATTATTTTTTGGGGCTTTGCAAAGCTTTCTCTATGAGGAAGTATGTTAATCGATTTTGGCTTCCGCATAGAGCTTTGGGAAACTCCGAAAAATAATGAGGTAGCAATGAGCAAAGGTTTTAATTTGCAGACTTGTTTATTCTTGGAAGACATTTTCGAAAAATTCCCATCCTAAAAGTTTTTACCGCTCGACCGATACGTGTAAAATTTTAATGCTAACACTGTTTAACGATAGTCGATGTGTAAGCCAAATTTTAACTTGGTTTTCGTAATTTTGACGAGCAAATGCGCGCATGTGATTATAACAAAAAAAAGACAAAATGTAAGCCGCTCGAAAGATCTACGTCGAATTTACCCTCGAATCTTCTTCGATGATTATCAATATGTGTGCAAAATTTAAGTCAAATCTGTAGAAAATGTCAATTTTTTTAAGGCTATTTTTTTCTATTTTTTTCGCCAAAATCGTAATTGAACGATATATCGATAGTTCCTTTGAAGAAATTCATCATTGATAATTGGTAATCGTTATATCATGTCGAAAATTGCAACCGGATATCTCAGAATTCACAGAAAGTTCAAGTATTTGCAGACATAAAAAATAAAATTGAAAATGTAATAAAATTAGAACTACTTTACCGATCCTCGTCAAATTTGGTACACACAATGGTTTTATGATAGTCCATTCACGTACAAGATGTCAGCTTGATATTCTTTAATTCGCGGAAGTTATACCGTGAAAACAATTTTTTTTTAATTTTCACAATGCAGTAAAATAAAAAAATTTCAAACGATGCAGGTTAATGGCAATTCCAAATTTTGTTATATGACAGATCAATTGCGTGCCGAATTTCGGGAATATCCATAGAAAAATACGGCAATTATTGTGCTTCAAAGTTCAAAGTTCAACTTTGCAGCTTTATTTTCTATCAAAGTTACATTTTTGAAAAATTCAAAGCAGACAACAAATTATAATGAAACTGCGTACCTATTATTGCTAAATAGTACTGATTTCATGTCTAAAGTTTGACTTCGCTATCTTATGTGTTGTTGAGGTTAATGCAACAACATCATTTTTCAAAAACTCAAAATTCTGACAAACTTGAACCATATTGCAAATCATGACGACACTATGTACTAATTATTGCTAAATAGTACCGATGACATGTATGAAATTCAAGTTTGTTGTCTCATGTTTTGCTAAAGTTAGGGCAATAAACATGATTTTTTCGAAATTTTCAAAATTTTATAAAATCGGCACCGCTTTACCGACTTCAGTCAAATACAAGACCATACAACATTAAGAGTGCCTGCACTTATGAAGAATTATTTAGGGCAATATCATCAATTTTACCAAAGCCAGAGCGCGCACGTACTTTCTTTAAAATTTTCAAAGAGCCATAAAATAAAAATTTCTGCATAAATTTCGTAAAAAAATTGCAATAATCAAAGACGAACTGCTGCTTCACTTATGTGCCAAATTTAAGCTCAATCGGTTGAACGGTTCTTGAGTTGAAATTTCGAAACCCTGCACACACACACACACACACACACACACACAAAAACGCGCGCGCACTTTTCCTAAACCGCTTTTCCCCCTATTTCGGATAATTCTAAGTGTTCTGACATAAAAATCTCAAAAACTTTTTTTTTTTTTGCATAAAAACAAAACTCCCCCCACGAGAAATCAAGAAACCATTCCGATCCCCTAAAACGGCAAAAAAAAATCTGTCAAAATCTCCCCAATAACGCGTCGAAAAAGAAAAAAAACTATAACGACCTGGAAGACAAAAATAAAAATTCCCGAAGTGGTAAGAAAAAAAAAAGTGTGCCAGTTGATAACGAATGCCCGATATTCGGCGTCGGTACGGGGGGCTCGATGGTGGTGGTAGCGGCGGTAGGAGCAGCAGCATCACGAGCAGCAGCATCAGGCCAGGATGCAGCAGCAGCAGCTTCCCCTTTCGTCCTGCTAACCCCATCAGCAGTCGCGCTCCCTCTTCGGCATCACCAATGCCCGCAATGGCACTCCCTTCCACCCTCCCGACCGTGAAACGGGAGGGATCGCTCTCGTCGGCCTCCCGCGCACCCTCAATCTTGCGACAATCAGTCAGTAATCGGGCGTCAACGAGCTCGTCCACGCGCTATTGGCCCAGCTACTATTCTCCCTCTATTGCGAAACGTTCGAAACGCGCTAAAACGTCAGTACTACGGTGATCACGTGCCCAGTTATACCGGCTCTCATAAAACCCCAGTCTTCCGGTCCGTCCAATGGCTAGGTTTTTATTTTTTTTTTTCGTCCTTCCCTAGAGGTTAGCCCTTGATTTCCTTGAGCGTCCAGCGGTACGTCAACGCACGTGGATTTCCCACGTGTTTTTCCAATCTCTTTGCCGACTTCATTTACGAGCGGAAGTGGCATTAACGGCAGTGATGTCGCTGCTGGCACGACGTATCGCGACTCCGTAAAGGACGGAGCGAATCTCTGCTGCACTCTACCGGTCGACTCTCTCCCTCCTGTTGTGTTGTCGTACGCAGTGGAATTAATCGCCTTGCGCGACTCCATCTCGCGCCAACTATCATTATTTTAGTAGTATCGGTCGGACAATCAATCGGATTAACAGTGCTACGGATATTGGACGTTTTTTGTTATTGCGCTGTTGCTTTGCGGTGATAATCGAGAGGGACAAGGAGAGGTTGTGCTTTGTGGGGCAATATTTGCACAGCCAACGCGCCGGTCATACCCAAGTGGAGATTTGACCGCCAATAACACGACTTTGCGAGAGGCTTTTGGTGAGAGCGTAACTGCAGCGCCGCTCTTCAGATTTCCGTTAACTAGTGTCATTACGATTGATGTTTTTGGACCAATTAAGGATGTTATTACACTTATGGCCAATGGGAAGTCAGATTAGATCTTGAAGAGCGAGTGACGAGATAACAATACTGAGGATATTGATTGTACATACTAATGGCTGAAGTTTGTTGAATATATTTTGACTATCGCGGATCATAATAATATGAACTTTGGGTGCAGGAGTCGATATGGCCATTATCTTTATTGGCACCTGTCGAAAAGCGAATCTCGAGAGGATATTCAAAGATAACTTCGCGGAGGTGTAAATAAAAGTAAAGACTACGTGTTGCATAGGCATTTGGGACAATTGGCTGGAACCCTGAGTAATGTCATCAAGTACTCAAAGGTCAACTTCTCGAAATCAAGATTAGCCGCAATAATAAGTGATGTTTACAATAATCAATCACCGGAGAGATTTATCTACTGTTACTAAAAAATGCAACATGTGCCCGTTGCGAAAAGCGGAAAACTGGAAGAAAACGATGAAAATTTCCTCGATTCTTCAGCAGAGAGTCTATCAGAATCAGGACAACACTTGGGACGCGATAATACAGAGATAAAATGCAGTTATTAATGTAATTGAACGCGTACGTAACGCCGGGAGCGTCTTACGAACCTGTAACTTATCTATTAAATGGAAAATACTAAATCGGCTGAAGCCAATGCTGAGGAATCGAGACTCGTCGATGAAGATAGCAATGACGCAGGGATGGTTGAGTCGAACAGAAGCGACAAAATACCGTGCGACCCTGACAGACATGACAAGTCCATGAATTCCCTGGAGAAGAGGAGAAAAATATCACGTGGTAATGAATCGGGCAATGCCGAAGAGAGCCAAAGAAGAAGAAGGAAGAGGACCAGTCGCAGCAGAAGCAATAGCAGCAGCAGCGGAGGAAGTGCCATCAGCAATACGTGGCACGAACACGTGTACGCTACCCCACCGAGAGTACCAACGGCTCATATGATAAGCGACATACTCGGATGGACGAGGAACGAAAGAAATTCAAAAGCGTCGAAGCCCAGTCACGGCCAACTTGGCACCGACACCAACAATGACGATGAAATGGCTTCGACTGTCGAAAGACTTGTTGCTGCCGCACCAACGACCTCAACTCCTCATCCGGCTCTGACTATTTCTGCCCCAACGCTTCTCAAAGAAGCCTCGCTTCTCTCCAGACGAACACACTATTCGACCGGTTCGAACCGTCAAGATTTCCAAGTCGATTCGTACTCTTCATCAACTTCACCGGCGCAACTTCCAACGGTTACAACGTCTTCACCCGTCGATCCCGTTATCACCATCCCTCATCGAAAGTTACTTAATTGCGGCGGACAATCAGCCAAGAAGCGTGACAATCAAAAGGTGGAACGTCGATGTACGCCGAAATTGATTGAATCACAGCTCAACAAGGATGATGAGCATCCCTTGAACCTGACGGTTACTCCCAGAGCCAGTTCCACGGATTCCAATTTGTCTTCAACCGCTAGAAGCTTTTATAGCAACTCACAGAACGCTTTTGTTGAGCCAAGGGTTGATAATCTTCAGGGTATGCTTGATAACAAAGACAAGATCTCCACCAACAAACGACTTTTCTTCCTCGCGGATGAACCCAATAGACGGAACGATGATACGAGTCATGGCAAGAAAGTTGCGGGGAACATTGGGACATCTGTTAAAGGTTAGATCTATATGGACTTTGTTTAGACCTTCGGAATATTTTTGTAGCGATGTATTGCGTATTTTGAGGTATCGAAATGTTGCTGCAATTGAAGAAATCGGGAATTATCAGAATTGTGATGCAGGTAAATTTGTCAAGCATCTGGTAAATGTGAGAACTCGATGGAATTCATTTGTCAAGTTTGGAGGTCCTTGATATTCTCACAATTCGTTGAACATGTAAATTCGTAAAACATTGGTAAAATGTTGGATACCGATGGACTTTTTTTGTCAAGGTTGAAGTCCTAAGTTCTTCATTGTAGTGTCGTTTTTACATTTTGAGATATCAGAAAGTGACTGCTATCAAACAGGTTAAGGGTCAACTCGTGATACACGGAAATTACGGGTTTAGGTTTACAGTTCGTACTTTGGTTTCGCATGATAGCTTTTGCAAATTATGAAGAGTAGTGATGGATACTTTTGTCATTTGTATTCAAAGGTTATGTAATTTTGGTAGAGCACAAAATCCTATGTAGTTCATTATTCTGACCCAGAACTTGACATTGTATGCAAAATGTCTGCGCGATCTTTGTTTCCATGTAAGAAAGGGATAACTCAAATCAAATTGCAATTATGAAGACATAGACGCCATATGATGGGATATTACTTAGCGGAAGATTATGTAGTGATGAAGACACTTACCATATTGCCAACAACTTCGGACAAGGGATCAAGCGTCTGACAAGATCAAATGTCCATATGAAATCTTGAACGAAGTTTTTGTCCAAGAAGAAATCAGACATCAACTTCGAAGTTTCCATAAAATCATTATTTCTCTAAAAGAAAGTGTCTAGATTGCTTAGGGTTGATTCGCTTTTTTGTCGGATTACTGCGACAATGGTTATCCATATTTCCTGCAACTTCGGACAAAGCTTCAAACGTTTGTCAAGATCAAATTTCAATGTAAAATCTTGAACGAAGTTTTTGTCCAAGAAGAAATCAGACATCAACTTCGAAGTTTCCATAAAATCATTATTTCTCTAAAAGAAAGTGTCCAGATTGCTTGAGGTCGATTCGCTTTTTAGTCGGATTATGGAGACAATGATTGTCCATATTTCCTGCAACGTCGGACAAAGCATCAAACGCTTGTCAAGATCAAATCTCCATGTGAAATCTTGAAAGGAATTTTTGTTAAAAAAAAATCGATAGTCAACTTTGAAGTTTCCATAAAATCATTATTTTTATAAAATAAAGCGTCCAGATTGCTTAAAGTTGATTCGCTTTTTTGGCGGATTACGCAAACAATGGTTGTCCATATTTCCTGCAACATCGGACAAAGTACGTGCGTTTGTCAAAATCCAATTTCCAAAAGGGTCCACAAGATTCTCACGTGAAATCTTCCAATAAATCCTTACCCAACAAGAACAAATGTGAACTTCAAAATTTCTACTTCCGCATAGGAAAGCGTCTAAATTTCGACTATGTTATCGAGCATTTCGGACAACACCGAATGAAGCATAACATTTTAGTCGACACAAAATATCCATGGGAAACCACAAGATTTCTGTGTAAAATTTTAGAATAAATGGGTTTCCAGCACGAAAGTAAATTGTTGAATAACTTGACAACATTTTACCACATTTCCTGCAACATCGAACAAAGTAAAGAAAGTTGTTCAACATCAGATTTCTCAGAAAGAAATCTTTTTCCAATTCTTCATCAAATTTGAACTTCCAAATTCCATTAAACTCCTGCTTTGTTCCAGACGAAGAATGGAACATTTATCGTCATCAAATTTCAATCTCAAACATCAAACAGGCTTCTGTCAAAAACCGAATAGAACCGAAAAAAACCTTCGTACAAAAAATTGTATGGCGAGTTAAAAATTTTCGAGTGAAGAAAATGAAGAGTATTTTTGATCAAATTAATGTGATCGATTTGATTGCGGAAATAGAACTAGAATATCAGGTAAATGAAGCTGTTTTGTCAGAACGGATAAATCTGGGCTTTATTGAGGTATTCCAAAATCGCTAGAGGTATTTCTGTGGTAATGGTCGTGTTATAATGACGGGAGGATTAATGCATCCGAAAGGACGAAAAAGATCACAGTGACTGTGAGTATATTGTATATGTCTGTTTGTTGAAGAGGCTGCTGGGTGATTGCCGAGGTGACACTTGAGCAAATTTCCGTTCTCCTATAGTATATTCACTCGGCTACTCACAGAGCATCAGCGTGGCTGCCTCTGGTAGCGTGTTTAGGGGTGTTAATTGGCTGGCGTATCACCTCCCTCGTCCCACAGAATGTCACTGTATACATAACGGGATGGCGATGGGGTTACTTTGTGTAGGATGAGTCGGTGGAACCGATCAATAAGTGCCGCTTGCCTAAGCCGTTTTAACTAGATAGTGCATTCAGAACGCTCCGCAATACACCCTACATTTATTATTATTGGCTTGCTACAAACATCCCAGACATTTTGGCCCTTCCATGGCATCACTTTTACTCGTTAACTATTATGAATTATTTGAATTATCGTTATTAGCTATTGTGACATTATTAATAATCCCGTCACGCATAATGCAGAATACAACGAATAAATATTGGAATACTATAGAGAATCTAGATATTTTGCTATTACCATAAACGTCACTTTTATTTGTTGACTAATATGATTTTTGACAATTATGATATTATTAATAATTCCGTCACGCATAATGCAGGATACAACGAATTAATATTGGAATACTATAAAGAATCTAGATATTTTGCTATTACCATAAACGTCACTTTTGTTTGTTGACCAATATGATTTTTGACAATTATGATATTATTAATAATTCTGTCACGCAAAATGCAGAATACAACGAATGAATAGTGGAATGCTATAAAGAATCTAAACATTTTGCTGTTTCCATAAACAGCACTTTTATTTGTTAACTAATATGATTTTTAGCAATTATTATATTATTTATAATTCCGTCACGCATAATGCACGATACAATGAATAAATATTTGAATACTATAAAGAATCTAGATATTTTGCTATTTCCATAAGCATCACTTTTATGTGTTAACTATCATGATTTTAAGTGATTATGACATTATTAATGATGAAGTCACGCATAATGCAGAATGTTACGAATAAATATTGGAATACTACAAGCGTATTAGATATTTTACTTTTATCATGAAGATCACTTTCACGTGTTGACTTTTATGAATTAATTGAATTATGATTTTTTAGTAATTACAAAACGTGGTTATTAGTGAAAAATTATCATCAATGAGTAATCGGTCAATCCAAATTAATACAGAAATTTGAGAACTAATATTGGAATTCTCTGAGGATTCTATACATTTTGATATTTTTATTAACATTACTTTTATGTATTAACTATTATGATTTTGAGTGATTATGACATTTTTAATTATCCTGTCACGCATAATGCAATATTACAAATAAATATTGGAATACTACAAGCGTATTAGATATTTTACTTTTATCATGAAGATCACTTTCACGTGTTGACTTTTATGAATTAATTGAATTATGATTTTTTAGTAATTACAAAACGTGGTTATTAGTGAAAAATTATTATTAATGGGTAATCGTACCGTCCGAATTAATACAGAATATTGAGAATTAATTGTGGACTACTATGAGGATTTTATACATTTTGCTACTTCCATAAACATCACTTTTACGTGTTAATTATTAGGAATTATTTCAATTATAATTTTTATTAATTATGACATTATTAATAATCCTGTCATCCATAACGCAGGATATAACCAATAAATTTTAAAATGCTATAAGCATCCGAGATCACATTCATGTGGTAAATTATATGAATTACTTCAATTATGATTTTTTTAGTAATTACGAAATGTGGTAATTAGTAAAAAAATCATTATCAATGGATAATCGGACCGTCCCACATAACGCAGAATACTGAGAATTAATAGAAGAATATTATAAGGGTTTAAGATATTTTTCTATTTCCATAAATATCACTTTTACGCGTTAATTATTATTAATTATTTTGATTATGATTTTTAGCAATAATGACATTATTAATATTCCCGTCACGCGTAACAAAGAAAATTACCATTTAATATTGGAATACTAAAAGCATACCAGATATTTTGCTTTTATCATGAAGATCACTTTCGCGTGTTAACTCTTATGAATCAATTCAATTATAATTATTAGTAATTACAACATACGTAATTACTCCATCTCACATATTACAGAATGTTAAGAATAAATAGTGGAATATTATAACAATCCTAGACATTTACTCTCGTATAAACATTATTTTTCGTGTTGACGATTATAAATTATTTTAATTATTATTATCAATTACAACACTAATAATTATCTCGCTCCACATAACACTGAATATTGCAGACGCGTTTACATAATTGCGATGGCAATATTGATAAGCTTTCTAGTTTAATATCCCAAAAATGTTGACTTACCATTTTCCATTTTCGTGTAATATTATTGTTAAAAAAAAGTTATGTTTAAAATGTAGAATAAGTTTTTGTTGATTGAATTGATTGAGTTGATGAATTCAGATATTATAATCGATTACCACCGAAGGCTATTTGAGGGAGAGTATCAATTTTTTTTTAGCTCGTTCACCGTCCGTACATTACGAAATCGTAAAGCCAATATCAACAGGCTAGTAAATAAATCGTCAGTTTTATCCTCTCTGCTCTAGAATTCCAACGTAAATCGAGTAAAGCGTTGAACAAATAAAAAAATTAAATAAAAATGTGGAATATAAAATTTGTGTTTTCCAAAATTGTAAAAAAAGAATTTGAATGTCTGCGAACGATCTGAATTTCATTTAAAAATTACGAATCATTCCGTAAATAAAATACAGCGTAAATTAATTTCTATGGAAACTTGAATTGCTTAATTAATATTTTTCTTCCAAACGTTTTCTAGGATAATGACATATGCTTTGATACAAATAATCCTCAACTACTGCTGTTAATTAATGCATTAAATTTTGCATAAAGCATTGTAGAAATTTAGCACACCTGTAGCTACCTTAATTGCTTTTGTTTTTTTATCAGAACATTTATATCTATTGAGCTGCTCTCTTGGACAAAATGGGTGTTTGTGAGTGTGTTAATTTATCGTTCCTGTAATTTCCGAAAATACGGTTTCGATAGGAGCGTTTGATCTGACTAATGAATATTTTATGCACCTGCAACGAACATGAAAGTTTCCAGCCCTTTGTGGCTTGCATTAAAAGGATTAAAAATGCGGTGTGGACTGAGTCCGATGTTTGCAATTTTCGTGACATTTAAACGGCTTATCGAATTACGCATTGGAAGCAAAAAAAAATTTCAGTTCAATTGTTGAGCCGGGGTTCAATGAATAATGCAGCACGAATCCCTTAAGGGGGGAAACCAGTTTAGACCGATCGAAAAATCGTCTTTTTTTTTATTGCATGAATCGTTAGTATAACTATTCAAGAATATGTAGTCAAGTTCGAATGCAATGAGCACTTAAGTGACCGCCCGTCGGTTCTGTGAAGAAGCGCACGGTAATTATAACGGAGCGGTCGCCCAGACCCTTATTTTCCAGCTACCTTCCTCAATACCGCTGTGCTATTGAATAATAGAAAGAGGGGAGTTTCGGCAGATCTTCTTGTTTGGCATTGGGTAGAACGTTCTCAAACGTTTACGATATTTCGACAGAGCGTCGGGTCTGGTTAGTTGAGCTCCGGCTTTCGTACCGAGAGTTTTCAAAATGTCCTCGTATCCGAAAAGTTGTAATAAGTCTTGCGAACGACGAAGTAGACCACGTAAAAGAGCATTTTATGGAAATCAATACACCAAGAGTGAGTCGAGTGTCAGTGAAGAAGGTGAAGCAAGTACGAGCAAAAGAAAACTTTCGACTGCTACTAGTGAGAATGTGATTGTGAATCCTATACATTGTTATAGGATAGGCAAGTCGAATCTTGATTACGGAGAAATAGGACGTTATAAGATCTTCAGAAAGTCAAATTTCGGAGCTTATACAAAGTTCATAAGTTGCTTTAGGTGTTATTATTATTTTGGTATATTATAAAAAATTTCAAATAGCCAGTTTTTAGGAAACTTTTTTTTACTCGTTGAAATGTTTATTATTAAGTCTAATAAAATTTCTATAGGTTCTCTACATACTATTGTACGTTATATAAAATTGAGATCAACAAAACTGCAAAGTTGAACTTTGCGAATTGCTTCCTCATTATCTTTGGTTTTTCTTACCTATCTCTATGAGAAAGTATGTTTGTCGATTTTGACTTTTGCATAGGAGCATGAAAACAAGACTTCCTCTATAAGAAACTGAAATGACTAGACAATTTGCCTTAATTTAAATTAAATGTATCACCGTTTTAAGAATATCCTTCTTAGTAAATTGAAGGTTGGTTAAGGGAGAAAATTTATTACCTGATCTCCAGATAATCTAATTGTGATAAAAATTTATGCGTTGTTTTAAATTTTATTATTTATTAGGTATAATATTTATGGACAAGTTAAAGGACTATGGTGAAGTAACGTTGAATAAAAGTCTACGTTGCAACATTTTATAAAACTTTCGAGATTTCGGAATACTTAGAAAATAATGAAAAGGTTGGTTGATTTCGAACGAGTCGAAGAATTTGTTTCACAAGAAAAATGAATAAATTCCATGGCGTAATTGTTCAAGTTACTATTTACTATTTTGTAAATAATTTTTAGATGGTATTTTTTAATACAGAATCAATATTTTGGCGTTTTTACAAGCGTTAATTTGTCAAATTTTTTTTTTCATTTCGCGAAGTACTTTAATGTCAATATCAACAGGTTGATTTTTCATGTATGTATGTATGTATTTCCATGTACAATCAAGGGACCTTAAGGGTGAAAAATGATTATCTCTGCCATAAAATGCAATAAATATTTTTTTAATCCAATTCGGACAGATTTATTTATTTTTTGACAACAATAACTAAATAAACGGATCAATGGATCTTTTTAATAGTGAAAAAAAAATTTTTTACAGGAAGCAATCAGTCGAATGCGAAGCAATCCAAAACGAGAAAGCCGAATAATTCGAGCGAAGCAGCTGGGGGAGAAAAATCGAAGAAGGAAGTGCGGATACGTCTCGAGTCATTGGCAGAAGATGCTAATTTATCAGATCAGAAGAAGAAGAAAGCGAGAACGACGTTTACCGGGAGACAAATATTTGCTCTAGAGAAGCAGTTCGAAAAGAAGAAATATCTAAGTTCGTCAGAGAGAGTGGAAATGGCAAAGACTCTTAATGTCACCGAAACTCAGGTCAGTTATCATGCCAATGTGTTTTTATCATTAAATAGGTTGGAGCACTCCACATTAAATTTATTATTTAATTTATGCAACTCCGTGCGAGAAGTGCTTACTTTTCACACGCTCCGCTTCGCTTGGCGTGCGAGAAATCGCACTTCTCGCACTAGTAAAATGAAATTATATACGAAACTTGTGCGAGGAACTTTTGATCAATTGATTGCAACACTCGTCTTCGGCTCGTGCTGCAAATTCATCCTCGTGAGAAAAAATTTCATCACACTCGTATCGTAATATACTATTATGCAACACCGTGCGAGAAGTGATTACTTCTCACAAGCACCGCTTCTTCTCGCGTGCGAGAAATCGTACTTCCCACACTAGTGAAATAAAATTGTAAACGAAACTCATACGAGAAACTTTTTCTCAACTCGTTTGATTGCAACACTCGTCTTCGGCTCGTGCTGCAAATTCACCCTCGTCAGAAAAAGTTTTATCGCACTCGTATCGTAATATACTGTTATGCAATTTCGGGCGAGAAGTAATTACTTCTAACACGCTCCACTTCGCTTCGCGTGCGAGAAATCGCACTTCTCGCACTAGTGAAATAAAATTGTATACGAAACTCATACGAGAAACTTTTTCTCAACTCGTTTGATTGCAACACTCGTCTTCGGCTCGTGCTGCAAATTCACTCTCGTCAGAAAAAGTTTCATCGCACTCGTATCGTAATATACTATTTTTTAACCATTGTTTGACCATTGCGTGATTACAGGTAAAGATCTGGTTTCAAAACCGTCGAACCAAGTGGAAAAAGCAGGACAACATCAGCAACGCGGAAGCGGCGGAATATAAAAATGTCGGAAATCCAAAGTCCATCGGAGGAAAATCGAAGATTGGCTCGGGCGACGAGAGCACAAATTCCGACAGCCTCTTGCAGGCCTTCAAGTGCAAAGCCGACTCCAACACCTCGACGAGCAGTGACCAGATCAGAGCTTTGGACTATCACATCAAGTTGGAGGAAGAAACTGACGCTGGAGACAGTAATGGTCATGTTCTCTCACCTCGGAATCAAACCCAGTCGACCCAAGATATTCGGAGCTCGGGTGGAGAATTGGAAAGTTTGCCAAAAAACACTGGATCCGAAACAAGAGGTCAAGCGGATCAGGAAAAAGATGTTGATCCACTTACAGTTTCCGACTCGCTCGTCAACGACGAAGAATCTGCAAGTAGAAAAAGTTTCGTTAATCGGGAGTCAAAAGTAACGTTGGAAAATGTGATTGTACCGAAAATGGGCCGAAAAAATCGCAAGGACGATGCTGCACGCTTAAGCCAAAACCGACAAATCGACATTGACGAGCCAAACAAAAAAGAAGACGATGCTGATGAATCGAATGAAGATACGAGTCTGTTATCGTCGCCAATTAATTTGGATCCTGTGCGCACAAAAGCTACTTTAAAAGTATCACCCTCGGCTAGTGAATTAGCAATAAATAAGAGTGAAGTGTATAAATTTGAAAAAATCTCGTCTACGAAAGCGTCCGTAGCCGTCGATGACAGGGATCGAACTTTCAGAGCGGAACATTCTAGCTAACCAGCAGAATAAATTGAGACTATTGTCTGTGAAGAATATGCTTTTGCGGTATATTATGTTGGGAATATTATTGTAATGTTTCATTGGTGTGATTTTTTATTTTCTTTTTTTATTACATACGTATATTTATAACGTAGAAGAAACAAAAAATTAAAAGTTGCGACTCTTCCGATCGGAGAGTCGCGTATTTCTACAGATGATGATTTATTCTAGTCCCTGAGAGAAAAAAAAACGTTCTTGAATTATGAAATTCTTATCTCAGGAACTACAAGACCGATCGCACTGGAATTTTTCAGGCAAGTAAAGCTCAAATGTTCCTTTTGTTGGTTTTATTTTCCTCGAAATTCATGTACGGATTGGAATTTCATTAAATTTTCAATTTGAGAAAAAAAAACTAGCAGATTGTCAGTAGTCGGGAATTTTAAACTTTCAAGCTAAAGAATTTGGTACAATTAAATTAATGTTCACGAGTGTTTGGTATTGAATGTGCGAGAAGTTTGCAAAATGGAAAAATGGACGTTGTCGTTGTAACTCGCGTAAACTGTGATAATTTAAACTGAAATTTGCTACAGGAACAAACTAATATTCGTGGTCATCAGATATTTAATTTGTCGAAGATCGGTAAAACAGATACAATTTTATAGAGGTTTTCAAAAAATAAATGGTTGAAAATCGTAAGTGGTTTTCGAAATTCATCTAGAATTTATTATACTTTTTTTAAATACCTCAAAGCAATGGATAAACACCCTCCACTTCACCTTTCCTTCCCTGGCGGTAAAATTTCTACAACTTTCTACGCTGAAACTCCAATAATTCTAAAACTTTCTACTCCAGATAATTACAAGAAAACTACAACTTACTATGCGAAAATATTTTGAAACTACAACTTTTTATATCAAACTACGCCACTTTCACAACTTTTCATGAAAAAATGCGAGATTTGGACCAAGGTTTTAGATTGTTGTAGTTTCTAAAACATTTGACTCTAAATTCAGATTTATACAGTAATGAAAAACTACAACTTTCTATGAAAATTTGCAAACTTGTCGAAGTTACTACAACTAATTAAAACGGTTGTAAACTTCTGTAATAAGTTTTTTAAGTTACAATTTTTTACAACTAATTACAACTGATTACAAAAAGCTAAAATTAACTACTTTCTTGTTGTAATAAATTGTAGTTAGTTGCAAAAAGTTGTAGTTTCTTGTAGAAAAATTCTGCAACCTTTTACAAAATTAATATATTGTAGAAATCTCGTACTTAGTTCTAGGGATTCGTTATTTGTTGTTGAAAAGGCGTAAAAAGTTGTGGATTTTTTGCGGCCAGTGTCTGTGCTCAGTCAGTATCGAATGTTTTAACAGTGCCAAAAAATTTACATTTCTATGAATACAATACTTCATAATTTTCAAAACTCCCGCAATAGTCATTGTTTTTTTTTCCAAGACAAATTTCTTAGCAGTGGTTCATTTAAAAAAAAGAAAACACGAAATCGACGACCTGAAGAATTCTCGGACGAAGGGCAGCGTTCTCATCGACTTTTATCCAAATAACCAATCGTGGCAAAGAAATCCGGATTGCAGTTTTTGTTACCAATCGAGGAAGTTTCATAAATGCCGCAGTCGGTAATAAAAACTGTAACTCTCTTTGTTCGAGGATGCTGAGACTTTAAGGATGTATGATAGGTACAGTCCTGCCAAAAGTAAGTTTCAGAGACGACGACGATCTTCCCGATGGGATAAAAATCGGAGTAAAATAATACATATAAAACATGCTGAAAAGATTTATTCCGCATAATCATAATCTGCAAATTCTATTAACATATTGCTGAAGAAAACAATTGTTCAACAAATAAACAGTCAACCAAATTCACGAATAGTGTGAACTACGTTCGCGTAGTTTTGTGTACTTTCGGCCAAGGTTCAGAGCATTTTCTACGCGAACGTAGCTTACACTATTCGTGAATTTAGTTTGTGTAATCGACATTTCGATGGTTTTGAAAGGTTCAGGAATAATCAAAGAATGGGTGTCCGGCCTGATTTGACACATCTGAGCTCCAGAAACGTTTATATCTTACCTCAAAAGACCTGTTGACATTTCGAGCGGCCATATTGGTTTTTGAGAGGTTCAGTAATATCCTATTTTTCACATTTTCTGTATGTTTTGAACAGTAATTCGACCGGACACCCAAGCACGAATGTTTTTATTACATCCCTGCAAAATTTGACGTATATTTGTAGCATATTTTCGATGAATAGTGTATACTACGAAATCGCCGATTATTACCGACCAACGGTAAGAATAGGTCGGTAAGAAAATCTGCTTCGGCATCCCCTTAAAGAAAAAAGCTTAGAGAATTATAAATTATCCATCGAGCCCTGAGTTTCCTCTTACCTTTCGTTGTCTAGTTTTTTATATTTTAATTTTTATCAAGATTTCAAAAATATAAAGAATTTCATTTACCTTTCGTTGTCGAGATATTGAGCCAACACGTGGCTCCATCTGTAAGTTCTCCACTCACCTGTGTACAAAGTACAAAGTAGAATGCACTTGTAATAAAACCAGCGAATGCACCGACGTTAATGTCAATAATACGTACTCCCTTAACGAATAAATTAGTATGTGAGGTGACGGTGCAATGTTATTCTTCTACCTTTTAAGCTGGATATCCCTGATCGTGCAAATATGTTTTATAACAATTTCTATAGGTATGTTTACTCGATTTCAAGATATTTTCGAGCTTATTTTTAAGCCAACAACAATTTAATTGTCATTGCTGATGTGAGGTTATCTTTCTTTCACTCCTAAGCTGTCTGATCATTTTTCAGCTGCCGGACTGTACTACATGGCAGAGTTCGCAGAAGAATACACTGTATTGTCTAAGAAAATTATAAGGATTTTCATTCTTGTAAGTCGCTACATTCTTTTATACCTGTAATTTCATTATTTTGAGAGATTTTTGTTATTTAAAACTAGCAAATAAAATGGAACAATCGTTGTACCTGTAATTTCACTATTTTGGTCAAGATCTTGATACTCGACAATGCTGACCAATAATTAAAGGGATTTGCGTTATTTAAAATTAGTAAATGAAATAATCATTATACATGTAATTTCACTATTTTGGTCAAGATCTTGATGCTCGACAATGGTGACCAATAATTAAAGGGAATTGAGTTATTTAAAAGTAGCAAATGAAATAGAATAATCATTATCTTTTTTCTTTCAATGAGTTTTAGCTGTTGATCAGATTTTTCATGTCTGTATATGTTTCAATGAATTAAATACCGCAGCTGATTTATATAATTTAGGTAAATATTTATTTGGTCAAGAATTACACTTATTTGCTTGGAAGAAGAGTTACTTGAGAGAAGTTTTGAAAGTATCTCAGTATTTTTTGACTCATTCATTTCTTTATTTGCTTTTATACCTTTTTGATTAATGGCCTTATTTTTTGATTATTTAAAGCTGGAACTTTTTTTAGAGGAAATATGAGTGTAGTATGCATTTTTTGTAGCAAAATTTTTTAAATGTATGTTTTTGCCCTAACTTCGGCAAAACAAAAGATAACGATCTCAAATTTCATACATTAAATCAGAACTATTAACAGATGATTAGTACATAGTTTCACTATAATCTGCAATGTTGTTAAAATTTCTCAAAATATTAACTTTCAGAAAAAGTGTTGTCGTTAGATTAACTTTACCGAAACATAAGATACCTAACTTAAATTTTACACATGAAATCAAAATTTATACATGAAAGTAGTATTCAGCAATAATAGGTCCATAGTTTCCTCATAATTTGTTACATAGTTCAAATTTTCCACAAATTAAACTTTGATAACAAATGAAGTTGTAAGGCTGAACATTGCAAATTGCTTCCTCATTATTTTTGTTTATTTTTACAAAGCTTCGTCTATGAAGAACCCAGAATCGATTAATATTCTTTTTCATAGAGTTAACTTTGTAAAAAAAAAACCAAAAATAATGAGAAAGCATTTTGTCAAGTTTTTTTTAGATTTTTATACTCTCAGAAGTGTTTGCAATTTATGCTAATTTTTCTCAAGCTTATGCAAAATAAATACCAAGCACGGACTACCTTAAGGATGTATGATAGGTATAGTCCCGCTAAAAGTGAGTTTCATAGACAATTTCGAACACTTCTCGATGGGAAAAAAATCGGAAAAAAATAATACATATAAAACATGCTGAAAAGATTGATTTCGCATAATAATGATCCCAAAATTTTATTAACAAATTGGTGAAAAAAAAAAAAATTGTTCCACAAATAAACAGTCAACCTAACTTTTTTTAAATGAAAATGATATGTTAATTTTTTTGAATGCGTATAAGTTTTCTCAGATTTTTTCTTTATTCTGATTTTGATTTTTTGTATTGAAAAATGCGCAGATTATAACAAATTTTGGATATACGTTTTGCAAAAAAATCTTGAGTGTAGTAGATGGTTTTATGCCGAACAAATATCCAAAATTCGTTATTTCGCGCACATTTTTGAAAATACAACAAATCAAAATCAAAATAAAGAAAAAAATCTAAAAAAATTCGTATGCATTCAAATAAATTAACATATCATTTTCATTAGAAAAAAAGTTAGTTTGACTGATTGTTTGTTGAACAATTGTTTTTTTTTCAGAATTTTGTTAATAACATTTTGGAATTATTACTATGCAAAATTTATCTTCTCAGCACGTGTAATATCGATTATTTTTTTCCGATTTTTATCTCATCGGGAAGTAATTGAAATGTTTTCTGAAACTCACGATTGGCGAGACTGTACCTATCATACATCCTTAAGGAGTCTATATCTTCTTGAAGCATATTGTAGATATTGGTATAGATATAGATATTAAGATGATCTTAGAAGGAAAACACTCTGCCAGCAGACGACATTCTGCCACAAAACAATTTGTATACGTATATACAAATCGTCTCGAGTACTATTGACTGCTGTCTATCATTGCTACATCATTTACCCCCACACGTTGACATTTCCACGTGATGCAAGCGCACACATACAAAATTTCGTTGCTATTCCCACGCACTTAAGACAGCAATTCCGAGGCCAAACTCGCGCGAAAATATTAATAGCTTCTCATCGGAAAACAAGGATTTGCTGACCAATCTCGCGTGTCTCATAAAAGCTCGAACAAATTGTAAAGCCATTTGCCCATTTCCCAAAATAGCAAAGAGTATCAGTTTGAACTAATGACTTCATTCTTGTATCTGCTTCGTCACCGCAATTTCTGACTGTCGTTTAGCCGACCAAAGCTTCAAGTATTAATGTTTACAATTGCAGAATGAAATGAACTGAAGATAAATATAAAATAAAATGTATTTTAGGTAATGACTCAAGAACCGAATGGAAATAAATAAAGATTAACATTGAATTGGTGTTAACGAGAAGAGAAAATCTTGTAACAAAATTGAAGATATTTATGTTGAATTTCAGGTAACGAGCGCGATTCACTTTGGACTATTATTATTCGAAGAAATTCCGCTCGTGATGACCTCGTTTGGACTGATCGCACAAGCGTCGCATCTTTACATCTTGAAGTCATTCCCTTACGTCAGTTTGACGTCTCCTGGGTTTATTGTTACTGTTATTCTTCTTGTAATCAATCACTACTTTGCCTTCACGTACTTCGCTAAGGTTTTCTACAACTTTTCAGAGGTACATACATCAAAAATATTTTTTTTAGATAATGTTTAGTCTGTAGTGTCCCTTTAGAAACTCGGACAATTTTCGTATACAGATTCTTAAGATGAAAAACTGAGAAATCGTGTTAAAAATAAATTTAAGAAAAAAATTATCCCAATGGGATTACAGTATATTACGATACGAGGGCGGAAAAACTTTCACTGATAGCTGAAGCATTCTCTGTCGATTCTGCCACTATTTTTCGACCTTCTGATATGCTCCATAATTTGTAATGTTAAAGTACCAGTAAAGGGCACTATGTGAATTTTTTCAGATTTTTGGAAAGGATATTTTAGAAATTGCCATTTTTTTTCAAATAGCAAAAATTTCGGAAACTTAGTTACAAAAAAAAAAAGTCTCTGCATAAATGTTGTCGTTTTTCGTTTGCTTTTGAGCGGTATATTTCAAATAATTCTCTCGCTTAGGTGAAAATGATATTTTTTACCAAAACGGAGGAATTTTGAAAAAATTAAAAAACGGATATTTTTTGGGCGGAAAAAATTATAGATTTTTCCTGGAATGTGGTTTTACCTTATTTTTTTAGCAACTATTTTATTTGAGAAATTATCAATGAAATTCCATGTGGGTTTCTCATTTATTTCAGGATCCATGGATCACAGCTTAATTTTTTTGACATTTAAACTGAATAATAAATTTCTGTCATGTCAAAAAAATAATTTCAATTGAATGATTTTTTCTATTTAGGTAATGGCATATTTTACTCTATGCTTATGGCTCGTTCCATTTGCACTTTTCGTATCTCTTTCCGCAAATGACAATGTGCTTCCCACAACATTTCAAGAGAAGCCTCGTATGGGTACGTAATTGAAAAATCTATTTACAATACAATTAATTTCTTATCACAGAAATATAATTGTCTTATTACCTTCAAACTTACAGTATATATTTATTTCATAAATAATTGTGTATTCTTCATTGCTTGAAAAATGTTCATTATATTGGTAATAAAATGCATAACACTTTAATTGAAAATTAATAGGATTTTTTTTTTCCAGAAAATAGTCCATTACTTTAAACTTTACAGTATTTTTTAACGAATCCCTGTGGAAAAAAACTCACTTCCAAATGACAAAATATTTAGCAAAGCTTTTAAAATACATTCTACATTATTTTGCATGGTTATAAAATTGGAAAATTCTATTTTCTCTCTGTAAATAATTAGCGTGAAATTATTTATGGAATAAATAAGCGATAAGTAAGGACTTATGTGATAATGATGTCACAGCTAAATCATAAAAAAGGTTTTAAACTAATGATGGATGGAATTTTATACATATTTGCAAGGAAATAGAGCATTAATATTTAAAATTTGTTCTATAAGATGTTACGAGTTTCAGAATCTCTCTTTTTTTTTTCACAGACGATGATGTTATAGCGAATTACTTTTCCGGAAGAAGAAAACGCTCCAGTTTGCTATCCATGTTTGAGTACGCAAAGGAGTACTTAATGCCTCATCGCAATAAAAAGTCATTTTAAAGACGACAGTAGGATAACGTTCGCAATAATTATTCTCTCACTAAAAGTGTAAAATAACCTTGTCCTCTCTAGTCTCTACAAGATAGACAAATGCGTATTAAAACCTACTGCACACAAATTAAAAATGTTTTCGAAAATCTTGCGCTGAGTTCTATGATAACTAAATTTTAGATTTGCTTTCGACTACAATATTGTCTTGCCATAAGTGTTTTTTCATGACGCTATACTTATTAAATTGCAGTGATCCTGCAATTGAATTGTGTGTTTCCGAATTTCGCGATTGAGATTAATTATCATAGACAAACAAAAGTACTAAATGTAAGAGAAAACAAAATGGTATGGATTTTGGTTTTGGTAAAAACAAAAGATTTCGACTGTTTTTTTGTTAAATTTCACACATGTATCGCAGATATTTCTGCACAACCTTTTTCAAAGCTTTGTACGTACAAATATATGAGTTTGTAAATAAATCTAGGATAAGCGAAATCGTTATAAATCGGAGTGTCGTGTTTTCAATGCTCTCTTGCATGCATAGTGAGGATTATAGTCAAGTCGAAGATCAATCCAATGCATAAATCCTCAGGATTCTGCGAAATATTTTATACTTACGTAGGATAAGACGATCTTTTGATGCTGTATTTCGAGAAGATAATTAAAGTTGATTGTGAAAGTGGCAACTACACCGAAATGTGACGACTTACTAAAATAAACGTTATCTTTGAGTTTTCCAAATGATGAACATTATTTCCTTTTCACCTCATTTCTAATGGCGATTGTATTTTTTCCAACAAAGACTTCGTTGCCTCTTTTACTTCTTTTCCTGAGAAGAATAATGTCGCGCCAAAGAAAAAAACAAATTCGCGTTGCGCGGAAAGTCATTGCGATGGTGGCACAATAAAATGATATTTTTTTAATGTACAGAATAGTGTAAGTGTTTCCAAAGCTCTTTTCCTTCGAATAATTCACTAGTATTTTTGAAAAAGTAAGTAGTGTGAAGAAAAAAAAATAGCAAGTAGTACAAACAGCATTACTTTTAGTCCTCCGTCCAGAAAAGTGCATTTTCTCGATGTACCGACATAGTACGCTCAACAGTCGCTATACAGATATTTTTTTTTCTTGAAAATACTAAAATGTACTAATTTTCATACTAGTATCGCAAAGCGAATTTTCGACGTGCGTCGCTTATGCGATGTTTTTTCAATCCGCAATGAAGTGCGGATCGAAAGTGACCGTTTTCATGGCGGTTAATGAACATTAAAGAAAAATATTACATTCCAGCAGTCGGGAGTAAAAAGCGTTTTTCCCTCGAGTGTTGAGTGAAATAAAGAACACTTTTATGGACGAAGGACGGAAGATTCGCTTTCGACTTGTACTAAAATTGTACGGGCTTAAAAAAGTTACTTTAGGATGTAAGACGAAATTTTTCAGTACAAAATCTCAAACGCGCAGTTTTTTCGTAATTATTTCTTATAACATGATATGTATGATTGATTACAACATCTTCACTCGCAAAATATTTTTTATTTAATGAGGACGACTTTGGTACAAATTAACTATATTTTTTCACTTTTGAGAATCTTTTTTCAAATTCTGTGCAACATGTGTAATGATTGATTACAAGAATCTCCACTCACAAAATATTTTTTATTTATTGAGGACGACTTTGGCGCAAATTACCAATTATATTTCTCACTTCTCGGTAGATTTTTTTAAAATTCTGTGCATTACGTATCATGTTTAATTACAACAATCTTAACTCACAAAATATTCCGTATTTATTGAGGATGACTTTGGTATAAATTAATAACGATATTTCTTTACTTTTGAGAACCTTTTTTTCAAATTTTATGTATCGTGTGTAATGATTGATTACAACAATCTTCACTCGCAAAATTTTATTTATTTATCGAGGACAACTTCGGTACAATTTAACATCTATATTTCTTTACTTTTAAGAAACTTCTTTTCAATTCTGTGCATCGTGTATAATGTGTTGTTTCTGTTGAGCAATGACGTGCAGTCGTCTGCTAGCTGCAAAACCACGTGCACAGCCAAGGTTCACGACGTGAGTGGCGCATCGGTATTCGTTGAGCGACACAGCTGAACGTGCAGAAGCTTTGCCGTGTCTCACTGCTCTTCCTTTCGGTCTGTTAGCTCTGTAGCGAGTGGAAAGACAGAGAAAGAGAGAGAGAGAGTGACGGGTTTTCGTCAGAAGACGAGCCAAACCAGTGTATAAAAAATTGCAGTGACACAAGCAAACTGCTCATTCAATTTGCTCATCTAAATTCTCAGCACTCTCTCCTGTTTTCGTTTTGCGACCCACGTCGTTCACGGCCGTTTAACATATTCCCAAATATATGACACAGATACTTAACAGTCCATATATTATCGATTGCAAAATCGAGTAGTCACGAGGATGCTCTACAAAATAATTTGGGGCTCACAAAACTCATTTGTAGCTCGTTGAGTTACCCCATTCAAAATAAATACAAAAACCTCTGAATTATGGCCCTTGCTCCGAGTCAAGAACCAAAGTTTTTTCTATTAATTTCTTTATTCATCTATACATTTATTTATTTTACAGTGGATTGGTATTTTGGAGCCATTGAAAATATAATAAAATAATGACGGATTAGTACATATCAAGATAATTAACGTAACATATCAAGAATAATTAAGTAAAGAAATTGTTCCGTTCTTTTTCTTCTTCACAAAAGAAGCTTTGTTTTCATTTTTTTGTTATTTGAGATTTTTATGTCAAGACACTCAGAATTGTTCAAACCATGGAGAAAAGTGGTTTAAGAAAAGTGGCAATTTTTATGTGTGTGCAGGTCTCCAAAATTTCAATCATCTGTAACTGAAGAACAGTTCAACCGATTGGGCTAAAATTTACCACACAAGTGGAGCAGCAGTTTGTTTTAAATTTTTGCAATTTTATAGGAAATTTATGCAGAAATATTTGTTTTATGGCTTTTAGAAATTTTTCAAAAAAGGACATGCGCGCTCTAGCTTTCGTAAAATTAATGATACTTCCATAAATAATTATCCGTAAGTGCAAGTACTCTGAATGTTGTTTGGTATTAAATTTGACCGAAATCGGTAAAGCGGTTCCGATTTTCTAGAGATTTGTAATTTTCGAAAAAATCACGTTTTTGCCCTAACTTTGGAAAAACATGAGAAAGCAAACTCAAATTTCGTACATAAAATCGAAACTATTTAGCGATGATAAGTACATAGTTTTGTCATAATATGCAATATGGTTCGAATTTTTCAGAATTTTAAGTTTTAGAAAAATTGTGTTATTGCATTAAACTTAACAAAACATAAGATAGCGAAGTCAAACTTCAGACATGGAATCAGTACTACTCACCAATAATAGCTACACAGTTTCCCCATAATTTGTTATGTGGTTTAAATTTGTCAGAAATTTAACTTTGTTAAAAAATAAAGCTGCAAAGTTGAACTTTGCAAAATGCTTCCTAATTATTTTTGGTTTTTCTTACAAAGCTTCTATTATGAGGAAACAATTTGCAAAGTTGAACTTAGCAGCTTTTTAAATATATTTATGCAGAATCAATCAAAATAATGTATTAACATTAACGTACACAAAAAAAAACCGAGAGAGAAGAGGAGGAAAATCTGGAGAGAGGAGGAGAGAAAAATCTATGTGAGCGACCCATTATGTCCATCAATTGTACAACGAGTACGTACATAAAAACGGCATGATTACGCATGAGCACTGTCACAGTGACACAGGCCAAAATCTGATTATTTCAAAAGAAAGTTTTTTTAAAAATAATCGGTAAGCAAAAGATGTTGAAAAATAACTTAAATGCATATAATTGATTGCATACCAAAAAAATTTTAAAATTCAATCAAAATTATGAAATTTTCATAGAGGAAAAAATTATTTTTGCATACACATAATTAATAGGAAAAGGAAATGCAGTTTTGTGTCTAGCTACTCAAAATAATATATACGAAAAGTATTCTGCAATTAGTACATAAATCAGGTTTAACAAATTATAAAAAATAAAAGCCTGTGTACCGACGATCAACTTATACGAATCAGTTTAGGTCAATTGCATAAATTAATTTCTAATGTGGAGTTAATCTGATAGATAAGTATCATAGATTTAGGGAGAGTCCGTAAATTTAGTTATGCAAATTAATATATCCACCTGTCAATTTAGTAATGCAAATTAATATATCTACTGGTTCCCATCTGGAATTATCATTATAGTTTTAGTATTGAGAGTTTCTTCTATTTACTATTTTATTATTGAAACAGAAACTTTGTGTAAGACGATTTGCCAGCAAATGTCAGTTTCTGTGAATGCTAGTGTTTATATTTGATATCACAAAAGGATTCTGATTAAATTGCTTGTCAATTATAAGAAATAAATAAATAATTGAGATGTCGATTAGATAAAATCAGAATCAATTTTCATGTTTTTAAAATTATTTTCCAAGCAACTTCTTTCATAACGTAACAATTTATGAAAATTTTCACGTTACTTTGTGTCCGAGCCGCTATTATTTTACATATTTACTCCATTTATAAATATCAGCGATTAGCTAATCTAATTTATCTATGATAGTGGAAATCAGAACAATTAACTGTTCTTAGTATCCAGTAGATACTGGAAGCGATACAGAGATCTTTCGCACTTGTGCCTTAGATCGTGAAGTGTTTCCACTTAAGACTGATCGATAACGCTCCATAATTCGAAATCGTATCGCAAGGAGCTGCTCAATAGCATTGATTGCGCACCTCCTCCTTAGCAAGCTCAACGACCGCGGAATTACCATAAAAACTACCGGGTGGTTTTTTGCAAAAAACAAAAACAAGGATCCAAAGTAGAAACTTGCAAATTGCTTCCTCATTATCTTTCGCAATTGAAGATAAGAAAATAATTTCTATTTAATGGTTTTTGTTTCCTCGTAGAAGAAACTCTGTTTTCATGAAACTTCAAATTCAAAGAAAACCCCAAATCTTCAATAAAAGATATTTTAAAAAATTGTCCGATTTAGCTCAAATTTGACACACAAGTGAAGCAACAGTTTGTCTTTAATTGTTGCCACTTTTTATGAAATTTATGAAATTTTTTTTATTTTATGGCGTTTTGAATTTTTTTTTAAATGCACGTGCGCACTCTAGTTTTCGTAAAATTAATAATATTTCCATAAATCATTTTTCATAAATGGAGGTACTCTTAATATCGTTTAGGATTGAATTTGACCGAATTCGGAAAAGCAGTTCGGATTTTATAGAGGTATGAAATTTTCGAAAAAATCACGTTTTTGCTCTAACTTTGACAAAACATAAGACAACGAACTCATATTTTATACATGAAATTGGTACTATCTAGCGATGATTAGTAGATAGTTTTGTCATAATATGCAATATGGTTCAATTTGTCAGAATTTTTAGTTATCGAAAAATGACGTTATTGCCTTATCAAAACATAATATAGCGAAGTCAAACCTTAGACATTAAATCAGTACTATTCAGTAATAATAAGTACACAGTTTCGTCATAATTTTTTATATGGTTCACCATTTTCAGAAATTCAACTTTGATAAATAATAAAGCTGCAAAGTTGAACTTTGCAAACTGCTTCCTCATAAATTTTGCTTTTTCTTACAAAGCTTCATTTACGAGGCAGTCAAAATTAATTAACATACTTTCCCATAGAGGGAGCTTTAAAAAAAAAAAATTAAACAATAATGAGAAAGCAAATTACAAGGTTCAGATTTTTTAATGATTTTTTTGCTTTCTCATAGAGGGCGTTTTATTTTCATGAAAAAAAAAATTTCGAGATTTCTATGTCAGATTACTCAGAATGCTGCAAAATGTCGAGAAAAGTAGTTTAGAAAAATTGTCCGGATGTATGTGCGTGTGAGTGTGTGTGTGTATGTGATGAATAATCAAAAATTCATTCAAGTGTAACTTTTAAACTATATGACCGAATCAGCTCAAATTAATCCAACATGTACATGTAATTTTTAATATTTAATTTTTATAAATTTCAGAAAAATCGATTGACAAATGAAATTTTTCGTAAAATTTCCGTAAATGCTCTAACTCGAAAAAATTTTTAGCTATCGCGTTGAAACATCGTATTAAAGTCGTAGAAATTGATACGACCTTTGGTATTGAATTTAGGCGAAATCTGCGGAGCAGTTCGGTTTTTATGACATTTTGAAAAATTTACGATATCCCGTAATTCAGGTAAAATTTCAGCAAATTGACTAAAATTTTTTACGATGGAACAATAAAACTCACTCCTACAACGTACCAAATTTGGTGATGATCTGTAAAGCGGTTCGGATTTTACGTTGATTTGAATTTTTTTTTAAACATTGTATGTGATAATCATAAGTATCAAAAGATGTAAAGTAGAACCTTACGCATTACTTCCTCATTATTTGCATCGTTTTTTTATCTAGGTAATAACTTATTTTAGTCTATCCTTATGCCATATTCCGTTTGGACTTTTCATATCTCTTCCCGCAAATGATAATGTGTTTCAACGAAAAGTTATGATCAATTTTAGGTTTTATCTCTGCAAAAAACAACCTGGTAGTTCGACGGTGACTTTTACGACAAATCAGCAAAAAACCGCAGTTTTCAAGATTGTTAAAGTTGTCATAGCAAGACAACTCACTATGACTGTGGATTTTGTAATGAGAACTTGAGATAGTTATGACGTTATGAAGCCTGGAAATAGAGAGATTGATAGCGCATTAGGGCTGTAAACGCTAACTTTTTGAGAGTCTGCTATTTTTATCATAAGAAGGTGGTTCCGATCTCCAACCGAAGCCTATCTAACCTTCCACATAGCATGAAAAATTCAATATCAACAATATTCACAGCCAAATGGGTTTTTTTTACTTAACGATTTATATATGTATTCCTTACTCATCAGAAAAAACTTTTTTTTCATGAAATATGTTCTGCATGGAAATTGCAATAAGATCTGTGCTTTATACTAGGCCAATGAGTGGTCAATATTTATTTTACACCATTATCTATTAATATTTATGTATATGTACTTATGTGTTGCTTCCTTATGAGAAAAAAAACTTTGTTTTCAAGTGTCTGAGCTTTAAAAGTTAAGCAGCCCATTTTTCGTAGTCTGTGAACCTTGAGGAAAAATAAAATAATTAAAAAAAAAATAAACATTACTAATAGAAAGCATATTTATTTATTTTTTTCATTAAAAAAAAATTGTGTAGCTAATCGAAGAATTTCCAAAAGTGTCTTTTAATTTATGTAGAAACACTACAAACGACGCGTAACCTCACAAAATTTATTTCACGATGTCTATATATAGTGTTTTGCTACATGATAAGGAAAAATAAAAATATTACGAGAAAATACATAATTTCCATTAGTCTCTGCGTCTGAGCGATAAAAGACGAACAGCTCAGATATTAGAGGAAGTGAACTTCGCGAGAGGAAGTAATGTTGAAATAGATTAAATAAGTCACCGAAAATATTTAGGAAAAATTCCTTTTGAAATGTACATTTATGTATTTTATTTATTTAAAAAAACATGGGTTTTGGTGGAATTTGCTTAGGGTCCGCTTTAATCTATGTAGAAACACTCGAAATGACTTTTTACCCTTCAAAACGTATTACACAATGTTTCATATATTTCGCTACATGATAACGAGAAATAATAGTAATGAACATTACGTATTACCAGCGAATACGTAATATTCATTACTATCTCTGACCGATAAACGAAAATAGTCCAGATATTATATGAAGTGAAATTTATTTAAATAAAATTTCTGTTTAAATTCATTTATGTCATTTCAATTTTTCATACATACTTACGTACTTTTTAAAAAAAAAGTAATACACAATTTTTCGGACTTGGAATTCACTTCGATTAATGTTGAGACACTTGAAATCTTTGTTATCCTACAAAATTTTATTGAATTTTGGGAAAGGAAGTTTAATTAGGAAAGATAAATTGAAGAAAAGTAAATATAAAAATTGCTGAAAATATGGATGGGAATTTTTTTTTTGTAAGTGACACGAGTACTTTTTCTGAAATAAATACAAATTTATTGTGCAACTGACTCATGAGATTTTTTAAAAAATTGAACACGATATGTAACATAAAGTCCATTTTAATTAGTGCCGAAACAATTGAACCGTTTTGTTGCTCTACTGAACTCATTACACAACTTCACAAAACAAGATTATCAGCGAATACGTAATGTCCATTACCATCTGCGTCTGACCGATAAAGAAAGAATAACATACACATTATAGGAAGTGAATCGTGATTGGAAAATTAATTCCCTTTGAAATTTACTTATGTGTTTCTAATTTCCCATACATATGTACTTATTATCATACCTATACTTATACATGTACTTATTATTTTCCTAAAAGTAATACATCATTTTTCAGACTTGAATTTCGTTTTAATTCATCTAAAAATACTTGAACTGTTTGTTATCCTACGAAATTTCATTGAACTCTGGAAAAGGAAATTAAGTTAAGAAAGATAAATTGAAAAAAAAAGTAAATTAAAAAATTGCTCGAAATATAAATACACATTTTTTCTTAAGTGACATGTGCACTTTGTAAACTAATTACACTACATTCTGCATATAATGGTTAGGTACATAATTAGGAGATACAACAGATAATAATATCACCAGCGAATACGTAATGTCCATTAATATTAGTGTCCGAGCGATAAAAAAAAAAGGAATCCATACATTATAGGAAATTAACTCTTATTGAAAGAACAATTTCTTTTAAGATTCACTTGTCTTGAAAATAATACACAATACTTTAGATTTGAAGTTTACTTCAAATTATCTAGAGATACTTGAACTCTTTTGTTATCCTACAGAATGTTATTAAACTCTGGAACAGGAAGGTAAGTTTGGAAAGATAAATTGGAAAAAAGTAAATAAAAAAATTGCTGAAAAAATATACATTCAAATTTTTTTTGGAAATGACATGTGCACTTTGTATTTTTTTCTGGAATGACTAAAAATTCATTTGGCAATCCATTCATGCAACCTTTTTTTTAACAAATAAAAATTTTTTGACATAAAGTCTATTTTAATTTGTGCCAAAACAATTAAACCATTTTCGTTGCCCTACAAAACTAATTACACTGCATTCTGCATATAACGTTTAACTACATAATGAGATACAACAAATAATAATATCACCAGCGAATACGTAATGTCCATTGCTATCAATGTCTGAGTGATAAAAAAAAGAGCAGTCCATACATTATAGAAAATTAACTTTTCTTGAAAAATGAATTGTTTTTTTTTTTAATTGACTTATCTCAAAAATAATACACAATTTTTCAGACTAGAATTTTACTTCATTTAATCAAAACAAACTTCAACTATTATGTTATCCTACAAAATTCCATTGAATTCTGGAAAAGGAAATTAAATTAGAAAAGATGAACTGAAAAAAAATTAAATAAAAAAATTGCACTTTATGTGCACTTTGTACTTATCCTGGAATAAATGGAAATTAATTTTGCAACTTAATCGTGCGATTTTTTTTTTTAGTTCCATTCTAATTTGTGCAATTAAACCTAATTTGTGCATAAAACAATTAAACCATTTTCGTTGCCCTACAAAACTAATAACACTGCATTCTGCATATAACGTTTAACTACATAATGAGATACAACAAATAATAATATCACCAGCGAATACGTAATGTCCACTGCTATCAATGTCTGAGTGATAAAAAAAAGAGCAGTCCATACATTATAGAAAATTAACTTTTCTTGAAAAATGAATTGTTTTTTTTTAAATAGACTTATCTCAAAAATAATACACAATTTTTCAGACTAGAATTTTACTTCATTTAATCAAAACAAACTTCAACTATTATGTTATCCTACAAAATTCCATTGAATTCTGGAAAAGGAAATTAAATTAGAAAAGATGAACTGAAAAAAAATTAAATAAAAAAATTGGACTTTATGTGCACTTTGTACTTATCCTGGAATAAATGGAAATTAATTTTGCAACTTAATCGTGCGATTTTTTTTTTTAGTTCCATTCTAATTTGTGCAATTAAACCTAATTTGTGCATAAAACAATTAAACCATTTTCGTTGCCCTACAAAACTAATTACACTGCATTCTGCATATAACATTTAACTACATAATGAGATACAAAAAATAATAATATCACCAGCGAATACGTAATGTCCATTACTATCAATGTCCGAGTGATAAAAAAAAGAGCAGTCCATACATCATAGAAAATTAACTTTTCTTGAAAAATGAATTGTTTTTTTAAAATAGACTTATCTAAAAAATAATACACAATTTTTCAGACTAGAATTTTACTTTATTTAATCAAAACAAACTTTAACTATTATGTTATCCTACAAAATTTCATTGAATTCTGGAAAAGGAAATTAAATTAGAAAAGATAAACTGAAAAAAATTGAATAAAAAAATTGCACTTTATGTGCACTTTGTATTTATCCTGGAATAAATGGAAATTAATTTTGCAACTTAATCGTGCGATTTTTTTTTTAGTTCCATTCTAATTTGTGCAATTAAACCTAATTTGTGCATAAAACAATTAAACCATTTTCGTTGCCCTGCAAAACTAATAACACTGCATTCTGCATATAACATTTAACTACATAATGAGATACAACAAATAATAATATCACCAGCGAATACGTAATGTCCATTGCTATCAGTGTCTGAGTGATAATAAAAAACGAGCAAACCAGACTTCGTAGGCGGTGGACTTTGAGGGAGGAAGTAATGTTGGGAAAGACAGAAAAACGCGAAGATAATAAAAGAAAACGAATGTCTGTGGTGCGTCGTCCGCATATGTTTGGAGGTGGAGGAGGTACGATCGCTATAGGACATTGTAGAAGCCTATATGTTGAGCGAGCGTGAGATAGTTCGAATTTTGTTGGGTGGGGATGGAAGAAATAGTCTCCCCCGTCGTACGGTCTCGCGTACCCAAGAGACGAGACTCTGCAACGACGAACCGCGAGTATCTTGAAGTAAGATCTCATCAGTCGTGCTCAGGCACCCGACCGTATTACTTCTTTCATTGCAAATTTCCATGGATAAGTGATTACTTTGATAAGTGTCTGGATATTCACGGCCATCGAGTAAATAAACGGTTTGTTCCATCACAATTTCTTTTTTTCCTCACTCATATTCATTTCTTCATGTCTTCAATTTTGTTTTCTTTTTTCTCACAATGTTTATATCATAAGACAATCATCACCAATCAGTGTTTACTTTCAACACAAAATACTGAAATTTCTAAATCATTCAAGATTTTCTAAAATTTCGACATTTAAGATTAATGACAATAATAATAAAAACAGCTTTTGAACTATTGTATGATATTATTATTTAAAAAATCAAAATCAACCGAAAACTCATAGGTATTACTTTTGGGATAAATTTTCGTACTATTTTTTGATAGAATTGGTGTGAATTTCAAGTCACAACTTGGATCTAAAAATACGAATTATTAGCCACATTCAATACGAAGTTCTATTTTGAGATGAAACTTACGATTGAATATTTGGGTCGGAGATGTTGAGGATAAAGTGATTTTGAAATTAGCTTGTGTTTGATTGTTTTTGCGAAAAAATAATTTTACTAGTTTGTAAGGACTTTGTAATTATTTTCGTAGGCTAGATAATAATTATCAGGATATCTTCATATGATTACTTGAGTTATCAATGATTCTTATTGTTTTTGATGATACAATTTTTGATTGACTGTTTATTAATGAATTTTTTGTGTATTTATTATTGAAAGTAAATATTGTATTATGTAATTAAATAATGCATGTTTAATACACCCTTAATAGTTGCCAGAACTATTCAACGACTTCTCTAGGTATGTTGTTGTTGTCTTCGACGACTTGAACCTCACGGAATATTTCTCAATCATATCATCGAAATATATCACGACTGTTTAATCGGTCCCTGCGTATTAAAATACTTTATTTACTTCCCTTTCATCATTATCATCATATAGCGAGTCTGAGCAATTACAACATGGAACGGACGGAAAATAAAAAATAATCTATAGTGAGACTATCGCATTTTGGGTAAATTCCATACAGCGATTGAACTACGTGTGAAAATCTGGCCGATAATGATGATAGTAGATAAACGATTCTATTTACTCAAGAAGAGATAGATTTTAAAATATGGAAAACTTTTATCACCACTGAATGTAAATTTTGAATAAAAATTAACATTTTTTTATTCAATTTTTCTCGTCGAAATATGAATAAATTAAACAAACAACGCAAATAACGAATTTATGCGAAAAAGTGATCGTTCAAAAAATGCACATTAAGCACTGTCAAGTAGAAAATTTGTGTAGTTGTAAATAAATCGATTTTTTTAACTAGATATATCAGTATTTTATTATTTATCTGAAAAAAATTAACTTTTTCGTAGTTTGAAAATGGAAATTGAAAATACTAAATTCGAATCTTCATTTTTGAAATCTTCACATATTAACATATCATTATTTATCGACAAAAATCAACTTTATTCTAATTTTGAACATACGTAATGATTTAACCAACGACTTCATCGAAATATATATTTTTTAAATTTTTTCTTTCGATTAAAAAAATTGATAATTTTGGAAAAAACATGCAATTGTGATTTTGATATGCAACCTGAAGAAAAATGTACTCGAAATTTAATCTACTGGTAGTTTTGATTCATAAACTGGTAAAATAATTGTACTTTACTATATTACTATAAATCGTTAAAGCAACTTTCGATAAACAATCTAAGCTATTGTTTATCATAATCGGACTGATATTATGGTTTTTGCTAGTGTATAACATTTGCATATGTCAATGTATTTTCTGTCCAAATTGTGCTTGTCAATTGATTTATATATTAAGCACTGTTAAAAATATTTTTTACATTAATATATGCATTAGAAGTTGTTTTTTCAGATACAATATATTAATTTTTATTCAATATACATATATGTTGTAAGATTTCAATAACTATAGTATATAAAAACAACTCTTATTTTGTATTTAATATATTGCATATTAATTTTACAACAATTTTTCGGTATATCAACTAATATTTGCATATTAAGTTTACCATACGCGTATTTGCAAAAAAACTTCCAATACTTCATATCATTTTCCATACAAAAATTTCCAACAGTGAGAACACATGCTGATGTCTAATTAAGTTTATTAAGCAGTCAATTAAACCTAAAAAATTTGTAGAAACTCTTATCAAAGTTTAGCACTAATTTGAATATCGAGAGATATAAATGCCTAATACTCATATCAACAATTATTATTATACGATCAGCTCTACAATTATGATTTCATAATAATAACACGTGGCGATTATAATGCGATGACTACACTTTTGAATGGCTGCAAAAATGATTGTTTTTCAATAAAAGTTCACGGCAATCCGTTTAAAAAATGGTAAACCATAATTAATGCATTAAGAAAGTAGTGCATTAACTATTTCTCCCATTTATTGCACTATTTCTTCCAATATTAAAATGAAAATTAGTGTTTATTTCAGGTATTCGAATGTTTATACTCTATTTTATAATTGCTACACATTATTATTATGAATTCATAATTACAAAACAAATAGTACTGTAAACCATATTTCATGAATTGATAGGGTAACGATAATTATGATTTCATGATAACATGTAGCTATTATAATACGATAACTAAACTTTTGTTTATATTTTGTTAATATTAAAGTAAAAATAGGTATTTTTTCAGCTGTTTAAATGTTTATACTCTATTTCATAATTACCACATACTATTATTACGAAATCACAATAACAAAACAAATTGTACTGTAAACTATATCTCATAAATTAATAAGGACTCACAACTCGGTGATAAGCACGTATCAAGGCTGCTTGAAAAAAAAACATAAGTCATTAATTATTTCTTCCATTTTTATCTCTATTTCTTCTAATATTAAAGTAAAAATTGGTTTTTTTTCAGCTGTTCAAACATTTATACTCTATTTCATAATTACCACATATTATTATTACGAAATCATAATAATAAAAACAACCTGTACTGTAAACTATATCTCATAAATGAATAGAGACTCAGAACTCTGTGATTAGCACGTATCAAAGCTGCTAACTTACGTTATTGAGGAAAAGATTTAACTTACAAGAGAATGTCTTGTATACGGTGGGAAACGTTGCGCCTACGATAAGAAAAAAAAAAAAACAAGGACACCCGCAAGTGAGACAAATGTGACTGTGGTCAGCACCTATTAGACTTCACGCTGATCAGGCTCAGGTTTAATCACGGCTTAAGCAAAGCTACGAATCTTCGTATCAGAGAGTAAATAAAATATTGAAAAAATTATCTTCTAGTGCAATGAGCAAAGAAAGTCGTCGTGAGTAAAATTGTCAATGGTTTAGTTATCGAGACAGACGTCGTCTCGAGTTATATTGTCAGGCTCTGCGCGCACGTTTCGATTGTGTGGCAAACGTCAAGAGCCACGTGCTCGAGTCTGACTTTTCAGCGGTGAAGAAAGTTCATTGTGAACTTATCATCTTCTCCGGATAAGCGTGCTTATCAGTCGACAGGATATGTGTAATTCCCCAGTTGGGAATATGGAGCTGTTAAGGTTGCATGCGATAGGATTGAGCGAAAAGTAGATAAGCTGTCAACGGTTGACGAAGGTGTGATACGTATATCGCATTAATTTCGATGTTATCGCTTATCACCCAAGGGCAGAATAAATGTTTATTACGGTCAAATTTGCTTGATAACAATGGTTGAGCTTTTTGTTATCAACGGTTCAATTTTTGCGAAGGCTTCGACCTAAAAGGTGCTTTTATGGATTGTTTACACTCTGTCTGAAAGCTCTGAGCGTTATGAGAATTTGTTGAATTTTTGGTGGACTAGATTTTTAGTATTTTGGGATCGAACAGGAAAATATTTCTAATGTGATGGAGGAGGTTACATTTTTGCGAAGGCTTCGACCTAAAAGGTGCTTTTATGGATTGTTTACACTTTGTCTGAAAGCTCTGAGCGTTATGAGAATTTGTTGAATTTTTGTTGGACTAGATTTTGAGTATTTTGGGATAATACAGGAAAATATTGTTTATGGTTATGAAACGAAATGATCACGTGATGGAAACGGTTCAATTTTTGCGAAGGCTTCGACCTAAAAGGTGATCTTTATGGATTGTTTACACTTTGTCTGAAAGCTCTGAGCGTTGTGAGAATTTGTTGAATTTTTGGTGGACTAGATTTTTAGTATTTTGGGATCATACAGGAAAATATTTTTTATGTGATGGAGACGGTTCGATTTTTGCGAAGGCTTCGACCTAAAACGTGCTTTTATGGATTGTTTACACTTTGTCTGAAAGCTCTGAGCGTTGTGAGAATTTCTTGAATTTTTGATGGACTGGATTTTTAGTATTTTGGGATCATACAGGAAAATATTCTTAATGTGATGGCGACGGTTAAATTTTTGCGAAGGCTTCGACCTAAAAAGTGCTTTTATGGATTGTTTACACTTTGTCTGAAAGCTCTGAGCGTTGTGAGGATTTGTTGAATTTTTGGTGGACTAGATTTTGAGTATTTTGGGATAATACAGGAAAATATTCTTTATGGTTATGAAACGAAATGATCACGTGATGGAGACGGTTAAATTTTTGCGAAGGCTTCGACCTAAAAGGTGCTTTTATGGATTATTTACACTTTGTCTGAAAGCTCTGAGCGTTGTGAGGATTTGTTGAATTTTTGGTGGACTAGATTTTGAGTATTTTGGGATAATACAGGAAAATATTCTTTATGGTTATGAAATGAAATGATCACGTGATGGACACGGTTGAATTTTTGCAAAGGCTTCGATCTAAAAGGTGATCTTTATGGATTGTTTACACTTTGTCTGAAATCTCTGAGCGTTGTGAGAATTTGTTGAATTTTTGGTGGACTAGATTTTTAGTATTTTGGGATCATAAGGAAAAAATTCTTGATGGTTATGAAACGAAATGATCACGTGATGGAGTAAAAAAAAGCTGCAACGTTGAACTTTTCGAATGGCTTATTAATTATTTTTGTTTTTTTTCTACTGAGCTACATCTATGAAGAAGTATGTTAATGGATTTTGGCTTCCTCAGCTTTGTAAATTAAAAAAATACTTAAGAGGAACCAATTTGAAAAGTTTAGCTTTGCAGTATTTTGCTGTATTTTTTATCAAATTTGAATTTTTGGAAAATTTAACTAAATTTAATTGGATTAAATCAATCAATAATTAATCTTTGATGAATTTAATTTAATTAAATTTAGTTGAATTGTTGCAATTTTTTACAAAATGTATGCAGACATTGTTATTTTATGGCTTTTTGAAATTTTTTAAAAAAGGACGCGCGCCCTCTAGCTTTCGTAAAATTGATGATATGTCTGTGAATACTTTTTTTATTTTATGGAGTTTTGAAAATTTCGAAAAAATCCCGTTTTTGCCCTAACTTTGGCAAAACAAAATTATCTAGCGATAATTAGTACATGGTTTCGTGATAATATGCAATATGGTTCAAGTTTCTCAGAATTTCAAGTTTTGGAAAAATGACATTATTGCATTAACCTTAACAAAATAGATAACAAAGTGAAACTGTAGACATGAAATCCTATAATTTGACAATTGGAGGTCCACAGTTTCGTCATAATTATGTGTTTAAAATTTTTCAGAAATTCAACTTCGATAAAAAATAAAGCTGCAAAGTTGAACTTTTTTGCCGATAAATTTTCGTTGTTGATTTGTATACGATTATAAAATTTTCATTACCGAATATTTTCATATCCTGACTTTATAAAATTGTAACGACCATCATTATAAGAAAGAAAAAAAAAAGTTCACGCCGAAAATGATGTGTAAAACATATTCAGAACTAATTTTATCAGCATACCTTCTCATATCTTTTAATTTATTTTTAATTACGTTTGTTATAAAGTCAAGTAAAAATAAAATTCAGTTTCTAAGGATAATTCAAGAGAAAACTTCAGTCCGTGAAGTAGAACTAATAACGTCTGCAATGTATCAAATAACCCACACAGCAAAACAAGTGAGATTTGCGATAATATCATTGTGGAATAATACCAATCAAGGTAGAAGACAAATAGTCGCGCTTCGTCGCGCCCGAAAGTAAACCATTGGACAAAGTCCGGTGTATCGTTATTGTGTAATCAGAGGCCGATTACAACCTCAGTCCAATTATTCGCAAGAAACACAGTTGCTCAGTACTTATCACGATAATCATCGCGATAATCGAATGGTGTTACGTTGTTGACAAGATGGAAAACTACCCATGATAATCTGAACATCGCGATGCACCATTTGATAAAAATGCGGTGAATATTCTTCCATGTTGATAGTTCAAGGTTATCACGTCCTCGATCAGCGCCTCGATCTTTGAGTTAGCTTCTACTCAAATCAAATTAGCATCGAAATCCTATGTTTTGAGGGACAATAGGATAGTGGGTCAGAATAGTGAATGACCAAAATAGCGAATAGCTAAAATAGCCAATTCAAAAATAACGAACGTCTAAATTAGGGTGGATCAAAAAAATCGATTATTGTTTTTTTTAAATCCGACACACGAAAACTAGTTGCTGAGTATCTCTAGCAAGTACTCACAAAGTATGAGCTCTTAATATTAATGGGAAGATTATGCTCATCATCGATTTGCATTTTCAATTTAGTCTCATATAAAAATGGTCATATCTTATCACCAACAGACTATAAATCTAGAAGCATCGTTGATATTTATAGGAAATTGAACGGTCTACAAAAATAGTATCTTATACTTTTTTGATAAATCTAACCATTCAAAAGATATTCAAGGTCAAAGATTGATTTTCAAAGAAAACTAACTTTTTGTTTGTAACTTTGAAACTTGGTGAAAAATAATTATTGACAATTGAGTTTCTATTATTTCTATAGGGATTTAAACGCTCTACAAAAAAGGTCTCCAGTGATTTATCGATTACTTGAACCGTTTAGAAGATATTCGCATTGGAATATCAATGCATACTGCTATTCATAGTTTTTTAACGATTATTTTCAATTAATCCGTTTAATTTATAAATTCTGCACGGAACTAACTCAACACGGCGAAAACAGACACGTAATAAAGTTGACTCTACGGAAATCGACACGCAACAAAACTGACACAGCAGAACCGTACACGGGGATAACAATGGGACGTCGAAACTCTACATGCCATGATCTATACACGGCGAAACTATACACTCAACGAACTCAACACGCCAACAAAATCAGCACAGCGAGTCTCTTCACGCTATGAACTCGACAACACAGGACCGTACGAGTAACAAACTCGACACTGCGAGACTCTACACGCCATGAACTTAACACGGTAAAAATCAACTGGCTATGAATTCGACACAACGGAAGAGCACACGTAACATACGAACACAGTGAGACTTTACACGTCGTAAACTTAACACAGCGAGGCTCTACATTTCGTAAACTCAACACAGCGAAACTCTACACGTCGTAAACTCAACACAGCGAAACTCTACACGTCGTAAACTCAACACAGCGAAACTCTACACGTCGTAAACTCAACACAGCGAAACTCTACACGTCGTAAACTTAACACAGCGATACTCTACACGTGGTGAACTTCACACGATGAGAGTCTACACATCATGAACCTGTCACGGTAGGAATCTACACGGTATGAATTCGTCATAACAGACCAGTACACGTGACATACTCAACACAGTGAGACTCTACACGCCGTAAGCTTGACACAGTCAAAAGTCTACACGCCATTACCTTGCCACGGTAATACTCTACACATTATGAACTTGACATGCCAAAAGTCTACACACCAAAAGTCTACACTACAAGTCTACATGATAAGGACACATTCAAACGTATTATTAAATACTACACGTGGTGAACTTGACATAGTGAGAGTCTACACGCTATGAATTTGACATAACGGAACAACACACGTAGCATACGAACACAGTAAGAGTTTACACGTCGTAAACTCAACACAGCGAAACTTTACACGTCGTAAACTTAACACAGCGATATTCTACACGTGGTGAACTTCACATGATGAGAGTCTACACATCATAAACCTGCCACCGTAGGAATCTACACGCTATGAATTCGTCATAACAGACCAGTACACGTAACATACTCAACACAGTGCGACTCTACACGCCGTAAGCTTGACACAGTCAAAAGTCTACACGCCATTACCTTGCCACGGTAATACTCTACACATTATGAACTTGACATGCCAAAAGTCTACACTACAAGTCTACATGAAAAGGACACATTCAAACGTATTATTTAATTTATTAATTCTCGTCACTTGGATTCTTTTGAGTTTCCCTATAGGAAAATATCGGAAGTGCGTTATTTATTATTTTCATTAACACAAAATTTCCTCTATGAGTAAGGTAAAAGGAAAATTGAAATACGAAATACAAATCGGTTCTGAAAAAAAAAAGTGGAAAAAATTTCTCATAGCTAATGACTTCATTTGTCGAGTTATCCTCGCAAAAATGCAAATTCATTGTTTCCCCATTTTATATTCCAATATGATACTTCCAGACTTCTATATCTGATCGTGAATCACTAGATACACAATATGCGTTCGTTCTAATAGAAAGGAAGAAAACCAGCTTTTGTACCAACATTTCCGTTCCGCTTGTTAGACGAGATTCGTAACAAAGATTGCTCAATTTCACACAGCAGTTCGAGGAATCTTGCATTCCCCCACTTGGGCCGAGTCCCACACGCAGGCCTTGTCTAGCTTGAGAGGTTGGGGATTACCAGCTGCTTAACTAATTTTTATTGAGGAAAAAAACAGTAATTGAAAGCCCAGGAGATTGTACGAACGATTAGCAGTAAACTCGATACGACCGCGACAGCAATTAATCGGACATACAATCTTGTGAAATGTTATAATGATAAATATACAAGGGTCCCAAGAATTCCGCGTGAATTGGGAATGAAAAAAAAAATTTGGGAGTACCGTGAATGAAAAATTTTAATTTTCCGGCTGACAAATGTAGAATTTTCGACTTTTTTTTTTTAAGGATGTTCGATACGTACAGTCCCGCCAAAAGTGAGTTTCAGAGACAATTTCGATCAATTCCCGATGGGATAAAAATCGGAAAAAAATTATGCATTTGAAACGTGCTGAAAAGATTGATTTCGCATAATAATGATCCCAAAATGTTATTAACAAATTGGTGAAAAAAACAATTGTTCAATGAACAATCAGTCAACCTAACTTTTTTTCTAACGAAAATGATATGTTAATTTATTTGAATGCATACGAATTTTTTCAGATTTATTTATTTATTTTGATTTTGATTTTTTTTATTTTCAAAAATGTGCGCGAAATAACGAATTTTGGATATGTGTTCGGCATAAAATTCGGCATCTACTACACTCAAGATTTTTTTGCAAAACGCATAACGAAAATTCGTTATATTCTGCGCATTTTTCGAAATAAAATAAATCAAAATCGAAATAAAGAAAAAAATCTGAAAAAATCGTATGCATTCAAATAAATGGACATATCATTTTTATTAGAAAAAAAGTTAGGTTGACTGATGGTTTGTTGAACAACTGTTATTTTCACCAATTTGTTAATAACATTTTGGGAATATCATTATGCGAAATTGATCTTTTCAGCACGTTTCATATGCATTATTTTTTTTCGATTTTTATCCCATTGGAAGTGATCGAAATTATTTCTGAAACTCACTTTTGACGGGACTGTACGTATCATACTCCTTAAAGACGCGTGCAGGTTTTTTAATTTGTTTTTTCTTTTTTTTTTAAGAACATGACTTGCATATGAGGCATTCCACCCCATTTTGATAAGGATTTGACCTCGACCTCTTCAATTTGACTCGTAATTTTTTATCGGTTTTGTTGGACCCTCAAATGCTCCAGATTTTTTTTCAGCAATTTTTTTAAATATATTTTTAAAGTGACATATCGAATGCCACAATTTGAGTCTGCGGATATTCTGACTAATACTGTGTTGAATATTGATTAAGAAAATCATTTTTAAATGAAAAAAAAAAAAAAACTTAAAAACTATAAGAAAAAAAATCTGACCCACTTTGGACATATGCTAGAAAATTTTGATATTTAACATAGCATTTTTCAGAATTTTTGCAGATTTTTGAATAATGGCATTGGATATGTCACTTTAGAAAAATAGTAGTAGTAAAATGTATTTATTGGCATACTGTCAAGTGAGGTACAATATTTACATGGACAATAAGAATATCATGAGAATGGTGATGCCAATTGGCCATCAACCGGAGTCCTTCAGCCTCAGAAAAATATTATTTTTAATTTAAATGTTTCGGATAAATGTGAAACAGTTCCTAAGAATCTGAAGAAATTCTGGAAAATTTGGCTTAACACAAATAAACATTTGTCCAACCGACTATAGTAAATAAATTTTTTTTTCAATTTTTTCATAATTTTTTCAATAAAAAACGGTCATATATAGTATATATTAATCTGATTTAGCAATTATTGTCACAAATTACTGTTCCACTTTGTTTCACCTTTCCCTGATTATGTTTTTAAAAAAAAAAGCAGGAACACGCTTTTTTCGCTGCCTGAGTATAATTTATTAAGAACCTACGAAATTATCCGTTTGAGAATCCAATAAAACTTGCAAAGAGGCTGTTAAGTATGTTTTCTGAACATCTGTAAGATTTCAAAAGATCTTCCAGCTGAAATGTTCGTATGTACATTACATTTTATTCCAAGCACATAAAAATAATGACGCGATTAAATTATAAATGTTTTAAGCATGTGTTGATTTTCCAATGATTTTAACAGCCATATTCCGCCATTTATGACACATGTCGTAAAATAAAAATAGCCCTCCACAATGAATTAAGGGGTCTTCATAAGCTTAGGGACAAAAACTCTGATCGATTTCCAATATGTTTTTCTCATGAAAGAATTGGGATAACGATTCCAAAATTTCACACACAATTAATACATACTCTTGCCAAGTATTCTTAAATTTAAGAATAACTCAGACTTACTGAGTTATTTTCAAATTGGAGAATATTTGTCAACAATGAAGGTATTTTAATGTCATTTTTATTGGCATTAGAATCAAATGCACCGTACAATAATCGTAAAAAATTTAACTTTGCAAATTGCTTCCTCATTATTCTTGCTTTTTCTTACGAATCAAAACTATCTCTATGAGAAGATATATTAATCGATTTTGGCTTTCTCATAGAGAACGTTTTTTAAGAAAAACCAAAATAATAAGGAAGCAACTCGCAAACTTCAATTTTGCAGCTTTATTTTGTGTTGGTGTTAAATTTATCAAAAATTTAACACCACATGACAAATTATGACGAAACCGTGTTTCTATTATTGCTAAATAGTAGTGATTTCACGTCTAACGTCGGACTACGCTATCTTATGTTTTGTTGAGGATGTAGGAGCAACTTCCTGAAAAGTGAGAATTCAAAGAAAAATTCAAACACATCTCGATGGAATAAAAATCTGAAAAAAATCAAGCATACAAAAGGTGCAGAAAAAATTAATTTTAAATATTAATAATTGCAAAATGTTATTAACAAAGAGGTGAAAAAAAATTATGCAACAGACTATCCGTCAACCTAACTTTTTTTCGAATAAAAATTATTCGTTAAATTTTCTGAATACGTATGAATTTTTTCAGAATTTTGTCTAATGTTTGAAAATTGCGTTTTTTTTTGTATGAGCTGTATTCGCAAATTTATTTGATCGATCGTTTGGAATTTTCTTGGGTGTAATGAGTGATTTTGTGACAAACACATATGAAAAATACGCGACTCAACAGGCATTAAAAAAAAAAAAAAATTCCAAAACAACGAAATTTCGATGATCAGAACAAATTCTGAAAAAATTCGTACGTATTCAGAAAAATTAATGGATCATTTTTATTCGAAAAAAAAGTTAGGTTGACGAATAATTCGTTGAACAATTTTTTTTTCACCTATTTGTTAATAACATTTTGCAATTATTAATATTTAAAATTAATATTTTCCGCACCTTTTGTATGCTTGATTCTTTTCAGATTTTCATTCCATCGGGAAGTGTTTGAATTTCTCTCTGAAATCTTACTTTTTAGCAAGTTGAGCACCTTTTCGCGTTCATACATCCTTAAGGTTAATGCGATAACATAATTTTTCTCAAACTTAAAATTCTGTCAAATTTGAACCATATTGCAAATTTGCATAGTACATAGTTTTTCCATAATAATGAAAATGTACTAATGATATGTATGAAATTTAAGTTCGTTGTTTCATGGTTTGTCAAAAGTAGGGCAAAAACGTGATTTTTTTTTGCAAATTACAAAACCCTATAAAATCCGAACCGCTTTTCCGATTTCGGTAAAATTCAAAACCAAACCACATCAATAGTATCTGAACTGGTGAAGAATTATTTAGGGAGATATCATAAATTTTACGAAAGCTAGAGCACTTTCTTTTTTGAAAAATATCAAAAAGCCACAAAATAAAAATAAGAATTATAAAAGCATTGAAAAAAAATTGAGCCCTTGATAGATTAGTGTCAAGTCCGGCAGTTACCTTCAATTTCTTTTTATCATCGGAAAAAAACCTCAAACGGAGTATAAAAGATTATACTATGTCATAGATAAACAATCAAGGCGAAATGCGATCACGATAGCATTTAATCGAACGATCATACATTATTGTGTAATATTCCTATAAGAAGCAAGGAGATCAGCAATTGTGTAATACAAATCACGAATGAAGAGATAAACACTCGACGTGCCACGAGGTTTCCGCTTTGTTTTTTTCCTTGACGTAGAAGCACGTATATCACGCCATAAAAAGTACCGCGGTCATTTTAAGCACTCAAGCACTGGTGGCTTAATTTTGAAATTTAGGAGGTTCGAGAATTACACGCTAGCCAAATGAGTGCTAATTTTTGTAAATCGTGCATACAAAATTTTATCATTCAATTTCTGCATATGTCTTTTATTTAAAAAAAATTTTATTGCACTTGATTTTCACGAATATTAATGCTGAATTTCGAGAAGGTTCATATTCGCTCAGTTTTTTTGAAGAATAATCCGTATTTTTCGCTCGATTGTTATGTATTATGGCTCATTCTCTTTATCGAAAGATGCTTTACGAATTCACCATCTAGATTTTTGATGACATTCGCCATTTGAAAATGACAGCCATTTGTTTATACATCGGTAAATTTTTTTTTAAACAAACAGCTGTAATTTTTAAATGGGGAATACTATCAAATATGCAGACGGTAAATACGTAAAGCATCTTTCAACAAAGATAATGAGCTATAATACATGAAAATCAAGCGAAAAATACGGATTATTCCTTGAAAAAGCTGAACGAATATGTGCCTTTTCGAAATTCAGCATCCCTTAATGTTTTTAAAAATCGAGTGCAATTTAATTTTTTCTTAATAAAAGACATGCAGCTTTGAGAATCGTCATCCAGTGTAAGAAATAGATGCAGAAAAGTTTGTCTAAATTAAATAATAAATTTAGAACTCTTTTGATTAGTATGGAGCGCTCCAACTTCCTTAAATAAATGGAATAAAAGAAAAATGAAATAAGCCAAAGTATAAATTTCTTACTTAAGTTACATAACTTAATTCTTTTCTTTTCATTCTTACTAAGTTCTAAATTTTTTTAAAACGAAGATTGCAAGCTGGCGGTCATTATTTCGCATCTTCTTTCATTAAATTTTTTTTTAAATCATTTATAGTTTTCATTATGGTTCGATTTTTGATAATATTTGCCATTTAAAAATGACAGCCATTTGTTAATACGTTAATAAAAAAATTTCGTAAACAAACAGCTGTAATTTTTAAATAGCGAATACCATCAAATATGTAGACGGTAAATACGTAAAGCATCTTTCAACAAAGATAATCAGCCGTAATACATAAAAATCGAGCGAAAAATAGGGATTACTCTTTGAAAAAGCTGAACGAATATGTGCCTTTCGGCAATTCAGCATAAATCCATTATTATTTGTGAAATTCGAGTGCAATTAAATTTTTTCTAAATAAAAGCCATATGCAGCTACGTGAACCTTCATCCATTGTAATAAATAGATGCAAAAAAATTTGTCTAAAAATGGAGTAATAGAAAAAATAAAATAAACCAAGGTATAAATTTCTTACTCAAGTTACATAAATTAATGTCTAAATTTTTTTAACCAAAAATTGCAAGCTTTCCCTCATTATTTTGCTTCTTTCTTCATTTAATTTATTTGAAAATCATTAATAGTTTTTATTATGGTTCGATTACCTCTACAAATTTTTATTTTATGAAACTGTGATACCGGTTAAAGATATAAAAAAAAATTCTCGCAGATGTTCGGGCAAAGTCGTTCTGTTGATGAGGTTGAATACAGTTCACAGATCGCCGACGATACCAACACGGAAGAGGCGCAATCCCACTACGCGTACTATTTTAGTGCTGTCGCCGAATGCATTGCCAAACTGCGAATCGCCTGTGATCAGCTCATGGGCCACGTGAGAGTGACGCTCTGCATCTTCGCTGTAGAATAATCGAGCTAACGAGCTACCGCAACACTTCGCTAATTTGTCACAGCGAAAAAAAAAAATAAATACCACGTAATGATGCGTCCAAGTTGCATCGAACAAACCGCAGCGCTGATGTTTATCGTTCCGCGTGACGAGTAAATCATACGGACATAGTTTATTCACGGAATGTGACATAATGGATAATAAATTGGCAACAATGTATCAGTCTCGATTTTCATCATTTTTATTATGTAAAAATGTTGACTCTTATTATATATGGACGTCTCGAAGATCCGTCAAGCAAATTCCAATAAATTCTTCAAATTTATACACTGAAAAAAAAATTTACTTCAAATTTAATCAATCGGTACAGGAAGTTTTTATGCGTGAAATGGTGGAATAAAATTTCCCATACAAGTCGGATGTAAAATTAAAGTATGTTACAATGATTTCAATGATTTACATTAAATTTTATGTAAAAGTTTACTTTCCATAATTCGCCGTAATTCTACTACGAATTTACATAAATTTTTCGTCACAATTGTGATTAAATTTAATTCACGATTTCTTGCGTAAAAAATTCCAGTATTTTTTAACAGTGTATTACTTAGGGAAATACATACTTCTGCTGTTTTAAGACATTTTACTACCTCATAGAGGGCGCTTTGTTAGTATGAAAACTTTATTTATTTATTTTTATGTCAAGACACTCTGAATATCCCAAAATATATATAATATGTATAAAATAATCAATATATACAAAATATTGAGTACCGTTCAACTGATTGAGCTAAAATTTGGTACATAAGTCAAGCAGCAGTCCATCTTTGACTGATGCAATTTTTTTATTTCGAAATGTATGCAAAAATCTTTATTTTATGGCTTTTCAAATATTTTCAAAAAAAGACGTGCGCCCTCTAGTTTTGGTGAAAATGACGATATTTCACTAAATAATTTCTCATAAGTGCAGGTACTATTAATGTTGTTTGGTGTTGAATTTGACCGGAAACGGAAAAGCGGTTCGGATTTTATAGAGTTTTGAAATTTTTGAAAAAATCACCTTTTTACCCTAACTTTGGCAAAACATGAGATAACCAAATCAAATCTTATACATGAAAACGGAACTGGTTAGCGATGATTAATACATAGTTTTGGCATAATCGACAGTTTGGTTTAAGTTTGGCGGAATTTAAAGTTTTGGAAAAATGATGTTATTACATAAACCTTAACAAAACATAAGATGGCGAAGTAAAAATTCAAACATGATCTAAACATGTTTAGCAATACTAGGTACATAGTTTTGTCCTGATCTGTTATGTTTACATTTTTTAGAAATTTAACTTTAATATAAAATAAAGCTGCAAAGTTGAACTTTGCAAATTGCTTCCTCATTATTTTTGGTTTTTCTTACAAAACTTCCTCTATGAGGAAGCCATAAAATACTTCTTCGTGTGAGAAAAACCAAAGATAATGAAGAAACAATTTGCAAACTTCAACTTTGCAGCATTTTCGCAAAGCTTTTTTCATTAGGAAGCGAAAATTGATTATCACAATCCTTCACCTTCATAAGAAACAAAACATGCTGAGGAAGCAATGCGCAAAATTTGTTGCAAATTTTGAATGTTTGTGAATGTTTAACGTAAAATACAATGTGTATTGCCTAATCAAGTCTATTATCGGTAAAGCAAATTTTCCAACCTGTCTCAATATTTACTCTCAAACCGAATTTCCAGATTCGAACCTTTTACATCACTTCCTACGTTTTTCTTTTTGCAGAAGTTTTTTTACAAGGAAGCTAAAATTAATTACAACAATTCTTCAGCTTCATAAAAAGCAAAACATAATGAGGAAGCAATGTGCAAAACTAATTGAAAATTTTTTATGTCCAACACAATTCACACCGCTTAATCATGTCGATTATCGGTAAAGCAAATTTTCCAACTAGTCCCAATATTAGCCCTAAAACCGAATTTCCAAATTCGAACCTTATACATTGCTTCTTCATTTTTCCTTTTTACAAAATTTTATCTATCAGAAATCTAAAATTGATTACCACCTTCAGCTTCATAAAGAAAAAAACACAATGAGGAAGCAATGTTCAAAACTAGTTGAAAATTTTCCATGCCCAACACAATTCGTATCACCTAATCAATTCGATTATCGGTAAAGCAAATTTTCCAACCCGACCCAATATTTACCGAAAACCCGAATTCCCTCAAATCCCCCGAATGGACAGTGTGTTTAGGCCAGTGGAAAAATTCTGAGCGGCTGTGTAGAAAATAATGAGCACAGTGCTAAATGAGACCGAGGGGATGTGTTTGTGTCAGTGGTGATGGTTGGCGCTTTGGATTCGAGCCAAATAGTTGCTTATCGGTTAGTTCGCGCGGTAGTCTGAGAGTTTTGTGTCGGCCGGCGAGGTAGAGAGCGGCAGGGACAGAGAAACAGCAGCAGCTAAGGTACAGCTCAGCTTGGACGAGTCTCTCGAGTCTCTCGGCGGTGAGCGATCTCGCGAATGCACAGCAAGAAACCTCGTCAACAGTAAAAAGTGCTATAGTTAGCTCGAGTGCTTTGAATAAACCAACTTAAACGCTGCGGAATCGGCACGTGCCACATAATTATCACGGGACATAACGTAGTTAACAGTATAATGAAGGGAAGTCCATAGTTATCACGTAGAAAAATCAGTTACCTTCCTCAAAGAGGTCGCGCCGCGACAAAGTTACTTAATGCAGTTTGAAACCTTGAGTGTCGGCGAAAGCGGTTGACTCATAACGAAGCGGGCATTCGAAAGGACGCCTTGTATACATTCGCGTATGGCTATTACTATACTTATACTTATACTTGGTCCGGCTGTACACAACACAAGCGCACGTTGCGCTCTTGTAAATGTTTAAGCCGTTTGCAGACGCAGTATAGACACTGTACTCAACTAAAACTATTACAACACGGAATTACTCTTGGCGCTCGTTATGTTCATTCATGTTGCTCGACGGCTTTTTCGCAACTGTGATTTTCCTTCACCTGACAATCCGTCAACGCACCAGCTTTGAGGATGTATGATACGTACAGTCCCGCCAAAAGTGAGTTTTAGAGACTGTTTCGATCACTTCCCGATGGGATTTAAATCGGAAACTAAATAATGCGCATAAAACGTGCTGAAAAGATTGATTGAGCGTAATGATTATCCCAAAATGTTATTTGCTAATTGGTGAAAAAAACAATTGTTCAACAAACAATCAGTCAACCTAACTTTTTTTCTAATAAAAATGATAGGTTCATTTATTCGATTGCATACGAATTTTTTTTAGGTTTCTATCTTTATTTTGATTTTTTTTCTTTATTTTGAAAAATGCGCATATAAGAAATTTTGGATATGCGTATTGCAAAAAAATCTTAAGTGTAGAAGATGGTTTTATGCCGAACACATATCCAAAATTCGTTATTTCGCGCACACTTTTGAAAAAAAAAAATCAAAATCAAAATAAAGAAAAAAATCTGAAAAAATTCGTATGCATTCAAATAAATTAACATATCATTTTCATTAAAAAAAAGTTAGGTTTGTTCGACAATTGTTTTTTTCACCAATTTGTTAATAACATTTTGGGCTCATTATTATGCGAAATCAATCTTTTCAGCACGTTTCATATGCATTATTTTTTTCCGATTTTTATCCCATCGGGAAGTGATCGAAATTGTCTCTGAAACTCATTTTTGGCGGGACTGTACGTATCATACATCCTTAATGCACGGATTTTTCACATGTGAAGTAGCTTCACACTAGTCAAATCAGTGATAAATGGTTAACAAGGTTTTTATCATTTCTGGTGATTTAATTAACAGTTCTACATGCGAATATCCGATGACACGTTGTTTTATGCAGTTTTTTAAGAAAACTAGAAATTTAACCATAATTATAGTCAAATTACGACTAATATATCCTTAATCGATTGACCGTCTACATTTTTTGTTAGTATTGGTAGTTCAAAACATACAAACGTATATCTAATTATCATATCCTAACCTAACCCTAGCAATCTTAACAACCACCGTTTTACCGTAAAAACGACTAAATGGTTTTTAGTAAAAAAAAAAAAAACCGGAAGTTAGTCGTAACGACCGTAAAAACACCTGCTCTAAAAATTGTTATGCGGTCGTTTTTTCGATTTACGCAGTATAGCCATTATCCGGACTAAAACGATTACAACACGGAATTACTCTTGGCGCTCGTTATGTTCATTCATGTTGCTCGACAGCTTTTTCACAACTGTGATTTTCCTTCACCTGACAATCCGTCAACGCACCAGCTTTTTTTCACATGTTAAGGTAGCTTCACACTAGTCAAATCAGTGATAAATGCTTGAATAGGTTTTTATTATTTCTGGTAGTTTAATTAACAGCTCTAAAGAGTTACTCACGTAGAATCATTCGTTTTTCATGTATATGCAAACATACAAATATCCGATGACATGTTTTTTTATGCAGTTTTTTTAGAAAACAAAAGAATTAACCACAATTATAGTCTAATTATGACGAGCAATGTCTCATTTTGTTAGTTGGAAGATCCTTAATCGATTGACCGACTAGATTTTTGATACTATTGGTAGTTCAAAAGATACAAACGTATAAGTATCATATCCTAACCTAACCCTAGGAATCTTAACTATCACCGTTTTACCGTAAAAACGACTGCCCTAAAAAATGTTATGCGGTAGTTTTTTTGATTCACGCAGTATAGACACTAAAATATCCTGACTAAAACGATTTCAACGCGTAATTTTCGCAACTGCGATTTTGCTTCTCCTGACAATCCGTCAATAGATCAGCTGTAATGCACGGATTTTTCACATGTTAAGGTAGCTACTGCGCTTAACATTAGTCAAATCAGTGATCAATTTTAAAAAACGTCTTCATCATTTCTGATGATTTGATTAACAGGTCTAACGATTTACTTACGTAGAAGCATTATTTTTTAATGTATAAATAGATTCGCATGTTTTTTTAAAAGTTCATTAAGATATGAATTTTTCTAAATAATATTACTTCAAATAATTTTTACCCATGAGTGATGCTTGTATGTATGCATATAGATAAATAATTCGTTATATTATTATCTTTACTAGCCCTTTTTTTATATTTCGTTGAGGCTATCACTGTAAATATTGTACTCATATAATCAATTATTATATGAGTACAATATAATAATTAATAGACATTGATTCGATCAATCAAGTATAATTTTATTAGAATAAAGTTTTGTTAATTTCGAACAAATTCAGTATTTGGTTCAAATAAATCTATAAGAGCTATTTTTGCGAGTGTACGATGATTGATTGTTGTTTGTTGAAAACAACGAGAAATAAATGTACAATGGTAATATTTCCCAGACTTTGTTTCGAATACCATATAAAATTTTACAGCATTGAAAATTTATTTACGCTTATCAGATATTGACCGGCGACACGCATATGATTGATATGTACCACATATTACATTAATTGAGCCTGAAGAGCAAATTTGCAAAAGCGACAATTGAGGAAAAATAAAGTAGATTCGTCATGTATGATTAATATGATTATACGCGCGTTAAGGTTATTGCGAGCTGCATTAATACATCAATTTGACGGTCCACACTTGCCTTAAACACACAACGAACAATGAATGCACTGCAGGAATTTGCACATTGCTTCCTAACAATCTCTCGCTTTTTTTAAAAGTGAGAAGTATGTTAATCGATTTTGGCTTTCTCATAGAAGGAACTTTATACAAAGCTAAGATAATGAGATGATGTACAAATTTCCACTTTGAATCCTTGTTTTAATTAAATAAATGAAAACCTGGATTTAACCGAAATTTTAGACGTCAAATAATGAAAAACAAAATATTTATTTTCTATGAAATTGAAACCTTTTTAACGAGCTTTCCGCTATTTCATGCCAAATAACGTTATCACTCATTGCGTTAATACGTTAATATAACGGTCTAGAATTATCGAGCTCAAGCACACAATAAAAAGGTAATTAACGAAGTTGTAAAAGTTTAATTATTCACACTTCCTTCAGAAGCTTTTTACAAATTCTGGTTTGGTTTTGATCATTCTTAGTCTTTTGACATAAAGATCTCGAAAAAAGTACTAAAAAAAGCACACATTATATATAAGAAAGTGGAACTGTCAAATCATATATATATAGTGTTTCATGCGAAATAACGTTATCACTCATTGCGTTAATACGTTATAATAACGGTCTAGACTTATCGAGCTCAATCACACAATAAAAAGGTAATTAACGACGTTGTAAAAGTGCAATTATTCATACACTTCCTTCAGATGAGGAAAAAAAAAGTAACAAGAGTTTAATGCGCATATTTTGCATGACACTACTGATATTATTTCCTGCATTGGTTGCGCAAGGTTGCGATTAATAGCCAGTGAGAATAATTGTACGTACAAGGTCGGAAATTATAAAATATCGCGCACTACTTAAAAGATTGTACGCATATACGTTGAAACGACTTATATATAGCAGTAGTCTTTACTTACCACAATACTGCAGTCAATACTGATGAGCCAAACGCTTAAGAGGCAATGTTTCGTTATTTTTATGCGTGACATTGAAAGGTGAACGCGATCGTCACGAATTTTTTAAAGACTTTTTTCGAGGAGAATGTCATTGAACGAACAGACTTCTACAACCAACTCAAAAGAATTTGACATACAGTAAATAAAAGTTTATTTTATGTGAGAGAAAAAGTTTTCTAACCAATTAAGATTCTCTTTCGCCTGGCGCATAAAGTAGTTAATTGACTTTATAAAATTTCATCATTATTTTGCATATCGTTCTATACGTTTGAAAGACAATTCATTGTTTATTTTATGTACACAAAGATGACATTGAGAAGTGAATGCGATCATCAAGATTTTGTAAATATGTTTATGAGAGAAATGTTTTTGAACAGTCCTTTAAAATCCGACTTTGAAGAAGAAGAATCTCCCAAATCAGTGATTGAACACTTATTTGATAAGGGACATTTTTGAAAATTAAATGTAACATTTTTTTGACTGATTATTAATTTTTTTAAAAATTGTTATTATACAAGATTCATTTTCCAGCATTTGCATAGACTTTGATTTATACCAAAACATTCTCCTCGTAAAGTCCGAGCTTCCGAATAAATGATACTTTTGTAAGAATGTACGCATCATCTTTAATTAACACGGTGTCTTATGGGATTACGGGATAACCGAAAAAAATTATGAAAAATTAACCCTGTTTACGGTTAGATCACACAAATAACGAAATCGTTATGGGTACATTAAATTGTGAAAACACGAACGAGCTTATGCAAAAAGGGTGTCACTGACCATTTTATCTATATATCTCGAGATAAAACGCAGATATTCGGGCTAAATAGACATTTTCGAAGGCGACGCGTCTTCGATTCGTCTATGTTTAGCAACTGTCGAACATCAGCTGATTAAACCCGAATCAAATCAGCAACTTTTGACAACTTTTCTTAAATAAGCAAAATAAATTTCAACAATTTGTTGATGCATTTATCCAACTCGATTTTTATCATGCGTTCACCAATGTTTACAACTGTTTAATTAATCCGTTTTAAGTCGTTAGTGGAGAAGGTCATTTGACCACGATGCAGATGATCGCCAATCTTAAGGTTGGCGACCAATGCAAGTCAATTGACGCACTGTTCCGAAAATTCTGTAAATGCTAACAGTTTTATGTATCTACACAGTCAATTAATAACAGTGAGAATAAAAACGAATTTGTAGTTGCTTCGTTAACTTAAAAGACATAAATTGTATTAACTAAAATATCTCATCGTGTCTCGCTTGAACGCGTAGTGGTATTGTATCATCACACGGTCAGAGCTAAATTTGGTCGTTTTAATGAAAAATTTGTGACACGAAACAAAAAAAAAGTACATAAAAAATCTCATTTTTGCGCGGGTTGACATTGGAGGTTATGTTGATTTCTATCATCGTCCGCTACATCCGGTTATCCGTAACTTATGAGTGGCGATGATGTGTTTGACGTTGGAATCACAGCCAAATACTTCGATAACGTCCCCTTTTGATATTGTATACGGAATCGTGACACTCTAAAGAATCCATAGCACATTTCATATTGTATAAAAGTTCAGTTTATACATGTTAATTTTCGTTCAGAAGTACGAAATCGGTTAGTTTCCCATAAGAGCCCGTGCATGAGAATTCTTTTTAAAATATTTGTTTTCTCGGTCACTCAGTCGATAACCCAGCTTGAAACTTTGCAATCGCATTTCGAAAGGATTTAATTATTATATAGAAAAATGTTAAGTCTTAAGGTTCAGAAGGGTTAATGCGCAAGGATTACCAGTGATACACCGCCAGAAATTTCGTCGCCCAATACTAAACGCCTACAGGGCCGTCTCTCTCAGATATAGCTCTGTCTCTCTCGCACTTTTTTCTTTTAATTCTTTTCAAAAAACGGCTATATAGAATAAGGAGCCAGAAGCTTAGCCTAATTCTACGATACTCCCGCATATCCTCTCAAAAAATGGACTCCATCTGTCGTACTGTTCGGGAGAAAACAGCTTCCGAAATTTCTGCGGGGGGAGGGGGGGGGGGGGGGTATGACTGCCTCTTAAATACCTGAAGTAATTACCGACAGCAGTGGACGCGCGTTCGGTGTGTGGCTTCGGCAGGCCCCAAAGTTAAGCAGCATTGTTTGCGGCCATAACTTGGATGGATGACCGCTAAGCGGCGCAAGTGGTTTGCGTGTAAATTGTTGAGGGGTAGGCAGTTTTTCTGAGTTTCTAATGTATTCTAATACAGTAGAAACTCAGTAAAAATAAAGCCGCCTGTATCGGCCAGGCTTTTCGCAGTTTCCTTGAGCCCTCGTGCAATTGCGATACAGCAGTGCATTAGAAAGAGTGGCTACGGTAAACACCTTTGCAGGCTTGTTTTTTTATATTGGTTATTCCTCAAGAAGACATTTTTATAAAAATTCAAAGTGACGTAAATTTTTATCGCTCGACCAATTTGTGTAAAATTGTTACTCAAAAATTGTGTAATAATTGTCCATATGTAAAATAAATTGAAACCCGATACCTAGTAATTTGGATAAGCAAGCGCTTGAACGAGATTTTTGAACTATAAAATTTGAACTACTCAACCGATTGGTGTAAAATTTGTACCAAATATCTTTTTAAATGACCGTCTGAGTCTGAAGAAAATTTAACATAAATCTGTGAAAAATTCCGAACATTTTTTTTTTTTCGTAAAAGTTTTTTTTCTTTTTTTTTCACCAAAATCGAAATTTTCTGAAACGTCGACAGTTAATTAGACCAAAATCCTAAATGGAAATCAATAATCGTGAAATCATATTGGCAATTGCAGCCGGATATCTCAGAATTTGCATCAGTTATAGTATCTGCAGACATTTTTGAAAAAATTAAAATTGTAATAACATCAGAACGGCTCGACAGATTCTCGCAAAATTTTATACACATAATGTTTCACGGGTAATCCATTTACGTGAAAATTTTCAACCCGGTGTCTCTTTAATTGCAAAAGTTATAGCGTGAAAACGATTTTTTCAAAATATAAAAAATGGCGTATAAACAAAATTTTCAACCGATTCACATCAAATACAATCCTAAACGGTATGATAACCCAATTGCATACAAAATGTAAAGAGCATTCATCGAAAATTGCGACAGTTATCGTGTAAACAACGAAACGTGCACACAGACACATTGCTTAAACCACTTTTCTCGATGTGTCCCGACAAAAAAATCTCGAATTTTGTTTTTTTTTCAATGAAAACGAATCTTTCTCTATAACAAAGCAATGAAGTGCATGATGTACGTGCCGTTGATTTATTGGATATTTTCCGCTGCAAGATAAAAAGAATCTGCAGATTAGCAAAAATCCTCAAGCACATAAGAATTCACAGTCATCACCGCAACCGCTCAGAGGAAGTAGTCATAAACAGTTTATATCGCAACCATTGTCTACTATCAAAGTCTGCGTCTCTCGTGGCTGGATGTTTATTCAAAGATAAAAACGACAATGGCTTGAGCAGTGATTACTCAGCTTAATATCCTAACAATACTCAAGATTTAACTCGACACCATTCCTCTGAGTAAGGATCAAGCTGCAGCTAATCGTTAACCCGCAAAATGCTCGAGTATCGCTGTGATTAATTTGTCCGGAGTATCGACAGAGATATGTTCAAGGCTTAGAATGTAGGCTGCCGTTCACTTCAGACTTAATACCGCGATAAGCTCCGCCCTATATTCGTGCCCACTCAAGTGTATTTATTCAGACCAAAAGCCAACATTTATTTATATTTACTTTAGGCTCAACCTTCAAGATCTCGCCCATAACAAGTTTTTGTATAGTTATATTTTCGGTATAATTCACAGCGACTCACAGAAATAAAAAGGATATGCGAAGTAGGACCTTGCATTATTCCATTGCGTCATTGTAATTTTCCGCTTTCACAGTTCACGCTTATGTTCAAGTGTTTTCATCAATATTGGCTATCTCGTGAAGTCCCTTAGTCGTTGGCTATCTCGTTCAAGAGTTAAGTCATGGGGAAACAATGTGCAAAGTTCTGCTTTGCATACTTTACTTTTCAATCTGCAAACTGAAGATTCATATTTGCCTGAAATTACGTACTGTACTGAAATCAAACTTGTGAATCTCTATTGAATTTAAAAAATCATTCTCAACTCGGTTTTGTAATCATAATTTCATAATAATATCCTGTAGCGATTATGAAATTATGTGTAAATATTGAAACAACTGGAAGAAAATAATGATTTTTATTTAAGCACTGGAAACAAAAAAATTGTGGGAATTTTTTTAAACCTGAAATCGGTGCTGTTCAATTTGTATATTTTGTATACAACTGTTAATTATGTTTAAACATTTATTTACAGAATTTTATTATTGTTATACGTTGCGTAATTTAATCCTTTTCGTACGCAGCATTAATTTTTCGTTGAAAAAAAAAGTTTCCCCCGTGCGAAAGCAAAATGCACGAGAAATACTCATACTTATTACTAGAATGACCAGTTTCCACGGTGATAAGAGTGATAAGATAGTTGCTTTCAGGCTAAAGCACATTTTCAGACTTTGCAGTTGATTGTAAATAATAGTGCGATCGAGAACTGTTTCGTGCTGTGCTTGTACATTGAGTAAACATTTTTTTTTATTCCTCCAATTAGGCTGCAGATAAAAGTTTGGGCAATGACAAGTGTGACGATTGGACAGAAGAAAAAATTTTGCCGGGGTTCCGCGTCGGCCTCGCAGGAAGATAATCCTCTCGTGCGTTTTTTAAGTTGTTTTTAAAGTATTTGTGCAAAGTGGGGATCTTCGCTTTAAATCGGGTACCATTTTTGACTAAATATTCAAAAAATTTCATAAATATGGGCTTTTTAACACTCTGCATTCCAGGGTTTCAATAAATAGCGGCTTTTCAACACTAAATATTCCAGAGATTTAATGAAATATATGGAACGTTCTAAACCGGCTTTACCACCTTTTACTGTGTTCATTTCACCATATGTTTCGGTGTTTTTTCAGCTATTCACTTTAATGGATGCACGCTGAATTTTTTTTTCAATTTTTCACTGGCTTTTTCACTCACTTGGGAATTTTTTTATATATTTTTTATACATGCTTTTCAAAAACTGCACATGCACGTATTTTCTAGGATATAAGCTGCACTGTAAAAAAGGTTGATGAAAGTTTTCGTATATGAAACACATTATGTTTGAAACACTTGAATTATTTTTTGGGCCAATCACAAAATCGGTCTGATAAGCTTATTTGTATCGATTATGAAGTCTTTTTGGAATAAATACAATTCTATTTTTATTGAATGGCGTCTATTTTGATGAAGTAAAATGTTGTTAGGTCGGCCATTGAATAAATTATTTACTTGGAGATCAGCTTGATTGAAATAGACTCTATTTGATTTTAATACGAGTTTTGTTTGTTTCAAATCGACCTCATAATTGGTTAAAATAAAAAAATCAGACCGATTTCTCTGGGTGAAGAGTATTTCAAAAATTCTTGAACTCTTCCGAATTTCTTTAACGTTTGTTGTTAATCTTGAACATAAGAATTGATTTTCCAAAATATTTGACATTTCTGAATTAAAAAGAAAACAATCGCTAAAATACAACTCTTGAAAATGAAGATTTTAAACGTAGATAATGAGGAACAATTTTTTTTCGGAAATTGTTCTTCCTAGAGAAAGATTTGTTTACGTAAGCTTTTTTTTTCGATATTGTCATATCAGGGAAAAACAAATTGTGCAGCTCCGTCCATTAAATAATCAGCATAAGAATAAAAAATATCAGCGATCGTTTTGGTAAAAAGTGATTAGTGTTAGATTGATAATTAAAAAAGTGGAACTTTGTTTATCGCATTCTCATTATTTTTAGCTCTTGACAAATCTACCTCTGTGAGAAAATATTTTTAATAATTTTCCTAATAAAGGTTTCCTAACAAAGCTTTGTTTAAAAAACTCAAAATATTCAAGATCTACAAAACTTTAGTTTATTTCTAATTTTTCAGTGAAAAATCCTACATATTAAGCATCTACAGAATTTTTTTTTCTTTTGACTTATTTCAGTAAAAAATAAAAATATTGTGTATCTACAGAATTGTTGTTCCTTTTGACTTTTTTCAGTGAAAAATTTAAAAAATTATGGATCTAATAAACTTTCGTTTCTTTCGTCTGTTTTCATACGACTCGGCCCCCTTAATTAAATGCTCATAACTTGAGAACGCCTCGACGTATTTAACTAACATTTTGCATGGGAGTAGCGCAGATACTAACTGATAACTGTTATAGATTTTATGAGAATCGACTTTCCTGTCAAGTGAATTTATTTCTATCATTTAAAAAAATTAAGGATCTACAGTGTTTTCGTTTCTTTTGACTTTTTCAGTGAAAAATTTAAAATATTGAGGATTTACATCATTTTCGTTTTTATTTACTTTTTTAAGTGAAAAATTAAAAATATTAAGGTTCTACAGAATTTTTGTTCCTTTTGACTTTTTGCAGTAAAAAAATTAAAATATTGAATAAGATATTAATTAAAAAATAAAAATATTATTATCTAATAAATTTTTGTTTCTTTCGACTTTTTTCATCTGAATCGGTCCCCTTAATGAAATGCTTATAACTTGTACTAACTGATACTAACTGATAACTGATATAGATTTTATGAGAATCGACATTCCTATCAATTCAAAATATTAAGAATCTACAGAATTTTCGTTTCTTTTGAGATTTTCAGTGAAAAATTCAAAATATTAAGGATTTAATAAATTTTTGTTTCTATCGACTTTTTTTATATGAATCGGCCTCCTTAATTAAATGATTATAACTTGAGAACGCCTCGACATATTTAACTAACATTTTGCATGGGAGTAGCGCAGATATTAACTGATAATTGTTATAGATATTATGAGAATCGACATTGCTATCAAGTCAATTCTATTCTTATTAATTTAAAATACTAAAAATTAAGGAAAGAAAGGAGAACTTCACAAAGTTTTCGTTTCTTTTGACTTTTTCCAGTAAAAAATTCAAAATATTAAGGATCTACAGAATTTTCGTTTTTTTTTACATTTTCAGTAAAAAATTCGAAATATTGAGGATCTAATAAATTTTTGTTTCTTTCGGCTTTTTTTAATATGAATCGGCCTCCTTAATTAAATGCTTATAACTTAAGAACGCCTCGACATATTTAACTAACATTTTGCATGGGAGTAGCGCAGATATTAACTGATAATTGTTATAGATTTTATGAAAATTAACAGATCTAACAAGTCCCGAGCCCCTCCACGAGTTTGTTTGATCTTCGTATTTGATTTTCTATCAACTGCGAAAACAAGTAAAACAGATACAGATAAGAAAGATGGATAAGCTTCTTATGAGCGCAAACACTTTTTTGAATAAGATTTGTGTACTTTCTGACAACCATCATATCGAAGTCTGTTGTTTAAGGCGATATTAATGAGCTATGTATTTTTGTCGCAAATTCAAAACACCAAAAAGCTCTTTATCGCATTTATTTCGACATGAAGACACGTGACGGGTAAATATTTATTTACATAAAATTTTAAAAATGTTAATTTCTGAAAAGTAACAATTATATAGCATTTCCACCAAATTCAGCCAACGACAATTGTTTTTCTTAGAAAAATTTCAAAATATCGGATTTTGTTATTTCAAAAACTTAGCAAATTTCAATACAGAAAAATATAAATCTGATGAGACATTAGAATTTATTAATTTTTCATTTAAACGAACAATTTCAATTTTTTATATCTTGGGACAGACACTTTACAAACATTTATAAACAACGAAAAAATGTGCAATTTTATGGCCTTCAACAAACAAATTAATACAGATTCAATTGAGATATTTTTGTCCAAATTAAGTCGAATTTTCCAAACAAATTATCAATAATATACATTTTTTTAAACTTTTCAACCGAATAAATTTTCTTAAGTTCTGTATAAGAATAACGAATTTTAAAGATTTGAAAAAATGGGATTCGACGTTACTGCTGAATTTTAAGGACAAATCATAAAGTTTTTTTTTCTAAAACCTTATATTTAGGTCGAATTGATTTCTTCGAATATTATATGTGAATAAAGAATGTTACAAACAATTTTTTCATTGGCTGAAGTATTCTAATTTAATCATGATGACATAGTGGATTTTCGATGATTTTACTATAGAAAATGTCCATCTTTTAAACGATTTGTCACAAAAATCATTTTTTCAACTCTAAATAAAATTGTTTTACCACTTTGCCACTTTTTTCAGACAACTAATTAGATTTTAGTAAAACTTTTTATAACTCTCTAAAAATTAGACCGGTTTTTCGCTCAAATAAAAAAGAAGGGGATTGAATATAAATATTCAATTAAATTCGCACATTCCCAATAATTACTGAAAATTTTCTACGTACTATAATTTTTATTGCAGATGGATATTCACATGAATTCTTCAGGAAAATCGCGGAAGGATGACGGAAAGAGGGGCGCTGAAACCGTTTTCCACGGAACAACTACACCGCTCGGGTAATTTGTTTATACTTATAGGCAATGATACATCACAATACAATTAGTTTTTTTCCTTTTTGTCAGGATTTTTTTCCGTGAGTATTTTTTGCTCTGCTCTTTGCGTATTTTTTTTCATATAAATTATTTGCTGCATACCTGCTACTTGATTATCACCTTCGTAGCTCTTACCGGTTAATCAGCTGTTTATTATACTCCTTCGTATATCTCCGGTATTATTTTCAACACTCGTCAGCATAAATGAAGTGTTGTCGTTATTACACTGATGGAAAAGATTGGACACTTTGTTACGAAAGCTAGTCAATTAAATGTAGCGAACAATTTTGCTGTAGAATTAATAGTAATTAACAATTGTTATATAGAATTAATTGTAATCAACAATTATTATATAGAATCAATTATTTTGGTAGTAAAATTGAAGCAAATTATTGAAATTGATAGACCTTTTGCACCAAAATTAACGGAAATTTAAATTACGCATAAAAACATACCGTACTTGCGCATTAAATTTCAAGTAGATTTTTTTCACTGCAGTTGCTATTCACGTTTGACATATTTAATGATCGTTATTGTCATTATGTAGAAATTCTATGTAAGTAAAAATTCAAGCGGCGTGATTTACCAAAAAAGCGTTTTAAAAAAAAAGAATTTACAAAATTAATTTCATACTTCGAACATTTTGTTTGTTCTTGAAAAATTACAGAAAATCGGATTTATCATTGTAAAAACTTTGCCAAATTTCAATGCGATAACAAAACCCAATTTTGTGAAATTTTTCGAAGATAAATAATAATTTTATGGCTGAATAACGTTCGAATCGCTCATATAGTTATTATAATATTCTAAATTTTTATTATTTTGAATGAAATAAAAATGTGATGTCGAAGAATTTAGCGCTCATTTAGTCACTTTAAAGCGCAGTAGTCATTTTGAGTCGGGCTTTTTGCTGACAAATTATTGCACTTGGAGAAATCCTTTCCGACGGGACGTTTCTGACTATAAAATCCAAGCGGAAATACAGTTCCACACATTTCCATTTTTCAGAAATGTATATACGATAAAACTGTCCCAAGATAAAGCCATTGAAACGAAAAATAAAAAAATTCCAATATCTCACTAAATTTTGATTTTGTCGTATTGAAGTTTGGTAAAGTTCTTACAATAACAAAACTCAATTTCATGGAATTTTTTTGAAGAAAAATAATAATTTTGGGGCTAAATTCCCCTGGAATCGCTCATACACGGATTATAATATATACAATTTTTATTAATTTGAATAAAATAAATATGTGATGTCGACAAATTTAGCGCTCATTTAGTCACTTTAAAGCGCAGTAGTCATTTTAAGTCGGGCTTTTTGCTGACAAATTACTGAACTTGGAGAAAACCTTTCCGACGGGACGTTTCTGACTATAAAATCCAAGCGGAAATACAGTTCCACACATTTCCATTTTTCAGAAATGTATATACGATAAAACTGTCCCAAGATAAAGCCATTGAAACGAAAAATAAAAAAATTCTAATATCTCACTAAATTTTGTTTTTATTGTATTCAAATTCGATAAAGTTCTTACAATAACAAAACCCAATTTTATGGAATTAAAAAAAAAATAATAATTTTGTGGCTAAATTCCCCTGTAATCGCTCATACACGGATTATAATATATACAATTTTTATTAATTTGAATAAAATAAATATGTGATGTCAACAAATTTAGCGCTCATTTAGTCACTTTAAAGCGCAGTAGTCATTTTAAGACGGCCTCTTTGCTGATAAATTATTGAACTTGGAGAAAATCTTCCCGACGGGACGTTTCTGACTACGAGATCCAAGCGTAAATACAGTTCCACACATTTCCATTTTTCAGAAATGTACATACGATAAAACTGTCCTAACATAGAGCCGTTGAAACGAAAAATAAAAAAATTCCAATATCTCACTAAATTTTGATTTTATCGTATTGAAATTTGATAAAGTTCTTACAATAACAAAACCCAATTTTATGGAATTTTTAAAACAAAAATAATAATTTTGTGGCTAAATTCCCCTGGAATCGCTCATACACGGATTATAATATCGCTCATTTAGTCACTTTAAAGCGCAGTAGGCATTTTAAGACAGACTCTTTGCTGATAAATTATTGAACTTGGAGAAAACCTTCCCGACGGGACGTTTCTGACAACGAGATCCAAGCGGAAATACCTTGGAAGTTATTCGAGATTCTGAACTCTACACGGAGAGAAATGGAGCCTCGAATATAGATGCCACTCTCAGAAAATATAGTACTGAGGTGACACATGGGCTTTATTATCATAGCTCATATAAACTATTCACAGACTACGATACGTATTGTAATCGTCCCAAATTTGCTCTATCACAGCAATGACCTATTCCTTAACAGTATTGTAATCCGTTGCATCTGTATCGGTCTGAAATGTGACAACATTGTAGTAATCTTTATTTATATGGTTCTTATTAGTGTCTATCTGTATTAATTTCCTATACTGTTTTGGGATTATTAACATGTAAGGTTTCTTGAGATTCGCAAATGACATCATAGTTAATGATGATGATGGGAGAATGTATGCGTGCACGAGTGATATAGAATATGGTTACAACATACGATTGCTGTTCGAGGTTTTTGTTAGCTTTTCTTTCATTAAAAAGCATTGGGTCGTTATTGTTTCATAACGACCCGAACAGAGCGACAAAAATTCTATATATAGCCCTGTGGTATAATGCCACAGGACGAATCGGCATTAATCCTTCCGACTTATATGCACCTCCGTAGTCACCTCCATTGACGAGAATCGGTATACGAAATTGCCATCTGGCGACGACATAAGAAAGTAAAACTGTGAATCTAGGATCTATAAGAAATGTTGAGATTACATGTGCAGAACGTTCTTATACATGTAGGTGCAATCACTATACACCATAAGACGACGTCGCATCACATTGGCGACTAGCGCTATCTTCATGCGAACTAAATCTATGCGTACAGTTTCGATTACTATACTGCATGAGAAGCCGCGATATATAGCGATCGCTCAAATGTGAATTCTAAATACACCCATATTATTTGTGGTGTTTGTTGTACACATGTGCCGCCTCACTATATACATAGTGGTATACATGTAAGTCGCTCGTAAGCATATACGAAATGACGCGGTTCTGTGTACATATTAAGGAATACAATACTAAATGTAGAACAGAACATCCAATATATCAATTAATATGAAGTACTGAAATTGCGTGAGCTTTCTGCCGCTAGATGGCGAATGATCACGACTTTTCTCGTAACCGAAAAGATCTACGGCGGTGCATATAAGGTGCAGAATTTTCGCTGAAATTGTCTTTCGTGGAACATCGAAGACATGGCGGAAATACTGCCTGAATTAATAGTTTTGGTCGAATTACCATATAAGTTGATTTATAATTTTATGACAATTCGACCAACTTTGGCTAGCGTGTTTGCAGTGTTAGCACAATAGTCAGTGAAATAAAATAATAATTTATGATGGAATCTATAAAAGGGTTCACTGCTACATTTTTGACACGCTACTTGCAAAGTATTAATATATTTAACCGAAAGCATAAAAAATCCTCCTATTACTGATTCCAGTATCATATTGAAAACAGTACCAAAAAATCATTAATTATTCCTATATAAAAAGGGAATACTTTCATACGTATATGTATAAGTAAAATCTCGGTAGGAAACATTTATATACGAATAATATGAATGGTACAAAAGCCAAATCGGAACGATTACTATACACATTTTGAATGCTTCTACGTGCATAAAAGCAATGACGATAAACCCCATGTGTCACCCCGGTACAAGAATTATAGTAACTAAGAACGGAAACCCTCGTAGCTGTTTGCAGACTCTTCTCTCCGTGTACTCTCTCACAATGTTAGAGTGAGAATGCATAGTAATTTGCAGGCTTGTTGCCAGGCTTGAGCTAGCGGCGCATCATTACTTGCAAGTTAGTTATTTTAAGCGCAACTGACCTACTTCTAAGGTCTTAGGCAGACATTTCGGGGAAAAATCTTTCTATCACCTGTCTCTTAATATTCCAATGATCAAAGATTAAGCTTATTCGTCAAAATTGAATTTATGATCATCGCCGGTTGGCAACGTGTCATATTATCCAAAACTAACATCTGTCGTTTAATTTTTTTTGCTTTACCAAAATCTATAACGAAATAATTCAAAAGATTTTTTGCCTTTTTACAGGAGTACCGTTGATAATTATGGCGCATTCCAATCCAAAGATCCGATTTTGTCGGTCGGAAAGAATAATCATAAAAAATCACTCGGTGATCCTGGCCATGAAACCAATGTTCATCATCCGACATCGTAAGTATTTATTTAATTATTTCGAAACAATCCTATTATAATATTTGTGATGTATATAATAATGTTTGCCTTTGCGTTTGAGCTTTTGTTACATTTTATTTTATCAAACAGATCGATTAATGATTAATGTGAATTTTTATTCATATTTTTGTGTTCCATAGTTTGTAAGTTACATTTTTTAATCTTATTTTTTCCGACTGTGCGAAAATAATCTCATTTCATGCGTGTAACGTAAGCATAATGTCGGTGATTTTAAACCTCTGGCGCGTACGCATGCGTAATGGTGTTTCATTACTCCCTAGGGAGAAAAGTGATTAATTTCTGCCCGGCGGGCGTAATGAAAACCGTACTGCATATGCGCACTCGTCATCGGTTTAAAATGAGCAATCCTTGCACTCTTGTCGCAAGCACGAAATGTGGTTCTTTTTTAACGAATGCGGAATAGTATCATTATAACACAAGGCCGGTAAATCTTTTTTTTACGACTGCGAGTTTGCAGCATGAGCGGAAAGCGAGTTCTGCAATCACACGAGTCGAAAGTAGTAAAATCTCACGAGGAAGAAAAGCTCACTTTTCACACTGTAGGGAAGAAAAAAAATCGTATGCTAAACGGGAGTAAACGTGATTTTCATCTCGATTTATTTATCGCCGATTTATGCCGCCTCTTCGTCCGGGCAACAAATATCACCCTCGGCAGAAATCACGCACTTTCCTCCCTTGTGGCATAATGTACTATTATTCAAAACATAAAAAATCGCATAAGTAGAATGCAATGTTAAGAATTTTCATTTGTTATGAACTCATAAATACAATTTTAGCTGCATATTGAAAGATTTTTTCTAATAACGCAATGAAATCAATAATTTTTATTTTTTATTTAAAAAAAATGTGGACGAAAATTGGATTAAATTCTGCCGAAAAATAATCGAATGTGCCCAATCACGCAATATATCGACGACGAGCAATATTCGGATAACTATGAGCCAGAAAATAATTATTCCCTTGAATTAAAAAAATAGTTCTAAGATAACTAATATTCATATATATTATTACCGCTTTTCTTTGATCAATTATCTACATTGATGTCTTAGTGAAATATTTAGAATATATTCTTATACAAATGGTGTTCTATTTTCAACAAAGTGCGTATTTTTTCAGAAGTCGTATTGCTAGTCACACTTGACGTTCTTTCGCATATTCTCATTTAGATTGTTGATTTTCTATGCATTTTTGCAAATTTATATTAATAGTCATGTTGGCGTGACGTGCCAAAGACAAGTAGACGGTAAAAAAAGTGCATGGCCGGTTGCCAGCATTCTTCTTTCTTTAGCGGTCTAAAAAAATGCATGTTTTTTCATTCCACTAGAATGTGGTCCATTACAGAGATTACCCCGAAAAAAAAATACAAATTGTGGAAAATTTAGAACCGTCAAAAGAATTATAGAGTTATAGCTTGTACAAGTTGCTATATTGAGAAAAAAATTCACTTGAAATTTAATGTACGTGTACTAGAAGTTTATATATATATATAAACTGTTATACTAAATTTACTATACAAGTGCGATGTCTAATTTATTTTGGTTACAGTAATTCTCATAATATGCTGTAATTCAACTGCAAAAAGAACTGAATTTTTTTTAATTTCCCAATTTCATTGCAGAAGTACCTTAATTTTATATCAACTTGTATATTAAATTTGATTTACGAGTCTATCAATAACAAATTTCAGTCTTTTTTGACAGCGGATCTAAAAAAATTATTGCCAGCATTCTTCCTTTTTTAGGCACTCTAGAAAAAAAGATCTATTGTGGTCCATTATAGGAATTACCCAGAAAAAATATTTCAAACATTTTGAAAAATTTCGTACTTCGAAAAGAATAATACGAATATTTGTACAGCTAAAAAAAAATATTACCAGCATTATTTCTTTTTTCGGACGATTGAAAAAAAGATCCATGTGGATTCCTTTGAAATGTGATCCATAACAAGGATAACCCAGAAAACAAATAAAAATGATCTTGAAAAATTTCGAAACGCATAAAAAATATGCTGATGCCTGTGTGGACTGCCTAAAAATAGACAGAATAAATTAGTTGACTCCAAAATTCAATACTAGCTAAACGAGGACATTAAGCACCCGACCCATTAAATTCGGCTTGCGTATAATATAATCTTTTTTTTTAAGTGGGTGTAAAGCGACTTGAGAGAATTAAAAAAAAATTAATAATGGTCCACTGACGCAAGCAGTGACTACCATAATGAACGATAAACGTTTCCTCATATTATAAACTTACGAAACACAGGATGTTGTGTGTAGGTATATGCATAATTAGGTATTTTATTTAACTACACCCTACTTTTTCAATCTCGTCGTCAACTCTCGTTACTAACGATGTTTCCAGTTGCTTCTTATGTCGAATTTGTTACAAGGAACGACAAAAAATATATATCTACCTATTTTCGCCCTGTCGATAACAAGAGGAATATTTACTCAAATTACTGATCTTCATTTTGACAGATATCTGTCATGAATTGAGCAATTTGAGATAAAGTTAAAATTGGTAAAATGTCGTAGACTTGAGTGTTGATTAAACAAAAATGATTTAGACAAGAATGATAAATCAACTAACTTCGAGAAATAAAACTGAATTAATGCTGGAACATTCTTGTTTACACAGAAGATGGATTTTTCGAAAAAATAACAATTAAAAATTTATCAGCGATTCCATCAATTCAGCCAGCAACATTTTTTTAAGAAAAATATTCTAATATCTCATCAGATTTCTATTTCATCGCATTGAAATTTGGTGAAGTTTTTTCAATAACAAAACCAGATTTCATGAAATTTTTTAAGGAAAAAATAATTTTGGTGTCTGAATTTCGGTAGAATCACTTATACATACAGTTAAGTAAGTTTTATACATTTTTCGCTCACTTGTTATACCAGGAAAGTGTGAAAAAGTTCAGCACCTTTGCCATAGATGCTTTTTCCACAGAACAAAAAAATCTTCGTTGCAGGATTGAAAAATTAAAAAAAATTTTATGATAACGGCAGATAATCAAATGAAATATTTTCCAACGAATATCAGCAATCTCAATACTATTGATTTTGAATAACTGTCAATAATTCTTAACTAGGACCAATAATACGGATTTTAATCGTTGATTAATTCAATTTACTTTTTGTTATTTTGAAAAAATATATTAATCATACAATGTTCTTATAATTATAGAATATATAATAACGGATGACGATTCTCATTTCTGCATATGTCTTTTACTGAAAAAAAAAATTGAATCGCCCTCAATTTTTACAAATATTAACGGGTTTATGGTAAATTTCGAAAAGATACATATTCGTTCAGCGTTTCCAAGAAAAATCCGTATTTTTTGCTTGATTTTGATGTATTACGGCTCATTTCTCTTCGTTGAAAGATGCTTCATGCATTCACCGTCCAGATATTTGATAGAATTCCACATTTCAAAATTACAGCAGTTTGTTTACGAAGAAATTTTATTCTCGGATAAACAAATTTCTGTTATTTTTTAATGAAGAATACTATCAAATATCTAAATGGTAAATTCGTAGAGCGTCTTTCAAGGAAAATAATGAGTCATGATACATAACAATCAAGCAAAAAATACGGATTATTGTTTTAAAAAACTGAGAGAATATGTACCGTTTTGAAAATTAGCATAAACCGGTTAATATTTTTGTAAATTCATTGAAATTAATGTTTTCCTGAGTCAAGAATATTTGTATTAATGCAAAGCACCGTTAACTATAGTCAATTAATGCATAAAACTTTGTACAGGGTAAATTGACCAGTGAATGGACAGTTAAGCAGCCGAGAAAACCCTGTGAATGGACGCTGTTTACGCACGTGTTCTTCTGGACAATATCCATTCACTGGTCATCGTCTATCTATTTAAAAAAATTAGCACTCAAAGAAAAAATATCGTAATGGTATAATAAAATTAGTTAGTCCGACGATAATCTAACTATAATGTATAGTTGCCAGGGGAAACGTCTATATTTCATGGTTATAGCAAATATAATTATAGTAGCAATTATTAAATTAATAATAGTTTCAAAAACTATTCTAACAGTTTCAAATATGCCATTTTGTTGCATATACGATTCCAACGTTATATTTCAATAAACTTGCAAGTATCGTTTATTGAACCATATTATCATCACTTTAACTATAAAACATTGCAAGCCTTCATATGTGCTTTCCATCATCTGAAATCCTTAAATCAACGATATGCTGTTCTCTTAGTGTAGCACTTATTTGACTAGTTTGGAGCGCTCGAAACTCCGTAATCTGTTGAGTAAGACAAGAGGTCGTTTGTCTTTGGATAATTAAATTATTGGTAATTTTAGGTACCTGGAAACTATGATGCACTTGTTCAAGGGAAATGTCGGTTCAGGAATCTTCGCGTTAGGTGATGCTTTCAAAAACGCTGGATTATTTCTGGCTCCACCCCTCACGATATTACTAGGCATCATCTGTGTTCACGCTCAACATATGCTCGTACGTATATTAGTTTCGTTAAGCAAAAAAGGCTTATCAATTGTAGAGAGGACTTATCGAAGATCAACAAAACGATTGTAGCTATTATTGTGGGAACTGAACCGGAATTCGGCTTGGACGTGTATCGACTTTCCTTCTTTCTTTATTGTTTAAATATTTTTATTTCCCACCAAAATTTTGCAAGCGTCGACAAATTATCAATGACAAATTCAGTTGAGATTCAGTTATTCAAAGGTTTAAAAAAAAGTCCTCCATTGAAACATAGTCGAATACAACTTTTGAGCATTACATCTGGCCCAAATCAGGCCCTGCCCAGGCCCCGGCTGGGCCTAGACAGGGCCCGACCAGGGCCTGATATGGCATTTTTTCTAACTTTTGCGATTGGCTATTAACTCTCGCGGATAAATTTTTTTTTGCTCCGCTAACGTCATCGAACATAAACTTTTTCGAAATTTTGAATTTGCATTTCGTTTCGAGTTTTGCGATCGGACTTTAACTTTTTCGAAACATAATTTATCTTCACTTCGCACCCTATCTACGAATATAAACTTTTTCGGAACTTCGAATTTTATTTTATTTTCGCAACTTTTACGATCGAACTTCGACTATTTCGAAACTTCGACGTTTTTTTTTACTTTTGCGATCAGCCTTCAACTTTTTCGTATAGAAATGTTTCTTTTGCTTCGCTCACTGTCATCGAACATAAACTTTTTCGGAATTTTGAATTTATATTCTCTTTCGACTTTTGCTACGAGACTTTAACTTTTTCAAAACGTCATTTTACTTTTTTTGCTCAATGCCATCGAACATAATTATTTTTTGAATCTTTGATTCGTTTTATCTGTCGACACTTTGCGATCAGATTTTACCTTTTTCGAAGCTCAATTTTATTTTCCTTCGCTCATTGTCATCCAACATAAACTTTTACGAAACTTTGATTTATTTTATCTTTCACCACTTTTGCAATCGGACTTCGAAACTTCGTATTCAAAATTCCGAAAAATGTGAAAATTACAATACAGTAATCATTGTACAGAATTGTACAATGATAAGCCAGATTATAAAATTCGGATTAGCGACGATTCGTTCAGAAAGATGTTTATCACTATGATAAAGAATTACAGGAATTGATCATGTTTGAAACGTGATCCAATCAATTTGCAACCTATCCACAAAAACGAATAGATAATAAAAGTACATTTTTACGTAAGCTCATGAGTGTTCACGTATAGCGGTGACTTTGTCACTATAAAAATAATCATCTTCATCATATTTCATTGTGAAACAAATGATTCAGCTGAAGAGTGGTGACGCAATGCTGTGTGATCTGGTTTTAAGGAAAATTCTATCTTGCCCAATCAACCGCGTCATTCGGAGAGAGACTTTGATCGTAAAACGTCATCGTTACATTTGTTGGAGGACTTAAGGGGTCTTTACCGTACCTTAAGGCTATAAAAATCGACCGATTTTGATTATTTTTTATTCCAATGAAAGTATTGGGATTATAACATATACTTACCAATTTTTTTTTTATTGGGAAATATCGATAGACAAGAAAATTTTTATTAATTCAACAAATTACCGCCAAATAATCTCTTCGACCAATTTACTTTTTATTTAGACCGAGTCTAAATAATAAAACACTTTCTATCACTTTGTAATATGTGTACCTATTTATTAATTACACATTATTCAAACATTTTTTTAGGCAAAAATCATTCTTTTTTTTGAGTTTCCAAAAATGGGTTCATACAGTAGAGAATTTTTTAACCTTTCCGTTCGAATTTAAAGTAAATCAGGTGAATAGATTATTCGTTGATTTTTTGTTGAGATAATCATAACGTTATTGTTAATCGATATTTTACAAGATAAAAATTCTTGTAAAATAATGAAAATTAAAATGATTATGTACTTATTGTATGTTGAATTCCGATCTCGTAATTTCGATGATCTGAGAGAAAAAAAACTGAAATCTAATCTTTTTTTTTTAGCATAAGGTTATGCACAACCCTTAAGTAAAATATATAAGTCTTATAGTTTTCCCTTTACAATTATCCTATAGAAATTGAAATTATGATAAATCGTCGCAACCTTTAAAAAAATCCGAACTCCTTTTTCATCTAAAATCTCATGTGTTCATTGCAATGTAATTTGAACTTTTGATTCTTATAGATCAATTGTAATGAGGAGGTATGTCGGCGTTTGGGAACATCGAAAGATGCTCGGCCGGGTTTCGCTGGAACGGTGGAAATGTGCTTCGAAACTGGACCGATCAGACTTCGAAAGTATTCCGTGACAATGAGGTAAGATCGTCAACAATATCGATTTGCATTTAATTCGAGTTCAAGTCATTTTTTTTGTCACTAAATAAGGTTCATTCCCAAAAGAAAATAGGACAAAAAATGTCTTTTCATATCAAGATTTTGAAAATATTTAAAAAGTAGCTTAAATACAAATAACTAAATAAATCTGTGTATTTCTATTGAAACCTTAAAATGACCAAACTTCGAAATGTCAAAAATTACTTAATTGATTGAGCTATAATTTGTGTCCAGGTGAAATTAAAGTTTCCCATTCTCTGATATAACTTAAGTAATATTCAACGAAGGGCTTGGAATTTTATGGTGTTTTTTATTTTGCTAAAATGTTGTAGAGTTGCTTTGGCTCCTTAAATTAAAATTTTTTTTTATGTTAAGTTTCTCCAGATTTTTTTTTGCATTTAATCCAAGTTTTAGTCATTTTTTTCCTAATAAATTAATTTCGTTTACAAAAGAAAAAAAATGGTGTTTTTATATCAAGATCTTATAAATGATATAAAAAGGCGAAGAAAATAGTTTAGAAAAAATTGTTAAATCAATTTTAGTACCTAGATTAAGACCTTAAAATGAGCAAACTTTTAAATCTCAGGAATTACTCAATCGATAGCGCTTAATATTTGTGTCCAGGTGAAACTCAAATTCCCCTTTCTTTGATATAACTGAGGGAATATTTGCTTAAGGGCTTGAATTTTTATAGTGTTGTTCATTTTATGAAAATGTTCTGAAGTTTCTTTAGCTCCTTAAATTCCGCATTTTCTTTTTAACTCAACTTCTCCAGAATTTGTTTTGATTTAATCCAAATTCAATTCATCTTTTTTTCTAATAAAGAAAAAAAAATCTTATTTTTATATCAAGATATCGAAAATATAAAAAGACAAAATAAGCAGCTTAGAAAAAATTACTGAATAAATCTGTATATCTGATTCAAAACCTTAAAATGACCAAAACGCCGAATCTCAAAAAATCGATCGAATAAAAAATTGTCCAGATACAACGAAAATTTCCCTTTTTTCGATATAATTCAGGTAATATTTAATGAAGTTCTTGAAATTTCATGGTGTTTTTTATTTTATAAAAATGTTCTGGATTTTCTTCAGCTACCTTAAATTGTACATTTTTTTTCACTAAGCTTCTCCGGAATTTCTTTCTCACAAACCTGAATGCACGTGAAGCAACATTGATAAAATCCAGATAGACTCAACGAGTATCGGGTCAACAAGGCGTATACCTTAAGTTTCGCGTGACTCTACTCGTTGTACGCGAATAAAAAGCGCAAAAGATCGCCGATCAATTGGCTAAATTGGTTCAATCGCGTGTATGAATCAACTAGGCGAGAAGATTGTCACGGAAATGTTGATCTTTTATTTTATCTTGTGTTTTCTGAAGCTCAAAAAGAAAAATGCTCATGGAGGATAATTAAAAAAGCAATTAAACTCTACGTCAAACTTCCATCTATATTAAAAAATAACGCATTAGGTTCTACAAATTTTCTTTCAAAATTTGCTCAACTTATCTTCGCGATACACTGGAGATATATTGTTATTTTAAAATAACGTTAATACCGAAAGATTTGCATTTCAGAAAATTGGTTAACGTATTTTTATGTGCTACTCAATTGGGATTTTGCTGCGTCTACTTCGTATTTATATCAACAAATATGAAACAGGTATGAATGCACTTTATATACTATATACGATATCTATATATACATTATCTTATTCCAAACGCAAAGAGAAAATTGTGTCAAGGTTTAATCGCGGCCTTAGGTGTCCTTAAAAGTCGTACAACTTCTGATTGTCCGGACAAAAGTGTATTCTATGTCACGGCCAAATGTTGAGTTTTTTTTTCTGTAATTGTCTAACATGACAGCTCATATTAATTAAAAATCAGCATGTAACTCAATAATCATAACGTTGAAATTTTATGACTACTATTCTGATAGTTCTATGGATCACATATAATTGACTATGTAATTTAAAATAATTTGATAATGACAGAAACGTTAATCAACAGGTTCTCGACGCATATGGCCTTAAGATGAATGTGCATCTTCACATGGTCGTTGTCTTAATTCCAATTCTCTTGAGTACTTGGATAAGGAATCTTAAGTACTTAGTGCCCATTTCGTCCATGGCTAATTTTCTTGTATTAGCTGGTTACATCTTATCGGTTTACATGATGAGTCGAGATCTTCCATCGATCACCGAACGAGCGTACGTTGCGGATTGGAAACAGATTCCACTGTTTTTCGGAACAGTGATTTATTCCTTCGAAGGTATCACCTTGGTAAGTAATAGCTGCGCAATTTATTATGTTAAAAAGTATATTTTATTTCAAGCTATTTCTTTAGATGCATTAGTAAATTTCACGCTCTGAGCAAAATCTGTAATCGGCAACTGTAAAGTGATAGCTATTTTTGTTTTCAACTTTTCAAGACCCAAAATTGAATAACGTCTATAAGGCAGTGCAAAAAATCTTTGCTACCAAATTTTGCAAAAAAATATTGAGGAAGAATTATCTACAATAGCGAATTTTTGTTTTTTCTGGTAGAATTTAATACAGGGTTGGATAATTATTTTGGGTAAGAATTTTATACACCGTTGGATAAGTATTTTGTGTGAAAATTTGATAGAACGTTGAGTAGTTGTGGTAAAATTGTATAGACATTAAATATTTGGCACGAAATTTTGCGAAAAATGACTGAGTCGTTAAAATTTTATACGATGTTGAATTACATGACTAAGCCACATCTAATCAACATATTTCGTCATATAAATAGCTCTGAAAAATATGGATAAATGCGCAGGAAATGTGGAGAATAAAATTTTATTTTACGGTTATCTTATCTATAAAAATGAGCATGGAAAAAAACGAATATCACTTTACAGTTGCTGCGATTATAATGATTTCTTTGAGTATAGGGATATGCGATTAGAATTTGAATATCATAATTCATAGTAAATTTGTTATGGATTATTTCAAAATTTCATACATAAAACATTCTCTGTCGGTTCAGTCACTTTTTTTCGGCCGTCTCCAATCTCCTCCATAATTGGATACATAGAAGTATCACTAAAAGGCACTATGTGAAATTAAAAAAAAAATTTAAAGCGGTATTTCAAAAAATGCCATATTTTTCTAGTCTGAATATTTCGAAACTTTGAAGGTACTGAGAAAAAATGTCTGTACCCAAAAGTTTTCATTTTCTGTTAGCTTTCGAGCGGAATGTTTGAAATAATTATCGCATTTCGGTGAGTATGATTTTTTACCAAAAAACGGAGGAATTATTTTTTCATGAAAAAATGGATATGTTTTTTTTGGATTAAAAAAATTGAAGAGTTTTCCTGCATGACTGTTAATATCTCAGAAAAATCGCCAAAGTGGCATCGTTCGATTTTGTGGTATAAAAAAATGTGAATACATTTTTTAGTGAAAGTTCCGAAAAACGGGGAAATCATTATTTTGTAAATTCATAAATGGTAATTTTTTCTGCTAATAAAATTACGGCATTTTCCTGCATGACTGTCGATATCGCAAAAGGATCATCAGAGTGGCACGGATCGAGGTTTTGGTATTGAAAGAAAAATTATTCGTGTAATAGGTTCGAAAAACGGGGAAATAATTTTTTCAAACCCAAACCTTGATCCGTGCGACTCTGATGATTTTTTTTTCGATATCGACAGACATGCAGGAATGTTCTGTAATTTTATTAGCCGAAGAAAAATAATCGTTTTTTAATTTATCAAACATTGATTTCCTCGTTTTTTCGGAATTTTCACTCAAATACATTTTTTTATACCAGAACATCGATACGTGCCACTCTCGCGATTTTTGTCAGATATCAATAGACATGCAGAAATACTTTGTGAATTTTACAATAAAAGAAAATATTCGTTTTTAATTTTTTTTAAATTCCTCCATTTTACGGTACAAACTCATATCTTCCAAAATGTTACAATCATATCCATCATTTCCGCTCGAAAGCTAAAAAAAACGACAACTCTTATGTAAAGAGATTTTTTTTCAGTAACTTCAGATTTCAGAGATACTTGCACTTGAAAAAATGGTATTTTCGAAAATATTGTTTTCAAAATCTAAAAAAATTCACATAGTGTCTTTTAAAGGTATTTTCTAATAACCAAGTATAGATCAGATCGGAGAGGATTGAAAAAAAAGAGGCTGAATCGACGGAGAATGCTTTGCATAAAGAAAAAATCTCTTGGTGGTGACAAAACATTATTGAGTCCAAATAGTAAACTATCGACTTTTATTAGTGAAAATTATAAAAAAACTAATAGTAACGATTTAGTCTGAATGATATTTTGGCAACTCCAATAGACTTTTTCTGTAAGGGCATCCCTAATAATTTTTTTAGTAGCGCTTGTACCTTTTTAAAATAAAATAGTATAACATGAGCGTACTCATATGAAAGAGATACGTGTTTTAAGTACATAAGTAAAAGTATATGAAGCAACAAAAAGAAGAACAACAACAACAAAACCAAAAATGTAATAGGTGCTGCCACTAAAAAATGAAATGAAAACCCCGGAGAAATTCAGCAAACCTCTGGGAGTACTTAATGTTGGCATGGTCATTGTAGGCTCGATGTTCGTATTAATGGGCTTTCTATCATTCTTAAAATACGGTGATAGCGTAGAGGGTTCTGTCACACTCAACCTTAAGTCCTCGGACGTTGTACCGTCCTGGTAAGTAATCCTGTCAAATTATCTCTTGCGTTTCGAATTTCGAAGGATTTTTTAACTTTTTTTCCTCTCAAATTAGTCAGTCCCCGATTATTTTCCCGCTCCCACTTTCTCATCTTCGTCATCGCGCCTTTTCTGTCACAACTAATGACACTAACATAAATTATTTGGAGCTCTTTCGGCCGTTTCGTCGCCAATAATTCAGATTTTTTGTCAATTCAATTTTCAAGAAATTTTCAAACTCATAGTAAGATTAAATACATCTACGATAAAGTAAAGCGGACAATTTTCATCAAATATAAGAAACCTACTAAATTTCATTTTGCTTATTGCAAAGTTAACATTAATATTTACACGATATTTCACGAGTGCATGTTTTCTTTTTCTTTTATTTTTTTATGACGTTGGCAACTAATAATAAAGATCTATGTTATATTTCGTCGCGAACAATAATTTTCGGCCAGAAGTGGATTGTTTTTGAACAGAGAAAAAGGCTGTTGCCGCTGATTTTGCCAAACGCAGCACTTTCTCCAGGGTTTTCGTAATACTTATTTTTAAAAATATTCCAGAATTCACAAATTCGTTTTTTCTCACATATTCGGTCTAGAACTGGAGGACTTAAGTACGACTTTATACATACATTCCGTACAGAAAGTTACATTCGATTCGATTATGAACACCTTGAAAAAATTAACGTTACTGAAAATACCGAATATATTGCGTTTTCATTATTAGAAGATTTAAAAAAAATTATTCATTTTACACAAGTAAAAAGTTCTCAATGAAATTGGTGAAATAATTTTAATTACTAATTAAAAATATTTCTCCATTTTTGATTTTGTAATGGTTGTCTCAATATTTTCAATGACGTTAATTTTTTCCACGTTTTTTTCGTGTCGCAAATTGCTAAAATTCTAATCGAATTATACTTTTATTCAGGAAACTATGTGTAAATCGTTCTAAAAAATGGTGCATGCGTGGATAGGCATTCGAAAAAAATACGCGACGATCCCCCAAATCCTTTACAATGTGACGAAATATTAACACAAGAAAATTCTGTGATTCCGATTGAGAAGAAGATCGACGTTGACCGATTATTAATCGACAATAGAAATAAATAATGTTGAAGATACGAAGCCTGGTCGAGAGAAGCTAAGCTCATATTCGTTATTGTATATCCTAATCATCAGCCTCAATTTTAAGACCATTTATCTCTTTCATGTAATGAGAGTATATTGCATTTTTCGCTCGTCATTTCCTTACATTATTGTCTCTGTGTGTGTGTGCTGTGTTTCCAGGATGCCGCAGTTCATACAAATAGCTATTTCGCTCAGTATATTGCTGACATACGCACTACAGTTTTACGTGCCAATTGCAATTACTTGGCCGGCACTTGCCGAGAAGTTTGGACCCTTCCGATGGCCTGCAGTTTCGGAAATTGGTTACCGATCCGCCGTTTGCGTTTTTACATGTAAGAACACCAAAAATACTCCAGTAAATTTCATTTAGCATGCGATACACCGAGAAAAAATTTAGTAACATCAAACGAATTTGATTAGAGACAAACGAAACCGTAGATTAGGCAAAATAAATATTTAGTTGAGTTGACTAAAAATTTCCATCGATATAAGAGACTGGATTTTATTATTACTAGCAACACTTTGCTCTCTTCGCTCGCACTCTTTTCCTTCTATTTGTCGCTTCTTATGGCTGAAAAAAACAACCTACCATCGTTGATTATTAGTTATTCAGACAATTATGTTTGATGGATTCAAATAGTTGTGCCTCAGACGACATTTGTGTTTAAGATTTTTTTATTTCTCTTCAGAAATCTAAAGAAAACGACAATTAATTCTCTGAATTGACCCTTTAATTTAAGTATCGATACACGGTATCATTTCATCAAAGAATATCGATGCAGAATATCGATATTTGCTAAAAAAAAGTATGAATTCCTAGAAGGATTGATTAGATATTTGGCATCTCTACTCTTGACTTGACTTGAAAAATTCTCTTTATTCTTTCGTAACGTTTTCGTGCATATTTGGTGTACAGTAAAAAACATTTTTTTCTTATCCCTACCTCATTTTGGGCTTTACTACGCTAGATAGTACATTTTTTATTTTATTTTTAACATCAATCGTGCGTTAGGAAAGTATTATCACATTTTCATTAGTATTAACTATATTATGGGGAACAAAAATTTGAAAAAATCCCATTAGGAACAGAATCTCTACTCAGCACAGCTTTGCAGTCTTATATATGCTGATGCTTCAAGTCACTTGCGAGAAACGCTGAAGTCTCTCGCCATCTAGCGGATCATTGTCCATCGGTGTTGGTGATGATGCCACTAGATGGCGAATGGACGGAGCGTTTCTCGCAAGTGTTTTGAAGCCTCAGCATATGTAGAAGTTCTAGTTTGTCCTGAGTTCGACTAAGAACGAAGGGTGTTACAAACATTTTTTACGGTATTGAATTCACAATAAAAACTTTATACGAATAAAAAATGCGATAAGAAAATCGCGTGTTGCGAATCCGTCAGTAACAACTTTTTATAGTTGAGAAAAAAAAATGTAGTCACATATATTATATAATTCAGTCATTTTAAATGCAAGATTAATGTTACTAAGCCTTTTTCTCGATGTAGATAATATTCCATACAAATAGCTATTTACACGTGAGTCGAGAATATTTATTTCAGCCACCCTGAGAAATGAATTACTTAAATAAATGACACCATTATTTCGATAGCTCATTTTCTATTTGACACTTTGGTACGACGATATAACTCATTGAAATACAAGTAATATAAATAATAACAGAAATAGAAAAAACACGCGGTTGATTTTTAAAAATATCAATTTTAATAGAGTAAATTATGGCTTCATATTAAATATATTATTGATTTCAAATTTTATTTAAGTAATTTTTTTCTGAGTTACATTCGCGTGCCCATTATAGGTAATATTCCAGTAATCAATTGGACAGTTTTTACTATAATTCGAAGAACGATCCATCAATTATATTTTTGCAGTTATTCTGGCTGAGGCTATTCCACAACTTGGGCTGTTTATATCCTTGGTCGGAGCAGTCAGTAGTACAGCATTGGCGCTTATATTTCCACCGATAATGGAAATCGTCATGTACTCGCAAATGTCGTCGCCTAGTCGTCAAGTTATTGTTAAAGATGTGATTATTCTCCTCATCGGAGTTCTGGGATGTCTTACAGGAACTTATCAAAGTATCGCCGAAATTGTTGAACACTTTAGCAAGCCAGGAGGTAAGCATTAACCGCACACAGTATTAATTAACGATTAAGGTAGTAATCTCGCTAGTCGCCAGTCAAATCAGTGCTAAATTTTTGAAAGCCGTTCTACAAATTATCGCGGCTTAATTGACAGTATTAAAAATCAATTATATCCACATCCACGATCTGAAAAAAAAAACTGATGTATGCAAATGTTCGATGAGACGATGTTTTCATCCAGTTATATATTGGAAAAAAACCATAATATTAGTCCAATTATGACGAGTAATAGCTCATTTCGTCTATTGAAAGATGCTTTAACGATTCAACGAAGTGATTTTTGAATAGTATTGTTTGTTCAGAAGTTACAACCTTTTGCATGTCTAATGTTAGGTCAAGTTGGTTGAACAGACGTTGTAATTTTTGTACAAATAATACTCATCATAAATCTCTTCGTTAAATAGTTAAAGCGTCTTTCAATCATCAAACTGAGCTAATGCTCGTCATAATCGGAGGAATATTAGGTTTTTTCTAACATTTGCATATGCCAGAGCATTTTTTTCAAATGGTTGTTGATTTATTCACATATTAAGTACTCATGCTGATGCGAAATTGAGTTTATCGAACTGTTAATTAAATCTTATAAATTTGTAGAAACTTTTCTCGAAGTTTATAGCACTGATTTGACTAGCACATATCGAAGCGGTTACCTCAAAATAGTTACGGCGCTTCATACTAATCAAATAAAGTACTAGGAAGACATTTACAGTTTTTTACCTTACAAAAAATTGCTATAATACGAATCGCTGTCAAATACTGCGAATTGACGTAATCAATTGCATTCTAAGAATGTAGCGAATTATTCTGTAAAAATGTAAAAAGTATTTCGTAAAATGAAAACAACATTTTAACGTTAATTTTTTACACCGTTCATCCAAAAATCACGAAAATATTCTGCTGACATCCGCGCATAGAAAATTTATGGTAAAAGTACACAAATTTGAATTCAGTTCTTACTGTAAAGTATGAAACGCAATAACTACATTCGAACAATATAATAACTACGTATTTTCAAATGACAATTATGTTTTATTTCAGCATGATCCTAAAATATGACGGAATTAAGTTAGAGAGACAAAAATCGACATGTACAAAAAAGAAGAAAGAAAAAGATATTTCTCGGTGAATTCACCTAAAGAAGAAGACTATTATCGTCAATCATCACTCCAGCCTGTGACTCGACTTGAGCAGCTGCTACAACAGCGTAAACTGTTGTACAACTATCATTTCTATCCTTTTGGCTTTCATTTTGCTCATTTACTTTGCTCATTGAGATTTATATAGAGAGGAATCATCGTTGTAATCTAATCGTTGTAAATAGGGTGTCAATCAAGTATTATGGCATTATCGGCGAGAAACAAAAAACAAAAACAGAGTGAAAAATCGATAGAATCGTAGTGAACAATCCCACGGGTTGATAGAAACGTTTTTTAAAAAAAAGGTTGCATGTACGCCCAAAGTTGAGAAATAATTCAGGAGAGATTTCGCACCCGTAAGTACTAACAATGGACGGAAAAAAATGAAAAGAAAAGAACAAAAAAAAAAGGAAAAAAAGCAAAAACCAAAGGCGTGTGGAATCGGCTATAATAATTAAAAATAATGGACCAATTGGGGCTTTTCTCGATCGAATACTCAACTCAGCTAGTGCCAACTACCTCAAATCTTTCAGCTGTCCCCACGAAAGCGGGATTAAGCTGAAAGACGTCCGACGCGGAAAAGAGACGCACGCGGTACAGTAGACTGTAATTTTATTCAAGTAAACTTGTATAACGAAACGATTTGAATAAATCCATATTCTTTATGGAATTGAAGAACTTTTTATTCACTTCCTATTATTTATTCTTGCTTTTAAAAAATTCTATGGCTATAGAAAATAGATATATCAAATACGTAAGTACAAGATTTATAAAATAAATATTATCGGAATATTAATTTTGAGTCAATAGGCTCACGAAATTTTTTACAATCGTCAGTATTCGTACGAGGCGTCGGTAGAAGACGGCGACTCAAGGGCTACCTCTTCGTAATCGCGCTCCAGTGCCGCGAGATCTTCACGAGCTTCCGCAAACTCTCCTTCTTCCATTCCTTCGCCGACGTACCAATGCACAAAGGCTCTTTTGTTGTACATTAGGTCGAATTTGTGATTTAGCTTCGCCCACGCTTCCTCGATTGCCGTTGTATTCGACAGCATCGAGACCGCACGTTGTACCTTATTTACACAAATTTGGTTTTTTTATATTGATGAGAAATTAATTTACAAATGACAACCTGACGTTTTATGATTTTATAAATGAATTTTTCGGTTTTCTTGAAAAATAGCCGTATTTAAGGAGGTTGGAGCGATTCAGACTAGGCTAATAAGTGCTAATTTTTGTAAATCGTATATACAAAGTTATGCATCAATTGATTACAGTTGATGGTACTTTGTATTAAAATAGATATTCTCGATGTGGAAAACCTTTGATTTTAATGGATTTACAAAAATATTAACTGGTTTATGCAAATTTTCTAAATGATGTATTCTTTCATTTTCATATATTCTTTCAGTTTAAAGAAAGAATAATCTGTATTTTTTGCTCGATTGTTATGTATTATAGCTCATTCTGTTCCTTGAAAGATGCTCTACGAATTTACCTTCTAGATATTTAGTAGTATTCTCCATTTGAAAATTACAGCTGTTTGTTTATCTATCAATACAGTTTCTTCGTAAACAAAGAAGTGGAATTTTTGAATGGGGAATACTATCAAATATCTAGACGGTGAATGCGTAAAGCATCTTTTAACTAAGAGAATGAGCCGTAATACATAAAAGTCAAACGAAAAGTACGGATTATTCTTTGAAAAAGATGAACGAATATGTGCTTTTCGAAATTTAGCATAGACCCGTCAATATTTGTGCAAAAGACATATGCAGCTATTAAAATCACCATCCATTATATTCAATACATGCATAAAAGTTTATCGAAATTAAATAATAAATTAGGAACTCTTTTGACTAGAGTGCAGTGCAAAAAAAAATAATAATTCCCCAAAAAAGTCTGAAAAATCAGGTGCAGTGATAATTGATACACCAAATTTTAATTTTTTTAAACATTTTTCCTGCCGCCATATGATATGTCTTTTATTTTTTATTGAACCTGTCATAGCTGGGGAACGATTCATCGTATCAACATCTCAAAAAAAAAAAAAAAATGTGCGTTTTTTCGTGACCCACAATTTTCGTTTTTTAGAAATGTTGATACGATAAATCGTTCCCGAGATAATATAATTGAAACGAAAAATCAAAAACACGGCATATTTCGCCAGAAAAAATTTCAACAAAATCAAAATCTGGTGTTAAAATCACAACCTCATTTTTATATTTTTTCTGGGCTTTTTTTCCCGGTGGATTCAATTCATATGGAATGCCTCATTTTTTAAAAATAAGGCTTCGAAAGTTGACTGATTTAATTATTCCACTAATTTTCAATACTATTATCATAAAAAAATTGATATCCTTAGCGTTTTGTATCCAGTTTGTATTCAATCTAACTCTAAATTGCGTAGGTGTTTGTAATACATCCCAAAATTCTAATTAATGGAAAATCCACAAAGAAATAGCCCTGATGAATTTATAGTTGTGGAAGGGACGCGAAAAATGCGTGAAATACCTTTGCCAAATCGCCACCGGGAACGACAGTGGGAGGTTGATAATTAATCCCAACTTTAAATCCAGTAGGACACCAATCGACGAATCTGATGGAACTTTTGGCTTTCATCGTTGCGATAGCCGCATTAACATCTTTCGGAACGACATCACCACGATAGAGAAGACAACAAGCCATATATTTTCCCTCCCTTGGATCGCACTTAACCATTTGATTTGACGCTTCGAAACACTCAGATGTTATCTCGGCGACGGACATTCCTTCGTGAAAAGCTTTATCGGTCGAAACAACTGGTGCATAAGTAGCCAGTGGAAAATGAATTCGTGGATAGGGAACGAGATTGGTTTGAAACTCCGTTAGATCGACGTTAAGAGCGCCGTCGAATCTCAGCGATGCTGTTATCGACGACACCACTTGACTTATCAATCTATTTAAATTGGCGTAAGAAGGACGTTCGATTCCCAGTTTTCTTCGGCAAATGTCGTAAATCGCCTCGTTGTCGACCATAAATGCACAGTCCGAGTGACCGATCGTCGTATGGGTCGTCAATATCGCGTTGTAAGGCTCTACAACCGCTGTTGAAACCTGGAAGTTAATATTGATATCATTAGTATAATTTCAGAGATTCTGTTCCGATTAATGAAGAAATTTTATTATGCATTGAGAAGATTAAACAATATTGCTTGAATCCAGGTGCTTAATTATTTAAGGAGGATAGATAGCTTCACACTAGTAAAATGAATGCTGCAGTAACAAAAACGTTTTTATAATTTTTTTGTGGTTTATTTGATAATTCTGGGATTTTTCTCAGGTAGCACAATTGATTTGGAATAAAGAAGGAGTAATTTAAATAGGAAATTGATTGATATATGAAGATTCTCTGCCGATTCAGTGACTTTTTTTCCAACTCGCTCCGATTTTTCCCATAATTGGTTATATGAAAATCCGTTTAAAAGGTAATTTCATACACTACGTGGATATTTTCAAATATTTTGAAACAATATTTTAGGAAATGTAATTTTTTTTACGTGCAAATATCTCCGAAATTTGAAGTTACTGAAAAAAAATGTCTTCACTCAAAAGTTTTCGTTTTTTGTTAGCTTTTAAGCGGAATGATTAAAAAATTTTTATAATGAGTATTATGACGAGCAATAGCTTATTTTCAATATTGGAAGATCCTTAATCGAATAACCCGCCAGATATTTTATAGTATCAGTTGTTTAAGAGTTATTAATTGGATAATAAAACATTTCTATTAAACCACAAATACCATAAAAAATTTGAATGGCCAATCGATACAACATTTTCCAATCAACGAAATAAGCTATTGCTCGTAAATATTGGGCTAACATTGAGGTGTACGTTTTTGTAAAGATCGAGGAAAAAAATTTATTTCGAGTATTTGTATCGAATATTCGTCGATTTACTTTTCATATCACGACTGTACATTTTTACGTATTTTCAAAACTGATGCTGCAACGTGATTAACAATTTGATAAAGTTTTTTTAATGACCAGAAATTATAGAAAAACTTTAACAAAATGTAGTATTTATTTCACAAGTGCAAAGCGCTTCAAATCCCCTTGAAAAAATCAGAGCCTGTGATGACTAGTAGCAAAAATAAAAAGAAGCGAAGAATAATTGGTTTATCATGTGAAATTGTAACTTTATGTACCTGAGGAGCCGGATAAACGACGAATTCCAATTTGCTCTTTTTTCCATAGTCGTCGGACAATTTTTGCATGAGCAATGAAGTGAAACCGGAACCGGTACCACCGCCGAAGGAATGGAAAACGAAGAAACCTTGCAGGCCGGTGCATTGATCGGTCAACCTGCGCACTCGATCCATCACCGATTCGATCACCTCTCGACCAATTGAATAGTGACCACGGGCGTAATTATTCGCTGCGTCCTCTTTACCAGTTATCAGTTGTTCCGGATGATACAAACGCTTGTATGCTCCCACTCGAACCTCATCTACATTTTACAAATTTGAAATTTGAATTTTTTCCATTTTTCATTTTCAAAAAAATTAGAGAATTTAGAAAAAATCATAAAAAATAAGAGAATAGGATACAATCAGATATATATTAATATAAGAGAATGGAATAAAATCAGATATATATTAATATAAAAGAATGGAATAAAATCAGATATATATCAATATAAGAGAATAGAATATAATCCGATTTAATAATAATAAATTAATGTACCTGATTTTATTATACTCTCTTATTTTTTATGGTTTTTCCTGAAGTCTCAACATTTTTTATTCATAAGACAAAGCTTTTTTCATGAGAGAAGGCAAAAATGGTTCGGCTTAAACTATTTACGAATCGGTTTACGATAAATCGGCAAAATAAAAAATCGATAAATAATCGCGTTTCTCGAGATTTGAGAACGATTCAAAAATTATTTTAATAAAATTATATATAGTAATAAAAAAGAATAGAATAAAATCAGATATATATCAAGAGACGCGATAGCGTCGCTATGCCAAGTATATATTAAGAAGAACAAAAACTTTTCAAGTTGAATTAATATATCTGATTTTATTCTACTCTCTTATTTTTTATGGTTTTTCCTGAAGTCTCAACATTTTTTTATTCATAAAAACAAAGCTTCTTTTTTTATGAGGAAACAAAAAGTGGTTCGGTTTAAACTATGTACGAATCGTTTTACGATAAATCGGCAAATTAAAGAATCGATAAATAATCACGATCCTCAATATTTGAGAAAGATTCAAAATGATTTCTCTACGCAATTTAGAAATTGGTTGACAATAATCCGGTGAATGTAAAAATAGGTTTATGATCCCGATTCTCAAAAAATCGATTAAGCAATTCTTTCCACTTTTTTTTATTCTATCTGAAAGAGAATCTAGAAAAAACTTACCGACTACTGTTGGCTCGAGATCAACCATTACAGCACGTGGTACCATTTTTCCGGAGCTCGTCTCGTTGAAAAAAGTATTGAAGCAATCATTGGTTCCGGATGCTTTATCGGAGGGCATCGTTCCATCGGGTTGAATTCCATGCTCAAGACAGTACAACTCCCAGCAAGAATTTCCCATTTGCACGCCAGCCTGGCCAACGTGCATCGATATACACTCACGCTAAAAAAAAAAAAATTAATCAATTTTTCCATCGGTTTGTATGATTAGAATTCAAAGGATCTTGAACTTCGGAAGCAAAGTTCACAATCTGATTTAGCATCGCGATTTATCGAAGCGAATTTTTCACTCACCATTTTTTTATTATTTAATATAAATTGTAGTTAAGCTGCAAAAGAATTTTTCAAATATCTGAAACGCCGAACGAGATATGATAATATAAAAACCGGAGAATTTTGGAGGCGGTCGTGCGCCCTGATGAATGTCAAAACGAAACTGAATTTATTGGCTCCGTTGCCCGAGCAACGCGATTTTTTTAAAGAGATTGTTCGTCTAGCATTGTTGCGATTTTGTCGAAATTTATCTGTAGGAGGCTATGACTATTTGCAAGACATTTTAGGTTCAACCAGTGTGAAAATCAAATTTAAAAAACTGAACTTTGCAAATTCCTTCATTATTTCTGTTTTTTTTTGTACTGTGTATCTATTACTGCTGAATAATACTGATTTCTTGTGTGAAATTTAAGTTCGCTATCTTATAATTTACCAATGTTAATACAATAACATCAGTTTTTTCTGAAAGTTAAAATTCTGAGAAATTTAAATTACACTGCAGATTGCGAAGAAACTATGTACTAATTATAGCTAAATTGTATCGAATTCAGGTATAAAATTTGAGATCATTATCTGATGTTTTACCAAAATTAGGGCAAAAACGTAAATTTTTCGAAAATTTCAAATCTTTGTAAAATCCGAATAGTTTTTCTGATTTAAGGCAAGCTCAATACCAAACAACATTGACAGTATCTGCATATATGACGAATTATTTAGCAAAATATCGACATTTTCACAAAAGCTAGAGAGCGCATGATTTTTTTCTGAAAAATTCAAAAAGCTATAAAATCAAAATTCCTGCATACATTCAAAAAAAAGGTTGCATAAGTCAATGATAGACTGCTGTTTCACTTACGTATGGAATTTTAGCTAAAATCGGTTGAATGGCTCTCAAGTTACAGGTGATTGAAAATTTTGAAGCTCTGCACACATACGGACTTTTTTTCTAAACCACTTTTCTCGATGTTTCGAAGCATTTTAAATATCCTGATATGAAAATATTAAAAAAAAAAAATTCATAAAAACAAAGCTTCCTCTATAAAGAAGCAAAAATGTAAAAAATATTGTATCATTGATATTACGTCATTTCTGGGAGAATCAAATCATTTTCCCTACATCGATTCTACTAATTGCACAGAAAGAAAATAATTCGATTATTGTGCTCGAAAAATTAAATTTATTAATGTTTAAACAAAAAGGTTCACTTTTCAAATTTTAAATTCCATGCAATATACTTATTTCACACGATTTTTTTTACTTGCGCGGCTTCTTTCAAAACACAGATGCTTTAGATGTAAAGAAACAATGTATTTTCGAGAAAAAAAAATCGATAATTGTTGTGGCAAAAGTTTTCAAGGAAAAAGTTTAGAATTTACATAGAATGCCGGCTATAAATAATAGAAAAATAATCTAGAACTTATGGCGAAGGTATCGTTGTTTTGCAGACCAAAAATCATAATAAAGCGATTCGTGTAATAAATAAATATGTTTATTGGTCTATTTATCGTACAGTTCAGACTTAAATCTCCGAAGTGGTAACAATATATATTTTTTATCTCCATTTTGTTCAACGTGCTGACACGTTTCTCCATTTTACATCCAGCTGATCGACTTCCACAAGAGATTTCGAAGGCTCTGGCGGAAAAGCGTCGAACTATTGAGTGAGAAAATCGGATGTGTACGTTTTGTTGCTCAAAAACACACCGAATTTCAAAGTTGCATCGAGCACGGGCTCGACAAAAAGTTCTTCTTCCGAACATTCGATGCGATCGGTGATCTTCGAAAATGCTGGAAAAAAATTACGCTTATAAACCACTGAACATTATGCGTTTGTTTTGTTTAATTGCCATTTCTCTATTTAATTAAACTCACAAGGCCTTGCGGATGACGATTTGGAGAATAACGTGAGCCTCGCTTTTCTCATGGTGCCAATTTTCAGACATTCCAGCTTCACCAACATCTGCAATAAATATTTAGTTAAAATATTAGGTACAGCGTATTTAACACTTTTTTGGCTCTCTTTAAGCTAATAATTTTGCCGGAAAAAAAAATCTATGCCATATTACACAACTTTATTCGTCGAAAAAAAAATTAGGGGAGGATTTTAACTTTTAGTTAAAAATGTGACCTTATGCTGGCCATATTCTCCTCTTTTATTTTCTTTTACTAGAGATAAATTTAGTGAAAGAGGTCACAAGCTCAACTCTGATGTGAAATAAAATTTATTTTTGGAGAGGACCTGATCAGAGCGAAACGTTAAACAAATTTAAAACAAGCCTACAAAGTAGAACCTTGCAAATTGCTTCCTCATTATTTTTCGCTTTCTACAAAGTCGCTACCATTGTGAGGAAGTATGTTGATCAATTTTGGCTTCCTCATAGAGGAAACTTTGTTAAAAGCAAAAAATAATGAGGAAGCAATTTGCAGAGTTCTACTTTGCAGGCTTGTTTATACTCGGAAGACATTTTAATAAAAATTCAAAGGGACGTAAAATTTTTACCGCTCGACCGATTTTTGTAAAATTGTTACTCAACAATTGTGCAATGATAGTCCATATGTAAACTAAATTGAAACCCGATACCTAGTAATTTGCATGAGCAAGCGCTCGAACGAGATTTAAAAAAAAATTCAAAATGCCATAAAATTTGAACCACTCGACCGATTGGTGTCAAATTTGTACAAAATATCTTCTTAAATGGTCGTTTAAGTGTGAAGAAAATTTAAGATAAAGCTGTGAAAAATTTCGAAATTTTTTTTTTTTCGTAAAATCTTTTTTTTTTTCTTCTTGTTCACCAAAATCGAAATTTTCTGACACGTCAACAGTTAATTATACCAAAATCTTCAATGCAAATCAATAATCGTGAAAACATATCGGCAATTACACCCGGATATCTCAGAATTTGCATGAGTTATAGTATTTGCAAACATTGTTGAAAAAATTCAAATTGTTATAAAATCAGAACAGCTCGACAGATTTTCGCGAAATTTGGTACACATAATATTTCACGAATAGTCCATTTATATACAAAATGTCACTCCGATGCCTCTTTAATTGCGAAAGTTATAGCGTGAAAACGATTTTTTCGTAATTTAAAAAATGGTGCAGAAAAAAAAAATTTTAACCGACTCGCGTCAAATACAATTCCAAACGGTATTCTAGCCCACTTGGTAAAAAATTTAAAGAGCATTCATCGAAAATTGTGACAGTTATCGTGTAAACAACGAAATGTGCACATATACATACACACACACAAAAACACACACACACACACGCGCGCGTACAGACATTTCGCACAAACCACTTTTCTCGACGTTTTGGACCATTCTGAGTGTACTGACATGAAAATCTCGAAAAAAAATAAAAATTTCACGAAAACAAGGTTTCCTCTATGAGGAAAGCAAAGAATAGGAAATAATCTTCAATTAGAAGATTGAGATTCCCCTACTCTTCCCTAAGAGACAAAATATAAGGCCGCGTTGGTACTTATTCGTCGACATTATTTCAAGTTCGTTTTTCAATGTAGGTATTTTTACCTCGACAAGTTCTTTCGTATGAAACGGTTGTAAGGCTGGGGCGAATTTTTCTTGGATCTTGGTCAAATAGGCGCCGGGATGAAGCAAGGAATACGTCAAAACAGCGCCCAGCATTCGATCGAGTACACGACGATTTACAGCGCCATCTACGCGTATCCACGGTCGAACGACAACGCGAATTTCCTCCGCAGTGCTAGAAATAATTGATTTTAATTAATTTTTGCGATTTATGGTGATGCATTTGATTTTGATGATGATTTAGATAAATATGAACCTCAGACAATTATAATTTGAATAAACGTCAATAATAATAATTTATTGAACAAAGCTATGCTTTTGAGTGAGAGCTTTTAAATTAGCATTTACGCATCATTCAGACTGAGACTTTTCGGAAATCCAAAAATATTTGAAACTCAGACTCACAATTTAGAGTAAATAATAAATCACTGTAATGATAATTTAATATTTAAATTCATAATTTCGGATTGGAGTTTCTGAATTACAATTTTTGCATTAATCGGACTATAACTTTTCTAGAACGGATTTTAAGGTTCAATTATTACTGCAAATTTACAGAATATCGCACATCTCGAAGGTATCAAATTAACAATGACTTTTAATTTGTTTCGAGCGTGCAGATATCGAACATTTAAAGCAAAATGTTTGCTATTAAAAAGACAGTTTTTTTTAATAGCGGGAAAAAAAGTTCACAGAGGGTCTACAATTTTTAAACAATTGATTATTAAATATCGTGCTTTAGTTATAAGGAAAGAAAATAATGAGTAACTCACTCCAAGTCCAACTGTTTCGCAGCTCTATTGATATCTTTGGTTTGCAGCAAACAAGTTCGACTTTTCTGCATCTTTCGCTGACAGGACGAAGCGTTTTCACATTCGATGTGACAAGTTTGCCGATTTTTTTTGCATCCACTTTCGTCCATATCTTCGTCAATCACGAGATCGCTGTTGAAAAAAAAATCGTTCCCTTTTATTTGATGCTGAATTAAAGAAACTTTCACTTGCGGTCTTTTTTTTTAAAAGTATTTTGTAAACTAACCCAGTATTAAGTTCCGTCGGCTCATTATTTTTGTCATCGGCGACTGTGTACAAGCTTCCGGCCGGAATATTTGGCAAACACTCCTTCTGAAGTCGCTTTATTTTATACGAATGTATCAGCCACGGATCCGCATACTTTTGATATATGTATCTCGTGTCTTTCACTCCAGTGCGTAAAACGATTCGGGCATTTTTCAGCAACGACAACATTTCAAATAACTCATCTCCCAAAATGCGGTAAAATTTAGTCTGCAACAGTGAAAATATGAATTTAAAAGCAGATCTTATTGAACTCTTTGAAGTAGTATATCAATCAACATTGGCTTTCTCATAGAGGAAGCTTTGTAAAAAGCGAAAAATAATGAGGAAGCAATGTGCAAGTTTTTGGTTTGTATCCTTGTTTTATATACTAAATTTGGGCTTCAAATCTTAAGTTTAATCAAAATTATCCACATTTTGTAGCAAAATTATGGATCTATAATTACTGAATATGATTTTGTTTACATACTAAATTTGGGCTTAATATCACAAGTTTTACCAAAGTTGATGCGATAAAGTTAGATTTTTGATAATCCGAAATTTCATAAAATCTCAACCACTTGATCGATTTGCGCCAAACACAGTACCAAACAACGTTAAGTGCACATGATCTTATGAAGAACTATTTGGCATGATATACTTTTATTTTTACTAATTAAACTACGTAATTACTTTTTTTAAATAATTAAAACAGTTGGGAAATGTAAACTTTTGCATCGATTCAGTCAACAATTTTAGTAATCAAAGAGAAGCTGCTGCTCCAGTTATGTGCAAAATTTGAGCTGAATAGTTATAAAGGTTTCTGAGTTATCAGTCTTTAAATTTTTTAAGTTGTATACATACACATATACATACATAAGGACATTTTTTCTAAATCACTTTTCTAAACGTTTTGGAGAATTTTGATTATCCCGATATAAAAATCTCGACATTTTGTTTCCAAAAAAAAAAACTTCCTGTATGAGGAAGCAAAACGATAAAGCCCGAATAATTTTATTAAACCCTTTCAATTATACGTTTACAGTTTCTATAAAAATTCACGACCAGTGAATGAACCGTTAAGCAGACGATAAAACTCGGTGAATGGAGATTTTTTATGCACGTCCTTTTATGGACAGCGTTCATTCACTGGTCAGTTTACCGAACGTAAATTTTTTTTTACGTTTTTTTAAAGTAGCGAATTTGCAAAATGTTTTCGTAAAAAGTGTCATATTACGTATAAGTTTCAAGGCAATTAAACAGTTTCATAAAAAGCTCAAACAATTCTCGAAAATGATAATGTCAAATTGTTCGAAAATTCAACAAAAAATCATGAATATTCCGAATAATCAGAGAATCAACTTCACATAAACGAAAAAATTTCTATCTTATTTCCTAATCTTTTTTCGGGTCTATTCTCTTAGAAAATAAATATTTTCAACAAACTTCACGCTTCAATCCAAATATCTGCTCAAAATATCCAACAAAAAATGAAAATTATTACCATAGACAACGAAAAAAGTGGCTTTTCGCCCAACTCACCGCAAGTTGTCCCAAGCTAGCGCCGACCTCGCGTTTCTCACGTATAAATTCATAAACGGCATCCAAACCGCGTTCGAAGATCGGACTAAGCTCAAAATCTCGTTTGAATCGATTATACGAAACGTGAGTTTTCGGGAAGATGGCAAATTTCTTAATATCGTCGATAAGTTCGTTATACGCATCCTCCTTAAGCGGCACAAATTCAGTAGGAATCTTGAGCTTCTGAATCGTGGAAAAATTAGTCGGTTCGTCAATTGGCTTTTCTTGCAGCGCGTAGAATATCTTGAACATATTAAGAACGAAGTATTCATGAGCGTGATGACTATCGTTGGGGGTCAAATCATTGAGTTCCTCGCGCATCTTGAGCATCGCTAGACGCGTATATTTTTTGTCGGCGTCGTTGACATCATTCGCACGTAAATTGAGTTCTTGACCGTTAAACGCGCTCTTCACATTGTCGATAATGTCGTTGACTCTTAGAGGTCGATCAGGTTGTCGTATCGCAGCCTTTTTGTCTTCGACAACCTGCGAATTATCGTTAGATGCGATTTGCTGCTCTTTTTTCAAATCGCTCTTTTCCTGAGCGCGAGAAACATCTTCTACTTTGTCGTTGTTTTCGGCAGATTTCTCGTCATTCGATTTCGATCCTGCAGCGAGTAAAATCGGCTGGAGCTTGTTTTTCTCAGAGGCGATGATACTATTGGTGGATTTATTTACGTTATCTTGCAAATTAGGATATTTGACGTTTATTTTGAAACCGGAACGTTCGATAACTTCGCTCGTGAGCTTAATTTTCGTGCCATTGTGAAAGCATATTACATCGTCATCCTCTTCATCAAGGTTCATGTCGTCCTCTTCGTCGTCCTCGTCGTCATCCTCTTCGAAATTAACTTCGCGATCGCTCTCGAAAGCTTCTGTGTCTGTATTGGCGTTCGTTTCGAACTCCTGAGACTTTGAGACAAGCGGCGCTGTTTGCGACGCAGAATTCTTCGGAGCGGCCTCTGCTCTTTGCTCCGAAGATTTTTCATGTGATTTATCGTCTCGTTTGTCTTCTGATGATTTATTTACAAGTGGCAAGTTATCCTTAGCGATTTCCGCGGTAACTTTGCTCTGAGAAACTTCTTGGCCGTCGGTTTTCTCAGGCTCGAAAATCTCGTCCATCTGGATGTGCTCGATATTTCTCAACATGTCTTGGTATCTGAAGAAATAAGAATTTAGAATTTTAAGGAGGTATTTCATTATTTAACTGTATTTCAGCGATTCCACCGAAAATTAGCCATGAACATTTTTTGAGCTTGAAAAATTCGGGTTTTGTTATTGTAAAAACTTCACCAAATTAAACTGGTGCGTATCTATACCGATTAGACCTTCGTCAGACCCGCGATTTCTCGGATTCGGTCGAAATTTTTTTTTATGAAATATAAAATTTAATCTGAAATTTTTCTCAGATTAAACATTTTTTTGTTCGTTTTTCTACGATTTTTCAAAGCTAACATATCGTTAGACCAAATTTTAAAATCTGAAGAATTCTCTATGAAATAACGACATTTTTTTTCATAAAACCAATGCCTATACATTATGAATCATTAAATTTCGAACAAAAAATCTTATTGAGTCGAATTTTATCGGATATGTGTAAAAAAACCATCAAAATAAGATTAAATGAGTCTGTAACTTAAAACCGTTAGCAATACATGAAATTTCACGCGGATTTTTCAGAAAACTCAATATTCTAATAAATTCCTATTGACTTTTTTTGTACTAACGTCAGTAGCTCTTAACAAAAGTTAAAAATACAAAAACCACGACTTTGTCGGTCTGTAACTTAGTAAATATCAACGATACGAAAAACTCACCGCTGACTTTTTTGTAGTGCGTCAGACGGACGACAAAATTTTGCTTTAACTTTTTGTCCTAACTTTAATAGTTTAGTTAAAAAATGTAAGAAAATAAAACCGAAAATTTACAACATTAAAAATTTCAAGGCTCTGTAATAAATCAAATATTGAAGATAGAAATTCGATTCAACGAGATTTTTTGTCCGAAATTTAATGATTCATAAGATGTAGTCATTGATATTAATCAAAAAAACTTTCTTCTTATGTTGCAGGAAGAAAGAATGGAAAAAAATCACTTTCCTGTATTATTGAAATGGGAAAACTTCAAACGCGATGATGGACCTCTAAAAATATCGCTTTTTTTTGGCACACCCTAATAAAGATGACAACATACCTGTGAGCTATCCTAATGTACCTCTCGTCGTCCTTGCTCAATTCCGGATCGAGCATGATAACATGTTGAGGAATTTCTATATCAAAATTAATCTTCTCGACGTTGATGTAGTCGTGAATAGAAGCGATAGTGCCTCCATTAACAGGTACAGCTTCGACGCCTGGTGCTTGAAAATCGTCATTCGACGGCATTTTTTCCCCGACTTTCTCGTGATAATGCGCGACGAGTTTGACAAAAAATTCGTAGGACTCTTTGAAAACGCTGTAAGGTATTTTCGTGTTAAATTTTTGTACATAAGCGGAGCTGAGTTGGTACTGCGAGCTGCTCATCGGCATGCAAGCGTTGTTTTGTTTCCGCATGGCAAAAATGTAGTGTTTCTTAACGGATATCATCTGATCGGTCCGAATTTTCGCCATTGCGCTTCGCAGAAGCCATTCCGGATACTGTTGATAAATTCGGAACAGCTGATAAGCCCAAGAGCGTCGATCTTTGCCGCAACACATAGAACTGTGAATAACAGAATTGATAGTAGCCGCATGAATGTCATTGATAGTTTCGTCGTGAAATCCTTGAATCGAAGTCGCTTTTGTCGGATATTTTTTCCTGTAAAATATCCAAAATTCCTCGACAGTCGTGGGAAAGCTCAAAGCCGCCGAGTGTATATCCGAGATGTCGTCATTTTTCTTAGCGATATAAGCCACGAGATCGCGAAAAACGAGAGTCAACTGTTGATCGCATCGATGAGGATTGCGAAATTCCTTCTTGAGCTTATCGACGATATCGCCAAAGCGCTGATTGATAAAATAATTCTGTTTCAACTCCTCGACGCCCAGATTAACGCTGTGAAAGGTTTGGGGCTTTTTCATTATGTAAAACAGCCGACGTTGACAAGCTCGGGAAGTTTTATTGTGAGAAAGTAGGGAATACGAACGAAGAACGTCTCTGACTGCGGCGAAGGTTATCAGCTGCCTCCGAGGATTCGGACAGAGATACATCATCGCGACTTTGCAAACCAATAGAATATTGTCCTCGCGCGTGTCCCAATCGACTCTGAGCTTGTCCATTCGCTGGAGAGCGCTGTAATCTATTTCGTCGTACTTTACGCGCGGACGAATGTGTTTTCGTCGCGGCAAAACTCGCCGAACGTACGATCTTTGCCTGTTTACACTGTTGGATTTTCCGGTCGATGACCAAGAGTGTTTTTTCACCTTTTTGCCGCTCGAACCTCCGACTGCGACCGTTTTACCGAGATTGTTCTGCGCTTTTTTCAAATCTGTCGCTGCGACGGTTACAGGACCGGTGATTTTTCGCAGACCGTGAAATTCGGTGAATTTCAAAGGCTTCGGCTTGACTTTGGACATGTGAGCGTCTCTTTTGTTTTCGAATCCAGCCCCAGCATTAGAAAATTGATCGCGATTCTTTTTGAAAGGAAAATTGGAACTGTCCCAGTTCCAATTGCGCTTAAGGTGAGCGAAAAAGGCGGAATCCATTCCGGCTGCGCCCATTCGATCGCCTGGTATGTTTCCGGTGTCCAATTTCGGCGCTTCTTCCGGCGTTCGAGCTTTTACTGCTTCTACCATCTCGAATTTTTTGTCCAACTCCTCGAGAATAATGTCCTTTCCTTGGACCACGAGTCTACCGCCTAATCGAGTGTTTATGCAGATTGTCCACAGCTTGTACCAGTATTTTTCGACCACATTGAGGGACGAAAAGTGGAATTTCGTAACCGCATACGTTTTTGCCTCTATCTTGTGATAGTGAGCGGCTGAAGTCGTCGTATCCAAAAGTTCGGTGTAGCGGTTTAGAAAGACGAAGAATTTGTCCTTTTCCTTCAATCTCTGAGGACCGAATTGCAGGAGTCCGACAAAACAGAGACGCGTTGTTACGTCGTGGATGCTGAATATGTATTTACGGCGGATAAGCAATACGTTTCGAATCGGCGCTGGCAAATCCTTCACTAAGAGATGCTTTCTTATTGGGTGGTTGCGATAGTCGTCGAGTTCTGGTATCTTGTATGCAACTTTGTGGATTTTTAGAAATATCGATAGCGGTAATCGCAGGAGAATGTCGCACATTAAAGCCCATCCCGTTGGCCAGCCTGGAGATAATCGGACACACTTTTATTAAAATAATAAAATTAATTTTATTTTATTTTTTTCATTAAAAAATCCTTGTATATTGCTTTCTTCGTTTTTTGTTACTTTTTACGAATGAAGTACGGTAATCGATGTTGGCTTTCTCATAGAAGAAGCTTTGTAATTCATATTCAAAATCACGAATGTCAAGAATCGTTGTTTGTGAGAGAACAAATATTCGAAGATCTTCGTAGAAATTGCAGATTCATATTTTTCGTATATGAGGCATTCTTCATCAATTCAGCCACTTTTTTTTTCTAATCTATATTTGACAGGACAAGTCCTATAATTGGACACATTTTAGTACCACTTGAAAGTACTCTCTCCCAATTTTTTCAGATTTTTAAATCGAATATTACGGAAAATGGGGTATTTCTTCAAAGTCAATATATCTTGAAAAATTAGCGTCATGGAAAAAATTGTTTGAACATAAAAGTTGTAGTTTCATGTGAACTTTTTAATGATATTTTTTAAACAATTTTGCGACGCTATGAAATTACTTTTTTGCTAAAAAATCTAAAGATTATTTTCTTAACCGAAAAAGATCATTTTTTTACTGAAAAAATTATAGAATCTCTGCGCCTATGTATTGATAACATTTTAAAAATTGTCAGACTGGGACCGAAGTAAAAAGTTCCGAAGTAAAAGAATAATTTGTTCTAAATTTAAAAAATGATGTCCAGATTACCTTTTAAAAAAAAAGTCTATCATGGACCAACTATTTTATTGATTTATCACCGCATAAACTAAAAATTTCAAATAAAAACGTTACTGACATTTTTTTTTCTCGACAAAATTTGATTTACTTTGAACAAATTATTTTTTTACTTCGGAACTTTGATCGGTCTCAGTCTGGCAATTTTTTAATGTAGGCGCAGAGATTCTGTAATTTTTTCAGTAAAAAAAGTGGCCTTTTTTGGTTAAAAAAATAATCTTTATATTTTTTTAGCATAAAAGCAATATTATAGGGTCGCAAAATAGTTTGAAAAAATTTCATTGAAAAGTTCACATGACACTACAACTTTTATGTTGAAACAATGTTTTTCTATGATTTTAATTTTTTAAGATATATTGACTTTGAAGAAATACCACATTTTCCGTATTATTGGATTAAAAAATCTGAAAAAATTGGGAGGCAGTACTTTCAAGTGGTACTAAAATCTGCCCATTTATGGGATTAATCAAAGAGGGTTGAAAAAAAGTGGCTGAATTGACGAAGAATCTTTTATATGCATTCTCATAATTAATTAAATAGTTAAAGCAGCGATATACCATTGTGCTTGGGTAAAGGCGGTACGAACATCTTCCAGCCAATTTCGGTATTGTAAATTCCACCAATGTCTTTCTCCAAGTTCTCGTCGATTGATAAGCCCTTGGAACGCAATATCTGGAGCATTTTTTCCTTGGAATGAGCCGGTTTTCCCGGATGTTCGTATACCAGATAAAAGAGAAAAATGTGTAACGTTTGCATACGAATGAACTTTGGGCTGTAACCATAATTTTTGCCTGCTTTCTGCAATAAGGAAAATGTTATTTAGACGTGGAATGAATTTTCTTGATGAATATTGATATACACTTTTGTCGGAAATTTTTATGCATATTAAATTCGATATAACGGTTCATGCGTAGAAAATTCCGATAAATGGACATTATTTTCTTAAACGTTTTTGATCATGCATTTCCCATTATTTCAGCTTTTGTTAGCAACTCGAAAGTTGGATTTTTATCTTTTAGTGAAAGTTACAGCTTATTGTTGAAAACTAATTATCATTGCGTCATTTATAAAGCATTCTCTGTCGATTCAGTGACTTTTTTTCGACCCTCTCCAATCTCCTCCATAATTGGATATAAGGAAGTACCACAAAAAGGCACTGTAAGTGAATTTACTCAGATTCTTGACAACAATATATAAGAAAATGTAATTTTTTTTCAAGTCCAAATATCTCGAAACCTTGGAGACACTGAGAAAAAATGTCAACACATAAAAGTTGTCGTTTTCTGTTAGCTTTCGAGAGGAATATTTGAAACAATTATCACATTCCATTGAGAATGATTTTTTTAACCGAAAAAACGGAGGAATTATTTTTTCATTCCAAAACGAAGATTTTTTTTGGATTGAAAAAAATGGAAGAATATTCCTGCATAACTCTTGATGTCTCACAAAAATTGCCAGAGTGGCACTAATCGAAGTTGTGGTACGAAAAAAGGTAAGTACTTTTTTTTAGTGAACGTTCCAAAAAAACAAGGAAATCATTATTTTTTAAATTCATGAACGGTCATTTTCTTCTGCTAATAAAATTACGAACAGAAAGACATGCAGAAATACTCTGTAGTTTTATTTAAAAAAAAAACAATTTTTGAATTTTCAAAATAATGATTTCCGTGTTCTTCGGAATTATCACACAAATACATTTTTTTAAATACCACAACATCGATCAGTGCCACTCTAGCGATTTTTCTGAGACATCAGCAGTCATGCAGAAAAACTCTGTAAATTTTTCAATGCAGAAAAAAGCCGTTTTTTTTTAATGTAAAAAAATCCTATGTTTTTCCTTAAATAATCATATTCTCCGAAATGTTACAATTATTTCAATCGTTCCGCTTGAAAGCTCACAAAAAACTAAAACTTTTATGTACAGACATTTTTTTCCAGTAACTTTAAGTTTCGGAGATATTTGCACTTTAAAAAAATGGCATATTCTAAAATATTCTTTAAAAAAATCTACAAAAATTCACATGGCGTGCCTTTTAAAGGTACTTTCATGTAACCAATTATGGAACAGATCGGAGAGGGTTAAAAAAAAGTGGCTGAATCGACCGAGAATCTTTCTTATATGATTCATCCTTTTGAAATAAAATACAAACAAATCTGTATTAAATAAAAACTTACCCTGTCGTATACAAGATCGGATCGCAAAGATTTTTTGCATTCTTTGTCAATTTCATTGAGTTTTTCGGTGCCGTTGAGCTCCTCGCCATTTTCATTGAAATCCACCTTTTCGTTATTCGATTGCAATGTCGTTTCCACCTTTTGCGTGTCGATCAAACAGAATTTGATCTTCGCCTGTTCGACAGCCGATCGTATGACTGTATGATTAACGTCGATGCTCGGATCGCAAATAAAAGTCAGACTCTTTTTCTTGCCGTTTGCAGTGAGTGTCAATTTAATGTTTTTCACTAAGTCGTCTTTCGCCAATCTTTGCAACAATCTTATCAAAGATTTCTTATCAATTTTAACGTCGTATCCTTCCTTCTCCTCTTCTTCCGTTATCATCTATAAAAAAATCGGTTTTATCCACTAAAACAACTATAAAAACCGTCAATTAAAATCGGCTCAAAAAAATAATTTTTCGCCAGACAAAATCCATTTCCCCGGCAAATTTCGCTTTCAAAGATAGAAAAAGCATTTGAAAAAGCAGCTCCTAAATTTTGGAAAAAAATGTTTGAAGAAATCTGCAGAAAATAAACCGGCTAGTAACAATAAATATAAAAATACTTAAAAAAAATAGTCTGAATTAATGAAACTTTTATAGCTTATGAGGAACTAAAATACAAAGAATCTCAAAAAACAGGAAGAAATTTGATGAAAATCGCGTAAACATTCGTCTTACCTTCGTTAATTTGGTCATATCGTCGATAACTTTATGTTCCTTGACAGATTCAATGATGATGTTAGCTCTTTTTAAGAGCCTGTACGTGACGCTAGGCCCATTATTTATAACGGAGTTATTTAAATCGTCCATCAAGCCACTGATATCCTGTCTCAATGGCATAGAAGGCATCGAGGCCAGCAGATTTTCCTCCAACTTTAGAGACGAATCATTGGTACTATCGTCGATTTTCTTGTCTCCATCCTGTTCAGTAACGTTAACATCTTCCTCAGCAGCATCTTGACTCAACCTCGGACGTTTGGACCGTTTAACAGCCTCAATAATGTCGTCCTTCATTCCCGCGACATTTCGAAAAGTTCTCTTATACTTTCCTCCGCATCCTTGCATTTTGTATCTGTGAAGAATTTTCGTTGCTGCTTCGAGAGTTCGCACGTCTCGCGGCTCATTTTTTTCGAGCGAAGTTACCTCGTCATTATCTTTATTCTCATTTGTACTTTCGATGCTCTTAGATATGGAATCGTCGTCATTTACTTTCGCGACTTTTTCGGGCGCTGGCGTAACCGACAGATTTTCCATCTCTACGGAATCGGTCTTTGAATTTTCTACATTCGCATCCGTATTTTCGACTGGCGCTTTGGCCAATTTTCTCATTTTGCAAGCTTCGCGCTTAAACTGTTTGCTCATACAACTTCCGTCTTCGTATTTTCGCGACACGTATTTTGTTACGCGTTGGCGACCCATATCGGCCATAAAAATAGCGACGATATTGGATTTGGCCAAATTACGATAAATTGTTCGCGACAGCAATTTTGGGAGACCCATTTTTCGCGCGAGACCAGATTGGTCCAGACCTTCTTGTCTGCTCGCCTCGATAAATGCGTTCGCTTGCTTGAGAAAAGGCACGTTGAACTTTTGCTCTGACATATCCAACTCTGCGGAAGAAGCAACGATTTTCAAGTTTTGTTTTTCAAAAAAGGTAGGCGTTTCAATTTTTTTTAAGTACTTGGATTAAATGGGTGATAATTGAGAAACAATTTCATTTTTATTTTTATGGTTTACGGCCGAATTCGACGGTCGTCGATCAAACGTGTAGAAGATCGGATTCAAAATCCTTTTTTTAAGTTAGTCGATTTTAATTGTCTTAAAACTTCCGGATCCGAAAGACAGTATTTGGTTTGAGAAGCTCAATCTTTTTTACATGGAAATTACTTGACCTTTGTCCATTAGAAGTCATTAAACCTTTGTTTAAATAATTTTGAGAGAAAATAATTTAAGAAAAGAAAAAAATCGCAATAATTTGATAGCCAGAAAATCTTGCAATAACCCCCGAAAAAATTGGAAAAAATGCAAGCAACTATTTTGCACAGTGTATTAAACATTAGCAAAGTTACACCCTAATCGACACGGTAAAGTGCAATTGTTGGGTAATAATTCGCGAAATCACTCGTATACAAAGAAGAGGGTCAAATGTATAAAAAAAAGGGGGGTAAATAATGAAAGATCAGAAATATACGAATTACCGAAAGGCTCATCGTCCTCAAGGATTTCTTCCTTGCTCCAAAGATCACTGACGTCTATATTGTTGTCTATGAGCTGGACGACCCTCAACATTTTTTCCTTTGCGGGGTTATTCTTTGTTTGCCACTCGGCTGGCTCCGCATGGGGATACAGCATTCTGTAGGGTACAACCTACGAAATTTAAAAATCGCGATTAAATTATTTGATATTCATTTAATCGAATTTTCGTAATAAGTAATGAAAAAGTAGAACCTTGCACATTGCTTCTTCATTACATTTCGCTTTTTACAAAGCTACTTCTATGGGGAAATATGTCAATCGATTTTGACTTCCACATAGAGGAAGCTTTGTAAAAAGTCAAATATAAGGAATTAATGTGCAATGTTCTACTTTGCATCCTTTTTTCTTGTCGGATATTTTAAGTCGAATGTCTTCACCAAAATTGATATCTACTACAACGGGATATTTATTCGACCTTGTAGAAGATATGAACAGGTTTGGTTGAAGTTAACTTGAATTAAAAGAAAAACAAAAATATTTCGAAAATTCAAAATTCTATAAAATCTAAACAGTTTTATGGATTTCGCTCCAATTGAATACCGACCGTCATTTTTCATTGGTTTATTTGTCGAGTACTATTTAGATCATTAGCTAAGCAATTGCGGAAGCTGGAGTACAAGAATTTTTCGAAAAATTAAAAGTCTTGTAAAATCTGGAAGAAATTTCAAATTTTGTCGAAAATTCTTATGTGAAGCCTTGTTTGTTGATTTAGCCACTCTTTTTTCAACGCTTTTCGATCGGTAATTGGTTATATAAAAGTACCTTTGAAAAGCACTCAATGTCAATTTTTTCAGATTTTTTAAAACTATATTTTATAAAATGCCTATTTTTTTTCAAGTGCAAATATCTCCGAAATATCATACTCACCGAAATGTGATAATTATTTCAAAAATTCCCCTCGAAAGCTAACACAAAACGAAAACTTTTATGTACAGACATTTTTTCTCAGTACCTTCAAAGTTTCGAAATATCTAGACTTGAAAAATATGTCATTTTCTAAAATATAGTTTCAAACAATCTGAAAAAAATTACATAGAATGCCTTGTAGTGGTACTTTCATATATCCAATAATGGAGAAAATTGGAGAGGGTCGAAAAAGAAGTGACTGAATCGACGGAGAACATCCGGATATTCTTCTAAATCACTTTTATCGACGTTTTAGACCATTTTAAATGTGCTGAAAACCGAAAAAAAAATCACGAAAACAAAGCTTCCTCTATGAAAAATCCAATCATACAGAAATAAATAAATAAAATCGTACTTTCGATATAAGTGCAAAAAAAAAACTAAAAATAACTAACCAGGTCAGTTTTCACGACGTTTTGAAAGCAGGAAGTCTTGAAGAGTTTTTTGATCGAATTCTCGATCCCGAGTTCCTTTTTGATCTCGCTGTATTCGGCAACCTGATTTTCTTTCGCTTTCAGAATTTCCACAACTTTTTGAGCGAGATAAATAACTTTGGGTTTTCTCTCGACGTAAAATCGGGGCAAGTGTATCAAACTACCGCTGCAACTGTGCCCGCCGCTTTTTTGGTGATGCAACTGCTTCGTAACGAGTTTGTGGCGCAGCAGAAATTTTCGATGATAAAACAAAGATCGCGGATCTTCTTGCAGCGAACTCAAGCTGAGTTTGCCCTGCGTTACCTCACCGTGATAACGAGATCGACCGACTCGTTCCAAAAAACAATATTGAATAACTGTTAATTCGAGGGTTGGACAAACATTCTTGTCCATTAACGCATTTTGGCGTATTTCTTGCGACGCAACGATCACCAGACTCTGACCGTAAATTCTTTGGGCTTCGTGGACATTTAGAGTCTTGATTGAAGCGCCGATATCTTTTCGTGTGTAGTAAGTTTCGCACGAACCTTTTATACCATTTTTCACGTCATCGACTGCCCAATGAGGGTAAATGTCGTCAGGCGTGTCATCCTGGAATTTCAGATAATTTCATCATTTTTAAAATAAACTGTCTATCATTTATCAAGAGAATATTTCTATGTGAGAGAATTTTATATTTTATGTACTTTGCCACATTTTTTTAAATACTCTAATATTTTCTTATAATTTTCATAAACGTGCAGCAATTGTAATATTAGCTGTAAAGTTTTGAATGGCTGCAAAACGTGTTGATTTTTTATAAAATTTCATGGTGAACTTTTTGAAAAGAAGAAAAAATATTGTCAATATATTGAAAAAGTAAGGGAAATTTGTGCTTTTCTATTCTTTCTATAATCTCTCTCAATATTTCATAAATAATTCATAATTTTATAATTTAAAGTCTATCCATGACTTCATAATTAATGCAGGTGATTAATGTCAAATAATAATTGCCAAAGAAACTGTATTATAAATTTCAATTCTTGAAATAATTGTCGTTTACGATTCTGCCTGTATGTAAAGAACAATAAATAAAAAGTGAATGCAGGATGAAATAACATTTAATTGAAGACACTTACCGGTTCAAGAATTAGTCCAAAATCAGGATCCACATAGTCATACCGATTAAAGATAATAAGTTTCGGTCTTGGCGTCTCTAATTTGTAAAAAGACAAATCTCGTACTTGCAAACAAATGTCCCAAATTTGTTCCTTAAATTTTTCGGAAAATGGCTCTTTTTCTCTGAGCCTCATTGCCAATCGAGTCCATAATGCTAATAATAAACAATTATTTAATGTAAATCAATCAGTGAATGTCACGTGGACAATAATGAGACGATTTAGGAAATAGAAACAAACCTTCCAATGTAATACCATCCAGACCTTCGAGTGCTATTTCATCGATAACCGTATCGACTAAGTTCATGCACGATGAGAGCTCCATGTTGTAGTCTACAATTGTAAAAAAAATAGAGAACAATTCAAGCAGTTTCAAAGGCACGTCATATTCAGAGTCAATGAATTTATCCTTAATGTAAATACAAAGAAGATTGAACAAAAAGAGATAGTGAAAGATCAGGAAATTGTATATTTTTAGGAACTGCTGCAGTGATCTCCGTTAGACAAATTTAAGCAATTTCAGGAGCATCCAATATTTTTAGTCAATAAAATAATTTTTAATATAAATGAAAAGTAGATTCATCGATTAGAGATGATGATTATTTTTTGTAACATTCGCTGCAGTTATCTAGATCAGAAAATTTTTAGATATTTTGGAGGTACTACTCAATAATTGTGGTCAATAAATTTTTTTTCAATAAAAACGTAAAGTAGATTTATCAATGAGAGACAAAGATTTTTTTTGTAATATCTATTGTAATGATGTACACCAGAACAATTAAAGCAATTTGAGAGGTCCATGATAATTCTGGTTGATAAATTCTTTTTTTTTATAAAAAAGAAGACTAGATTTGTCAATGAGAGGTAAGCATTTCTTTCTTTTTTTTTGTGACATACAATTCAATTATCAACATTTGAATAATTTACGCAATTTCAGAAGTTCCCGATACTCGCAGTCAATAAATTCATTTTTAATAAAACCAAAAAGTAGACTTGTCAATGAGAGATGAAGATTTGTTTTTGTAAAATCCGATGTAATAATCTCCACGAGAACAAATAAAGAATTTCAGAGATCCTTGATAATTGCACTTGATAAATGTGAGAGGTAAGTATTTCTTTTTTTTTGTGACATACACCTCAGTTATTAACATTAGAATAATTTATGCAATTTTAGAGGTACCCGATAATTGCAGTCAATAAATTAATTTTCAATAAAACCGAAAAATAGATTCGTCAATGAGAGATAAATCTTTTTTTTTTTTGTAATATCCACTAGACTAATCTGCACCAGAACAATGAAAGCAACCTGAGAGGTTCCTCATAGTTGCAGTGGATAAATTCATTTTTAATGAAAAAGAAGAGTGAATTTTCCAATGAGAGATAAGCATTTTTTTTGGTGATATACGCTTCAGTTATCGACATTAAAAAATTGGGGCAATTGTAGAGCCTCCTGATAATTGCAGGTAATAAATTAATTTTCATTATAAAGGAGAAGTTCATACATCGACAAGAGGTTAGAAAATTGGGTTAGTTCGTGACAGCTTCTGCAATTATACGTACCGATTTATTTGTCCATCGATAACAATCTGTTATATTCAATCAACATTAAAATCCATCTTCGACACTGCAACTCACCTTTTTGTCGTCATTTACTTGTCACTAGCACAACAATGTCCATGCATTTATGACAGTTAACCTCAAAGACAAAACAACACAAGACACTACGAAGAAAGCCGCATGGAAACTAAAGTCTGTCTTCTTCTTCTTCTTCTTCGTGCTGTGGCAGTTTTGCCACAGTCGCCAGCGCCAGCGGACGTTCGTGAAATGTCACCGAAGAAGAATCCTTCTTTACCGACCGATCAGCGGCCAATTCCTACGCCGACTTCGAAAGCAGTGCCCGATTCCCTGGAAGGAATAGAACGTTTTTGTTACTCAACGACTCACCACAGCTGTGGCACGTGTGCAAAGACATTGAGACTGATATTAAAGTTATTTGTAATATTGAGTTTAATAAATTAAAGGGGTTACATTATCCACTATTCATTTTCTTAACCCGTAGATAAGTTATCTACAGTGCCTCCTGACTATCGCCATCTGTTGACGGCATGTGCCACTAACTAAAGTCTGGAAGTTTCTATGGGCGGCATCATGGAGTTTCCATCAAAGCGACTGGTTGTTGGTAACTCGTTATACGGACTCTGATTGGTCCGTTCTCTCTCGCCGCCTAGCGAATGAGAATTCGTGGCTGAGGAGCGGGAAAATATAAATGAATTAAGTCTTCTTCAGTGATTTGAATGAAACACTTTAAAATTTATTTCAAAACTTACAGTTTTAATAAGGTGTTCTAAGATTATACAATTCACTTCTTATTATATATAAAATTTTATTATACATGAAATACACGAAATTCAGAATCATTTAGAATAACTTTACACTAATAAATTAAACTCTGAAGAGTCTTGTTTGTGAAGTGCATATTTGATTTTTAATCAAATATGCCGAAAGTTAGCTAATGGAAATAATCGTTTAAGAAATATGGAAAAATTAAAAATAGTTTTACGCATATTTGATTTTTAATCAAATATGCCGAGAGTTAGCTAATGGAAATAATCGTATAAATTTTTTTTTATTGACCTAGATGACTTTCCCTACTCTTTTTAACAAATTTCCGACCGAAAAAAGAACATCGATTTTTGAGAATAGCCAAAAAATTTTTTTTTAAATATCTGCCATGCTTGATTGTTGAGAATAGTGTGCAAAGCAAGAAAAAAAATTAACAGGTCAGAATATTAAAAATTTGAGGAGGAAATGTATTTCTTCTAATCGAAACCGATACATTTTATTTTTATTTTTGAGTGTCACTATTATTTTTCGTAATGTGCAGTTAAATTGATACAATTAATTGATTAGGTCCTGTAATATTAGTAGTTTTTGATACTTTCGGAGACATGATTTTTTGAAAATTCATTGAACATTATTTACAAATTTCAATGAGCGCGGCGACTAATCAAATAAGCGAAAATGAGGCGAGAACACGATTGGCAACAAAAAGAAGAATTATACAAAGCGCGTAAATTCTGATTATTTTGTCAATTTTATTCCTAATAATAGTATCTAGCCATTCTAAGTAAACCTAGGTCACTATAATAAATTTAAAAAAAATCTTATCTCTGGGAACATCATTCAAAACTATTAATATTATACGACCTAATTAGTATCAATTTAACTGCACTTTACGAGAAAAAAAACCAGCACTTAAAAATAATGAAAAAAGTATCGCCTTTATTTCGAAAAAAATGGATTCTACAATTTTTAATATTCTGACGTGCCAATTTTTTTCTTTGCATGCTATTTTCAACAATGAAGCGTGGCAAATTTTTTATATAATTTTGTCCGGCTATTCTAAAAAATCGACGGGGCTAAAAAATTCATGATTCTTTCTTCAGTCCAAAATGTGGCATAAAGATTAAGAAAAGGCATCCAGGTGAATTTTTTCGGATTTTTTATACAATGATTTTCCCCTTAATAAAACTCTGAGTTAACTTTGTCCCTTAAATACACTCTAAGAACCTAAAAAACTATATTCTTCAGATAAATTTTTACTGACACTGACATTTGATGGCTGATGACGCCTTACTTCCGCCGATTCGGCGGATAAAAATTTGAAAACCGGCGATCATTCACAAATTAATTTTCGGCGCTTCTCATATCGCAAAATGCAGATATCGAAGAATACAAACAAAAAGTTTGATATGTATCGGGCATCAACCGAATTTTTTATCGTGAATAATACGACGAACGGACATCAATTGGGTCACGATCGGTAATCGGATCGTTCACCTTTCGTGAAAAAACCTCAGTTCTTGGACTTGAACCAGTATAGATAGCCGCGCGTACGTCTTTTAATATGAACCCATATCAATTAAGCATCTATATATTATCACAGCGTGTTCGAGAACAGATCAAGTCGTCAAACATGTACATTTTATCTTAAATGAAACCATCCGATTTATTCCAAACCTGAGGACGAAAAAAAGTACACACATATCTACCTAGCACACACATATATATATTTTATTGATATAAAAGTGGTGCGGATGCGTCGAACGCAAGATAAGCCGGGAGTAGATCGATTGACAGATAAGAGGGCGCGATAATGTTTGTAATGTGTAGAGGATAAGGAGTCAGCGACAATAACCACAGCAGTGAATGTTGAGTTTCGGCCGGACACACTTCGGTCGTGCCGTATCCGGCCGTATTTATATGCTCGCCGTAAATTTGTTCTTCAATCTTATTCACTTTCCGTGCGTTCAAAATAATCGCTGTGCGTTGTCGAAATCGTAAAAAAAAAAATAATCTCAATTTCAACCTTTTGTTGCGTCCATTTTTACGTGGAAAGTTCTGTAGATCTATTATCGAGTCTGGAATTTACTCGATCGCCGTATCGGCATGAAATTGTGTGACGAAGAAGATCTCGAGGTATTTAACGGAAATAGTTTGATAAGATTTTGGCGTTAAAAAAAAAGTGTGAGTTCGCATCGAGTAAAAAGGTTTTTGACGTTTCTGGTGTTATATATCGACAATAGCAAAGTCTAAACGTGTTTTAAGCGTAGTGTAGGTCATGCCCGAGTGTTAGTCACTGTGTTTGTGTCGGCGAAGGACTTTTGTGGGTAAACGAAAGAGCGACTACCGCGAATCGTACGAATGTACGTAAACAAAGCGGAACTCGTCGATGCGTGCGATTGGAATTCTTGTTAATAACTATGGACAGTGTAGATGTGAGCCGTAAACACGTTGTTTCTGCGTAAAGAAAGTTTTCTGGAAAGGGATCAGCTTATGGACATTTATTATTTATGATTTTTCACACCTTTGCGCAATAATTTTGATGTAGTTTCCCGCCTAACACAGATTTTTAATTTTGATATAATATTTACGTTAATGAAATAACCTGTTCTGTCAAAGTAACATCACTAGTGACGCACCAGTAATACATTATTTCTCACTCATGAAGATTTCAGAATATGGCGGAATTTTTCGTAACATTTATATTACATTACATTACATTTATGTAATGGGTAAGCTTATTACGTCACGTTTAATAAAATCTCGATAACAAAGGTTACTTATTTTTATTACAGAAATAATATGTAATGTTTATGTATTATTTAAACAGAATTTTGTGTGATAATTAGATACTATTGTTATCAAAACAAAACATCATACTTGTGTCAATGTTAGACTATAACGTTATGTTTTTTTACAATTCGAAAGTTATGTAACTGTTACATTCTGTGTTAGGTGGGTTGATACGATGCTGGTGTTTTTTTTTTAGAATTTCTCGGATTTTTTATGGGGTTTTAAAATTTTTTTTGAGAAAAGTTTATTTTTTACGGAATATCAAGATTCTTCCTTGTTTAGTAAGTAAGTGTGTTATTATTGCTTCCTGATAGAGGAAGCTTTGTTTTCGAGAAAAGGAAATTTGAGATTTTTCTGTCAGAACACTAAGAATTGTCCAATATATCGAGAAAAGTGGTTTAGAGTGGGGGACAAAATAGTGAATGGCTAAAATAGCGGATTTAAAAATACGAAACGTCTAAACGTAGAATGGCGATAATTATAGAATTCGTTTTTTGAGCCACTCGCCATTTTTATCATTCGCTATTTTGATTGCATTTTAATGAGATGGAGGTCAAAATAGCGAATAGGTAAAATATCGAATTTCAAAATAAACAACGTCTAAATACAGAATGGCCATCATTATGAAATTCGCTATTTTAGCCATTCGTTATTTTTACCATTCGCTATTTTGACCTCCATCTCATCAAAATACAATCAAAATAGCGGATAATAAAAATAGCGAATTTTCGCTCTTTTGGTCATTCGTTATTTTGACCCGCACCCGCATTTTAATCAGATGGCGGTAAAAATAGCGAATAGTAAAAATAGCGAATAGTAAAAATAGCGAATAGTAAAAATAGCGAATAGTAAAAATAGCGAATAGTAAAAATAGCGAATAGTAAAAATAGCGAATAGTAAAAATAGCGCATAGTAAAAATAGCGCATAGTAAAAATAGTGAATAGTCAAAATAGCGAATAGTCAAAAGAGCGAATAGTCAAAAGAGCGAATAGTCAAAATAGCAAATTTTATAATGATGACCATGCTAGATTCAGAAGTTTCTAATTTCGAAATTCGTTATTTTAACCGCATTGACTACTTTGGTCATTCGCTATTTTGACCCGACCCGTGGTTTAGAAAAAGTGTGCGTTCGCGCGCGCGCGCGCGCGCGTGTGTGTGTGTGTGTGTGTGTGTGTGGGGGGGGGGGGCTTTGAATGTCTATGTGGATGTCTCACATATTTTATTTCTTTTGAAAATGCCAGTAATTCGAGTTTGTGAAAATTTAGCGATTATTTACATTATGTGCAACAAGGAGACAAATTATTAGGCCTCAAGTTACTCAGACAAAGAGTACAATCAATAACGTGGTTTTTAGCCGCTTCCCGAAGGAGATAAGATATCTGTCCAGTTTTATATTAATTATCTGGTCGATTCGCAAATAAACGTAACTTTTTACCTAGTTGCTTACCGAGATAATGCAGAAACATGTAAGTAGATCGCCAGAACTCCAGATTGTCATCAGGTAAAATATTATGAACTTATGTAGGCAACTTTCGATATTTTGGAAGGTTTTTTTTCCTGCACTGTAAAAAAAAATCTCCCTTAAAATTCATATACTTATATCGGAAGCATCACATGCATACACACTGTATTAAATTTTTTAACCATTTATATCAATTTTTATTGTATTACGCCACTTAAAAAAAAAAAATTATTCTTTTTATCAAAAAATCTTAAGAACTATGAGAAGAAAAAATCTTGCCTACTTTGGCTATAAGTCAGATTTTTATATTCGACAGAGTATTTTTCAGAATTTTTGCAAATTTTTAGATAATGATACTCGATATGTCAGTTTAAAAAATTATGAAAAAAAATCTGCATAGTTCGGAGAAAAATGATGAGATTCTTAAAAATGCCGTTTCACATAAATAAATATTTGATCAATTACCTGAAGTAAATTAATTTCGTTTTTTATTATTAATAATTTTTATAATGTAAAAAGCTCAAAAACTAAAAGAAAAATGTTGTCCCATTGGCTATAAGCTAGAAAAATTTGATGTTTAACAAAGTATTTTTTTTAAATTTTTTCAGATTTTTAAATTATGGCGTTCGATATAGCACTTTGAAAATATAAGTGAAAATAAAATTGCCCTGGACAAAAAACATATGTATATGTATACACATATATATATATATTTAGCTTAAAAAAAATTACGAGTCAAATCGGAGAGGTCGAGGTCAAATCCTGGTCGAAACGGGGTCGATTGCCCCATATATCGAATTATATTAACCAATTATTTTGTTGCGCGAGAATATCTGTCGACTGAATAATAATATTGATTATCCTTCCTTCAACGTTCGATCCAAATTGTTTATGGATTATTATTTCAATGTAAAATCCAGGTTTATGGCTTTCCGATAACGTTGATTTTTTAAGGTATGAATGGATGAAGATAAAGTCGAAGATAAAGTCAAGTTAAGCTAGATTAACTTTTTATTTATTTGTAAACGGTTCGAAAAAGAAATTTTGATTTTTTTTTCTATTCGAATTACGGCTGAGAATGACTTTTTATATTATGAACTAATTATGCTACGACGGTTACTTCTGAGGACTGTTCATTAAACCACCGGAAATTGCAGAATTGTTTTTTTTTTTTACAATTCAGAACTGTTTTGATAAGTATGAAGCGCTCCGCTTAATTAAATAATTATGTGCTGAGAGTTATGCTTGAAACCTGTTAATTGAACCACCGAAAATTATAGGATTGTTTTTTTTTGTATTGATAATTAATTACTTTAAGCTCCTATGCATCATGGTAAAGTAAACAAGCAGATAATAAAATGAGTCATTATGTAAAAAATATAAGAAGTATAAATCAAGGGTTGTCAATCAAAAATTGATAGCATAATCTTTTCCTTGAATGAGTCATTGCTCTTATCATTTTATTAGTCGACTTCAAAGATTTTTTTACTCAATACGAAACCCATAGTAAATGATTACGCCTTTTCGAAATTTAGCATAAACCCATTAATATTTATGGAATTCGAGTGCAATTAATTTTTTTTTGAGTGAAAGATATATGCACCTATGAGAATTATTTTTCATTATAATCAATAGATGCATAAAAGTTTGTCTAAATTAAACAATAAAAACAGCCATATTTTGACTGGTGTGAAGGACTCCAATCTCTTTAAGGAAACATTATTCTTTTGCACTTTGGCTAAATATTTATTAAAGAGATGTTGTTATGACGATGCCAGCCTGTAATATTTTTATTTAGATAGAAGTTTGACAAATCGTAACTCAGAATCTGAGTCTAATGATGCCGAAGATTCCGTAGTTATCGATCTTCCTAAATAGCAAAATCAAACATTTGTATTTTTGTCCGTTCAAAGGTTCCTTAAGGTAGTCCTTGCAAACCATATTAATAAAATGACAAACTGGTCGAAAATATTTGTAAATTGTGACCTCAAAACAACAAACTGCATTCAATTAATCACTGTAAGAATAAATACGTATTTCTAAATATGCTGTATTACTTCAGGAAATCAATTTTATCGGCAATAGTTACTTATAATTACGGATTTGACTCAATATTGTCGGCTAAATTTCAATTAAATAATTTAATTTTCTTGATAACTTCTCTTCATGAACGCAATTACTGTCAAATTCTTTGATGATCTCTATATTTTTGGCATTGTATCTGATCGCAAATATCTAAGGAATCGCTTCTACATTTAATATGGCACATGAGTTCAGATTGTGACGGTTAATTTTTGTTCAAATTTTTTTTTTTTTTCATGAACGCCGATGTATAAGCTTACTTCTTTTTTGCCTTATTTATGTTTATTTTCTTGACTAGTTAGCCCGATAACTAGTCTTCAAACTTTGCAATCGCAACAAGACCATCTTTTACTATAATATAAAAAATAGTTAACACTCAAAGTTTACAAATGTCGATGCGCAGGGACTACTTTAACGAGTAATTAAGTGGAGAATTACAGTGACTCAAGATCCATACGGTATTTCATTCAAGATGAATTTTCGTGCTTTTTTTAGGTGTTTGCGGCAAGGGAGAAAAATGGCCGAGATAGTGCGAGTGATGATGAAGAACCTGTCGCGATGTCGGCAGACCAGAGACGACGAAGACGTGTCAGCGACATGATCGACAGCATGGGTGATGACGATAACATATTTTTAGCTGGTTTAACCACACCACGCCGACCCAGCGACAGGAGCAGTGACTTGGTACGATTCACTGATTAAGGAGAGCAAGTCAGGCTCAAATAGTTGAATTTAGAAATTCAATATCATCCATATCCTAATTTATATAAAAATTACCAAAAAATTCTACATTGTTGATACTTGATAAAATTATTTTTTTTCCTTTTGTTCGACTTTGTCTGATACGGTATTTTGTTTTAAGGAGGCCGAGTTTCCTTTAAAAACAGTAATGAGAAAAAAAAATCTGTAGGACAAACTCATCTTCTAAAAAATCTCATATATCGAGCATTTTTTGTCGATTCACCCACTTTTTTTCGACCCTCTCCGGTTGGTTATAATAATTGGTAATATTAAAGTATCGGTAAAAGGGACTATGTAAATTTTTTCAGATTTTTCAAAACAATACTTTAGGAAATGGCTTTTTTTTCAAATGCAAACATCTCGAGAATTTAAAGGTACTGAAAAAAATTTCTTCATAAAAGATGTCTTTTTCTGTTTCGAGATTTTAATTTTTACGTTCGGATGAGAACGATTTTCCACCGAAAAATGGAGGAATCATTTTTTTATTAAAAAACGAATATTTTTTTTTGACTGAAAAAATTATAGTCGATTACTGCATGACTGTTGATATCTCACAAAAATCGCCAGGGTTGCACTGAACGAGGTTCGGGTATAATTGGGCCTTAATAATAATGGCCAGAAACTCCGGATCTCATTCCAAAAAAAATCTTTAAAATAAGTTATCCATATACAGAACTTAAGGAAATTCATTCGGTCGAAAAGTAGCGATACCTTCAGTGGAAACAAATAAATTATTGATATTTTTTTCAGAAAATTTGAGTTAATTTCAGCTAAAATGTTACATATCAATCATTATTAATTTTTTTGTTGTAGGCCATGAAAATTAACACAATTCCATTTTTCGGAAATGTATGTACGATAAAACTGTCCCAAAATAGATAAATTTGAATAAAAAATTAAAAAATTCTAATATCTCATAAGATTTCTATTTTATCGTATCGAAATTTGGTTATCTTACAATAACAAAACGCGATTTAAAAAAAAATTTTGAGGAAGAATTTAAAAAAATTGACTGAATTTCCGGGGAATCGCTCGTATATAGATTCTTTCGAATAATGATTATAACATTTTTCAAAATAATAGACATCACCTGACCAAGGATACCCGGCGACTCCAATAATATCGACGCCGGAATCTGTCAACATGCTTATGCCAGATTGGTTAAACAAAAAACCAGACTTGGTTGATGCTGTCGCCGCTCAGTTTCCTGTTAACGAAGATTCACCCAAGTGAGTGACTAGGACAACAAAATAAATAAACCAAAAAACCAACAGCGAGTTTCGAAACATTTCTGAATATTTATTTTGATGTTAATTCATTTTTTTTCGGTTTCTCGTGTATAAAAGCTTTCTTCTATTGAATATTTTAACAAAATGTAAATTTAAAGTAAAATGTTAATATTATTACAAATAGCCGAGAAAAAATTATGAGTGTATCTGTTCGCAATAAGCTTACAAAATTTAAACCTTTATACCTCAAGTAAAGTACAGCAATTAAGCTCCTTTTTCTGTAAATATAAACTGAATAATTGAATCATCTGAGCACATTTTGTAAGTTTTCACGTTTTTCGGAAAATAGCTTCTTTTTAAATTTTTTTTAAGATGAGCCAAACAAAACAATAGTTTACACGGGAAAAAACGGCACGATTTTCTATATTTCCTTGAATAATCACAGGATATTATCAATAATGATTAGGGTGTGCCAAAAATAAGCGATATTTTTTTTCCTTGCTTTCCGCCCAAAATATCGTAGAATACATCTTAGTCATGATCCTGTCAAAAGAGGAGCTCATAATTTTAATCCTTAGAGGTCCATTATCGCGATTTAAGTTTTCCCATTTAAATAACACGGTAAAGCGATTTTTTTCCATTCTTTCTCCCTGCAACCGAAGAAATTTTTTTTTTTTTCAGGTCTGTAATAAATCGAATATTGAAGATAGAAATTCGACTCAATAAAATTTTTTGTTCGAAATTTAATGATTCATAACCTGTAGTCATCGATTTTATGAAAAGAAAATTTCTTCTTAGGTTGCAGGGAGAAAGAATGGAAAAAAATCACTTTCCTGTGTTATTTAAATGAGAAAACTTCAAACGCGATGATGGACCTGTAATTGAAATTATGAGCTACTAAGACGTATTCTACGATATTTTGGGCGGAGAGCAAAGAAAAAAGAATATCGCCTTTTTTTGGCACACCCTAATAATGATACACATTTTATTTAAATTTCAACATTTTTTCAATTAGCACTCCATTAGGAATCACTGCAAAAATGTCGGTCGAAATAGACGCGGATTGTTACAATATGAATCACCGGTATCGAGGCAAGTGCGTAATTTTCAATCATGAGACATTTGACATTGGCTTCGAGGAAAGAATAGGTTCCAGTGTCGACGCCAAAAGAATCGAGCAGACTTTTGGAAAACTTGGTTTTACTGTCCAAGTTCTCGACAATCTGGAGCACGCCGACGTCATGGACAAATTGTCTGAGCGTGAGACTCGAAAACTAAATAATAAATTACTTAGATGTGTCTCGATTGAAAATAACGACTGATTTTCATAAATATTTCAGTGAGCGAAGAAAATCACGATGACGCTGATTGCATGTGCATATTCGTCCTCACTCATGGCATGTCGAATGACATGATTTGTGCCAAAGACGTGGCTTATAAGGCCGACAGAATTTGGAAACCTTTCACCGCTGACAAATGCAAAAGCCTCGCTGGAAAGCCGAAATTATTTTTCTTTCAGGTAATTCACAAAATTCTGGCTTTTCCGGCACGATTTCTTTTTTGTTCACATTAAAGAGTATGGTTTTATGTATTTTTTACAATCTTCCTTTCTCATAGAGGAAGTTTTGTTTCCATAGAATTTTCTTTTTCGTGATTTTCATGTAACTATACACCAAAATTTGAACCTTTATAACTCAGGAACGCTTTGAGATATCTAGCTGAAATTTTTACCATAGATCGAGGGGTCAATTCTCATCATTCATACAAATTTTCGTTGAAATTCCCATGATCGTTAAATTCTTAACGATCGGTAAAACCTTAACGCGGTTTTGAATTTTTTCAAAAATATCTGTTAACGCGATATCTCTTTCAATTTTTGAGATATTGAGCCTAAAATGAGCATGAATGGGAGCTTTCATACACCGGTGATAACTATTGAATTTTGTTGAGATCAGTTGAACCGTTAAAATTGTGTGAGGTTTTGATTTTTATTATTTTTCGATTTCTTTTTTTCCGATGGGAATTTTGGTATTTAATATCGGGCTGGGAGTTAAATGAGTGCCAGATTCATGATGAATAGAAAAAAATACGTCAGATGTAGCCCAAAAACGATGAACGATACCATATTTTCATAGCCATTTTGTTCAGTCTGTATTGCGAAAAGAAGCGATTTATGTCGTATAAACTAGCCATCTCCTTACTTTCCAATGAAATTTCGGAAAACGCTGGGTTTCTATCGTATTCCACAGGAAAAAAAAAACAGAAAAGATAGGGTTATTCGAGGTTGTTTCCGGATTGTTCCTCATTATTGTATTTTCACAAAACGAGAGTGTGTGTTCATTTAATTTATTAATTTTTGTTTAACAAGGATGCAACGTAGAACCTTGCACATTGCTTCCTAATTTTTTTGCTTTTCACAAAATTTCCTGTATGAGGATGCTGAAATCCATAGGATACTTCTGAATAAAGGTATCTTTGCAACGAGAAAAAAATAATGAGGAAGCAATGTACAAGGTTCTACTTTGCATCCTTTTTCTAATAAAAAATGTTTACAAATGTCTTAGATACAATAGTTTGTCCAGAAAACAGGTTTTTTAAAAATTCTGATGAGAAAATTGCGATAACTTTTCTGGGACTCGAGACACGATTAGTGAATGATCTTGAGAAATCATTGTTTTTTTTTTTTAATGAAAAATATTCAAATTGCCGTAATTCAAACAAATTAATCAGGTAGAATATTAAAAAACGACTTGTTTTTTGGGCCCCGAGGTTTTAAATCTCTTGAGGATCGCAAGAGTTGCAGAATTGCAAGAAAATACAAGGATACAAAGCAGAATTTTGCACATTGCTTCCCTATTATTTTCGAGCTTCAACAAAGATTAATTGATATGTGGAAGCCAAAATTGATCAACATTGTTCGTCATAAATGGAGGCTTTGTTGAATAATGCCCGAACTTTTGTACGAAAAATTCTGGATTTCCTTTTTCTAAGTTTATACTCAATAAATTCAGGCTTGTCGAGGAAAGGACTTGGACGATGGTGTCACCATGATGCGAAGTCCGACGCCTAGAACGGAAACGGACTCGATGGACACTTCCTACAAAATTCCAACGCACGCGGATTTTCTTATTGCTCATAGCTCTGTACAAGGTCTGTTATTGTGCTCGATTTCGCGAACTGGAAAGTTTTTATTAGATAGAAAATTGAATCACATGATTGTTAAATGTTTTTGAATCCTCGTAGACGAAACATTGTCAATTTTTTGCGCGATTTATAAGCCAGTTGATTCAAAATGTTTGAAAATATTGATTATTTGTTTAATGTGCCATCTTGTAACTTTCTTTATTTGCCGAAACCCTTTTTTTCTGTGCAGATTGAATTGAAGCTAAATCTATAAAGTAAAGAACATTTTACCGGATTTTGAATTTGTAGAATTTCATAGAATCCTGAATTTGTAGAATTTTATAAGATTCGGAATCTCTGTTATTGTGGTTCATTTCACGAGCTGGAAATTTTTTTATTGGATAGAAAATTTAGTCATATAATTTTTAAAATATTTTTGAATTTTTTCTGAGATTGGTAAGCTAGTTGATTTAAAATATTGTCACATATTGATTATTTATTTAATGTGCAATCTTTTAACTTTTTTTATTTGCCGAAAGTCTCTTTTTCGGTGTAGGATTCAATTAAAGCTAAATCTATAAAGTAAAACACATTTTATCAAATTTTGAATTTTTGAAATTTTATAGAATCCAGAATTAATAGAATTTCATAGAATTCTAAATCTCCGGTATAGTGATAAATTTCAGGAGCTGAACATTTTTTATTAGCTCGAAAATTTAATCATATGATTTTTCAAATATTTTTGTATCTTCATAAATGAAGCATTGTGAATTTTTTTCAAAATTGATTCGACAGTTGATTGAAAATGGTTTTAAATATTGATTATTTATTGAATGTGCAATCTTGCATCTTTTTTTATTTTCCGAAAGCCTTTCTTTCTGTATGATTCGATTGAAGTTGAATCTATGAAGTAAAACACATTTCATCGAATTTCGAATTTTTTATTACATAGAAAATTTAATCATATAATTATTCAAATACTTTTGAATCCTCATTAATGAAGCATTGTCAATTTTTTCGAGATTTATATACCAGTTGATTAAAAAACGTTTCTAAACATTGATTCTTCATCGAATGTGCAATTTTGTAATTTTTTGATAATCATCGAAAAATCAAGTGCTGTAAATACAGATTAGCATTGTGTGTATTTTTATGGCAGGTTTCTACTCGTGGAGAAATCCAACGGAAGGTACGTGGTTCGTTCAGTGCCTCTGCGAAGTTCTGGACGAATACGCCGATAAAACAGATCTCCTGAAGATGATGACCATAACAGCACGGAAAATCGCTACCACAAGAGCTTCTTATCACGATTTGAATCCCTACAAACACGACAAGAAACAAGTTCCTTCTATAACGTCAATGCTATTGAGAGACATTTACTTTACTACGAAAAAGTAGAGAGCTTTTCTTAGCACCATAATTTAAGCCTTCAGCGATCATTGGCAAGCTATTTTTATAGCTTCCGTAGACTTTAATTTGTTTTTAGACTCTTTGTCGTCTGATAAATTCGAAACAAGACATTTTATGTACAAAATGAAAATAGCAGATTCAAAACCATCCCATTACTTTCGGATTTAATCTTCTGGTCTATTTATATCATAAATATCTTGAAATTCATTATATTTTTAGAGTATCTATCAGAAAAAGTAGAAAATCACTAAACGTTGCATTTTTTAAAAAAATTTCCATCGAAATTGATTGAAAAATGCCACGAAAATCAAAGTATTGGATCCAATCACCTTTTCTTTTTAATGGCTTTTTTTTTAAGACTCAGGAAAAAACTATATATTGTTTTTTGTTCCTCATAAAATGTTTGTACATTTTATTGATAATGTGATACAGTATTGAAAAAATATACATACGAGATTATGTGTAAAATAAATGGAGAAAAAAAAGTTCGAAAATAATGATATGGTTACTTGATAGATGTGAAAATGAAAATAGCAGATTTAAAACTATTTCATTACTTTCGGAGTTAATCTAAACGTTTATTTATATCATAAATATCTTGAAATTCATTATATTTTTAGAGTATCTATCAGAAAAAGTAGAAAATAGCTAAACATTTTATTTAAAAAAAAGGTTCTCCATTAAAATTGATTGAACAATGTCACGAAAATCAAAGTATTGGATCCAATAACCATTTCTTTTTTATAGCTTTTTTTTAGAATTCAGCAAAAAAAACTATATGTGTTTTTTTAGTCCCTAATTGAATAGTTTCATATTTTCTCACCAATGTGATACAGTATTTTTAAAAATATTGTTTCAAGATTATGTGTCAAATAAATGGAAAAGAAAAAGTTCGAAAGTAATGATATGGTTACTTGATAGAAAATTGACCGTTAAAGTATTAAGCAGAGGTGTAAATTTTGTCTATACAAGAGAACATTGTATTTTGTATTTAATTAGATTATGTACAGTTTACAAAATCGAAACACTTTTTGTGTAACACAACAAATTTTCTACCAAATGAAAAAAAAACCAAACAGGTTAAGCATTTTGCCATTGTCTTTTTTTGGTAACTTAACTACGATGCAAAAAATTATTCTATATTATGCATTATCACGAATCGTACGTATTGAAGCATTAAAACTCTTGAAATCAACGAATATATGTAAAGACACTGAGAAAACGCAACAAAGTTCAAACTATTTACTTTATGTACACAATATTTCATGCTAGACGTGAACCGATTAATATTTCTAGATTTTTGTATACAATTTACTGTTTATACTAAATAAAAAAGTTTACAAGTTCTTTTGACATATTATGAATGTTACGTTTGTCAGTTCGATATGTTGCAAGTTAATAATTTACGAAGAGCCAAACAATGAATTTTTCCCACGATATTAGTGGCAAATCTTATCATTACAGAATAAAAAAATACTTTCTTTATGGAAATCAGAGTAAAAATCTAAGAAATCGAAAGTGTTAATTCGTCTTCCATTCCATTAAATTTTATAATCCATCTCGGAAAATATTGTTTAATTCTGTTCGATGAAATTTATATACATTTTCCCGCTAAAATACACAACATTCTAAAAAAAACCACACTGTTAGAAAAATCTAGGTAAAATTACTAAACACTGTTTACAAAAGCTCGTTTACAAAAACAGGTATGGAAAGTTTACTGCGCATTTATAACGTAAAATTAATGTACCAATCTTCTAAACTCATTACGAAAGTCCTCTTAATTTCGTACAGTTTGCTAAATTGAGTACAGAAGTCTTTGAAAAAATCAATGGATATTATAAAAAATACTACTTACTTTCAATAGCTGTTAACTTTAATTTTGCGACACTCTAATCTACTGTCAAATAAATTTAAGGTACAATTACTACACTTGTGCAAGAAGCTCTTTTACAGAAACGAGTATAGAAAATTTACTACAGGAGTAACATAAAAAAATCAATGGATCGTAACGAAAAATTGATATACAATTCTTCTCAATTCGTTACAGAAGTCGTTTTAATTAATACACAGCTTCCTAAACTCGTTAATAAACTCATATTTTAAATACAAGTTAACTTCAATTTTATCCTGCGTACGTTGAATTTTCATTTTCTTTCGTACATTAAATGAAATTTCGTACACGTGTTTAGTGAAAATACATTACACAAGCATATAATAAATTACTATACAGTATCAACATTTTCCAATTATTCATGGCATAAATAAATTTTCAAAAAAGTGAAGGGAACTTTACAACTCCGATAACATAACGTGAATTATCTTAGATTGCTGCAGCTTAGCGCACGAAATTAAACGAAAATGCTTACAATAATTTGGTCCAGGATTAAATTGTTTGAAGGGCTCAAACTTTCTTGAATAGCTTTGCTGATCCGCGATATTGATAACTCATTAAAGCACCGGACAAATCGAAGTGTTGGAGGCTCTTCTGTTTCACGAATGAAGTGTTGGATCTACGTCCGCGTTATCGAGGTCTCTTCTCCGTAATAATCTCTCGAGTGGGAATACAACGCTGGGCAATTCGAATGTCAATAACAGATTTGCTCGGAAAAGCACTTGGAACTTGATCCAGTGGCTTGCACTCTCATTCTCGATGACGTCCAGTGGTATTGTCTCGTGGTAATCCAGTTTATTGTGAAGCTCTATGCGAATATTGGAGTCAACAACGATATCGAGTAGCTTTACCTATCAACGCCCGTCATATTCTGTCGGGCATACAGAAATCGCTCCATTTATTCCCTATACAGCTAATTTGCTTTTACCAGCATCATTCGCTGCGCCTACACACACGATATCCGTCACTTCCTCTGTAATAACGCTGTAATAATATCTTTTTATGTTTATGCCAATCAAACTGTTGACGGACGTACTTGTTTGAATTTTTGGCGAATATTCAAACCGAGAGCTCGACAAATTTCAGTGAGTCAATTCCATCCAGAAGTATTTACGCTCCAAATCCCTTAATCGATCATTTGATTCACGGATATATTTCCAACCAAAATTTCGATTCCAATAGATATTGAGTAAACTGAGGATGCAAACAAAATTTTGAATGAACATCGTTCTTAATGCCAATTTTCGATTAATATATATTAATACAAGGGAAAAATAGTCAGTATTTCTGTGAACAAATGACATTTCGTCTTGTTCTGATGACAACGCTAATTCTATTCAACATTTATTATTGTTTACAGTGTTTTTTTTTCGAAGTCGTAATGGTAAGAAAAATTATGAACATGATTATCGTATATATATTCGGTTAACGAAGTAATAATAAAAATTATCATATTCGAGATTGTCGGAATATTGAAATATTGAATGCTAATTGGGAAGTTTGGAAAAGTATAAAACTTTGAGGAATATTTTTTTTACCATTTGGAGCTTTCATGTCTATTATTCAATGATAAATGATAGACTTTTCATAGAAGACTGATGACAAAAAAAATAAAAAATTGTCACCCTAATCAACATATTAAAAATTCATATCATCTTTTACAACGTGAATAAATCCGTGAATTGCCTTTAGGTCCGGAGAGCAATAAATTGCAGCAGCCCTTCAACCCGAAACAACGATGAAAATAAAATTCGCAGTCCTTCCAGGCTCCAAAGCGATGCAAGAGAAAAAGAAAAAATCATCCCGTCGTAAAAGCATCCCCTAATGAAAAAGCGGGAATGTTTCTGATGTACCCTCGGGTAATATTAGGCCTTGCATCATCAGAACAAAGGAACCGAGTTTCGTGCACAAATCATTATACGCATCTATTTCATCCGTGTGTGTCGGACCGTAGGATTGCAGAGGGAAATCGTAGGTGTTTTTCTTGTACCAGACATTTTGTGTAAAATGGCTTACTTTTTTTAGTTGAATTTATTTTTTTACTCCTTTATCATCAAATGGTCTTTGTTTATTATCATTTATATACTTACTATATTTTACTTAATATTTTTTTTTGGTAACGTTCATCTGCTTCTAGAGTAAAAAACGAAACATTAAAGCATTTCACTGTAGAATAAATTTTGCATGAAAATTATAATACCGAAATTGAAAACTCGGATGCATAAAGAACAGATTGTCTCGTTTTGACCAAGATTTTTAACCTCGACTTCTCCAAATTGGCTCGTGATTTTTTGTGGGGTAGATGGACTTCGAAATGCACTTGACTTTTTTTCCATGGCATTTTTTTAAATATATTTTCTACGTCACAAATCGAATGCCATAATTTACAGATCTAAAAAAATTCTGAAAATACTTTGGTCAATATCAAAATTTTCTAGCTTTATGGCCAAAGTGAGCAAGATTTTTCTTCTTATAGTTTTTAATTTTAGAAATTATCGAAAAATAGATTTAAAAAAATTAATCCACTTCAGGCGATTGATCGAATGCTTATTTATGTAGAAGCGAATTTTTTAAGAATTTTAAAAAGATTTTTGAGGATTTTTAAAGATTTTTCCGAATTGTGCAAATCTTTTTCAAATATATTTTTTGAGGCACATATCGAATGCCATAATTTAGAAATCTGAAAAAGTTCTGGAAATACTTTGTTCAATGTCAACATTTTCTAGTTTATGGCCAAAGTGGGCAAGATTTTTCTTCTTGTAGATTGCAAGCTTTTATATTTTTTAAATTATTGAAAAAAAGAAAAAAATGAATCCACTTCGGGCGATTGCCTAAATGTTCATTTATGTAAAAGCGGATTTTTCTTAATATGGTTTAGATTTTCAAGAATTTTTTCAGATTTTTCCGAACTATGGAAATAAAAAAAAAATATTCTTTCAAAGTGACATATCGAATGCCATTATTAAAAAATCTGCGAAACTTCTGAAAAATACTCTGTGGAATATCAAAATTTTCTAGCTCAAAGCCAAAGTAGCCATTCTCTTATTGTAAAAACTTCACCGAGTTTGAATACGAAAACATATAAATCTGATAAGACATTAGAAAATTTTAATTTTTCTTCCAAACGACTCTATCTTAAGACAGTTTCATCGTACATAAATTTCTGAAAAATGTAAATGTGTCAAATACTAAACAACGAAAAAATTGACACACATTCATTCTCAAGAACATATTCTTTAGAACATTTAATCTCAAATTAACGCAAATTTTCCAAAAAAATTATCTATCATTTTTTAAAATCGAAATCAGTGTTTGGGTCTTTCATAGGACATAAAATAGATAAAAAGATAAAAAGTAATATTCGTTAAATTTGATAAAAACTCTGAGCTCCACCGTAATACCTTGAAATTCAATCAACTAGCTATTTCCATCGACCTTCTAGCCTCAACAACACAGTGCTGAGCTTAGAAGGTCACCTATTGGGTCATTCACTTTAAAACTTCGAGTCAGTTTACCAAACCACCAGAAATCGTACAAAAGCGTACAAAATTTACCACTGATTTGCCTAGTGCAATATCGTATTTTAAAAAATTTCCCAGAGGTCAACGATAAAGAAGTAGCGTAGTGATAAAGAATGTCCTGTACATTCGATGTACTGGCTGTGAAGAGGGAATGTTGCAGGATCGAGACTTACAGACGATAGTAATTTTATTTCGTTTTCTTATAGAAAAAGCTTTTTTTTCCATTGAAGAAAAAATTTCGAGAAATTTATCTCAGATCACTAAAAATTGTCCAAAACATAGAGAAAAGTGGTTCAGAAAAAGTGTCTGTATGTATGTCTGTGTGTTTGTGCGTGCAGAGCTTCGAAATTTCAATAAGCTGTAAATCAAGAACCGTTCAACCGATTGAGCTAAAACTTTGCACGCAACTGAAGCAGCAGTTTGTCTTTGATTGTTGAAATTTTCTACGAAATGTGCGCAGAAATTTATATTTTATGGCTTTTTGAAATTTTCCAAAAAAGGAGATGCACGCTTTAGCGTTTGTAAAATTTTTAAAAACCGAAATCAGTGTTTGGGTCTTTCATACGACATAAACTAAAAAGATAAAAAGTGATATTCGTTAAATTTGATAAAAACTCTAAGCTCCACCGTAATACCTTAAAATTTAATCAACTAGCTACTTCCATCGACCTTCTAACCTTAAGGAGGTTCGTCAGTAAAATTGAAAATGCACAGAAAAATCTAAAATAATTACCGCGTTTTTAATAATTCACAACAAACACACATGAATTTTTTGGGAATTTTCGTCTACATTGTTTACACCAAATAAATTTTTTGATGCATACATTTTAACATGGGCTCTTATCGCATATTTACGAATAAAAAAAAATTGAAAAAATTTAAAAAAAATTTTACATCGAAAAAAAAAGAATTAATTCCACCAAATACTTAAAAATTCAACGATGTAAAATTTTTTTTCAATTATCATTATTTTTTTTAAATTTGTAAATATGCCATAAGAGCCCATGTTAAAATGCATGCATAAAAAAATTAATTTTGTGTGAACGATGTAGACGAGAAAATCCCCAAAAAATTAATGTGAATTTGTTATGAATTATTTAAAACGCGGTAATTATTACAGATTTTTCAGTGCATTTTCAATTTTACCGACGAACCTCCTTAACAACACAGTGCCGAGCTAAGATGATCACTTATTGGGTCATTCACCTTAACACCTCGACTCAGTTTACCAAACCACCAGAAATGGTACAAAAGCTTCCAAAATTTACCACCGATTTGCCTAGTGCATTGTCGTGTTTCAAAAAAATGTCCCAGAGGTCATCGATAAAGAAGTAGCGCAGTGATAAAGAATGTCCTGTACATCGATGTAGTGGCTGCGAAGGGAGAATGAGAAGGAGAGAGAGAGAGAGAGAGAAAGGGTGCTGCAAGACAGGGCGAGTAGATGCGCAAGCCGCAGGTGTTAGGGTTGCGCGAGAGAGTAGCACAGAGTGGGTGAAAGCCGGCAGCAACATGGGTGGGTGGTTGTTCCCTCCCTCTCGCCAGGGGGAGCACATCGCATCGTCGTTGCACCCCGAACACAGTCTGGCAAGTCTCCGCAGTTTCGCGTACGCGCTCTAACAGCGAGTACTCTTCCGTGTTGAGTCTCCCAGTGTTTATCACGTGAGTTGTCAAATCTTTTATCACCGAAATCTCAAACCGGTTTATTCGAATGTCGTTCGGTCTTTCCGCTAGGGTCGCTTCGATCTGAGCCTCGATTGGTCCAAATCACAGGCGTAACTTCCTATTCGTCCACGCTCGCGTCCTTTGTCCATTGCTTTCAGTGTTTTGTACCAGTGCACAGTGGTTACCGATTTATTTACTCTGAATGTGTGATACTGCATTGATTAACGGTTAGAAAAAGAAAAACATAGTGAAGTGGTCTGCCAGTCCGGTCATGGAATAGAACATCTGGCTGCGAAGTATTTTGTGGTAAGTAATAACACTAATGAATGTATTGAAATTATGGCTTTAATTATAGACCGATTTTTCCTGGTTGTCACGTGGATAAGTCGTGAATTATTTTTATTCGAGCAGTTATTTTGGGCAAAGCACTTGAAAAATGGCAGCTAGATTGTTGAGTCGGTGAGATAAGAACGATGTTTGTTATTAACCTCGAAACGTGTTAACGATGACAACGATCCTATTAAAAATCGATTTAAACCGTGAAAGTTGCTGTATTAGTAGTAGTAGTAGTAGTAAGTTTATTGTAAATACACATGGAATAGTTATTTATATATATACAATATTTATATAAACATATATTGCCAATCGGCCATCGACCGAAGTCTTCAACCTCGATTTTGGTCGTTGTTTCGATAATCATCTAAAGTGTGAATTGGTGTATTATTTTTTGGACTTTCCGTATAAAGGACTAATCTTGATTAGTTGTCGCAAAAAATTGAACGTTTTGGGTACCGATTAATTAACTGTCGAATGTGGGATGTAACATTGAATAACGGTTAAAACAGAAAAAAACAAAGTGAAAAAAACAAATACAACATCCGGCTGCGAAAGATTTTGCTGTAAGTAATAATACTGTAAACATGGGTTTAATTATATAACGATGTTTCCTAGTAGTCAAATGGATAAGTCGTGAATTATTTTCAATCGTGCAGTTCTTTGGGGTGAAAAACTCGAAAAATGGCATCAAGATTCTTGAATCGGTGAGATAATAACAATGTTCGTTATTAACCTCGAAACTCGTAAACAATGACAACGATCCTATTAACAAAAGACTTAAACCGCGAAAGTTGTCGTTGTATTTTCTAGATCTCCGTATAAAAGCCTAATCTTAATTAAGTTTTGCAAAATATTCAATATTTTCGTTACCGATTTATTTACTTAAAATGTAACCTGGGCACTTTAATCGGTGCCACAAGAACAATGGTTGTTATTAACCTCGAAACTCGTGAACAATGACAACAATCCTATTAACAAAACATTTAAACCGCGAAAGTTGATGTATTATTTTCCGGATCTCCTCATTACAACTTAATCTTAATTAGATTTTGTAAAAAATTCAATATTTTCGTTACCGATTTATTTACTCTCGAATGGGAGACACAATATTGATTCACAGTTAGGAAAGAAAAACAAAGTGAAGTGTTTTGTCAGTTCAAGTATCGAATAAAATATCTGACTGCGGATTATTTTTTGGTAAGTAAAAATAAATATTGGCGGGACATGGAACTTAGTTATTTACCGATTTTTCTTTATGGTCACCATGAATAAGTCGTAGATTATTTTCAATAAAGTAGATCTTTCATTCAAATTTATTTTAAACCGGTTTTCCATTCAAAAGACTAAAAATGGAACCTGGACGATTAAATCGGTGCTGCAAGAACAATGGTTGTTATTAACCTCGAAACTCGTGAACAATGACAACAATCATGTTAACAAAACATTTAAACCGCGAAAGTCGAAGTATTATTTTCCGGATCTCCATATAATAACCTAATCTTAATTAGGTTTCGCAAAATTTTGATATTTTCGTTACCGATTTATTTACTCTCGCATGCGTGACATAATATTGAATCACAGTTAGAAAAGGAAAACAAAGTGAAGTGTTTTGTCAGTTCAAGTATCGAATAAAATATCTGACTGCGGATTATTTTGTGGTAAGTAAAAATAAATATTGGCGGGACATGGAACTTAGTTATTTACCGATTTTTCTTTATGGTCAACATAAATAAATCGTAGAATATTGTCAACAGAGCATTTCTTGCAGTTGAAATATGTTTGAGCACTTTTAACGTTTGAAAGACTTCGAAAATTTGATCTAAACACTCGGATCGGTAACAGAACGACAATATTTCTTATTAACCTCAAAACTCGTAAACGATGACATCGATCCCAAAGAAAAAGCTTTCAACCAGGAAAGTTGATTTTTCAACTTCCGAGTTTTACTATGAAGTTTTAATCGTAAACCGATGTCGCAAAAAATTAGATTTTTCAGCGCATAATTATCTACAAACATGTATTGTTGCATTTTGTTGTTTTATATTACCGATGCTGTTTAAAATTTGCAGATTGATAACTTGAAAACTTTTTCGTGCCTCCCATCAGAGATAAAATAAAAAATCGAAGCTCATTAAACGATTCCACGCATAATTTTCGCTATAATTGGCGTAATAACTGAATTTTTTATTACATATTTACATGTTTTCCAGATAAACGAAAATTGGAAACCGATAAAATCGAGTTGTAAGAAAAATACACCGATGGTATGATATCTATCGGATTGCGCACAGATTTAATTATCAGGCAGCCAGACACTCGTTAAAATCATTATATAGTCGCGTATGTGATATAAATAATTATATTCTTGGTTAATTAGCGTTGCACCAGTAGCTGCAGCGTGCGCCACCATTCGAGACGATTCATTCTGTACAGCGCGCGTACGTTTGGCTCGTTAAAGTATTATTCAATTCGTTTTAATGAGCTAATTACATCGTTGAAGGTAAAGTTGCCCAAAGTGCGGCCAATTTACGCCAGAGGGATGAACACGTGAATTGGAATGATCGCGCCTACCTAAAATTCGCTAAAGTCTCGATGGTTTTGAGCCTAATTATCGTTATTATGCGCGTCAATGCGAAAACCTTTTGAAGCTATGCAATTTGCGATAATATCGCTGGAAATTTAATGGGTCGTCATACACAGATCACCGCGTGGAATATAATGTATGATCGCTATATTGTCGCCAATCCGCGGCTTTTCATACCCGCAAAGCAACAGATTCCAGGAATCGTATAGACAATAATTCTGATTTTAGTTTCGACGCGTTACAACCATTACGAGCCGTTCGATGTTCAGAGAGCTTTAGTTTTTTAAAACAAAAACAATCAATAAGGTTAGTTCTTGAGACTACACCGAGAGAAATGATTTGATTGACACAAAAAAATGGGTGGGTTAATTTTTATTGATTGCAACGAAATATTTCTTTGATTTCAATGAAATAGTGCACTTCTGTTTCGAGGAAAACATTTTATTGCGTGTCAAAGGAACATTTACTTAGTGAGCATATAATCAAGAAACAGTTTCCTTGTTTCAAAGAAAAGTTTTCATTGATTCAAAGAAACGGTCTCTCTGATTTATTGAAAAGACATACTTGATGGCAGACTGTGTCTCTCGCACCTAACCTCACTTTTTTATTTTTCCGGCTCTCACGAACAAACGGGTTTGAGTTTCAAGGAGCCCGTACTATAGCCCATTTCTTCAGTTCGTGAGTAAGTTCTCCCTAAATTTGAGCTCCATCTGTCGAGCAGTTTAGGAAAAAATAGGTCTTAAAGTTCTGAGGTGTGATGGGGACAGTGGCGCCGCTTCTTGAATGAAATCCATTAATGGAAACAATTTCTATGATTATATGACAACACTTTCCATCCGATTTGAGACTATTCCATGAAAAGATAGTATTGAAATTCTAGTATTTCTTTTTATTGGTGAAGGTTGTCATGAATCAATGAAATCTTTACTGAAAAATATCTGAGGAATCTCACCACATTTAATATCCCACAAGAGGTCAGATTATACAGGTTAATTTTTGTTTAATAACCTAAAATAACCTTAATAACCTAAAATAACCTAAAAGTGCGATTTAGGTTATTTTTCCATTAGCGCCGCTGTATCCCGAACAAACTGTGCGTCCGCAGTTTCGACCGCTATTCACTCCTAGTTGACCGCAAAACGACCTACGTCGTTTTGTGCAAAAATATTACCATAAAACGACAGCGAAACGACCGATATTATTTCATAGTCGATCGGTCGTTGAATGTTTTATGTACTGAAAAGTGACTGCAAAACGACCAATCTTTTTTTCATTTTTCGTATATCGTATTTGGAGAAAAGAAAAAATGTTATCATTTGAGGGTATCGATCCTTCAACCTTCGGATTACTAGTCGAGTGCACTGTGTCCTTACCTATTTGGTACGTTGATAGTGTGAATACACATAATACCTCATAATCTATCATCCGAAACGTATGGTAGCTTATGAAGAATATGTATGTTCCAGACAACATCAAGCCGAGTGGCCGAGGACGTAATGCACTTGACTGTTAATCCGAAGATTGCAGGATCGAGACTTACAGAGGATAATAATCCTATTTCTTTTCCTCACAGAAACAGCTTTGTTTTCATTTTAAAAAGAAAATTTCGAGAATTTCATGTCAGAACACTGAGAATTGTCCAAAACACTGAGAAAAGTGGTTCAGAAAAAGTGTCTGTATGTATGTCTGTGTGTTTGTGCGTTCTGAGCTTCGAAATTTCAATCAGCTGTAAGTCATCAATCAGTTTGTCTTGTTACAATTTTGAATACAAGTCATGAAATATTTGATAAATATCTTAATCAGAATGCAACAACATATAGGAAAGAAATAGAATAGTAAAAAAAAAAAGTGGTTTACACGCAGGATGAAAATATTAATTTACTTTTGCAATGGAACTTCATTTACTTTTGTCTGAAACATTAAAATAAGTTCATAAGATACAAGAATGTAATTTCCTCCCTTAGTTCGCGTGTTACATAAACTTGAGACGAATTTGTAATTCTGTACTCTCATGTGTGTTGAAATAAACCATTTTACTTTCAGATATCATGAGAAAATATTCCTCAGCGCCGGTTCCATTAACTTCAACACTACATATATGTATATAAACCATTTTGTATGCGCCGAGTCGGCCCTATTTGGATTAACGCCAAGGAAGGATCGTTAATATTTAAGGAACATTCCACAGTCAAGAATACCGCAGAACTGTTATGGATTCAGCAGCTGTAGAAAAAGAAGGAAAAAAGTGAAAACGAAAGGCGCAAATAATTCTTGAAATTTTCTGAAGCCAAAAAAACCGTGCATTCTGAAAAAAAATAAAAAATTACTACTGGCGTGACTCCACACGTGAATTTCTCATCACGATTTTTACTGGCGTCACATTAGTGTTGTGACTTTCGTGATTATGACGTTAGTTTGCGAAGTTAGCTTGTAAAGTTAGTATGTAAAAATGATATTATAATAATCTGTAATGAAGGATGTATCTTACAACCATTTTATGAAATTTTTACGAAACGAGTTTACTTATAATTCTCTTTGAATTCTACAGTCAAGAATACCGCAGAACTGTTATGGATTCAGCAGCTGTAGAAAAAGAAGAAAAAAGTTGAAAACGAAAGGCACAAATAATTCTTGAAATTTTCTGAAACCCAAAAAAACCGTGCATTCTGAAAAAAAATAAAAAAAATAGCTACTGGCGTGACTCCACACGTGACTTTCTCATCACGATTTTTACTGGCGTCACATTAGTGTTGTGACTTTCGTGATTATGACGTTAGTTTGCGAAGTTAGCTTGTGAAGTTAGTATGTAAAAATGATATTATAATAATCTGTAATGAAGGATGTATCTTACAACCATTTTATGAAATTTTTACGAAACGAGTTTACTTATAATTCTCTTTGAATTCTACAGTCAAGAATACCGCAGAACTGTTATGGATTCAGCAGCTGTAGAAAAAGAAGAAAAAAAGTGAAAACGAAAGGCACAAATAATTCTTGAAATTTTCTGAAACCCAAAAAAACCGTGGATTCTGAAAAAAAATAAAAAAATAGCTACTGGCGTGACTCCACACGTGACTTTATCATCACGATTGTTACTGGCGTCACATTAGTGTTGTTACTTTCGTGTTATGACGTTAGTTTGCGAAGTTAGCTTGTAAAGTTAGTATGTAAAAATGATATTATAATAATCTGTAATGAAGGATGTATCTTACAACCATTTTATGAAATTTTTACAAAACGAGTTTACTTATAATTCTCTTTGAATTCTACAGTCAAGAATACCGCAGAACTGTTGTGGATTCAGCAGCTGTAGAAAAAAAATTAAAAAAGTGAAAACGAAAGGCACAAATAATTCTTGGAATTTTCTGAAGCCAAAAAAACCGTGCATTCTGAAAAAAAATAAAAAATTGCTACTGGCGTGACTCCACACGTGACTTTTTCATTACGATTGTTACTGGCGTCACATTAGTGTTGTGACTTTCGTGATTATGACGTTAGTTTGCGAAGTTAGCTTGTAAAGTTAGTATGTAAAAATGATATTATAATAATCTGTGATGAAGGATGTATTTTACAACCATTTTGTGAAGCTTTCACGAAACGATTTTACTTATAATTCTCTTCAAATCGCCAAAAACAAGTGGAATAGAAATGTCACGAAAAATATCTCGAAAAAATGAATATATGCTCAATACATTGAAAACCAAACGGAGAATCTTACTCCTTCATTTTTTATTACATCTTTTTTGTAACATTTTAGGAACAGAAAAAAAAACGGTGTTTTTCAGCCCTCATTCAGAATTCATACTTTTTTCGAAATCTAGGAATCGTAATTCGTAATGAAACAGAAATACAGAAAAGTTAATATTCTGAAATACTTGTACCTTGAAATACTTTTTTCAAGGAAATTGTTTTAAATTTATTACGAGCGTGTTTTCAAATTCGAAATCAAGCTCCTATTCGGTCCTCCAAATTCTTAATAAGAATTTTTTATGATTAACGGTTTTACAAATTTCATGTTAATGATAAAATAGTAACAAACTGTTTGCTCTACTGAATCATATACTTTTGTTCATTGCTCATTTGTTGATAATTCTCTCTCATATGTCAAACCGGACCACAAATTTTAGATTGCGATCCAAAAAGAAATTTTCGAAGAATTTTCGAACATTTTTTTTTCACATTTAAGGTAAAGTATCAGAAGGAGTAGAGATTTTGGATTGGTTTTCAATATCAAAACTGGGATTTGAATGTAGAATGTACATACCAAATTTCATTCCGGTTCATACATTTTTTCAAAAGTTATTGTGTTTCCGGACGGCACAGACGGACGGACGGACGCACAGACAGACAGACAGTCAGACAGAAATGAGTCAATGTGGTTTTTTGGAATCTGGGACACTCAAAACATAAATTTCCATCAAAATCGAAGAGTCCATTTTTTTAAATTGCAATACTTTCTCTTTTTACATACTGCGCAAATGACGAGAAAGTAAAAAGGTCCGGGAAGAACCGGATGTTCGAATACGGTCACGGATAAAATAATTTCCACAGCCCTTCGATCGCAGGAGAGCGTTGGCAAAAATTTTTTTATTCTCTTTTTACATCAAGAGGGAACGTTTTTAATTTCAATCGAATATTCGCAGAATTTTTCTTGAGCCATTTGCAAGTTAAATGAGGATTATGGAGAATCAATGCCTGCTGCAGAAAATAAGATTGGAGAACAAACATGCCTTTTTACATCGGAGATAAAATTTCGAGTGCAAAGTGCAGAAATAGTTTTCCGTCTCGATGTATTTATTTATAAAGCCCTACACAAGAAATATCCGCTCATCGTACTCACGTCCATCTACGTAATAAAATATTCCACGAGGAAGAAGTGGTTTGTAATGTGTATTCGCCGAGGTAACGCGATAGATGTACTCGGAGTATGTAAATGTTTATTCGAAGTTGCTTGGCGATGGAAGAGCTCGATGCACAGTGTTTCTCGCTTCGCTTGGCGCAGTATCGTATGCACGATCAATAACAAAAACAAAAAAGCCATTTTCTCGCATAGTGGGTAAATATAAAGGGTTTTTTTTTCGACATCGTCCGACAATAACTGTGCATAACAATTATTTCCTATTTATTTTTTACATTCACGTTGAACTCAATATTGGCAACAATGCTATGATTATTTTTCAACGTTGTTGTCTTTTCAGGCAAATAAAATAAACCAGTGAATGAATGAAATAATGGACCTGCTTATTTACCAGAGACGTAAAAATAAAATAATAATTAAAACCGGTTTTGACGTACTTTATACTATATATTGTAGTGAGAGCAAAAAAATATTAAGGGTGTTCGCTGAAAAAGAGATTTTGGAAATAATAAGAGAAATGCCAAAACACTGATATGTAAGTAAATGAAGGAAAATCGTTGTGAATGGACGGAAATTTTTTGTTTTTAAATCTTTTATACAGCTCTTGCCGTCTTAATTTTTTTTTTTGGATCTGTTGAAAATAGTATTGTAGATGATAGATTTTATTGTCGTCGATACATTTTTCTGAATCTAGGTGAGATGAGGGAAAATCTGTTAGCTCGACTGGAAATGAAAGTTCAAGGCAAAGCGAACACATTGATTAATTATTAAATTTAATTAAATTATCTTATAATTAATTAATTTTTTTTAAATAACTTGCTTGAATTTTCTGAGATTCGAGGAAGATTCGGAAAATAGGGTTGAAGGGAATGAAATGGGTCAAGTCTAAAAACGGGATTTTGTTTCAACCAATTTTTTATGACATTTCGACGTGTTTTGTATCAGCAATAATAGAAAAAAAAGCGAAAAAAGTGATAAAAATCGAAAAGAAAAATTGTTTTTTTTTGCTTTATAATTTTAGTTGTTTGAAAAAAAATTGAAGACGATGCCCGTTTTGCCCCAGATTCCAATTTTCAGTTGAGGTGCTCACATTACAGTTTTAAAGTCTGACATTTTTCATATAGTTAACTACGTGAAATTAGAAAAAAAATAAGGACTAAGATTCAAGAAACGTTCGAAAAAATAGAATTGAAAAAATACGGGCAAGACAGCAAAACGGGTGAAGTCTAAAAATAAGATTTTGCTCCAACTCCTTTTATATGACAATTTGACGTTTATCGTATCAGCAATAAAACACAAAAAGCGAAAAAATGACAAAAATCCGTTAACATTTTTTTTTTTCATAATATAATCTTGGCCATTTTTAAGAAAGTTAAAGTTTTGCCTTCAATTTTTAGTCGAGTTGCCCATTTTGCCCCATCACGTACAGAATATGTCACGACTTTAGAGACTGACATTTTTCATATTGTGAAGTACGTAAAATGAATAAAAAAAATCAGGCGTGGAATGCAAAGGAGAATGTTGCCCATTGCTTCCTTATTATTTTCATGCGATCGCAAAGCCACTTTTATGGAAAGTATGTTGATAAGTTTTTGCTTTTTTACAAAAGATGTTCATCCATTGAGAATAATAAGAATGTAATACATAAGATCCTATACCGTTATTTATTTATTTTTTTCATTCTGCTTACTTCGCTTTATAATATTGTACCTGTACAAAATTCTTTAAACAAACATATGCATTTGGAAAGGTCAATAAATTTATTCAAGAACAAAAAAAATAAATTTATCTAAACGCTCGTTTAGTTAAATTATTTGACGTTCAATTTATTTATATTTATTACACCTTTTTGGTATTATTATTTTTTCTAAATCAATGATATCTATCTTTTTCAACTTTTCCTTTTATGATGGAATACTCAATTATTTATTAAATCATATTTTCCGTGGAGCGAGAATGTTCAATGATTGAGTGAAATGCCCAGAATAATGAATAATAACAATAGTCATTATTAATTCAAAAAAATGGCTCCTGCATATTCTATATTCATTTGATTAATTTCGAATTAGGACAGTCGAGAGTTAACAGCATTTATTTTTTTCATATAACTGGATCATTTTTCAAATGTTTATCAAATTCTTCACATTTTTTCATGAACGTGCAACGTGCAATTAAGGTAAAGTTAAAAAAGTACTAGTATGCGATGTAATTAAAGTAAATTGCTCACTAAAATAATATAACTTGGATAACGAACGTTTGAATCAAACCTAGATTCAAACGTTCGAATTAAATTCTGGTAGATGTTAAATATTAAATCTGAATCGATATTAAATTAATTTTTCCGTGTTCGGTGTTTTGTAGTATCATTACATCGAATGGCAATACGATAAAATCCAAATATCGATACTTTGTCACCAATTCGGTATTTTTATCTCAATCCGATAATATTGCAATACTTTTATATTGAAAATTTATCACTTAACCTGTTCAATGTACCGTTTATCAATTTGACACTGTATTTGAATATTGAATTTAATATACCGGATTATGCATGAAAATTTCCGACGAAAGTGACTTTCAATTATTAATTTATTAACAATGTAAATCCGATAACGCCCTGATAAGTTTTTGGATTTATGGAAATTGATAACAGAATTTCCTACGTTAATGTAGTCTTCCCATGTTGAGTTGCACAGTTGAAGTGACACGATGCAGAACAGACCTAATGATATACTGTGTTCACGTGTTTCTGCTGCTGCTGATGTCTGTACTGGTTATGCTACTCATCATGCACGGCTAACAGTAGCCAACGAGCCTAAGCGTCAGACAACTACACTCGCAGAGTCAGTCACCAAGCAGTGGTTAGCCCTGCGGATGATGTAGCGACTGGTCTGACCAAACTGCCGGTTTTCACTTACCGCTGCAAAGCCGCAGAGCTGCATTATAGCTTTACCTCGTTCTCGGAGTACATTTATATAGTTTTCGTTCAAAATTCAACAATTGTACAGCAATTTTATGCTGGCAGGTTGATACATTTTTGTTTGTTTGTTTATTGAGTCTTTTTTTTTATTGTTTATTGAGTCTTTTTTTTTATTGTTTATTGAGGAGTTAGCTCCTTAATAAAAGTTTATTTACTTAGAGATACGAAAAAAATGGAAATTCGTTTTTTTTTTATCGAAAATAAATTAAAAATAAATGGAACGAAATAAATGGAAAAATCTACCCAAACCGTGGGTTTTTATTGACTGCAGAGCTGCATTATAACTTTACCTTGTTCTCGGAGTACATTTATATAGTTTTCGTTCAAAATTCAACAATTGTACAGCAATTTTATACTGGCAGGTTGATACATTTTTGTTTGTTTGTTTATTGAGTATTTTTTTTTATTGTTTATTGAGGAGGTAGCTCCTTAATAAAAAATTTATTTACTTAGAGATACGAAAAAGGTGGAATTTCGTTTTTTTTAAAATCGAACTCAAACAATCGTTTCTATTGATTTGTGAAACTAAAACGATGTTTCTTTTTAAAAAAATCATTAAAATTAAAAATAAATTAAAAATAAATGGAACGAAATAAATGGAAAAATCTACCCAAACCGTGGGTTTTTATTGACTGCAGAGCTGCATTATAACTTTAGCTTGTTCTCGGAGTACATTTATATAGTTTTCGTTCAAAATTCAACAATTGTACAGCAATTTTATACTGGCAGGTTAATACATTTTTGTTTGTTTGTTTATTGAGTATTTTTTTTTATTGTTTATTGAGGAGGTAGCTCCTTAATAAAAAGTTTATTTACTTAGAGATACGAAAAAAATGGAATTTCGTTTTTTTTTATCGATCTGAAACAATCGTTTCTATTGATTCGTGAAACTGAAACGATGTTTCTTTTAAAAAAAATCATTAAAATTAAAAATAAATGGAACGAAACGAAAATCTACCCAAACCGTCGGTTTTTATTAACTGCAGAGCTGCATTATAACTTTACCTTGTTCTCGGAGTACATTTATATAGTTTTCGTTCAATATTCAACAATTGTACAGCAATTTTATACTGGCAGGTTGATACATTTTTGTTTGTTTGTTTATTGAGTATTTTTTTATTGTTTATTAAGGAGGTAGCTCCTTAATAAAAAGTTTATTTACTTAGAGATACGAAAAAAATGGAAATTCGTTTTTTTTTGGGTCGAACTCAAACAATCGTTTCTATTGATTTGTGAAACTAAAACGATGTTTCTTTAAAAAAAAATCATTAAAATAAAAAATAAATGGAACGAAACGAAAATCTACCCAAACCGTCGGTTTTTATTAACTGCAGAGCTGCATTATAACTTTACCTTGTTCTCGGAGTACATTTATATAGTTTTCGTTCAAAATTTGACAATTGTACAGCAATTTTATACTGGCAGGTTGATACATTTTTGTTTGTTTGTTTATTGAGTATTTTTTTTATTGTTTATTGAGGAGGTAGCTCCTTAATAAAAAGTTTATTTACTTAGAGATACGAAAAAAGTGGTAACTCGTTTTTGTATTGGTCGAATTCAAACAATCGTTTCTTCTGATTTGTGAAACTGAAACGATGTTTCTTTAAAAAAAATTTCATCAAAATCATTAAAATGTACGTAGAGATCTGGAAAAGGTTGAAATTCGTTTTTTGTTCATTGGTTGAACTAAAACAATTTTTTCTATCAATTCGTTAATTGGTCAAACTAGAAATATGTTTCTTTATCGAAGAAAATATATATAATTATCAAAAAATTAAACAAAAGAAAATAATAAAAATAAAAAACCAAAGTTTTTTTCATTGTGGAGAAGTGTGCGATAAAGTAGGCTTACATTATAGTATAATGCTAGAGGAACCAGGTGCACTGTAAAGCGACACCATGTGACAATGAGTACTGCAGTGCTCATATTCTGTAGTATTATTAGTATTGAAGTTATTAAAAGGTCGGCTGTGTTTGTGTCGTATATTTTTTTACTTACTGTACTTCAGCCTTTTATTCCACCATAGAAAACACCCGTTTCTAACCTTCGTACTATATTTCTTTAAGAAGTCAGTTTCACTCTTTTCTCATCGTAGAATTCAAAGATCTGATTTCCGGTCGAAATATTCAGCTCAATTTTTTTTTCTCTCCGAGATATCGAATTTTATTTGGCACTATAGCTTTTAAGTCGTATATTCCACCACGAAAATAGTACGTTTGAAATGTCTATAATGTGAATATTTTTTAAAGTGCTTTTTAAATTATTTATCTGCAAAAGAATAAATATCAATTTGTTGACTGGTTTGTATTAAGTTTGTAAATGTGGCAGTGAGTGTGGCACCAAGTATTTTAAAAAAATCGTCAGTCTACGTGGATAACGCAGAAAATAATAGACGGAAAGCTCTGCAATTTACGCAGGTTTCCAATTGCATCAAACTCAAAATGCATTGCAATTTGTATGCAAATACTTTAACAGATGTGAAAAATGGCGTTTCTGCAGTCGCTCGGTAAACCGATAACGACACAGAATGGTAAAAATTAGAGCTTCTATTCTACGCACAATGCGAAAATTTTAGCTGGTCGCGTCAGCGCGTATATAACTACAATTCGTTATTAGGTTAAATCACTTTCCTTCCCATCGGCAAAGCAGTCAATTTGCATCACTTTCAACTCTGAATTCATCCATTATACTCAGTTTGCTATTTCGTGTCGAAGTGCTTAAAAAGTAATTACCTCCGAAAATCGAAATATGTAGAATTTGTTAATTAAAACTACTCAACTAATTTTAAGTACATCGTTAGTCCGAAATGAATAAATAGTACCGAACTGTTTGCCATACTGGATCACATACTTTTATTCATTGCTCATTTGGTGATGATTCTCTCTGTATAGGTCAGTCCGGAGCATAAATTTAAGCATGCGGTCTGAAATTTAATTTTTGAAGAATATTTAAAAAATATATTTTTTTTAACATTTAAGGTAAAGTGTCAGAAAGAGTAGCGATTTTGGATTGGATTTCAATACCGAACCAGTAATTCGAATGCGGAAAGTACACACCAAATTTCATTTTAGTCCATACATTTTTTCAAAAGTTATTGTATCTCCTGACGCACAGACTGACTGACGGACGGACGGACGGACAGACACAGTCAGACGCAGTCAGACACAGACAGACACAGACAGACGCTGACAGACACAGACAGACGCAGACAGACGCAGACAGACACAGACAGACGCAGACAGACACAGACAGACCGACGGACGAACGGATGGACGGACGGACAGGCTGACAAAAATGAGTTGATGTGTTTTTTGGAATGTAGGACACTCAAAACATGTAGTCCTATCAAAATCCAGGAGTCAATTTTTTTTCGGATTGCAATACTCTCTCCTTTCACATACTTTGTATGTAATAAAAAAGTAACAACACCAACCAAACAAACTTCGACCTTTTTTGAGCCTCTAGGAAGAAATATTTCTTCAACGGAACAGCTATACATTCCCAGTCAAAAGTGAGATCACAATAATAAACTTGTAATTTTTCTTGTAATCGATGATTGATTCTCATCAATCGAACTCTATTCCCTCGGTAAATAAGACCATAAAACACTTATCAACAGGGACAATGGGAAATTGGACAAGTTCGAAAAAGGTGTTATTAACGAAAAGAGATATTTACCGAATACGGAGTAACAAAAGATTGACATCTCATGAGGATAACGAGAAATACTTTGTTAATGGTTAAAGCGACGAGATTGCGAGGACTGATAAAGCTATCTCGTTGCCGTAGTGAGAAAGTATTCGCAGCACGTACGTATGGCCAAGGTGCATAGCAAATAAACCATTCGTTTGCACCGCAAACACTAAGGCTAGCGGATGAATGAATTTAGCAAATGCTGTTTGCTCTCCAAGACGCGAAGCGCAGCGTCGCATCGCGACGCGGTGCAGGGCGAGAGAACCGACGAGCACCGTCGCACCGTGCCTCCACGGTGCCTCTCTACTACTTGTTCCGAGATGCGGGTCTTGGCTGCGCGTAATTTCAGAACAAGAAACCACTAGCCGAGAGTTAATACGCGATGAAAATGCACCGACAAACGTGCTCGTTGCTGTTTCATTACCAGCCTGCAATCATTGCACGGAATAATCATTAACTTATGCATTATCTTTGTGCGTGAACAAGCGAAGTTCCGCCCAAGTTTCACCGGGAATTATGGACGTCACTGCAATTAACGAAAATTGGGTTCTCGAGAAGAGCTTTGTTTAATTAATAGAAATATAATTACCGCATTTAATATATGTGACCAAAAATGACAGGAGATTTAATGTACGATTATCGCAAGACTTTATGCAATGATATCGGATTATTTATTAATATTGGAGGACTTTGATACTAATCAAAAGTTTACTTAAGGGTGCAATTGAAGATTATTAATTTTGCATTACACTTGTGTAATGAATTTTACATCCTCGTGGCAAAAGTATATTTATTTTTATAGTCTTTGTGCATGAACAGCGAAGTTCGGCCCAAGTTTCACGGGAAATTATGGACGTCACTGCAATTAACGAAAATTGGGTTCTCGAGAAGAGCTTTGTTTAATTAATAGAAATATAATTAACGCATTTAATATATGTGACCAAAAATGACAGGAGATTTAATGTACGATTATCGCGAGATTTTATGCAATGATATCGAATTATTTATTAATATTGGAGGACTTTGATACTAATCAAAAGTTTATTTAAGGGTGCAATTGAAGATTATTAATTTTGCATTACACTTGTGTAATGAATTTTACATCCTCGTGGCAAAAGTATATTTATTTTTATAGTCTTTGTTCGTGAACAGCGAAGTTAGGCCCAAGTTTCACGGGAAATTATGGAAGTCGCTGCAATTAACGAAAATTGGGTTCTCGAGAAGAGCTTTGTTTAATTAATAGAAATATAATTACCGCATTTAATATATGTGACCCAAAATGACAGGAGATTTAATGTACGATTATCGCAAGATTTTATGCATGAAAGGTTGTTTACATTCGGTGGATTATTATTTAGTAATATTGGAGGACTTTGATACTGATCAAGAGTTTATTTAAGGGTGCAATTGGAGATTATTGATTTTGCATTCACTTGTATAATGAATTTAACATCCTCATGGTAAAAGTATATTCATTTTTATAGTCTTTGTGCGTGAATAGCGAAGTTGGGCCCAAGTTTCACGGGAAATTATGGACGTCACTGCAATTAACGAAAATTGGGTTCTCGAGAAGAGCTTTGTTTAATTAATAGAAATATAATTACCGCATTTGATATATGTGACCAAAAATGACAGGAGATTTAACGTACGATTATCGCGAGATTTTATGCATGAAAGGTTGTTTACATTCGGTGGATTATTATTTAGTAATATTGGAGGACTTTGATACTGATCAAGAGTTTATTTAAGGGTGCAATTGGAGATTATTAATTTTGCATTACACTTGTGTAATGAATTTAACATCCTCGTGGCAAAAGTATATTTATGTTTATTGTCAATTATTTTCCGGTGAATAATATCTGGAGAGGATGAAAAATTGCTAATTTGTGGGAACACAATGGTAAACGTTGAGAATTAAAAATTACCTGAGTGTATACGGGGACACATTTTTTTTTCAATTGTTGTGACATATTACTCAAGATGCGGTGATTTTTTAACGAGATTGGAAAATATATTATTTATTCGTAAATATGCCATAAGAGCCCATGTTAAAATACATGCATAAAAAAATTAATTTTGTGTAAACGATGTAGACGAAAATTCCCAAAAAATTCATGTGAGTTTGTTAATAATTATTGAAAACGCGGTAATTATTTAAGATTTTTCTTGTGCATTTTCAATTTTACTGACGAACCTCCTTAAAATACTAGATTTCAAAATAAGCAACGTCTAAATATAGAATGGCCACCATTATGAAATTCGCTATTTTAGTCATTCGCTATTTTCACCATTCGCTATTTTGACCTCAAACTTATCAAAATAGCGGATAATCAAAATAGCGAATGGTTTAAATATCGAAATTTATAATGATGGTCATTCTAGATTCAGACGTTCCTTATTTTGAAATTCGCTATTTTAACCATTCGCTCTTTTGGTAATTCGCTATTTTGACCCCCACCTAAAATTTTGACCTGACTTGGGGAAATTGCCGTTGCAATTTCCCCAAGTCTTTGCTTGGGGAAATTGCAACTAGAAAGCTAATTGCTCTTCAGTGAAATTACCAAAAAAAAAAGACCAAAGACAATTTCTTCGATTGCATGTCAGTATTTTTCATTGGGTTCGAGATCATGCAATAAAAAGATAATATCGAAACCCAATTATTTCTTTTCATTGGCGAAGATTGCCGTGAATCAATCAAATTTTTTTCCTCGGTGTATTATTAAAATGTTGAAAAAAAAAAATGTCGTTCTTTCGTTTCTATAAGCTTTGTTTTTCGATGATATTCAATGAAACAGAAAGGAACCCGAATGCAATTAAGGTTAATTGTGGACCGTAGCTAGAAATGGCGACTATTCGATCTATCGATCCCACGCCGATGGCTTTGGGTCGGCAGTATGGCGGTTGGTACAGAGGAATAGATTGAGGGCGGCACCGGAGCGCGAAAGCCACATCAATGTTCGCTTTCGCCCGAACATTTCCAAGTGACTCGTATTCCATTTGAATTCAATAGCTTCGTTATTTAATTCGTGCCAACAAAGTGGTACGCACAAGCACCCTCGCTTCTCTCCGCATTAATGGTACCTATAAATGTCGAGTTCTACCCTTTCTTCTCTATGCAAACGTCCAACAGGAAACGAGTCCACAAATTCTCTTCGATCATATTTATTCGTTGCTGAAAACCCACTAAATATCGGCTTGATTCAACACAAGATATTTATTTGTGCGTTCGTCGATATTCGAACGAAAAATTATTCTTTCTTCCCGGTGATATTAAAAATAGCTCATTACATTCCTGCAACGCGGGTGGAAAATTTTCATCGACGGGGTAAAAAGTAACTGTGTGATTGTAGCATTCGTTAGAAAAAGTTTTTTCTATTTTGTATCGAAATGTAGTAATATTTTTTTGAAAATAATCACTACCATTTTTTTATGACAACAGTGAAAGATTTTTTGCCACGATAATTGGTTACAGATATTGATTTTAAATAGTATTCGAAATTTTTTTTTCAATTTTTATTTGTGCGTTGGTCAATATTCGGACGAAAAATTATTATTTCTTCCCGGTGATATTAAAAATAGCTCATTACATTCCTGCGACGCGGGTGGAAAATTTTCATCGACGGGGTAAAAAGTAACTGTGTGATTGCAACACTCGTTAGAAAAAGTTTTTTCTACTTTGTATCGAAATGTAGTAATATTTTTTTGAGAATAATCACTTTCATTTTTTTATGACAACAGTGAAAGATTTTTTGCCACGATAATTGGTTACAGATATTGATTTTAAATAGTATTCGAAATTTTTTTTTCGATTTTTATTTGTGCGTTGGTCGATATTCGAACGAAAAATTATTCTTTCTTCCCGGTGATATTAAAAATAGCTCATTACATTCCTGCAACGCGGGTGGAAAATTTTCATCGACGGGGTAAAAAGTAACTGTGTGATTGCAACACTCGTTAGAAAAAGTTTTTTCTACTTTGTATCGAAATGTAGTAATATTTTTTTGAGAATAATCACTTCCATTTTGTTATGACAACAGTGAAAGATTTTTTGCCACGATAATTGGTTACAGATATTGATTTTAAATAGTATTCGAAATTTTTTTTTCGATTTTTATTTGTGCGTTGGTCGATATTCGAACGAAAAATTATTCTTTCTTCACGGTGATATTAAAAATAGCTCATTACATCTCTGCAACGCGGGTGGAAAATTTTACTCGACGGGGTAAAAAGTAACTGTGTGATTGCAACACTCGTTAGAAAAAGTTTTTTCTATTTTGTATCGAAATGTAGTAATATTTTTTTGAAAATAATCACTTCCATTTTTTTATGACAACAGCGAAAGATTTTTTGCCACGATAATTGGTTACAGATATTGATTTTAAATAGTATTCGAAATTTTTTTTTCGATTTTTATTTGTGCGTTGGTCGATATTCGAACGAAAAATTATTCTTTCTTCCCGGTGATATTAAAAATAGCTCATTACATTCCTGCAACGTGGGTGGAAAATTTTCATCGACGGGGTAAAAAGTAACTGTGTGATTGCAACACTCGTTAGAAAAAGTTTTTTCTACTTTGTATCGAAATGTAGTAATATTTTTTTGAGAATAATCACTTCCATTTTGTTATGACAACAGTGAAAGATTTTTTGCCACGATAATTGGTTACAGATATTGATTTTAAATAGTATTCGAAATTTTTTTTTCGATTTTTATTTGTGCGTTGGTCGATATTCGGACGAAAAATTATTCTTTCTTCCCGGGGATATTAAAAATAGCTCATTACATTCCTGCAACGCGGGTGGAAAATTTTCATCGACGGGGTAAAAAGTAACTGTGTGATTGCAACACTCGTTAGAAAAAGTTTTTTCTACTTTGTATCGAAATGTAGTAATATTTTTTTGAAAATAATCACTTCCATTTTTTTATGACAACAGTGAAAGATTTTTTGCCACGATAATTGGTTACAGATATTGATTTCAAATAGTATTCGAATTTTTTTTTTCCGACGACACTAAAAATACCACATTACATTCCTGCAACGCGGGCGGAAAATTTTGGTCGACGGGGCAAAAAGTAACTGTGTGATTGTAGCATTCGTTGGAAAAAGTTTTTTTGCCCTCGTATCGAAATGTACTAGTTATTTTTTTGAGAATAAACACTCCCATTTTTTAAAATGACAACAGTGAAAGATTTTGTGCTGCAATAATTGTTGACGATGTCGATTTCAAATGGCATTCGAAATGCTTCTTCATTTGGATTGCGCTCATTACTGAACGATTCAGTTTGATTCAACATGAGATATTTATTTATGCATCGGTCGATATTCGAACGAAAAATTATTCTTTCCTCCCGACGATACGAAAAATACCACATTACATTCCTGCAACGCGGGTGGAAAATTTTGATCGACGGGGCAAAATGTAACTGTGTGATTGCAACACTCGTTAAAAAAAGTTTTTTTCGCTTTCGTATCGAAATGTACTTATTTTTTAAAAAATATTAATTTCCATTTTTTTAAGACAACAGTGGAAGATTTTTTGTCACGATAATTTTTAACAGATGTTGATTTCAAATAGTGTTTGAAATGCTTCTTCATTTGAATTGCACTAATTACTGAACGATTCAGTTCGATTTAACATGAGATATTTATTTATGCGTTGGTCGATATTCAAATGAAAAATTATTCTTTCCTCCCGACGATACGAAAAATACCATATTACATTCCTGCAACGCGGGTGGAAAATTTTCATCGACGGGGTAAAAAGTAACTGTGTGATTGCAACATTCGTGAGAAAAAGTTTTTATGCCCTCGTATCGAGATGTACTAATTATTTTGTTAAGAATAATCACTTCCATTTTTTATGAGAACAGTGAAAGATTTTTCACTGCAATAATTGGTCACAGATATTGATTCCAAATAGTTTTGAAATGCTTTTTTATTTCAATTGTGCTCATTACTGAACGATTTAGCTTGACATGGGATCCTATGCAACGATATCCTTTTTTCCAACGTGAAGAACTCTGCGATAGTTAATTATTCCCCTGCCTGTTAACAAGCAATGATATAACTACGTGCAAAAGCGTTATTAACGCTGCTTTGTTAAATTGAATCATCGACAATAGTATAATTAAACGAAGAAGATTGAAAATTAGAACAGAACAAATTGCATCCTCGTTATTTTCCACTCGACATGAAATTGCCTGTATGGGAGTTGATTAATTTTGACTTCCTGATAAATAAAGCTCCGTGAACAGTAAAAATAATTCCGTAGTGAAAATGCACGAAACTTATTTTCATACAACATTTAAAAAAAGTAAAAATCAAAATTAAAAAAATCCTACTGCTTTATTATATTTGTAAAATCTGGATAATTTTGTTCTCGACATTTTAAACTATTTTGATTAATTTGTCATGCAAATCTCGAAATTCTATTTAATCTTTGCACACGAGATTTGGATAAATTAGAAAACGAGAATGATCAATATTTCCGTAATAAAAAAAAAACCAAAACATGCAAAGAAATCTAATAATCTTGTGACCTCAATATTAATTAATATTATTGTGAATAATTAAAAATAATATTAATGTATTTGTGTAATCTCGGATTTTTTTATGTTCCTCTGGACGTTTTAAATCACTTTGAGTATTTTTCATGCAAATCTCGAAGTTTTATTTATTCTTTGCACACGAGATTTGAATAATTTAGAAAACGAGAATGATCAATATTTCAGTAATGAAAAAAAAAAAAAAAACAAATCAAAACACGCAAAGAAATCTAATAATCTTTTGACCTCAATATTAATTAACATTATTATTAATAATAAAAAATAATATAAATATATTTGTGTAATCTCGGATTTTTTAATGTTCCTCTGGACGTTTTAAATCACTTTGAGTATTTTGTCATGCAAATCTCGAAGTTTTATTTATTCAGAAAATAGACCTTCGTCTACGGTTAAGGAAAATTAAAAAAAAATATCTCTTGCATAAATGTGGTCTCAGCCGGTTGGTGATACATTTTATTAATGCTGCTTTAACCGTGGAGCGATTCTGTTTTCGTTTGCAAATTAGGGTTTTTTGTTTATTTTTTTTTTCGTAATAGGGACGACGTCAACAGCTTGGCCCATGGAATCCAATTAAGGGTCCCCGACATCACGCATAGGTGGACAGCTGCTGGCTTGGTGACGTGGAAAATACGGAACAGACGCGAGGACTTTTATGGCTTCGATCATTTTTGTAACTAGGCGAATACCCAATCCACTAGCGCCATCTTCACACTTGTACGGTTTTGCGGTTGCCCCTTTTACTATAGCCATTCATTGCGCGAATATTAGTCCGGGTCATGACCATCACTGTTAGAAAAGATTGGAAGTTTTTATTCATGAGCTCCTCATCGAAATTTAATAAACAATTTCGGTATAGAATTCATGTACTTTTTCAGTAAAATTAAAGCAAATTATTAGAATTCAAGTTTTTTTTATTGTAAAATTGAAGTAAATTATTGAATATGCTGTACCATACATTAAATGTATACTAAATTTCATAAACTAATTTATGAATAAAAACTTCCAGTGAAAGTACATTAAATTATAAGTAGATTTTTTTTACACTGAGACTCACATTTTGAGACTCACCTCGACAATGCCGCACATTTACAGTTGCAATTATTATAAATAAAATAAAACTGCAAAGTTGAACTTTACCACTTGCTTCCTTATTATTTTTTTATTTTCCTTACAAAGCTATTTCTATATTTTGTAGCCTATTTTATTATCTTATAATTTTATAAGTCAACAAAAAATCAACGTTTTTGAATTTTTAAAATAGTGATTTCCCCGTTTTTCGGAATTTTTATATACACATTTTTTTATACCAAAGCATCGATCGGCGCTCGCCTGACGATTTTCCTGTGATACCAACAGTTCTGCGGAAAAACTCTGTAACTTTTTCAGTAGAAAAAAAATATCCGTTTTTAAAATAAAAAGAATAATTTTGCCGTATTTTGTTAAAAAATTATTCTCACCGGAACGTGAAAATTATTCGAAATACACCGCTCGAAAGCCAACAGAAAGTGACAACTTTCATGTAGAAACTTTTTTTTAAATTAAATTCTAGTCTCAAAAATTTGCATTTGCAAAACGGCATTTTCTAAAATATCGTTCCAAAATATTTTTTTTTAAAATTCACATAGTGTGAGAGTGACAGTAAAGTGCCCTTTACTGGTACTTTGATATTCCCAATTATATGAAGGGTGACCGGTCTTGGCCAATGATCGACCCAATCTCGGTGCCGAGACTGCCAACATTGGCATATGTTATGGCCCGATTATCGGCCCGAGTCTTGGATGATAAGTCGGGCTCGATATTGGCGAGCAATACTTGGTCGAGTACTGGCTTAATGTTGCGGAGTCAATAATTGGCGGGTCGATACTTGGCCAAGCATTGGCCCGATATCGACAAACTAACCATTGGTGGGTCAATACTTGGCCGAGCATTGGCCTAATGTTGTGACGTCAACTATTGGCGGGTCAATACTCGGCCGAACATTGGCCTAATGTTGTGAAGTCAATAATTGGCAGGTCGATACTTAACCAAGCATTGGCCCAATATCGACAAGCCAACCATTGGCGGGTCAATGCTTGGCCGAGCATTGGCCTAATGTTGTGAGGTCATTAATTTGCGGGTCGATACTTGGCCAAGCATTGGCCTAACATCGACAAGCCAACCATTGGCGGGTCAATGCTTTGCCGAGCATTGGCCTAATGTTGTAAGGTCAATAATTGGCGGGTTGATACTTGGCCAAGCATTGGCCTAACATCGACAAGCCAACCATTGGCGGGTCAATACTTGGCCGAGCATTGGCCTAATGTTGTAAAGTCGATAATCGTCATCCCAACATTGGCCCGCGTATTGGCCGTTTTAGCTTCATCGGCAAACCCTAAATGGATATGGAGCAGATTGAAGCGGGTCGAAAAAAAGTGGCTGAATCAACAGAGTACTTCATATGTACTCAGAATCATGAATTGTATGAATCCAACAGCAGAGTGAATTTATTTAACAAGTATTTCTAAATGGTTATTTTTCTAAATTATAACATCTGTTAGCAAGCAGAAATTTACAACTTTTTCGTTTGTATTCTGAGTTTATTACAACAGAAAATCTGTATAAATTTTATTCTTCCCTCTGTTCCACGGTTAATGTCCCAAGATGGAACGACAGGACGACGTCATGGCTGCAACGAATGGTTCTGGTAATGTGAAACATTACAGAGCATCTGTTGTTCTGTAGGTTCTATACGTCTCGGTTTTTTTTTTACTAACGTGTACAACGTGGTACTACACTAGCCAAGAACAGACAGAGCAGTGCAATTCCGACTGTTTCGTTCGAACAATTAGAGATATACGTATATCGGATGTGCAGGTGGGTTGAACGAGGTGAAAAAGAAGCGGATCGACGTCCGCCTGATTTATGGGATTAACTGTAGGTGGCAGCAATAGTTGCAGCCTTCGCCCTCTAACAATTCGCCCTCTAGCACCGCAGCATTCTTTTTCTCTGGCCTTTTCTTTGGTCGCCTGTCTAAAATCGTAAATGACCCGTTTGTCTAATTCCTGTGGCATAATTTGTGCTTTTAAATTACTGGCGAGACATCGTTTATTTTAACTGTAGTCAAAGACATTTATTCCGAAATCATGCATTTCTACGATGGACGATAATCAATTCTGAACAATTCAGTTTTCCCCAATTTTTTTCAAGGTTGTAAATAAATTATTTTTGCTTGACAATCGAAAAAAAACTTTTTGATAGATTTTACACTTCAGAAGCATCACAGTCTCAAATCAAATCAAGAAATCCGATCAATGCATTTTGACAAAATCTATAAATGCATTTGTCGGCCAATAATAGAATATTGTCATATACTATTCGTCAACTGCAGAGAAGATGCAATAAAAAAATCAGGGCAGCATAAATAAGCGCTCTTCGACGGCTGAATTAGGAATCCTCTTAACCCGCTTCTTAACCCACGTAATGCACTGTGCTTTATTAAACAACAGGCATATCTTAAATTAGAATGTATGATTTAACTGCAAAATTTGCAATAGCACAATTATTGCAAACTTTGTTGGTATTTACTACTGTATTGGTACTTGCAATACCACAATATAGCACTTTACAAAATCTAGAATGTATGGGGCAATCCACTTCGTTTCGACCTGGATTTGACAGTGACCTCTCCGATTTGGCTTATAATTATTGGTAGTTGAACCCTGAACTATACAATTTTTTTTTCCTTCAGGCAATTTTTTTTTAAATATATTTTTAAAGTGACATATCGAATGCCATAATTTGAAAATCCGGAAAAATTCAGAAAAATACTTTGTTCAATAATTATGTAGCCTTTACTCAAAGAGGAGAAGATTTTTCTGAAAAATTCTGAAAAATACTTTGTTCAATAATTATCTAGCCTTTATTCAAAGTAGAGAAGATTTTTCTTCCTACAGTTTTCAAGCATTATTTACTTCAAAAATCATAAAATATAATTGATCTACTACAGGCGATTGGTAAAATCTTTATTTATGTAAAACTGATTTTTTCAGATTTTTTGCAATTTTTTCAGATTTTTCCGAATTATGCAAATCAATATGATTTTTCAATATCAATGTATCGCCGTAAATCTCAAGGATTACTGTAAGCATAAAAAAAATTCGTATCCATTGTTAATAAATTACTCTTACTGCTACTATTTATTAAAAAATTTTGAATTTTCGAAAAATTGATGTTTTCGCTCTAATTTGAGTTAACTCCAACGACCACGCTCAAATCTTCTACAATATCGAATTAATATCCAGTTGTGATATATATCGAATTTGGTGAAGATCGGTAGAGAGGTTCGAATTTTATAGGATCAGAAATTGTCGAAAAATTTGACTCAAATCGGTCGAGCGATTCAAATTTTATGGGACTTTAAATTTATAGAAAAATGTCTCTCACGTCAAAATAAGACTGAAAGTAGAACCTTGCAATTTGCTTCCTCATTATTTTTCATTTTTACAAAGATTCCTCTATGAGGAAGCCAAAATTCATGATGATACTTTCTCATGGGAGTAGTTTTGTGAAAAAAAAACAAAAAATAACGAGGAAGCAAATTGCAAGGTTCTACTTTGCAGGTTTGTTTTTTTTTAGAGTTCGATGTCCATTCACTCAGAATAGACCAACACATCGAAAAAAATGGTCTAAAACGAACGTTCGTATAAATGTGTGTGTATACGTGCAGAGCTGCGAAATTTCAATTACGTCTAATTTCAGAGCGTTTCAACCGATTGAGCTGGAATTTAACACATGAGTGAAGCAGAGACTCCTCTTTGATGGTTCCAATTTTTGACAACACGAATGCAGAAATTTCTTTTTTATAGCTTTTTTTCATTGAAAAAAATGACCATGATTGCTCTAACTTTCATAAAATTAACGATATCTTGCTAAATAATTTCCCATAAATGTAGGTACATTTAATAATGTTTGGTAATGAATTTGACCGAAATCTTAAAACCTATCGATTTAAAGAACTTTCGACATTTTCGAAAAAATTCACATGAACGAATCAAATTTTGCAAAGTATGAACTAGCAAACCCAAATTTTGTACGTGAACGGAATGATATTCGATCATATTAGATCCATAGTTTATTGCAAATCGATAGAAGGGTTCCGTTTATATCGCAATTTCAATTTTTCGTTTTCATTTATTTACGACCTAAATTTCGCAAAACTTCCGTTTTTCAAATTCTTTTAAAACAAAATTGCTAAGTCCTTTGCATATCGCTTCCTCATTTTTCGAAATTTTTTACAAAACTTTCCTTAGTCGAAATCCAAAATTAATAAACATACATGGAGTTCGATTTCCAAAAAGTTTAAAATAATGAGAAAGTAATATACAAGTTCTTACGTTGCGTTCTTAACAAAATATTGGAGAAGATTAATCAACTGAATTTGGTCGATAAAAATAGATTCGTAGTTCTTGCTGTTTTTAATAACGCCAATTTGAAAAAAAAAAAATTTCCTGCTGTTCAAAATTGTCCAAAGCCAAATCAAAGCAATCTTTCAGTATTTAAGGTAGAATACAAGTCTGTTTTACCCGCCAATATTAAAATGTTATAAACATGTCCTTTATTTTTAAGGACTGATTTTTTACGTCCGTGTTTGTTTATCTGTTGTATAAATATGCATATAATGCGATCTCCTTATTTGTCGTCCGTCATGTGCCGAGCAGTTCAAGAATTCATATTTTTCCCATCCGGTAAAGATGTTGTAAGAAGATCAAATAGAAAATGATGAATAAAATGATAATGATCAAACCGAAGCTTCATCAAGAGATAAGAACCATTTCAAATTTTCGCGGGTATGCGACGTTGCCAAACGTCAAACAAGATGGTGGCTAGACATCACGATAAATCTCGTTGACCAAAGTTTCACTATTTCTCTCCACTTTATTTCGATATTTCTACTTCATTGTTCCGTTAAGTGTGGCATTTCAACTTTCCTTAATAACCGAATACGTTTAACGAACACAACTATACGTTTTTCCTAAGCATATCTCGGTTCTAAAGATTAGAAAAAAATCTAAATATGACCTATTGTGACCCTAATGTTATTCCACACGTATAAAATTCAGCGACTTTACTATTTAATATCTCGAAAACAGTGCAGCAAATCGATCGAAAGTTCTGCATACGCTTTTATCAAGGCTTTCGTGATAACTAAAAAAAATAGCGAGCTTATATCTTGGATTGTCGATTTGTTCAGAACCTTCTTAATCAATGCATAATGAATCCTCAACGAAATCTTGTTCAGTGCATCGAAAGAAATGGAGATATTTATGGGTTCCATCAGCTGCAATTTTTAGTATTTCCATCAACTCCTGAAATTGCGTCCTTTGATTTTTAATACAGCTGTACAAGGCTCATGTGTATTGGTTGGTATGCAGTATTTGTGATTATTGTGTGACTCGGGTGTAGCAATAGGTCGAGGTGAACTCAATGGAAATAATAGTCTGGATTTGCGGCTGTTACTGCGGCTCTCATTTTACGTTCGCTATCCATTATACGTTATCCGCTCTGCAACCGCACATTTCCCTCAGTACGCATACTTCTTCACTGACCTGCACAGGATCATTCCACCCGCCTGCTTCCTGCCTCATCAACAAGCCGCGGTGTGTTGTGTTGGATTATTAATTTTTTCAAACCATACACAATCTGATCGATCCATTAATATGCTCGCTTTTCTGAACATCCACAGTCGCTATTGTTATTATGACATCATTTATTGATACTCGTTGGTGCGATTGCCAATTGATATTATAATTTACCAACGTTTCCGCATGTAATATTTACACACAAATATATATGAAGCATTTTTTGGCAATTCATCCATTTTTGCTTACTTATAGAGAGAGCTTTGTTTTCATGGAATTTTTTTTTTTTAGATTTTCATGTCATTATACGCGGAATGCTGTAAAATATCGAGAAAAATGTCCGGATGTGTGTGTGTGTGTGAGCAGGGCTTTGAAATTTTAATCACGTGTAACTCGAGAACTGTTTGACCGATTGAGCTAGAATTTGATACACTAGTAAAGGAGCAGTCCACCTTTGACTGACGCATTTTTATTTCGAAATCGATGCTGAAATTTCGATTTTTCAAGAGACGCGGTAGCGTAGCGACGCCAAGTTATAATTCACCAACGTTTCCTCATCTAATATTTACACACAGAAGCATTTTCTGTCAATTCATACATTTTTGCGTACTCATAGAGAGAGCTTTGTTTTCAAGAACATTTTTTTATTAGATTTTCATGTCAGTTTATTCAGAATGATCCAAAATATCGAGAAAAGTGGCTTAGAAAAAATGTTCATGTGTGTGTGAGTGTGTGTGTGTGTGGGGGCTTTGAAATTTTAATCACATGTAACTCGAGAACTGTTTGACCGATTGAGCTAAAATTTGATACACTAGTAAAGGAGCAATCCACCTTTGACTGACGCAATTTTTTCCGAAATGGATGCAGAAATTTTCATTTTATGGCTTTTTGAATTTTTCCCAAAAAGCACGTGCGCGCTCTAGCTCCCGTAAAAATGGCGATATTTTGGTAAATGATTCTTGTTATGTGCAGGTACTACTAATGTTGTTTAGTATCAAATTTTACCGGAATCGCCAAAGGGCTTCGAATTTTATGGAGTTCTGAAATTTTCAAAAAAGTCACGTTTTTTGCCTAATTTTACAAAACGTGAGATAACGATCTCAAATTTCATATATGATATTGGTACTATTCAGCGACGATTAATACATGGTTTTGTCATTGTCTGCAATGTGGTTCGAATTTCTTAAAATGTTCGTCAACTTTCAGAAAAAATTATTTTACGGCATTTACTTCATCAAAACATAAGATAGTGAACTTGAGTTTTATACATGAAATCAGTAATTTGTTATGTGGTTTATGAAGTCATAATTTGTTATGTGGTTTATGAAGTCATAATTTGTTATGTGGTTTAAATTTTTCCGAAAATTAACTTCCACAAAAAAAGCTGCAAAGTTGAACTTAGCAAATTGATTTCGCTAGGAGGAAGCCAAAATCAATGAACATACATCTTTGGAAAAAAAGCCAAAAATGATGAGAAAGCAATTTGCTAAGTTCAATTTTTTTTGTACGTACATCTTTGTAAAAAAAAAAAACTAAAAATTACGACATTATGATGAGAATGCAGTTTGCTAAGTTCAAATTTTTTTTTGCCCATCCCAGATTTGTCCAAATAATAATATTCGTTCTCGAATAAAAAAAAAATTAACCCGTTTTTCAATAAAAAAATCCGTGTTACCAGAACGTGAGAATTTTTTTTCATGTTTTATTCAAAAGGTAACACAAAACAGCAACTTTTATGTGGACCCTTTTTGTTTTCAATAACGTCAAGTTTCTGAGATTTATTCACATAAAAAAACGGCCTCGTCTAAATATTGGATTAATAAATAAATAAATAAATTACATTGCGAAAAATTATGGGGAAAATCTGAGAAGGTCGATAAATAATCGCTTAATTGACGGAAAATGCTCCATATGCATTTTTTTTCCGTCGGGAATTAGCGGAATTTCGGAAAATCCGTGGCCTTAATTCTGGCTGACGTTGATTGGAGTAATTATCCAAATACGGTATTTCGGGATATATTTCCACTCGATACGCATGCAATGCACAGCGTATGAATACTGAAAGCGCTGCCTGAAAAAAAATCTCTCTTGGTATTATGATGACTGAAATAGAAATGGGAGATTAATCCCAATTTTCAAGAGTGTATTTGTAAAGTGTTTACTGCATTGTTCTTATCCGAGTAATTAACGTTTACGCTACATTCCATGTGCACTTTTCCAGATAAATGCTCTGAAAGTTCCCTCAATTAATTAGCCCATCACTTCATATAAACGCAGATAAATTCTCTGACAATTCATTTTCGTTCTGAACCTCGGATATTTCTGATAGTTACATTTTTTTATCACTCATATCTTAATTTAAAAAAATCATCACACCGAGTTAACATTCGTAACTTTGCGATTTAAGTACATCACGACAGAAATAATTAACGTTGATAAAACATTTTTTATTTAGCATTTTTTATTCGTGACTACGCACTAAAAGTTAAATTTATTTCGATCAGATAAATTGATTAAAGATTAATTAATTTTATCCTCCTTTCTAACCAATTTTGCGGTCTTGATAAAATTATTTAATCCAAATGAATTTTTTTTCTGTGTGTCAAGCGCGATTTTCAACGGGTTATTCTCAAAATTCTATTTTTCAACAGGGTTGACAATGATTTTAAAAAAGTATACATACAATTTGTATGGGTCAAGTCGTAAATTGTACAAAAAACCGGTTTCTAAAAGATCTTGTAGGGAGTTTGTAAATTAAAAGCCCGTTTAATTTTTTTTTTAGTAAACAATTACATTTTTTCGCGTATTGTGATAAACAAATACAGTGATTTACCATTTTGATGAGTGTTGAGAAATCTCCTTTTCTCTTAGCCTCACGATAGACGTGGAATAAATAAACAGATCGTTTTTAAATTTTTTTTACAAAAATTCAACAACGTTTTCATTTTTGGAACTAACGCAACTGAAAGCGATCGAATTAATATCTCCTCCATAAAATAACCCGGGCATAATGAAGATCTCTCCAGAAACATTTCTGGCATAATGAAAACATCCGCATTACAAGTCTGCCGGTTTACATCTCTGCCACAAAACAACTCTCTGACTTTTCAAGCCTTCTGAAGCAACAGCGCAGTGTTCCTGGATAACCCGGGCGTAATTTCCTGGATTATATACTAGGGAATTACCCTAATTATTATCGTTACTTATTAATACGTGCACGAGCTTTTCCGTTACAAAATACATATCAAAGTTCATATTCAACCTTGCACATGCTAAGTTTGTTACCATCCATTAGAATATTAGTAGCTTAATATTACCATTATTATTTTTACCTTATATTATATCGAAAATATAAAACTAATTGTAACGAAAAATTACATTATCAATATAAGGTAAATCGAGTGGGAGTCAAAATAGTGAATGGTTTAAATATCGAATTCCGAAATTAGGAACGTCTGAAATGTATTCTAAATACTTTTGAATTTGAATAACTGTCAAGAATTCATAAGTAGAATCAATAATACGATTTTTAATTGTTAATTGATCCAATCTATTTCTCGGTATTTTAGAGAAATATATTAATTATGCAATTTTCTTACAATTACTCATAGTTATTCAGAGTGAAATGTATTTTAAATACAAATTTATTCGAATATTGCCCATTCCTGCTTTTGAATGGGTTTTTTTTTAAATTTAAAAACGAACTTTTCTTATTTATGCTATAAATTCGTCTAAACATGGTCAGTTTGCGTTAAATTATAAGGTTACAATTTTTAAATTATCATTTTACTAACGACGCTTGGCTGCCGGAGTTCCGGTCACTTTCCAACCTCCATGCTGCGGTTTCGGTCGCCTTGCGAGTACCAGTTTTGGCCACTTCCTTATATTTTACGATGTCACAGGCGAAACGGGCCGAAATTAACGTGTAATTGAAGCAATAACTTTTAATTTTTCACCTTATGCATTACCTCAATTTCAATTAGCCCAATAAACAAAAAACAAAGTAAATTGACTTTAAAAAATAATATTTCGCTCCGGTACAAAATCTTCGTCATAAATTCTCCAAAACAAAACTGTGTCCATATTTAATAATTACTTTGTATATTTATATTTATCTTTTTTTCCAGATTGTCCAATTATACGTAAAAAATCTACTTGATTAAAATCGAACTTCGTTTATTTTTTTGGTTGCACTGAAAATTTGTTTGAACCATAATTCACGACTGGAATTGACAGGTAGTAAATTATGATTTATTACCATTAACCAAAAAAAAAATGTGATTTTTTTTTACCTTCAATCGACATTTTATTATTAAAAAAGTTTAGTTGGAGATGAACACGACTGCTGATGTGATTCGTGCAACAAGTGACCGAAACCGTAACCTAACCTAATTTGAGTAACTAGTAACGGAGCCGGCAATTTTTATGAATTCATCTTTTGTAAAACCAATTCTGTCTAGACTAATCGATTACGTGATGCATTGTTAAGCTTTCCATATGATATTCATACCTCTGAATACTTACAAATGATTAAATTCAATGTTTTCCGAGACCCGATATTTGTTTTTCACCTAATTTCAAATAAAAAGAAATCCTTAAAAAATCAAGAAGCTTTTTTTGTCCAGAATTCTACTTTTTATAGTAAGTTCAAAATACATACTTTTGCGTAAAAAATAAAATAAACTAAAAAATAATTTTTTTACAATAATTTAAAGAATTAAAAATAAAATAAACACCGCATATATTGTAAATTTTTTTTTCTTTTTGCACTCTCACCACTGATGTGAATAAAAATACTTGTAAAAGGGTTTTTCTCGTAAATAAATAAAGAAATAAATGAATAAATGTAAAATGGACATTGCAACTGCACTATTCTATTTCAAGTAATGGACAGTAAAAACAAATGCACTTCTACTATAAATAATATGTGTGTTATTCCATGATTAAAAAATGAGTAAAGTTGAAAAGACGCACATTACAATTTGATTTTTCTGACCGTTTATATTCAAAGTTCTTTTCACGAGGAAGTCAAATGGAGCAAGGTACTCACTTTTTAGGCTTTGTGGATGCCGCGTTAAAAAAAATCGCAAGCTTCTACTTTGCAGCTTTTTTTTTTCAACTTTTACGTTTAAGTGACGTACATTTTTCATTGTCGAGTGAAGAGCTGAAGAGATATAATGCAATGAAGGGGTGGAACGATGGTTAGAGTGAAACAGCTGAGAACGCGATTAGAGGAAGATAGGAAGAGAAAGGGGGGGAGAAAGGGAGGCGAATAATAGGAGAAAAAATGGGGGAGGTACTGCATGGCGTATAGTTTCAGGGAATCGGGAAACTGGAGAATGATGGTAATCCCTTTGGATGACTCTTCGTTCCTCGTGGCTACGACTTTCTTTTTACCTTCTAACTTCCGTTGGCTGCCTTGGTCTGCTCTTCGGTAAGCTAGATTTTTTCCTCTCTTTAAACCGAACATCGGCGTGCGACTGGGGCGAGGGAAAAGGGGCACGAAATGCGAGGAAACGAGGGGGGAAGAAGAGCCCCAGGCTAAAATGGAAATTTCGTTCTATGTGCGCGCCTGAGTCAGGAATACAGGCTCTTGAATGGACGTTTTACTGAGGGTAACGAAGACCCTACTTTGCTCCATAGCTGGCACTGTGATTTCTGGAAAAAAAAAAAAAAAGAAAATCTACAAGAACGAAAAATGAAGTGAAACGAGATACGGTATAATCTTGTAATGAATAAAAAGTAGGGATAACGGATATTAGAGTAATCAGTAGATATAAATTGGTGGATTGTGCAGTTCGTGCAGCGACAGCAAATTGGAAGATCAGAATTTCATCAATTTTCATTGGACTCCAGTAATTATACATAATCTTAATGATATTTAATTAGCGCAAGACTAACCAATTTATATTTTCGCTTATTCCTTCCGATATCTCGGTGCATCATCTCAATTTATTTATTGGCATTTATTTTATTCATCGGTTTAAAAAATAATGATAATTTGGGGATCATTATTCTAGCTTGACATTTTTTTATACGTCGCTTTATTCCGAATAAAATTGCATTTTAGTTTATGATCGTTTTCTTTAGAATTTATTATTGAATAAAACAAAGTAGAACCTTGCACATTGCTTCCTCATTATTTTTCGATTTTTACAAAGCTTAATTGATTTTGGCTCCCTCATAAATGAAGCTTTTTAAAAATCGGAAAATAATTATTTTCAATTTTATTCTTAATTTTTGATGACTTACGAAATCCAGTAAGTTAAAAAACCTTTTCACATCGCATTTTGATTAAGTACACATTTTTATCTCACTCTCTTAACTTTTGCGGAAGTTATGAGCGAAAATATACATTTATTGAAAAATTAAAAATGTCATAAAATCCGAACGACTTTATCAATCATCACTAAATTTCGTACGTAGTAGGGCTGCATGGTATTTTTCGACTGCAGATCATTTCGGTTCATTTGTTGAAATTCGACGTGGTTTAGAGAAATTTTTTTTTTTTCGAAAAATTAAAAATTTTATAAAATCGGGACCGCTTTACTGATTTCGCTGAAATTCAATACCAAACATCATTCACCGTGTCTTTATTTATAAAGAACTATTTATCAAAATTGGCGAAATTTTACAAAAGTTAGAGCGATCACGACATTTTTTGGAAAAATAAAAAATTCTATAAAACTGTATGCATTGATACATTCGATTAAAAATTACGTCAATTACAGAGGAGTCAATACTCTAGTTGCGTGCCAAATTTTAACTCGATCTATCGTGACGTTCGTGAGTTATGGACAATTGAATTTCCGGTGACATACAGACACACTGTCAAATTTTTCGTACGAAAATTAATATAAAGTATTGGAAGTTTTTTTTGCAGATGCGCGTATATTAAATGTAATATACCAATAGTAAGTAATATAGAAAAAAAAACTTCATAATTGTAGTGTTTATAATGTGTTTTCTAAAATTTTACAACGTATCCGTATATTACATCAAAATTAATACATTGTATCTGCGAAAAGACTTCCAATACATATATCAATTTTTCAGACATTTTTAAGAGTGTCCATACAGACATATTTTCTAGACCACTTTTCTCAACGTTTTAGTTTATTCTAAGTATGTTAACATGAAAATCTTGAAAAAAAAAATAAAAAATTTTACGGAAACAAAGCTTCTTCTATGAGGAAGCAAAAATAAAAGGATCCTTTAATGTGATAATGCTTAATATGAAAATTTAATTGGTTGAGTATTCAATTACTCTAAAACAATTATTGAGGCAAATAAAACTTAATTACAGTGAGAAAACTTTTCAGCTCTTAAAATTAAAACTAGTAATAACGATTGGGTTGCTTCTGTGATGGTGAAAGCTAACTGAAGCAAAACCGGACGATTCTATATTTTTGCTAATTCGTTTAACCAACTTCGTTGATTTGATGAGCTCATAGTGGCATTTTCTCAATTCGCGAAACTTTCGATGTACTTCGACATTCCGAATTCAATTCACTTAGCTTCATTGCCTTTTTCATTACAACTAATGATTCTATAAGATACTACAACACGAAGTAACAATACAATCGGAGAATTTCGACGGAAGCTCTAACTATCGTACGAAACTTGTGACATAGTTCGACTTTTATAGCGACGAAAATACTTTTAAGTATTTTCAATAATTACGAGATAAAGAAGATTGCTCGAGAGCTTTTATATCGGAGCACGACGAAAAAATGTTAGTATATTGGAGTTCGTATAACCGCGATTAAATATTAAGGCAGTTTTCCACAAACAGTGATGACTACAATCTTAAATAATATATTAAGAGCCGTTTTCATTATAATTTACCATTTAGTATAAAACAATGTGAAGATACAATTTGCAATTTTGAATAATTTTAGCGAAGTCTTAATCGTTGGCGAAATTTCTAACAAGACAAACCTTAAGGAGGTTGAGTCACCTAAAAAAGTCATGGAAAAAAAATTCTGTCGATTATAACTTTTTTTAAATCTTAGATTTAAGCGCTCTTAAGAACACTGTAAAAAAAAATTCTGGAAATCTAAATACTTTTATTGGAAGTATCAAATTTCATAAACGTTTATATGGATTTTTTATAGAAACGGTATTGAAGAAATGCTGGTAACTATTTTTCGATTGATATGTTTGAAAATTCATAGACGTTACTGCTGATATTTAATAACTCTGTAGATCGAATTTCATAAGCATTCGTGTTGAATTTTCATATGTATGGTATCGGAAAAAATGGAGCGTTAGGTAATATTACGGCAGAATTTTTTGTAAATTATAATATTATGATGAATTTAAACGAAATAATTCGTAAGACAAGCGTTAACGATGCCGTGATAATTTTTTTGTTATTGGAAAATGGGAATTAAGTTTTTAATTGTGCTCCAATATTCCAAGAATAAATGTTGATTTTTAAGTGCTACCTCAGTGATTATCGATTTAGTAATTGAGTGTTATAATTTTGTATCGCTGGATTAGTAAAATTTATAAGCGCGTATTAAATTTACTATGCAACTATAAGAACGTTTATTTTCTATATATGGGGAGTTTCGTGAATTACTTACACTTTTGTGCCAACAAGACGTAAATATTTTTCAAAGAGTAATTTCGAAGAGTTCTTTACATCTGAATATTGTTAACTTCACGTTGAAGGTGATGGTTAAAGGTGATGGTAAAAATGGCCACGAAAATACCTCCGAATATTTTTAACTTCACGTCGAAGGTGATAGTTAAAGGTGATGCTAAAAATGGCTACGATAATACCTCTGAATATTTTTAACTTCACGTCGAAGGTGATGGTAAAAATGGCTACGAATACACCTCTCGCTATTTTCAACTTCACGTCGAAGGCGATAGTTAAAGGTGATGCTAAAAATGGCTACGATAATACCTCTGAATATTATTAACTTCACGTCGAAGGTGATGGTTAAAGGTGATGGTAAAAATGATTACGAAAACACCTCAGAATATTTTCAACTTCACGTCGAAGGTGATAGTTAAAGGTGATGGTAAAAATGGCTACGAATACACCTCTCGCTATTTTCAACTTCACGTCGAAGGCGATAGTTAAAGGTGATGCTAAAAATGGCTACGATAATACCTCTGAATATTTTTAACTTCACGTCGAAGGTGATGGTAAAAATAGCTACGAATACACCTTTCAATATTTTCAACTTCACGTCGAAGCTGATGGTCAAACTTGATGGTAAAAATGGCTCCGAAAATACCTCCAAATATTTTCAACTCCACGTCGAAGGTAATGGTTAAAGGTGCTTCAAAAAATGGCTACGAAAATACCTCCTAATATTTTAAACTTCACGTCGAAGGTAATGGTAAAAATGATTACGAAAACACCTCAGAATATTTTTAACTTCACGTCGAAGGTGATGGTTAAAGGTGATGGTAAAAATGGCTACGAATACACCTCTGAATATTTTCAACTTCACGTCGAAGCTGATGGTTACAGTTGATGCTAAAAATGGCTACGAAAATACCTCCGAATATTTTAAACTTCACGTCAAAGGTAATGGTAAAAATAATTACGAAAACACCTCAGAATATTTTCAACTTCACGTCGAAGGTGATAGTTAAAGGTGATGCTAAAAATGGCTACGAATACACCTCTGAATAATTTCAACTTCACGTCGAAGGTGATAGTTAAAGGTGATGCTAAAAATGGCTACGAATACACCTCTGAATAATTTCAACTTCACGTCGAAGCTGATGGTTAAAGTTGATGGTAAAAATGGCTCCGAAAATACCTCCGAATATTTTAAACTCCACGCCGAAGGTAATAGTTAAAGATGCTTCAAAAAATGGCTCCGAAAATACCTCCGAACATTTTAAACTCCACGTCGAAGCCAATAGTTAAAGGTGCTTCAAAAAATGGCTACGAAAATACCTCCGAATATTTTCAACCCACGTCGAAGGTAATAGTTAAAGGTGCTTCAAAAAATGGCTACGAAAATACCTCCGAATATTTTAAACTCCACGTCGAAGGTAATAGTTAAAGGTGCTTCAAAAAATGGCTACGAAAATCCCTCCGAACATTTTAAACTCCAAGTCGAAGGTAATGGTTAAAGGTGCTTCAAAAAATGGCTCCGAAAATACCTCCGAATATTGTAAACTCCACGTCGAAGGTAATGGTTAAAGGTGCTTCAAAAAATGGCTCCGAAAATACCTCCGAATATTTTAAACTCCACGTCGAAGCCAATAGTTAACGGTGCTTCAAAAAATGGCTCCGAAAATACCTCCAAATATTTTAAACTCCACGTCGAAGCCAATAGTTAAAGGTGCTTCAAAAAATGGCTACGAAAATACCTCCAAATATTTTAAACTTCACGTCGAAGGTAATGGTCAAAGGTGATTCAAAAAATGGCTACGAAAATACCTCCGAATATTGTAAACTTCACGTCGAAGGTGATGGTTGAAGTGCTTTTACAGAAATGAACGATGCAAATGAGTGGGTATATTGAAGTTCGTACAGACGCAATGGAATATTGAGGTAGTTGGCTGCAAGCAGTGATGACTAGGGCATTAAATAATGTATCAAGAGCCGGGTCGATGGGTCGAATGGTACCGGCGACGAGCCTTACAAGATATGTATATATACATCCACAGATATGCACTGTACATGCTACAAGATATATCTATACGTGCTAGACTAAATGTAGTGTAAGTGAGGGAGTGCTAGGCGGGCGGTAGGGTGCGCGAGAAAGGGTTTCCACCGAAGGCTGAGGTGTCTTCTTCTATAAGTAGTTACGGTGAGGTTTCTCCCTGGGAAAGATCCGCCTCTGCTATTCCCCTCATCACCACGCTCCTCGAGGTCGATAGACCCACCATCTCTCTCTTTCTCTCTCTCTCTTTCTCCACCTACCAACTTTTTCTTTCGCACCTAGTCGAATCCCTTCCTAACGGGCTTCGATCTAGTAGTTCCTTAACTCCCTCCTGTACAAGTTATATTGACGCAAGTACCTACAGTCCGTTTTATTCTATTCTTAAACCTCGGCGACTAAAGTAACTCTCCTGCAATTACTAATATAGATTGAGTACTCGGAAATTTACATACCCAATACCAAGTTTAGCAGGCATATTTGAATGATTACGTCAGAACGAGAAATCTTCGGCTGGGAATAGTTTATACGGCTTAGCAATTATGAGACAGGAAATTTTATGGTAAAATGGATGGATATTGCCTATAACTGTTAGCTATTAATTATGGGTGAAAACTTTGAATCTTTATTTCATCTCATGAACTGTAAATTTAGTACCTTGAGCTTGAATGAAGACTTTGAATTTTGATCTTATATCGAGGAGATTTTGTCAGTTGGTTTTGTGTAATGTTGAATGAAATTGTTATTTCGTTTTTTTAAGGTTGAATTCGGAACGGGTTTATTTGAAAAGAGATTGAGGCTTAAAAACAATAAAAGAGGAAATTACACCATAAGAATCTAAGATGACAGATAATTATAAACAGAAAACAGAGTGGAATAAAACGTTAATGGAAATTTGGTCAATTTTGATGGTACAAAATTGTTTTACTTATTTTATTAATTACCGTGAATTCCGAACGACTCTATTTTAAAAAAGGATTGAGGCTTAAAGACAATAAAATATAAATTACACCATAAGAACCTAAAATGATTGACAAATACAAACAGAAAACAAAGTAGAATAAAACGTTGATACAATTTTGGTCAATTTTGGTGGTACAAAATTGTTTCACTCATTTCATTAATTACCTTGAATTCCAAACGACTTTATTTTAAAAAGGGATTGAGACTCAAAAACAATAAAATATAAATTACACCATAAAAACCTAAGATGACAGACAAATATAAACAGAAAACAGAGTGGAATAAAACGTCCATACAATTTTGGTCAACTTTGTTGGTACAATATTGTTTTACTGATTTCGTTAATTACCTTGAATTCTGAACGACTTTATTTTTAAAAAAGATTGAGGCTTAAAAACAATGGAATATGAATTATACTATAAGAACCTAAGATGACAGATAATTATAAATAAAAAACAAAGTTCAATAAAACGTTAATAGAGATTTGTTCAAATTGTGGATTTAAGAAAACATGTAAATAAACATGATTTTTTTACTGTCTTGTTTTAAGCACCAACGGGTTTGTTTTTTTCACGTCTTTTCTACAAACTTCTGGTTTAGAAGCTACGATAAATTGTAGGCTCTTCCAAAAACACTTGACATATGTTGAAGAGGTCGTAAAATCAACTGAAACGAAGAGTTCCGGAAGTGAACAGAAAAACAATGTGCCTAATGGAGAAGGAAACTCTAAGCCTTACAGAACAAAACAGGAGATTAACTACTCTACTAAGTATGTGATATTTTACCCAAGCTACTTTTCGTTATTTTGCTTCTTCACTGAGGCAGTTCTGTTTTCATGAATGTTTTTTTCCGATTTTTTCGGTCCATGCCTCTTAGAATATTCCGAAAAGAGGAAAAATGTTGATTAAAAAAAATGTATGCATATATGTGAGTGTGTGTGACATGTAAAATTCAAACGTCAATATCTCAAGAACGTCTTCATGAATCGAGGTAAAATTTTGCATCTACGCGAAGCAAGAAGACATCTTCGCTTGTGATAAATTGAAAAAAAAATTCAAACCTTAAATTCATTTTTATTTAATTTTTAATTCTTAGACAAACTCATGTAAGTTCTGTTGAATTGATATGTATAATCAACACTTTGTTTTATCGTTCTACTTTTTTTTCTTATCATGGAATATATAATCATATACGTCTTTGTTTACAGTTACTAAAAAATGCATGGCGTTATGTATCGTCTCAACATCTTGTATTACGTTATATAAATTTATGTAAATAAATATAATATTTATGTTGAATGTTATTGTTGATGGTGTGGACGCAAGTATGAATTTTGGAAGATCTTTTCCTTTTAATTTACGTTTTGGCCTTGATCAGGGTTCTTTTCAGTTATTTTATTATCTATGACATGTTTTACACTCCGTTATTCATTCGGTACTGTTATTTTTCATTTATTTATGTACTTTTTGTTCCTAATTAATTATACATTTGTTTTGTGTGATGTTTATTTCTTGGCTTGATATATATATGTTTGATAATAATTTATTTTCATGATATTATCTTTTATCTTTTGTTTAGAATTAAATAAACTATTTTATAATCTGTTGTGTCCTGAATGTGCTGTGTAGTTTGTTAATTATATTTGATATAGTTTAATTGATGTGATTTGTAATTATTTGAAGTTGTTTAATTTTGGTTTTTTTGTCTATTGTTTTCGTGATGTTCTGTGTGACCTTTATTTATTCATATATTTTTACTTATATCAATAAATAAATATATAATAAATATAATAAAAAATAAATGAATAAAAAATATAATAAAAATAAATCTATAATTAATTTTCATTATTAGATCAATTACGGTGTCATGTTTTTTAGGTTAGGTCCTTTTTCTCTGATTATTAAGTTATGTAATTTTATTGAACAGCATTTAAAGTATAAGTACCGTTAGTCTTTATTTATATATTGTGTTATTGATAATTGTGTTATATGTATGTGTTCTTTTTACCTGGACGATATTTTTGTTAGTTTTTAATTCGATATATTGAACGAAGTTTATACACTAAGTGGTGATAATTTCCGCAATGTCCGCAGTTCCGATCATGTCCGCAATCATTCCGTCTTTTATGTACATGGTCACCGTACAAATTACGGTTTGAATTAACTTTTCTCCAAGATATACCGTAATGGCAATGCAACATCCGCCTTCGTTAATTTTTTTTCCCGACCTTTCTCGTTTTTTAAGAACGCCATGCATAATTTCATCTTATTAAGTGAGGCCGTTTAGCATGCCACGTCGTTATCATTTAATATTTATACTGGTAAAATATATTCATATTCTCTCATTTTTTATTATTTATTAGTATTTCAAATGTATGAATTTATTGTTATTGTTTTTTTATTTTATGCCGTTACTCCTCCGTCATTAATATTCACAGGTCTCAAGGGCTTGGCCCGTTTATTGAAAATAAATATAAATAAATAAAAATAAATATCAAAATTCAGTTCAAGGAAGAACAGATTATTTGCCCGACGACGTACACTTATAATTAAGTAAATCAAAGATACAGAAAAGTTAAACGAAACAAATCAAAGATACGGAATAAAAACGCTTATAATTCAGTTATAAAAGAAAAGTTGAACGAAACGAATCACCAAAGATAAATACGGTAAACTCTACACGAATTAAAGTTTTGTCAGAGAAACTTTATAGTTTCATGATTTACTAAAGGAACTTGGACTCTGAGAATTGACCGATGTCACAATCTTCAACGACAACAAGGGAGCGCAATTATTGGCCCAAAAATCCATATTTCATACTGGGACTAAAAATATAAATGTTAGATACCATTTTATCCGGGATTTAATAAAAAGTGGATGCATAAAACTTCGATATGCTCCAACGGAAGAAGTGACAGCTGATATCTTTACAAAAGGATTGACAAGTGAAAAAAATCACAAGTGTATGACACTTCTCGGATTTCAAACAAACTAACGATTACACTTTGCGCACGTTTTGAGAGGGAGTGTTGAATCGATATTTGAAATCAACACGCGTCCTTGTTTGATCGTTCTATTTTTTTTATTGCCATGGAATGTATCATCATATATGTCTTCGTTTACTGTAACTAAAAAAAGTATGGCATTACTTATCGTCTTAACATCTTATATGACGTTATATAATTTTAAACAAATAAGTATCATATTTATATTAAAAGAAGTTTATTCACTAAGTGATGATAAATTCGGTCTGAAGAACAACATGTTTTCAAGCTACTGAAAATTTGTAGCTATAGAGCTAATCGATTTTTAACAAATAAAACTATATTTATAGAGGGTTTTTGTGGAATTTAGAATGCATCTATAATCACGTTTACTTTTTATAATTTTTTAAAAAAATTTACCTCATTCTTTAAGTAACGTAAAATCCATCAGATTAATTGAAATTTACTACGGAAGAACAATAATACTCAGCGTATGCACAAAATTTGGTGATGATACGTAAAGTGATCCGAATTTTATGGCATTTAAAATTTTTTTTTAAATCAACGTTTCCCTCTAACTTAGGTCAACTTACGATGAATAAAGTCAAATGTTGCCAGAGATCAAGGAATCATATATAATCATAAAATTTATTCACTTATATAAAACAACGATGCAAACCAGAGCTTAGCACATTTCTTCTTTATTACATTCAAATATTCATAAAATTCCACCATGAGGAGCCAAGACAGATGAAAACACTTTCACGTAGCCCATAATCATTTAAATGTAATGAGAAAGAATGTGCAAAGCTGTACTTTGCAAACTTTTGTTATTTTAATTTTGAATAAATTTCCTCAAAAAGCTGCCGTTCAGTAAAAAAGTAAATTGTGACCGAATGTGCTCAAAAAAGCATTCCACAATTTTAGCGAGCTGAAATTTCATTACTCAAGCGCTGAGGATGTAACATCATATTTTCGTGACTTTACGCAAATGTAGTGACTACATTTATTTTTTGTCGCTCCGTCTACTTATTCAGGACGACATTACAGCGCTGCATAAAAGCGCGATTCGCTGTCACGATCAGCTGCAGAAAAGGAACGACCGACAGGAAAATCTATTCTTTTCTATTCCGCGCCCACATAATCCAGCAAAAATTCCATTTCATAACATAGTTGGAAGTCCGATGCTCGGCCCTAAACCTCTTTTCAGCCATAAAATAAGCTATTTCAATTCACAGGTCCTCCGTTAGTCGAAGCTTTTTCTCATTTCCATCTACCTTCCAACTCTGCCCGCGACAGGGATGAAAAGACGTCGCAGTCGCTCGCGTTATTTTCCGCTAGTGCGCAAGGATCTTAAAACCGCCTGTTAAAAAGATTTCTCCTTCGAACTAATTCGACAAAACTAATCTTTTATGACATCCGTTTCCGGCATTCAGCTCAACCCGCTTTTCCTCAACTGCACCGGTTAAATCTTTGCTGCATTTCAATTGACTTATGGCTGCACGAATAAAATGGAGATGAGAAACAAAAATGTTGCGGGCCAGATACAATCACAAAAATTGTTGTATGATCGCCCACTTGGGCATTGAATTTCAAGAAGAAAGAAAAATACGACAGTTAACGTTATAATAAGGAAATCTTCATATACACACATAATAATATTACGATACGAGTGCAATAAAACTTTTTCTGACGATAGTGAGTTTGCAGCACGAGCCGAAAGTGAGTGTTGCAATCGAAGGGATTGATAAAAAAGTTTTTTGCACGAGTTTCGTATACAGTTTTATTTTACGAGTGCGAGAAGTGCGATTTCTGGCACGTGAAGCGAAGCGTGTGAGAAGTGCGATTTCTGGCATGCGAAGCGAAGCGTGTGAGAAGTGCGATTTCTGGCACGCGAAGCGAAGAGTGTGAGAAGTGCGATTTATGACACGCGAAGCGGAGCGTGTGAAAAGTAGCCACTTCTCGCACGGAGTTGCATAAAGACATTTTCTCTCAATTTTTTTTCTCGATGGTTTGGATCATTCTAAGTAAATAATAATTGCTGGAAAAATTAAAAATCGATGTTCGTTGAAACAAAGCTTTCTCTGCGAGAAATGAAAAAATGTTCTTTTAAAATCTGAGACGAATATTGTTTGTTTTACAGCAAAAGAATTCGACTATTGCAAATAAGTTCTAGGACATTTTAAGGGTTTTCTAAAACTTCTTTACACTACCTGTAATAACCAGAACCTTCTAGCTGTGCCTGCGATAGGGTTGAAAAGACGTGATAAGATAAGGTAAATGATTTATTGCGCTAAGACCGAGTGGTCCTATAAGGAAACCGCGATAAGGGGAAAGTACAAAAATAAAAGCAAAGCGTCCCAGTAAAAAAAAAATACAAAACCCTTAAAGACTACTTAATTAAATACGGTCTAATTGTGATACTATCGCAAGCAAAATAATTTTTTCCCGACTCGCTTTTCAGCAGCTCCCTCATTCAAGTCTTCGCTACATTTCAATTGACACGTGGAGGCACGGATCAAATAGAGATGAGAAACAGAAGCGTCAGATACAACCACAAAGATTGTTATATGATATCACGCATGCGTGCTGAATTTGAAGAAGCTACATGAAAAATTACAACAATTAACGTTCCAACAAAAAAAAACTATGCATACAGTAATTTTTTCTAAAGTCCTTTTTCCGACTTTGTGGACCATTCTGAGTATCCTGATGAGAAAAAAATTGAAAAACAATGTTCACGAAAACAAAGCTTTCTCTGTGAGAAACCAAAGACAAATATGGCTTGCTTCATAGCAAAAGCATTCGAGCATTGCAAACAAGCTACAGAAAATTGTAAAGGTTTTTTTTAACATTCTTCACGCCACCTGTGATAACCAATACCCGATAAAGTAAATAAAAAATAAACGACCTTATGTTCCACTAGTCCTTGAGAACCTAAAAGTCACTTTAAAAGCCATTTCTAATTCTCCAAACCCAATCTTTAATCCCATCAATTTTTATCATCCATCCCAACCCGCTTTTCAGCAACTGCCTCGTTCAACTCTTCGCTACATTCAAATTGACATGTGGATGCCCGGATAAAATAGAGATGAGAAACAGAAGTGTTGAGCGTCAGATACAACGACAAAGATTGTTATATGATAGCACGCATGCGTGCTGAATTTGAAGAAGCTACATGAAAAATTACAACAATTAACGTTCCAACAAAAAAATCTATGCATACAGAAATTTTTTCTAAAGTCCTCTTTTCGACTTTGTGGACCATTCTGAGTATCCTGATGAGAAAAAAATTGAAAAACAATGTTCATGAAAAAAAAGCTTTCTCTGTGAGAAACCTAAGTCGAATATGGCTTGCTTCATAGCAAAACCATTCGAGCATTGCAAACAAGCTACAGAAAATTGTAAAGGTTTTTTTTAACATTCTGCACGCCACCTGTGATAACCAATACCCGATAAAGTAAATAAAAAATAAACGACCTTATGTTCCGCTAGTCCTTGAGAACCTAAAAGTGCACTTTAAAAGCCATTTCTAATTCTCCAAACCCAATCTTTAATCCCATCAATTTTTATCATCCATCCCAACCCGCTTTTCAGCAACTGTCACGTTCAAGTCTTCGCTGCATTCAAATTGACATGTGGAGGCACGGATCAAATAGAGATGAGAAACAGAAGTGTTGAGCGTCAGATACAACGACAAAGATTGTTATATGATAGCACGCATGCGTGTTGAATTTGAAGAAGCTACATGAAAAATTACGACAGTTAACGTTCCAACAAAAAAATCTATGCATACAGAAATTTTTTCTAAAGTCCTTTTTTCGACGTTGTGGACCATTTTGAGTATCCTGATGAGAAAAAAATTAAAAAACAATGTTCACGAAAACAAAGCTTTCTCTGTGAGAAACCTGAGTCGAATATGGCTTGCTTCATAGCAAAAGCATTCGAGCATTGCAAACAAGCTACAGAACCAATTGTAAAGGTTTTTTTTAACATACTTCACGCCACCTGTGATAACCAATACCCGATAAAGTAAATAAAAAATAAACAACCTTATGTTCCGCTAGTCCTTGAGAACCTAAAAGTGCACTTTAAAAGCCATTTCTAATTCTCCAAACCCAATCTTTAATCCCATCAATTTTGATCATCCATCCCAACCCGCTTTTCAGCAACTGCCTCGTTCAAGTCTTCGCTACATTCAAATTGACATGTGGATGCTCGGATAAAATAGAGATGAGAAACAGAAGTGTTGAGCGTCAGATACAACGACAAAAATTGTTATATGATAGCACGCATGCGTGCTGAATTTGAAGAAGCTACATGAAAAATTACGACAGTTAACGTTCCAACAAAAAAATCTATGCATACAGAAATTTTCTCTAAAGTCCTTTTTTCGACGTTGTGGACCATTTTGAGTATCCTGATGAGAAAAAAATTGAAAAACAATGTTCACGAAAACAAAGCTTTCTCTGTGAGAAACCAAAGACAAATATGGCTTGCTTCATAGCAAAAGCATTCGAGCATTGCAAACAAGCTACAGAAAATTGTAAAGGTTTTTTTTAACATTCTTCACGCCACCTGTGATAACCAATACCCGATAAAGTAAACAAAAAATAACCGACCTTATGTTCCGCTAGTCCTTGAGAACCTAAAAGTGCACTTTAAAAGCCATTTCTAATTCTCCAAACCCAATCTTTAATCCCATTAATTTTTATCATCCATCCCAACCCGCTTTTCAGCAACTGCCTCGTTCAAGTCTTCGCTCCATTCAAATTGACATGTGGAGGCACTGATCAAATAGAGATGAGAAACAGAAGTGTTGAGCGTCAGATACAACGGCAAAGATTGTTATATGATAGCACGCATGCGTGCTGAATTTGAAGAAGCTACATGAAAAATTACAACAATTAACGTTCCAACAAAAAAATCTATGCATACAGAAATTTTCTCTAAAGTCCTTTTTTCGACTTTGTGGACCATTTTGAGTATCCTGATGAGAAAAAAATTGAAAAACATTGTTCACGAAAACAAAGCTTTCTCTGTGAGAAACCTAAGACGGATATGGCTTGCTTCATAGCAAAAGCATTCGAGCATTGCAAACAAGCTACAGAAAATTGTAAAGGTTTTTTTAACATTCTTCACCCGATAAAGTAAATAAAAAATAACCGACCTTACGTTCCGCTAGTCCTTGAGAACCTAAAAGTGCACTTTAAAAGCCATTTCTAATTCTCCAAACCCAATCTCTAATCCCATCAATTTTTATCATCCATCCCAACCCGCTTTTCAGCAACTGCCTCGTTTAAGTCTTCGCTACATTCAAATTGACATGTGGATGTGCCCGTATAAAATAGAGATGAGAAACGGAAATGTTGCGGGTTCAGCCGGAATCGAGCTGAACAAACGTCACCTGGAAATGTCTCGGTTCGGTGGGCCGAAGTCGAATGCGCTGCATCGATGCTGAAATCGACTATTCTTGGGACGGCTGACGTCGAGTGCGCGTGTTGGATCAGGAAATGCCAACAACACCGGATAACCTTCGGCGCCGTTGAAGGTGAGGCGGCATCGAAGCACCGAAGGCAATACCAACAAGAGACGGGAGCGCTCTTCGGATTCGTTAAATCTGCAAGAAGTTTGGTCGTGGACTGGAGAGACGCGCGTGAACGACGAGAGTTCCATAGCGCGTGGGGTGGACCAGAGGTCGACCGAGGGATCAATAGGAATCCTGAAATATATGGCGTAACGTGACACAAGCTTTGAACTTTTGACCCAGCGTGCACACATCGTCCAACCGGCCATTATGCACCGACTCCCTATTGTCTGCGCTTGCACACACCACGCGCCTTCCGCATTCTCTGCTGCTCTACACTGCGACTGCAAACCCTACAAACCGTTGGGAACCAACACACTTTCGTGCCTCTGAAGCACGAAGAGGGCTGTACAACGCGGAGAGGCTGATGGGATAGTCGTATAATGCAGGAGAAGAGGTCGGCACTCTCACCAACTCTCCCCGAGTCTTCCTCTTGCTTTTCCTTTTGCTTCCTCGAGTTGTATCTATTAAAACTAGACTCCCCGAGCCAACACTTGCTTCCTCGGAAATTGTGGAAAAAGCTTCGAACCAAAATGGATACCCGAAAAACTACACGCGTCCTTTTACTCGCTGGAAGTTTTTGATTAGAAATGTTTTCGCCTTCGCTAAACGGCTCGGCCATTCGTCTTTCGTGGCATTTCGTGATTAAATCCCACTGCGTGCTTCTTTCGGAGATACTGACTCAACGAAATTGCTGACATCTATTGACTGGTATGTCAATTGCTTATCTGCTGATGTCAGTGAATGTACGAACGCTAAATAGAGGCTTCGCATATTAATACTTGTTTTTCGCTTTTTATGAAGCTGGAGAAAATACATGGCTTGGCTTCCACTTGTGGAAAGCTTTAGGGAGTAGAAAGCGGAAAATTAAAACGGATACAAACCAGGTGTCAAAATTATATCAAGATTCTAGGAAATTTTATATCGTAAAATGTAAGAAGCCTGTGTAGGAAAATGGACATATACAATGACTATATATTGTGTACAACACATATGGGGATTCTGTGAAAATTATGTATAGTGCAATATAATTTATGTAAATTTAATATAACGTTTCTACAAAAATCGTTTTATAAAATTGGCAGACTGTGTATAAATTTTATATAAATGAAATACAGTGTATAGTTATTCTACATGTCCATTTACTCATCCAGATTATATATGGGGTTCCATAGCGATTCGACCTCGATCGGACCCTCGACAGAAACATTTTTTATATAATCGGACGAACTACAAAAAGTACTGGAAATTTTTTTCAGATTTTTTTTTTATTTCAATTTTCTTTTTTGCGTTTTTCCAGAGCTAACGTATGTTAGCCCAAATTGAAAAATCTGAAAAAATTCTCAAAAATTCTGCACGAAATAAGAAAATTTTTGAGATTAAAACCAAAGTGGGCCGAGTTTCGCTTCTTTTTTTTCGATTTTAGAAAGAAAAAGTTTAAATCTTGATAGCTTATTTTCCTGTTAATCGATTGAGGCCGATTTTAATAGCAATCTACGTTAGTGATTATTTGACATGTCTTCCAAATTTCAGCTAGATTGCTGAAAACTTAAGACCGTTTTCGTGTTCGCGGCTACATTTGCACATATACATGGACATTTTTTTCAGATACGCTTCTTGAACGTAACATTCTGAACATATTTTTTATGAATCGCATTTTTTTTTACGAACAAAAAAGTACTTGCAGGAGAAAGCAATATTTTAGAAAAATTTGATAACTTTTCCTCTTTCGTTTCTAAATTTTTTAATAGTTTTTTATAGAAAAAAAAATAGAAGCGAAACCCGGTCTACTTTGGTTTAGACTCAAAAATTTTGTTATTTCATGCAGAATTTTTGAGAATTTTCTCAGATTTTTTGATTTGGACTAACGATATGTTAGCTTTGAAAAATCGCAACAAAGAAATTAAAAAAAAAAAATCTGAAAAATTTTTCCAATACTTTTTGGAGTTGGTCCATTGTATAAAAAAATTTCGACCAAATCCGAGAGGTTGAGGGACCAACCCAGGTCAAATCACTATGGAATGCCCCATATATTGACTTGTACATGATTTTTCCACGTGGGAATCCACCACTTTGCTTCCTTGCTTCGAATTAATCAGTTAAAAGATTTCAACGTCGATTCGCGTCCAATTTGTACTCAAGCGAACTTGAAGCCGTTGTGGTAAAAAATTCAATATCCCATCAATTTTCGAGTGCTTGACCGATTGCTATCAAATTTATACTCAAAACCCTCTTCATGGATCATGTTATCTCTTCATCTTCGTTGAAAGCGTTGACCCTGAAGAATAACAGACCAGACATTGCTTCATAAGAATAACACCGCTACAAATAAAAACTAAGTTGCACGAATACTTTAAGGCAGTTTAACTCCAACTTTGAAAATGATTGACGGTTCAGTCTTTAACCCGTTTGAGATTCCTCGAGGAAACAAAAGATCTCCATCATTTATCTTTTTCCCGCCACGTCACGCGATGAGCGTTTTTCTTCTGTACCTTGACTAACGAGTTCAGCGCAAAATTCCCGGCGTCTCATTCTCGTATCTTTCGCGCAAACGCTCTAAAAGTCGATTTTACAAAATTGGTCACATCATGAAAGCTTCAGGGTAGAGAGCAGCTTGATCATTTCGTCGTTGTCCCCCAATATAAACGATTTTACGACGTATCGTTGGGGTCTTCTCCCATGATCCTATTATGGGAATTCCCAAGGTCTGAACAATTCTCTCCTTCGCTTCCGATATGGAGCATTATATGACTTCCAGTTGGAAACACCATTTAGAGAATACACCCACGATCCTATTATGGGAATTGGTTGGGTCTTAGTAACGCTCTTTTACTAATTGTTTTGTCGAAGAGGACGAGACACTTTCCCATCCAATTTTTTTTGTGACATGGTCCACGTTATTGTCATGACATTCCAGTGGTACATGAGAATTCCCAAGCCCTGGACAATTTTCTTTTTCTCTTGGAATGAACCTGAGGAAAACATCTTCAGAAAAAAATCTACCGAAAATAAGATTACAAGAAAAATATCAACGGAAAAATAACGGGACAGAAACCAGATCCAAAAAGAGGAAAATGTCCTTGCAAAAAAAAAAGTAGACGGATAAAACAACCGATGATACGTAGACACAAGATATCGCAAGTGAACGTAGCGTCATGTCAATTCCCTCTCGCTCTTCTGGGTTCCGGATATAAAATGAAAAAAGTAAAATAACTTTCCCCGACGGGTGATAGTTGATTAAACTTATAATGCTACAAAAACAACGCACAGTTCATGTGGATCACAATTTGACAAGGAATATTGTAAGGTTTTTAAAAAAGAATGAAACTTTTTTTAAATATTGTCAGTGTTTGAATTTATGTATGAATAAACCAATCATACTCAGCAAAAATCTTCAATGCTCCTTAGCAACACAAGCTAAATAATCATTTATGCAACTATATTTTCGATTCGTCTTCGTTTTATTAATAACATTTTTTCAATTAAATTCTTGTCGTAATAGAATATTTGTCCAGTAATTAATTTTTTTATCCTGCGGGTCTTTTTTCACGGATATTGCCCATCGGATATTTTTCCTTTTTTTGAGTCGATACATTTCCAGTATGAAGCATAACACGACGTCTAATTGGGGACAACCATTAAGAGAATGTTTGCACGATCCTATTATGGGAATTGGTTGGGTCTTAGCAATGCTCTTTTACTAATTGTTTCGTCGAAGAAGACGAGACACTTTCCCATCCAATTTTTTTTGTGACATGGTCCACTTAATTGTCATGACATTCCAGTGGTACATAAGAATTCCCAAGCCCTGGATAATTCTCTTCTTTTCTTAGAATGAACCTGAGGAAAACATCTCCAGAAAAAAACCTACCGAAAATAAGATTACAAGAAAAATATCAACGGAAAAATAACGGGACGGAAACCAGATCCAAAAGAAGGAAAATGTCCTTGCAAAAAAAAAAGTAGACGGATAAAACAACCGATGATACGTAGACACAAGATATCGCAAGTGAACGTAGCGTCGTGTCAATTCTCCCTTGCTCTTCTGGGTTCCGGATATAAAATGAAAAACGTAAAATAACATACCCCGACGGGTGATACTGGGTTAAACTTATAATGCTACGAAAACAACGTTGAGTCCAATAATGCACAGTTGATGTGGATCACAGTTTGACAAGGAATATTGTAAGGTTTAAAAAAAAAAGTTTTTTAAAAATATTGTCAATGTTTGGATTTGTGTATGAATAAACCAATCATATCCAGCAATAATCAATCAATGCTCGTTCGCAAAGCAAGCTAGATAATAATTTATGCAATTACACTATAAACAATGCAAGTGAATTTAATATACAAAGGCATATGAGATTTACGAATCAGGTATATAAATTCCATTTTTAAATACTTATATTGTAAATATGATAATCGTATATGAATTCTACGATGCCGGTATTTGAAAATTACACTACGTGTGTATCGATTGAACTGTTGAGGAGGGTTCGTCAGTAAAATTGAAAATGCACAGAAAAATCTAAACTAATTACCGCGTTTTTAATAATGCATAACAAACTCACATTAATTTTTTGGGAATTTTCGTCTACATCGTTTACACAAAATTAATTTTTTTATGCATACATTTTAACATGGGCTCTTATAGCATATTTACGAATAAAAAAAAATTGAAAACAATTCAAAAAATGTTTTACATCGAAAAAAAAGATTTAATTCCACCAAATACTTAAAAATCCAACGATGTACAAAATTTTTTCAATTTTTTTTTTTTTTTTTTAAATTCGTAAATATACTATAAGAGCCCATGTTAAAATACATGCATAAAAACATTAATTCTGTGTAAACGATGTAGATAAAAGTTCCCAAAAAATTCATGTGAGTTTGTTATGAATTATTTAAAACGGGGTAATTATTTCAGATTTTTCTGTGCATTTTTTATTTTACTAATGAACCTCCTTAATAGAATCATGAACGAAACTTAATATACGGTTTAGGACACTACGTAACCAAGCTAAATTTCAATGCACATTTGCATGGTAAATATAGGATTCCAGTTCTTGACATTTTCTGACCTTCGTTTGAAAGAAAATGCACCAGTGCTTCCGACAAATATTAACAAAAGTAATTTCCCAAAGTATATGAAATTTTCAAATCCAGTGGATTAATTAGGAAATAATTCCATGATTCATAATTCCGCCACGCTAAGCGATGCGATCTAGAAGGATTTCAGGATCGACACAGATAATCTCGCCTGACGCATGATGTAAAAAATATTTTTATTTTTGCAAATGAATCAATGTACAAGATACTTCGTGAAAAAAAAATTACATAAGTGGGTAACAATTCAGAAACAAGAAAATAAAAGGGCATCGCATTTTGAACCTGTTGAACGTTCAATGCTTATATAACTACATGAAACAACAAAGAGAAATACAAGACATTTGAATATTTTGTCCGGTAATGTTTTTTTTAATTTTTTTTAGATTCAGTTTTATTTATAGTCGCTTCAACATCAAAGGTCATTAGCGACTATGTAATGTTTTATTCCTTCGTTAATTTAGCTAATTTATTTTTTACAACGATTTTTTTTGTTTGTTTTTTTCTGACATTTCTGGTACGCAAAGTGTCGCATCCTGAGCCGAATATAATAAAACATTGCATACGATAATATGCTAGAAGCGTGCTTCATGCATGGAAATGTAAAGCGATATTTGCTTAGCACCTCCTGAGAACACTTTCCCTCGGCGTCTTTACCGAACTTACCCGTCGGAATTAAGCACGTTTTAGGCATATTAAATGCACCAATTCATCGTCATTATAAACTTCTCTTGGTTTTGCATTTCGTCCCGAATTTGAAGGTTATGACATTGTCAACAAAGCCCCCAAATCGCAGCGAAACTGGTGGAGCTGCCGCAAACTAGAAAAGCTTGTTTCACTAAAAAAGTCGCCACCCGCCATTGAAAAACGCAGGAGCATCCCGACCTGTATATAACACCGTGGGCATAGGGAATGAAAAAGTCGACCCCCACGCTCTTCTGCCACGCGGAACCCGGCTCGGCTCCGCTAGATGGCGAACGGCCCGAAACGTTTCTCGCAAGTGAACGTCGCGTGTATAAATACGGGCTATCGTAAGACACCGGCGGTTCATTGTACTGACGTGGGGTTTTCGTACTGTTGCTCATGAGGGGCTCATTAGTAACTCAGTAAAAATAAAGCCACCTGTATCGGCTAGGATTACCGAAGTTACCTTTGCCCTCATGCAAATGCAATACCGCGCTCCATTAGCATGAGTGGCTGCGGACAATTCTTTCACTAGCCTCTACGAAGGAAAGAAGTGAGGAGTAACGTAAAAGCCTGAACAAGACATACTCAGGAAGTTTACAATAAAGAAATAAATATAAAAGCAATACTTCAATTTTACTTCACAGAGATTATTCATTCCAGCAGAGGTACAGGAAATTCCAAGTACAATAATTCACTACTTCCTATGCACACCGTTTGCGATTTTACAAAAGGAAAATCAAAAGTCAAGTGCTTCACCATATTCAGAAACCATTGCTTATCTTCAATATACCAGTATTGTTTTTTGTCAACGACGAATATATCTGAAAATTAGAATAGGGTATATGCATCGAAGCTTTATATACTGGTATATTAATTTTCAGTAAAAAACTTTTTACACCGTATATTTTCGATTTGTCCTCATTTTATTAATAAATATTTTTCAATGAAATCCTTGTGATAGAATATTTGTCCAGTAATTTGATTTTTTACCTTGCGGATCTTTTCCCACTAATATTGCCCATCGGATATTATTCCTTTTTTTAGTGGATACATTTCCAGTATGAAACATAAACACGTCCTTCATTTGGGGTCAACCATTAAGAGAATACCTTGCACGATCCTATTATGAAAATTGGTTGTCCACTGAACATTTCGTCCAAGGTTATCTTTTGTTTTCAAGAACAACATTTCTTTTCCGTGTTCGGGTTGTGGCAAACGGTAAATATGTCACCGTCTCGGCTCATACCGAGAGTTGTAGGACTCGCTACGGTGAGCAATATATCTTTTGCGATTTTCTTGCTAAGGAGGTCGATTTACTGAACTGTCTGAGGGAAGCGTCGGTAAAACTGATAGCCAGCGAAGCGTGATACCTCCCGTTTACGTCTCATTACACCGGATTCGCCCGGAGAGGAGATCAACGATGGCGGAAAGGAGTCGACTTTGGCGGCGCAAGATTCGACTATATCATTAAAAGGGGTAACATGACTTTTCCTTGTGGTGGCGAGCCTTCGCCGTAGTGCGACGGCCGATGCATGCAGAGCTTTAGTCGAGTAAACGAGGCAATGGAATAACGGGCCAACAGAGCTTCCGTCGGGTAAACGGGCAGCAAGCAAGAGGGCTCTAAGCTCCCAAGTTGAAGTTAAAGTCCGGTCGTTGGGTAAACCAGAGAGTGGGCTTTCTACCTTCCTCTTTCCTCTCTTGGCGTTTCCCTTCGCCGTCGGTTAGTAAGGCCGGCCCCGCGAGAACGTAACTTATCGCTTCTTGGGATTAGGAAGGCGGAGAGCCTTCTGCTCTTGGTTCGCGGACGTCTCGACGGTGACTACGCGCCCGGCCACCAACAGTTCTATCCCTCGAGCTTCTCTTTCTACGTTTTACTCTCTTCTTTCGTGGATGGGTTTAAAAGCCGTAAACGTATTTACTAAATAAAGTCTTGTGGCGCTGTAGCAGACCGTAGAGGTCGCGCGCGGCTTTGCCACGACTCTTCGCTTTAACCAGCTGGGTTCGGGCTTGTTTACGAGGGTCTCTTCTACTTACACCGTAGTATTCAGTTTAGCATAGTGCACAACATGTACCGAGTCCCCGTTTCGCTCAGGGGATCGCAATTTCTGCTCTTCATCGACATTTCGAACCCTTATTTCCCTTCCAAACACTTGTGTTCTTTGGACCGATCTCGCTTTAGGGTTGTTGTTTAGAATGACAAAGAGTTATAAATAATATTAGCATGAAATTGAGAGAGAAAGTTTGGGGAATTAGAGGATAAAGGAGATGAAATTTATTTCGCAACCGGTTTTTCTGGGGCTTATAGTACGAAGAGATTTGTACGGGGTTGTGTACAATCTTTTTGTCACCTGGGTAATGGATAGGAGAGTTTAGGAAGTGTAGATATTGGCATTGCGAATGGACTGATGAAGGCTTGAAGAGAGGAAATATATAGGGTGAGCAGAAGGATTCGAACACGGATTATTGAGGTACTGAGTAAGAGCGCTGACGTCACTTATAGATTTCTGTTATTAGATTCGTCTTCTTTAAATGCAGGGACATCAGAGTTATTGAAGATCAGGTTGGTTCTTTGGAGAAATTTCCATGTCCTGATGATGAGTTTATATCATTTTTACTGTTTATTGGCATTTCAAACTCTCATTTTACTTTTCAATATTTTTGTATTCTTTCGACGTTCTCTTCAGGGTTGTTATGCAGAATAGCACGGAGTTATAAATACAATTAGCAGAGAATTGAGAGAGACATTTTAGGGAATTAGAGGATAAAGAAGATAAGATTTATTTTGAACCAGGTTTTTCCTCGGCTTACGCTACTAAAGGATTTGTACGGGGTCATGTCCGATCTTCTTATCGCCTATTGAAGACCGGTTTGGTTCTGGAAAAAAATGTCCATGTCCTTATGATGAGTTCATATAATTTATATTCTCTATCGGCATTTAAAACTCTCATTTTACCTCTGAATATTTTTGTATTCTTCGAAGGTCCTCTTCAGGGTTGTTATGCAGAATAACACAGTATTATTAATAATGTTAACATTAAAGTGAGAGAGAAAGTTCAGGGAATTAGAGGATGAAGGAGATATAATTTATTTTGAACCCGGCTTTTCTATGGTTTGCACTACTAAAGGATTTGTACAAGGTCATGTCCGATCTTCTTATCGCCCATTAAAGACCAGTCTGGTTCTGGAAAAAAAATTCCATGTCCTTATGATGAGTTCATACAATTTATATTCTTTATCGGTATTTAAGGCTCTCATTTTACCTCTCAATATTTTTGTATTCTTCGAAGGTCCTCTTCAGGGTTGTTATGCAGAATAACACAGAGTTATAATATTAGCATAGAATTGAAAGAGAAAGTTTAGGGAATTAATGAATAATGGAGATACAATTTATTTCGAACTCGGTTTTTCATGGCTTACACTACTAAAGGATTTGTACAAGGTCATTTCCGATCTTCTTATCGCCCATTAAAGACCAGTTTGGTTCTGGAAAGAAATTTCCATGTCCTTATGATGAGTTCATATAATTTATATTCTTTATCGGCATTTCAAAATCTCATTTTACCTCTGAATATTTTTGTATTCTTCGAAGGTCCTTTTCAGGGTTGTTATGCAGAATAACACAGCGTTATAAATAAGATTAGCATAGAATTGAGAGAGAAATTCTAGGGAACTAGAGGATAAAGGAGATACAATTTATTTCAAATCAGGTTTTCCCATGGCTTACACTACTAAGGGATTTGAACAAGGTAATATCCGATCTTTTATCGCCTATTGAAGACCGGTTTGGTTCTGGAAAGAAATCTCCATGTCCTTATGATGACTTCGTATAATTTTTATTTTTCATCGTCATTTCTAACTCTCATTTAACCTTTGACTATTTTTGTATTCTTTCGAGGTCCTCTTCAGGGTTGTTATGCAGAATAACAGAGTTATAAATAATATTAGCATAGAATTGAGAGAGACATTTTAGGGAATTAGAGGATAAAGGAGATAAGATTTATTTCGAACCAGGTTTTTCCATGGTTTACACTACTAAGAGATAATAGAGATAATAGATATGTTGTGCAACAAGTGCGTAAAGTATGTTATTCTCGCGCGAGTGGAAAATAATTATTCAACAAAAATATACAATCCGCGAGCCCGTGTCATCCGAAAGGCAGTGCGTAAAGTAAAGTAGCCGTGCGTGAAGTAAAAGCCGTGTGTAAAGTAAAAGTCGTGCGTAAAGTAAAAGCCGTGCGTAAAGTAAAAGCCGTGCGTAAAGTAAAAGCCGTGTGTAAAGTAAAAGCCGTGCGTAAAGTAAAAGCCGTGCGTAACGTAAAAGCCGTGCGTAAAGTAAAAGCCGTGCGTAAAGTAAAAGCCGTGCGTAAAGTAAAAGCCGTGTGTAAAGTAAAAGCCGTGCGTAAAGTAAAAGTCGTGCGTAAAGTAAAAGCCGTGCGTAAAGTGATTAACTTTACGCACGACCATCACTTTACGCATGGCGTTCGGAAATCGAGCACTTTACGTCTGCTAACCGTCCCCAGAAAAGTCCACTTTTCGAGCGGGTATCGCAAAAACATTTTTATGGCGTCATGTCCAATGTTTCTCTCACCTCATATAGCCTTGTTTCATTTTGGAACTGAATTTTTATGTCCTGATGACAGATTTTCAAAATTTCCTTATAGGTATTTAAACTTACCCCCCTGAATATTTTGCATTCTTTCGAGGTCCTCTTCAGGGTTGTGATGCAAAATCACACAACCTTATAAATAATATTAGCATAACATTAAGTAAAAGTTCAAAGAATTACCGGAAAACGTGGTACAGTTCACACACTAAGAGGTGAAAATTAGTAAACATTTAAGTAAGGTCTTGTTCTCACCTACTCTGACCTAGTTTGTTTCTGCAACTTTATATGCAAGCCTTCAAGATCTCCAAAAACAGGTGCACGTAATAATGTTATCATTTATCTTCTACTTGAGACTCAGCCATCAATTACCGTCAAATTATCAGAGCTTCGCCTAAAAAAGGTCATTCTACAATGACCTTAACTTCCTGTCCCCAAAAATACGCCTATTTCAAAGTATACATATTTTCGTTGAGTAACGTAAATTCACGTAAAAATTTATTGTAACAAGGACCTTTATTAAACCCTATTTTTTTCTCTTTCTTCCCTCACGACTTTCTTCCCTCACGACTTTCCTTTCTCGCTTTTTTTCCCATGTTAGCTGCTGCATAAAAATTACTCTCATGCGTGAGAGAAAAAAAATGTACTGCTCCTCAAGATCCAGTGGCAAGCAGAAGATCGTTTCGACTCGGCAACTTTTTGTTAATAGGCGCAAAGAATTAATTATATATCAAATAAATCCGTCTAACGATTAACAATTCTTTTTAATCTCGTTCAACAGTTGTTACTCAAGAATAGCCTACACTGTAAAATATCACGATTTTTTTCAGTGTAGCTCTCTTCATGAATTATCCAGAATGAAATGCCCGTGTCAAGAGTATATTAGTCAAGGGACATTCCGTACAGCGTAAATTCATGACAAAATTTATTGTAACAAGAGCCCCAATTAAACTATGTACCTTTTTTATTCTCTTTTCTTCTCATCAGGCTTTCATCCCCCGGCTTTTTGGCATTTACCTTCTACGTAGTCCTGTCCACGCCCCCCTCGAGTATAGTATTTATTGCCACCCTCTTGACGGCGACAACGCGACGTAATCGCAGCTACACGTTTCCACGGCTTTCCCTAAACTGCTACTACAGCAGCGAGCCACTCTTCTCGCATCTTATCAACGATCTTTCCCCAAAATCCAGGAACTCAACTTTTCTGATATTGCGCTTCTCTCAGTAATTTACAACTACCGCCTTTACCTTGTTAAATTCATCTCCTTTTACCGGCTGCCGCTCCCGGGACTTCACCTTGCACGCCACCTCCGTTTTCCGGAAGCTTCGCAACAGCTTAGAAAATTCCTTCTCCCCCTCTCCCCCCTTTCTTCATGCTGGTACTTTCCCATGAGCCTTCCTTACAAACCACCGCCATCGTGCTTCTTTAGTTTAGTCGTACGTCACCGTCAACTGCGCTACGGTGTTCATTTTTACTCGGATAAACGCAGTAGCCGAGCCATTTTTCAAGAGCTTCAAGCCGTAGCAATGACTCGCGTTTCGCATGTTTCATTATTACATTCCAAGGGAAAAAGTACTTAAAATTACTGGGGAGGAAATAATTTTTACGAGCGAGAAATAGTAATGAGTTTGAACTATTTATTGGTATCTCGTATTAGTCGTCTCGATTTAAAGGAATGTTAGCATGCATTTCATTATTTCTTCAAGGTAAGTGGCCCAGTTTCGGTCACTGTCCTGTCACAGTTAGGTAAGCGGCCCAGTCTCGGTCATTGATGTTCCATTTACACTAATAATGTATTTTGGGGAAAAAAAAATTATGCCATTTTAAGGACCGTTTTTCAAACTACATTATTGTCCAAATCCGATTTGTGTCGTGAAATTTTGTTTGACTTGCTTGACAAAGGGTCTCGGAAAACATTAAATTTGATCATTAGTAAGTATTCGGAGGTATAGATATTATATGGGAAACTACGTAATGAATCACGTAACCGATTAGCTGCGCTATGGTGTTCATTTTTACTCGGATGAATGCTGTAGCCGAGCCATTTTTCAAGAGCTTCAAGCCATAGCAATGACTCGCGCTTCGCATGTTTCATTATTACATTCCAAGGGAAAGAATACTTTAAATTACTGGGGATGAAATAATTTTTACGAGCGAGAAATAGTAATGTGATTGAACTATTTATTGATATCTCGATTTAAAGGAATGTTAGCATGCATTTCATTATTTCTTTAAGGTAAGCGGCCCAGTCTCGGTCATCGACGTTCCATTTACATTAATAATGTATTTTGGGGAAAAAAAAAATTATGCCATTTTAAGGACCGTTTTTCAAACTACATTATTGTCCAAATCCGATTTGTTTCGTGAAATTTTGTTTGACTTGCTTGACAAAGGGTCTCGGAAAACATTAAATTTGATCATTAGTAAGTATTCGGAGGTATAGATATTATATGGGAAACTACGTAATGAATCACGTAACCGATTAGCTGCGCTATGGTGTTCATTTTTACTCGGATGAATGCTTTAGCCGAGCCATTTTTCAAGAGCTTCAAGCCATAGCAATGACTCGCGTTTCGCATGTTTCATTATTACATTCCAAGGGAAAAAGTACTTGAAATTACTGGGGAGGAAATAATTTTTACTAGCGAGAAATAGTAATGAGATTGAATTATTTATTGGTATCTCGATTTCAAGGAATGTTAGCATGCATTTCATTATTTCTTTAAGGTAAGCGGCCCAGTCTCGGTCATCGACGTTCCATTTACACTAATAATGTATTTTGGGGAAAAAAAAAATTATGCCATTTTAAGGACCGTTTTCCAAACTACATTATTGTACAAATGCGATTTTTTTCGTGAAATTTTGTTTGACTTGCTTGACAAAGGGTCTCGGAAACATTAAATTTGATCATTTGTAGGTATTCAGAGGTATAGATATTATATGGGAAACTACGTAATGAATCACGTAACCGAATTAGCTGCGCTAGGGTGTTCATTTTTACTCGGATGAATGCTGTAGCCGAGCCATTTTTCAAGAGCTTCAAGCCATAGCAATGACTCGCGTTTCGCATGTTTCTTTATTACATTCCAAGGGAAAAAGTACGTTAAATTATTGGGGAGGAAATAATTTTTACGAGCGAGAAATAAGTAATGAGATTGAACTAGTCTCGTATTAGTCGTCTCGAATCAAAGGAATGTTAGCATGCATTTCATTATTTCTTTAAGGTAAGCGGCCCAGTTTCGGTCACTGTCCTGTCACAGTAAGGTAAGCGGCCCAGTCTCGGTCATTGACGTTCCATTTACATTAATAATGTATTTTGGGAAAAAAAAAAATTATGCCATTTTAAGGACCGTTTTTTAAACTACATTATTGTCCAAATGCGATTTATAGCATGCGACAAATGCGATTTAGAGCGAGGAATAGTTATGAGATTAAACTATTTATTAGAATCTCGTATTAGTCGTCTCCATTTGAAGGAATATGATCATGCATTTCATTATTTTTTAAGGTAAGCGGCCCAATTTTGGTCACTGTACTGGTTTTGATCATCGACCTTCCATTTAGATTAATCATAAATGTATTTTGGGAAGAAAAAAAAATTAATTACCGAAACCCCTGCAGATGAGCGTCGGTAGTAGAACGATAATTTAAACATCGAAACCTAATAATTTAACATAAACAATTATTTGACTATATTTAGGAGGACATCGCATGAATAAAGAGTTCGTTTTCGAATTTTCGGTAAAACCCATTCAGAAGCAGTGGAAAAAGTGGAAAACAAATAAACAATTATTTGACTATATTAAGAAGGACATATTGTATGAATAAAAAGAGTTCGTTTTCGAATTTTCGGTAAAATCCATTCAAAAGCAGTGGAAAACATGGGCCTAGGTCTTCAAGATGACCGAAACTGGGCCGTTTACCTTAATAGCTACGATTTTTTGTGTAGAAAATATACGCAAGTTATATATTTACGTATCTATTTTATCATGGTTGGGATAAGCTCTATAATAGGAATTCACGAGCTGATCTATTGCTAATGAAACGATACGAGTCGTTATGTATATCTTGACCAGCTCGGTCAAAATATTTGTGCCGTTACTATTATACCAAAAATTGGCTGATCTAAATTCTCCGTGAACGAAGACCGGAAATCAAACCTTCGAATATTTTAATGATGGTTTTAAAAAAGTCAGCACTGCTTTACCCAGTTTTCACCATTCCACTATGCTTAGGATATATTTTTGTTACTAAATCTTCGATATTTCGCTTATCGTTTTATTCCCGTAGGGTCATGACCCAAACCTCGTAAAACTATCATAAAAATAAAAAGTTCAGGTCCTTAACGAATTTCTAATATTTTCTGAGACGAATGACTTTCTATAATTCGACTGAATAATCCAACCTATCGCTAATAAAGTGGTACCATGGGTTATTCGTTAGTCTAAAAAAAATATTCATTGGTCCCGATCATTTCAGCAATGTTTTCATGAAATCAGAACAGATTTACCCAGTGATCTCCATTCCACTATGCTTAGGGTATATTTTTGTGACTAAATCTTTGATATTTCGCTTGTATTTTTATTTCCTAAGAAACGTGACCCAAACTCGTAAAATTATCATAAAAATAAAAAGTTAAGATCCAAACCGATTGTTAATATCTAAAATGATACTATCGGTTAATCATTAGCCTATCAAGGATATAAATTGACTCCGATCATTTCAGCAATATTTTCATAAAATAGGAATAGATTTATCCATAATTCAACATTCCATCCTGTTCAGGATATATTTTCGTGACTCAATCTTCGATATTTCGCTTATCTCTTTATTTCCATAGGGTCATGACCCAAACCTCGTGAAACTATCATGAAAAGAAAAAATTTCAGTTCCCGAATAGATTGTTAAAATCATCTAAAATAGCATCCTATAATCAGACCAAATAATCCAACCAATCGCTAATGAAATGATACCATGGGTTATTCGTTAGCTCAGCAAAAATCTTAATTGACCGGGAACATTTTCGGTTTCATAGAATCAGAATAGATTCATCCAGAGTTCACCATTCCATCCTGTTCAAGATATATTTTCGTGACTAAATCTTCGATATTTCGCTTATCTCTCAATTTCCGTAGGGTCATGACCCGAACCTCGTGAAACCATCATAAAAATAAAAAGTTCAAGTCCTTAACGGATTTCTAATATCTTCTAAGATGAATGACATTCTATAATTCGACTGAATAATCTAACCTATCGCTAATAAAGTGATACCATGGGTTATTCGATAGCCTAGAAAAAATCTTAATTAGTCTCGAACATTTCAACAATATTTATATACAATCATAACAGATTTCCCCAGAGTTCACCATTCCACCCTGGTCAGAATATATTTTCGTAAGGTCATGACCTAAACATCTCGAAACTATCATAAAAATAAAAAGTTCAGATCCCAAACCGATTGTTAATATCTTCTGAGATGAATCCCATTCGACAATAGTGTTCGATAATGAAACCTATCGCCAATGAAATGATACTATCGATTATTCATTAGCCTAGCAAAAATACACATTGACTCCGATAATTTTAGCAATGTTTTCAAAAAATCAGAATATATTTATCCGGAGTTCACCATTCCATCCTGTTCATGATATATTTTCGTGACTAAATTTTCGATATTTCGCTTATCTCTTTATTTCCGTAGGGTCATGACCCAAACGTCGTGGAGCTATCAAGAAAATGTGGAGTTCAGATCCCAGACGGGTCATTAACATTTACTACATTCCATAATAGGACTTCATAACCGTCCGGACTGGAGTGTGAGTGAAATCAAGACCGAAACGTGGATGACAAGGCTGATGGTTAAAAAGTTCATTGCAAGGAAGTCGAGTGTGGGGTGAGAGGCGTCAATTTGCGGGGGCTCTTACTATGTTCATGAGGCAATATGAGGTGGTGGTCGTGGCTTAGGTTGGATCAAGTCTCTCCAGTCGTTGCGTTGTCATCAGCAGGGCTTGCAACTCCTAGAAAGAGAGACGTGATCACGAATACCAAAACCGCGAGGACGCGTTATCCTATGCATTATGCAGCGTTTCTCGACGACTCTATCTCGATGGGAATTGAGCCCCGACGTTCCGTATCCATCTTCGCTGTGCCTCTCCACGCTGCCAAGTTTTACGCATCTCCGGTTCTCCATTCGAACGATCCTGCCTGCATCATGATTCGTTATAACTCGATTTCTCGTCTGGGATGTTGATATACATACTTGGAGATAATTATTTAATCTTCAAATCTGAATCATTGATTTATCTATTTCATTATCGAAATAATACCTTGAGAAAAAGGTTTTATTGAAAACCTTCCAATAAAATCTACTCAAAGTAGTCAAAGTACTCAAAGTAGCATCTCTAAAATTTGAGTCACAGTGGGTCGCTCACATGGACCGAGAGAAAATATTTCATTGATTCACGGCAATCTGCGCCAATGAAAAGAAATACTCGAGTTTCAATACTATCTTTTCATTGAATGACTCAAACTCAATGAAAAGAAGTGATATTAATTCAAAGAAACATTTATTTAAACCAAGAAATCGTCTCTGTTTTTTTCCCTCGCTTACCCCACCACAGGTCAAAATGTTAAAACCTATTTTTTTCTAAACTACTCGGCAAATAAAGATCACATTTTGAATGACTCAATAAAATGGAGTGACATTGATTTAATCGAATTTTTAATTAAAGCCACTGCGTAAGAGTGCATTCAGCATTAAATATAGTTATGTTTAATACGGGTCTTTATGAAAAGGCGGTAGAATGACTAAATGTCTTCGTTACAATATATTCGACTATGTTTACGCATCTCCGGTTCTCCATTCGAACGATCCTGCCTGCATCATGATTCGTTATAACTCGATTTCTCGTCTGGGATGTTGATATACATACTTGGAGATAATTATTTAATCTCCAAATCTGAATCATTGATTTTTCTATTTCATCATCGAAATAATACCTTGAGAAAAAGGTTTTATTGAAAGCCTTTAAATAAAATCTACTCAAAGTACTCAAAGTACTCAAAGTAGCATCTCTAAAATTTGAGTCACAGTGGCTCGCTCACATGCACCGAGAGAAAATATTTCATTGATTCACGGCAATCTGCGCCAATGAAAAGAAATACTCGAGTTTCAATACTATCTTTTCATTGAATGACTCAAACTCAATGAAAAGAAGTGATATTAATTCAAAGAAACATTTATTTAAACCAAGAAATCGTCTCTGTTTTTTTCCCTCGCTTACCCCACAGCTCAAAATGTTAAAACCTATTTTTTTCTAAACTACTCGGCAAATAAAGATCACATTTTGAATGATTCAATAAAATGAAGTGACATCGATTTAATCGAATTTTTAATTAAAGCCACTGCGTAAGAGTGCATTCAGCATTAAATATAGTAATGTTCATTTCGGGTCTTTATGAAAAGGCGGTAGAATGACTAAATGTCTTCGTTACAATATATTCGACTATGTTTACGCATCTCCGGTTCTCCATTCGAACGATCCTGCCTGCATCATGATTCGTTATAACTCGATTTCTCGTCTGGGATGTTGATATACATACTTGGAGATAATTATTTAATCTCCAAATCTGAATCATTGATTCTTCTATTTCATCATCAAAATAATACCTTGAGAAAAAGGTTTTATTGAAAACCTTCCAATAAAATCTACTCAAAGTAGTCAAAGTACTCAAAGTAGCATCTCTAAAATTTGAGTCACAGTGGGTCGCTCACATGGACCGAGAGAAAATATTTCATTGATTCACGGCAATCTGCGCCAATGAAAAGAAATACTCGAGTTTCAATACTATCTTTTCATTGAATGACTCAAACTCAATAAAAAGAAGTGATATTAATTCAAAGAAACATTTATTTAAACCAAGAAATCGTCTCTGTTTTTTTCCCTCGCTTACCCCACCACAGGTCAAAATGTTAAAACCTATTTTTTTCTAAACTACTCGGCAAATAAAGATCACATTTTGAATGATTCAATAAAATGGAGTGACATTGATTTAATCGAATTTTTAATTAAAGCCACTGCGTAAGAGTGCATTCAGCATTAAATATAGTAATGTTCATTTCGGGTCTTTATGAAAAGGCGGTAGAATGACTAAATGTCTTCGTTACAATATATTCGACTATGTAACACGCCTTGAATATCTCGTGACAACAATAACTTGAGAGAAAATATCTTTTTGTCAAGATATTCTCATGTTGATATATTGTACCCCCTGACGACGAGAATTCTTTTTTTATGACTTTTTTTAGGTGATTGAATCCCCTCAGTTACTGGTATAAATACGGGGTCACAATTCATGCGTGTCTGTAGCTCTGAAAAAAATACTAACAATTTCTGCATGGGATGAAATTCTTTTTCTCCTGTTTATGTCGATTCCGTCTTTTACAATTTCAAGATTGATTCAATTTACTAAGAGTTTGTGAACTTGTATACTTTGACAGGAAACTCAACCGTGCATAGCATTCAAAATGAAAGCGCACTTCGTTCCTTCGTGTCAACTACGAGCCGAGCAGCAAGAGGCTAACATTATTGCACAGTCTATGGGCTCTCGCGAAATTAATTTGATTTCCAGGACCTCCACGTCAGCAGCACTGATGGTCTATTCCTCGGAGCTGTAGCAAGAGTCGGAGGTAACGTCGGCAATCTCTCCTGCCTTGTCCATAATCATATTAATTTAAATAGACTAAACCTCCCCGCAACGGCACTGGAGCTAAATTGTAGCTGCGCTATTAGTGACGGTTCTGTCTGGGTGGAGCTTAAAACCAGGCTCGGGAAAATAATGGCGACGATGTCAATGACTTCTTCTGTCTTTGGCCTAGCTTCAGCCTGCAATTGTGACCACCCATGCAGAAATTTGTACGGGCGTCCGCGATTGAATACAGTCCCATTATAGGCTTATACGTGCAAGTCATGATAGGGAATCCAATATTGGACCCTATTTGGCCCAACACAAACTCTACAACATAATTTCTGGGCATTCTCGGGGAACCCATGATAGAGAATCCAATCTTGGGCCCTTTTTGGGCCCTTCTTGGTCCAACAAAGACTCCACAATATAATTTCCGGGCTTTCCCGGCGAACCCATGATAGGGAATCCAATATTGAACTCGATTTGGCCCAACAGAAGCTTCACAACATAATTTCTGGGCGTTCCTGGCGAACCCATGATAGGGAATCCAATATTGGGCCCTATTTGGCCCAACACAAGCTCCACAACATAATTTCCGGGCGTTCCCGGTGAACCCATGATAGGGAATCCAATATTGGACCCTACTTGGCCAAATACAAACTCCACAGCATAATTTCTGGGCGTTCCCGGTGAACCCATGATAGGGAATCCAATATTGGACCCTACTTGGCCCAATACAAACTCCACAGCATAATTTCTGGGCGTTCTCAAGGAACCCATGATAGGAAATCCAATCTTGGGCCCTCCTTGGCCCAACAAAGACTCCACAACATAATTTCAGGGCGTTCCCGGCGAACCCATGATAGGGAATCCAATCTTGCGCCTTTCTTGGCCCACAAAGACTCGACAACATAATTTCCGAGCGTTCCCGGTGAACCCATGATAGGGAATCCAATATTGGACCCTACTTGGCCCTATACAAACTTCACAACATAATTTCTGGGCGTTCTCGGTGAACTCATGATAGGGAATCCAATATTGGACCCGATTTGGCCTAACAGAAGCTCCACGACATAATTTCTAGGCGTTCTCGGGGAATCCACGATAGGAAATCCAATCTTGGGCCCTCCTTGGCCCAACAAAGACTCCACAACATAATTTCAGGGCGTTCCCGGCGAACCCATGATAGGGAATCCAATATTGGACCCTCCTTGGCCCAACAAAGACTCCACAACATAATTTCTGAGCGTTCCCAGCGAACCCATGATAGGGAATCCAATATTGGACCCTACTTGGCCCAACACAAGCTCCACAACATAATTTCTGGGCGATCACATAAAATAATAAATAAGCTTAAAAACTTTAAGAAGAAAAATTTGCCCACTTTGGCTATAAGTTAGACAATGTTGACACCGAATATACTATTTTTCACAATTTTTTCGGATTTTCAAATTATGGCGCTGAACATGTCACTTTAAAAATATATTTAAAAAAAATTGCCATAGAAATCAAAAAATATATATGTTGCATTCAAGGGTCCAACTAAGCCTTCAAAAAAATCACGACTCAAATCGGACAGGTCGAGGTCAGGTCCTGGTCGAAACCCGGATTGCCCCATATATATTTTTTTATCGAAATGTATAGTGTGTTGAATTCGATAATTATATCAGTTCCTAGTCAATAATTTAACGTCACGGGGAAAAAAAAAGAGTTAAATGAACAAATTTCGTGTAATCAATCCTATTTATTTGATCATACTCGCACTTTCTGTCAATTAATAAATTATGTCATTTATATATTTATTAGCTTTTATTTTCATTCGAATTTTATTCATCCCAAATAACCCATAATTGATTCAAATAAACCCTTCAGACCGATTTTTCTGGGTGCACCTTAATTAACAAAAAAATCCATTCAGGTTTGTGATAGGGCAAAGGGCACAAAGCTTCGATATAGTTGCTGACAAGGTAGTTGGAAAGCGTCGACGAGACATTCAACTGGCATTCCAATCCTTTCTCGTGGTGAGGCACGTAGGTCACTGAGATGACGAGCGTTCCTTGTCTTTTCTTACAAAGGGATTCCCTTCTCTTTTTTCACAGCGCTTATTATACAAGCACATTGCGCGGATTTTATTCTTCTTCATTGTAACAATGCGAAGCTGCGATTCGTGAGATTCCATTTCCGCTATGCCTCGAGCGTCAAAATAGTTGGCGGTGACATAAAGGGTCCAATTTAACAGTACGCTGAGTAGACTAAGGTTTACAGTCACTTTTTTCGACGTGGCATTTAAAAAAGAGCATTGGAAACTTTTTTCTATAGATTTCTATGGGGCTTAAAAAAATGTATATCTTTTTATTTCATTCCAGCAAAACGTACCATTGCTTTTTCAATAATTGGAACAATGCACCTATTGAATCATAACCATAATACAATTTCGTGTGGTATCGAAACGACGCCAAACAGTGAAATACGATATTCCACATAATCATTTAATCTACCAGTAAATAATAATAATAATAACGATACAGTTGTTGGATAATAATAATAATAATAATAATAATAGCTACAAAATTTTGCGTGGTATGCACACAATAATGGAAACATAATTTCACGATAACAGCGGAATTCCGACGTAATCTACTGAAATGCTGCGAGAAATTTTTCAAAAAATTCCATTAAGCAATTTTCTATTGAACTTTTGGACGGGTTTCAATTTTTTATTTTATACTTCGCGCCGCATACTTCAATAAAGATATTCCATTTTTTTTTTTTGGTGTTGTTTCAAAAACAAATTCCCATATCTTCAATCTTCCTAGTGAAATACCTTTTTTATACATTCCGGAAAGGGAGCCAATTTTTTTTTAGCCTGGGGCAACTGAGGGGTTAAATCAAACTCTGCTTACAAATAGGTCGGCCGAAAATACTGACGTACGTAGACGAAAAATGTGAAAGCGCTGCCGGTAAATCCTGTTAGGAATTTTTTCATACGGATATTATTACAACGTTTATGTAAATCGATTCTATTACCGTATTTTAAGGTCGATTATTGACCGCGATTTAAGCGTAATTATACGTGGAATAATGAAAATTGATGGTGAATGCTGTTTTTGTTTTGCAAAACATATTGTACAAAAAAAAACCGAAATATCAGGATTTCATTTTTCAGAGATTTTACTAATTTTGTAAAATCATTGAAAAAAAAAATAGAATTAAAAATAGCCTGGACGTAATCGAGAAATCAACAAATCTGCCTTTGAAACACATGACATTCACTACAAAGTTACAAAGTTATAGCTGACACGACTTCCAATTTTGCAGATATCGTTCAGGCCCATAAAAAAATATTGTTATGCACAACCGCATCTAAAATAAATACAATATTAATTGCACATAAATATTTTACGCATACATAATAATTGCAACATAAAAATTTTACCCATATCTCGTGCTAAAATTCTAATGATTTTTTCAATATTATTTCTTTACAATACAAATTTTGCAAAACTTCAAAAATTACATTAAATTTCTTCACAAAAGGGATGCAAAGTAAAACCTTCATTAGTTTCAATTTTTTGTTTATGGCGATTTCTGTATGGGACCGTCAAAATTTATAAAAATACTTCTGCACAGAGATTTAGTAGAAAACTAATCAGTAAAAAATATGCAACATGCGTTTTTGCATCCTTGTTTTTAAAATATAAAATGAATTTCCACAAATGATTTTTTTTCGTTGACCCACTTTTTCGTGTAACATTATTTACTTTTAGAATTACAGAAATCATTATCTTCCATAATTCTCACTCACCTTATCTTTTATTCATACTTAAAATAAATGGTTTCTGAAATAAACCCTTTCAGCGACCCTTGATATCATGTTAAAATAAATCCAATATCAATTGCATATTAATATTTCACGCATACATAATAATTGCAATATAAAAATTTGACGCATATCTCGGGCTAAAATTACGGCGTACGAAGACACGAAATATGAGAGTGGTATCGAGAAATCCCGTTGGGAACTTTTTCATAAGGACTCCATTACAACGTTTAAAAGAGTTAATTCTATTACTTTCTTTTAAGGTATCCGTTCCCTTTTAACCCGCGACTGTGGCTTAATGATGCGTACGATGGATGATGGAGGGTTGGATGGTAAAGGCCGAGGATTTCGTTAGAGAAAATGAGAAGACGAACCGCGCTTGGCTTCCGTACCTTCAGAGGGAAGAAATTTCAGCTGTAATCGGATTCGAACGATTAAGTTATCGTTGAAATTGACATTTGACTGATTTACTTGAAATCCACTCTGATTCACCGGCTGAACGGGCGAGCAAGGGTCGCCCGAGGATGCATAAAATATGAGGTCTAAGACCCGGATAGTCTCGAGCGAACGATGGCTCCTCTCATCAACCGCCTTCACTCTCATCTCTTCTCTTTCATCTCAAACCCCGAGATACCTTCAAATGATCGACGGAGAATTCTGAAATGCTGAAATCGCTGAGTTATGGTGATTATTCAGAGGGAATCGGACGTATCTATCTGCAGTCGTCACTGATCTAATCTTCGCGAAACGTAAATCCTTTTCAGCTCCGGACGTGACAGTGAAACAAGTTTTTCCGATTCTGCTTCGCGTAAACATTTTGACGCCGGGTAAAAAAAAATCACGAGTGACTTGAATTCTGGGACGAGCGAATTTTTTTTTATCGATGGTTCTAACCGACACAGGCGACCAATTATTTTCTGGTGGTTGAATGACTTAACCACAATGGAGAAAAAAATTTGCTTTCGTAAACAATGATTTTTGTTGGCTCTTACGTGACACAACCTTTTTACAACTAAACGGACATTATAATTAACTGAATAAACTTTTATGGGATCTTTTTTCCGTCTCTAGAAGGTTTTTTAAATGGCCTTGTGCTTTTGCATTAAGCTAGTTTTTAGGTTTGGGAGATAAAGTTTTGTAAGTAGAAATTGAATATAATTTTTTTTCCATTTTATATTTACGGAAGTATAACGAAGAACGTTTTATAAGTATGAAGAGAGATATTTTACTAGTGCCTGTGGCAATGTTTCATATGTACATCCGTTCATAAACATTCGTCAGAAATTATTTCGAAGTTTTGATAAAAATCCATTTGACAAATGACGCAAAAAGCAGACTAATGGATCATTGCTCTTTATTTACGAGATTTTTTTTCAACGAATCTCTGTGGAAAATCGTGTCCTTTTCTGTTTGTATGAAATATCGATATCCTTTTCCAATTGATTCACCGGATATACTAAAAAATTTGCGAGTGTCGAATTATGTATGGAATAAATATAAAAAATAATTTGTTTGGATAAAAAATTAAATATAGTGATTTCAGTGCTAAAATTCGAAGTAAAGCATATGAATATTGAATCATATCCAGTCCATAAAAATTTAAATTTTAATATTATATTTAAGACGTATTATTTATGGAAAAGGAGAATCTTTTCTCCTACGAAACTTGTTCAATATTCCTGTACTATTTCTGTAACAAATTATATCACAAGATGAAAACTCTAACAATTATTTTTGATAACAATTAATTTTTGCTCTATTGTGAGATAAAATATTGTAAATTATTGAAATTAGATGAAGTTGGGAAATGGTCAGAATAATGATAATGATTGGAATTCTTAGTATATCGATTTTCTGAGTTATGGTATTACCATAAGCGCGCGAAAAAGATTTAAATTTGAATTTATGATTTCTACCAAAAAAAATGGCCATGTTATTTTCGTCGATATCTTGTTTTTTATTAAAGTTTAGGTTTTGTATATATTAAATAGATCAAGAATGACTGAAAACAATATTCTTCGACAACCTGCTAAAGATTAATTGGACAAATTGAAGAGGTTCGGTTGTCAAACTGTATACTTTACCATGAAATACCCCATATTTAGTTCACGTTGTTTTTTTCAACTGCTATTCATGTGCAACATTTATAATACATTATTTTTCGATCAGTGCCGAATCTCTCGAATCGTTTTATCGGACATGTCGAATGTTTAAAACGGCGTTAATCCGATTGTATGATTACAACGACATATAGAAAAAGATTTTGCAGTGCATTTGCGAATTTCCGTACTTATGAATGAAGATCCTTCTGCGCGATTAACTACAACGCTTGAATGTGGTATTCACGTTTAAATAGCGTTTCGAATTTAATCCGTTTGAATGTGTGGATTAAATTTACGACTGCTCTACAAAATTAACCATTTTATTTTCGATCGTGTTTTATAACACCGAGAAAAAGGCTCAGTAAGATTAACCTCGCCGATGTGGTCAAATAAAATTTATTTTAACAAGACTGGTGAATTTGAGTCTACAGTATGTAAAAATCACTACCAGCACAATATTTGTTTGATATAACCTACAACTGAAGTGATTCGAAAAGATTTTTCTTCGATTCAATAATATGCACTGTCAGGGTTGAGAAGACAACAAGGTTGATTTAACCACACATTTGGTTTCGTTGAAAAAAAAATCGCTGTTTCAACCAATCGATAGAGCCGAGCAGAATATCGAATAAATTTAAAACGATCCTACGATAGAACGCATGTGACTAAATACTTTTATTCCATAACTACAAAAAGTTGCCAAAAGCTTTAATAGGAATGCAGCATGGGATTTTTAAATCATATTTGTTACAAGTATGAAATTTTTACCGTGAATTCATCAACTCTTTAACAAATTTCTGGAACACCCTTTGTGCGTAGTTGAAGTCTTTTTTTTTTAATTCTCTTTATTCATTTTTAACATTTTTGTACATATTTGGTGTACAGTAGAAACATATAATTTTTATCCCTACCCAATTCTGGGCTTAACTAAGCTAGATAGTACTTTTTACTTTAGAATACTCTTGTGTTAGGAACTTCAAAATTATCACAATTTTCATTTGTATTTTTGTCATCGGGAATAAAAATTCGAAAAAATCCCATTAGATACGCGTAGTCGAACTCTTTTTTTTTCTTTGAAAATTCTCTTTATTCATTTTTAACATTTTTGTACATATTTGATGGGCAGTAGAAACATATAATTTTTATCCCTACTCAATTCTGGGCTTAACTAAGCTAGATAGTACTTTTTACTTTAGAATACTCTTGTGTTAGGAACTTCAAAATTATCACAATTTTTATTTGTATTTTTGTCATCGGGAATAAAAATTCGAAAAAATCCCATTAGGTACGCGTAGTCGAACTCTTTTTTTTTCTTTGAAAATTCTCTTTATTTATTTTTAACATTTTTGTAGATATTTGGTGTACAGTAGAAACATATAATTTTTATCCCTACCCAATTCTGGGCTTAACTAAGCTAGATAGTACTTTCTACTTTAAAATACTCTTGTGTTAGAAACTTCAAAATTATCACAATTTTCATTTGTATTTGTGTCATCGGGAACAAAGATTCGAAAAAATCCCATTAGATACGCGTAGTCGAACTCTTTTTTTTTTCTTTGAAAATTCTCTTTATTCATTTTTAACATTTTTGTACATATTTGGTGTACAGTAGAAACATATAATTTTTATCCCTACCCAATTCTGGGCTTAACTAAGCTGGATAGTACTTTTTACTTTAGAATACTCTTGTGTTAGGACTTCAAAATTATCACAATTTTCATTTGTATTTTTGTCATCGGGAATAAAAATTCGAAAAATCCCATTAGCTACGCGTAGTCAAACTCTTTTTGTTTTCTTTGAAAATTTTCTTTATTCATTTTTAACATGTTTGTACATATTTGATGGACAGTAGAAACATATAATTTTTATCCCTACCCAATTCTGGGCTTAACTAAGCTAGATAGTACTTTTTACTTTAGAATACTCTTGTGTTAGGAACTTCAAAATTATCACAATTTTTATTTGTATTTTTGTCATCGGGAATAAAAATTCGAAAAAATCCCATTAGATACGCGTAGTCGAACTCTTTTTTTTTCTTTGAAAATTCTCTTTATTCATTTTTAACATTTTCGTACATATTTGGTGTACAGTAGAAACATATAATCAGTTTTCCCAAGTTTCAAAAACCTCCCGAGAGAGATCACTAATTACAACAATATATAAATCTTGATTGAATTTAAAAAAAATTAATTCCTACAATATTTTTGTTAAACGGACCTTATACTGTTTTATATTAAATTCATTGTTTCTCCCGATAAACCGTAATGTAGTCTCTCTAAGCTTGCGTATGGTTAGCTCAACCAAAGAATTTGCTTATGAAACCCATGTTGGCTACACGCAACCAAATATACAATCAAAATAATGTTACATCTCGTCGATAGCATTGTCCAATCGATAGCAAAATTCAGTCTTTGAAATCGATGACAAATTTTTGTCCACTCAACAAATATTTCCTCCGCTATCCGCAAACCGCTGGCTTTGCTTGATTCAAACCAAATTTTTTCAATGTTACCAACCCTTTTTTTCCGGTGTATTTTTTCGATTGAAGTTGATTTTTTTATATATAATTTATTTTTAAAATAAATCAAGAATCATTGTATGTAAAAATCCATAAAAAACAAAAATATTCTTCCAATGATAACCTGCTAAAAAATGTATTAAGGACACATTGAGGAAGATCGGGTTTCAATATATGTATTATTTACCACGAAATATCCCATATCGTGTTCGTCTTGTTTTTTTTTCGACTGCTCTTCATTTGCAAAACTTATAATACCTCATTTTTCGCTCAGTGCAAAAACTCGTCAATCGTTTTATCGGACATTCTGCATTAATCCGTTTTTGCAATTGGAACGAAATAGATAAAAAGGTTTTGCAGTGCATTTGGTAATTTGCGCACTTATGCATGAAGATCATTCTGCGCGATTCACTACAAAGTGTGAATGTGGTGTTCACGTTTGAATAGCGTTTCGTATTTAATCCGCTTGAATGTGTGGAACGCATTCGCTACGTCAATTCGGATTTTCCGACAATGTTACCGCGTAAACACGCAGCGGATTGAATTTCATTGGAAGTTTTTGAACATAAAGTAGGAGGAGTTACACTGTGCCGGATGTGCGAGGATTCCGGATGCACAGAATTACATTGAGAATAGCAAGTCGTCGCTTCGTTCGTACTAATATAATTAAATAAAATCTAATTAAAACCAAAAGCAAAAAAAAAATCGTTACGCGTATTTTCGCAACACGTGACTATTCCATTACTTTTGTTACCGGCGTAAAGTTTTCATCATGAATTTTATACTGGAAAATAGTTGCGAATTTAGCGGATTAATTGTAATACACATTTCTCGTTATTACTCGTTGGAATCTTGTTTTTAAATTCGAGCTCTATCATTTACGCGATGCGCACTCGCCAGCGTGAAAAGAACTGGAAGAAATCACATTTGTCTCTCGTTTCGTTTTATCATGGTTTTCGCTGTGATCATTTCGACAGGACGTTTTATATTGACAATTTTTATATCAAAGTTGTTGAAAGTTTTGATCTATATCATTTTCGTGTTCTTATTAAATTATGTACGAGCGATGGAAAAATATAAGTTTAGGAATGTTTATAACTTGAAATATGATTTTTCTACACAATTGTTTAGAATTAATATTCGGTGTTAAAATTGAAAGCTTTTTCTAAATAGATTCAATGGAATTTGAAGGGAAAATTGTTAAAAAATAGAGAAAAAAATTAATCTACTTCAGGTGATAAGTTAAATGTTTATTTATGTAAGGCCAGATTTTTTAGAATTTTTTCAGATTTTTCCGAACGATGAACATTTTCTTTATATTTTTCTTTAAAGTAACATATCGAATGCCATTATTTACAAATCCGCAAAAATTCTGAAAAATACTCTGTGAAATATAAAAATTTTGTAGCTTGTGGCCAAAGTAATCAAGATTTTTTCTCATAGTTCTCAAGGTTTTTCGATAAAAAAACATAATTTTTTCAATAAAAAGAGCTTAAAAACTATAAGAAAAATTTTGCCCACTTTAGAAATAAACTAGAAAATTTTTATATTCAACAGAGTATTTTTAACAATTTCAACAGATTTTTAAATTATGTCATTCGATATGTCACTAAAAGAATGTAAAAAAAATGTGCATAGTCCAGAAAAATCGGAAAAAATTCTGGGAAATCCGGTTTCAGATAAATAAAGATTTAACCAATCATCTGTAGATTTTTTTCTATTTTTTAATAATTCTCGTTATAAAAAAAAGCTCAAAAAGTATAAGAAGAAAAATCTTCCTCACTTTAGCCATAAGCTACAAAATTTTTATTATTGAAAAAATTATTTTTCCGCATTTTTTTAGAATTATCGATTATGCCATTCGAAATGTCACTGGAAAAACACATTTAAAAAAAAAATTGCCATCGAAAAAAAAGTCTTGTGCATTTGAGGGTTCAATTGAGCCTACAAAAAATGACGAGCTAAATCGGAGAGGTCGAGGTCAAATCCTGGTCAAAACAAGTTGGATTGTCCCATGCATAATTTAAAAAAAATCATAATCGTTATGTAGACTATTTGTATCCTAATTTTGACGTTTTAATTTCCAGACGATGTTGGATAGCCTGACTTGCAGCTCTGATAGAAATTAGAAGAGTGGAAATCAACTTTTGGCCATTTGGAATTGAAGGTAATTGAGTAAAAATTTTTTATTTTATATTGGTTAAAAAGAAACGTTATATATTCGCTTGAACAAATTCGGATGTGGAAAAGTCTGATGTTCGACAAACGTAAAAATGCCAACTCGCAACCCGTCACATAAACGTTACTTTGTCGAGCCCGTTGCTCCGTTTCGCTTCAGCACTACTAATTACTCAAGGGCCTTTATATCGTGTTCGTTCAATTGCTCACGCTGTTTCGATCGCGCGCTTCGTTCTCGTATCGTTGGTGGGCGTGCCACGCCCTTCGTGTTCTCCTACTCGTACCTAATCGTAAATCGTTCGCACACAACAACCGTTCGCTCGTCTATCTTATAGCGCTCTGTCGCCTCTCGTCGTTACTCTTCATCCTTCGTACTGTTTGATCTTTGGAAAACTTCAACACGTGTTGATCGGAAATGGGATTTTTCTTATTCCTTTCCGAATGAATAGTTATCGGTAATGCTTATGAATAATGATGTATTGTAAATTTTCGAAAAATTATCAACTCCAAACAACGTCATACGTTAGCTATTGGAATTAAGGATGTGCGATAGGTACAGTCCCGCCAAAAGTGAGTTTCAGGGACAATTTCGATCACTTTTCGATGGGATTAAAAGTCGAAAAAAAATAATGCATATAAAACATGCTGAAAATATTGATTTCGCATAATAATAATCCCAAAATATTATTAATAAAATGGTGGAAAAAACAATTGTTCAACAAACAATCAGTCAACCTAACTTTTTTTATAATGAAAATCATCTGTTAATTTATTAGAATGCATACGAATTTTTTCAGATTATTTTCTATATTTTGAATGTGATTTTTTTTTTTTTTCAAATGTGCGCGAAATAACGAATTTTGGATGTGTTTGGCATAAAACCATCTACTAAAATCAAGATTTTTTTGCAAAACGCATATCCAAAATTTGTTATATTCTGCGCATTTTTCAAAATAAGAAAAATTAATATTAAAATAAATAAATAAAATCGATTTTTGTGAGATATCAACAGTCACGCAGAAATACTCTCTAATTTTTTCAATCCAAAAAAAATATCCGATTATGAACACAAAAATTATTCCTCCGTTTTTCGGTAAAAAATCATACCGGAATATAATAATTATTGCAAACACAAACACACTAACAGAAAACGGAAACATTTATGTAGACATTTTTTCTCAGTACCTCAAAGTTTCGAGGTTTTAGTGCTCAAAGAAATGTTATTTTGCGAAATATTGCTTTGGAACAATCTCAAAAAATTCACATAGAGTGTTTTTTAGCTGTACTTCCATATATGCAATTATGAAGGAGATGAAGAGGGTCTAAAAAAAGTCGCTGATTCGATAAAGAATTTTTCATATGTATTTATGAAAATACGTCTCACATTTTATAAATACTATGTGAACAGGCTTCACTGCAGCTGCAAAAAAATATGTCATATGCGGGTTGATTCTGGGCTCGATCCAATGTTTGTAAACATCACGGGGCATGACATTGCAAGGTTCTCGTAGTCCTTCGCATTTCCGGAAATGCGTCTCCCTTTCACTACCGCGTGCGCTCAAAAGCGTTTAGTGTTTCAGTCGTCGCGTCGCTGTGCATAAGCGAACGTTGAAGACGCACGCGTTCTCTACGTTTTAACGGTCTTCGTTAGTTCCTTGATTACATTTTGCTGAGGACGGCGCTAAACGAGCTTCATCAGCGCTAGATCAGTGCTTAATTTTTAAAAACGTTTTCATAATTTCTGGTGATTTAATTAACAGTTTCGGGGAGTTACTCACATAGCAGAATCAGTTGTTAGCATATAAGTACATTTGGAGCCGCGATTTGAATATAAAATCGACTTATATACGCAAATGTTCAATCGCATGATTTTTCATGCAGTTTTTAAAACGAATAAACCATAATTATAGTCCAATTACGACGAGTAATCTCTCATATTGTTCGTCGGAAGATCCTTAATCGATTGACTATCTAGTTTTTTTTTATAGTATTAGTAGTTTAAAAGATACAAAGGTGTAATTATTCTATCCTTACCTAACATCAGGCATACAAATAGCTGTAACTTTTGAACAACTAATACAATACGAAATCTGGACGGTCAATCGATTAAGAATCTTCCAACAAACAAAATGAGACATTGTTCGCTATACTTGGACTATAATTATGGTTCATTCTTTCAAAAAACTGCGAGAAAAAACATGCCATCAGGAATTTGCATCCAAATTTTAATCAAAATTTAATTGACTTGATGGAATATTTAATCTTTTTGACTAAATATCATGTTAATTGAATAAAACTGCCCTATAAAAACGTCAGACGAAATACTTATTCGTAACTCAAAATTTACGGTTGATTCAAATCAATATTTGTTAAACGTGGACGATATTTAATTGTCGCAGTTAAATATTCTCAAATAAAACATTACCCAATTTTTTTTCCTTGGGCGATTATATATATTATCCATGGAAACTGTTCTGCATATACATAAGTTCAACTAAATAATTCTATTGATGCAAATCTATATTGAAAATACAAACAATAATTTATTTATTGCCCGCAACGAAATATAGTGCTGCTTCAACTATATATATATATATATATATAGTTGCTTCAAATATTAAACTACCCGAGCCAATTTATATGATTCAAATAAATGATTTAGGTCATCCAACTTTTTAATTTCTCTCAGCTTAGAAAGCTTTGTGGAATCGGGAAAAAATTCTATAGCTTTTGATTCCCATTATTAATTCTATTTTTATCATATACGCAATAATTTATATGTGCACCACTCCTAGTAAAAAAAATCTTCTATATCACCACATCAACTATGAAAATCCCCTTGTCATCATTTTTTCAAATAGCTCCATTCATTTTTTCTGGAAGTTAGTTTTTTTTCCTTTTTCAAAAATTATATTTACAAAATTGGATATAAAGAGGATTAGCAATTCTCACCCAGATAAAAAGTGAATTGGAAAATCCGTTACGATGGATTATTCGGGGCAGTGAACGGACGACGTTGATTGTTTATGAGGGAAAAAATATTTGAAATCCTAGGAATTATCACATTTTCATGAAATAAAATGAAATCGGATTTATAAGAATATTTTGCGCACAGCGTAATAATCCATGACCATTCAATGAACGGAGTATTGAAATTCTTTTTTATCCACATGAATGCAGAATATATTTTTTACCTCAACGGTGTCAAGCGCTTGAGCGTTGATTATTATATGAATGGAAATCTTTTTTTTATATATCTTAATTTTTTTAATAAAAAAAATACGCAGTGTTCTTAAGCCCAAAGATGTGTGCTGTGGATTTAATAGAAGGCTGAACAATGCCTTAGTTTTGTTAGCAAACTTGAGTTCTTACAGACGCGGAAATCTTGACTCTCATTAAAATGATGCAGATTGCGAGTCCTAGACTTTTAACCGTGCCAAATGAGAAGGTCGTATAACGTGATGGTTCTAGCAATTCATAAAAAGGAGATATAAGACATTCGCAGGGTAAAATACCCGAGGGATATTCTTGTTACAGATGCTCCAATGGAATTGAAATAAATTTGAAAGCCGGAAGTCAATGGTATAAATTGAGACAAAACTGAGCGGTCGCAAATAATAGGGGCGATCTCTCAAGGACTTGGAGCGCGACGGAGAGGAAATAGGACATAATGCGGAGATTAAATTTTTTGTCAGTGACGTATAGGGTAAGATGGGGAGGAAGGGCTCGGTGCAAAGGGTAGAAATTCGAAGGAGAAAGGATAACCATAAGGAAGCCTGATGAGCGAGGATCAGAGCCCTCGAGACCGGCTGGCTCTTTTATGGTAAATTGATTATTGGAAAATCAGTGGCTCCGTAAGCCTTGATTTTACGGAAAGAAAATAAGGCTTAAGAATATTGAGACGGAATATAAAAAACGTATAAAGTTGAATGTACTTTTTAAATCCGCAGTTTCCAGGCTTTTTGCGTTTGCATGTTGATTTGGTAAATTTTCGTATTTCTGTGTTATTTTTTTTTTTTTTTTGTGAATTCGGAATGTCTAAGCATAACTTAATATTTTTTTTTACTGATGACTTAGGTATCATGTTGCTTTCTACAGAAAATTGATTGTTGGAAAATTATTTTGCTTTCTACAGAACATTGATTGTTGGAAAATCATTTTGCTTTCTACAGAAAATTGATTATTGGAAAATCAGTGGCTCCGTAAGCCTTGATTTTACGGAAAGAAAATAAGGCTTAAGAATATTGGAACTGAATATAAAAAACGTATAAAGTTGAATGTACTTTTTAAATCCGCAGTATCCAGGCTTTTTGCGTTTGCATGTTGATTTGGTAGAGTTTCGTATTCGTTCGTTATTTTTTTTTTTTTTTTTTTTTTTGTGGATTCGAATTGTCTAAATATAATAACAAATTTTTTTTTTTCATTGATGACTTAGGTATCACTTTGCTTTCTATAGAAAATTGATTGCTAGAAAATCAGTGGGTCCATGAGCCTTGATTTTACGGAAAAAAGGCTTAAGAATATTGAGACTGAATATAGAAAACGGATAAAGTTGAATGTACTTTTCAAATCCGCAGTTTCCAGGCTTTTTGCGTTTGTTTTTAGTCCAAATATAACTTCAAAATTGTTTTTCACTGATGGCTTAGGTATCACTTTGCTTGACAATACTTTGAAAATAAAAATATTAAATTCTACTATATCCTCCATTTTAATACTCACGCATGAAGCACAACTCGACAAATAAAAAAACACTGAAATGTGTACACCGGTTTAATCTAAAAATAATAGCGGGTGGAAGATTTAATTACATTTCTCTTCTCGCAGAATTCCGGTGTATTATAGGATGCCACGAAATAAAGATTCACTGCATCCGATGTGGATTTTATGAGTTTAAAATATAAATTGAAAAAAAAAAAAAACAGTAGTAGCATGATAATAAAAATATCCCCTCATATTCAGTTTTCACTATACTTCGCCAGGATCTCCATAGAAATTCAGCAAGATTTATAATCAGCGAATAATTTCTCTTATCAGAACCTCCGCGCTCTAAGAATATGCGTTTCAGAAATCCGAGAGTCCACTACCAAACTTATTAATTTCTTTTTTTTTCAACCTTTGGATGAAAAGAAAGAATTCTTACTCGCTGTTACGGAGAAAATAACTTTTGAATAGGTTTAGAATATTGAAACAAGTTGCATAACTAGAACTGCTTTCTCAACTTACTTGAGGGAGTTTCTAAAAAGTAAAATTATTGAGGGAGGAAAGTAAAGCCGCACGGACGTTACGAGTCGCGCTAGCAGCGACGGAGAGCGCAGTTAGGGCTTTATTCACTGTGTCGTAAAGTCGAATTCACGGAAAACTCTCGTCTTTCAGGTGCAAAGTCGACGAATCTTGGTTGGGTAGGTGGAAGGGAAAATATGGTTGCCTTGGTCGTTCATAAAGTCGGATGGAAATTATAAGCAGCCAGACAAGGCATACGCTAGATGTTCTATTTTTGCTGGTGTATATAGACCAAGTATATGTATATACATCGGTTGTATACCAGCAAGTCCTATGATTGGGGGTCGAGGGCTGTTGGGTTGCAATGTGGGGGTGGTTGCCGGGAGAGATGCCGCGATGTCGCCTGAATTTAGCAGGCTTACAAGTTGTGAATGTGCCGTGAAGCTATAAATATGTCGACAACGGGAATCCCTCTGAAACATACGGATAACGGATTCGTTCTTTCACGTCGAGCAAGAGCAATCTTTTGTTTCAAACTTTTGGTTTAACCGGGCAAGCGCTTTTCCGCAAAACTTTCAAATGCAATTCACCGGTGACAAACAAAGTCTCGAACACTGTTGTAACAAAGGTAAATAATGGCGTCGCCGAAATATGCGTTGAGAATGAAGAAATCGGACAATGCAATGAATCGGGGATTATAAGGATTATATTTTGTGAATCAAGTGACGAGTTAATCGACGAGTTAAGATGATATGAGGTGAGGATTCATGGTTGCGTAGTTAAACGGTTTGATAATTTGGTGGGACTGAATTGTGGAATTTGTGTGGCATTTTATGATATAATTCAATTATCAAAGTCGAATAAACGATACGATTGATTGCTGTCGTTAGGATAGATAGATTAAACAATAGCAATCGTTAGAGTGACTGGGAAAAGTTAGGAGACTTCTTCAATTTTCAATTCGGGGACGTTCATCGAGCCGATATTGTAAGCCAAACACTTTGTCTAAACTTGTATGCCAACACAGAGAAAACGGTTTTGCTATGCCAGCAATTCTTTTGTTAAAATAGTGATAACATTGCGTTATCTACTAGGTTAACCATTTTTTTTGCTCGATTAACATATTTTTTTTGCTAGAAAAACAAATTTTTTTGCTAGGACTACAAAATTGTTTGCTAGGTTGGCAGATAACGCAATGTTGTCACTATTTTAATAAACGATTTGCTGGCATAGCAAAACCGTTGTCTCCGTGAACTATTCTTAGAGAAACGTTGCGATTTTCATTCTCTTTCTTATTCTTATTAAACTGTGCATACGTCCTTAAAAACGCGTGTGTATGCAGAGCAAAATGAAGAAATATTACACGCGGTCGGCTTCGGGGATTACCTTGTGTCAAAGACACCTTCCAGGTCTATTGGTATTGACTGAAAACACTCGAAGAGACAATAAGAATAGGCCTGGTAGTTTCGCTCGTCCGTTTACGCGAAGCAGTTCGCGCGCTTTCGCCACCTAGCGGCCAAATCGCCAATCTGCCGGGGACTCAGGACGTTGTGTGTATCTAGCAACATTACTGCTATGGATAAACCTAATACGCCATAAGAATGAAATGATGCAATTAATTTTGTTAGGGCTTGTGAAATTATATGTTCTTCAATGTGGTTAATTTGTTATCCCGTGAATTGGGAGCTTGTGTTGAATGGGCTAGCGTTGCCATTGCTAAACTTCAGCAGAATTTAGGCAAAGCCTCTAATAAAGCCCTTAATCAAAGGAATTTGATAAAGTTGCAACCAGCTTTGATGTGAATATGTCATATTGCTTACATTGATAATCAAATTCTCAAAACTTCAATTTGATTCAAATATACATCATAATTCAGCGAGTTCGGAGAACCATTATTCATTGACCCAGTTCATTTTGGTGAACGGTTCATGTAATAAGCATACAGTTTAGTACGCGTTTTTTGAAAAGCGATTTAAAAATAAATTACGGGGCTTCATTTGTCCCAGTCTTCAGTACAAATCGTTTGACAGTTAAACCGACGATTATTAAATTATTATTCGCAAGGCATGTGCGAGGAAATGCATGTAAAGGAACGTCATATTGCACATATAGTATTGCCGCGGCGTAAATTAATATGCTCGCGTAGATTGATCGTAAATGGACGTGGCTCTTTGATACGAGACCCAATATTGCTTCGTACTTTCATCTGCAAACCAGGTTAACGTATACAGCAGAGAGTAGTATGGCCACTTATTACTGATCGAATACAGGTGACACCGATGGGGACAGTTTTAGTAAAGGCGAGGACTGAAAGCACTCTGACGCGTTGCCCTCTCCCCCGACCCCTGCAGACTCAGGCTTCCTGCAGTAAACTCGTAAGCACATCTATCCTATTATAGGTTATTGAACTAGGTTGAGTGAGGGTGAGAAATTTCTCTGGTACCACTTGGACCCCAGCAATTCTCACTGCCCCCTAACACGCAGCCCCATCAAAGCGGACTTTCAGAGGTGGGAGATGTCGGCCATAAACGAATTATCGCTGAATTGCGATTCAAAACCCTGTTCATCCCTGCTTTTCCACGTTTCTGCTATTCTGATCCTTATTCTTGGCAGGACAAAGTGGTCGTAGTTTACTTGTGTGGAAAAATAGGGGAAACAAATATTGAAGTCATAGAAAATTGTTGAATACGGTGTTAGACTCAAATCAATCCGAAATATCAGGTTTATCATTGCGCTAGTTATCAGTATAGGAAAATTAGTCCCTGGATTTTAGTTTTCGGAAAATCGGCCTCTAAGAAAAAAAAACCATCAGCTCAATCAAAGTGGACTCCCAAATGTCGGCCATAACCCAGTGATCGCTTAATTCGGGACGGTACATTTGAAACTCAGTCCAGTTTTCGCTTTTCTACCTTCGTGGTATTTCGATCCTTGGCAGGACAGAATATTATTGCTCTATTAATGAGGAGTAATAGAATGAACGATTATGGTTCGCATGGAACATGGTTGGAAACGGTGGTTGGGTTGAACTGATGCGGAATATCAGGGTTTCAAACGTGCTGATGGTTATGAGTCTAGGATAATTAGGTTCGAAAATTTGGCCCTTCAAAATAATAGCTATCAGAAAGTATAGCACCATTAGCCTTATCAAACTGGACGGCCAGAGATGGCAAATGTGGCCATAAACGAGTTGTCGCTCAATTTGGGATGCTACATTCACACTTTTTCCATTTTTGTTTTTCTACGTACATACTATTCTGACACTCATTTTTTTTCAGGACGATATGGTTAGTGGCTTATTTTACTGGAGCAATATGAAAAACAAGTATGGATGGAGAAAATGGTCGCATACGGTGGCAGGCTTAAATTGACGCGGAATACCAGATTTCTTAACGCGCTGGTTACGACTCCAAGGACAAATTAAGCCCCAGAAATTCGGCTCCTCGAAAATTGGCCTTCAGGATAAATGTTCCCATGAGCCCTATCAAAGTGGACTTCCAGAGGTGGCAGACGTCGGCCGTAAACGAGTTATCGCTGAATTGGGGATGCGCCATGCCGAACTATGTCTATTTCTGCTTTTCCACGTTCCTGAATATTCTGATTCTTATCTTTGGCAGGACAAAATGGTATTGCTCTATTTATGTGAAACAATAGGAAAAACAAGTTCGGACGGAATGGGACATGGTTGGATAGGGTGGTCGGCTTAAATTGATGCGAAATATCTCAATTTAGGGTCGCCCCAGGCTGCTCTCACAATACGCTTGTCTTTTATCGCCACTTTTATATTGTGCCAGTTTTCTTAACGCGCTGCTCACATGCTCTCATGTTAAATTAAGCTAGCGTCGAATCTACTACCTTTGAATACTATATGTGATAAGGCTATGGATGAGAAGGCTGAGAAAATTAAACGGGGGGATGTGTAGGACAACCGAAGGATCATAATAGTCTCGGTAGGTCTCGCTATCGTTAAAGTGACTGGGGAAAGTCAGGGAACATTTTTAATTGTACTATACGGAGACGTTAATCAAGCTAACGTTTAAAACTGAATATTTTCACGAAACTAGGGTCTACTAAATTATAATAAACTGTAGTCCGATATGGAGTACGATAGCTTATTACTGTTCTGATGCTTGTATTACTTAAACAATAGCAATTTATTCCGAATGTACTTGACAAAAGCCAGATTTATAAATTCCGCAATTTAGGGGTTCATATCAAGCCGATATTAAATACCTTTTTTCTAAACTTGTATGCTTGTATTATTTTTAGTGGAACATTCTCTATTCTTCTTATTCTCTTTCCTATTCTTAGTAAACTGTACATACTGTAAAGTGTAAAATGAAGAAATATCACACGTGGACAAGTTCGGAAATTACCTCGTCGAAAAAACACTTTCCAGGTATATTTTTACTGACCCACATCACTCAAAGAGTCAGTGATAATAGATTTGGAAGCCGCACTCGTTCGCTTGCGCGAAGCGATTCGCACGGCTTCGCCACCTAGCGACCAAATAGCTAATCTACACGGCCTGAGACCGTTCTGTGTATTTAGGAACAGATATGGATCGAATGGAATATGGTCAGATAGGGTGATCCGCTCGGATTGATGCGAAATATCTCAATTTACGGTTTCTTTAGGCTGCTCTCACAATATTCTTCTTTTATCACCACTTTTATACAGTGCTAGCTTCTTTAACGTGCTGGTTATATGCTTTCATGACAAATTAGGCTAACGTCGAATCTACTGCCTCCGAATACTATACGTGATAAGACTATGGACGAAAGGGCCGAGAAAATTATTCGGAGCGACGTATAGGATAACCGAATGATCATACTAGTCTCAATGGGTTTGGAATTCGAGAATGACCTCGTCGAAAAGACACTTTCCCGGTATATTTTTACTGACCCACATCACTCAAAGAGTCAGTGATAATAGATTTGGAAGCCGCACTCGTTCGCTTGCGCGAAGCGATTCGCACGGCTTCGCCACCTAGCGGTCAAATAGCCAATCTACACAGCCCAAGACCGTTCTGTGTATTTTGGAACAGATATGGATCGAATGGAATATGGTCAGATAGGGTGATCCGCTCGGATTGATGCGAAATATCTCAATTTACGGTTTCTTCAGGCTGCTCTCGCAAAATTCTTCTTTTATCACCACTTTTATACAGTGCTAGCTTCTTAAACGTGCTGGTTATATGCTTTCATGACAAATTAAGCTAACGTCGAATCTACTGCCTCCGAATACTATACGTGATAAGACTATGGACGAAAGGGCCAGAGAAAATTATACGGAGGGACGTATAGGGCAACCGCAGGATCATACCAGTCTAGATAGGTCTTGCTCGGATACAATTTAGATAAGGTAAATTATCGTAGGCTAGGGGGGAGGAAGGGGATGGCGTCGATAAAATTCGAGATGGACGGAGGGTTCGCTCTGCTATCCATACAGCTTCTGCAAACCCTATACTACTATTAGTAAGCTTGGTGTGTTATGCATGAGTCACGCGTAGCTTTATATGCATATGTATATATGTGTATGTACATATATATATATATATATACGTAAGAAGAGCAGGGAAATCCCAGAGTAAATTTGTCGTAGCGTTGTCGAGAGAAGAGGAGGTTGAAGTGAGGGAATGGGTTGCCCGATCGTGACTAAGAATTTAGGGTGACGTATGGTAATACTGTGTCTGCTCGACGATCGATAACTGTCGCAAAGGCTCGGACCCCGACCGCACGATTCGCCTAATACTACCCTTATCTGCTTTACATCCACCAGCAACCTCCGATCTCTCACAATGTTTATCATTCCTATTTTCACTTGCCATCTTCGCCGAGTCTCATCCCTCGCCGAAATGACGTTGATTTCATGCTAGCGTAAGTGCGCCAAAGAATTACCGATTCTGAGCTTATCAGATGGCCACTGCTTTGGTGTGATCGGCATTCGGCCTTCGGATCACCAAAACATGATCAGCCGAAAGTAGTTATAAACAAAGCGACATTATATTTTTTATCATAAATTAAATCATCTCATTTCCAACCTTGTTTTCATTAAGGTAGAGAAGGACTTGTTTGATGTTTTATCTTTTGTGTTTATGTATTGTTAAATCATTTTTCGAAAGCGGCTACGTGTCGGCCAACTCCGATTGATGTTAGGGAGTGATGTGGAGAGAGATGATGTAAAAAAAAATATTTCCCAAGAACGATTTAACGTTTCGGTCCTTGTTGCGGACCCTTTTCAGAAATGTATTTCGACTTTAAAAAAAAAACCAAAGTGTACATGACACAAAACCAATAAGAGAAACTAAAAACGACTATTCTAAGCTATTACAATTTTATGCAGTCATCGGATATATCATGTTAACAAAAAAAAAAAATTTCAATAATCATCTGTCGAATATTTCGAGGCATCAGGGGCATCGAACAAATGTCAAGATGACAAATCCCCTCTAATAACAAATTAAAGTGAGGAAGTAGAATATCATGATTGCGCAGACGTTAGGAATTATTACTATACAGCGCGCACTTTTAAATCACTACACTTGGCGGTTAATTGACGGAAAAATCACCGTTCACCAATGTGGCAAATTTGTAATTATTCATAACTTCGTGACGACTAGAACGACCGCAACGCATTTTTGGTCCAAATGGAGAAATATGGAAAATGACATTTAAGAAATATTCTTTAGTTTCATTAAAATATTTCCTAGTTGAAAACTGAGCGATATTCTATTTTCCACCATAAATTGGATCATTTTATTTCCAATTTGAGTTTATGAAGATAGAGATTTCCGGAATTAATGGATGGTTAATTAACGGAAAAATCATAGTTCACTCATGTGGCACATTTGTAATTACTTATAACTTCATGACGACTGGAACGACTACGAGGTATTTCTGACGCAAGTTGGAAAATAGGGATAACGACCTTTCAGAAGTATTTTTTCATTTGAATGAAATATTACCTAGCTGGAAACTGAGCGACATTCTATTTTCCATCATAAATTAGATCATTTAATTTCCAATTTGAGTTTATGAAGATAGAGATTTCTGGCTTTAATGGATGGATGATTAACGGAAAAATCACAATTCAATCATGTGGCATATTTGTAATTACTAATAATTTTGGAACGACTAGAACTACTGCGAGGCATTTTTTACCGAAGTTAGAAAATGACATTTTAAATATTCTATGATCCGATTGAAATATTACCTAGATTGAAACTGAGTGACATTCTATTATCGGTCATGAATTAGGTCATTTTGTTTGCATTTTACTGATAGTAGACTGAGGAGGTTTTTGCAACCTATAGCTGATTATTCAATAAATTGAATGACAGATCACTAATGTAATTAATATGTGTTATTAATCATAACTACGTGACGATTAAAACTGCAAAGTATTCCTGTCCCAAGTTGAGAAATATCGAAAATAGAATTTAATATATCGTCCGATACAAATGAACTATTGATTAGAAAATTACTGCACTACCGGAGAATTATCTTAATTTTACATCACAATTATAAATTAAATTCAATTGACGAGTTTACGCATATGAATTTTCTAGTCTTTCTTGACAGAGTAGAAAAAACTGATGTTTGGTTTTTACAATAACCAACCAGATATTTAATACAACAAGTTGATACACAACTAACAAATAATTGGTAGCCGAGCAGTTTTTTGTGCTCCTGATTCTGAGTAGAAATCATCATTAACACAATTAAGATAACATCTTCGTTGTCGTTAAGTTGTTGCCTCGACAACAAAGACTCACGTATCTAATGCAAGCTGAGCTTTTAACTGCCCGGTTAACTAGCGAAGAGACGCTCCGTAATCGGATTAATTAATTTACCGGTCGTTCCCGTGGGAGTTTGCGTCCTCGGTGCTGATTGGCGGTGCACGCAGGAAACGGATCCATGATGCATATTCAAATCTCTAGGTTGGTTACACCAACTCGCCGACCATACACCAATGACTATTCGTGCTACCCCACGGACACCTCTATTTACTGCGCTTCTCTGTCCATTACACCTAAATACATAACATAATTCGACGGTATTAGCTCACTTGTGTATGCCGAACCATGGTCTCTTGCAATCTCTCTATGATGGTATTATGGCACATTGAAAGAAATAATCTCACCAGCTTAGTTTGATGCAGTATTATCAATCTGTAATCAGCAACGACAATTATAATCCGGATTTACACCAGTCCCGAAATGGACCATTTCTGTATTCAGTGCATGGAATTCTCTCCCTGGTTTTTATTAAGCTGTACATACTGTATAGTGTAAAATGACGAAATATTAGACGTGGTCGAGGTCAGGAATTATCTCTGCCAAAAGACAGCTTCCGGGTCCATTTTGACTGACTCAAAACACTCAAAGGGTCGGTAAGAATAAATCTGGAAGGTGTGCTAGTTCGCTTGCGCGAAGCAATCCGCGCGGCCTCGCCACCTAGCGGCGGATATGGTACATGGGATGTCCTCATATGAAGCATTCGCTGTTGATTCTGCTATTTTTTTTTCGACCACCTCCGTTCTGCCCCATATTTGGTCATGTCAAAGGTACAAGAAAAGGCACTTGGTGATTTAATTTATTTTTCAATTCAGTATTTACAAAATCGTCGTTTCTTTAAAAGTGATCGTATACCGGAAATTCAAAGATATTTTTTAAAAAATGTCTCCACATAAAAGTTGTTGTTCCGTGTTAGCTTTTGAATGTGACATTTTGAATAATTTTTACTTTGTGATAACACTGGTTTATTACCGAAAAACGGGAGAATTATTTTTTCATTAAAATTTTTTTTTTGTGTTGGAGAAAATTACAGAATTAAATATCTACCCAGAAACCGCGAACCGTGCTCTAGTAATTTTTTTGTGACTTCGACAGTAATGCAGAAAAAAAATGTTGGTTTGGATCTAAAAAAATAACTTTTCCTTGTTTTTGTAAACAATCAGTATTACCAGAACGTGGGAATTATTCTAAATGTTCTATTAAAGCTTACATAAGCTTTAATGTGCAGGATTTTTTTTCAGTAACTTCAAGTTTCCGATATATATTTTCACTTAAAACGATCGGCATTTAAAAAAAAATTGGATTACTAAATATGGTGAAAGTTACATAGTGTTTTTTGTGGCACTATGAAATGTCCATTTATGGAGAAGACCCAAGATTGTCAAACGAAAAGAGCTGAACTAACAGAGAACATATAAAATTAATATTTGTTAGTTTGTAACTTTAAATTTCAACGTCAGAGTACTTAATTTTTCTTGAAAACGAGATTTTTAATTATTTTTATATATTTCACTCGCGAAGAGAATTTAAAATAAATTTCCATTTTTTAAAATGTTCCTTCAATTAAGAGAAGCAGGTGGTCTCAACATCGCATTTTTTTCTGTTGGCACAATTTTGTACGCCGGAATTGGTTGCCACAACTACTTTATTTTCCCCGTGGTACGTAGTTAGAAAGTGGCATCAATAAAAGAAGCTACGGTGGGAATGAACCGACGTTCTGCGATTGCTGCTACACAAGGAGCTGACCCCGAGAAGTCGGTCTACAGTGCAGGTAATATTTGAGGTACGTGTATGTTGCAATTTTTCCGCAGTAAAACTGCGGTTGAACTTTAACCGTTTTTTTTTCTCGGTACACCATTCTCGCTATATAGTTTTGCTACGATAACTCGAGGAGTCGGAATATATTTCTATAAGGGTTCAAATTTTGTTAAAATAACATTCGGACAACAATTAGCATCAAAAGTCCATACTCATTTATCCTATAAAGTAAATGAGCGCAGCGGTCAGTGTCAAAAAACACAACAAATTGATACGTACTGATATAAAAAATATATTTATCAAGAGTCGAAACGTAAACTTTTAGATTTTTTGCTGCGGACCCTTTCATTGGATAGTAAAGGGTTTCATTCGAAACCCTTACTATCAATATTCATATGGACATTGATTGGGATTCTTTGAAAGTAAAATTGGAATATTCAAGACGATAGACATCAGGAATGAACTTCTGAAAAGATTCCGAAACTTGGACCGAAACGTCTAAACTAAATTGTTAATAATTATTTTCTAACACCATCGGAATTGGCCGAACTGTAGCCGCGTAAATCATGCAGCGGACGAAATTGGTTCCGATGTAAGATCCTCGACATGTAGAATTTTATTTCTGTTGGATATTACGTATGTAGGATCTTACATCGGAGATAAATTAGTTTGCTGTATGATTATCTCGTGTAGAATATTACGAATGGACAATTTTACTCCTGTAGACTTTTACGCGTGTAGGATTTAATATCAGGACCTAATTCGTTTGCCGTATGATTTTCTAATGTAGAATATTACGAATGAACAATTTCACTCCTGTAGACTTTTACGCACGTAGGATTTCATATCAGGGCCTAATTCGTTTGCTTTATGATTTATTCATGTAGAAGATTACACATGAAGACTTCCACATTTATCGAAATTTTACACGTGTAGGTTTTTACATTCTGTTGATTTTAAGGGAATTATTATGATGTAGGATATTTGAAACGTATGATTTTACATTTGTACATCTTTGGTGTAGAATATTACGGATGTAGGATATTCGAAATGTAGGATTTTGCAGATGTATGATTTTACATTTGTGCTGTCTTGGTGTAGAATATTACAGATGTAGGATTAGGCGATGTAGATTCCGGGCCTCCTCTATGCCACCATTCAATACGAATTATCGTTATAATTATCGTTATTATGATTATAATTATTATTAGAGTCACAAAAGCACATGATTAAATCGTTTCCGGTTAAACAAGAATCTATAGACAATCTAATTAAATTTCATTGGCAATACGTTTTCTCCGTGTGTGCTTATGAACCGTAGATTTTGTCTGTTGTTCATTGGTCAGTTGTAAGTCTGTGGAACGTGGAGTATTTCCCGTTGGGAAATGGTGGTCGGCCGCAAAAGCTCATGGGAATATGTGCGCAGCGCCGGGATGAAAGCGGGAGTTATTTCAATAGTAACGGGCCGCGATTAATTCTTACGAGCATAGCGCTTGGCGACTCGTGGCTATTTTCCTCTGGCGTTTCCGGTGGACTATCGACCAGGACCGCAGCGAAGGTACGAAGAGAGGCATTATTTTTTTTTGACTCGGCCACCGCACTCGCCGCAATTAATTTCAAACGTTAAATGTACCCTCCGAACCATTGCGAACCAGCAGCGATTCAGTCAGAGCCGTTAAACCGTCGTCGGCCGTTCGCGCATTGTAAACTATATTAAATTCCTGGCGACTGACCGTAGAATAAAATTGGAGTCTTGCAGTCACATCAGGTGCACCCCGAATAAACCGTCTCGGGTCTGCTCAAGTTATTCGCACCGCTGAGTGCGATTCCAGTGGAATTCAGTTTAACTAACCCGCAACAGACACGCGGAATGATAATTAATGGAAAATAATCATAAAATTAAAGGAAGAGAAAGAAGAATATTAAGTCTCGCTGTTGTTGTTCACTTAATCGAGCCAACACTTAACGTCGTTATAAATGCCAACGACAACGACACGCGCAACATTTTTCTCTTCCATTTCACTCAGATTGCTTTTTTTTACATTTACTATCGATTATCTTATATGATTATACATTGAAATATTCAATTGAAACAAACGAAAAAATTCAAAGCAATTATCGTGGGTTTTGATTAAAACGGTCATGACGGTTTAATTAACGAAATCAACCCAATTTGCTTATTATTCATTTTAGTGTATGCTCGAAAAGTAGATGATTAAAAAATGTATTTAATTGAACAAATAAACGGATGGACTGGAGAACGCGTTTCATAATTAAAGAATGAATAAACAAAATATTGGTACGAAAAAATCACAGTGAGAAATACAAATTTCGGGGATTCGCTGGAAGTAGACGTATGTGGCACATGTTATCATTAGATGGCGCTGGTCAATAGGAAGAAAAAAGAAGAAAAAGCTGTCGTATGGTAAAAAAAAGCGCGAACCATATTTTTCAGCAATGTCCAAAATACGATGTTGAAGGATAAAGTGAAGTCGCTACTTCACGCACGCTTCGCTTGCGTGCGTGAAATAGGCAGTTCTCGCACTAGTGGTGTATCATATACAAATAAAATTGTATATGATACTCGTGCGAGAAACTTTTTCTGATCTCGTGTGATTACAAAACTCGCCTTCAGCGCGTGCTGCAAACTCACACTCGTCGCGAAAAAATTTCATCGCACTAGTATCGTAATGTACTATTATGTTCTCAACGTTTCTTTTTGTTTTATACCATCTGATGACAAGAATAAAATAAAAAAGGAGCAGAAGTAGACATATCGAAAGACTTTTTCGAATGTCGTAACAGGTCGTTTATTATTTCAATGGAGTTCAGCTGCACTCAATTACCCTTGTTTGATTAGTTAGAAAAAAAAATTAGTAAAAAAACTGAGGAACGTGACAGAAAAATCTGTCTAATTCAAAAATACATTTTCATTTTGAAGGAAGATTTTATAACTGATCAATTAATATTTCTACGGCTCTCGGATGTGCTATTAATGTATTTCGAGGTAAAAGACATAAATTTCTTCATAAAACCTGACGTATAATGCACGAAAATTTTCTTTTCCTTTCATGGGATTTCAAGATACCGAGTAACTAAATATATATGAAGCTGACTGAGTGTATATCATCAGCAGATGTTTAAACTTGAACACGTCTTAACTACGGTCTTCTACTGCGCATGGTGTACACTATTGATGTTGAACTAATGAATAGCAGCGATAATCGGACCGGTGACCCAGAAGAATGCACTGCAGAGAAACCTCTCCAATTATCCTCTGGCTATTAGCTCAATCTCTACGGTTCCAGACACCGACTTGTGGATGTACAGAGCCAAAGCTTGCTAATGGCCTAACCTGAACGTTGGTATGAGCAGCAAAGGATCACCGGATTCGATTTAAAAAAAAAAACGTCGTGGATGTAAACGAACGTTGGCCTCCCTTGAAAAACGTTGCTACTGACGTATTCGCAACACGTGACGTTCTCACGTGTTGTATCACGTTTATAGCCTGCCCTCTAAAAATGGAAAAAAATTGATTGCTTCGAGCTATGCATATTCGGTCACATGATAATACAACTTCGTTAAATTATCCTCGACGTTATAACTCCGACTGAATATCTCGGTGACAAAATATTTTTTTATAAGAGATACAATCAATTAAATGATAATATTCATGGTAATATAACCTAAAGAACCGGATAAAAATTACCGACGGGTGAATCAATTGGATCCGTAACGATAGCAAGCAGCCTTGTGTTTTTAAATGAAGGTCTAATAGAACAGAACGGAACCGAAAGAACAGAAAGAACCTAAAGAAAATAAAGAACATAAAGAACAAACATTATGTGTACCAAATTTCGCGAGAATCTGTTGAACCGTTCTGATTTTATTACAATTTTAATTTTTTCAAAAATGTCTGCAAATACTATAACTCATGCAAAATCTAAGATATCCAGTTGCAATTGCCGATATAATTTCACGATTATTGATTTCCCATTAAGATTCTGGTCCAATTAACTATTGACGTGTCAGAAAATTTCGATTTTGGTGAACAAAAAAAAAGCTTTGACGAAAAAAAAAAAATTTCGAAATTTTACACAGATTTATCTTAAATTTTCTTCACACTTAGACGACCATTTAAAAAGACGTAGGTTTTCTGTGGTTTCCCTACGTCTTATATGCGAATGCGAGTGTTTCTATCTCAATCTTAAGTCGGTCACAGCCGCATCGCACATAACTACGAGTACCACCATCTCGCATCAATCTTCGTTCAGTTCTGGTAAAAAATCTCGCGCGTGATGGCTGGTACTTGTAGGTGCAACGAAGCTAAAAATGGGATACGGCCCGTAGATATGGAACAAAAACAAAAAAAAAAACAAAAAAAACAAAAAGATATTTGGTAGAAATTTGACACTAATCGGTCGAGTGGTTCAAATTTTATGGCATTTTGAATTATTTGAAAAATCTCGTTCGAGCGCTTGCTCATGCAAATTACTAGGTATCGGGTTCCAATTTAGTTTACATATGGACTATCATTAACCAATTTTTGAGTAACAATTTCACACAAATCGGTCGAGCGGTAAAAATTTAACGTCAGTTTCAATTTTTATAAAAATGTCTTCCGAGTATAAACAGGCCTGCAAAGTAGAACCTTGCAAATTGCTTGCTCATTATTTTTCGCTTTCTACAAAGCTTCCTCTATGAGGAAGCCAAAATTGATCAATATACTTTCTCATAGAGGTAGCTTTGCAGAAAGCAAAAAAAATGAGGAAGCAATTTGCAAGGTTCTACTTTGCAGGCTTGTTTTTATTTATGTTAATTAGTTTATTGTTATGTGATTGGTGACTGGGCTCTTTAGTCTTATAGGTTAGTGCTGTGTACCTTTTCAAAATTTAAATTTTTACATGTTAACTTTGAGCTAATTTCGTCTGATTTGTTTTTTCTATTAAGATAAATACCTGTGCTTAATGTTTTTTCAACTATTTTATGATGTTTCTTTATAATTTGTTTCAATATTACATTTTCTAAGACCGGAGAGTCCAGTCGTTCGTAGGTACGACAGGAAGAGGCTAAAAAAAATTTCATTTCTCGAGTCGCGTTCGTTCAGGAGAACAGGAAATCAAAAAAGTTAGGTTAGGTGCGAGAGAGGCAGGCCTATACATACACTTTCAAAAAACCAAAGTGTAAAATCGTACGGTGTTAGAAATAAAAATTTGCGGTGTTGTTTTCAAAACCATTTTCACACAGGTGACTGACTTAATATTTCTACCCGTGTTAATAATGGTAATGACTCGGTACGGTGTGAATTTGACACGTATATGTGTAAAGCCAAATGGTGGGTCGGATTGGTGGCCTGGAAAATTTGCGTTCCCGCGACACCAACGATGAGAGTGAAGTCGATAACTTAACAACGATGGTTTCGCTCCTCCTGGTAACTCGCTTAATGGTGTGGACCTATATACGAGGCAATTCACCCCATTTCGACCAGAATTAGACCTCGACCTCTGCGATTTGGCTCGTAATTTTTTGTAGGCTTAGTTACAGGCCACCATTTTTTTTTTCTATGGCAATTTTTTTTCAAATATATTTCTAAAGTATCATATCGATGGCCATAATTTATTAATCTGGAAAAATTCTAAAAAAAAAAAACTTCGTTCAATATTAAAAATTTCTAGCTTATAACTAAAGTAGGCAAAATTTTTCTTCTCATAATTCTTGAGATTTTTTAAATAAGAAAAGCTTCCAAGCTATGAAAAGAAAAATCTTGCCCACTTTGACTATAAGCTAGAAAATTTCGATATGGAACAAACTATTTTCCAGATTTTCAGATTATGACATGCGATAAGTCACTTCACAAATATATTTGAAAAAATTGCCGTAGAACAAAGCAAATCTGGTGCATTTTATGGTCCACTTAAGTCTACAAAAAACGACGAGTTTTTTGTAGACTTAGTTGCTTTTATTGATTTAATGTTTTCATTTAATCAATGTATGAGAAAGCAACGATGGAAATACAATTCTCCAAAATCCAAAATCTTAAGGTGCGCTATTCCCAGCAAATTGATAAGATGAATACCGACACCCCTTGAGTGAAATCATTGGGGTCGGTCTTCAGGAGTAAACGATGCGGTTGGGAACAACCTGAAGTCGGCAGAATGTCGGTTAATTCCAACAATACTGGAGAGCACGACGGTAGATAATCTTGCAGATGTACTGGGTTGATCGCATGTACATATAATGTACTGTATCCCTATCGCGTGATCAAGCCGGTGGTGCACAGCGGGGCTCGCGGAAATACCAATAAATACTATATTTAAAAAAAATTATGCCATAACTACAGAACTAAGTAGTGAACGAATGGTAATTATGACTATGCAACATAGTATAATGATCATTATTACTATGTTGCACGGTCATAATTGCCATTCGTTCAGTATTTAGTTTTATAGTTATGGCATAATTTTAAAAAATATAGTATTTATTGGTTTTTCCACGAGCCCTGTTTTCTCCGTGTAAAAACTCCCTGTACCGACACATTAAATTTCAAGTAGATTTTGTTTACAGTGTAGGTAAATACCGACAAATATCCCAAAATCTTAAGGTGCGCCATTCCCAGCAATTGATAAGATGAATACCGACATCCCTTGAGTGAAATCATTGGGGTCGGTCTTCAGGAGTAAACGATGCGGTTAGGTACAACCTGAAGTCGGCAGAATGTCGGTTAATTGCAACAATACTGGAGAGCACGACGGTAGATAATGTTGCAGATGTATTGGGTTGATCGCATGCACATATAATGTACTGTATCCCTATCGCGTGAACAAGCCGGTGGTGCACAGCGGGGCTCGCGGAAATACCAATAAATACCATATTTAAAATGAATTATGCCATAACTATAGAACTAAGTAAAAAATCCGTGTAAAAACTTCCTGTACCGACACATTAAATTTCAAGTAGATTTTGTTTACAGTGTAGGTAATTACCGACAAATATCCCAAAATCTTAAGGTGCGCCATTCCCAGCAATTGATAAGATGAATACCGACGTCCCTTGAGTGAAATCATTGGGGTCGGTCTTCAGGAGTAAACGATGCGGTTGGGTACAACCTGAAGTCGGCAGAATGTCGGTTAATTGCAACAATACTGGAGAGCACGACGGTAGATAGTCTTGCAGATGTATTGAGTTGATCGCATGTACATATAATGTACTGTATCCCTATCGCGTGAACAAGCCGGTGGTGCACAGTGAGCGGGGTCAATCCATGCTCGTTCGCTCGCGCCCAACTATAAATTCCCGGGCGCATAACTCCGCCTCGTCGGTGGTACTCACTTTGCATTGTTGCCGGCCCACTAATTACGACGATCAATCATAAACTTTCTGTACGTGCCGGCTAGCTGCCCGAGTCCTGGCTATATACTATATATTCTCCTTCTCCGGTGGTCCTCTAACTCCCCAACCAACCCGCCCACCCACCCTACAAACCCTCCGCACGTCCGTTGTTGTCCGGACGGGCAGCGTTATTAGCAACCGGATGTAGCGTGAACCGTAACCGGTAACGGTCCTCCTACCTGTTCCGGAGCCCTGGTCGCTTGTCCTGCCCCTTAACCATCCGACATTCTAGCCGGGAGCAATGAACACCAGGTTGCGGAGACGGATTAAAAGAGGTTAGAATTTAGCAACTGGAAAAAGGGTTACGAATGCGTTGGACCTCCGTATCTTCAATATCCGTGAGCAGCTGTCGACGCAACAAAGAGAAATTAGCTTTTTGTTTTTGTCATGGAACAAATGCCATAAGTCTTACGATATTCAGGAAATATCAAGCGCCATTTTTGTAAGTTTGATGTTTTTTTGGCAGTTAAGAATGGTCGGGGATTTTTTATGTTAGGCGTCGGTAACTTGACACTTATGGCGAGAAAGGAATATTTCCCTGAAATATTATCATCTTTTGAACAGGTGCTGATCATGCATTGAAATCGGAAAAATTAAATGAAGAAGTTGTGAGAAAAAATGTGTGGATGTTTTTTCGTTTGTTCCCAAACGTCATTTGAATTTCATACTGAAAAAATAGTAGCTTTTTCGCACTAGTGCGCAAAAACTCGATTGCATCGGCAAATAAAAAGGGGTTAGAATTTAGCAACTCGTAAAAGAGTTACGCATGTGTTGGACCTCCGTATCTTCAATATTCAATAAATACGAAAGTAGCCTTTTATCTTCGTTATGATAACAAGTGCCATAAGTGCTTCGATATTTAGAAAATATCGATCGCCATTGTTGCAAGTGTTATGTTTATGACAGTTTAGATAACGGATTTTAGGTTCATTTTGAAAATAACGCCTGGAAAGTTCTGATACCAGGAACCGGCACCGCGAAATTATGCTAATAAAGATTCTTTTAAATATCAATATCGTTGCAACAATGCGAAGATGAAGTACCAAAAAATTGTCCTACAGTCATTCCGAAAATGAAAAGGTTTTCGTTCTGTTTACAGTTGTCATTTGAATGTTACTTCACAAAAATAAATATCTTTATGCAACTCAGTGCGAGAAGCGCCTACTTCTCACACACTTCGCTTCGCGTGCGAGAAGTGCCTACTTCTCGCACTAGTGAAATAAAATTGTATACGAAACTCGTGCGAGAAACTTTTTTTCAACTCGTTTGATTGCAACACTCGCCTTCGGCTCACCCTCGTCAGAACAAGTTTCATCGCACTCGTATCGTAATATACTATTATGCAACACCGTGCGAGAAGTGCCTACTTCTCACACACTTCGCTTCGCGTGCGAGAAATCGCACTTCTCGCATTCGTGAAATTAAATTGTATACAAAACTCGTGCGAGAAACTTTTATCACACTCGTATCGTAATATACTATTTTCCCTCTAGTGCGCAAATAAAATACAAGAAAGTGGAGACTGTGGCATTGCGCATGCGCAGTCTTTTTTTTCCGCGTACCCTGTATTGGAAATTCCAGCCGGAAGCAATGAACTCCAGGTTGCGCAGATGGATAAAAAAAGTTTAGAATTCAGCGATCCAAAAAAAGATAGCGAATGTGTTGGACGACGGTATCTCTAATATGCGTAAGCAGCTGTCGACATAACGTATTACGAAGGTGGTGCCGCGACTGTAATGGACAGGTTCTTATGGCGTCGCACTTCTTTGGCTCGGCAAAATGGCGCGATATTACATATCATTTCCGCACTACCTTGCCTCTCGGCTTAAATCTCTATCTCAAGCTACTGGTTAAGCGTGATAAAAGGTGTTGGACTGTTATGGAGGTCTTACAGTATAAATCACGACTTAGTCTAATTCGTCTGGTGAAGTTTCTGAAGTAACGGCAGCATTTGTCTTGAATGTTCTTGCATGTGCTAGACTTAGAGCTCTTTTTGATGAATTGTGGAAGATTTCTTGCATTAAGCTTCATTACATAATGTCATATCAAAATCTCACGAAAGAAATCCGATTCGGATTTGGTTTTCAATCTTCAGCCGCACAATGTATTCAACTAAGTTGTGAGTTTGACACATTAATCAGTCAATGGGTTAATTCTTCGGATAAATTTCAAAGAACTTCATTTGTTTCTCGTTTGATGATAAAAAATACAATATTGATCAACCTAAACCTACCAAGTTATTCGTGCAACTCGTGGACTATCAACAACCCTCAAGGAATGCCTTAAAAATACACAGTGATAATCAAAGTTCTTGAATTCTGCAAAAATATTGAAATCTACGGCAAATTTTAATTATTGAAACGCAATAACCAAAGAACCTTTGTAAATGATTCCAAACTATATTCCTCGTAGAACTTTCGGTCTGCTCTTTTTGTTTTTCTATTTTTATAATATAATTTTTTTTTTTTCATACTTTTATATAGTCTTTAATGACCTTGGCTGTAGATGCGATTTTAAGGTAATTATGTCGAAACGACATTTTGTAGCGCTCGAGTGTTTATTATTACCGAGTCTTATTTTTATCCTTTTTTTATGTTTGGTGTATTTATGAATTACCTGACTGGAGAACAAAATTGTCCTACAGCACTGATATCATCTATCTATCTAGTGTCGTGATCTAGACATGAACTTTTCCATTTCATTTTGCCTGAGCCTCCAAGCTTTTTCATTTTTCCTGTCTGAGCTGATTCTGAGTTAGAATATTTGAAAAATTCAATTTAGTAAAGCTTGGTTTTCGGCTGAACCACGATTACGGGAAATCTGAGCGAGATACAAGAAACCCGAGACAGCATATCTTTGTGTCGGTATCAGTTGTCACCGCACGATTTCCACAGAGCGTTGTACGTTCCTGAGAATCCGTTGAGGCAAAAGCTTAGTGAATGCTCGAGCAATACCGACGGAGATGAGTAGAACATCATCGCAAGTAGTATGATATTGGAGAAGCGTGAGAGCTCAGCCTGGGAAGTATGTCACGGTGCAGCTTTCGCGCGAGTAGCAGGTGCACTTCTTCAGGGTGTAAAAATATTGGTTGTGACAACTACGTTTTCAATTTTCTGTGCATGAGTTTTAGAAATTGGTTGCGACACGATACAATGTTAGAGGCTGGTCAAAATTATTATTTTATTCGCGGGAATTAATTGAATTTTTTTTTCAAACAGCTGTCATTTAAAAAAAAAACTCCTCTTTTTCGGTAAAAAATCATATTCTCCGAAATGTGAAAATTATTTCAATTATTCCGCTCGAGAGCTAACGAAAAACGAAAAATTTCGAGTGGAGACATTTTTTTCAGTAACTTCAAGCTTCGGAGATATTCGTATTTGAAAAAAATGGTATTTTTAAAAATATTGCTTGAAAAAAGTCTATCTTCTTTTTAGTCTATTTTTAATAATTTTTCAGATAAAAAAAGCTTAAAAACTGTAAGAAGAAATTTTTGCCCACTTTGGCTAAAAGCTGAAAAATGTTGACCTTGAACAAAGTATTTTTCAGAATTCTTCCAGATTGTTAAATTATGGCATTCGATATGACACTCTAAAAAAAAAATTTTCAAAAAGAATTCGCATACTTCGGTATTTTAAATTGTCGATATATCAATTTGTCGGTATTTTAATCATTCGGTATTTTGTCTGTCGTTATTTCGACCGTCGAGATTACGAATGTCGGTTAAACAATAGGGACCCAAAATGTTGATATTGAAAAAATAATTTTTTATTAGAATTTCATTCAAATTTCAAATTATGGCGTTCGATGTATCCCTTTAGGAATATACATTTTTTTAAATTGCCATAAAAAAAACTGATACATTTGAGGGTCCAACTAAGCCTACAAATAATTACGAGCCAAATCGGAGAGCTCAAGATCAAACCCCGGTCGAATCTGGATAGACTGCCCCATATATAAATATAAGAACAAACCTAATAAGATTTAAAAAAATCCGAGAGGGTTGAAAAAAGTAGCTGAATCGATACCAAATGCTTAATATCTGAGATTCCGTTGAGGCGTGAGCTTACCGAATACTGGAGCAATGGTGACATGGATAAGTATAACACCATGGCAAGTTGTCCTATATCGGAAACGCGTGAGAGCCCAGCATGGTAAGTGTATCACGGCGCAGCTTCTAAGCGAGCAGCAGGTGTACTTCTTGCGGTTCACGGGCCGCCATTTTCTCAGCACGGCTTTCCTTCTTACCGCAAAGTGACAGAATTGATTCTGTCGAGTGAGGCAACCGCCAGGTAGCCTCGCCAGGAATAACGCCGTTGGTTCAGTGATGGTACACTATGCAGCCCAGTTTCCTGTCTGGCGCGTCTCTTCAGAGAAGAGAATACGAAACTCTGCCGTATATACGGCCTGGCGTGCAAACTCAGTATTCCGTTGCACCCGTTACCGTTCCTCCTATACAGTATACATTCCTGAAGAAGATTAGGCGGGGAGCGACGGGCTTATTAAATTTTCATGCCTACATGCTGCCGCATCTCCGCTACTGCTTAACTCTACCTCCTGCTGCTTTTAAGGACGGTCGCGGTGGCGCTACCAGCGTTAAGCACTTCAAATCCGTCTTGATTTGCACCGTCGTCAGAAACCCGTCAAGTCTTCCACCTCTCACTCAATCAAGGCAAATCTGATATCTTATTGAACCAAGGAAGTAACCAACAAGTCTTTGCTTTTAATTATGCCTCTCATTTGTTGCCGATATACTTTTGAACCCGCGACCCTATTTTGCTCTTATTTTTTAGACTACGATAAATTGGAATTTATGTACTTTTAGTAGCATTCTAATTGTCTCATTGCATACGAAGTATGTAAAAAGAGAACGTATTGCAATCCAGAAAAAATTCGACTCGTGGGTTTGGGTGGAAATACATATTTTGAGTGTCCTAGATTCTTAAAAACACATTCACTTATTTCTGTTTGTCTGTCTGTCTGTCTGTCTGTCTGTCTGTCTGTCTGTCTGTCTGTCTGTCTGGTGACTCTATGTCCGGAATTGCAATAACCTGAAATGTTGAAAAAGAAAATGAAATTTCTTATTCATTTATGCAACTCCGTGCGAGAAGTGCAATTTCTTGCACTAGTGAAACAAAATTGTGCACGAAACTCGTGCGAGAAACTTTTTCTCAACTCGTTTGATTGCAACACTTGCCTTCGGCTCGTGCTGCAAATTTACCCTTGTCAGATAAAGTTTCATCGCAGTCGTATCGTAATATACTATTATGCAACTCCGTGCGAGAAGTGCGATTTCTCGCACGCGAAGCGTAGCGCACCGTGTGAGAAGTAAGCACTTTTAGGACCCTCAAAACTCGTATCGTAATATACTATTTTTGATCGCAAGCTAATAACGATACTAGTGCGATAAAACTTTTTCTAATGAGGGTGAGTTTGCAGAACGGGCTGAAGGCGAGTGTTGCAATTAAACCAGTTGAGAAAAAGTTTCTCGCACGAGTTTCGTATACAATGTTATTTCACGAGTGCGAGAAGTGCCATTTTTCGCACGCAAAATGCGGTTTTCGCGAGAAAATTATTCAATCTCTTAAATCGAGCAGGAATTTTGAATCGCATTCCAAAAAACATCGGAAAAACTCGTTATACGTATACAAAACTTGAGTTAATTCATTCGACTAAAAATTGGCGATAACTTCGGTGAAAAAACGAAAATATGAACAAGATAGAGACGTTAAAGTAAAAAAAAAAAAAAAATTTAATACCTCATCAGATTTCTATTTTATCGTATTGAAATTTGGTAAAGTTTTTTCAATAACGAGAAACTTTTACTAACTTTTATTTTTTGAAAAAATAAATAAAAATTGCGAGCTGAATTGCGGTCGAATCTCTCAGATATATGATATATTGATCCTAAACCTGAAATCACTATTTAGTTCTCATTTTCATTCATTCAATTATTTTTCCAATTCGTATTATTATTCATTGGATTATTTTCCCACTCTCTCCAATCATAATATACAAGAAATTGTTTAAAATAAACCAATCAACTGATTTCAATAAAAAAAAATCAATACGTATATTCAATTTCGAAAGCGTTGTAGAAACGTCCGGTTTCAAAGTGGTAGCGATGATTTTTCTGCGTTATGACTCACGTTGCCCGTGGAAGCATCTTCGGTTTTATTGAAAAATGGCGGAAGGGCCGTTAAAGAGTTGAAGAAAGATCATAAAATCTTGTAATCGTGAATCAACATTTGTGGCGTTAAGTTTATAGTTCAGCGCCGATAAAGATATCGTTTCGCGTTTGAATGAAGAAGTGTGAATGAGCTGTGCGATGGCGAGTGGCTTAAGGTCTGTCCTAAGGTATGTACGTGAATATTGTCGCGTAAGCGAGTAAGTGCAAGACGTCGGTTGCAGTCCGAAAGTACCGCTGCAAAAATGCACAAACGAGCGTGGCCGAGCAACAATGGGCGCGTCAAATGGTGTGTAAAGCTTTTAGCTTGAGTGTGCAGTTGCCGTTAGTGTGCGGGTTTCTATCTGGTCGCTTGTGCTATTTGTGGATTCTGCATTTATCGATGCAAGCGCGATGCTGTGGCGACAAAAGCTTCGGCCTCAGTAACGCCCGCCGTCGCTTCCCTTTTGACGCTGTCCATAACTCTCCGCACTTTACCAGTGCTCTGGTTAAGGGTAACGACTCTCCGCCCTTTCCTAACGCCGCGGTTAGAGCCTCTCACTGCGGACGACCATTTCCAGAGTCCTACAAACTTCTGATGCTTGTATTTTTTTAAAACAAAAACGCAAACTGAGAATTTCCGGACATTCTGCACATAATGAACATTGCGTTCTTGTAGAGAAAAGTAATTGAGTTTTTTTTCGGCTTTTTTAACAATTCTTTTGAGTAATTTATAATTATAAGAATTATTCTGATTTTTTCATTCTCTGCGATTTGGCTTGTGATTTTTTTTTAGGCTTAGTTGGACCCTCAATTGCAGCATTTTTTTTCTATATATAATATATATATATATTTTTTTATTTATTAAATATATTTTTAACATATCGAACACCATAATTAAAAATTTGTAAGAGTTCTGAAAAATACTTTGTGCAATATTAAAATTTTCTAGCTTGTAGCCAACGTGGGCAATATCTTTCTTTTTTATAGTTTTTGAACTTTTTTTATTATAATAATTATTGAAAAATAAATAAAAAATTAATCTACTTCAGGTGATTGATCAAGATGACAAGGTTTTTCTTCTGAGAGTTCTTAAAATTTTTTGATTTGAATAATAATTTTTTGAAAAACAAAAACTTGAAAACTATAAGAAGAGAAATCTTGCTTACTTTAGCAATAAGCTTGGGAATTTCAAATAAGTCGCGACGCTACCGCGTCTCTTGATTCAACAGAGTATTTTCAACAGAAAAATTTGAAAAAATTCCTACAAATCTGAAAAAAATTCTAGAAAATCCGGTTTTAAACAAATAAACTTTTAACCAATCGCCTGTAGTAGATTGATTTTTTTTTTCAATAAACGTTTTAATAAAAAAAAGTTTAAATACTATAATAAAAGTCTTGCCCACTTTGGCTACAGGCTGGAAAATTTTTATATTGAGCAAGGTATTTTTCAGAATTTTTTCAACTTTTTAAATTATGGCATCGATATGTCACTTCGAAAATATATAAAAAAACAATTGCAATAGAAAATAAAATCTGGTGCATTTGAGGGTCGAACTAAACCTACACAAAATGTCAACCCCTAAATTCACGTTCAAATTTATCCTTAAAAGAGTAGTTTTTGGCGCTATCATAAATTAATGCTAATGATTCAAAGAAAAGGCAACAAAAAAAATATCATCTAAGAATAGTTTATTGTTCGCCATTAATTATGTACAATTTTTCTTACTTGACATTCGAAGAAAATCGCACAAATAAAATACATCTAAAAGATATTTTATTTTTATATATTTTTTTTTAAATTATTAGCGTCAAAAACTATCCTTTTGACGCTCTCCACAATACCAGTGCTTCAGTTGAAGATAACGACTCTTCATCCTTTGTAGTACTCCGGTTAAAGGCTCGCAGTCGGGAGACCATTGTCAGAGTCCGACGAACTCTCGATTCTACTATTTTTTTTAAACAAAAATGCAAAGTAGAACATCCTCTCCATTGTTTCTTTGTAGGGGAAAACAAGTGAATTTTTGCTGCTTTTCCACAATCCTAATGATTGATTTCTAACTATAAGATTTATTTTTATTATTCATTTATGGGATTTGATCAATATACTTTATCATTACGTTGATCGATGAATGTAAATTTAATCAAAATTAAAAGTACATTTGCATCATGGTAAACATTCAATTTTTATGGATTTTCGTCTTCAACAGAAGTTTTGTAAAATAACATTTTAAGAATATGTAAAAACTTTAACATCCTAAATTAATATTCTAATTTTTTTAATTTATACATGTATATAAATTATTGAATTTATATATTGTGTTCTTCCTTATCATCCCAATTTCTGAATATACATAGAATTACATCTCAAATTTAGCATCATGCAACATTTGGTTTTTGTTCGCATTTAATTTTTAGGGGCCTTTTTCCTGTATGTACTTACTTTTAGGTATAGTTTTTTAAAAATTCAAAAATGTTTATTGAAGAAAACATAAAAAATATTAGTCGTGTAAAAAAATCGCTTATTTCAAGACTCTCAATTCGTCATTGACGTGCGATAAAAATTAAGCATAGTTATAATGCTTAAAAATTAAGAAATAAATATTCCCAACTCTTCAAGAGTGTCGCATATAGGGCGTTTTATTCGATGCTAATAATTGTTATTGTTGCAATGTGTACTTGCTGTGATAATTAAAAAGCATAAAAATAAATAAATAAATAAATTCATTTCGTTCCAACGATGCAAACTTCTACATCCTATTAAACTTGATTGGTGAAAAGCGTTAAAAAAAAATGAAGCTTCGCTAGATTCTTCAGCATAAATTTCACAATCGTTTCATTTTCATTCTTGTTTATTTTTATTGTCTGACCTCGCAGCAAGCTTTTTAATTTCTTCAGATACGGTCCATAACTCCGAGCCCTTTGCTAGTGTTCTCGTTAAGGGAATACGAACCTCCGTCCTTTCCCATTCCCCTGACCAGACTCTCTGAATACAGACGATCAAAGCCGCAGTAATACCCGTAGTAAAATTAACTTTTGTGTATCTCACTACACGCAATAATTTTTTTTCTTTTTTAGACCTTTGGCTGCACTACTGAATGACCTGATGAGCTAGCTAAGATGAAGAACCGGGGAAGGGACATTACTTCGCCGCGTGCAACGAGGGAAATTCAGGTAAGACTTGTTAAAAAATTTTGCAGCTCTTGATCACGATTTTTACAATTTCTACTTTTTCATCACATGTGGAGTATGTAAAAAGAGAAAGTATTGCATTCCAAAAAAAATTAATACTTGGATTTTTATGGAAATACATGTCCTAAGTGTCTTAGATTTTAAAAAACACATTAACTCATTTCTGTCTGACTAACGGTCTGTCCGTCTGTCCGTCTGTCCGTCTGTGCCGTCCGGAATTAAAATAACGTTCGAAAAAATGTATGGAGCGAAATGAAATTTGCTGTCGGCCTTCTACATTCAATTCCGAGTCTTGATATTAAAATCCAATCCGAACTCTCTACGCTTTCTGTCACTTTACCTTAAATGTGAAAATTATATATTTTTCAAAAATTCTTCAAAAATTACTTTTGAGGCCGGAAGTTAAAATTCATGCTTTGGTCTGACATATACAGAGAGAAACGTCAACAAATGAGCAATAAGCAGAAGTATGTGTTTCAGTAAAGCAAACAGTCGGTTACTAATTAATAATTTATATAAAAATGAGCCCAAAAACAGAAGAGAGAAAAAGCTAAACAAGTGTAAATTGGTTGCAAAAATATTGTCGTTCATCAAACAAACAAACAAAAAATATTCTTTAAAAGGAAACATCTTTTTTAATTTTTTCTCAGATGTGATTTCAAAAATAATTAGTTCATTTTCAATTTAAAAAAAAAAAAAATCTTTAAAAACCGTTGCAAAGATGTCACTCTCATTTTCATGGATTTTTCGTGATAAATAGAGAAATAAGCAGGAGTCGAGATTGGCATTTGAAGCAAAGCAGAGTAAAAAGAAGAGCAGAACAAAAATGAGTGGAGGAAAGAAAGGCTGAGCTGAAAAAGAGGAAAGAAAAGAAGCTCGGAACACAAAAAGACGAGAATTCCCAATGCTGAAGCATGTTCGAAGGCACAGCACGGTACTCCACCGGGAATTGATACACAGCCAGGGTTAGACGATTCGCATCCCTGCGCTCACGCGTATCCTCGCTTCGCCGGTGCCATAAAAGGCGAAGATGTTGACGGCGAAGGATATTTCCTTTCGTTCGGAAAACTATTGTGCCTCTTCAGGAAGAAGCATTTCTCCTCGATCCCGCGTCTTCTTCATTTCCTCTTTGAGGTTCACGAATCCTCAGACAGAATGGTACGTACCTTTTACGTCTCTGGAGCTTGGAGAGCTTCCATCATTAGAAAAAAAAAATGAGAGCTCCTTCCATCCGACGATACACCGATTCAACGTGATTAAAGAGACGAGTGAGGTGTTATCATTATTCCATTTTTTTAAAATCATTATTATCATTATTATTCCATTTTTTTCAAATCATTATTATCATTATTATTCTATTTTTTTAGAATCATTATTATGATTATTATTCCATTTTTCAAAATCATTATTATCATTATGATTTTTTTTTATTCCAAGGAGAAAATAAGGGTGTCAGATTGTGGTACTTAGTACTAGAAATTTAAGTTCTTAGTACTATAATAGTACAGTAATTTAGAACGTGTTTCAATTTACGGCGGTGATGACAATGCTTATTTAAAAAATGGATGGGGTTGTATGGATAACCCATAGAAAAATTGTAGATAAAAAAATATATTTTCCGGTATCTTGGAAAATATATCTCAAACATATCTTAAAATATATACGACATACATTACGAGTATACAAAAAAAAACCTAACTTTCCCTTTCGCGCAAAATATACTTTTATGCCACAGTGTGCGTGAAGTGGCTACTTCACGCACACTTTGAAGTAGCCACTTTTTTCGAAACTTTAACAAGAATGATTTTTTTCCACGCCGGGAACTCGATTTGTTCGCCTACCAAAGTTGGTTGAGAATTGAATTTGATCCAATACCATTTTCCATCTTAGACTCCATCGTGGTTCTGACCTGGATTTCATCCTGGACAATGTAATTGTCTTGTAAATCTTGTGAAATTAGTTTTGCAAGAAATAATATTTTTATAATGGAACAATTTAGCACCAATTTGCTCTTTCTCAACCACAAACCATCTCCACACTATGCAATAGCCGTCGCAACAATATTATATCCAGATTTGAATCTCCTACACATACAATATTAAAAATACTAATAATTTAATCATATGTAAAAAATAAAAAATAAAAAATCATGAGCTAAAATTCTCCGGTCATTAGACAAAGTACGAGTTACTTTAAAGTAAAACAAAATGTACAACAGAACACTCCTTGTAAAAAAAAACTTGATCCAATAAATGTCTTGTACTATTACTACTTACATAATATTTTTTATCGTATAACCGCAAGAATTTTTTTCGCCATCTTATCCATTTGTTAACAGTAAATTATTAAAGCTATTTTCTTTAAATTTCTCTGAAAATAATATTAATCAATTTTGCATATTTTCCTTAAGGCAAAAAAATGTAATCATACGTAAAAAATGAAAAATCATGAGCTGAATCATCGGCCTCCGGTCGATGACCCACTGGACAATGAGCGAGTTACTTCAAAGTAAAACAAAATGTACAGAAGAAGACTTCTAGTAAAAAAAACTTGATCTAATAAATATCTTGTCCTCCTACTATTATAATATTTTTAATCGTATATTTTTGTTCGTAACCTTATCTATTTGTTAACAGTAAATTATTAAAGCTATTTTTCCTTACCTTTCTCTAAAAATAACATCAATTAATTTTCCACATTTTTCTCAAGGCAAAAAAATAAAATTATAATCATAAAAGGAGAAAAATATTTCCCAACGAACTAGTATCAAACCTTGACCAAGTTTCCCGAGGAAAGTTGGTTGCAGTGTGAAAAAAGATGCGCGTAATCGTTACTCACGTGTCGGGGCAGATACTAAATGAAGGTGATACGGTATGCAGAGGGTGTGAGTGTGCCGGAAAAGGTGGTGCAAGCGCCACGGTACGTATATCTCCGTTATAGGGTTCCAGGAGGTACGTGTGCCTTTAGACCACGCTCCAGGAAAGACCAGAACTTACTGAAGACATGGTAGGAGGAGGAGAAAGCTTGGCACGTAATTAAAACGAGCCTGTGAGAAATGATCGTGATAAATCCCAGCTCTGGGATATTTATACCGGAATATAAATGATTTACCTGGATAAAAAGAACGAGTTCCAAAGAGTTTTCCAGGCCGTGACGAGGCGGAGTGGCCTCCAAGCTCCTTCTTACTGCAACCTCCTGCTTTCCTCTCTATTATCAAAGATTCTTCTCCTCACTTCACCTTTCGTCTATATTCATCTTTCTCTTGCTCCTTTACTTTACACGTTTACTCTTTGGTCTGGCGATCCTTTTTTTCTTTGCTCAACCGAGACTCGTCTAACCCTGCAAGAGCACCAAATTCCTCGAGAGTTTTCTCACCCTCGACCTCGACCACCCAGACCTCCTTCTATGAGTTCTGCTTGGAATTCTCCTTTCGTTCGCCGAATCGGCTGTAGTGGCTACCTTTCCAAACCAATATATCTACCGAGCCAGTCGCTTTTCTAATTGTCTTTCGACTTGATACAACTTTTCTCTTAACAATTAACAGAGCCAAAGTAGCTACCACTCTCGACGACCGGAGTGATAACTGGTAAATGTACGGTAGTGAATTGCTCAAGAGGAGAAATTTGTAACTATGAAACTGTGTTGGTCAAAAATTCTGTAAGGTTTTTAGAAGTCATTGGGAGGTACATTTATTTGAATTTCTTGAAGTTATTTGAGAATAATTAGTCGAGTATTCATTGGAATAATAATCATCAAGACTTAGCGTAATGAAATTCCGAAGATTTTTTTAATAAAACAATTTTTTCTCACGTTTTTATAGGACACTTTCATTGAATCAACAGAATATTTTGGCAAAACGATTGAATATTTTGTTAGGTCAATTAAATTTTTGTTCCATTGAACGAAATGATTGATGGAATATATAATTGGTTTAAGTAAATAGTTTCCTTGAAACGATTTAAAGAAATAGTTTATTTGACTGATTCCGAGCCGAAGAAAAGGTTTGATAACTTTAAAAAAATTGGTTTGAATTAACCAAACCCGGCGATTGTAAGTGGCGAAGGAAATATTTAGTTGAGTTGACTAAAAATTGCCATCGATTTTAAAGACTAGATTTCATTAGTACAACTCAATATATCTTTGACCTGATCGATTGGATAATGCTATCGACAAAATATTTCATTATTTCTATCGTATGAAATTCTTTTGTTGAACTGACCATACGTAAGCTTGGAGAGATTAAATTATCGTTTATCAAGAAAAACAATAAACGGTTCATTTAATCAACAAAAATATTGCCAGTACTCAATTTTTCTATTCAAACAAAATAAATATATTTTTTCAATTTGTGATATATCTCGGAATACTTTCGAAACTGAGGAAAAGTTCAACTGTCAACGAAGGAGTAGACCCCTCGGCTATAGTCGAACTCAGGGCAGCCCTGCAGTCTTATATACGCTAAAGTCACTTGCGAGAATCGCTTGGGCCGCTCGCCATCTAGCGGAGCATTGTGCATCAGTGTTGCGCATGATACCACTAGACAGCGAATAAACGGATTGTTTCTCGCAAGTGTTGAGAAGTATCAGCGTATATAAGACTTGTAAGTTGACTTGTGTTCGACTACACACCAAGAATGTTCCAGAATTTGTTTGCATAGTTGAATTCACGATATACACTTCATATTTGCAATAAATATGATGAAAAAATGGCATGTTGCATTCCTATTGAAGCCTTTGGCAACTTTTTGTAGTTATGGAGTAAAAGTATTTAGTCACATGTGGTCACTCAATGGCGTCCAACAGGAAAGCCGACGGCAGGGGACCGACTCTACACCTCCCAAATCGACACGAAGACATTTATTCGTTCTAGCGTAAAGCTGACGGTGTTTAGTGCTAGGTATCGAGTTATTTCGCGTTAAGTGGCATGCGTGTAAAGTGATTCTGTGTCGACTATTTGTGTAGACGCAAATGTAGATCTTCGTGTCGACTTGGGAGGTGTAGAGTCGGTCCCCTGCCAAGCCGACACTGGACATCCTGGGGTCCACCAGGAAAGCCGACACTGGCCAGGAACTGGACATTTTAAAGTCACTTGCGAGAATTGCTTCGGCCGCCCGCCATCTAGCGGAGCATTGTGCATCAGTGTTACGCATGATACCACTAGATGGCGAATTAACGGAGCATTTCTCGCGACTGTAAAGAAGCCTCACCGTATATAAGACTGCTAAGTTATCTTGAATTCAACTACACACAAAGGATATTCCAGAAATTTTTTACAGAGATTAATTCACGATATAAACTTCATTCCTGTAACAAATATGATGAAACAATCGCATGCTGCATTCATATTCAAGTCTTTGGCAACTTTTTGTATTAATGGAATAAAAGTATTTAGTCACATGCATTCTACAATAGGATTATTCCAAATTTATTCGCTATTCTGCTTGGCTCTCTCGACTCCTCGACAGAGCGATTTTTAATAAAAACAAAACGTGCGGTTGAATCACTTGTTGAACCTTGTTGTCTTCTCAACCATGACAGTGCATACGATTAAACCGAAGAAAAATGTTTTCGAATCGATTCAGCTGAAGGTTATATCAAACCAATATTGTGCTGGTAGTGATTCCTATATACTATTGACTCAAAAATATCACTTTTATTAAAACAACATCGGTATAATAAATTTAAATATACCTCGTCTGATTCAAACGCATTTCATTCGTCCGCAGTGGCGATGTTGATGTTACCAAACCTTTTTTTCGGTTCGCTGATGCAATTAAACATCTCTCTCAGTGTACGAACTTGATGTAATCCAAATGTAAGATTTTTAAGAAGAAGGGTATCGTCAATACATTCTTTTTCTTGGGATTTTTCCTACGTGACTTGATCCCCTTAAACAGCTTTTGGGCTCAATGGTCCCGTACCGTTATTTAGAAACTTACGGCGTTGCCTCCGAATTCCTCGCACGATAGAACCGACAAATCTCTGATATCCTGGTACAACAATAGTACTAAACTCTTGATCGTTAATCTTGAAAAAGACATTTATTATAAAACAGCACAATCGCAAGCCGAGTCGTGTCGACGTTTGGAAAAAGTTAGAGCTCTGGGGAGGCAGTAGTAAAACATCGAGAGAAGAAGTAGATTCACAAACGCAAACAGGTTCCATGCTGAAAAGAGATTTTTCGTATAAGGGGCTAGGAATAACCGTTTATAACCACGAGACGTATAACTTCTTAAATTTCCTCTGGAATTACGGCTTATAGGCCGATTTACCGGGACTTTAAATTCATGCCGTCATTTCCCGTGGAAGCCCTCAAGCGCGCTCCACTTTTTTTTATGGGTATCAGTTACAGCCCCCGCTCAGCAACCCGCAGACTTCTCCCCCTCCCATCGTGCGCTTTAAATGGAATTCCTTACTCCGACTCACGCTTCTTGAACACTTATACTGTTCTTATTTCCGTGTGTGGATCGCGCCATCGAAATGCTTCGCATGCCGAAAGTTGCGAGCTGGCACTATCAGCGTAACGGCATCCGATTGAAGGCCATCGACTGACGTTTCCCTTCGTGGTACAAGACCTTTCGGCAGGATAAATTTCCTTCACTTCGTATTAAACGTCTCGTGTTGGATATAAATTTATTTTTTATTTTGTTACGTCGTCAATGATAGGGGAGAGTGGATTAAAATGATTATGAGCACTTCATTTTTCATCATAATTTTTTTTAACACTTTTTGGAATAGTGGTTCAAATAGATGGCAACCATAATTGGTGTCATCGAATTTTGAACATGATAAATTGTCATCAATAGTTGGAAATTTCCATCACTTCGTATTAAACGTCTCGTGTTGGCTATAAATTTATTTTTTATCTTGTTACGTCGTCAATGATAGGGGAGAGTGGATTAAAATGATTATGAGGACTCCATTTTTTATCATAATTTTTTTTCACACTTTTTGGAATAACGGTTCAAATAAATGGCAACCATAATTGGTGTCACTGAATTTTGAACATAAAAATTTGTAATCAATAGTTGGAAATTTCCATCACTTCGTATTAAACGTCTCGTGTTGGCTATACATTTATTTTTTATTTGGTTATGTCGTTAATAATAAAGGAGAGTGGTTCAAATAAATGGCAACCATAATTGGTGTCACCGAATTTTGAACATGATAAATTGTCATCAATAGTTGGAAATTTCCGTCACTTCGTATTAAACGTCTCGTGTTGGATATAAATTTATTTTTTATTTTGTTACGTCGTTATTAATAGGGGAGAGTGGATTAAAATGATTATAGAGACTCCATTTTTTTTATCATAATTTTTATACACTTTTTGGAATAGTGGTTCAAATAAATGGCGACTATAATTGGTGTCACCGAATTTTGAACATGAAAAATTGTAATTAATAGTTGGAAATTTCCATCACTTCGTATTAAACGTCTCGTGTTGGCTATAAATTCATTTTTTATTAGGTTATGTAGTTAATAATAAGGGAGAGTGGTTCAAATAAATGGCAACCGTAATTGGTGTCACCGACTTTTGAACATGATAAATTGTCATCAATTGTTGGAAATTTCCATCACTTCGTATTAAACGTCTCGTGTTGGCTATACATTCATTTTTTATTTGGTAACGTTGTTAATAATAGGGGAGAGTGGATCAAAATGATTATGAGGACATCATTTTTCATCATAATTTTTTTACACTTTGGCAATAGTGGTTCAAATAAATGGCGACCATAATTGGTATCTCGGAATTTGTGGGCATTAAAAAACTGCAATCAGTAGTTTAAAATTTCCTTCTCATCAAACGACTGCAATCAATAAAAATTGCAGTTCAAAATTTCCTTGATGACGTTAAAGTTTTTTTCTATCGGGTCATGTCAAGGCATAAAATTAAAAGCCTTCATCGGGTTTTCCTGGTAGGGCTTATAAAGGTTGCCCTATCAGTCCTTACTGAAGTAATAAAGAAATTAAATCAATCAGTATTCATTTGCCCTTATTTAATTGAGTATACTGTAGTTTTAATCTGATTTTTCGTTTTTCTATACACATCTAAAGAAATTTTCTGCTGCGTTAATTAAAATCAAATATGGAATATATACAAAATAAATAAAATTTTATTTGGGATTACACCAATTTGTTTGTATGCAATTAATTCTATTCGATCGAGATGAAATCCTATTAAGGACGCCATTGAATAAATTTTTCTCTTTCAATACCACCATAATAGGATTTTATTTCGACCAAACAAATTCCACTTCATTTAAATGAAACGAAATAAAATTATATTAATTTCAAATAAATCCGGTATTCGATTCAAGTAAACCCTTCAAACCTAATTTTCTGAGTGCAGCGTCGCCCTTAATGTTGGGCCAAAATTTCCAGTGAAGTGAATAAAATTATTTTATTCATTATTACTTTTTTTAAATGAATACTGAATAGAGGTCGGTTCATGATTCATTTTTGAAATAAATATTAAATCGAAATTGATTCATGATTCATTTTTTCAATGAATAATAAAACGAGGTACATTCATGATTAATTTTTTTAAATGAATACTAAATAGAATATATTCATGGTTCATTTTTTTAAATGAATACAGAGCAGAATGATTTCATGAATCATTTTCTAAAATGAATATTGAATCGAATCGAATTCATCATTAATTTTTTCAACGAATACTAAATAGAATAAATTGATTAATTATTCTTGTAATGAATACTGAATCGAATTGTAGTCATTACTGAAAGAAAAAATGAATACCGATTAAACATGTATTCAGTATTATTTTAATATTCGAAAATCGAAAGTATTTTAATATTCTCTTTCCGGTGACAGATAAAAGAGCGAAATGTTATAACTGATGTAAAGCGTGTTACATTGCACAGGGACAAAAAAAATTTGCCTCGCCGGGAGTTTGGCGAAATCTTTGCTGTGTCAAAGGAATTGAGGTTGAGATAGCAGCAGGACATTCAAAGCAATAAAATCAATTTCCTTGCATCGACTACGTCCCGATTTTGCGCTTCAAATGAAGATTTAGTTCAATGAGCTCGAAACACTGGTGAGTGAACCGTGTTCGGTGGTTTACTGTAAAATATCAGATCTAAGCAAGACTCATCGTCAGCCAGTACTCAATTGGAGTGTCACGAATGGCTGAGCAATTTACACGTTCTACTTCAATGATCGAAGTGATTGCCATGAAGCAATCGCATAGAAATGATCGAGGGAACTATAGTGTACCCTTAAGAGGAGTAGCAAATTTGTGACAATAACAAATTAAAAAATAATGAACGTCTGAATCTAGAACGGCCATCATTATGGAACTCTGTTTCAGCCATTCGCTATTTTGATCCTATTTTAATGAGCCGTGAATAATTTGAGGGGAGATGTAAGGATACAATTATTGAGTATCTTTAATCAATTAGCCAGGTTTTCCACGGATTAACAAAATTACTTTGTCGAGAGAAATGAGGAAGTAAATAATTTTTTGCCATGTTTGGGGTATTTCATTTTCCCGACGAATTGGAAAAAACAAATTATTCTTCTGACTATTTACTTTTGAGAATTCCATATGGCAAAATTTATTGCAAGTCCTAAATGTTTCAATTTTTTAACATATTGAAGGTCATTTTAGAATTATCAATAAGCAATGAAAAAACTTTATATATTATGATTTATCAGGACTTGTCCAAAGATGTGCATAAATCCACTGAAAGATAAACCAAGATCACAATATTGAATATATTAAGCGACATTTTTTAATCATCAAGTAGCATTACAATATGAATAATTATCATAAATATCGGTTAGGTAAAAGTGCTGAAAAATATGGCTAATATCATATAGAATATCTCAAAGTTTTTTTTATCGTTTCATATTGACCATTTTTCTGCACTTTTCAAAAATGGCGCTCAATATACTCAATATTGTGATTTTAGTTTATCTTTTAGTGGATTCATGCACATCTTCAGATAAGTCCCGATAAATCATAATACATAAAGTTTTTTTTATCGTTTCCTACGATTATATTTATGTATTATGATTTATCAGGACTTATCCGAAGATGTCCATAAATCCACTAAAACATAAACTAAGATCACAATATTGAGTATATTGAGCGCCATTTTTGAATTATCAAGTAGCATTACCATATAAATAATTATCATAAATACCGGTTAGTTAAAAGTGCCAATAAATGACTAATATGATGGAGAATATCTCATACATAATATCAGGAAACGATGAACAAAAATGTAAGTCTTATGATTTATCGGGACTTGTTCGAAGATGTGCATGAGTTCACTAAAAGATAAACCAAGATCACAATACTGAGTGTATTAAGCGCCATTTTTGAATTATCGAGTAGCATTACAATATGAATAACTATCATAAATATCGGTTAGGCAAAAGTGCAGAAAAATTGCTAATATGATGGAGAATATCTCATATATAATCGTAGGAAGTGATAAAAAAAAAACTTTATGGCTTATGATTTATCGAGACTTGTCCAAAGATGTGCATGAATCCATTAAAAGATAAACCAAGATCAGCGACGATTTTGAATATAGTATTCTGAAATATGTCATTTTCAAAGTCCTTTTTTATGAGGCCATGATCGCGCAAGGTCGGTATCGATCAGAGTTTGTCTGGCAATAGTGGAGAGCTATAGGTGAAAAATAAAAAAAAGTCACTTTAGTGCAGAATCGTGAGCCGTTTTGAAATTGGATTTCTTGGATAAGCGATGGCGGGCGTCGGCACTCACCCGAGCTCTCTTCATAGCTCCCTTTGTGCCGCGTCGTTGAGGGTGATGAAGCGACCTGTAGACCCTCCGTACAACGTGGACTATGAAGTGAAAGTAACGCAAGCTTTTTCCACGGTTCGGTAAATTTAATTGAATCCTAACTTCATCCTATCCAAGTCATGCTGCTAACAACCAACATAGTATTTACAATGATACATGACAGTACAATGTAATAAAAGACACAAAGATGTACAATGGAATCCTGGAAAAACAAGAACACTGCAAATGGAGCATTCCATACCAACTCGACCTGGTTCTGATCCTGGAACTTGTGGATTTTATCCCTGATTTTTTATGCTACTCGCTTTGCTCGCACTCCTTTAATTTTATTTGTCATTTTTTGTGACTAAATTTGCAATCATGATAATTGCAAGTTTGTACAATTCGTGACTCGATGTGACTCTATTTTTGCTCCAAAGTTTCGATATGTATTTTCTGTCGATTCAGCGACTTTTTTTCGACATTCCAATTTTCTCTTTCATTGGATATATGAAGGTACCACTAAAAAGCACTTTATGTGGATTTTTTTGGATTTTTGAAAGCGACTTTTCAGAAAATGCCATTTTTTTTTAGTCTTAATATCTTGAAATCTTGCGAAGGTGCTGGCAAATAATGTCTCTACATGAAAGTTTCTATTTTCTGTTAGCTTTCGAGCGCAATGCTTTAAATAATTATCACGATTCCGGTGAATACAATTTTTTACCGAAAAACGGAGGAATCGCTTTTTCATTGAAAAATGTTTATTTTTTTGCAGGGTAAAAATTGAAGGGTGACTGTCGATGTCATGACTGTTGATGTCTCACAAAAATCGCCAGAGTTGCGCCGATCGATGTTGTTGTATAGAAAAAATGTAAATTCATTTTTTTAGTGCATGTTCCCAAAACGGGGAAATCGTTATTTTTTTTCATGTAAACAGTCATTTTTCTTTGCTAATAAAATTAAAGAGTATTGAGCATGATTGTCGATATCGCAAGAAAAAATATCAGAGTGGCACGGATCGAGGTTCCGGTGTAAATAAGAAAATTATTCGTGGGAAAATTTCGAAAAACGGGGGAATTTTTTTTTTAAACTCAAGACTCTATCCTTGCTACTCTGATGATATATTGGATATATTGGAATATTTTTTTTTCATTTTTCAATATTGAAAAAAATTCATAAAAAGTCAAAGCGTCAATTGAAACCAAAATTCTTAAGAAATCAAAATCCAGCCCAATTTAAACCAAAGCATAAAAATATTGATTGTCATTCAGGATTTATGAAAATTTTCCCAGATTAAAAAAAAGGCCTTCAACATTTCCATCATGTTCGATAAATCAAATCTGTCAAATTAAAATCTAATAAAAATTGTGGTCGCTGTTCAGAGGTGGAACAAAAATATAAGAAATAGGGGATAAAATCCAAGAGGTCGAGGGTCAGACTCAGATCGGTATGGCATAGAATGCCCCAAATACAAGTGCCTTATATTTAGCCACTTTAAGTGCATTAATAAGAATGACACGTTTTGCATGTTTAAAACGAGTAATAATTGAACACACGGTAAATGTGTAAAAATAAATGGGGAATAATTAAAGAGCAGCGTGCAAAGGTCGTCTTTGCAACCTTAAAAAAATATATTCTAGAAATATTTGGTATAAAAAATAATTTCTATAAAAAATTTATTAGAAATCGTTTATTTTCTCGTTTTCAATATACAAATCCAAACACCAGAATTTTGTCTGTTCGCAATACTAGAAGTTTTCTCTTCAACTGTTTGATTTGCTTAAAAATTTACGTATGCATTAATTCACGATTTTTAGTATTTTTTTCATTACGTACTAGAAGATTGAATTAATCTAATTCTTAAAGAATCTATTGAACTCCAAGAGCGCTTTCAGCGAGTCGAAATCCATTAAAGCTGTTCATCATCGACAATCTAATTAACTCAGATAATGCAATGATCCAAAGCACCTGAGTCCGTAGTAAACATAACAGAAAACACTGTCATTACCATAGAAGCAGTGACGACTTAAAAATTTACATTTACAGTGTAAATTATAATCGATGGTATCATACTTTAACCGATTAGCCGAAATAATATTATCGATGACGTTGATTAACTTAAATAAGATTAAATAATTTAGCCTAATTAACTTAAGAACACACACATTAAATACAATTAATATTGAGCAAATTATCCACTAAAATGTATCGAATTTTTTTTACCTGTTTCAGTAAAAAATTATCATCATGAATATTTGAGAGTCTTGATAATTTAACAGCTTATGTTATTCTAAGATCGTGCTAAGATAATCATGTAAAATATTTGGAAAATGTCTGACCAATCGAAATCTTTTTTGTCAAACAGATTGAAAGTTTTTCTGACCGATTGACATCTCGCTTATTTTCCATCTTAGCACATTTGTCCACTTATTTGCCTCTAAGTGCATTTTTTTCTTGATAATTTCACGATATTTGGGGCAATTGAGGGAATAAATCGAAAATCATGAGTTCACTCGAACAGAACGTCACATCGATTAATGACGACCGTGGTATCGACGTCCCCAGAGACTGCTACTTCCATCTCCCTTGTTAAGACTGAGTTTCTCTATAGTTTCTTTCCTTGGCGTCCTGAGATCGTAGGCAAGTCCAAACCAGGCCATAACTTCGATGAAAGCTGTCGTGGGATTGAGTCCGTAAGCTCCGAGCTCTGCTGCTTTGTAGTCCCATGGGAATGAGTGATGATAGTTGTGCCAACCTTCCCCAAGAGTAAAGAAAGCCACTGTTGGGTTTTCCGTAGGCTTAACTTTTCTATGGAAAAGATATATACTTTAGTACATTATGCTACATCGTTAAGTGCTATCAAGTAGCGACCTTAATCTTTTAGTACATGGTTTGATCGTGAGCTTGTATTTTGAATTCAGGGTTTCAGGAATAATGTTAGAGAAGCACTTGTTTTATTTATATTTTTCAGTTCTTTGTTACTTGATACTAATAAAAATATGATTATCAAATCAAATTAAATTGTTTTGCTTCAACTAATTATCCATTATTATTACTATTTTTTTAAGAAAAATTTATTTTATTGATATGTTTCGCTTGTCTGTAAATAATGTGAAGAAATCGTTAATTAAGGAGGTTGGAACGTTACACATTAGTAAAAAAACGTGTTAAATTCATTATTTGATTGAGAGAATTTTTTATACATCTATTGTTGATAATGGATAGTAAATTTCATAGCTGCATATGTCTTTTACGTAGAAAAAATGTTATTGCACTCGATTTCCATAAATATTGACGGGTTTATGCTCAATTTCAAAAAGGCACACATTCGTTAAGCTTTTTGAAAGAATAATCCGTGTTTTATGCTTGATTTTTATGTATTATAGCTCATTCTCTTCATTGAGAGATGGTCTACGCATTCACCGTCTAGATATTTCATAGTATTCCCCATTTAAAAATTACAGCTGTTTATTCACGGAGAAATTTTATTGATAGATAAACAAATGGCTATCATTTTTGAATGGAGAATACTTATAGATTTCTAGAAAGTGAATTTGTAGAGCATCTTTCAAGAAAGAGAATGAACCACGATACATAACAATCGAGCAAAAAATATGGATTATTCTTTAAGAAACAGAGCGAATATGTACCTTTTGAAAATTAGCACAAGGCAGTTTATATTTTTATAAATCCATTGCAATTAATTTTTATCTGAGCCAAGGATATATATTTTAATACAAAGTATTATCAACTATAATCAATTGATGAATAAAACTTTGTATACACGATTTACAAAAATTAGCATTCATTTGACTAGTGTAAAGTGCTCCAACCTTCTTAAATTATTTAAATGATTCGTATATGCCAATTTTTTTTGGCTTCAAGTAATCAGTGATGATTGTTACTATTTTCTAAAGTGACAAAGCCACTAAAATACGTTCCAAACATATGCAGTAATATCTGTTCAAGTTACACTCTAGTTTCATAAAATAAAAATCAAACATTGGAAATCTAGATTTTTTTTGATAACTTAAGGACAAGCTTTTATTCTAAGCGAAAAAGATATTCAACATGACACTTGTCACAAATTTCAAATGAAATCCGTAAATTGATTATTGATTTTGATGCAAGATTTTGCTAAGCCATAGCAAATCATCAGCAAATATTTCCTCACGTTCTTTTTCAGGTGTTTCGGTTCCCCTAATTGTACCAGGCAATCCAATAAAGAGCCAGCATTCTTAGTAACCTCTCACGTACGTGCTTCGTATAACTTAAGGATCTATATAATTCGTACGGCGATATAGAAACGCAATTTTTTTGTAACGTTATTAGGAACATAAAGAAAGGGAGACACTTATGTGGTTTGGGGACAAAAATCTCTTTCTACATGAGGTAACAAATACAGAAAACCCTGTAGGTTAATCAAACTTGAAAATAATTATTCAAAATTTGCTGCCGCTCGATCATATTTCGCAAAAGTAAATGCAACAACGTAAACTTTAAAATGCCATCAAATGAAAAACGATTTTTTTATTTCGAGCAAATTCAATACCGATCAAGAGTAAACGTAACTACATTTGACTTAGTCATTGCGCCTGGTATTCGCAAAAGTTCGAAAAAAATGAGCGGCAATGGCAAACACTTTTCGATGGCATGATATCGAAAAAAAATTCATCCCCATTGAAGGTACTAAAGATCGATTTAGCATAATGATAATCCGAAAATGTGATTAACACATTTCCCGGAAACCCAACTTTTTTTTTAAATTAAAAATGGTTCGTCAATTTTCCTGAATTCATAGGACTTATTTCAGATTTTTAATCTCACTCTGAATTTTGAGTTTTTCACATGTTTTTCTATTAATAAAGAAAAAATCAGCGTCAATAATAGTAGATTTAGTCATAAGGCCGTGAAGCGCGGTCTCACGGACGAGTGTGAAGTTTGCCGCACGAGCCGAAGGTGTGTGGCTAAGGTAAATTTCGAATAAGTGGAATTTTTTCAAAAATAAAAAATAAAACCGATCATGAAGCCGCTACTGACGAACAGAAAGCGGGAATGCATATTTCGAGAATCTTCCACATTATATAGTTTTCCATTATGAAAATTCGAAACTTACATAAAAGTTGAATTAAACAGTATATATTTTTAATATAAATATATAACAAGTCGATTGAACCAAATGTTTTCTATGGATGAACATAAATACGTATTAGAGTTAAGTTTGGTGTTTCATTACTAGATCATCAACGAAACGTTGATTTAAATACCTAAATCAATTACAGAGAAGTAATTTCTAATGATTAAAGAAAATAATTACGTATTGGATTAAAAGAAAGTTCTAATTGATTTTGAGAAAAAAAAGATCGAATACATGAATCCAGTCGTTTTAACTAGATATTATTTCCGGATGAAGAAAGTATTTAGTACGAACAAATATAATATCTATTCAGTGTCCACTGCACAGTAAAAACTGCTTTGAATAAATAAATATGTTCGAAATAAATAAACTGCAAAATTGAATGAAATACAAATTTGTTCCAGGTAAAGCAAATTTTCGTTGATTGAAATGAGCAAATGTTGAATAGATAATTATAGTTAATATTACTCAATCTTTTTTCTGGGTTTACGAAAATGGATTGCCCTAAGAAAATGAGGTACTTGTTGTAATTTGGCGACAAAACCCTCTCTATCAGCGAGGGTTCAGCTAACAAGGAGAATATATCCATTGGGTTAACTAAATCCCAAGATAATTATTATGATCTGATCAGGCTTGGCCGAGCTGATAAATTCAAGATAGTGTCGATGTATATGCCTGGAGAACCTGAGGTAACCGTCTACTCAATTAGGCAGGTCGGGGACACGATGAGGAAGACTTGGGTAGGTTGGCGACATACACACACGCGGTGTGCTTGGTTAGTACAGTGGATTGGGGCTCGTAGTAAGGGACGCCCATCCCTTAAAGCCAAAGCACGTACCCGTTGTATGGGCGATTGCCCCACATGTGCGCGAAGCTGTTGACGAGGAAGGTCGCGTTCAGCAGCCACACGTACCGGATGATCACGGCGTGAATGCTGATGTACCAACTCTCACCCCACAGATAAACGGGCAACACGGTTGGTAGTATGAAGCACAGGAATAGCATAATCGGTGTGTAATATCTGCAAAATGTCAAGGCAATTTTCTACATTATTACTTCGGCCATCTGGAACACTTTTACACCTCAATTACCTTCCGCAGACATTACCTCCGTGAACAAGTTGACGATGACGTTGAACGGAAAAAAAAAACATTACTCGCTGATGGAGACAAAATTTTTTAACTTATTATTAATGTTGGTACTTAATATCGCATCAACAAACTGTTTCGTTACACAATTGTTACATTAAGAAAGAAAATTTATGTGAATTCTAATGTACGTTTATACCGAGAAAAAGGGTTAGTGACGTCAACCTTGCCGCTGCGGTCGAATGAAATTTGTTTAAAAAGAATGAGGTATATTTGAATCAACTATACCGACGTTGTTTTGATAAAAGTTGTATGTTTGAGTCTACAGTGTATAACAATCACTATCAGCACAATATTGGTTTGATATAAGCTGCAATTGAATTGATTTAAAAATATTTTTCTTCGATTTAATCGTATGCACTGTCAGGGTTGAAAAGACAACAAGGTTGATTTAACCCCACATTTGGTTTTATTTTTTTTTTAATCGCTGTGTCAACCAATCGATCTAGCCAAAGAGAATAGCGAATGAATTTAAAATAATCCTATTATGGAATACATGTGACTAAACATTTTAACTCCATAACTACAAAAAGTTGCTAAAGGCTTGAATATGAATGCATTATGCGATTTGTTCATAATATTTGTTAGAAGTATGAAGTTTTTATCGTGAATTCAACTCTCTAAAAAAATTCTGGAACACCCTTTGTGTGTAGTCGAACTCAGGACAACTTAGCAGTTTTATTTAAGCGGAGGCTCCTTAACACTTGCGAGAAACGCTCCGTTCATACGCCATCTAGTGACATTTCGCGCACACTCAACCAAACATACGATTAAAATAATGAAATATTTTGTCGATAGCTATCCAATCGATTGGGTCAAAGATATATTGAGGTGCAATAATGAAATTCAGTCTTCGAAATTGATGACAATATTCAGTCAACTCAAGTCAATTTTTTTTTCATTTATCAACTGTTATACTGAATTGTCTATTCAGGTGAGATGTCGAAGTTATTTTTGGTAGAGTAATCTTAATAATTTTTCTTTAATTTAAACGTAAAAACATTTCGGCTTTAAAAAAATTTTAATTGTATTGCAAAAGTACATTTATTTTATACAATCCTTCAACAGTAAATTTAATTGACAAGTTTATGAATTAAAAATTCCAGTCCTTTTCAAAGTGACTATAGCTGAGTATATTAGTTGTTTTTGTAAAGAGAACAAGAAATCATGAGTAAAGATTTTGGTAGAGTAATTGGAGGAATTTTGTATTCTGATAAAAGAAAATTATGCAGCTGGAAAAAAAATAGACCAACTAAAAAAAAATAGATGAAAAATATGTAGCTAGAAAATGAAAGGTAATCGTTTATAAAAAAAATCGAAGAAAATTATTGAGCTAGGAAAAAATAAAAGGGAATCGTTCGGCTAGGAATAAATCACAGGGAATTTATAGCTCGAAAAAAAATGAAATAAAAATTTTGATCTAGGATATTATAATTACAAGGAGTTTTATTACGGTACAGGGCCTCAGAAAGTGAGGTTTTTATGAATAATATTCCGTTAAATGATGGTCACAGTCTCTCCGAGTTCAATTTTATTTACTATGTGTATAAGCAATTGGAATCAAACTTACTTGTCTGCGAATCTAACGACTGGGTCAGCCTCAATGTCACTCATATCAACTTTGGCACCGTTTCTTTTGACCGCGGGATGACGACGCATCATTAACCAACCAACATGAGAAAAGAAGAAACCTCTGTTAGCGTCATGCGGGTCTGCTGGGGTTTCGGTGAACCTGTGGTGAGTTCTGTGGTCGCGGATCCATTTGTACAGACATGTCTGAAATATTAAGATTTTTCGTGGTTAATAAATTGCCCAAAAAAAAATACAACAAAATTATAAAAGATGTTCTGTCAAAAACTAAAAATAATGAGGGAGCAATTTGCAAATTTCTACTTTGCAGCTTTAATTCTATTTTATTCGGTAGAATCGAAACTTTTGAATGTTAAATGGTAGCGAACATTGTTGCATCATGTTTTCATTATATATAAAGTTTTGGAGCATTTTCTAAAATTTTTAGAAAACTAGATCAAAAACGTAACTTTTACAAAAATTATTACTTGTACGTTATCGTGCGTACAAGAAAATCTGCACCTACACACACACACACACACACAATTTGTAAAAACCACTTTTCTCGATGTTTTAGAACATTTTGAGTGTCCTAACATGAAAATCTAAAAAAAAAAAATTTCACGAAAACAAAGCTTCCTCTATGAAGAAGCAAAAGGTATCCGAAATTTTTGAAGGTCGTAAGTTCGATGTCTTCTGGACAAGTGAATGCCACTTGGGTAAGCAAATTTTGTAACATTTTTAAAACATACATCTATTGGAATAAACTCATTCTTTTCACGGCTCGACAGATTCTCGGAAAGTTTGGTACACATAATATTTCACGGGAAGTCCATTTACGTATAAAATTTCAGCCCGGTGCCTTTCCAATTGCAAAAGTTATAGCGTGAAAACTTTTTTTTTTCAAAATTTAAAAAATGGTGTAGAAAACAAAATTCTTAACCGATTCGCGTCAAATACAATCTCAATCGTTGTTTTACAATAACCTACTTGCCTGCCAAATTAGAAGAAAATCCGTAGAAAATTACGACACACACACACACACACACACACACACACACACACACACACACACACACACACACACACACACACACACACACACACACATTTTGTAAAAACCACTTTTCTCGATGATTTAGAACATTTTGAGTGTCCTGACATTCAAATAAAAAAAAAAAAAAATTTCACGAAAACAAAGCTTCCTCTATGAGGAAGCAAAAGGTATCCGAAATTTTTGAAGGTCGTAGGTTCGATGTCTTCTGGACAAGTGAATGCCACTTGGGTAAGGAAATTTTTAACATTTTCAAAACATACACCTATTGGAATAAACTCATTGTCAGGGAGGCAGAGAGCTGCGGCTTAACTAACGATAAACTTTGGAGTAAACTTTGCGGTTCTGAGACCAGGACACGGTATTCCGACAGAAGCACCCCTTTTCTCTCTGGCACGAAGGAGGTTGGATACTTCGCCTTGCTCGAGGATCTTCCACCCCGACGATCAAACTTTCCGGCTGATTGGGAACATTCTCGACCCGCGGTTCCCTTCTGCACTCCAGAGACTGTGAACGAGAGCGGATTCGCTTTCGCCTGCCGAGTGAACCGGGCTATCCAAGCCCTTACACGCCAGAAGTTCGTTTTCTCTGCATTTACTAAACAGACGTAACCACCACTGGCATTGTCCTTGGATTCGGATTTCGTCCGATCTTCTTGGCACCGACAACCACCCGCATAAATACTCAAACTTTGCAGTTTTATAGTTCCTACTGAACTGATGAAATTGTAAATTGAGATTCGCTCGCCGAGTTCCGTGTTGAAGCTATACAAACATTTCTGACTACCGTCCTAACTAAGAGCTTAATTTGATTAGAATTTCTGTAATTTGGACGCGGAGAAAAAAATTAGAAAGACATCAACGTGATTAAAGGTATTAAGGATGATGATTTCGGATGATTATTAGTCCGAAAAGTTGATATAATCATGGTAACCGACTCTGAGAAACTTTCATTTTCTTAGGAAACGGATTCGCCATTTTTTCTTTCTTTTTTTCTTTTTCTCTTTTACTGTTTTTGGTTCTCTGTTTGGGAAATAGGAAGTTTTGTTTTGATGAAATTTTTCTTTTCGAAATTTCCATGTCGGGTCATTCGGAAAGGTCTACAACATCGAGAAACGTATATAATCATAGTAACTAACTTTGAGAAACTATAATTTTCTTAGGAAGCAAATTCGCCATTTTTTCTTTCTTTTTCTTTTTTCCTGTTTTTGGTTCTCTGTTTGAGGAATGAGGAAATTTTGTTTTCATGAAATTTTCATTTCGAAATTTCCATGTCGGGTCATTTTAGAGGTCCAAAACATCAAGAAAATTATATAAACATGGTAACCAACTTTAAGGAACTATAATTTTAGTAGAAAGCAGATTCGCCGTTTTTTTCGCTTTTTTCTCAAATTTTTTTTTTTCGAATTTTTCATATCGGGTCATTGGAAAAGGTCTACAACATCGAGAAAAGTAGTTTAGAAAAAATGTCCGGATGTATGTCTGTGCAAGGCTCCGAAATTTCAATCACCGGTAACTCAGAAACCGTTCAACCGATTGAGCTAAAATTTGGCACACAAGTGAAGTAGCAGTTCGTCTCTAGTTGTTCCAATTTGTTAAGAAACGTATGCAAAATGTTTCATTTTATAGCTTAATTAATTTTTTCAAAAAAGTACGTGCGCGCTCTAGCTTTCGTAAAAATGCCGATATTTTGCTGAACAATTTTTCATAAATGCAGGCACTGTTAATGTTGTTCGGTATTGAATTCGACCGAAATCTGAAAAGCGGTTCGGATTTTGTAGAGTTTTGAAAATTTCGGGAAATCCATGTTTTTGCCCTAACTTTGGCAAAACTTGAGACAACAAATTCAAATTTTATACATGAAATCGGTACTATTTAGCGATAATTGGTACGCAGTTTTATCCTAATCTGCAATGTGCTTCGAATTTTCACAATTTTTACTTTCAGAAAAAAATTATGTTATTGCATTAACTTTAGCAAAACATAAAATACCAAACTTAAATTTTATACATGAAATCAGTGATATTTAACAACATCACTGATTAATTTCGAAAGAAAAACGAAAAATTTCGCAAGTGCTAAATTTTTTTAACGATATTGTATTGCGAAATGCATTTGCCAAATTTTTATTAACGATATCAATTGTTTTCGGGCATTCTGGTAATTCTACCCTGTTCAGAGAAATTGAGATCCATTGATATTTGAGAAAGTTATTCTGATTTAAAAAATAAAAAATCAAATTGCGACATTAAAAATAAAAGAAAAAATAGTAAATATTGAGATCACATTATCGCATGGTGCTCAAAAATCATATTTTAAATCATAGAATTAGTGTAAATTTTTTCAGATCTTCAAAAACGGCGTTTTTGAAATTGGTTTCTTCGAGGATTTAAAAATGGTACTCGTGGTAAAAAATTTTTTTAAAATCTGAAAAAAATTTCGAGGCCTTTATGGATCGGTAATAACATCATATTAAAAAATGAACAAAATCGATGAGGGTCATGGCCTGCTCATTTCACATGGAATGCCCCTTACATATAATTGTTACACAATCTTCATATAATTATTTTACTCGGGATACCTCATAGTGGTAGCTTTGTAAAAAAAAAGATAATGACGAAGAAATTTTCAAGCAAAAGTTTGACTTTGCAGATTTTTTTCCAATTTAGTGGAACTTAAACATCGCTATCTGGTAGTTTTAATGCTCTTTTATCCGCTGAGAATTCGTATTAGCCGGCATTGGTATTGGCGAAGAGAATGCAGGAAGCAAAGACAGGTCATGACATTTGCCGTGGCACTTGGCTCGTCGCCCGAACGTTACAGTCGATCCAATAAAGATCGGAAGTGCATTTACTGCTCGACACGTGCAAGGAAAACCTACGAGCTTATCCCGTCGAAGAATACGCCGTCAAGAGCTCGCAAATACACACTATTACGTCGAGAAATAACCAGCTGTAATACTCGACTGAAATACATATAAAGCCACACGTATCTTCGTGGCAAATGGTGGAAGATCGCGCCTTCAGACGCCACAATTGCACACCTCTCCAAACCGTGAACTCGCTGCATGTTTGTACAAATGTACGTGTGCCCTTTATTTTTCCCTGTGTATTGTACTACAAGCCACTTTATATCGATTCTCTTGTAGTGCCTTTATTTACTGCTCTATGAGAGGCATTCGACTGTATGTAAAATAATGAGGAGAAATAAATTTCAAAACAGGTTAAATAATACCCCTTGGGAACATGAAAGGTGGGGTTCAATTGCAATTTGGTACATCTTCTTAAGGGCGTCAGACGCAAATTTATGATATTTATTCAGGAATATCTCGTGTGTTTATCTGCTGATGTAGTTCTAGAAAATATAGTCTTTTCAACCCCGAAAGAAAGATTTTTTGCTCTATAACAAAAGCATTTTACTATTGCGAATAAAATATAGGAAAGTTATGGATTTTTAATTTCTTCACACTCTTCTGAGAGAAGTCGAAATTCGAAAAATTGCTCAGTCGTACGGAAGGAAAATTCTTCAGGAATAAATTGGAAATGGGAAACGGATGAAGTGGAAATGAAAAAAATATATATATTTCCAGTACAAAAATGATTTACAATAAAAAATAATGCTGAGTGAAAAACCACTCATTATTTTGAACAGAAATGAATAAAGAATGGAAGTGAGGATGCAAAGTTATACTTTGCACATTACTTCCTTGTTAAATTTAATTATTCATCAATTACGGAAATCGTTATTTTATGGAAATCGCAAAAAAATCATCAGAGTAGTACGGATCGAGGTTCCGGTATAAAAAAAAAAAATTAACCGTGCAAAAGTTTCGAAAAACAGGAAAATTATTATTTTTTTTTCCCAAACCGCAATCCGTCCCACTCCGATAGTTTTCCTTTGCGATATCGACAGTCATGCAAAATAGTCTGTAATTTTGTCGTTAAAAAAATTATAATTTCTCCATTTTTCGGTAAAAATCATAAAAATTATGTAACTTAAATTAACTTTTATGTGGAGATATTTTTTTTGGAACCTTCAACTTTCCGAGATATTTAAATTTGAAAAAAAACGGCATTTCTAAAATATTGTTTCCAAAAAAAAAGTGGCTGAATCAACAGAGAATGCTTCAAATACATTTTCTGTGCTTTGCAAAAATATAATTTCGAAGAGAATTTCCTTGTGAATATGAATAAATGCTTCTATCCAAACTGAATTTCTTGGTGGTTTTTAAATTCCTTCCTCAGTACCTGCTGTATACTCGCCCACGAATGTATTACGAAATGGGGTGTGGGGGTCCTCTTGGCGGTTGTTTATAGGAGGAACCAAGTATCACCGTAGCGTTATAGTACAAGGTACGCTAGGTCGGTCTCAGTGCAGCACGGCGAGAGAGTAAACATTGCTTATCGCTACGAGATTCGTACTCGAGCATATACGTCCTGAACGCCACACGTCTTCGGTCTATTTCGCCCTCCTCTGTGCACTGCCCGCAGTGCAAATTGTACGTATCGGTTATTTCACTCCGAAGATACCAACCGGAAATGGTGATAATTAAATGCAACATGAGTTGATTATTGAAGAGTTATGCAAGTCTGTATTTCGAAATAGTTATTAATTCTCATTTAACAAAACGTTTACAAATTCCCGCAATGAAATTAAGGTGTTCAAAATATACGAAAAAAATATATGTCACATATATTTGATATATTTCGGCAAAATGTCCGATATCCATTATGTGCTTTGAATATATGTCATAAATATATTTAACATTGATAATAAATACGAATATAATAAGTATGCTATGGAGAATCTACGTATATTAACTATATACGTCGTCGAAAAATGCTCGATATATTTTCGGTATATTTTTCTTAATGTTTTGATCTATTCGGAATAAAATTTTTATACAATAATCATATAATTGAAGAATTGCGAGCGTTGAAAGTTTTTAGCAGTTTATTTGAACGAAGTGCACGTAGAATTCTTCAGTATATTCAAAATTTTCTTGATGAAATGAACGCCCATGAATAAATATTTTTTAATATATTTTGTAATTACTGGTATTTTATAAATAATTTTCATATATAATGGATATATCGTGAAGTGTAAAGGCGATGAATCCATTATATGTCTTTAATTTATCAAAAATATATTCCGGATATATTTTCGATATATCGAGTTTTAATGCTCTATATATAATATATTTATGACACATTCTTTTGACCATATATTTTTGATCTATTTTAGCGGCAAGATGTTAATTAATCCGAATATATTTCACGCATATTTCAGATTTACGGCATACATCCGAAATATATATATATTATATTTCGGATTTTATATTGTATTCGAAAAGTGATAAAAATATTCTGCAATTTTGACAATTTAGAAATATCTTACAAATTGTTTTTTTTTTTTTTCATTTTTATTTCTGAGTGTCAAAAAATGTTCAAAATCCACTGATTTTCGTGTTAAATTAGGAGTGATATCATAAATTTGTAAAATTTCCATAATATTTTGGTGGATATCAGAAGAAGAACTTTACATTGTTTTTTGCTTCATCTTTATTTTCAATTTTTATAAATCTTTCTCCATAAGACGAAAGGAAAAACGATTCAATATATTTTCTCATAAACCTTTTGAAAGAGCCGAAATTAATGAGGAACTGATGTGCAAGGTTATACTTTGTCCCTTTACCTTTTTTTTTCATTTCGTTAAAGGTCCACGATGGCGTCGAATAATAACATATGTTGTGTTTTCTTTTGAATAAAAAATGAATATTTTGTCTATTTGACGTGGAATGGACCATAAGTATGTGCTGGTTGCACGCAACCGATACGCTCCGCGTTTGTACTAGTCCAGACACTCTGTGTACACAGACAATCGACTCCCGACCGAAGCAGACTCTCACTGAGGTTGGAGAACTGTGTTCGAACCCTCCGCACCATATTACGTAGAATTACAACCATTATTTTTTCTCCCTTAGGCTCTGAAAAATGTATTCTTAAATGGAGTGTAATATATTCGATGAACTCAGCACGCAATTAAGATATTTCGTTTATCTTCGTCTTGAATAAATACTCAAATTGATATTCATTACCAAATTTGAGATGTACGAATTTCCAAGTCATGTTTATATTAATATATTACACTTGAATCGAGTGTAATATATTCGATAAACTCAGCACACAATTAAGATATTTCGTTTATCTTCGTCTTGAATAAATAAACAAATTGATATTCATTACCAAATTTGAGATGTACGAATTTCCAAGTCATGATTATATTAATATATTACACTTGAATCGAGTGTAATATATTCGATAAACTCAGCACACAATTAAGATATTTCGTTTATCTTCGTCTTGAATAAATAAACAGATTAATATTCATTACCAAATTTGGGGTTTACGAATTTCCGAGTCACGTTTATATTAATATATTACACTTGAATCGAGTGTAATATATTCGATAAACTCAGCACACATTTAAGGTGTTTCTTTTATCTTCATCTTAAATAAGTGAACAGATTAATATTCATTACCAAATTTGGGGTGTACCAATTTCCAAGTCACGTTTATATTAATATATTACACTTGAATCGAGTGTAATATATTCGATAAACTCAGCACACAATTAAGGTATTTCGTTTATCTTCATGTTGAATAAATAAACAGATTAATATTCATTACCAAATTTGGGGTATACGAATTTCCAAGTCACGTTTATATTAATATATCACACTTGAATTAAGTGTAATATATTCGATGAACTCAGCACACAATTAAGGTATTTCGTTTATCTTCATCTTGAATAAATAAACAGATTAATATTCATTACCAAATTTGGGGTGTACGAATTTCCAAGTCACATTTATATTAATATATTACACTTGAATCGAGTGCAATATATTCGATGATCTCAGCACGCAATAAATATATTTCCTTTATTTACACTTTGAATAAATAAGGATTCATTACAAAATTTGCGATGTACGAATTTCCAAGCCGATTTTATTATAATGAAAAAAAAAAATCGTTATTTTTACTTAAACCAAGATAATGTGGAGGAAATATTCTCTTGTCGATAATCATTTATAATTTTCAATTTTACATTTATATTGAATTTTAGTTTATTTTTTTAATCACTTTTCTTTCGCTGATGTATTTTTTCAACAGAAAAAATAGTGAATAACATGATTTTCCGATAAATTTACACCGCACAAGTAAGACGCACGATAAAAGTCTCTTTGTATGCGAGAAATATAAACGTGAACAGTAGCAATGTAAATTACAGCTATTCCCTTACAAATGGTGTCTAGACGATACAAAAAACCCTGACAAGACTATAGAATACCTCACTGGAATCAATAACGTACCTGCGAAAGTGTACTTATGTATACATATACTCGAAATGTATTCTGTTCTCTTTTATATATTTACTTCTTTTGTGTATAGTCTTCATTGTCAAAGTGACTTAAGATAAATATAATTGAAAAAACAACAGTGAACTTATTGTCAAACAGACTTAAGATAAATATAATTGAAAAAACAACAGTGAACTCATTGTCAAACAGACTTAAGATTAAGATAATTTCGAAAACAACTGTCAATTTATTGCTGAAGTGACTTAACATAAATATAATTTAGGAAACAACGGTGAATTTATTGTCAAAGTGACTCAAGATAAATATAATTTATAAAATAACGGTGAATGTATTGTCAAAGTATCTTAATATAAATATAATTTAGAAAACAACCTCGAATGTCCGAATTTCAGGTCTGGTTAAAGGCAAAAAAATTGACAACGTGACTAAAAGCACCTTTACTAATAATTGTTTTTTAAAAAATATCAAATCGATGCAAATTATTAATTCTCTGGATTCAATTGTCAAAATCACCTCTATTACGATGCAAAGGCTGAAAAATTTATTATTGTTACATTCTCCTCACATGTGCACTATATAATACTTTTTTGTGTATAAACATTGATCCCAGTGCCGTTTTAATAAACAAAATTTTTATGCAAATGCTGAAAGAATTGTTACATAACACTGCATTAAATTGGTTTATCAATATCATAATTGCAGTGCATTTTTTTGTTCCTGGTGAATTTGCAAGGATAATCACTAAAAAATTAAACATAATTTATTAATATTTACATCGTTTATTTAACCCAATTACGGTGTATATTAAGTAACAGAATGTGAGAAATTAAATTTCAACGTCAATACAAATTTTTTATTAACAGTGTCTAGACGTTAAAAAAATGGTGAAAAAAACTATCTTATCAGACTCAATATGTGTACCTCTGAAAATGTACTTAAGGTAACAACAGCGCTTCACACAAGTTAAATCAGTGCTAAATTTTTCAAAGCGTTTTATAGTTTTTGGTGGTTCAATAAACAGACCCGAGAAGTTACGTACCTAGCATAATTAGTTTTTAATATATAAGTACATTGGGAACTGATATTTGAATAGGAAATCGACTGATATATGAAATTGTTCGATTTCATGATTTTTCGTGCAGCTTTTTAAAAGAATAACCAATAATCATAATTCAATTATGACGAGCAATATCTCATTTTATTTGTTGGGAGATTTTTCATCGATTGAATGCCTTCATTTTTCATTGTATAAGTAGTTCAAATGATACAAACGTTTAATTGTTTTGACCTAACCTAACATCAGACATACAAACAGCTATAACTTTTGAAAAACTGATACAATACAAAATCTGGACGGTCAATTGATCATAAATCTTCCAACGAACAAAATGAGACACTGCTCGTCATAATTGGACTATAATTATGGTTTATTCTTTTATAAAACTGCATGAAAAAAACATGCCATTGGACGATTGCGTATATCAGACGATTTTATATTCGAATCGCGGTTTTGAATGTACTTATATGTTGAAAACTAATTTCCCTACGTAAGTAACTTCTCGGAACTATGAATTAAATCACCAGAAGTTATCAAGAGTCGCGATAGCAACTCGACCCCAAGTTAAAAAAAATTATTAATGCACAAAAATGTTAATTAAAATTTAACACTGATTTGACTAGTGTGAAGCGCATAGCTACCTTAATACTACAAATGTTTTATGTATTGTTTCTATTCCTGTTTCGTAAGAATAAAGGAAGCATGAGAAATCGATGCCGTTCTAGAGGTCGCTACCAGATATTAAAATAAGGATGGAAAGTAGAACTTTACACATTGCTACCCTATTAATGTTCATCTTTCGCAAAACCGTCTCTCGAAGGAAGTTTATTCATTGTATTTCTGACTTTCTCATAGAAGAAGATTTTCGAAAAATGAAAATTATTTCCGAAGAAATGTGCAAAGTTCTACTTTCCATCCTAATTTTAAAAAATTGAAAATCACGAAAAATCCGAACTGCTTTACCGATCATCACTAAACTTAGTTCGTAGCAGGGCCAAATGTTTTTTTTAAATTATATTTGTAGTAAATTTTATGGATTAGAGTGAAATAATTTTTTTTTAAAAATTCAAAATCACGTGAAATCTGATGCGCTTCGCTGATCATCACCAAATTTGATACGTAGCAGGACTGAATGTTATTTTTCTTCTGTCGAAAATTTCAGTCGATTTATTAAACATTTACCTGAATTAGAGCAAAACGAAAATATTTCGAAAATTTCAAAATGTCATAAAAACTGAACCGCTCTAACAATTAATTCCAAATTCAACACAAAAGGTCGCATAACTCTGTAAACTTCCTATACAAAGTTCTAGCTTGATGGTTAAAAATTTTTTGGAGCTAGAGCTCTTACGTTTTTTTTAAATTTTAACAATTCTTAAAAAAATGAAATGCGTTAGTCGAATTTTATAAGATTTATACCAATTTTCAAGAAAAAAAAAAAAAATTATATTCCTGATAATATTATTCAAAACTATTAATATCATATTACCTAATTATTATTAATTTAACTGCACTTCAATTTGCAATATTCCAACCTGCCAATTTTTTTTCGTTCTTCGCATAACATTTTCAACCGAGCGTGGCAAATATTACCATAACGTTCTTTGACCATTCTAAAAAACCGACTGTGCTCAAAAGTTAGTTTCATTCCTTCGTTCCAAAATATATTATAAAGAATATAAAAAAACGCATCTATGTGCATTTTTTCATTATACATCTTAACCCTCCATTATTTCAGTAACTGAAAATAACAATAATTAAAACAAAAAGCCTGATGTACGAGGTTAGACGTAGAAAGTCGATCACGTGACAATATCTTGTAAAAAGTGTCTTCATGCGACGTCGCATTTGAAGTAGACCTGAAGCAGTATATATATGGAGTTGATATTGAACGTCGCCGTCGTCAGCGTATCGACGGTGTACGTTTTTTACCCCCTCCCCGAAAACACGCTCGAGTTTACTGAGAATCCCGTGGTCGTATCCGTAGCCACGTATACCCCATGCACGTAAGCGCGAATAGTGAAGTATAGGAAATGCTGGTACGACGAGGATACGAGCTACCAGAGTTTAAGCTTCCATCCTCCGTACGAGGTTCCTTCGGGCGCCAAGCGCTGTTCTCTGCGCTTCCAGTGTTATTGTGGTCTATATTTGTTTGCCTCGATTCGCGAAATTGTACTTGCGATACCGCACGCGCACGTGAAGACGGAGGACGGAGACGGGGGTTATATTCGATTCGGTTGGCAACCTTCTATTTCCGATACGCGTGCTCGATACCTCCGCGTCGATTCCGCCAACCCCTTTCGCCTCCCGAACCTCATCTCCGAGCTATATTCGCTGCGTCTGCTAGCTGTACTGCTATACCTGCTGTCGTTTCTCTTGATATCCCTTGTAAAGTCTGTATATCCTTTGGGCATTCTTGTGATATACCCACGGGCGAAGATTAATTCAGTTGCAGATATCATCGTAGAAATTGTGTTTCGCGCATAATCTCGTTATTTAATGGTTTAAGGGGTCTTGTCGAAGCTCAGGGCCCAAAAATGCGTAGAGGCTTGAAAGATTGGCGCAGGAAAATTTGTCTCAGGAAATGGTCCTTTGGAAAAATGGCCCCGGAAATGTTGTGTCGAGAAAATTACTTCATAAGGAAATTAGGTCTTGGCAAAATCGGTCCTGAGGAGAGATGTCTCGGAAAAAATGGTACCGGAAAATTGGCCTATAAGAAAAATGGCACCGAAAACTTGGTGTTCAGAAGATTACTCCACAAGGAAATTAGCTCGGAGAAAAATCGGTCCTGAGGAAAGATGTCTCCGGAAATGGACCTTGGAAATTTGGCCCTCTGAAAAAATGGACCCGGAAATTCAGTGTCCAGAAAATTACTTCACAAGGAAATTACGTCTTAGCAAAATCGGTCCTGAGGGAAGATTCTTAGAAAAAATGGTCCCGGAAAATTGGCTTATAAGAAAAATGGCTCCGGAAATTTAGTATCCAGAAAATTAATCCACAAGGAAATTAGCTCTTAGCAAAATCGGCCCCGAGGAAAAACGTCGCAAAAAACATGGTCCCGGAAAATTGGCCCATAAGCAAAATGGCCCCGGGAATTTCGTTTACAGAATATTACTTCACAAAGAAATTAGCTCTTAGCAAAATCGGTCCGGAGGAGAGATGTCTCAGAAAAAATGGTCCCGGAAAAATAGCTCATGAGAAAAATGGCCCCGGAAATTTCGTGTCCAGAAAATTACTCCACAAGGAAATTAGCTCTTAGCAAAATCGGTCCTGAGGAAAGATTCTCAGAAAAAATGGTCCCGGAAAATTGGCTTATAAGAAAAATGGCTCCGGAAATTTAGTATCCAGAAAATTAATCCACAAGGAAATTAGCTCTTAGCAAAATCGGTTCTGAGGAAAGATGTCTCAGGAAAAATGGATCCGGAAATTTAGTCTCTGGAAAATTGCCTCTCAGTAAAATTAGCACGCAGGTATAAAATGGCCCTGGAGAATTGCCTCTCAAGAAAAATGGTGTTGTAATTTCGACAGCAGTGGACGCGCGGTCGATGTGTGGCTTCGGCGGTCGCCCAAATTAAACAGTATTGTTTGCGGCCATAACTTGGATGGATGACCGCTTAACCACGCACGGGTTTACACGTAAACTGATCAGCAGGAGGCAGTTTTCTGAGTTTCTAATGTATTCTAATATGTATCTAATCTGTATCGGCCAGATTTTCAGCAGTTTCCCTGAGCCTTCGTGAAAATGCGATACAGTAGTGCATTAGAAAGAGTGGCTGCGCACAACACATGAGGAATGAAATGGGGAATAAAGGAGGGAATATTAAAAGTCAATTGGCGTACTTTAGGAATAACCAATAAAGATTTAAAAAATGGTGTTGTAATTTAGCCCTTGAAAAAATCGCCCTCAAGAATTTTCTGAATATTATGTTTTCACATATTTTTGTCCATCTTTTAGGACGACAATTACCGAACCGCTAATATTCGTATTACCGATAAGTAAAAAAAAAGCAAAAATGTGATTCGATATGAATTCAATATTCGTTCAATTTCAAATGATATTGTTATTGTATTCAATCAACATCTTCCACTTCGCTATCTGCAGTCTTTTTCACTTTATCTCCTGTAAAGCCTGTAGATCCTTCGGGTATTCTTGAGATATATCTACGGCTGAAGATTAATTCAGTTGCACATATCTACGGAAATATTGTATTGTGCGCACGATCTCGTAATTGAATGCTTTAAGAGGTCTGTCGAAGCTTGGAGCCCAAAAATGCTTAGAGACTAAGCAAATTGGCGCCGGATCAATTTTTTTTGTAAATGTAGACCCTGGAAAGTTGGCTCTCAGGAAAAACGGCCTCGGAAATTTTATAACTGGAAAATTAATCTTCAGGAAAAACGGAAATTCGATCCCTGGGAAATTATCTGTCAGCAAAATTGGCACTCCGGAGAAATGGCCCACAAAGAATGTCCTTAAACATTTAGTACCTGGAAAATAGGCCGTCAAGAAAAATGGCCCCGGACATTTAGTGTCCAGAAAATTACTTTACATTTAGTGTCGAGGAAATTAGCTCTCAGTGAAATCGTTCGTGAAGAATATGACCCAAAAAAAATGGTCTTGAAAAATTATCTCATGAGAAATTTCCTCTCGAAAATTCAGTCTCTGGAAAATGGAGCCCTCAAGAAAATTACCAATTAGGAAAAATGGCGCTGTAAAATTGACACTTAAATAATGGTATCGAAAATTGACTCCCTGGAAAATTAAGCCCTCAGGAAAATTAGCAATTAGGGAAATGGCCCTGTAAAATTGACCCTCAAAAAAATGGTATCGAAAATTGGCCCTTAAAAATTTCCCGAATTATTTGCCTCGACATATTTTTGTTTCCTTCAATTTTGTCTATCCTTCAAAACGCCAATTTCCGAGGTGCTCGAAAATTGTTTGAATTCTTATTTTGTCCCAATTTTATTTGTCTTATTTTTGTTTACATTTTCGAGTCCCAATTTTCTTGCGCCAATTTTCCAGGAGCTACTTTTCGTTTTACCGATAATTTCAAAGCAATACCAATAGTCTTAAGGATATTTTATAACATTTCTATCTCGAAGTTTGATTCCATTGGAATTCAATTTTTGTTGGATCTACAATACCGTTGATTTTGTTTAAGATTATCTTGTTTCGTAGTGCTCAAATTCTAATTGGATCGAACGTTTTTGTTGGTGTTGTCTGTGTAATACATCCTTAAGAAACGAAGCTGGCCGTCAGACTAATTGGGTATCAGGTTCAAAGACCAGTCTGCGTTTCCCAAATTTCTTGTTGGTGTATACGACTCACCGGAAGCCCTCACCGCATCTTTAACCTGATTAAGACACCTTAACGACTGCCAGGCAAATCGAGTATCAAGTTCAAGGACCCGTCAGCCTTCCTGAAATTTACCGTTGCCGTGTTAAGGTTAAAAAAGCGCCCCAACCGTGTAATTTATCTCATCACATCATTATCTGGATTAGGACATCTAACTGATCACCAGAACTTCCGGATATATGGATGAAGACCATCTAGGCCTTCCGAAATGTTTGCTGGTTTCATTCGAGGCTCAAAAAGTCCTGAACACATCATTAAGAGGATTTGAGTCGGACAGGCGAAAAGATTGACCGCGTCTTTTATTTATTTTCCCACCTTCTGAAGAAATATGATCACCAAAAAACAAAAAGTAATATAGTATATTACTTTTTGTAATAGAGTTGATATGATTTCCGATAATCGATAACAAATTTATAAAACGGTTATAAGAGAAACGAACGTGATTGGTGTTGATAAAAATCTGGCGACTGGTTTGACATGTTTTACTCAGTCGGAAAGAAACAATAACCAATATTTATTTTATTTGATAAATCGGTAGAGCGATTCCGATTTTATAAGATTTTGAATTTTTCGAAAAAAAAACAAATTCTCTAAATCACGTCGAATCTCAACAAATGAACTGAAATATTATACAGTTGAAAAATACTACCCAGCCCTGCTATGTACGAAATTTGGTGATGATCGGTAAACTCGTTCGAATTTTACGGCATTTTCGATTTTTTAATAAATGTACATTTTTGCTCACAACTTCCGCAAAAGTTAAGAGAGTAAGATGAAAATTTGTACTTAATCAAAATATGATGTGACAGTGCTTTTTTTAACTTACTGGATTTCATAAATCATCAGAGATTAAGAATAAAATTAAAATAGAGATGCAAAGTAGAACCTTGCACATTGCTTCCGCATTATTTTCCGATTTTTACAAAACTTCCTCTATGAGGAAGTCAAAATCAATTAACATACTTTCTCATAGAGGTAAATTTGTAAATATTTGAAAAATAACGAGGAAGCAATGTGCAAGGTTCTACTTTCCGTCTTTATTCCTTTTTTCTTCATGTCGCAATTTGATTTTCAATTTTTTAAATCAGAATAACTTTTTTAGTAGTTAGTAGTAGTACAAGAAATTCATTGGTCGCAATATATACATGTGAGTAGGGTTACAGTTAAAAATCCTTAATTAATTAATTGTGTAAATACACATTCAACCAATAGTCCATCGACCGGAGTCCTTCATCCCTTGTTTTGCGCGGTTCTAACCTATTTCCTTTCTTTTAGTAGGAAGAGAAAAAATAAATAAATAAAAAATATATAAATATCCTAGTGATGATGTACTTGTTGAACATGAGTTCAAGAGTAAATTTAATAGCATTGACATAAGTAATAACGAATAAATAAATAAATACAAATTATACAATAGGCAATGTGTCATAAAGCGCCGTCATAATTTCCATGATTGTGTAACTTTCTTGAACATCAATGCATCTCAATTTCTCCAAAGATGGTCGAATAACCAAAACACCCGAAACCATTAACATCATCAAAAAAAATTCCGCGAATGCATTTCATCAAAGTCAAAGGTCTATCCATACAAAATCAAAGACTTTCATCCCTGCGCAAAAGTTGGCTCCAACAATAGACTCCCCGCCCATGATTAACCTGATTAAATGCATCAAGCTGACCAGGCGGAGGTCGTCACAGTTTAGACCTAATGGATCAATCTTGACACAACGAAGCCTGGTAGAGCAGTAATCCCAGCTTTGTTCCAGTGCTCTAATAGATTGGAAGCTTGCGGAGTTTAGGTAGAATAGTAAGGGCGGGTGAAGGGAAGACAGAAATGGAGCGTAAGTAAGAACGGTTCGCTTACCTGACCAGCCATGCAGTAAAGGTAAGCGAGGAATATTCTCAGAGGCAACTTGGCTGAATAGCTTCTGTGTGCCCAGAGACGATGCGCTCCACCGGTAATTCCGAGACCTGCCATGATTCCGTAGATCGGACCTGTAAGGGAAAACGATAAATGTTATTGATTCTTCAGTTCCCAACAGTGCAACCCTTACAATGGTATACACGACGCTTCACTAACTGCTTAATAAGTAGTTTAGATATTAACCGTGAAACTTGACAACAACGACAACACAATGGTGACGGGTTGTTATCCGATAGATAGACGGTGAGTTTGAAAATGTCAAGTGTCCCAGAATAGAGTAGAGAGCTCCTTGATCACGTAGTCACTCTTGGGATGTCGTCAACGCGCCCTATCAGCACAATATCCTCGGTTCTCTACCCCTTACACTATCCCTATAATAACCGAAGCGGTTCACTCGCACCTATATATAAACATGGCTATTCTGGCCGGCTTTCCAAGAGTTTATCGATCGTCCCACGATAGCTGCGAATTATGGAATAACGTAGGATCCAATGATATTGTGAGCCGAGGTGAAACCTGACGTTTCCACGTTATATCTGCACTGCGCATCCATGAAATATGTATATCGACATATCGGGAGGAAGATGATCGAGTGAGTTAGATAGAATAACGTCTTTCCTATGTTGGGAACGAACTGCTGTCACTTTTTTTGCATATGTTGATGCTTTGATAGCAGTCCGAAGCATGTTTGAGGAGGTCCGTTGCCTCTAGGGTATTAATATTCATGCTCAGGAAAAGTGGATTAAGTTAAAGGCACTGGAAAAGAGGATTTAGTTGGAGTCTTTCGACAAGAAGTTCATGGAAAAACAAAAAATGACGAGCGGATAAAAATGGCCTCGGGTTGAAAAACAAACGGTCTTTTCGACGGATGCGGATGGACAGAGTCCAAGTGAAGCCTTAATGCGAAAAGTGTCAGATGTCATCGGGTTGATACAGGGAAACTTTAGCGGAGCAAAAGTCGATGAGGAAAAACTGTCCAATGGCTGAATTGGAGGCAGCGAAAAGTGGGTCGTGGGGCAATTACATCCCGTGTAGAAATTTACCAATTTATATATTGGGCCGGTATCATTTTTCCTGACTAACTGTGGGGCCCTTGTTGGAAATCAAACTACAGACTGTATTGGCTGGCCACACTTAAAATTTTTGGGCCTGTATAGGACGAAATGTGGCCAGTACAGGAATCCATGACTATTTCCCGAATACCAAAAGAGGCTCCGTACAGGTTTCAGATATATTTTCTTACTCGAATTTCTTTTGGTTGCTTCGGCGAATGACGACTTGACTATTTATTTTTTGTTTTTTTTTGCGTTTCGCCCTGATCAGGGCCTCTTCAGGAATGTATTTTCATGTCGGAGTTGTAATCGACTACTATTGTTGTTTCTATTCATGTGATTGTTTTTTTTGTTCTTTGATATCATGCTGATCGGGCTCTTCTGTCTTTTAGGTTAGATCTGCGTCTGCGCTGAATGGTTTTTCTTGATTTTTTGTGATAGTCACTGCACTGACATTTTATTATTAACTTTTATCGAAATCGGAGAGTCCGGTCAGTATGGAGTCACGTGATTGGGCAGTTCAACATGTGACGCCATGCTGACGGACTCTCGATTCCTCGATTTTCTATTATTACTCACATGGTAACCAGTTTGGACAGCAATGAAAGAAGTTCACGTCGATATTTCAGAAAAGAGAGTCGCAGAAACTCCCAATTAATGGTTGTCACATTAAAGCTTATCAGGCCTGCCACAATCTCTCCGGGTTCATTCAAATGCAAAGTCGAAGCATTTCACCATCAATTATACTAAACTGAATCACCCCTCTTGGATATCTACGTTTCTTCTTTTTCTATTTTCACTGACCTGGTTAGCAGTTACGTCAGCAATAGAAAAAGTTCGTGTCAATATTTCATAAAAACGAATCGCACAAACTACCAACTAATAATTGTCACACTAAAGTCCACCAGGCCTGCTGCAATCTCAACGGGTGCATGCAAAATCCCAATACCGCTGAACGGATGCTGAGTTGAAATATCTCACTATTATTACCAATCCAAGTCAACCCTTTTTAATATTAGCATTCCTTTTTTAATTTTCTCATCACATATGAAGTATGTAAAAAACGAAAGCATTTCAATCCAAAAAAAAATTGAGTCCGCGCTTTTTCATTATTACTAACCTGGTAAGCAGTTTGAACAGCACTGAAAAAAGTTCACGACGATATTTCAGAAAAACGAGTCGCACAAACTTCCAATTAATAGTTGTCACATTAAAGCTTGTCCAGGCCTGTCACAATCTCTTCGGGTTCATTCAAAATCCGAACACCGCTCACCGGATGCAAAGTCGAAATATTTCACTATCAATGACTAGTCTAAGTCAACCCTTTTTAGGCACTCACGGTTTTAATATTAACATGCCGTTTTCAACTTTTATATTAAATACAAAGTAGTAAAAAAAAGAAAGTATTCCAATCCAAAAAAAATCGACGCCTCGACATTTCTACTATTACTGACCTGGTAAGCAGTTTGGACAGCAATGAAAAAACTTGATGTCAATATTTCAGAAAAAAGAGTCGCAAAAACTTCCAATTAATAGTTGTCACATTAAAGCTTATCCAGGCCTGCCACAATCTCTCCGAGTTCATTCAAAATCCGAACACCGCTCACCGGATGCAAAGTCGAAATATTTCACTATCAATGACTAGTCTAAGTCAACCCTTTTTAGGCACTCACGGTTTTAATATTAACATGCCGTTTTTAACTTTTATATTAAAGACAAAGTAGTAAAAAAAAAGAAAGTATTTCAATCCAAAAAAATCGACGCCTCGATATTTCTACTATTACTGACCTGGTAAGCAGTTTGGTCAGCAATGACAAAAGTTTACGTCGATATTTCAGAAAAAAGAGTCGCAGAAACTTCCAATTAATAGTTGTCACATTGAAACTTGTCAAGCCTGCCACAATCTCTCCGGGTTCATGCAAATTCGAAATATTTCACTATCAATTACTAAACTGAACCACCCCACTTAAATATCCACATTCATTTTTTTCTATATTCTCTGACCCGGTTAGCAGTAACGACAGCAACGGAAAAAGTTGATGTCAATATTTCATAAAAACGAGTCGCACAAACTACCAACTAATAGTTGTCACATTAAAGCTTATTCAAACCTGCCACAATCTCGCCTGGTGCATGGAAAATCCAAGCGTCGTTCACCGGATCCAAAGTCGAAACATTTCAGTAGTCTGCCCTCTAGCGTTTCGTACACTCAGCTTTCTATAGTTGCAAGTAATGCCGTACGTTGATAATCCCTTTGATACATGGATTTAGTGACTTTAGTAAGCGTGCCAGTGAATCCCCTGGGTTTTCACTGTGTGTAATATTCGTGGGCACGAATAGATGGTCTCAAACATGATGCAGAACGTATCCCCCGGCAAAAGTGGAACTTGCCAACGACATCACCGGTATTAGGACAACCCTTTCGGATATATCTTTCGCCATTTAGCGTGGCACGTACACGTACGTGGATAGAGATATGTGCATTTGCTATTTCGCTTGCAATGTGGCTTTATACTCTTTTCCCGTGGCATAACATAGCCGCACGTAGCCACGGCACGTATACCTTGACGAGGAGAAATGAAGGGCTGGGAACAAGCGACGTTAGAGCGAAGGGGAGCCGAGAGAGAGAGTGAGAGAGCGAAAAAAAAACGAAGGAACGAGAGCAAAGAGGAAAAAGTGGTAAAAGTGGAAGAAGAGAGTGAGAAAAAAAAACATTAACCGATGGTGACGGTGAAGAAAGTACCGGGCTTCGGTTAAAACTCAGGTGTCAGGAACTCCGTGACTGTTTCGTCGCTTTTGGTAGTTTGATGTGAAGCAATTCGTACGAGAAAAATGTTACCGACATCCACTGGAGAATGGCATGAACATTGCTTCCCTGGAGGAAGCAACAGGGCTAACGGCTATCCTCGTTTTCATAAAACGTATACCGTGTCTCTCGAGAACGATGCATTTCATGACTGCGTCTCCAATACCCACTAGACTGACATATTTACGTGGAGGGAGTTTCTGAGCAAGCCTTTTGAGGAACTTGGTTTAAAAGGTTGGCTATAGTTTCGGTTCGTGACAAAGAAACTGGGTCTGTGAGGTGGAATTTTTTTTATTTTTGCATTTTAGAGGAAAATTTCTGGGAAGTAAAGATATTTTTATACTTTCCTGACAGAGAATATATATTTTAGGAGATGAAGATTCCTCTGTCGATTCGGCCACTTTGTTTCTAGGGCTTTGCTCTGTGTGGATTTTTTTTTTGGAATTTTCAAACCAATATGTAAAAAAAAAGCGGGTTTTTTTTTTTTAAGCCAATATAGGGCAAAGTGACCAGTGAATGGACAGTTTAGCAGACGAAAAAATCCAGTGAACAGACTTTTTTATGCACGTGCTCTTATGGACTGTGTCCATTCAATGGTCCCGGTCTATCCACTGGCACGTTCGCCCTATCTGGGGAAATTGGCGTTACTGGACAATACTGACGTTACTTGAAAATAAGTTTTCACATAAAAGTTGGAGTTTCATGTGAACTTTTCAATGAAATTTGTTTAAATAATTTTTCTGACCCAATAACATTGATTTTTCGCTAAAAAATATAAAAGTTATTCTTTAACCAAAAAGGCAACTTTTTTGCTGGAAAAATTACGGAATCGTTGCGCCTACAAGTTTTATGTTGAAACAATTTTTTTCTATGACTTTAATTTTTCAAGATAAACTGACTCCAAAGAAATACCCCATTTTCCACAATTCTGGATTTGTAAATCTGAAAAAATTGGAAGTACTTCCAAGTGGTACTAAAATCTATCCAATTATGGGATTAATCAAAGAGGGTTGAAAAAAAAGTGGCTGAATTTACGAAGAATCCCTCATCAATTCAATTGCACATCACGAAAAATAAAATAAAATAGTGACACCTGAAGATAAAAATACTGTATCGCCCTCGATCCAAAGAAATGCATCTCCTTCTACAATTTTCAATATTGTGACCCGCCAATTTTTTTCGTGCCTCGCATACTATTCTCTACAATCAGACCTGGTAAATTTTCGATGTGCAAGTAAAATCGCCCCTAGGGACGAAAGTGATCGAAAGGACAAAAGTTAAAAAAACGCGAGCTATACTCGCGTCGATCTAATGTTTTAACACTGCCATGAAACTAGCCACTTTCGGCCCAAAAAACTGTCATCGAAAGCACCGCTGTTCATGCACGTGTTACAAAAAAAAAACAGTCAAGCTTGTATCTTAACCTCATTAAACAGTAGAGGAATTTGCATGCAAGAATCCTGAACCGGAAATTGTGCTTACTGAATATCCATGTCCAAAATTTGGCCTCTTGATAGCTGCTGACGAATGCGTAGACGGCCAATACGTGAAGTATTCCAATTCCGATGACATTTCTCCATATAAGAGCCTGTTCGGCGTACTCTTGTGGCAATGGATCTGGTTCTGAGTCGATTTCTTCTGTTGGCGGCTTCTTTTTTGGTGGCTGCTCAAATTGTGTTACCGTGGATGAATACATGATAATCTGAAGCATAAATGTAACATTTGTTTTTTAGCATGAAGTATAATTATCGAAATCATTTTTTACTGGACAAAATATTGGCATTTACGATTTTTGTTTGCTCATAGTGAAAGCTTTGTTTTCATGAAAAAAAAATTTCGTGTCTTTTATGTCAGGAGACTCAAAATATTGCGAAAAATGGTTTAGAAAAAATGTCAATATGGAACCATTCGAGTTTTTTATGTCAGAAGACTTAAAATATTGCGAAAAATGGTTTAGAAAAAATGTTCATATGGAAGCATTCGAGTTTTTTATGTCAGGAGACTCAAAATATTGCGGAAAAATGTTTTAAAAAAATGTCCATATGAAATCATTCTTTGTCGATTCAGCCACTTTATTTTACCCTCTCCGATCTGCTCCATAATTAGTCATATCAAAGTACTAGTAAAGGGCACTCTATGTAAATTTTCTCAGATTTTTTAAAACAATATTTTAGAAAATACCATTATTTCGAATGCAAATATCTCGGAAACTTAAAATTTAGCTCTATGTCAAGTTAAGCCAAATGAGTCAAGTCAAGTCAAGTCAAGGAAGTCAAGGAAGTCAAAATCGATCAACATACTTCCTCATAGAGGCAATTTTTTATTTATCGTTATCATGCCAAACTTCAATAACTGTCGTTAACTAATTTCAAATATTTTTAAATAGATAAAAAAAAATAAATAAAATCCAAACATAGTCGTAAATTCATTGAAAAAAATGTCTAACCATTTCGGTGCAACTACAACGATTTATATAATCCTTATCTACCGATCATCAGTTTGTTGCCGTTTATCTCGAAATTTTAATTGTTATTTGGATGGAAAATTTTACATTTGATAAAATAAAATATTGCAGGTTGTCAAAACACAATATTATGTTGAGATAACGACTTGGAAAGATACAGTAATTGAAGATTTTCAATCGCTGTACGATACTACAGGGGATTTTCATTTTAAACTAAGAATCTCATCCTAGATGTTTACACTAAGGTGCCACAGTCCAGCTTGCGGTTTGGTTCGAACGTGACGAAGCTCCAGATATTGGGTCACGTTCTCCAATATCTGTAATCCTATCCTAACTTTATACCCGCTATGGCGCGTGAAGCTCCATCCCCGCGAGATTCGAACTTAAGTTCACCTCTGCAAGCAACTATAGAGACCCTGCAGGAGTTATACATCAAGTACATTTCTCAGGGCTGCACGAAGGGTTTTTTTACTGTAAATATCCGCAACTTATTACGCATTCCTTTCACGGATATTCAGATAATAATAATCCAGGCAGGACAAGCAATATTCCGTACTGATATTTTTGATAAGTTTTTTTCTGATATTTCCGTATTTTATTATTTATTAATATTTTAAAATATTTTTATTGGATTCTCTGATATTTCTTCTTCTCACCGATTTCGCCCAAAGTCAATACCCGAGGTAATCCTGTTAAATTTTTTTTACGAACTTTTAACCCAATAGTCAAATTTTTTTCGAGCTATCCATCCAGTAACATTATTTCTCACGTGATCACGACGAATAATTGATTTTTTTTTCATGAATGATTCAAGCGCTTCGAGTTTTCAAAAAAATTAATACATAAAAAAATTCCATTCTTTATGAAGAATTAGCATCTTAATACTTTAAGTATCAAATGTGTGACGAAAAAAAAATGCGACGACTTTGCAACAAATATAGACGTCAGGAAGTGAAAAATAAATAAATAAATAAAAGAAAAAGGAACAACAATGCAGATTTCGACTTTTCTCGTCGAGAATTCTTTTCCACATTTAAAATAACATTAAAAAAAAGATTACGTTTAGGATTTGCGATACACTGGAAAAAAATAATTTAATTTTGATTTTTCCAATTTGAAAAAAAAAAACTGTTGACTTCATATTCTTATTTGAGATGAAAAGTTGAGAGATGAAAAAAAATTTCGTCGTGATCACCTGAGAAACAATGTTACCGGATTTTAACATTCTCAAAAACCCTTGAAGTCTTTGAATTTGCGTCCGAAAAATCGCCGATAAGTCGAAATGACATGGGAGCTGCCGAATCGAAACTGCGGTTCGATGAAGAAATATTGGCGTAAATCTTTCGACTGCTAAGCTGGCGAAGCAGTGAATAGGCTATAAAAAAGTATATATCAAAGGCCAACCCGATTTCAAGCGTTTGGTGGGATGTATACACTAAGCCGTAGCCCGTAGTACAAGCGAATGGGGGTAGCACTGAATTAAGCTTTAAATATCGTCGCGGTAGCCGCGGAGCAGCATCGACTGCTCTGGAATATCGATACTAATCCACTCGATTCTGAGCCGCAAACAATAGAAACCGAAACGGACGACGATTTATGAAAGGCAAGCTCCTCTGTGCGCCACCGGGAATGATACGATTCAGCGAACTAAAGTCAACTGCTCGTTTCCACTCATTCCTATGGCGATAAAAACAAAAGGAAATTCCCATTGGAGTATCGGCTCAGCTACGCGTTAAAATATCGAGTTGTTCGCGAAAAAACCGCTCACCCGAAGATAATGGCCTGGTGGAAGTTGGAGTTTTTAGTTACCGATCGCTCGGGACATAGCAATGAATCCAACATTGTCGGGTTTGGTCTTTCAAAACAAAGCCAGGCCAATTATTCGAAACTGGTACGCAGTCGTTAAACGAGAAAAGGGTCATGTATTATTTTCGTCCCTTGAAGAATAATTATGTCGTTGTATGTTATGTTGTCTTGTGCCTCGACAAATTTACCGACCGCGTAATTGATCATAATTCGTAGAGGCAGTGAATGTCTATGAACGGGAGAAAAAAGTGAACTGAAAAAAAGTACGAGTTACGGTTTTCTTGCCAAATCAGTTATTGTGAACTAGTGTGTAAAAAGGAAGTGTTGAAATTGTGTTAGAAGGGGTAAGAAAAATGGTGGGAGTGTGTACATGTATTTTGCAACAATTTTGCGTCGATGTGAGATATGGAATTAATTTGCAAAAGGTGGGAAAAATTGAACCGTGCGAAAGTAGAAATAACGGTTTTTTTACTTAATCAATTTTTTGGATTAATGTGCAAAGTGGAAATGTTAGAATAAAATTGGTAGAAGTAACAGGAACGTTGGGAATATATTATTTTTTTTTTTTGTAACAATGTTGCATCGATATAAAATTGGGGCATAATTTTTAAGAGCTGTACGAAAAATTGAACTGTACGAAAATACAAATTATGTTTTTCTGACTTAATTTTTTTTATTGATGTGCAAAATGGAAATGGTAGAATAAAATTGGATGAAGTTAGAAGAACGATTGAAATATATTATATTTTTTTTGTAACAATGTTGCATCGATATAAAATTTGGGTATAACTTTTAAAAGCTGTACAAAAAGTTCAATTGTACGAAAGTACAAATTATGTTTTTCTGAATTAATTTTTTTTATTGATATGAAAAATGAAAATGTTAGAATAAAATTGGATGAAGTAAGAGGAACGTTGGAAGTATATTATATATTTTTTTGTAACATTGTTGCATCGATATAAAATACATACATCATTTGTAGAAGCTGCGAAAAAATAGAATTGTATGAAAGTAAAAATTACGTTTTTCTCGCATAATCAATTTTTTTTCTATTGATATACAAATTGGGAATTTTCTAATAAAATTTGTAGAAGTAAGAGGATCATTTGGAAGATATGATATTTAATGCAATAATGTTGCATCGATGTGAAAATGATTTGTAAAAGCTGTAAAAAAAATTAATTTCTACGAAAGTAAAAATTACGTTTTTCTTGCTGAATCAATTTACGTGGACATCCAAAGAGTAAATGTTAGAATTAAATTGGTGAGTTAAGAGAGACGTTGGCAATATATCATTTTTCCGAATATATATTTTTGCAACAATGTTGCATCAATATGCAGTATGTGAACTTATGCCATCGCGGGGTCAACACCTTCTAAGACTATTTACAATTCGCAGCTTTTACTTGAAATAACTGTATTAGAGTGAAGGGGCAAATATCGTCATATTTGCCAAATGAATTATCGTCTGTTGCACGACGACGAGTTACGACTTTCTAACAGTCCCTGACGGCAACAGGAAAGGATCGAGGATCCGTTTTGCAATAGGGTCGTTAAATTTGACGTTCCAACTCCGAAGCACGTAAACCAATGTCTATTTGGCTGTCACTATTGTATGCATTTTTATCCTGCAATGCACAGAAACAAGTAGTGTATTGCCCAATAAAATTTTTTTTGTAGCATTTGTGTGCATTCGTCAAATTCTCGTTTTGAGATTTTTGAAATCAAAATACTGATCGTTTAATCATCTTACAATTTTTTTTATCTGATATGAAAGCCTTGTATGAAATCATACTCAAAACTTGCGACTTTACGATAATTTTTCAAAACGATGATTTTAGTAAATTTTTTTAATTGAATAATTTTTCAACATAAAAGTTTCAGTAAAGTTTAAAAATTCAATAACTTTTAAAAATGAAAATTTTAGTAAAGTTTAAAAATTCAATAACTTTTCAAAATGAAAATTTTAGTAAAGTTTAAAAATTGAATAATTTTTCAAAATAAAAATGTCAGTAAAGTTATAAAATACAACAATTTTTCAATGTAAAATTTCAGTAAAGTTTAAAAATACAAAAAATTTCAAAAAGGAAATTTCAGAAAAGTATAAAAATTCAAAAAAAAATTTAAATGGAAATTTCACAAAAGGTTTTAAAATTCAATAATTTTTGAAAATGAAAACGTAAAAAATGGCCAAAAATCATATAAGTCCAAAATCTAACGAAATTTAGAAAAATCAAGATTTTATAAAGATTGTTGAAAAAATTGACCTATTTTGAGTCCTCCCTCAAAATGGTGAAAAATAAAAGTGGTTCGAAAAATGTCGTCAAAAAATCATTGCGATCGTGATCATAAATATCTGAACTAGTCCAAAACGCACTTCCACGAAAAACGATTAGTAAATAAACACATGTCGAGCACTACTTTTTTGTCTCATAAATAAATAATGATAGTGAAGCGTTGCTCATACTTGCACAGCGTTAGCTTAATTACAGTCGTGATCATAAAGTTCTAAAATAGTCCAAAACGCACTTTCACGTAAAAACGATAAGTGAATAAACACATTTCGGACACTACTTTTTTGTGCCATAAAATATAATAATGTTGCGCTGCTAATACTTGAACAGCGGGAGCTTAATTACAGTTCCGATAGCGATGTACAAACAGTGAAATATGCAAAACAGCGCTTAGTGTGCATTCGATTTCTTCGCACAAAACCTCGAGGCAATCTCTCTCTATATATATTCTAGGAAATTCGCGGCCGAGGTTAAGATCTCGACTTGAGATTTCTACATCTCTTGCTCTTGCACCTCCTTATCTTTTTACCGAGCGATCGAGTTCCATTACCGCAAAGCATTAGTAGCAGCAGTGAAATCGGACACCATTTCCAAATAAATAAATAAAAACATGAATCAATAAATACATGAATGAATAAATAAATACATGAATGAATAAATAAATAAACAAAGTCTCAGGGATCGTTACATTATTATAAATTTTTGTATGCAAATTAATATAAAGTATTGGAAATTTTTTTTGCGGATACGCGTATTGTAAACAATTTTACAAAAGCACGAGTGCGCAAATCGTTTTTTGAAAAAATTCAAAGAGCCATAAAATAAAAATTTCCGCATACATTTCGTAAAAAATTGCAATAATTGAAGATGAACTGCTGTTACACATGTGTGCTAAATTCTAGCTGAATCGTTTGAACGGATCTTTAGTTACAGCTGATTGAAGTTTCGAAGCCCTGTACACAAACACATTAGGGTGTGTCTAAATATTTTTTTTTTTTTTTTTACTTGCCACATCAAAAAACTGTAGTATGGATCCTAATATTGGCCCTCGTCAAAGGAAAGTTTCACAAATTTTTTTGAAGTCGGCTCAATGACTTTTTGAATTTCCCATTCGATTAACACGTAAAAAATCGAATTCCCTCGTTTGAACGGATATCATTATCTTTATACACAATGGACGATGCTATACGTGGTAGCACCTGATAGTTTAGATGATTACCTTTTATTCTGTGTATCGTACTGAATTTTTGACCGCACAGTGTCTATTTTGCGTAAACAGATGTTTTTTACCATTTCAAAAAACGATTCCGAAAGACAAACTGCCATTTTCCTTGGTAAGAATATTGTGGAAATGTTTATCGAAGCTGTCAAGGATATATAATAACTATTCTTAATTCAATTTAGCGTCATGATGAAATGAAAATTTTTTTCGATGAAAACAAAGCTTTATCTATGAGGAAGCAAAAACCTCGAAAAATTTGCAAGTGCCTTTAAAAGGTACTTTTATGTAACCAATTATAGAGCAGCTCAGAGAGACTTGAAAAAAAAATGTTCGAATTGGCAGAGAATGCTTTATATATTTTTATACACAGTATAAATAATTTTTGTTACTTAAGAATCGATCTTGACGTTTTCCTCTTATCTTTTTGCCTCGTGATCGAGTTCCATTACCGCAGTAGTAGAATCGGTAGCGGAAGCGTTTGCCAACTAATCCGCCGACTTGTTGGTCGAGTGCGCGCCTCGTCTCGTCATTCCTGATGCGAGTAAAAAGCGCCTATACTCGAGGACCAATTTCTAACTTATTTCCGTTCTACTTTCACGTTCGATTCGTCAATACGCCGCTCGGCAATCTCTGCAAGTGATGGCTTCGTGAAAACTGTCGTTTTCTACGAGTATGATCGATTTATTGACATGAACACCGGGAAAATTATCCAGATATAGATGACCTGGTAACCTGACATGTCAGAGCCTCAACGGAAGAATGGTTTATCGATCTGGCTATTTATTCCGCGTACATAATAATCTGAAAAGGCGACTGCAATTTTTCATTCAAATACAAATCGACAGAACTGTCACCACAATAGCAGTTTCTGGGGCCGACAAAACTGCACGAATGTTGACGTCATCGTTGAAGCTGAATAACGCTTCATCGATCATTGTCGCTATTGTTGAACATGGTCAACTGATTAGCGATCGTATAAACCCAAGTGTAAAAATTATATCAACCCGTGAAGAAAAAAAAATTAGGGTTGCCCTAAGGTAACTTAGGGCTCTATCAGGCTTTAATATGGACACCATATTTCCATATCACTCCCAATCATGTAGGGTTTTATGCCGATATTTAATGGGGTTGTATTCGGGCAATTAATTAAGGGCCCAGTCAGGCTTAATCATGGCATCAAGTAAATAAATCAATAATAATTTTACCACGAAAGGGCCTCATAAGGCAATTCTAGGTTGCAATGGTAAAGTTTAATAAGGGCTTGATAGGGGGTAATTACTGAAGGGTCCAGTCAGGCTTAATCATGGCACGAAATGAACAAATCAATAATAATTTTGCCAGATAAGGCTCTCCTTAGGCAATTTTAGGTTTCTATGTCGAAATTTGATAAGGGTTTGATAGGGTAATCACTTAAGGGCCCAGTCAGGTGTAATCATGGCATCAAGTAAATAAATCAATAATGATTTTACTACGTAAGGGCCTCATAAGGCAATTTTAGGTTTCTATGTCGAAGTTTAATAAGGGCTTGATAGGGTAATCACTTAAGGGCCCAGTCAGGTGTAATCTTGGCACCAAGTTAACAAATCAGTATTAATTTTGCCACCTAAGGGTTTTATAAGGCAATTCCAGGTTTTCATGGCGAAATTCAATAAGGGCTTGATTAAGGTAATTACTTAAGGGCCCAGTCAGGCTTCATCATGATACCAAGTAAACTAGTTAATCATAATTTTGCCAAATAAGGATCTCATAAGGCCATGGTGAAGTTTGATAAGGGCTTGTTGATAAGTTAATCAATTAAAAGCCCAGTCAGGCTTAACCATGGCATAAAGTAAACAAATCAATAATAAATTTGCCAGATAAGGGTCTTATATGGCAATTTACAGGAAGATTCTATGGGAATTTTATATCGTAAAATATACAAAGCCTGTATAGGAAAATGGACATATAAAATTTTTAAATGTTGTATTCAACACATAAAGATTTTATAAAAATTATATATAGTGCAGTGTAATTTATGTAAATTTGATATAACGTTTCTACAAAAATCGTTTCATAAAATCTACAGACTATATAGAAATTTTATATAAATGAAATACAGTGTATAGTTATTCTATACACTGTTGAAAAAGATTGGAAGTTTTTGTGCATAAATTCGTCATCGAAATTTAATAAACAATTGTGGTATAAAATTCATGTAATTTTCCAGTAAACTAAAGTAAATTATTAAAATTCAAAAACTTTTACTGTAAAATTGAAATAAATTATTGAATATGATGTACCATACATACATTTTATGAATCAAAAGTTCCAATAAAAGTACATTAAATTTCAAGCAGATTTTTTTTACAGTGTATGTCAATTTTCTTATACAGACTATGTACGTTGACTTATATATGATTTTTTTCACGTGGGTATATCGGAAGGTGTATAATTGTTGAATACCCACGGGAATAATTCGCTTATGCCATAAACATTTCTATGGTTTTTGATTTCTTACAGAGAAAGCTTTGTTTTCATGACATTTTTTTTTTAGATTTTCATATTAGGATATTCAAAATGCTCAAAAAGTATTTGATAAAGCAAAGTAATTTTTTACTGGTGCCAACAAATGATTTACTTTAATCAATAAGATATTTTGTGCTGTCAATTACATTTTTTTTAAATTTAATTTGTATATTTATCCCATTAAAAAACGGATGTGAACAATTTTTTAGAGCATGTAAGGAAATGTATAACATTTTTATTGAACACAAGTAAACTACATTCTTAAAGATGGATACTTAAAAAGCGTAATAATCGTTAATGGTTGATGGAAAAGTTGATGCCCCATTACTTTCTCCATAACCCGGAACTTCGTCGATTTTTTCCGTACTGTATTATGAAAAATCCTTTTTTCTTCATTTATAATAAAATGATTATTACTTTGTTCCAATTCAGTAGGAAAATGAAAAAAAAAATCCTATATTATTTATGGAATTGACAGACAAATAGAATGGGTTAAAACATTGTAATTGCAGAACGATTGCAACACTAAAAAAAAAAATAACTGAAACAATACTTCAATAGTTTGAACGATATTCTAAAAAATAATCAATACCACGTAATTACTATTCTCCATAAAAAAAGTCTTCTTATTTATCATCTCGTTTTTGTAAATTATTTGAGGCACACTTTATTCTTATTTTTTTTTTAGAAATCTCGCCATTATCATATCAGAATTTCTGCTACGTTTTTTCACTCATGAATAGAGAAGAAAAAGTAATTTGTAACAAAAAAATGATTCATAAATGATTGGCGCAAAAACTCCAAGCGTATTTAGTGCCAAGTCAGAAAGTACTCATCCGAATTACAATTTTTTTTCTTGCGAATAGCGAAGTGAAAGTCTTGGTAAAAAAATGCATTAGACGAGAAATTATATGTTATATACATGTTGAAAATTGCGTAATTAATATGTATTTCACTGTGAATGGCATTTTCGGCTCCTATGCAGAAGCTATGGCTCCTATTTTCGGTTTGGCGTCCAGCAATCGGTCAATACTCTCGTCATTGTGTTCCAGTTCCATCGATTTCATGTCCGTTTGTACACTGCTCACGTTGCACAACAGTATTATAACCCGCGGTTCGACATACGAAGCAAATAATTGTAATTCAATGATTCTGCGCTTTGTGAAACAACTCTCAAATGTCACAAGCTTTCGATTGTCCAAACTAACATGTTTTTTTTTCATGCATATGTACATTGTGATTAGAATTTTAGGACACGACTCAAAAACTATAATGTAAATAAAGCAAATCGACAATATTGAGACTTCTCAAATTATTGATTTTTTATTGAATAAAATTACTAATCCCCAAAATAGAATCACAAATTTAAATCATTAATTTTAGATTGAATACAATCACTAATCGAACAAATAAAATTATGAATTGATATCATTGATTTTGAATTAAATAGAATTATTAATCGCTGAAATAGTTTTATGAATTAAAATCATTGATTTTGAAATGAATAAAACTTCTCATCCTAAAAACAGTTGACTGCTAATTTTAAATGCAACAGTTTAATTATGTTTTTGCATGGTTTTTTTTCTTAAATATACTTCAATGCACACGAGTTTTTGAAAAAGTAATTTTCAACACGTAACTGATTCAAATATCATATATATATATATATATAATAAATATGTAATATATATAAGTATGTTCGCAATTTACAAAACTTTACACGTAACTATTGTTTAAAAATTTTCATCCGCATTAAGAAAATAAAAATACCCAATTACAGCATGTTTTCCATAATTAAGCCTGAATGCATAATTAGATCAACCATTACTCAACGTTCAATCATATTAGTCATGTCACGATTTCTGTGGACAAATTGGCTGGACGTTCGATCCGCGTATGTAGTTATTATAGTGCGTGTCGTTCGTCTATTAGCAATTTTATTACCTACGTTTCTGCCATATTAAAAGGCGCGGACCAATATTTGATAGGTCTTTACTCAGAAAGTGCGACAGTGATGCTTGAAAAACGAGCAAAAACTTCACGATTAGATTCTGATCACGCAATTTATCACCCAAGATTCACGATCTCTTGGAAGATGTCTAACACTAATGGCACTCATTTCGTCTGATTGCCATTTGCGGAAAGTACCAAACCAATTAATCTTCCATCTGTGTCAATTCCTCCGCTGATTTAATTTATTGTATCTATTGAATTTTTCGAATTTATTGAATTTATTGAATTCATTAAATTTATCGAATTTATTGAATTTATCGAATTTATTGAATTTATTGAATTTTTCGAATTTATTGAATTTATTAAATTTATCGAATTTATTGAATTTATTAATATTCTTATTGAATATCAAATATTGAAAGAACATTTTTCCGGATTTTTATGTCAGAACACTCAGAATTATCCAAAACATTGAGAAAAGTGGTTTGAAAAAAGTGTCCGTATGTATGTATGTATGTGTGTGTGTGTGTGTGTTGGAAATTTCAACCATCTATAACTCAAGAACCGTTCAAACGATTGATCTGAAATTTCGCACACAACTGAAGCAGCAGTTTGTTCTTCGACTGTTGCAATTTTTAACCAAATTTATGGAAATTTTTTTCATTTATGGCTTTTTAAAATTTTTCAAAAAAGGACGTGCGCGCTCTAACCTTTGTAAAATTGATGATATTTCCCTAAATAATTCTTCATACCCGCAGATACTTTTAATATCAAAAATTTGATATAGAAAAGCGGTTCGGATTTCCATTTTTTCGCCCTAACTTTGGCAAAACATGAAACAGCAAATTCAAATTTTTCAGAACTTTAAGTTTTGGAAAAATTATGTTATTGCATTAACCTTAACAAAGCATAAGATAGCGAAGTCGAACTTTAAGCAAGAAATCAGTACTATTTATCAATAATAGAAACACTGTTTCGTCACTATTTGTTATGTGGTTAAAATTTTTCAGAAAATAATTTTTCAGTCTGCTTTGGTGGAAAATAAATCTCCAAAGTTAAACTTTGCAAATCGCTTCTACATTGTTTTTTGTTTTTCCTTACAAAGCTTTCTCTATGACGAAGTCAAAATCGATTAACATACTTTCTCCTAAAAGTTAAAAAAAAAAATGATTGGGATGTAATTTGCAAAGTTCTACTTTTCAGCATTACTTCATTTATTTAATTTATTTAATTTGTATAGTTTGTTCAATTTATTTGATTTATTTGAATTACTTCATCAATTTTATTCATTTCATTTTTTTTGCTCATTTGGCGTGGAATAATCTCATTACTTGACAGCACAGGATCATTACGAGGTGCTAGACTTAACGACGCTTTCGACACCTTATTTTCTTCACGCCAAATGAGCTAAGCATTGCACGCGATGATTGACAACGCGTCTTTTGATGGCTCAAGAGTCTGCAACAATCCCAGTAGGTCGATGTAAATTGCAAATGATCCGTCACCTAGAAAGTCTGAGCGAACTGTTTGCCAACGGCGCGTATATTACTACCGATTTCCAACAGATTATCGATGCTTATAGTAACTGCATGTTAGCATGCACGATACAACAGTTTCGACCATGCGCAATTCTCGTTAATTAAGCCAATATTACTGAGTTGAACGGAATTAGAATTATTCGTCCAAATCCATTATTCGTCCATCGACCGTAAACTGCGTCAATTACTCTCATCTTTCCAGTGCATTAAAAAGTATTTTAGCGAAAACTCCGTTTCTGAATATTTATAATTCAGGCAAGAAACTGAATATCGACTTTTTTCGAAACTCTCATTTTGATAAAAACGTCAAAATTTTTATCCGCACCTGCGACGCGAATTGATAAATGATTGGATATGGAAATTAATGAATCGACTGTGCGCAATTTTCGTTAATTAAGTCAATATTACTGAGCCGAACGGAATTATGAATTATTCGTCCGAATCGAGCGTAACTGCGTAAAGTACTCGCATCTTTCCAGTGCATTAAAAAATATTTAAGCAAAAATTCCATTTCTAAATATTCTTAACTGACGCAAGGAACTGAATATCGACTTTTTCGAAACTCTCATTTAGATAAAAACATCGACATTTTTTTTCACAACTGTGATGCAAATTGATAAATGAATGGATAGGAAAATTAATGAATCGACCATGCGCAATTTCCGTACAGTAAGCCAATATTACTTAACCGAACAGAATTATGAATTATCCGTCCAAATCGACCATAATTACGTAAATTTCTCGGCGCATCTTTCCAGTCCATTGAAAAATACTTAAGCGAAAAATCCGTTTCTAAATATTCTTAATTAGGGCAAGGAACTGTATTCCGACATTTTGTTTTCAAATTCTCATTTTTATAAAAACATTTAAAAAATTTCGGGCGATTGTGACATGAATAAATAAATAAATGAACACTGAGAGAAAAGCATATCGTTTATTTAACGATTTCACATGGTAAAACGAATATAGGAAGGCTTACAATGTTTTATGGTTGAAACGATGATAATATGGTTCAATAAACGATACTTGTAAAGTTATTGGAAACAAACGTTGAAATCGTATGTGCAACAAAACGGCGCATTTGAAACTATTAAGGTAGTCTTTGGAACTATTATCATTTTAATAATTGCTACTATAATTATATTTGCTATAACCATAAAATATAGACGTTCCTCCTGGGAATTATATTAGTGGTTGATCCAACTATTTTCTTATATTTGCTATAACCATTAAATATAGACGTTCCTCCTGGGAATTATATTAGTGGTTGATCCAACTATTTTCTTATATTTGCTATAACCATTAAATATAGACGTTCCTCCTGGGAATTATATTAGTGGTTGATCCAACTATTTCCTTATATTTGCTACAACCATAAAATATAGACGTTCCTCCTGGGAATTATATTAATGTTTGATCCAACTATTTTCTCATATTTGCTATAACCATAAAATATAGACGTTCCTCCTGGGAATTATATTAGTGGTTGATCCAACTATTTTCTTATATTTGCTATAACCATTAAATATAGACGTTCTTCCTGGGAATTATATTAGTGGTTGATCTAACTATTTTCTTATATTTGCTATAACCATAAAATATAGACGTTCCTCCTGGGAATTATATTAGTGGTTAATCCAACTATTTTCTTATATTTGCTATAACCATTGAATATAGACGTTCCTCCTGGGAATTATATTAGCGGTTGATCCAACTATTTTCTTATATTTGCTATAACCATTAAACATAGACGTTCCTCCTGGGAATTATATTAGCGGTTGATCCAACTATTTTCTTATATTTGCTATAACCATAAAATATAGACGTTCCTCCTGGGAATTATAGTTTATAGTCAGATTATCGTCAGTGCAACTATATTATTTTTAAAATTACCATATTTTTCTCTCAGTGAACAAGAAAAAAATAAATAAATAAATAAATACATGAATGAAGTGCTCCGAAACCCATTTTTATTCTACAAAATATTCGATGCAGAACTATTCGTTATTTGGAAAAAAAAAACTTTAATTTATTTCATACTGAAAACTTTTTCAAAAAATGTATTTGCCTATTTTTGCATAGAGCGATGAACGGATGTCACGGTGGAACACGCGTAGATAGTATTAGCTCATGCATAAATCATGGAAATGCATCCTTAGGTAATAGTCCGCGGATAATTTGATTGGTCGGTTGCAGTCTCTTCCATGCAGAGAAAATAGCTGTTACGACGTGCACCGAAGCGTTGAAAAATGTAACGGAGCATTGGATACGAGGCGTGAAGGCTTCGCTCGTATTCACGCAAGACTCGGACGCCTTCAATAATAATGTTGACGGAAGCTTCTTACTCTGATACAACAATACAGCTATTAAACTCCCTGTTAATTATTCTCAACTTCTGTTTATTACCATCAGTGTACCTAGTTTCTCTTTATAGGTTGTCGTAAACTAACTTCCGTATCTTGAAATGCCATATCTTTTTAACGTCTCGATTAAACCTTATCAAATTTATGTGGCATTTCGTGTGGTTGACAAGATTTACCATATTAAAAAAAATAAAACATACATTAGATTGATTAAAGGGGAAAAGGAGAAAGAGTTAATATTGCGAGAATTATCTATTGTAAATAATCGTTTAAAAATTCTGAAAAAATTCACCAAGATGTTTTTTCTTACTCTTCACAACATATTTTGAACCGGGATCGATTTTTGAGCACTGTCGATTTTTCAGAATAACCAAAAAAAAAATTGTATAAAAAATGTGTCAGGTGTGAATGTTGAGAATGGAATGCAAAGCACGGAAAAAAATGACAGGTCAGAGTTTTGAAAATTTAAGAGGAGATATTTTTTCGATATGAGGGCGATATTTTATTTTTTATTTTTGAGTGCCATTATTTTTTTTCGTAATGTGCAGTTAAATTGATACAAAATAGGTCGTGTTATGTTAATAGTTTTGATGGATATTTTCGGAGGTATGATTTTTTGAAAATTTATTTAGTGTCATTTAGATATTTAATGTGCAACTTGTCCAATCAAATTAGCGAAAATGACGCGAGAACACGATTATGAAACGAAAAGAAAGCTGCCGTTTCAGAATTTTTTCCTTAACTTGAAACTTAATTAATTTTTGCTTCCTCATAGAGGAAGCTTTGCTTTCGTGGAATTTTTTTTTTTCCGCGATTTTCATGTTAACATACTCAGAATCACGTGAAATGTCGAAAAAAGTGGTCTAGAAAATATGTCTGTATGTTTGTATGTCATGAATGTGTATGTGTGACGTCCAGACAACGAAAATTCAATTGTTTATAACTCACGAACGGCACAATGCATTGAGCTGAAATTTGGCAGACAACTAGAGTATCGACTCCTTTGTAATCGATGTGATTTTGTATTTAATGTATCAATGTAAACAGATTTTATAGAATTTTTTGTTTTCAAAAAAATTTCGTGATCGCCCTAACTTTCGTAAAAGTTCGCCAATTCAGCTAAATACTTTTTTATAAATAAAGACACGTCAAATGATATTTGGTATTGAATTTCAGCGAAATCGGTAAAGCGGTTCCGATTTTATAGAATTTTGAATTTTTCAAAAAAACAAACTTTTTCTCTGAATCACGTCGAATCTCAACAAATGGACCGAAATTTTCTACAAGCGAAAAATACCATACAACCCTATTACGTACGAAATTTGGTGCTGATCGGTAGAGTCGTTCGGATTTTATGGCATTTTAAATTTTTTAATAAATGTACATTCTCGCTCATAACTTCCGCAAAAGATAAGAGAGTAAGATAAAAATTTGTACTTAACGAAAATGCAATGTGAGGGTATTTTAACGGTGTTTCGTAGCTGCACACAATATGGATAATTAAAGAGAAAAAAAAAGATGCAATGTAGAACTTTGCACATTGCTTCCTCATATAAAATTTGAAGACAGCTGTAAAGAGGATATTTTCAAATTTCATTTCTTAACAAATCTACCTCTATGAAGAAGCCAAAATAAATAATAAATGTCGTCCGCATATTTATTAATTATTAACAACGAAAACGTTTTGGAACGCAGGCTGTCTCTTCACGTGACTGCGCGTGCGATTCGTGACTGCGCGTGCGATTCGTGACTACGCGTGCGATTCGTGACTACGCGTGCGATTCGTGACTACGCATGTGATTCGTGACTACGCGTGCGATTCGTGACTACGCGTGTGATTCGTGACTGTGCGTGTGATTCGTGACTACGCGTGTGATTCGTGACTACGCGTGTGATTCGTGACTACGCGTGTGATTCGTGACTACGCGTGCGATTCGTGACTACGCGTGTGATTCGTGATTACGCGTGCGATTCGTGACTGTGCGTGTGATTCGTGACTACGCGTGCGATTCGTGACTACGCGTGCGATTCGTGACTACGCGTGCGATTCGTGACTACGCGTGTGATTCGTGACTACGCGTGCGATTCGTGACTACGCGTGTGATTCGTGACTGCGCGTGCGATTCGTGACTGCGCGTGCGATTCGTGACTACGCGTGCGATTCGTGACTTCGCGTGTGATTCGTGACTACGCGTGCGATTCGTGACTACGCGTGCGATTCGTGACTACGCGTGCGATTCGTGACTTCGCAGCGGTTACAACAGTCTGAAGTTGGCTTTATAAAACCATCGCCAACCAATGAGAACGCTTGAAAAGTGTCTTCGGTTTTCGATACTTCGACTTTCGATGTGTCATGTCTTTTTTAAGGCAGAATTTAAAAGGGGATCAGTTCATCTCAATAATAAATAATTTCTGAAAACTAAAAGCTCTGCTTCGGCTCCGGTTTTGATTTTACAGTATATCAAGCATTGAATAAAGACATTGAGGAAAAAATGCTAAAAAGGCACCTGCGATTCTTAAGCGCAAAAAAAAAGAAAAAACTACTCCAGTACAATTTGTAATTTTTTTCCCCACAAGAATTGAAAGTCCCACATTGGTATTTTTTTCTCAGAATCTTCGTACAATGTGAAACACCTGGTAAAATTAATGGCAACATCGAAGGTGTGTTTTTGTTGAAAAAAAATTGTTTATTGTTTATTTTTGCGAAAAATTGATTTTCTTCCTTTGGAAAAATCATGACTTCAATGTCACTGAAAAGTAGATAAAAAATGAAAAACTTAATGTTCCTAAGAATTTTTCGAGAGATCAATATTTTCAGAAATATAGTGTATTCAAAAGTGAATTTCAGAGATATAGTGTTTATTAAAAAAAAAAAAAAAAAAAACGGAAATCCTGAACGACGCGCTTTAAAAAGCTGAAAAAAAATCACACTCATCTCAACTAGTAAAACAAACTGACGAATTCTCAAAAATGTCCGGTTGTTCAAATTTCAGAGATATAGTGTTTATTTTTTAAAATAACGTAAATCCTGAACGACGCCCTTTAAAAATCTGAAAAAAATCACACTCATCTCAACTAGTACAACAAATTGGAGAATTTTCAAAAATGTCCGGTTGTTCGACCGAAAAAAAGTGGCCCAGTTGATAAAGAATGCCTCATATAACTTTAGAAATTACAATAGTGGGTATAAATATTTAATCCGATAAAACAAAATAAATCCAAAAATAACGGTATTTCAATAATAATTCATGTTGGTGGTATGAAATGATGCCGAGAAGACGACACAGATAACGGAATTCTCGTCAATTATCAGCGAATATATCGCGCGATTTTTCCACCGCTGCGGGGATATATGACCGTAACAATTCGTTTCGCACGTTCGGAAACAAAACAATAAAAAAAAACGTGCACTCCCCTTTTCGGCTCCCATGCGAGCCACAAAACATGACGAAAAAAAAAAATGCAATGCGAAATTGATAGAAAGCGTGTCCTAGACGTGACTCGGGGCAATCGCGAAACCACATTCGCGTGACCGCGATCCCCTCCCCCCAGACATGGATTTTTTTTGCACTTTACTGTGATTAATTAACTTGTCCTGAAAAAAGAAAAAAAAATGCCGAATGAAAATTGTTATTTTTTTCGCAGGAATTTGTAAAGTTTTTTTTGTACGTCCTCTGCTATTTGCTAGTATGACATCTGGTGTTAATTGGAAAAAGTTGTCAGAATTTTTTTTTTTTTTCTACATGGAAAAAAAAATATGTTTTTGGTTTGGTTATTTTGTTAAAAGGTATTGATTACTTACACGAGGCAAAGAATATCAAACTTTTTAAAACTTTTTATTTAATTTAGTCATCAATAGTCGATTGCAGATATAATAATTCGAATAATTTTGAAACTCTGATTTTTTAATGGGAAACCGATTGAATCAGATTTGCTTGGATAAATGAATTTTTATTCTTATTTCTGCCCAATTGTCCACGTTCTACAGAAATATTATGAAATTATTAAATATTTACAGTTAAGGAAATACTAAAGTGCTACTTAACATTCAATTCCCTCAAATAAAGCATAATTTTAATAAATCTAATTATATCAATAAAAACATTTCCGAATATATATAGGTTTAATTAATAAACTCTATTTATTAAAATATATGTATTCAATACATACAATTAATTACTTAATGGACACAACGAAATATATAATTGCTTCAATTCCACCAATTTTTTTTTACTCAATAAAATCGATTGTTTTTATACAATTGACTCAATGAAATTTATCGTCATTTGTACAATTGACTCAATGAAATTTATCGTCATTTATACAATTGACTCAATGAAATTTATCGTCATTTATACCATACGTATAATTGCTTCAAATATGGAGCTATTTGAATCGATCAATAGAATTCAATTAAATGATGTAGTGCGTTCAAAGTTTTGTGTTTTCTCATTACAAAGCTCCATAAGAAGCTGTATATTAATAAAACGGCTGATAAAAATCCTCGCATAAAATAAATAAATAGGAATAGCAGACAAACTAATAAATAATTTCCATATCTTTTCTTCCCAGAATTTTTAAACGCTGATTTTTGTCTCGACGATGTTGATGGATGACGAGATTGTTCATACAACTTTAGTACCTCACGATTTAATTAAAGTCTGAATGGTATAAACACAGTAAATGTAGTTGAAACTAAGATTATGTTATCACGATTCGTTTTATAGGCAGTAACAGTTAAATAACGATAAAGAACATTCCGAGCAACGGATGAAGGAAGTCGGGACGTAACGACTTGCATCTTAAGCTGTTTCCTTTTTCCTGTATTGATTTTTCCAGCTTAACGAGAAAGTGGAGTAGTCTACATATTGCATAATTTCTAAGCTTGTGGCTCGAACCTCGTTCAGACAACTGCATGTAACTCTTAGTAAGTTTACGCATTGCGTTACATGCATAGTAGGAAAACCCGGAGGGCCACTGTGATCACATACAAACAGTAATTAAATTCTCCTATCTAGCTTCTGCAACAGCGTAACGCGAACTTGCTTTTACGGGCTCACGTTGTAGTCCGTTGGCTTTCACTCTTCATTTCCTCATTTATCTCACAGCATCCCGGAAATTTTCTCAATTTTCTTATTGTCGCACGTCGCAATATGACGCGTCTTATTGCACTTGGATAACTTGCAGCTAAATTAAATTTATTGATTCGCTCTTTTGACATGGAGAAATGGCTTTATTTGCAATGTAATCAATTACCATTTTTATTGTAATATACAGGGTGTCCCATTTAAAATAATCCACCTAAATATTTCCTGAGGAGACCAAGTGACAGAAAACTTTTAGAGACCTAAGTTGTAGGGTTTCGAGGGGGACATTTGATGCATGCATTTTTTCGAGCTTTTAAGGCCATGCTTGCAAGCTGCAAGCATAAGGAGCTTTTTTCACCCGAGAAAAAATATCTGATTAACTGAACTAGAACCTATGAAAACCTATAGAACCTATAGAACCTATAGAAAGACATGTATCCAGTCGTTTTAACTAGATATTATTTCCGGATGAAGGAAGTATTTAGTACGAACGAATATAATATCTATTCAGTGTCCACTGCACAGTAAAAAATGCTTTAAATAAATAAATATGTTCGAAATAAAAAACTGCAAAATTGAATGAAATACATATTTGTTCCAGGGAAAGCTACTATTTGTTGATTGAAATGAACAAATTTTGAATAGACAGTTTTACTTAATATTACTCAATCTTTTTTTTGGGTGCAATGAAACTTGTCCGCTTTGATGAGTTGTTTTCAAATACCTCATCATTCATGTCAATTGCTCCGATTTTACTCGAAAAATGCGATGAAAATGAGATCTGGTATCATATAAAAAATTCACATTCCCTTGATGCGTGTTGGCGTGGATGATTGTTCCGCCAATCGATTCACTTAGCGTACTTATGAAATGTAAACAATAACAAAGAATTCCCCATTACCTCGAGGATTCTCTTATTCGAAACAGTTTCAATTCAACCAGAACCGAAATAGTATCACCTTTAATTTCATTGAACGCGTTACGATGTACTAGGCAAGTGAAATTGTGGATACTTTACTGGTATAAGGAGAGTGCCGAGGATTCTATCGATCCGCTCTATCGAGAAAGTCTAAATCTTCAGTTTGATGACAGAACTAATTTTCGTCGCATTTTCTCGATTAAAATCGAAGGAATTGACATGAATGATAAGATATTTGAAAACAACTCATCAAGGCGGACAAGTTTCATTGGGGTGAAAAATGCGATTGCCATTTTAAAAAAAGCTCCTTATGCTTGCAGCTTGCAAGCATGGCCTTAGAAGCTCAAAAAAATGCATACATCAAATTTCCCCCTAGAAACCCTACAACTTAGGTCTCTAAAAATTTCCTGTCACTTGGCCCTCTCAGGAGATATTCAGGTGGATTGTTTCAAATGGGACACCCTGTATGTGGAAAATTAAAGTTAGGAATGAAGGGTATCAATTTTCTTGAATTGTCACAATAGGGAAAAGATTGCAGCTCATTAAGCTCACTCCACATGAATTTAATTCGGTGGGATAGATGTTAAGTACTTTTTATGGGATAAATATTTAAGTACAAGAGAAAATCATGGAAATAATATTTGTCACTTAGAATACGGAGAGTTCTTAATTTGTATAATAATTATCGAAGTGCTGAAGAGTACACCAAGTAAATCGAACACTGAATATAAGATTGAGTAAACGGAAAAACCTAGTGAATGGACGCTTTTTACGCACGTGCTCTTATCAGTGTCCATTCACTGGACTCAATCCACTAGATCGTTTGAAATTATTGCCCTGGTTATTGCTATCAATATGAGTTTCCACTTGGTGTTATATTTTTTTTTCAATTTTTTTTTGTTATTTTTAAAAAATAAGCCGATCAAAACTTGGGATAAAATTTCAAACAAATTCACATTCGCTTCGATCAATGACACGAAAAATTGAAAAACCAATTAGTCGGGTTTTGGCTGTGTGTAAGATTCCATAGAATGCCTCATATATTGACTCTATGTCCCTAATATCCTGACCTCGTCAACCTAATACTTTTATTCGGGAAAAAAAACCGAGTCATCCGATTATTCAGGTTCCAAGCTTAAGCCGTATAATTGAAAGTTTCATGAAATATTATCTTATATTAATTTCTTGATACCCTCACTGCATAATTTGTACCAAAATTCACGTCACAGTCAATTTTTATAATTACCCCATCATAATATGTTTTTCTCCGAGCTTAAGATTTAATATTCCAAGTGCTACTTTGTGCGATGGGATTTTTAAATTTTGCAAAAAGAATTTGTTTTTATTTCCGAGCGTATTAAGAGAGTACACAAATCCTGGTTAAATTTGTTTTTTTTTTCACAGTTTGATCGAAGAATAATTACTTAGTTATTTAGAAATATTTCCCTTAAAAAAAATCAACCTTAGAAGTACTATAATATTAATTGTGTCTAATATACTGACTTCGTCAACCCAATATTTTTATTCGGAGAAAAATATTGAAAATCGTCTAATTTATTTTTTCATCGAATCTGCTTTTCTTAATCTTTTCCATAGAATATTATCTTTTACTAATTTCTTGATACCTTTACTGCATAATTTGTACCAAAACTCACGACACAGTCAATTTTCATAATTACCCCACCATAATATGTTTTTCCGAGCTTAAGATTTAATATTCCAAATGGTACTTTGCGCGATGGAATTTTTAAATTTTGCAAAAAGAATTTGTTTTTATTTCCAAGCGTATTAAGAGAGTACACAAATCCTGGTTAAATTTGTTTTTTTTTTCACAGTTTGTTCGAAGAATAATTACCTAGTTATTTAGAAATATTTCCCTTAAAAAAATCAACCTTAGAAGTACTATAATATTAATTGTGTCTAATATACTGACTTCGTCAACCCAATATTTTTATTCGGAGAAAAATATTGAAAATTGCCCAATTTATTTTTTCATCGAATCTGCTTTTCGTAATCTTTTCCATAGGATATTATCTTTTATTCATTTTTTGATACCTTTACTGCATAATTTGTACCAAAATTCACGTCACAGTCAATTTAATATTCCAAATGGTACTTTGCGCGACGGGATTTTTAAATTTTGCAAAAATAATTTGTTTTTATTTCCGAGCGTATTAAAAGAGTACACCAATCCTGGTTGAATTGATTTTTTTTACAATTTTCTCAAAGAATAATTATCTAATTATTTAAAAATATTTCCCTTAAAATAATCGACCTTAGCAGCAGTATAATATTAATTGTGTCTAATATACTGACTTCGTCAACCCAATCAAGAAACGCAGTTGCATCGCGTTTCTAAGTATTAAAAAGAAAAAAAATTTCAATATTTCTATTCGGAGAAAAATATTAAAAATCGTTCAATTAATATTTTCGTTGAATCTGCTTTTGGTAATCTTTTCCATAAAATATTATCTTTTATTAATTTCTTGATACCTTTACTGCATAATTTGTACCAAAATTCCCGTCACAGTCAATTTCCATAATTAGCCCGTCATAATATGTTTTTCTCTGAGCTTAAGATTTAATATTCCAAGTGGTACTTTGTGCGATGGGATTTTTAAATTTTGCAAGAAGAATTTGCTTTTATTTCGAAGCCCGTTGAGCGAGACTGCACCGACGGAAGCTCTCGTCGTCTCACAGAGCAATGAAGGCAGAGGGCGCCTCGTAAAGCGTGTTAAAATTACACCGCTCGGCATCAGCCGGCTGTTGTAGTAGAACACGTGACAAAGTAATTGGTCCGTGCAAGTATGCATATTTTCTGCTTGCAAGACTCGATATGATTATATCGAGGCTCAACATGACACGGTTTATTATAACATGGGTGCACTTGGGCTAACTTGTTACCCGGTGACTTTAATCGTCGTGTCCTCTAATCTGGCATCTGTTCCCGCAAGTTTTCCACAAGAACTAGGGCACTAAAAAGCTTTTTATCTCCCCAACTTTTTATTATTGCACAAAACTCGAATTATTATTGGGTCATTTTGTCGCTCAAGTATGTCATTTGTTTTTTTCTAGATTTATTTATTTTTTATTTATTTTTTATTTATCTGTTTATTTATCTGTTTATTTATTTATGTATTTATTTATTTATTTATTTATTTGTTTATTTATTTATGTATTTATTTATGTATTTATTTATTTGTTTATTTATTTATGTATTTATTTATGTATTTATTTATGTATTTATTTATTTATTTGTTTATTTATTTATTTATTTATTTATTTATTTATTTATTTATTTATTTATCTATTTATCTATTTATTTATTTAGTACTTTATTCCGAGTGTTTGTTTATTAAGGTAGTTCTGTCACTTGGTGTTTATTTCGCATGAGTTCGAGAAAAATGAGAGAAAATTGTAAATGGGGCAATTCACGCCGTTTCGACCAGGATTTTATCTCGATTTCTCTGATTCGGCTCGTAATTTTTTGTAGGCTTAGTTGGATCCTCAAATGCACCAGGTTTTTTTCTATGGCAATCTTTTTTAATGTTTTTTTTAAGTGATATATTAAATGCCATGATTAAAAAATCTGAAATGATTCTGAAAAATACTTTGTTCAATATCAACATTTTTGAGCTCATAGCCGAAGTGGGCATTTTTCTTCTTATAGTTTTTGAGCTTTTTTTAATTGAAAAAGGTATTAAAATATTGGAAAAAAATTTAATTTGCTACAAGCGATTGGTCAAATGTTTATTCGTGTGAAATCGGATTTTTCAGAACCTATTCAGATTTTTCTGAACTAAGCAAATTTTAAAAAAATATTTTTTCAAAGTGACATATCGAATGCCATAATATGAAAATCTGCGAAAAATCTGAAAAATACTCTGTTGAATATCAAAATTTTCTAGCGTATTGCTAAAGTCAGCAAGGATTTCCTTATAGATTTCAAGCTTATTTTCTTTAAAAAATTATTTTTTCAATAAAAAAAATCTTAAAAACTGTGACAAAAAATGTTTGCCTACTTTGACTATAGGCTAGACAATTTTTATATTCAAAAGAGTTTCTTTCAGAATTTTTGAAGGTTTTGGAAAAATGTCATTCGATATGTTGCTTAAAAAAACAAAAAAACAAAAATTTGCATACTTTGGGAAAATCTGAAAAAATTTCTAAAAATGAAAAAAAAATTCTAAATCCTACGGTTTTACATAAATAAACATCTGATAAATTGCGCGGAGGAGATTACTTTTCGCCTATCTTTGAATAATTTTTTAAATTACAAAACAGCTTAAAAGCTTTAAGAAGAAAAATCTTACTCACTTTGGCTATAAGCTAGAAAATTTTGTATATTGAACAAAGTATTTTTCAGAATTTTATCAGATTTTGAAATTATGGCATTCGATATCACTTTTAAAAAATATTTAGAAGAAATTGCCACATATAAAAAAAATCTGGTGCCCTTGCGAGTCTAACTAAGCCTACAAAAAATTAGGAGCCAAATCGGAGAGGTTAAGGTCAAATCCTGGTCGAAACGAAGTGGATTGCCTCAAATAAGAATCGAAAAAAATTCAAGTTCATCAAAAGTACTAAAAATATTGATTTTTCATGATAATAATTCCAAAATGTTATTAACAAATTGATTTTTAAAGAAATAATTGAACAAATTTCCCGTAAACCCAGCTTCTCTTTTTTATTAAAATGATTCGCTTATTTTTCTAAATACGTATGAATTTTTCCAGATTTATTAATTTGCAAAATAACTATGTAAAATCGACCTTAATTTGAAAAGAATATTATTAACCAAGAGTTAGTAATAAATTAGAATAACGAATAAATGTTCACCGTAACTTGAGCAAACTTTTTTGTAAATGTCATAAAATCCCCAGTAATAAAATATGACATTAAAAATCCCCAGTGTTTAAATAATTATCTACGATTTCGGAATGGCCGTTACTGGGAATTTTCAGAGACTTTAATCAAGTTTTTCGCGAGAGCCAAAGCAATAAAAAGCTTTTTGTCTTCCCAACTTTTTTAATGCTAAAAACTTAAATTATTATTAGATCAATTGAAAGCTGAAGTATGTAACTTGTTCTTCTCTCTAATTGTTTAATAGTTTATTAATGCGATACTATATTCCGAGTTTTCGATTTTCAACGCTGAGTATAGAAAATCTATAAACAATCGTTTTTATTGGGCAGAAAAAATATGTCAAAGCACATCAACGTTAAATTCGAAGAATAATATTAATCAAAAGTTATCAATCAATTAGTAGAATGAATAATTGTTCGACAAAATTTCAGACAATTTTCAATAAATTTAATAAATTTACTAATTTTTGCGCATTGTTTAACAAATTCTTCGCGATTTCGAAATTACCTTTATTCGGAATATTTAATTACTTGAGTCTCCCCAAATTTTCCAATGCACGAAAGTTTTATTATTTAGATTTAGATTTATTTATTTAAAGACCCTGGGATATTGAATCCCCTAAGGACCTGAGCAATACAGAAAAAACTTAGCAATACATAACAATAAGGCGACAGTTCAGACAGAGAAAACGAGTTGTACAAAAAACAGTCTTAAGCTAAATGGGGCGATACAGACAAGAAGAAAAGATGAGAGGTGACCAATATATACACTAGGCAGGCTCGACAGCTCTCCGCTCGAGCAGCAATAAGTGGCGCAACAATCTTTTTTTAAATGCAGTGCAGGAAGGCGCACGCGTAACAGTCAAAGGGAGATCATTCCAAAGTAATGATCCGCTAACAAGAAAGGAGTGCCTGTAAATCGTCGCTCGCGAGACCGGCGTAGACAGCGAATAGGTGGTACCATGGGCACTACGCGAATCCCTCCTTGCACGCGACACAAGACGGTCAGCTAAGTAAGACGGAGTACCAGCATGGACCATCGAGTAAAAAAGAGTACCTACGAAATACCTACGCCTATTCGCCACCGAGAGCCAACCAAGCGAACGCCGACCCACAGACACATGTTCACGCCGGCGAAGCCCAAGGGCAAAACGAACAACAGCGTTGCACGCACGCTGAAGCTTTATATTAAGCTCACCACTGACATCGCACAACACAGCCGAGCAGTAGTCGAGATGGGGTAGAGCTAACATGCGACCGAGCCACGCTCTGGAGGAGGCATCCAGTACCTCCGCGAAACGCTTAAGCTGAGCCAACACCCCAAAAACACGTCTACGAACCGACGAGACCTGCAACCCCCAGCCCAGCGTTGGCGTGACAATAACCCCAAGATAGCGCTTGGAGGCAGTGAACGCGATGGGCTGACCTGCAACGCATAGGCTGGGGATCGATGCCCAGTCAAGCCGGTTAAGGAACCTCGCGGTACCGAGAACCATCGCATCCGTCTTCGCAGCGTTAAGCGACAGCGAGTTATCAACCGCCCAGCCATGTATCCGTGCGATGTCAGCGTTGAGTAGCGCAATAGAATCTACTAGCTCCTCAGGTGAGCAGCGGCGATACACTACTAAATCATCAGCATACAGAAGGTACTGACAATTATGAAAAGTCCCAGGCAGATCGAACAGATAGAGTGAGAAAAGCAACGGGCCGAGCACACTCCCCTGAGGAACGCCAGAAGAGACTGCCGCCCACCCAGAGACCCGGCCATCAGGAAAGAAAAAATTATTGTGAGGTCAATTAAAAGTTTGGGTATGTCATTTATTTTTTCAGAAATAATTTATTTATTAATCTATCTGGTACTTTACTCCGAGTCGTTGATTTTAAATGTTAATTGCGGAAGAGTTATGAAGCACTTCAAGCACTTCATCCACAATTCGGAAAACGGAGTTTTAAGTCTCGTTCGTTGGGTTTGGAATAAATTCTATTTATTATTTGCCTCAACTTTCTCTGGAGCCGGATGCGATAGCAAGCAGCTTCTATTAGCACGTATACCACGTCAACTTCGATGAGTACCAGTCAAACTTACGCTTGTGTACCTTACACACGTTCCCGTATGCAGAACTGCTATTTTGCTTACTCTTGGAACTGCTTGTCCTACCTAATGTCTGTATTTACTATGCTAACACTAATCTTACATTGCATTTTCTCTAGAGAATACAACAGTCGCCCGGAAATGTTATGCAAATGGTCATAACCATAGAAGACGATTTATACCGAATTATTTTCAATTATCTTTCTTTCACGAAATCAAAACAACCATGAAAATTGAAAACATCACCAAATTTCTTAGAGCAGTTGCTTTAAGGATGTCCAAAAATACCCAGATAATAATTCTGAATTCTCAAACTTGTTATGAGTAATAATTTCCATAACTTTAAAATCCGTGAGTAAATTTATGCAATTTTTGTAATTTTAATTTCATCAAAAAATACCCGGGGAGTAATTCCGTATTTTCAAACTTGTCATGAATAACAATTTTCATAAGTTTGAAACCCGTGAGTAAATTTATGCAATTTTAGGCATTTTTTATTTAATACAAAAATACTCAGGGAGTGATTTTGTATTTGCAAACTTGTCATGAATAATAATCTTTATAACTTTTGAACCCGTGAGTAAATTCATGCAATTTTAGGTATTTTTAATTTATCAAAAAAATACCCAGGGAGTAATTCCGAATTTTGAAACTTGTTATGAATATTAATTTTCATAACTTTGAAACTTGTGAGTAAATTCATGCATTGTTTTTTTTATAAACTTACTAAATATTCGCAGCTCCTGCGAACTATTTTCGAAAGATCTATGTATAAGAACAAAATCTCTGTGAAATTTTTCCTTACGTAGTCAAAAACTTGATTTTCTTTGAATTCAATAAACGGCTCCATAATTCCGACTGTCCAATAATTATTGATTTTTGGGGTACAAAATATATTAACATATAGGTAAATAAATATTCATTTCTTTCAAATAAAACAATGTATTGTTAACATATCTTCGAATCGTTAATATCTCTTACCGTCCTTAAACCTAAAACTTCAAAAAAATTTCAAGTGATGACCAAAGGAAGTGAAAAATAATGAAAGTTGTAAAAAAAAGTTTCATAAATGATCCTCAAAATTGACGGAAGTAGTAGCGTATTAAAATAATAATAATGGCCTAGAAACGGTACAACATCCGCGCACCTATACATTTTTCGAGGTAATTGACCCATTGAGTCGCTGCCTCAACGAGTCCCATTCCCACCTACAATTATTTGGTTAACCCAGTTTTTTACAATCTCTTTTCCCAAACCAGAACTAATGATATTCCACCTGAATAAAGAATTGATCATCGGATTGTATCGAAAATAGCCGGCAGCGATGAAAGAGAAAGCAATGAAACTGTTTTTACATTCATAAACCTTTAACCGAGTAGGCGAACGAAGAAAGCATTTCCAGTCGCTTCAGGATTAGGTCAGCATTCCTCTAACGGTACTTGTTTACCATTTGACGACGGCCTGAGACTCGGGAACCGATGTTAGCTCGGATTGGTCATATATGATTAATTCTCTTGCGTCGGTCTTTGCCCCCAATTTTTTTCATACATTGGCTCCATTAGTTAACCATGTATAACGTCACGTTTTCGACGAACACCGGGTGAAAAGATTTCATTGACGCCAAAGAAATAAGTGGGTTAATGGGGTACAAAATAACGATTTGTAGAACAGCTAATATGCCGAATTTTGATAATTGTGAATTTCTTTATGTGGAAGTGCAAATTTTACAACATCCTCTCTGATTAAAAACGGAAATTGAATAAAATCAAAATGTCGAATTGAATTTATATCGAAACATCGAAAAAGAATAGGCGAAGTCGATCCAAAATATTAAATGGAGGAAACTTCGAATATTCAAAGTCCCAGTCTTCGAAATCTATAATTAATCATTTTTTGAATGCGTACTATTTAGAATTTAAAAAAGAGCAAGAAATTTTTTTAAATCGAACGCTCAAAACATCAAACGATCAAATTGTCGACCGGGCAAAAGAGCGAACGACTAAAAAGATAATAAAAATAACGAATGTCAAAATGTCGAACTGAAAAAAGCGAATGTCAAAATGGCGAACTAAAAATAGCGAATGTCAAAATGTCGAACAGGAAGATAATAATCTAGAAATGTCGAATAGGAAGATAATAATCTAAAAAATAATATGCACTTTCTCATTATTACCCGTTACTCGATTTATATATTTTGTAGAACTCCGTGCGAAAAGTGCTTACTTCTCACACGCTCCGCTCCGCTTCGCTTCGCGTGCGGAAAATCGCACTTCTCGCACTAGTTGAATAAAATTGTATACGAAACTCGTGCGAGTAACTTTTTCTCAATTCGCTTGATTGCAACACTCGCCTTCGACTCGTGCTGCAAACTCACCCTTCGTCAGAAAAAGTTTTATCGCACTCGTATCGTAATATAATATTGTTTTAATCTCTATAACTGCAGGAAAAGTGATCTTCATGTTATTTTCACTGATCACAACGAAATATTTCTTTGCTCCCAATGAAATAGTGCGTTTAGTTTGAAAAAAAAAAAACACCTTTTATTGCCTGTGAAGAAACTTTACTTAGTGAACTACACACAGTCACGAATTAGCAGGAAGCAAAGCGGCTTTTATGCCGTAAGAAAAAAGATATTTTTTCACTCGCTTTCCAACTAAAAACAGTTTGGATCATAACATTTGCCCTATTGTCCTAAACCTTCTGTTTATGTGCAATACGGGATATTTTTCATTGACACTATTCTCCTTTTCGGCCACTGATAAAACTTGACCAAAATATTTGTAACAAAATTCTTTCAGAAACCGACAAATTAAATTCCCAAAAAAAAAACAAATACTCTCCCAAATTTTTTAACTAATTTCCTACTAATTCCCTCCACATAATCATGATTATTCAAACCCAATATACCGAAGCATCCTAACACCATTAATAATTCCATCCAATTTCATTCCCGTCGCATTACTAATATATTCTTTTCCACAGATAATTATCCCGTAAGTTATACAAGATTACCCAAAAACCAATATAACTTTCAATCAATATAAATTTTCTGAACAATTAGATTTTCCACCAATGTATCACTGATCTCTTCACATAAGCGTGATTATTAGAAAGCAATGTACCGAAGCATCGTATCAACGTTGATAATTCAATCAGATTTTTCTCCCGTGGCATTAATAATATTTTCTCTTCCGTAAATAATCCTTGAGGAGGTTGTGCCGCATTCGTAACAGCTGGAGGTTCGAGTGGCACACAGTGGCGAATTAGCAGGAAGCAAAACGGCTTTGATGCCGGAAAAATAAAAAAGCTTTTATCGCTCGCTTTCCAACGGCTACGGCTATCAGTTATATTAGATTACGTAAAATCAATATTACTTAAATTTGCTCGAGTAGTGACGGGTAAAATGAGCGTGTCGAGTGCAAGGATTACGCAATGTGAACCGGTCGGGAGTTTTATCTACCGACGTCGAGCAAAACGATGATTGCTCGGTATTATATGGCGGTCTGTGTGAGACGAGTGGCTGCACCGAGTACGTCGATTAGCCTCCCCTCCCACACATAGCAAAGGGAACAGGAAGCTCTAGACTTTCTTCGGTGAATCACGTTGAGAGTGCAACAGTATCTGCTTATACGTGCGTCTGTTCCATAAGATTCTGTGGCGGGCTATAGCTATAGATGAAACTTCTAACGTAACCGATCTATCCGAGATCAGCGTGTAATAAAACATGCAGCTAGGACTCTGAAACTTTCTTCCTATTAGATGCACGTAACAATCGATCGGGATCGATGGACGTTGCGGTGAATTTTCGCACTGGAAAATCTCTCTCGGCTAACCAACGCTACGATTCTCGTGGTTGGGGCTTTGCGGTGAGGTATTTATGTGCATTCCAAGTGGGCATTGCGAGAGGGATCGCTCTTGTGGAACTATAGTTAAGCCCTTGGGTACTTGAGGCTTTGTGCACTATTAAGCGGTGGTGTAAGACACTTGATCTTTTTTTTTTTTCCATGAAAACTTATGATTCTATTATTGTGTTTAGTAGTGAGTTGCGGGGATTTTCGAAAAATTATTTATCTTTTGAATGAGGGGTGAAAATGAAAATTGTGTGAGTTTTAGGAATTCTACGTTTTTCGCGTAAAAATTTATGAGAAAATTAGGTGCTCGTGGGAAAAGATTGAAACTATTGATTTCATTTTGCAAACTTTCGAGATTACTTATAATGAATTATTGCGATTCGTAAAGTTTATGATCAGTTATTGTTAATCGTAATGAGATGTAGTAATTGATTTTCGAAAAATTATTTATCTTTTGAATGAGGGGTGAAAATGAAAATTGTGTGAGTTTTAGGAATTCTACATTTTTCACGTAAAAATTTATGAGAAAATTAGGTGCTCGTGGGAAAAGATTGAAACTATTGATTTAATTTTGCAAACTTTCGAGAGTAATTATAATGAATTATTGTGAATCGTAATGAGAAGTAGTAATTGTAAAAGAATGTTTAAAATTTCAAAGAAAAAAAAGAAAAATATGTGGTCGAAATAAAAATGCATGGGAAATTACCTTACGCAATTGTTTTCAATGAATTGGAATGTGGAACTATAGTTAAGCCCTTGGGTACTTCAGGCTTTGTGCACTATTAAGCGTTGGTGTAAGACACTTGATCTTTTTTTTTTTCCATGAAAACTTATGATTCTATTATTGTGTTTAGTAGTGAGTTGCGGGGATTTTCGAAAAATTATTTATCTTTTGAATGAGGGGTGAAAATGAAAATTGTGTGAGTTTTAGGAATTCTGCAGTTTTCACGTAAAAATTTATGAGAAAATTAGGTGCTCGTGGGAAAAGATTAAAACTATTGATTTCATTTTGCAAACTTTCGAGATTACTTATAATGAATTATTGCGAATCGTAAAGTTTATGATCAGTTATTGTTAATCGTAATGAGATGTAGTAATTGTAAAAGAATGTTTAAAATTTCAAAGAAAAATATGTGGTTGAAATAAAAATGCATGGGAAATTGCCTTACGCAATTGTTTTCAATAAATTGGAATGTGGAACTATAGTTAAGCCCTTGGGTACTTCAGGCTTTGTGCATTATTAAGCGGTGGTGTAAGACACTTGATCATTCTTTTTAATGAAACTTTATGATTCTATTATTGCTTTGAGTAGTGAGTTGCAGGGATTTCTGAAAAATTATTTATCTTTTGAATGGGGGTGAAAATAAAAATTGTGTGAGTTTTAGGAATTCTACATTTTTCACACAAAATTTTATGAGTAAATTAGGTGCTCGAAAAAAAAGGTTGAAACTATTGATTTGATTTAGCAAATTTTTGAGAATACTGCCAAGTTTTTAAATAAAAGTTTATGATTAATTATAGTGAATCGTAATGAGCTGTAGTGATTGTTAAAGAATGTTAAAAATGTCCAAGATGAGAAAGGAAAATATGTGCTTGAAACACAAATGCATGGAAATTACCTTACGCATTTTTTTTCAATAAATTGGAATCGCTCTTCTGAAATTATAGTTAAGCCTTTGAGTACTTGAGGCTTTGTGCACTATTAAGTGGTGGTGTAAAACACTCCATCATTTTTACAATCAAAATTTATGATTCCAGACAATTTAAGCAAATAATTATTAAACCCAAATTCAAGTGAAATTACGGTCATCTTATGAATCGTTAAAAAAAGTGTCCAGATTTTCCTAATAAGTACAAGTAGTTTTTAAAGAAATAATTAATAAAATATATTATATATAAGCGACACAATCAAGATAAATTGTTTCGACAAATTTTTATAGATAAGCAACTTATTTAATCTTGTCTATTCACTAGGGAAATACGACCCTTATTTTCGAGTAAACCCATTATGTCAAAAGTATTTTTGATTGAGAATTCTAATGTTGAATAAGCCTATGGATAAATTTGATAATCATAGGATCATTAACACGCGATACGTTGTTTCACGAAGAAGATTATTTCCCCGCCGGGAAATCCGGTAAGCTAGCTTTAGTTCCGAAATACAAGTGTAATTACTTTCCATCGTGACCTATTATCGCTTTACGATAAGATCCGGAAGCACGCTCACCGTTTCAATGTCACGAAACATTATTTTTTATAGGTATTTTACATTCAATCAAGGTTCCCTAAGATTTACGCGGTGAATATAATCCTGAAATGTCACTTTTATCCACCGTTTAATTTAGTGTCGTCTGCCAAAAAAAAAACAAGAAAAAAAATTTGCTCTCTCAAATTGTAATCAATATTCAACATCATTTTGAAGATTTATTTATTTATTTATTCTTTACTTAAAACGAAAATTATTTGCCTCTTTTCTACTTATTACGCTTTGGACGAAGTCACGTGACTATTTTCTCAGGAAAGTTGATAATATTTTCTATCACATGATTCGATTATACAATTGTATTTTTTGTATGATTATACAATTGGTAATAACAAATTATTAAAGCTGTCTTTTTTTTAGGAACACGATTTTTCTTTACATCTTGAACTTTCGGCAGTTTCTAATATTTATTCTAAGAAATATCGGCTCCTACGATAAATAATATTATTAATAATGCGCAGTCCGAATTTAAAGTGAATAAAAATACATAATAGATTGTTCTGTAAAATTCTGTCATAAAATACCCTCAAAAAAAAAAATGTAAATCCATTAAAATCAATGTTTTTCTGAGTGGATGATATCTATTTCAATACAAAGCATCATTAACTATAGTCAATTGATGGATTAAACTTTGTATACACGTTTTGCAAAATTTAACACCCATTTGACTTGTGTAGGGCGCTTCAACCTCCTTAAGTCACAACGTCAGGAAGTCAAGTCAAACTGATGTGCATGAACTTTTGGTCTATTGTAATTGAGCTATTAAGCTTTATTTTTTAAAAATTTGGATGGTGGTTACAAGTAAATTGAATGAATAATGCATACTTGAAAATCGATCTTCTTACACGGCGTGTTAGCGAATTTAATTTTTCAATAAAAAATGAAAATATTCAGATAAAAAAAACAGAGACAAGATAAAAAGTACCGCGAATTTGTGCGTGTCATAAAAAAGTTCGGTCACGGAACTTACATTGAAGTGAATCAATGTTAAAGTGCACGATTCCAGGACAGGTCAATATTATAATCTGTCAAATTCGCACTGACAAAATAATTTACTTGCTAATAATTGTGTCAACCTGATAGCAACAGTGTTCACAAATTCTCCATTATTTTCGGTAGTATCATCGTCACAGTCAAAATGCAATATATAGCACATTTTCGATGTCATATAGATGCTGCTGTCTACAACTCCGGCGTAATAACATGGAACGTCAAACTGGAATACAACCTCGAATAAAACTTGAAGAATCCTCTATTTCACCTCTAAATGTCATCCAAATGACGACCACAGCCTAACTTCATACGTGGAATTATTTCTTTGGCTAAGAAAATTTTTTTCAATCACTCTTTTACCGTAAAAATTTTTTTTCAGATACTCACTTAGTGTTAAAAGTTTCGGGGACCACGAAAACTGCAATCCACGTGACGAGTCTCGTGTCTCGTGTTATCCGATAGTATAAAATTCGATAAATCGAGGAAACAACACACGTATATATCTCGCACGTTGGCTTCGTAGATTAAGTTGGAAAATTTTCACCTCGTTCCCGAGCTATCCTCCTGCTTATAAAGACTTTGGTACTGGGGTGAAGGCGGAGGAGGGATGCCGTTCGACATGGATCAAGAGTAGGACAGGAACAGCTCGAACCGAGGAAGGGAAGAACTCCCAAAGAGAGACATAGTTTACCGCGCCACTACCATGCCATCGACACGCTCGTAAACTTTCTTCCGACTGTTCCCTTCGTCGCCCCTTCTTCCATCACCGAAACCCCGCTTCGCTCGGCTTCCGTCAGTCACATTCACCGGTTCGTCCTCCGTGTCACATTGCCACCATGTAAACACAATGTTTTCAAGATTACATACGCTGTAAATAAACCCTCGACTTCGGACTAACGCTTCGACACTGAGTGAGAAATAAATTTTCAAACGGTTGATCTATTATTTGCACTCTTAGTCGTCACTCAAAACAGTTTAGGTGAATGACCCAATTAGTGACCTTGCGGGTGGGGGTGAAAATAGTGAGTGACCAAAATAGCGAATGGCTAAAAAAGCGAATTTGAAGATGAGGAGCGTTTAAATGTACAATGCCCATAATTATGGATTAGGGTCAAAATAGCGAATGGCTAAAATAGCGATAAGGATAAAGATGAGGAACGTCTAATTGTAGAATGCCCTCAATTATGGATGGGGTCAAAATAGTGAATAACCAAAATAGTGGGTGGGGGTGGAACTAGTGAATGACCAAAATAGCGAATGGCTAGAAGAGCGAATTTGAAGATGAGGAGCGTCTAAATGAAGAATGCTCATAATGAGTAGGGGTCAAAATAGTGAATGACCAAAATAGCGAATGGCTAAAAGAGCGAATTTAAGGATAAGGAACGTCTAAATGTAGAATGCCCTTGATTATGGATAGGGGTAAAAATAGCGAATAACCAAAATAGTGAATGGTTAAAATAACGATTTTCAAATGAGGAACGTCTGAATCTATAATGGCCATCATTATGAAATTCAGTATTTCAGCCATTCGTTATTTCGATCATTCGCTATTTTGACTTCCATCTTATTAAAATGCAATCAAAATGGCGAATGGTAAAAAGAGCGAAGCGCTATAATAACCAATTTCATAATTATGGCGATTCTATATTTAGACGTTCCGTATTTTTAAATTCGCTATTTTGGTCATTCGCTATTTCGACTTCCACCCAGCCATTCGCAATTTTTTTTATTTCCAATTTTGATTGCATTTTAATAAGATGGAGGTCAAAATAGCGAATTCCATAAAGATGACCATTCTAAATTGTGGCGTTCCAAATTTTGAAATTCGCTATTTTAACCATTTACTGATTCGGCCATTCGCTAATTTGACCCCCACTCTTCTAAGCAAAGCGTGTTGTTGTTGAGGTAATAAGGTGGATAGCGAATTTATCAAATTGAAAGGTATTACAGTGAAGCCCAGAGTTTTCATTATGTTTGAAGAATGTTACTTTTCTATTATCTTGAGGTAATATTATTGAAGTATGCGGCTTCCGTCAGTCACATTAACTGGTTCGTCCTCTGCGTCACATTGCCACTATGTAAACACAACGTTTTTAAGATTACATATGCTGTAAATAAACCCTCAACTTCGGCCTAACTTTTCGACACTGAGTGAAAAATACATTTTATACCACAGTGTGCGTGAATTGGCTACTTCACGCACACTTCGCTTCGCTTGCGCGCGTGAAATAGGCACTTCTCGCACTAGTTGCATAAAATTGTATACGATACTCGTGCGAGAAACTTTTTCTGATCTCGTGTAATTACAACACTCGCCTTCAGCTCGTGCTGCAAACTCACACTCGTCGTGAAAAAGTTTCATCGCACTAGTATCGTAATGTACTATTATAAAACAGTGTGCGTGAAGTGGCTACTTTACGCACACTTCGATTCGCTCGCGTGCGTGGAATAGGCACTTCTCGCACTAGTTGCATAAAATTGTATACGATACTCGTGCGAGAAACTTTTTTTCCCCCATTTCCATTTCCCCAACGTGGAAATACCATATTCCATATTATTATTATTACATACCGACTGATAAAATATTTTTAATAAAATGTTTACACATTTACCTATCATTATGATGGCATATTCTTAAACAAATGTAGTATATTCATTATAGAGAAAAGTGAAGATACCTGAAAGTAATGGGATAATTACTATTTCAATTCTGGTGCTGTTACAATTATAACTTTCAACTTATTATAACATAATCAGAGATCGGTGAGATTTTGACATATTGCTGATAATTAAGAACATTTCATTCAAGAGCCATTCATGGATACACAAATATATATGTACATATATATATATATATAGAACATAACATGGATGAACGATTGTAATTTTTTTTTTGTAATTCCTTTGACTGAATCGAAAGAAATGCGAAATTAATCCTCATCGTGCACACGTCTCGCTCGTAATGCTTCCTGGTTTCGGTTACTTACCTTTCGAGTGAAAGAGAGTGCCTCTTTTTTTACTATTCGCATTTAAAGTGCATATACGTTGTACGGAGCGATTCCAGTGATGCTTATAGAAGTATTTCTCTGGAACTTTTAAATTATAGTCTATATATAAATGGCAAATACCCGGATGTAGGTTTGATGACTAAAAAAAAAAAAATCAACCTGCAAACTAAACTGTTATGAGTGTTGAGGTGAAACGTAACTCTAGCAGATCATTGCTACATCGTAAGTCCTTGATTTATGTAATCGTTCGTACTCCCCATAATTCATTACATCCAATCATCTTTGATAATAAAGTGTAATCATACATAACATTTTCCTTAGTTTAGTCTTACAGTTTTATCACGTGATATGTAATTACCCATTTTTATTTATTTATTGATGCTTAGCCGAACTCAAACATTTGAGGGAAATGTATTATTTTCCGTAGCATGTGTAAATTCCAATTTTACGCCCGGTGTTCAGTGCGTAACTTTCTCATAGTTGGTCTCGTTTTGGGTTTTCCCATTTTACGCGTACTACGTATCAATAAAAAATATTGATGCAACACGTTCGTAAAATCTTACTTAACGCACTTGTGGCGTTATATACCATTTTTCTACCCGTGCATGCAGAAATACCGTTGTCCAATGTTTACAGACGTGCAAAATAACTAATTACCGCAGTAGAAATGAGTGCAAGCTGATTTCACGGTGAGCAAAACCGCGTTTTGCGCACTGTTTGAGGTTACTATGGTAACACCGAAGCTAACCTCATTTTGTATGTGTGTAAACATTCCAAGAACAAAATCTAATATTTTGCGTTGCACGGAAAAAAAAAACAAACTTGGATTTTGCATTGCACTCGTAAAGAAAAATTTACTTCGATATACACGACGCCAAATTTGCTTCCTGCATAAATTCAAGAAAAATGAAAGGAAATTGCAATCACTTCTCGATGCTATAAACACGTTAAAAAATTTCATGTACATTAAATGAACTGGAAAGATTGATTTTGCACCATAATTATTCCAAAATGTTATGACCAAATTCATGAAAAAAAATATATTCAACAAATTTCCCGAAAACTGAACTTTTCAAAAAATGGAAACGATACGTTAATTTTTCTGACCACGTATGAATTTTATCAGATCTTTCAATTTGCTTTAAATTTTGTGTTTTTTTTTTTTACATATCTTTTGCATATAAAAAAAAATTGAAAGTAAGTTAAAAAATCGGAAAAAATTCATACGTGTTCAGAAAAATTCACGAATCATTTTCATTTATAAGAAACGTGACTTTTCAGGAAAATTGTAGAACAATTTTTTTCATGAATTTGTTAATAACATTTTGAAATTATTATTATGTGAAATCAATCTTCATATTTTTTCTGGTGTACATGAATTTAATCAGATTTTTATTGCATCGAAGAAGTGTTTTCAATTCTTTCTCATTTATCCCGAACTTATGTGAAATGAAAACCAGCCGCAAGGATTACTCAAAAGCGTAAAACGCTTCTTTGGGCTCTTTTATCGAAATATACTATGACGAGCAATGCGGTTTATTATGAAGAAAAAAAACGTTCTGGAATATATAATGACATACTACAAGTTTTTATATTATTAATTAATTGAAACTCCCAACTCCGGGTATGATACTCAATACGGATTCCATAATTAATTAAGGGAATCTTCCATCGGGGAAGTTGTGAATAATCAAACGAATAGAAAATCAATATGCAGGGTTTTACTTCGAACATTTTTGTCCGTTCAAACATCGCAATGCTCTCAACTTTATTTTATTCTCGCCATAAACAAATTAACGTTAATTAAATTTTTCCTTAATCTGGTTAGAGAATGTGTTCGTTTTTTTTATTGACCTCAAACAATATTATTCTACATTCATAATTTAAAAGAGCTATGAACATTAATAATGACCAATAGCTAATAGGAAAATAAATTTTCCAGTACTATTGCCATTACTTCGGATTTCCAGGACTCCGCGCATTCATTTTTATGAAAAGGTCTTTTTTTATTCTTCAATAAAATGCTTATACAATTATACCTACTATAAATTGAACCATTAAGGATGAGAAATGTGAATTTTTTCGTTGTTTTTTTTTGTGCTCTGGCGGCCGAATTATTGGATTCATCATTCAGAATTTTCGAAATTTAGCAGGATTGTGATCAGTGACCTCGAAAACTCCCGTATACCAACTTTCAGGAAAGTCTAAGCTTTTCTCGAAATTTTGTCCACCATGTTGAATCCGCCATTTGCAATTTTGAAAATTTGTTGGCACAGTCGTAATCAGCGACCTCGAAAACTTCTGTATACTAACTTTAAGCAAAGCGTAAGCTTTTCTCGAAATTTTGTCCGCCATATTGAATCCGCCATTTTTTATTTTCAAAATTTGATAGTGTAATCGTGATCAGCGATCTCAAAAACCTCCGTATAGTACTTTCTAACTCAACGACTAGAAAAATACGATTTACCGATGGTATTCATATTTTTATCATTCTGTGTGCTTGCCGTGACCATACCGGCATTTTCAAGAGGTTAGAATGATTTAGGGTCGAACGAAAAATTTCTCTCATGAAGTTGAACTATTTTGTGCACTTTTGCTTGAAATGCGAAATCGTTTTCATTATTTTCTAAAAGCAAAAAAAATATTTAAAAAATTCACACTTCTGCTATTTTTTAAATTAAAAAATCGGCCATATTGTTTTTTGGCGCCATTAAAATGTAATTTTGATTTCACCAATCGAAAGAGCATATCCAAAATAATGGGTGGTTTTTATCCATAAAATATCATAAAATTGTATTCAAAATACATTTCGGTCTGAATAACTATGAGTAATTGTAAGAACATTGCATAATTAATATATTTTTCTAAAATAACGAGAAGTAAATTGGATCAATTAGCAATTAAAAATCGTGTTATTGGTCCTAGTTACGAATTATTGAGAGTTATTTAAATTCAAAAGTATTTAGAATACATTTTTATTCAAATATTGTCCATCTCTCCTTGTATCATATTTAACGTGACAGAAATGTTTTATGGGTGGAAGAAAAAAAAATTTTACTAGGCAGTATGTTGTTGGAAGGATATTAATTTGTTAAGTTCGTTGTAAAAAAAAAGTGCTAAAAGGATTAGATTTTTAATTAAGGATCTGAGAACAAGGCGTGATAAAGATGGTTAAAATATTTAGGTACGCGTGCTTCGTAGCTGTGAAGTGAGGCTCTGAATGTATATACGTATCATAAAAGCCGCGACGTAAATCATAAAACGTCCAGAGCTCACTTTTGACGCCAGCCAGAGTCGTAAAATAACTGCACCGTTGTAGCATGAAATGTTGTATACACATCTATAGTACGCAATCCCATCTAACCCACGTCGCACGTACCACCAGGAGAAAAGGAAATTTGCCATTATTATCGATTCATTCTGCCATTGACTCGTTGCGACGAACATATTTCATACGTTGTAAGATTCTCGCAGCATAAACGAGCTTTAATGTTGTGTTTCGTCACGATTATGCTGACGAAAGTAACAAGCGTTCATTCACAATCCCTTTTGGTAATCGCGATAGAGTCCACAAAAATAAAGTACTCATAGAACTTATGTATGACACAAAAATAAAGTGCTCATAGAATTTATGGATGACACAAAAATAAAATACTCATACAACTTATGTATGACACAAAAAAAAGTACTCGTAGAATCAAGGAAATCGTTCCCTTGAATCAATGCAAACTTTTCTCTAAAACAATGATACTGTTTTTTTTATTAAATGCTCACTAAGCAAATGTTTGTTTACAAGCAATGAAATGATCTCTTCAAAATTCGAGTGCACGATTCCATTGAAATTAAATAAATATTTCGTTGGAATCAATGAAAACGGAATCGTATTTTTTTTTGCCGTAAATGAAATTTTTCCTTTCGCTGTATATATGTTTATATGTATACCATTACACATACCATACCACGCTGTATATATGTATACCATTCGCCATTTTACGTGACTCTATTCCCGCTTCACTGTTCCAATACAATCGACTTCCGGTGTGCCATGGCTTTCTCACGAAGAAAAATGAAAAAAAGAGAAAAAAAATCTATTTTCGGAATAAGCATTCTGAGTGTCCTAACATAAAAATCTGGAAAAAAAAAATTTCATCAAAGCAAAGCTCTATAAGGAAGCAAAAAAAGGTTTTTCATGAAAACGAAACTTCCCATATGGGTACAATATCTGAAATGTTCGATTCATAATCTGCAAACGCTCTTCCACTTTATAGATAGCGATAGATTGCCTGAAGGATGTGTGAATAAGGTATAAATTAATTGAATATCCGCAGCAAGCATTCTGACGATTTCGTTCTTGCGGGTAAATAACATTGGCTCTCAACGACCCAATCAGCAGTCGGTTTTCTGTAGACTTTTGCATTGGCAAACATTCGTGCCAGGGAAAAGAATCGAGGACAAATAGAGGTCGCGACACGATGGGCTCTAACAGGGAGCTTCTACCAGTGGTAAATACACTTTGCTTAAAGCAAATATGAACTGGACGTACCAGGTCGCACACGCGATGTTATATCGACAAGAACCAGTAAAACATCGGCCGCGCGTATAATTAGCGGTAGCGATCAAACAGTCAAATCGGTAAGCAGATGCTGTGACCGCTGTGGAAGCAGAGCTTCATTGCTCCCCTAACCGACTGCACACCGTCACCTGGATCAAAGTACCCGAACGCAAATAGCTCTAATTACAAAATTATACAACCAAAAATGGCAGCACATTAGCGCGACGACAATTACTTAAAAATTCATTATTGTTTTCTCGCTGAGCAAACTTTGCTTGGGTGAAAAACAAAATTTTGGTATATTGATGCCGCGATACGTAATATTGACTTGGTCATTTAATAAAGTGTTCAACTTTCGGACTGAATGTCAAATGCTTCTGAATCTATGTCAAGGAGCTCGAAGTAAAACTCTAATAGGATAGATTATTAGAAATTTTGCAGTTTTCGACATTGTTCGTGGAATTCAAAGGTATAGAAAGTTTGTAAGTACCTTGTGTGCATTTACACCATTTCGTCAAACGAAGCTGGCTTTGTAAGGAAACGAAATGGTTCGATGAATTATGGTGAAATTTTGCACTTTTGCTTTCGTGAAGAGGAAGCTTTGTTTTCGTGGCAAATTTTTTTTCGAGATTTTTATGTCAGGACACTCAAAATTGTTCAATACATCGATAAAATTTGTTTAAAAACGGTGTGCGTATGCGTGTGCGTGTACGTGTGCGTGTGCATGCGCGTATGCGTGTGCGTGTGCATGCGCGTGTGCATGCGCGTGTGCGTCGCGTGCGCGTAAGCCTCTGCGTGCGCGTGAGCGGACGCGTGTGCCCGATCCGACGCGTGCGCGTGCGCGTGTGCGTGTGCGTGTGCAGAGCTTTGAAGTTTTAATCACCTGTAAGTCGAGAACCATTCAGTCGATCGAGCTAAAATCTGACACACAAGTAAAGCAACAGTTCGCTTTTGATAGTCAGAATTTCCTTACGAAATTTATGCAAAAATTTTTATTTTATGGCTTCTGGAAGTTTTTAAAAAAAGGACGTGTGCGCTCTAGCGTTCGTAAAATTGATGATATTTCCCTAAATAGCTCTTCATAAGTGCAGGTACTCTTAATGTTGTTCGGTATATGATTTTGACCAAAATCGAAGAACCAGTTCGGATTTTATTGAGATTTGAAATTTAAAATAAATCACGAATATGCCGTAACTTTGGCAAAATATGAGACAACGAGTAGCGAAGAAAGAAAGCGATGAATAGTTGACTGAATTAGTCATAATTAATCTTCTTTATCATCAATGAATACAAATTTCCGGAGACAGGAAGAGTCTTCAGATGCTGAAGAGACGATGTCCTCAGAGACTCATTGTCATCGGTGCATTGTCTGGTATCCGCATAAGAATCACATTATATCTCCATTATTATTATTATTTTTTATTCATACGCAATATGTTGGTTGTTGCTATCGAATGCACAAATTTTTGGATACATTTTTTCCACGATCTTGAGAATAGAAAGCTATTCATTCGATAATTTTGAAATTATTAAAGCGTAAAATGGATCCATTCTACAAAAACGATAAAAACGGTTCGATAACTCCTCTCTTAAAAAAGACATGCCACATCGAAAGTCGAAATATCGAAGACAAGTCACTTTTCTAGCATTCTGATTGGTCGTCGATGGATTTGATTCAAAGCAAATTTCAGATCGTTACGATTGCTGCAGAATCACGCGTGGCGCGCTTTTTGAATTGCTGTTTTTTTTGCAGTTTTAAAATAGAACACATTTTTTTCGAAAATAGATTTTCTTTCTTTCTTTCTTTCATTTATCTTCGTAAAGAAACGACATGGCACATCGACAGTCGATTACATCGAAACATTAAGACAGAAATGTAGTCATGTAAATTGACGAATGGTATATTCATGCAAATTTTATATTTAGCCATAAGAAGAGACAAATGAAATAAAAATACTGCGAGCAAAGTGAGCACATTGCTAATTATGGTTAAATTATTCACATTTTAACGTATTGTTTATTATTTGTCATTTTTTAAATGAAATGTTAAACATTCGTGTAAAAGAAAAGTTCGAAGCATCATCGTTTAATAAATAATCGGTATTAAATCGTAGCAAAATCGATAAACTGCCTCGAAAGTTACAATAATTCGTACCTCATTACGCATTGTAACGTCAGCAGATAAAAGACACTACGCAACCGGTAATGGATCGAACCTCGTAAAGAGAGAAGTTTTAGCGGATTTTTATGGACTCTCCTGGTTTTGTAATATTTTGTTCACTGTTGAATTTTCCTGTTCTGCCAAAATAGCTATTTAACTGCTACGGTAATTCTACTCGTGCGTTTAACGGCCGTGAATAATTATAATTTTTATGCCCATGGTCGTTGGTCGCGTAACGCTCGATGCATAGAATATTCTGGAAGCGATCAGAAAGCTTGTCGGTGGATACTCCACAAATTGAAGCCGTGAATTTTTTATTTATTTATGAACATCAATTTCATTCTCATGAATATAGAACTTCGGACTTCGAAATTTTATCCGTATACCGATTATTTATTCATTGTCTTCTGATGGTTTTCATCGATGCGCAGATATTGGAAGTGCATCTGCAATGTTATTCTAAAAAATGTTGCTACAATACAATCATCCGCGCGATTTGTCGATCGGCAAATCGTGCAGTGTTGTTGTTGTTAGTTCATGGCATCATTTATTATATAATTACATTATTTGATTGGAAAAAAATTTACAACATAAAGATTTGTTGAAGATGCGAGTCCAAGAAATTTTTCCGATAGCCAGATGCAAGTCCTCGCCAAGATCGGCAACAAATCGGTTGCTGTTTTCCATGATTTTTACGTTCCATCTTACGTAAATTGCATAAATTACGTGAATTTTGTAAATTTATGAATATCGATCTCACTCTCATGACTTTAGACCTTCACACTTCGAAATTTTATCCGCATACCGATCATTTATTCATTGTCTTCTGATGGTTCTCATCGATCTACAGATATTCGAAGTGCATCTACAATTTTATTCTAAAAAATGTTGCTGTAATACAATCATCACCACGATTTGTCGATCGGCGCTGCAGTGTTGTTAGCTTATAGAATTATTTATTATATAATGATATTTTTTTTTTAATGGCAAAACAAACATCTGTTGAAGATGCGAGTCCAAGAAAATTTTCTGAAAGCCGGATGCAAGTCCTCGCCAAGATCGGCAACAAATCGGTTGCCGTTTTTCATGATTTATACGTTCCATCTTACGTGAATTGCATAAATTACGTGAATTTTGTAAATTTATAAATATCGATCTCACTCTCATGACTATAGACCTTCACACTTCGGAATTTTATTCGCATACCGATCATTTATTCATTGTCTTCTGATGGTTCTCATCGATTTACAGATATTCGAAGTGCATCTACAATTTTATTCTAAATAATGTTGCTATAATACAATCATCACCACGATTTGTCGATCGGCGCTGCAGTGTTGTTAGCTTATAGAATTATTTATTATATAATGATATTTTTTTTTTAATGGCAAAACAAACATCTGTTGAAGATGCGAGTCCAAGAAAATTTTCTGAAAGCCGGATGCAAGTCCTCGCCAAGATCGGCAACAAATCGGTTGCCGTTTTATATGATTTTTACGTTCCATCTTACGTAAATTGAATAAATTACGTGAATTTTGTAAATTAACAAATATCGATCCAACTCCCATGACTATAGACCTTCACACTTCGAAATTTTATCCGCATACCGATCATTTATTCATTGTCTTCTGATGGTTCTCATCGATTTACAGATATTCGAAGTGCATCTACAATTTTATTCTAAAAAATGTTGCTATAATACAATCATCATCATGATTTGTCGATCTGTGCTGCAGCGCCGATTGACAAATTTTTTGTTAGCTTATAAAACTATTTATTATATAATGATATTATTCCACAAAAAAAAATATGGCAAAATAAACATTTGTTGAAGATGCGAGTCCAAGATAATTTTCGGAAAGCCGTATGCAAGTCTTTGCCAAGATCGGCAAAAAATCGGTTGCCGTTTCTTTATGATATTCACGTGACGTTTTCTTAACGATGGCAATAAATGTACTGATATTCATTTAGTGTCAACTGTTGATAGTTATATCGTCTTAACGAGACATCCACGTTGTAAATACGTGACTAAATGAGGATAGCCAATGGCACTTTCGAATTGATTACGAGGCCATTAAAGACAACAAGAGCTATCACCAAATTTTATTGTACCACCGCGAAGTTGATTTACGGATTTGTTCGTGAACTCCGATCGAACGTGGAAATGCAACGTGCAGGGCCTTAATACCAATTATCATGAATCACCAATGACAAATCACCCAGTGTAATAACGGAAATACATCTGTTGCGACATTCTAGCACGATCAGTTTTCCGATAATTATTATCGGGAGAAGATGAAGGAGTGAATTTTCATTTTCCAAATCGCAATGATTTGATTTAAATCATTTAAATGATTGACTACCTTACAGGTGTTATTTGTGGAAATATTTTCGAAAGCCAAAGGATTGGATTACATGTAAGAAGAAAGGATGAAATTCGATTTTTTAAATTATGCATTTTTTGGATGATTAAACCATTGAATAATAGAAACAATAAGCCTTATGCACGTATGTAGAAGAATAGCTGGATTTATTTATAGTAAATGTATTTAATTTTTGAATTGCAATAAAATGGATCTAATATGTATGTATGTATTATATATCATTATATTTATTGCAATATAAATCGTAAGGATCTATCTTCATGAAGAATTTGATTTTTTTTATTCATACATAACACATTGGCTGATTTTTCCGAATGCATACATTTTTGGATAGACTGTTTCCATGATTTCGAAAATATAAAGCTGCTTATTCATAAACTGAATCCATTCTATAGAAGTTATTGAAAAATTTCATATCCCTCCAAATGGGGTAAAAAAACGAACAGAAAAAATACCAAGAATTGTTTTAAATCATAAGTATTCAAAATAATTTCTATTTGATTATTTCTTTGCCATATTAATACTGAAGTTTGAATTTAAAAAAAAATTCTACTTAAGAAGTATGTAATACAAAATTTTGGAACTAAACCATACAACTTATTAACCCAATTAATATGCCCTTTGGCATCAAAGAATAAGAAGTAGCAAAGACAGCGATTGTCACAATACAATACTTGACTCAATTAGTGGTAATTAATCTTCTTTATCATGAATGAAAACAAATTTTCGGAGACAGGAAGAGTCTTGAGATGCTGAAGAGGCGATGTCCTCAGAAGTTTATTGAGGATTTCTTATTTCGCTGACCAGCGTAGCTATCGTCGATGCATTGTCTGTACGTAAAAGTTTTTTTAAAATTTATACACAATAATCTGATTGGTTTTGTTTAAATTTCCATATTTTTGAATAGTTTTTTGCCACGTTTAAAAAACATGAAGCTGCTCATTCGATAATTGTGAAATGTTCAACGAGTCAAATGAATCCACTCTCCAAAAATTGAAAAAAAAAATCACAAGTTTTTTTTCACCAATTTATCGTCAAACTAATATTGATTTCTATTTGATTATTTCTTTGCCATATTAATACGGAAGTTTGACTTTAAAAAAAATTCTACATAAGAAGTATGTAATACAAAATTTTTGAACTAAACCGTACAACTTATTAACCCAATTAATATGCCCTTTGGCATCAAAGAATAAGAAGTAGCGAAGACAGCGATTGTCACAATACAATACTTGACTCAGTTAGTGGTAATTAATCTTCTTTATCATGAATGAAAACAAATTTTCGGAGACAGGAAGAGTCTTGAGATGCTGAAGAGGCGATGTCCTCAGAAGTTTATTGAGGATTTCTTATTTCGCTGACCAGCGTAGCTATCGTCGATGCATTGTCTGTATGTAAATTTTTTTTTTTTTTATTCATACGCAAAAATCTGGTTGGTTTTTTCAAATTTCCATATTTCTAAATAGTTTCTTGCCACGGTTTGAAAAACATAAAGCTGCTCATTTAATAATTGTGAAATGTTCAACGAGTGAAATGAATCCATTCTCCAAAAATTGAAAAAAAAATCACAATTTTTTTTTCACCAATTTATCGTCAAACTAGTATTGATTTCTATTTGATTATTTCTTTGCCATATTAATACTGAAGTTTGAATTCAAAAAAAAGTTCTACTTAAGAAGTATGTAATACAAAATTTTGGAACTAAACCGTACAACTTATTAACCCAATTAATATGCCCTTTGGCATCAAAGAATATGAGGTAGCGAAGACAGCGATTGTCACAATACAATACTTGACTCAATTAGTGGTAATTAATCTTCTTTATCATGAATGAAAACAAATTTTCGGAGACAGGAAGAGTCTTGAGATGCTGAAGAGGCGATGTCCTCAGAAGTTTATTGAGGATTTCTTATTTCGCTGACCAGCGTAGCTATCGTCGGTGCATTGTCTGGTATGCTTAAGGGGCATATTGATCGCCGAGTCGGGCAGCCCCAACAACAGCGACGTTGCTGCGTAGTAGTATAGCTCTGACAGCTGCGATTATTACGTCGAGGCCTCTCGTCGCCTTAGCGAGTCTCTCAGGTCGTTTGGCTTATCTTCCTGGTAATGCTTACAACGAACTGTACTCCCTACTGTCGCCATCTCCTATTCCGTCGTACATTCTGGTCATCAACCAAAAGGATATCGCGTAAATTATTATAAATAAATTCACTTTTGACCCAATTTCAGAGGTAACAAAGCACTCGCGTTGGGATAAACTCCAAACACAATTTTTAAGTCGTGTCATGTGCACCTTAAGTACTGAACCTTGTCTTTTTTCCTCAGGCGGGAAACTTCGTTTTTATGGAAACGTTTTCCGTGCGATATTATCTCAAGCTACAGAAAAGTCTGTAAAACACCAGAAATAGTGAAATAAAAATTATGATAAACGGTAAACTAGGTTTAGTAAAATGTGCATCATGAACGCTTTCATATTATAATGCGTAAATCGGTTTCGAAGAAAGTTAAACCAAATAATCGGACATTCATGATTTACTTCATAACTTTTAGTAGGTACTTCATGAAGTCTAGCTATTGCAACTTCATGGCTTATATTATTTATTTTATTCAATTTATTTATTTTATTTTCGTCAATAGCGAATAATTTATAATGTACAGGGAATTATTATTATTATTATTATTATTATTATTACCATGTAAATGTGTTGTCAATAAAAAATGATTACTACTACTATTTTATTTATTTTATTTATTTTATTCATTTTATTTATTGTATTTATGTCATTTTCCATTAAAGTGTGAGTGAATGCATGATTTTTTAGTATCAAGGTATTCCACCTCAAATTTACAGACTCTGAGCATCTCCGATTTTGATAATTTATTACAATAATGTTGTGCTTCCAACCCAAAACCATCTCAGAATTGTTTTCCAATTTTTTTCACCGCCGATTGAATATTTCAATCCTCAAAAAGCGGGTTTGAAAACGCTACTTTCAAAAATCTGAAGGAATTCACACTAATTCTATGATCTTAAAGTATGATTTTCAGCGACATTCTCTCAATATTTACTATTACTGTAACAAATTATCAAAATTTAAAATAATAAGGGGTTCATGCCGTAGAATTCCCTATTACTAATTTTTTTAATTTTAATCTATTTCTTTTTTTTTCAGTTTTACGTTGACGTTAGTTGTTTTTTTTCTTTCTGATTATTGTTAATACTTTGTGTTGCCGTCTGTCAAGACCCATGTTTATTATTTTCGGTTCAGTTGTCAAGTGTCCATAAAATCCACTTCAAGAAAATGATCCCCACACTGAATATCTCGGCCGGGAACTGTAGGTACATATTGCATGGTCTTCACTTCAGAGAAGTGGTCGAATGTAATAGCAGGAAGCCACTGAAGTGGTTTGCTATAGGGACACCAACCGCCTTAGTTAAGGGAAGGCTTTGACTTGCATTTACTCCACAAAGCCCATTATTCGATAGTCTTGGATGCATGGATCAAAACCGACAGGGCGGAGACGTTAGCTAATACCTTCACTGTGCAACGCAATCACAAGAACATCTCCTTGACGATTATAAACCGCCTGGATGGAAATCTTATCCTCTAAATTAATTTCTCATATTCATATTTTATGTCTGTAGATTTTCGCTTTGTCATCGTTGAAAAAACTTGATAATAATTAGAAAGCAACCGACAGCAGTAGATGCGCAGTCGGTGCGTGCAATGAGAATATCGTTGATTCGACGATTTCACTTAATAAAAAGCATATAGAAACGCTTGCAATGATTTATAGTTGAAGTGATGATAATATGATACAATAATGATACTTGTAAGTTTATTGAAAACAAAAGTTGAAATCGTATATGCAACAATACGGCATATTTGAAACTATTAGAATAGTTTTTGAAACTATTAGAATAGTTTTTGAAACTATTATGATTTCGATAATTGCTACTATAATTATATTTGCTGTAACCATGAAATATAGACGTTTCTCCTGGGAATTATATTAATGGTTGATCCAACTATTTTCTTATATTTGCTATAATTATGAAATATAGTCGTTCCTTCTGGCAACTATACATTATAGTTAGATCATCGTCGGACTAATTAATTGGTAGTAACAGTAATTCATTGACAATAAGCACGAAGTGGTACAATATTCATATGTGTCTTAGTTATACAATATTTTATGCTGTTGCCATTGTCAACAGGCCATCGACTGAGGTCCTTCAGCCTACTAATTAATTTTATTGTTAAATTACTATTTTTGTCTCTGAGTGTCGCTTCGGCGGTCTTCAGAGTTAAGCAGCTTTTTCTGCTTTTGTTTGCGGCCATAGCTTCGATAAATGACCGCTTAATCATGCATTGGATGGCGCATCAACTACCGAGAAGGTTTTTCTGAGCTTATGATGTTTTCTTATACAGTAGAAACTCAGTATAAATAAAGCATCGGCCAAGTTTTCCACAGTTTTTCTCTGCCCTCATGCAAATGCGATACAGTAGTGCATGAGAATGAGTGGCTGCTGACAACACTTTAGGGAGTCTCTATGTAGAAACGGGAGAGAAAAGCCCCACATTCGCCATCTAGTGGCATTATACGGAAGACTGACGCACCATGCTCCGCTAGATGGCGAGCGGCCCAAGCGATTCTCGCGCAAGTGACTTGAAGTCTCAATGCATATAAGACTTCAAAGCTGCCTTGAGTTCGACTATAACCGAGAGGTCCACTCCTTTGTTGACGGTTGAAAATTAACATTCCGATCTTTGTGTCCATCTACTTTGTGGACCCCACTAATTGACCGTTTAGCCGTTCACTGGTTTGCGTGCTAACTGTTGACCAATAGGCGGTTCTACTAAGATTCAAAAGCATACTGATGGATATCACAAATTGACAAAAAAAATTATCGTATTTGTATTTAAACAAAATTATTACTAGCGATATTGTTGTTAATTACATGATCCTTTTATTGTTTCATATTAAATTTATTGTTTTTCTCGATAAACTATATATAATGTAGTCTCTTCAAGCTTACATATGGTCAGTTCAACCAAAGAATTTGCTTAAAAAACCCATGTTGAGTACATTCAACCAAACATACGATCAAAATAATGAAATAATTTGTCGGTAGCATTATCTAATAAATTGGGTCAAAGATATATTGAGATTTATTATATCTTGTTATATATATATATTATATATAATAATATTATATATTATTATATATGAAAATTATCATCGATTCCAAAGACTGGATTTCATTATTATAATGAAATCCAGTCTTTGGAATCGATGATAATTTTCAGTCAACTCAACTAAATATTTCCTTCGCTACCCGCAACCGCCGGATTTGGTTAATTCAAGCCAATTTTTTTTCAATTTTACCAAACCTTTTTGGGTGTGCCAAAATTCTCTATTCTAACTTTTCGAACGAACTCAAACTGCCTCCGGATCGAGCATGAATCTCTAAATAACTTCGTAACATGTTCTGCGCAACGAGCGCGATTTTGAAACAAAAGTTTGACGTTACTCGAATGTCGAGAAAATATGATGGATAAAAAGTTATGACGGTTCCGCCATTGTTATTATCCAAAATCATTGTCCATTAGGATTAATATCATTATATATGAGGGATGCTTCGTCAATTCAGCAACTTTTTTTTCAACCCTCTTTGATTAATCCCATAATTGGACAGACTTTAGTACCACTTTCAAGTTGGAAGAACTCTCCCAAATTTTTCATATTTTTTAAATCCAGTATTACGGAAAATGGGGTATTTCTTTGAAGTCAATATATCTTGAGAAATTAAAGCCATAAAAAAAATTGTTTTTACATAAAAGTTGTAGTTTGATGTGAACTTTTCAATGAAATTTTTCAAACAATTTTGCGACCCTATAATATTAATTTTTTGCTGAAAAATATTAAGATCATTTTTTCAACCAAAAAAGGCCACTTTATTTTTACTGAAAAAATTACAGAATTACTGCGCCTATGTATTGATACCATTAACAAATTACCAAATTGGGACCGATCAAAGTTCTGAAGTAAAAAAAAAATTTGTTCAAAGTAAAAAAAAAAAATTGTCAAGAAAAAAAAAAAATGTCAACAACGTTTTTATTTGATATTTGTAGTTTTTGCGATGATAAATTAAGAAATAGTTTGTCCGTGATAGACTTTTTTTTAATGTTATCTGGACATCATTTTTTTTTTTTACGTAGAACAAATCATTTTTTTACTTCGGAACCTTGATCGGTCTTAGTCTCCCAATTTTTTAATGTTATCAAGAGATTCAGTAATTTCTGTTTTTTTTTCAGTAAAAAAAATTGGCTTTTTTGGTTAAAAGAAATATCGCAAAATTGTTTGAAAAATTTCATTGAAAAGTTCACAGGAAACTACAACTTTCATATCAAAACAATTTTTTCTATGACTTCAATTTTTCAAGATGTATTCACATTCAATAAATACCCAATTTTCCCTAATATTGCATTAAAAAATCTGGAAAAATTGGAAAAAAATACTTTCAACTGGGCCTAAAACGTATCCAATGATAGTACTCACCAGATAGGTTCGAAAAAAAAGTGGCTGAATTCATGAAAAATCCCTCATATGCTATAAATCCCCAAGTAACTTCGTGACGTATCCCGTGTAACAAGTCCTTCTGCTTCCAAACCCAAAAGTTCGACGTTTTCACAAATGTCAAGAACTCACGAAAAATAAATAAGTTTCGCCATAGTAACTATCCAAAATCCAATCCCCAATAAGATCAACGCCATTGTATACGCTATAAATCCAAAATAACAACGTGACGTATCCTGTGTAACAAGTCCTTCAATTATAAAACATGGAAGTTTGACGTTTTTATAAACGTCGGAAACTTATGATGAATAAATAAGTTACGAGAGTTTCAACGCGTAGGCGACAACGCAGCCGTCGCACTCTGGCAATTCGTGTGGATTCAATCATCGAATTTGTCCGGTTTCCAACCGCGTCCGGAATTACTCTCACACCATCCGAACAATATCAATTTCCGAATGAAAAGTCACCGATGTTAGTGCGCTTGTGTATGTTTTTACATAGGTATATTCTTGGCAAACGCGTATTAAACGAGTAACGTCGAGGGGGGAGGGGTGTAGGGGTGTTAGGGCGGAATGGGATGAGAGATTCGGTGGCGGAAGTCCAGCATGGTCAATTTTTTACGATTCGCCGACTCGGCGGACATTTGTGTCGGTCCGGCTGATGTCGGATTATTAAGCGAGCTAGCAGTATAAAAATTCGCTCGACTCTCGACCCTCGCCACTCAATCAATCTCTCTTTTATTCCGGTGTATTCTTTTTCCACTACAAAAGCTCTCCTATCGTTACATTCCCCGGTCCTTTCATCACGCATCTATTGGGATCAACTGCGCGCAAAAAAAAAAAAACGAAACAAGATATAAAAATTGTCCAGCTTTTTCTAATTCACTCCAGTAACGCGGAAATGGCTCACAACGCCAGTGGAAAAACAATATGTTCTGTATTTGCTACCTCACAGAGAGAAAGGGTAGTTTTAGGGTGAAAAATATTCGAGATTAAAATGTCGGAGTCATGTGAGAGAAATGTTTTTAAAAATGGTTTCATTAAGGATTTAATTTATGAAAGCATTTTTTTCAACAACCGAAACGAAATTCGAAATAGGTAAACAAGGGGTGGTTTTTTATTTCGGGTCACATGAAAATACGTAGTGCGATTTTGTATTTTGATTTTATTGGTTTTGAACACTGACTTCGACTTTTGAGGGGCATTTCACTTTAGTTAGAAAAGGGAAAGAAATTTATTTATTAATTAAACTTTAAACAAGTGAGTTTAAACAAAGACACACTGCGAAAAAAAATAACCGGAATGTATTGCATAGTAAATTCATATATATATATACATTTTTTTTTGTATAAATTACACTAGGAAAATTATAACTCGGTAATTCAACCTCTGGAAAATTGAACTTCAGGAATAACGTCCTTTGTGAATTGCCCGCATGAACATTTAGATTTCTTGTTTTATTACATTTTTATTTCTTTCTCTTTTCTTCGTCTTTCTGGGTGAGAAATTATCGCAACCAGTTAATATAATAACGTAATAAATAACAAAGGAAACGACTGCGAGGAAAACATTCCTACAATTAACGGTTGCTAACATGTCGGTCATAAAAAATAAATCATACACGACGGCTTGTTTTGCACGACGAAAGGTCTTCTGAACATTAAGCGTAATTTTATTTTTTTCAGATGCGTTATTACTATAGATTTTTTTTCACTGCAGATATTGTCTAACTTTGAAAACGCGGGAAACTATAATACTGTAGAATTTAATAATTTTTTCAATTGAAATTTAATAATTTTTCATAAAAAAATAAACATAAGTATACTGAAATTATTTAACTTCGTACACGCTTTGTGTACTATATAGTACACGATATTAAATTAGATGATAGATGGTGAAAGTTCCTGGTCTTTTTTTTTCAAACTTTATATCGACGGAACTCCACAAATTTTTTTTTTGAAACCACAATTACGCAAAACCAAATTCTCAAATTTCCGTTCTAAAATCCTAATGGAACATCTCAACTAAAAGCCTGACGCAAAATTTTTACTAACATCCTAAAGCAACATTTTTACTAAAGTCATAAACCAACATTTTCACTAAAGTCATAAAGCAACATTTTTATTAAACCCTAAAGCAACGTTTTTGGTAAAATCCTAACCCAACACTTTCACTAAAATCCTAACGCATTATTTAGACTAAAATCCTAAAGCAACATTTTTGCTAAAATCCTATCCCAACATTTTCACTAAAATCCTAACCCAACATTTTTACTAAAATCCTAACCCAACATTTTCACTAAAATCCTAACGCATTATTTAGACTAAAATCCTAAAGCAACATTTTTGCTAAAATCCTCACGTAACATTTTAACAAAAAATCCCACGTAAAATTCTTACTAAAATCCCATTGCAACATTGTAACCAACGCAATATTTGTACTAGAATCCTAAAGTAATATTTTTGGGCGATTCAGTTGAACACTCCGGGAAATAAACGACATCCTACACTCCGTCCAAAACGTAGCAGGTGGCGCGTTCTTTCGCGAAGTGTCCAACTAAGTGCTCGGCGAAGAATGATAGAAGAAGGAACGAAAAAAGGCCGAGATCTCAATCGTATTATAGTCGTAATTGCCAGGGCGTTCGTGTGTAAGTATTTTGTCCCTTTCCGACTCTAACATATATCTCCGCTTGCCAAGGAAGAAAGCGCCAGTGGTCCAATATAACGGACACCCAAATCCGTTTAAGGTCATGTGAAACACCGACCAAGTCTATATTCTACTGCAGAGAGAAAGGAAGACACAACGTTAAATGAACTAACGTCTAAGCGGGAGAAAAGTAAAGCCCCAGAATTGACCAGTGTTGGCCGACCTCACTATAAGTTAGAGTGACACACATGACAATTCAAAGAAGTCAGTTAGACGCACTCTCTGAGACGTATTCCACTTTGTCACAAAAAAGTATCACGCATAGTAGTAAAAGTATCATACAGTCTTAACTGACTGTTTCATTGGAGCTAAATTTGATCGGACCGGGAAAAATGAAACATGTAAAAACTTTGAAAATTGCTTCCTCATTATTTTTTATTTTTTTTTGTACAAAGCTATCAGAAAGTATCTTCCATGGAAAAAAGTATAGTCAAAAAAATATCGAAAAGTATACTTTTTTTATACCAAGTATATTTTGGACGAAAAATTGAATATATTGGATATAACTTTTAGTATACTTACAAAGTATACACGGTGATATACTAGTTCATGTATGTTTTTGTTAAATCAAATATATACTTTTGATAATTTTTATATAATTCTCAATGCATATTTTATGTATTTGGAAATATATGTGAATGATTTTTCTGTCTATAGCACTTATATATGCATTTGTATAAAAAAAGTGTTGAACACTCGAATTAGTTGAAGGAACATTTGACTGAAATATTAAGATTCTTTTTCGATATAAGAAATGTAGGTGGTCGAGTTGTCGTACTTTTATATTTTATGAGTCGATGTATTTTTTATATATTACTAATATACAGATAAATATACTTTGCGTATATTCGCCAAATGTACATTTGCAAAAAGTATTGGATATTTCCAAGTATATGAAAAGTATATAAAATATATTCCTCGTACATTATTTATATATTTTTCAATATATCGAAAAATATACTTTTTTCAGCATATTTTTTTTCTACGGCGGATGTTAATCGATTTTAGATTCGTCATAGAGAAAGTTTTGTAAAAAACCGAAGATAACGAGGAAGCAATTCGCAAAGTTCTTCTTTGCAGCTTTGTGCAGCCAAACTGAAACTTTTGAATGTAAAACGTTAGCAAACATCCTGTTTTCATTATATACAAAGTTTTTGATTATTTTGTATTGTGAATGGCAATAACTTGTGATGAATAAATAAATTACGAGAGTTTCTTCCCCATTTTTATTATCCAAAACCAATGTTTAATGGGATCAATGTCATTATATACGCGATGAATCCCTAATAATAATTTCGAGACGTATTCTGCGTAACAAGTCCTACTATTTAAGGGGGAAGTTAGCTATTAGAAATAATCGTATGAAAAATCTGGAAAATATCACGTAGATGCCTTTTCTTACTCTTTAGAAAATATTTTAAACCGAGAAAAGAACATCCATTTTTTAGCGCTGTCGATTTTTTTTAGGATAGCCAAAAACATCATATAACAAATCTGCCACGCCTCATTTTTTAGTATAGTATGCAAAGCACGAAAAAAAATTGGCAGGTCAAAATATTGAAAAATGTAGGAGAAGATACATTCTTTCGAATGGAGGACGATACATTTGCAACATTTTTAATTGTCCCGTTATTGTTCTCAAAGTGCAGTTATGTTGATAGCAATTAGGTCGTATAATATTAGTTGTTTTGAATGATATTTCCAGAGATATGATTTTTTGAAAATTTCTGCTGGACGTTTTCGTTGGAGATTTCATTGCAAATTTTAATCACTCCGCGAGAAAAACAAAAAATGTAAAAATTTTGCTAACTGCTTCTTCGTTATTTTTAGTTCCTTACAAAGCTACTGAATGAAGAAGAATGTTAATCGATTTCGGCTTTATCATAGAGAAAGCTTTGTAAGAAAGCAAAAGTAATGGGAAAGCAATTTGCAAGCTTACACTTTGTAGCTTTATTCAGTCAAAGCGAATTTTTTCTCTCCTAAAAATACATGGCACATCGAAAATCGAAATATCGAAAACTGCAGCATTCTGATTGGTCGTCGATGGCTTTGACATAAAGCCAACTTCAGACTGTTATAATCGCTGCAGGATCACGTTTGACGCGCTATTTAAAGTATGCAAAATATGTTGCATATTTTCTTCTTTATTATTTTGAGCTTCTTACAAATCTACCTCTGGAAGGAAAAGTGTCCATCAATGTTGATTGCCTCATAGAGAAAGCTTAGTAAAAAGTTGAAAATAATAAAAAAAAGAATATACTAAAGTTCACATTACACGTTTATTTCAAATAAATTAAAAAACAACAATTCATCGAAATTTCAGTCGTCAAGAAATAATAACGAAAAATTCAAACTCTCATAGAATTTCCTATATTGTGTAATCTGTATCACTGAATACATCATTCCATTCAGCTCCACAATTTGTTATCGCAAAATAAACACAAATCCATAAAAACGCAAAATTCACTCTATATAAAACCATTCCAAAACCCAAAAAAAAATTCACCTACTTGCCAATAACTTCACAAAACATATTATCTAAATCCAATATCCACACTATATAAAACCATTCCAAAAGCCTAAAAAAAAAAAATTCACCTACTTGCTAATAACTTAACAAAAAATATTATCTAAATCCAATATCCACCTTCACAAACATTCAATTTCCCCTCGCTGTTTTCCCTTTGGAAAGTATTGAAATTCGAATGAATTTGCCCCCTTAATTTGTCATTTGAGTCATTGAATCACCGAGCAAATCTATGAAGGTATCAAGCTACCTTAACGATGAAGGAATGAGAAGGACAATAGTAGCGGTAAAAGAGCCACCGACAAAGACAGATAAAACTAAAGGGATTCAGGAACTCGCAGCTGGTGTCCCTCTCGCCTTAAGCGGATGAAAACGGAGTGCGAGAGTAGTGTGGTATGGCCACTTCGGGAACCAGAGAAAATGCAATAAAAGAAGAAGCATGGCCCTTGTCGGTCTTCCGGTCCTCCAGTAACGCGGCTGCTTTTCGACCATCCTTCTCCAACTGTAACCATGAAGACTCTAGTCAGTGCTACTGTAACACATATATATATACGTATATCTATGTATAACTATATATATATCCATTTCTTCGGTCGCTATCCTCCACCGCTTCGCGGTCCCGCATCTGCAAACGGGTAATTACTTTGTGTAATTACTTGTCGCTTCTGGGTTCCAGTGAACTCGCTTTCTTCTTGCCTGTGTTTGTTACTCTCTTTTCCCCGCTGCCCCTATGGCCGGCCCATTCATTGCTCGGCCAAGTTGACTCGCAATCGCGCACACCACTGCCACCATTACCAGCTTTCCATATTCTTCAGGGTGAGCGTTACTACAACTCAGTTCTGCCATCTACTTATCCACGTCTGTAGGTGTTCACAACGCGAGCCTTTTCTAAACTGCTGCTTGTCCCGACAACCGCGCAGCAGCGCCCCCTTTCTCGTTACCAGCTTTTCTCTCTTTCTGCCTCTCCCCCCCTCTTCTTCAAAGTTTCCCGTCGTCTCACAACTTCTTCCAATCGTCGCTTTCGTATACGTTGCTAACGTTACTTCCTCTCCCGTGTTGGCGGTGCGGAACTCTTTCTAGGTTTACTTTCAGTTCCGATGAAAGTAATACGAGGGCGCTGCGCTATAAGTTTTAATTCGCTTCGGTGCCGATGGTAACTCTCGGCGTCGTCGCTGTTAGTCCTGCGTTCGCCGAGTTGCCATAAACAGGATTTTTATTTTTCTAAGGTATATAAGCTTTGGTATGAATTATTTGTTATTGAATATCTTGAGGAGGTCGTCTTGTGGTTCGAGGTATCAGATTGAGGTACTAATAAAAAATATGTTACAGATTGGGAGCTGAACTTTACGATGGCTAAATGCTAGGACTCAGAACCGAAATTATTTGGAATCAATTCAATAGTTAAATCCTATAATAAAAACAGAATTTATATTTTTCTGAGTATGAGTTCGTGAGAATTATTTGTTATTGAATGTCTTAAGAAGGTCGTCTTGTGGTTCGAGGTATTTGATTAAGTTAGAAATTTGAAATGTGTAACGGATTGGAAACTGAACTTTACGTGGCTAATTGCTAGGACTCAGTAATGAAATTATTTAGAATGAATCCAATAGTAAAATCCGATTGTAAAATCCAATAATACGAAGAGAATTTTTATTTTTCTAAGTAATATGCGTTGGTACGAATTATTTGTTATTAAATATCTTTTCTTATCTGAACTTAAGTTCAGATGAGTGAATGCTTAGATAGCGCTCAGTACCAAAATTATTTGGAATCAATCACATAGTAAAATCCAAGAATTTGACCTTGGCTCTTGAAGGTCGGGCGCTTATTTAGCACGTTACCTTTTTTTTCAGTATTTGGCGATTAGGTAGCTTCGATAATGAAGTTTCCACTTGTGCATGATGCTTTCACGTTTTCAACATCATAATAAAGTGCTCTTACCGAATTTTTCGGATTTATTATCGATTCTCGTTAAATTCTTCATCAATGATGGTTCAATGTTATTCCATTTGTACATAAATAATCATATCACCTGCCAAAAACATAGTAAAAAATATTTATCTCTCAATATCACAACACTATAAAACTTCAATCCCTTAACCGATTCACGCAAAATATATTTTCAAGCCACGTTTAACGATAAACCACTTGTGTACCAAATTCAACCGGCATATAAAAAAAATTTCGAGAGCTGTCGCGCTAACAATAAAATCCCTACACCCATTTCGGTATTTCGTGAAAACCATTATTCTTGATGGTCCAGACCATTCTGAATATATTTGACTAAAAATCTCCAGAAAAAAAAACTTCCGTCATGAGTAATAGGTATGCGTTCGTTCAACTATTCCCTTTTTTAGATTTTTTAATATTTTGTCCATCACTTGATACCAATGATAGACATTTTTTTTCGACGATCTTATTTTCAGCGGATTCATAAATACTTTTTTCATTATTCGAAAATAATAACGTTCATTTCATAAAAGATTTTCTACCGAATTTATCAATACCTTGTCCATCATTGAAACCGAACCCTAATTTTTTTCTTTTACTTTTCATTGCCTTATTCATACCTTGTTTATCATTGAAAACCAATGACGTGCATTTCTCTATACACCAAAACAGTATATTGATCAACAAGTGCGTAAAGTATGTTATTTTCCACTCGTGCGAAGTTGCACATACAATTTTTTGCAATGCCTGCGAGAAAAGTGGTACACAGCAACGGGGGGTTGACGGACGAAGCCCTCGGTGGGGTCCAGGGGCGAAGCCCCTGCTCGGGGGTTAGGGGCGAAGCCCCCCGATAAAAGAAAAAAAATTTAAGAAGTTTTATTTTCATTTTACTTATGTTGTAATTATTCAACGTGACAGGTGGCGCGAGGGGGGGGGGGGGGGGGGGGGTACGCTACCTTTCCATGTAAAATACAATCCGCGAGCCCGTGAAGTAAAAGCCTTTACTTTACGACCTTTTACTTTTTACTTACGACCTTTACTTTACGCACGGCGTTCGGAAATCGAGCACTTTACGTCCGATAGCCCCCCCGAAAAGTCCACTTTTCGAGCGGGTATTGCAAAAAAAAGGTTAACTAACGTCAACCTCGTCGCTGTGGTCGAATAAAATTTGTTTGAAACGAACGAGGTACATTTAAATCAATTATACCAGCGTTGTTTCGACAAAATTAATATGTTCAAGTTTACACTACATAGTAATATTACCAGCACAATATTGGTTTGATATATGTAATGACTGAGCGGAGAGTTTGGGGAAGTGTGGATATTGGCATTGCTGATGGACTGACGAAGTATCGAAGAGAGAAAAGATATGGTGATCACCGGGATTCGAACCCGGATTATTCTGGTACTGAGTAAGAGCGCTAACCACTGCGCTAATGTCACCTATGCTTTTCTCTCATTCGAATCATCTTCTTATATGCAATGTAGGGCCGTCACATATAACATATAAGTGAATTTATTCAAGAACACTTTTCTTCAATTTAATCGTATGCACTATCGGGGTTGAGAAGACAACACGGTTGACACCGCACATTTGGTTTCGTTGAAAAAAAAAATTGCTTTTTCAACCAATCGATAGAGCCAAGCAGAATAGCGAATAAATTTGAAACGATGCTATTATAAAATGTATGTGTCTAAATACTTTGATTCCATAACTACAGAAAGTTGCCAAAGACTTGAATATTAATGCATCATGCAATTTTTTCATCATATTGGTTACTGATGGGGAGTTTTCGTCGTGAACTGTGCCGTGAAACACTGTAAAAAATTTCTGGAATACTCAATTTCAGTTTTAAAATATCTTTATTCTTCAGTAACAATTATTCATACAGTACTTTTCTCGCGTACAAAATCATTTTTATGTTTCATCGCCGTCTCCGTTCAATGTGAACTTTACCAGCATGTGTTGTTTTTCAATTTTATATCAGTCATGTTTATATCATTTGTTTTCGCTAGTTGTCATTTGAATTTCGATAAAAAATTTGAAAAAATACTCATTACAGTCTTGTAGTCGAGATCGTGACAACTTAGAAGTCTTATACACGCTGGGGCTTCCAAACACTTGCGAGAAACGCACCGTTCATTTGCCACCTAGTGGCATTATACGCACCACTGATGCACAGTGCTCCGCTAGATGGCGAGCGGCCGAAGCGTTTCTCGCAAGTGACTTGAAGTTCTAGCGTATATAATAATCCTTATAATTACAAGGATACTCATTAAATATGTCGTTCGGATGCTTTCTGTTAATTGGTCATTTTGCATGTGGTTTTTTTTGCCAGGGTCACATCCAAGATGACCCACTAACAGATAGCATTTGAGCCACATAATTAATCTTAAGGATTATTATATACGCTAAGACTTTGCCTTATAAATATATATATAACTCAACTGCCTTGCAGTTTTATATGTATATATATATATATATATATATATATATATATATATAATTGAAATGAATCTCGCATGAGCGACCTCTAAAAAATTAGTAATAATAATATATATATATATATATATATATTCAATTTGAAAAACAGTTCGGTTGACGGATAAATTATTGAACGATATTTTTTTTCAACAATTTGTTAATAAAATCTTGGAATTATTGTTATACTAAATAAATTTTTTCAGCATCTTCCATATGCTTGATTTAAAAAAAATTTTAACCAATGGAGAAGAGTTCAAAATTTGCTCTGAATCTCATTGTTTAGGCAGACTGCACCACTCGTACATCTTTAAATTATTAGTAGCAACCTACTATGACCGATAGTAAGGTTTATTGAATAAATTTTTCAAAAATGAATACTATTCTGTAAATTTAATAAATTCTTTACGTTTTAATAGAAATTGAAGAACAAATCTCGCGTGAGCGACCTCTAAAAAATTAGCTACAGTGCCTCCCTTCCAGAGAAATATATTTCTGCATGCATGTCCACTTTTCAATTAACAGCCGAAAGATTAAAAAAATTTTTTTTTTTGCAACACCCTAATATGTATATATATGGGTCATTCCACGTCAAATCAGCAGGCCAAGACCCTCACCCTCATCGATTTTGTTCATTTTTTGATATGATGTTATTACCTACCCATAAAGGCCACAAAATTTTTTTCAGATTTTTTTTAACACCGGTTACATTTTTAAATCCTCGAAAAAAACCAATTTCAAAAACGCCCTTTCTAAAAATCTGAAATAATTCACACTGATTCTATGATTTAAAATACGATTTTTAAGCACCATGCGATAATGTGATCTCAATATTTACATTTCGCACAAACCACTTTTCTCGAAGTTTTGAACCATTCTTAATGTACCAACATGAAAATCTCGAAAAAAAAAATTTCACGAAAACAAGGCTTCCTCTGTGAGAAAGCAAAATTGTGCACTTACGCACACACAAATACAAACATTTCGTACAAACAATTTTCCTTGACGTTTTATACCATTTTAATTATTCTAACATAAAAAGTCCGAAAAAAAAATTGGTACGAAAACAAAGCTTACTTTATGAGGAAGCAAAAATAAATAAAAGCTTTTACCTGAAGCAGTCTATTGATCACTGATTCGCCGAGTGTGAAACGGCTTCCTAATGACACTAATATACCTTTTTACTCCTTCCTCTGTTACAGAGCCAGCATTGGACAAAACTCGGCGTGTCCGTTGCAAAGGTAGGACAAGCTACAAATCATCAATGCTTGAGATCCGCTCGACAAATCAATTTCACCCCGGCGAGACTATCACATAGGAACGGAGTGGAAAACATAAATCAGTCCAAGTGCGAGAGAGGCCAGCACCGTCGACGTGCTATTGCTATTATAGGCTATAGCGTACGGCCGACACTATCCCAGTCCGACGCGACCAATGTTGCCTCCACCGCTGGCGTACGACGAAACGAATCGACGAATAGTTCGTTCGTCATATTTTACGACACCGAGAAACCGGCAAAACTATTGCGTCCGGCCAATTCTTTTTTGTTTTCCTCGACATAAAAAATAGTCTCGAATAACTTTTCCCCGATTTTCATTCGAGGCCGAAGGGTTCAATCTCAATGTGAGTACACATCCCGACGGTCCCTCGCTTTCTCGTTTCAATGCCAGTACTGCACTACGAAATAGAAGGTAAAAAAAGTAAAAAATCTTGCTTCGGTCCAATCCGCTTTTACGGTAGAGTGAATGAAATGTGTCGAGCGGGTCACGGCGACAGGGGCTGTAAAAAAATCATTTTCTCACTCCATGGAAATAGCTCCCCAAGAGGGATGACAACTTTGAATCGGAAGATTCCAGTCTGATGTGCAGCAATAGCGACGCAATAACGCTACATTGATTTCAATGCCAGTACCATAAATTCACTCTGAATTATCGAGATGTACTTGTGGAATCCAATGAGACTGGAATTCTATAGCGACTCTTGAAAAAAATTATTTTCAATGAATTGAAATTATACTGCGTGAATATTGCGATTTTTTTAAATTGATTTTTCATTATTCTCCGGCGGCTATTCTGATGTTATTCGCTCCACTTTTCATTTCAATTCCATGGAAATTCGTATTGGAGGCTAAAACAATATACCAGAGTTGTAAATACCTAATACGCATAGCAATAATAATTATTATTATATGATCAGCTTTATAATTAAAGTTTCATAATAATAATGTGTGGCGATTATAATACGATGTCTAAACTTTTGAAAAGCTGCAAAAATGATTATTTTTCAATAAAAGTTCACGGCAATCCGTTCGAAAAATGGAAAAACATCATTAATGCATCAAGGAAGTGATGCATTTATTATTTCTTACGCTACATTTTTCAATATTAAAGCGAAAATTAATATTTTTTTCAGCTATTCAAATGTTGACACTCTATTTTTAATTACTACATTTTCTATTTATAATTACTATATATTATTATTATGAAATCATAATCACAAAACAAATTGTACTGTGAACTCTATCACGTGAATTAATGTGGACTTGCAACTTTGATACAGCAGATAGTTATCAAATTTGAGGTTTTTTCAATTGGAAAATTTTGATAATCATTGAAGATATTTTTATTCAAACCATTGCCGAATATATTCGTGCGTTTTACTTCAAATTCGGATAAAGCATAGTTCATAATATTTTATGTCGTTTCATTGGATACGATTTTTTCAATTTAAAAATGGCGATGCAAATTATTGGTCATCAACAAGTGAATAAACGTGAAAAATTGTATGTGTTTTTCATTTTGGAAAGAATGGGAATAATTTTTGCTGCACTTTTTTAAAATGATGATAATTTCATTATCCACGAATATTTTCAATTTCTTTGAACGCAGAAGTAGCAAAACCACCTGTCAAATCTTTCCAACATTACGATCTCGATCTCTTAAAATAGTCTCATCATAGAAATAAAATTAAAAATCGATATGATTTTTGGGCCTCAAGTTTATGCCTTCAAATGGAAATAACATTCGAATTACAAATATTCGAAATACTTTTTATCTATCATATCACTTTGAATTTTTTTATTAATAAAACTCTTCCGAATTCTACTGTTTATAAGATTTTCCTTGATGTAATTGCATTTTTCATTTCAAGTATGTCAAAAGTTTTCGAATTAATTCTAAATGTCATCGTCCAAACACATAATCTCCCAAAACGATAAAAGAATATCTTCATTACACTTGGTGTAACAACAAACGTTTTGTGCACAATTCGCGTGTAAAACTCATTTTCATACCTCGAGAAGTAAAATTTCGTACAATCCTCGTTGGAAAAACTTTTTCTCAACTCGTGTGATTGCAACACTCGCCTTCAGCTCGTGGAGCATACTTCCACTCGTAAGGAAAACTTTTACCTCGCTCATATCGTAATACACTATTTCGCTCATGAATAAAATTCTGAATCTTAAAATTTTTAAGCCGGAAACCAATTATTCAGTTCCAAAGGCTTGCATACCTCCCGATTTCTCGATGTGCCCTCCGATTAAAAAATATCCCTCCAAAACGGCCCGTAACTAACAAAGGATAAACCCATTTTTTTTTAAATTCCTTTGAATCTTTCCTGTAAATTAATTCCAACCTTCTGCCTCCAAACCACAGATGCCAAAGCTGAAAAAAATGGGTTTGCTCCGAAATTACAGCCTGGAATTCGGCTCTATTTTCACCCAGCAAAAAATCCCTTTAATCCATATGTCCATACATTTTGTAACGTACAAATTTTCACATGTGCTACCATCCGTTTTAATGCGATTAAAAGAAATCCGCTTAAAGCGAGGCAGAGTAACGGAAAACAAAAAAGCCCCCGGCGAGTTTAGAGATTTGTTCAAGTGTTAGATAATGAAGATACAAATACTGCCGAGAAGCAGTTCGGAGGAATCCTTGCGGTGAGTCCTTGAAAATCAGTGCAAAGGCGGTGGAAATCCAGAGGCAAAGCCGGGGAAGCTCAAAGGAGTAATAGCCAGTGGAAAAGCAGACGTGCGCAAACCGCCAATGCACCACAAGAGAAAAGTTTCGCGGTATTAGATTGAGTTACAAATTTAAAATATGTAACAGATTGAGAGTTGAACTTTACAATGACTAAACGCTAATGAAGTGCTTAGTATTTGGAATCAATCCCATAGTAAAAGCAAAGAATTTCACCCACGCTCTCACACTGAGAAAAAAAATTGTTAGAACCAAGAAAACGTGCGCTTGTGGGCGGCGAAATAAATATTTCTTTGATCGGAAGAAATATTCAATTGATCGAAGCGGCTGGTGATGCTATTAATAGATGTTTCGATCAAAATCGCTAATATTTTGTCCAATCGACAAAATATGCTTTTATTAGATTGAGTTACAAATTTAAAATTTGTATCAGATTGAGAGCTGAACGTTACAATGACTAAACGCTAATGAAGTGCTTAGTATTTGGAATCAATCCCATAGTAAAAGCAAAGAATTTCACCCACGCTCTCACACTGAGAAAAAAAATTGTTAGAACCAACAAAACGTGCGCTTGTGGACGGCGAAGTAAATATTTCTTTGATCGGAAGAAATATTCAATTGATCGAAGCGGCTGGTGATGCTATTAATAGATATTTCGATCAAAATCGCCAATATTTTGTCCAATCGCCAAAATATGCTTTTATTAGATTGAGTTACAAATTAAAAATATGTATCAGATTGAGAGCTGAACTTTACAATGACTAAACGCTAATGAAGTGCTTAGCATTTGGAATCTATCCTATAATAAAAGCAAAGAATTTCACCCACGCTCTCACACTGAGAAAAAAAATTGTTAGAACCAACAAAACGTGCCCTTGTGGGCGGCGAAATAAATATTTCTTTGATCGGAAGAAATATTCAATTGATCGTAGCGGCTGGTGATGCTATTAATAGATGTTTCGATCAAAATCGCCAATATTTTGTCCAATCGACAAAATATGCTTTTCGCTGCCGGCAAACGCACGTTTTGTTGACTTTAACGATTTTTTTTCTCAGTGCATGGGTCAGTCGCTCATTGAGACCTTGATACTATTTTTTTAATTATCAAAATAAAGAAGAAAATCTGAAAAAATCCGTATGCATTCAAGTAAATTAACATATCATTTTCATTAGAAAAAAAGTTAGGTTGACTGATTGTTTGTTGAACAATTGTTTTTTTCACCAATTTGTTAATAACATTTTAGGATTATTATTATGCAAAATCAATCTTTTCAGCACGTTTTATATGCATTATTTTTTTCCGATTTTTATTCCATCGGGAAGTGATCGAAATTGTCTCGGAAACTCACTTTTGGCGGGACTGTACGTATCGTACATCCTTAAATGCTTTGATAATGAAGTTGTCAACGACATCATAAAAATAGTATATTAACGATACAAGTGCGATAAAACTTTTTTTGACGAGGGTGAGTTTGAAATCAAACGAATTGAGACAAAGTTCAATTTTATTTAACTAGTGCGAGAAGTGCGATTTCTCGCATGCGAAGCGTGTGAGAAGTAAGCACTTCTCGCACGGAGTTGCATAAAGTACTGTTACCGAATATTTCGAATCATGGATTCTCGTCGAATTCTACACCAATGACGGTTCAATGTTGCCTAATTCATAAATAAATACTTTGTTTATCATTCAAAACCAATGGCGTGGATTTTTTTGCCTAATTAATAAATAATTTCTCCATCGCCAAAAACTAACATCTTATTTTGGAAGATCTCGTTTCGACTTAATTTATCAACACTTTGTTCATTCTAAACCAAAAATTCTTTAACGAAGTTTGTTGACACGTAATATATGAATTTTTCACTTCTCAAAACCAATGACGTATATTTTTTTCCCATACCAATTATTTCGTCCCAAACTCAATAATTTCTTGTGGAGTAAAACTTTTGGAAACCCATGTGAACTATGATCGGTGTATTACGAAGCGATTTAAGAAAGTCGATAGAAGTTGATCAGTCTAGTCTGCTGCAAAATAAAACGTTTATTTTTTTCGCTCCCTCGTAGAGAAACCTTTGCTTGCGTGCAATTTTTTCCGCGATTTTCGTGTCAGTACACTTAAAATGGTCAATTCTTGTCGTTCATACAAATTCTTGTTGAAATCCCCATGATCGTTAAATTATTGGGTGGTTTTGAATCCTTTCGAAAATATCTCTTAACGCTAGAGCTTTTTCAATTTTCGAGAAATTGCGCTAAAAATTGATATGGTTGTGAGCTTTCATATACCGGTGATACCTACTGAATTTGGTTAAAATCGGTTGAACTGTTAAAATTTGATGAGGTTACGATTTTATTTATTTATGGATTTTTTTGCCTATGCGAATTTTGGTATCAAATATCGAGCTGGAAATTACATATTCATGATTAACAGAAAAAAAATACGTCAGAAATATCCCAAAAATTATGAACGATACCATATTTTCATAGCAATTTTTTACAATCTATATTGCGAAGAGCAGCTTTGTCATATAAACCATATCCTTGCTTCCCAATGAAATTCGGGAAAACCCCACGTTTCAATCTATTCAACAGGAAAAAAAAAGAGAAGTTAGGTATTCGAGGATGTTTCTGGATCGTTCCTCATTATTGTATTTCCACAAAGCGGTTGTATGCACTGGTTTATTTATTTATTTTCAACAACTCTGCAAAGTAGAACCTTACACACGCTTACTCATTATTTTCCGCTTTATACAAATTTTCCTCTATGAGAAAGCCAAAATTGATAAGCACACTTTTTTACAGAAGTAGCTTTGTAAAAACCAAAAAACCAAAAAACAAAAAATGATGCTGCATAGCTAAAAGACGTTTGGTATTGAGGCTGTCTTTTTCATACCAACGCCTTGTAAAGTTGTTAACACCTTGGATAAAATGCAGGTTTCTGGGTGAAACCTTTTTTGTACTTGTAAACGTTGGACTGAAAAAAGGTGTCGTCGATTTTCTTTTTTTTCACTGGGATAATGTTTCTAGGAGATAACTTGACACCAGGTAGGGATTTCAAGTGTTCGGTACTTCAAGTTCTTCTCACAATCTTGTACCTTAAATACTTTTTCCTAAATTCCTGCTTCCTGATTATTTTTCGCTTTATACAAACTTTCCTCTATGAGAAAGCCAAAATTGATAAGCACACTTTTTTACAGAAGAAGCTTTGTAAAAACCAAAAAACCAAAAAACAAAAAATGATGCTGCATAGCTAAAAGACGTTTGGTATTGAGGCTGTCTTTTTCATACCAACGCCTTGTAAAGTTGTTAACACCTTGGATAAAATGCAGGTTTCTGGTCGAAACCTTTTTTATACTTGTAAACGTTGGACTGAAAAAAGGTGTCGTCGATTTTCTTTTTTTTCACTGGGATAATGTTTCTAGGAGATAACTTGACACCAGGTAGGGATTTCAAGTGTTCGGTACTTCAAGTTCTTCTCACAATCTTGTACCTTAAATACTTTTCCTAAATTCCTGCTTCCTGATTATTTTTCGCTTTATACTAACTTTCCTCTATGAGAAAGCCAAAATTGATAAGCACACTTTTTTTTACAGAAGTAGCTTTGTAAAAACCAAAAAACTAAAAAACAAAAAATGATGCTGCATAGCTAAGGGACGTTTGGTATTGAGGCTGTCTTTTTCATACCAACGCCTTGTAAAGTTGTTAACACCTTGGATAAAATGCAGGTTTCTGGGTGAAACCTTTTTAGTACTTGTAAACGTTGCACTGAAAAAAGGTGTCTTCGATTTTCTTTTTTTTCACTGGGATAATGTTTCTAGGAAATAACTTGACACCAGGTAGGGATTTCAAGTGTTCGGTACTTCAAGTTCTTCTCACAATCTTGTACCTTAAATACTTTTTCCTAAATTCCTGCTTCCTGATTATTTTTCGCTTTATACAAACTTTCCTCCATGAGAAATCCAAAATTGATAAGCACACTTTTTTACAGAGTTAGCTTTGTGAAAACCAAAAAACAATGAGAAAGCAATGTGCAAATTTCTACGTTGCATCATTATTTCTCCTTGAAACACCAAATAAACTATAGTCTGCACCCAAACATAATCCCTCATGAAAGGAAGTTTGTAACGTAAAAATGTTCACATGTGCGGCGATGCGTTCTAATGCAATTAAAAGAAATCCGATTAAAGCGAGGTAGAGATGCGGAAAAGAAAAAAGCCTGCTGAGAGTTTAGAGATTTGTTCAAGTGTTAGATAATGAAGACACAAATACTGGCGAGAAGGAGTGCGGAGAAATTCTCGCGGTGAGTCCTTGAAAATCGGTGCAAAGGCGGTGGAAATCCAGTAGCAAAGCCGGCGAAGCTCAAAGGAGTAATAGCCAGTGGAAAAGCAGACGTGCGCAAGCCGCCAGTACACCCCAAGCTATCTGTACTAGTCGTAGCCCGGGGATGCATTACGTTGCATTATGCAAAGGCAGCCAGGTCGGTTCTGCAACAATGAAATTCGATTTGAATGCGGTCGAGTTTTGTGGCTCTGAGTGTGGCAATGCATTGTGTTGTCGCAACGACTGTCGTTGCTGTTGCTGCTACGAAAGGAGTGAGATAAAAGAATCCGAACACTGACAGTAGCGTCGATTGAAGATTGCTTCGAGTCTGTAATAATGGTGACAAGAGAAAGGGAGACAGAGACAGAGAAAGAGATAGATAGATAGGGATAGAGAGAAGGATAGATAAAAGGGAGAGCAAAAAAAATAGTAAGGGTGGAGTGGAGAGCTTGAGAAGTATAGTATAGGGGGAGTGAAAGAAGCATCTATTCTCACGGATCCATTGTATATGCCACCGCCCACTGCATGTACCTATATTTTCCATACCTCCCTTTCTCTTTCGATGGAGCCACCCTCGTTCATTTTCAATTCCAACATGCTTTGTGCGCAAGTAGGGGGAGGACCAACCATGCAAAATATCTCGCGAGCCTCTATCGCCAGCATTTTTGGATGTCGTCCAGACAAATCTTTCAGGATTTCGTTTTATCTCACATTTTTCAATCGTACCTTTAATATTTTTAAGACATTTTTCTCAAAGGATTTCAGTTTATCTGATCGTTTGGTTCGCTTTGACTTTTTTGTTGTTGTAATTACAAGAGAATTATAAATAAAATCGTTTCGTAAAAGTTTCATAAAATGGTTGTAAAATACATTCTTAATTATAGATTATTTTTATATTATTTTCACTTAATAACTTTACTAGCTAACTTCGCAAACTAACTTCGCACAACTTAACGTTAAAACACTAACTTCGCAACACTTCACGTTAAAACACTAACGTCACAACACTAACGTCACAACGCTAATGTCACAAAACTAAAGTCACAAAACTAAAGTCACAACATTAACGTCACAACACTAACGTCACAACACTAACATCACAACGCTAACGTCACAACGCTAATGTCACAACGCTAATGTCACAACGCTGATGTCACAACACTAAAGTCACAAAACTAAAGTCACAACATTAACGTCACAACATAAACGTCGCAACACAAACGTCGCAATCACTAATGTCACAACACTAATGTCACAACACTAATGTCACAACACTAATGTCACAACACTAATGTCACAACACTAATGTCGCAACACTAATGTCGCAACACTAACGTCACAACACTAACGTCATAACACTAACGTGATGAGAAAGACCGTGTTGCGTCACGCCAGCAGTAATTTTTTTTTCTTTCCTTATTGGCTAACACTGTTTTTGGTAACATTAATGGAACAAGATTTTGGTAACATTACTACACTGTGTAGGAAACTTCTTTACGAAAATGGGTATAGAAAATGTATCACACGAGTATATCGTAAAATTGATGAACAATTTTTCTTAAATGAGGTACAAAAGTCGTGTTTTTTATGTAAGTTTAATGACTAATTCTCTAACTTTACGACGCGTACATTGAATTTTCATTTTCTTTCATATATTAAATTGAATTTTCTACACGGGTCTACTAAAAATACATTACACGCGTTTAGTATGAATTACTGTACGGTATATGAATTTTCTATATATTTTTCACAGTGTAAATATGATATTTCACCTGTATTTTCTGGTCAAATGTATGCAGATCACAATTGAAACGCAAGAATACTCATGTAATTAAATTAAGATTATATTTATTTTGATTTAGATTTGAATCAAAACTAGATTTAACCAATATTCTTCACTCCCCTCTTTCTCTTTTGATAGCGCCAACTTATTCATTCTTAATTCCCAACGTGCGTTGTGCGTACGTAAGAAAGAACCAATCATGCAAAATATTTTACTAGTTTTTATCCCCAACGTTTTTGGACATTGTCCGGACAAATCATTCATTCTTCGATTTCATGATTTATTGTTCAATCTTAGTTTTCGAAATACTTTAAGGAAACTGCGATGGAAGAATTGAATTTTTTTCATAATCTCTTGGCGAATTTTGAATTTGTTTTTTTTTTCATTGGTTAAATGTGTAATTTCGCATTTTATAATAGTCAAATGAATGCAATTGAAAAACATGGAAACTGGTATAACAATGTTAAATTTTATCATAAGAGATCTACCACCTAAATTATCTCACTGACATCAACACGAGTGCATGTACCTATATTTTCCATTCGTCCTTTCTTCGTTTCATTCTCAATTTCAACATGCTTTGTGCGCAAGTAAGAGAGAACCAACCATGCAAAATATTTCGCGAGCCTCTATCGGCGGCGTTTTTGGACGTCGTCCAGACAAACCTTTCATGCTTCCATTTTACGTTTTTTGTTGTCTTTTTTTTTCAGTTCTGAGCTCTGCGAACCCAGGACACAACAAGACCGGGAGTAGTTGTGTAGGTATCTTGTTGGATCTTCAGAATCTATGAAACTCTGAAAGGGACCGAAAAAGTAGACGGAAAGAGGCGAGCAAAGGGATGTGAGAGATGTGAGAGGCACATTGCCTGCGAGTAACGGGAACGTATCGGTGACCGTATTGCAGCCAAGAGGGACGAACGATGGTCTTGACGTTCTTTTGCATTTTCGTGTCACCGGACTCGTGTGGTATCCATAAAAGTTGTTCCTTCCGTGGAGGCTGCGAGTGTATAAAAGGGCCTATCATTACTCCATCTAGCTCAAAGCTGCCGCGGCGTGCAGTCTTTCTTTGCTCTTTTCCCAGACGCTACTTTTTTTCGCATTGTGACTGCAACAGATGATTTTTTGCGGACAAGGCATTCACCGGAGCGTGTGATGCTGCATAGCTAAGGGACGTTTGGTATTGAGGCTGTCTTTTTCATACCAACGCCTTGTAAAGTTGTTAACACCTTGGATAAAATACAGGTTTCTGGGTGAAACCTTTTTTGTACTTGTAAGCGTTGGACTGAAAAAAGGTGTTTTCGATTTTCTTTTTTTTTTCACTGGGATAATATTTCTAGGATATTAGGTGACACCAGGTAGGGATTTCAAGTGTTCGGTACTTCAAGTTCTTTTCACAATCTTGTACCTTAAATACTTTTCCAAAATTCCCGCTTCCAGTACATTTTTAAAACTTGTACTTCAAGTACTGTGAGAACTTTTGATAAACGTGTACTTCAAGGAGTTTTCACAAACTTGTACTTCAAGGAGTTTTCACAAACTTGTACTTCGAGTACTTTTTACTAAATTATACGTCAAGTACTTTTCGGAAACTTGTACTTCAAGTACTGCTCAGAAACGAGGACTTCAAGTACTTTTCGGAAACTTGTACTTCGAGTACTGTTCAGAAACGCGTACTTCAAGTACTTTTCTGAAACTTGTACTTCTCGGAAACTTGTACTTCAAGTAGTTTTCAGAACCGTGTATTTCAACCACTTTTCGGAAAATTGTACTTCAAGTACTTTTCGAAAACTTGTATTTTTCGGAAACTTGTACTTTAAGATTTTTTCGGAATCTTGTACTTCAAGTACTTTTTGGAAACTTATACTTCAAGTACTTTTCGGAAACTTGTACTTCAAGTACTTTTTGGAAACGTTTACTTTAAGTACTTCTCGGAAACTTGTACTGCAGGTCTTTATCCCAGCGCTGGAATCTAGTAAAACATACTTACCTCAATGTCTGGTACATTCATATCTGAGCCTTACCTCCGGTTCCGTTGCAGTATCAGTTGAATAGTGAAGAAGGCATGCTGTTGTGGCAGTTAACGTTACAAGGTTCGCTGGAGAAGACGCCACTCGCGTAAGTTATAACAGGAAGATACCTCGGTAGAATGAGAATCCAGTCAAAACTGCACTGCACTGTGGTAATATTGGGTGTTCATCTGACCAAGTGCAAACGTACATCGACCATAATAAAAAAGCAAAATAAGTGGAATACTACTTTGCAGACTTTTCATTCACTTACATTTTCGCGTAGGCATTATTATCCTAACGTCTGATTACAAACCAGGCCAAGATTTTAACATGGTCCTGACGGGATTTTAGCAGCGCCAAATTTGAACCTGATGTAACCTTACAATTTCGTACTCGGGTTTCTTTTCCGTATCTATATTGACCTCAAATTTTGATCTCCGCCAAACGATTCTATGGATCGTTGCAAATGCCCATATATAATTTTTATCCACCTAAAATTCAACGCAAGTATGTTTCACTAGATGTATCTAGCGAAAAAGTACCTCAATGTCTGCTGCATCCATATTTGATCCTCACCCCAGTTTCCAGGCACTATCCGTTAAATACTGAAGCAGGCATGCTGTTGTGGCAGCTAACGTTACCGAGTACACTGAAGAGAAACCTACTCGGCTCAGATGTAAACTGGGAAGATAACTCTAAACTAGGAGGATCCAGTCAAGACTGCACTGAACTATGTAGTGATATTGGGCGTACATATGAACAAGTGCAAACGTACCTCGACAACGATAACCAGGCCAAGATTTCAACATCACTCTGGCGGCGACTTAGCAGCGCCAAATTTGAACCTAGTGTAACCTTTTGAATTTCTATTTGGATTTCGTTTCCTTATGTTTATTTACTCTAAATTTGGTTCTTCACCAAACGATCCTATAGATCATTGCGAATGCCCATATATCACTTTTATCCACGTAAAATTCGACGCAAGTATTTTTCACCAAATGTACACCGCGAAACAGGATTAGTAACATTAAACCTGTCGGTGCGGTTGTATGAGATTTGTTTGAATGAAACGAGGCATATTTGAATTAATTATACCGCCGTTGTGCCAACAAAACTGGTATGTTCAAGTGTACAGTATATAGCAATCACTACCAGCACAATATTGGTTTGATATAACCTACAACTGAATTTATTCAAGAACATTTTTCTTCGATTTAATCGTCTACACTGTGTAGTTGGGAAAACAACAAGGTTGATTTGACCGCACATTTTGTTCCGTTAAAATAACAATCGTTGTTTCAACCAATCGATAGAGCCAAGCAGAATAGCGAATAAATTTGAAATAATCCGATTATAGAATGCATGTGACCAAATACCGTTATTTCATATTTACGAAAAGTTGCTAAAGTCTTGAACACGAATGAATCTTGAATCAAAGACCGGACTTTCCGGTCTTTCAAAGTTATATTTTTTTTTCAATAAAACCGGACTAATTTAAAACAAAACCTCAACATAACAATCGAAAGACTTGACCTGAAAAACCGGTAAGCCCGGTCATGAAACTACACGGCTACCACAAAAACGAAATGAACATCAAGAACCGGAAACAATATACAATAATAGAAACAATAATGACCAAAACTTCGCATTGATTTAAAAGAACAACTTTTATTCTCAAGAGGCCCCGACAAGGGCGAAACGTAAAATAAAAAATAAAAAAACAAACACAAGCCGTCATTCGCCAAAGCACTTCCCCACATATTGTAATAATAAAATCCAGTTTTGAAATCGATGGAAATTTTCCGTTAACTCAACTACATATTTCTTACGTCACCCTTAACCGGTGCGGTGGTCTAGTGGTTAAGAGGCTTCTAAATCAGAGCATCGGTAGGTTGCGGGTTCGATTCTCGGTGCCGTCGAAAACTTTTCGTCGAAAAATAAAAACATGGACGTGATGAAGCTCCAGAAGTATACGTGAGGCACACACAGGTAACTGCGGGGGTCACATGTATACAGCTCTAGTCTGTGTTTACATTCTCGACAAAAATCGTGACGTCGCTCCGGTGCCGTGAGGCGAACTCGAGACCGGCTATATCGGCATAAGGTTTTTCCGCAATGTTTTCCTATGCCCTTAGCAGAAATGCTATGGCAAATGCGATGTAGAGGGGGAAGTCGGATGCGGACGCATGGAGGCCTGGTTACTGATCCGGACCAGGCCCTCAGCGGGGACTGGCTACTGATCCGGACCAGGCCCTCAGCGGGGACTGGCTACTGATCCGGACCAGGCCCTCAGCGGGGAGTGGCTACTGATCCGGACCAGGACCTCAGCGGGGACTGGCTACTGATCCGGACCAGGCCCTCAGCGGGGACTGGCTACTGATCCGGACCAGGCCCTCAGCGGGGACTGGCTACTGATCCGGACCAGGCCCTCAGCGGGGACTGGCTGCTGATCCGGACCAGGCCCTCAGCAGGGACTGGCTACTGATCCGGACCAGGCCCTCAGCGGGGACTGGCTACTGATCCGGACCAGGCCCTCAGCGGGGATTGGCTACTGATCCGGACCAGGCCCTCAGCGGGGACTGGCTACTGATCCGGACCAGGCCCTCAGCGGGGACTGGCTTCTGATCCAGACCAGGCCCTCAGCGGGGACTGGCTACTGACCTGAGCCGACCCTGTAATAGGCGTAATACCTGCAGACGTGGGAAAATGCGGATTAATAATAAATAACCGTCAGGCTTGGTTAATTCATACAAATTTTGTTCAACGTTACCAAACCCTTTTTTCGCTGTATCTAGCGAAAAATTACCCCAATGTCTGCTGTATCCATATTTGATCCTCACCCCAGTTTCACGTGCGGTATCAGTTAAATACTGAAGTGGGCATGCTGTTGTGGCAGCTAACGTTACCGTGTAAGCTGAAGAGGAATCTACTCAACTCAGATGTAAGGAAGGAAGATAACTCCGAAGAAGGAGGATCCAGTCAAGACTGCACTGCACTGTGTCGTAATATTGGATGTACGACTGAACAAGTGCAAACGTACCGAGCCGAGGAGACGAACCGGAGGTTTACTTTCGTGAGGGGCAACCATCCGAGTTATACAACCGCCAGTCCGGGACGTCGAAACGAGATGTCTGGTTTTTGGAAAGGGACAGAACAGGTGCAGAGCCAGAATGCACCATACAACAACCCAAGCTCACATCCCCAAGTAGAACCAACGGCGGTGACTACATCTCGCGCAGTTTCCCGCGGTTTCTCGAGGCTTTCGAGCCTTGTATAATATACAACGTACCCGCCAAGCGAGAACGCTCGAGTGGTTGAACCGTAGAAACGTGTCGCTCGTGTATCCACCGCGTTCAACCACATGCACATTCAGCAATGTCTTGTTACACGAAGAAACCAACCTTAGTGATATCGTTTTCTTTTCCTCCATAAATTTTTCCGTATCCGTCTTCCATTTCAAGGCTCAAACCTTCCATCCTTGCTACAACCCTTCAAGCAAGGACTCCATCATCTCGATTTTCCATTTCGTTTCCGCATTCTACTTTCTCTTCATCATTCATCTCACCGGTTATTCTTTACTATTATAACTTGTCCCTCGACAGACTGGGCTGAAAGCTTCTTAATAAGCTGTATGCAATTCTATGTCTGGAATCCTTGCTGGAGGTTATGGGGATAAGTAGGATGGAATAACCAACGTGATATGCAGTTAGACAAGGGTGTATCTTATACGGTTTCTAGTCGGAAACACCTAGAAAACATTTTTTTCGTATGTGGTGAATCTGGTTGCTATTATCGTCCCTGAAATGTTTTTTATCTGTCAATGAATATTTCTCAAATAATGATAACACTTAGATTTCGAAGCTAAGGGTTATGCTACTTAAAACCACTTCAGAAATACTTGATACCAGAGGAGATTCCTGAATATTCCTGATGTGTAGTGATTGCGGTTATTGTGGTCATTTTGAAACCTCCATTGTCTATGAATGTCTTTTTTTTTTCAAATATTTACGTATCAATTTCAAGATCAAACGTTCGACTGTTTGAAAGCACTTTATTCTAGGCAAAAAAGAAACTTGCTCGATAACAACCTAACAGAAGGTTTTTCAAATCACATTGGTGAATATGAGGCAATTCAACCCGTTTTTATCAGGATTTGACCTCGACCTCTCCGATCTCGCTTGTAATTTTTTGCGGGCTTAGTTCAACCCTCGAATGGATCAGATTTTTTTTTTTTCTATGGCAATTCGTTTTCTTTGTATATTTTTTAAGTGACATATCAAATGTCATAATTTTCAAAAACCTGAAAATATTCTGAAAAATACTTTGTTCAATTTTCCAGCTTATAGTCAAAGTAGGCAAGTTTTTTTTCATTACAGTTTTTAAGCTTTTTTTATGTAAAAAATGATTAAAAATAAGATAATATTATTTATTTCCTACGGGTGATTACTTAAATGTTTATTTAGGTAAAACTGGATTTTCCAGAATTTTTTCAGATTTTTCGGAACTATGCAAATTTTTTTAAATATTTTTTTTAAGTGACATATTGAATGTCATAATTGAAAAGTCTGCAAAAATTCTGAAAAGTAGTCTGTGGAATATCAAAATTTTTCTAGCTTATTGCCAAAGTGTGCAAGATCTTTCTTCTCATAGTTTGTAAGCTTTTTTTATTTAAAAAATTATTTTTTCAATTAAAAAAATCCTTAGAACCATGAGGAGAAAAATCTTGCCTACTTTGGCTGTATGCTAGAAGTTTTTTATATTGTACAAAGTATTTTTCAGAATATTTTCAGTTTTTTAAATGATCGCATTCGATATGCCACTTTACAAATGTACGAGAAAAAATTGTCATAGAAAAAGAAAATCCGGTGCATTTGAGGGTCCAACTAAGCCTACAAAAAACTACGAGTCAAATCGGAGAGGTCGAGGTCAAATCCTGGTCGAAACGAGTGGATTGCCCCGTACATTAAAGGAGAACCAGAATTATAAATTTGATAACGAGTAAACACTTAATTTCGGTGCATTGTTATCATAAGCACTCAATTTTAATACATTACAAACCCATTTGCATCCTCATAGAGGAGGCTTTGTTTTCGGAATTTTCATGTAAATACACTCAAAATTGTCCAGAACGTAGAGAAAAGTGGCTTAGAACAAACGTCTGTATGTGTGGGTGTATGTTACACGCTCGAAAAATGTAAACCTTTATAACTCGGGAACGCCTCGAAATATCGAGCTAAAATTTCCACCATAGATCGAAGGGTCAATCTTCATCGTTTATACAAATTTCTATCAAAATCCTCATAACCGTTAAATTCTTATGCGATTTTGAATTTTTTCCAAAAATGTCTGCTAACGCTAGAACTTTTTCAATTTTCAAGATATCAAGCTCCAAATTGGTATGAATGCGAACTTTCCTACACCGATGATGCCTATTGTATTTAGTTAAGATCGGTCGAACCGTTAAAATTTTATGAGGTTTTGAATTTTTTCAATTCTTTGATTTTTTTCTAATGCAAATTTTGGTATCAAATTTCAAGCTGGGAGTTAAACGAGTTCCAGATTCATGATTAACAGAAAAAAATATGTCAGATATAGCCCAAGAATGATGAACAATACTTTCATAGCAATTTTGTACAGTCTATAATGCAAAGCATAGCGATTGATGTCGTATAAACTGGTCATATCCTTGTTTCCCAATGAAATTTCAGAAACCCCCGGATTCCTACCATGTTCTACAGGGAAAAAAAGCAAAGATAGGATATTTGAGGGTGTTTATTTATTTATTCAAAACAAGGTTGCAAAGCAGACCCGTGCACATTGCTTGCTCATTATTTTCCGCTTTTTACAAAGCTTTCTCTACGGGAAAGCCAAAATTGATGAGCATACGTTTTCATAAAGTTAGCTACGTAAAAAGCCAAAAATAATGAGGAAGAAATGTGCAAGGTTCAACTTTGTATCCTTGTTTGAATCACACTGATCCCAAACGCTAAAACCGTGAGTCCATGGTATCAGATATAAATTACCCCAAAAAGACATTTCTGAAAAAACGTAATTGGATACCGAACATTGGATATCCATATCTAATTGGACACCGACACAAATTGTATGAGTAGGGCAACCAGCGGTTATAAGAGAGATATATTATTGAAGGGAGTAAGGAATCATGGGTTTTCATGATAACACGAACAAGAACACTTGCATCAAAGTAACGAAACCTACTATATCTTGTTGGATAATGACCATTCGATACCTATATCTAATTGGACGCTGGCATAGATGATACAACAAATATACCTTCAACCTAATTGGATACCGACATCAACAATGCATCGAGATGTAATCTATGCCTTGTTAGCTATTTTCGCCAAGTTACTTCATATCGTATACCGCTAGATGCTTCGTTGTTGTAAAGGGATCCAAACGTCGTCGTGACGTAATTGTAATGTAGACTAATCGATCATTCCATACAAAATGGATGTCTTGGACATTGAAGCAAAATACACGTAGAAAACGATTTAATATTTTACGGTGTCAACATTGTTAGCGAAAATCAAAAAAATTTTTGCCATAAAAAATGTCTACGCTGAACTAACAAATCTTTTTGCTGGTCTAACAATTTGTTTCGCTAGCTAGGAAATAATTCAATGCTATCACTATTTCAGTATATGATTTTCTGGCCCAACAAAATCGTTTCCTTTGTTAAATTAACATAAGAAACTGATCGGCATGCTAATTCCCGTAAAAAATATCAGTTATGACTGATTTTCGTTGTAAAATCAATGTTGTTTGTCGCCCTCGAATATCAGCGTCGTTCTAGTGGAGACTTTTTCGTACTTGGAGAAAAAGACTAATTGGAAACCGACGCGACGAATACAAACGAGGGAGCCACGTTAACACTCACGGGAACGATCATGTTGACGGGGAAAATGACAGTATTTTTTGTACACCTTGATAACGACACGATATTGGTCACAATGACAGGAAAATTATGGTCTGCATAAGAACTTCTACTTGATAATAGTGCGATTTTGGTCATAATGATAGAACAAATATGGAATTTTTTTTTACGGTATGAATATTCTACATTTTTTAAATATTTTTTATTGATATTCAATTCCCAGATGTCTTCAATGAATAGGTAGGAGATGGATTAAAAAATCCGGATATTTACGTTTCCATCCTGAGTGTGGATCCGCCTCTTCAGTAAGATGTTTTAATGTCCTTTTATTTTACATCATGTCCATCCAGAATACCATCAGCCACAAGCGAGTAAGTGACAGATTCGATGGGTGACATTGTGCGTAAGTAATGACATCCATCAACAGACTCATGTGTTTTCCATCATAATTCAGTTTTACTGAGCGATGGTGGGAGTGCCATGTCAAATTACTTTGATTATCAATGTAATGACTGAGCGAAGAGTTTGGGGAAGTGTGGATATTGGCATTGCTGATGGACTGACGAAGTTTCGAAGAGAGAAAAGATATGGTGATCACCGGGATTCGAACCCGGATTATTCTGGTACTGAGTAAGAGCGCTAATGTCACCTATGCTTTGCTATCATTCGAATCGGCTTCTTATATGCAATGTAGGGCCGTCACATCAATGTCGACACATAGATTATGGTTTTAGATGGATTCACGATAGAACACAGGTAGTTATCCGTTTCATGTTTCTTGGAATAGAAAAAAAAAAAAAAAAATATGGACATGATGTAAAACAAAAGGACATTAAGGGTCGAATATAAATAGAAAGTCCCAAGTTCGAACTTCAGTTTAAACTTGAGACTATAAATTCGACTAAGTTAGAACTTAAGCCGATTTTTTTTTGTAGACTGCATATACATGAAGGGGAAATCAATTGCGTTACACCTTGCGTTTTCACTATTTTCGGTCTTTAGGGTGTAATGATTAATCTTTGGAAAACAACAAATTTATTATCTGCCGGATGGACTGTGATTTGCAAAAATATCCCGTAGCAACCTCAATAATTTCGGTGATTACATAGATAGAGAGTAAACAAGTAAACTAACCAAAGATTGGTTAAAACCCTTGAGAATACGAAACATTATGATGAGCATGCGCAAATCTCTATAATGGTTTAGATTAGTCGTTCAGAACAAGAGTTCGTATATGGGTATCTATTTTCATTTATATTAGTGAAAACGCAAGGTGTAACGCAATTGATCTCCCCTTCTTGTATATGGGGCATTCCACGTCAAAGTAGTAGATTTTTGCTTACTCATAGGGGAAGCCTTTTTAATATGATTTTATTATCGACCCATAATGGCCTCGGATTTTTTTTCAGATTTTTTAAATACCAGTAACATTATTAAATCCTCGAAAAACCCAATTTTAAACACGCCGTTTTTGAAAATCTAAAAAAATTCACACTGATTCTATGATTTAAAATATGATTTTTGAGGGCCATGCGATAATGTGATCTCAATATTTACTGTTTTTTCCACATTTTTTCATTTTTTTTATTTTTTTTCATGTCGCAATTTTATTTTAAATCTTTAAATCAGGATAACTTTCTTAAATTTCAATGGATCTCAATTTTTCTGAAGATGGTAGGATTACCAGATTACCATTGTTAAAAAAGATTTCGCAATCCAAGCGATATTGTATTGCGAAATTTTTTTTAACGATATCAATTGTTTTCGGGCATTCTGGTAATTCTACCATCTTCAAAGAAATTGAAATTCGTTGATATTTAACAAAGTTATCCTGATTTAAATAATAGAAAATCAAATTGCGACATGAAAAAAAAAAATGAAAAGATGTGGAAAAAATAGTGAATATTGAGATTACATGGCGCTCAAAAATCATATTTTAAATCATAGAATCAGTGTGAATTTGTTCAGATTTTAAAAAACGGCGTATTCGAAATTGGTTTTTTCGAAAATAAAAAAATGTTACTGGTGTTAAAAAAATCTGAAAGAAAATTCGAGGCCTCTAGGGGCCGATAATAACATCATATTAAAAAATGATAAAAATCGATGAGGGCGAGGATCATGATTCGACCCTAAGACATTTTTCCGAAGAGGGTCCACACTCAAGACCGAATCCTAAATATCTGGAAATTTTTTAATCCATCTTCTACCTATTCCCTAAAAACATCTGGAAATTGGTCGATCGTAGCCCCCTAACTACTTACACATATCATCATCATTCTCGACCGCTAATCAACTACAACTAGTCAGCAAGTTATATTCTAATAGAAAGTTCAACCAATCAACACGCACAGCATCAAAGCATTGATGTAATGAAAATTGCACAGCTTGTTAAATTCTCATACTGCAGGCTAACTCGGTAAGGCACGACGGAGTCTGAGGCCGATGTGAGCCGGGTTTGCCGATAATCCAGAGGTGAGCTAGGGATATGGTGGAGACCGGGCCAAGGCTGAGCATCGAAAGCTGCTCGACGTGAGCTTCCGGAACACATTGCGGATGCGTGAAATTTGCAGTTTACCTTACGCTCGGTCAACTTCGATTCCCTGCCTGTGTACGTTCCATGTAACGTCACACCAAGCTAGAGCTCATTATGATACAATGGCCCGAGCAGTTCTGAATAAAGCTCGTTCCTCCACGAACTAGCCAGGCAATTATTGGCTACCTCAACGACACCACCACCAACACTGATATCGACATTGCGAACACCACCCGGTGCTTAGCCCCAATTCCCATAGTTCGGACCTGTCTGCTTCGCTTACCGTCCCTACCCTCAACCACCCGTTCTACGGCTTTCCCTTTCGCATTTAACGCAACGATAGCTTACAAAAGGGCATTCCGGTTCACTACTTTCGCTGTAGGACTATTTATACAACAAGCGGACTTCATTAAGTTGATATCTCAAGCCAATATCTGTGGGATTTCAAGCATTGTCACTATGTGTTTTTTTTTTTAATTCATACCGATTTATTTGCTATATATTTGGTTTGTTGAAGATAACGAAATTGAGGTTCGTTCCCTGGAGGATTCGATTAATTGAAAATTTTTCAGTAAGTGATCTTACTAACAAATTTTTCAATTCACTTACTGAGTAAGTGAACATTTTTTAGTAAGTGAATTTAAAAAACCGAATCTTGAGAAATTTTAGGGGTCAAGAAATAATTTCGGAAAATTCTAATTGATTTAAAGGGCATTCGGATTCAGTACTTTCGCTGTAGAACTATTTATACAACAAGCGGACTTCATTAAGTTGATATCTCAAGCCAATATCTGTGGGATTTCAAGCATTGTCACTATGTTTTTTTAATTAATTTATACCGATTTATTTGCTATATATTTATTTTGTCGAAGATAACAAAATTGAGGTTCGTTCCCTGGAGGATTCGATTAATTGAAAATTTTTTAGTAAGTGAATTTGAAAAACCGAATCTTGAGAAATTTTAGAGGTTAAGAAATAATTTTGGAAAATTCTAATTGATCTAATTGAAGGCATTTCGGTTCAGTATTTTTGCTGTGGAACTATTCATACAACAAGCGGACTTCATTAAGTTGATATCTCAAACCAATATCTGTGAGATTTCAAGCATTGTCACTATGTTTTTTTATTTATTTATACCGATTTATTTGCTATATATTTGGTTTGTTGAAGATAACAAAATTGATGTCCATTCCCTGGAGGATTTGATTAATTGAAAATTTGTTAGTAAGTGAGTTTGAAAAATCGAATCTTGAGAAATTTTAGAGGTCAAGAAATAATTTTGGAAAATTCTAATTGATCTAATTGAGGGCATTTCGGTTCAGTACTTTCGCTGTGGAACTATTTATACAACAAGCGGACTTTATTAAGTTGATATCTCAAGCCAATATGTGTGAGATTTCAAGCATTGTCACTATGTGTTTTTTAAAAATTTATACCGATTTATTTGCTATATATTTGGTTTGTTGAAGATAACAAAATTGAGGTTCGTTCCCTGGAGGATTCGATTAATTGAAAATTTGTTAGTAAGTGATCTACGAAGGTGAGAAAATTTTATAGAGAGAGCAATATGCAAATTTCCTGCTTGCATCTTTGTTTTTAATGAATTTGAAAAAGCGAATATTGGGAAATTTTAAGGACCAAGAAATAATTTCGGAAAATTCCAATTAATATGTAATCGTACTCTTTTTCAATGAAATGTTTTCTTAGCTTCAATGAACATTCATTAAGTTCGCGTACAAAATTTGAGTTTTTTCATGTTTTGCACAAGAAATTTGTAAAAAATTTCAAAACTCCATTAAGTTCGGAACGCTTTTTCGTTTTCGGCCAAATTCAATATAAATTAGCGTTAAATGTATTTGAACTTATGGAGATTCAAAAGTTTGTGAATTTTACGAAAGTCAGAGCAACCACAAAAATTTTGAAAAAATTCGCCAAGCTGTAAACTGTAAGTTTTTGCATATATTTTATCGAAAATTGCAAGGATCGAAGACAAACCACTGCTTTACTTGTATGCTAAATTTCAGCTTAATCAGTTAAACGGTTTCTGAGTAATGATTGATTGAAATTTCGAAACCCTGAACACACACACACCCTCCTTTCTTTAACTTTTGCCACATAATTAGAATAATCCAAAATAACCACTTTTGTGGTTATTTTGGATTATTCTAATTATCCTGACATGAAAATGATGAAAAGCATGTTTATGAAAAGAAAGTTTCCTCTATGAGGAATGAAAAATGGGTAATTTTCAACCCGAGTAATTTAAATTCAAAATTTTCATAAACTCTGAAGAAACAGGGTCACATTTACGCTCTTACTTTTCTAGAGAGATTTTTAACTGAGTACTTTATAATTATCTCAAGTTACAAGCCTCTTACTTTCCTTACACACAAAACTTTCTTAAAGTAGTCGTCTCTCTACCTGCTAGTAAAATGTGCCAGAATTTTTCAAGAACGTTTCTAAAGATTTTTATGATTCGATGGACGTTATTGAAAAGTTCTTAATATGTCGATATAACGATGGACACGGTTTCGAAAAAAAATACACTGATATGTACAAATGCCTGATAAAGTGTTTTTGGCATACAGTTGTAGATTTAGAAAAACTTAAATTTTTGTCGGGCGATAAAAAGCAATAGCTCGATTTATTCATGAAGCAATGTTTCATTGATTAACCGGAGTTATGTTTTTGTAGTGTTGTTTGCAAAAAAATAAAAACCGTTTGTTCATCTAACGTACCCTCACATTAAACTTTTTAACGCATAAAACGAACGAAAAATATGCCCGGTAAATTAATACAGCATACTTTAATAAACAAAATAATATTTTGTTGATCATATAAAACTGGATGACAAAAACTTCAATCGGGCATTTGTATATATCAGTGTATTTGTTTTCTTAACTGTGTCTGTAAATGTATTGAAGGATAAATAACACATGCTGATTTTCAAACCACGCCTCAACAGTAAAAAAAGTCGAAAAATTCAGCAAAAGCTGTATAAATGCTATTAAAAATTAAATGCTAAAAAGAAAATCAAGTAGTAATAGATAAATGACAGTGACTCTCTAAGCACAGTACGGTGTTGTTGATGCACGAAAATGGATATAAATAACGTATATAGCCTTAATTACAAAATGATGCAACTAAAAATTGCAGCAGATTAGGGCGACGACAATTTCTCAAAAGTTCATTATTGCTTTCTCGCTAAGCAAACTTTGTTTGAGTGAAAAACAAAATTTCGGTATATTGATGTCGTTATACGTGATATTGACTTGGACATTTAGAAGAGTGTTAGACTTTTGGACAAAATGACTAATGCTTCTGAATGTATGTCAAGAATTTTGAAATAAGATGACTGACACAATTAGTGACATACAAAATTAGTAACGTCGTCATACAGAAGACCCGATTAGTGTCCTACGATTTTCTCATATGGCCTATTTGATGTCCTATGGAAGACCGAAACACTCGTCAGATTTCTTTTTAGGTTATCAATAATAATCAGTCCGAAAACGTGTTTTACAGAAATCATGCATCTTAGTAATTGTTTTGGGTAATTTATACAAGAATAACATAGCAAGGTTACGCATCGATGCATCCGATCGAGCTGCCGATTAGGTCGAATTGCGAACAAAAATCGCAACAACCCAACATTTCAACGAACCTTTTTCTGACCTACATATTTTCCGTCGTGAAAGTAATTATTATTCGTATCGCACATGCTACTGTTTTCATTGATTCTCAATAATACCTTATGAATTAATTTTGTCCCTTAAATATATTTTGAAAACATAAAAAACTATATTCCCTAGATGGTAAATTTTTACCGACAGTGACAACAAAATGGCTGACGACGGTTCACTTCTATCGAGTTGGCCGATAACTGTTTGAATATCGGCGATTATTGGAAATTTATTTTCGGCACTTCTCATATGACAACACGCAAATATTAAAGAATTTAAACATAAAGTGTGATATGTATTGGACATCAAGAATTATTTTTTCGTGAATAATATGATAAACGGAGAGGAATTGGATCACGGTCAGTAATTGGGTCGTTCACCTTACATGACATTGAACGGGATAGTAGTACGCAAGTAAGGCGAATGACCCAATTACTGACCGTAGCCCAATTAGTGTCCGTTCTTCATTTTATTTAGGATAAAAAATTCTCTTGATGCCTAATAAACATCAAACTTTTTGTTTATATTCTTTGATTTTTGCATTATGCGATTTAGGAAGCACCGAAAATATATTATCAATAATCGTCGGTGAAAAAAATGTTATCTGCAGACTCAACAGAAGTGAGCCATCGTCAGCCGTTTTCTTGTCTCTGTCGGTAAAAACTTACCATCTGAAGAATGTAGTTTTTTATGTTTTAAAAACGTATTAAATATTCTACTCTCTATGAATACTCTATGAATAAACTTTGTCCCTTAAATATATTTTGATAACGTAAGAAACTATATTCCCTAGATGGTAAATTCTTACTGAAGGTGACAACAAAATGGCTGACGACGGTTCACTTCTATCGAGTTGGCCGATAACTGTTTGAATATCGGCGATTATTGAAAATTTATTTTCGGCACTTCTCATATGACAAAACGCAAATATTAAAGAATGTAAACATAAAATGTGATATGTATTGGACATCAAGAATTTTTTTTCGTGAATAATATGATGAACGGAGAGGAATTGGATCACGGTCAGTAATTGGGTCGTTCACCTTACATGACATTGAACGGGTTAGTAGTGGTTATAAGTACTTATAAGAATTTCGGAAGGCGATAAATTGAAGGTAGAACGGAATATAGTATATGGAGAGCAGTGGCCATGGCAGGATACGATAGGACGAAGGGTCACAACGCCAGGGCAAAGACGTTGATCGATGATCCGGCAACGATTCATTTCCAAGGGGCGAAGGCATCTTCCTCGCATCTCACTTGAATCTTTCCTACGTGACGCGGACGGAAGAGTAATATTGACATATCGAAGATCCGATCTTCATAGGCTCGCGTGCTTCAGCCCTCCTTTTTTTTCTACCTCGCCTGATAAGCTGCTACTTTTTTTGTCTCGTGGAAAAAGCTATCTTCTTATCGTCGTTAAATATATATTTTTTTGTAGACAACCTAAAACATAGATACTGTAACTTGAGGGAAGATACGCACGTGAGAACCACCGATGTTCAAAGGGATAAATATTTTACTTGTCAAGTCACTGGTTATAATAAGACTGTCAACAACGCATTCACTTTGTTCGAACTGTTTCCTCCTCATTTGTCTTTTCTTGTAGCTAAACATGATGTTTGCGTGTTTATACCATTCGTGACTCTGCGTGACTCTATTTTTGCTGGAGTTTTTCGATGTAATCAACTTTCAATGTGTCATGTCTTTTTTAGTACGGTGGAAAAATATATTCTTTTCCACAACTGCGATAAATACAGCGATTTAAAATGCGCGCGTCACGTGATTTTGCAGAGATCGTGACGATCTGAAGTTGGCTTTACGTTAAAGACATCGCTGACCAACCCGTGTGGAAATTCAAACTCGCCAATAGCTAGAAAACGACAAGTTTTCATATTTGCTGTACAAGATCTAGGTGAGAAAACTAGATAGATCCGATCGCTATATGTAATTTCTCGCTGTCCAGCTCTTATATAAGAAAACTATCTAGAACCTGGATAAGAATCTACTAATACATCTAGTAAACTTGGCTACTGATTAGCCAGCACGGAAATAGCCCAATTCTATAGAATAAAACTGTCTAAGGAATATCTCAGGATTAATAAAAACAGAATTAATATACGTTCTTTTAGTGTGACTAATGACGTTTATTTCGATTAATGACACATAACAGGGAAAATATAGTACGAACAATCGCTTTTTTTTTGGGAAAGGAATTCTTGCCATTAGGGAGTCTTTATGAATAAAAACATTCAAAACAAAAATAGGTAATAATGTCAATAAAATAAAATAGTCATTTTCGCTTCGTTCACATTTATGAGTGAATGCGCAATCTCGCCATGAAGAACACCGAGGAACTTGATATAAAACATAAATTTTCCCATTCGGCATTTAAAATGAATTTGTATTAAGAGGTCTGGCCACCCTGGCCGCTAGAAAAATGTTTTTTTTTCAGTTTTTACATGACCGAGTAACAGGTGAGGAACGACCGCGAGTACCGCCTCCTCGGAAATGTGCATAAAAATTTGCCCTCATTTTTTTTAATTTTAAAGGGAAATTTGTTCACGGTATTCTTAAAGTCCTTTTTGACATCTGAATAGGTAAAAAAAAGACTAACTTACGTTTTAATATTGGAAGATATAGTGGAAAAATAGAAGAAATAATTAATGCATTATTTTCTTAATGCATTCAATTTTTCTTTAATGTTTTTTCACTATTTCTTCCAATATTAAAGCGAAAATTATTATTTTTCTCAGCTATTCAAACGTTCACACTCTATTTTATAATCACTACATATTATTATTATATCACAATTAAAAAACAAATTGTACTGCAAACTATATCCCATGAATTAATGGGGATTGACAACTCTGATTTTATTCAAGCAAAACTGGTTCAACTCTAGATGACCATATACGTATATGGTAAACAGATTATGTCTAGTTTCTCGTCAGATAACTTGCGCCATGAAAGCTAGATAAATCCAAGACAGCCGTGTCATTTATACGTGTATGCTAGATAGATTATGTCTAGTTTCTCGTCAAATAACCGGCGCCATGAAAACTAGATAGAATCTAGATAGCCGTGCCATCTATAAGTGTATTCTAGCTAGATTATATCTAGTCCCTTTACAGAAAACCTTAATAAGAGAAACTAGCTAGACGCTAGGTTCAAACCAGTTTATCCCAAACAGATTTCCACACGGGAATCGGAATGTTTGGGATGTGGATTTAGTCTTCGATATTTCGATTTTCGATGTGCCTTTTTTTGAGATAGGAATATATATCAGGAATATATATAAATCCACTTTGTTTCGACCGGGATTTGACCTCGACATCTCCGATTTGGCTCGTAATTTTTTGTAAGCTTAGTTGGACTCTCAAATGCACCATTTTTTTTTCTATGGCAACTTTTTTTTGTATTTATTTTTTAAGTTATACATCGAACGCCATAATTAAAGAGTTTGAAAAGATTCTGAAAAGTACTTTGTTCAATATTGAAATTTTCTAGCTTATGGCTAAAGTTGGCAGGATTTTCCTCTCATAGCTTGTAAGCTTTTTTATAAAAAAAAAATTAAACTACTTAAGACGATTGATTAAATGTGTATTTATGTTAAACAGGATTTTTGAGCATTTTTTGAGATTCCTAGGAGTTTTTTTTAAAGATTTTTCCGAACTATGCAAATTTAAGAAAATTTTGTTTTCAAGTTACATATCGAATGCCGTTATTAAAAAATCTGCGAAAATTTGAAAAATACTCTGTCGATTGTAGAAATTTTCTAGTTTGTAGCCAAAGTAGGCAACATTTTTTTTCTCATGTTTCTTAAGATTGATTTAAAAATTAAATAATTTTTTAAATAAGAAAAAGCTTAAAAACTATAAGAAGAAAAACAACAATTAAGCGTGACACATTTTTTAAATAAATTTTTTGGCTATTCTAGAAAATCGACAGCATAAAAAAAATCCATGATAGAAAAAAAGGGCCGAACCCTTTTGTCGATTATCAACAAACTTTGTACGTAGCAGCGTTGGGTATTATTGCTTGGCTGTAAATTTTTTAAATCCATTTCATAATATTCTCAGTGAGTTATAGCAAAACGTCAATTTTTTAAAAAATTCGATATCCTATAAAAACCGGACCTATTTACAGATTCATTCCTAACCCAATACTGATACTTTATCAGCATAACTTTATCGGTAAAAAAAAATATTTACCTTAATAGTTACCAATTTACGAAAGCTGCAAAACATACAGACGTTTTAAAAAAAATTTCAAAAGAAGGAAAAATAATCTGATATTTCAATTTTTTTTAAATAATCACAAATATAGATTTTTATCTGCCCCATATACGTGACAAATTTCAATTTGATTGCTGAAGCCGTTCCTGAGAAATCTGAGTTCAAATTTCGCATGCCAACCGCACACTCCATACATTTTTCCCAAATCGCTTTCCTCGCCCTTTTGAACCATTTCAAGCGAACTGACCTAAAAACCTCGAAAACGAAATTTTTTCACGAAATCAAACCTTGCTCTGCAAAGAAGCAAAAAATATTAACGTAGTTACACATTTTTTCATACAAAAGTTAATCTCGTCGATGGAAAGCGGTCAAGGTCAGGTGAAGGTCACCTTCAATATTTCGAGATGAGCTTAAAAAATGTATAACACAGAAATACAGTTGCTTTTGAGAGGAATCTAACGAGAAAAAAAAATCGTTCGCTTTATAAATACCGCAGATCCAACACTTTGAAGTATCAGAGTTCAAAGGATTATAACTTCCGTGTAACCTGAGCATTAAAGTCGCATGCGCCACCGCTTGGAATTTTTTTTCGTGACCTCCGTCTAACGAGGTTTTTTTTAAAAGCATACTTATACTTGGACAGGTTAGGAGATGAAAATAAATAAATAAAAAGTTGAAAATTACTCACTCTGATGTGACATATAGAGAGAAAAAAAAAAATCTTCAAGTGCACGTTTGAAAAAAGAAAAACATGGAGTCAGCTTGACTTCCAAGTGGAGACGGAAGGTTAGAGGACGTTGAAAATTCCCTTAAGCTTTGCAAGGGAATTGCAATGGCATCGACGACATTTTTTTCAAGGCAGAGACGTCGTGGCTCCGTAGAGACGAGACAGCGGTATTGACAACCGGATTGCAATAAATCAGGAGGTACAGAACGGAGGAAGCTACAGACACAAGGTGTGAGATCGTAGGTGAGCTTCGCGACGTACGCCGGTTGTAAATTTACGATAGAACGCATTTCACATCACAGGGTTCACCGCCCAAGTGCGAAGATATCAAGTTACAGAGAGACACTTGATGAGTATACGAAGCTTTATAGCGCGTAGCTCTGTAAGACGCGCGCGAGGTTCTACGAATTTTACTCATGCAGACATTTTGCTTCCTCACAGAGGAAGCTTTGCTTTTCTGCAAAATTTTTTTTTCGAGTTTTCCATGTCAGGACATTTGAAATCCTGGCAGCCCTCCTTTCCCGCACATTTCTTTTCACCACAGCGCAGATCCACCACATGCGTTTCTCCACAAAAATCTACATTTCAATCCAACACATTCTTTACTGCACAATCCGATATCCCACAACGGCATTTCAACACGTTTCAGTCCTGCACAAACAATCCAACATAAACTTTTCCAACACATTTTGTACTTACACATTATCTCTGTCGATATCAATCGAAGAGAATATCGCGTGTCGGTAAGGTAGAACTCCGAGCAGGCGGTGGTTCCCACGCGATTCCGTATGGTGTCACCGGACATCCATCGGGTATCGACAAAGATAATGTGTAAGAACGAGAGGTGTTGGAAAAGCTTATGTTGGATCGGTTGTGTGGGACTGAAACGTGTTGTAATGCTCCTGTGGGGTATTGGATTGTGTAGTAAATAATGTGTTGGATTGAAATGTGGAGGAATAAAATGTGGAGGAAAAGTTTTTGTTGGATCGGTTGTGTGGGACTGAAACGTGTTGTGATGCCCTTGTGGGGTATCGGATTATGTAGTAAAGAATGTGTTGGATTTAAATGTGTAGAAATAAAATGTGGAGGAAAAGTTTTTGTTGAATCGGTTGTGTGGGACTTAAACGTGTTGTGATGCCCTTGTGGGGTATCGAATTGTGTAGCAAAGAATGTGTGGGATTGAAATGTGTAGAAATAAAATGTGGAGGAAAAGTTTTTGTTGGATCGGTTGTGTGGGACTGAAACGTGTTGTGATGCCCTTGTGGGGTATCGGATTGTGTAGTAAAGAATGTGTTGGATTGAAATGTGTAGAAATAAAATGTGGAGGAAAAGTTTTCGTTGGATCGATTGTGTGGGACTGAAACGTGTTGTAACGCCCTTGTGGGGTATCGGATTGTGTAGTACAGTATGTGTTGGATTGAAATGTGTAGGAACAAAATGTGGAGGATAAAGCACGCGAAGATTAGAAATGTTAAATAATATTGGCGCGTAGTATCGGCGTTGTGGAGAAACGCATGTGGTGGATCTGCGCTGTGTGAAATGAAATGTGCGGGAAAAAAGGGCTGCCAAAATCCTCTTTGCGTATAAAGTCTGAAAAAAATTTATCTAGATTCCTTTTCTTACTCTTTACAACATATTTTGAAGCGAAAAAAGAACATCGATTTTTTAGCATTGTCGATTTTTCAGAACAGTGAAAAAAAAAATTATGTAAATAATCTGCCACGCCTGATTGTTGACAATAGTATGCAGAGCACGAAAAAAAAATTGGCAGGTCGGAATATTGAAAATTGTAGGAGATACATTTTTTTTCAAATCGAGGGCGATACATTTTTTTTTGAGTGTTACTTTTTTTTATTGAAACAATTTTTAGTTAAAGGTTCTTGATGATCAAATTTAATAATTCTGGCATCTAGAACTTGGATTTTTTTAAGATCGACCGTGGACGTGTTTATTAATTGAGATTTCCTTATAGAGAAAGCTCCAAAGAAAGTTTGCAACAATGGAAGCAATATGCAAACTTTTACTTTGGAACGTTGTTTTAAATAAATTTGAAAAACTGAAGATTAACGAAATTTCATTCGTCAAGAAATAATTTTGAAATATTGAAATACCTATTCTATATTAATTCTTGATGATCGAAATTTCGTTACAAGTCAGTTTTTCAAATTTATTTAAAACAAGGTTGCAAAGTAAAACTTTGCATATTTGCCATCCATTATTGCAAACTTTTTGGAGAGCTTACTCTATGAGGAAGTCACAATTTATAAACAAATTCAAACTCTTATATAATAAAAGGAATTCGAATATGATTTTTCGACGTGTAATGCGGAATGGATTTGATATTCCAAACCTATTTCACATCACACGTCTACCCAACCGCTCAAGTGCGAGGATATCATGATACAGAGAGACACACACACAGTCACTCGATGGCTTTACAGCCTCACACAAAGTCCTAGGCTTCGTCAACCGCGCACGAAATCCTATGAATTCAGTTTCGTTCATGACGGGAATTCTAAACAATCTGGCATTGGGCACAACTTAGCACTGAATTCAACCTATCCAAAATCCTACAGATACCAACTTGGGATTTTATCCCAGATTCCCTTGTCATAGTAATTCTTCAATGCCATTTTATTCTGTCCTTCAGTGTCTGTCACATCCAAAGCTTTCTCTAAACTGGCATGAGACATCTATACCTTTTCTTTTCTTTTTGCTCCCTCACAGAATAAGCTTTGTTTTTATGAATTTTTTTTTTTGTAATACTTTCATCTCGGTATACGCAGAGTGGTCGAAAACGTCGAGAAAAGTGGTTTAGCAAAAATATCCGTATGAGCGTGTGCGTGAGAGTGTGTGTGTGCATGAGCGTGAGCGTGTGCGTGAGCGTGATCGTGAGCGTGATCGTGATCGTGTGCGTGAGCGTGATTGTGTGCGTGAGCGTGATCGTGTGCGTGAGCGTGATCGTGAGCGTGATCGTGATCGTGAGCGTGCGCGTGTGCGTGAGCGTGTGCGTATGCGTATGCGTGTGTGTGCGTATGCGTGTGCGTGTTAGTGTGCGTGATAGTGCGCGTGTGCGTGTGTACAGGGCTTCGAAAATTCTATCGCCTCTTACTCAGTAACCGTTTCAAGGATCGGACTCAAAATTGGCACACAAGTAAATCAGTTATTTCTCTCGAAATGTTGCAATTTATCACTAAATATATGCAACCGTTCTAATTTTATGTAATTTTTTAATTTTCGAAAAAAGTGCGTGGTCGCTCTAACTTTCGTACAAGTTCGAAAATTTAGCTAAATAGTTCTTCATAACTGAAGACACGTTCAATGTTCTTTTGTATATTGAATTGCAACGAAATCGGTAAAGCGGTTCGAATTTGACAGAATTTTGAATTTTTCATAAAAATGACATCATCGCTCTATTATAATTTTTGGAAAACTTTGGATAGCGAGCTCAAATTTTGTATATAAATAAAACAATATTCAACCATTATATATGTATAATTTAGTGACGAATGTTAAAAAAATGTTTGATTTTATGGAATGTTGAGTTATTAAATAATAAGCAAAAGACAGCTTAGAATGTACGTCAGATTAGGATAGATATTATCATCAAATACACTTTCCCATTATCACAAAAAAAAACGTTGAGATAATTTATTTATAAAAAATCTCTGAAGGTAAGAATATAATTTTAATCATTGCTGAAAAGATTTTATTACAGTCATTGATGACCAGATTACAATCCCACTACAATTTCTCAGTTCTTAAAAATCCACATTCCTGAAATGTCACTTTGACGAAGTCGTGCATAAATTGTCTGCACGTTTGATTCTTACGGTGAATGAGCCAATGGATGGACGGAAACCAGTGAAAAGACACTGTCTATTCACACACGTGCATAAAAAGCGTCCATTCACTGGACTTTTTCGTCTGCTTAACTTTCCATTCACTGGTCGGTTCAAAGAAATGTTTGATTTTATGGAATGTTGAGTTATTAAATAATAAGCAAAAGACAGCTTTGAATGTGCATCAAATTAGGATAGATATTATCATTAAATACACTTTCCCATTATCACAAAAAAAACGTTGAGATTATTTATTTCAAAAAAATCTCTGAAGGTAAGCATATATTTTCAATCATCGCTGAAAAGATTTTATTGCAGTCATTGCTGACCAGGCTACAATCCCACTACAATTTCTCAGTTCTTAAAAATCCACATTCCTGAAATGTCACTTTGACGAAGTCGTGCATAAATTGTCTGCACGTTTGATTCTTACGGTGAATGAGCCAATGGATGGACGGAAACCAGTGAATAGACACTGTCTATTCACACACGTGCATAAAAAGCGTCCATTCACTGGATTTTTTCGTCTGCTTAACTGTCCATTCACTGGTCGGTTCGTCCGAAATCATACGGGAACAAAACAGCCATGAGTGAAAGAGGCTGAAGGAGGATTACAGGCATAAGACCCAGGATAGCAACAACCGGAAGTGTAGCTCAAGTTAGCGCAAGGTTGAGGTGACATCAAAGCTACCGGACATGATGATGATGATGGCCGTTGTGGCGGTAGTATCGCTGACTGACAGATACTCTTCTTCTTGTCGTCAATGCCAATAGTGACGTTGCCTCTGCAACGTCTTCGTAATTGGGCCGACAAAGTCTTCGCATGGCCTTTTGATGGGGCTGAGTCTCCAGCATCGCCTTCCGGTTCAATCGGAGACTTTTCTACAGTCTTATCCAATTTCCTGATTGTTTTCCGATCTTCCAAATCCCCTTTGGCTCTTTTGTCTTTCACAGCACTTTCAAGCTTCTCCTCTTTGCTCCCGTTTGTGTTAGGCTTCCTTGTTCGTTCGTCGGCCGACTTAGTAATCCTGATGTTTCTTACCGTTTTCCTTGTTCCCTTCTTAACCTGAATGACAATGTCGGGTAGTATCGTAGCTAATCACTTAAGGATTATTGCAGTAAGATGTTTTTGCAGTTGTTGATGGATGCAGCCAGAAAAATAAATCTGGTTTATTTTACTAAAATCCGAGGGGGTCTTGAAAAAAACCCCCCATCATGTCGTTCCCGATGACCGTTTGATAAATATAGGATGAAGGCTTCAGCGATGTCGTTTTGGGCCATTCGATTATTTGGTCGAGTTACGTTTTTATTGAAGTCTTAAAACGTGTCACAATTTTTTTGACAAATCGACAATATAAACATTTTCAAGACGTTTTTTGGGATTTACCATTTTTTTCGTTGTGATAATTTTTTTTCAATTTTCCTATTATTTCGATGGAATGACTGTCTTGCAAGTTTTTCCTCAATCTTACGGTTATTTTATTGATGTGACTGTTTTGTAACTTTTTGTCAGTCTTCCTGTTGTTGCAGCTATTTTTAAAATTTTCTTCTGTTTTATTTTTGGGACTGTTTTGAAAGGAATTATTCAGTTCGCGATTGAAAATCATTCTCAACGGAACGTAAAAATTGGAAGTGGAAAAGTGGAGGCATTTTTTTTTAGTTTTGTTTTAATATTTATAAAACATCGTTTTCAAAAATCTAAAAAAATTTACACATTTACCTTTATGGGTACTTTGATATTACCAATTATGAAATTCAGTCGAAATTCAGCCACCAACATTTCTTTCATCAAAAAATAATAATAAAATAATCAGGTTTTGTTATTGTCAAAATTGCACCAAATTTCAATCCGATGAAATAGAAACCTGTTTGGATATTAGAATTTTTCTATTTTCCATTCAAACATCTCTATCTTTGGACAGTTTTATCGTACATACATTTCCGAATAATTAAAATGTGTGGTATTTTATGGCCTACAACACAAAAATAAATACAGGCTCAAATTTTCCAAAACAAAAGATATGAATAATATTTTTATTTTTCGCCGAATAAATTGGTCAATTTCTGTATATGAACATCAAATTGAAAAAAAAAATTTTTTAAAAGGGATTCAAAGTTTCTGGCCATTTTCAAGGCCAGAAAGTTTTTCCATTAACGAAACCAAATTTCTGGTATTTTTGGAAGAAAAAAAAATTTGGTGGCCGTTGTTCAGTGAAATAGCTCATATAAATTTGTCTTTGTTGACAATAACCAAAATTTGCTTTCCACTAAACACATAGGACATTCCATACCGATTTGACCTGAGTCTGAACCTCGACCTCTCCTATATTATCCCCTATTTCCAATGATACTGTTCCATCTCTAAGGAGCAATCATAATTTTCATCAAATCTTCCAAACCAAAAATTTAAAAAACCCGAAAAAAAATCGACTGAATCATTAATCAAATAACATCAAACTACTTTTCAAAAGAATTTCCTAACTTCGTTTCAACAACACAAACATATTCCATTTGTCCGAACATAAATCATCTTAAGAAATGCTCTACTTTCATCATGTTTTAATTTTCACCTACAAAAATTTTCAAGTTCATCGAATCCACAATTTCACAATCTCTAAAAAATAAGCTCAAAATAATCGAATCGCCCAAAATCGGCCCTATTTTATTATTTCTAAATCATTACCATCATTTTCTCATAATTATTGCCAAAAGTCATTATTCTATCGTGACTGACAGTCGTTGATTTTTTTTTCTCCAGTTAAACTCAAAATAATCGAATCGCTCAAAATCAGCCCTATTTTATTATTTTTAAATAATTACCACCATTTTCTCATAATTATTGCCAAAAGTCATTATTCTATCGTGACTGACAGTCGTTGATTTTTTTTTCTCCAGTTAAACTCAAAATAATCGAATCGCCCAAAATCAGTCCTATTTTATTATTTCTAAATAATTACCATAATTTTCTCATAATTATTGCCAAAAGTCATTATTCTATCGTGACTGACAGTCGTTGATTTTTTTTCTCCAGTTTTATGCATGGAACATTCTTGATGCAATAATTTCGAAATCGTCGGTGCACGTTTATGCCAATTCTCGTTGCGCGGAATATTGTGCAATAATGCTCACCTGACTATCATCATTAGAAGCCTTTTTATCACCTTTTCTAAAGTTCTCGCGACTTTCCCTATTCAGCCCTGCTTTCCCTGTGCCTTTGTCCGTCAACGTGTCACCATCGACCTTTTTTCCTCGTGACTTGTCCTCCGACTTGTGGTCAGTGATGCCCCACTTATCGCAGTGACATACCAACTGTTCGGCTCTCACCGGTGACGAAAATGTCTCGTTGTCCCAACAGCCACTCTCAAGTTCCGATCGGTCCAACTCTCGACATTGATAAGGACTGCTTTCGTTCGTTTCTTCCTGGGCGTAAAACATTGGCCGTAATCCTTGATCTTTTTCGATTTCCGTAATCACGGATTTTCCGAAGTAGCTTAACCGCACGTAGATCTCTATAGTGGCTCCAGTTTCCTGCTGATTCTCATCTACAATATCGAAGGTCTCCTTCAAGGACCTTTAACAGATATCAGATGATTTATTCAAGGGCTTTTTATTTTGTGGTTGGTTCTGTTTTTCACTGAAGTGAGTTACAATATGGCCATTTGCTATTTAAGGGTTTATATACACTTGTGATGAGCGGAAAAATCTAAATTTTTCTTATTACATATTAAAAATTCACATATTTAGATAAAAAAAATAGAGACAAGATAAAAAGTAGCGCGAATTCAAAAATTTTCTACGAATTTTTGTGTGTCATAAAAAATTTCGGTCATGGGACTTATGTTGAAGTGAATTAATGTTAAAGTACACGATTCGGGGACAGATAATGTTATCATCTGTCAAATTCGCACTGACGAAATAATTTACTTGCTAATAATTGTGTCAACGTGATAGCAATAATGTTCACAAAGTCTCTTTTATTTTTGGGAGTATCATTGTCACAATCAAAATGCAATATATAACACATTTTCTATGTCATATAGATGCTGCTGTCTTTAACTCCGGCGTAATAACATGGAACCTTAAGGATGTATGATAGGTACAGTCCCGCCAAAAAAGAGTTTCAGAGACAATTTCGATCACTTCCCGATGGGATTAAAATCGGAAAAAAATAATGCATATAAAACGTGCTGAAAAGATTGACTTCGCATAATGATAATCCCAATATGTTATTAACAAATTCGTAGAAAAAAGCAATTTTTCAACAAACTATCAGTCAACTTAACTTTTTTTCTAATGAAAATGATATGACAATTTATTTGAATGCATACGAATTTTTTCAGATTTTTCTCCTTATTTTGATTGTTATTTTTTTCATTTTGAAAAATGCGCAGAATATAACAAATTTTGGATATGCGTTTTGCAAAAAAATCTTGAGTGTAGTAGATGGTTTTATGCCAAACGCATATCGAAAATTCGTTATTCCGCGCACATTTTTGAAAATAAAAAAAATCAAATTCAAAATAAAGAAAAAAATCTGAGAAAATTCGTATGCATTTAGATAAATTAACATATAATTTTCATAAGAAAAAAAGTTGGAGTCAAATTCTTACAGCGGTCCTAACAAGAAAAATAGTAATTTGTCTTAGGAAGTCATTTTTCGGAAAAGTAAAAAACATCTGCTTACGCAAAATTAAAAATCTCGGGTCTAAAATGTTCTACGATATACGATATGAAAGTTGGTCATCAAACAAAAAATAATGAAAGTAGTCCAAGCAAACGACTTGATTTTCTACATGTTAATTAAATGGGAAATACGAAAGTTTTTTACATCACCTCTAAAAAAATTGTAGCAGTATTTTGGGACGTTCAATATTAAGCTATAATCTATAAGTTTTTGCTGTGGCAGGTAAAAAAAAATAAAAGTTTATTCTGAAGCAGTCTAATAATTATATATGATTATACATGACCATATGTAATTTTTTTCCCGGGTAGGAAAAAAATTCTAATTTTTTTTAGCCTCGACCGAGTGATGAATTTTATTCCTGATAGCAAATCAAAATTGTAGTTTGAAGTTTTGAGCAGCTCACCTCGAAATTGGCTGGCGTTTGTGAAAGCAGTTCAAATATTCTTTGAGCTCTTCACGTTCTCGCAAATCCTTAATTATGCCATTGAACAAGCGGTCGACATTTGCAAACGCTACGCCGACATTTTGTCGCTCCAGACTAGGATTCATTTCAAAATATTTCGAGACTTCCTTGATAACGTGAATCTGAATGTCGACACCTTTCATCATCCTCTTCATACTGCCAGTTGGTATCGCAAAAACCACCGATTTTCCACCGTGAAAATTTATTTCCTCGAGATTCGAACCGTGATAAGGAGTGTAATCAGTTCTTTGAGGATTCACCGCAGTCCATTCCAAATCCAACATTCTAAACATCACTGTCGTCTTCTTCATGATCACGGTGTCAAAAACGGATTCTCTTGGCAGAAATAACTGTACTTAATCAAAAAAAAATTAAGATATACCTTCCATCTTCTTAAAATATAATATTAGACGGTCTTTATTTTGCACATAAGGCAATTCTACACAATTACATATTTATTTTCCAATATAAACTAATTTATTTTCATAATTATATTATAAATCAGAAGAGTTATTTTTTTCAAATCTCGCTAGAATTTATTTTAAAAATTTCCTAAAATTAAATTACAAACAATTGCTTGGTATAATTATTATTCTACAATATCGATTTCTACATTTTCAGATTTTCCGAGATTCGGATAGAAAATCGAATTTCAAACAATGTAAAAAAAGATGCTTCTACTTTTATATCATTTTCATGGTAAAAAATCTTTCCCAAATTAAAAAAAAACGGTTAATTAATAGATGAAAAATGTTTGATATTTTTATTATACGAAACCGATTTTTACAGTTTTAGATTTCGAGTCAATAATAACAATAGCGATTTCAGACATACAATGAAGTCTTCGATTCCCTGCGAAAAAACTCACCTTTTGTATTGCAAATTCGAGCATCATTATGTCAAGATCATTAGCCACCATCAACGATGACATTGCGTTATGTCCAACGTAAATAAGAACTTTTTAATTTCACTGTCTATTGCATATGAATGTTATGATAATTCCTGGCAGTTTGTTCAACGCTATGGAGAATTTAATGAAGCGCTTATACAAATTTTGATAACTGAATAACAATTGGATAATTTAGCCGAAATATACGAAATTTGGTTAACGCCAATGGTGTGAAAGTGACTTGTTAGGTTGAAGCTTGGAAATTCCCGAGCGTTTGTTTTAGCGGGCAACGAATTCGGAGCAGATTTGCTTTAAATATAAGCTGATTATCAGCACAACGCTGCAATCCCTATTACCTAACTTATGCAATAGTCCACGAATGCTCAGCTCTGTTTCGTGCCCAATTTGTCTTTGGCTCTGCAGCTAATTACCTTGCAATATAAGCTGTTCTCAGAATCCTACCGTTAGTCTACAAAAGCAATTTGTATTGATTGGCAATTTGCTTATCGAAGCCCGTGGGGTGAATTTCTCGTTTCGTGAAATCAATTGTACAAACACAGCAAACAGATTATATTACAGCGAGATGATATGCAGTCAAATAAAGAATTCGGTTAAATTATCTGGAATCAGTAGTAGTAGTAAAAAGACATTTTATTGACCTATTTACAATCTGTATATATCACCTAATTATTGTTAATTTTTTAATATGATGTCATTACCGACCCATAAAGGCCTCGGAATTTTTTTCAGATTTTTTTACCACCAGTAATATTTTTAAATCCTCGGACAAAAAAAACAAATTCAAAAACGCCGTTTTTAAAATCTGAAAAAATTCACACTCATTCTATGAATTGAAATATGATTTTCGAGCGCCATGCGATAACATGATCTCAATATTGACTATTTTTTCCGCATGTTTTCTTTCTTTTTCATGTCGCAATTTGATTTTAAATTTTTTGAATCAGGACAACTTTCGCAAATATCAATGGATCTCAATTTCTCGGAACATGGTAGAATTACCAGAATGCCCGAAAACAATTGATATCGTTGAAAAAAATTTCGCAAATGCATTTCGCAATACAATATCGCTTGGATTGCGAAATGCATAAACAGATTTTTTATAACGATATATATATATATATATATTTATATATATATATATATATATATAAATATATATCTGAAAAATTATTTTTTCAATCATAAAATCTTAAGAACTATGAGAAAAAAAATGTTGCTCACTTTGGTTATAAGTTACAAAAATTTTATATTCGACAGAGCATTTTTCAGAATTTCAGCAGATCTTTAAATAATGTCATTCGATATGTCACTTGAAAAAAACATACGAAACAAATTTGCATAGTTCGGAAAAATCTGAAAAAACGATTAAAAATCCGGTTTTACATAAATAAACATTTGATCAATTGTAGATTAATGTTTTTTCTTTTTTTTCTTCAAATTTTTTAATAAAAAAAAGCTTAAAAACTATAAGAAGAAAAATTTCACCCGCTTCGGCTGATTACAAATTTTGATATTGGATGAAGTACCTTTGAGAATTTTTTTAGATTTTTAAATTAGGCATTCGATTTGTCTTTTTCAATTTCAACTCAACTTTCAATTTAAACTTACCTTTAACTCCAAAAAAAAATCTTTTTTTTAATTGCCGTAGAAAAATAAATCTGGTGCATTTAGGTTACAAAAATCTAGTGCATTTCGCTATTCCAACCTCATCTTATTAAAATGCAATCAAAACAGCGAATGATCGAAATAGCGAATGGCTAAAATAAACAATTCCATAATGATGACTATTCTAGATTCAGACGTTCGTTATTTAAAAATTTGCTATTTTAGCCATCTGCTATTTTGGTCATTCGCTATTTTAATCCCACCCACGTTGCCATTACATTATCGTAATGTAACTGCGTTTTGAAGGTAGATCGATATTTTGGCCAGAATATATTTTCACTACTGAATGATTGAAATGTTATGTTATTCTGTTTCAGATGCGACAGAAATCTGGGCTTTCTGCAGCTTACTTCGTGCTGCTTCTGATCCTCTCAACATCGGGCGCTTCGGATGCTCATTACAAGGTAAACTCGTCGGTAGTTTACGAACTTCGTGTTTGAATACGAAGGCAGATGAGATCGCTCTACTTGTATGTTTCCTAACTTTAAATCTGTAATTTTGTAAATCATTCATCCGTTAATGCCAAAGTCTCTACGAACCAAAAGTCTCAGTCACATATGTAGTTATACGAGTACTGTTTTCCAACCATGGAACGCTTTACTTTTTATCTCATTTCCATCATTCAAAATTTACCTACAATCCTCTCTTTAAAAAAACATGGCACATTCAAAGTCGAAATACCGAAAGCTGAATCGTTACGTTTCGGCCTCTTCAGAATAAATGTTTTTCTTTTAAAATCGCTAATAAGTTGTGATAATTTTTTTCTTCCTCGTAGAGGAAGCTTTGTTTTCGGGAAAACATTTTTTTTTTCGAGATTTTCATGTCAGGATAGTTAAAATTGTCTAAAACATCGAGAAAAATGGTTTTTACGAAATTTCTGTGTGTGTGTGTGTGTGTTTTTTAACGGATTTTCTTCTAATTTGGCACTCAATGAGGTTATCATATAACGAAGTTTGGGATTGTATTTGACGCGAATCGGTTGAACATTTTTTTTCTTACAGCATTTTTTAAATTTTGAAAAAATCGTTTCCACGCTATAACTTACGCAATTAGAGAGGCACCGGGCTGAAATTTTGTATATAAATGGATTACCCGTAAAACACTGTGTGTACTAAATTTCGCGAGAATCTGTCGAACCGTTCCGATTTTATTACAATTTTGATTTTTTCAAAAATGTCTGCAAGTACTATAACTCATTCAAATCCTGAGATATCCGGCTGCAATTGCTGAAATGATTTCGTGATTATTGATATTTGAAATGACAGAAAATTTCGATTTTGGTGAAAAGTCAAAATTTGCGATTGTGGTTCCTTTTTTTAAATTTCAATTTAATTTTTTTCCACTTCCTGACGTCTATATTTGTCGCAAAATCGTCGCATTTTTTTTCGTCACTCATTTCATACTGAAAATATTATCAGAATCTAATTCTCCGTGAAGAATGGAATTTCTTTTTTTTTTTTAATTTTTTTTTGAAATCTCGAAGCGTTCGAATTACTTATGAAAAAAAAAATTCATTATTCATGGAGAATCAGCATCTGATCATATTTTGTGTATGGAAGAAGTGACGAAAAAAAAAAATGACGACTTTGCAATCAATATAGACGCGGGGAAGTAAAAAAAAAGGAAATCAAATTTTAAAAAAACGGAACCACAATCACAGATTTTGATTTTTCTCTTCGAGAATTTTTTCCGCATTTAAAATAACATTTAAAAAAAGATTACATTTGGGATTTGCGATACACTGAATTAAAAAATTAAATTTTGATTTTTGAATTTTGAAAAAAAAATGTTGACTCCGTATTCTTATTTGAGATGAAAAGTTGAGGGATGATAAAAATTTCCGTCGCGATCACCTGAGAAATAATGTTACTGGATTTGGTCCTTTGAAATACATCCTTCAATTATTCTCAAAATTACTGAATACATTTTTTTTATTCTTATTTCTATCAATCTTTTGAATCTCACAAGTTTAAATCACTACATCTGTAAAAATGTTGTGCAAATCAAGTTTTAACTATTAATTTTTCCTTTGCTTCCTCATAGAAAATGGTTTGATTTCGTCAAAACTGTTTCTTTAATATTTTTATGCGAATGAACTTGCATTGCTAGAAACGTCTGAAAAGTAGTCTGATGTATGTGTCGGAAAATTCATTCAACTCGATAGCGCCTCGAGCTATCAAGCGAATTTTTAGCACACATGTAAAGAGACCAATCCTCATCGTTAGTTTTAGGTTTCAATAGAATGTATACGGTCGTTTTTATTTCACGTGGTATTGAATTTTATCAAAAATATTTGTTCTGTATTTATGCAAGCATGTATTTTCAATTGCATTGTTCTGACAAACTTTTTATTCTCGTTAAAATTACATCTCGTGTACTTGGATGGTTTTTAAATGGGGTATTTTTGAATTTTTATCGTACAACCTCCCAAATCGGTTTGAAATACATAAAAAAAACAATGCTCAAATTTTTCCAGATTTTTTTTACACAATTAACCTTCTCCCACGGACGTTAAAAATTTCCATTCAAAATACATTGAGTTTTGGTCAATATTCAATCGTTGCAATCAATATTTTATTATGGGACTCCTTATCAGTAAAAAGGTTCAAAATTTACAGAAATTATTCCATGTACATACTACTATACGAGAAAAAAATACCAACCCCTACCCTTAAATTGGAGAATGGATTATCTTTTGGTCAAATTCAATACCAAACAACATTAAGAGTACCTGCATTCATGAAAAATTATTCAAGGAAACATTATCAATTTTACGAAATCTAGAACACACACATGATTTTTTAAAAAATTTAAGAAACCCATAAAATAAAAATTTCTGCATTTTTAAAATTGATTGCAATTTCTGCAATTTTTGTGAAAAAATGCAACATTCAAAAACGACCGGTGCTTCACTTGTGTGTTAAATTTTAGATTACCGATCATCCCCAAATTTAATACGTAGCAGAGCTGAATGTTATTTTTACTGGATAGAAAATTTCAGTCGGTTTGTTGCAATTTTACCTCAATTAGAACAGAAATAAAAATTTTTGTCCAAAATTATATTTCGAATAATTAAAAAAATTTAATACCAGACTACATATTAACTATATGTACGTATAAAAAAATTATTTATATTATTGTGGATATGATATTGTTTACAATTTTTATTTCATAAGCTTTTATCAAGCGGATGCTGTAATCTCCTGTCGGTCACAGGGGTTGATAGGTCAATAAATATCGACTCAGCATTTTAGTAACGATCGCGGGAGTGTCAAACGTAAAACCTACTAATCCCGCGAACGCAGTGTCAAATTATTCTGATATTTCTAGATGTTTAATCCAAGTTGCAATTAAATATTTATGCACCCAGAGATATGATTTATTAGATGTTTTAAATTTGATTTAAATAAATGAATTTTCTTATTCATCTGTGACTCTAATTGTATTTTATTTGGAATGATTACATATTTTTATTAAAAATCGGTATATATATTTTTATTTGAAATAAGTACATATTTTTATTTGAAATGATAATGTATTCCAATTTCACTGTGGATTTTTTCGAAGCGTCTCTTTAATTCAAGTATCACGAATATTTGGTTTGAAACAATATCGAATCTAAATATCGTTTATTTGGTATCTGAATGAATCAGCTCGACTTATAACAACTAAATGATTTCTATTGTAACAAATCTCTTATTGAAAAAATAAAAATAAAAATTTCATCTTAAAATAAAAATGTTTCTTATTCAAATGAACATAATTCTAATATGTTGTTTTGAGTAAAAATGACAAATTATATTTCTGGTTCGCATTGAATTTACAATTTCATAGTAATTACGTACGAAAAATTATTAATTTGTTTCTGCGGTAATAATTGTAATGTTTATATGAAGCAAACAATGAAAAAAATATAACATTAAAAATAGAATAAAATAAATCGATATGGGACGATTTGAGATCAATAAGCTGGTCGTATGGCGGTTATTTCGCAGAAAAAAGCGTAGCGAATATTGCAGTTGACGTCATCCATCCCTCCATCCTTCAACAGAGCTCCGCAATGTTGAACGCCTCCACCGTTGTCCGGTTGCCCACCCCATTGTTCACTCCACTTGGTGTAGCCGCTCTTGTGAAGAGAATCGCCGAGGATCGTTACCCATTCACCCTCATTGTACAGGTCGTGAGTGCCGATCAAGGCCTCGTTCGTGTTCACTGCACCTCTTATCGTTCCAGCTGCTTTGAACAGGTCCAATAGTATCTGCGAATACGAAATGCTTATTTGAGATCTTCGATTTTACAATGACATTCGTTTCGAGAAATAAAACGATCGATCTTGACTGACAGAAAGGTTCAAATCAGTTATAGGGTAAATCCACCAGTGAATAGACAGTCAAGCAGACGAAAAAACCCAGTGAATGGACTCTGTTTATGCACGGGTTCTTGTGGACAGTGTCCATTTACTGAGCCCCGTTTATTCACTGGCTCGTTCACCCTACAGAAATATTTCTCTTATTGACATTGTCCATTCACTGGGCAAATACGAAATGCTTATTTGAGATCTTCGATTTTACTATGACATTCGTTTCAAGACATAAAACGATCAATCTTGACTGACAGAAAGGTTCAAATCAGTTATAGGGTGAATCCACCAGTGAATGGACAGTCAAGCAGACGAAAAAAACCCAGTGAATGGACTCTGTTTATGCACGTGTTCTTGTGGACAGTGTCCATTTACTGGGCCCCGTCGATCTACTGCCTTGTTCACCCCACAAAAACATTTCTCTTATGGACATTGTCCATTCACTGGCGAATACGAAATGCTTATTTGAGATCTTCGATTTCACTATGACATTCGTTTCAAGAAATAAAACGATCGATCTTGACTGACAGAAAGGTTCAAATCAGTTATAGGGTAAATCCACCAGTGAATAGACAGTCAAGCAGACGAAAGAACCCAGTAAATGGACGGTGTTTATGCACGGGTTCTTGTGGACAGTGTCCATTTACTGAGCCCCGTTTATTCACTGGCTCGTTCACCCTACAGAAATATTTCTCTTATGGACATTGTCCATTCACTGGGCGAATACGGAATGCTTATTTGAGAACTTCGATTTTACTACGACATTCGTTTCAAGGAATAAAACGATCAATCTTGACTGATAGAAAGGTTCAAATCAGTTATAGGTTAAGTCCACCAGTGAATAGACAGTCAAGCAGACGAAAAAACCCAGTGAATGGACGGTGTTTATGCACGTGTTCTTGTGGACAGTGTCCATTTACTGAGCCCCGTTTATTCACTGGCTCGTTCGAACCACAGAAATATTTCTCCTATGGACATTGTCCATTCACTGGGCAAATACGAAATGCTTATTTGAGATCTTCGATTTCACTATAACATTCGTTTCAAGAAATAAAAAGATCGATCTTGACTGACAGAAAAGTTCAAATCAGTTATAGGGTAAATCCACCAGTGAATAGACAGTCAAGCAGACGAAAAAGCCCAGTAAATGGACGCTTTTCATGCTCGTGCTCTTATGGACATTGTCCATTCACTGGGCCCCGTAGTATACAACTAATTTTTCAATTCTTTGATTTTATTCGTTTAATACAATTAAATAGTTCGACCTTGACTGACAGAAAATTTGGATGTTGTTAAATACAAATATTTCCAACTTTACGTCGTCCCAAAAAAAATGACATAAATAGCTTGCGGAAAAGTGGACAATTTTATATACTTAATCGTAAATAAAATCTTTGATTTTATTACAGCACTCGTTTCAGGAAATTGAATATTTGATCTTGACTGTCAGAAAAGTTGGAAATAGTTCTATACAAATATTAGAATATTATGTTTTTAAAAAAACGACGTAAATAACTTGCGGGAAAATTATTATACAATTATTAGGAAATGAATCGTGAATGATTTCCAGAGTCAGTATTTTGCGTTTTTTTTCTGCCATGGATGGAAATACTTTTTTTAAATCTTCGATTTTATCATATCCTTTGTCTCAAGCAATAAAATGTTAACATTTTTTTTTAAATTGATTTTCACTTATTTCATAATAAACCTAATCTAACATTTTTATTTGGCCTTGACTGATTGAAAAGTTCAATTTTACTTTGCGGACGTATTAATAAAAATCCGTGCGAAAAGAAATAGAGCCATGAGAAAAAATATTTAGTATTTTATTTCGTTCAAAACAAACCACATAAATGGTCCCTGAAAAGTTTGAATTCTTGACGTTTATTTTTTAATTTAGTGAGTCTAACCAACTCATGAACATAGAAAATAAATGTCAGAACAAAGTTAAGACAAGGAGCAAAGTTTCCAAGTTCACTTATTTCTCGGCTAAAGAGAAGTCGACAAAAAAAATATCCGATGCTTTATTTTCTCCGATTATGGTATAATTAGTTTGCGAAAACGTTTGGAATAAAATTAATTACAATTTTATTCGCGGACCTTATTTGATAATCTGCTTTTTTCTGGGTTAAGCAAATTTTATTTTTTTATTTTATAAGATGCAGATCTCGTTCTTCAAATTTAATTCCATATAAGTAATGCATCTAAACCGATTTCTCCTTTAATAAAATTTAATAATCTATAATAATTTGTCTCATGGCCAAAATCACTGAGCAAAAAAATTCTTTCTCGATTATTTGATGAAAAACCTTAACGTGCTCGACTGGCGGAAATAAACGTTACAGCGAAGATGAAACAAGGGGCGAAGTTTCGAAGTCTACTTGTTTCCCGTCCGAAAAGAAATCGATGAGGAAAATATTCGAAACTTTCTCTTGTCCGGTAATGGAGGAAATAGCTTCCGAAAAAGTTTGAACAAATATTTATAATACTTCAATTCGAGGAGTTTTGATGATCTTGTTCTTAAATTTAATACCGCAGAAACAATGCAATTACGAAAATCCGTTATAACTTTTCTCGAGTGTCAAGAAAACTTAGCAAAAATACATCATATCTTCTCCATTATTTGCTAAAAGAATTATACCAAGTGCAATTTTTTTTTGTTAATTTAATTGCACGGTACTAATGCAGTAATGAATAAAGCAGAACATTGCACATCGTTTTTTTATTATTTTCCGTTTTTTTAAGATATAATGAGAAAGTGATGTTCATAGTATGACTTCGCATTCTTGTTTTAAATAAATAAATAAAGAACTAAATTTTAGCGAAATTATAGTTGTCAAGGCATAAATAACAAAAAATCATATTACTGTAAAATGCTGTAAAATACCAAAAATAATTTTTGTAGTGGCTAAATTATTATATTTAAATCATGTAGTGGCCAAATTATTATATTTGAATCATGATGATATGGTGCATTTTCAATGATTTCACTGTGAACAATGGTAGCATCTTTAGCAATTCCATGACAAAAATCGTTCTTAACATTTGTTATTCATTTACAGATCTTATGATAATTCATTCGGCTAAAAAGTAGTGGTATAATCGGTGAAAAAAAAATTATCTTCTAAATTTACAATAAAATTTACTAAAGTTTATGCACAACGTTAATTATTTTTTAATCTCAAACTCTTAAAAATCTCAAGTAAATCAAATCTGTCAAGTGATTTTCACGAAACTAATGCTTAGCAAAGATTGACCCGTATTCTAAAATTAAACACTAAAATTAAAGCTGATTCGGTCAAGTAGTTCCCGCATTATGATTTCCGGAATTTTAGGCCCTTAATCACACATAAATACGGACAATTTCTCTAAACTACTTTTATGATGATTTGCATCATTCTAGCTGTTCTGTCTTGAAAATGCCAAAAAAACGAATCCTCTCTTTAAAACGACATGACATATCGAAAGTCTAAATATCGAAGACTTAAGCCACTTTTGTAGCATTTTAATTGGCCGTCGATGGCTCCGACATGAAGCCAACTTCAGACTGTTATAATTTTTTACAGTTGTGAAATACAATACATTTTACTTCCGAAAATAGATTTTCTTTTTTTCTTCCATTTAGCTTATTAAAAAAAGGAGATGGCTCATGTCCTTTTTTTAGGAAGTCGAAAGTCGATTGTATCAAAACACTGAAGCAAAAATATAGTCACGTAAAATGACGAATAGTACAACCATGCAAATGTTATGTTTAGCCACAAAAAGAAGCACAAGAAAGGAAAAGACTGCGAAACAAGACACATAAAAATAAAACTTCCTCTACGACGTAAAAAATGTGCAATAATTTGTTTCGACACTCAAGAATTACTTAACAAAAACACATCGTAATTAAATATATAAATTTTGCGGTGTTTGACTAGCAGAAATAACTATCAGAGGGAAGACAAACTTTTGGACAAGTTTAGCTTTTCGGCCAAAGAGTCTATGTTGAAATACTGTACTCGCAGAATCAAATTTGCAAAAATGTATGCATAACGTGAATCTCTTCAAAAATCTCAATCTTCTAAAAACAAAAAAAAACAGATTGTCCAATACTCTAAATGGCAGTAAAAATTTAAGCTGTTTCGGTCAAGTAGTTTCCAGCATTCTCATTGGCCATCGATAGCTCCATCATAAAGCCAACTTCAGACTGTTATAATTGTTCACAGTCGTGAAATACAATACATTTCACGTCCGAAAATAGTTTTTCTTATCTGTCTTCCATTTGTCTTCTTAAAAAAAGGACATGGCTCATCGAAAGTCGATTATACCAAAACATTGAAGCAAAAATATAGTCACATAAAATGACAAATAGTATAACAATGAACCAGTATAACCAAAAGAAATAAAGGAAAAGAGTGCAAAACAATACACATAAAAATAAACCTCTCTCTACGAGGTAAAAAAAAGTGTATAAAAATGAAATAAAATAATTTGTTTCGACACTCAAGAATTACTTAACAAAAACACATCATAATTAAATATATAAATTTTGCGGTGTTTGACTAGCAGAAATAAATGTCACAAGGAAGACAAGCCGAGAGACAAACTTTTGGACAAGTTTAGCTTTTCGGCCAAAGAGTCTGTGTTGAAATACTGTACTCGTAAAATAAAATTTACAAAAATGTATGCATAACGTAAACTTTTTCGAAAATCTCAATCTCCTAAAAAAACTTTAAAAAAACATTGTCCAATACTCTGAATGGCACTAAAATTTAAGCTGATTCCATCAAGTAGTTTCCAGCATTCTCATTGGCCATCGATAGCTTCGACATAAAGCCAACTTCAGACTGTTATAATTGTTCACGGTTATGAAATACAATACATTTTACTTCCGAAAATAGATTTTCTTATCTGTCTTCCATTAGTCTTTTTTAAAAAAAAGGACATGGCTCATCGAAAGTCGATTATATCAAAACACTGAAGTAAAAATATAGTCACGTAAAACGACGAATAATATAAAAATGAACCAGTATAACCAAAAGAGTGCGAAACAATACACATAAAAATAAACCTCTCTCTACGAGGTAAAAAAAGTGTATTAAAAAAAAATAAAATAATTTAATTCGACACTCAAGAATTACTTAACAAAAACACATCATAATTAAATATATAAATTTAGCGGTGTTTGACTAGCAGAAATAAATGTCACAGGGAAGACAAGCTGAGAGACAAACTTTTGGACAAGTTTACCTGTTCCTCGACCAAAGAGTCTATGACCGCTAGATGTCCGCCCTCCTCGTTGCAGACCTTCCTGGCCTCGTTGAAAGTTGCGGCTCGAGTGTGTAACTTGTGACCCCCCAATCCCGGGGTGTAATGATAGTCGTCCCTTTTCGGAACTCCCAAAGTACTGAGGTCGCACGCGCATGCCATTCCGTGAATAACCATGTTGCGTAAACTCTCAGGATTTAAGCTGGCCGTGCACTTTGGAAATATTACGTTCGGCAAAATTCCCGCGTTTACCTCACTCTTCGCACAAGGCGGTAAAGTCGACGTATTATCTATACGCGTCGCATTATCACTGGTCGATTCCGTTGGTAATATTAACCCACAAGACGTCACAGTTAAAATGGCCCCAAATATCAAAGTTGAGACAATCATCTTAAATTGCCTCATGATAATAAAAACAGTCCAAAAATAAAGCAAATTTAAAATGCAACGTATCGCAAACTATTGATTATCGAAAATCGCTTCAATGATATACAACGACGAACATATACAAAAACATAAAACGCCTCAGAATAATACAATTAAAAAATGGAACGTAATTCAATTTGATTATTATCGACAATCGCTCAAATAATATACAACGACGAATATATAAAAAATAAAACGCCTCAAAATAATAGAATTAAAAAATGGAACGTAATTCAATTTGATTATTATCGACAATCGCTTTAATAATATACAACGACGAATATATAAAAAATAGAACGCCTCAGAATAATACAATTGGGAAATGGAACGTAGTACGATTTAATTATTATCGAAAGCCGCTTTAATAATGTATAACGACATATATTTAGAAAATAGAACGCCTATACATACTGCAAATGTGGAATGCAACGTAACACTTTTTATTGATTATCTAATATTGCTTTAATAATTTGTAACGAGGAGTAGATTTGAAGTAGAAGGCCTAAAAATAATGCAAATGTAAAAGGCAACGCGCAGCACGATTTATTGATTATCTAAAATTGCTTCGATAATATATAACGACATGCACAGAGACGCGCAAGTTCTTCGAGCAAAAGCGGCCGGGAAACTAGTTTGTAGAGCCGTCGGCAAGCCCAGCAGTTTTTGTCACTGAGAATTGTCCTCCCTCGCCCCTCTCCCTTTCCATTTTGTCAACGCTTTGGAGCAGCTGCTCTTCGAATGACGGAGATTCGGGATGAAAACACCACGTGATGTTTTCTCTAACTTGAGAACCTTTTAAGACTCGGCGACTGACCCTTTTCTGCAGAACTCTGGATACCTGACTTTTTGCTGCTATTCTCGGTTTCTTAAATTGTCGAGCACTTCTCAGTATTTATTTACTGAACCTACGTAATGTGTGCGCTAGACTTTTGAGAAATGTTTGTAATTTATTATATTAGATTTTTCTAATTTTCTATTATATTAGATACGAGATTGAAAATTTTATTTTTTCAAATCGAACAAATTTCGGAATAAAATTGTAAAAAAAATTCACAGATGATCATTTTACTTCGATCAATTACACATTTTTTAAATCGGTAAAATGCCTCACATTGTTTGTAGATTTCTGAAGAGCGTTGTTTTAATTGTTCTAGATTCATGTTTAGAAAAGTACTGTGTGCGCTAGACTTTTGAGAAATGTTTGCAATTTATTATATTAGATTTTTCTAATTTTCTATTATAATAGATACGAGATTTTTTTTTTTTTCAAATCGAACAAATTTTGGAATAAAATTGTAAAAAAAATTCACAGATTCTCGTTTTTGTTCGAACAATTACACGACATTTTTTAAATCGGTAAAATGCCTCATATTGTTTGTAGATTTCTGAAGAGCGTTTTTTTAATTGTTCTAGGTTCATGTTTAGAAAAGTACTGTGTGCGCTAGACTTTTGAGAAATGTTTGTAGTTTATTATATTAGATTTTTCTAATTTTCCATTATATTAGATACGAGATTTTTTTAATTTTCTTTCAAATCGAACAAATTTTGGAATAAAATTGTAAAAAAAATTCACAGATTCTCGTTTTTGTTCGATCAATTACACGACATTTTTTAAATCGGTAAAATGCCTCATATTGTTTATAGATTTCTGAAGAGCGTCGTTTTAATTGTTCTAGATTCATGTTTAGAAAAGTACTGTGTGCGCTAGACTTTTGAGAAATGTTTGCAATTCATTATATTAGATTTTCCTAATTTTTTATTATATTAGATATATGGAGACTTTTCGTGATTGCAAATTAATGAGACACTCCATTATTCAATGCTTCATTATTGTTTGTTGCAGCACTCAAGACGCCATCGTGATTTCGGGACGACATCCACCGACGCATCAGCAGCGTCTACGATTGAACCCATTTTCCATGATGTAGATGATTTATCGACTGCATCGAACCTCGAAAAAACAGTCAAACAAAGTATGGACTGATTATTATTATCTTTAAAAATGCGTTTTATCAACTAAATTAATTATTGAACAGTCGTGATATTACTTTAAAAAGTGTTCGTCCCATCAAAATTTGTAAAAGGAAAAAGCGATGTTTTTTTTTGTGAATTGAAAAAAAAAAATTCACAGATGCTCCATCTCCTTGATCAATGACAATTTTTTTTTAAATTGACGTCGGGTAGGTTTTGTCTGTGTAAAATACCGTAAAATGCCTCATATCCTCAGCAGACTTCTAAATAGCCATTTTTTTAATTGTTCTAAATCCATGTTTGGAAAAAAACTGCGGCGCCGTACAAAAATATCGACCCCAATGGCAACGTCACTTTATGTATCATTTTAATTTTCGACATTTTTTGTAATGGAATCAGAAGGGTCGAATTTTGAATAGAAAAAATATACATTTTTTTAATGACATATTTTATCGTAAGCTGTGTTGAATTACGATAATATTGCCCTTTTTTTAAATCAATATCCACTCGATGCGAGATTTTTTTTCATTTTTTTTAAATCTAACAAATCCTGGAAAAAAATTGTCAAAAAATTCACAGAGGCTCCTTTTACTTCGATCAATTACACTGTGGTATATAATATGTGTGAGAATGTTAATGTGAGAGAATGTTCTGGAAGATTATATGTTTATTAATTTTTTTTAATGACCTGCGAGCGGATCTATCGTTTAATGAAAAGAAGCGAGGCTATTGATTTTCCCTGTTAATCAGCGGGGATATAAAATAACATTCGTTGTTTAGCAGCCAGATTCGGTCGGCGCCCTTAATAGTATATTACGATCCAAGTGCGATTAAACTTTTTCTGATGAAGCTGAGTTTGCAGCACGAGTCGAAGGCGAGTGTTGCAATCAAACGAGTGGAGAAAAATATTCTCGCACGAGTTTCGTATACAATTTTATGCAACTCCGTGGGAGAAGTGCTTACTTCTCACACGCTCCGCTTCGCTTCGTATGCGAGAAATCACACTTCTCGCACTAGTGAAATAAAATTGTATACGAAACTCGTGCGAGAAACTTTCCACACCTTCGGCAGAAAAAGTTTCATCGCACTCGTATCGTAATATACTATTATTACACTAGTGCGAGAAGTGCGATTTCTCGCACGCGAAGCTGAGCAGAGCGTGTGAGAAGTGAGTATCGTATACAATTTTATGCAACTCCGTGCGAGAAGTGCTTACTTCTCACACGCTCCGCTTCGCTTCGTATGCGAGAAATCACACTTCTCGCACTAGTCAAATAAAATTGTATACGAAACTCGTGCGAGAAACTTTCCTCACCTTCGGCAGAAAAAGTTTTATCGCACTCGTATCGTAATATACTATTATTACACGGAGTTGCACAAATGTATCAACATCCTTGTATTTTTTATAATAAACCCTTTACAAAAGTACGACAACACGATATTTTTTAAATTCGTAAAATGCCTTACATTGCTTGCAGATTTCTAAAGAGGCATTTTTTAATTGTTCTAGATCCATGTTTAGAAAAGTACTGCGGCGCTGGACGAGAATGTCGAACTTCACCCGATGGCGATGTCGCTTTATGTATTTGCGCGAGTCGATGCGCCAGAAGACATCGACCGGTATGTGGAAGCGACGGCAAGGTCTATGCAAATCATTGCGAGCTGCATCGAGCAGCCTGCACCTCTGGGTCACCGCTCACGGCCAGTAGGCTTATGCGATGCCTTCATCGAGGTAATTTCCCGTATATCAAGATATAGACTCTCTGGTTATTTTTTGCCCGACATAGAGACATTTGTAGAGTCCACAGTCGATTATAGATGAGAGAATGAATCATTTATTGCTCATCAAGAATACACAAGTTGCTTATAGCAAAAGGGGTCTGTACTTTGGTCAGTCACATACAGAATTGTAAATCCCCATTAATTTGTGATATACAGTTTAAAGTACACTTCGTTTTGTAATTATGATTTCATAACAATAATATCTAGTGATTATAAAATAGAGTGTAAACATTTCAAGAGGTGCAGAAAATACTAATTTCCGCTTAAATATTGGGAGAAATAGTGGAAAAAATGGACGAGATAAATAATGCATTATTTTACTTTATTTTTCAAAAAAAAATTACCTTGAAATTTTATTAAAAAATAATCATTTTTTGAGCTATTCAAAAGTTCAATCATTTATTATAATCGCTATATGTTATTATTCTGAAATCATAATTATACAGCTCATTGTATCATGACCTTCATTTCTATAAGTATTAGGCATTTACAACTCTGGTCACATACCATTTTTTTTACAGGATTAAGTCGTCGGTCCCCATAGAAAGAAATTATGCTGAGCGAGTATATATTTTTTTTAATATATCGAAAAATATAGGAACAATGTACGTGGTATATTTCTAATAGAATTTTATTTAACCGAAATAGACTTTATTTGATCCAAATGAAATTTCAGCTTATCGAAATAGACTCTATTTGATTGAAATAAAATTGTATTTATTCCACATACACCCGATAATTAATTCAAATGAACTTATTAGATCCATTTCTCTGCGTGTAGCGAGTAAAACGCGAAAAACAATTATATATGGGACAACCCACTTCGTTTCGACCTGGATCTGACCTCGACCTCTCCGATTTGGCTTTTAATTTTTTTTAGGCTTAGTGGGACCTTCAAATTCACCAAATTTTTATATGTAACAGAGCATTTGTCAGAATTCTAAATAATGGCATTCGATATGTCACTTTTGAAATATATTTAAAAAATATTTGCATAGTTCGAAAAAAAATCTGAACAATTTCTGAAAAATCCGGATTTACACCAATGAACATCTGATCAATCATCTGAAGTAGATAAATTTTTGCGTTTATTTTTTCACAATTTTGTAATAAAAAAAAAGCTTGAAAGCTATGAGAAGAAAAATCTTGCCCACTTTGGCTATAAGCTAGAAAATTATGATATTGAATAAAGAATTTTTCAGAATTTTTTCGGATTTTGACATTATGACATACGATACGGCACTATAAAAATATATTTGAAAAAATTGTTATAGAAAAAAAAAACTGATGCGTCGAGGGTCTAACTGAGGCTACGAATAATTACGAGCAAAATCGGAAAAGACGAAGTCAATTTATACAATTTTTTTACAGAACTCAGCCATTGAATCCTGCATATGGATCCTGCAAATAAAAACGTCCTTTTCACACCAGGGTTAATATTTGAAAAAACGCGATAAACTGTTGAGAATCATTTTTCTCACTTTTCCCATAGTCCATTCCATGTATTTTTCACAGTTGGGCACGAATATAACTTTATTTCAGCGATACGACGAGCAGAAGTCGAAAAAATAAAAAATTATTTTTCGAATTACGTTTTCAGATTAATTTACATTTTTAACATGCGCCGGTATTTATTTAACATATTTTTGGCCGCCGGTCAAATATGACTATAGTTTTTAGAATCACCAGAGACAAGAAAACCGGAAAGAATACAATAATCTTAAAAAACGTCCTTTTCGCTTTATGATGAATATTCAGTGAGAAGAGGCGAAAAAATATTGTTCCGTGCTATGATAATATGCTCCAACAATATTCTGTATTCCAGATGAACATAGGGAAACCCCAAAAGCTTTGCCAGTTGGCGATTCGACTCAACCGACCCCAAATCAACTTTCATCGAGAACTGGAGAGTTAAAAAATGATTTTCGCGAAAATCTCGTCAACACAGATACTTACGGGCTTGAAGATTGCTCCGCTCAAGAATACGAGATCATGAAGGTAATTATGATGTTAAATTCTAATTCAATTAATTCTGTGATATGAATTATTCAAAGAGTTTAAAAGGTATCGTTTTGCAGATAATCAATTTATGATCAATATTCACTATACTGCCATATTAATAATTATATATTGTAAACTATTATTTCAATATGTCAGAATTTTCCCTTCCACACAAAACAAAAAAAATCGAAATTTATGCCAAGGTTACATAAAACGTACAGAAATATTATGTTTCAAGTTTGTATTTTTTTTCACGAAACAATTTTCCTGAATTTTTCAGCAGTTCGATAAAACGTACAAAAATATTATGTTACAATTTCATATTTTCATTTCACGAAATATTTTCTGAATTTTTCAGCCGTTTGATAAAACGTACAAAAATATTATGTTACATTTTTGTATTTTTATTTCACGAAATATTTTCTCCGAAGTTTACAGAAATATGATTTGAATTCCGCAAACGTTATATATCTTCCAATGCAACAGATAAAAAAGTTTGAATTCTACAAAACGTCACTTCCAAGATAACGCAAAAATGTGAAAATTTTTTGGTAATGCAATGAATTTACATCATCTTTCTGTTACTTCGCAAATTTACCATAAGATCTCCAAAAGATATTTGAAAATTTCTGTCTAATTCAAATTCTTCTGTAACTCACGAAATTTGCACATAATCATTTTTTTATTGTGCAGGACAATCTACTGCTCTACAATCATGCAAGATTAATGACTCAGGACAACCACAGCAAAGAGTATCTTGTCAGTATTATGTTTTCCCATTACGATCAGAATAACAATGGCAATTTGGAGAGAGAAGAGCTCGAACAGGTAATAAAATTTGTCATTCTATTTCTGTGTTAATTCTCTTGTGTGTCGCAAAATATTTTAAACAGGTATCAATGACCACAAAGATTATTAAAATTTAAGCTATTGCAACATATGTTATTAACAATGCTAATTTTATTGACCACAGATTGCAGAAAGAGAGGATCTTGAACAACTCAGTAGAGGATGTTCATTGGGTCACATGATCAGTTACGACGACACTGACAAAGATGGTCGACTTAATATTAATGAATTTTACATGGCATTCAGCAAATTATACAGTAAGTGTATCTTTCTGGCTATTAAGGTAGTAGTTTGGTAACTTGCACGTTTTTTACGTCTTTATCGAGAATTTTTCTTTCATAGAGGAAGCTTTGTTTTAGTAAGAATTTTTTTTGGGGATTTTCATGTCAGAATACTTACAATGGTGTAAAATGTAAAAAAAATGATGTGTACGAAATGTCTATATATGGGTGTAAGTGAACAATTTTTTGTTAGCACGTCGCAATTTTTAAGATATTGGGCCCAAATTTAAGACACGATTAAACTGTCGTTAGATAACGTGTGGGATTGAATTCGGAGTTAATTAGTCGAGGTGTTCAAAATTTATAGCATTTTGAATTTTTTGGAGAATGTCAGCTCGGGCTCTAACTCCCGCAATTTTTATGATATGTGGCTCAAATTTGGACCCGAAGTGGACTGTTATCAAATAATCTTTGGGATTTAATTTGGTGTTAATCAGTTAAAGGAGTTACAATTTATGTCATTGTCAAATTTGTTGAAATTTTTTGTTCGTGCTCTAACATCCGCAATTTTGAAGATATCGGACTCAAATCTTGTACACAAGTAAAGTATAGGTAAAAAAAGTACGAATTAAAATTTGATGCGAATCCGTCAAGTCGTTAAGAAATTATGAAATTTGCCATTTTAAAAAAAAATTACTTTTAACGTTTCAACTTTCACAATTTTCAAGATATCTGGCTTAAATTTGGTACGCAAGTGAAGTGTGGGTAAAGTAAACATCAGTCAGTTCGAATCTGCCGAGAATCTGTCAAAGGGGTTCAAAACTGATGCCATTAAAATTTTTTTAAACAAGGCTGCAAAATAAAACTTTGCAAAATGCTTCCTCATTATTGTTGGATTTTTACTAAGTTTTCTCTATAAGGAAATCAAAATATACCTCCTTATAGACTTGTAAAAATCCAACAATAATGACGATGCAATTTACAAAGTTCTACTTTGCAGCCTAATTCTAAAAATTCTACAAATTAAAATAGCTTTATATTCTTTTAATGGGTAAATAAAGTTAAATGATTTTCATTTTTAGTATGTTTAAAACAAAACCATTGAATGTTATTCTTCCATAAAAAAAAATTCCCGATATAAAGACGTAAAAAAACGTGCAAGTTATCAGACTACCTTCAATGGTTTTTCAAATAAATTCATAACTACAGTCATTTCTTCTTAATACATATATATATATATGTAAATACTCACATATTCGTTACATACTTACAGGTGTTTCCGTAGTCTCATTGGATAAATCTCTCGAGATCAACCACATATCTGTACGAGTCGGTGACAATGTAGAGATTAAATGTGACGTCACCGGAAGTCCTCCGCCGCCTCTTGTCTGGCGACGCAACGACGCAGATTTAGAGACTCTTGGCGAGCAAGAAGTGAGAAAAAACTAATAATATAGAAAAAACATATGTTTCATATGGTCATGCCCATCACTCGTTTATGACCCTCTCATTAATTCATTCTAATGAATATGAAGGCAACATTAATTTCTTTTTTAACATGGCATCGAGAGTCTTGATGATGTCACTCACAATTTCTATGAGCTACTCGCAAACGAATTTAGCTTTCAAATTTTTCGTTGTTAATTATATTCTAAAAGGATAATATGAAGAAAAAAACACAATAAGACTTGTTCAATTTTCATAAATTTCTTATTCGATAGTGGTTTATTTTTGTTTTTTAACAAAACAAGTGAACTTTTAAATGAACAAAATGTATTATTTTAGCAAAATAATTAATAAAGCTCAAAGTTGAATGCGGAAATAATGAGTTGCTTAAATTCTGATACAAACGACGAGATTCAAGACTGACTTTTCGAGTGACCATGAACTCATGTTGCATTTAAATAAGCATTTTTTCCAGAACTTTTTTTTGAATATACATATTTTTTGAAAATTTAGATCCGAGTCTTTAACGATGGAAGTCTCTACCTAACGAGAGTCCAATTGGTCCACGCTGGAAATTACACTTGCCACGCGCTGAGGAACAAGGATGTCGTTCAAACTCACATACTTACAGTGCACAGTGAGTATATGTTTTTTTTTAACACCGGAAATCATTTCAATTTTCTCATATTTTTATGAATCGCGAAGAAGTAAAAAGAAAAATGTTGCAAATTTATAGCAATTAGAAATTTCTTTCAGTTATGAATTATATATATAATTCTTTCTTTAATTATATAATATTTCTTCAATTATGGAAGAGATTGGAGATGATAAAGAAAAACTGGCTGAATCAATAGAGAATATTCCATATCTAAAATGTAATTTAGTTAAGTTCAGTAGAATGGATCAAATTTCATCTGAGTTTTATTCTTCCTATATTATTTTTTGCCAAGTAAAATATCGTTAAAATTGAATTCCTTTATTCACTTATTAAAAATAAGGATGCAAAGTAGTTGTATATGATGCCCTTATTATTCTTCGCTTTGCACAAAGCTTCCTTTATGAATTCGTCAAAATCGATGAACGTACTTTATGACAGAAACAGCTTTGTAAAAAGCGACAAATAATGAGGAATCAATGTGCAAGGCTTTAGATCCTTTCACTTAATACTTTATTATTTGTCGATAGCCATTCCCGAGGTGAGGGTGACTCCCCGTCTTCAATCTAAACGTCCTCGTGAGGAAGCGACGATGTCATGCCACGTAGTCGGCGAACCCCTGCCTCGAGTCAAGTGGCTTAAGAACGACGAAGCTCTGCCCGAAGAGGGCAAGTACAAAGTTGTTGGTAACGGCACCAAGCTCATCATCAAGAACATAGGATACGCCGACACAGGAGCGTACATGTGTCAAGCAACCAGTATTGGTGGCCTCACCAGAGACATCAGTAGTCTCGTAATTCAAGAACAACCCACACCAAGTGAGTCTACTTTTCAGGATAAACCGACCAGTGGATGAAAGGGAACCGCCTTTATATTTGGGACATATTATCTTGCGTCAGAATTTCTTATAAAAAATATCCTGCGCCAAAATATCTCTGAAAAAAAATATCCTACGCAAAAATCACCATTAATGATGAATATTAGAATTTATTTTCATTATTATATATTATATATTATATATTATATATTATATATTATATAATATATTATATATTATATTATTATATTATAGAATATTATATAATATATAATATATTATATATTTGGTTATCTTTCCTTTTTAAATTCCATTTTAAGCCTTTTTTTTCTTATGATTATTATCAACCTCATGTTTAGACTTTCTTTTTTTAACAGCGTTGATCGCCAAAATGCGTTATGCGGTTACACACGGGCAGATTGTTGCTCATAAAGATGTGCAGTGCATATGGGGCATTCCACGTCGAATCAGCAGGCTCTGACCCTCACCCTCATCGATTTTGTTCATTTTTTAATATGATGTTATTACCGACCAATAAAGACCTCGGGATTTTTTTCAGATTTTTTTACCACCAGTAACATTTTTTAATTCTAAATAAAACCAATTTCAGAAACGCCGTTTTTAAAAATCTGAAAAAATTCACACTGATTCTATGATTTAAAATGTGATTTTTGAGCGCCACGCGATAATGTGATCTCAATATTGAATATTTTTTTCCGAATTTTTTCTTTGGTGGTAAAAAAATCTGAAAAAAATTCCGCGGCCTTTATGGGTCGGTAATAACATCATATTAAAAGATGTACAAAATCGATGAGGGTGAGGGTCATGGCCTGTAGATTCGACGTGATCTACAGGCCATGATAGAATGCCCCATATACAAGCTATTATGTTAAAAAGATCAACTTTTTACTATAAGATATCTTCGAAAAAAAATCCTATGGATAAAAATCTCTAGACAAAATATCTTGACTTCATAATATCTTATGAGAAACATTCCAAAATAATCTTGTGATATCCTGACAGAAAAAATATCTTGCACCAAAATAAAATCCAGGAGTAAAATTAACGAATTGATAACGATTGTGAAGACCAAAATTCAATATCTTGAAGAAAAAAACTCGTATCCTTAGGTTCTTCATATTTAATCCAATCCGTCAACTGTGGAATCAAAAACGGACAAAAGTCACTGTTTTTAAGATCACAGTAATAATATTTCAATCATATGTCTCCAGGGATACAATTAACGATTTGAAAACGATGGTGAAGACCAAAATTCAATATCTTGAAGAAAAAAGTCGAGTCTTCAGGTTCATTAGATTCGGTCAATAATTACCATCCAAAGATGAGATCAGATGAGGATTTAAATTACACCTTTGTCTATAAAAAAGAGTTTCAATTTCCCCTCGAACCTTTTTGTTTGGTTCCCGTTAACAAGGATGGTAAATTTTCATATTGAGCTGAAAATTCAATGGTGTCATCGATTTTCATCGACCAAATCGTTTGAGAACTCTGCTAGCATTGACAAAATCCAATGAAGAACCATGTTAGACAGTTTTCACTAGGAAATAGATTTTAAATAAGAATCCGATAAACACTTTCACTAGATTATATCCGTGTTGGTGTGAAAAATAAATGTTCTCTTGTAAGTCGTAAGGTAGTCGATATGGTATTTCCATGAATAAGAATTGCTTCTTCCAATAGCAGCGGCCACCGAGGAACGTCGATTTTTCTCATTCCACGAATGGGGTATCTCAGTTTACGAGCCATCCGCCTGTCGACTGTACCATCGTATCCAATCGACGGATATCATACCCGGAACACAGGTGAGTGTATCGACATTCCAGAAATTTGATGGCAGCATAAAAACACAGTGTGATTACCGGAAGCCGCTATTGAGTAAGCGATAAGGTTCCCTGTCGCGTGCGACACACTACACCTGATAACGCACATATGATTGGAAAAGCACATTCAATGGCTTTGACAACCTTCTGTATTTTTTAACTGTTTTTCTTGCTCAAGCATATACTCCAATATTATCCGAAGTATAATAAACTTGATAAACCATGCTTTAAATATCAGTACTCGAGGCGAAATCTCGATGGATTTTATCCTGAAGATCTTGCTCCCTTACGGAGAAAAGTTTGCCACGATGAAAAATTTTTATCGTTTTTTTGTTCAGCCCCGCAAAAATAATGAGGCAAGGTTTTAATTTTTCCAGAGTCCTTCGATATTAACTTTAGTAACACTGAGTAGCTTACGAGGATACATGTGGGACAATCCACCCCGTTTTGGTCAGTATTTGACCTGGAACGCTCGGATTTGGCTCGTAATTTTTTGTAGGCTTAGTTGGACTTTTATGTGCATTGGACTTTTTTTTTATGCCAACTTCTGTTAATATTTTTAAAGTGACATATCGAATGCCATAATTTAAAAAGCTGAGAAAATTCTGAAAAATATTTTGTTCAATATCAAAATTTTTTAGCTTATAGCCAAAGTGGACAGATTTTACTTTTTATAGTTTTTTAACTTTTTTTATTTAAGGAATTATTGAAAAATTTAAAAAAATATTATTCAACTACAGGCGATTGGTTAAATGTTTATTTGTATAAAACCGGGTTTTCCAGAATTTTTGGCAGATTTTTAGGAATCTTTCCAGATTTTTCTAAACAATGCAAATTTTAAAAAAATATTTTTTAATGTGCCATATCGCATCTTGTAACTTCAAGATCTGCAGAAATCCTGAAAAATACTCTGTTGAATATCCAAATTTTCTAACTTATTGCAAAAGTGGGCATAATTTTTCATCTTATATTTTTTAAGCTTTTTTTTATTTCAATATTTATCTTTTCAATTAAAAAATCTTAAGAACGATGAGAAGAAAAATCTTGCCTACTTTGGCTATAAGCAAGAAAAACTTCATATTTGACAGACAATTTTTCAGGATTTCTGCAGATTTCAGAATTATAGCATGCGACATATCACTTAGAAATGTTTTTTTCAAATTTGCATAGTTTAGGAAAATCTTTAAAAAATCCTAAAAAGCTGAAAAAATTATAAATAATCCAGTTTTACATAAATAAACATTTGTCCAGTTCCCTGAAGTAAATTTTTTAAATTTCTATTGTTTTAATAAGAAAAAGCTTGAAAACTATAGAAAGAGAAATCTTGCTCACTTTGGCTATAGCTAGAAATTTTTTATATTGAACGAAGCATTTTTCAGAATTTTTTTAGATTCTTAAATTATGGCATTCGATGTATCACTTTTAAAATATATCTAAAAAATAATTGCAAAAAAAAAAATCTGGTCCTTTTGACAGTCCAAAAAATTATCAGCCAAATCAGAGAGGTCATGGTCAAATCCTGGTCGAAACGGATTAGTTTGTCCCATGTATTTCAATTATTTCGGTTCGTACGAATAAGGAACTTTACTTTACTTTACTTTAACTTTACTTTAAGGAATACGTTTGTGGTGAAAAAAATACGCCCTGCAGCTGGGGCCGAGCGATCAATGTGGCAAATCGGTATGTCTACGTTACCCAACCGAACAAAGATCGGATTTTGGTCATCAGCAAGCTTCAGATGGTCGTAGTCGACGTAAGTGAAAGACACATACAAAATGCATCGTTTAAGAGCTACTAATGATTTCTTATCGAATTTCCTGATGATTTATGTTCTTCAAGGTGGTTTCAACCGATAAATATCCCGTAGAGTTGCAATACGTGCCAGCTTTAGATCATGTGTGGGTTTTGAATTGGCGCAGCGAGCGCGACATCGGCATAAAAACGGTGCAAGTCATTCGAGACGCAGCTCAAAAGCGGAAACATCACACGGTTCATCCGGAGCCGATAGATGGACAATTCGATCTTGTGCGAGGGCTTTACATCCCCCAATCTCAAGTATGTTCATCATAGATTTATTTAAGCGCACGTTCGTTCAATACTATAAAATCTGACTAAATGAGAACGTCGGACAAAATGGGGTACCCCAAAGAGAGGGGGGGGGGGGGGGAGATTTGAACATCGGGTACAACGAGATAGGAAAAAAGGGGGCCAAATGTAAACAACGGTCAAAGACACGAAATTGGGGTAACCAAAAGGGAGTAATGGGGATGTCAGATACATAGGGGTACAAAAAAAGGGGGTAAGGGGAAATAGAGATGTTGGACTAAATGTGGTACCCAAGCAGGGGGCGAAAGATTTGGACGTCGGGTACAATGGGGTACACAAAGAAGGGGGAAATATGAACGCCGCGTAAAGTAGGGTATTCAAACGACATGAAATTGAGGTAACCAAGGGTAATGGGAACGTCAGATACAACGGGGTACTAAAACAGGGGGTCAATGATAACATCGAGCAAAATAGGGTTTCGAAAAACGGGTGGAAATAGAGATGTCGAACTAAATGTGATACCCAAAAGGGGGGCGGAAGATTTTGACGTCGGGTACAATGGGATACGCAAAAAGGGGGGGGGGGGGGAATGTGAACGCCACGTAAAGTACAGTACTCAAAAGACACGAAACTGGGGTAACCGAAAGGGGGCAATGGGGACGTCAGATACAGAGGGGTACAGGAAAAGGGGGGAGAGAGAGATGTTGAACTAAATGTGGTACCCAAAAAGGGGCCGGAAGATTTTGACATCAGGTACAATGGGATACACAAAAAAGGGGGGAAATGTGAACGCCACGTAAAATAGGGTTCTCAAAAGACATGAAATTGGCGTAACCAAGTGGGGGTAATGGGGATCTCAGATACAATGGGGTACTAAAAACAGGGGGTCAATGGGAACATCGAGTAAAATAGGGTTTCGAAAAAGGGGTGGAAATAGAGATGTCAAACTAAATGTGATACCCAAAAAGGGGGGTGGAAGATTTTGACGTCGTGTACAATGGGATACGCAAAAAAGGGGGGGGGGGGGGAAATGTGAACGCCACGTAAAATAGGGTTCTCAAAAGACATGAAATAGGGGTAACCAACTGGGGGTAATGGGAACGTCAGATACAATGGAGTACTAAAAAAGGGGGTTAATGGTAACGTCGAGTAAAATAGGGTTTCGAAAAAGGGGTGGAAATAGCGATGTTGAACTAAACGTGATACCCAAAAAGGGGGGCGGAAGATTTTGACGTCGGGTACAATGTGATACACAAAGAAGGGGGAAAATGTGAACGCCACGTAAAGTAGAGTACTCAAAAATCATGAAATTGGGGTAACCAAGTGGAATTAATGGGGACATCAGATACAATGGGGTACTGAAAATAGGGGGTCAATGGAAACGACGAGTAAAACAGGGTTTCAAAAAAGGGGGGAGATAGAGATGTCAGATTAAACGTAGTACCTAAAAAGAGGCCAAGAGATTTGGACTTGGGTCACAATGGGATACCCAAAAAGGAGGGAAAAATGGGGTACTAAAAAAACGCCAATGGAGACGTCGAATCAAATGCGGTACTCAAAAGGAGCAATATATGAACATCGGTTAAAATAGGGTACCAAAAAACCAGGCAAATAAAGACGTCGAATAAAATGCAATACTCAAAAGGGGGAAACTGTGGACATCGGTTAAAATGGGGTACCAAAAAACCAGGCAAATAAAGACGTCGAATAAAATGCAATACTCAAAAGGGGGAAACTGTGGGCATCGGTTAAAATGGGGTACCAAAAAACCAGGCAAATAAAGACGTCGAATAAAATGCAATACTCAAAAGGGGGAAACTGTGGACATCGGTTAAAATGGGGTACCAAAAAACCAGGCAAATAAAGACGTCGAATAAAATGCAATACTCAAAAGGGGGAAACTGTGGACATCAGTTAAAATGGGGTACCAAAAAACCAGGCAAACAGGACGTCTCCTAAACCGGGGGTATCCAAAAGTTAAAGTTATAGATACTAAATGAACGTTCCAATACCAAAGTATTGTTTTGTTTAAATGAAATATCGCTTAATGAATCCGTGCAGGACATTGGCCACACTTTTAAATACGGATACGTGACCCACACGAATCAGAGAGGCATGTACAAACTCGATTTGGCAAATATGAGGTACACCAGAAGTGCGGATCTCGCTCCATACAATTGCGTTCCTGCAAGCATTCAATTTCCAGCGCTTTGTAAGTATCGAAAAAATCTGTTCTGTGCCGTACGTGGAATATTCTCAACGGAATATTAATTAACGGCAGCGATATTCATTGATTGCAGATGGATTTGTAATTTTACAATGCGAAGAACCTGTGACAAGGCGTCCAACTGGACAACTTTTATTGGACTATCTGACTGACACGGTTTTGTCACATAAATTAGGTCTTGTCGGAAAACCGATGGTCTCACCGGACTCTCGATACGTCGTTACCATCGACAAACAAGACAGCGGTGTCACTTTAGTCGTTCAGGAAATATTGTGTGAGTTATAACGCCAATTTGTTCCTTAAGGAGTTTGGAGCGCTCCAAACTAGATGAGAGCTAATTTTTGACAAAATTAGTATAGTTAATGGTGCTTTGTGTTAAAATAGATTTTCTTGAGCAGAGTTGTGGATGCCTAATACTCACCGCAATAATAATTGTTATACGGTCTGCTCTATAATTATGATTTCATAATAATAACATGTAGCGTTTATAAAAAGATGTCTAAACTTTTGAATGGCTGCAAAAGTTATTATTTCGCAATGAAATTTCACGGTAATCCTTTTAAAAAATGGAAAAACATAATTAATACTTGAAGAAAGTAATGAATTAATTATTTCGTCTATTATATTCACTATTTCTTCTAATGTTAAAGCGAAAATTACTTTTTTTTCTTTTCCATTCGAACAATTAATATTTTTGTTACTGTTATTATATATAGAAGATATTTGACACTTTTCGAATCATTAATGAAGGGAATCGTTTCATTTTACAGCAACTGGTCTCGTGTTCGCATTCGACGTAAAAACTACACTCAACATCAGCGATATCACGTTCTATCCGTCGCAAATGACTCACAGTTATGATCTCTATGCCTCTTCTACCGACAAGGAGGATATCCTCTTTCTGAATCTCGCCACAGGTAATTACAATAAAATAGCCACACGCTTTCTTATCGTAAGGTAGTCCTAGTAGTAAATTTCCGTAAAAATGAATTTCAGAAAAAATTTAGAACGCTTCTTTATGAGATAAAGGTGTGAAAAAACATCAAGCATGTTCAAGGTCCACGAAAAAGATTGATTATGAATTCAAAATATGTTATTGGAAAATTTATGTTAAAAATTAGTTTTTAACAAATCACCCGTCGATTTCACTTTATTTCTTTTCTGCTGTGTATTTTCTTTCCAAAATATAACAAAAATAAAATTACACCTGTATTTCCGAGGAAAAAAATGAAATTAGTTTACAAGATATACTATCAAGTAATAAACATCTGGTTAACTGAAAAAAAATGTCAGAAAGAACCTGGAAAAGGTGTTGAAGATTATAGAATTTGTTATACATGAGCCGTTTCATCGAAATTCAGCCACCAATTTTTTTTTGTTTTTTACAAAATAAAAAAAAAGTACGATTTTTGTTATTAGAAAAACTTCACCAAATTTCGAGCTGATAAAATAGCAATCTGATGAGATATCAGAATGTTAAAATTTTTTCATCTTGGGTCAGTTTCATCTCACATACATTTCTGAAATATAGAAGGTGTAAACTTTAGGGCCTATACTAAAAAAATTAAAACGGATTTATATGAAAGGTTTAAGCTGAAATTAACTCGAATGTTCCGAAACAATTATTAATCATTTTTTTGACCGCTCTTTTCTGGCCGAATGAATTTTTGAAGTTCTGTATGTGAATACCGAATTGATAAGATTTTTTAAAAAATAGGATAAGGAATTGCTGGCCTTTTTTGAGGCCAAATGATTTCTGTCAATTTTTTATTTTGCAAAAAACTCGCTATATTTGAGCCGAATTTATTTCCGCTAATTATGTATATGAATTATGTAAAATTATTGAAAATCAACCATGTCATCGTGATTGAATTATAATACTTTAGACATCACAAAAATTGTTCTCCACCTTTGTTTTTCATATTCATAATTCGAGGAAATAAATTAAATATCTTCGCTCAAATATCGCGAGGTTTTCGCAAAAACAAATTAATCAAAAAATGATTTGGCCTTAGAAATTGGCAGAAACTCCAAATCTCACTCCAATAAAAGTCTTAAAAATTCGTTATTAACATACAGAACTTTAAAAAAATTCATTCGACTCAAAACTAACGGTACCTTCGGTGAAAAAAAAAGTATCATCGATAAATTTTTCAAAAAACGAAATACGATGAAACTGTCTCAAGATAGAAACGTTTAAATGAAAAATAAAAAATCTTTAATATCTCGTCAGATTTCTAATTTATCCGATTGACATTTGGTGAAGTTCTTACAAAAACGAAACCCGATTTTTTATTTTTTTGAAGAAGAAGAAGAGGAAAAGACACATTTTGGTGGCTGAACTTCGGTGGCATCACTTATATAAATCCTTCAACCCTTATTTTGATTTTCATGAATATCGATATTTCGTATTGCAGGAAAAGTGGAAATGATAACAGGCGTGGGAAAAGCGATGCCGATGAATCTCACAAAGTGGGGTAACCCCAATCGGCCAATTGTACAGAGTGGAATATTCGGTCAGTACATGGTGAGCCCTTCGAACGACGCCCTTTTCGTCCTGAACGGCGAGACGCGAACGGTAAACTGTGAAATCAGCGGTCTCGTTCATCCCGGAGCGATCGTCTGGTTTTCAGTGGCCCTGCATTAAAACCAATTTTTACTGACCACCCTTAAGAAGCGGAGCCCTAAAAAACAAAAGTAACCAGCGGAAAAACGACTAGAGATGAAAGTTGAAAAGGGGAATCAGTGACTCCGCCTTGAACTTAACGAAAATACCGCCACTCGGTTCATTTTTACAAAAAGAAGAAGAAAAACGACAAAGATAAATATGAAACAAAACAGCAGTGTGATCGTATGATTTTCGTATTTTTAAACTGAATGAAAATCATCGGAGTATGACAGAAATGCGCTTTGGGGATAGATTAATGCAAGGAACCGTGATGGATGCAGAGATCGGTGAATTTGAAATTACGCAGTCCCAATTAATTAATAAATATTCATGTTTCCCGATCTCTGAGTGGATGCGCCAGTTTTGTTGATTATTAATTAATGTAATAATGAGCGATTGTAAGATGTGTTAGCAGCTGAAGGACTACGAGGGCGTAGTTATTTAGTATCACCCTCACGAGACACAAAAACCACAAGAAAACACCTCGAAAATCCCATAAACGAGCACATCACTCACCGCCACAAAAAAAGAAAGAACAAACACGAGCACACGACCTTATTAATATCATTGTCATGCTTAATCGTTAAGAGACCCTCCGTAAACAATAATTAGTCATTAATTTAGTAATATTATAACATAATGTTGATATTATAGTTACGTAAGTATTATTATGTAACCTTCGACTATAATAGCATTTTTACGGAGAATCCTCTCAACTTTGGGGTGATTATGTGAAAAAAAAAACAAAAAAAAACAAAAGATTAAGGTGGCACTTATTCGCTTTCCAAGATAACGTCGCTTAAAGACTTTTAAAAACTGTCGAATGCTGCTAAAATGTCACGTTAATTTTGTGTGAGTTTCTGGTGGTAAACGATCACAGTTTTTTATTCTTTTTGCAATACTTGAATTTTTTAAAATCCTCTTACTCGATTATCATTGAAACCAAAGTCATGAGTAGTATTGATACATAATCCAAGTATACAGAAAATTGCAATTGCGTTCACATTAGCAGATAGTCCTTATAAAAATCTCACAGCAGTTGATTTTTGGGACGTTAATTTTTTCCGTACTATTTATCGCAGTTTCTGGAAAATCATCCGACGGTTAATTTTACAAATTGTCGTACGTTCTTATTTTTCGCATCAGTGTGTGGATGTGTGAAAATGTAAATGTATGCAAGATCCGCGCACAGAAAATCGCCACATATCTAACTCGATTTTCTTTGCCCGAAAATTATTAGGACAATGTCCAACTGATCGACCCTAAAAAAAACGAAAAACGATACAAAATGCTTGAAATATCGAAAAACGATAAAAAATACTGACTCAAGCCGTATTGTTTGATGATCAGGGTGCGAAAATATTGCGATAACAAATTTTGATAAGTATTAAAAACAAGTAAAAAAATGTATCATCTGAATTTATAATCCGGAATATTGATATTTTCATCGATGCTCCTTGAAAATAGCGTTTAAATTTTCGAATCGCTATATTTCCCTAATATCATTAGAACTCGCTGACGGGACATGTTTATTTTGCGTAAAAGTGCTATTTCCATTTTTACTTCGATGTAATCACAATTGGGCGATTGAAAAAGGGACTTTTTAAAAATAATTTCCGCTCGGAAAACAATTCACGCGGAATCGAGGAAGCAAACTTATTTTTTCAATGCTTCGTCAATTTTGAAAAATCTAAAGAAAGCATTTTTCCAAATTTTCAATTTTTCATTCTCAAAATTGACGATATTCAAATTTTGTAATTTCCTCCTCTTCGAGACTCCTTAATCAATGAGGCATCATTTTAAAAAAAAACCGAGCCCGATTTCTGCGTGAGCTATTTTTTAGTGAAAAGGTACAAGAATTTCGATAACGAGCAAAATTTGACAAAAATGATCTTTTTTAAATCGCCTTAAAATACAGTCGACTCCGAACAATCTCAAAATTTTTCCCTCTCTAAACTCTCAGCTCTATTCGAGGTGTAACTTTCTGTTAAAATAACAGTTAAAATCGATGCTGTATAGGTATATAGGATTGTATAAAAAGTGAAGAGTTATTTTGTTAAACGTTGTCCATATCGAGATGTGTATTTATAAAGTATTGGGATATGCACCGTAAACAGTTTAAAAATAAGTGAACACTATAAATATTTCTTACAGACTTTGTACACAGAGTTGTAAATTCCCATTACTCCAAAAAATGAAAATTACAGTGCATTACGTAATTATAATTTCACAGTGACAAACCACAACAATTATAAAATTACACGTAAACTTTTAGATGATTACAAAGACTTTCAGTCAAATATTGGTACTAATTATGAAAAAAAGAAGAACACAATCTATCATCAATTTCGCAATTTCGCAAACCAAGTTTTCCCAATTCTTTCAAAAAGATAACCGAAAAATTACATCGCAAATGAATATTTTTTACATCGATCCAAAAGTTTACGCATCTCAATCCAATTGCTGCGAATTATTGTCACGAAATGATAATTAAAAATCGAAATGTACAATGAAAATTTATTTTCGGAAGTATTAGGAAATTTGCAACTCTGTTCGTGTAACATCTGTAGGATTTATAGGCACTCGAATCGATGATGAAGAAAAATCGGCTCCCGAAATAACAGTTCACCCTCGGATATGGTAAAAAAAAACAAACATTTTCGAAAAAAAAAAAATGTTTAAATAGATTAGCGAAGACATAAGATACCAACTATGAATATTATACGTGACTTAATAAGTATGATAATACTATATCACGTTCAACAAAGAAAATCGCCAATCACGTGCATTTTATTTGCGTATCGAGTGGTAGTTGATGCAAGAATACACAAGCGCCTCATCACTATTCATTTGAGAATTGATGAGCTATTGTACATGCAGTTGAATCACCGCTAGCACCACGTATATGTTAGCATGGATCGTGCCCAAAGGATTTATACCAAAGGACGTGTAAAACACAACCGAGCGTTACGTTTTACTCGAACGCTCTCAAATAATATCGTAGCGCATGGAAAATAATGTAAATATATGGATGCTCCCGTACGATGTGTAGCGTTACGACGAGAATTGCGAACAAAAAAAAAGAGGTACAGAATTTGAGAATGTAGATGTGAAGATTTCTCGACTGGTCCCAATTTAATCCTTCGGTAGAATCGAGAGACCTGTCGTAATACTGTCGATGGAACCCGAACAACAACCACGTTACGTACCTAAGATAGTCTGGTAACGACACAACAATAATTATGAATATACGTGTGTGTTTGTTAAGATAAAATCCTTGTAATAAAAATATCATATAAGAGATTTAATAAATAATGTGTAAACCCGAAGGGGGATGCCTAGCCTGAACAGAGGGAAATTGTGCACTGAAAACGTCGTAGTTTTTTTATTCCTGATCACGAATCTAACAGCTATTGCAATATTTGTAAGAAAACCCGAAAAAACCCGGAAAAAATATCCGTGGAAAAAATACTCATGTTGCGTTTGAGGATGTATGATACGAACTGTCCCGCCAAAAGTGAGTTTCAGAGACAATTTCGATCGCTTCCCGATGGGATAAAAATCGGAAAAAAATAATGCATATAAAAAACGTGCTGGAAAGATTGATTTCGCATAATAATCCCAAAATGTTATTGACAAATTGGTGAAAAAAACAATCGTTCAACAAAATAATCAGTCAACCTAATTTTTTTTTAAATGAAAATGATATGTTGATTTATTTGAATGCATACGAATTTTTCCAGATTTTTTTCTTCGTTTTGATTTTGATCTTTTCATTTTGAAAAATGCGCAGAATATAACAAATTTTGGATATGCGTTTTGCAAAAAAATCTTGAGTGTAGTAGATGGTTTTGTAGCCATTGCTACAAAAGGTGTCTTTTTGCCGTTAAGGAGAATCGATAACGATTTTCCAAATGAAATCAGTTCAAAATGTTCGTAATCGATTCTTCAGAATTGAATGCATCAAATAACAGTATTTGAGGATAAATTGTAATAAAGCATGTATACTTAACCCAGAGAAATATTAATAGTGGCGATTTGCATGAAGATTATCTGATAAACGTTTTTTTTTTTCAATTTAATACATTTTCGTTCGTTATTTCCTAAGTAGGATCTTCAATTCTTAACCGATTTGACTGAGTGATAGCTCATTCTCTTTCTTGAAAGATACTCTACGAATTAGGCGCCTAGATATTTCATAGAGTTGATCGTTTAATCGTTATAGCCTGTTGTTTAACAAAACGATAAATATTTTCATAAACAAGTCATAAATGTTAAATAATCCACACTATAAAATATCTTGGCGGTAAATCGATAAGTATCTTTTAAGAAAGCGAATGAGCTATCACTTACTGAAATCGGTAAAAAATTATAGATTATACTCTAAAAAAAACTGGACGAAAATATTTCATTGTAAAAAAAAAGTTAATTAATCATACAAATCAACCTCTTTCATTTTTCTTCAATGCATTAAACTTTAAAAAATCGTTTACAAAGACTTAGCACTAATTTTACTTCGAAAGTCGTTACCGATTCTCCTTAAACCAGAAAAAACTCCGATGGTATGTCCATAAATTGCAGAAATTGCAATTTTCAGACGTCGTACTGAGAAGTTCCATTTAACACTAGAGAAAAAACGTTTTTCCAGCTCGTATGATTGTAGTCACAAGTGCGAGTCTCCCACAGCCTAAGAAAACCGTTTGTCGCAGATTATCGCATACGATTTTACGTCACAAAGTGTGGAAAACCTCACTTTTCACACCGCAGTAAACTAAAACCTTATTCATCCTCGTATGATAATAAACGATTTTTCCCAGTGTTAGAATGTATTATTTAATTAAAAAAGTACTGGACAAAAATCTGAAACAAAAATGAGCGTCATTGAAGATTCGTCGCTTAATAAATAAATTCGAAGCAGGTAAAAAAGGTAAAACTCATCAACACCTTTTACATTTTGTCTTTTATCAACGTCTTTCTTTATTTTCTAATAAATTAAGTTTATTTCGGTTTTTATCGAATCTAGATTCACCTATGGTACAAATTCGACCGACGATATTACATTTTTTTCCTTTTTTTCAGTTTGTTTTTCATTTCGCTCTCATTTAACACGTTATGATATCGTACCGCGATTCAGAACGTGTAATTTTCCGCTGATCGATTAATGTCGGTTTCGTTAATAAATCCCTTCGACACAAACGTCTTTATAAACCCTTTGTCTTCGTTTCAGATTCGTCGTCGGAATAAAATTTCCCTCGTTGCTTCGAAAGCCTTTTAATGCCGCCGTATTCTCAATCCATTCTCACTTTGCGTAGTTGATTCGAGTTAATTACAAACTTTGCTCTTTTATAAACCGAAGAACAAGTTAAAATCGCAGGCAATCGACTTATTTTTATCTTAATGTCGAAGGTTTTTTTGTTGGTTTTTTTTTGTTCATTCAATCCTGAGATTTACGAATCGACAAAGCGTCGAATACGATTGACAGTTTAATTAGACATGATAGGACAAACGAACGCACGGAGAAGACACCACGGGAATTAAGGATTTATGATAGGTTAAGTCCCGACAATCGTGAGTTTCAGAGAAAATTTCCATTACTTCCCGATGGAATAAAAATCGGAAAAAAATAATCGATTTTAAATGTGCTGAAAAGATAAATCTTGCATAGTAATAATTCCAAAACATTATTAACAAATTTCCGAAGAAAAAAAACAATTGTTCAACGAACAATCAGTCAACCTAACTTTTTTTCTAATGAAAATGATATGTAAATTATTTTGAATGCGTATGAATTTTTTCCGCTTTCTTTCTTTATTTTGATTACGATTTTTTTTATTTTCAAAAATGTGCGCGAAATAACGAATTTCGAATATGTGTTCGTCATAAAACCGTCTACTACACTCAAGATTTTTTTGCAAAACACATCCAAAATTTGTTATATTCTGCGCATTTATCAAAATAAAAAAAATAAAAATCAAAATAAAGAAAAAAATCTGAAAAAATTCATACGCATTCAAAAAAATTAACATCATTTTCATGAAAAAAGTTAGGTTGACTGTTTATTTGTTGAACAATTGTTCTTTTCACCAATTTGTTAACATTTTGGGATTATTATTATGCGAAATCAATCTTTTCAGCACGTTTTATGTGCATAATTTTTTTTTCGATTTTTATCCCGTTGGAAATTGATCGAAATTGTCTCTGAAACTCACTTTTGGCGGGACTGTACCTATCATAAATCCTTAACCGCCCGGACTTAAAAAATATAAATGCCCCGAGCGATGCGATCACGAGCGAGGCGCTCGAAGGAGTTAACGGGCGACCGCGCAGCCAATGGGACGAGATATCACGAGTTATCGTTCCATAAGACAAATGCCCTTATCATGAAGTGGATGACTTGGCCGAGCCGCTGGAACGGAAGGTGCTATGCTCGTCGAGTCGCCACCTTTTCATGAGTGAGGACACACCGATCGATTATTATATGTTGCACGGCTTCGTATTTGTTCCTTGCCGACAGTAGAACAAAATGTAAGCGTTGCTGTAATCCTCCTCCTGCGGCTTTTGTCGACTCGTCGACTCGTCGTTGTAATAATGCCAGAGTTCGGTTCGAGGATTTTTCGCGTAAGCCGTGTAATGACCAGCCGAAACACCTGCAAAAAACGAGCACACGAGACGTTGTCTAATAATATTATCCTTTTGACGATTTGTTATTGATTCTGTGGCCGAATTTTGTAGATATTGAGGAAGATGATCGATTTTGTTGTTATTGATGTTTATTCATCGTATTAAATACAATGAATCATTGAACATTACAGTGAATATTAAATACATCAAGGTCGAAGCGTATTTAATACAATGAATCAACATCAATAACGACAAGAGGGAATGAAATCTTCCAAATTGGCCGGCAAAAGCCAATATTACCTCAATATTATTCTTTTGACTTTGGCTGGTTATTTATACTAAATGATGTTTAGGGATGGAAGTCGAAATAACGAATTTTAAAATAAGGAACGTCTAAATATAAAACGGCTATAATTATGAAATTCGCTATTGTAGCCCTTCGCTATTATTGCCATTCGCGATTTTGATTGCATTTTAATAGGATGGAAGTCAAAACAGCGAATTATTGAAATAACGAATGGCTGAAATAGCGAATTTCATAATGATGGCCATTATATATTCAGACGTTCCTCGTTTGAAATTCGTTATTTTAACCATTCACTATTTTGATTTCGATGTTATCGATTTTCCTATACGGTAAAATCAAACATTTAAAATCTTTATATTTTATTTGTCCGTTCAGATTGCTTTGTCAATTCGTCAATTGAGTTGGCTAATAATTACTACCTCAGCAGATTCAAGCACTTTGCACTGGTAAAATCAGTGTTAAATTTTTGAGAACGTTTGTTTAATTTCTGGCGGTTTAATTCACAGTTCTAAGGAGATAAAGAGGCATCTATCTATGGGTCATGCTAGTCAACCAACGAACTTTTAGAAATTTTCATATAAATGACAAGAAGATTGAAATTTGTAGTGCATATTGCTCGAAATTTTCCTTTCGTTCACTGTGTTAACCTGATTTCGCTCAGATTTAACTATCTTTAACGAATTTCTGACAATTATTAATGAGTTTTATAATTTCGGAAATGATAAATGTATGACTCAAAGAATTAAGGGGACTGAGTCACCTACGAAAAATTTATAGCATAAAAAATACGGGAATGATACATTTATTTTAAAAAATCTCACGTTAAAACCTCATCAAATACGTAGAAAGTATTATTGGAATTTTGAAGACATTCTTACCTCCAAAATGACAAACGCAGGCGTAAAGGTCGTAAAGGTGGCGCCCAACACTGAGACCAGCAAGAGGGAAGGTTACCTTATCGTCCAATTTCATACCGACACACTCGTAGAATACGAACCTGCCAAAGAGCAAATTAGTTTTAAGCAAATTGGTGAATACGTCTGTTCACGTGGAAGTCCGGAAAAAGGCTGTTAGAAAAATCTACGATCGTTGTCAAGTCGATCAGACACCAAATATTATAAAAGAATGAAAGACGGAATATTTATTAACCCGAAAGGGAAATTGTAATCGTTTCGTAACGGTAAATACGTTTGTTGACGTCGGGGTTCTGAAAAAGACTGATAGAAGAAATCAACTGTTATCGACTGTTAGAAATCAATATTCAGGATGTATGATAGGTACAGTCCCGCAAAAAGTGAGTTTCAGAGACAATTTCGATCACTTCCCGATGCGATAAAAATTGGAAAAAAAAATGCACATAAAACGTGCTGAAAATATTGATTTCGCATAATAATAATCCTATAAAAAAATCTGAAAAAATTCATCCGCATTTAAATCAATTAGAATATAATATTCATTAGAAAAAAGTTAGGTTGACTGATTGTTTGTTGAACAATTGTTTTTTTTTTCAGAAATTTGTTAATAACATTTTGGAATCATTACTATGCAAAATTTATCTTTTCAGCCCGTTTAATATTGATAATTTTTTTCCGATTTTCATCCCTTCGGGAAGTAATCGAAATTTTCTCTGAAACTCACGATTGGCGGAACAGTATCTATCAAACATCTTTAACCCGAAAGTGAAATTGTAATCGTTTCGTAACCGTGATTACGTCTGTTCACGTAGGTCTTGAAAAAGACTGTTAGAAAATTCTACGACCACCGTTAAACCGATCGTCAGTTAGTTTGTCTCATATAAAGTCCTTCGAGCGGTTCATCATGACCGGTTATCAATCAATACAGTGTACGATAATCGTTCCAGTATTTCCAATACATTTTTATTCAAATACGCCGATCTACGTATAGCACATCACCTGAATTGACGCAAAAAATTATTTTGACTGTCTCACCTTTTAAGATAAACTATGAGGAACTTAGGATAGCGGTGTACAGTCAGTGTCTTCGTGGCGCACTGATTCCGCTCGCATTTCGGACAAAACCAAGGATTGTGTTCGTCCAACGTTTCGCTACGTAATAAAACAATGAATTATTACTTTTTGTTTGCGAAGTTGAGTGTATCGAGAAGAATTGCGACACAAACCTTTGAGTAAATGCTTGAAGACAGTCGTAAAGGGATAACGGATGATGAGGACGTTGCTTGCTCACACTTATGTGATCGATCGGTGGAACAATGTTTGGAACGTTTTCTGTGTAACGCACGGCAAGAGTATCGCCGTTTTGAAGCGCAATCATACCGGTTTCTGGAACGCTGCAGCCAGTACAATGTGCTGTGTACATACATCGCGAACAGTGATGACCCTGTATAAAACGTGCGAATGAGTAGTGTTTTTATTTTGTCTTTTGTCGCTTACTCGTAAACGAAGCTTTGTTTTTGTGACATTTGGACAATTTATTTTTATTTTTATGCCATCGATTACAAACATTTTGAACGGATTTGACTTTGAGAGTCGTTACCGATCCTCCTTAAAAAAGTTAAAGCGCTTCACACTCGTCAAATCAGCGCTGCATATTCAAAAACGTTTCTATAATGTCTAGACGTTTAATAAAACGTTTCGCGGTGTTACTCACGTTGTAATATCCGATCTCGACATAGAAATATTTTTATATCAAATTTTTCAACTGTTTGCTGATTTCATTAGTATAAAGCGCTCCAGCTTCTTCAAGCTGACAAAAATTGTGGAAATCAATGTAAAAAGTTGATACTGTTTTGACTGTTGTCAATCCTACTCCAAGTTTCTTGAAAAAACTTCTTTCAATGCTAATTCTAATGTTTAAAATACTGTTCAATGCTTAGAAAGACTTTTTTTAAAAACTAATTCTGACGTTTAAAATACTGTTAAATGGAATGTAGCCTCGTAACTTGATCGTTACGTTACGAGAGTGTTCTTCGATTAGGATTTATTTAGGAGAGCAGTATCGACGGCTACCGAAGCTGCGAAATATGTTTACTTATACAGGAAGCTTTGTTTTTGTGACATTGAGACAATTCATATTTATTTTTATGCCAGGGTACGTAGAATGGTCCACAGCACTATTTACAGAGGTTGGAAGCGCTTCTCACTAATCAAAAAAGTGCTTATTTTTGTAAATCGTGTACGATTTCCTGAGTTTCATGCATCAATTGACTATAGTTGATGGTGCTTTGTTTAAAAATAGATATCATTGACTTAGTAAAAAATTAATTTTAATTGACTAGCAAAAATATTGACTGGTTTATGCTAATTTTGAAAAAGTTACATGTTCGCTCAGTGTTTTATAAGAATAATCCGTATTTTTTACTCGATTTTTATGTATCACGGCTGATTCTCTTCCTTCAAAGATGTTCTACAAATTCACCATTTAAATATTCGATAGTGTTTTCCATTTAGAAATAGTAATCATTTGTCTACCCATTCATTAAATTTCTTCGTAAACAAACAGCTGAAATTGTTAAATGGAATATAGTATCAAATATCTATACGGTGAGTGCGTAAAGCATCTCGCAACGAAGGGAATGAGCCGTACTGTAGTTACTGGTGGTAAAAAAATCTGAAAAAAAAATTCCGAGGCCTTTATGGGTCGGTAATAACGTCATATTAAAAAATGAACGAAATAAATAAGGGTGAGTGTAATGGCCTGCTGATTTGACGTGGAATGCCCCATATACTTTGGTCGACTCATTCGTCATTATGTTATATTGTATTTTCAAGGGCTTATCCCGTCAACTGTCAAATAAATAAAGAAATAAATGAATAAATGAATGAATGAATAAATGAATACATAAATAGATATATAAATAAATAAATAAATAAATAAATAAATAAATATTCTACGAACCTGCCCAGTGACGAAATGGACCGTATAACTTTCCTCCTGTGGGACAACGCGCTTAACAACCTGGTGAAGATCCTTAGCGTTGACTCGCGAAGGCAATTTAACCAAATGTGGATAACCGAAGAGTTTGGTTCCCTTGCGATTGTTGGTAGCTTCATTCGTATCGTGCCTCAGTACGAGTGGAACGTTGAGAATTCTAACAGCTGGCCTGGGTCTGCCAGTCTGATCGATTTTCGTGAACGACGACGACACCACGTGCGTCGAACACACTGGACACATTCGAGGTTCCGTATTGCTCTTGAAGTAGTTCTGTTGGGTAATACGCACTGCTCTCTCAGTTCTCGTTTTAGCTTATTTCACAAATGTCATGGGACGTTCTGTCTGTCGCCGTTTAATTCGCATAAAATCGTCGTTCTCGACAAGCATCGAAAAAAATAAGGATACAAGAACAAAACATACAACTTTGACGAGGAAACCAACGGAAACATATTTGTGAAACAAACTAATGGAATATCATACAAATCTTTATAAAGAGAAACAACCGCCACCTTTAAAAGTTGTGATCGAAAGTTTAAAACAAAATAAATGGGGTGTCCACGAAATTTCGATCGAGATCTGACGATGACATATCAGATCGGATCCGTAATTCTTTATACACAAGTACTTGTCAAAAAACACGTACCAAATTTTTTTTAGATTTTTTAAAACTCATTTGAGCTGAGATATAATTTTTGGAAATTTGTTTATAAATCACAATTTTTTTTATCTGAAAAAATTCTCAACAATCTTGTAAAATATAACAAAATCTTTCAGGCATTTGCGAAGATGGAGATTTCATAACTGTCAAAGACAAATTTGGAAAACAATTTGAACAATAGAACAGAATATTAGATTCAATTTTTGGGATAAAAATGAACAAAAAAGTTCCTTATATTATAAATAAAATATGATATTATAAAAATAGCGTGATGTTGACTATATTAAAGTAGTTTCATTCCATGAAATCTGGATCAGGATTTGGCGATGATGTCTCAAATCAGCTCCGCAATTTATGGTCCGAAAGTACGTGTCGAAAAATACGTTCCACATTATTCAAAGATTTTTTTAAACACTTTTCACCTGAGATATAATTTTTCGGAATTGTTCGAAACCCTCAATGTTTTTTTACTTGAAAAAGTGCGGAAAATTCGTTTATGTTATATCGAAATTTTTTAGCTGTATGTAAAGATGGAGCTTTTATATGATTCAGAGACAAAAATGAAAAGAATCTGAAAATCTAACAAATTGTTGGGACGCATTTTTTTTTTTTACAGAAAAATCAACAACAAATCCCTATATAATATGTGTCCGGAAAAGTATATTTAATACATTCTTTTCTCTGTAATTCTGTATATATATGTAATATTATTAGATATAATGTATTATTTCCTGTGTAAAAATACTTTTTTCGACAAATATCATATAACATTTTATTGTTCATTTTTCTGTAAAAAAAAAAAAAAAGCATCCTGATAATTTGTTAGCTATTCACTTTTCTTTCGTGTTTGGCTCTCGATCATATGAAAGCTCCATCTTTAAATACAGCTAAAAAATTTGGTGATAATTTATAGAAAGATTAAAAAAATTGTCGTTTTTAAAAAATTTCTAAAAATTATATCTCAGATAAAAAGTGTTTAAAAAATCTAAAGAAAAATATGTTTTTCAACAAGTACTTTTGTGTAAAGAATACGAAGCCGATCCGAGATATCATCGCCAGAACTTAATCGATATGTCATGGAATGTCCCAAATGCAAGGAAATCAAATACTTTCGTTTATGTTCTTTATTGCAAATTGACTCAATACGAAAAATATAAAATTACGACAAATTGTATTAGTTGTGGTGTGACGGCCCTAAATTGCATATAAGAAGACAATCCGAATGAGAGAAATGTACTAGGTGACATTAGCGCAATGGTTAGCGCTTTTACTAAGTCCCTGAACAATTCGAGTTCGATTCCCGGTGATCACCATATATTTTCTCTCTTCGATAATCCGTCAGACCATCCGCACTACACTCAGAGAAATATTAATGATAAAATCAATTATAAAGTGACAACTATAAACTTTCAGTACATGCAACTATTGCCATAGTTGCGGGAGTTATGAAAATAGTTACGGTAACTATTTTCCAGTTAGAGTGACTATTTGATAGTTGTGGAAACTATAAAAGAATGAGTTGGACGAACTAGAAAAAAATCGTTGTCACTTTATAGTTACTAATACCATAATTTTCTCTCAGTGTACACAGAACTTCCATACTCTGTCCTTTCCTACGTTACAGTGGAAAAATCCCTCAGGTTTACGGCAGTGTCAGACTAGTCTGAATTGAGTTCCGGAGCGTCAACGTCCGGCTCGGCAGATTATACTTAAAAAGCGAGTCACTCGAGTTTCCATCTCGACAAATTGCCACCTCCGCTCACGTGGAGCATCCCCGGCTACTGGGCAATGTCGAGCTGTTTCTGGTTCTCGCGCGCAATCTTACGATGCCGTCCGGCTAGAACGTTTCTTTTGACTTTATCTCAGACCTTCCCGAGGTAAGGAAAACGTTGGCAACGAGGTGCCTCGCATGTGTACCTCCTCTGCGAGATTGACACTGCCGTTTTCATCATTGGGGATGTAGAATTTCGAATAAATCGAGATAAAGTAGTATCAAGGACATTCCATGATATCTGGATCAGGATTTGGCGATGACGTCTCAAATCAACTCCGTAATTTATTATACGAAAGAACGTGTCGAAAAATACGTTCCACATTGTTTAAAGATTTTTTTGAACACTTTTCACCTGAGATATAATTTTTCGAAATTGTTCAAAAACCTCAATGTTTTTTTACTTGAAAAAATGCGGGAAATTATGTTATATTGTAGCGGAATGTTTTAGCTGTATGTAAAGGTGGAGCTTTCATATGATTCACAAACAAAAATTTAACAAATTATTGGGATGCATTTTTTTTTACAGAAAAATGAACAACAAATTCCTATATAATTTGTGTCGGGAAATGTATATTTAATACATTCTTTTCTCTGTAATTCTGTATATATATGCAATATTATTAGATATAATGTATATTATATATCTCATATAGGATTTCATTGTTCATTTTTCTGTAAAAAAAAAAACGCATCCTGATAATTTGTAAGGTATTCAGATTTTTTTTAAATGTTTGTCTTTGGATCATATAAAAGCTCAATCTTTAAATGCAGCTGAGAAAATTGGTTATAATTTATTTTAAAATTCCGCATTTTTCAAGTGAAGAAAAAAAATTGAGGTTTTTGAACAATTTCGAATAATTACATTTCAGGTGAAGTGTCAAAAAATCTTTTTAAAATATGGAACGTGTTTTTCGACACGTATTTCCGTATAGAAAAATTATGGAGTTGATCTGAGACATCATCGCCAAATCCTGATCCAGATGTTATGGAAAGCCCAAGATACTATTTCAATATCATCATCATTTCGCCATTTTGATAATATCACTTTTTCGATTTATATTATAAGGGACTTTTTTTAAAGTTTTTATCCCAAAAATGCATTCTCATATTTTATTCTGTTTTTCAAATTGTTTTCCAAACTTGTCTTCGGCAGTTATGAAGTTCCCATTTTCGCATAGAACTCAAAAGTTTGGTCATATTTTCTAAAATTTGTCAGAATTTTTTCAAAATTTAAAAAATAGTGGTTTTCAAAAAATCTAAAGAAAAATTTGGTACTTGTTTTTCAACAAGTACTTTTGCATAAAGAATTACGAAGCCGATCCGAAATCCCGTCACCAGAACTTAAGGACGTATGATAGGTACAGTCCCGCCAAAAGTGAGTTTCAGAGACAATTTCGATCACTTCCCGATGGGATAAAAATCGGAAAAAAATAATGCATATCAAACGTGCTGCAAAGATTGATTCCGCATAATAATAATCCCAAAATGTTATTAACAAATCGGTAAAAAAAACAATTGTTCAACAAATAAACAGTCAACTTAATTTTTTTTAACGAAAATAATATATTAATTTTTTTGAATGCATATGAATTTTTTCAGATTTTTTTTCTGCATTTTGATTTTGATTTTTTTTATTTTATAAAATGCGCAGAATATAACAAATTTCCGATATGCGTTTTGGAAAAAATCTTGAGTGTAATAGATGGTTTTATGCCGAACACATATCCAAAATTCGTTATTTCGCGCACATTTTTGAAAATAAAAAAAATCAGAATCGAAATAAAGAAAAGAATCGGAAAAAATGCATACGCATTCAAATAAATTAACATATCATTTTCATTAGAAAAAAAGTTAGATTGACTGATTGTATGTCAAACAATTGTTTTTTTTACCGATTTGTTAATAACATTTTGGGATTATTATTATGCGGAATCAATCTTTTCAGCACGTTTAATATCGATTATTTTTTCCGATTTTTATCCCATCGGGAAGTAATCGAAATTTTCTATGAAACTCAAAATTGGCGGGACTGTACCTATCACACATCCTTAATCAAGATGTCATGGAATGCCTCAAAATCAAGGAAATCAAATACTTTCGTTTTTGTTCTTTTTCTGCAAATTAAGGAAATATTAAAAAAAAATATATAAAAATACCGAAAATTGTATTGTCGTTGTGGAAAAATCCCTCAGGTTTACGGCAGTGTCAGACTAGTCTGAATTGAGTTCCGGAGCGTCAGCGTCCGGCTCGGCAGATTATACTTAAAAAGCGAGTCACGTGAGTTTCCATCTCGACAAATTGCCACCTCCGCTCACGTGGAGCATCCCCGGCTATTAGGCAACGTCGAGCTGTTTCTGGTTCTCGCGCGCAATCTTACGATGCCGTCCGGCTAGAACGTTTCTTTTGACTTTATCTCAGACCTTCCCGAGGTAAGGAAAACGTTGGCAACGAGGTGCCTCGCATGTATACCCCCTCTGCGAGATTGACACTGCCGTTTTCATCATTGGGAATGTAGAATTAAAAAAAAAAATCAGGATGAAGTTATCGACGAAAAAATAATAAATCTATCCAGTATTGTTTTGATTCGTCTGAAAGTTGTGTTAGAGATTCAAGTACAAACTTAAACGGTAACGACGTTAGTCACGAAATCAAAGAAATCTCACCTCGATGCAAGGATCACACATAATAAAATTGCAGCTGTTTCCGCTGTGACGCTTCAAATCGCCGTCCAATTCCTCGAGGCAAATCGTACAGGGCCCGATTTCCTCACCAGCGCTCGTTCCATTCTGGCAAGGTTCGGCTTCCGCTACTCGATCTCCACCGCCGTCCGTTACTGAAGTGTACGCGTCCGGTGGATCCGACAATTCGAAAGCGTATATCGATCGATTCGTGTCGTTTACGTATCGCAGCAGTGAATTGTCGTCCTTTAAATGGTACATTTTTGTTTATATTTCCGTGTGGTCACCGTTCGTCCGACGGATTTTTTATAACAACCAAAAAAGCACCTTAAGGTAGTTTTTCTCGCTATGTGCTAGTCAAATCGGTGTTAAATTTTGAAAAGTTTTTCTATAAATTATCGTGGTTTGCTTGACGTATTTGAAAATTAGTTAGTGCATCGATTAGTTAGTGTGTTCTTCATGTGTAAAAGCATCCACAGCCACGGTTTAAAATAGTACTTTACGATACTAGTGCGATAAAAGTTTTTCTGACGAGTGTGAGTTTGCAGCACGAGCAAAAGGCGAGTGTTGTTATCAGACGAGTTAACAAAATGTTTGTAAATTTTATTCCGCAAGACTGATCAATGCTTAGAAAAACTTTTTTCAACACTAATTCAGATGTTTAAAATACTGTTTAATGGAATGTAGCCCCGTAACTTGATCGTTACGTTACGAGAGTGTTCTTCCATTAGATTTATTTAGGAGGGCAGTATCGACGGCTACCGAAGCTGCGCAATATGCCACCTTCTTGACCCTCCAACATGCAATCACGAAATCGAAAGACAAACATTTTAAGATATTCCGAGTGTAAGATAGGCTTCATAATTCAAGATTTTTCGGCTCTACTAAAGTTTTATCACGTAGAAACGTATTTTTTAAAACTCAGACCGACAGCCGTTAGTTAATTATTATCTATCCCTCGAAAGTTGCAATATTAGCACAGAAATATACACGAAAAGCTTCCGACCATGTTGCAATTATAGATTTTCGATCGATATTGCCAAGATAATATATACAACAAACACAGCAATTTTCGAAAATGAATTAGCTTAAAAATACTGAAATTGTTCATTTTTGATCATAGACATTGTTACGAATTTTCAGTCATGCCTCGATCTTCTTCAGACACAAATTTCGCTTATTTTTGCCAACATTAAACCGGGCAGCGTTTCTTAGAGTTTTCGTTATATTACGAAAAGATTCTATTTAAATATTTTAACAACAACAGATCGTTTTATTGCACTTTTGTAATGCTACAACTGTGTTTTCATATCAGTCGCGACCGACACGTTTTAAAATTGAAAAATTATTGTAGAAAATCGAAAAAACTGTGTATTTGATGCAGAGTTTAATCGGATCTTGGAAAAGCTTCTAAAATAATTTCGAAACGATACGATGCTACATGCTTGAGAATATTAGGCCCATCCAAGCGAAACCTGCATCTTCACGCTCGTAATACCTTGGAAAATGTATTTAAAAATGAAAAATCTGAAAATATTCTTACCAATATTCGCGCTATGTGATTTTCAAGGACTTCGGCTAATGCAACGTTGCTCGCTGGTACATCTTCCTTCTCCAGAGTCTTCAGCAGTTCCTCCTTGAGCTTACCGATTCTCGATTGCTTGTTGAGCGACACCACGCAACGTATTGGCGCGTTGTTGTTCGCGGGAATATACGTAACGCTTAATTGTCGCTCCATAGCATGAGGCAACGGCACAGAGAGATACATAAAAGGTTCGTAGGTGACAGACACGTGTTTACACACTTCGCAGACTACCTGCAAACAGAAACAGAGCTTTGAATTCGACTGAACGTTTAAAACTTCATCATCACTAGGAATTGTGAAAATAAAGCGAAATTTCTGAGGCATAAATGCCATAAGACGATTGCTGTGCAATCAAACTATGTTAAATTTTCCACTGTTTCTGGTAATATTTATCTTCCATTTCTCCTTATTTCTACCGAAATAAGTCCATTTTATAGGGATTTAATTTGATTCATTAAATTATTAAAATGTGGGATGGATAGAGAAATAGAGCTTTGATTTCGACAGAACATTTAAGAAATTATTATCATTAGGAATTGTGAAAATAAAGAGAAATTTCTGAGGCATAAATGCCATAAGACGATTGCTGTACAATTAAACTATGTTAAATTTTCCACTGTTTCTAGTAATATTTATCTTCCATTTCTCCTTATTTCTACCGACATAAGTTAATTTTATAGGAGTTTAGTTTTGACTTATTAAATTATTGAAATGTGGGATAGATAGAGCCCTGTCCCTGATTCACAGTGGGACAAGGAGGATTATCGATCCGAGCTTTTTATGGGAGTTTTCTTACGGTATGTTCGGATTAATAGCCAAGAATACCCTAAAATAAATTCTCCAATTTCGAAAACTAGCTGATGATTGGGTTTCTAAGCGTAATTTTTATTTTATTTTCAAAGTTTATATGCATGTTTTAACCCTTTGAGTCAAACATTTGTCATTTCCGAAATAATAAAACTCATTAATAATTGTCCGAAATTAGTTGAAAATAATTCAATCTGTGCGAAAACAGATGACTCAAAGGGTTAAAAAAGAAAGAAAAAAAATTTGTCGAATATCGACGAAGTTGTAAACATTACAAAAATCATGATCCAAATTCGGCCGACGACGCACCGGAAACACCCGAAGTTGCCGGAGTCGATTGTGACGTCACAATGTTACATGACATATAGAATTAACTTGACGATTTATCATTTATAGCCAAAATGGCAAAAATAACGACGTACTTGGACGTATTGCGTTCCTCTGCGTACTAACACAACAAAAAGTACACCGAATAGTTTTCGCGACAGTGCCACAAGATGTAAAACGCCATAAAAAAAATGGTTTAATGCCGTTTCGAGGAATAATCTCAAAAACAGCGAATCGAACTTTTTTTTGCTGTGAAGACCATTTTAATGTAATGTTTGGAACAAAGCCGACATTTCAGGATGCAAGGCGAAGAAGACCTTCTCCTTCGCCTTTTAGTTGGACATAACGTATAGCTGCATCTCTGTAGCTCTCACGACTAGCCCTTCAGATAATTAGTGATTAAGATTCATGATTTTATTTCAATTCGTGGCTATTTGATAACGAGCAGTTTTTGGTAGAAAATTAAAACATTGATAGAAAAAAAGTAGAATAAAAAAAAAGTAAAATATTGCGAATGCAGGATTTTACTCTTGGAGAATATTGCGCGTGTACGTTTTTACATTGGAGCCAAATTCGTTTTCTGTATGATTTATTTATGTAGAGTATTGCGAATGTAGGATTTTACGGATGTAGAAGATTACGCTTGTAAGCTTTTACGGATGTAGAAGATTGCGCTTATAGGCTTTTACATTATGTTCATTTTGAGGCAATTAATCAGATGTAGGATATTACAGGTGTAGGATTAGATCGTGTAGGTCCAGGACCTTCTCCATTAAGGATAGACACCTTTTACTGTTAAGTCATTGACCAACTGAACTGAAGAAATTAAAAGACGCATCTCAAGGTTAACTAAAATCGTTAAATGGTTCAAGGGATCTAGAAATACACCTTTCTATGCTGCAGAATTAACAATTTATCAGATAAGTTCGCTTTTATCATTTTTTTCTATCAACTTTGTTGCTGATTTGACGCATATGTTCCCTGATGCAAACTGTTAAAAATGAAAGTAAAAAAATGTTCGGTATAAAAATATGAATCTATGAAGCAATCCATACATCGTATTGAGTGTGAAATAACATCTTTAAGATGTCTAGAAACAGTAACAGTCAATATTCTACTTATTTTTGTAAAAAGTCGTCCATAACCTTACAATTTGTGAACGTTGCTAGCATCGCGCTCCTCGAAAGCCGCGATGTCTATATCTATATATATGGGTCTAAAACATCATTCAACTGCAATATCTTCGAAAAACAGTGGGCACTGCCCGATTTTTTTTTTTCAGGCGTTCCTAATAGTCCAATGTGACATTGGGAAAAAAATGTACCGAAAAAGTAGTCTGAAAATATGTATTTTCTACGTTCAAGTAGCGCTTTCTACTCGTCATGACATGCAACCCATGCTAAATGTTTGAACTTTCTGCCCGCATATTTCGGAATCCGTATGGGCAAAAAATAATTTAAAATTCTTGAAAAATACTTCGTTCATTATTTTATAATGGCTGCAATTTTCAGTTTGATAAGTAGAAAAAGGCAAATGTGGTGTATATCCTTAAATGTAAACAGACAGAAATACGATAAAAGGGACGATAAATTAATTCCGAGAAAGCAAGTGCTTACCGTGCTTTTAAACTGACCCTGGAATGTATCGACGATAACACTACGATTGGATCGGAGATGTTTCGCCCAGTGTTTGTCAGCCTCGACCTCGTCCTGCGCCGCAATAGCACCACATTCGCCGTTTTGCAAAACTCTAGTACACTGAATGCCGCTAGTCCCGAGACCATCTCGTCTGTGATTTTTCTCTTGATCCTCTAGCCTCATTCGTTTGACGTTGCACTTTTCCAATCCACTATCGCACTCTGTGTCCGATCCGCTAGAAACGCACTCGAGACTGCAATAATTTTTCTGCACATTGACTTCCTTTATCCTCTTTATACTGAGGTTCTTGTTGTCGAAATCGTGATTCTCCGTTAAATTTGAATTGTCAAGCGCCATTCTGCGAACATTATCTTTCGGAAATTTTTGCGAGTCGTAGTGAATCTCATTATTGCATTCTTGCTGCGTTACGAGAAAATTGGCGTTGCTTGTCTTGGCGTCTTTGAGCATATCGTAAAGTCTCTCTAAATCCGTCGGTTTTCTCGACAATTCTTGTTTTATTTCGAGTTTTTCGTACTTGGAGAAGTTATCTTGAGATGGATAAGTCGCAGTGGAGTTATCGTGGGTCTTGTTGATTATGAAACTCGACTTTGTGTCGACTATTTCGTCGGAATCCAAAGTCTCTTCGTCGTCGTCGTTCAGAAGCGAACCTTGAGGCGAGTTTGCGGTGCTGTCTAATTCTCTCATCGGCGAATCTAACCCTGTAGGGAATAATTGGTATTTGAAGGAGATGTTATGTCGAGAAATTGACTTCAACTTCAACTGAGCGTATACTGAGCGATTGTGTGTCGAAAGAAATACATTCATTTATGTTATCGTTTTTTTCATACAGATATGAAATTTTCGTCTACAATAATTTTCTCAGAGAACAAAACGGAATCTTTTTGAAGTACACATTGGAATTTTCTGGGAGGACAAAATTGGAATTTTCTTAAAGGGAAACTCCGAAATTTCTTATAGATTACGGCCGAATTTTCTCAAGGAATAAATGGGATTATTCTTCAACAAGTCGGAATTTTTTTAAAAGAACAAATCGGATTTTTATTAAACAAGTCAGAATTTTTTCAAAGTACCGTTCGGATTTTTATCAAACAGCAAGTCGGAATTTTCTCAAGAAACTGTTTGGATTTTTTTCAAACAACGAGTTGAAATTTTTTTTTAAAACTGATTGCAATGTTCTTGAATAACAAATCAGATTTTCTTGAAGAGGAGATAGGAATTTTCTTAGATAACAGATCGGAATTGTTTAAAGAAAGAATCGAATATTTTAAAATAATAAATGGATTTTTTTTCAAGAACAAATCGGAATTTTCTGAAAAAACAAATCACGCTTCTCTTAAACAACAAGTCGCAATTTTTTTCAAACTGATCGAAATTTTCTTGAAGAACCAATGAAATTTTAATTGAGGACCGGAATTTTCTTAAAGACCCGATCGCAATTTTTAAAGAACAGATCGCAATTTTTGAAAGAATAGATCGCAATTATTTGAAAAATGAATTGGAATATTATAAAATAATAAATGGATTTTTCAAGAATAAATCGGAATTTTCTCGAAGAACAAATCGGGCTTTTCTTAAACAACATGTCGTAATTTTTTTTTTCAAACTGATCGAAATTTTCTTGAAGAACCAATGAAATTTTTCTTGAGGACCGGAATTTTCCTAAAGAACCGATCGGAATTGTTTAAAGAATGAATCGGAATTTTTTTGAATACGAAATCGGGGTTTTCTTAAAGCAAGAATCGAAATTTTCGAAAAGAACAAATCGAAGTTTTCTAAAAGAACAAATCGACCTTTTCTAAAAGAACAAATCGACCTTTTCTGAAAGAACAAATCGACCTTTTCTGAAAGAACAAATCGACCTTTTCTAAAAGAACAAATCGACCTTTTCTAAAAGAACAAATCGACCTTTTCTGAAAGAACAAATCGAACTTTTCTGAAAGAACAAATCAATCTTTTCTAAAAGAACAAATCGAACTTTTCTGAAAGAACAAATCGCGATTTTTTCAAAGAATAAAGAAAGAAATCGGGATTTGATAAGAGAATTCTTAACGAAAATTGAATGCTGAAGCAGAAAGTGGGACTTACTGACCTCTTGGTGAACCAGCCATAGCAATATTTGGACTGTTGGGACATTCAGGTAATGGTGAATGGTCGTACGTGTCCATGAGATCATCGGCTATGAAATTGCTGGGTGGGGCAGTGACAGTGGCGATCTTCTTATTCGAATTAATTGAGTTGGCAGTGGTCGTGGTCGTCGTAGCTGGAACTTGGCAGCTCTTGGCAGACTTGGCTGTGTTCATCTGTTCGTGAAGTGAATCCAGCAAGAGCGCGAGAAACTCTTGACAATCATGCTAAAAATTGTCAAGAATAAAAGATTTTAATGGTTATTAAAATTAACCGACAAACGCTGATAGTTTCCATTTAAATACAAGGCAACCTCCAATTCTTCTAAATTATCGAGCGTTCATAAATTGTTAAGAAGATTAGAGCCCTTCACGCTGTTCAGAATCAAAGCTGCATTTTTATCATTTTTTCCATCACTTTTTAAGCATTACAGAAATTTCTAAATTATTATTAGTGTAGAATAGATAGAGCCCTGTCCCTGATTCTCAGCGGAACAAGGAGGATTATCGATCCACGCTTTCTCTAGGAGTTTGCTTTTGGTATTCTTAGATTTATAACAATACCTCAAAAAAACATTCTCCACATTTTTAAAAACGAAAAGCAGCTCAAATGATTCTTTGATCTTAAATAACAAGATATTCCTTTTATTTCAAACACTACAATTATTTTTTTTACTTTCTTCAATAATGCTAATTTCATTAAGATCTTGATCGTGTGGCAAACTTCTAGATACTTAAAATTGTTATTTATTTTTCGTGTCGTATCGTCTGAAGAATAAAAATTCTCAGAAATGTCTATTCTTAAGGTGATAAGTATATTCGTATTATTTTGAGAGGATATTATTGCTGACCACAGTTACTAGAAATCTAAAATTCAAAATACAAAGGGCTGTAAAATATCAACATAAGCTATTCACCGCAATAAAACGCTCTAATCTCCTTTTAAAAAATTCAATAAGGTGAACGACCCAATTACTGACCGTGACCCAATTGGTATCTGTCATATTATTCACGAAAAAAAATCCTTTTGATGTCCAATACACATCAATATTTTTGTTTGTATTATTTAATATTTGGATTTTGCGATATGAGAATCGCACAAAATAGGGTTAGCGTCGGAAAAGTATCGATGTTTGGTATTGTATCGTATCGTATCGCTATATATAGATTCCACAATATTTAGAGGAAAAAGGTATCGATAAATGGAAAATCGAATATTGCAACAACTTGTTAATACTGTGCTTTAGTATCACGTAAATTGATACCGGAAATACAGATAAAATCACAAAGTTTTTACACGAAACTTGTTACTTACACACTAATAAAGACTCTATTAGATTTGTCCAGTTTTTAAGTTACCTTTGTAATCTTTTTTACACGTATCAATTAACAACCTAACGTAGACTTTCCAAAAATGAAAATTAAATGAAAATACGTTTGTCTGTCTATTTTTTTGAGCTCCTTTTCAGTCAATATTGAAAATTACGTATCATCGTTGAGAGTTAGTTATTCAGCTACTGTCACTGTTACCGTTGCGTTTGTTTTCTTCACTAGTCTTTCTCTACTTTCTCTATATGTATTTTTGTTTATATCGAGTCTAATCATTATTATTTCTGTTTTTATGATGTATTCAAGGTCTGTATGCCAAAGGGCAGTGATTGTCCTAATGCACTGAATAAATCAATCGATCTATCTATCAAATTGAGTCATTCACCTCAGCAAAATAGATTTTTCCTAACATTAAGGAGGCTCGGTGACGATTATCGAAGTCAAATCAGTGCTAAATTTTCGAAATTGATTCTTTTAAGTTTCATACATTAAAAAACAACAGTGAAGGACGATTTGTGTTGAAGCATGTATCCTTAATCCAGTGAAAGATCAATAGTGACGAATTTGTATTAAGATTAAGCGATCAACTTTTTTTTTCAATGGGACACATTTTTGTTTAGTTTTTTCCAAATATCATCTGTAATTTTTCACCGATTACGCTGAGTGATAGCTCATTTTGTTTCTTAGAAGATACAAATTGACCGCCTAAATATTTCGAAATATTGATCGTTCAATAATTATAGCCTGTTGTTTAACAAAAACAAAAATACCTCCATAAACAACAGGCTATAATAATTAAACAATCAATACTATGAAATATCGTGGTGGTCAATTCATGGAGTATCTTTTGAGAAAGGGAATAAGCCGTCACTCATTTAAATCGATATAGAATTACAGATTATACTTGGAAAAAACGGAACGAAAATGTATCCCATTACAAATAAACGTTAATCAGTTAATCTTAATGCAAATTCGCTGCTATTGATCTTTCATTGGATTAAGTATACATGCTTCAATACGAATCACCTTTCACTATTGTTTTTTAATCCATTAAACTTCAAAGAATCATTTACGAAATGTTAGCACTAATTTGACTTTGATAGTCGTCACCGAAACTCCTTAAACACTATGAAAAAAAAAAAAATTGGAGGTTGAATATTAAGAGCTTGAAAAATGATGAATGCGTTAATTATGAACCTGTCGGTAATCCTTGAATTGCGAGTGATAGGCGCCGAGGGTCTGCTTGAATTCGGTAGGCCTGACAACGCTGTATCTGCCGGACCACATTTTGCTGAGAAGTGAACTGAAGTGAGCCATGAGCGATCCGGGGGGAGGTAGTTTTTCGCCCCGCTGATGCAACTCTAAGAAATGTCGCAAGACCGGTGGTGTAGCAGTGAGGCACTGCAATCCTGCGGCCATGAAGCAAGTATTACCGAGATTGCGAAGACCGCAAACGCCGGCGGGAGTAGTCACCTCTACAAGAATCGGAGTGTGTCAGTCGAGGGTGGCCCATGCCCGTGAGAGGGCCGAGATAATGCGTCGAATTCACACAAGGCACTGACCGATAACCGAGTCATCCTGAATGTCCGCTGTGTCGCTGAACAGATTGTTCAGTGCCGGACTCGGCGGTAAAAACGTACCGAGTCCTGTGCCGCCGGTTCCTCCGCCGTCTCCTCCCATTGTTTCGCCTCCAACGTCAGCGAAATCCTCGAAACTCGGAGGCGGCGGCAGCGGAATCGCATAATCCGACGCCGAGCTATTCGCTTCCGTCCTGTTTTCGTATTTCATATTTATTGTTGGTTACACAGATGCGGCAAGATTATATATCCGCATATTGATTATAAAAGTACGAGAAATACGGTTTTTTGTATTCGCTCTGACAGTAATTGGACATTGTGATTTGATTCTTTGGGAAAAGATTGGTTTTTTTCTCGGATAATCACGGTTATCAATCGATAAGTGAGTTTCTTGATGGGTTTTCAATTGATTTTGTGCACTTGGTGACCGGTTCAGAATTGATTGTAATCGCTAAAGCGCCCGAGTCTGTTGATCTTGGTCAGAAGTCAATGTTAAGTGACCTTATGTTCTGGGTTAAGGTAGATATTGGACTTCAACACTAGTCAAATAGTATTACAATACTATTGACAGAATCGTTTGTTACGTGCGTTTGTTGGTGCGTTTGTTACTATTCCGTAGAATAGTAACAAACGCACCAGACTAGAATTCTGGGGTTCCCGGTTCAATCCCGGGTCGTGGCAGAATTTTTTTCACAATTTGTTCGAGATACAAAATTCGTCGATTGTGGCTGATTGAAGAATTTGTTTAATTTATTAAATAGATTCATTAAGCAGCTACAATCGACCCTTGCAAAATGATTCGCATTAGTGAAATTTGAATTAGGCTTCAGTTTCGCGCTCTGTGAATCTAGCGTTTACTGTCTCGCACCCGAGATGTGCTTCGCAAAAATTCCATCTAAAATAAAACTTGACCGCCAATCGTCGCACACAATAACACCTAATCTAGTCAAATAGTGATAAATTTTTAAAAACGTTTTTTAAATTCCTGGTCGTTTAATTAACAGTTCCGAGGTTAGTTACGCACGTAGTAGAATTAGTTCTGAATATATGAGTACATTCGGCGTCGCGATTTGAATAGAAAATCGACTGATATATGCTAATGTCTGATAGCTTTTTTTTTCATGCAGCTTTTTTTTAAATGCTGGTTAAGTCACCAGAAATTTAAAAAAGATTTTTCAAAAAGTGTAGCACTCATTTGACTAGTGTGAAGCGCAGTAACTACCTTAAGGTGATGTGAAACGTGTATGAGTGCGAGAAAGATAGAAGTAGTTTAGCGTTCTTAAATTTCTTCACGAAGACTGATTGAAAAAAAAAAAGACCAGAACGTCGCTCTACTAAATTCTTGGGCGGAGAAAATTGGATTTAATTCTTCAGGGGATGTTGGAATAGATTTTTTGCCAAGTTCGATCGGTAAAAAAGTACGATTTCGTAGTATACCAACTACGCTATCATTGTATTACAAATATTTCTAAAATTGCACAGGATTATAATATCAACATTGGCTTATTTGCGTCCACTCGAATTTCTGTGGAAAACGCTTGAAAAATAACGAAAATCAGGGATTTGTAAATCTACCGAAAACTAATATGGCCGCCCGAACTACCAACACTGCTTGTTTCATACGATATGAATATTTCTACAAATCACTCTAAAAAAACGTAAGTGCACACAAATTGTATGAGGTTCTCCGTATTTTTAAGAATCAATGGACTGGCGATAGCACAAAAGAAACGCACGTATCGTGTCAGCTACGTTTACGCTGTCCGTCCGCTTTTTAGAAGCGATTATAGTCGGCAAAGAGCGTAAGTGTTTTTTTTCTTTCGATTCAACTGCGTAAACGTAGTTTACATTTCACGTGCGCTTTTTTGTGCTATCGCAAGTCCAGTGATCTTAAAATAAACGGGGAACTTCATAGAATTTGCGAACAGTCTCGTTTTTTCAATGTGATTTCTATGTTTTCGGCAGGTTTTCAAGATTTCAATCTTCTCTATTTTTTAATTTTTTTCTCTTTTTTTGCACCCGAAATTGGAGTAAACGCAAATGCGCTTATATTGATATTGTAATTCTGTGCATTATGAAACATATTTGTAACATATTAACAACGTAGTTTGTTAACTAGGAAACCGAACCTTTTTACCGACCAAAGTCGATAAGAAAATCTACTACAGCATCCTTAAGGTGATGTGAAGTGTCGCGGTCGGTAATAAAAACTGTAATCCTTTTTTTTCAAGGATGCTGTGACTTTAGCCTTGAAAGAAAATTGAACGCCACTACAGAAGCAATAAATGTAGTGGCATTCTATTTCGGTTCGTTATTGAAATGTATGCATCCAAAAAAAAATAGCATTACAGTTTCGGTTACCGAATTAGCGCGGGGGGGCGGAAGGATGTTTCACATCACCTTAATCTATACCAGTGAGAACCTTAGAAAAATCTAGATTATTCGAATTTATCATCCGATTTTCCTTAGATTCATCGCTACTGACAATTGACTTTTAAAAAAAATCGAGTATAAAGAATGAACGTGTTTTTTTTACCAATCTTCATTATGAGTAATTAAGCACCTTAAGCATATTGTAAAAGTCTTGTAACAGGCTTGTTTTCGATCAGATTGCGCATTCTAACGATTCTTACTTCCTAACGTAACATAATTGTACAAATACATAAATAATAAACAAAAATCTAAATTTTTTTAACCATAATAAGATTTAGGTCCGTTTTATTTTTTATTTTTTTTAGCATCATTTGTACGTTTTATAATCTCCATCAAATTTCTCCATTATATAACAAAAATATCGCTCAAGCTCACCACGTATTTTCAATGCCCATGTTTACGTCTCTTGTCGGAGACAAATTGTCCTCTTGAAGACTGAGGTGATGATCCAACGAAGACGTTAGAGGACTCAAGCCCGTGGATTCGGAAACCTCTGATAACTCCGCAATGTCAGAGAGATCAGCGATTCCGGAAGATTCAATCATCGAGAAACCTCCCACTTCGATAGTACCCACCTGGTTGTCCATTCAGACGATCCCTAAGCTGAACACACAGATATTCACTCATTGGTTACAAATGTTTGTGAATAAATGGAATGAAAATTTAAATAATCGAGTTGCAGCAATGGGTCATTATTTTTCCATTACGGAATATCCATTAATTTTTATATTATCGTCATTCTAAACGTATCTATACTGGGAAAAAATATTTAATTCTTAATCAAGGGTTTATACATCTTTTCAACATATAAATAAATAAAAATTAATATGAAGTTTTTTTTCATATGAATGAACAAATAAACTGTGTACAAAAGTTGTGGAATATTCATGAAACTTGTCATATATCATGTTGGTCATGATTGCTAAAATATTGAATAGATATGATGATTGCTAAATTTGTAATATTGTTCCATAACGAAATATCCATTATTGTTTATATTATCGTCATTCTAAACGTATCTATACTGGGATAAAATATTTAATTTTTAATCAAGAGTTTATACATCTTTTCAACATATAAATAAATAAAAATGAATATGAAGTTTTTTTTCATATGAATGAACAAATAAACTGTGTTTAAAAGGTGTGGAATATTCATAACACTTGTCATATATCATGTTGGTCATGATTGCCGAATTTTTAATAATTCAGAATTTAAACTATAAACATTTTTGAAAACAGACAAAGCTAAACTTGCCTGTGAATTTGAATGTACACAAAATGGCCATTTATAAACTTTAGATCAAATTTGTTAGTTTCAAAACATAATGAAAACATGAGACTCATTGGAAGAATGACCTTGCAGATTGTATTTACGATATGCATGACCTTGGAAATGGCAACCATGAAAAGTCTAAGAATATAATTTCTAATAATATTTTCAATGAATTGTTATTACTAATTATTGAATCGACATATATTTTTTTGTCTTTAATAAAAATTGTGAATTAAAATATTTTTAAAAAAGTTAGATGATAGTTATTCACAAATTGATACTATTAATTTATAAACTACCAAAAATGTTGGTATATATGATTACTCGTATATTCAGAGGACATACATATTATAAATCCTTTATTGTGTTGCAATTTCCAAGAATGTTAAGCTTTCTTGCTGAATTATCGATGATTGTAAACATATTTATACATTACACATCAAATGTAGGACAAATTGACCAACATATGCAAGAAAAAAAAAACTCCTCCAGAAAAAAAAATGCCCTTTGCAGAAGTCAAAAAAAAAAGTTGTTCCTCATCCTTAAAATACAATACTTTGAAAAATGTGAATGCTTAAAAAAAATATGTATATTTGCTTCCTCACTTTGGAATATATGAATAACCTAGCACGTGGAACTTAGCAATACTGATAAGAATCCTCAGGCCATGTTCCGACAACAAGGCACCAAGGTGACGTTCATTTTGTCAAACGTGATTATCTAACAATTTATTATTAATAGTGGTCATAATAGTAAATGTTTTTATTGGCTTTGTGTACAACAGATTTCTGTGTATATGAACTAATTGTAAGTGTAATTATAATCGTAATTTAAATCAATGGGCCATCAACCAAGGTCCTTCAGCCTGTTTTATTTCTGATCTGCTTTGTTTCTTTTATTAATGGTTGTTTATTAAAATTACTAAGACTATTATTACTATACTATTAATTTATTAACTGCCAAAGATGTCGCTAATTATGATTAAATATACAGAGGATATACATATTGCAAATCTTTCATGATATTGCAATGTCCAATTACACTTTGACCAACAATAAATGTTTGCAAAAATACAAGCAAAGTTTCCCTAATTTCTAGTTCAAGATGCTGCGAATTCAGCAAATTTTAAAACCTGACATAAGGATTTAAAAAAATAAAATAAAATATTAAATATTTATTCAAAATAAGCATATTTATAAGACACAGTTACACACCAAAACTATGGCAAAGTGGACCAATATAACCAAAAAAAAAGCAGGTTCTTTCTGCATATTTATAGGGGACAAAAAAAATTCTTCTCAATCCTAAAATACAAAACTATAAAAATGTGAACGCATGGACAAAAACGATGTATTTTTGCTCACATAGTGTCAAATATACGGATAACCTAGCATGTGAAACTCAGCAATACTGCTGAGAATCCTTGGGTCGTAAATCCGACAATGAGTCACTGATGTGACGGTAATTCCGTTAAATCGCATTACTCAACAAATTACTACCATTACTATTAAAACTATCAATATTATTAATACTAGTAATATTAAGCTATTAATTTGTTAACTACCAAAAATGTCACTGATTATAACAATGTATACAGAATATACCCATATTGTAACCCAACGTAAGGATAAAAAAAAAAGACAAAAAAATATTCAATGTTTATTCAAAATTATTAACGACTAGGCCCAAGTGGACCAACATATGCAAAAAAAGTAGATTTTTTCTGCATATTTAAAAGACAGACATAAAAAAATACTCCTTAATCCTCAAGATACGAAAGTACCAAAACATGAATGCATAAACAAAAACGATGTATATTTGCTCGCATAGTTCTAAATATACAGATAACCTAGCACTTGGAACTCAGAAATACTGCTAATAATCCTCCAGCAGTGTATCAGACAACGAGGCATGAATGTGCTGTTAATTTTGATAAACGGCATTACTCAACAATTTACTATCAATACTATTAATCCTAGTAAAGCTATGCTATTAATTTGTTAACTACCAAAAATGTCACTGATTATAATAACGTATACAGAATATATCTATATTGTAACCCAACATAAGGATTTAAAAAAAGAAAAGAAAAAATTCAGTATTTATTAAAAATTATCAACGTCTAGACCAAAGTGATCCAACATATGCAAAAAAAAACGCAGATTTTTTTCTGCATATTTAACCAACACACAACAAAAATTCTCCTCAATCCTCGAAATCCAGAACTGCAAAAGCGTAAACGCATAAACAAAAACGATATATATTCGCTCGCGCAGTTCCAAATATACGGATAACCTAGCACGTGGAACTCAGCAATACTGCTAAGAATTCTCGGGCAGTGTATCAGACAACGAGGCATCGTTATGACGTTAATTCCGTCAAAGGGCATTACCCAACAATTTTATACCACCCGACGCTCCGCGTTTAAATAGGATTATCATATAACAGTCCGATGGTTTTGATCGATATCGTAGCATCGGCGAAATGAGCGATAGAACGAAAGGTGGATGAATATTCGTCGGGCGAGGAAAAAAACGTGATCAAGAATAATGACGAAAGGAAATATTCGATAAAACTTTGAAAATAGCAGATTAAACTCGGTTCGGACGAGGGCAATTTCAGAGTCGGCGAAATAATTAGCAATATTTGAGGGTATTGCACGATTATACTCACTTATCACGACGAAAAATCCACCCAAATTTGTTGGGCCGTGGGCTATACCGCCATTGCGGAAAACGGCATGGCCGGTGGATGCGCAGAAACGAGAAAAAGAAGCCTAGCCACTGTCCCGCGCGCTAGCAGCACCAGCAACCTTCCGAAAAACTTTCGCCTGCCTCATATTCGTTCGCGAGCTACTCTCTTCGATATAACTCTGCAGCAGCAACTTCTGTTGCTACTGGAAAGTTTTAAGCCCGGCGAACGTGCGGAAATATGATATTTCTATATTCATATTCATGATTATTATTGCTATGATTAAGATTATTATTATTATTATCGATGCTAGGGCGAATCGTGCGAAAATACGGCGATTTTTCGTCGCGTAAATGGCAGAAAATTTAAATGGAGTTGTAGAGGTACGTTGACCGTTAACATAGCCATTGTCTCTCGCGTATATTTCGGCTGATGAAGACGAAGACGAATAGTCTCTCGCGCCTCTCGCTGTTTCTTCACTCACCGTTAACTGCCAACTGGTGAAGAAGCCACGACGCTTTCGGCTTACCTCGCTTAAACACGCTTTTTCCTACACCGGAAATTCTTCCCCCGGGAGACGCGCGACGCATTTCGGGTATGTTACGTCAGCGGACTTCCGGTTCGTTTTGGGGTTTTGGGAATTTTGAAATTGGACAGTTTTTGGCTTCCGTAGTGTTGGGGTTTTTTTTTTGGAGGTTTTGGAGTTTGTTTGGGGGTTGTTGATTGAACTTTTGGGATTAGATTGATCGAGGATTTGTATTTTTTTGGATTTGAGATTAATGAAGGTCAGTGGAAGTTCTGGCAAGGTAAAACAGGAATGATCATATGCATTTAACGGTTGTGTTACGTCAGCGGACTTCTGGTTGTTGGGGTTTTGGGAATTTTGAAATTGGACAGTTTTTGGCTTCCGTAGGGTTGGGATTTTTTTTTTTGGGGTTTTAGAGTTTGTCGGTGGGTTGTTGATTGAACTTTTGGGATTAGATTGATCGAGGATTTGAATTTTTTTGGATTTGAGATTAATAAAGGTCAGTGAAAGTTCTCGCAGGGTAAAACAGGAATGATTATATGCATTTAACGGTTGTGTTACGTCAGCGGACTTCCGGTTGTTGGGGTTTTGGGAATTTTGGAATTGGACGGTTTTTGGCTAACATGGCGTTGGGTTTTTTTTTTGGGAGGATTTGAGGTTTGTCTGGGGTTGTTGATTGAATTTTTAGGATTAAATTGATCGAGGATTTGTATTTTTTTGGATTTGAGATTAATAAAGGTCAGTGGAAGTTCTAGCAGGGTAAAACAGGAATGTTTATCAAATGTATTTAACGGTTATGTTACGTCAGCGGACTTCCGGTTCGTTGGGATTTTGGAAATTTTGGAATTGGACGGTTTTTTGCTTTCATGGCGTTGGATTTTTTTTGTTGAGATTTTGAAGTTTGTCTGTGGGTTGTTGAATGAACTTCTAGAATGAAATTGGTCGACGATTTGTATTTATTCTGATTGGGCTAAAAAGACCCTTCGCAGATGTACAAAAGGCACTGGTATTTTACACTATAAGGACAGAAAAATTCAATGAAAGTCAGTGAAAGTTCTCGTAAGGTTAAACAGTCAAAATCATATGAATTTGTCCAATTTTCGGTCACTTCTCGTCGAATCGATTAAAAAAAAGAACGATGCTCGAAGAATCGAATCAAAGTAACATCGATTCTCGAAGAATCGCATCAAAGGACGATCGATCTTCATTTCGAACGACGATCGATTGACGGAGTCAGGTATCGAAATAGGACCATTCGCCAACAACCGAATCAGGTTTTCCAAAAAAAAATGAAACTTCATCGTTCTAATCTAATGAAATGATCCTAGAGCATAAAAGGGCTAAATTTTTTGTATGTAAAAAATAAACTTCATCGAACTTTCGAAGTATTAAAAAAAAAAACAATTACGCTCAATAACCTAATTCAAACTAATGAACACGAGCGCTTCGATCGACGGTCAAATGACCGTCATATTACATTACCGAATACGGCACATCCGGTGAAGAACTTAAGTTGTACTGACTGTATTTGTCGCTGGGCTACCAAAGGGAAAGCAGTTCAGTAAGTCAGCTGACGCTAGTATTACACTCAACTCAACTCAGCTGTTTCAAACCTCAAGGAACAAACAAAGCATGCGAAATCACAGTATTGTTGGAAAGGAAGAAAGCGTATATAATTCATCGGAAATTTTGTTCTGAATACAAGTGTCAAACAACCACGTGCCAATGATGGCCAGCTTCGCAAGAGCTCAACTTTTGAAGTACGGTTGGACGGAAGGTACGAAATTATTGCTCAAGTCGCGAAAACCGATTTCAATGATGTTTGCCTGTACGTAGTCGATGCCTACGAGACATGTTGCTGCTTTCTCTGAAATAATTCACCTTGACAGCGCACAACTTGTCTACCGTATCAACGTGTTTCTCCGAAATGCCGAGATATACACAAATACGTATTTGAAAAAAAAAAAATAAGACTTCCCATGTTGATATACGAGACCATGAGAGGTTACAATAACAAAAACTATGTTTGTGCTAATGATGATGATTAGCTACTCAAAACGTGACCTTAGTTTGGACGCGAATAGAATAGAGATTTTAAAAAAGATTTTGAGAGGATATTAGTATTTGTGAAAATGTGTCTTTATCTAATAATTTTGTTTTTGCGATAATTAAGTGAGTAATAAGTTGTCTGATTATCTGATTTGAATTTAGGAAGAAGTCTTAAGTATAAATGTACTTCATGAAATTATTTTGTTACACGCCACTTCAACAGATTATTTTCTTTTATTAATTTTTCACTGATACAATACTTATGCAATTATGAAGCTTAATTCTTCATATGTGTGTTCTTTTTGCCATGATTATATTATTTTTTTCAATGAATAAAAATAAATAAATATAGAAATTTATCCATGGATTTAAAAAAAGAACACCTTCATATTTATTATCTGATTTTCCAAATATGAGTTGCTTGAAAAATTTTAAACGTTATGCTTTGTACATGATCATAATATTCTTAAAATAACAAAAGTGCACTAAAAAGAAAATTGATAGTAACCAACAGTTTTTGTCATTTTTGGCTTGAAACAAAAATGAAGAAAAGTAAAGCATTCTTCGTATTATTGCTAAAGTTATGAAGACAGATTTTAATGATGTTTGCATGCTTGCTCTGAAATAATTCACTTTGAAAACGCAAAATTTTTTGTCTACCTTAACTACGTGTTGCTCCGAAATGCCGAGATATTCTCAAATACATATTTGAACTTTAAAAAATAAGACTTCCCATGTTGATATACGAGACCATGAGAGGTTACAATAACAAAAACTATGTTTGTGCTAATGATGATGATTAGCTACTCAAAACATGACCTTAGTTTGGACGTGAATAGAATACAGATTTAAAAAAAGATTTTGAGAGGATATTATTTGTGAAAATGTGTCTTTATCTAATAATTTTGTTTTTCCGATAATTAAGTGAGTAATAAGTTGTCTGATTATCTGATTTGAATTCAGGAAGAAGTCTTAAGTATAAATGTACTTCATGAAATTATTTTGTTACATGCCACTTCAACAGATTATTTTCTTTTATTCATTTTTCACTGATACAATACTTATGCAATTATGAAACTTAATTCTTCATATGTGTGTTCTTTTTGCCATGATTATATTATTTTTTTCAATGAATAAAAATAAATGAATAAAGAAATTTATCCACGGATATAAAAAAAGAACACCTTCATATTTATTATCTGATTTTCCAAATATGAGTTGCTTGAAAAATTTTAAACGTTATGCTTTGTACATGATCATAATATTCTTAAAATAAAAAAAAGTGCACTTAAAAGAAAATTGATAGTAACCAACAGTTTTGGTCATTTTTGGCTTGAAACAAAAATGAAGAAAAGTAAAGCATTTTTCGTATTATTGCTAAAGTTATGAAGACAGATTTTAATGAAGTTTGCATGCTTTCTCTGAAATAATTCACTTTGACAACGCAAAGTTGTTTGTCTACCTTATCAACGCGCTGCTCCGAAATGCCGAGATATTCTCAAATACGTATTTGAACTTTAAAAAATAAGACTTTCCATGTTGATTTGCGAGACCATGAGAGGTTACAATAACAAAAACTATGTTTGTGCTAATGATGATGATTAGCTACTCAAAACGTGACCTTAGTTTGGACGTGAATAGAATAGAGATTTTAAAAAAGATTTTGAGAGGATTTTAGTATTTGTGAAAATGCGTCTTTATCCAATAATTTTGTTTTTGCGATAATTAAGTGAGTAGTAATTTGTTTCATTATCTGGTTTCAATTTAGGAAGAAGCCTTAAGTATGAATATACTTCATGAAATTATTTTGTTACAAGCCAATTCAACAGATTATCTTCTTTTATTCATTTTTCACTGATACAACACTTATGCAATTATGAAGCTTAGATGTCCTTTAATATTATATATAGCTTATGTTATATATAGCTCAAATAATTATGAAGCTTAAATGTCCAATTATAATATGTGCATAAAAAAATGTATCCACATATAAACATAAACAAACTGCGAGCCAATTGAAAAAATGAAAGGTTTCTAATAATTATCAGGTTTTCCAAATATGAACTGCTTTAAAAATTTCAATCTGCATATTTTGTACATGATCAAAATATTCTTAAAAATAATTGAATGCACAGACTAAATGAAACTTCATAAAAAGGGAAAAATCAGGCTATTGAAAAGATATTACAAGAAGTGCCCTAAAGAGAAAATTAATATTTACCAATACTTTGACTCATTTGCAATGTGAATCATAAATAAACAAAAGTGGAACATTCTTCATAGATATTGCAGAACAGCGTTTCTTTAGAAAATTCTTTTTTGTAGTAATTTTTCAAGCCAATGAAATCAGAAAATCGGTCCAATCAATTGCACCAAAAAAAACTTGCTATAATTCAACTGGGTTTCCAGTTCTCTTCAAGTGACTATTACAAAAAAGAGAGAAAAAAAGGAACGAAAAAATAATAATAATAATACTGGATGAACTGCTGCAAATAAAGTAATAACAATTCATAGATACTTAAAAACTGCACACACGCAAACGGCAGGAAAACCGCGAAAAAAGAAGGAAGACTCTTAAGTCTCACAAAAAAAAATTGATTAAGTCATGCTTTATTGATTATGCTAGTAAACCACCTTTTTTTTTTCTTGAATAAATAACAAAATCTTTTTTACGAATAAAAAAAATTAAATGACAAATTCAAATAACGTTTTATTCACCAACAAATTGTTATCCTCTTCTTAACAGGAAAAGGATTGGGCAAAGATGAGAATGGGATAGTAGAAGCCCTAAAGCCGAAGCTAAAATTTGATACAACAGGCGTGGGCCATGATTCCAAAGAGTACAAATGGTGGGAATCCGTGTATAACAAAGCCGCGGGTAACGTTGAAGTAGAAACAGGAGCGAATGAAGTTTCAGTCAAAATTAAGGACGAAGATGCGGTCAACATAACGACGAGCAAGTTGGACCTGAATAAACTCAAGAAAACGCACAATTTGCAATACGGAAGTTTTCTGAAGACCGCTACACTCGATAACGGAAAAGTCTTGCCGGACGAAAGTGCAGCTCGCCCGGCGCTCGACGATATCGTTTACGAGACTCCATCTTTCGAAATGAGCGACGAGCAACTCTTCAAGGCTTGCGGCGGAAGAACTGCGCATAAAGGAGCGAGACACGGTCTCAAATTGAGCGGAAAACTAGCGAGGATAGCTCAACAAGAGGCTGAAATGCTGGGCCTGCCTCAAAGATCACTTTCAGAGTCTACAGACTGGCAGGAAGTTAAGAAGAAATCAAAACGTAAGCGTCGCAGAAGCGCAGCGGAAATGGATCTCGATTCTTTGATATCCGACAATTCACTGCCGACAGACGCTAATGCAAATAGCCTCGTGTCCGAGGCTTTATCAGCCGCCCAATCCGAAACTCTTGAAGCTCGCAAAAAGTCCAAAAGCTTGAGACGCAAAGAGAAACGTCGTGTACAGGATTTGGTGCACAAATTTGGATCCGTAGCGCTTGTCGAAGATGCTCCAAAACCAGAAAATCCGACGAAAAAACGGAAATTGAAGAAGAAGAGGGAAATTACGACCGAGCCACACTCCATCGTCAAGGAAGCTGAAAAATTGGCGAAGAAAATGCTACGAAAAAAACGCGAAAACGAGGAAACTAACGAGAACGAAAAGCCGAGAAGTTTGCCGACGGAAAATACCGTCGAGCTAGCGGACGGAAATATCATAACGCTCGATGACGAGGAAGAGGGCGATACGAAAACGTCGAAAAAACGGAAAAGATGCACCACAGAGGCAGAAAGACTAAATCATCGCATCGTCAAAGCGAAAACCAAACATCACGCGAGATTGCAGAGGAAACGAGTCGACAGACTCTCCGAATGTCTCATGGCTGTTAATCTCTGCGAAGATTCCGTCGATTCCGGGAGAGGCGAGGATCTTATCGAGAGCTGCGAGACAACGAAAAAGCTCAAAAAGTGGAAGAAGCACAAGAAGGAAAAGAAAGACAGGAAAATCGAGGAAATCATTATTTTGGACGCTTAAGAGGGGGGCAATTTTTTTTACTTAAGTTTTCTGTATTTAATTTTGATGCTGCATGGCGGAATTATCCGCGATACAGGATTTTCCATATTTCTAATAGTTTTTTTTGTTTCTCTTTTTACATGTACAAAGAATATTTACTAATCTTAATAAATATTGTGTATACTATGGATCGGTTAAGTTCTTCGACGCAAAGCAAGACTCGCTCATATCTTGAGTTTTCCTCTTTCTCGAAACCGTCGAGAAATAATTTTAAAAACTGCGTCTTGAGTCTCCCTTTTTCTCGAATCAGTCGATTGTTGGACGAGATTCGTTTATAAATAATCTAAGGAATTGTGTTGCGCTAACTTTTTGTACCGAAAGTTAAAAAAATAAAAGGAAGACAAGAAGGAATAGAAGGACAGGAAAATCAAGGAAATTATTATTGTCGGCTTTTAAGATGCGTCTTTTTTATGTTTAAGGTTTCTGTATTTAATTTTAATGCTGCATGGCGAAATTATCCGCAATACAGGATTTCAGATACTTCCGATGTTTGTTTTTTTTTCTTTCTTTTTTATGTGTGCAAAGGATATCTACTGATCTTAAGAAATCATGTGTATATCTTCAATTTTTTGGTCTCTCGGATCAATCGATTATGTGACGGGATCGTTGAGAAACAATTTCCAAAATTTCGGTCAACTTTTTAGTCCAATAGCTAAAAAAATGGTCGGTACACTAGAAGGAAAAGAAAGACAGGAAAATCGAGGAAATAATAATTCTGGACTCTTAAGCGGAGCACTTTTTTTAGTCAAGTTTTCTGTATTTAATTTTAATGCTGCATGTCGGAATTATTTATAATACCGGATGAATATTTAAAGAGTTTGTTTTCTTTTCTTTCTGTTTTTTTATGTAAAAAGGATATTCATCTTAATAAATAATGTGCATATCTTCAGTTTTTCGTTTTATTTGATTATTCGACGGGATTTTCGAGGAACAATTTTCAAAATAGTGTCGAGTGAACTTTTTAGTTCAATGGCTTAAAACAAGGATGCAAAGTAGAATTTTGCTCATTGCTTTCTCATTATTTTTCGATGTTTACAAATCTACCTCTATGAAGAAGTGGGCTATCAGTTTTGGCTTCCTCATAGGAGAAGCTTTGTGAATAAATAAATATATAAACGCATACTCCCGCTTTGTGAAAATACAATAATGAGGGACGACGACCCGGAAACACCCTCGAATACCCTTTCTTCTCTGTTTTTGTTCCTGTATAACACGATATAAAACCGAGGTTTTCCGAAATTTAATTCGGAGGCAAGAATATGTCTAATTTATACGACAAATCGCTAACTCTTCGCAATGTAGACTGTACAAAATCGCTATGAAATGATTGTATCGTTTATCATTTTTTGTCTATATCGGACGTATTTTTTTACCCAGCTTGATATTTGATACCAAAATTCGCATTAGAAAAAAAATCTGAAAATTGAAAAAAAAACCACATACAATTTTAACAGTTCAACGGATCTCAAACAAATTCAATAGGGATTATTGGTGTATGAAAGCTGACATTCATAATTATTATGAGCTCAATATATCGAAAATTCAAAGAATTATGATGTTAACCTTTTTGAAAAATATTTGAAAAAATTCACGTAGGAATTTAAAGATCATAGGGATTTGAACAAAACCTTGTATGAATGATGAGGATTGACCCCTTTTATCTGTGGTGAAAATTTCAGCTCGGTATCTCAAGGCGTTCACGAGTTATAAAGGTTTACATTTTTCAACCGTGTAACATACTCACACAGACATTTTCACTTTCTCATCACATACAGAGTATGTAAAAGTCTGTATTACAATCCAAGAGAAAATCGACTCTTGGATTTTGATGGAAATTCATGTTTTGAGTGTCCGAGATCCCAAAAAACACATCAACTCATTTCTGTCTGTCAGTCAGTCCGTCTGTGCCGTCTGGAAACACAATAACTTTTGAAAAAATGTGTGGACCAGAATAAAATTTGGTGTGTGCCTTCTGCATTTCAATCCCAGTTTTTATATTGAAATCCAATCCGAAATGTCTACTCTTTCTGATACTTTACCTTAAATGCGAAAAATATATATTTTTCAACATTTATTTCTGAACCACTTTTCTTAAAGTTTTCGGCTATACTTAGTGTACTGACATGAAAATGTGGAGAAAAAAAAATTCCATGGAAACAAAACTTCTATGAGGAAGCAAAATGGTCGGAACCCTAAAAGGAATAGAAAGACGGGAAAATCGAGGAAATAATAATTCTGGACTCTTAATAGGCGGACGTTTTTTTTACTTACCATTTCTGTATTTTATTTTAATGCTGCATGTCGAAATGATTCGTAATACAGGATGTCGGATATTTCCATTCTTTGTTTTTTTTTCTTTTTACATGTACAAAGGATATCTATTAATCTTAATAAATATTGTGTATACTATGGATCGGGTGATTTCTTCGACGCAAAGCAAGCCTCACTGATATCTTGAGTTACCCTTTCTCTCGAATCTGCCGATTATTCGACGAGATCGTTGAGAAGTAATTAAAAAAATTGTGTCGAGCCAACTTTTTAGGCCAAGTAAAAAGTCTGCTCGGACATTCGGTATTAGCACCACTTTTTACCCTCCCTCAAAACGAAACCACGGCTTCGTTCACGAATTATTTCAATTCTTCGGTAACGCTCTCTCGCTGTATGGAATAAAACTTTCTAAGGCCACTAGAGTTCTCCCAAAAAGCCAAGTACCGTTTGTAAGCCTAATACCTACTCTCTCCTCCAAGGATGGGCAACATTCGAATTTAACTTCATTCAAAATACTTTTTGCTTCAAATAAATAAGAGTTTTTTTTTTCGAAGAATAAAGTTCTACATTTCTTTCGTGAATAAAAAATAGTCATTTGTGATAATTAATAATAAAAATGCTTACAATCGCTCGACTTAAAATATGCATTAACAAAAATTCATTCGAATATTTTCCACTCTTGATATCCTCTTTGACCCTTTGAAGATTATGCCAATTTAAAATACACAAGATAATACATTTCCATTTGTTCGATTAATATTTCCAAGACAAATTCAACATTTCTTCGATTCCTATTAATAACTCATTTCGTGTCGTTAAAAAATCGCTTAAATATACAAACACTGTAAATACTGTTAAAATCCGTTCCATAAAAATTCGTGTTTGTTTTAAGAGTATTAATCATGACATTTTTTAATAGAAAATAAAGAATTAAACTAATAACATGTTCAGCACCAAGCGATAGTAAATATGTGGCAAAAAATGCTGCTTCAAAGGGTTAAAAAGTTGTTGTTTCACTCGAATCGTTGGAACATTATTCGATTCGCCCTCGTGAAAGCTAACGAAGGCCCTAAAAAATCGCGTTTATCCGCAATTTAAAATTTGTTCCTATCTATTCGATATTCGACAGTTGACAATAGTCGTAAATAGCGATCGTAACCTCGTTCACATCCACGACAGTATTTTATGCTTATTACAATATAATTATAATAGTATTTACACACAGCCAATCGACGCACGCACACGCGAAAAAAAAAAGTATATTTCGTAACTCTAATTTCGGCATTCAGCGACTTCATTAGTGTTATCGCTCGGTTTTGCTTCCTTTGGAAGCTGCGCTTCGAGCTCGACCAATACTAAATGATAATAATAATATTAATAATCTAACTAAAGCGATAACACTTTTTTTTTTCATCTAAAGCAAATGACAGCAGTTTTGCGGGAAGGTTCTTTTTATATACTCGATTCGTACCATCGCTAAAACGGAATGTTTAAAAAAAATTATTAATTTTTTTATAAAAAAGTATCAACAATTTGTTGCAATATTTAACGAGTTCCGGAATCTGATATCCATGCGACCGAAAAACATATGGCTACATTTTACTTTTTTGGAAGCAAGTTTTCCAACTTATTCTCTCAACTTCCGGCGTCAAGCACACGCTAATTGTGCAAGCAGGCTCGACTATCACAAAAAATGAGGAAGCTCGGAATAATTAGTTCCGTTAGATTAACGACGAAGCGAAACGGTATCGGACACGGGTTCAAAACACTCGCAACATTGCATATACAATTACTTCTTAAGCATGTACCACAAATTCCCAACCAGACGTTTGATCGGATTAAAGTTTGAGTATAATTTACAACGAGAAAAAAAATGTTTCGAAAAACGACGTAATTTAAGATGGTGAGAATATTTGTTTTGACATTGAAATTTTTTTAAAATCAATATCCTTCCTGTCTTCAACGTCGTACATTTTTTTTGGATTGTTATTCGCGCAGGATTATTGGTTGGAAATGTATATGAAGAATTCTCTGTCGATTCAGCCACTTTTTTGTCGACCTCTTCGATCTATTCTATAATTGGTAACATCAAGCTATGTGAATTTTTTCAGATTTTTTGAAACAATATTTTAGGAAACGCTTTTTTCTTCAACTGCACATATTTCGAAAAATTTAAAGTTACTAAAGAAATGTTTCTACATAAACGATTTCGTTTTTTGTTAGCTTTCGAGCGGAATGATTGGAATAATTGTAACATTTCAGAGATTTTTTTTTGTTTTTTCTTACCGAAAGACCAAAGAATTTTGAAAATTAGAAACTGATATTTTTTTTGGAAATACTCTGTAATTTTATTAGCCAAAAAAAACCCTTATTGAATTTAAAAAATAATTATTACTTCGTTTCTCCGAACTTTGACACAAGTACATTTTTGTTATACGAGAACATCGATCGTTGCGACCCTGGCGATTTTTGTGAGATATCGACAGTCATGCACGAATACTCTGTAATTCTTCTAGTCCAAAAAAAAATATACGTATAAAAAAAAATTCTCCGGTTTTCGGTAAAAAATTATTCTCACCAGAACGTAAGAATTATTTGTAATCTACCGCTCAAAAGCTAACAGAAAACGACAACTTTTATGTAGAGACATTTTTTTCCAGTAACTTCAAGTATCCGAGATATTTGCATTAAAAAAACGGCATCTTTCAAAATATGCTTTTTAAGAATCTGAAAAAATTCACATAGAATGCCCTTCACCGGTACTTAGATATTACCAATGATGGAGCAGATCGGAGAGCATCGGAAAAAAGTGGCTTAATCAACAGAGAATGCTTTATATGTGATGCATTCTTAACAATCTATGGGAGAAAAAAAAACACATCTACAGAGGAAAGTTTCTAATTGACAATGTTCCTTAAAGACTACTACAGTCAGACTGGAAAAATATTTTTCGGCTCGTTCATTCGCTTAGGATTTTTCTTCTCTCGCTCATATTTTCTCTCAGCGCTCATTATTAAAATGCGGAAGTGTAGCTTGGCCACGAAAACACACAAACGCAGCCATCTAAAATGACCGCATAAAGACCAGAGTCGTTCAGGGAATTTCCCCGGAATGACGCAGGTTCAAATCGACCATACGCCTATTTATGATATTTTTTTTCCGGGTTTTCCGATGAATTTTGATGTCGACAATATTCTTGTCTAGAGGAGGCCCTTCATTTTTTATTTTTCATTCGATAATAAATACTTGATGCACCAAATCTTTCCATACAAAAACTGGATTGAATTTTCGAGGAAAAAAAGGAGCCATACATATAGTTTTTTGTGCGTTCATTAAATTCAATTTGAATGCAGATGATTTGGCATATCAAGATCAATATGTCGAAGTCTAACCGTGATGAAATATCAGCCATTCTACTGTTCAACGATTTTAAAAAAATCACACCATCTTTATCTTTATGCAACCTTTTTATGAATATGAGGAGCGTCCGCTTATCCTTAATAAATTATTTCAAGAAATCTCTTTTTTTGTCGGAAAAATCATTGTCCCCGATTTTTTTTTTACAAGTTCTCATCTCATTCTCAGATTGCCCCAAAATTGATTTCAAATTGACTCCGTCTTAATAATGATCGTCGAATTACGAACATTCACAAATACAGAACTTTGATATAGTCTACTGGCCTCCATATTATTCCTTCGACAAACTAAACAAAACTTAATAACAGAAATATCGTTCCTGGATATTTTCTGGACGTTTCAGACCAATCTAAATATCCCGAATGAGTTTATTGGTCAGTTTTCTGAGAACAAAGGTTTTTCTATAACGAAAAATTAAAGGTAAAAAAAAAAAATGGAAAAAAATCCGAAAATCTTGAAAGGCATAAATAAACGAAAACAAAAACGTTTGTTCAAAATATTGAGTACGAATTCGGAGGAAACTAAACGAGAATATAATCATTTCTTTATAACGAAGACCGCAAGACTTTTTATGAGTAATCGACGTAATATATAGTCAATGCTTCGCGTCTTGACCATTGAAACGTTTGCTTAGTGTTTAATAAAAGATGTTTGAAATACTCTTTTCAGACACACCTGTTGTTGATGCTTCTTCGCTTAACGAGGTAATAACCAACGTTCCTTCCGTTTCTGTTCAAAGTCGACGATTTTTTGTTCTCGGCGGTGGAATGATTAGTGCACGTTGTCACGTTTGAGTCTTTGAGTTTGTTCCACATAGTATACATAATGGAAGAATTAACCTTATGCGCTGTTATGGCACTCTTGAGTACGCATGTGTCGAGCTTACGGGGAACGTAACTGAAGCCCGGATGATTCATTGGCCGCAATTTAGCGCGCCTCGCGCATACACCTGTGATATAAACATCCTCGAGATGCAGAAGTGGTGTTGCTAATGCGGCTTCGTACAACTTCGTTGCGACGTCCAGACTCATAACGTAACCCGTTCCCGACAAGTAATTTGGATATATTCTCTCAGAAAACATGTATTTTGGGGTATACCTGCAAAACAACGATTTTTTAAGCTCGAAATTTTTTATTACAGTCACTGCGATATGAACTTGATCAGTAAATTTGTTAGATCAAGATAAAAGGCCTTCGCCTTTACTCCAGAAAACATGAAGTCTCATTTTGCTTTCAAAGCTTTGTTGTCGTAAACATTTTTTTTTCGAGATTTTCATGTTAACATGCTTAGAATCACCTAAAACGTTGAGAAACGTCGTCTAGAAAATATGTCTGTCTGTTAAAATTTGGCACGCAACTTTAGTTTTGACTCTTCCATAATTAACGTGATTTTTAATAAAATGTATCAATGTATACAAATTTTATAGAATTTTTTATTTTTCAAAACAATATCGTCATCGTCTCTAACTTTGGTAAAAGTTCGCCAATTCAGCTAAATAGTTCTTTATAAATAAAGACACGTTGAATGATGTTTCTTATCGAATTTCAGCGAAATCGGTAAAGCGGTTCCGATTTGATAGAATTTTGAATTTTTCGAAACAACAAATTTTTTCTCTAAATCACGTCGAATCTCAACAAATGAACCGTAATGTCCTGCAGTCGGAAAATAACACACAGCTCTGTTACGTCCGAAATTTGGTGCTGATCGGTAAAGTCGTGTGAATTTTATGGCATTTTTAATTTTTTAATAATAGTACATTTTCGCTCAAAACTTCCGCTAAAGTTAAGAGAGTAAGATAAAAATTTGTACTTAATCAAAATGCGATGTGAGTGTTTTAAAGGTGTTTTATAGCTGCACACAATATGCATAATTAGAGAGAGAAAAAAGATGCAAAGTAGAACTTTGCACATTGGTTCCTCATATAAAATTTGAAGACATCTGTAAAGAGGATATTTTAAAATTTCAGATTTTAACAAATTTACCTCTATGAGGAAGTCAAAATAAATAATAAATGTCTTCCTTACAGAGGTAGATTTGTTAAAAATTGAAATTTCCAAATATCCTCTTCACTTCAAATTTTATATGAAGAAGCAATGTGCAAAGTTCTACTTTGCATCTTTTTTTTCTCTTTAATTATTTATAAAACTCTATAACTCTTATCATGAAATTTGCTAAATGAAAACGTATTTCTCAAACGATAAGATAAAGAATAAAGTTGGATGATTACCGCAACGATTTTAGTATTTTTATTTATAACAGTGAAATAATTCGAAGTTTATAGACAAGGACAAAACTCACCATTTGTTTTTCGGGTCCGATATCGGTCGAGCGTTGCAAATCAGCGAACCGATAAGAGTACCAGCAATGAGTGGTCGCGATCTGAGAGTTTTCAGGAGCATTGGTATATTGACGAACATATCGTCGTCGGTTTTCATAAGGAATTTTGCTTGTTGACAATTGCTGGTTACCCATTTCAGCATCATGACCGATTTTAGGGTCAGATTGTTGTAAGTGTCGAGAAATTTTTCCTGTATTATGTCATTGTACTGAAGGGTTTCGTCGAATACAGAATTCTGAAAGAATCCATTAATAAAGAACATGAGCACAATAATTAGAGATCACAAATTAAAATTTTTTAAAAAATTTCTCCCAGTTAAAAATTTTATTCACATGGTGACCGTTTTTTCGCGAAAAAAAATTCCCTGAAATTTCCCTGACTTTCATTCACCAAAGTTCTGGCGATTTCTATCAAAAAAATTAACTATGCCGAAGAAAATGTATCCAAAACAGGTACAAAACAGTTTTTCTTAAATTAATTATTTTGCCGATCAACGATGAACATATTTTTTGTTTTTCTTCACGTATTTTGCAACCTTATATGACAGCATAAACAATCTTTGGTAACATAAAGCTTTACATAACATGAAACATTATTATAATAATTCATATTATATCATGTTAACATTGTTCACTTGTAAATCGTTAAGACGTCGATAGTCACAATACATTGGGTTGTCTGGCCTGAAAGCTACAAGTGCAAATTTTTTAATTCAGTTCCCAATGTTGAAATTCCCTGCATCACTCCAAAAAAATTCAGAGAGGTAGTTCAGTATATGAATTTTATGACCGTGAAAAACTGTCTGAATTCAAATAAATAATCTCACTGAAAGAATAATATGTTGCATTTTTTCAGGTGACTCAACCCCGTTAATTTAGTCATTGGAGTGATTTATTGTCGAACAAAGGGAAAGACTGAGACGTATTATTAAAAGCGTTTCATAATACATTTCGCTTGTTCAAAGTATACATTCAATTTCAAATTTCAAATTTAACGTGAACTTGGTAAATATTTTTAAAATGTTCCGAATATATACGATCAAAGAATAGAAAAGTATTTTTTATCTTGTAATTTATAAAGTACTTAAAATACCTGAGAAGTATTTTAGTATTTAAAATACTTGAAGTACATGATGTATTTTAAATACTGCCCAGCTCCGTATTATGTTTATTAAGAGATTCGAGACCAATTCACTTTTTCCCTGACAAATTTTGAAATTCCCTGACTTTTCCCTGATTCCCCGACCATTTTTCTCCCCTGACTTTTCCCTGTTTTCCCTGACAGCGGTCACCATGATTCAGTCAACGAGAATAAAAAACGTTGAAGATTACAAAAATGTTCTATCCAATGATGTGTTCTGTAAATTAATTAAATTTTTCATAATTTTTTACGTACATTTAGCGTATCGTTATCGCTCTGTCCCAGAAGAAACGTAACTCTAACAGCGTCGTCGTACAGAGCATTGAGATTGCTCGTATTCGCCCACGTGTTTCTTATAGCCATTCGGGCCTTAAGATTTCCAACAGCCGAGCATATTACGATAAGTAGATATGGCGGAGGTGAGCACGGATCTCCGGGGCTCAAAATAGTCGTATTATTTTCTGGATGGATGTACGAATTTAAATTTCTCGAGGTATTGAAAGCCCAGCCAGGTAATTGCGCTGAAAATTCCACGAAGTACTATGAAAATATGATGAAAAATGTCGCTAATTCTCCATAAGTTTTAGTCCAATGTATTTTATACCTACTTCACCTAACAGTGACAAATAATGTCTTAATACTGTAATTATTTCACAAGCTTACTAAGCCGCCTCGATTTGTTAATATAAATTACGTGATTTATCTAAATTATGGATAATTCATGTATTTACTGGGCAAGCGCAAACCGCATTAGTTGGCAACGTTACGGTTTACCTTTATTATTTTAACCCCCGACTGAAAAAGGAGGAATAAGCGCGAACGCACATTTTTTTCGTAACACACAGCCTTTTTTTTGCGGATGATAAACGCTTATGCATTATTGATGGGATACAATAGTGAGTAGTAACAAAAGCACGTTTAACACGTTCGCCACCTCGATAATCTTAGCTTTCGACTTGCAAATATGATCTTATCAAATGCTTGGTAATTACCATTTTTCAAGGATAATTAGTACGAAAAACAGACAATAGCCGTGGACACATAGTCGACAGTAATTCTGATTGACGGAAAAATTAGCGGCGAGCGTGTTAATTCGATGGAGCGTTTTCTCTTCTTATTGAAAAGGTGGAATATTGAACATGCTTTGTTCTTTAATGAAGCTCCCATGCCAAAGAGGTGATAAAAATCTTATGAACCCAAGCGAATGGAATGAATGTATCGATTTTCGACGCTACGATTGGAATAGATAAATTCAAATTATTACTGCAGGACAGTTCGCGTTTCTAAGAAGAGGAAGTTATCAATGTTTACTCGTTTTTTTATGCACTTACCATTTTTTTTTAGATATTCGCTCTAAACGTTACAATATCAGGTTAAGTTTTTGCTATGTCAAGTAATAACGAATTAATATTGTACAATATGTTACGATAATCGAAAGCGTTATTTTTAATTTGCGATAAAATTAAAGATTGTTTTAACGCATTTTGTTTTGTATGACTGAATCTTTACTGTGAACTGAAGTTAGTTTATCTGGATTCCGACCAATTAGCTTCTACACAGTTGGAAATATATATATTTCATATACATATATGTATATATTGTTTGTACGTTTCCGCGGCCAAATTCTCTGAATAATCAAGGTCAAAGCTCAAAGTGCAAAATCTATACGACGAAAAATTGCGATTAAATTCCGCTTTCTCGATAAATCTGATAACTATTTTATTTTATTTTCTTTGCATATGGCTTACGTTCTAGGAAAAACCGTTGATGAACATTATACAATTGTTTATTATGTTCTTAAACGATTTTTCCTGATACGTGAGTCATATACCCAGAAAAATGAATTTTCTTTTTCATACTCGTTTCAGTTAAACTTATCATATTGTTTAAGGTAAAAGAGAAAGCTCAACTAGTATTTTAAGACATCGTTACTGAATTAGACGTGCACTGTAATTAAAATTCAGTCACGCTAGCGTCATAGAAGCAGAGAAACCGATTTCCTATTTCTGTACGTATTCGGAACCGTCAAATTCCTTTTCAAGTTTCAAGAGTATGTAATTTTAAGCCTTTTGAATTGAAGTTTCGCCGAATCCATAGTATGACAAAAGACGCGCGGCGTATCCAAAAGTATATCACATTTCAACAGTTTTCGTCTTGCCACTTCATTAATTATTAAATATTAAATAACAGAAATCGATGAAGTGTTACAAATAATGTTCAAGAATATCGATCATGAAGATAGAGGAAGTCAGTGATCGATCAATCGAAGAATATCGTTCATCAATACTATTGATCATTCAACATTTCCGATCTAATAAAATCTAAGTCGTAACCATTCCATTACATCACAGCTTATTAAAAAAAATTATTTATCCCATACAAAATGGTGTATCAATAATCTTTTTTAAAAATATTACGAAAAAGGTATTACTTCCTGATGTCATACAATATCATCTCAAAATTAATTGCGGAATAATTTAACAACTAGCGGAAATTTGATCGTAATCTAATGTCACCTATGCCTACAATTTTCGATAAGATCTTGATGGTAATTTCTGTATGTATAACAAGAAAGAAATCTATCGTTCGTTTGCAGGACTAGATTTTCTTTTAAAAGCGAATTGAAATCCTACATTTATTTCCAGCTGTGCAGAAAGAGTTGTAATAATCCGATTATTTTCAAACTTATTCAATTTGTTTATTTCGTTAATAAATTCGATCATAAAATTGAATCATGTAGATGAGAAATCAATTTTTCTGAATAAAATACGTTTTTCGCTCAGTTTCGTTATAAATTCTATAGAAACAAAAAAATTAAATGGGAATGAATTTTTATAGGAAAGCTTATCTTTTCGTTTTAAAGGCAATTTTTATACATTTACTTGACAAGTGTGATAGAAGATTCTGAAAAAATAATGGGCAAATTATTATCGTAATAAATCAAACCAATAGATTAAGTTTGAAAATAATGGATGTTTTCACGGAAATAATGGGATATAATTATATGGAACTTTTCACCAGTTATTATAACAGAAATATATTCTAAGTAAATCTAGAATATATCTCAGATATATTTTTCACTGGCACATATATCTCATGTATCATAATATATGTTCAGTTTATAGAATTTTTCGTCAAGATATATTTAGATATAAGATATATCGTTCCCATATCCTGCATATAAAGCATTCGCAGTCAATTCAGCAATCTTTTTTTTTACTATGCCAGATTTGCCGCATAATTAGTCATAACAAAATACCACAAAAGTCATGTCAATTTTTTCAGATTTTTTAATCTAATATTTAAAAAACGCCGTTTCTTCAAGTTAACATATCTCGAAAACTTGAAGTGATAGAAAAAAAGTGGTCGTATATAAAATGTGTAGTATAGTGTTAATTTCTGAATGAAACATTAAAGATAAGTTTTCCGTTATGTTAAAAGTGCAATTTTTTGTTATTGTAAAAGTGAGATTTGTTCTTTTTTTTGTAAAAGTGAGATTTGTTCTTTTTTTTGTAAAAGTGTGATTTTTTTTTTTTTAATGTAAGAGTGCGATTTTTCGATTTTTTTTTGTAAAAGTGCGATTTTTAATTTTTTTTTTGTAAAAATGCGATTTTTCAATTTTTTTTTGTGCGTTTTTTTCCGATGCGAATTTTGGTTTCAAATATCGAGCCGAGCGTTAAATAACTGCCAGACATAAAATACGTCAAATAGCCCAAAACCGATAATCGATACAATATTTTACTTCCACAGAAAATTTCGGAAAGCCCGAGTTTTTACCCCAACCAGAGAAGTGGATCTGAAGAATTTATTTGAACCAATAATGGGGAATGAATAAAATTTGATTTCAATCAAATAAAGTGTATTTCGATTAAATAAAATAGGCCGGCCATTAAATAAATAAATTTTTACATGGCAATTTTGGAAAATGAAAACAAAAGTCGCTTGGAGTGCCTTTTAATGGTACTTTCTTATGATGAATTGTGGGGCAGATCTAAATAGTCAAAAGAAGAGTGACATAATTAATGGAAAATAAGGAGACATTTTTGTATCCGTAACTTCAAGTTCCCGAAATATGGTCATTTCAAAAATAAAACGGCGATTAAAAAATGGTCATTTAAAAAATAAAACGGCGGTCAAAAAATGGTCATTCGAAAAATAAAACAGCTATTCAAAAATGGTCATTTAAAAAATAAAACGGCGATTGAAAAATGGACATTTAAAAAATAAAACGCCGATTAAAAAATGGTAATTTCAAAAATAAAACGACGATTAAAAAATGGTCATTTAAAAAATAAAACAACGATTAGATTTTTTTTTTTTAATCAGTCAGAGTGCCTTTCAATGGTACTTTCTTATGATTAATTATTAGGCAGATCTGAATGGTCGAAAAAAGAGTGGCTGAATTGATAGAGAATGCTTCATATACTACTTTATTTCCGTGTAGAATAAATATATGAGTAATTGTAGGCGATTGTTGAAGTAATGTGCTACAAAAAGCAGGAACAAGCAGTGATTGTCGATGCATACCTACGGATGCTAGGATGTGTGAACCCCCTGAAGGTCCTGCGGAAGATGATGTCTCACCTATGCCAAGTAGAGGACCTTGTGCCGAATGGTACGCAGGTACGTAAAGTAGACCGAGGGCTGCTAAAATAACGCAGCCCAGTGCTAAGCGTCTGAAAAAGGACATTCGTCCTTTGCCGTTTCCATTGCCGTTTATACTGCTGGCAGATGGCAGTTCCATCGGCAACAATTGTAATCTGTCCATCTGTCGACACAAACAAAAATGATAAGATACGATACCACGAAAAACACGATTGTACTTTTTTTTTCAAATGGATAAGCATATGACACTTAAGAGCAGCCCTGTTTGCATATGCACCGTTATCGCCCTAGTTGAATTGTAATCTTAATAAGATTCACGTCGATGTCATCGGCGTATGTATTTCTAACATTTGTGTAACAGTCGGCAACTCACAATACTTATTTTCGGCTTTCGAATCTTTGTAAAATTCGACTCTAATTTTAGATTCATTCTCGCGCTTTTGACTCGCGAATTCACGGTGGAGAAATTAAAAAAGACGAAACTGCGAATACGATTTATGACATTTAACGTACTATTTGTTTTAGAAAAAAAGGGCGGACCTACGGATACGAATGGTTTAGAATTTCAACGAAAAGCGCGTCAATTTGTAGATAGACGGAGATAAATGGTCCACGGGGTCGAACCACTGATAGAATTTGTCGGCTGCCGTGATAAACGGTAATTCTTCGGGAAAGAAGTGTGAGTTCGTTTCAGTGTTTTACATTGGAGAAAAAACGAAGGTAGATGTTATTTTATTAATTTTCCTAATTCCAATACTTTAAATTTTTTTAAATAATTGGTAATTTCATGTCCAAGTAATCAGTTTTTATACATACTAACGTTACATAGTATATTAAACGTCCAGTGATTGTAAAGGTAATTATACTCCAATTCCAAATCCAATATTTGTACATAATTATACATTAAATTCAATATACCAGTTTATGCACAGAAACCAAGAAAAACGAAAATTTTAAAGTGGATTTGTTTACAGCGTTCACTATTGTTTTGTATGAGAGACATTTGTATATATTTCTTTTTCAATTTTTTAAATTTTCATCTCATTAGTGAAAAATCACAATAAATGAATGTTTTTCCCACCACTTTTTAGTAAAGCATCTGGAGGTAAAAATAAAAATCAAGGACTTAGTGTTTTTTTTCAACCATAAAGCATTAGTAAAACAAAATCATTTCCTGAAAAATTAAAATGCATTCAAAAAATTTTTCTGAAAAATTACAATGCATTAAAAGTTTTTTTCTGAAAAATTACAATGCATTAGAAGTTTTTTTCTGAAAAATTACAATGCATTAAAAGTTTTCTTCTGAGAAATTACAATCCATTAAAAAAATTTTATCTGAAAAATTACAGTGGTTGGGAAAAAAAAATTCTGTAATATTACAATGAATTATAAAAAAATTTCTGAAAAATTACAATACATTCAAAGTATTCTTTCACTTTTTATAGAAAGATTAGAGGTGGAGTGTAAATGTTTAAGTTGTTTTCCTTATAAATGCCATTCAATAGCGCAATAACTGCTGTAACAAGCACAAGAATATTTTGGCAGATTAAGGAAAGAACTGATGAGTTAAGTGAATCTAATTACAAATCTTCTTTCCATATCATTAGCTAAATTTGGAATGACATGTAAGTTTAAGAATTATACATGGTTTATTACTAATTACCAATCTGAATTATGTAAAAAAAAGCAAATTTTGTCCACAACTAAACAATAAACAATCTATGACAAATATCATGATCACTAGTAGCCAATTTTCTACTTTTCATTATTATTATTACTACATATCAAATTTCTGAATCGTCATAAATATCAATAATTTTTTTTCTTCAAAATTTAAAGCACTAAATATAAAAGTAAGTGAACAATTAGGAGATTCCAAAAATTTCTTTGTATGTTTGAAATTACTACTGACATTAAACCATTTACAATCAAATCACCAGAAAATCTCATCCTCAATGAAATCACAAAACCCTAATTTTCATATACATCATCCATTCGCATCAGTACAAATGCAAAGTATCCGCATCTTGGTGCAATCTGACTAGCTTTTGTGTAATTCACAATGGATGTTATTGTTTCACTGGTAACTATGCATTTTTACGACGTCCATAAACCCTGATTAATCCCAGTGTTCTGACAGTCGACACACGCAAATCAATTGCTGCTTATGATAATGGACTCAAAGATAACACTATCGATTAAGCACAAGAAAGGTACTCGCACTAATTACAAAATTTATCACAACCAAACCCATCAAATTGAGACCCCAATTATCCATAATGATGATGAAAGATGATAAAATAAAAAAAAACAAAAAAACATGCATCACATACATTTATTTTTTCTTCATTTACAATTGCATAAATTAATATTTAACGATTTCTTCAGTAAGCAAGCAAAAATGCATGCAGTGTTTGCTATAATAAAAAATTCTCAGAATTCACAAAAAAAAAAAAAAAGTGAATATTCGAGATTTGCATAAAAATTCTCTGGAGAAAAAAAAAATGACAACATTGTTAATTACCCTTTGAGCGTGAAAAGCGAGTCACGCGGTATTTGACGGCTCTCCATTTACGTCCAGTACGGATTGACAAGTGCAAGCGATTATCCAAACATCTCGGGTATTTACGAAAATATATTCATGATATATGAAGAAGCTCCGGACGACGACACAACGACGAGGTTGCGAGGACGTTGCCTCGAGCACTTGCACGGGGTTTATAGAAACGAGCTGCGATACTCCGTCTAGCGGCGGTGGTTAGCGCACCGTTTGCGCTTGCGTACACGTAGCGCGCTCTCCCTTCCAACGCAACGGCATTTGGATCTCGCAGAATTACATCTCTCGATGAATTTTGCTCGTTCAATTCGAGATTTTTGTAATCTGGTTTACAACTTATCTTTCTCGGCGGATTTCCTGCTATTGCTGCTGCCGGTAATGAAGCTTCCTGTAAGGTAGGTAAGATATAAACGTTCCTGGAACTCAGGGATGCTGAAGTAGATTTTCTTACCGACTTTGGTCGGTAAGCATATGCGATTTCGTAGTATACACTATTCATCGAAAATATGCTACAAATATACGTCAAATTTTGCAGGGATGTTGCCTCGAGCACTTGCACGGGGTTTATAGAAACGAGCTGCGATACTCCGTCTAGCGGCGGTGGTTAGTGCACCGTTTGCGCTTGCGTACACGTAGCGCGCTCTCCCTTCCAACGCAACGGCATTTGGATCTCGCAGAATTACATCTCTTGATGAATTTTGCTCGTTCAATTCGAGATTTTTGTAATCTGGTATACAACTTATCCCTCTCGGCGGATTTCCTGCTATTGCTGCTGCCGGTAATGAAGCTTCCTGTAAGGTAGGTAAGATATAAACGTTCCTGGAACTGAGGGATGCTGAAGTAGACTTTCTTACCGACTTTGGTCGGTAAGCATATGCGATTTCGTAGTATACACTATTGATAGAAAATATGCTACAAATATGCGTCAAATTTTGCAGGGATGTAATAAAAACATTTATGCTTGGGTGCCCGGTCGAATTACTGTTTAAAACATACAGAAAATGTAAAAAATGGGATATTACTGAACCTCTCAAAAACCAACATGGCCGCTCGAAATTTCAACAGGTCCTTTGAGGAAAGATATAAACGTTTCTAGAACTCAGATGTGTTAAATCAGACCGGACACCCATTCTTTGATTATTCCTGAAGCTTTTAAAACCGTCGGAATGTCGATTACACAAACCAAATTCACGGATAGTGTAAACTACGTTCGCGTAGAAAATACTCTGAACCTCGGCCGAAAGCACACAAAACTACGCGAACGTAGTTTACACTATTTGTGAATTGCTGCTTTTCCGATTTCGATTAAATTCAGTACCAAACAACATTAATAGCCCTAGCAATCTTAACAATCACCGTTTCTCCGTAAAAACAACTGGGGCGTTTTTTGCGAAAAATAAAAGCTAAAAGTTGGTCGTAACAACCATAAAAACGAAGGCCCTAAAAAATGTTATGCGGTCGTTTTTTTTACATACCCTAAAAAACCGAATAACACTTATAAGTTGGTTGTTATCCGGTTTATTTTTTGCAAAAAATCACCCACTTGTTTAAAAGTGGTTTTTACGGTGAATCAGGCGGTAACAACAGTCGTCAAGATTGCTGGCTGCACATATGAAGAATAATTTAGCAAACTTCATGTCCTGACATGAAAATATCGAAAAAAAAAGTTTACACCAAAACAAAGCCTCTATGAGTAAGCAAAAAATAGTTGGAAAATTACTTTCGAACGAAATAAAATCTTGCGTCATGCCAAATTCAAAGGCGAATGAAATGAGACGTTTTCGTTTTTTCAGAAACTCCGAAATATTAATTAATCAGCTCCCAGTAAATTGAAATCCTTTTTTGAATACCGATTGCAGTTTTTGTCCAGTTTCATAACCTGCTGTCGATAACAGTAGATTCCTGCTATCGTCGAGGCCGCTCGTGTCACATAACCTAACTAAATAAATGTACCGAAAAATCGCGCGGGCCGGCGACGCCGACTGTAAAGAAAGACAAGGCGACTAGAGTTTTAAATAAAAGAAACGTGGGCACCGCGCAAAAGAAGGACAAGGGCTCGTCAGTTCGTTTGCAACCCATTTGACTCGTCGCTTATCTCAGAAAATCGAGATGTCCATGGAAACTGATACCGAAATGGGTCCAACCGATAATGCTGAATTATACAGAAAAAAAACAACTGTAAACGAACCTCTCGTCGATCACAAACATTTGGAGTTCATAAATGTATATGATGGTAATATCCAAAATCTTATTTAAAGTAACCAATTTTTTTTTTTTTTTTGTGAAATAAAATGAATTTCATTGATGCTTCAATATTTATATCAATATTAACACATCCTGAGCTCATTGTCTCTTGCCGATCCAGCAGCATTTATTATTAACGATACTCTTATTGTTTAACGATGTTTTTGTTTACTACATGCATATGTACATATATCTTCATTGTTTTGTGAATTATGTAGACGAGAGAATTTTACTTGGAGCAGCTAATCTCACTGGACGATTCTGGAATAGTTCCGTCTGGGTGTACGATAACTGTTCATCGTTCGAGAAGGAAGAAGCTTTCGTCAATATTAGTACCGAGAGCATTGTTTGCGATGCGGCGTTTGTCGAACGTGACAAATTTGTCGTTGTCGAAGATAGCGGAGTACTTCAGGTATTCTCTATAATTGACGATCGAGCGACGACAAAGGAACTGAAGGCTGTAGCTCAATGCGTCGGCTACACTTGCCAACACGACGATGCTATTCTCTCTGCTTCGATATTTGATAAGAAGGATCGCCTTGTGACTGGTGGAATGGATTGTGGGTAAGATCCAAGATTTATAGCAATGAGAAGGTCAATGAAGTACTCTGAACGTAAACATGAATTAACAGGAAACTGATAATAGTTGTAAACACTTTAGCTGCCACAATTATGAGCTCATCAACTGAATAGATCTTTACAAATGGAAATATGTTGAAAGGAAAAATTAACTTAGCTCGAAATGAAGTCATGAAAAAACTGACAATTGCAATTATTACGGTGGTTACCCGTTAATTTCTTAGCTTTACTGAAGATTCTGTTATTCTTCATTTTTATTCCTACGTTTGAGTTCCTTGTAAAGGAAGCTTTTTTAGTGTGATTAGTTATGTTTATTAGTGATTTCTTACCAACTTCAAATGCATGTTTATTTCGTCACTAAAGACGGTATTTCAAGTCGTACTTCCAAACCAATATTTAATAACTTAAGGTTGTTGAGCGCTCCGCACTAATCAAAAGAGTGCTGAATTTATTATTAAATTTAGACAAACTTTTATGCACCTATTGATTATCATGGATGGTGATTCTCATAATCGAATGTCTTTTACTTATAAAAAATTTAATTGCACTTAATTTTCACAAACATTAACGGATTTATACTGAATTTCGAAAACATATTTCTTCAGCTTTTTCAAAGAGTAATCCGTTTTTTTTTTGCTTGAATTCGATGTACTACGGCTCGTTCTCTTCGTTGAGAGATGTTTTAGGCATTCACCGTCTAGACATTTTATAGTAATTCCCGTTTTAAAATTACAGCTGTTTGTTTACGAAGAAATTTTATTGATGGGTAAACAAATGGCTGTTATTTTCAAATAGAGAATGCCATCAAATATTTAGATGGTAAAGATGATGAATGAAGATCTGGAAAAAAATGTCACGTAAACGAAGCTTTCTTTACAGGAAAGTATAACAGTTTGGATTTTTTTTGAACTTGCATTAGGGTTCTTAAATCAAATCAATTTTGACGAATTCCACTGCAATTTTCCACAGAGCTAAACAGATATTCAGCTGGGCCAGATATAAAATTCCCGAACTTATATTTTCTCTTGCTTCCACATTTCCCATCTTTTTCAAAGCTTCTTTTATAAGAAATTCAAAATGGATGAATATCGTTGTCTGGTAAATGTGTTATTGTTTTTATAGCCTTTACATTGATTACAGATTTATTTTAGTCTCGAATTTTCATTTCTCATCTAAGAAGCTCAATGTAAAAACGTGAAATGAATTCAAAAAGCTGTTTAATTTTTTCCAATAAATATTCTATGGTATTATTATAGCATAAAAGTATGGAATATAGCGGAATTGTTGGCCGAACGTTCCTACGACGGAGCTCATAGAAAGATAGTTACCTGCGTTGATACCAAACCCAAAAACAACGATGTGTTCGCTTCATCCAGCTTGGACTGTGAGGCTGTTGTATGGGATTTACGGAAGGAAAAAGCAGCCGAAGGTAAGACCATAAACAATAAAGATTGACTGATTTTTTAGGCTTTTAAACGAGCCATTCAAAACTGATTTTACCGTACATATATCTGTTACGTACGCTCATCGAGAAATTTGGAAATCTATTCCATGCTAGGACAAATATCTTCATCCTGTCGCTTGAACGAGTGAAAACTACGGAGATTACTATTTTATTGCTATTGTCATGTCTATTGTTTAAATAGAAACAACGCGCTCGCTTTGCATTTATTGCTTTCTGGTAAAGGAATTTTTGTTTTCGTTTTCGTTATTTTTTTTTTTAGATTTTCATGTCATCCACATTTAGAATGGTTCAAAACGTCGAGAAAAGGGTTTCAGAAAAAATGTTTGTTTGTGTGTATGTATGCTACAGGCTCGAAAAATTGAAACTTTTATAACTTGGGAACGCCTTGAGATATCGTGTCGAAATTTTCACCATCGATAAAGGCGTCAATCCTCATCGTTCATACAAATTTTTGTCAAATTCCCCATGATCGTTAAATTCTTACGCGGTTTTGACATTTTTTTTCAAAGTGACTGTTGACGCAACAAGTTTTTCAATTTTCGAGATATTGAGCTCAAAATTGGTATGAATTCGAGTTTTGATACACCAATGATCCCTAGTGAATTTGGTTGAGATCGGTTGAATCGTAAAAATTTTATAAGTTTTTGACTTTTTTTATTTTGCCATTTTTCTTCGATGCAAATTTTAGTATTAAATAGTGCCAGATTCATGATTAACAGAAACAAATACGTCAGAAAGAGCCCGAAAATTATAAACGATACCATATTTTCATAGCGATTTTGTCCAGTCTATAGCGCGAAGAGTAGCGATTTATGTCGTATAAATATATTAAATAAATGTTATGATGCTTCGACGATGCCAACCTGCGATATCTTTATTTTGATGGAAGTTTGGCAAATCGTAACTCGGAATCTGAGTCTAACGATGCCGAAAATTCCGGTGTTATCGATCTTCCTGTATAGGAAAATCAAGCATTTGGAATCTTTTCATTTTTGTCCGTTCAAATTGCTTTATCGATTCGCAAATTGATAAAGCAATCTGAACAACAAAAGCAATTTTTTTTTCAAGAGTAATGTATGTATACTAGGGTCTTTTCTGGTTTCTAGAAATTGGCTTTTAACTCGTTTATGTTGCAAGTAAGTAAAAGAAATAGAATATGAAACATAAATAAAAATCTCTTGTTGTCAGTGATTCATGAGATGCCGAGACGTCAATTAACGGCTGTTGCCTGGAGTAAAAATGACGAGAATCTGGTCGTTGTCGGCGGTGTCGACGGTTCTGTAACATTGGTCGACATCCGAAAGCCTCGTGATTATGTATCACATTCCAAACTCTTTAACAAGTCCATCCGCCAGCTAAGATTTGATTCAAAGAGGTGAGAAAACTGGGAAACGAAAAATAACATTGCTTCTGTTTCTATATTGTCTCTATATATTTATTTCGCGTTGTTTTAGACCTCATTTATTGGCAGCGTGCAGCGACGATACCGAGGTCAAAGTGATTAATGCCACAAAAGACTTTGCGCCGATTTATCACGATCAACAGCGACACAGCGATTTTGTTCGAGGCGTTGCGTGGTCTACCAACAATTTACTGACTTGTTCGTGGGATAATACTGTTGTTAAGCACGAAATACCGGCAGGAGTTCAAGCTGTAGTTAAATAATGGTGGCTCTCTATTAAAAATCTCCTGCATTGTGATATATCGGTACAAGAAATACTATCTTTATTTTTTATTTTCTGTTTTTATTGACACATTGATTTGCTCGTCGTCACGTTGACCGTGTTATAAAATCAGTCCTACAGTGAAAATAACTTGAAATAACGACAACTTGTGAAAAACTTGCAGAAAACTACAACAACGGTGAAAATAACTTAAGTCTTCTGCAGCGATTAATGTTAGATATGATTGAATTTACGATTCACGTCGTATTACGTTACATTAATAATAGATGTTTGGAAGACGAATCTAAATTTGCTCAAATAAAATTTGGAAACTGATATTTAAATAATTGCCGAATGTCGGTAAATTGTTTGAATAAGTAAGTTATTTATTTAACTGACGTTATTACAAAAATATGATTACTTTATTTTGATAGTGTTCCAGACAATTTATTGAAAAATGTCGCTTCATTCGCGTTTGCGTTAACCGCTAAAAAAATAATAAAAAATTGCAGACGTGAGTAGCAGTCTCATGTACTGCGTATGAAAAAAATATAAAAGTCTACATATATTTTTCGCAATTTTAGCGGATGTTTGATTATTCCTATCATATTAAAAAATTCACGTACTAATATACTATATAAACTTGCAATATTTACAATGATGCTTTTATATAGGAAATTGTCTTAAAATGTTCGAAAATACAGTTTCTATGGCTGCATGTAGGGATTTTGAAAAAATGAAGGGCCCCTTCTATTTTTATTTTTTTTCACAAACGATACAAAATTTTCTGTGAAAACGGGAAATAAAATTTGCTGGACCGCAATTTTGCTTTTTCCAGATATCAAACGTCCTACAAACCTATGTGTCTAGTTTAAAATTGTTATTTTTTATTTTTCTGATAAACCGTATGGTTTAATTGCTGTGAGCAATTAAAAGACTCAAGGAGGTAGCAAAAAATATGTACAGTTTAACAAAATAAAGGTAAAAATAGTTATCATCGAAGCCACATTGGGTCGGTATATTATCCATCGTCGTCTTAACCTGCGGTCGATAAGTACGTAAACTCACTGCCTCTCGCAATGGTACATAAAATCTCTGCAGAGCTCTGCAATACAATTCTCACGGTATGTTACTTTAAATATTCACTACTTTCGGATGAGAAACGCGTCAATTTGATTTTACATTTAAAAAAAATATGTCCAACCTGTAACGATAGAATTTTCTTTACCAGCAATCGATAACTACGTAAGCAAACCTTACCTTGAAACGGTACATAAAACCTACGCAGATCTCAGCAACAAAACTCGCACGGTATGTTACATTAAATATTTACTACTTTAGGATGGGAAACAAGTCAATTTGATTTTACACTAAAAAAAAATATGTCCAGTCTGTAACGATAGAAAATTTCCCTACCAACAGTTGATAAGTACGTAAACCAACGTTACCTTGAACCAGTACATAAAACCTCCGCCGGGCTCAGCAATCAAACTCGCACAGTGTGTGTTACATTAAATATTTACTACTTCTCGATGGTAAACACGTCTATTTGATTTCGCACTAAAAAACATGTCCAGCCTGTAACGATAGAAATGTTTCCTTACCAGCAGTCGATAAGTACGTAAACCAACCTTACCTTGAACCAGTACATAAAACCTGCGCAGAGTTCAGCAATAAAACTCGCACGATGTGTTACATTAAATATTTACTACTTTCAGGTGGAACCACGCATGCTTACCGCAAATTTCCTACCCATAAAAAACAGCTGATCACGCAAGACATGCAACTTTGAATAAACCCTCAGATATTCTTAATTCCAAATAAACCAAACGATAAATTCAACATAACAATTGTTCTGAACAATTTAATGATTCGGATTTAGAGAGTTGCGAATACATGATAGAATTGTGTCCGTTATTGCGGCTATTTCGTGGATGCGATCATGAGAGCATTTCGAAACAGATGCAAGGAAAATAACGCAAGACGCAAGTAGGTAGATAGAGAGAAAGTACGGCTGCTACTAAATACGGCAAAGGGCTACACGTGCGAGGGAATCTTGAACGACTAACGCCTGTGCGCTCGCCCCTCAGGCGACCATTTTGTTTTAGCGTCATGTCACGTCGTGGCCTACTTTGGAACCCAACTCTCCACGTGCCACGGTCGTCGACCCCTTCTCTAGTCGTGGGCCGTTCCACTCCGAATCTCTTGTATGTATGTTGTATTCAAGTCGCTTATTGCTCCACCGGGGACAGGCGTGTACTGCGTTTAAACTTTTATGAAAATGTTCGTACCTGCTTTCCGATCAATTAACTACGAGCTGTACCAACAAAAAAAATAAACAGGTTTCCAATCCGAATTCTAGTTGTGCACATGCAACTTGTTGTACACATACGACTTAGTTGTATACGCTAAGTAGTATGAAGAATAATTGAGAAACTAATAATGGGAACTAGGGCATTTGACTATGAACGAACAAGTGTCGAGTTGCAATGAAACGGAAATCGTGTATTTATGTTTTTTGTCTGATAAATCGCGGGTTTATGATTTTACTTTCATAAATCACCTAGTTGTGATTTTACTTTCAGATATCACTTATTTATTATTTTACTTTCGGATATCAACTATTTATTATTTCTGTTTCATGAATAATCTATTTATGATTTTACTTTCATAAATAATCTATTTATGATTTTACTTTCATAAATAATCTATTTATGATTTTGTTTTCATAAATCACGTATTTATGATTTCCGTTTCATAAATAATCTATTTATAATTTTACTTTTATAAATCACCTATTTATGATTTTATTTTTATAAATCACCTATTTATGATTCTACTTTCATAAATAATCTTTTTATGTTTCTACTTTCATAAATAATCTTTTTATGATTCTACTTTTATAAATAATCTATTTATGATTTTACTTTCAAGAATGATCTATTTCTGATTTCTGTTGTAGTAATCATCTGTTTATTGTTCATGTTTACAAAATTATTCGTTCATTATTTCCGTTACAGAAATTATTCGTTTATGATTTTGTTATCGGAATTTCGCTACTCAGTTTTATTCATAAATCATGTTTACGAGTCAAAACAAAAAACGAATATGTTTTTTGTTTAATAAATCTACTTCCATTTAACTTTTATAAATCATGTATATATGATTTTATTTTCTCAAATCATCTATTTATGATTTTACTTTTATAAATCATTTATTTATGATTCCATTTTCATAAATCATCTATTTATGATTTTACTTTATAAATCATCTATTCATGGTTTTACTTTATAAATGATTTATTTATGATTTTACTTTATAAATCATCTATTTATGATTTCACTTTATAAATCATCTAATTTATGATTTTACTTTATAAATCATCTATTTATGATTTTACTTTATAAATGATTTATTTATGATTTTACTTTCATAAACCGTCCATTTATGATTTTACTTTCATAAGTAATCTATTTATGATTTTACTTCCATAAATCGTCCATTTATGATTTTACTTTGATAAATCGTCTAATTATAATTTTACTTTTATAATTCATCTATTTATCATTTTTGTTTCATAAATCATCCATTTATGATTTTTGTTTTATAAATCATATATTTATGATTTCTATTGTACAAATCATCTATCTATCGTTTATGTCGGCAAAATCATCGCTTCATTATTTCTGTTACAGAAATTATCTGCTTATAATTTAACGGTTTAACTTTCTCTACTCGTAACCGAATAGCAGAACTCAATTGAAGTGAATGTGTTTTGACAAACTCCTGTAATTTTCGAAACTAAAATACGCTTGTGTGTGTACATAAGTTACTAGGGGTTTCATGGAACGTGCGAACTATTACGTAGAATCCACCGATGTAATGTGCGTGTAAATACGTAAACGGTAAGTTTCAACGACAAAGTTTTGTACTGGTCGAACCGAGAAAACTGGGCGCTGAGCATATTGAAGCAGCAAGATGAAAATTCAGCACGAGGTAAAGTGGCAAAGTGGAGACCGGGTGAAACCGAGTTAAAGGCTAACGGGGATGAGAGAACACGAGGGCCGAGTATTGATCTCCGTGCGTAGTGGTGGTTGACACATTTAGCAGACGCCGCGTATCGTCAAGTTTTACGAATGACATAATGAACACCAAATCATCCGACTCGCCGCAAAGTCTCGTATTGGTAAATTGAGTGAGACTCAATAGTTGTCAATAATACAATATTAGCCTGTCGATATGTGTATTGAGACATTCGCTGTACATTTTTCCACTTTCTTTCTCCACATTGAGAAAACAAAAACCGATGAATGCACTAAATCATTTATTTGAATCCTATTGATTAACTCAAGAAGCTCGATATTTGAAGCAACTATACGTATGGTATTAATAACGATATATTTCGTTGAGTCAGATGTATAAAATGAGTGGATTTTTATTGAGTCAAAAGAATCAGGACAATTAATGCAATTATATATTTCCTAAGTCCATTGAGTAACTGATTGGATGTATTTAATATATATATATTTATATATTTGAATCAATATAATTAATTGTATAGATACAATTGGTGTGATTAAAATTTTGTCTTATCTGAGCGGATTAAATGTTTGATAGCAAGGGAAAAGTATTTTCTTTAGTGCATTGAATAATATAATTGAAAACGACGAATGAAGATCAAATGTATTCATATTGTTATCTGCAGTAAATTTTAAAAAATCAATCACTCAAAAATAAATCGGGTATATGTTTCATTTGACAATCCATTTAACTGAAGCAATTAAATATTAACTGGGTTCTAATTAATATCGTCCACATTGACATAAATATTGTCGACATTGAAATAAATATTATTTTGATCCAACGGTGAATTTAGATCGTAGGATTGACGTTATAATACGATATGATATGAATAAGTATTTTGTCTCACGTTTTTCGTAGGACAGTTTGATTGAATCCACAGAATATTTAATCAAAAACATTCAATATTTTGGTGAGTTAATTACATTTTTTTTCTATTGAACGAAATAATTAATTAAATGTATAATTGGTTCAATTAAATGGATTACTTGAAAAGATCCAAATTAATGGATTATTTGGCTGATTCCGTTGATTTAACTAAATATTTCTCTTAGTGCATACTTCTTGATATTTTCTTTTTCTTTCTTTCCGTATTTCCGATTTCACTTATACGAAGAGATATAAATAAATAAAAGAACTTTTTTTTATTTACTTCATATCTTATATCCGTTACAAGCGGATTTTTTTCGAATAGGTTTGGCTCAAATTCAATGCCAATTGTGTATGAACATTACTTCAGAAAGTTTTTTTCTTTCTAAATGTGATTTATTAATGTTTTCAGTACTTTACTTCACTGTGGTGTGGAAAATGCATTTTCCTAACCGTGTGAAATACACTCGTATTACAAACTCACACTCGTGAGAAAAAGCTTTTCCGCTCTCATGTTATAATATACTATTATGCAGCGTGCTTACTTCTCGCACGGAGTTGGATAAAAGTATCTACAGCATTTATCTCGCCACCCATGCCACACAGCGCCACTGTCGCCACAATTTAGAGACACGAAAAGCGGGTCTTTTCGTGCATGTGTTACCAAAACATTATGAAAATACGGATTTCTATAAAATCATATCCTCTCTATCAATTCTAACCAAGTTTCATACCAAAGATAGTATGACTTTGTCCAATTGTAATACAAAATTTCAGTCGAACAGGTAAAAATTTTGTTCCAGTTACAAAGTCTAGGCATTTTTTGGTAATCTAAAAAATTTCATAAAAACGGAATTCGTTGATCGATTTCTATAAAATGTGAACCAAGTAAAGATTGACCACTACTCGACGTGGCATTAGAATTTGACCTGATTCGGTCTAGTAGTTCCCGAGTTCTGGTACTATGAATTTTAGGCCCTTCACACATACACATCACACACACATGCATACATACATCCGGTCAATGTTTCTAACCCACTTTCCTCGACGTTTCAGATCATTTTACGTGTACTATCATAAAACCATCGAAAAAAAAATTTAATAAAAAAATTTCTCGAACGAAAAATAGTTACTACAAAGAAACTAAGAGGTTATTTTCTTATAAAAAGAAATAAAAATATCTTTCAATAGAACCTTATACCACTTATGAAGCATTCTCTATCGATTCAGCTATTTTTTTCGACCCCCTCCGATCTGCCCCAAAATTGGTCATTTTTTTAGATTTTTGAAAAAGATTTTTCAGAAAATGCATTTTTCTTCGTTACCGATCCTCCTTAATCGAATGGGAAATACAAAAAGCCGTTACGCCACCTAAAAAAAATCGTGCACGTCTTTTATGAACTTTATGAAGTTCAATATTAGAGTGCAGACTATAAGTTTTTTTCTGTAGCAAGTAAAAAAAAATAAAAGTTTTTCTTTGAAGCAGTCTAATCCTCTTTACAATAAGACATGGCACATTGAAAGTCGAAATATCGAAAACTGACGCCGCCTTTCTAAGACTCTGATTGGTCGTCGATGGCTTTGACATAAAGCTGACTTCAGACTGTTATAATCGCTGCAAGATCATGCGTGGCGCGATTTTTGAATTGCTGTTTTTTCGGAATTGCGAAATATTTTCCTACCGAAAAATAATTTTCTTTTTTTCTTTCTGTTTTTTTTGTTAGAAAAAAAAGACATGGCACATCGAAAGTCGATTATATCGAAACACCAAAGCGAAAATAGAGTCACGTAAAGTCACGAATCGTATAAATATGCAAATATCATTTTTGACCATAAGAGACAAATGAAAAAAAAGGAGTGCGAGCGACGCGAGCACGTTATTGATAGTCCTCTCTTAAAAAAGACATAGCACGTCGAAAGTCGACATATCGAAGACTGAAACATCCTTTCTACCATTCTGATTGGTCGTTGATGACTTCGACATAAAGCCAACTTCGGACCGTTATAATCTCCTCAGGATCACTAATGGCGCGCTTTTTGAATGGCTCTTTTTATCGCAATTGCGAAATAGTATACATTTTTCTTCCGAAAACAAATATACTTTTCCTTTTTTCCATTTTCCGTCGTAAAAAAAAGCCACGGCAAATGGAAAGTCGATTATATCGAAGCACTGAAGCAGAAATAAAGTCTCGTAAAATGACGAACGGTATAAACATGGAAATTTCGTGTTCGTGTTTATCCATAAGGCGAGACAAATGAAAGTAAAAGAATTCGAGCGAAGAGAGCACATTTTTGCTAGTGTCGATATATTTTACTTGTTCATAAGGACAGAATCGATTGCGGAAAATCGGATTAAGTGAAATGGGAATGGATTCAGGGCGGTGTCAAATAGGTCGGTGCTCTCAACTTGTGCCGATTAGGAATAGCACCGAATAGTCAGAAATAGCCGAGAGGAAACGCGGCAGCGGCGGCGCCTGGTTGAGATTCCAAGTGCGCGATGTCGGTCGGTGCTGGTTCGCCCGCTCGCGCTCGGAGGGTCGATGGGTCGATGGGTTGGTAGGTTGGTGAGTTGATGGTATTCAGTCGCTGCTGCTATATGCCTGCCTGCCTGCCACGAGTGTTGCCGGGCCTGCGAAAGGGAGCGGGGACCAAGAGCGGGGAGCCACGGGGGCCAACCGTGTTTGATCAATACTCTACACTAGCTCCTGTCACTAGCTTGCTTGTCTACTCACGCTGCATGGTAACAGTACAGGAATACGAAAAGGAGACTCGGTCTGCCCCGATTTCTTATGTACTTTGCATGGAGATTTATTGTTATTATATTTATAATTATCATCATGAATATACGAAGCATGAGCAACAACTCTCTTTCTTTCTTTTGTCTTTTTGTATGGCTAAACATGAAATATGTAGGTTTATACCATTTGTTATTTCTCGTGCCATGTTTTTTTTTTTAATGAAGAAAAAGTGAATAAAGGGAATTTATTTTGGGAAGTAAAATGTATTTCATTTCACAACTGCGAAAAAATAGCAGTTCAAAAAGCGCGCCACGCGTGATTCTGCGGCTATTATGACGGTCTGAAGTTGGCTTTATGTCAAGGCCATCTACGACCAATCAGAATGGTCTAGAATGGCGAGCAACAACTCTTTTTCTTTAATTTGTCTCTTCTTATGGCTAAACGTGATATTTGTAGGTTTATAACATTTGTCATTTCACGTGTCATGTTTTTTTAATGAAAGAAAAAAATGAAAAAAAGAAAATCTGTTGCCGGAAGGAAAATGTATTTAATGTTTCGCAACTGCAGAAAAAAACAGCAGTTCAAAAAGTGGGCTACGCGTGATCCTGCGGCAATTATGACGGTTTGAAGTTGGCTTTATGTCAAAGCCATCGACGACCAATCAGAATGCTAGAAAAGTGACTTCAATCGATATTCTGGTATAAAAAAAATCTTGAGTGTAGTAGATGGTTTTATGCCGAACACATATCCAAAATTCGTTATTTCGCGCACATTTTTGAAAAAAAAATAAATAAATTAAAATCAAAATAAAGAAAAAAATCTGAAAAAATTCGTATGCATTCAAATAAATTAACATATCATTTTCATTGGAAAAAAAGTAAGGTTGACTGATTGTTTGTTGATTGTTTTTTTCACCAATTTGTTAATAACATTTTGGGATTATTATTATGCAAAATCAATCTTTTCAGCACGTTTTATATGCATTATATTTTCCGATTTTTATCCCATCGGGAAGTGATCGAAATTGTCTCTGAAACTCATTTTTGGCGGGACTGTACGTATCATACTTCCTTAAAAAAAAAATTCCTACGTTTTTCCGTAAAAAGTCATACTTATCGGAATGTGACAATTATTGCAATTGCGCTCAAAAACTAACAAAAAACGGAAACGTTTGTGTGGAAACAATTTTTTTAAACAATTTCAAGTTTCATATGGATGAAAAATTAAAAAATAATAAAAATCGTCTCTTACATTAAGTTACAAAATATCGTTGAAAATGACATTTTAAAAAAAACACGAACGAAAATACGGTTTCAACGCTTACTTTAGAAAAATTGACAATTATTTTTCTATAATATTAAGCATATGATGAGATTAGCGTCTAATATTTACACTACGGATATATGTACACAACTTTCATGCGGCTCAAAAGCATTGAATAATAAGTAAAACTAATCTTGAAAACCAAATTACAAGCTCAAAAATGAATGTTAAAATAACAAATAAGGAAATGTACATCTACCGCAGTTTAGATAAAAAATCACATGTATTTAAAAAAACATACATTATTCTCTTCTCTGGAGGAGTAATTTCAGTAATTAAAAAAACAATTACAAATGCAATTAGCCAACAAAGAATTTCATAAACAAAGCCTTCTTCCCCAATTGAACTAAGATCAGTTGTAAAATCCTTTTTTATTCCTCTGAATATTCATTAACTAATGAAAGAGGAAAACAAATTTAACGAATGAAAAAAATATAAGTTTCTCATAAATTTTTTTATCCGTTTGCATATTCAAAAAATGTATTTTTATTTCGGCTATTTTTTTTAAAATATCAATAAATGTAATTGTAGTTGGTGGAGAATGTCTAAAGATTAATCGTGAAGAGTAATTCGCTGGAATCATGTAACAATCGTTAATCGTCATATCACTTTCTTCTTATAAAAGAGAAATGAAAATTCTATTATTTCGCAGAATGCCTTTCGGTGCGGAGCTGCAAGAAGACGCAGGAAACTCGACTGCTATGAAAACCTCAACGGGAAAATAAATGTTCCGTTATGATATAGGGGCCTCGACCACCATATACGATGCCTACGATGGGAAACACGTGCAATCGACGCAGCTCAACACGTGCCTAAAGGTCGTTGCACCCAACGGCCCTCAAAATACGGCATTTTCCTAAACCCCATAATGAACGAAGCTATTCGGAAGCCGAGAATCTTCTTCCCATGCCGTTACTTACAAAAAAAACTTAAATAAGGCCATTTATAAACTTGAAAAATAAACATATCCACCGATTATTGAAAAATACACATGTAGTCACGAAATCAATATTTGATCAGAATTACAGTAATTTGCAAGAAAAAAAAATCGAAAAAGTCAACGATAAATTTTATTTTGTCAAATAACATTATCAATAATAATGATTACGATAAGACCCGAAAATTATATATATATTAAGTTTTTTCACAAAAAAATTATTTCCAGATTTTTCGGAATATGTGAAAGTTTTTAAAAAGTTTCTATTCAATTTTTTCTCACCAAACCTTGAACATTAATTGGGTGAGAATTACAATAAATTGCAAGAGAAAAAATCAAAATAGGTCAACGATATTAAAAATAATAAGAATATTGATTTGCCGAAATAACAGTATTAACAATAATGAGCCCAAAAATGATATATATGATTTTTATTTCAATTCATCAGAGAATTCGATGGACAAATTTTTTGTTTATTTTATGTAATTAATTTTAAGATTTTTCCAAATATATTAGATTTTTCGGAAATTTTCTACCGAATTGGAAAAATATACATGTTTCAGATTTATGGCAATTGTATTCGGTCTTCCCATGGATATAACGATTTCTGTGAGTGTGGAAATGTGTTGAAAGAAAAATTTCATCTGCGTGTAATATTACTCCAGTGTTATTATTATTATTGTTCCTTATGTGGAAGAAATGGATGGGAAGTGCCTTGGTATGTGTATTCACACGAGCCACTAGCGCTAGGTAAACGGGGCCAACAGAACTCGCGCTCGGGGAGCGTTCTCGTTGCCATAGGCAACTGCATCGACCGATTCCATCCATCCAACCCCATAACATTGCGTACCTTTGTGTGATGGAGCCCCTCTGACGTTTGGCGGTTCGAAGAGCGAGAAAGAAAGGGAGAGCAAAGAGAGGAAGCAAGGGAAAACCAATGACAGTAATCTCGTCAACATAAAGGATCTCCTAGCTGAGCTCAAACGCCCATCATTCCACCAGATAAATTATTTTATATCGCACAGTGTACACGAAATCTCTTACCCATTGAAATACACTCGTTATCCTATTTTATTATTGCGGGTAGGGGTCAAAAAAGGAAATGACCAAAATAGCGAATGGTTAAAATAGCGAATTTCGAAATTAGGAACGTTTGAATCTAGAATGGTCATCATTACAAAATTCGGTATTTTAGCCATTCGCTATTTTGACCATTCGCTATTTTTACCTCCATCTTATTAAAAACCATTGTAAATAGCGAATGATAAAAACGGCGAATGGCTGACAAACCGAATACCATAATTATGGACATTCTACATTTAGTCATTCCTTGTTTTCAAATTTGCTATTTTAACCATTCGCTATTTTGGCCATTCGCTATTTTTACCTCCATCTTATTAAAAACCATTGTAAATAGCGAATGATAAAAACGGCGAATGGCTGAAAAACCGAATACCATAATTATGGAGATTCTACATTTAGTCATTCTTTGTTTTCAAATTGGCTATTTTAGCCATTCGCTATTTTGACCAGTCGCTATTTTGACCTCCATCTTATTAAAATGCATTCAAAATAGCGAATAATAAAAATGGCCAATGGCTGAAATACCGAATTTCATAATTATGGACATTATACATTTAGACATTCTTCATTTTTCAATCCGCTATTATAGCCGTTCGCCATTTTAGTCATTCGCTATTTTCATCCCTACTATTATTGCTATGTTAGAATTTGCCCGTTTTGCAGGTAAAATTAAATAGCATGTTATCAGTGCTGTGTTGTGCACTGATAGTGCACTGAGAAAACAAAACCCATTGAATGCAGTTGATGATTTATTTGAATCCTATATAATTGACTCAAACAGCTTGGTATTTGAAACAACTATAGTTATGGTATAAATAACGATATATTTCGCTGAGTCGATTGTATAAAATATATATGTATTTAATATATATATATATATATATTTCTATCAATAGAATTATTAAATTAAACCTATATACATGCGGAACTATTTCTATAGATACATTGAAATTCAATTGAATTAAATTGATTAAAATTATACCTTATTTGAGCGGATTAAATGTTTAGTAGCAAGGCAAAAGTATTTTCTCAAATGTATTGAATAATATAATTGAAAGCTACGACTAAATATTCAATAAATTCATATTGATATCTTGAGCAGTAAATAAAAAAATTCATTCCCTCAAAAATAAATCGGGTATATGTTTCATTTGAAAATCCATTTGACTAAAGGAATCAAATATCAAGTAGTCTCAAATAAACTCCGTCCACATTAAAATAAATACCGTCCACATTGAAATAAATATTGTTTTGATCCAACCATAAATTCAGTTGCTAACATTGACGATATAATACTATATAATATGAAAAAGTTTTTTCTTGCGCTTATAAATTTTTACTGGTTATAAATTTAGCCGTAAAATAATAAGAAATTCAGCACTAAAAGCTAAGCCACATATATTATGTTTTTTATTAGGTATTATCATGAGAAAGCTTCGTTTTCGTTTTAAATTTTATTTCGAGATTTTCACGTCAATTTATTCCAAATTTTCTGATACGTCGAACAAAAGGTCTTGGAAAAATTGAGTGTATGATGTAAAAAGGGGAAAAAACGTCAAACCCCAAATTTGCTTCCATTTTAGCCTCTTCCGATTTTTAAGGTATGGATATTTTTCAAAACCCCTGGAGTCCCTTCATAATTTTTTTTTAACCAAACAATGGAAATAAAAAGGTTTTTATGATTCGCTCCTGAATTCTGATTTACTTTGATTGAAGCGTTGATTAAAAAAATATTCTGCATTATGTTTTTAATAATTATTTTAACTTAGACCTGTTAAAGGTCTAAGTGATGAAGTAAAGAATCCATGAAAATACATTGAGCCCCCTTCACCCTCTTAATAATCCAATATCGAAAACAATTCTTCGTCGTGAGTGACTACGTTATAGAAAGAATATAATCCTCCAAATTGAATATCTCTGGATTCAAGAGTTTGGACTGAGCGTTGATAAGACATTAAGTCAGTGAATCAAGACGTTTGTTTTTATCAAGCTAAATTCACAAAGGAATATTTCCGAGGGTAGTATCCGTGAAAACACATTAAGCCCTCTTCACCCTCTTAAGAATCCAATGTCGAAAAAAAAGTCTCCGTTAGTGATTACGTTATAGAAGGAATGTATCCTCCAAATTGAATATCTTTGAACTCATGGGTTTGGGCTGATCGTCGATAAGCCATCCAGTCAGTCAATCAGGACATTCGTTTTTATCGATATAAATTGACAGAGGAATGTTTTCGGGGATACAAGGCCAAAATTTCATCTTTCACATAATTCTGCACCGAGTAAAAAATAAAACCTGAAAGTAAGTATATATATATATATAATCATTTGTTCATTTGGGTAGAGGTTTTCATCGAATACAAAATGGATGATGACGCATTCTACGCTTCTTATGTTTGTTTATACTTAATCATACTTTTTTTAAATACATAAACGACATGATGTATTTCAAATACTTAAAGTACATAATGTATTTCAAATACTTAAAGCACATGATATGTTTTAAATACTTTAAGTTCATGTTGTATTTTAAATACTTCAAGTACATGATGTATTTCAAATACTTAAAGTACATGATGTATTTCAAATACTTAAAGTACATGATATATTTTAAATACTTAAAGTGCATGACGTATCTTCAATACTTAAAATACATGACATATTTTAAATACTTTATGTACACAATGTATTTTAAATACTTTAAGTACATGATGTATTTTAAATACTTTAAGTACATGATGTATTTTCAATAATTAAAATACATGGTGTATTTCAATAATTAAAATACATGGTGTATTTCAATAATTAAAATACATGATGTATTTTCAATAATTAAACTACATAATGTATTGTCAATAATTAAAGTACATAATGTATTTTAGATACTTAAACTACATGATGTATTTTAAATACTTAAACTACATAATGTATTTTAGATACTTAAACTACACGATGTATTCTAAATACTTAAACTACATGATGTATTTTGAAAACTGCCCAGCTCTGCACAAGAGCGCCCGGAAATTACGTTGCAGAGATTTTCGTCGGGCGAATAAGTGGGGCCCAAGACGGGATTCCCCTCTTTGGCCTTCACGAATAAGCCTATAATGAGCCCGTACTTAGTCGCGAACGCGCGTACCAATTCCTCCACGGGTATATTGATCAGTCGAAAGTCCATTTCCGTTATTATTCAGTGATCTACCAAAATATCCTGAGCGCAAATGGCAACAATACCATCCGTAATCAATACGGTCGAAGCCACCGGCAGATTTAATTCGTTAGCATATGCCTCGAGTTCTATCACGAACGTGCTACCGACTGTTCTACAACGACAGATGCGGTCAGTACGATTTGGTGCACAGTAGCAGGCTAACAGCGCCGGGAACAGCGGCAATGCGGCGCGTCGCGCGATGCGGTGCGACGAGATGCTACCACCGCGGGCGAAGCCGTTCCTCGACGATCGATAGGTACTCGGCCGTACATAGTCCGCTACGTCGCACAAACTCCTCTCTCCGTTTGAAACAAAACAGAAGAGAACGACATTGTTGTCCTCAGCTCTGCACAAAAATCCGAGAGCTAACAGACGATTAGTGTTGTGTGTGTCCTCAACTTGTTGACTTGTTGTCCAACTCAATCACGGACCGAGTAACAATGTTTTGTTTTGTCGTTGTCCTTCAAACTATTCAAGAAAGGTCGTGAAGTGTTTTTTAACGTGGAGATATAGGCGATCTTTTTTGTTTATTTTTTTTTTTCTTGCGACACAAATGGTAAACGGAAGAAAAAGTTACCACTCGCGTATGGAACCTCGAGGAGATAATCACGAGTTGCTGGGTGTCGAGATGTGACCTCACTATCGTTACTATTCGACGCTTTCGATTGAGTTACGATACACGAGTATCGCTATGCGGGTCATTTTGCTGTTGTTAATAATGTTGGCCACTTTGATGTTGATAAACGATGCTTTTATGTAGTTTTTTTGTGGGTTTTGAGGAGGCTGAAGATTTTTTTTCTTTAGGGTCATTTTGCTTTTGGTTTTTTGGGTGGGAGTCGAAATGGTGAATGAGCAAAATGGTGAATGGTTAAAATAGGGAATTTCGAAATTAGGAATGTCTGAATGTAGAATGGTTATTGTTATGAAATTCGTTATTTCAACAATTCGATAGTTTGATCTCCATCTTATTAAAATGCAATCAAAATAGCGAATGATAAAAATGGAGAATGACTGAAAAAGCCATTACCATTACCAAAATTGCTATTACAAAAATGGTCAACGGATGAAAAAGTTACCGCTCGCGTATACAATCTCGACGAGATAATCACAAGTTGATGAGAGCTGTGAACTCACTATTCATTACAGAACTATTCGACGCTTTTGATCGAGTTACGATACTCGAGTATCGCTATGCGGATCATTTCCTATTGTTAATAATGTTGGCCACTTTGATGTTGATAAACTATGCTTTTATGTAGTTTTTTTTGTGGGTGTTGAGGAGGCTGAAGATTTTTTTTCTTTAGGGTCATTCTGCTTTTGGTTTTTTGGGTGGGAGTCGAAATGGTGAATGAGCAAAATAGTGAATGGTTAAAATAGGGAATTTCGAAATTAGGAATGTCTGAATGTAGAATGGTCATCATTATGAAATTTGCTATTTCAACAATTCGATATTTTGATTTCCTTCTTATTAAAATGCAATCAAAATAGCGAATGATAAAAATGGAGAATGGCTGAAAAAGCCATTACCATTACCAAAATTGCTAATTACAAAAATGGTCAACGAATGAAAAAGTTACCGCTCGCGTATACAACCTCGACGAGATAATCACAAGTTAATTAGAGCTGTGGACTCACTATTCATTACAGAACTATTCGACGCTTTCGATTGGGTTGTGATACTCGAGTATCGCTATGCGGATCATTTGCTATTGTTTATAATGTTGGCCACTTTGATGTTGATAAACGATGCTTTTATGTAGTTTTTTTTGTGGGTTTTGAGGAGGCTGGAGATTTTTTTTCTTTAGGGTCATTATGCTTTTGGTTTTTTGGGTGGGAGTCGAAATGGCGAATGACCAAAATAGTGAATGGTTAAAATAGCGAATTTCGAAATTTGAATGTCCATAATTGTGGAATTCGGTTTTTCAGCCATTCGCAATTTTTACCATCCGCTATTTAGAAGGCATTTTAATAAGATGGAGGTAAAAAAAGCGTAAGGAATAAAAACGGTATGAACGTTAACGTGGCGTTGTTTTCTAACGATAAATATATGCGACTTTTGGTTATATACAAAAAGTTTAAATCTCAAACGCCCGTAACTTTTGATCGACTAAGAATATAAAAAATCTGGTCAATCAATCGGTAAAGCAGCTTTCAATAAATAAAACAAGCATTTAGAAATGATGAAAAAAATCGGTAATTTGCAATATTCTTTCAAGCTTCATTGCGATTTTATACAGTTTTTCAAAATAATATACCTAAATTCGGGCGATTGCCAAGTTACATATTTTTATTACATTTTCTCTTGTTTTTTTTTTTCATTTGATTTCTTTTTCGTCGTTGTATATGTTTTGTGCATTTTTAAATGACTTGTGCTATGTAAAAAAAAACATTTGGTGTACTTCATACTAATAAGACTGGTGCCGTATTTTTAAAAACATCTCTGCAATTCCTGAGGCTTTTTTAGACAAGTACTATTGTATAAAAAATTACGCAACCGATATGAGATATCATCGCCAGATCTTGATCAAGATGGCATGAAATGCGCCTGATACTATTTTAATATAATCATCATCCTGCCATTCTTATATCACTTTTTCGATTCATATTATAAAGAACTTTTCTGTTCATTTTTATCCTAAAAATGCAAACCAATTTTTTATTTTATTTTTCAAATTTGTCTTCGGCAGTTATGAAATCTGCATCTTTGCATAAGGCTCAAAAATTTTGTTATATCTTATATAAGATTTTCCAGAATTTTCTCACGTTTTTTAAAATTGAGGTTTCAAAAAAATTTCTGAAAACTATATCTCGGATAGAAAGTGTTTGAAAAATCTAGAAAAAAATTAGGTACGTGTTTTTTAGACAAGTACTTTTGTATAAAAGCTTGCGGAACCGATCTGAGATGTCATCGCCAGATCTTGATCGAAATGTCATGCAATGCTCCTGATAATTCCGCTATTTTGATATCACTCTTTCGATTTATATTATAAAAAACTTTTCTGTTCATTCTTATCCTAAAAATGTATTCCAATTTTTTATTCTATTTTTCAAACTGTTTCACAAAATTGTCTTTGGCAGTTATGAAATCTCCATCTTCACACAAGGCTCAGAAATTTTGTCACATCTTATATGATTTTCCAGAATTTTTTCAGGTTTTTAAAAACGGAGGTTTTTAAAAAATTAAAAAAAATTATATCTCAGTCATAGAATGCTCCTGATCCTATTTTAATATAATCATCATCTCGCCATTTTGATATCACTTTTCCGATTTACATTATAAAAAACTTTTCTGTTCACTTTTATCCTAAAAATGCATTACAATTTTTTATTCTATTTTTCAAATATATCTTCGGCAGTTATGAAATCTCCATCTTCGCATAGAGCTTAAATTTTTGTTACATTTTTTAAGTTTTTCCAGAATTTTTTCAGGTTTTTAAAAATGGAGGTTTCTAAACAATTTCAAAAAATTATATCCTGATACTATTTCAATATAATCATCATCTCGCCATTTTGATATCACTTTTCCGATTTACATTATAAAAAACTTTTCTGTTCACTTTTATCCTAAAAATGCATTCCAATTTTTTATTCTATTTTTCGAATATATCTTCGGCAGTTATGAAATCTCCATCTTCGCATAGGGCTTAAATTTTTGTTGCATTTTCAAAGTTTTTCCAGAATTTTTTCAGGTTTTTAAAAATGGAGGTTTCTAAACAATTTGAAAAAATTATATCTCAGATAAAAAGTGTTTGAAAAATCTTTCAAAAATTTCGTACGTGTTTTTTGGACGAGAACTTTTGTATAAAAAATTACGGAACCGATCTGAGATGTCATCGCCAGATCTTGATCTTGATGTCGTGGAGTGCCCCATATATACGAGACGCAAGCTCTAAATAATGGAGACCGCTCGATTCTAAGTATAATCGCATGATGCGATAGAATTTTATTCTGGGAACATGCACAATTTCAAACGCTTTTAAAGTAGTAGCAATCGACAGTTTCAAGGGAAGCGGATTTCCGACAGGACACGCGACGGTCATTCTCTTTTATTTATTTCGCTGTTGAGGACTATGACTGTATATTCTCAAAACAATGACAGTATTTCGTACACACGACTCAAGGTAATACGAGAACGTAACGCCACGTACGTACACAAATTATTCCTCCATTGAGTAATACAGGAAACAATATACATAATAGCATGTACGGTTTTACGTAACTGTCTGGATACGTGCAAATAACAGGCATATCTCAAGTTTAAGACTATTAATTCATCGTGCCACAAGTACTTTCGTATCGTGTGATCATTCGTCATCGTAGATTCGAATTAAAATCAAATGACGATGAGTTACGCTCAACAATTTCTGAGAACGTTAATCAACGATTTCGAATCTAAATACAGCCAAAGATATATTTGAGGTGAAACTTTGGTTAGCCGTATCACGATTATATACCGATTAGTCAGCAAAACGATACGAGCATTTTTGGGAATTCGACATTAAATCTCGTTACCGACAAATATTATTTTACACTGTTATTGAAAATGTAGGTAAAATTACTAAATGGTGTAGAAAGCTTGTTTACAAAAACAGGTATGGAAAATTTACTACATGAGTATAACGGAAAATTAATGTAACATTCTTCTGGTTTCATTACGAAAATCCTATTGATTATGTACGGTTTGCTAAATTCAGTACAGAAGTCGTATTAATTAATTTTGCAACAATTTAGTCCACTGTTAAATATATTTGAGATAAAATTACTAGACTTGAGCAGCTTTTTTTACAGAAACAAGTATAGGAAATATTGCTATACGAATGTAACGTGAAGTTGATGTACAATTTTCCTCAATTCGTTACAAAAGTCGCTTTAGTTAATACAGTCTCCTAAATTCGTTAATGAATTCGTATTTTTAATATAAGTTAACTTTAATTTTAACACACGTACATTAAATTTTCATTTCCTTTCGTATATGAAATTAAATTTCATGCACGTATTTATTGAAAATACATTACACAAATTTTGTATAAATTACTGTTCAGTATATGAATTTTCCAAATATTTTTTACAGTGTATCTTGGATTCTCGAATGTCATGAAAAATAATTTACCGCTACTAAAAAAATCTGGTTTTAGGGTCGTTACGTAATTTATCTTTCAACCCTAGAGTAGTACGTACCTAAAAGTTTAATCTTGGAAGTAAATTCGTTCGCCCACTCGTCAAGCGAAGAGAGAATAAATTATTTTCGATTTTACGCGAAGCTTCAAGATTAAATTCAATTATTCATTCTTTAATATGATTTTTTTTTTCATTTTTTAATAAAGATGCAAAGGGTTATACTTTGAATTTTTTGTGCTAATCAGTGTCGGATATTTTGTGTTCAAATCTCATTATCGCGTAAATGCCTAATCAAAACGAACAAGTATTACAGATCTTTTTTATAGTTATTTTCATGGACTTCAAGAGAAAAAATCTTTCATAATTTGATTTCCTATATTTTGAGAATGAAACGGCTTTCAAGTGTTGGCATGTATTTTTCGGCAATTATGATATATCTGAGAATTTTTTTAAAAATGTTATCAGGTTATACGGACTCTTTATTTGGAGATTTTTTGAAGTGTCGGCAAATTTCGAACTCAATTTTTCTTTAGTTTTTGAAAAATTTCCAAAAGGAAAAAAAAAAGAGATTAATTTTTTCTGAATATATTAATTTTCATGCATTCATTGGAACTTTATTTTGTTTACTTCATATTATTATATCTAAAAATCGAATTTATCTATCTGGAGGACAACAGAATTTTATGGGAAAAAGTCCGTAGAATCTGAAGAAAAAATATTTGAAATTTCGAAAAATGTCATAATTGTCGAAAAATAAATTTTTACAATTAAAGGTTGTGGTTTTCGCGAAAAATATATGAAATCAAGTCATGAATTTTTGTTTGGTGAATTTCATGAAAGTGACTATAAAAATAATCCTTTGCACTTTTGCGTTTTGATTAGGCACTTACGAGATAATGAGGTTAAAAAAAAGTATCGAAAATCTTCGTTAGCTCGGAAATTCCCAACAAATTACGCTATCATGCAACTTCATAGATAAAAAAAATTGTTCGACCGATTACTAGAACATACTCGAATTGCAGAAAAATCCGAGACATCAATGTCTGGATAAGGCTGAATTTATGTGGAAAATTCCGCATTATGTAATGCATGAACAAGGAAGTTATATGAAGGGCCAATCACATTCATAAAACTGCAGCTCTAAGGTGAACGACCCAATTACTGACCATGACCCAATTAGTGCCCCTTCACCACATTATTCACGATAAAAAATTCTCTTGATGTCCAATACACATCAAACTTTTTTTTCACATTCTTCAATATTTGCATTTTGCGATATGAGAAACGCCGAAAATTAATTTTCAATATTCGCCGATTTTCAAACTGTTATCTGCCGTCGCGACATAAGTGAGCCGTCGCCATCCATTTTCCTGTCACTGTCAGTCAGAACTTGCCATTTAAAGAATATAATTTTTTATGTTTTTCAAATGTATTTAACTGACGAAGGAAATTCATAAAATAATTACTTTCATGCAACTCCGTGCGAGAAGTGCCCACTTCTCACACGCTCCGCTTCGCGTGCGAGAAATCGCACTTCTCGCACTAGTGAAATAAAATGTTATACGAAACTCGTGCGAGAAACTTTTCCTCGGCTTCGGCTCGGGCTGCAAACTCACTCGCGTCAGAAAAAGTTCCATCGCACTCGTATCGTAATATACTATTACGACGGGAAATATATAGGTTAGAATAAGGTTCCCCGTAACACTGGGATGTTGCGATGTGTTTCCGCAACTCGACCGGACTGACAACTCGGTCAAACTGATACATCGATGAATAACCTTGTTATGTTATTGTATGAATTACATAAAACAATTATTCAAAATGCACGACTTCTTTAAAACACCTTTTCGGACTGATAGGATTAGGATCGTACATTACGATACTAGTGCGATGAAACTTTTTCGCGACGAGTGTGAGTTTGCAGCACGAGCTGAAGGCGAGTGTTGTAATCACTCGAGATCAGAAAAAGTTTCTCGCACGAGTATCGTATAAAATTTTATGCCACTAGTGCGAGAAGTGCCTGTTTGACGCAGGCAAGCGAAGCGAAGTGTTCGTGAAGTAGGCACTTCACGCACACTGTGGTATAATAGTATATTACGATACGAGTGCGATGAAACTTTTTCTGACGAGGGTGACTTTGCGGCAATCAAACGGGTTAAGAAAAAGTTTTTTCCACGAGTTTCGTATACAATTTGATTTCACTAGTGCGAGAAGTGTGATTTCTCGCACGCGAAGCGAAGAGGAGCGTGTGAGAAGTAAGCACTTCTCGCACGGAGTTGGATAAAACATCTGACAGAATCTCGTTATTTATTCGGGTGGGGGTCAAAATAGAGAATGGCTAAAATAACGAATTGAAAAATAAGGAACGTCTAAATGTACAATGTCCATAATTATGGAATTCGCTTTTTCCCTCACTCGTCATTTTCATCATTTGCTATTTTAAATGCATTTTAATAAGATGGAGGTCAAAATAGCGAATGGCTGAAATAGCGAATTCCCTAATGATGACCATTCTAGATTCAGACGTTGCTAATTTCGAAATTCGCTATTTTAACCATTCACTATTTTGGTCATTCGATATTTTGACCCTCACCCATTTATTCACTAATCGGGTACAGATCTAAGACGGCATGGGTTAGTATGTAGGTCTTTTATAGGACATAAAATAGGCCATGTGAGAAAATAATAGGACACTAATCGGGTCTTCTGCATGCCGGTAGATATTTAAATAATATTACCTCAAAATGATAAAAAAGTAGAAAAGTAACGTTCGTTAAACTTAATAAAAACCTTAAGCTTCATCGTAATACCTTCAAATTCAATCAATTTGCTATTCCTATCCACATTCTTGCCTCAACAACATCGTGCTGAGCTTAGAAGGTCACCAATTGAGCCATTCACCTTATTTCTTACGCTTATGGACTGCGAACTCTGGAATCGTCTTCACTACTTGCCTTCGAAGCTTTATAATTGGAACGTAAGATGTGAGAGTCCAGAGAGCTTCGACTGTAGTAGCACGAAGCTAAGCCGGCATCCGCAAAATCCGAAGAAAGCGTTTGTATCGAAGTCGGTAACAAAGAGAGGTGACGGATTACGTCACAAACCGAACTTCAGCTTATAATATAACCTCACACGATCCGCGGGATCGTCAGGCTGAGCAACGGTCAAGAACGTTCTCCCTGTACGATAACGGGTATGTCACATACGCACACGCATGAATACGTACACAGCAACTGCCCTTATATATATATGAAGCGCAGAATGTTCGTATCTGACTGTAGTAACGATACGTAAAAGTCGACAGTCGAGAGGCGTATACTACGAATTACCGAGGGCAGATAACGTGGACATTGTGTATACATGTATGTATATATGTATACTTATAGTGTGCATGCCTACTAATACCATATAGTGGTCGATAAGTGCCGCTACGCAATCCGCGGAATACATAGCAAGTTCTCTACAGGAAGAGGAAGCAGATATGTGATACAACAGTAAAGTATTATAACCGATTGTGGTTACATACTTACACGATAACCGTGGTTCGTTTTTTCTCAGACAGAGATTAGTTGGATGACCACACGGACCATGTACTGAGCCACATGCTAACTAGCACTCGTATATGCGCGTCTCACACACGTCATTGTGACATGGCGACCAATAACAAGTTTGGAACAGTTTGTGATCTTTTTGTGATGACCATTCGAAAACAAGTCTTACTTTTCGGTGACCATTCGAAAAAATCTTTTTTTTGTGACCATTTGAAATTTTTTATGACTTTTTTTTGGCCATTTGAGGAAAAAAAATCGGACTTTTCTATGACCATTGGAAAAAAAATCAGACTTTTCTGTGACCATTTGAAAATATTCTGACTTCTACGTGAGCTCAATGAACATTCGACAAATTTTCTGATGTCTCAATGACCATTTGAAAAAATATTTAATTTCTAAATGACCATTTGAAAAAATTTCAAACTTCTAAATGACCATTTGAAAAAATATCGAACTTCTAAATGGCCATTTGAAAAAATTTCTAACTACTAAATGACCATTCGAAAAAATGTCGAACTTCTGAATGACCATTCGAAAAAATGTCGAACTTCTAAATGATCATTTGAAAAAATTTATAACTTTCAATGACTATTAAAATTTTTTTCTAAATTTTACAATAACACTTTGAATATTCCAGTGCCTTATAAATGGCAGTTTAAGAATTGACTCCTATGAGCATATGAAATTTCCTTAACTTTTCTGCGACTATCCCAAAAATTTCCTGACTTTTTCATGAGCATTTGAACAATGTTCCGACTTTCATCTGACTTTACCGCTTGTGGAAAAAAATTTCTGTACGAGTATTCTTCAGTTTTCACGCTGCCCCAAATTTTTCCGGGCCGTTGTTCACCATTTACGATAACGCATCAACTCCTGGAATTATTTACATTTATTTATAACCCCCTGAATATTACATGGATATAACCATAATTATTATTCGGTTACGGTACGAGTACCGCAAATTGGGGAATTTCCGTGAGCAGTGTATCCTGCATGTAGTCACGCACTATTTCATTCTGTATATTGGCTGCAAGAGACAAGTGTCAGTTATTCTTACACGTGGACGCATTTCTTGTTTCCCTGTTTCATAGGCTGATGTAGTAGTGAAGTTTTATCAGTACAGGGTGAACGATCCACTGAATGGACAGTGTCCATAAGAGCGCGTGCATAAGGTGCGTCCATTCACTGGACTTTTCCGTCTGCTTAACTGTCCATTCACTGGACAGCTTACCCGACGTTCAAAATTTAATGTAAAGAGAGATTGAAAACCGTCAGAATTAGAAATCAGAAAATCTGTGAGGCCAATACGAAACCGTATTTGAGCATATCTTCTTCTAAAAAGATCAAGCGACTGATTCTGGCGATCAGTACTTTGATGGGTGACCGCTTGACTGACTCTGGCGATCAGTACTTTGATGGGTGACCGCCTGACTGACTCTGGCGATCAGTACTTTGATGGGTGACCGCCTGACTGACTCTGGCGATCAGTACTTCGATTGGTGACCGTCTGACTGATCCCGGCGATCAGTAATTTGATGGGTGACCGTCTGACTGACTCTGGCGATCAGTACTTCGATGGGTGAACGCCTGACTGACTAACGATGAGTACTGTGATGGGTGACCGCCTGACTGACTCTGACGATCAGACTTTGATGGGTGACCGCCTGACTGACTCTGCCGATCAGTACTTCGATTGGTGACCGGGTGACTGATCCCGGCGATCAGTAATTTGATGGGTGACCGGCTGACTGACGCTGATCTCAGTAATTTGATGGTAGACCGACTGATTGACTCTGGCGATCAGTACTTCGATGGGTGAACGCCTGACTGACTCTGGCGATCAGTACTTTGATGGGTGACCACCTGGCTGACTCTGACGATCAGTACTTTGATGGGTGACCACCTGACTGACTCTGCCGATCAGTACTTCGATTTGTGACCGTCTGACTGATCCCGGCGATCAGTAATTTGCTGGGTGACCGGCTGACTGACTCTGATGTCAGTAATTTGATGGGTGACCGACTGATTGACTCTGGCGATCAATACTTCAATGGGTGACCGCCTGACTGATTCCGGCGATCAGTAATTTGATGGGCGGTCGCTTGACTGACTCTGGCGATCAGTACTTCGATGGGTGACCGCCTGACTGACTTTCTCAGTCAGTACTTGTGTTATTTCACCAAATATCGAACGAAAATCTATCCTTCAAGTTTTTGGTGCTCTTTTTTTTATGATTCGATTCAATATTCTGAACCGAGAAGAAAGCCGAAATTTGAAATTTTTTGCTCATCATTCTCAAAGGGAATCGTCGACTCTAGTTATGGACCTGAAATTTTCACTTCAAACTTTATCGAATCCAATCAGGAAAATCCAAGCCATTTGTCGTCGGAAATTATCCGAACATTCCGGAAAAATTAGTCGTGTTCACACTCTACGACGTTTTCAAGGTCAGAGGGTAAACAAAAATATTCGAAAAGCCCTCCGCGTTTTTTTGTTTCGAAATTTATTTTTGTTGAGGTTTTGAGTTATGTAATTGCAAATAAAATCTTCTAAGTACTTTAATATTTTGCAGGTTAAAAAATGATGAATTCTGCGTTTCGAATTTTACGTTTATGTGGGGTGGGAAATTGAGTTTTGGAGAACACAAATTAAAAATTAGGTATTCTTAGGCAAATTTTCTTAAGTTAAAAATAAATCGGAGAAAAGAACGTGAGATAAGCATTGAAATAGGTTTTTAAGATCTATTTAAGACTTTTTAACCATGAAAATATCGTCGACTATGAGCATACACATTTTTTAGAGAATTGGACAAATTTCCGTCAAAAAATAGTGCTTTGGATTTTCGTGATCAAATTCGGTAATCCATTAAAAGTTAAAGTTTAAATATTCAGTTGAAAACTAAATTATGCAATTCTCTTTTCGAATGATGAGCAAAAAATTTCAAATATGATCTTCTTCATCTTAATCTAATCAATAGAATCATGAAAACAGTAGCAAACATTTGAAGGACAGATTCTCGTCTGATTTTTGGTGGAATAACCCACTTACGAAGCATTCTCCGTCGATTTAGCTACTTTTTTTCTGAAACCTCTCCAATCCGTCCCATAATCGATTACTTGAAAGTATCTTTAAAATTGGGACTCACTCTATGTGAATTTTGTCGGATCTTTTAAAACAATATTTTATAAAATGCCATTTTTTTCAAGTGCAAATATCTTCAAAACTCGAAGTTAATGAAAGAAAAAGTCTCATCATAAAAGTTTCCTTTTTTATGTTAGCTTTCGAGCACAATAATAAAAATAATTGTAATATTTCAGAGAATATAATTTTTACCGGAAAACGGCGTAATTTTTTCAAATAAAAGAAAAATATTTCTTATAGATTGCAAAATTTATAAAGTATTCCTACATGAATGTTGATATCTCACAAAAATCGGCAGGGTGACACCAATCAATGTACTGGTATTAAAAAATGTATTTGTAGGAAAGTTTTTTCATTCGCGAAAACCTAAGTATCAAACAATTGCTGATAATAACATAATTTATCTGAAAAATTAATGCCCGATGGATATTTCTATTTTTTTTTATCGTCTTTAAGTACATTTCGAATTTTCATATGTGGTTGGATTTTAAGATACCGCTCATATGAAAATTCAACATAAATATTTATGGAATTCAATATCCTAAGTACCTAAATATCAAAACAAATGTCTATGAATCTTACAACACTTTTGCTTGTAAATTAATAAATATTCGTGTATTAAATTCAATATACTGAATCTGCAAAAAAAAACTTCTAACACTTTTGTATTAATGTTAACACAGATTTTTTAAAGAGTTCCTTGGATTTTAAGATACCGCTCATATCAAAATTCAACATAAATATTTATGGAATTCAATATCCTACGTACCTAAATATCAAAACAAATGGCTATGAATTTTATAACATTTTTGTTTGTAAATTCATAAATATTCGTGTATTAAATTCAATACACTGTATCTGCAAAAAAACTTCCAACACTTTTGTATTAATTTTAACACAGATTTTTTTAACAGTTGGAGGAGATTGAAGTGGTTCGAAATAAAAAGTGGCTAAATCGACAGAAAATGCTTCTTATATGGGTTGACAGCCTGACTGACGATCTTGATCGCTGACCTCCTGAATAAATCGCTACTGGGATGGGTGACCGCTAATAATTTCGACTTCCCAACCATAACACGAAGAGGGACCGTAAGAAAATGAGTCGACCTATACTCAAAATAATATTTTACTTGCCCCTGATTATTAAAAAATTTGGGTGGGTGTCAAAATAGCGAATGACCAAAATAGTGAATGGTTAAAACAGCGAATTTCGAAATGAGGAACGTCTGAATCTAGAATGGTCATCATTATGAAATTTGCTATTCCAACCATTCGCTGTTTTGACTTCGATCTTATTAAAACCCAATCAAAATAGCAAGTGATAAAAATGGCGAATGGCTGAAAAAGCGAATTCCAGAATTATGGACATTCTACATTGATACATTTAGACAGAATTATGGACATTCTACATTTAGACATTTAGACAGAATTATGGACATTCTACATTTAGACAGAATTATAGACATTCTACATTTAGACATTTAGACAGAATTATGGATATTCTACATTTAGACATTTAGACGCTGTTTTGACTTCCATCGCGAATTCCAGAATTATGGACATTCTACATTTAGACATTTAGACAGAATTATGGACATTCTACATTTAGACATTTAGACAGAATTATGGACATTCTACATTTAGACAGAATTATAGACATTCTACATTTAGACATTTAGACAGAATTATGGATATTCTACATTTAGACATTTAGACGCTGTTTTGACTTCCATCGCGAATTCCAGAATTATGGACATTCTACATTTAGACATTTAGACAGAATTATGGACATTCTACATTTAGACAGAATTATGGACATTCTACATTTAGAGATTTAGACAGAATTATGGACATTCTACATTTAGACATTTAGACAGAATTATGGACATTCTACATTTAGACATTTAGACAGAATTATGGACATTCTACATCTAAACAGAATTATGGACATTCTACATTTAGACAGAATTATGGACATTCTACATTTAGACAGAATTATGGACATTCTACATTTAGACATTTAGACAGAATTATGGACATTCTACATTTAGACAGAATAATGGACATTCTACATTATTTTCAAAGTCGCTATTTTAGCCATTCGCTATTTTGACCTACACCCAAAAATTTCCCAAGCCCAAATACAAATGCAAAAATATTGCCTGAAGCGTTTGGGCCACAATAACCTGCTAGTACCATATAAAACAGCATATGATGCTTAGCCGTCAGGCAGGAACAAAGAAGACGAAAAGAACGGAAAAAAAAAAAAAGATATGATAGAGCCACCGATACAGCGATCTCACGAGTCAGCTATCCGCTACTTTTCAGCGAGTAGCAATGCGGCAAGCTACATATATTAACTACACTGACTGTAGTAGTATGTACTGTGTGCAGAACTGGGGGAGGGAAGCGCATGCGCGCCGCGCTATGTGAGTCAAGGACGACACGTGCGGCTCGGCCCGACCTACTTACATTCTCGTACTTCGGACGAAATCGGCCGACTCTCCGAACTTGAACGAACATAGTAAAAATTAAATAGGACGCCGGTGCGTTACAGGGGCGTAACCGACGACAACTACGTCGATGCGGTACTCGTACTATACATGTCATATAGCTATGGATATTAGGGTGGCCCAAATTTTGCCGATATTTCTCTATTTTTAGTCTCGCCCAATAAAAAATATAATTTCGGTGAGAAAGCAGTTCTCGCGAAAAATTAAGCTTGTGATTAATTGTTTAAAGGTCTGTTATCTTATTTCTAGTTTATTTTTGAAAATAAAAATTGAAATCGAATTTTTGAAAATATAAATTGTTATCAAAAAGCGTTATTAATGATGAAAAATATTTTAAAACAAATTCATTTTTTTTCTTGTTCGTTTTTTTCAGCTCTCACCTTGAAGTTTATCTCATTATCCAACGCTTAGTTCATAGTTAAATAATGTTCCAAAGTTATGACTGACACAGGTATTGAATGTGCAGATGCAGATATTGTCAGGGTTATGAAAAAAAAAACGTCTTACTTCGTTGAATGACTGCTTAGCGTTAATATTTTTATACCATTTTTAACTATGCACTGAGCGTTGGATAATGAAAGAAAATCCGGAGTGAGAGCTGAGTCAAAATAAATGAATAATTTATTTAATTCGTAATGTTTTCGTCGTTTAGCGAACTTGTTAAAACTTTTTATTCAAAATTGCGACTATAAACTAGCAATAAGAGAAGAAGATAATTACAAAAATTGATGAAAAAAAATCGTATTGAAAATTTAAAAAAAATGTTAGTGACCCCTAAATATTTTCTTTTTTTATTAGGTGAGACTAGAAATTGAAAAAAGGATGCAAAGTAGAACACATTGCTTCCTCATTATTTTTTTTACAAAACTACCTCTCTGAACAAGTATAGTAATCAACTTTGGCTTCCTCATAGATGAAGCTTTGTAAGAAGGGAGAAATAATGAGGAAGGAATGTGCAAGATTCTACCTGCATCCTTGTTTTAAATCAATAAAAATAATCGCATACTCCCGCTTTGTAAAAATACAATTATTGAGAAACGATCCGGAAACCCCTTCGAATACCCTATCTTGTCTTTTTTTTTTCCTGTACAACACAGTAGAAACCCGGGGGTTTCCCAAGATTTCATTGGAAAGCAAGTATGTGACTAGTTTATACCGCATAAATCGCTACTCTTCGCAATATAGACTGTACAAAAATCGCTATGAAAATTTGTTATCGATCATCCACTTTGGGCTATATCTGACGTATTTGTATTCGTAATCATGAATTACTTACTTATTTAACACGCAGCTCGTAATTAAAAACAAAAATTTGCATGGGAAAAAAAATCAAAATTTTTTTAAAAACCAAAACCTCATAAAATCTCAACGTTTCAACCGACCTCAACCAAATTCAATAGGGATCACCGGTGTACGAAAGCGCACATTCATACGAATTTTGAGCTCAATGGCTCAAAAATTGAAAAAGTCGTAGCGTCAACAGACATTTTTGAAAAAATTCAAAATCACGTAAGAATTAAACGATCATGAGGATTTCAACAAAAATTCGTATGAACGATGAGGATTGACCCCTCCATTTATGGTTAAAATTTCAGCTCGATATGTCGAGTCGTTTCCGAGTAATAAAGGCTCAAATTTTTCGAGCGGGTCAACATTCACACATATGCATACGCACAAACGCACACATACAGAAATTATTTCTAAACCACTTTTCTCGACGTTTCGGACCATTCTGAGTGCACTGACATGAAAATGTCGAAATAAAACAACGAAAACAAAGTTTCCTCTATGAGAAAGCAAAATATTGACGACATTTGGGCCAACCATATATTTATCGAATTCCGGATGTGTGGCAATATTATTTTTGCCGTCTATTCTCAATATTTTTTTTCCGATGTCCATGAACGGATAGCGGAATACCAATTATCTGCGATAGAGGGACACTAATGAATAAAGAATAACCGATAATGTTTTTTACTGGCCTATGTTGGTTATTGGGACGAGTACAGACGATTTAGACTAGGATTATATGCCCATTCCCTCTTTGTAGAACAGAAAGACATTGCGGGCACACGCGGCTACCGAAATAGAAGGGCGGCCTAGCGGCCACGGGATAAAGGGGGACGTTTCATAACTCAAAGCTACGTTTGCAGCCGGGTCCTATTTAAAGATGCAGCTGAAGGCTTCCCGTGTCGCTAGCACATATTATTTCTTGTATTACATTATTCGGAGTGCGGGCTTTAAATACCTGATCAAGTACTTGATGAATTAGACTTTTATTCATTCTACCTCTTGAGAACCTTTTTATTTGCAGTTTTAGCTTCGCTGGTATTCGCTACGTTGCGCTGAGCTCGGAGCGAGGTTTTTCCGAGGCGTTTATTGCTGTGCACGATACGCGGAATTTTCTCTGTGACATAACGCGGATGCGAAATCTCGCGCTTGTGACGATGTCACATTTAACGTACACAGCGTTTCGGAAAAACCGGTCGCGTACGTATGAGACATTCTTTCTCAATTGGGCCACTTTTCTTTCGTTGATCGAATGTATGTTTTGAAGAATTTGATAATTCATTCCTTGAGAAGAACGTCAATATTTTTTAAAGATTTTTTTGTTCAAGGATTTGGCAGATTGTGAAAGAATTCAAAAAAAATCTTGATTTGTAGGATTTAAAAAAAATTAATTTGTAAGGTTTTTAAAAAATGTTGATTTGTGAAATAAATAAAAAATATTAATTTCTTACATTTTAAAAAAATTCTTGATTTGTGACATTTTGAAAAAAAATCTTGATTTATGACATTTTGAAAAAAATTTTGCGTTGTAAGATTTTGAAAAAAAGAATTAATTGTAAGATTTCAACAAAATGTTGATTCGTAAGATTGAAAAAAAAAATTTAATGGTACGATTTATAAAAAATGTTGATTTCTAAGATTTCGAAAAAATCTTTTTTTCAAAGATTTTAAAAAAAAATTGCTTCCTAAGATTTTGAAAAAACGTTAAATTTTGAAAAAAAATCTAATTGGACACCGTATGATTTCATCTTTCCTGAAATGGGCTACCTTTTCTAATGCACCTTAGGATATTCGAAAAAATCTAACAATTCATTGTACTACTTGAGAGAAGTGTCGGTATTGTTGAGTAGGCCTCCGAATAATGCAAAAAATGGTACCTATGACTTCGTAGCATAAACAAAAAAATAAGAACATTAATGCATCTATAAACTTTACAAATGCAGTATCTTCTAAAACGTCCCATCATAAAAACGTTAAAAAAATCCTCCATACTCTAAACTATTTCTGCAAAACTCCCAAATTTTATTCATCATAAAAAATATCGAAAAACGAAAAACAAAAAATGTCCCGTTTGATAAAAAAAAGTCTCACAATACAGAACGAATGTACACACATGTGAAAAAAAAGTGCGTGTATCACGCTGTGAATACTCTTGGCTGCACATGCTGCGCGCTCCAAGCAGATAGAGTAAACGATTATGAAAGAGGTAGCGCTAGTAATCGTTCAGAGGGAGTGGAGATGAGAGGAGTGGCGGAAATTGCTTGGGTGACGCCGCCAGAGCATACGAGTGGCTTCCATTGCGGCAACGTCGGCCTCTGCGGCCTGCGCTGTTCTTACTGACCCACTTATTGCTGCTGCTGACACCAACCGTAATCGATAGAATTAAATAGGTCGAAGGCTAATGCCGAATGTCCTATTATATACATATACACATACATACATACATACATACATACACACAGCCATACTTAAAAATATATACATAAATATAAATATATCACACAGCTTATATCGCATGACCCTATTTATCCAAGTTTAGAGAAAACTCGTTAAATTATGGATTTTCTTACGAATACACATTCGGCGGGTGGTTTAGTGAATTGTGGCGGGACGATGAAGACCGGAGGTTGGTTAGCGTCGGAAGAATTGTCGAATAGCGAGAAAGATCGTGTCCGCGGAGCCAATCAATGAGCGTCTCGCGAATACAAACCTATCGGCGCACACAGAGCCGCAGGAAGCGCGCGCACGGGGCTAACATTAATCAAGCTTTTCCGCGGGTTATTCGGCGAGTTCCTAGCGGACGGTTTGACCAGTTGCCATCCGAGCGCTGTTGTACGCGCAATCCAAAGAGCTTCTTCAGGCGCTGCTCGCGTTTAGGTGGGTTGGCCGCGATCATGGCGCTGCAGAAAATCAAGGGGGGTATAAACGGGCTGAGGTCGCGATAGTTATGCCGCTTCGCGCCAATGGGAGGCCGGAGAGCCGGGAGGAGCCAATCGCAAGGGGGCCAACCGCGATTGCGCGGTTCTTCCCCGCGACAACGCGGTGGGGGAATACCCGAGGAGTGGGACGAATTACTGCAGCGACGAATATCCCGAGAAAGTGGAACACATCCTCGTTCGTCGGAGCCCGTCTTGGAAGTTGGTTCTGTGCTCCGAGTTATCTCTCGTTCTCTCGTCAGTGTGTTATCGGTAATGCTCGTCTAATCATTCGAATATCCTTCAGTTTCATCGCAGTCTCGCGTCGACACTTAAGAGTAACTTAACAAAAACTAGACAAAAGCAAACCGATTTCGTAGCTCAAATAATATCGCAAAATTCCCAAATATTTTCCCAACTTATCAATCCGGTTAAAAGTTATCGCGGTTTCTCGATCACTGTGCCCACTCTGACTTTTTTTTTATATTTCGTGTCGAGAGTAAATGCAGATAATAGAAGATCGGTAAAGTGACCGGATCGCGGAAGAAATTCGCCGGATATCAACTGCTGCTGTTGGCTTCCGATCGCCAGAATACATATATCTGATATGTATCTATATATATAGACAAACTCAATTATACACTATTTCGCGTAAAATCCCTGCCGATCTTTAGTATTTTTAACGAAAAAAGACCCCACGATCTTTGTTCTCAAAATTCGCGACGCCCGATTGCGCCATATTGAACCGCGTGGAGCGAAAAATCCGAGATCAAAAGTACGTTACCTTGAAGCTAATGAAAAAACGCCTTCGAATCGGTAAAAATCGTAGTGAATCCGAGTCTTTCTATGTCTGCGTTGAGTCTGTTCGACGTTGATTGGAAATCTACCAGTGAATTTACATTACAAAATACCGAGTGACAAAAAAGAAAACCGCGGGCTTTTCATCAGCACCGATAATCCCGCCGTCGTCTCAAGGTGATGTGACACCGTGGCAGACCAAAGGAGACCAAAAAATCGATTCAATCTTTTCAGACACAGCAGATGTCACCGTTCATCATCGATTCATCAGCGCCAAATTCAATTCACTAACTCTGTTGTCTCGCTTTTTCCGAATCATACAAACTATCCGATCTCTGCTAAAGATTCAATCGATTTTCCCCTTAAAACCCTAACAAACTAAACTAAACTCATTCAAATCGCAAAAAAAAAAACCCAAAATAAAACCCCGATCAGATTCTCGGCAAAAACCTCGTGAGTCCCCGACCAAAAATTCGATCTTCATCTTAGCGCCTTTCCAATTCTCTTAGTGCAAAGTAGTAACCGCCATGACATCAGCCGATCGTAGGAAAATTTTGCAGAAATAAACGTTCGGTGGGAGCGCGGAGAATCTCGAAATAAATGCGTTATGAAAACGAGTCCAAAGGGGAGAGAAAGAAGAGAAAAAGGAAGAAAAAAAAAACAGACACACACACACAGAACCGGGCTTTTGCATCACCGTTTTGTGCTACACGAGCAGAGTGGGTAAAGATGGCGTCCTCGGGATGGTGGAACGATGGGGGCCACGAGCAGACAGAGACGGAGGCAGAACTCGGCGGTTTAGCAGCGGCAGAGCGAGCTTGTGGTGTGGGGTTACTGTGACGCAATCGTCACGTGATACAGCCGTGACTAGCTCTAGCTGGGGCAGTGTGTGATCTAACGTTCTCCACACCAGTTGGTCGGTAGCTGCGCTGAGCCAAGAACAGCGCTACCGCAGCTTCGCGCCTGCGTTTGTCCAACACAAAGCGGAAGCACCACGGAATTTAGAAGGAAGAACTTCGCACCAAGGGAATTTCTTCATTCCTTCAACGTTCTTCAGCTCTAAAAGCGTTACCGATCATCGTGACCTTACAGCGATATCCGCAAGAAAAAAAAAAAAAAACTAGAAAATCGGTCGCTAGGTCAGTGGGGGTGAGAAACTGGCTTGGCTCTATATCCCAAAACAGTCAGTCTTTTTCTCTCTCCTATCGACTTTGTGACAACACACCGATCGTGACCATCCATCGACATCACAACGATACATAGATCATTTATTGATCGTTAACTGGTAGACTCAGCAGTGAAACCTGTGTTCCCCCAGCTGTACGTACGCTATATATTGAAAAAAAAAAGCATTCAGAGGCTCTGGGTTCATGGAATACACTGCGGCGAGTTCTAATTATCATCTTTGTAGCCACGTTTTAATTACAGACGATGATGTTGTTACGTAAGGGCGTTTAATTGCGTATGCGGAAGATGTTTGAACGATATTGGAATTGGGAAAAATGAAAGGGGTTCGAAGGTCGCGGGATATTTTGGCGGGTGTATAGAGAGGGAAGATATTTTAGTGGGTTATGATGATCTTGATGATGAGAGATTGGCTTTATTGAAGTTTGGAAAAATACTGCGACATCAATTGGCGCTCCACGGGATTCGTTGCTTCCAAGTAGTTGGTTAATGCACAGGTATTACGGTGACGGCAGCGCCAGTAGTAATACACCCTTCACTTGGACTTTCTAAATCCATTTACTTTCGTAATCGCGTGTACGCGCTAGCTCGCATACTTATATACTTATTTAGCTTGGTATTTAAGAGGGAACACGAGAAAATTATTCCTTGTAGGTTTAAGCTTGTATTTTAGTATCATTTTTGTAATCACTTGCTAAGTATTAGTTGTGTGGGCTTGTGTATTTTAATATACTGTTATTATTATCTGGAAAAGTATCGACTCCTATCCTTATCCTAATGCTGATAGCTTCGAGTAAACAGCTTTTCCGATAGTATTGGAGCTGCCAGTAATTGTTATCAATGACTGCACGAGATTATGTTACAGTAACTCGAGTTTTTACGGCCATACGTTGTTTTTTTTTTTTTTTTCAAGGCTTCGCAATGATTTATTCATTTTACTTATTTATTCTTCGGTGAACTGGACAAGTCACTTGTAAATAACAACAAAAATTGCATATTAAAGATATTATATGTTAAACATATTATATAGTATATAATATAGTGAATTACAACTAATTACAAATTAAATCTACAGTAAATCTAGAGGAAAAAATTCTACGAGGAATCGATAATGGTTATATATAGATTTAACTTATGCAAAAAAAAAAACAGAAAAGGAGAAATAAATGAGTAATATTTTTTTGTGTAGATTTTCGATCGTGCACTAATTTATGTACCCAATGATTTAACGCTTATTTCAGGTAAGCGAATGTTTTCCTGAAGATATTAGATTCCCCAAACATCATAATTTTACTCTTTTATGCACGATACATTTTTTAAATATTTTTATCTATATTTCGGAAAAAAAAAAAAATTTCATCTCTATCGTAATAACGAAATAAATCAGATTGTTCGAGAATAAATAATCTATTATAAATTAATTAGATGATCCCTATGCCTGAAAATAAGTTTCAATAAATTTTAACCAATATCAGATAATTTTGGTAATATTTCTTCATCTAAAAAAGGTTTCCAACATTATTGACGAATCTATTGTATGAAAAATTGTAATGTCATCTTGCAGAATTTCGGCGTCTATCGCCATAATCGAAGAAATTCCTGTATCGTCGCAGCGTGCGCGCTCAGAGCCGAGAATAAATAGGTTAGCCGGTCGGTATGCCACCATGTTCGATTCGCAAAGCTCTTCGGCCGCCATCTTTTTTTTCCTGGATTCGCAAGCGCACATGTGGCCGAACTTTCCGCATCGCAACGAAACGTCGTGCTACATATACAATACATACATACATACATACACACACATCTAGTGCGAATATCACGTTGCCCACGTCGTTTATGCACGATAATCGTCATTACTCATCGCAGTGACGGAGACAAATGCAGAGCGTCTGCCTAAAATACGTCACGCTGAGCGATAATCGGATGAAAAAATGTCCAATCGTACTTCCTTGTATTTTGCGTGACGCATTACATCGAATACAAAGGTACTTGAGTCGGAGAACCACGTATCTAAAAAAAAAAACCTCTGTACCCTTCTGACAGAGGCGTTTGAATATTTCTAAAGAAAATTCATACGCACTCGAAATATCAAACGTTATCTCGTAAATGTGTGCGTGTATTTGTGTGAAAATTTTCTTGTCGCTTTGCCTTTATAAGATAGGAAGGCGTGTGTAACTGAGGCTTTTGATGTACGTGTGAGTTGCGGAACCGAGCGCGAGCGGAATGACATCACCGCAGCCAAGCGTCGACGCCTTCTGGCTATATAATATATAGAGGGGGGGCGATCGGGGGGAGAGGGAGAGGCAAAACGACGAGAACTCCGGCGGTCAAAGCAGCAGTCCACGAGGAGAGAAAAAAAAATAGTGAGATTTGCCGAGAGGACGAAGGAGGAGTTAGCCACTAGCGTTAGGCTTTGGCATAGCTCTGTATACGTTGGGAAGTGGAATGGGTTAGCCTTGAAGATCCGACAGAGAAGAAACGCACAGTCTGCGAATATGTTACTATAGTAGAGTTCAAATGTATATATACATGTATATATGGCTGTATATTAGTATAACATTGAGAATGAGAAGCGTACGATGCCACTATCGTATTGCATTTCAGTAATTAACGGAATGCGTCGGATGGGCTGACACATACTTTCGACTTGGATTCGTGGGCACTGTGAAAAAAATTCTACTTTAAATTTTGCGGGCTTTTACTGGAATTTTTTTATTCATGAGCTAGTATATGAAATTTAGTATACAAGTTTAATTTTAAATTAATGTATGGTACATGCAAAAATTTATTTATTTACTTATTTAGGCACAGACTCAATTATAATTGCGAAGAGACGAAAATCCCCGCAGCAAACACGTTGCCTAATATCATCAAATGTACCGTAAAACACACGGGGAAAAATTGATTACTGAGATAGGTTTCCGGAAAATAATATAGCGTATAGCAGCAGGCTGAAAGATACAAACGCTAGTATGAAAAATTAAAGACAAATTAAAGAATTTTGAGAAAAGTACAGATTATAAATGGCTCGAAAATAGTTACGACGGCAATGTTGAATATAATAATGATCCGAAACGCTTCAACGGAAGATTAAAAATACATTCACAGACTACTGTAAAATTTACTTCAATTTTGCGGTAAAAGTACTTGAATTTTAATAATTTGCATATATACATATATATTGGGGTGTGCTAAAGAAAGCGGTATTTTTTTTTCTTTGCTCTCCGCCCAAAATATCGTAAAATACGTCTTGGTAAAGATCCTGTCAAAAGCAGAGCTCATAATTTTTATTCTTAGAGGTCCATTGTTGCGTTTGAAGTTTTCCCATTTAAATAACACAGGAAAGTGATTTTTTCCATTCTTTCCTCCTGCAACTTAAGAAGAAATTTTTGTTTCATAAAATGAATGACTGCATCTTATCGATCATTAAATTTCGAACAAAAAATCTCGTTGAGTCGAATTTCTATTTTTAATATTTGATTTATTACAGAGCCTTGAAATTTTTTATGTTGTAAATTTTCCATTTTTTTTTCATTTTTTTTGCTAAACTATTGAAGTTAGGACAAAAAGTTGAAAAAAAATTTTGTCGTCCGTCTGACACACTACAAAAAAGTCGCTTGCGAGTTTTCCGTTTGATATTTACAAAGTTACAGACCAACAAAGTCGTGGGTTTTGTATTTTTAACTTTTATTAAGTGAACTACTGATGTTAGTATAGAAAAAAGTCAATAGCCATTTATTAGAACATTGAATTTTCTAAAAAATTATTCGCGTGAAATTTCATGTATTGCTAACGGTTTTAATTACAGACTCATTGAATCTTGTTTTGATGGTTTTTTTACGCATATCCGATAAAAAATTAATATCCATGAAAAACCATCAAAATAAACTTTAATGCGTCTGTAACTTATAACCGTTAGCAATATAAAAAATTTCCCCCGGATAATTTTTTAGAAAATTCAATTCAAAAATTCAATCAATGTTGCGATCGCTCTAACTTTCGTAAAAGTTCGCCAATTTAGCTAAATAGTTATTTATAAATGAAGCCACGTTAATCGATGTTTGGTATTGAATTTCAGCGAAATCGGTAAAGCGGTTCCGATTATATAGAATTTAAAATTTTTCAATTTTTATTTTTTTTCTCTGCATCACGTCGAATCTCAACAAATTAACCGAAATATCCTACAGTCAAAAAATACGGTCAAATAAAAATACAGTCAAAAATTTAAATTTGGTGATGATCGGTAAAGTCATTCGGATTTTATTGCATTAAACATTTTAAAATAAATGTACATTTTCGCTCATAACTTCCGCAAAAGTTAAGACAGTAAGATAAAAATTTGTACTCAATCAATGCGATGTGACGGTGTTTTTTTAACTTACTGGATTTCGTAAATCATCAGAGATTAAGAATAAAACAAAAATAAAGATGCAAAGTAGAACCTTGCAGATTGCTTCCTCATTATTTTTCGATTTTTACAAAGCTTCCTTTATGAAGAAGCCAAAATCAATTAATATATACTTCCTCATAGAGGTAGTATTATAAAAATCGACAAAAAATGAGGAAGCAATGTGCAAGGTTCTATTTAGCATCTTTATTTTATTGGAGAACACTGTAAAAAGTCTGCATTACAAAAACAGCGGCAGTGATGTAGGAGACAACGGCTGGCTAAGCTCAGTCGTCTCACCGGTTAGCCTTGATCCTTCCAATAGACCAACATAACGACAACTAAGCGCTTCTCTTACGTAAACGCCCGTATGCATGTGTGAATTGATGCGCGTGTGTATCCGATCGTCTTCCTATTGCACGCGAGAAGCACGCGTAACCAATATTCTACCTGTGTGTACGTACGAATAAATCTGTGCGTGGGCGAGTGTTGCATGCAGCCTGTGGAAGCCAATGTTCATGGTGAGCGGTAGTTGCACCTGTATTATCGAGTAAGTGCTATACAAATAATATACGATTGCGGAAGCGAGTTCTTTAGCGAGATAGTGGGTCAAATAATCGACGGTTAGTATAATTAGAACCGTATGATAAATGTATATGAAGAGATTCTCAGCTAAGATACTCGGGATATGTTATGGCGCGCACATGAAAATTCTTGAGACCTAAAAATGTCCCGTTGTTCCCAATGTTCCCACGAAGCTCGGTGCCCCTTTCTAAAGGGACGAGCCTAGCGACCCTTCTTCCTCTTTTTATATCTCTACTTTTGTTTTTTATATGCTTCATGAACTAGAACATTTTTTTCTCTTTAAAATCCATTATTCGGTTTGGAATAAATCATTTATATTCTTGTCAATATGAAGTTTGGTTTTTTTTTTTATTGATGAGAACAGAGAACAACGATTTTTGCACTATTTTATCGATCGAAGTTCACTATGTTTATTTCGTTGTGGCGAATAGTGAGAACATTGATATCGAGTAATTACAATGCGACCGTCGTTAATGGATTAGTAAAGAGAGTATTCAAGAAATTAGGTTGTAAAAACGTAAGCTACGACGCTAGCTTTTTTCTATACGCTTTATTTTCATGGTTTTTTTTCATCAACGTGGCGTAGAAAATAATTTTGTTTTGATAACGTTTTCAGGCATTTTGATGAATTATCGGCGGGGAATTATTTATGACACAAATGGATGAAAAATGCCAGTGGAAGAGAAATGGGGTTGTAGAAATGTAATATAGAGAATGGGTTTTATAGTTTTATAGAAAAACACCAGTTATTTAAATGGAATTTGAAGGATAAAAAATTTCATTAACGCAAAAAAAAGGTGGGTTGATTTTGTTTAAATTGATTTCAACGAAATAGTTAACTTGAATTTCATAGATAACATTTCATTGCCTGTGAAGAAACATTTACTTAGTGAGCGGATGATAGAGAAACAGTTACATAGTCTTAAAGAAAAGTTTTCATTGATGCAGAAGAATAGTCTTTTTGATTAATTGAAAAGATATACTTGATGGAAGCAAGTGTTCGAAATTTCATCGTCCAATGTTAAACACCTATAAGGGCTGTCCCTCTGACACCTGACCTCACTTTTTACTTTTTGCAATCAATAAACAATCGACTCTTGGATTTTAATGGAAATATATATTTTGAGTGACTCAGATTCCACAAAAAACACATTACCTCATTTCTGTCTGTCTGTCTGTCCGTCCGTCCGTCCATCTGTCCGTCCGTCTGTCTGTGACGTCCGTAAACACAATAACTTTGGAAAAAATGTATGGACTGGAATGAAATTTGGTGTGTGCTTTCTGTATTCAAATCCCAGTCTTTTGTTTCCCACTTAACCCATTTCTGCCGTACTTAAGCACGTTCCCTCCAATTTTAAGCTTCATCTGCCGAGCAGCTTAGGAAAAATCGTGGAAGTGCCGTTGCCTCTTCAGAGGAACCAATGAAAAGAACAGGGAAGATTTCTTCGATTCAATGTCACTACTTTTCATTGAGTGTAAGATCATTCAATGAATAGATAGTATTAAATCTCAAGTATTTCTTTTTATGGGCAAAGATAGATGAGAATTTTTTCTTTTTTTTCTTTTCTCTTTTGCACATATCTTTCTTTAAATCTTTTTAAAAAAATCTTTCCTCTCATTGAACATACACATACTTCCGAACATTTTTCTAAATCACTTTTCTCGATTTAAGTGTCCTGACATGAAATTATCGAAAAAAAAAATTTTGATGAAAACAAAGCTTCCTCTATGAGGAAGCAAAAGTTCAAACACACCTTAATTGTACGTTTCTCCTTATTCGGTAAACTCAGTGCCGGTGAATACGGGCGGTTACCTATTTGCCACGTGACCACACCACGAGGTCTTGTTCTGCTCCATCTCCCGCCTTTCTAGAACCCTCGCTAATTCTCATCACTCGGTTTCATTACGCAGCTTTTGATTTCTTGCGAATTCTTTTCCCCTCTCAACTTTACCAATATTTCCGTCATTACTATATATTTATTAACAGCCCAAGTGGAACTAATTATAAGATCAGAAGAACACGAACGTGTCTAGAGGGGAAAAAAGAAAAAAATAAAAAATAAAAAAAATATATATATATATCATCGAGGTCAATAATTACGATGTCGGGAATTTTGACCAATTAGTACAGCAGGTAGAGAGAAAAACACGTCAAAAGTTAGAACTGTGATGAAATAGAAAATAAGAGAGACGAATACGAGAGAAAGAGTGAGGAAACACATACTACACATGCGGTAAGTAATAGGAAGGCTACAAAGAACTGCGAAGCTACAACAGCTCAGGCCCTTGTTGCCAAGGCCTTTTTTAACCCAACACTATACTGTACTATACTATGCTATAATATATAAGCAGATGTGTGTATATATGTTTATATATAACTATACAATATAATATATACGTGTATGTATATATATGGGGTATTCCACGTCAAATCAGCAAGCCTCATCGATTTTGTTTATTTTTCAATATGATGTTATTACTGACCCATAAAGACCTCGGAATTTTTTTCAGATTTTTTATTACCACTAGTAACATTTTTAAATCTTCAAAAAAAAACCAATTTAAAAAATGGCGTTTTTAAAAATCTGAAAAAATTCACACTGATTCTATGATTTAAAATGTGATTTTTGAGCGCCTCGCGATAATGTGATCACAATATTGACTATTTTTTCCGAATTTTTAATTTTTTTTCATGTAGCCATTTTATTTTTTATTTTTTAAATCGGGATAACTTTCTTAAATATCAATGAATCTCGGTTTTTCTAAAGATGGTAGAATTACCTGAATCCCCGAATACAATTGATATCGTTAAAAAAAATGTGCAAATGCATTTCGCAATACAATTATCGCTTGGACTGCGAAATGCATTTGCGAAAATTTTTTTAACGGTATCAATGTTTTCGGGGATTCTATTAATTCTACCATCTTCAGAGAAATTGAGATACATTGATATTTGAGGATGTAGGAGCGCGATGGGATGAACTTTCTGAAAAGTGAGAATTCAGAGATAAATTCGAACACTTCCCGATGGAAGAAAAATCTTTAAAAAATTAATCATACAAAAGGCGCGGAAGAGATTAATTTTGCATATTAATAATTGACAAATGTTATTAACAAATAGGTGGAAAAGAAATTGTTCAACAAATTATCCGTCACCCTAACTTTTTTTTCGAATAAAAATGATTCATCAATTTTTTTGAATACGTACGAATTTTTTCAGAATTTATTCTAATCATCGAAATTTCGTTTTTTCGGAATTTTTTTTTTCTTTAAAAATGCATGTTAAGTCGCGAATTTTTTATATGTGTTTCTCACAAAACCACCCATTACACCCAAGAAGTTTCTAAACGATTGATCGAATAGATTCGCGAATACAGCTCATACAAGAAAAAAAACCGCAATTTTCAAACATTAGACAAAATTCTAAATAAAAATTCATACGTATTCCGAAAATTTAACAATTCATTTTCATTCGTAAAAAAAGTTAAGTTGACGGATAATTTGTTGAACAATTTTTTTTTCACCTGTTTGTTAATAACATTTTGCAATCATTAATATTAAAAATTGATCTTTTCCGCATCTTTTGTGTGCTTGATTTTTTTCAGATTTTTAATCCATCGAGAAGTGATTGAATTTCTCTCTGAATTCTCACTGCATCCTTAAGAAAGTTATCCTGATTTAAAAATTTTTAAATTAAATTGCGACACGAAAAAGAATGAAAAAATCATATTTTAAATCATAGAATCAGTGTGAATTTTTTCAGATTTTAAAAAACGGTGTTCTTGAAATTGGTTTTTTTCGCGGATTTAAAAATGTTACTGTTGGTAAAAAAAATCTGAAAAAATTTTCGGGGCCTTTATGGGTCGGTAAAAACAACATATTAAAAAACGAACAAAATCGATGAGGGTGACGGTCATGGCCTGCTGATTTGACGTGTAATTACAATGCGACTGTCGTTAATGGATTAGTAAAGAGAGTATTTTAGAAATTAGGTTGTACAAACGTAAGCTACGCCGCTAACTTTTTTCTATACGCTTTATTTTCATGGCTTTTTTTTCACCAACGTGGCGTAGAAAATAATTTTGTTTTAATAACGTTTTCAGACATTTTGATGAATTATCGGTGGGGAATTATTTACGAATAAATGGATGAAAAATGCCAGTGAAAGAGAAATGGGTTGGTAGAAATATAATATAGAGAATAGGTTTTATCGTTTTATAGAAAAACACCAGTTATTTAAAATGGAATTTGAAAGAGAAATGATTTCATTAACGCAAAAAAAAGGGTGGGTTGATTTTGTTTAAATTGATTTCAATTGATCTTTTCCGCATCTTTTGTATGCCTGATTTTTTTCAGATTTTTATTCCATCGAGAAGTGATTGAATTTCTCTCTGAATTCTCACTGCATCCTTAAGAAAGTTATCCTGATTAAAAAATAAAAAATTAAATTGCGACACGAAGAAGAATGAAAAAATCATATTTCAAATCATAGAATCAGTGTGAATTTTTTCAGATAAAAAAAAACGGTGTTCTTGAAATTGGTTTTTTTCGAGGATTTAAAAATGTTACTGATGGTAAAAAAAATCTGAAAAAATTTTTGGGGCCTTTATGGGTCGGTAAAAACACCATATTAAAAAACGAACAAAATCGATGAGGGTGAGGGTCATGGCCTGCTGATTTGACGTGTAATTACAATGCGACTGTCGTTAATGGATGAGTAAAGAGAGTATTTTATAAATTAGGTTGTAAAAACGTAAGCTACGCCGCTAACTTTTTTCTATACGCTTTATTTTCATGGTTTTTTTTTCACCAACGTGGCGTAGAAAATAATTTTGTTTTAATAACGTTTTCAGACATTTTGATGAATTATTGGTGGGGAATTATTTAGGAATAAATGGATGAAAAATGCTAATGAAAGAGAAATGGGTTGGTAGAAATATAATATAGAGAATGGGTTTTATCGTTTTATAGAAAAACACCAGTTATTTAAAATGGAATGTTTTTTCAGGTTTTTATTCCATCGAGAAGTGATTGAATTTCTCTCTGAATTCTCGCTGCATCCTTAAGAAAGTTATCCTGATTAAAAAAATTAAATTGCGACACGAAAAACAATGAAAAAATCATATTTTAAATCATAGAATCAGTGTGAATTTTTTCAGATTTAAAAAAACGGTGTTCTTGAAATTGGTTTTTTTCGAGGATTTAAAAATGTTACTGGTGGTAAAAAAAATCTGAAAAAATTTCCGAGGCCTTTATGGATCGGTAAAAAAAACATATTAAAAAACGAACATCATCGATGAGGGTGAGGGTCATGGCCTGCTGATTTGACGTGTAATGCCCCATATATATGACGACAATAGTATACGATACGCTACTATACCAAAGTATAGTACGCGTAGATATGTGCGGACCGGGCTATTACATATACTATAGGAAGATGAGACGAGCGTGGTCGAGGCCGAGTTGAACGACGCAGTCATTCGAGAGGAACTTATCACGTATCCAGCTAGCCGAGCCGAGTTCCGGGCTTTTCAGACGGCACGTGTAGTGCCATTGATTTTTTTTTATCAAGGAATTTGGCTTTCTTCAAGCGCCCTTCGCAATGTTGGGCGTTTCATTAGTATTTCTCGAGGAAAAATATTTATCAGGAAAACTGAAACCAGTCCACGTGAAAAAAATCATGCATAAGTGAATATATATAGTATCCCAAAAACTATTTGTTGGTGTCCCAACAAAAATTTTTTTTTTAATCTCTCGGCTGATAATTGAAAAGTTGACATGCATGAAGAAATACATTTTTCTGTAAGAAAGGTTCTGTAGCTAATTTTTTAGAGGTCGCTCACGCGAGATTTGTATTTTAATATCTATTAAGAAGGTTCGGTGACGACTATCGAAATGAAATCAGTGGTAAATTTTCGTAATTGATTCTTTAAAGTTTAATGCATTGAAAAACAATAGCGAAGGGTGATTTGTATTGGAGCATGTATACTTAATGCAGTGAAAGATCATTAGTGACGAATTTGCATAAAGATTAACCAATTAACTTGTTTTTTCAATGGCGCAGATTTTTGTTGGGTTTTTTCCAAAACAAAAAAGTGGAAAGGTTTTGCGGCGTTTCTTTATTTTTTAAAATGTTGAATGGGTCGACTATTTTTTATGGGATGTACAGTGAGAGAAATATTCAATTAAATCAAAGGAATCATCAGTTAAAACGAACATTTATTTGAATTTTCTAAAGTAAATCATTTACTTAAACTAATTATATAATTCATTCATTGATGGAATCAAAATTTAATTGACTTTACGAAATATTTCATCTTTATTGACCAAATATTGAGTTGATTTAATGAAACTGTCCTCTGAAAAACGTGAGACAAAATATCGTCAATCTTATTGACTGTATTTATCGATGGACCAAAACAATATTTGTTTCAATGTGAACAATATTTATTTCAATGTGGAAGATATTTATTTAAACCCAGTTAATATTTAATTGCCTCAGTTTAATGGATTTTCAAATGTAACATATATCCGATTTATTTTTGAGCGACTGAGGGAATGAATTTTTTTATTTACTGCAGATAACGATATTAATACATCGGATCTTTTGTCGTTTTTTTTTTTTTCTATTATTTATCGCACTCAAGGAAATACTTTTCCGTTGCTACTAAACTTTTAATCTGCTCAGATAAGAGATAATTTTAATCAATCCAATCGTATCTATATATGGCAACAGTTCCGCATGTATATAGATTTAATAAAACAATTTTATTGATTAAAATACTTATATTAAATACATACAATCAGTTATTTAATGGACTCAATGAAATATATAATTGCTTTAATAGTACTGAATATTTTTATACAATTGACTTAACGAAATATTTAGTTATTTATAACATACGCATAGTTACTTCAAATACCAAACTGTTTGAATCGATTATATAAGATTCAAATAAATTATTTGGTGCATTCAAGGGTTTTTGATTTTTTAATGTTAAGAACGTTGCGCGAATTTGTTGCCGTCTACGAAAATAAAATAAGTAGAGAAGATTGAAAATTCTTAGATATTTCGAAAGTGCTCAGCAGAGAAACTAATACATATTTGTAGAAATTCGCAATCTTCAAATTTCACAATTTTTATTTTCATTTAGACAAATTACCTCAAAGTTTTCAAGAAATTTCACAATTTTTATTTTCATTAAGATGAATTTTCTAAAAACTTCCAACAAATTTTCGAAATTTTTATAGGCATATTCCTGAGGGATTTTAGCGAGAAAATATAAGAAAAATTTTCCAAGATCTTAGCGAGTTTTAGTTGACCTGCTTGGAAGCGCCGAGGGCCTCGATGGGTGAGACCAATGGGCGCATTCGTTGCCGCTCACGAAAATAAAATCAGTAGAGAAAGTCGAAGACTCTTAGACATTTCAGACATGCTCAGCAGAAAAAATAAAATATATTCATATAAATCCGCAATCTTCAAATTTCACTTTTCTTTCGGTTAGACAAATTTTTCAGAAATTTAACTTTAATAAAAAATGAACGTACTTCCTTATAGAAATAAGTTTTAAGAAATAATTAGGAAACTACTTGCAAAGTTCAACTTTCCACCTTTTTTTTATTCAAACTAATTTCCTCGAATTAAAAAAAATGTCGACATTTTCATAAGCATATTTTCCTGTGGTATTTCACCGAGAAAATATTCCAAGATATTTCTGAGTTTCGGTTGACTTGCTTGGAAGCGTCGAGGGCCTCGATGGGTGAGAACGATGGGCGCATTCGTTGCCGCTTCCAAAGATAAAATAAGTAGGTAAAGTCGAAAACTCTCAGACATTTCAGACATGCTCAGCAGAAAAAATTAAATACATTTATAAGAATCTGCTATCTTCGAATTTAACCTTTTTTTATGTTTAGACAAAGTTCCTCGAAATTTTGCAGATATTTAACTTTGATAAAAAATAAACATACTTCCTTAAAGAAATAACTTTTTTTTAAATATCTAAATTATTGTAATTTATTTATGAAAATTTATACATTATATGAAATATAATAAATAAATAAAAAATAATGATAATTAGAACGCTATTCACAAAGTTCAACTTTCCAGCTTTTTTTCATTCAAACAAATTTCCTCAAATAGAAAAAAAAGATTTCGACATTTTCATAAGCATATATTCCTGCGGTATTTCACCAAGAAAATATTAGAAAAATATTCCAATATCGTTCCGATCGAAAACTCTTAGACATTTCGGACATACTCAGCAGAAAAAAAAAATATATTCATAAGAATACGCAATCTTCAAATTTCACTTTTTTTTCGGTTAGACAAATGTCCTCAAATTTTTCAGAAATTCAATTTTGATAAAAAATACACATACTTCCTTATAGAAAGAACTTTTAAAAAAATATATAGAAATTTCCTGAACTTATTTATAAAAAAAATTTTATTATATAAAATATAAAAAAAAGAAAAACAAAAATAATTAGGAAGCTATTTGCAAACTTCAACTTTCCACCTCTTTCTTCCATTCAAACAAATTTCTTCGAATAAAAAAAATAGATTTCGACACTTTCATAAGCATATATTCCTGCGGTATTTCACCAAGCAAATATTAGAAAAATATTCCAAGATCTTTCCGAGTTTCGGTTGACCTGCTTGAAAGCGTCGAGGGCCTCGATGGGTGAGAACGATGCGCGCATTCGTTGCCGCTTCCAAAGATAAAATAAGTAGATAAAGTCGAAAACTCTTAGACATTTCGGACATACTCAGCAGAAAAAATAAAATATATTCATAAGAATCCGCAATCTTCAAATTTCACTTTTTTTCGGTTAGACAAATGTCCTAAAATTTTTCAGAAATTCAATTTTAATTGAAAATACACATACTTTCTTATAGAAAGAACTTTAAAAAATATATATACAAATTTCCTGAATTTATTTATAAAAATGTATTCATTATATAAAATATAGAAAAAAAAGAAAAACAAAAATAATTAGGAAGCTATTTGCAAACTTCAACTTTCCACCTCTTTCTTCCATTCAAACAAATTTCCTCGAATAAAAGAAAAAGATTTCGACACTTTCATAAGCATATATTCCTGCGGTATTTCACCAAGCAAATATTAGAAAAATATTCCAAGATCTTTCCGAGTTTCGGTTGACCTGCTTGAAAGCGTCGAGGGCCTCGATGGGCGAGACCAATGGGCCCATTGGTTGCCGCTTCCAAAGATAAAATAAGTAGATAAAGTCGAAAACTCTTGGACATTTCGGACATACTCACCAGAAAAAATAAAATATATTCATAAGAATCCGGAATCTTCAAAATTCACTTTTTTTTTGGTTAGACAAATGTCCTCAAATTTTTCAGAAATTCAATTTTGAAAAAAAATACACATACTTCCTTATAGAAAGAACTTTTTAAAACATATATACAAATTTCCTGAATTTATTTATAAAAATGTATTTATGATATACAATATAAGAAAAAAGAAAAACAAAAATAATTAGGAAGCTATTTGCAAACTTCAACTTTCCACCTCTTTTTTATTCAAACTAATTTCCTTAAATAAAAAAAAATGTCGACATTTTTATAAGCATATTTTCCTGCGATATTTCACCAAGAAAATATTAGAAAAATATTCCAAGATTGTTCCCCTCGAAAACTCTTAGACATTTCGGACATGCTCAGCAAAAAAAATATATTCATAAGAATTCGCAATCTTCAAATTTCACTTTTTTCGGTTATACAAATTTCCTCAAATTTTTCAGAAATTTAACTTTGATAAAAAATAAACATACTTCCGTATAGAAATAAGTTTTGAAAAGATAAATAAATTTCCTTAAATAAAAAAAAAGATTTCGACATTTTCATAAGCATATATTCCTGCGGTATTTCACCAAGCAAATATTAGAAAAATATTCCAAGATCTTTCCGAGTTTCGGTTGACCTGCTTGAAAGCGTCGAGGGCCTCGATTGGTGAGACCAATGGGCCCATTCGTTGCCGCTTCCAAAGATAAAATAAGTAGATAAAGTCGAAATCTCGTAGACATTTCGGACATACTCAGCAGAAATAATAAGTATATTCATAAGAATCCGCAATCTTCAAATTTCACTTTTTTTTTCGGTTAGACAAATGTCCTCAAATTTTTCAGAAATTCAATTTTAATTAAAAATACACATACTTTCTTATAGAAAAAACTTTTTAAAACATATATAGAAATTTCCTGAATTGATTTCTAAAAAATTATTTATTATATAAAATATTTAAAAAAAAAATAGTATTTACCTTTTTTAATGTATACAAATTAATCTTAAAACCAAAGACCAATAAACTCATGGCTGAAGGACTACGGTCGATGGCCAGTTAACAATATATATAAGTATATGTTCATAAGTTTTAATGATAAGCAAAATTAAGTACAGATAAGGCTAAAAAATGTACCATATATTGTTAATAAACACTTACTACTACTACTACTACTACTATAAAAAAAGAAAAACAAAAGTAATTAGGAAGCTATTTGCAAACTTCAACTTTCCACCTCTTTCTTCCATTCAAACAAATTTCCTCGAATAAAAAAAAAAGATTTCGACATTTTCATAAGCATATATTCCTGCGGTATTTCACCACGAAAATATTAGAAAAATATTCCAAGATCTTTCCGAGTTTCGGTTGACCTGCTTGAAAGCGTCGAGGGCCTTGATGGGTGAGACCAATGGGCCCATTCGTTGCCGCTTCCAAAGATAAAATGAGCAGATAAAGTCGAAAACTCTTAGACATTTCGGACATGCTCAGCAAAAAAAAATATATTCATAAGAATTCGCAATCTTCAAATTTCACTTTTTTCGGTTATACAAATTTCCTCAAATTTTTCAGAAATTTAACTTTGATAAAAAATAAACATACTTCCGTATAGAAATAAGTTTTGAAAAAATAAATAAATAGGAAGCTACTTGCAAACTTCGAATTTCCACCTTTTTTTACTTAAACAAATTTCCTTAAATTAAGAAAAAATTTCGACATTTTCATAAGCATATATTCCTGCGGTATTTCACCACCAAAATATTAGAAAAATATTCCAAGATCTTTCCGAGTTTCGGTTGACCTGCTTGAAAGCGTCGAGGGCCTCGATGGGTGAGAACGATGCGCGCATTCGTTGCCGCTTGCCGGACGAGCGGGCAGCAGCAGCAGCAGCGGCGTTCCAAGGGCCACGCGCAGCAGTAAAACCGTGTCATCGCACATGCGCTCTCACGAGCAGCTATTGCCACACGGACTTAATGCTCCTCTCGCTTGCCATGCTTCCCTATCAATTGATAAAACACACGAATAGTTCAACTATCGTCTTTTAAGATCAGTACCTTCGAATCCGCCTATTATCGTAAAAGCTTTTGTTAATAGTCCGTCGGTACACACAGGTAGCACATGTCACAGAACCTGATGATATGTGTAAGTATTTCGCTCTTTCATTTATCCGGCTTGGAGGACGTTGCGTAACCGAGAGACTCAACGTTCAGCCTTGAGCCCAGAGCGCTGCCTTCGCAAGCGACGTCGGGGCCGCAGAAATACTAGCGGAACACCAATTCAGTCCGCCTAGTGTAGGAAGCTTCTACTATTAAGTAGAAAAATCCGACACAACGTGTCATGCTTTTTTATATGCCATAAACACACACAAAGTGATTGATACTAGCCACTGAAAATGTGGACAATGCTTCTAGTTCTTTTCTTCGATAGAAAAATTCGAGTTATATCGTAATGGATCGTAGCCATGGGAAAGTAGGTCAAATTCGTTGCAGCCGAATTGAAATTTCTCTGTACTGGAAATACGAGATATGTTAGACGGAGCAAAAACATTATAGCGGCTGCTAAATCTGATGAACGACACTTCCTGCCTTTTTTAATTATATTCAAGGACGTTTTTCGTAAGATGTTTTTTGAATTATGAGGGGAAATTTTTTATATATTTAGGAGAATAAGAATGTGTGTGTGTGTGTTTTTTTTAAATGTGGTTATATTGTGTGTATTAAAATGAATAGAGTTGTAGGCAAAGTTTCTTGTTTATAAATAAAAAAAATGAATTGCGGCAAATAGCAAATTTATTCTTTGCTGCTAAATTGAAATTTTTTTCGCATTGAGAAAAATAAGATGTATGTACGTATTAGTAGCGAGAAAATTATCGGCTGAATCTGAGTACTTCCTGCCGTTTTTCTGATATTCGAGGACGTTTTTTTCAACACATTTTCAGAATCACGAAAAGGAAAAATGAGTATATCTTGGATACGGAAAATATTTGTGTCTTTTGAATTTTTCAGAAATAGTGATGAAAAGTAGGTCAGATTCGTTACAGTAAAATTTTAACATAAATGAACCACCAAAATCTGAAAAACAGAATTCCCGGTTTTTTTTTTAAATATTCAAGCATGTTTTTATCAAGACATTTATAGAATTAGGGAAGGGAAAAATAAATATGTCTAGGATATGAACAATTTTTGTGACTTTAAAATATGGTGATATTTTATGTCTATTAAAATTAATAAAATCGACTATTTTACCTATCGAAAAGTAGGTCAGATTCGTTACAGAAAATTTTTAATATAAATGAAGCAGCAAAATCTGATAAACAGAATCCCTGCTTTTTTTCTTAACACATTTTTAGAATTACGAAAGGGAAAAATAAATATATGTAGGATATGAACAATTTTTGTGATTTCAAAATATGGTGATATCTCATGTCTATTAAAATTTATAAAATCGACTATTTTAGATACGGTGATATCGCATTTCTATTAAAGTTAAGAAAATCTACTATTTACGACGTAGTGATTGATATCGTATGTCCATTAAAATGAATAAATTCGACTATTTTAGATATGGTGATATCTTATGTCCATTAAAATGGATAAAATCGACTATTTTGACTATGGAAGAGTAGGTAAAATTCATTACATTCAAATTTAAGCATTAGCGAAGCAGAAAATCTGATAAACAAATTTCTTGACATTTTTTCTAATATTTACGAAAAACTTCCTCACAACATTTCCGTAACCCCAAGAAGAACGTGTTAGGAAATCAACAATTTTTTCGTCTATTAAGATGTAGATATATAAAATACACGAATTAAAAGTAATAGAATTCAAAGATCTTAGCTATGAAAAAGTAGATTCCTGTGGTAATACGATGATACATGTAATAACCCAAGGCCCGAAAATTTCTGTCCCTGAACCTACTAAAAAATCCTGCGAACATTTTTCTCTATTACACATACATTTTTCCCAAAATCATCAAAATTACAAAATCAATAAAAGAAATAAACCTTCTCCTCAAAACGATGGAGGCAAAAACGTCTATAACCCAAATTTGAACATAACTCATTTCTTTCCAAAACCCCAAAATGTCTTAAAAAAAAATGTAAAGGATCTCGGAGAGTAAACCAGGAAGCAAAGTGGAAAATGATCAGAAACCATTTACCAGGAAGGTTTTAGTTGCACCTAAATTTGCATGCACCTACATTTTTTCTTAAATATTAATGAATTTTTTTATTATTTTTAAACATTTCCCTCAAAACGATAGAAGCCAAAACGTCCATCACCCAAATTCAAACATAACTCATTTTTTTACAAAACCCTAAAATGTTTTGGAAACGCTAAAAAAATCTCGGAGAGTAAACTATGAGGCAAAGTCGAAAATGATTGGATACCATTTGCAAGGAAGGTTGTAGTTACACCTAAATTTGCATGCACCTAAATTTTTCCTAAAATATAAATAAGATAAAATTTTTTTTAAAACTTTACCCTCAAAACGATGGAGGCAAAAACGGCTATAATCCAAATTTGAACATAACTCATTTTTTTCCAAAACCCCAAAAACACTATAAAGGATCTCGGAGTGTAAACCACGAGGCAAAGTTAAAAATGATCGGATACCATTTACCAGGAAGTTTGTAGTTACACCTAAATTTTTCCTAAAATATAAATAAAACAAAATGTTTATAAAACCTTCCTTTCAAAACGATAGGAGCCAAAACGTCTATAACCCAAATTGAAACATAACTAATTTCCTTCCAAAACCCCAAAATATCTTAAAAACGCTAAAAAGATCTCGTAAAGTAAAAAATACATAAAATAATTTTTTTAAATAAAACCTCCCTCTCAAAAAAATGAACGCAAAAACGTCCATCACTCAAATTTAAACCCAACTAATTTCCTTCGAAAACCCCAAAAATTTCTAAAAATTCCTAAAAACGCTACAAAGATCTCGGAGAGTAAACCACGAGGCAAAGTGGAAAATGATCGGATACCATTTACCAGGAAGGTTGTATGTAGTTGCGTAATGAAGCAGCACTGACACAGTAAGAGAAGAGAAACAGAGAGTAATTATAAGGTATATAACTTCTCCCCTCTGTCGCTTTTATCGCCGCTACTTGCTACTACTACCACTACTACTAGCGCCGATTCCAGTTACTACACCACTACATAGCACTATAAGAAGAGCCAGCCAGAAGAAGGAAAAAGAGATTGTTGCGGGAGCAGCACGCTAGGTGACGTCGATCGATATGTCGTCTCCATGGCTACGTCTCGATGCTATACGCGGGTGGCGCACATCCTACTCGTGCCTACCACTGCTAGATTGTACATTTACAACAACTACTACTCCTATAGTAGCGCATATCTCTGCTGTACCTCCTCATATACATATGTATATATATGTATGAGATATATACTCGTACTATTCGTGTCAAGGATCTGCGGGATTTAGTTCGCGCGCGAAATACGATGATGATGTTGATGATGTTGAGGCTTGGTTGAAGAAGGCCCGGGAATAATAAATATATATAGGTGTAGGCTCGTTAAGAAAAAGGCGGGAGAGCCAAGTATTCGCCGCATACCTCGGAGATTTTCTTACATAAGGAAGGAAACTAGTGTAGGACATTGTTCTTGTCCGCCTCGGGCGAAAGATCATACGAGATTTTTATGATGCGGCACTTGCGAATATTGCTGCTGGTGTGGTACCTACGACCCAGTTTCTTCCTTCGCTGTGTAATCAATATCTCTTGAGTTGCGCTTGGACTTGTGCGTTGCCGCGGTGCTGCCGCCCAATCTGCTGAGTCAACAATGCGGGAAATTGTATGAGTTTGTTCCTGGGGCTTGATGGTGTTTTTTGGGTCTGCTTTGGGAATTTGGGAATGAAGCGATGTGTTTGGATGATTTTTTAGGTACTGTTGTTTTGTTTGCTTATAGAGGGAGCTTCGTTTTTGGGAGGAAGGTTTTTTTCGGGATTGTCATGTCAGAATACCTTAAATTGTTTAAAAGGTCGAGAAAAATTGTTTGTACGGAATGTCTGTATGTGTGCTATCGGGCTCAAATTTGAATGACGAGTAAAATGGCGTTGAATGAGATATGGGATTGAATTTGGAGTGAATCTGTCGAGAGGTTCTAAATTTATGGGATTTTGAAAAAAAAAATTGAAATTTTTCGGTCGTGCTCTAAATTCCGCAATTTTTAAGATATCGGGCTTAAATTTGAACCACGAGTGAAATGGCGTTGAATAAGGTTTAGGATCGAATTTGGAGTCAATCTGTCGAGAGGTTCTAAATTTATGGCATTAAAAAAAAAAATAAAAAAAATTTCGTTCGTGCTCTTAATTCCGCAATTTTTAAGATATCGGGCTTAAATTTGAACCACGAGTAAAATGGCGTTGAATGAGGTTTAGGATCGCATTTGCAGTAAATCTGTCGAGAGGTTATAAATTTATGGCATTTTGAAAAAAAAATAAAAAATTTCGTTCGTGCTCTTAATTTCGTAATTTTTAAGATATCGGTCTCAAATTTAAACCACGAGTAAAATGGCGTTTAATGAGGTATGCGATTGAATTTGGAGTGAATCTGTGGAGAGGTTCTAAATTTATGGGATTTTGAAATAAAATTAAAAATTTCTCGTTCGTACTGTAAATTTCGCAATTTTGAAGATATCGGGCTCAACTTTGAACCACGAGTGAAATGGCGTTGAATGAGGTTTAGGATCGAATTTGCAGTAAATCTGTCGAGAGGTTATAAATTTATGGCATTTTGAAAAAAAAATAAAAAATTTCGTTCGTGCTCTTAATTTCGTAATTTTTAAGATATCGGGCTCAAATTTGAACCACGAGTAAAATGACGTTAAATGAGGTATGGGATTGAATTTGGAGTGAATCTGTCGAGAGGTTTGAAATTTATGGCATTTTGAAAAAAAAATTAAAAATTTTTCAATCGTGCTTTAAATTTCGCAATTTTTAAGATATCGGGCTCAAATTTGAACCACGAGTAAAATGACGTTGAATGAGGTATGGGACTGAATTTGGAGTGAATCTGTGGAGAGGTTCTAAATTTATGGGATTTTGAAAAAAAAAAATTGAAATTTTTCCATCGTGCTCCAAATTTCGCAATTTTTAAGATATCAGGCTCAAATTTGGTACACATGCGAAGTGTGGGTAAACAGAGGATGAATTAGAATTTGGAGCGAATCTGTCGAGGTTTTGGAAAATTAGGATATTTTAAATTTTTCGTAAATTTAGTTTTAGCCTTTCAACTTTGACAATTTTCTAGATATCTGGCTTCAATTTGGAACGCAAATAAAGTGTGAGTAAACTAAAGATCGGTTCGAATCTGGTGAGATACTGTCGAGGGGTTGAAAAATAATGCCATTAAAATTTTTTTTAAACAACGCTGCAAAATAGAACTTTGCAAATTGCTTCCTCGTTGTTCTTGGATTTTTACAAAGACAAAGTAGATTAACATACTTTATCATAGAGGTAGACTAGTAAAAATTCAATAATGATGAGGAAGCAATTTACAAAATTCTACTCTGCAGCCTTTTCTCAATATTGTTGTTGATCGGGTTAATGTTCGAATGAAAATTTTTAAGCTTTTTGCTAAGGCATAGCGGAAGCTTTGGTTTCATGTAAGAATGTTTTTTTGTGCTTTCATTTCAGGACTAAAAATGATCTAAAATATCGAGAAAAGTGGTTTAGAAAAAATGTACGTATAGTGCGCGAAGGGTTTTGAAATTTCATTTATCTCCAACTCGAGAATCGTTCTACCGATTGAGCTAAAATTTGATACACAAGCGGAGCAACCGTTCATCTTCAACTGAAGCGATTTTTTTCGAAATGTATGCAGAAATTTTTATTTTATGGCTTTTTGAATTTTTTCAAAAAAGGACATGTGCGCTCTGGCTTTTGTAAAATTGGCGATACTTTGCCAAATAATTCTTCATATGTGCAGATACTGTTAATGTTGTTTGGTTTTGAATTTGACTGAAATGAGAAAAGCGGTTCGGATTTTATAAGTTTTGAAATTTCCAAAAATTGTATGTTTTTGCCCTAATCTTGGCAAAACCTAAGACAACGAACTTAAATTTCATACATAACATCAGTACAATTCAGCGATGATTAGTACAATGTTCCGTCGTAATCTGCAATGTGGTTCAGATTTGCAGGAATTTTTACATTCAGAAAAAATAATGGTTTTGCATTAACTTTAGCAAACCAGAAGATAGAACTTTGTAAATTGCTTCCTCATTAGTTTTGGTTTTTTTTACCAAGCTTCTTCTTCTTCTTCTCTCTGTCTCTCTCTTTCTACGAGGAAGCCAAAATCGATTAACATACTTCCTTATAGAGGAAGTTGTGTAAAAAAAAAAAGCAAAAAATAATGAGGAAGCAATTTACAAAGCTTTGCAGCTTCAAAGTAGAATCAACGCCCTCGCTTTGTTCATCAGTGTGAACAAGAGACTAAGATTCACTTTTTTTTTCTTTGGCTCCTTCGTTTCCCGTTGTTTTGTTATACAACGGACGAGCGTATCGCTATTCGATTAATATCTGAACAGACATTTTTGTTTTTTATTTGTGGCGTTTCCCGCAACAAAGAACAAATAAAAAAAAGAAACGTTGAAGAGCTTCATGCAAGACAAATGAGAGCTAAATATTCTATAACTTTTACAAAGTTTACTGTTTATTATAGAAAAAATAAATAAATAAAATAGCCCTGTATTTGTAGGAAAAAGTTTATGTTCGAAATTTTCTACAGAACAATCTTGTTTATGGTGAGAAAAAAAAAATCCTTTGGCTCTTACACGATCCAAACAAGACGCATGTTTTTCATTAAGAAAACTGTAATTTTTATGTTTTTGCAGTGTTATTTTTTCGATGCCCGCCTTGTTGATTTCTTTGCGTATTTTACTATGTGAATTCTGTAAAATTTTCAAGTAAATGTAATGTCTAATTACAGAATACTAAATTGATTATATTGCTCATGAGTTTTTTTTCTTTCAATTTCAAATTTCGTTGGTGTTGCATTCAAAACTTCAGAAAAAAGAAAATTACCCGGTTTTTTTCTTACTCCATTTTGCGATTCCCGGATTTGAATAGTCACGAAAAAAAATCTTTAGTTCAGGCAAAAGGAAAAATTAGGATAAATTACAGACAACACACTTTAATAGTAAAATCGAGCCAATTAAAAAAAATCGTTTAATAGCTTATTCACTCTGCAAAAAAAATTAGCGCTATAACTCATTGAATGTCATAATCTTATAAATTTTTAATCCTCATCTCACAGTTGTCGTAATTTCTCATAAAATTCACTGTCAATGGAAAATCGGTAAAGGCCAAAGTTTTCATAGCGTTATCATCAGAGTTATAACCATCCCATTACTTTTAAATTCATTTTATTTATTTGTTTATGCCATAAATAATTCCTTTTTAAAAATATATTTTACATTTTGCTACGAAAATTACAAATTTAATGAAATACGTGTCAACAATATTTTTTCATGTGAACCAATGGAAAAATGAAATAGAAATAAATGTAATGAAAACTAATGGGCGAAAAAAATGGATTTCCTAATTGTTTTCTTTGATGTTTATTTTTAAAAAACCGTTTTTATTCTCTTATAATTCTTTCTAAAAAAAATCTATATAATTTTCAGAATATTATGATAAATTCGAAAAAAAAAACGATTGCTTGCAAATTATTTTTGGAACTCATGATCAGAGTTTAAAAGTAATGGGATGATTACAATTCAGGTCAAAATTCAGCAAAAATAAACTTAAACTTATAAATAATTCTACATCGATATGGTAAATATTTGAGGATTGTGCTATTAATTGATAAAGTTCACGAAATTCTATTGGAAATTTTCCCAATAAAAAAAAAAGCAAACGTCGATTGCGACCTCTCGCGGCTATTCTCATTTATAGTTCGTCTTTATTTTAATATTTGAATCAATCGCTATGCAGTACTACATATTTCGTACCTGAAACACTCTCAATCTGAAACTATACTGTAAACTCTTGACTTAAGTTAAGTAATGTAATTATGTTTACTTATTTACAGATGTATATCATTAACGTTTGGTATCGTACAAATAATGATGATCCTGTATGTGCAAATACGACAACGAGAGGATCATTTTTTAAATTTCCAACAGAAGCCGCCGATCGAAGTCCCAAGTGATCATCGTGTCCACTTCGACTTCGCAATGTCGTATGATTCATTTATCTTCCGTTTTATTAAGATCTTTTTTCTTATCGTAATCGGGTAACAGTAACAGAAAAAGTAAAGATAGTAAAAATGGGGGGAAAAAGCAACAAAATAGTTACAATGAAATTGATTATGCGATAAGTAGCGAACACCAATTGAAATTGTGCTAAAAACAACGTTGGCCTGGCGAGTATATTACCACTATTGAAGGAAATGAAAAATACGTGCTAATTCCCCTCGATTGATTGATTTTTAAGTTGCATATGGTCGAAAGTTCGACCAGGTATCAAAGTAGTTACGACGATATTTCGATAACGTTGGGTTGACAAAAAGTATGATTTAATAGTAGTAGTAATGATAATAGTAATAGAATAGGGATTGACGAGTAGGATGATCGTTCAGTGTCTCGTTTTTGTTGTTTTTTTTTTTTTTTTTACGGTGAAGAAGAAACGAGAAGAGAAGTCGTTTGTTGCTTCTGATTATCGATGGATTTTTCAATCGCTGCCAAATGATCAGGTTTTTCACCTCGCGCAAAACGCTCCCACATCTTTTTGTAAAGCATCTCCATTCCCATGGCGTACATTTGACAATTGAAGAGCGGACTGTCCGAACGAGCCTTCCAAACTTTGGCACGGATACCTTTGAGACTGAAACATTTTTAAAACGTAGAAAATTAAGTAAATGCACGAGAAATTTTATGGTACACTTATATAACCATCGTTGTTCAAGCGAAAATAAAAGCGGGCGGATATATAAGAAGTATAATAAAAGTGAAACACCAAAGTTTTGGGCATTTAGAGAAACGATGTGATAAAACTTTAGAAACGATAGCCATAAATAAACATAAAGTGTAGCACGCGTATCGATGAGTTTATATAAAAGTTAAGCCAAGCTTATTTTATTATTATTTTTATGTAAATTTTAATTTGAATCTAAGTTTAAGTTGGAGTCATTGAAAAACGAATGTAACTGGGAAAATAAGGAAGGGAATGTAAAAGGCTGAATAAGCTATACAATGAATCAATTAATACTAATATATAATCATCGTTGGTAAAAATGTATGGTTATTTGTTGTACCAGCAGCGACTTTTTCTTCATAATCGGGCATTAGAGATTAAAGTATGAAGTAACAGTTTTTTAACCGAGAATAGCCGAATTTTTTAATTTTTTCGAACAAATACGTTAATTTTACATATTTTTTTTCAATACGATATATAAGGTTATGAATGAAATGAATAGTTTTATAGGACGTTTACTTCAATTTTTTCGTGAAAACGTGGATTTTGACATAGTTGATGATCGCAGTTATTTTTAGGGCGACACATTTTCGAAGGGATTCTAAATTTTTTTTAGTATCTCAAAAGTTACGGCGATTTGTATGTCTGATCTTTACTTTGTATGTAACTTTGTTACAATACTATGAAAAATCTGGATGTTTAATCGGTAAATTAGCTTCCAATTCACGAAATAATAATTTCGAATTACGTAACAATATTTGTAAATTTACAGTAAATACTGCGTAAGGTTCGGGCACTTTAAACTAATCAAATGAGTTCTAATTTTTATAAAATGTTTATACAAAGTTTGATGCATCAAGTGACTAAAGTTAATGGCGATTCGTATTAAAATAGATATCCTTGACTCAGAAAAACAAGTAATTTCAGATTTTTATGTATCACGGCTCATTCTTTTCTTCAAAAGATGCTCTACGAATTCACAATCTACATATTTAATAGTATTCTTTATTAAAAAATTGCAGCTGTTTGTTTCCCCATCAATGAAATTTCATCGTAAACAGCTGTAACTTTTGAATAAGAAATACATTCAAATATCTAGACCGTGAATGCGTAAAACATCTCTCAGCAAAGAGAATAAGCCATAATACATCAAAATGAAGCAAAAAATACGGATTATTCTTCGAAAAACCTGAACGAATATGTGCCTCTTCAAAATTTCCCATAAATCCGTTACTATTTTGAAAAATCGAGTGCAATTAAATTTTTCTGATCGAGAAATATGCAGTTATGAGAATCATCATCCATTACAATCAATAATTGCATAAAATTTAGTCGAAATAAAATAATAAATTTCGTAAACTTTGACTATTGCGGATCGCTTCAACCCCCTCAAATTTAAAGTTAGGTACATTATTATTTCGCAAAAGAATTGCAAATTTATACACGGTACTTGAATCACAGTTTCACAAAGTATGTAAATTTCAAGAGCCTAATTAAATTTCAAGTCTTCTTTTTCGGTGTAAAAAATAAGGATCATCGTGTGTTTTATCAAAAAGAAACTTACTATTCTCGATCGGTGCCTAGGCGCACGGCAATATCTTGATATTCCTGACGAGTGCGGGCGACCAATTCAGGACATCCAAGAGTATTTAGTTGACTGGCGGCAACTCGCGAGGCGAGAGTTTCACCCGGTAGAGTAACAACCGGCGTACCAGTCCAAAGAACATCCATACTGGTTGTATGTCCGTTGCAAAGTGGCGTATCCAGACAGACGTCGGCCAATTGTCCACGTCTTACGTGTTCCTCTTTTGCGGCAACATTGCTGAACAAAATTCTACCGGGTGCAAGTCCGAGCTGTTGAGCTGTTGCTTGCAAATTCGGCTCGCCAACAGCCGGAAATCGCAACAACCAGAGAACGGAGTTCGGTACGTGTTTGAGAATCTGCAAATTAGGTTTTTGAAGGTAATTTTTTTGGTTATTTTTTCAGTTCAAAATATAAGTTCAAAAAATTTTTTGTTTGTTTAATATCAAAGAAGATATAAGCATTACAAAAATGATTATTTAAATTTGAGCGACGATGCGCCGGAAAGACCCGAAGTTGCCCGGATCGATTGTGACGTCACGATTTTACAGGACGTATAGAATTAAGGGGATGCGGGAGTAGATTTAATTACCGACTTTGGTCGGTAAAAACGCGCCTTTGCGTAGTTACTATTATTCTCAGTTAATACGCTACACAAATGCACTAAATTGTAGACGATGGTAATATCAATGTATACGAATGGACGTATATTCGAATATTGCATGATAACCGACAATAAATCCAAAAAACCGTATATTTTCTTAACATTTAATTTCATTTTCTTAACATCTTAACATTCTTCGACAGCATCACCTGTTTGGTAAGATATAAAAGATTCTGGAACTTACATACATTAAACTCGAATGTACGTCCATTCTTTAGCGTTTTTTGCATAATTCATGAGCGTCGAAATAATAATTACACGAAAGGAATCCGCACAAACTTGTAACTACGTTTACGCAGTCTGCCCGCTTGGAAGAGTTTTTTCGTCCGATTGAACCGCGTAAGCGTAGTTACAGTTTAGTGCAGCTTTTATTGTGTAAATGATGTTTCGACGTTCGTAGATTATGCAGAAAATGCTAATCAATGGACGTTCAATCGACTTTAACGAATGTGATTCCTATAAATGTTTATATAGTACGAAAGAGTTGGTGTTCACAGTGAGAGCTTCCACTGTAGTGTGGAAATTGCGGAGCGAATAAAAGTGTCAAAAATTCTGGGCGTCATTATATTTGGTCGGCGCTTCTCGTGAAGTCGCCGAAATAATTCCACGAGAGGCTCGTCACAATTTTAACCCCTTGAGGGGCTAAACGACTGTAGAATTTTCGAAAAATCGATTTTTCAAAAATGCTTTTGCTCCACACTAGTCAAAAGAGTGCTAAATTTATTATTCAATTTAGACAAACTTTTATTGATCTGTTGATTATAATGGATGATGATTCTCATGGCTGAATATGTCTTTTACTTGGAAAATATTTAATTGCTCGATTCCACAAATATTCACGAACTTATGCTAAATTTCGAAACGACACATATTTGTTCGGCTTTTTCAAAGAGTAATCTGTGATTTTTGCTTGATTTTCATGTATTACGGCTCATTCTCTTCGTTGAGGGATGTTTTACGCATTCGCTGTCTAGATATTTAATAGTATTCCCCATTTAAAAATTACAGCTCTTTGCTTGCGATGAAATTTCATTGATGCGTAAACCAATGGCTGCAATTTTTTTAATAAGGAATACTACCAAATATCTAGATTGTGAATTCGTAGAGCATCTTTCAAGGAAGAGAATGAGTCGTGATACATAACAAACGAGCTAGGAATACAAATTATTCTTTTTAAAAACTGTGCTAATGTGTATTTTTTTGAAAATTAGCATAAACCAATGAATATTTTTGTGAATCCATTGAAACTAATGTTTTCCAGAGTCAAAAATATCTATTTTAATACAAAGCATCATTAACTATAGTCAAGTGATGCATAAAACTTTGTAAATTTATACGAATACACGATTTATGAATTTAGTACTCATTTGACTAGCGCGAAGTGCCATAACCTCCTTAAGCTTTCCCTTTTCCGTATTTTCCCCACTAAAATTAAATTTAATAGTGCTGCAATCTCCGTCTTAAATTTTAGCGGTACAATTCCGTTAAGCCGAGTTTCAGAGAATATTTTAAACACTTCTCGAATGCATAAAAACCTGAGAATAATCAAGCATATTCAAGGTGCTCAAATAATTGACTTTGCATAATAACAATTTAAAAATGTCATCAACAAATTGAAGGAAAAAAAAAGTTCAACAAATCACGCAATATGAACTTTTTTCAGAAATAGTTTATCAATACTCATGAATATGTACGAATTTCTTGCGAATTCGGTGAAATTTTCAAATTCCTGGCAACTAATTAATGAGATTGTCATTAGCGTTAATGTCCGTTCATTTCTTCGGCATTTTTACCCTATTGTACATTCAATACTATTTTTTGTTAAGGTTTTAAAAAAATTGTGCGTGCGAAGTTGTAGTAAAATGTGCAGAGCTTTTGGAAAATCATAAAAACTTACATAAGCCCACATGTGTAATGTGAGAGGATCAATCTTGTACAACTGATTGAAATTACAGTAGACAACCGCGTCTTCGGGTAATCCGTACTGTTGTCTTGTCGTGATAACAATATTCTGAGGCACTTCTTCTCCCGTTGCAGTTTTCGTGTTAACCGGTGTGGGAGCCATACCATTTTGCACGACTACTCCATTAACAGACATCTGACATTGTCCAGAAGCGATCATTGTTTCAATCGGCGTTGTCGTTGGAAGTTCAGCGACTTTCAAAGTCATTTCTACGGGTTTGTTTTTCGAATCGGCGACGACGATCTCACGAATTTCTTTGACCATCGTGTTCTCAATCATCGGTGAGAGATCTGTAGCATTTATTACCGCGACATTGTCCGCTACTTTGCCTTTCATATTCAATTTGTCGGTGAGAATAAGACGTTCTTTCAGATGTGGAAACATTTGGCTGTTGGAACAAAAACATTAATGCAAAATAACACGAAATACAATTAATCAGAAAGCCAACTTCACGGAGAAAAATTATTGGTAATCGATCAGTACGTCAAAGAGAAAATTTAGGTAATAATTGTATTCATCTCAGTCCAATAATCTTTGCGTATTTCCTCTCAAACCATCCGTTCTGTCATTCCAGTAATTTTAGACAAAACAAAAGAATTCACAGCTCCAAAAAAATTGTATCTCAATAAATATTACGTACGAATTAAAATTATTGTACGATTTTACGATTTTCATAATAAAATTTTGAAATCCGAAAATTTCCCTTTCTCACGGCAACGAAAGAAGAAACGAGCAACAAATTTTCACAAAGAAAAATATGATGTTTAGCTCATCGATTTAAAAAAATGGTTTACTTGTGTACAATGCAATTTCAATAAATATTTTTTTACCGAAATGTAATAATTGGAAAACGACCATTATTAAAGTATTCGTCGCATAAATACACATAGAATGCATTGAAAAATAATGCGATAGTTATGATTTTGTTCCAGAATAATAGTAATTAGAAAAATAATTGATCATTAATTTTCTCCGTGTATAAAGCAGCGAAGAGATAGATAAACAGACTTACCGATGATCGCCGATGAAGTATGTATGCGGCATGTAAGCAAGTTTCTCGCTGTATTGCGCGGCAAGTTCGAGAGGAGATGTAACTTCGTCAGTGATCAAATAGTCCATAAAGCTTGCACCGGATGTTCCTGGATATCCAAGCCACATAACTTGGACTGGCGCTGGTTTCAAAGCGAAAATCTCGTTTCTCGCACCTTTCGTGTAGCCGTTCATGTTTACGAGTATATGAATGCCGTCCGCATTGATACGATCAGCGGCTTTTCCGTTGCACGGTATTTGCGACAAGTCTATAAAATGTTCAGCTTCACGAGCGATTTTCGAGCGGAAATTCGTTCCATCGTCCGTGCTGAGAGCGTAACAGAATATTTCGACATTTTGCTTGTCGTGCAGTCCAGGTATCGATTGCATAAGATGGCTCGTCGGATGATTTCCGAAGTCAGATGAAACGTATCCTATCTTGAGCCTCGGGCCAATTTCACGAGGATATTTGTAGGGTTGTTTGTGCAAAACGTGAATCTGTTGATCAGCGCGTCGTTATTATTATCGCGAGAATAGATATTGCGAGTTTGGGGCAATTCAGAATCGGGAAAATTTACAAATGCCAGTGAGTTTTCATTTACGTAGGCAGATTACGCAGTTAAGGTAGTCCTGTCGAATAGTGTCGAGTTCGCATAAGTTTTCGAAAAATTAGAGGTGACTGCAAACAATTCTCGATAATACAAAAATCTGAAGAAAATCATGCATATTAAAAGTGTGAAAATGATTAATTTTGCATAATAATAACTCCAAAATGTTATTAACAAATTGATGAAAAATAAAAAGGCTCAACAAATATTTCGACCAACTTTTTTTATTTGTAAAAATAATTCTTTCATTTTTTGAATACGCATACATTTTTCCAAATTTTTAGATTCACTTCGAATTTTGGGATTTTTCCTATGTAAAAAGAAAAATTCAAAGTGAATTGAAAAATGTAGGAAAATTTATGTGTATTCAGAAAAAAAATGATTAAAAAAAAAGGTCGAAATATTCGTTGAACATTTTTATTTTTCATCAATTTTTTAATAACATTTTGGAATCATTATTATGCGAAATTAATCTTTTCCATACCTTTAATATGAATGATTTTTCAAAAGATGTTTGTATTTTTGAGAATTATTTGTAATCCCTTCTCATTTTTCGAAAACTTATGCGAACTCGACAGTATTCGACAGAACTACCTTAAGGAAATTGGAGCGCTGCACACTAGTCAAAAGAGTGCTAAATTTATTATTTAATTTAGACAAACTTTTATGCATCTATAGATTTTAATAAATAGTAATTCTCATAGCTGCATGTCTTTTATTTTAAAGAAATGTGATTTCACTCGATTTCCACAAATATTAACGAGATTATGCTTTATTTCGAGAACACATATTCGTTCAGCTTTTTCAAAGAATAATCCGTACTTTTTACTTGATTTTGATGTATTATGGCTCATTCACTTCATTAAGAGGTGCTTTACCCATTAATCATCTAGATATTTGATAGTATTCCTTATTTGAAAATTACAGCTGTTTGTATACGAAGAAATTTTATTGATGGGTAAACAAATGGCTGTAATTTCTAAATGGAGAATACTGTGAAATATTTAGATAGTGAAATCGTGGAGCATCTTTTAAGCAAGAGAATGAGCTATGATACATAACAGCCGAGCAAAAAATATATAACGAGCTGGTATATTGATTTTTTTTAATTTTATATTTAAAAAAAAAGCGGAAAAAAAGTAAGAAAAATCGACATTAAATTTTAAATGGCCGTCATTATTTAAATTTTCCCCCGTAGAGGATTGCTTTATCACAAAGTAAAATACAAAACGTTTCTTCTTGTTCTAACACAGCTGATCGATAAAGGTGATATTAATCTATATAAAATTTCCTGAAGTATGTATCGTTTTTTTAAAAGGACTTTAAACCCTTTATAGAATGCCAGCAAATGATAAATTTCCTTGGCATAATATACTCTATAAAAAAAAAGTATACTTAGGAAAACACCCAAACGAACGGCTTTGCAAAAAGAAGGTCGCCGAGAAACGTAATATAACCTTTATATAAATGTACATGTATGAACCATGACTATCGTTGAGCGAAATAAAATTATATCGCAACGAAATAACTTAAGGTCATAGAATTGATATTGCACAGGCTTTAAAATTGACGACTATCAGGCAAGTCGTCAATTGATCAAACTGTGCATCACGAAACGATTTTCCAGGCGCTCGTTGTGAATAGATAAACCGGAATTTGCGTCAAGACCCCAAGTTTAGATGAAAATGTAGAAAAATTGGGTGACATCTACATTTTTCGAAAATATGTAAATATTTTCATAAAGGAAAAACAATATTGCCTGAATATTATGAAATCTATTAACTATATTGTTCTAACAACATTCTTGCGAGATATCGTTCAAATTTTTGAAAAATGTTGATAGTATATTGTTCATTGAAATTATTCAATTCAAAAAATTGCATTCATTGTTTTGAATTCGACCCAAAATAGCTTTGCACTTCATTACGTACATGGCTAAAGTATCAGCTCGTTTTGTCACATCAGTCAAATTGCGAAAGCGATTTAAACTTCTGAACTACAGATAGCTATAAAAACTGAAGTCCGTTATTGATCGTCAAAAAAAGTAATACCTAACATTGCTGAATATTAGTTCGTCCTCGTCGAAAATTCAAGTTCGAATGGTCAAACTCAACTTGTGTTAAAATGATGTCTATTTTCGGGAAAAAAAAAATTCTATAAAATCCGAACGACTTCATAGATTTAGCCTGAATTTAATGCCGATTATCCTTCAAAATAATTCCATTTTTTAAAAAATTGTCTCATTATTTGAATATGTAATCAGAGAATCATTTGAATAAAGTTCGCTTTGATATCAGAAGAAGCTTTCTTACCTTTTCAATGCAGAGATTAGCATGGCGAGCGGCAATTGCCTTTCTAAAGTCATGAGACAATGGATAGAGCATCGAATGATGAGGATGAACACTCGGTAATCTGTTCTTGTCCAATTGTTCAGCAACGATGGACACGAGTTTTTTCATTCTGGCCTCGTAATCAGTCCAGTCGCAAGCGATCTGTAGGCAGTGTGCGAGATTGCAATATGCGTCTGGAAAATCTGGTTTCAATTTGAGAGCGGTTCTGTAGGACTGAATCGCCTCGGGAATGTTTCCCGAATCTTTGTGAATCGAGGCCAAATTGGAATGTGCGTCGGCAAACGCAGGATTTATTTGTATGGCTCTGGTGTAACATTGAAGTGCACCCTGTATATCCTGCATCTCCTTCAAAGTATTGCCCATATTTGAGTACGCATCAGCGAACGTCGGCTGAATTCGAATTGCCTCTTTATAATGCATCAGAGCTTCGTTAAGTTTTCCCTGTTGTTGTAAAACGGACGCTAGATTGCTGTGAGCGGCCGCAAACTCCGGAAATACTTCCAGAGCTTTTAAATAAAGACGCGTTGCTTCCTCGATGTAACCCTGTTCCCGTTTTATGTTAGCCTGGAATTTTAACACTCGAAAGCATTAATATACAATTGGGTTCTCTAAAAAAAATTTAATTCGAAAAATTTGTTTTATTCATTAAGGCACACGTCTTGATACGTGCTAGTCAAATCAATGCTAAACTTTGAGAAACGTTACAATGAATTTTTGAGTCTCATTGACGGTTGCAGAAACTCAAGTAGACATCATTAGTGTGTCAAAATTTTTTTTTTTTATTTTGCATGGTTTTAATCTATAGTTTGTACCTTCAAGCAATTATTCTCAAAATTTTAGCGCGATAAACATTTTTTTAGAGGTAACTCAAACGATGAATAGATTTCCCATTTGATTAACACGTAAATGAATGCGACTTTCAATAAATTCATGTCCCTAAATTACAGATGCGATATATTGACGTTCGCGTATTTTTTTTCGTTATCTTCAGATCATTGGGAAGAGAAAAAGTGCTTACAAATTTTTCGTTTAAATCGATAGTTTTCTAGTTATGAATTTTTGAAGCTCGGAATATCGCCCTCTCCGCCCTGTAAGATCAGTTTCAATTGGAATTTCATGTTTGAGGTCAATTCTGGAGCCATTGTCTATCGTAAAGTTTAATTATAAGTGAAATTTCATTCAACTGTTAAACGGATGTTTCAAATTTATTTGCAAATACAAAAAAAATGATAAATTAGATAGAATATTCAAGAAAAAAAAACCATCAGCTTTGTTCAAAACGTTTGATAAACCTGTCAAAATTGACCAAAAATCGGGAAAAAATCAACAAAACATCAAAAAATTTAGAAAGAAAGAAAAAAAATTATGAAGCGTACGAAAAAATGTTTAAACTGGGTCACAACATTTACAAATGAATTTTCTTCAACGAAAGTATCGGTGCCTAGAAAGATCGGTTCGATAGGCGGCAATTCCTATTATAAAACCTATTCGGGATAATATGGTCCATCAAATTGCTCATATTTATTTAATATCAAAGGTTAAATATTCATTAAAATTCAAATTGATCAAAACTCAATGCTATTGGTTCCCGAGCGCGTGACGTCATGATGCTTTTCCACACGATCCGAGTCACTGCCTTCGTAATTAATTTGCAGAGTAATTTTTATCGAATTTTCGAAACAAGAAAATTGAAAAAGCATGTCTAATAAATCATGTAAAAAAAAAATGCTCCGTGACAATTGATTGAAGGAATCTGCCAAAAAATGCCTTGTTCATGGTGTTCGAATTTATGAAACGAAGTGACAATATCAATGCTACTGCGATTAGGAATACATACAATAAAATTCCTGTATCAATCCAACAATCGCAATTTAAGTCAATGTATTAATGGAAAATCGTTGCATTGTTCATTGTTCATATCCATTAAAATGATAAATGAATTTGGGCCGATTCGCTAAGTGAAACCATAATCGGATTTCGCCTTTCCCGCGCGAAACTTTTAAAAACTCATTACTGAGTACACTTTCCATCGTTTGGACATCGTCACGTTGTATCATCGATAAAGAGTAACCGTGTTTATATTTACTTGGATTTATTGAGAAGATACCATATTAGTATCTAGCGATAAAAGAGCAACAAAATTTTTTTCCTAAGCTGATATATCGCCGCGAGATCGACAGAATCGTATAGCACATTACGTTAAAAAAAAGGGTATTTTACAAAATTTTACTTCCCGAGGTCTGAAAATCGTGGTTTTATGCACACTTTAAAAAATATTTAGAATATTCGTATACTATATAGCAATTTATACTAACCCAGTGTAATGTATTTTTACTAAATACGTGTATAAAATTCTATTTAATGTACGAAAGAAAATGAAAATTCAATGTACGCTTTGTAAAATTGAAGTTAATTTGTATTAAAAAGGCGATTTTTCAATGAATTTAGTAGAATTGCACCTGAATTTTACGTGAATCTCGTTGAACGAAGATTTCTTTGACCGTTTCTGTAAAAAAGCTTGCTTCATATGTGTAGTAATTTTACTATACGTGTAGTAGTGAACTCATATTAAAAATACGACTCGTATGGCGTTTTTAGTATGCTGTGCATTAATTAATACGGCTTTTGTAACGAATTTAGCAGACTGTACATAATTAATACTATTCCCGTAACAAATTTTGAAAAATGCTACATCAATTTCACATTATATTCGTGTATATTCATAGTAAATTTTCTATTCCCGTTTCTGTAAACGAGCTTTCTCCACTAATTCTAACTAATTTTTTTTTAAGTGCAAGTAAAATACGTGGAGCGTTATTATCGCACAGATGAACAGAAAGTTAAATAAAAATCGAGTTGCAGTATGTATTATGCGTACTACACGAGTTCGACAAGAACATCGTGACGTCAACGATGTTTTCGAGAGTAATCGGGCAATTCCAAAGCGTCCAAAAAATAAGTCATCGAATTGAGTTTCAAAATTGCTATAACTTTGCAAGTACAAAGCATTTTGAAAATTAATATGCGCTCTACCCATTAGCAATGTTATCTAAACCTACTAGAAAACCTAATTACTTCGAATTACTCGTTTTGTTTAAACCTTTACTTATATGAAGAATTATACGCATTGTTTATTAAAAACCTGATGAATTTTTTACTAATATAATGGGGAATCAGAAAAAAAAAAAAGAAAAAAAACCTATTCTTTGCAATTTATTAACGAAACCAATAAAAAAACATAATGAGTTTTAAAATTACGGATTAATTACATCACTGCTCTCATCACTCACCAGATTATTCAAGGAATCAGCATGTGTAGGACAGAGGCGCAAAGCAGTGTTGTAACACTCTTCGGCCTCCACAACTTGTCCTTTTTCCTTGAGCGCGTTCGCCAAATTGCAATAGGCATCAGGAAAGTTTGGCTGTAGTTCGATTGCGCGCCGATATGTGTCGATCGCCAAATCAATGAGCCTTTTATCGCGAAAACGAGGTAAACATCGTTAGTATATCTCGGCAGAGCAGAAAAACTTTCGAAAGACAAACGAGCGACGTAAGTACTTACCCTTGTTCGTAATAAACGCAAGCCAAATTTCCGTGTACGACTGCATTGTTAGGGCTGAGATTAAGAGCTCTGAGATACGCGGCAACAGCTCTGAAAATAACCGGTTCATCCTCATTAGATTTGCCTCGTTATCATTCGTACCTACCCTTTCTGCTGTTCACCGCCATTCATTAAATATTATAGCTAAATGTGATGAGCAATCAGAGACGAAATGAGAGACAGAGGCTGAAGGAAAGGCAAGAAAATGACAGAGAAAGAGTGAGAGATGACATCCATCTACCGATCCGTAACTTTATCGCGATAAACCTTTTAATCCAAGATATTATCCAAGCGATGCATCCCGGTGGTACGGGTCGAGCAATCGTACTTTCTAACTGAAGGCGAAACGAAGGCGCGACTGTACTCGATGGTGATATCACAGTGTAGACGATAACGCATTGGTACTCCATTCCTCCTTATCCATCGTTCGCGCCGAGACGATCGTATTGCACCGACAAATCGGTTAATATCAATTTATCCACAAAAATATGTATTTTTCCGCTTGACCGTGATTGACCGTATTTAATTTTTCATTGTCACATTGTACACTAAAGGTACATTAGTTTTCATGTGAAAAAAGGGAGAGAAAATGTATTTTACGATGGTTAAATATTAAAAATCTTTCATTTCATAGCTGAGTTGTCCTGTTAACGTTGCAGAATATGAGATAATTCTTTCAGCCTCTTGGTTGCTTTGCAATGAGGCTCTTTCTACTATTGCCACACCAAAGTTTTCGAAAATTGCACGAAGATATCAGAGCTTCGTCATTCCCATCTCGATAGGTATAGACGACGCACTATGGACCGGATTAATTACTCCACCACTCGTTTTTTCTCTTTCTTTTCGGTCCTCACCTAAACACCTTATTTTCTAGTGCTAATTGAACATGTATTGTATTTTTTATCACGATAACCACTGGCTCAAAGCACTGGATCAATTTCTATTTCCTCTTATGTATCCGCTTGAAGAAGCGCGGATATTACGCGTCTACAACTTCCATCGAAAGTTCAATATTTACCAAGACATCACGCAATTTTTAGTAGTTTCAAGACGGTAAAAAGGGAAACGCGTCATCTTCGCATTGTACACGCCGAATTTTTCATGCTTCCTGTTGATAAATATTTAGTTTGGCACTCCGTAAGGGAGAAGTTACTCGAACAGCTGATAAGACACCGTTGGACGAAGCTACTGATGGAAAAAGCCGGCCACGGTGGCTACAGTCTACCGGTAGATAAGTTGCAGAATCATTAAATTAATCAAAGTGATAAAGAGGAGAAATTTAAGGTGCTGATCATGATTAAAATTGTGAGGGTAGACAAGAGAAGGTTTTACTAGAAGAAGTGGAATAAGAGTAAGAATAAGAAGAAGAAAGGTGAAGGAAGAGTTGGGAGTTCGCGTGGAAAGTGAGAAGAATGGACGACGTGTTCCTGAGACTACCAACTAAACTACTGGCTTAGCGGGGCCCGGGGGCAACCGAGGTGTTGCCGGCGCCGACGCCGTTTGTTCGACAGTTTTCGTCGTGACGTCGCGAGCAGAAGCGACGGCGCAGCTTCGTCCTGGGCTCGGTACCAGATCGAGGTTGGTAGGTCATTCTCATGCCTTTTTATACATATATATTAGGGTGTGCCAAAACAAAGCGATATTTTTTTCCTTGCTCTCCGCCCAAAACGTCGTAGAATACGTCTTAGTGAAGATCCTGTCAACAGCGGAGCTCATAATTTTAATTCTTAGAGGTCCATCATCGCGTTCGAAGTTTTTCTATTTAAATAATACAAGATAGTCATTTTTTTTCCATTCTTTCTCCCTGCAACCTGAGAAGGATTTTTTTTTCATAAAATCAATGACTACATCTTATGAATCATTGAATTTCGAACAAAAAAACTTGTTGAGTCGAATTTTTATCTTCAATATTTGATTTATTACAGAGCCTTGAAATTTTTTCTGTTGTAAATTTTCTGTTTTTTTTTTTACATTTTTTTTTAGTTAATCTAGTTAAGTTAGGACAAAAAGTTAAAGGAAAATTTTATCGACCGTCTGACGCACTACAGAATAGATTTTAACGAGTTTTTTGTATCGTTGATATTTGCAAAGTTACAGACCAACAAAGTTATGGTTTTTGTATTTTTAACTGTCATGAAGTGAACTACCGATGTTAGTACAAAAAAGTCGATAGGTATTTATTAGAACATTAAATTTACTAAAAAATCCGGGTGAAATTTTATGTATTGCTAACGGTTTTAAGTTACAGACTCAGTGAATCTTATTTTGATGGTTTTTCACGCATATCCAATAAAACATTTCAAGGCTCTGTAATAAATCAAATACTGAAGATAGAAATTCGACTCAACGAGATTTGTTGTTTGAAATTTAATGATTCATAATATGTAGTCATTGATTTTATGAAAAAAAAATAAAAAATTCTTCTTAGGTTGCAGGGAGAAAGAATGGAAGAAAAATCACTTTTCTGTGTTATTTTAATGGGAAAACTTCAAACGATGATGGATCTCTGAGAATAAAAATTATGAGCTCCGCTTTTGGCAGGATCTTTACTATGACTTATTCTACGATATTTTGAGGGAAGACCAAAGAAAAAAAATATCACCTTTTTTGGCACACCCTAATATATACATATATATATATTCTGATTTTTTCATAGGATAGTTTTATTGAATCAACAGAATACTTAGCAAAATTAAATATTTCAGACAAACAGATCAAGAAAACAAATGTATAAATGTTTTGAAGAAAACTTGTATTTAAATATTGAATGAAAATGCGGTGTATTGTATTTTTTTCTATGTGCAATATTACAGCATAGAAAAATATCGACAATTAATCGAATTTATAGCTTGCTACTGTAAACTGTGTAAAATAAAGACCGCCAAGAAACTCAACATAAACGTTATAGATGCACTTGTATGACCCATGACTATCGTTGAATGACATTGAATTATGACACAACGAAATAACTTGAGGTCACAGAATTGATATTGCACAGACTTTAAAATTGACGACTACCATGGAAGCCGGCAATTGATCAAACTGTGCATCGCGAAACCGGGGTTTTCAGGCATTCGTCATCAACAGACAAATCGTAAGCTGTTTGCTAAGGCTGAGAATAAAGTTTTAGGTGAAGAGGGCCAATAGTATTAAATTTCCTTCGTTTCCATACATGAATCTTTTCTCTAAATCGTAGTTACCTATTATCGGAAGAATTTTAAGTATCTAAAATGAAGATTGCAATTTTTATCGTCAAAGAAATGCAATTTTCGATACTCATCTAATCGTGGCACGCATAAAACGTCTACTTTAAGAGCTCATTACTTAATAGCCGTCGCGACGGCAGCAGAATAAACGAAAAGTAAGATAAGTGTTAATTTTTTCTAAATTAATCTTTTTTTCTAAATCGTAGTTACCTATTATCGGAAGAATTTTAAGTATCTAAAATTAAGAATGCAATTTTTTATCTTCAAAGGAATGCAATTTTAGATACTCATCTAATCGTGGCACGCATAAAACGTCTACTTTAAGAGCTCATTACTTAATAGCCGTCGCGACGACAGCAGAATAAACGAAAAGTAAGATAAGTGTTAATTTTTTCTAAATTAATCTGTATTTCTAAATCGTAGTTACCTATTATCGGAAGAATTTTGAGTATCTAAAATTAAGATTGCAATTTTTTATCTTCAAAGGAATGCAATTTTAGATACTCATCTAATCGTAGTACGCATAAAACGTCTACTTTAAGAGCTCATTACTTAATAGCCGTCGCGACGGCAGCAGAATAAACCAAAAGTAAGATAACTGTTAATTTTTTCTAAATTAATCTCTTTTTCTAAATCGCAGTCACCTATTATCGGAAGAATTTTAAGTATCTAAAATTAAGATTGCAATTTTTTATCTTCAAAGAAATGCAATTTTAGATACTCATCTAATCGTGGCACGCATAAAACGTCTACTTTAGGAGCTCATTACTTAATAGCCGTCGCGACGGCAGCAGAATAAACGAAAAGTAAGATAAGTGTTGTCTCATCTCTTGTAAAGTAAGACAGTTAGGGTGCGTCTGGAGTGTATTAAGCGATTGGCGAATCAATAAAGGGTGTAACCCTGATGATGCGCGATTCGCAGGGTAGCAGAAACTCGGAAAAGTACAGAGTGAGAAGGGCGTAAGGTACAATCGATCGAATTGAGTGTTGGTGATGAAAAAAAAAATCTACATTTTATAGCTTACCGATCAAAGATCCGAGCCTCCTTGAGAACATTGCCAAGATTAATGTAGGCATCGAGAAAGTTAGGGTCGAGAGCGACAGCCTTCTCGAAATGATGAATTGCCAGCCATATTTCACCCTGAGCATTGAACACGCAACCGAGGTTGCTCCACGCGACAGCAAAGTCGGGTCGAGTCTCGATAGCCTTCAGATAGCAAGCCTAAAGAGTCAGAATCAAGAGATATTCGATTATCAGGCCTGTCCGCGAATTTGGCAGGGGCGCGCCGCGCTTATTAATTGCCCTTCCTCTCGGCGCCGCGCTGCATTTGCCAGTTTTTCACCAATTTTTTCCACCCGCCCATTGATGTACTCCCGAACAGCGTGACAATGGAAAAATGTTGTATTAACATTCGTACTAGCGTGCAAACAATCTGATTCGTGTCTTTGGACCACGTAATGAAAAATACGTCGCGAAGTAGCGCAGAAATAGGATAATCGAACATCATATAGTATCACAAATTTATTTTCAACGAAACGATTGCTTTCACGTGTCTTCTTCAACAACAACATAAAATCTGACGTTAAATGTAAATAGCGAGAAGAGCAAACTCAAAAAATTCTTTTACATATCAATAGTTTAAAACAAAAGTAACAACGAAAAATAACTGATTTTCGAGAAGGTTTCATATATCCGGCAGCATCAATAGGCCAGTGGGGTGCAAAAACTATGAAAAAATTAAAATAAATTCGCGCCGCACGAAATGCCACTCGTTGCGTGTTAACGATTCACCGAAATGCGCTCGGCTACTTGGCCAACACGAAGATAAAGAAGGAATAATGCAAATAACGCGACAATCGCGTTTCCGGATCGCGCCAACGCGCAGCTATAATTTTCCTTTCTTTCTCTGACACGAGTGACGATCCGTGTAGAATAAGCACAGAGGAAAAAGAGTGAGAATCGCGCGTTTCGAGAGGAGGGCCGCATATTCAACATATATAATCCGTACCTAGAAAATAAATGAAACAGGTTTTTTTTTTCGTTGGGCCGGCCTCTAATATATCGGGTTAGGGTTTGTTGGTTCGTTGGCAGGTTTGTAAAGTCACTTTATACCTGATTTCCGAGCTCATAACGATTTGTTTAATAATTTAAAGGATTTTATTAACACTCACGATAAAAGGATAATTTTAGTTAACATTTGAGAAAAACCGTACGCAATAAAACACGATAAACTAAACCCGCAAATGCGAAAAATTATTATCGAATACAAGCAAACATTGTGTAAACGAGTTCTTTCTTAACTGATCTTGAAAACACTAATTAATGGTAATTAACAGAAAATCACCCGATCTGATCAGTGCTTGTATCACGATAGGTTGGATAATTTTAGCGACACTCAAAGAAAGGCCACAGACCATATTTATTTACCCTTTACACACGAAAGCGAAGATTAATTATTACTACTCAAATCCGCAAAAGATCAAGTTTTTTAAAAACGGAATGTGATGATAATAATTAATGATAATTAATAGGTCGGGAAAACGATAGAATCGAAACTGCGAAGGGTCGAATTATTTCAAATGAAATGACTTCGAGTTTATTCATCATTTTACGTTTTACCATTTTATAAAGTTTTTTTTTGCATCTAGGTATAAAAATGGTTACAAAAAGGATTCTTCAAATTGATTACACATTTACTTATTCTTTACAAGAATTACTATGCCGACGAAAAAAATGGAATAATGTCTTTAAGTGAATGAACGTATGGATGATAATTACTGATGATTTATAAATCGGTGATAAACGGTATTAATTGGGCGTGGATGGATGGTCATTGGGAATGCATGGACGATGTGGAGACCGGCCACGGGAGCTACATTACCTTCAGTTTACCCTTCGGTAGGTTGACGATAAGTACGAGTCTCGCAAGGTCTCATACTAAACTTAGAGACTGAGAGACAGAGTGTGTGTGTGTGTGTTACTGAATAACCAGATTCAGATTCACCCTTTGACGAAGGAACCAGCGGAAACCGACCAATTGCATAGCTCCAAGTTCCCCTCCTAGAGTTGATCATTCCATCCACAACAATAAGACAGCTGCGTTAATCTCTTTTCATCAGTACGTCACCATAACTTGATCTATGCTTAATCGCGTTTTATGCACCGACATCATCATGATTAGCTATAAACCACGCTCATCAGCCACTTTGTCCGTCATTGTCTCGTTTATCACGTTGAAATCCGATGAAGTTACAATTTAATATCGAAATACAATTATCGAAGTTCAAAAAAAAAAAAGTATCATTTTTTTCAATTTACCTCACGTACAAATTAATACTCAGACCGAAGTTTTCCGTGGCTGAACGAGTTGGAAATGGGAAAGAGAAAAGAAACGAAAATTTTCAACAAAAAAAAATGCAGCAAGCTCTCGTTCTCAGGAATGTTCGATCATGTTGCAGAAAACTGTTCATCTTTCCTTCAATTGCATTACATAATATTATTAATAATGAACAGTGCGTTCGCAGTTTACAAAATTATCCAAAGAAGTAATGAACAACGTTTGACGCAATGTAATTCTAAACAGAGCATATTTGAAGTAGGAATCAATAATTTTGGCGTGTGAACGCACTGTTATGTTGTTATCGCGAGCGCCGCGCTTCAGTAGAAATATTGACTACCACCAAAAGAGAATCTTTGTTCCCCTATTCGCCCTAAATCAACAAGACGAATATTTAGCAATTTCGGATAAACAGCTGTACCAAATTCTGGTAGAAAAAATTGTCGGTTTATTGTTTTTTGGTGGAGCCAAGAAATCTCGCGCCAGTGTTTAATGAGTGAATGTTTGAAGGAGTTATCTTCACACAAGAAATATTGACCAATATCGGAGCCATTGCTTGTGAAAAGAGCTGAAGTAGAAGGATTAGCAGTTAAAAAAATAGAAATCAGAAAAAATAATATATGAAAAAATGCTGTTTTTCGCAAACATTATTTATGATCGCTACTTTTTTAACTGTGAAAATTGGGGTGAGCGAAAAATAGAAAACTGAAATGTAATGTTGCAGTGTATGTAAGAAAAACGGGAAGGAATGTCGCGCGCGCGCTGCTGTTGCTGCTGGTTCTGCTGCCGCTGCTCCTCCTGACACATTTATGTTACCTTTGCTAATGCTGATCATATTTTCGACATCAACAAGTCTAAGGACGGTTAGCAATTATCCAGAAAGTTATGCCTTGCAAAGGCGGCGTTATTGACAATATATTTTTGATCCAGGGATAAGATGTTGAAATTAGTAATTGATATAACATACAAATATGGTCAGCGATAACAAATACGGTACAGTATAATCTCCATAGTGAAAAAATCAGTTGCAGTGTTGACTATCACTGAGTTTTTCATTATTATTAATCATGCATCGCGCGCATTTGTAGCCAATATAGTATTTCTTGTTGATTCTGGTCGCGAAAATACCTAATTAACAACCTAAATTCACATTCCATAAAGTCCATACATTTTTTTTCCATAGTTGTACACTTAATCGTGTTTATTATTCACCGCGAGCTTCCACGCTTCAACTTTTCAGCCAGGAATGGAATGCAACGCAATACCAATGTCATCTGTAGAGATAGAAAATAAAAATAACTGGCTGTACATTGTTAAAGTAGTTATGTCGATAAAGCATGTCAAACTCAGTCGCGATTTTCTTTACTTTATTTTGATTTCGGTGTTCAATGTTGTGCAAGTAAACGTCTGAAAATTTGATTACGGGATCAAAAAAAGGAACTTAAATTTCGAGTTCTCCAGAACATTTCGACAAAATCCAAATTGAGGATTTGTGTGAAATTTGAGAAATTTCATATCAACGAAATCATGGAGAAACGTTGATATTGTGAAATAATAAAGCTCAGAAATCATTAACAAATTTGTTTTTTTTTGTTTAAGAATTTTTTTAAGTTCTCATTTGCCCATTTACCGGCATTTTTCATCGCTGTTTTCCGACATAACTACCTTAAGAGCTTTAATCGCAAGAATTTGGGTTTTATGGAAAGTAATGATCGCGCGTCACGCGCTTCGCGCATGTGTGCATTAAGAGGCACAGCTTTCTGCACGAGCTGATAAACAAAGGAGGAGCTCGCGATCGCATTCCTTAGAACTACGCCTGCGCTTAGATACATGCTGCACTTTATGGATGAGTATCGTATTATCTCACGGGCAAACCTTGTTAACAGTGCCTTTCGATATATCGCAGTCTCAGACTTTCCGACTGTAAGATGCTAAGCAAGCATCGCAGGATGGTGCACCTTACTACTAATCCATGGTGCACGTAACACGTGAAATTAGTCCTTATCGATAAATAATCTTTATATCGAATCATTCATCAATCGTGCTTACCTTTGCCTCGTCGAGTCTTGCTAATGCTTTCAAAAGATTACCAAGATCACTTCGTACGCAATAGAGATCCTAAAAGACATTGAAAATGACAAAAATTATTCACGATAAGAGATTATTACAGTAGAACCCCATTTAATCGAAATCGATAGGAACGACGCCTAATCGGATTAAGTCGCGTATATATGTTGGTAGTCCGAAAAATAGCCGTTTTTAATATTTTTATCTGATGAGAGCAATTGATTCGTGGCGTAGTAAGTCCGATTTTTTTTAGTTATAAATAAATGTATTGATAATGGAGTTGTTATCGCTCAAGTAGAGGAAAATTCACTTCAATTTGGACAGAGCACTGCTCATTTACCATGTCACTGGAGATTTCTTTCAATCGGACGAAAATGTCAAGGTGTAAAAAAAAAATTCATTTAAAAACAAATTATTTTAAAAAACTTCAATTATCTTTCGATAATACGTGGATAAACTTATATATATTCGAAAAAACATTCGGATGTACGATAAAAAATATTATACTCTGTCCGAATTTGATGTAAATCCGACGAACGGATTATTCGAAGACACTTTATTAATTAACATTCATAACCAATAAAGTTATTAAGTATAACTTTAAAGTAACCAATAAAAGTTATTAATAATAACTTTATTGGTTATGAATGTTTTTTTTGATTAAACAAAAACTCGAATTTTGTAGGACATTGGAAGGAAAATTTCGTCCTCATCATCAGTAATAAATATTGAACATCAACCTTTTTTTTTTTACCACAAGTGTATACACGTCATTTAATCTCTTTATACACTCTTGTCTCTTTGTAGTCTTTTATCTGCACATCGGTTCTTTTGATTCAAGATGAATGTTTCTCTACTTATTTAGTGTCCAAACTTTAAAAAAAAGATAAGTAATCGAAGGTACATGTCATATTTGTGCACTAGATGATTTAACAGTCGCGTAAGTCAAATATTAAAAGCTTTCTGCAAAACGAAGAAAATTTAACTAAGATAAACTTGAAATTGAAATCTCAACATACGTTTAGAAATGCCATGAAACGTGGACATTTGTTGGTCTCAGGCATTTTTTTCGCGATACTAATAATTTCGCGCTGATATGAATGATTGGGTTCTGAAAATTGCGATTCCTGCTATCAATACCATACGTTTAGAAATGCTATTAAACGTGGACATTTGTTTGTCCTGAGCTGATCGAGGCATTTATTTACGACAGGAAAAATTGGGGTCTAACAATTACGATCCCAGGTAACAACTCAACCGGTCTTTTGCCATTAAAACCAAAACAATACTGAAATATCACTTTTCTTTATGAGAATACGGAAAAACGTACAACTTTTTACAGCTGGAAATTTATTTCTCCCACGAAATTTTAATACAAGCTACATTCCTAACGGAATTTTTGCATTCGTCAAACTTTTTCCATATGAAAATAGGGAAGAACGCACGTCTCTAATTTTTACACCTAAGCACGTTTTTCTTCCAGGAAATCGAAATGCAAGATACATTTCTAATAAAACTCGGTATTCGTCAAACTTTTCCCACGTTTTTACGACAATAAGTCCGCGATCCTAAGCTGCAGAGGGGCGGAAATTTCCGATTAAATTAAGACAGTCGACATTTGAGAAGTCTCAAAGCGTCTTCGTTTATTACATACTTGCGCGTATCCAGCAACTTATTAATACCAACGTCGTAACCGGCGTTGCGAGATTAAACATGATTAATCACACATAATATTTACGAAATACTGACGCGTGATAACGCAATCATAATGAAATTTCGCATCGGCTTTTGGTTTGCGAAGAGTTTAAAGAATGTGGATAACGGTTTGAGTAATTGAGAATCTGAATAACGGGTGATTGAATAATCAGAAATCTGGATAACGGACGATTAAATAATCGAGAATCTGGATAACGGACGATTAAATAATCGAGAATTTGGATAACGGACGATTAAATAATCGAGAATCTGGGTAACGGACGATTAAATAATTGAGATTTTGGATCATGGACGCTTAAAAAGGTTCGCCTATTAATCGCCGTCCAACTTAGGGCTTTCATATTTTTTTGCATTATTTAAATGGATGCTTAATATACCAAATTCCGAAATTCGACAGATGTTAGCCGTCTAATTATGTTGGAATACGACTCAGAATTTGTCCACTTCGACAGAGATAAAGCGTTGAGTACCTGCTGAAGTTCGTTACGACACCATTTACCAATTTTTCACATGTTTAAAGTCAACATTGGATTCTACGTAGCATTCACATCTCACGATACTAATCTTGCATATAATTCGTGAAAGCTGCATCAACATTTTTCTCAATTATACTTTTGACTCGCAAGTTATAAGCGAACCCCCTTAAGAAGATTCGGTGTCGACTACGCTGTAAGAGTTAAGTTTAGTTTATAATATTAAAATGTCATAAATCTGTCAATAACCGTTATTTTTTCGCGTTTTTTTTTAAGGGCTGGTTTCTTACGTTCGCGTTTAACCATTTTATAGATATGCATATAATGCATACAATGCATATAATGCATATTTATAAAATCTAAATATGAGATATCAAGACCCTAAGCTATTCCACACAACCTGGCAAGCTGTGTTACCTTTTAACCGAAAATAACTGGAGTTAACAGATTTTTTAACCGAGAAAAGATAAGTCTTGATTAACCCACTGTTTCACCGGCTTTAACCGATAAAAAACGTTTCGTTCGGTTACATTATCAGTTTAAATGGGTTGAATTTACAAACAGACTTGATTTTCTTTTAATTCGGTGAGAATGTCGGTTACAATCGGTTAATTCACCAGTAAAAATCGCTTAAAAAATAACAATTGCAGTTAAAAAGTCAGTTAAACTGGGTGAAACGGGTGAGGGTCAAAAAAGCGATTGACCAAAAAAGCGAATGGTTAAAATAGCGAATTTCGAAATTAGAAACGTCTGAATTTAGAATGGTCCTCATTATGAAATTCGCTATTTTATCCATTCGTTATTTTTATCTCCATCTGATTAAAATGCATCCAAAATAGCGAATAATAAAAATAGCAAATGGCTGTTTTTATTATTAATTGTTCTAATTTAAATGTAGAATTTCCATAATTATGGAAATTCTACATTTAAATGTTCATTATTTTTAAATTCGCTATTATAGCCGTTCGCTATTATGATCATTCGCTATTTTGACTCCCACTCGATGAAACAGCAGCTAATCGAGACTTGACACCAATTGAAAAGTCGGTGACACTGTTTTCCAGGGCCTATAAAATTCACCGAGTTTACCAATTAATATCTCGAAAACGCTGTGATAAATCGATCGAAAGTTCTGCATACGCATTTATTGAGGCTTTCCTGAAAACTGAAAAAAAAATTCATGCTGATATCTTGGATAATCGATTTTTATCGAAGCTCTTTAAATCAAGAATTCGGATAAGCGGGGGTCTAATAATTGAGGTTCTACTGTAATCAGAAATGTGAATTTTGAGATAATGAAGGTTAAACTTGCGGGATTGTATTGAAGAGCCGTAACGTAAGCCTGAACAGCCTGCTCCATATCTCCGGCTGCGACCAAAGCAGCCGCCAGGTTAATGTAACCATCTATAAAATCTGGCTTCAGCCTGACGGCGTGCCTGTAATTTTCAAGCGCTTCCTGAAGTTGTCCACGCTCCTTAAAAACATTTCCCAAATTGCTGTACGCTTCCGCTAATAAAGGGTTCTGCTTGATCGCCAAACCGCTATAGTGCGCTGATCTGAATCGGAAAGACAAAATATTTTCAATCTGATTCGCGACAAAGAATAATAAAAATCTTAAGATAGTTCTTGCATCAGATGAGTCAAGCAAAGTACTATTTTCGCTTACACTGTAAAACGGGAGTGAATAAACATATTTAAACCTTGAAAATATGTGCATACGATCCAATAATCAATTTTTAATCCCGGTAACTCGACTTACTGCTTATCGTCGTAATTATTCATTTGTCGTATTTATCCTTCAAAACCTTGAATATTTCGTACAAACAGTCGCGATTTTATTCAATAATAATGGAAAAGATAAGAAATCTGATTTAAAAATTTGGTACTTGCATGTAAACATTTGATTATTCACAAATAATCTACATGTTCCGCGTGCTAAAGACGTGATTTCGAAATTGCGGTTTTTCATACAAAATATCGTTTAGGTGCATTCAAAATTAACTGAAGTAATAAATGGTGCTCAAGCAACAAGATATTACAAAGTTCTACAATTATTTGCTATATTTTTAAGTGCAATGACTGCCATAAGAATAAAACTGTATTATAGGAGACAGACTTACTTTTCTAGTCTGCGACATTGAAAATGAATGGAGGAGAGCAGCAATAACACTCCTGTGTTATTTGTCTCCTGCCTCCACAGCTGCATGCAATGACGCTCTGCATTTTCGTAATCTCCGGCTTGATACTCTCTATGAGCCAATTCCAAAAGACCTGCAACATATACAAAGCATATTGTTGTATTAATTTAATTTACTCAATTAAATGTTAAGAATTCTTCAAATTTTAATAGAAGTAATTCTTTTTCTGTTATTTATTTTTAAAAACCACAGATAAAAATTTCCAATCTATTTATTGTTTATGAGAGTATTTTAATTGAGTAAGCAAACTTCCACTTTGATACTAAAACATTGTAGAAGTGCCATTTTACTGGTAACCCAACAATAGAAAGGTTTCAAGATAAAAAGAACTCAAGAGCAGGATCAAAAGATAATGGTTTATCATGAGCAATCAAAGTGATGCTGAACCAGAATGTAAAGTAAGAAATTTTATGAGTTCTCTGTATAAGGGACATTATAAAAATGTTGTGAATAGGGATATAATAAAAATGTAATATATCAGGAGATAATGGAATATTCTCTGCAAAGGAACATTATTAAAAAATTTCTTAAGGAAGGATTCTTGACTAGCATATCCAACATTTTCTGATGAGGAAGCTGTTTGTGTATGTTCACCAGGTTGGTTTATTTCAAACTTTGATTTTTTGTTTGTTTCCCAACTCAGAAAGCAGTGCCAAATCATGACTGTGTATGAAAATAATTTCAAGATTGCTACTAGATTTTTTAAACAAAAGAAACTCAATCTTTTTTATCTATCTTGATAAATTTTCGTTTTTTTATTTCTGGACCACTTGAAACAGGGTGACAAGTACTAAACATAAAATTTTCCTAATGATCAGTACATAAAAAATATCTTTAGAAGTCACTACACAATTTGATAAAGAAATAAGCATAAGATAATTTTTATCATCTATCCATTTATCTTGTTCACAGTAGTTGATATGAAAATTAAATTTTCCATTCATTTTCTATCTCAGACCAGAACTGAAAAAACCAGTGGCAAATCACATTCCGAATTTTACAGGCACATAGAAACTTATCATTTTCTCTACTGAGATGAAATCTTTTTCTATCTCTATTGATAATTTTTTCATTCAATTTATCTATTGAAATCTTCGCTTAACTTGTTACCTCTTTTAGTTTTAAGCTTGCATTGCTATAAAACTACTCACTGAAATCTTAAAAAAAAAAATGCATTTTGGCCCAAATATCCTTGAAAAAATTGTTATACACAGATCACGTTCAAAATTTTACAGACACATCAAAGATAAGAGATTTTAAAAAATATACCAATGGTTGAAATCTTCACTCAATTCATAACATTTGCAGTTTTGAGCTCATATTCTACACACTACGCACCAACAAAGTTCCATGACTGTCTAGCAAAAATGCATTTTGGCCCAAATATCCTTGAAGAAATTCTTATACATAGATTGCATTCAAAATTTTACAGACACATCAAATATAACAGAGATTTCCAAAAATGTACCAACGGTCGAAATCTCCACTCAATTCATTACATTTGCAGTTCTGAGCTCATATTCTACATATATGCTTCGCACCAACAAAGTTCCATGACCATCGAGCCAAAATGCATTTTGGCCCAAATATCCTTGAAGAAATTCTTATACACAGATCACGTTCAAAATTTTACAGGCACATCAAAGATAACAGAGATTTAAAAAAAATGTACCAATGGTTTAAATCTTCACTCAAATCATTACACTTGGGTTTTGAGTTCATATTCTATGTATACGCTACGCACCAACAAAGTTCCATGACCATCGAGCAAAAATGCATTTTGGCCCAAATATCCTTAAAGAAATTCTTATACACAGATCACGTTCAAAATTTTACAGGCACATCAAACATAACAGAGATTCAAAAAAATGTACCAATGGTTGAAATCTTTACTCAATTCATTACATTTGCAGTTCTAAGTTCATATTCTACGTATACGCTACGCATCAACAAAGTTCCATGACCATTGAGTAAAAATATATTTTGGCCCAAATATCCTTAAAAAAATTCTTATACACAGATCACGTTTAAAATTTTACAGACACATCAAAGATAACACATTCAAAAAAATGTACCAATGGTTAAAATCTTTACTCAATTCATTACATTTGCAGTTCTGAGCTCATATTCTACATATACGCTACGCACCAACAAAGTTCCATGACCATCGAGCAAAAATGCATTTTGGCCCAAATATCCTTAAAGAAATTCTTATACACAGATCGTTTTAAAAATTTTACAGGCACATGTAAGATAACAGAGAATAAAAAAAAACGTACCAACGGTTGACAGCTGCTGTATCTCATTCATCTTGAGAATAACGTTGGTACCCGCTGCCGCTGCCACTGCCGCCGCCGCCGCTATTTGTTGATGTCCTTGCTGCGGTTGCTGCTGCGGTGCCTGCATCGGAAATTGCTCTCATTCGCAGCGCGTAAGACGATGTTAGGTTAGACAGGTACTCCACGGCAGAACAGCACCGTCAGTGCTGATCGTATATATGTATAGGTATATACAGTAGTTATATAGCAGCAGCGAAGTCGAGCTCCGTTCGTTTTCAGTTTAGCCTTCAAGCTACTATTTTAACTCGCAATCTATTAACGTGAACGATTCTGCGCCAATTGATCGCCGGGTGAAAATCACTCGGAATTTCGAATAAACTACACGACTACTACCGCGTAATCCAGTTGAAAAATTCTTTTTACGACGATTATTGAGCCTTTTCGCGAATCAATTTATTTCCAACTCGATGTACGCGATCTTTCGACTGTCGCCATTTTGAAGTCGTTTAAGTCGTACGTGCAATGCGCTGTCGCTGTTGTTCACTTCGAACGCGTGCCGCTGCTACTACGAATTTCTACGAGGTTCCGCGCACCGCGCTACGATGGAATAATTTTTGCCTCTCCCCCTTCCTCCTCTCGCCCCTCTCTACGCGCGGAATTATACTTCCGGTCTTTTTTTTGGTCTCCTTTGTTTGTCGTTGAGGTGTCGTACGATTTCAGTACAAATGGTAATTTTTTTATGTTCCTTTTTTTAAATTAGGGACCTATTATCATTATTATTATGTAGTAATTCGAGGGGATAGGTTTATGGAAAATTCGGGCCGAATTCCGATCATTACATAACGAACCTGCGAATACTTTTTCGGAAAGCTAACAAATTTTAAGCATTATGCATAAGAGAACGCTGTTGGTTTTGCGGTTCGTTTTATGGAATTTTATCGATCTCCGGTTTCATCGAACATGTGGTCCATTCCATGCGAATGTATCCGTAACCGGCCAATGAAATAATTCTTGTCTCTCTTGCCGCTTTGCGCGCGGAATCGTACTTCCGGTATTTTTTTACTTGGTCTCCTGTGTTTGCGTTGAATCGTCGTACGATTTCGGTACAAACGGTAATTTTTTTTAATTACGGTTTTTTTTTTCTTTCAATTTGGGGACTATTATGAACATAATTCTTAGCGATAGGTTTATGGAAACTTCGGGCCGAATTCCGATCATTACATAACGAACCTGCGAATGCTTTTTCGGAAAGCTAACAAATTTTAAGCATTATGCATAAGAGAACGCTGTTGGTTTTGCGGTTCGTTTTATGGAAATTTATCGATCTCCGGTTTCATCGAACATGTGGTCCATTCCATGCAAATGTATATCCGTAACCGGCCAATGAAATAATTCTTGTCTCTTTTCCCTCTTTGCGCGCGGAATCGTACTTCCGGTATTTTTTTCTTGTTCTCCTTTGTTTGTCGTTGAATCGTCGTAGAATTTCGGTACAAACAGACATTTTTTAAATTTCATTTTCTTTTTTAATTTAGGACTTTTTATTAACCTAATTCTAAGTTACAGTCTTATAAGAAAATCCGAGTCGGTTTCCGATCGTTACATAATGAACCTGCGGTTGGTTTTTTGGCAAGCCAACAAGATTTAAGCATTATACGTGCGGTTTCATCGACCATACCGATTTCCGGGTGTTATCTGTAAAATATCCTATGTCCAAAGGTTAACTTTAGGACATCGGATGACTTTTCCTTAATAACACAAACATTGAAACGTTGTGTGGTTTTTTAGAGATGTGGGCTGACCTTTTTTTTTCGATGTCGTCAATTGACACGAAAATGACCATTCCATTACCATCCCTTTCGGGTTTCCGAATTTTGTGATGTACAATCACCGTCATTTTTTACTTGGTCATAAAGACGGTCTTTTTTTTAAGGAAAACCTAAAAGACTTTTGGTAAAAAATTCAAAATGCCATAAATTTTGAACCCCTCTACGGATTAACGTCAAATTCACACCCAAACTCTATTTAATAACATTCCACTTGTGGACCAAATTTGAGTACGATATCCAAAAAATTGCGAAAGTTGGAGGGCGAAAGAAAAATTTCAAAAAATTAAAAAATGACCCAAATTGTGAACCCTTTAACGGATTGACACCAAATTCAATCCCAAACATTATTAGATAACAGTTCACTTCTGATCCAAATTTGAGCCAAATATCATAAAAATTGCGGGAGTTAGAGCTCGAGCTGATTCCTTCCAATTCCCCAAAAAATTCAAAATGCCATAAATTTTTAACGCCATGACGGATTAACTCCGAATTCAATCATATATCTTGTTTAACCACAGTTTACTTGTGGTTCAAATTCGAGTTCTATATCTCAAAAATTGCGGAAGTTAGAGCACAGACAAAAAATTCAAAATGCCATAAATTTTGAACCCCTCAACGGATTGATGTCCAATTCATACTTGAACTTTATTTAATAGCAGTCCACTTGCGGACCAAATTTGAGTACGATATCCAAAAAATTGCAAAAGTTAGACCACGAACAAAAATTTTCAAAATCACATAAATTGTGAACCCCTCAACAGGTTGACACCAAATTTAATCCCAAACATTATTTAATAACAGTTCATTTCTGGTCCAAAATTGAGTCAAATATCATAAAAATTTTGGGAATTAGAGCCCGAACTCACATTGCTCAAAAAATTCAAAATGCCATAAATGTTGAACACCTTGATGAATTAACTCCAAATTCAATCCCATACCTTGTTTAACTACATTTTACTTGTGGTTCAAATGTGAGCCCGATATCTTAAAAATTGCGACGGCTATCGTGCTAACAAAAAATTGTGGACACACACGCACATACATTTCGTCCAAACCATTTTCTTTCAACGTTTTAGACCATTTTAACTATGACCTGAAAATCTCGAAAAAACAAATCTTTACGAAAGCAAAGCTTTCTCTATAAGGAAGCAAAATTACTAGTCACAAATTCCCTGCACATCTCTACAGGTTTCATCTAGTCTAGATCCAAAAAATCCTCTGAAAAATAAAGTAGAACAATTTTCAAACTCAAAGCGAGAGAATATCAACTTATTTGCTGTCCTTCCCGATTGACAATAAGGTAGGATCTTACCCTTCGTCAACTTGACCCAAAAAAGGACATTGTTGGATATTATAATTCGAATTTCCCGCGAATTGAGACGCTGAAGCGTAAGTAGGAGAAGGAGACGCCGGTAGTGATAGCTATAACTAAAAATCCCCTTTCAAGGTAACCGTCGACGAGGCGTCAACTCTGTTCAACTCACTTAGCGACAGAAAGTCAATCGCGTGTCACTTCGTCGTCAGATATCTTCCGTTCGCCACTCGTGCCGCTTCGTACTGCCACAGTTCGATTTATTTCATATTACAATCATGACTGATAACAAGGAGCGTACTTTTATTATGATCAAGCCTGATGGCGTTCAACGTGGTCTCGTTGGAAAAATCATCCAACGGTTTGAAGAAAAAGGCTTCAAACTTGTGGCGATGAAGATGGAATGGGTAAGCGATTCGATATACTCGCTATATTTACTTTGTACGACAATCAAATTACTTTTTCTCGGTCACGTGTATGTCCTATATATATTTTATTGGTGAATTGGCCTATGAACCGGATACGGGAAATTGATCGATCTTGACGCCACGTGTTTGCCATTTTTTAATCGTACCTTTCTTCTTTTTATTCTCAATCATCGATTGAGATGTTATAACAGAAAAAAATCTGGACAAATAACTGCAATCGTAATAATTACCTTGTTAACTTTTTGTTTCTGAAGCACAATATGACCTTGGGTCCTTTAAATTTTCTGATGTTGATTAAAAAGTACTAAAAAGTTGCTAAATGTGAAAACAATATTAATGAAGATAACAATGCTCCATTTCTGAATAATAATATGCCAATAAATTTTTTACATATTTTTTTAAAGGCTTATTATGGAAAATTTTTTAATCATGGCTATGTTTTTGCTATTTCAAAATGTCAATTATCTGTGATCAAAATTTTTTAAAGTGTCTACAGTCATCAATTAAAGAGATGTATCAAAAAACTAATTGAACAGATTGTACGTTAAATGTTTATGCAACTAATTTTGTGTAGTGAATACCTGTCTGTATTCTTTTCATTTATTATTTGTTCAGCTTGCTTATTCAATATACTCGCTATATTTACTTTGTACGACAATCAAATTAGTTTTTTAGGTCACGTTTATGTCCTATATATATTTTATTGGTGAATTGGCCTATGAACCGGATACGAGAAATTGATCGATCTTGACGCCACGTGTTTGCCATTTTTTAATCGTACCCTTCTTCTTTTTATTCTCAATCATCGAATTAGATGCTATAACAGAGAAAAATCTGGACAAATAACTGCAATCGTAATAATTACCTTGTTAACTTTTTGTTTCTGAAGCACAATATGACCTTGGGTCCTTTAAATTTTCTGATGTTGATTAAAAAGTACTAAAAAGTTGCTAAATCTGAAAATAATATTAATTAAGATAACAATGCTGAATTTCCGACTTGAATAATATGCCAATAAATTGTTTACATATTTTTTTAAAGGCTTATTATGGAAAAATTTTTAATCATTGCTATGTTTTTGCTATTTCAAAATGTCAATTATCTGTGATCAAAATTTTTTAAAGTGTCTTTACAGTCATCAATCGAAGTGACGTATCAAAAAACTAATTGAACAGATTGTACGTTAAATGTTTATGCAACTAATTTTGTGTAGTGAATACCTGTCTGTATTCTTTCCATTTATTATTTGTTCAGCTTGCTTATTCGATATACTCGCTATATTTACTTTGTACGACAATCAAATTAGTTTTTTAGGTCATGTTTATGTCCTGTATATATTTTATTGGTGAATTGGCCTATGAACGGGATCCGGGAAATTGATTGATCTTGACGCCACGTGTTTGCTATTCTTTTAATTGTACCCTTATTCTTTTTATTCTCAATCATCAATTGAAATGCTCCCACAGAGAAAAGTCTGGATTAATAACTGCAATCGTAACAATTATCTTGTTACCTTCTTGCTTCTGAAGCACAATATGATCTTTCTGAAAATTTTCGAACATTGATTAAAAAGTACAGAACATTTTTTATCGATCGCTCATTACTTTCCACTACTAGCAAAGTTGTAATTGCGAAAAAGTCTGTTCATAGATTTTTCTTCTGTTGGTAAATCTGAAAATAATATTAATTGAGATAACAATGCCCAACTTTCGACTCTGTTGACTTAAATAATATGCCAAGCTAAATTTGTTACATATTTTTTAAAACGTTTATGGAAAATGTTTTAATCATGGCCATGTTTTTCCTATTCCAAAATGTCAATTATGTGCGATCAAAATTGTTAAAAGTGTCCTCACAGTTGTCAAGAAAAGGACCTATCGAAAACCTAATTAAACAGATTGTACTTTGGACGTTCATGCAATTAATTCTATGTATTAAACACCTGTCTGTATTCTGTTCACCTATTATTTGACCGGCGTTTTTTGGGAGTTGTACAACAATTTTCATACGCATGATTTAATTCTCAGGCTGTTACCATTGTCAGTGTATCATGTACGATGTCAGCTCATGTGCCCTTATTCCTAAATTGTGTTTTATTACCCGTTAGAAATAAATAAATAAATGTATAGACATCTTAATTTCCCGCCAATGCAAACAGAAAATTTTTAATCGTAAATTTATGTATTTTTATGTGTTTTTTTCTAGGCATCTGAGGAATTGCTGAAGAAGCATTATGCCGACCTTTCCAAACTCCCATTCTTCCCAGGTCTGATCAAATACATGGGCACTGGACCTGTTGTCCCAATGGTAAGATAGAAAAACGAAATCAAGTCCCAAAGGATCTATACAAATTGTGGATACAACGTAGTTCACATTATTTGATTGTAACACCTTGAAAAAAAATCATTTTTAGGTATGGGAAGGTCTTAATGCTGTTAAGACCGGGCGCCTGATGCTTGGAGAGACAAATCCCAAGGATTCCCTTCCTGGAACCATCCGTGGTGACTACTGCATCCAAATTGGTCGCAACATCATTCACGGATCGGACTCCGTTGAGGCAGCAAACAAGGAGATTAACTTGTGGTTCGGTGACAATACGACAAAGAAGGAAATCTTCGATTGGTCTTCTTGGGCTGAGAAATGGATTTACGAATAACTTTCAGCACCTGTTGCTGTTGCGATGATTAGATGCGAGATTGTATGAACGGGAATAAAAAAATGAATCCATCTGGGAAATTGAGTGTAAGACTTTTTATTGCAGCGAGATTTGCGTTTCTTTTTTACCGAAATTCTTTTCCTACCCATATTATAAAGTAACAAGGATGCAAAGTAGAAGCTTGCACATTGCTTTCTTATTATTTTTCGCTCTTTACAGAGCTTTATGAAGAAGTATGCTAATCAATTTTGGCTTTTTCATAGAGGAAGCTTTGGAAAAAGCGAAAAATAATGAGGAAGCATTGTGCAAGGTTCTGCTTCGCATCCTTGTTTTAGATAAATAAATAAATAAGCGTATTCTTCCGCTTTGTGAAAATACAATAATGAGGAACGATTCGGAAACACCGACGGTTCGACGAATATCCTGTCTTCTTTGTTGTTTTTGATGTTAAACATGGTAGAAATCTGGGATTTTTGGAAATTTCATTGGGAAGGAAGAATATGGCTAGTTTGTACGCCATAAATTGCTGCTCTTTGCAATATAGATTGAACGGAATCGCTATGAAAATATGGTATCGCTAATAATTTTTGGGCTATATCCGACCTTTTTTTTCTGTTGATCCTGAGAGTCTGGCACTCATTTAACTTCCAGCTCGATATGTGATACCAATATTTGCATTGGATAATAAATCTAGAAATTAAAATAATCAAAATCTTATAAAAATATACAGGTTCAACCGATCTTGACCAAATTCCATAGGGATCAACTGTGTGTAAAAGCTAACATTCGTACGAATTTTGAATCTCGAAAATTGAAAAAGTTATCGCGTTAGCTAACATTTTTGAAAAAATTCAAGACTGCGTAAGAATGTAACGATCATGGGGATTTTAACAAAAATTAGTATGAACGATGAGGAGAACTACCTCTTTATTTACGATGGAAATTTCGGTTCGATATCTCAAGGCGTTTCCGAGTTCTAAGGGCTCAATTTTTTGAGCGTATAACATACACACACACATACATTTTTTCTAAACCACTTTTCGCGACGTTTTGGACCAGTTTCCTGACAAGAAAATCTAGAAAAAAAAATTTTCTTACTCTATCACGAAGCTATAATAATAATTTCATTACTTGAATACTTTAGGATTTTACGAACAAGAAAATACAATTCAGTTACATAACTTTTGAATGGCTGCAAAAATAATTATTTTTCAATGGAAGTTCACGGTAATTTTTTTGAAAAATGGAGGAACATTAATGCATTAAGAAATTAATGCATTAATAATTTCTTCTATGATTCCCACTATTTCTTCCGATGTTGAAGCGAAAATTACTTTTTTTTCTACTCAAATGTTTACAATCACTACATATTATTATCATGAAATCATGATTACAAAACAAATTATACTGTGAACTATTTTTTCATAAAGTAGTGGGGACTTACAACTCTGATCCAGAATCTCTATACTGCATAAAGCACTTGTCTGCAAATAGAGTTTCATAATTTCTGTTTCACACTATTTTGAGTAATTTGTGTAAAAAATATTGTCTCCCTCCCTTTTTTTAAATATTAAATTTGCAGTCCACATATTTATTTATTGTTGGATTTGTAGATGCAGGTAAAAAAAAGCATTCGTAATTTTTCATATTTATCGAGATATATTTTCTTTCATGTATTTTTATACACATATACAATTTTACACAATTCTTTGTAACGAAGTGCTTTGTGAAACAAGAATGTTTCTACAAATGCTTATACTAATATTCGTAAGCTTCTGAGTTTTTCTCAGCTTCAAATATTAGTAGGAAGTTTTTAAGGATATTTGTGCTGAAACTAATTCATTTGATTTTGTTGGCACTTTTTTTGTTTTTTTGTCATTATTAACGCTACAATCTTTCAGTAACGTGTGTTCGACTTTTTAGAGTTCTATGTGGAAAAATATAGCGATTTAAAAGTTGCAGTTTGTCAGAGACATGAACAAAATATGAAAAGGCAACTTCTAAGCAGCAGTTAAATTTAAACAATAAAAAAACTTCGATGCGGTGGACTCTTTTATTGATCTTTGGCACAAATATCCTCATTAAGAATTTTTACAAATCTCATACCTTATATTAATAATATATTTACACGAATTTCAGTTCTATAATTTTATATACAGTCTTTTATTTTGATAATAAAAGATACAAATTCTTTGGTTAAAAGCTTTGACGAGTAAACAAGTTGATGTTGTATAACAGGATAAGAAAACCTGTGAAAACATTTCTCTGGCATTTTTTTTCGAAAAACTTGAATTTTCATGTTTCGAAGTTTTTCACAAATTTATGTATCTACAAGTTTTTGAATATTCATCTTCCGAATAATTGAGGCTCTTCAGTTCCAGAGGAAACTGTCTCTTCATATCTAACGACGAAAAATCGTAGAAAATCAACGATGCTGCCCAGATTTTCACAAAAATATACTGAATTCTTCAGAAATACTTTCCACCAAGTTATCGACGAAAAATCGTAGAAAATCAACGATGCTGCCCAGATTTTCACAAAAATATACTGAATTCTTCAGAAATACTTTCCACCAGGTTATCGACGAAAAATCGTAGAAAATCAACGATGCTGCCCAGATTTTCACATAAATATACTGAAATCTTCACAAATATTTTCCATCCAATTAGTAGAAAATATATAAAATGTGGAAGTCAATAAAAACTGCATTAGCTATTAAAATCTTCACAATTTCCTGGCAGCGATTCGATCATACTTTTACAATCGTCCTCACCGAATTTTCCCCAAATATTTTCCATCCAATTACGAAAAAATATATAAACTGTGGAAGTCAATAAAAACTGCATTAGCTATTACAATCTCCACAATTTCCTGGCAGCGATTCGATCATACTTTTGCAATCCTCCTCACCGAATTTTCCACAAAAATTATCCCCCAAAATTAGTAAAATATAAATTACAAAACGTGGGAGTCTGAAGAAGCGGAGCAGCTGGCTTTGCGTTGTATAGACATGACGGAGGAAGCAACGGCCATCCACTGATTAGTGTCCGATCGATACCAAGCGAGTCCCAAAGAATATCGCCCATTGAGATTAGCGTGTTGGCAATGACTGAACCACCATCCTCCTCGATAATTAGCCGCGCAATCGGCGGAGCTAATATCCATATCGCGATCTTTGGCGCTGAAAGCCATGCCATTTTGATAGGAAAGAGCGTCGGTTGCGTTTCCGGTGAATCCGGAAACGCTGAGCCTATAACCAGTGTCTTCCGAAGCCACGTTAAAATTCTCGTACTCCGCTCTCCATCGAGTGCCATAAATATCGGTAAGATCGATTCTCAAACTGGTACAATTTTCTTCTCTGGTTAATCTATGAAGCGCTTCATTTCCCAGCCAAAATTCGTTGACCGGTGATCCAAAACCTTCGGCGTATTCTCGCCACGTTTTGTCAAAGTCAATCATACCGTCGATACGACGTCCAACGACGATCCAACCTTTGTGACAAGATACAAGAAGCGGTGAGGCCAAAGCTCCAGCTCCAAGAAGAGTGAGGCCATCACGATCTTCGCAATTTCCTGGCAGAGACTCTACCATACTTTTGTAATCGTCCTCAACGTGTTCCAGTTCTTTCGTTATTTTAGTGGCTTTCTCCACCGAAGCTTGAAGATTTTGTAGCTTAGTTACGTTGTCCAGTGATTTTTTCAATTCACTTAAATTTCCTTGCTGCAAATCGCTCTTCTCCTGAAGTTTCGAGGCGCTGACGCTCAAAGCTTGAACGGTTCGTCGCAAATTTATAAGCTCTTCTCTCGCTATTGAGATCTCTGCGTATTTTCGCGCAGCTGCGACTTCCAATTTAGCGACTTCTCTCTTTTCCTCGGATTTGTTTTTCTCCATTTTTTCGGACAAATTTTCGACTGATTCGAACAAACGAATTATGGATTCGTCCACTTTTCCTATACTCGCGCCCAAATCTTGACTCATCTTCGTTACTCTCTTATCCATTTCGACGCCGCTCTTTTCCAACTCAGCGAGCTTTGATTTTAATTCGTTATCGTTTTCATAAACGACTCTCTTTTCGAGAATGCCTCGTTTACGGGAAACCATCGAAATTTTGTGCTCCAACTTCATGAGACGCTCTTCTATACGATGTGCGGACCAATAACGAGATACTCTGTGCTTATCCTCGTGAAACGAATGCTTTCGCGGTGCTCCGATCATCGCACTTTCTCTCGCTTTCCTTTTTTGGTTGTATTCGTATTCCTCCGCACTCTGACCGCCGATGTCGTTTTCCGATAATTCAACTTTTCGCAAAAGTTGCTTATCATCTTCCGATCTCGCTGATGTTGGTATATGCGTTGAATCGCCACCGCATTTTATGGTTTTCATCTCAATCTGAACCGTGCTCAACTGAAACATAAGAGAAACATACGTGAAAATTAATGATGCGTGTAACACAAAATTGTGCGTTAAATTTTATGTACTTGTTCTGAAAGTTTCTATAGATAAATTAAGTTTGATGTACGAGTGCGATGTAAAAGTGATACATCGTGTACCGAAAATGTTGCAGAGGCCGCGTACCGCAAAAAAAAACATCAAATTAAATTTAACATCATAATTGTATATTGAATTTAACGAGGCTCAATGGATAATTCACTTTCTATTTAATGGTCAGTAAGTATGGCTTTTAAATAAATTGTTTCAAATAATTATCGATTATTATCAATCCACGATTATTTGAAACACTTTTATTAAAATCATGCACATATCTGATACGTAGTAATCATTAAGTAAAGAGTGTAATAATTTTGAATGTTTAAAAACGATGCATACATGCACGCATAACAATAATAATAACATTTACTGGATGCAAAATTGCTAGAAGTTTGAAAATTTTGTGCATTATTAGCATCGCCATCACAATTTTAGTTTATTGTTGAATCGAGTCACCGTTTTTCGAGCTTTATTATTTTAGCTAATAACTAGTCATAATTATTAAAAAATTATACAAAAAATATACAAAAATATGTATTCCATTAAAACGATTCTGATAATTACTCGCGCCGCGTATAATTCACTATGGAAAACTTATTAAGCTATACACAAATATAGAATGAGGTCATATTATTCCAAAGAGATTTTGTGCATTATTACTATCCCTTTATTATTTTAGCTAATAACTAGTCATAATTATTTTAAAACAAAACATATTTAAAAAAATGTATTCCATTAAAAAGATTCTGATAATTACTCGCGCCGTGTATAATTCACTATGGAAAACTTATTAAGCTATACACAAATATAGAATGAGGTCATATTATTCCAAAGAGATTTTGTGCATTATTACTATCCCTTTATTATTTGAGCTAATAACTAGTCATAATTATTTTTAAAAAACATATTAAAAAAGAATGTATTCCATTAAAACGATTCTGATAATTACTCGCGCCGTGTATAATTCACTATGGAAAACTTATCAAGCTATACACAAATATAGAATGAGGTCATATTGTTCCAAAGAGATTTTGTGCATTATTACTATCCCTTTATTATTGTAGCTAATAACTAGTCATAATTATTTAAAAAATACATATTGAAAAAAAATGTTTTCCAATAAAACGATTCTGATAATTACTCGCGCCGTGTATAATTCACAATCGAAAACTTATTAAGCTATACACAAATATAGAATGAGGTCATATTATTCCAAAGAGATTTTGTGCATTATTACTATCCCTTTATTATTTGATCTAATAACTAGTCATAATTATTTAAAAAATACATATAAAAAAAAAATGTATTCCATTAAAACGATTCTGATAATTGCTCGCGTCGCGTATAATTCACTATGGAAAATTTATCAAGCTATACTAAAATATAGAATGAGGTCATATTATTCCAAAGAGACTGTTGTGGGCGAAAGAGAAGAAAAAAATCGTATTGTGATTGCCTGTGCATTCTCGAATGAGGGTTCGGGGGGAAGAACGGAGAAGGTAGGAATAAGGGTAAAGAGGTATGCGGGGGAAGGTGATGCAGAGGAAGAAAGGCACGCAGGCACGCACACGCACGACGGCGTGAAACGCACCCGGCGGCGGCGGCAGCGGCAGCGGCAGTTGGTTAGGGAACGATCGACGACTCCGGACGGCAGCTGCCGGTCACTAAAACGAACAACTGAAGAAAAAAATGCCCCGCAAAGCGATTGACCATGAAGGTTGGCCTAACCAGCCGCAGGTGCACCGGCGATCTTTGCCCATCCGTGCGGTATCACCTCGAAATGCTCTCTTCCCTCGCGGACAGTATATTTATGTACTATATGGTAATAAGTGGGGGGGTCGAGTCCAAGGGGCGCGGGAGGATATTACTACGTAACAACAGCGCAAAGTTATATTCTGTATTGCTATATTTTATATGGATACAGTAGAACCTCCATTAAGGAGGTTGGAGCGCTGCACACTAGTGTAAAAAGTACTATATTTATTATTAAATTTATACAAACGTTTATGCATGTGTTGATTATAATGGATGGTGAAATTTACCAGCTGTAAATTGTGTGTTTACCATATGTTTTTTACTTAGAAAAAATTTAATTGCACTCGATTTTCATAAATATTAAGGGGTTTATGCTAAATTTCGGAAAGGCACATATTCCCAGATAGAAAAACGTGCCGTCCAGTGCCGCCCGCCATGTCTGCACGATGCAGTTAGATGCTTTCAAATGAGACGGCACTGTGACAGCACGGCGTCCCGATTGAGCACTGTGCCTGCACGGTATCATAACGTCTTGCAGAGGCACGGCGTACTGGAGCCGTGGGAGCACTGATGCAGCTTCAGCACACCGTGCCGTCACTATGCCGACACATTTGAAAGCAACGAACGGCATTGTGCCATCACGCCGTGCCGTTTCGTGGTGCCTGTGTGGTGTCACCGTGAACCTTAATGGCTATTTGGGTTTGTTCAGATTTTTCAAAGAATAATCCATATTTTTTGATTGATTTTGATGTATTATGGATTATTCTCTTTGTTGAGGGATGTTTTATGTATTTACCGTTTAGATATTTGATAGTATGCCTTATTGAAAAATTACAGCTGTTTGTGTGCGAAGAAGGTTTATTGATGGGTAAACAAGTGGCTGTAATTTTTAAATGGAGAATACTGTTAAATAGCTGGAAGGTGAAATCGTAGAGCATCTTTCAAGGAAGAGAAGGAGTCATGATACATAATAATCGAGCGAAAAATACGGATTATTATTTTCAAAAACTGATCTAATGTGTACCTTTTTGGAAATGAGCATGAACTATTTTTTTGTTTAATACATATGCAAAATTTAGCATAAACCGGGTTTATGCCAAATTTCGGAAAGGTACATATTTGTTCAGATTTTTCAAAGAATAATCCATATTTTTTGATTGATTTTTATGTATTATGGATCATTCTCTTCACTGAGGGATTTTTTACAAATTCGCCGTCTAGATATTTGATAGTATGAGTTTTTAAAAAATTCCAGCTGTTTGTATACGAAGAAGATTTATTGATGGGTAAACAAATGCTGTAATTTTTGACTGGAGAATATTAAATAGCTGGAAGGTGAAATAGTAGAGCATCTTTCAATGAAGAGAAGGAGTCATGATACATAATAATCGAGCAAAAAATACGGATTATTCTTTTAAAAAACTGATCTAATGTGTATCTTTTTGAAAATTAGCATAAACCAGGTAATATTTTTGTGAAGCCATTGAAATAAATGTTATTGTGAGTCTAGAATATCTATTCTGATACAAAGGACCATTATAGTCAATTGATGCACAAGATTTTGTATACACGATTTACAAAAATTAGCACTCATTTGATTAGTGTGTAGCGCTCCAACCGCCTTAAGGATTTATTTTCTCTGACGGGGAAATAAATCATATTTTTTTTCTCTAAAAAGGGAGAGTTATTTTCATCAGAAACTAAAGTCAATTTAATAATATCTATACCGATATAATTGTCAACTATAATTTTTTCAAAGAATGTATTGATTAAAAAAAAAATTTATGCTGTGCTTCCTCTTGGAGAGTATATTTATGTATTATATGGTAATAAATAAGGGGAGTTAAATCCAAGTGACTTCCTTTCGTTAAAACACAGGAGTTATTTTCTTTAGATACTAAAGTCGATTTGAAAGTAATTCAAAAGATGTATTCCGATATGAATGTTGAATATAAATTTTTCAAATAAAGTTTTAATATGCTTTTAAAACATAATGTTTCGAAGAAAATTCCAACAGTTTTTTTAAAATGAATGCTGCGATCCCTTTTGGAGAGTATATTTATGTATTATATGGTAATAAATGTGGGGTTGAGACCAAGGGTCGCGGTAGGATATTATTACGTAACAACAGCATAAATTTATATTCAGTATTGCTATATTTTGCATGTATACAGTAGAACTCCCATTAAGGATGCTCGGGTTATTTGAGGAGGGAATTAATGACGTTCTCTTTCTTTTCTTGAAACAGGGGCGTAATTTTTTTTCAGAAATGGAAGTCAATTTTAAAGTAACTAAAAATATGTACATCGATATGAATTTTGAAAGTAATTTTTTCGAAGATTGTTTGGATATTAAAAAAAATATAATCTTTCAAAGCATGTTTTAATACGTTTTAAATATAATATTTCAAAGACAATTTTAACAATTTATTTTTATAATTAATGCTGTGATCCCTCTTGAAGAGCATATTTATGTATTATATGGTAATAAATTTGGGGTTGAATCCAAGGGTCGCGAGAGGATATTACAACGAAACGACAGTGCAAAGTAAAATTTCATATAGCCATATTTTTTTCCACGTATAGTAGGAATTTAATTTGTGCGATTTTCGGAACCGAGAATTTACGAACTATGTTTTTTAAAAGTCTTTATATCATATATCCAAAGGTTCGGAACCGTTATGAAAATAATAATTCCATAAAAACGTCCTTATTAAATCGAACTTTTGATGAACATTAAAGTCCGATGTAAACAGATCATCACACGAATTAACAACATATATAGATTTTTAAAATTTTCATATCACATATCCAAATTTTCAGAACCGTTAAAAAAAATAACAATTCTACAAAAACGTCCTCAACTAATGCTCGAAAAATTCGTACCTATTCATTAAAATTGACTAAGTCGATTTCTCAAGAAATTCTCCATCCGTTTTATTGAACTATTTCCCCGATCATCAATTTATTAATTCTCGTTTTCAATGACATCTTCCATATTCATTGAACCCAATCTAATATCGACCTGATTACATCGGACTTTTAATGCACATAAAAGTGTAAAGCACTTTTAAACAACCGTTAATCAAACTTCTACTGTACCTCAAATATTTACAAAACTTTGCGAATATTGAGAAAGTAATAAAAATAAAAAATACAATACCTGACTGGTCACATCGGCGGAGATTCTCGTTAACTGTCCGGTTCGCTCTTTGACCGCAAATATATCAAGTCGTATAGTTCCAAGAGCTGCTTCAATTTTCGTCAATCGTCCCCCAAGATCTCGGATTCCTCTGCCGACTTCGGAGACGTCGCCTTTGAGAAGTGCAATTTCACTTTGCATTTTCGAGCGTTGGGCGATTTCTTCACTGGCGTTTCTCGTTCTAAGTACTTCAGCGACTTCGGTTCGTAGTTCAGTAACAGCGCTACCGAGCCATTTCACCCTCAGCCTTTCGTTCTTCGCCTCATTTCCGCTTCCGCCTCCAAGAACATTTACCTCTTTCCTGTAAGCAAAATAAAAGCACAGGACGTTAAAAATAGGAGCTCCAAAAACAGCAAACATGCAAAATGTACTTGCAATCACTCTTATAATGATTATCTTCAATATATAAAATAAAAAATAAGCAACAGCAATGTAAATAACATAATAAAGTACCTCAACTGTCGCACTTGATTCCTAAGCACAGTAAGCTCAGTATTCTTCTCCATAGCATTTTTAAGGCTCTCTTCAAGCGCATTATAATCTTGTTGTCGATGATGTATCAACGCGTTCACTTGTTCCCGAAGAAGTTGCACTGTTTTAGTTAAATCAACAATAGCACTCGCGTTTTCATTGTTATCCGTTGGTGATGATGATACGTCAACGAAGAATACTCCAAAAAAATTGGATAATACGAACAACCACTTGACTACAGTCCTGATTCTGATTTCCATTATTACTAAGTACTCGTTACGTTTTTAATTTTTAAAAGACTTCAATTAAATAATTTTTTTTTTTTCGTTTGTAGACACCCAATGATATTTTTGGACAATTGAGCGGCTTTTTCACTGGTTGATGGGTTTTTAAAAATATTGGTTTGTGGATAAATTGTCGCGAACCGATCTGTGAGGCTCTGCAAGGTAAACTGATCATTTTAAAAGCAAGTGCAGGCTTATATTAACCATTGGACAAAGGGTCGGGGGAACGAAATGGGGCCCGAACCAGTGAAGGGCAGGTGTTTGCAGCACCGGGCCATCAGCCCATCAGGTATATCGCGTACCCTCGACTGTTGCGCATTCAGCCAGCCGGCACGGACCACCACGCACCGCAGCAGCTCGCAGCTGGCAGCTGGCAGCCGGCAGTCGGCAGCCGGCACCCAGCAACCAACAGCCTCCTTCTACGCCTCATGCGCCTTCTCCCCCACTGCTTTCCACTCTAAGTTTGATTCTTATTTACGCCCGCATAAAAGTGTGTGTAAGAACGCACGCGTCTTGGCCCGACACGCGTTCCATGAGCTACGTCGGCTATGAAAACTCGAGCTCGTATTATGCGAAGGTATCCTGTAGATATGATGAATTAAGGTAATATCCCGATCGGGTCAACGATTTTTTGATAGTTGCCAATATTCTGGAGAAACACCTGCTATCGATGATGCGATGATTTTCAGTACCCTCAGAGTTTTGCTCCAATTCCATAACTTATAAAGTTGCTCTGTATGGGTATTTATGATGTAAAACAAATAGGAACAAATTAAAAATTGCCTGTCGTTTAAAATTAAAAATTGCCTGCCGTTTAAAATTCAAAATTAATATTATCGTGAATAAGCTTGCTGAAAATGGGGTAAAAAGTAAAACGATAAGTCAAAGTAAACTGAAAAAAAAAACGTCAAATTTATAATATCCAACGATTTTTTGAGAGTTGCCAACATTCCGAAAAAGCACCTGGTATAGATGATGCGATGATTTTCAGTACCTCCAGAAATTTACTCCAATTCCATAAATTATGAATCCGCTCTATATGGGTATTTATTATGTAGAACTATTAGGAACAAATTACGAATTACAAAATTTAAAAAAGGCTTTTTTAAAAGAATAGTTCTCGAAAATTTCATAATCGTCAATGAAACGTAAATATTTTCTGAAATAAATTTAATAAAAATAAGGTAAAATGTTAAGTGATAAGTCAAGAGAACGTCGAATTTATGGCACCTCATTTTTAAAACCTATCAATTGTCAAAATATTAAATCGTTTTTCTGGATTTCCAGCAGCCTCCTTCTTTGCGTTCTGGACCTTCTCCCCCACTGCTTTCCACTCTAAGTTTAATTCTTATTTACGCCCGCATAAAAGTGTGTGTAAGAACGCACGCGTCTTCGCCCGACACGCGTTCCATGAGCTACGTCGGCTATGAAAACTCGAGCTCGTATTATGCGAAGGTATCCTCTGGATATGATGAATTAAGGCAATACCCCGATCGGGTCAACGATTTTTTGATAGTTGCCAATATTCTGGAGAAACACCTGCTATCGATGATGCGATGATTTTCAGTACCTCCAGAAATTTACTCCAATTCCATAAATTATGAATCCGCTCTATATGGGTATTTATTATGTAGAACAATTAGTAAAAAATTAAAAATTGCCTGTCGTTTAATATTAAAAATTAATATTATCGTGAATAAATTTACTAAAAATGGGGTAAAACGTAAAACGATAAGTCAAAGTAAACTGAGAAAAAAGACGTCAAATTTATAATCTTCAACGATTTTTTGAGAGCTGCCAATATTCCGAAAAAGCACCTGGTATCGATGATGCGATGATTTTTAGTACCCTCAGCATTTTGTTCCAATTCCATAACTTATAAATATGTTCTATATAGGTATTTATTATGTAAAATAATTAGTAACAAATAAAATATTGCCTGTCTTCTAAAATAAAAAATTAATATCATCTTGGATAAATTCGCTAAAAATGGGGTAAAAAGTTAAACGATAGATCAAAATAAACTGGAAAAAAAAAACGTCAAATTTATAGAATCTTCTTTTCAAAACCTATCAATTGTGAAAATATTAAATCTTTTTTGTGGATTTCCAGCAGCCTCCTTCTCTGCGTTCTGAACCTTTTCTCCCACTGCTTTCCGCTAAGTTTGATTCTTATTTACGCCCGTATGAAAGTGTGTGTAAGAACGCACGCGTCCTGGCCCGACACGCATTCCATTCGCTACGTCAGTTATGAAAACTCGAGCTCATATTATGCGGAGGTATCCCTCCGACATGATGAATTAATGTAATACCCCGATCGGGTCAACGATTTTTCGACAGTTGCCAATATTCCGAAAAAGCACCTGCTATCGATGATGCGATGATATTCAGTACCCCTAGAGTTTTGCTCCCATTCCATAACTTATAAATTTCCTTTATTTGGGTATTTATCACGTCAAAACAATTAGATGCAAATTACAAATTTTAAAATTCAAAATTGGGTTGTTTTTTAGAATAGCTCTCGAAAAATTCTTCATCGTCAATAAATAGTAAATATTTTCTTGAAAAAATTTGCTAAAAATGGAGTAAAAAATAAAGCAATAAGTTAAAGTAAACTGAAAATAATGTCAAATTTATAGTATCTTATTTTCAAAACGTATCAATCATCAAAATATTAAATTGTTGTTCTGGATTTCCAGCAGCCTCCTTCTTTGCCTTGTGGGCCTTTTCCCCCACTGCTATCCACTAAGTTTGACTCTTATTTACGCCCGTATAAAGGTGTGTGTAAGAACGCACGCGTCTTACCCCGACACGCGTTCCATCCGCTACGTCGGCTATGAAAGCTCGAGCTCATATTACGAGAAGGTATCGCCTGAGTTGCCAATATTCCGAAGAGGCATCTGCCATCGATGATGCGATAATATTCAGTACCCCCAAAGTTTTGCTCTCATTTCATAACTTATAAATTTTCTCTATTTCGGTATTTATTATGTTAAACAATTAACAGCAAATTACGAACTTCAGAACTAAAAATTGGTCTTCTTTCTTAGAATACCTCTTGAAAATTTCTTAATCGTCAATGAAAAATTGATATTTTCTAAAATAAATTTGCTAAAAATGAGGTAAAAAGGTGTGTGTAAGAACGCACGCATCTTTCCCTGATACGCATATGATTCACTACGTCGGCTATCAAAACTCGAGCCTATATTATGCGGAGGTATCCTCTGGATATGATGAATAGCCTCGACAGGTCCGTGTGACGTCAGCTCAGTCAGAATCAAACGGACCTTTCCCAAAATTAATTTCCTTTTTTCAATACTTGGCGCCGCGTCCCTTGATTAATATAATACCCCGATCGGGTTAACGATGTTTCCAGAGTTGCCAATATTCCGAAGAGGCCATCGATGATGCGATAATATTCAGTACCCCCAAAGTTTTGCTCTCATTTCATAACTTATAAATTTTCTCTATTTCGGTATTTATTATGTTAAACAATTAGCAGCAAATTACGAACTTCAGAACTAAAAATTGGTCTTCTTTCTTAGAATACCTCTTGAAAATTTCTTAATCGTCAATGAAAAATTGATATTTTCTAAAATAAATTTGCTAAAAATGAGGTAAAAAGGTGTGTGTAAAAACGCACGCGTCTTACCCGGACACGCATATGATTCACTACGTCGGCTATCAAAACTCGAGCCTATATTATGCGGAGATATCCTCTGGATATGATGAATAGCCTCGACAGGTTCGTGTGACGTCAGCTCAGTCAGAATCAAACGGACATTTCCCAAAATTAATTTCCTTTTTTCAATACTTGGCGCCGCGTCCCTTGATCAATATAATACCCCGATCGGGTTAACGATTTTTCAAGAGTTGCTAATATTCCGAAGACACATCTGCTATCGACGATGCGATGATATTCAGTACCCCCAGCGTTTTGCTCCCATTCCATAACTTATGATCTTATCTCATTCGGTTACTTATAAACTGCATACTTTGATAGTAGTTTTTATTTTATTTTTATCAGAATAGCTTTAAAAAATGTCGAAGCTACCGTTAGACCGTTGAAAAATCATTAATAAAAAACAAATATTTTTTCATTCCTATAAAATTTCGCTAGATTTTCATAGCAACTTCGTAAAATACGCTAAAAAAATGATATCAAATGAATTATGAAATAAACATCGAGTTGAAGCGATTAAGTAATCGCTTTGCGATAAATCGACGATTGTTAGGATCCATGAAAAATCATGATTGTTCGATGAAAAAAATGTTGATTTTCAACGAATCGTATCAGAATTTCACATCACTAGAGAAAGGGAAAACATGCATTTAAAAATATAAATCCACCTGCTGTTAACATTTTAAAATTGATATTGATATTTTTTGTCATCTACCGATACACGATCTATAGTTAATGCTAATAATTTATTTAACAAAGAAAAAATGTTCTTAACAATAATATCTCGGATCGTTAGATCTATGGAAGAACAAACGCATTAGTGTTTGAGTTTTTGTGTGTATAAGGGAGTTTATACGTACATAAAAACGACGAATCACGGACCATACAGTAGCGCTACCAATTAATGCCGCCATATGCAGAAGGTTTAAAATTGTGAATGGTGAAGCACATGTAGAAATAAGTGCGCTCGTTGACTTAAGTTGATGCGCTTATTTTCTTACTCGTTTCGTTCATTCGTCTTCAATTGTACTTGGTCTCATTTTGGTATTGCACTTAACTCTGAATTGTCATTTTTCATCGCGGCTCTTGAGATGAGTGATGGAATACCGAACAAGTATCGAGGCACCACGATTTCTAATTAAACTTAACTTATCCGTAAGTTCCAGTCGGTGGACGATAGAATTTTGGCAAAGACAAAACTGGACTCTTGAATGTGTATTTTCTAACGCCGATGTTTTTCCAAGTATTCTCACGTCTGCAGCCCTCGCTATAATAAATAAACAGAATATAAGTATGAGAGCCATTTGACAATGTATATGGGGCATTCCACGTCAAATCAGCAGGCCATGATCCTCACCATCATCGATTTTGTTCATTTTTTAATATTATGTTATTACCCATAAAAGCCTCGAAATTTTTTTCAGATTTTTTTACCGCCAGTAACATTTTTAAATCCTCGAAAAAAAAACAATTTCAAAAACGCCGTTTTTTAAAATCTGAAAAAATTCACACTGATTCTATGATTTAAAATATGACTTTTGAGCGCCATGCGATTATGTGATCTGTATATTTACTATTTTTTCCATATTTTTTCTTTTATTTTTTATGTCGCATTTTGATTTTTAATTTTTGAAATCAGGATAACTTTCTTAAATATCAATGGATCTCAATTTCTCTGAAGACGGTAGAATTACCTGAATCCCCGAAAACAATTAATATCGTTCAAAAAAATTTCGCAAGTATATTTCGTAATAAAATACCGCTTGGATTGTAAAATGCATTTGCAAACTTATGGCCTGCTGATTTGACGTGGAATGCCCCATATAGAGGAGGGGAAATTGAAATAAATGCTTTTTTTACGGCTTGCAAATCAAGATTCGAGTTTTTGCACTCGAATGGGAAATTCACACTAAAGAGGCGATATGTCGAAAAATGTTACTTCTGTCTCTGGAGGTTGACATTTTTTAAAATATATGAAGTATATTGAATCAGCCACTTTTTTTTCAACCCTCTTTGATCTGGCCCATAATTGGTTGTGTGAAAGTATCTTAAAAAGACATTCTATGTGCATTTTTTCAGAGTTTTTAAAACGATATTCTATAAAATGCCATTTTTTTCAAGTGCAAATATCCCTGAAACTTGAAGTTACTAAAAAATGATGTCTGTATATAAAAGTTTTCGTTTTTTTGGTAGCTTTCGAGCGGAAGAATCGAAATAATTGTAACGTTTCGGAAAATATGATTTTTCGCCAAAAATCGGAACCATTTTATTTCAATTAAAAAGGGGATATTTTTTTGGGTTTAAAAATTTACAAAATATTCCTGCATGACTGTTGATATCTCACAAAAATCGCCAGGGTGGTAGCGATCGATGTTCTGATATAAAAAAATGTATTTGTGTGAAAGTTCCGAAAAACGGGAAAATTATAATTTTTACAATTACAAGACGGTTATTTTTTTGGCTAAAAAAATTGCATAGTATTCCTGCATGCTTCTCGATATCGCGAAAAAATCATCAGAGTGACGCGGTTCGAAGTTTGGGTTCAAAAAAATAATTCCCCCGTTCTTCGGAATTTTCAGACGAATAATTTTTTTTTTAATACCTAAACATCCGTGCCACTCTGATGATTTTTTTTTTGTGATATCGACAGTCATTCAGGAATACTTTGTAATTTTATTAGCAGAAAAAAATGACTGTTTATGACTTTAAAAAATAATGATTTCCCCGTTTTTTGGAAGTTTCCTTAAAAAAATGTATTTACATTTTTTTATACCAAAACATCGTTCGGTGCTCGATTTTTGTGAAATATCAACAGTCATGCAGAAATACTCTGTACAATTTTCAATAAAAAACTCTCCGCTTTTGAATATAATAGTAATTTCTCCGTTTTGTCGGTAAAAAATCATAGTCACCGGAATCTGATGATTATTTTAAACATTCCGCTCGAAAGCTAACAGAAAACGGAAACTTTCATATACAGACATTTTCACCTTCAATGTTTCGACATATTTGGACTAAAAAAAAATGGTATTATCTGAAATAATGTTTTAAAAAATCTGAAAAAATTCACATAGCGTGCGATTTACTGATAGAATGACTTTTTGGATATTTATACATCTTACATACAGCAAAGTTATTCAGTATCTATATTGTTCATATGAAAAAAAAATAAGGCTAATCCGATCTGGAAAATCAGCACTCTTGAAATTTTGGTACCGATAACGACGATAACAGAAGTTTGTCCATTTTTTAAGAAGCCAATCAAATTTTTTTCAAGTAATTTTCAATCGGGATTCTACTGAAATCATCCAGAAAATAATTAAAAATTTACTGGAGGAACTTCTTACCTGCGCATGCAATCCAACGCCCTGATGAATTCGTGCTCGGATAAATGATATTCGGTCGCGAGGATGTTAACTTGTTCAAGAGTTATCGACATGCCTGTACGATCTTTGGCACTTTTGCAACTGGTAAAACGCAAGCCTTTCATCCGTCGACATATTTGTGACGAGAGTTGCAAAACGCTTGTGTTTTTATCGACTTTCGCCTGGACTTGAGACTTCAAATCGTTTATCATTTCGGCAAGTGTCCTATTGATAGGAGAACGAGCTCCGACTGAAATAAATAACCAGAATAAAGTACCGTTTCGTAAAATTTAATAAATAGTTACAGCAAAAACAGCGATTGATACTCACGGCGCGTGATTCCCGATTCTGTAGGCAAATTTAACTTCTTGAAGCGCAGATAATACTCGTTCAATCTATCAAAGTTGTCCAAGTTGCTTCTCTGTTGAGGCCCCGTTGTTCCGAGATTTTCGGCTAATGTTGCCTTCTCATTGATGCCGATATTAAAGAAAACTGGAGTCACGTTAAACGAGAGAGTCTGACGCGACGATGGCACGAGCGGAAGCAATGAGTAAATGCCGTCAGGTACCGGAAGCATCACTGTTAGAGCCGTACGAGATCCTACTACTCGAGGAAGAGGTATTTGCGAACCTACGACGCTACCGCCTTTTCCCTCGTGAATGCTGTTCAGTCGTGAAAAAATTGTGTTCATATTTATAATTCTATTAAGGTAAATGAGGAATTTAGATAAATGAGCAGTCCTTGTTGGAACGGTTTGATAGAAACCAATAGAAATGGGCAAAAACCTTGTAGATTCAGATACAATCTTATAGATTTTTTAAGAGGTCCGATAGAAATCAATAGAAATGGAAAAAATGGACTATCGGTTCGTTTCGGGCCACTAAAAAGTAACACTAAAAGGCACTTTGTCGATTTATTCAGATTTTCCCTTGAATTCTTGACGACCATTATTTCCAGCTGATTCACTGTAGAAACCAACTTTGAATAACTGTGTTGTTTTTTTTTGCAAAAAATGAACCGGGAATCGGTCGTAACGACCGGGAAACCACCCTAAAAATGTTATTCGGTTGTTTTTTTGGTGTTCCATGGTAAATCGAAAAAAAAAAAGATCATATAACAATTTTCAAGGGCAGTCGTTTTTACATCGTTACGACCAACTTCCGGATTTTTTTCTTCTGGGAAAACATGATCCGTTCGTTTTTACGGTTAAACAGTGGTTGTTAAGATTGCTAGGGTTTGAAAGCAATATTTCGGAAAATGCCATTTTTCTTTTGGGTCCAAATATCTCAAAACCTCGAAGGTACTGGGAAAAAATGTCTCTACTTCAAAGTTTCCATTTTCTGTTAGTTTTCGAGGGGAATGTTTGAAATAATTATTACTTTCCGGTGAGTATGACTTTTTACGGGAAAACGGAGGATCATTTTCATACCACAACATCAATCAGTGCCATTCTGGCGGTTTTTGTGAAATATCATCAGACATGCAGGAATATTGTGTAAATTTTTCAATCCAAATAAAAAATCCGTTTTTGAATTTTCAAAACTCCTCCGTTTTTGGTAAAAAAAAACATATTCTCCGAAATGTTGCGGAAACTTTTATATGGAAACATTTTTTTTTCAGGAACTTTAAGTTTCAGAGATATTTGCACTTGAAAAATAAATGGCATTTTTTTATTGTTTCAAAATATCCGAAAAAATCCATGTAGAGTGTCTTTCAAAGGTCTTATTATATAATGAATTACGTGGAAGATCGAAGAGAGTTGGAAAAAAGTGGCTGAATCGACAGAGAATTCTTCATATATATTTTTGCTTTCGAAATTTCGAATTGTATTTACCTCGAATTAATACCGCATCGTGAAAGGGTAAATGTAACGGTATGCAAGTCTTCTACAGCGACAATCATATCACCCCACATATCGATTTCGTTTCCATAATAACTTAGGAGACCCTCGAAGGACGCTAACGGTCCTAGGGTAGTTAAAATTAAAAGAAACAGTGGATCCGGTCGCTGGCACCATAATTTCGCCATCAGAGCGGACACCAATGCAGTCAGCTGTGAATAATACGTTTGATTCAAACTTTTTTTATCTATCATTTTTATTCTATATCACGTATAGGCTCCTTTATTCTATATCACGTAAAGTCACCAGTGAATGAACAGTTAAGTTGAACGGTTTGTTCATCATGAGTTAAATAAAAGACTAACGAGATTTACGGGCTGAAGGACTCCGGTCGATGGCCCATTGGACAATGCCAAAACGTAAATATATTTAATTTTAACATATTAATGTACGCGGCGCTCAAAAAAAAAATGTTTACATTGTCCAATAAAATACCTGTACTTCTACTACTACTAAAAATGTAATATTTTCATAATGTCAAATAAAAAAGTTAAAGGAAAATTTTGTCGTTCGTCTGACGCACTGCAAAAAAGTTCGGAACGAGTTTTTCGTATCGTTGATATTTACAAAGTTATAGACCAAAAAAATTATGGTTTTTGTATTTTTAACGATCATTAAGTGACCTAATGATGTTAGTACAAAAAAGTCAATAGAAATTTATTAGAACATTGAATTCTCTAAAAAATCCGGGTGAAATTTTCATGTATTGCGAACGGTTTTAATTTACAGACTCATTGAATCTTATTTTCATGGTTTTTTACGCATATCCGATAAAAAATTCCAAGGCTTTGTAATAAATCAAATATTGGAGATAGAAATTCGACTCAACAAGATTTTTTGTTCGAAATTTAATGATTCATAATGTGTAGTCATTGATTTAATGAAACAAAAATTTCTGCTTAGATTGCAGAGAGAAAGAATAAAAAAAATCACGTTTCCTGTGTTATTTAAACGGGAAAACTTGAAACGCGATGATGGTCCTCTATGAATTAAAATTGTGAGCTCCGCTTTTGAAAGGATCTTTACTAAGACGTATTCTACGACATTTTGAGCGAAGAGCAAAGAAAAAAAAATATCGCTTTTTTTGGGACACCCTAATACACACATATATACACACGCACGTACAGACATTTTTTCTAAACCACTTTTCTCGACGTTTTGGACTATTTTGGGTGTACTGACCTGAAAATCTCATGAAAACAATGCTTCCTCTATGAGGAAGGTAAAATAGTCAAATTAAGCTATTATTATAATATAAACAAAATAAGCTTAAAAAGCTATTGTTCATTCACTGGTGACTTAAATTACTGGTGCATTCATCCTATGTGAAAAGCGTTGACTTACTGCTTGACTAAAACAAACATCTCGTCTGTATCTAACGTTACAACCGCGTTGAGCTCTCTTAGCATCTTCCTGAACTCGGAATACCGAATGTGTTAGTCTCGCCGTTTTCAGGAGCCCATCCATCGCCTGACGTAATTTTTTCATACTCGGTCGGAGCTCACACGTCCAATCGACAATTAATGCGAAATCCAGACCCTCCGTAAACTTGTTTCTCTGTCCAGCAGAATTGCTCTTGATGACTCTTGTCATTGTATCCACGGCTTGGCAAACTGAAAAAAATGTTTATAAAGTCTCATAATAAAAAAATTATCGGTTTTGATTATGTTGGTGGACGACAAAAGCATATAATAGTTTTTCCCATCGACGTTGCATAACTTTCATCAAATTTTTTAGATTTTGTATACACAAACGTATAGTATATATACTAGTTGTCCATGGTCGACTGATCTTTTTTCCATGTTTTAAATAATTTTTTCAAGCAAAAAATCTTAAGAACCATGCGAAAAAAAATCTTGTCTACTTCGGCTATACTCGAGAAACTTTCAATATTGAACAAAGTATTTTTCAGAATTTTTATCAGATTTTCCATTATGGCATACTACACTTAAAAAATGTATTTATAAAAAAATTATCATAGAAAAAAAAATCTTGTACATTTAAGGGTCCAACTAAGCCTAAAAAAAATTACGAGGAAAATCAGAGAGGTCGAGGACGAATCCAGGTCGAAACCCTCTATTAATGGTAAAAATTTCAGCTTGAACAAAGCATTTTTCATAATTTTTTCAGTTTCATATATAACGGCATCCGATATCTCATTTTAAAAGTATATTTCTTTAAAAAATAGCCATAGAAAAAAAATCTGGTACATTTAACGGTCCAACTAAGCTATCAAAAAATTGCGAGCCAAATCGGAGAGATCGAGGGCAAATCCAGGTCGAAATCATCTATCTATGCTAAAAATTTCAGGTTGAAAAAAGTATTTTTCAGAATATTTCAGATTCGTAAATTACGGCATTCGATATGTCATTTCAAAACTATATTTAAAAAAAGCCATAGAAAAAAAATCTTGTACATTTAAGGATAGACACCTCCTTAATTTAAATTAAAAGACGCATCTCAAGGTACCTAAAATCATTAAATGGTTCAAGGGATCTAGAACTACACCTTTCTATGCTGCAGAATTAACAATTTATCAGATAAGTTCGCTTTTATCATTTTTTTCTATCAACTTTGTTGCTGATTTGACGCATATGTTCCCTGATGCAAACTGTTAAGAATGAAAGTAAAAAAACGTTCGGTATAAAAATATGAATCTATGAAGCAATCCATACATCGTATTGAGTGTGAAATAACATCTTTAAGATATCTAGAAACAGTAACAGTCAATATTCTACTTATTTTTGTAAAAAGTCGCCCATAATCTCACAATTTGTGAACATTGGTAGCATCGCGCTCCTCGAAAGCCGCGATGTCTATATCTATATATATGGGTCTAAAACATCATTTAACTGCAATATCTTCGAAAAACAGTGGGCACTGCCCGATTTTTTTTTTCATGTGTTCCAATAGTCCAATGTGACATTGGAAAAAAAATGTACCGAAAAAGTAGTCTGAAAATATGTATTTTTTACGTTCAAGTAGCGCTTTCTACTCGTCATGACATGCAACCCATGCTAAATGTTTGAACTTTCTGCTCGCATATTTCGGAATCTGTATCCGCAAAAAATAATTAAAAATTCTTAAAAAAATACTTCGTTCATTATTTCATAATGCCTGCAATTTTCAGTTTGAGAAGTAGAAAAAGGCAACTGAGGTGTATATCCTTACGGGTCCATCTAAGCCTACAAAAAATCACGAACCAAATCAAAGAGGACATGTCAAATCCAGTTCAAAACGGAATAATTTGTCCCTTGTGCGATAAACTCCGCATATTTACCTTCCTTAGCTTTAGCAAGACCCGGCGTCGCTTTCGTCTCCTCCCCTGCAGTTTTATTCGGACTCTGTTGTTGCTGCTGCCACTGTTGCCGCGTCGGATTGTGGCTCCCATTATTATTGAGCAATTTGCTCGATTCATCGGACTTGATATCATTTTTCGGTTGTATCGTGACGACGGTCGAGATGACATTGCGATTATTGGCCAATTGATAGCCCTTGAGACTTTGGGATCTTCCGACAGCGTTTTTATTGCGTAGTCTAACAGCAGGGCTGCTGCATCGGCCACAGAGAAATTTAACCTTGGAAACTAAGCACATGACGCTGGCCTCAATATTCAACTGCGTGAGATCCCAAGGTTCAGGTTCGTCGGTGGGTTTGTAATAATTAGCAGACGGCGAATTACACATTTTCTGTGTATCCAAAAATCGTTTCCCAAGATCAATTTCCTCCCGCACGTCGTCATCGTCTTGTTCATTCTCAACTCCGCAATCGGCATCGATTCTCTCGCATTTCGTCAATTCTCTCGTTAAGTCCATAAGCCGCTCGTTGTTATTGTCCTCGGTGGTGTTATTTTCATTTCTCCGCGCCTGTTTATTCGCCGCAGCCTCATCGTTCGTTTGTCCATCCGCGCCATCATCTTCCACATCGGGAAATATAACAAAATTGTCATCACAATTAATCTGCCTATTGCTATTCCGTTCGCATTCACTCGTGAATTTCTTCTTCCTCGTTTCCTCGGCCCAAAGATTTTCCACGCACTCTGGTGTGTCCGGTGAGATGAAATCGTCGAAATCCGAATTCTTCAAATCGAAATGGAGTTGCTGAGTGATTCGTTTAAAAGGCGACAATGATTGGTTGGCCTTAAATTGAACGTTTCTCGAGGACGTGTCTCTCTTTGGCGTTTCTCCATCTGCGGGTTTTCCTTCTTCGTCGTCCTCCTCGTCTTCCTCTTCTTCCTGCTCATCGTCTTCGTCCTCGTGAGGAATTTTCGCGACTTTGTGCTCTTCGAGAAAGGTCAAAGCTTCCTCGACCAAACCAGGATCCCATAAACTGAGCAGTATTCGAGTTTTTGATATCATATCCTCGCATATTGGCAACATACCACTTGTCTGCTTTTCTTTGGCCAGTTTCATGAGTGATCGCATCGCCTCGACGACGTCTCTTCGCAATTGTTTGATGGCCTGAATCGCGTCGTGCGCCATTGTTATTTTAGAGGAGCCTTGATAGAGCTGAACGTGACGTGTTGGCGATTCTTTGAGGGCTTGTACCAATCTAAAATCCAGGTGAATAATATGCCGTGAGAATCGAGGGCTTCTGACGAAAAGATACCACACTTACTAGCTTTTTTTATCACTGCGTACCGTACGAGACCGCCATTTTTACTCTTGTGGGAATGGGCTGTAAATGCTCCGACACTGATGAAATCGTAAAATCCACATTTGTTCAGAGTGTCGTTGTGGACCCACATTCTTTGTAGATGGAGATTAACCGGAGCGAATTCAAGAGTCCTGTCGTTTTTGCGGGTTGAACGCTTGAAGTAACTGCCTGTGAAGAATATTGGTCGTTGATATGGGGAAATATTGCGATGATATGTGAAAAATTCTAGGTAGGTTTTGCTAGTTTTTTTTTCGACCTTCTTCGATCTGCTCCATAATTGGTAATAACTAAGTATCAGTAAAGTGCTTTGTAATTTAACCTAACCAAAGTAAGTTCTGAAAAAATTCACATAATTGGTAATATCGAAGTACCAGCAAAGAACTTTGTAATTTAACATAACCAAAGTAATTTCTGAAAAAATTCACATGATTGGTAATATCAAAGTAACCTTTACTGGTACTTTCATATTACCAATTTTGTGAATTTTTTCAGAAATTACTTTGGTTAGGTTACATTACGAAGTACTTGAATGGTACTTTGATATTATGATATTACCGATATTTAATATTACCAACTATCTGAATTTTGTTAGATTTTTTAAAACAATATTTTAGAAAATGCAAATATCTCGGAAACTTGAAGGTACTGAGAAAAATGTATCTACATGAAAGTTGCCGTTTTTTGTTTGCTTTCGAGCGGCATATTTTAAACAATTTTCACGTTTCAGTGAGAATGATTTTTTACCGAAAAACGGAGGAATTATTTCTATTTTAAGAAACGGATATTTTTCTTGGCTGAAAAAATGACAGAGTATATATGCATGACTGTTGATATCTCCCAAAAATCGCCAGGATGGCAATGATGCATGTTCTAGTATAAAAAATTGTATTTATGTAAAAAGTTCGAAAAACGGGAAATCGCTATATTTGAAATCCAAAAACGGTTATTTTGTTTTGCTAATAAATTCAGAGTATTCCTGAATGACTGTCGATACCACAAAAAAATCAATAGAATGGCACGCATCGCGGTTCAGGTATAAAAAAAAATTATTCGTGTGGATGTTCCGAAAAAACGGGGGTATTTTTTTTTAAACTCAAACTTCGATCGTGCCACTCTGATGATTTATTTGCGATATCGAAAGACATGCAGAAATAATCTGTATTTTATTAGCCAAAAAAAAACCGTTATCGAATTTTTTAAATAATGTGTTCCTCGTTTTTCGGAACTTTCACACAAGTGCATTCTTTTATACCAGAACGTCGATCGATTTTTTTGGGATAACAGACATGCGGAAATACTTCCAAATTTTTGCAGTAAAAAAAAAATATTCGCTTTTTAATAAAGAGATGTTTCCCCCGTTTTTCGGTAAAAAAAAAAATTATTTGAAATATACTGAAAGCCAACAGAAATCGAAAACTTTTATGCAGAGACATATTTTTTTCTTAACTTCAATTTTCGGAGATATTTGCAATTGAAAAAAAAAACGACAATTTCTTAAATAATATATTTAAAAATCTGACAAAATTTCGTGCTCTTTACTGGTGTACTTTGATTTTACCAATTATGGAGCAAATCGGAGGAGGTCGAAAAAAAAGTTGGCTGATTCGATAGAAAATGCTTCATATCAGAAAATCAACGGTAACAAAAAGTCGAGTAGTTCAAACCTTTAAAGGAAGACAAGTTTTCCTTTGCTTGGGAATACAAGTGCAAGAGTTGCAAGTGTCGGTCGAGCAACTGAACCTGTTTGTTGTGCCACGGCTCTCGAAGCTCTCCCATACACGCTACTTCTTGCAGTAGTTCTTTTTCCTCGTGTATCCATATTGCCCTAAAATTCACAAAATTTTTACACGTGTTTATTAAACAGTTTGAAAAAAAAATGTCCGCTTCCCACATAAAAAACTACAGTGTCTACCCTAAAATCGCCTCGTTAGAAAACTACACATTGATTTTTTTTTCACAGCAGCAAAATGACCTTTTTGATTTCCTACTTAATTAACACGTACAAAATTTTTTTTTAACGATATCAATTGTTTTCGGGGATTCAGGTAATTCTACCATCTTCAAAGAAATTGAGATCCATTGATATTTAAGAAAGTTATCCTGATTTGAAAAATAAAAAATCAAATTGCGAGATGAAAAAAAAAAATAATGTGGAAAAAAAATTGTAAATATTGAGATCACATTATCGAATGGCGCTCAAAAATCATATTTTAAATTATAGAATCAGTGTGGATTTTTACAGATTTCAAAAAACGGCGTTTTTGAAATTGGTTTTTTTCGAGGATTTAAAAAATGTCACTGGTTTTAAAAAAAATCTGTAAAAAATTTCATGGCTTTTATGGGTCGGTAATAACATCATATTAAAAAATGAACAAAATCGATGAGAGTGAGGCTCATGGCCTGCTGATTTGACGTGGAATGCCCCATATATAAGTTTATTTGTGTCAGGTGAAAACCTTTTACAAATTGCTAAGTTCTTCTTAGCCTCTTACTATTAACTGTTTCTGTGAGATTTCATTTAGCTGTACATTTCGCTCCTTTTAACTCCTTAAAACCTTATATACTAACATAGACTTCCGGTTAATATAATATAACAACAATACTAATACTTACAGCAACTGTTGGGGAAACTGGAAGCACAATTTGCTCTCAGCCATTATTTCATGAACGCAGATATCTCCTCCGAGACCAGAATGAAACCTGTTGGAAAAATTAATCAGATATAAAGATTTGTGGATTGATCACAGAAAATCAGTAACAAATCCAACTGCAACATTAGACTCAAAGTTGGTCTCTTCTTTGCAATCAACTTACCTATATGTTTGTACGTGAGGGTTAGCGAATAAAAACTTGAGCTGCCCTTGATGAGGAAGCTTTATTTTCGTTCCTAATCGAGGAGGCAAAGAGTGCGATCGTCTGTGTGAAAATAACTGAAAGAAAAAAGAAACCAATTCAAACGTATCCCAAACCGATTTTGCATTGAGATTTTTGTTTCGAAAGATCGGTAAGAATCCAACAGTAAATAAAACTGGTTGTTCTGAACTTATTGAAAATTAGCGTGAAAGTTTGTCAAAATCGGTAAAAAATCAACAAAAAAATACAAACCTGACTGCCGTTCGATGTATTCGGAATATTCCGAGATGGCGTACTTTCCGTACTGTTGCCCTTGTCTTCAGCCTCCAAATTCCAGACATTAATCGTTAAAAATCCGACAGTCGTTGATTTTGGCGATTTCAATGGTATTCTCAATCTCGGCGTGTCTTGAACAGCGCCGAATGTGACGATTGCGCTACCGATCGGTGTCGCCGTTTGGCTCACACGTTCTCTTACATCGTAAGCCGTCATACGAACTTTGGTGTCCGTTGTGAGACCGTCGCTAGGTCTGAAGCTTACGGTTGTTAAAAAACTGGGATTGCTGCTCCGCTGCGTCGAGCAAAAAGGCAAATGTACAAGGTATTGACATAAATGAGCAGTTCCCGTTGAAAAGGTCTGATAGAAACCAATAATAATGGGCAGAATCACGTAGATTTAGATAGAATCTTATAGATTCTTGAAAATGTCTGATCGAAATCAATAGAAATGGGTAAAAACCTCGTAGATTCAGATAGAATCTGATAGATTCTATAAATTAATTAATATAATATGAATTAATTATTAGTTATAAAAATAAAAAGATTCTGAAATATTTAAAAAAGGACATAAAAGTCGTATATGAAGTCGATCAGCCACTTTTTTCGACCCTCTCCAATCTCCTCCATAATTAGATATATGGAAGTACCACTAAAATGCACTCTATGCGAATTTTTTCCGATGTTTTAAAGCATTATTTTAGAGAGTGCAATTTTTTTTTGTCAAAATATCTCGAAATCTTGAAGGTACTAAACAAATGTTTCTACAGAAAAGTTTCCGTTTTCTGTTGAATTTCGAGCGGAATGTTTGAAATAATTATCACATTCCGGTAAGTACGACTTTTTACTGAAAACGGGAGGAATTACTTTTAAATTTAAAAACGATCATTTTCTTGCTAATAGAATTACAGAGTATTTTTGAATGACTGTCGATATTGCAAAAATATCGTCAGAGTGGCACGGGTCGAGGTTCCGGTATAAAAGAAAAAATTATTCGTGTGAAAGTTTCGAAAAACTGAGGCATTAATTTTTTTTCAACTCAAGCCTCGATCCGTACAAATCTGATGATTTTTTTATGATATCGACAGACATGCAGGAATTATATATAGTTTTATTAGCCGAAAAAATAACCGTTGTGGAATTTAAAAAAAAAGATTCCCCCATTTTTCGAAACTTTCACACAAATACTTTTTTTTTAATGCCAGAAAAGCGATCGTTTTTTTAATTTAAAAAAAATTCCTCCGTTTTTCGGTAAAAAATCGTATTTCCCAATATCTTACAATTATTTTAACCATTCTGTTCGAAAGTGAATAAGAAACGAAAACTTTTATTGCAGCAACGTTAATTTTCTAAGAAACTTTTTTAAAAAATTGCATTTTCTAAGATATTGTTTTAAAAATTCTGAAAAAGTTCACATAGAGTGCTTTTCAAGGTACTTTCATATAGTCAATCATGGGACGGATCCGAGAGGGCCGAAAAAAAGTGACTAAATCGACGAAGAATGCTTTATAATAATAATTAACAATACTGATCAAAGTCGCCAAAAATATGAACACAAAAAACGTGAAAGACAGTTTTATAAGAACTCAAAGTCTGCGCCAAAATATCTGTGATAACATACCTCAACTATCTCGGTCTTGGCATATTTGATCCAAGTTTTACTACGATTAGCTTCAACATCAATCTCCAACACCGGATTCGGCGGTCGACCATGCCCATCGCATAATAAATTATCACAAGCCACGGATATTTCACAGACGGGAACTTCAGCTGGGTCTACAATTTTACATAGTAGTGAACATCATTAACATATAATTTATTATTATTGACGGAGTAAAGCAGGGAAATTCGCATAGTTTTGTCCGAACCTGTGACGATTCCACGTTGAAGCCGCAACATATGTATATCTGTGTCGTGTTTATGGCCACTGGAGGCTTCGATACGTTGTCGCAACGCAAGCAATTGATTACGCATGCATTCATAACTCGCCAACTGAAGAGCTTGTAACCAAGCGTCTCGTTCCTCGGACGAGCTTGCGCCCAATTGTTGCGACAATCCTCCATCGAAAACTTGAATAAACGACAGGAGTTTGAAAAAATTTATTTGTTGCATTTTAATAATCATAATAATAGTAATAATCTATTCAGCAATTCCTTTTTTTTACATATAGGGCATTCCATACCGACTCGACCTGCGTCGGACCCTCGACCTCTCAAATTGTTCGAAAAGTTTTATATGATATTTGGAAAAAAGTACTTGAGGTTTTTTTCAGATTAAAATTTTTATTTTTTCAGTTTTTCTACAATTTTTCCTACCTAACATATCGTTAGCCCAAATTGAAAAATCTGAAAGAATTCTCAAAAATTCTGCAAGAAATAACAAAAAATTTAAACTTAAAACCAGAGTGAGCCGAGATTTGCTTTCATTTCGTTATTTGTATATATTAAAAAATTAAGGAACAACGGTCAAAAAATTATCGAATGTTTCTAGAATATTGTTTTTTTGCGGATGAGCTTTGTTTTGAGAACAAAAAAAAATCCGCGTTTTTCATGGAAACATGTTTAAAAAATAGGAAGCGATGTGAAAATTTCTATTTCTAGGTTTTTCAAAATTTGTAATAAAAACACGTAGACGACAGTGGGAATGGGAGAAAACTTTTGCTGGGCGCGATCCTAGTAGTCACAGTGATTAACTAATCATTCTATCATGTCGAATAGTAACATAAGAAAATATTTTCTCACTCTTGGACTTCAATGCCGAGTTCACTGATACTAAGGCTTCAAAAAGCATACATGTATTTATAATTTGACAAATATATCTTGTTATGAAAAGTCAATACTGATATCAGACGATTTTTTTAAGGAGGGTAAATCACTTGAAAAAAATCTTATACAATTCGAGAAAGTTCTACTTTACGAAAAATAATATTTTAGAAACAGTCAATAATTTTTCGATATTAAAAAAAAAATTAAAAAAAAAGCAATCGAATCTCAACCCACTCTGGTTTTGAGCTAAAAAATTATGTTATTTCATGCAGAATTTTCGAAAAAAGTTTCAGATTCTTCAATCTGCGTTAACTGTACGCTAGCTTTGATACATCGTGAAAAAACACAAAAAATAACATGTTAAAATCTGAAAAAAAATGTAAGTACTTTTTGAAGTTGGTCCGATCATATAAAAAAGTGTCGACCAATTCCGAGAGGTCGAGGATCCGACCCAGGTCGAATCGGTATGGAATGTCCCATATGTTTTTGTGTGAGTGTGTTGAAATTTGCGAGGCCATCGACCGAGGTCTTTCAGCTTACGTTGCGTTTGTATTAGATTGCGTGTTTTATGTTTTTTTTCTTTTATTTTAATTATATAAATATGTACATAGATGTTTCTTCAAATATTTAAAATAGATAGGAATGATAAGTGAAAAATAATTTAATAATATTCAACGTAATAACGTAAGTAATCATTTGAAAACGGGCCGACAATTTTTCGAATTACAAGTCCACAAATGGCAATTATGCTTCTAAGGATAATTCATGTTAACTACATACAGCACCCAGATTATTTATCGAAATATCACTTACCTATACTGAATCCGAAATCAATTTGATGCGTCGGTTCCTCATCGAGCTTGAAACTGCAATGTTCTAGAATTATAACGCCCAGAGGTTCCGACCATTGTTCTCTGGATTTAAAATAGAACAAAAGGTTTCCACGCAGTCTGCACCAGCGTTCTGAACTTGCTGATAATAGAGAAGAACGGATTATTAAATAATTGTCATGTCTGGCTTCCCACTTAGTTATACGAGTTTCCTTTTTCAGCAATTCAGATACTCCATATGTTTTGTTAAGCCGTTTTAAGTGCGTGTGTGATATTGAATCGGCGAATAAACGTGAGATACAGACTTTGAAAATTGAATCTGCAAATATTCGAATTTTCTTTCGTAAATAACGTTAAGAATTATTGATCTTTGAGTCTCTTTCTTCAAGAAAAATATGGTAAACTAGTAAAATTTACTGAAAATTCCAGGGGGAAAGTTCTGCGACTGGATGAATCAATGTTGCTTCAATATGCCATAAAGAACGCTTAACGAATTGCGACATGCAAAAGAGAAGATAAATCCGTGCAAACATGCGAGAAAATCGTGCAAAAGCAGAGGTTTATATAGGCTGATGACTCGAGGAAATGTGAATGACATATGTGTGCGAGAAAGATGAAAATCATGGACGACCAGCAAAGAACGAGATTCTCCGATTTATCGTTCTTGCAACTGTATGTCTTTTACACCACCTGAATCTTTGTTAAAAGCGGTTTTTACGATTGCAGTAGAGTTCACAGTAGTTTTACTTGTGCACAGTATTATTGTTAGAGTGCAAAAGTTGAAAAAACATTACAATAACGTTAGGAATAGCTTCGTGTTTTGTCAATTCTCTCGACTTAATTAAAGCTGATAGTGATAATTGATGTAAAATTTGTGTTAGTACTGACGATTATTTTAAACAGGAAAAACCATATACCAGATATTATGGTAAAATACACTCGATGCTAGTACCTTTATTACTTGTGCCAGCCGAAACGCAACTCAAATCTCGAAAGGTCTTATGTCTTTTTCCTTTTTCTCTTTTGCTCTCAATTTTTTTACTTGTACCTGGAAATTGTACAAGTTACCGGTACAGTTATAAGCAGCAATTTGTTTATCGGAGTAATAGCGTAATTCCAGATGCGATATATACACAGTGAAATAGTAAGTACGATTTACTGAGGCAAACAGGTAATTGGGCATTGAGTATTTGTTGCAAAGAAAAGTACCATCCAATTAGACGATAGATTGTGCAGATTTTTCGCTTATTTTTGCCATCATATAGAATTAACATGTCGAAGGGAAAAACGAGAGAATATCGCACTCAAACCCTTTTCATGTCGAGCTAACAATCAGTCGCTTTCACGATTCTCTCTGTCATGGAAAATGTAGGAGAATTCGAACTGAATGTGTGTTTTGATCGCTAGAAACGCACGTCGGCTCGTGCATGCTCCAATGCTGATTGGTTTCCGTCGCTAACGATATATATATATATGTAATAATGAAAAATATCATGCTTATAAATATACACATAGAAAAAATACTAAAAATTACAAAATATCTTAACAACTTTCATTCGCAAATCGTTCAAGTTGCTCAAAATTATAGTACCATACATGCTCCAAAAGAGAGTCTTGATTGTTTAGAGTATTTATTGTAATAAACAGCACTCTGATTATCTAAAACAGATTAAAATAATTTTCATCGATGTATCTAAATAATAAGTGGTGGGTATAAATGTCTCATTGACAATTAAGGGGTTTGAAATGTCAAGCAGATTGGAGCGCTTCACAATTTTGGGCAAAGTGCAAAATAATGGTAAAGGTTTCCACAAAGTTTTATGGATTAAATAGCAGTGAAGAGATATTTAGTAAATCTAGTAAAACTATATATGCCGCGTTACTATATAATTTTACTAGAGAAATATTAATAGAGATGCATATGCAAGAATATTAATTGATTAACAGTTTTTTTAATGAACATAAATTTAGATTGATGTTTTTTTCCAAAAGTAATTTGTGGTTCTTTATCAATTTTAATGCAGTGTTCATCCTGTTTCCCAAAACACTTTCTATTGGTAAAATATCTAGATATTCAATATGAATATTGGAAAAAAAATTTGTGTCATTTGTTCAGCTAAAAAAAAATTCTTTATGAACAAACGGTTATAATAATCGAATTATTTGCAATAATAAATATTCATGTGATGAATTTGTATATTATCTTTTGAAAATCATAATTAATCATATTGCATTAAAATTGGTAAAAAAGAACATTTTTTTTGTCAATAAACATAACATAAATATATTCAAAAATGATGAAAAATATTTATCACGCTTTGAATAGTGTGGAGCAATTCAATCTTCTTTAGGGACAACATTAATGCAAAAGTGTTTTGGGGAGAATGTAAATGAAAATAGTTGATGCATTAGTACACAATTGACATATAAAATAGTTAAATTAGTATATTTAGCGGAGACACCAAATTACCAACAACAATTACTCACTTTCTGTTCTGCGGAAGAAGCCCTCTTGTCTCTCTCGTACATACAAAGTACCTTCCTTTTCAAACTTTTGGGATGGCTGTGTTGCAAGCGTCATCAATTCTTGTTTATTGAACCTCATTTTGGTGCCGTCTTCAATATTTACATTAACGCTAGTGGATCATCACAGTAGCCATCGACTCCTATAATTATTTATGGTAAAATTCAGCATCAGTGATTAAGTTTTTGCTTGAGACTATACTTCATGTCCAATACTTTCTTGGTATGACAAATTTTAAATTAATTAAAATACACTGAAATTTTTTAATGAATAAAAAAATTACAAACTGCTCAAAGTCATAAAAAGTCTTAAATTGTAGAAAAATCAGTACTTTCAGATTCTGTGAATTATGGTGCTCACTTTTCATCTTAAAATGTTATATTAACAAGTAACAAATTATAAAAATACATATCTTATATAGATATTTAAAGGTTGCTACAATTAAAAAACTAAAAAATTCCGATAATGTTGGTAAATGTTGGACAAATAAAAACTTTGAAAAATAATCATAAGATATGAATGCTAAACTTTCCTGCTGGAGAATCAGTCTTTTGTAAAAATAATTAATATTTTCTTACCAAAAATTATAATATTTAATAACTCAAATGAATTTTTATACTCTAAAGATTTTCGATTTAAAAATATTCGACCGATGCAAAAAAAAAAATTCTCGAAAATATTAGGATCACAATTTTTTAGGCAAATCCTTCATTGAACGATGAAAAAATGCTCGAAACTTCCATATGTCACTGTATCATACAAATACAATATATAACAGAGTACAAAATCCATGCTGAACAATCCAAAATGATCAATTGAAATATTAATGTTTATAATAGAAATTATAATATATAGATAAAATTCAATATGCATTGTCAATGAATTCTCAATTACAATTACCATTTTTAGCTAAATTAAAAAAAGTTTACAACATTAAGTACTTCAAACGAATGTATTAAACAAATCAATGTTGCTACTATTGTAAAATACTGACACATTGATTTTGTATAAATTCTGAATAACTCTGCAAAGGTAAAGAAAAAATGATAAAATAAGAGGGGTGGCAACAACTGAGAATTATATGGCAAAAAAACAGGTGCATCTACCACCCTGAGTTGTATTTGTTACAAACTTTAATCTAATACATATCATTAGCTGTATTACAACATTGTTTTTCATTAAAAATTGATATTTTATTAACTAAAATGATAAAGCTTATTAACTGAAAAAAAAATGTAAACAAGATTTTCCACGAATATGTACAAAATATGCAGCATATTAAGAAAACTTGGTCGAAGCAAAAAAAAAAATTTCAATCAGTTTTTTTCAAGAAAATATTTTCACCTAGCAATAAAAAAACACTCAAAATTCATATACATCACTATAATTCAAATACAACAGAGAAAAAAAATTAAAAATCCTTGCCAAAGGTTCATAAATTGTCAATGTTTATAATGGAAATTACAAAGTATAGATAAAATTGAATATGCATTGTCAATAAATACACAATTACAATGACTATCTTCATCTGAATTCAAAAAAGTTTACATTAATAAAAACATCAAACAAATGTATTAAACAAATCACTGCTGCAACTATTCCAAAATACTGACACATTAATTTCGTATGAATTCTGTATAACTCTGCAAGGGTGCAGAAAAAATGACAAATTAAGAGGGGTGGCAAAAAAAAACAGGTGCATCTACCACCCTAAGTTGTACCTGTTACAAACTTTAATCTAATACATATCATTAGCTGTATTACAACATTGTTTTTCATTAAAAATTGATATTTTATTAACCAAAATAATAAAGCTTATTAATTGAAAAAAAACTTAAACAAGATTTTCCATGAAAATGTACAAAATATGCAGCATATTAAGGAAACTTGGTCGATGCAAAAAAAAAATTTCAATCACTTTTTTTCAGGAAAATATTTTCATCTAGCAATAAAAAAACACTCAAAATTCATATACATCACTATAATTCCAATACAACAGAGAAAAAAAATAGAAAATCCTTGCCAAAGGTTCATAAATTGTCAATGTTTATAATGGAAATTACAAAGTGTAGATAAAATTCAATATGCATTGTCAATAAATACACAATTACAATTACTGTCTTCATCTGAATTCAAAAAAGTTTACATTAATAAAAACACCAAACAAATGTATTAAACAAATCACTGCTGCAACTATTCCAAAGAACTGACACATTAATTTTGTATGAGTTCTGTATAACTCTGCAAGGGTGCAGAAAAAATGACAAATTAAGAGGGGTGGCAAAAAAAACAGGTGCATCTACCCTAAGTTGCACCTGTCACAAAGTTTAACCTAATACGTACCATCAGGTGTATCACAATATTCAATGCGACGTAACTCATTTCATGAGATCATAGCGAGATCACTCTTATAGCTGGTGTCTATGATCAGCGACTTTCCGACTGACTCGTTGTGTCAACTCCAGCTCTAAGTTTATGACTGTACATCGTTTCGTATCAGCGAAATCGCGCAATGTTTGCGCCACGAGTAACAAGTCAACACACAGAATCGTTATGAGACTTAAAAAAACGGTACAGATAGCGTAAAGAACTGTTCAAGACGCCTGAGGCAAAATGCCCTAGGCATTTCGCGTGACAAATCCTATTCATCAATTCCACAGGGAAGAAGCACTCAGGACCAATATTTTAAGGAGGCTGTGTAGGGGTGGGCGATTTTCTGCCTACGACGCTGTAACTGGTGACGTCACAACTCAGTTGTGAAACGGGAAGGTGAAAAAATTACCAGATGTTTGTTTTACCATCGAATTATATTCATATGTTGGCCATATGAACGTAAGCTTTTGTTGAAAAGGGGAAGATTATTATGATAAGAATTTTCAGATGCTGTTATTGGCCAATATGATATGGACAGAGAGTGGGAGAGTGATGATTTTCGTTATCGTCTCAGTAGTTGGTGATTTAGCGCGATTTAACGATAGCCCTACCACCGATGACCATTTCTGGCACGCGACACGTACGCTTTTTAGTCTTTTTTCAACACCTGTAGAGGGCGTTTTCAAAGAACTTGGAAATTTTTTTTGTTAAATAATTTTTACCTCGGTCGGTAATGAAAAGTGTAATGTTAATTTTCTGCAGGTGTATTGGATAAAATGAGAGGTACGGTTTACTAGGGAACGCATTATGGTGTTCTCGTAATTTATCGAGGTTAGAGGTGATGTACCTACTCGTTTTGTTGTTCTCTGTCGCTCTCTATCTTTTGCACTCACGATTGCGCAGTCGATGTAAGGAGAAGTGCTGTACCGACTGAGTCTCCGAGGGCGACAGAGACAAAGCCATTGGCTGTCACAGAGCGCGAGATCGGCAAAAGCACATCACGTTGGATAATTATGTGCTATTGCTCGGTCGGTAACAGAAACTGTTTTTGGAAACAGTTAATGTTTTAGACAAAAAGGGAAAGGCAGTAACTGCGATTTTGCACTCTGCAGTCAATACTTTTCGATTTTTATTTAAAAAATTAATCGTGGCAAAAAATAACGTTTCGGAAAGATTCAGCTTGCACTTCTGATTTGAGAGAGCGGCAAACGATGAAAAATTATCTTAGGAGCATGGGAAATACCGCAGTCGGTAATAAAAACGGTAATTAACATTTGTGGATAAAAAAGTTGGTTACAGTTTTTTTTTAAACCAACGGAAAATGGGATGGTCGAGGGAAAAGGGAAACATTCCACTACCAATCTTGCACGCTGCGAGACTTTTCTTTTAATCAGAAACATTCGGCACCCGTAAAAATTGTTTACAGTTTTTGTTACCGACGGGCCACGGAACGGCCGAAGGGGAGGGTATTTCACCTCGCCTTAATGCGATTTTTTAATGGTATTTCTGCTACTGATAGATTTGATCAAATAATAATGTGCAGCAATGAATATGAAGATTAAATTTTAACTACGTGCGGAAAAAAAGCCAGGAAATTTTTCTTTTATAAAATTTGAATACCGATTCGATGCAGGTCCAAAGAGCGCGAAAACTCCGTAAAAAAACACTTCTCGTATTTCTAATCCATATTCTAAGGAAAATCCAAATCTTTAAATATCTGGAGAAATTAAAGCAGTGCATTCAATTTTTCGCACATTGCGTTTATTCCAACCCAAAAAAATAGGTTCTAGTCTCCTAATGAATTTGATCAAACGAAAAAAAAGTACGGGTACCTCAATATTTAACAACAAATTATGAGCACTTATCCAATAACTGTAATGAACTTATTGCTCATTTTTTAAGGTTCCTATGCTTCTGAAATTATATATTACGATACGAGTGCGATGAAACATTTTTTGACGAGGGTGAGTTGCAATCGAACGAACTGAGAAAAAGTTTCTTGCAAGAATTTCATATACAATTTTATTTCATTAGTGCGAAAAGTGCGATTTCTCGCACGCGAAGCGCAGCGTGTGAGAAGTAAGCACTTCTCGCACGGAGTTGCATAAAAGCATTTATAGAACGTTTTCGTCGAATTTAACTCTCCTCTCCTTGTGACGGTAATAAAATAAGCTGAGAAAGTGATGTACACTTTAAGTTGTTTTTATTCAAGTGTCAATTACACGTACGATTCGGGGAATTCGAATGTGACGTCGCGGCCAGTCAATTTCTTGTAGACGGAGGCAAATGTGTCAACCTGTAATTCGAAAAATAAAAAATTAGTATACGTGGTTTAGTGTGTTAAATATAATCGATAAAGTGCTAAGAACTCAAGGAAATAATCGGACCTTGTGTTCAATGTTGGTTTGCTCGTTCTTCTCCAAGTGAACCTTGATGAGCTGCTTGCCGTCCAACTTAACTCGAATACGCTTGCCGACAATTTCGACGGGATACACCAAATCCTCGAGCAGCGCATCGTATACGGCTGTGAGCGTGCGGCTTCTTGGTCGCTTTTGCTTGTTCTTGGTGCGAGTCTTACGCGTGGGTTTCGGCAAGATTTTTCTCTCACCTACGAACATCACGTGCTTTCCAGAGAACTTCTTTTCGAGTTCACGTACCAGTCTCGTCTGGATCTTCTGGAATGCCTTCAATTTTGGCATAGGCACATAGATTATGATCGACTGTGGAAGCAGAAAAAATATCCCAACATTAGATTATTTTCTGGAATGAAATTTTCAAATAAATAAAAAATCAACGCATAAATGTATTGCTTTCTATAATTATAGAATCATTTTGGTTTAAAATTTTCAAAATATCGATTTTTTGAAACATTTTTAGGAAGTAGATACATCTAAAAAAAATGCCTCTCTTAAAAAAAGACATTGCACATCGAAAATCGAAATATCGAAGACTGAAGCCACATTTCTAGAATTCCGATTGGTCGGCGTTGGCCTCAACACAAAGCCAACTTCAGACTGTTATAATCGCTGCAAATTACGCATGGCTCGCTTTTGGAATTGTTGTTTTTTTCGTAGTTGTGAAATAGAATACATTTTTTTTTTCGAAAATAGATTTTTTTTTTTTAATTTATCATCGTAAAAAAGACATGGAACATCGAATATATCGAAACACTTAAGCAGAAATAGGGTCACGTAAAATGACGAATGATATAAGCATACAAATTTCATGTTTAGCCGTAAGAAGCGACAAATGGAAGGAAAAGCGTGCAAGCGAAACAAGCGCGTTGCTGCTAGTATATATCTAAAAGTATTCTGTTAAAACTTTAGAATGACCGGAGATGTCGAAGAATATTATTTTATGACCTGCACTTTGCTACTTTCACTACCTGAGCATTTTGACCGTCAGGCCTTTTGTCTAACGCTCCTCACCTCTATTCATTGAAACATCTGCTTGCCTTTTATCTTAGAATTCTACGTAAGTAAACTTTAAAATTTACGAATGACCCCGAAATATTTGAATAACTGCAATGACATTAGTTTTCGCTTCAACTTAGAACGAACACTATCTGTGCGTGTGTGAAACTGTAGACCCAATTTCGTGGACGCAATAGTCGATTAACATCAACTATTAGCGGTCGGTTTTTCTTGAAAGATGTAATTTTTTTTTTTTGCGAGTTACATCTCGGATCTGAGACAGTAAACGCTAGATTTAAAGCGCGCTAAAATTAGTAATTCGCAAAAAATTCACACCTTATAAGAAAAACTGACCGCTAATACTTGATGGTAAAATTAACGATAATGATATTTGGTCGCAGCCGAAGTTAAGTTAAAGCGCACACTTCGCTTGAAATTTAGACTCTTCCTCAAAACGTTTTTTCGGTCGGCGTTGGTGTTTCTCTGGAACCGCCAAACCGATACTTATGAAATTTTAACCACATGTTCTACATATAAATAGCTTCTGCACATTCTACAATCGTGTTCAAATTTTTATTTCTACTATTTGTTTTCAGCCAAAAAGGGATTTTTTAAATTTAATTCTCTGCCATTTAGTTATTTATCAATAAATCTTAATATCCATAAAATTCACGGGAGCCACTGTAATACCAAATGTGAATATTTTTTATTTTTACATTTTAGATGATCAATATATTAACGACGCCAGCGACATGCTAACTTTTTGAGATACGTATATCGGTGATTTTTATTTATAAAAAATGTTTGAGAAAATACATTTTAAAAAAAGTAGTTCGACAGTATATTTGTTAAGCTCAACAAACTTCATATTAAAATCTATAATATTCACGAACTTGACAAAAAAAAAAAGGCTTTTTGCTGAGCATCTAAACCAGATTATCGTTTATGTATTGTCTAGTGCAAATTTGGTTTGACTCCGAGTAGACAATGATGATAACTTTCGTAATGATGCTTTTTTACAGTAAATGTTCTTAACATCTTCAGAGTTCATTTCCTTTCATTATAAGCAGTGAAATTATAAAGTATATTGTCAGATTAGATGATTTTTTCGATTTCAATTTTCAAGAAAGTAAATAAATAAACGAATGTCCCTTTCTATTGTTTTATATTGCCCAGCCAGCTGCAAATGCAATTTTACTTAGACTACATAATTACAATTTGCTAAACAATGTATTTCCAAGTCAATATTCTTAACATTTTATATGTTTAAAAAAAAAATAAGCTGTCCAAGCATAAAAAATATTGTTCCTTCAGATCATATTTTGTACTTCAATTTTCAAATACATAAATAATGCCTCTATTATTATATATTGATTTAAGGAACTTTGAATTGGATTTCACTCAGAGTAGGCAATGATTATTTTTACTCTGTACAGAATAAAAACAATTTACAAATTTATATCATTGCAAAATACTCAAAATTTACTATTAATCCAATCATTTTCACTGGATAAACAATTGTACAATGGAAAGTACAAGTGATTCTGATATAATATATAGAAAACAGTTTCTGATTACAGATGCAATTACAAACTAAAATTAATTCTGCAGAAACAAAACGTGAATCAGTCTGTATTGCTTAAATTTGATAAAGCAAATTGCCCAAAATAAGCCAAATATTAGCATTCGTTACAGACCATAATTATTCACATTGTAGAAAACAATCCGTACTCACCTTCTTATTGTTTGTTTCGAGTTCCTTGGCCTTGGTGATGTAAAGCTCCCTCAACTGAGATTTGAGGTCGCTGTTCATCTCCAATTCGAGGAGAGCCTGCGAGATGCTGGCCTCGAATGCATCGGGCTCAGCGCCGCCGCTTTTTACGATTTTGGCGCTTGCGGAGAACATCTGCAAGAAAAAATGAGTCACTGATTATTTCATCGCAATGAAAGTCCAATTGTACCATTATTATTAGCACACACGTAGTAACGACATATCTATGAAATATTATAGCAGCAGAGTCTTAACCTCTGGGATTATGTTCGAGTTGAGGTTATGTTAATTATGTTGACGTTTAAAAAAACACTAATATATTAACTGCTAAATCGAATTCACGTGTTAAATTGAACCGAAAGTAATGAAACAAATGTTAGGTAATAAAACCGGGTGCGATATTCGACGAATATTCGGTCGGTGACAACACAAATACACTGTCAACTATTAGAGCACAAATATGAGCGTTACGAAAATCCAATTAAATCTCATTGGAATAAAGACATCGGCGAAATGTAAAAAATTATAGAAAAAATTGATATTATTGCGATTACATTAAGCGGTGAAGTTTTGATGTATTATGACGGGTTTTATAATATTTTATCGAGATTCGTTAAAATACGCACCGTGTCCCGTTTGCAATCGCGTGGAAGAGAACCACAAAAAAGATCGAGCAGCAAGAGGTGCAACTGTTGCGAGCAAATCCGACTTCAGACATTTGCCTGTAGAGGGCCAACAGCGTGATGCTACCAACGCGGCATATTCAAATCTCACTAGGGATTAAGGAAAAGGATGCCGCCGATTCAATCGATCCTATTGGGGATGTTTTCTAATGAGAATATCGATATTTTCATCGAATGAGAAATTTTGGTTTTCATATTTCTGAATAGAATGTACAAAAAAGAGAAAAATAATGAGGAAGCAATGTGCAAGGTTCTACTCTGCATCCTTGTTTTAATTGGGTAAATGAATATGTTGTGAATTCGCTTTTTCTATTTCGTTAATCCGTTATTTCGTTGTTATTAGAGCGTTTCCGAAAGTAAATGTGATAACGTATATTTTTTTGAATAATTCAACATTCCATAAAATCAAAAACGTTATACCGTTCTCTAGTAAATTATACAATTATAATGGCTGAATAATGTTTTATTTAGATATAAAAATTGAGCTCGCTATCTTAAATTTTGCAAAAAAAAATTACAATAGAGTGATAATGTCAATTTTTTTTTAAATTCAAAATTTTATAAAATTCGAACTTCTTTACCGATATCGAAAATCGTTGAAGTTCTACGAAAATTAGAACGGGCACGCCCTTTTTCGAAAAAATTAAAAATTTAAAAAATCAAAATGGATACACACATTTATTGAAAAATAGCAATATTTAAAGAGTGGGAAAACTAGAAAAAAGTAACTTAAAAAAAGTATAAATGTTACTTGAATGGAATGTAAAAAAAACCTCGATGTACCAAAACCATTCGCCCTTCCGTAAAAAAATTTGTAAAGAAAAGTAATTTTTGTTTACCAAAAAAAAAAAAAAAGGTTTCTGTTAATTAAATGTTAAAAGTAAACCCGAAAACAGTCTGTGATTCTTTTTAGAGTTTCCGGTATCATTTCGTTATTATCTCTATAGCTAATACAGCAGCGATCCCGCGAACGAGCAGTCGTAAACACCCAATCAGAGAAAACCTTCATCGACCAATAGCTTCAGGGCGTAACACGGAAGTTCTTGTAACGCTTGAGCGTCTCAATTCGCGGGAAATTCGAATAATATCCAACGACGTACTGTCTTAGACATTAACTTGTCTAGCTAGCAACGGAAAGGTGAAAACTTACCTTGTGAATTAGGAAGGATTGCCAGCAAATAAGTCAAGGTCCGTTTGCTTTGAGTACCAGAATTTTTTTACTTTATTCCTTAGAAGATTTTTGGATCTAGGCTAGGAGGAACTACATAACGACTCATAACGCATGCGTCACATTCTATCTCTGTCACATGACGGTCAAATTGTCGATTTATGTAATTGGGTGCGAATTGGACGAACCAAATAGTGTCGCAGAAGCTAATTGGTCATTTCTCCGTACAGAGATTTATAACATCTGTAATCCGTGGATGACAAATTATCTATCCGCGATACTACGCTATACATATGTATGTGATCTCAGCATACAGGCATTCCTTCGGAATGCCGTCACCCGCAGTGTGGCGCTAGTAGTCGTCTAAATGGCCGAACGGACCGTATATGCACGCAATATAACTTAAAACCAATTAAAAAGTATGACAATAGCGCGATGTATTTTTATTTTGGTTCTGTTTGAAAAATCTTGATACATCACGCTATTGTAATACTTTTTATTGCTTCTATTGTTTTTGTGCATATTAAATAGCTTGGGTCAGTATGCATAAAAATAAATAAGATATATTAATACAGGTGTCCATATTTTTATTACCTGTACAACAACAAAAATATCGATACGGATCGCTTATTTTTACATCACGTCGATTTTTCTGGCGACCTCATGTTAAAACCATTTTTTTCGAAGACTTTAATTTTTCAAGATCTCTCAACCTTGAAGAAATACCCCATTCTCCGTAATATTGGATTTAAGAATCTGGAAAAATTTGGAGAGAGTATTTTAAGTGGTACTTAAATGTGTCCAATTGTGGGACTAATCAGTTTTAAAAAAAAAGTGGTTGCAATGATGAAGAATCTATCATATGTGCGCATGTCTCAGACGACCAGCAGCGCCACACCGCAGAACGGTTTCGGTGGCGACGTTCGGCGGGAAAGTTTTCGTACTACAGTAAGGTCTGCGTATTATCTTTCTAACATATGTTCATATGTACATACGTGACGTGAAAAAGTCAATGAAATAGGTTAGGTACGTTACTTACGTACGTACGTGTACAATTTAGGCTTTATATAAATAAGATAAAAGTCTCCTCCCCCCTCTTTCTTTATTGCTTTGATGTAAGCGTTTCCTAATTGTCAGTGAAGAATGATACAATCGTCACGCCTCAAGATTCTCGACCAGTGGTCAGTGTCCGTCGAGGGATATGGCTAGTGTCACGAATATCTCTTACTTGAAACTTAGTACCTGCGCGTAAATATGAGTAGACTTGTCATTAACGGTGTGAGACAGTGTGCAACTGTGCACGTAATGCGAGTACCGCGATTAGTGCGAACCTTCAGCGCCGATAGTCGCATCATGGAAATCTTACAGGCGCATGTGCCGCTATCGAAGGACTTTTTATTCCGACAGGTAGGCCAAAATTGATGCGCAAAAAAAAAAACAAAATACTGCCACTGTAACAATTTGAATACATTTGCAGAAATTAAGTAAAGTCATTAAATAAAAAGAAGGAATTCAAACGAAATATTATTAAGTAATTGGACAATAATCGGATTATTCACGATTTAAGTACTTTTTGCCGAATTTATTAAAAAACGCATATAAAAAAAAAGTAAATTGTATCTCACTCGGAATTATCTTTTTGCGCTATACATTTGCTTATTGCTTATTGAATCGATGCAAAATTGAAATGATAAGATAACGTCGAAATGAATGTATTACCTGAAGACGTTGAAGATATATTGTTTATCTCTCTGAGATTGCCGTAATGGTAAGAGCGAAAGCTAAATCAGTTTGCCAGATGAACTTGGTTTGCTTTGTAAAGAAATTAGCAATACGGTTTTTGTCACTGAAAGAGGAGTTGCAAAATTCAAACTTGCGTGCGAAGAGAGAGAGAGAGAGATGAAAGTCGCGGTGAATCATCCTACTTCCTGTCCATCCTATCGCCCCATCGATATTACAAAACAGGACAATGGGTTCGTTTATCCCAGGTCGACAGTCGATGTTATTCGTAATAGCAAACAAAAATGTTTATTTCCAATTTGTAGTTTTTCGACCCGAAATCAAGTACATACACGTATCTATTGGCTGATGTTAAGACAAAAGAAGCTGTTTTGATTGATCCGGTTATCGAATGGGCTGAGCGAGATGCAAAAATCGTCGAGGAACTCGGTCTTCGTTTACTCTATGCTTGTAAGTACTGTAAATGCCATTGAAAAACGGATCCGTAGCGTAGTTATATTGACCGAGTTATATTGATGCAAAGTTTCGCGATAAAAATTCTCGAGTATATTTGAAATAGTAGCTTCGCGCCAATTCTGTCAAAGTTCTTAGCGTCGAGACGCTACCGTGCCTCGTGATTATAGGTAATTAAGCAGCTATCGCCCAAAGTCAAGCGGAAGACTATAATTATTTTTCGCTACTTTGTAGAAAACGACAAAGTAGAACAATTGTTCCCTTCGCTAAAAATGTCTCTAACTTCATAAATTGTTTGAACCATCTCTAAAAATTTTTTATCGCGCTATAAATTTTGTGAAGAGTTGTTTAAAGGTACAAACTACAGTTTAAAACGATGCAAAATGAAAAAAAAAAATTCATCACACTCCATTATACATATTATATATATTATATAGTTATTATATTATTTATGATTATATGTGGTCATACATTATCATATATAATCCGTTTCTCCCGGGATTAGAATCACAAGGCTTTTATTTTATGAACAATACAAACCATTTCTCACCAGCGACTCTTACCGAATACTTATGCTACATATCATTCACATACACATCTATCAGTAAAGATCGTAACTGATTGCAGTTATTATCGACCCGCAAGTTTTTAAGCTAAGTGCCAAATATTTTTGACCTTGTTGACGAAGTGAAAGTGATCAATATAACGACTGAGAATGGCCTCTTCTCTCTACGACCTTTCTTGAGATGTCACATGTAGGATAAAACTGAAGGATTTCTTTTCGCTATCTAGTGAATACGCACATGCATGCAGACCACATCACAGGTACGGGAAAACTGAAATCATTATTACCGGGCTGTCAATCGATGATATCGCGAACGAGTGGAGCCCACGCCGATATTTTACTGGAACCAGAAGACAGTGTTAATTTTGGAAGGCATGTACTTGATGTTCTCCCAACTCCTGGACATACAGAAGGTCAGATTGCTTCTTTATTCTGTTTATGGAATGGAACATTTAGTAAAAAAAAACCTAAACATATTTTTCTTTCAATGAAGACTTATTTTTTAAATTGACAATACAATGGGTTTTTTTAAACAATTTTTGAAAATTAAACTTCTTTGATAATTCTGAAACTTAGGAAATATTAGTACGAACAGACAACAAATTTGCTAAGTTTTGAACGGTTTTATGTAAATTGTCACTGGCACTAAAAAATAATGAGTATTTGTGCACAGGATGCGTAACGTACGTCTGCAAGGAGCAAGGCATTGCATTCACCGGTGATGCACTTTTGATCCGTGGTTGTGGAAGAACCGATTTTCAGGTACTTAACAAGATTACTTTCGGATTTTTTTGGTGGTGTTTATTTTCCCGAGATTTGATTCAACTTAGAAATCATGGTAACTTTCACGTTTTCCGAAAAACGACCGTAAAAGTGACCAAATAAACTATATTAATTATATTTGACTTTTTTTTTCGATAATTTGATACATATTTGCTGACGAATAGAGAATGTAAATTTTTTTTTATTGGTAGAATTCGAAATCGGGTGTCTAAAATTATATTATAAAACGCCTGGATAAAAAATTATTAGTCTTTACCCATAATTAAATGATTGTACAGACTTGAAAAAAAACCGCTGCTATTGTTTTCCATTTTTCTGTTTATTAATTTATAGAATTTATTAGCCATTCTTGTCTTTTAGGCTCCAAAATTTGTACATATGGGGCAATGCACCCGTTTCGACTAGGTTTTGACCTCAACCCCTCCGATTTAGCTCATAATTTTATGTATGCTTAGTTAGACCCTCACGTACGCAAAAAATGTATTTATTTTTTTTTTTCATCGCAATTTTTATTTTAAATATATTTTTAAAGTGACATATCGGATGCCATAATTTACAAATCTGAAAAAATTCCGAAAAATACTTTGTTTAATAACAAAATTATCTAGCTTATAGCCAAAGTGGGGAAGATTCTTCTAACAGTTTTTAAGCTTTTTTGATTAAAAAAATTATTGAAAAATATAAAAAATAATGAATCTACTTGCGGGCGATTGTTTAAATGTTTATTCACGTAAAACCGCTTTTTTTCAGATTTGTTGAATTTTTTTTCAGATTCATCCAAATAATGCAAATTTTCTTAAAATATTTTTTAAAAGTGGAATATCGAATACCATAATTTAAAAAATAGCATTCTGTGAATTTCCCTAAGAATTATGCGTTCACAGATCACCGTTTGTTTTGTTACGCCAATATTTTATTTGTTTACAATGGTTTGCCTTTTGATAAGATTGTGCACCTTAAATTCAGACGATAAAGAAAACAATTTTGTTTTCATACCTTCCGGCTCAGGTATAAAACAATGTTGCTTCTGAGTGTCGGGAATTGTTTTTGCCGTTGCAAACCTCTCATGCAGATTCTTCTTGGCAGCCTCGTAATCCTCAACTCTTGGGAATCTTTTAGCTATGGACTGTAATGTTCCCTCCGTAAAAGTGAAAAAAAAAAAAAAACCGTTTAAGAGAAAACGATCATTAAAAATAATTTTAATGGTCGTTTTCTCGGTCGTTTGCCTCTTGAACGGTTTTTTTTGTACATATAACGACCGCTCGTTTCGTCAGTCGTTTTTTGGACTTCTTAGGTCGTTTTCGAGGTTGCCGGGATTGCTAGGGAAATTATTTTTTCGGTCACTGCTTTTGACAGTCCTGCTGAATCTCCTGGAAATATAAATTTACCTTGTGAGTTTAGACTTGACATGCATTATAGGTATTTTCTTAAAAAATTAAAGGGTGGCTCCGCTGAAACGTTGTACAAGTCCGTACACTCAATGATATTCAACCTGCCATCAAACTTTCGCTTGTATCCGGCCCACGATTATAGCGGAAGGATGGTGACGACAGTGGCCGAGGAAAAAGCACTTAATCCACGTCTTAGCAAGTCTCTTGAGGAGTTCGTCAAGATTATGACCGAATTGAATCTGCCTTATCCGAAGATGATTGGTAATAAATGAAAAAAAACCATAAACATAACTGGAAAATTGAAATAAAAAGTAGAATCAGAATCAGAGCAAAAAGTATAAGGTGCATAATGAGATGCGTACAAGTTTGGTAAATTCTTTCAGACAAAGCGGTACCGGCGAACAAAGTTTGCGGCGTTTTTGACGTAAACCAGGAGAAGAAGTAGCTATCGATAACGATCGGTACGGATGAGCGGACAAACTGATGGTAAACTTTGTATATATACATATGGACGTTCTTGGCTCTTCGTTTAATGGAAATTCCTTGAATTCTTTCCTCGAATATTTTATCCCGTCCACTGATGAAAAAGTAAAAATTACGAAATAAAGGCCAACGCTGCGAGGGTTCGCAAAAGAAGAGGATATTTAATAAAAATTACTGCAGTAACGATAAATGTCAGGCATAATTAATATGTTACCTTTTTTTTTTACTCCCGAAGCGATGTTTTCCAATGAATCGGTAGCGTCGATATTTTCATTCGATTAATCCATTATTTTTTTCGATGTTTTCCTGGGTCGATAAATCGAATTCCAATTAATAATTTACAACATTGGAATGGCAAATTGAAGATGTAATGGTTTATGATTCCAATAATATGTCGGTTGTACTGTGGATTTTAAAAGTGCGTAATAATAGAATATAAAAAAATGAATGTTCGCTTCATTTTTTTTCTATCACTTTACTGAAATATGTCATTGTGAATTTAATGAAATGAAACGAGAATTAATTTTTCCACATGAGTAGCATTAAAAACTTAGCAACTGAACTGATCACGTTGCTTCCTCATTATTTTCCACTTCTATGTACATTTTTTTATGCAAAAGGTTTTTCGTGTATTACTTGAAAACATTGACGTATTGAACCACGTTTGGACTTCGTATCTTGTGATTTGCACAGAAAAGCGTGTATAAGACAACGTTGAGTTGTTAACAAATCAAAATCACATAGAATCCTAACCGCTTTACCGATTTCCACTCAATTTAATATCAGCGAGAGCTGTATATTAATTTGTCCTTGCAAAAGATAAGAGCAGAGTTAACCAAAATCGATTTAAATTAGAACGGAAAAAAATAAATCTTTCCAAAATTCCAAATTCTGTAAAATATTAAGTGCTTAATAGGTTTGGCTCGAATTTAATACCAAGTCTTCATCTATTACTTCATTGTTGAAAATTATTCAGCTCATTAGCTAAAAAATACGGCAGCTAAATAATATACAGACTATTCGAAAAATTCAGTCTTATGAAATATGAAAAAATAGTTTAATTTTTTTTGTAAATTTATTCATAGGAGAGAATGTTGCGGCTCTACCGATATTTTAATCATCGTAATTGTTAATGCCGTTTTTAAGCTACAGAGGTTTGAATTTAGAAAAACTATTGATCGACCGAAGAATAGAAAACTCGCTTGAGCAAACATTCAATATTTTTTGCAGGGCTTTTCTTTCAGAATGTTAAAAATGCTCAATGATTGTGATGATTTTAGAATAATTCGGGTTCGGGGTCTAGGGGTGTGTGAGATCCCACATACATTTTGAAATTTTTGAAATTTTGAAATTTTGAAATTTTTGAAATTTTGAAATTTTTGAAATTTTGAAATTTTTGAACTTTTTGAAATTTTTGAAATCTTAGAAATCTTAGAAATTCTAAAAAAATTTAAATTTGGAACATACAGACACACAAACGTTTTCGGCCACTTCCGTTTATAATAAGTAATAGATAGTGTATAGATATAGATAATAAGTATAGATAGTGAAATGTAATTTTCTTCTTCGATGTTTAGGAAGGAAAAATCGATTATTAGAAAAGATACGTTTTTTTAAATCGATTTTCTAACCATCGATTTTTTTCGGACGTAGCCCATCTCTACCGCCGAGCAAAAGACGGAACGTATACCTCTTCAGTTGCCTATATTGCCAACTGAAGACTTTTTTCTGAAGCTACAACAAATTACCATTCGAGCTTGTGACCTTTCGAGATTATGATCATTCGAGATTATAACCGTTCCAGCTTATGACCATTCGTGATTATAGCCGTTCGAGCTTATGAACATTCGTAATTATAACCATTCGAGCTTATGAACATTCGTGATTATAATCATTCGAGCTTATGACCATTCGAGATCATAACCATTTGAGCTTATGACCATTCGTGATTATAACTATTCGAGCTTATCACCATTCGTGATTATAACCGTTCAAGTTTATGACCATTCGTAATTATAACCGTTCGAGCTTATGATCATTCGAGATTATAACCGTTCGAGCTTATGACCATTTTACATTATAACCATTCAATCTTTGGCTCCTTGAGATTATAACCGTTCGAACTTGTGACCTTTATAGAAAATAACCGTTCGAATTCATGATATTTCGTAATTATAATCGTTCAAGTTTGCAAAAATTTGAGGTTAGGTAATTCGAGCTTATAACCGGCCGAGTTTATGAAAGCGCCTTGCGGATACGTAGTAGCCATCTTCGTGAAGATTGGTGATGGCGCCTAAAGTCGCCGGAAGACGGTGCTGCCACAGACGGTGTGATTTCATATTCAAAGTCAAAGTTTCGGGGTAATTCGGGTCCTTTCCGCGAGCTGCATCAGGGTTGAGGGTTGAAATCGATACCGTTGTCACGGTAACCGATGGTGGTAAGTCCGATGAGTTTGTGCCGGGCCCGAAGCACTATAGTAGCTTCGAAGACTACGTACTACCACCGTATCACGGGTCAAGGCTACGTTGCTTTACCAGTTACCCTCCATCCTCACGATGTTCTCGCCACCCTCCCTCGCTCGGCGCTCGTTCGTGCGCTTTTGTTGTCATGTCAATTTCTGCTCCCTAACCACTTACACTGCAATATTATTTCGGTAATAATGAAAAAAAAAAATGAAAAAAAAGAACGGAACAGTTCGAAGCATAGTGAGTATGGAATGTTATAAAAAATTTAGGCAACAGCCAGGATTTCTTTATGACAACATTGTACCACTTATTGCTTAGGGAAATTGAAGAAAGTGTTCTTCAACACTTTCTCTTGTCAATTTCACGACAGAAATTAACGATTACTTTGTGCAATTAATTTCGATATTTCTGAATTGATTTATGTTTCTCATGTTAATTTCTGCTCCTCAACCATTTACACTGCAATATTATTTAGGTAATAACGAAAAAAAAAATGAAAAAAAAAAAGAACGGAACAGTTCGAAGCATAGTGAGTATGGAATGTTATAAAAAATTTAGGCAACAGCCAGGGTTTCATTATGACAACATTGTACCACTCATTGCTTAGGGAAATTAAAGAAAGTGTTCTTCAACACTTTCTCTTGTCAATTTCACGAAAGAAATTAACGATTACTTTGTGCAATTAATTTCTGTAGTACTCAATTGATTTTTGTTTCTCTACCGCAAATTGGTAAGTTAAAATTAATTTTCTCTTCCACGCGACTTGAGATAGAACGGTCCATATATTGGGAGACGATAGTCAGTACCTTGGTTTCTCCAATTTAACTTTTCTATTACTCTGCAGACATAGGAAAAGTATTTGTATGCGCGCACTCTGTAATAACTGGCGTATGAAGGATCGAAGATCGCTCGTTCTTCAAAGGAAGTCAAGCGACTTCCGTTTGAAAATGATGCTTGAGTATCTGAGAAGTACACTGAGAGAAATATTTAGTTGTATCAACGGAATCAGCCAAATAAACCATTAATTTGGATCTTTTCACGTAATCCATTTACTTAAACCAATTATATATTTAATTAATTATTACGTTTAATCGAAAATTTTTATTTATTTATTCAACAAAATATTAATGTTTTTGACTAAATGTTGTGTTGATTTAATGAAACTGTCTTATGAAAAACGATATACAGTATTTTTTTCAATGTAGACAATATTCATTAAAACCCAGTTAATATTTAATTGCTACAGTTGAATGGATTTTTAAATTAATCAATATCCGATTTATTCTTGAGCGATTGAGTAAATTAATTTTCTTATTTTCTGCAGAAACAATATGAATACGTTTAATCTTTAGTCGTTGTTTTCCATTATATTATTTGTTGCACTAATGGAAAAACTTTTCCGTTGCTGCTAAACATTTATTCCGCTCAAATAAGGCATAATTTTAATTAATCCAATTCTATCAATATAATTGGAAACAGGTCCGCATGTATATACGTTTAATTAAATTACTTTCATTGATTCGAATATATATATATATATATATAACTGATTATATATATATATATATATATATATATATATCAAATACATATAATCAGTTATTTAATTTACTCAACGAAATATATAATTGCTTCAATCGTATTGATTATTTTGACTACATTAAATCGACAATTTTTATACAATTGAATCAACGATATATGAGACATTCCACATGATTTCAGTCACAAAAAAAAAAAAAAAAAATTAAAAAAAAAGTCCCAAAATCAGGTTTAGTGGTTATAATAGATACACCAAATTTTAATTATTTTGAAATTTTTTTCTGGCAGAATATGCCATGTTTTTCATTTTTCATTTTTCATTTAACTTATGATATCTCGGCAACGATTAATCGTCTCGACACCTCGAAAAAACAAAAATGTGCGTTTTTTTATAGCTCACAAAAAAATAATTGATGGCAACAATTTTTCGATGCCACTTTACGAAGTCCTTGTCGCAAAAAAAAAAATGTTCGTTAATTTGTAGTAAAATATAGTCTAAAATTACACAATTCATTCTGAATTAATTATTTTCTCGCGGGCCATAAAAAAACGCACATTTTTGTTTTTTCGAGATGTCGATACGATTAATCGTTCCTGAGATATCATAGGTTAAATAAAAAATAAAAAATATTGCATATTTCGCCAGTAAAAAATTTAAAAAATCTTAAAATTGGTGTATCTATTATAACCACAGAACTTGATTTTTAGACATTTTTTCTAATTTTTTTTTCGGTTGGCTGAAGTCATGTGGAATGCCTCATATGACATTATTTGTACCATACGTATAGTTGCTTCAAATACTAAGATATTTGAGTCAATTTCATAGGATTAAAATAAATAGTTTGATTAATTTAACGGTTATTGTTTTCTCAGTGTAGATTTTGCTGGTGGTAAAACGTTCTCTTGACGACAATACCCACGAGCATGGACGAATAAATTGGGCGTGCACGTCACGTTCGTCATTCTAATATGCGGAAACGGAAGTTGGATAGTGGACTTATTGGCGAAAGGCCGTTTCGCGCTTTAGCTTAAAATTGCTCGGTACGAACGAGCCTTAAACTCGCCGATCGTCGAAGTTGCATGGTTGGCAAGGACAAAGAGTCTCTCGCGCATCCTGACAACTGAAAGAAGCGCGATACTATAGAGCTTCGTTCGGCTGAATGCTCGGTCATCGAACGAATGGCTGCCGCGAACTGCTTCTGCAAGCTTCTCCTGCTTTCCCATCACTTTCCCACCTCGACATATACGCGCCCACTTTTCCTCTCTATATCCCATTCGCACTCTCATACCTTCTCATTTGCGAGCTTTTGTCTCCTCATTTACTTCTAGCTCATCTATAAATCCTGCGACGTCATTCGGAACATATTATCGACGTCAACTCGAGGTTCGCGGTCATTATTCAAGATTTCTTTTCAATTTCCACAGTTGCCACTATGGACCGATTCGTCTATAAAAAATCGCATCTAACGCCATTCTCATTCAGCCTAATGCGCAGGAAAATTCCAGATTTTTCCGTGAACATTCGGAAAATGGTTCAACATCGAGAAAAGTTCCGATTCAACGCGCAACGTCCGTAATGTACCATTTTTTACACACAGTATCACCGGATAAATTGCGGTTACTATTACAGTGTTAAAAATCTGGTGTTAAAAACAACACCAAGTCGGTGTCTATATAGGTCTACACCAGAGTTGTAAATCCCCATTAATTCATGAGATATAGTTTACAGTACAATTTGCTTTGTGATGATTTTATAATAATAATATATAGTGATTATAAAATAGAGTGTGATCATTTGAATAGGTGAAAAAAATACTAGTTTTCGCTTCAATATTGCAAGAAATAGTGGAAAAAATAGAAGAAATAAATAATACATTACTTTGTCAATGCATCACTTTTTTTTTTTTTTTTCTAAAGGATTAACGTGAATTTTTGTTGAAAAATAATAATTGTTGCAGCCACTCCAAAGTGTTTAATCATCGTATTACAATCGCTACATGTTATTATCGTAAAATCATAATTATAGAGATGATCGTATCATCATCATTATTTCTATAAGTATTAGGCATTTACAACTCTGGTCCGCACCAATCGCGGTGATAATAAGCGGTGTTACACAAATGGTGTTAAAATATGATGACGCGCGCAATATTCTTTGTATCAGCTCCCCACAACGCACGCGTCAGTGGGTGGGGGGTCAAAATAGCGAATGACCAAAATAGCGAATGGCTAAAAAAGCAAATTTCAATATAACGAACTTGTAAATCTAGAATGGCCATCATCATGGAATACGCTATTTTAGCCATTCGCTACTTTGAATATTCGATGATTTTACCTTGACCTTATTCAAATCCAATCAAAATAGCGAATGGTTAGAATAGCGAACAGCTGAAAAAGCGAAATTCATAATGATGGCCATTCTGGATTCAGATGCTCATTTTCTCAGAATTCGCTATTTCGACTATTCACCATTTCGGTGATTCACTATTTTTATCCCCACCCCGCGTCAGTCACACCGAACAGTGCCGATTCGTCACTAGCGAGTCTTAAGCTGACACCGCTCACGGTGTAAAAGTGACGAATCGGTGTTAAAAACCCACTAAGACAAACGTGCAATTCGGGGTGCACGGCGTGCTGTCAGAAAGCTGTAATCTGCGAACGCATTAAGCAGCGTTCTTACGACACGACGTGCCGAAACGAGCACCTTGCCGCCACAGTTGCGGCACATCGTGCAACTCGCCGAATTAGCACAATGTGCCGCAGCTGTGTCGGCAGTGTGCCCGTTCAAGCACGTTGTGCCGTTAAAACGGTGCTTAATGCGGTCGCAGATAACAGCTTTCTGGAAGCACGCTGTGCAGCTAGTTCCGCCACTATGCCGTCACTCTGCTGCCAAATGTCTATTTGGGAAAGAGAATTAACACGGAAATAAATTTAACGAAACCGCTCGTGTTAACTTTACACCGTAGTTAACACTATAATGGGTAACACCGAGAAAAAGTCCACACCAGCAGCGTTTGACACCGTGGATTTTTAACAGTGTACAATAAACGGCTTACTCAAATCTTTCAGGACGGAATTGCCGCCGCAGTGTTGATAGATTGTTTTAAGCCCACTATTCCTGTTTTGTTAAACGAGTATACACGCAGGTAGCGATTAAGGTTTACGATGAGGCCATAAAAGCGTCACGAAACGGCACGTTGTGATGGCACAGTGCCGTCAGTTGCTTTTAAATAGGTCGGCACTGTGACGGCACGGGGTGCTTGCATCAATACTCCAACGAGTGCAGTACTGATGCTGCATCAGTACTCCAACGAGTGCAGTACTGATGCTGCATCAGTAGTCCAACGAGTGCAGTACTGATGCTGCATCAGTAGTCCAACGAGTGCAGTACGTCGTGCCGCTGCAAAACGCTTTGATACTGTGCGCGTACAGTGCTCAAGTGGCACGCCGTGCCGTTTCATTTGAAAACAACTAACTACACCGTGCAGGCACAGTGCTTAATTGACAAGCCGTGCTGTGATAATGCAGTCTTATTTGAAAAAACTAACTGCACTGTGCGAGCACAGTGCTTAATCGGAACGCCGTGCCTGTCACAGTACCGTCTTATTTGGGACGACACCTTTTTTATCTGGCCATATACTCAGTGCAATTCAAATGTGAATTTGTCTATAATCTGAGCGTTAGGTTTAATAATATGTAATGTTTCATTTTTCAAAGTGTTTAAACATGGAATGTTATCGTTGTAACGAATTTTGAGAATGAATAAAATGTTAAATCTGAAAAACCTTAGTATAGAATCAATGTGTGTGTATGTATGCATGCGTATATGATTTTAGGTTTCGGATACTAAGTTTTGCTAGGTTCCCCAGAATCTGGCAATTTTGTTTGCTTGCCTTCGTTGTTGCAGGTTCTCTATGTCTTCTTAGGAACTTAGACAACCGTGATTTTTTACCGTAAAAACCACAGCCAAACGACCGGACGTTTTTTTTTTGCAAAAATAAAACTTGAAGTTGGTCATAACGATTGTGAAAGAAACCGTTTACCGAAAAACGACCGGATATAAATTCTACGAAGAGGTTTTATTTTTACAGTCGATACGACAAATTTTCAGGTTTTTTTTGTTGCCAATAACCACACGGTAGTTCTTAGAGTGATCGATGGTTGAGATAATGGCTAGTGCTGGGAATAGAATCTCTGCCTCTCTTTATTCATTTTTTCATTAAAAAACTCACTCATACGGAATGTTCTTCTCTGTAGACCGTGTTGCCGGAGTGTCGTTCAATGTGCAAAGCACAACTTCACGTCATCAAGCCAGAGGGAGGTTGACGGTTATTGGTGGACACATATGAGTCGCGTATTGTCCTCATTCTGATTGACAAACGTGTCCGGCTTGTCAAACCAACCCTCGTTTTCTATAGGATGCACCGTCGACTAGCATCCATCGTACGGTATTATCCTTCTTTTTAAAGGAAAAAAATCCGTAGCATATCAGTGAATATGCTTTATTTTTTTAAGATCGTGTAGGCAAATTTACAATAATGCTCCGCCTGGATTCCATTTCGTATGCTTTATAAGTTATAGGATTCGAATCAAAATCACGAGCATCTTCAAAAAGTAGGTAAGATTATTGTGAGAACTCTTCAATCGTTCTCGTCTTTTTTTGAAAGATGAATTGTAGTCGAGAAAAAGAGTTAGAGTTTTGGTTACCGACTGTGCAGTAGCACTTGCAGCATGCCACCAGTGTTTCATCAAAGTAACAAAGTAAAGTCAAACGTGCTGCGCAGATTGCCGTAAAAAATGCGTCGTACTGCAGCATTAAGCTGCGCTATTGACGGCACGGGGTGCACAACGGCACGATTGCCAGCACTGTGCCTACACAGTTTCAACAAGCGTTGACGCTGCACAACGTGTCGGAACTGTGTAGGCATATTGCTGGACTTCAGCACGGCGTGCCGTCAATAGCGCAGCTCAATGCAGTACCCGACGCATTTCTGACAACACACAGTGCCGCTAATGTGCCGTGGCCAAATGTCTAACTGGAGCCGCTATCAGCCAATGACCAAAGCGGTTTCGAAAGTGAAATGAAGCCGAAGTGTTTATAAAACTGCGACGATATTTCGGATTCGATTGCGGATGAAGTAGCTCTCATCCTGAGATCATGCTAGGGTGATCCGACCAGTGAATAGACAGTTAAGCAGACAAAAAACCCAGTGAATGAACGCTTTTTATGCACGTGTTAAATGGACAGTGTCCATTTACTGGGCCCGTCCATCCACTGGCTCCTTCACCCTACTTGGTGTTATTTTACTATTCCTTCGACGAAAAGAAAAAAAATGGTATGCTGTCTTATTCTTTTAACTTCGAATTTTGGATCACAAAGAATTAATAAAGCTCAAACATGTGTTTCCATGACACGTTCTGTCGACAGACCAAAACCCAAGCAGTTTTGAAGTATATGGTAATGGCACGATAACGGTATGTTGTTTCATTGCCACATTCCCAGTGCACGCGCGGTAGACAAGTTTGGAGTGGTCACGAGGAGGACAAGCCATACTAATGTCAATTTCGTAAATGCACAGTGCACAGTCACTGTTGTATATTTGGATGTTTAAATCCCGGAAGCTGCTTCAGAGCTTTTGGCGATTCTACTTGCGATTGGGGGGGCACCTACATTATAACGTACATCGGGCTTCATGACTATCTCTTTCTCCGCTCGGCGTCCATACGGGAACCACGTGTGGCGTCGTAACAGTATTGTATTTCATAAGATAAAGTATCATTGTAATCCTCTAATATAAATAGCGTCTCCATTCCCAGATAGAAAAACGTGTCGTCCCGTGCCGCACGCCGTGTCTGCATGGTGCCGTTAGTTGCTTTCAAATGAGACGGCACTGTGACGGCACGGCGTGCCGATTATGCACTATGCCTGCACGGTATCATAACGTCTTGCAGTGGCACGACGTACTGGAACCGTGGGAGCACTGATGCAGCTTCAGCACACCGTGCCGTCACTATGCCGACATATTTGAAAGCAACGATCGGCATTGTGCCATTCCGTGGTGCCTGTGTGGTCTGACCGTGAACGTTGATAGCTATTTGGGTTATTATCTACAAGCATTACAGTCACGGTAACGGTGTAATGATAGCCGTGGTATTTCATAATTTGCAAGCGGTCAGCGTGCCGCCACAATGACGCCATATTGTGTTGCACACTGTGCTGACAGAAAACTCTCACATGCGGACGCATATCACTGTTTTGTACCGACTCGCCGTGCCGGCAAGAGAATCTACAGATTCTTTAAAAAGTGGCTTATATACAAATCTAGTAGTACCCGCCCAGATAGGAATACAGTAACACGAAGACGGCACGGTAGCGTCACGGCACGGCTCGTCGTCTGTATTGCGCAGTTATGTGCGACCGAATTTAATGACATAGTGACGGTACAACGTTCTAAAATCTGCACTGCGGTAGCACCGTTCCAGCACCTCGTGCATTCCCTCTATAGTGCACGACGTGCTGGAACGGTGCTAGCACAGTATCAGATTCAGCACGTTGTGCCGACACCGTGCGGTTACATTCGGTCGCACGTGCCTCGTTTCTGACAGCACGCAGTCCCGATCGGCACTGAACGTTTTTCACTCTGGGAATCCAGACATACATTTGGGAGCACAGTGACTGCACAGTGGTGGAACTAGCAGCACGGCGTGCTGTTAGAAACACGTCATTTATTTCGTACTTAACACATATTGCGACATTACTATACGTTGAATTCACCCCTGTGCTTGCACAAACACACAACACATCGTGCAGTGTAGAAAGGTAGCACGATCTGCTGGAACTGTGTAGGCACAGTGCTGAATTTAACATCGCGTTTCGGCATATCGTAACTTAACAGATACTGTGACGCCACAACGTACTAAATTTATCACTGTGTCTATATCGTTCCAGCAGATCGTACAGTCTCTCTAAAAATGCACGATGTACTGGCACCGTGCGGACACAGTGCCTTATTCAGCACGTTGTGGCGTCACAGTATCTGTTAAGTACGGACGTAAATAACGTACTTCTAACGCCACACCGTGCTGCACTGAAGGACTGCCTTAAAAATGAAGAAAAATGTTTAATAAATAATAATGACAACGATAACAATGTAGCTAACGGTTGGGCAGTGGACAGAAGTGACTTTCTTCACCTAACCAAAAGATTTTCGCCTGGTTTTCCCTGTTGGTCAGGAAAGCGGGTTGCAGATAGTATGCATCTCGCAGAAACTTGTCGAGAGGGGTTAGCCACCCCGCTCGAACTTATAAAGCGAGATGAGAGTCCAGCACACGGGTCGCTTTGTGTCTTCTGGGGTTAAGGGGCAACCCCAACCCCGAACGTAACGAAGACGCCTTATGGTCTCCAAAAGATTCTCTCTTTTTTGTCACGATAAAAAATAAATAAATAAATAATAATAACAAACAGAAATGAGGTTAGATTAGACAGAGTAGAATTTTTTTATGTGCTTGACAAATTCGATGCACACATTCATACTGGTTATGCCGAGCAAGATTTCCGTTTGCCTTAAGGATGTATGATAGGTACAGTCCCGCCAAAAGTGAGTTTCAGAGACAATTTCGATCACTTCCCGATGGGATAAAAATCAGAAAGAAACAACGCATGTAAAACATGCTGGGAAGATTGATTTCGCATAATAATAATCCCAAAATGTTATTAAAAAATTGGTGAAAAAAAAACAATTGCTTAACAAATAAACAGTCAACCGAACTTTTTTTTTATAAAAATGAGATGTTAATTTCTTCGAATGCGTATGAATTGTTTCAGATTATTTTTTTTATTTTGATTTTGATTTTTTTTTATTTTGAAAAATGCGCAGGATATAACAAATTTTGGATATGCGTTTTGCAAAAAAAAAATCTTGAGTGTAATAGATGGTTTTATGCCGAACATATATCCAAAATTTGTTATTTCGCGCACATTTTTGAAAATAAAAAAAATCAAAATCAAAATAAAGAGAAAAATCGGAAGAAATTCATACACATTCAAAAAAATTAACATATTATTTTCATTAGAAAAACAGTTAGGTTGACTGATTGTTTGTTGACCAATTGTTTTTTTTCCAGAAATTTGTTAATAACATTTCGGAATTATTACTATACAAAATTTATCTTTTCGGCGCGCTTAATATCGATTATTTTTTTCCGTTTCTTATCCCGTCGGTAAGTAATCGAAATTTTCTCTGAAACACATGATTGGCGGGACTGTAGCTATCACACATCCTTAAATACCCGTTTCTTTGGAAAAGTATAAGACAATGTTCTAGGCAAAAATGAATATCTCTGAAACATTTTACGATTCACGAAATCTAGAATAATTATTCAAGCAAGCAAATGTTACCAAACATGGCAACGCTCATAGTGTAGGAAAATAATGATATCTGTTCAAACAAAAGCTTCTATTTATTTCGGGTTAATCGAATGGGAAATACGAGACGATCTTTTCTAAAACAACGTCGTATAAAACTTTATTTTACCATCGTCAATATTTGGCTCCAGATTATAGTTTTTTTTTTTTATGTGGCAAGTAAACATTTCTTTTAAGGTGGTCTGCTAGACAGTCATGTAAGTCTTTCATGCATTATTTATGCCCGTAGGGAAATAGAATGATACATATATATATATAGTGAGGACGCGAGGACCGTGTGCTGGTAATTTGGATGATTCCGCTTGGACAGTGTAGCGTAACCACTACACGTACGTATACCTGACTCATTCGAATAGCAAGAGAAGGGGATTAGCGCGGCGCAGAAACGCCATTCGATTTTCTCAGACTTATCGACCCGTAGACGACCGAGCGGGCGGTCGGTTGGCCGGGCGGGCGCGCGGACGACCGAGAGAACGGGCGCCCCCTCATCCTCCGCTTCTGCACCCTCTTTACAAGTCACGAATAATACATAATTCCTTGCTTCGCGGTCGCGGACCTCAGTCTATGGAGACATGCAAGTATCAAAGGATGCCTCGCGCAGCAGTAATAAAATACTATTGCTGCTTATGGTCTATGTTTGCTAAGTATACGACGCATTCCACGGTATTTCACACGGCCAAACACCCGAACTACAATTTTTTTTTTTCACTTTTTGACTCGTCATTGATCAATTTATTAGACTTTTTGTCACGAAATCGGAGGAATCGAAATTTGGACAAAATGATTTTTTTTTAGGTTGAATGCGTAGAGAAATTAATATACATTTTTTTAAATTAGATTTTTATTGTAAGCTGTGTTGAATCACAAAAAATTGCTTTGGTTATTTTTATGAATATGACTTTTTGATTTGAGGTTAGATTTTTTTAAATTTTGCTTTCTCATAGAGGGAGCTTTGTTTTCGCGAAACTTTTTTTTTCGAAATTTTTATGGTAGGACACTCAGAATGGTCGAAGACGTAGAAAAGTGGTATAGAAAAAATGTCTGTATGTGTGCGTGTGTGTATGTAGAGATTTCCTTGTAAGCACGATAGCTTTCGTGATTTTCGATGTATTTTGGTCAAATTTGGCATAGAAGTGGGATGTTGTACAACAACGTTTGGGATTGTAGTTGACGCAAATCGGTTGGGAAATTTAAATTTGACAGCGTTTTGAAAATTTTGGAAAAATCGTTTTCACTCTATAACTTTTACAAATTAAGGATGATGCGTACAGTCCCGCCAAAAGTGAGTTTCAGAGACATTTTCGATCACTTCCCGATGGGATAAAAATCGGAAATAAATAATGCATATAAAACGTGCTGAAAAAGTTGATTTCGCTTAATAATAATCCCAAAATGTTATTGACAAATTGGTGAAAAAAAAAAAATTGTTTAACAAACAATTCAAGAAATTCAACAAACAAACAAACAAAAATCAGTCAACCTAACTTTTTCTTAAATGAAAATTATATGTTAATTTATTTGAATGCATACGAATTTTTAAAGATTTTTTTCATTATTGTGATTTTGATTTTTTTTTTCTTTTAAAAAATGTGCACGAAATAACGAATTTTGGATATGCGTTCGGCATAAATCCATCTACTACACTCAAGATTTTTTTACAAAACGCATATCCAAAATTTGTTATATTCTGCGCATTTTTCAAAATAAAAATAAAAATTAAGAAAAAAATCTGAAAAAAATGACAGCTAAGCATATTCTGATACAAGTAAAAGATGAAACATTGAAAGTTAATTACGATTTTTCAATATATAACAGAATAATTGTTTCTTCATGTACCTACACGTATAGTTCGGACTTTGCTCCCCGGTGAGAGGGGCGAAAGTAAGTACTTTGCTCCCTAGGGACTTACTTTCCTCACTAGGAACGGAATGTTACAAAATTTCTTCCCTCAAGTTTGTTGTTCCATTTCAATAAATCTTCTTAATTCTGTATCGCAAAAGAATTAAACTTTGAATGAATTAAATTTTTGGTTTCGAACATAGGTGTAATATAATCTCAATCATATTCCCGCGTGTCGATACTAGCGCCCCAAAACGGGAGATCAATCACCCAATTAGCACAAGCCAAGAAGCAACCCAAAAATCGCCTAAATGGGTTACATACATAAAAGTGAAATCAAAAGTAAATTAAAGTCAAAATCAAAAGTAAATTCAAAGTAAATTACGATTTTTCAATATATAACAGAATAATTATTTCTTCATGTACCTACACGTAAAGTTCGGACTTTGCTCCCTGGTGAGAGGGGCGAAAGTAAGTACTTTGCTCCCTAGGGACTTAGTTTCCTCACTAGGAAGGGAATGTTACGAAATTTCCCCCTCAAGTTTTTTTGTTCCATTTCAATAAATCTTGTTAATTCTGTATCGCAAAAAAGTGAAACTTTGATTGAATTAAACTTTTGGTTTGAAACATAGGTGTAATACAACGTCAGTCATATTGTCGCATGTCGATACTAGCGCCCCAAACGGAAGATAAATCACTCAAGTAGCACAAGCCAAGAAACAATGCAAATGTCGTCTAAATGGGATACATACGATCATTAAAATGTTATCTGTAAGCTATCCTCCATCCTAAAGTTTAGGACAGACCTCGTATCATCAGCCCTTGAGTTCCCAACCCTCTTTGCGGATCTCGGGCTACACCCACCACACTCGTCACGAATGTCAAACTTTCCGCCCTTGGTACACACTATACTGTTTCCACTTAATACAGAGTGTGACCCTGTCGTTCCTGAAGACGGTCGGACAACTCTTTCAACAACGTCGTTTTGGGCCATCCGATCATTTGGTCAAGTGACGTTATTTATCTACGTCCTAAAACTGTGTCGACGTTTTGGATACATCGCGACCGTTGTTTCAACGGTTTCGCAACTTTTACTCGATATTCCCATTTTTACGATGAAGTCACTGTTCGGAGACGTTTTTAAATAAGTTTTTTTTCAATTTTTTTTTCCGTAGTAATCGTTTCTCAATTTTTGTATTATTTCGTGGAGGTAACTGTTTTGTAAATATTTCTCAATCTTCCTACTATGTCATCGTAGGGAATGTTTTGCAACGTTTTCTTGGAATTTTCTTAGTATTCCGTCGTAGGAACGCTTCTGCAACGTTTTTTTGCGATTTTCTTAGTATTCCGTCGTAGGAACTGTTCTGCAACGTTTTTTTTTGCGATTTTCTTAGTATTCCGTCATAGGAACTGTTCCGCAACGTTTTTTTTTTTGCAATTATTGAGTCGTAGGGACTTTTTCAGTACGAAAGTTTTAGTTTCATTAATTCTTCGAGATGCCAAAATTTCGGGTCAAGGGAAAATGGCGATCAGCCGGTTATTTTCATTTCACTGAATAAATACGTAGACTATCACCAAAAAGCATCACCTCTGGGTCATAGCTCTTCAGGACTCGAGTCTTTTTTTTTTCAGTTTGAAAATATCTTTATTTCTCATTGACCGATATTCATACAGTTCATTTTTCGCGTACAAAATTATTCTTATGCCTCATCGCCGTCCGCGTTCAGTGTGAACTTCACCAGCATGTGTTTTTTTTCAATTTTATTTTAGTCACGTTTATATTCTTTGTTTTTCCTAGTTGTCATTTTAATTTCGGTAAGAAATTTGAAAAAAAAATACTCATTAAAGTATTTTTGTAACACGTGCAAGAACAGCGACGCTTTTTATGGGAGCTTTGCGGGGCGAAAGTGGCTAGTTTCACGGCAGTGTTAAAACAAAAGATTAGCGCGGCGCTGTTCGCATTTTTTCACTTTTACCCCCAGAGAAGGGGATGAAAGTGAGCTAGGGATGAAAGTTGGTAACCTCACTCTTCGCTTTCTCACTCGTCCCTCAAAAGTACCATTAGAAGCACCACTATTCATGAACTTGTTACAAAAAGTATAGTGTGCAACGTGGGCCGAAATCTTGCGATTGCGGCTCGTGTGATGGCAGCCCTCGCTTCGCTTGGTAGCAAGCCTTACACTGATCGCAATCGCAATATTTCGTCTCGTGCTGCACGATATGCTATAGCAGTCGAGTACAAAATGTCTTCGTAGATTTATAACCACTCAGACTTCAATCAGCTTGCGAGAAACGCTTTAGCCATTCGCCATCTAGCGGAATTATGCGAAACGCTGAAGTACTCGCGCCGTTTGTCCGTGCTTCGCATACTGCCACTAGATGGCGAATGGGTGAAGCGTTTCTCGCGAGCGGATTGAAGCTAAAGTGTTTATAAATATCATCCGGAGATAATGCTTCTAAGTGTTAGTCTATGTATTTCTTTGTAAAAAAAGAACAGCTAGCAGACTGTCTTGTTCCTTTATCTCGAAAATTTGGGATCTCGGAAAATCAATCACAAACTGCGAAATTCGTATTGATACAGTCCTTATGATAAAATGGAAAAAAAAATTGAGAAAAAGTTGCAAAACAGTCATTCCACCGAAATGATAGGAAAATCGAAAAACAATTATTACGACAAAAAAAATGGAAAAACCTTTTAAAAAACGTCTCGTATCAGTCATCTCGTCGTAAAAATGGTTACATTGTCGATTTTTCAAAAACGTCGCGACCCAGTTTTAGGACGTAAATAAATAACGTCGCTTGACGAAATAATCGAATGGCCGAAAACGACGTCGCTGACACCGTCATCCGACAGTTATCAAGCAGTCGTCAGAAATGGCAGGGAATACAGTAAAAATTATGAATAATTCAGAATTATTATAAAAATACCTGAATGTGGTAGGATTTTAAAAAAATGTATCGTTCTCTCAGTTTCTCTGAATCCAATTTTTTAAACATTTAATCGATTTTCCTACCACAACGACACTTTGACAATCAACCATGATGTAATGCAAATGAAAAACAAAATATTAGTAGTAGTAGTACATTTATAGACAACATATAACATTGGACAGATGAATCATACATTACAAACTTTACGTATATATATATATTAGGGTGTGCCACAAATGAGCGATATTTTTTTCCTTGCTCTCCGCCCAAAATATCGTAGAATACATCTTAGTAATGATCCTGTCCCAAGCGGAACTCATAATTTTAATCCTTAGAGGTCCATTATCGCGTTTGAAGTTTTCCTATTTAAATAACACAGAAAAGTGATTTTTTTCTATTCTTTCTCCCTGCAACCTAAGAAGAATTTTTTTTTTCATAAAATCAATGACTACATCTTATGAATCATTAAATTTCGATCGAGAAATCTCATTGAGTCGAATTTCTATCTTCAATATTTGATTCATTACAGAGCCTTGAAATTATTACCGTTGTAATTTTTCCGCGTTTTGAAAAACAATTTTTAGCTAATCTATTGAAGTTAGGACAAAAAATTAAAAGAAAATTTTGTCGTCTGTCTGACGCACAAAAAAAAAGTTGCCAACGAGTTTTTCGTATCGTTGATATTTACAAAGTTACAGACCAACGAAGTTGAGGTTTTTGTATTTTTAACTGTCATTACGTTAACTACCGATGTTAGTACAAAAAAGTCACTTGGAATTTATTAGAACATTGAGTTTTCTAATAAAAACCGGTTGAAATTTTATGTATTGCTAACGGTTTTAAGTTACAGACTCATTGAGTCTTATTTTGATGGTTTTTTACGCATATCCGATAAAAAATTTCAAGGCTCTGTAATAAATCAAATTTTAAAGATAGAAATTCGACTCAACCAAATTTTTGTTCGAAATTTAATTATTCATAATGTTTAGTCATTGATTTTATGAAAAAAAATTCTTCTCAGGTTGCAGGGAGAAAGAATGGAAAAAAATCACTTTCCTGTGTCATTTAAATTCATAAAACTTCAAACGCGATGATAGATTTCTAAGAATTAAAATTATGAGCTCCACCTTTGACAGAATCTTCACTAAGACATATTCTACGATAACTTCGACGGAGAGCAAGGAAAAAAAATATCGCTTTTTTTGGCACACCCTAATATATATATAAACATTGGCAATTGGCCATCGACTGAAGTCATTCAGCCACTAAACCAAAATATTAAAAGTTCACCACAACTTGTAAAAATATAAAATCATAATTACCTTCCCACTTAATACACAGTGTGACAAATTCAAAGAAAAAAAAAATGAACGATTAAAAATTACCACAAAAATACCTAAACGTGACATGATTTTTAAAAAATGTATCGCTCTATAAGTTTCTCCGAACGCAATATATTTCCTGCAGGTTATCAATTCATCCTATCACAATGACCCTTTGTCAATCAGCCAGGCCGCGATGGAAGTGAAAAATAAAATATTGAAACTACGAGTCGCTTCCCGCCGCGACATCCACAGTCGCGTTGAAGAAGCGGCGCATACAAGTGCGATGATGCGCGCGTCGGGCGCATTCCGAAGCTTCAGAGGCGCTGGTAAATAGCGGTTGTGATTGGTCGGTGGATGTTGGCCGCGGCGGCCGCCGCCGGCGCTGGTTCGAGAGCCGCCATGTTGATTCTTCGGGGACGGTCGGTCGAGCGACCCACCCAGCGCGGCGCAGCAGTATTGCGGTGGTTCCGAACAGTGCCCGATAGCGTGTGTATCGTATCGCAGCACTAAACCGCGTAGACAGTACACATATACCAAAATAATCGACAGATAATATTAAAAAAAGGGGGTAGTGCGCTTCTGTGGCGCGAATAATCCAGTGTCTAATTTCCGTCCGCCAAAAAAATTGTTGTTTTATCCTCCGGTAATAATAAGTTAATCGATATTATCTGTCGCGTATTCGATCGGATCGCGAGAAGAACGATATTTTAAAGGTGTGAAAGCTGAAGGGAGAGACAGAGCGCGTCAAGTACGAAAGTGCAAAAGAGAGACCAATACGAGGTACGATCGAGCGTGCGAGGGCGTGCGAGGAGAGGGGGGAGGGAAACTTAAGAGTGCCGGGAAGTTCTACCGTCCAGATGACGGGGATGCTGCTGGTCCACCTAGTGCTGGCCACCCTGCTGGCCTCCCAAGCCCAGGTGAGTTATCCTTTTGTTTTTTTTTTTTTTTTTTTTTTTTCTTCATTAACCTGCTTACGAAAACTTGTCTATCGATTGGAAAAACCTTTTAAAAAGTACACGAGAGGACTACTCCAAGGAATGGATACGTTAAACGAGTGTGGCTTATCGATTTCCGAGGACCGGCAGGACCGACTACTATAACGCTCGCTCTACCTTTCATCCTCTATTGCTTCTATACTTTTTTCATTATTTAACCTACTTTTGCTTCTTATAGAGGAAGCTTTGATTCTGGGAAAATGTTTTTTTTTTGGGATTTTTATGTCAGGATAATTGAAATGGTCGAAAACGGCGAGAAAAATGGTTTGTACGAAATGTCTGTATGTGTGTGTGCGCAATTTTTTGTTAGCACGATAGTCGTCGCAATTTTTTAGATATTGGGGTTAAATTTGAACCACGAGGAAAATGTCGTTGAATAGGGTATGGGACTGAATTTGAAGTTAATTAGTCGATGGGTTTAAAATTTATGGTATTTTAAATTTTTTTGAGGAGGTCAACTCGGGCTCTAACTCCCGCAATTTTGATGATATTCGGGTTGAACTTGGACCAGAAGTGGACTGTTATCTAATGATTTTAGGGATTAATTTTGGTGTCAAGCCGTTAAGGGGTTGACAATTTATGTAATTTTTAAATTTTTTGTTCGTGCTCTAATTTTCGCAATTTTTGAGATATCGGGGTGAAATTTGGTTCAGAAGTAGACTGTAGTTAAACAAGGTATGGGATTGAATTTGGAGTTAATCAGTCGAGGGGTTTAAAATTTATGGCATTTTGAATTTTTTGAAAAACGTCAGCTCGGGCTCTAACTCTCGTAATTTTAAAAATATTCGGGTCGAATTTGGACCAGAAGTGGACTGTTATCAAAAAATGTTAGGGATTAATTTTGGTGTCATTCCGTTAAGGGGTTTACAATTTATGTAATTTTCAAATTTTTTGAAATTTTTTGTTCGTGCTCTAACTTTCGCAATTTTTAAGATATCGGGCTGAAATTTGGTTCACAAGTAGACTGTAATTGAGCAAGGTTTGGGATTGAATTATGAGTTAATCAGTCGAAGTGTTCAGGATTTATGGTAACTTGAATTTTTTGGAGAACGTCAGCTCGGGTTCTAACTCTCGCAATTTTTAAGATATTGGGACCGAATTTGGATCAGAAGTGGACTGTTATCAAATAATTTTAGAGATTAATTTTGGTGTCATTCCGTTAAGGGGTTCACGATTTATGTCATATTGGGATTTTTTGAAATTTTTTGTTCGTGCTCTAAATTTTGCAATTTTAAAGACATCGGGCTAAAATTTGGTTTAGAATTAGACTGTAGTTAAACAAGGAATGGGATCGAATTTAGAGTGATTCCGCTGAGAGGTTCTAAATTTATGGCATTTTGAAAAAAAAAAAACAATTAAAATTTCTTAATTTGTGCTGTAACTTCCGCAATTTCTAAGATATCGGACTTAAATTTGGTGCACAAGTAAAGTGTGGGTAGACAAGTATGATGAAAAATATTTTGTTATATTACGTGGAGTCTGTAATAAAAAGATGCGAAGGTTCTTGCTGCTCCTTTTAATGAGAGTTATTAAATTATTGTTAAGTAGCGTGGTTGTTTAATCTTGGGAATTGTATGACTGGAGGATCGTACGATTGTTTCGAGAACGGATCTTAAAGTCGAGTTGAAGGTATTGGCTGACGGGACGTCGTGGGAGGACCGCCGTAACCGTCGGAAGGTCAGTCGACGCGTAGGATGACCGTTGAGAAGTCAGGGGTCCTCAGGAGGTATTTGCGTTAGGTGTCTACGCCGCAGGAACCATTCCGTCGAGTCACACGACCGTAAATGCGGTTCCATTGAGTTTTGATTCCTCAAAGGGAAGCTTTGTTCTCGTGGAAGAATTTTTGGTTTCTTATAGAGAAAGCTTTGTTTTCATGAAGAATTTTTTTATTTCGGGATCTTCATGTCAAGACACTCAGAATGCACAAAAATAACGAGAAAAGTTGTTTAGCAAAAATGTCCATGCGTGTATGTGTGTGTGCAGGGCATCGAAATTTCTGTAACTCGAAAACCGTTCAACTCAATGAGCTAAAATTCGGTACACAAATAAAGCAGCAGTCCATTTTTGACTGACGTAATTTTTTTAAAAATTCGTGCAGAAATTTTTATTTTATAGCTTTTTAAATTTTGTCAAAAAAGGACGTGCGCCCTCTAGCTTTCGTAAAAATGGCGATATTTTGATAAATAATTCTTCATATGTGCAGATACTGTTAATGTTGTTTGGTATTGAATTTGACCGAAATCGAAAAAGCGGTTTGGATTTTATGGAGTTTCGAAATTTTTGAAAAATTTACGTTTTTGCCCTAATTTTTACAAAATATGAGAACGATCTCACATTTTGTTCATGAAATCGGTACTATTTAGCGATGATCAGTATATAGTTTCGTCATAATCTGCTATGTGGCTCAAATTTTCCGTAATTTAACTTTACAATGATGTTACTGCATTTATTTTAGCAAAAAGTAAGACAGCAAAAAATTTTGTACATGAAATTTGTAGTCTTTTGCAATTATAGGTACACAGTTTCGTTATAGTTTGTTATGTAGTTCAAATTTTTCAGAAATATGACTTTAAGAACGAATAAAGCTGCAAAGTTGAACTTTGCAAATTGCTTTGTCATTATTTTTCGTTTTTTTTTACAAAGCTTCCTCTATGAGAAAGTAAAAATCGATTGACATTTTTTCCAAATTTTATAAGACTCTTAATTTTTCGAAAAATATCTGTATATTCTCCAGGTTTTGCAATTTTTTAGCTAATGAGCTAAGTAGTACTTTACGAATGAAGCGATTTAAAATTACGTTCGGTATCGAATTTGAGTAAAATCTATAAAGCAGTTTAGGTTTTACAGAATTTTGAGTTAACAAAAACAATTTTCGTTCTGATCCAACTTAACTTTGACCAAACTGCTCCAAATTTTCCACAGGTCAAATTAATATACTGTTGTAGTGGATATCGAATTTGGTGAGTGATTCAGATTTAATAGGGCATTGAATTTTTCTATAACTTCAAAAAAAGTTCAAACTTTGAAATGATTATACATTTCAAATATTCTTAAAACGATATATCTAGCCAAATAATTTTTTTTTCTAGTCTCAAGGTGGTGTAACCCCTTTAAAAAATAGTTTTCGATAAACAAAAATAATGGTCTCCGCTATGAAAATAATTCAAGGACGATAATATACATGAAATTATCAAGAGCAATCTTATTGTTTCCGCGTGTCCGGAAATATTGTAGAGCTTTGATAATGTCAAACGTTATTAAAAGGAATCGCTTACGGTAAAGGAATGTACAGACTTTATGAGAACTGATGAACAATATAAAGGATTATGCGAGCACGTATTTCCATTTCTGCAATCTTTATGGAGAGGATACACGTCTATGAAGTCTAGTGCAGGATAATCAATGCGTGGGATGATAAATAACGTTTATGTTATAAGTCTTGGGAAAATTAGTCCAAAGACGCATACAGCGTTCTCGAGTTATGTAGGTTAGGCTTAAGTATCGTTTCACTGCGTTAGCTGGCAGCTGAAGTGATATTCGACACCTCCGTAACTTGCTCATCCACTTACTTCTCATCTCTGCTTAAGCTATTCAACAACCTTTTGCTTTTTAAATTTCTCTACTCGTATTACACATATTTTTGACCTTGCTTCCTCATACAGAAGAAGTTACTTTGTTTTGTGGAATTTTCGTTGTTGAGATTTTTATGTCAGTACAATCAAAATGATCCAAAACGTCGAGAAAAGTGGTTAAAAAAAATTCCGTGTGTATGTATGTGTCTATGTCACCCGCTCGAAAAAAGTAAACCTTCATTACTCGGGAACGCCTCGAGATATCGAGCTGAAATTTCTAGCATAGATAGAGGTGTCAATCCTCATAGTTCATACAAATTTTTGTTGAAATCCCCATGATCGTTAAATTTTTACGCGGTTTTGAAGTTTTTTCAAAAATGTCTGGTGACGCTAGAACTTTTTCAATTCTTGAGATATTGAGCTCAAAATTTGTATGAATGAGAGCTATGCTACACCGGTGATCGCTATTGAATTTGGTTGATATCGGTTGAACCGTTAAAATTTTATGGGGTTTCGATTTTTTTATGTTTTCGATTTTGTTTTACCGATGCGAATTCTGGTATGAAATATCGAGCTGGGAGTTAAATGAGTGCGAGATTCATGATTAACAGAAGAAAATATGACAGATATACCCTAATGATGATGATACTATATTTTCATAGCGCTCTATGTCTTATAAACTAGCCATATCCTTGCTTCCCAATGAAATTCCGAAAAATCCCGGGTATCTACCATGTTCTACAGAGGAAAAAACAGAGAAGATAGGATATTCGAGAGTGTTTCCGTATCGTTTCAAACCATTGTACTTTCACAAAGCGGGAATATGCGCTTATTTATTTATTTATAAAAAAACAAGGATGCAAAGTAGAACATTGCCCATAGCTTGCTCATTATTTTCCGCTTTTTACCAAACCCTCTCTATGAGAAAGCCAAAATTAATTAGCATACTTCTTCATAAACGTAGCTTTGTAAAAAGCAAAAAATAATGAAAAAGCAATACGCAAGGTTCTACTTAGCATCCTTGTATTCCCTGCAATGCGTCTCGTCTCATAATCAAAGCAATAGTATTTTTATTTTATTTTTTTTTCATCGACTTATCAATGCCGATAATTTTGATCAACTTGTCATTTCGTATTTTGTTAAATTTTCGTATCGTCGACTGATGCAATAAAGTGTTAATGCAATCAAACTTTTTGTCGATAATGTATGTTCGTAATAGACTGTTAGGTATTTTAGTATAGACTCTTTTCGCTTGTCGACGCGAATAAATAACAAGTAAGCGCAATTTACTCGCGAGTTTAAATGTTTGCGCTCATGGAATTGAGAAGAACGTAGCTCGTAGATCTTGAATTCAATTTAAATAGAGCCGAGGAGCTGACGGCATGACGAAGGTGTCCAATAACGAGCCACAAGTAGACGTACTATAGGAGCGGCCCGCGCGATTGAAATCGATTGCGCGTTTGCTGCAGTTAGTGAGGTATACGCCTTTACATGCACCGATTGATGGACTCATCGCCTATACTTGAACGCTCAACTCATTCTTAAGTCATACCCTATACGTTATGTCTTTCCGTAGCTCGTCTGGGCACGGCATAACCCCTTCTTCAACCACGCCATTTACGGTTGACTGTCATCCGTTATTATAATTCAAGTGTGGGAGGTCTTACACCGAGAGATAAGATTTATTAGATTTTAATAGAATTTATTTTAAATAAATAAATTTTCTTATTTTTCCAAAAACCTATTAAACATCTATTTGAAATCGATATATGGGGCATTCCATATATCTCTTGATTATATATAATGTATATAATATATAATGATCGATATCATTCTCGATTTTTTATGTTATTGTTCTACCTTTAAACAGCAACTACAATTTATATTAGATTTTGCAACCTTATAGAGAAAGCTTTGTTTTTATTAACAAGAAATTTTTTAGATTTTTAGATTTAGATTTTAGAGAAAAGTGGTTCAGAAACTCTCTCTGTGTGTGTGTGTGTGTGTGTGTGTGTGTGTGTGTGTGTGTGTGTGTGTGTGTGTGTGTGTGTGTGTGCAGGGCTTCGAAATTTTTGTAACTGGAGAACCATTCAACCCATTGAGCTAAAATTCGGTACACAAGTGAAGCAGCGGTCGATTTTATATTGCCGTAATTTTTTTAAAAATGTATGCAGGAATTTTTATTTTATGGCTTTTTGATTTTTTTTAAAAAAAAGACGTGCGCGCTCCAGCTTTTGTAAAAATGGAGATATGTTACTAAATAATTCTTCATACGTGCAGGTGCTGTTAATGTCATTTGGTATTGAATTTGACCAGAATCGGGAAAGTGGTTCGAATTTTATAGAGTTTCGAAATTTTCAAAAAATTCACGTTTTTGTCCTAATTTTGGCAAAACATGTGAGAACGAATTAAAATTTCATACATAAAATCGGTATTATTATCTAGCGATTATTAATACATAGTTTCGTCACAATATGCAATATGGGTTAAATTTGTCAGAATTTGAAGTTTTCGAAATATTATGTTATTGCATCAACCTTAATAAAACATAAGATAGCGGAGTCAAACTTTAGATATGAAATCAGTGCAATTTAATAGTAGATTCACAGTTTCGTCATAAGTTGTTATGGGATCTAAGTTTTTCAGAAATTTATCTTTGATAACAAAAAAAGGTGACTTTGTAAAAAAACCAAAAATTCTGAGGAAGCAATTTGCAAAGTTCAACTTCAAAGCTTTTTTTTTAACAATTTTTGTACTTATGATTACTTATAGCGAAAATATTGAAGGCCATTGTTTAAAAATCCGACAAAATATTTTTAAGCTTAATTGAAAAAAAATAGGTAAGGTGCGTAAGATTCCTTTCACCAGGCAGGCTATCGCTTAAACATTTTCTATGTATGACAGACGGAGGATTTTTTAAGATACATTCAGAGCGATTTGGAAAAAAAACTATTTCAAAATTTTCATTTTCATAAATTCTTCTAATTATCTATACCGAACATATTGAAAAAGTTCACAAAAATCGTGCATTCTAAATAAATAATTTTAAGTCATACTCGACAGAAGGAGTGATATGTCTTCTATGTAACAAAAAAAAATTAGTTAACGCTTTGAAAGCATATTAATATTAATGCTTTTTTTCACTTAGATAAAACAAAAAAAATTGCTTTAAAAAATTATCAGAAATTCTCGAAAGACATGACAAATTTTTAAGCTCAACTTAAAAATATTGATATATGATACAGGACTTCTGAGAATTTTGTCAGGTTTAATAAAAATAGCCTTCAATATTTTTGTTATGAATAATCATAAGAATTATTAGAAAAATAATCTAATAAAAATTGTAGTCGCTGCTTGGAGATGAAACAATAGCGTAAAAATTCGGGGCTGTAATTCAAGAGGTCGAAGGTCAGACCAGGTCAAGTTGGTATAGAACCTACTTTTTTTTTATTTAACCTTTCGCGGTCACCTGGGGTCAAAATGATCCCACGTGCAACTTTCAGCTAAAACAAGTGTCTGTTAGCGTCATTATTCTCAAATCTAATTCCGGTGAAAATATAAATAAATACAAACCAACAAACGAAAAATTCCCTGATTTTTTAAGAAAAATCTATTTCCGAATCTTATTCGCCACAATAGTAACATTTCTGTCAGAAACAAATTCCATTATCTTTAATTCCCTTCGACTTTCAATTAGTAACCAAAATTAAAAGTAACTCACTAACTCAAAATTAAATTGATGTTAATCGATTATCAGAAAGCAGCGTAATACAATTTTGACAACCTAATTAACTTGACGATTAACACTTTATATACCGTTCAGAAAAATTAGTATCGCTGTCGAATATATTTCGTATATTCAACTTTCGATGCCAACTAAAAAATCACTGATCAAATTTGTCGACATCGTAAAGTGTAAAAAAAATTGCGAAAAATCTAGATTATCATTTGTGAATGCCCTTCTGCCAATTAAGTTGCACTTTGATATTGAATAATAGATAAGCCAATCTAATTTTCGGAGCACAAAATAAAAAAGTGTTAGAGAACTTTTTCCAGGGTCGATATCCGCTAATCGAACGTTGCAGTAAAAATAATTAAAAATCAATGATAATCTAATATCTATAAGGAAAAAGTATGATCTATGTAAAATACTACTGTAGTGCAATCGGTGCACATTGAGTTAAATAAATCAAATCAGAATCAAAATAAAAAATTGGACGGAGAAATGTCTTGAGGAAATGGAGTTAAACGCTGAGATACATCTCTTCATTAGTTTCAGCGGGTCGTGCATTAACCCATCACGTAAATAATACGCGTAAACACGTATAACTTATGACGAAGTAACCCCATAACAATTGCACTATAGCATGTGCAACAGTCTGTGTTGAATGGTGAGTCAGCAAGAGAAACACGATAGCGAGAGAGTGTACTATATTCCAGCGATTAATTGAATTATACGACGCAAGCTATAGGCGAGTTCAATGCTCCCGAGGCCGCCCTCCGTCAGTACGATTGGGAATCTTAATCCCTTTATCCAATTACGAGCACCGAACTCAGCGACCTAAGTCGTCAGGCTCGTTCATCCTCGCTCTTTGTCACTACACGATCTTCACTTGCCGTGTTTTTCACCTCACTAACGGCAACATTTTTTTTCACCCTATCGCGCTGAATTTTACAGTATAATTAAACCTGTGACGTAACGTTGCCCGAGTTAAAAAAATTATATGAAGCGGGCCACCCCAATTTTGGGATGTCTCAAAAAATTCTCACATTTTTTCAATTAGATCTTCAGAGTGTCAAGAAGGGCCATGAATTATTTCAGATTTTTTAATCTTACTGTTCACCGAAAATTTAATAGTGCTTCCGATGTTTAATTTTACTTCAATTTGCTCTATCTCTGAAACTGTCTATTGCACAAAAAAATTAGTTCTAATGAAAGTTTAGGTATTTGAATGTACTTTATGATGGAATTTTTTCATAATTTTCCGAATAATTTTTAGTCTTTATCTTTATTATCTTTATTTATGATGGATGTATTGTTTGGCACTACCTCCATGCAAAAAAGTACACTCGCAAAAATATCGAAAAGTATATATTTTATATACCAATTATACTTCGGACGAAAAATTTGATATATCGGATATAACTTTTAGTATAATTACAAAGTATATACGATGGTATACTAGTTCATACATTTTTTTGAAAAATAAAATATATCGTTTTTATATTCTCCATATAATTCTCAATCCATATTTTATGTATTCGTAAATATATGTAAATGTATATTTTTTCTATATAAATTATATCTACATTTATGTAAGAAGATGTCCAACACTTGAATCAGTTCAGAGAACATTTGACCAAATTGTTTAGATTCTTTGTCGATATAAGGAATCTAGGTAGTCGAGATTTCGTCCTTTTATATTTTATAAGATGATGCATTTTTCATATACTACTAATATACAAAAAAATATACTTTACGTATATTAGCCAGATACATGCATGGATATCCAAATGAATATATTTTTCGTATATTTTCCAGATGTACTAAAGATTGTATAAAAAATGTACTTTACGTATATTCGCAAAATGTACCTTTCGACGAAATATTGGATATTGCCAAGTATATAAGAGTATATAAGAAAAATACCACGTACATTATTTATATATTTTTCGATACGTCGAAAAATATACTTTGTTAGCATACTTTTTTTCCATGGGGGACATTTTCTCACGTTATAGCCAGGAAACCCGGCTAGTTGTAAATTGTCATTCGAAGGTAAATCCAATATGCATGCGAAGCATACAATCAATCAGCTTCATTCCCACAGGTAGATTCCCATAAATCATTGCACTAAAATACGATTAGATGCATCATTGATTGAAGCCTTTTGCTTCCTCTCGGAGGAAGCGTTCTGCTGTTTTTATTATGCGTGGTTGCTTGTATAAGTGGTGGCGCATCGATTGACTGCCGGTAGGCAAGCGGCAGGCGGCAAGCGTCAGTATCAGCCGCAGCACTCTCTCCTTTCTGCGAGTTCTCGTGTCAGTCGTGGCGCGCTGCGAAAGCATATCAATCGATTATAATGGGGGGTCCCTTTGGGTGCGCTCGATGAGAGACTCCCACGCAAGCGAGAGTATTCATCGTGCAGTGCACTACGTGCTTCGCAGTTTTCGTAACAAACCTGATCATCGATAGCATGTGGAGCGTTCCGGAGAAAGTCGCCATATCATGAATCTGAAAGGAAAAACCTTCTCACCCAAAATTCGATTCCAGGTTGAAGAACCGCGGTCGATGAACCATTGGCAATATACGTTTTCTATGTGTTAGTGATCCTGTGGCCGAATTTTGTAGATGTTGAGGTAGATGATCGGCTATTGGCAGCCGATTTGGAAGATTTTATCCCATTTTGCTTCCTCATAGAAGAAGCTTTGTTTTCGTGAAATTTTTTTTTTCGAGATTTTCATATCAACATACTCAATATCAAGTAAAACGTCTAGAAAATGTGTGTGTGTGTGTGTGTGTGTGTGTGTGTGTGTGTGTGTGTGTGTGTGTGTGTGTGTGTGTGTGTGTGTGTGTGTGTGTGTGTGTGTGTGTGTGTGTGTGTGTGTGTGTGTGTGTGTGTGTGTGTGTGTGTGTGTGTGTGTGTGTGTGTGTGTGTGTGTGTGTGTGTGTGTGTGTGTGTGTTCCAGCACCGAAAATTCAATTGTCCATAACTCACGAACGGCACGATGTATCGAGCTAAAATTTGGCACGCAAGTAGAGTATTGATTCTTCTCTAATGGACGTGATTTTTATCCAAATGTATCAATGTACACAGATTTTATAGAATTTTTAATTTTTCAAAAAAATTTCGTGATTGCTCTAACTTTCGTAAAAGTTCGCCAATTTAGGTAAATAGTTCACTATAGATAAAGACACGTTAAATGATGTTTGGTATTGAATTTCAGCGAAATCGGTAAAGCGGTTCCGATTTTATAGAATTTTGATTTTTTCGAAAAAAAAAAAAATTTCCTCTAAATCAAGTCGAATCTCAAGAAATTAACCGAAATGTTCTACAGTCGAAGAATACCATGCAGCCCTATTACGTACGAAATCTGGTGATGATCGGTAAAGTCGTTCGGATTTTATGGCATTTTTCAATTTTTTAATAAATGTACATATTCGCTCATAACTTCCAAAAGAGTTAAGAGAATAAGATAAAAAGTTGTACTTAATCCAAAAGCGATGTGACGGTATTTTCTTTAACTTACTGGATTTCGTAAATCATCAGAGATTAAGAATAAAATTAAAATAAAGATGCAAAGTAAAACCTTGCACATTGCTTCCTCATTATTTTTCGATTTTTACAAAGCTTCCTCTATAAGGAAGCCAAAATTAATTGACAGACTTGCTCATATAGACAGCTTTGTAGAAATAAAAAAATAATGAGGAAGCAATGTGCATAGTTTTACTTTGGATCTTTATTAATGATGTTGTTCATTCATTGTATTAAAAACGTTTCGACGTTGGTGTAGGTCCTTTTCAATTTATATATGAATATATTCTGGTTCGTTCCTGTTACAATATCTGGTTTCCGGTATATTTGGCTAATGTGTACCTTGTTTTATCTTGTGTCTGTTTATTGATGTTTGAGGTTATCTCAGTTTTGGATCGTATTTTCGGTATTTAATTATTCTTGTTTTGTTGTTAATTTTTCATATTATTAGGCACTACATTTTTCATGCCGATTGAGCCAGGGAAACCGGTGAGCACATACACTTTTTTAATACAATGAATAAACATCATTAATAACAAAATGGAATAAAAACTTCCAAATTGGCCGCCAATAGCCAATAAAACCTTAACAAATATAGGTTTTATTGATCTGTATTTATATCCACGTCATATATCGTCGAATAAAAAAAAATGGCACTAACTAATCGATTGTATAATGTCAATAAACATATTTTTCTACTTCTACTTCTCTTTCGATTATTCAGATACGGAACTCAATTAATTATTTAACTGGAATTAAATGAGGTTCCACGAACGCAAAACTCTGTAGGGTGAACCAGCCAGTAAATATACGGTGACCAGTGAATGGACACAGCCCTTAAGTGTTTAAAAATACGTCTATTCACTGGGTTTTTTCATGTGCTTAACTGTCCATTCACTGGACGGCTTACCCTACTAACCTTGACCCGTTAGCATCACTCGTCATACCATTTGTAAATAAAATCTCATCCCATACTATTATTACCACCAAGTCACGAAAAGTACCAATAATACTAGTTATTTATAACAATAAACAACGCAGCACAGTCACAAAAGGAACCTACGACAATTATAAGGACCTCATCACACCTGTTTGATCAATGTAAGCTTAAATCGCATACTGTAAATGTAACCCAAACATTGAATATAATTTTTTTAATCATCATCAACTCAATTAAGTGGTTGATATTGATAAAAAATGAAAAAAGCTTGAAAATATCTTTTACATATTAATTTTTGCCCTCTGGGCAAAATCGGTAGATTTTTCAATTTCGATAATCGATTGACTTTCACTTTGTTATTATTTTTGCTGTTGTTGATCAGTGGTGTTTTTTTTAAGAGGAGAAAAAAGTAGTTTTGTGTTTTGTTTGTAGCGATGTTGAATATAATAAAGGGAAAAAATATGGCGGTTACGAACTTGTCTGTTTGGCTTGAAATGCCCGATATATGTATATAGTAGGCACAACATCGACCCACAGGGAGAACGATATGGTGCACTGCTTATATCCGCACTACTGCGGCTGAAACATTCTCTGTAAAATAAAAGCACGACCTCTTTCTATCTGCGCCAGCAGCCGCAACTTGGCTGCTAGAGTTATCTGTCCACTAAATGCCAGAGGGAATACATGACGCTCTGCTGCGCCTCTCCCGCGATCCGGTGTAACCTGTCCTTGTTGCCTATGCCTACTGTTTTAATATCAAAACTATGACGACACTCACAATCAGCTGCATCATTAATATCAATTCAGTTTTACACCTTTTTTTACACCGTGGTCCTGTTTTCGCTTCCGCATAGAGTAAGCTTTGTTTTCATGAAAAAAAAATGCCGGGATTTTCATGTTAAAACACTTTAAATTGTCCAAACATCGAGAAAAGCGGATCAGAAAAAGTGTCCGTTTGTATGTCTGTGTGCAGGGCTGCGAAATTTCAATCATCTGTAACTCAAAAACCGTTCAACCGATTGAGCTACAATTTGACACACAAGTGAAACAGTAGTTCGTCTTTGGTTGGTGCAATTTTTTACGATATGTATGCGGAGATTTTTATTTTGGGGCTTTAAAAATAAATAGTCAAGCTGTCATTCGGCGAAGCAAACAAAGAAATTTGAAATCAGTAATATTTATTAATAATACCTACACAGTTTCGTCACAATTTGTTATGGGGTTAAAATTTTTAAGAAAATTACCTTTGATAAAAAATAATGCTGCAAAGTTAAACTTTGCAAATTGCTTCCTCATTATTCTTGTTTCTTTTCACAAAGCTTTCGCCATGAGGAAGCCAAAATCGATTATCATACTTCCTCATGGAGGTAACTTTGTAAAACAAACCAAACATAATGAGGAAGCAATTTGCCAATTTCTGCTTTGCGGCTTTTTTTGCTTGGTTCGTTGAGCCGGATTATTTCATCCTATGTTTGTTTGCCTCTGACAAAATTTTGCCAGGCTCTGGAGAAGGTTGACAGAATTTTTTTTTCAGTGCAGAAGTAGAAGCACCAGCAAAATCACCAAGTAGAAGAGAGAAAATGGATTTGCGCGGGGGAAACAAAATTTAAAATTCAAATAGCCGCAGCCGCTCAAGTAACAGCAATGCAAAGCTCTATCATTGTATATCTACTATAAGAGCTATGGCAAATTCGTGCCGCACCCCAGAACGGAACGCACGCGGCTAAGAAAATATCGACCGCGTGGGTTCGGCGATGGTGGTTACGAGCTCTCGACGTACCAGTGAATCATCTCAATGCACTGCTCCATAACAACAGACACACTTTGTGCGTCAGCTAGTCAATCTTCGCTAACTCGTTAACTGGTTAATTAACGCGCGCGTTTTCTAATCGATTGTACGACACAATACACTGAGAGAAAAGCATGTCGTTGATTCAACGATTTCACATGATAATAAGCATATCTTTGATTCAACGATTTCACATGATAATAAGCATATCTTTGATTCAATGATTTCACATGATAATAAGCATATCTTTGATTCAACGATTTCACATGATAATAAGCATATCTTTGGTTCAACGATTTTACATGATAAAAAGCAGATGGAAAGGCTTGCAATATTTTATAATTGAAGTGATGATAATATGGTTCAATGAACGATAGTTACAAGTTTATTGAAAACAAACGTTGAAATCGTATATGCAACAAAACGGCATAATTGAAACTATAAGAATAGTTTTTGAAACTATTATCATTTTGATAATTGTTACTATAATTATATTTGCTATAACGATGAAATATAGACGTTTCTCCTGTGAACTATGTTAATAGTTGATCCGACTATTTTCTTTATATTTGCTATAACCCTAAACTACAGTAGTTTCTCCTGGAAACTATACATTATAGTTAGATTATCGTCGGACTAACTATTTATTATTATTAAATTACGATGTTTTTCTCTGAGTGTATAACATATCTGATAAACCATTTTTTGACGTAGTATGCGTAAAATTTGATTTTACGCACTGTTTTTGGTGTGTAAAATGAATATTCACACACCAGTATGCGTAAAAATATAAAAAGTTAAAACTCGTTATATTTGATGGGGAAATATGTTCTGTGACCTTCCTATGGTATATTCCGGTATACTTGAGTAGTGAACTCTATATGTCGTCAGAGGGCACTATTCTATTGACTTGACACACGATCTTCGGTCCCGATTTATATTTCGATTTATACTCAGTACGGCCTTACTAATCGTCGAGTAAACACGTCTTTTGAATTGATTGATTGAATTGAATGAATCAATTACGTTGTAATGCGTTTGTTATCTATTTATTTTGTATTGTTTTGTTTTGTAAAATTTTGTGAAGTTGTATTCACTATTAATATTGTGAAAATTTATGAGTCATTTAAAAAAGTATTTTCTTGAAAGGAGGCGGAGCCCCCCCCCCCCCCCCCCAAATGGGGCTTTGCCCCCTGGCCCCTCAGCAGGGCCTGCAGCCCTGCACCCGCTCTGTCCGCCCTACTACTCCCGCTCAATGTCTACATGACGTACATTACTTTTTTAAGAATTTTACGAACACTACGTAAAAAAATATCGTATGCGACCCGTGCGTACGTTTTTCGTACTCGTAACGATCATATAACACTCGTTCGTAAAAACGCATTTTACGCACTTGTGGCATAATATACTATAGTTCAACCTTTACATTTTTTTAACCTGAGAAAAATACACTGAGAGAAACATATATAGTTGAAGCAACAATACTAACACTTGGGTTAATTTGGCAATTGGTTTTTCCCGGTTCAAAGTCACCTTTCATCATCTCTTTTAGTCTGTATCATCTCATTTAGCGTAAGACCATTTTCTGTACTTTTCTATATTTTCTATATTTTCTATATTTTCTATTTTTTCTACCTGTTCTAACTTATTCTCTGTCTTAACTTTTCTTCTTTTTGTATGTTCACTGCTCAGGTTCTCAGGGGATTTAAATCTCAGGATCTCCTAAATTGATAAATAAATAAATAAATAAATAAATAATTTTACCATAGATGATAGTACCCAAGAGGAACGGTTATATTTTATAGTTAAGATAAAGACAAATAAACAATAGCTCCAAACGTAATTAAAACGCTCGACTAATGAAAACATAGTATCCAGTATAATCGATAAAATCGTTCCTCCTGGGAATTATATTAGGATAGTAGAACTTACTATTCTACTAAATTTTTCTCTCGGTGTAGTAGTAGTAGTAGAAGTACAAGTGAGTTTATTGACAATAGAATACGTGGGACAAGTTACCATTTTAAACAAATTACATTACATGGATATGCATTTAACACTTTTTTTTCTCGTATTGCCAATTGGCTATCGACCAAAGTTCCTCAGCCTGAGAGAAATATTTATTTAAATTAAGAGGCAGTGATACACTGCCATGAATTTCATCGCCCAATGTTGAACGCCTACAAGGAAAGAAAATATTAGTTAGGTACCATAAACAAAAAATGAGTTGACACAATCGATTATTCTATTTCCCTTACAACTCAAATGATAGTGCCAATGGTTCGAATGGTAATAAAGGCGATTCGACTGGTAGTCCCAATAATTCGAGTGGTAGTCGCAATGATTGGATTGGTTAACCTCACTAATCTCGCGAGGACTAATCGTGAATAGTTGAGGTTACTATTCGATATGATTGAGGCAACTCATTTTTGAGAGACTGTGTACAGAAAATTGGAAACGTAGTTGTCACAAACATTTCTTTCCGTGTATAGGGCTGTCTTTGTCGAACATAACCCCCCCCCCCCCCTTCCGGTTTCCCGGATTTCCAGACTGAACGGATTTGTGTATCGGAAAGCTAAAAGCTTAGCCCAATTCTGCCGTATTTCCGTATATATTCTCAAAATTTCAGCCTTATCTGTCGAAAAGTTTAGAAGAAAGTAGCTTTCAAAATTTCTGTGGGGGGGGGGGGGGGGGGGGGAGTATCACTGCCTCTTAACGGATTCAGTCAAATAAACCATTTATTTGGAACTTTTCAGCTAATCCATTTACCAATATATATATAAACCAATTATATATTTAATTAATTATTTCGTTCAAAGGAAAACAAATTCAATTGACCCAATAAAATATGTAATGTTTTTTTTTAACTAAATATTGTGTTAATACAATGAAGCTGTCCTATAAAAATGCGGGATAAAATAGTTATTCATATCATATCGTATTATATCGTCAATCCTACCAACTAATTTCTCGTTGGATCAGAACAATATTTATTTCAAAGTGGACGATATTTATTAGAACCCAGTTAATATTTAATTGCTTCAATTAAATGGATTTTCAAATGAAGCATTACCCGATTTATTTTCGAGCAACCGAGCGAATGAATTTTTTAATTTACTACAGACTATGAATACATTTGATCTTCCGTCGTTGTTTCCAATTATATTGGATTTAAATAAATGATTGAGCTCATTCAACGGTTTTTATTTGCTCAGTGTATTAACTGCTGCGTAAATAACTGCTCATTTCATTATAACATGAATAGATAAAATAAATAGAAACAGAATAAATAAAATGAATAGAATACAAAAATTGAAGAGAAACAATGGTTTTCAAATTTTATTAAATTTTTGAGCGTTCTCTAAATAATTTTCCGCAAGCTCCATTTTTCGCGAGAATTGCCATTTGACCGAAAACTTTTTTTTTATTGGGTGGAAATAATTTTTTTTTTTAATTACTGCAATTTAAGCCGCTTTAATATTTATGATGTCATTCGTTGTTGTGATTAGCACCTCACATTCAATTGCAGATGTAAATAAAATTTCTGAAGATTCTCCAAATCAAAGACCGAGATGAAAAAAGATAAATAAGCATAATTTAGATACTTTAACTTTGCTCATTTAACTTTTTAACATCTATGGAGTTTGATGTAAATAATTAACATGAATCCTTTGAAGTAGCTTCACAGACAAATAGTAAATGGTCATACAGTAACTGATTATGATACTTGAGAGAAGTTGCGTGTACTTTGCTTAAATTAAATATGAAGTTGAGCCTAAAAAAACCAATACATTAGAGTGCATTGAAGAAAAACAAAATTACATGTACCGAGAGCAAAGATTTAATTGACTTCGAAGAAATCGGTACATTAATACTTTTTTCACCACTTTCAACAAAATGTTTTTTTTTTTTCATTCCAATTCAATGTTGCTTTCGAGTTTTAATAAGGACATTTCATTACCTGTAAAAGAACACGTATTTAATGAGCACATGTTTGAGTGCAAAATTTCAGGAAATAAGTATAACACGATTAGATTAATTAGGGTTTTGCCTCAATTCTAATGTACATACTTTAATTCGATATGATGTCGATTTCTGCTTTGAAAAATCAGTTCCGGATATAATTTCTTTTGAATAAAAAAGTTAAAACGCTTCGACAATGACCCAGTTATATGATATTTAAAAATATTTCGCACGGCCTCTTTAATACGCAATTAGCAAGTTTCTCTATTGAACGTACAGGGCGCAAGCTCGTTAACGTTGATAATTATAAACAAGGGAGGCTGGGATGAGTTTCTGCTGAATATATATCTACGCAATGCTTCAGGCGGCAGAGTTGTATTCCAATTCACCGCAGGTTAACGAGCATATAACACGAAATCCGTGCATTGCGCAGTAAGATATAACAGCAGCAACGTATATACATATAATATACATATACATATATATATATCGAAAATGTAATGGTATAGACTGGAGTGTTGGAGTTACAACTTGCGTTAATTCGGAAACTTGAAACAAAACCAACAACGGGCAAATCCCTTGCTCTCGCGGCGATAACAATTGCAAGTAAATCGTTAAGCGGGCGGATGAATGACGGAATGATGAAATGGGGCGATACAGGTGTTAGTTACCGCGAAGTTTCGCTTTTGTAAAATATCCTTGAATATATGAAGTTGTTAGTTATCGGCAAAGCTTGTACTGAGTTATATTCGGTTATTTAGTTGCACCGAGAGAAAAGATTTCATTGATTCACGTCTCTCTTCGCCAATGAGAAGAAATACTTGGGTATCAATACTATCTTTTCATTCAATGGGCTCAAACTTATTGGAAAGTACCGAAATTGAATCAAAGAAATCGTCTCTGCTCTTTTTCATTCACTAAAGAGGCAATGGCGCTTTGTCTACCTCAGCTCAGCACTTTGAGATCCATTTTTTTCTAAACTACTTGGCAGATAAAACTCAAATTTGGAGAGAATGTGCTGAAGCACTGAAGAAATGGGCTTACGTACGGGCGTCTTGAAAATCGAAGCCGTTTGATCGGGAGGACCGGTAAACAAAATAAGTGAGGTTAGGTCTGAGAAAGACAGTCCTATAGATGTTTAAGAAGGCTCGGTCAAATTAAATCAACATTTAATGTGCATCTTACATTAAAATATAAATTTCTAAACCAACCTTTATTTATAATTATATTTTACCATCTTCATTAATTTCTCCAATTTTATCAATTTCAATAAACTCATGATTTATAATTTGAATAACCTTACAATTAAATCTTATAACATTTATCTCTTTAATTATTTAAAAAAATAATTATTGCAAAAATCTAGCAATAAAATATTTTATTATTCAAGCATTTCCTTCTATTTTTTTTATCATCGAACTTTTTATTCATTAATTTCAATTCTACTATTATTATTCTTATAAATTTTATCAATTTCAATTAAAATCGGAGCTATTCATTCTTGATTCATTAACATAATAAATAATCTAAATTGATTAAATTGTTTTATTTTAGCAACTTGGCAAGAAATGATTCCAATAATTATCTTAATATATATTCAGAATTATAAAATTCTGTATATATCAGCAATTTTATCATCTCTTCTTGGAGCTTTTATGAGGTTAAATCATCAATCGGCAAAAATCGACAATCCAAGATATAAGCTTGAAATTTTTTTTAGTTGTCGGGCAAGGCTTAATAAATGTGTATGCAGAACTTTCGATCGATTTATCGCACCGTTCTCGAGATATTCAATGGTTCTGATTGCTTCATCAATTTACGAATTGATAAAACAATCAGAAGGGACAAAAATACAAAGATTCCAAATATTTTAAATTTTCCCGTATAGGAAAATCGATAATAACGGAATCTTCGGCATCGGTTGACTTAGACCCCGAGTAACGATTTGCCAAACTTCAATATAAAATAAAAAATATCATAGGCTGTCATCGCTGAAGCAGAATAACATCATTCGATAAAAATATTCTGCCAAAGTCCAATAATAATAATGCTAATATGTGACATTAAGGTCGATAAATCGTGAATCGATATCATTAGACTGGACATCCAGATTTCCCGATTTGACCCCGGACTGTGGCGATTAATTAATTGTTAAAATATCGTCCGTTCTGATTGCTTCATTAATTTACGAATTGAAGAAGATGGTCAATGAAATCTTTTCTCTCGTTGTGACCGAAAAATATCGTGACAATAAAATTACTTATCCATTAAAGCACCCATAACTATTAACAAGGGTGTCTAATTTTTTTTTATCCATAATAACATTGAACGTTCATGTTCAACCTGAAATAACTTCAAAATTAAGGCCCAAAAAAAAAATTAAGGGTTGCTCAACCGCCTTTTCATACCAGGTTCATGAACCTGCTACGTCAAGATTAAATTTTACACGAGCTAAAAAAAGCGTGCGAAACTGTAACTCGTGCGTTTTAATCTGACAACGTAAAAAACAAGTGTTTTAAAGTAACAGGTTTTTGAGATCGATATTTGTACTATAAAAAATAAGAAATATCTAAATAATTCATAGATTGTAAAACTATAAGCCATCACCACAAATGTGGAAGCTCCTTGTCTGTTGAAAAATATCTATATGTAAATAAAAACAAATAATTGAATAATAAAATAATAATTGAATGGGGTCAAAGCCAATCAAAAGATAAAAAAGGTGCTTGGGCACCCCTTAATTTGTTTTGGGTCTCACAATTGAACTGACATTATTTTAATCTGAACATAAACGTTTGATGTTATTAATGAAAAAAAAAGAAGTAGAAAAAAGAAGTAAAACTAGAAAAAAAAAGTGTTTTTTAATCCTCCAATTCACAGATGCACAATGATTTAAATTGTACTTAACAAAGTATATTGAATTTGCTCATGCAAGTAAGACACGGCTCGACACCAGCTCTTCGTGTTGCTTATAAGCTAGTGCGGTTGCACAGATATTTTATGTAAGATTCCCTCGCAATCTAAGTGGATTTGTTTAATAGATTTAACGCGAATCTGAGGCCAACCTTACGGAGCTTCGGGAACACGCAATCCTCTGACCGCCCACCCACTCTACCGCCTGCTCACACTTATTAACTTGTCAACTTGCGTCTCCGAAATCAACCGACACTTGGCATCTTCTTAACCCTTTACCTTCTTACTCTTGACGAAATCCCTATTTTTTCAAAAAGACTTTAAGGTTTTCTTTACCAACATGAATTTTTTTTTACCCTCTGGATCGGTTCCATAATTGGGCTTGATGACAATCTCTGTGAATGTATGAACATTTTTTTATTCATCGGTTTTGGAAATTGTCTTTGATTTTTAATTCTATATGTCATAGAAGACTGCATGCAAGGGCAAAAAATGTATCTACTAAGAAATTAGGTTTAACCATTAACTATTTAATGCAATTATGTTGTATCTTATTTTATTATTGTGTATTTCTCAAGTAGGACCATTGGCTTTTATTATCTCTTCCCAGTAATGTCGTGTTCCATTCCTTGAGATTGGAATGGGGAATTCCTCAAAATGTTGTCCGCAACCATTTTTCCTAATGTACTATGACACAAAGAAGAATACAAAGAAACTGCAGAAACCCTGGCCGATACATGCGATTTTATTTAAACTGAATTTCAGCAGTATGAGAATATATTAGAAACTCAGAAAGACTGCCTCTGCTCATCAGTTGGCGCGCAGACCCGTGGCGCCGCTAAGCGGTCACTCATCGAAGCTATGGCCGCAAAGTCAAACACACACGTCTAATGCTATCGTTCAATACATTTTATATTCTTTAATACATCATAAGAGCAATCTTCAACAAAAAAATACAAAACTATTTTTGTCTTTCCGCTGTAGATTCAACAGAGTCTTTGCCAGTGTATTAAAAGCGTGTAAAAATCGAAACAATATTTCACGGAGCGAAGTCCATTGTGTTACATCTACGTCGTTCTTTTAATGTATATATATCTTTTTTCCATATTTCATTTTATTTCCTCCTAAATTGAAAAGTTCATGGATGACAGATGCGAAATTAATTGGCATCGATTGATTCGTTATGTGATTGGTAGCCTTGTCGCCGGTTGCACTTCTGGGATTGGGAACAACGCCATGCATTGAAATTTATTGTTTATGTCAAATGTCAAAATCGATAGTGGACCGGGCTCTTGAACCACTATATATATATAGTCAGTCAGCTTCTATAAAATTTGGGTTGAGCAATAATTATTAATTACATTTGTACGAGGATTTTTTCACCTCATCATACTCTCTGCACTGAGTAGCGAATATCGATCGGTGGCTCAGAGCAGCGTAGTGGGTCAGCTTAACACTTAGCATGCTAGCATGGTTAAATGCCGCATTGATCGAGCCAGTGCCACCACCACACTTTTCAACATATAGCCAGAGCTTTTAACCGCCTCTATTTTAGTATCACGAAAATCACTCAATATGAGATGATGGCAGATTTTCTTAGTTCGTTTTATATGATGCCAAACCCTCTTTTTCGAATAACCCCACGTCAATGCCCCCATGGAAAAAAGTATATTCGGAAAAATATCGAAAAGTATATTTTTTTTATACTATATACTTTGGACGAAAAATTGAATATATCGGATATAACTTTTAGTATATTTACAAAGTTTATACGGTGCTATACTAATTCATTTGTGTTTTTGGTGAATCAAATATATACTTTTGATATTTTTTATATAATTCTTAATGCATATTTCATGTATTCGGAAATATACATATATTTTTTTCTATAGAACTTATGTATGGGGCAATCCACCCCTTTCGACCAGGATTTGACCTCGACCTCTCTGATTCGGCTCGTAATCATTTGTATCCTTAGTTGGACTCTAAAATGTACGAGACTTTTTTTGTTCTATGGCAGGCTTAAAAAATATATATTCTTAAAGTGATATATCGATTGTCATAGTTTAAAAATCTGAAAAAGTTCTGAAAAATACTTTTTTGAATATCAACATTTTCTAGCTTACTGCCAAAGTGGACAAGATTTTTCTTTTTATAGTTTTAAAGCTTTTTTAATTGAAGTTTTTTTTTCAATCTAATAGTTTTAAGTCAAAATTTAAATTTTTTCTTCAACTGAACTTTAAGATTTAAGGTAGTTCCGTAGCTTGGTGTTTATTTCGCTCAAGTTTAAGGAAAATGAGATAAAATTGGAAGTACTCCTCGATTGTTAGACTTTCAATCGTGTTATCTTATATTCTTCGAGATATATCGAACTTATCGAACTGTGATGTTACTTTATTTTAATTCCCTTAGCAACCTTTATAAACAGTTCAGCTGTTCACCTCCCGTCATGAATGTTTGTTTTCATTCAATAAATATATTTTCTCTTCGTATCCGAATATATCATTTCAACATCGATGGTATGAAAATCTTCCAAAGTTCATGCATATTTAAGGTTCTGAAAAGAATCTTTTCGCATAATAATATTTGCAAAATCTTATTATCAAATTCCCTGGAAACCCAACTTTTTTAAAAATAAAAATTGATCGTTCATTTTTCTGAGTACGTATACATTTTTTCAGGTTTTTGTATTTGTTTTGATTTTTGTAAATATAAAATAAATGTGTAAAAAGCACAAAATCGAAGGCAACCTTGAAAATCCGTAGACGACAGAAGAATAAACGAATCATTTTCGTAATAAAAAAAAAAATTAGTTTGTCGGCAAATTTACTGAATGATTAATTTTTTAAATAAATTTCTTGATAACATTTTCCTCCATCTTATGCGAAATGAACACCGAGCGACAAAACTTTGAATTCAACAGAATTGAATCGAATTGGAATCGAAACCGAGTAAGAACATTATGGTATAAAGCAAATAAACAAGCGTCATTATGGAAAAAAAACAAACGTCATTATGCAAAAAACAATAAACAAACGTCATTATGCAAAAAAAATAATAGTCAGGAAAATAAATGATAAGGAATAGTTACGGATACCGTTAAGCTTCAAGCTGTTAAAAAAGATGATCGATCGGAGATATCGTGACTGTGCATATCTCATAGCTAGAATGTCGCCGCGGCAAAACGATGCGAGATAAGTCGCAAGGGTGAAAAAGTCAAAGAATGGAAGAAAAACACGTGAAAGTGAGAGGAAAGTTTGCGTGATATAGATTGAAGTAAAAGCCCTGTATGTTGGACGGTGCCGAACCGAGTCGACGAATGCGGGCAAAGCTTACAACGTCAATCCACCAGTTAACTCTCAACGGAACCCCTAAAACACAGAGCAACTTTACCGGATATCCAATGTATCAAAAACTTTTTAGGCAATTACATTTTCACTAATGTTTCCAATACTTGCAAAAACTTTCGAAATAAAGTAAAGACGTTTCAAACACATTAATTGTTAAGTATATAAACAATTCGTAGTACATCTTCAACACTACAAAATATACGTGCGAGTATTGAGATCGTTTAAAAATGCTGACTAAATGTTCTCAATATGACCATTTGGGGCAAAAAGTGGAATTTGACTAAACCGTACTACTATCTTTCAGCGATATGAGTCCTAATGAAATAGCGGAAGCAATACCTAATCTGATAAACAATATAGTACGAAAACAGTTTCAACAGCGAGAGAATAGTATATTGTGCAACAAGGGTCGAAAGTTTGCGATTGCGACGAGTGTGAGGTTTGCTGTCCGAGTGAAGCGAACGAGTGCATTAATAGTGGTGCATTGGATGGTAGTTTTGAGGGAATAACAGTGAAAAGTGAGGTTCCAAACTTTCGTCCCTAGGGACGAAAGTGACATACCGAAAGAACGAAAGGGAAAGAAACGCGAGCTATACTCGAGTCGATCGATTGTTTTAACACTGCCATGAAACTAGCCACTTTCGGCCCGAAAAAACTGCCATGAAAAGCACCGCTTTTCATGCACGTGTTACAAGAAAGATTTGATTGATTCACGTCAATCATCGCGATGGAAAGAAATACTTGAGTTTCAATACTTTTTTTCATTGAATGAAGTAGTGGCCATTGAATCAAAGAACTCGGCTCTGTTCTTTTCATTGATTTCACTAAAGAAAGAGCGGCATTTACTCCGCCACTCAGATTTTCAGACGTAATTTTTCCTAAACTACTCGGCAGATAAACCTCAAATTTGGAAAGAAACGTGCTTAAGTACGGCACAAATAGGTTAAAGTACGGGCTCCTCAAAACTAAAAGCCGTTTGTTCGTTTCAGGATTCTGATCGATGGCTCATTAGACGAAGAACGCGTTAGTTTTAAGGGGTTAGTTAAGCGCGTCAGTTAAACGCGTTAGTTTTAATCCAGCAGGACTGGATTTCCTTACCGACTGTGGTCGATAAAAAAGTACGGTTTTGCAGTTTACAAACTACGCTATTATCATCTCGAATTACACAGGATTATAATATCAGGATAGGCACATTTGCATCTACCCGAATTTTGGGTGAAAACGCTTGGAAAATGAAGAAAATCGTAACATTGTCAACCTATAAAAAAGCAATATGGCCGCTCGAACTGTCATCACCAACTCTTTCGTACTATATAAACATTTATAGGAATCAAATTCGTTGAACTCGATTCGTACATCTATTCTTTGGCGTTTTCTGCATAATTTATGGACGTCGAAACATCAATTACGCAATAAACGCCATTCGCACGAACTAACTACGTTTACGCGATTTAATCGGAAAAAAACCCTTTTAAGCAAGCAGACTGCGTAAACGTAGTTACAAGTTTTTGTGGATTCCTTTCCTGTAATTATTGTTTCGACGTTTACGAGTTATGCAAAAAACGCTAAAGAATGGACGTACATTCGAGTTTAACGTATATAACTTCCAGAATCTTTTATATCTTACCAAACAGGTGAGGTTGTCAAACCCTGGCGGCCATTTTGATTTCGGGATGTTCAGAAAATATACGTTTTTTGAAACTTATTGTCGGTTATCATCCAATATTCGAATATACGTCCATTCGTATACACTGATATTACCATCGTGTACAATTTCGTGCATGTGTGTAGCGTATTAACTGAGAATAATGGTGACTACGAAAAGGTGCGTTTTTACCGACCGAAGTCGGTAATAAAATCTACTCCCGCATCCGTTTGAGTAGACAAAAAAAAACATAAAAAATGTACATGAGAACACTGTAAAAATTCTGTCCAATAAATGGCTTGTACTATTACTAAATAATCTCACATCAATATATGTCCGTTCGCGTACGTAGCTTAAGAGGCAGTGGTACACCGCCAGAAATTTCGACGCGCAATGCTAAACGCCTATAGGTCTGTCTGTCTCTAACATAGCTCTGTCTCTCTCGCACTATTTTTCTTTTAATTCTTAAAAATAAACGACTATGTCGAATGAGGAGCCAGAAGCTTAGCCCAATTCTACGATACTCTTGCGTATCCTCTGAAAATCCGGACCCTATCCAATAAAGTACCCATAACTATTTACAAGAGTGTCTAATTTTTGTTTATCCATAATAACATTGAACGTTCATGTTCAACCCGAAATTACTTCAAAATTAAGGCCCAAAAAAATTAAGGGTTGCTCAACCGCCTTTTCATACCAGGTTCATAAACCTGTTACGTCAAGATTAAATTTTACACGAGCTAAAAAAAGCGTGCGAAAATGTAACTCGAGCGTTTTAATCTAACTACACAAAAAACAAGTTTTTCAAAGTAACAGGTTTCAGAGATCGATATTTGTACTATGAAAAATAAGAAATATCAAAATAATTTATAGATTGTAAAACTATAAGCCATCAACACAAATGTGGAAGCTCCTTGTCTGTTAAAAAATATCTATATGTAAATAAAAACAAATAATCGAATAATAAAATAATAATTGAATGGGGTCGAAGCCAATCAATGCTAAACGCCTATAGGTCTGTCTCTCTCGCACTATTTTTCTTTTAATTCTTAAAAATAAACGGCTATGTCGAATGAGGAGCCAGAAGCTTAGCCCAATTCTACGATACTCTTGCGTATCCTCTGAAAATCCGGACCCTATCCATTAAAGCACCCATAACTATTTACAAGGGTGTCTAATTTTTGTTTATCCATAATAACATTGAACGTTCATGTTCAACCTGAAATTACTTCAAAATTAAGGCCCAAAAAAAATTAAGGGTTGCTCAACCGCCTTTTCATATCAGGTTCATAAACCTGTAACGTCAAGATTAAATTTTACACGAGCTAAAAAAAAGCGTGCGAAAATGTAATTCGAGCGTTTTAATCTAACTACGTAAAAAACAAGTTTTTCAAAGTAACAGGTTTTAGAGATCGATATTTGTACTATGAAAAATAATAAATATCAAAATAATTCATAGATTGTAAAACTATAAGCCATCACCACAAATGTGGAAGCTCCTTGTCTGTTAAAAAATATCTATATGTAAATAAAAACAAATAATCGAATAATAAAATAATAATTGAATGGGGTCGAAGCCAATCAATGCTAAACGCCTATAGGTCTGTCTCTCTCTAACATAGCTCTGTCTCTCTCGCACTATTTTGTTTTTAATTCTTAAAAATAAACGGCTATGTCGAATGAGGCGCCAGAAGCTTAGCCCAATTCTACGATATTCTTGCGTATCCTCTCAGAATTCAGACCCTATCTGTCGTATCGTTCGGGAGAAAACAGCTTTCGAAATTTCTGCGGGGAGGGAGGGGGAGGGGGTGTACCGCTGCCTCTTAAGACTACGACGAAGAAGTGTATTTAAGAGATCAGTGCCAGCGGATACTCACTTCGCCACCTGTGTTTCTTTGTATCGCAAGAATAGACACCGTTATTTTGGCCGTTTAGTCACCTTCCACGAAGACTTTGTCCAAAATAGAGATTGCGATTGTCTTAGTTTTTGCTTTCTCATAGTGAAAGTTTTGTGCAAGGTTCTACTTTGCATCCTTTTTCCTTACCAGGTGTTAGATATTCCAGAAGTTCATTTTTTCAATAGCTTGTTAAGTTCTTCAAATCATATTTGTTCATTATAATAGCAATAGTTCATTATAAACGAAAATATAGTACAAGCTTTAATCTTGGATACAAATTTTTTAAATATTCTTTTTACTCAGACCCGAATTGGAAATTCCGTATTTGCGGAAATTTCAATGAATTACAAAAAAAAAAAATGGCAAAAGAAAGTATCCCTAATAGGTTTCATATGAATCCCGGAAAAAAAAACCTCCATGAACAAACCATTTTCCCGAAGGGTTTTTTCCGTCCACCGTTTGAAATATGAATGATGCATGAAATTAAGGAATAGCAGAAATTAGACAAGCTTGAAGCTGTACACAGAGAGAAAATGATGATATTAGTGACTATAAAGTGACAACCATCAATTTTTAGTTCCTACGATCAATTATTTTTATAGTTACCATAACGATAAAAAATTCGCTATAACTACCAAACAGTAACCAAAACTATTTTCATACTCACGGCAACTACGAAAATACTTGCATGGAAAAAAATGGATAGTCGTCACTTTATAGTTAACTGTACTATCACGATTTTTCTGAGTGTAATAATCGCGTGCCTAGGGACAAGGGCAACGTGGCAGAATAAATAGAAGAAGAGGAGGATGAGGAGTTGGAGAGCTGACGAGACCGGAAGTATCACTGACGACGGACGAGTAGATGTCGCTGCTACTCTTGCCAGACATAGATAGTTCAACTCTTCGAAAGACGTGCAAAGTTTAATCTCCGTAAGCTGGGAACGTGAGAAGATTTCCTCGGTTCCCCAGCGAGAGCAGTCGTGGTGAAGGAAAGATGAGAAGGACAGGCGAAAAAGACGACGAATAAAGTGTATGCGGCGGCCGGAAGCTTCTCGACACCGGACACGGCTTGACTTCCGAATAACCACCAGTCGCTCTCGACACACTCGACCCATTCTCACCACGTTTTTAATAACTCTCTTTGCTTGTATTTCGATATATCAATTCTCTCTCCCTTTTTATTTAATTTCCATTTCCATCTCGGGAGATTATTTTGCTCCCTAGCGTGTAAGCAAGATCCATTTAAAAAATGTAAAACAATAAGTCGGAACAAAAAGTGACAAGAAGAGTATGTAATTGACTTTGTTGGACAAATCTGCTGGCAATACAAATATGTTAATTGCAATGACACCAACATTTATTCCCATAAAAAGGTATTTCAGTAAATATAATAGGCGCTTCCGTGAATCTTTTCATAAAGGTTGGGGCCTCAAAATAAAATAAAATTTAGAATATACATATTATACATTAAGTTTCGAAAATAAGGTAAAGGTTGGGAATGAATATGCTTTGTGATTTTTTTGTATATGTAATATAGATATTACACATTAAGTTTCGAAAATAAGGCACAGGTTGGGAATGAATATGCTTTGTGATTTTTTTGTATATGTAATATACATATTACACATTAAGTTTCGAAAATAAGGTAAAGGTTGGGAATGATTATGCTTTATGATTTTTGTTTATGTGTAATATACATATTACACATTTAGTTTTGAAAATAAGTTAAAGGTTGGGAATGAATATGCTTTATGATTTTAGTGTATGTGTAATATACATATTACACATAAAGTTTCGGAAATAAGGTAAAGGTTGGGAATGAATATGCTTTATGATTTTTGTGTATTCGTAATATACATATTACACATTAAGTTTTGAAAATAAGGTAAAGATTGGGAATGAATATGCTTTATGATTTTAGTGTATGTGTAATATACATATTACACATTAAGTTTCGAAAATAAGGTAAAGTTTGGGAATGGATTTGCTCTATGATTGTTGTGTGTAGCTTACGTACAGTCATATTTCATTCAGTGTGTACTGATTATCAACTGTCATTGTAATTAAAGTGTACAAGTATAATGAATAAGTGAAACAAAAAACAAACTCTGAGGATTTGAAGACTTCAGTATTTTATGGTGTATAATAACAAGTACGCAATGATTTTTTGTAGAAGAAAGTATTATAATTGTCATAAGTATTCTCTTAATTCAAGCTAAATATTCCAATTCTATCGTGTTAGGTAATCATTGCTCTGAAATTTAAAAAAAGACCGAACAATGAATTAAGATCTGTATTAATGTAAATAAGGTGTACACTAAAAATTTGAGCAAAATTCGCCCATTCACTGCGAGAAATTTGAGGCGGACAAAATTGAACCCTGAAAAGTGCCATTTTTTTAAAGGTAAATTCGCATATAATGAAAAAGAAAATTTCTCATTATTCATGGGCATTCTCCTCAATGCTAGAATAAGAAATGCTGCAAATCTTATCTTGTTCGGTGTATTTAATCCAGAGCCTCTATAGTTAATACAATCGTCCGGGTCACGAACAGTATTTTTGAAAAGCGTCCCAAAGTAAAAGCACAGAAAAGAAGAAAGCGTCCTGACGGGACTGAGAATAGGTCACCCGAACCTTTCCCATTGTTATCTTTTCGACAAATCACCAAAACCGAAGTGCCCTACGTGCAAAGTGCCTGAATCGGTTGAACACCGGCTGATTTTCTGTCCAGCTCAACAAGATTTTCCTACAACACTAAATCTACCACAAACTCTTAGAAATTGTCGCTCCAGCGGAAACGAAACAAAAAAAGTGCTTGAATATTGTCATGAAATCGATATCTTCAAGAAACTACGAATACTTATTGTGTTACTTAACACTTATTTTTTCTGTATTTTTATTATATACACACTTTAATATTTTATCTTAAATTTTTTTTTCTCTATATAGTGCTAATGACCTTCTATGTAAATGGGACTCAAAACGTGGAAAATTAATTAAAAAAATCGTCCTGGTAACACAAAAACATCTCAACATAAAAAAAATACTAAATGATAAAATTCTTATATTCTGTTACATCAAGAATATGTATAATATAATCGGGTCGTTTAAAAACTTGATGTTTATTATTGTTTATGCGCAAACTATTAAAAAAACTACTTTTTCATAAATACCTTTTACAAAAATAGTAATCCGAGACCTTTTAGACGACTTAGTTAGTAGAGCCAATCGAATACATACATTACTTGGTTTTTTTCCTAGGGTTTTTTAACTGGGGTTTTTTTTTCCATTGATTTTTTTCCTACCAAATTCCATATTGATATACTTTCATGACAAAGTTAAGAATAGTATGAGATTTTTGAGATACTGGTATTTAAAAATGATAATACCCGAGTATTGTAATCTTTATCAAGTGACGCGGTAGCGTCTCGACGCCAAGTTCTTTAAAAAAGTTGGGGAGACGCTACTAGTAATTATACTCGAGAATTTTTGGCGCGTAATTTCGGATTAATGTTTTTTAATATTCTATACATTTTAATATACCAATGCACCTAGAAGTTAATGGACGATATATGCATCCGAGCTTTAGAACCGGTATCCAATTGAAAAAAAAAAAAAATCATAGTGTAGTCGATTCTTATTCATGTTGAATCGGCCGTCGTTAAGATTTATTATTTTGCGCTGTCACGTACTCTCTAACAGACTTCTTTTGTTTTTAACGCAGCGTTTTTCATTAGCAAGCAAATAAACACGAGACGAATAAATGAGGTGCATAGCGGTAAGAAGAGAAGGTGAAGCGTGAACAGTTGCGGTAACAGCGGCCGCGAATACAGATTACAAAGCCACATGAGAGAATACATTCTCCGTAAATTCATCCATTTTTTTTTTCGATCATCTCAGATTTGCCTTGTAATTGGTCATATTAAAGGACCACTAAAAGGTTCTATGTGACGTTATTGTCAGATTTTTAAATCCAATATTTAACAAACACCTTTTTTTTCAACTGCAAATTTGAAAAAATGTCTTGACGTAAAATTTTTATTTTTGTGCTCGTTTTTTGATGGGCCGTTTGAAATAATTTTCACGTTTCGGTAACACGGATTTATTATCGAAAAGCGGGGGAATTATTTTTTTCATTTAAAAACGGATTTTTTTTTATTGGGTCGGTAAATGGTAGAATATTGGTGCACGATGGTCGATATTGTGAAAAAATCAGCAGAGTTGCACGAATTCCGGTTGAACGGTAAAACAAATGAAATAAAAGTACACCGTTCGAAATTGATCTTATTTTGATGATATTCCATTTTTTTACACTGGAACTTCGATTCATGCCACTCTGGTGATTTTTTGAGATATCGACCATCGTCCAACAATTATTGCCAACTCTATAATTTTGCCAGCCGGAAATAAATATTCGTTTTTTAATTAAAAAATAAACCCACAGTTTTTCGATGATACATCCATGTTTCCATCATGGGAAAATAATTTTTGAAATCCAATTAAAAAATTAACCCGAAACTATAACTTTTATTTTGAGACATTTTTTTTCATAACTCGAAGTTGCCGAGATATAATTAATAAAAAAAAGAAGATCTTTTGAATATTGGTTTTCAAAATCTGAAAAATATCTCAGTCTCTTTTAGTGGCATTTTAAGGAAACTAGTTACAAGCAATAAATTTTTTTAATTAAATTGATTTTTACAGAAATATTTTTTATTTAAAGAATTTGATACTTAGTTTTCAGGATTAACAAGACACGTGTGTATACGGCGGTTTTCCGCGCGAATGCTTCATTACTGTGCTGCACTGTAAAAAAAATTTACTTGAAATTTAATGTATCGGTACAGGAAGTTTTTTATGCCTTAACTGGTATAATAAATTTTCTATACAAGTTGAATGTAAAATTAAAGTATGGTACAGTAATTTACTTTCAATTTAATGTAAAAGTACATTACTTTTGCGATTGTGATTAAATTTAATTTACGATTTCATGCATAAAAGCTACCAGTCTTTTTTACAGTGTGTATGTTGCTACCCTGTGTTACTTTTCTCTCTCGGAGTTCGACTCAAAATATATGCACCCAAGTAACAAAAATTATATATAGAGTGTATAAAAAATATATTTAATTTTGAGTATACAATTAGGCATATATAAAGTGCGCACAAATGTCCCATATAAATCTGGATCAATTTTTTTGTGGTGGCCATAAAATTCCACACATTTCCATTTTTTAGAAATAAATGTACAATAAACCTGTTCCAAAATAGAGATATTTAAATTAAAAATTTAAAAATACTAATATCTCAACAGATTTCTATTTTTGGTATTGAAATTTGGTAAAGTTCTTACGCTGATTTTTTTATTAATTTTTGAAAGAAAAATAAAACAATCGTGGTTGAATTTCGGTGGAATTGCTGTCATATAGTTTGAAGAACAGAATTAGGCATATATAGAGTGCTCACAACGCAAAAATGTCCCATATAAATCTGGATACATTTTTTGTGGTAGGCCATAAAATTCCACACATTTCCATTTTTTAGTGGCATTTTAAGGAAACTAGTTACAAGCAATACATTTTTTTTATTAAATTGATTTTTACACAAATATTTTTTATTTAAAGAATTTGATACTTAGTTTTCAGGATTAACAAGACACGTGTGTATACAGCGGTTTTCCGTGCGAATGCTTCATTACTGTGCTGTGTGTTGCCGCCCTGTGTTGCGGCTCGCTCTCAAAGTTTCATTAGCCTCCTCACCCTTGCTGTACGTTAGCCTCTGTCCCATACAGCTTTTGATTAAGTTTATCATTTGCTCTATAGTACAATATAGACGTGGACGTTTAACCAGCTGATAAACGCCTAAATACTTATAAAAGTAGAGGTAATGGATACAATTCGCGTAGGAATTACAATTTCATAATAATGTCATATGGCAATTATAGCACAATGTGTGATCTGCACTAGTGATTTCGAACAGAACTACACGGTAGTAGTATGAGTTTTATTTTCACAACTTTTTCAAAAGTTTTTTACAAAGGTTATTTTGTAAAAAATAACCTTTGTAAAAGTTTAGTAAGTTTAGTAAGTTTAAACTTTTGTAAACATTTTTAATAATAATATTATTAACTTATATTATATTATATATAATTTGTAATATAATATAAGTTAATAATATTATTATTAAAAATGTTTACAAAAGTTTAAACTTTTGTAAACATACACCATGTTTACAAAATACCCTTACTATCACTCACTCTCATCTTTCTAACTAGAACTACACGCCAATATCTCTAAAAACAATGATGCAATAACAATTCCTAATTCCATAAAATTAAAATTATTAATATTTTGTAACTAAATAATATGTTTGTAATGACTGAATATGATTTTATTTACTCACTAAATTTGGGCTTGATATCTGAAGTTTTATAAAAGTTAATGCGATAAAGTTAGATTCTTGATAATCCAAAATTCTATGAAATCGAAATTCTTGCCCTTTCGTCAATTATGCATCTTTCATGGCTGCATATTATTTTGTTCACATATTGAATTTGGAATTGATATCTTCAGTTTTTCCACAGTTAATGCAATATCGTTAATTTTTTTACTTTTTCAAAATTTCATAAAATACAAATTTCTATATCGTTTGCCACTAAATTATATATTCATTAAGACTGATAAGTATTCTGTTCATGTACCGAATTCTGAGCTCGACACGTCACATGAAATTTTGAAAAAGTTAATGACATACTGTAAATTTTTTGAAAAATTCGAATTTCATAAAATCTGAACCACTTGACCGATTCGCTCCAAACTCAATACCAAACAAAATCAAGTGCAAATGCTCTAATAAAGAACTGCTCAGCAAAATAGACTGATTTTGAAGAAAGTAATAGCGACCACGCCCTTTTTTCAAAACATGTAAAAAGCTACGAAATTTACATTTTTGTATTCATTCAGTCAACAATTATAGCAATTAAAGAAAACCTGATTCTCTAGTTGTGTGCCAAATTTAAGCTTGATAGCTAAAATGGTTCTTGAGTTATAAGCTTTTGAATATACAAAGTTGAATACACACAAACATACATATAGACATTTTTTTTCTAGATCACTTTTCTTGACGTTTTGAACCATTCTCAGTATTTTAACATAAAAATATTAAAAAATTTCCATGAAAACAAAGCTTCCTCTGCGAGGAAGCAAAAAATGTATAAACATATTCAATGCACTGAGAAAATAATAGAGGAGGGTGCACTTCCATTTTTTACTACTACTTCTTTTAACATTGCAACGAAATTTAGTATTTTTTTCACTTATTTTTATTTTCCTATTACTACAGGTAATTATTATGAAATTGTAATTACAAAACATACTAGACTGTAAGCTATATTTTTAGCGTTAAAGGGAGTCTACCACTTTGATATGCGTTCGTTTCTATCACCAAAGAGTCTACGAGTTCGAGTTTGCAAATTAAACAGTTAGCGTGCTAGTGTTAGCTTTTTCAGGATCTCTCAACATAATAGACCAGCGAGCATACACTCTATTTTATAACTATAGACTATCTTGACATACTCACATATGATTAACACGTCCTAGACTCGGCAAATCGTTAAGTTACAAGTTAGTGCTTGACATTTTTATCTCTCAATATAATATTAATAGCAAATTCGTCTTCACCGGATCAGTCATATATCCATAGAGACTATTGTTGAGGAAAACAATTTCGTTCCTCCATTTTTACATAAAATCGCAAAAGTTGATTAAAATGGCTATAACTTACAAAAATAATGAAGTAGCCATTTAGATTTTGGGAAATTCGACATTTTCAACGGGTTATAATGTTTTTTGGCTTATCACAATTTTCTATTATTTTCTATATTTCACCGTTTAATATATTTGATGTACTCATAAATTGAGTATTCGATTATTTTCCCGTGGCGTTTTTTTTAATTTGCCTTCAGAGAATTAAAAAAATTTCGATTCAAGAACCACTCTAGTATTTATTCCAATTTACAATGCCCATTAAAATTACTCCCTATTTGTAATGAGTAGAAAATTGTCGATAAGACCCGAAGAGCAGTTTGGAGTGGAAAAAAGGCATTAATTTAATGTTGAGAAGCGCGAAGGAGCGCACAGATCCTCGAGAGGGCGCACTTCGTAATTGAATAATTAGCAAATACTTGGATTACGTAGAGCAGAGCAAGGAGATTTTGTATCGTCGGGCACAATGTTTATTTAAGGGAAATATGAAAAGGATTTTACAAGAAACTAGAAAATGTACATTTATTGAAGCCTGGTGATATTACTTAGAATCCCGGTGGATGGCGAGATGTTGATGGGTCGAAATAGCAAATGTCTAAAATATCGAATTTTGAAATGATGACGATTCTATATTGAGAAGTTCATTATATTGAGATTCGATATTTCAGCTCCGCTACTTTGAATTCCATTTCATTAAAATGCAATAAAAATAGCAAATGGCTAAACTCGATAATTTCATAGTTATGGCTATTTTAGATTCAGACGTCCATTATTTTAAAATTCGTTATTTCAGCCATTCACTATCTTGAACTGCATCTGAATGCCGTAATGAACCGATCTAACCCGAGCGAACCTTTTAAAAATGTTTGCGACCCGGGCAAACATTTGAAGCGCTACATTAGATACGAATCCGGTCCTGATGAGGCCATGAGAAAGCCCTGACAAGGCCTTAACAATGGCAGATTCACGCCTGATATATAATGCCTCAAATTTTTATCCGGGAGTTAGAGGTGATCCGTGATCGGCACTAAAACGATTTGGGCTCGGACACTTGTTTTTTATGAAACTGCTTTTTACAAATATTTTAATATAAAAATTCTATTCAGTTTTTCTGTTTGAAAGGCTATTTTGACCTCCCCCCGAATGCCGTAATGAAGTAACCGAAGAAAACATTTCAAACGTTACATCAGGTACAAATCCGGTCCTGGCCGGGCCTGAGAAGGCCCTGATAGGGCCAACAGTGCGAGCTTCACGCTCGATGTATAACGCTCCAAATTCTCACCTGGGAGTTGGAGGTGATCCGGGATCATCACTAAAACGATTTGGGCTCGGACACTTATTTTTTATGAAACTGATTTAAAAAAATATTTTAATATAAAGTATTTTTTATTCAGTTTTTCTATATGAAAGGTTATTTTGACCCCCACCCGAATGTCGTAATGAAGCAACCCAAGCAAACATTTCAAACGTCACTTCAGGTACAAATCCGGTCCTGACCGGGCCATGAGAAGGCCCTGATAGGGCCAGCAGTGCGAGCTTCACGTTCGATGTATAACGCTTCAAATTTTCACCCGGGAGTTAGAGGTGATCCGGGATCGTCACTAAAACGATTTGGGCTCGGACACTCGTTTTTTATGAAACTGCTTTTTACAAATATTTTAATATGAAGTATTTTTTTATTCAGTTTTTCTGTTTGAAAGGCTATTTTGACCTCCACCCGAATGCCGTAATGAAGTAACCCAAGCAAACATTTCAAACGTTACATCAGGTACAAATCCGGCCCTGACCAGGCCATGAGAAGGCCCTGATAGGGCCAACAGTGCGAGCTTCACTTTCGATGTATAACGCTCCAAATTTTCACCTGGGAATAAGAGGTGACCCGGGATCGTCACTAAAACGATTTGGGCTCATACACTTATTTTTTATGAAACTGTTTTTAAAAAATATTTTAATATAAAGTATTTTTTTATCCAGTTTTCCTATTTGAAAGGCTATTTTGACCTCCACCCGAATACCTTAATGAAATAACCCAAGCAAACATTTCAAACGTTACATCAGGTACAAATCCGGTCCTGACCAGGCCATGAGAAGGCCTTGATAGGGCCAACAGTGCGAGCTTCACGTTCGATGTATCACGCTCCAGATTTTCACCTGGGAGTTAGAGATGACCCGGGATCGTTACTAAAATGATTTGGACCATGACACTTGTTTTTTATGAAACTAATTTTAAAAAATTTTCTAATATGGAGTCTCTTTTATTCAGTTTTCCTGTTTGAAAGGCTATTTTGACCTCCACCCGAATGTCGTAATGAAGTAACCCAAGCAAACATTTCAAACGTTACATCTGGTACAAATCCGGTCCTGACCAGGCCATGAGAAGGCCCTGATAGGGCCAACAGTGCGAGCTTCACGCTCGATGTATAACGCTCCAAATTTTCACCTGGGAATAAGAGGTGACCCGGGATCGTCACTAAAACGATTTGGGCCAGGACACGCCTCTCTTACGCAACAAATTCTTCCTCTATCTCTGGCATGTCTTTGTACGTAACGTTGGTTATGTTATGTTGTATGAGAGCTTGTCTCTCCGCAGTGCGTCTGCGTTCAATTGGGGCCGGAAATTAAGCCACTGGGAACTGTCGACGCTCGAGGGAGCTGAACACGCTCGGGCGAGCAAGCACCCGCTCTTCTGCCCCTTGCATCCCGCCTCTTCTTCCTCATTCACCTCAGGACTACTCTCCAAATCCCTACCGATAGTAAGCTCCACGATAAACGCCGCGTTCAAAGGATAATCGACTGCTGGTTAACGAGAATTTGCTTTTAGGCAACTCCCTGCCTACCTCTATCTACATTCGCTACCTTCGCTCTACTGCATTTGCATTCACAGCATCACTCTCTCCCTATAGCTACTTACTACTTTTCCCGAAATTAACTTAAAATATATGCACCCAAGTAACAAAAATTATACAGACAGTGTATAAAAAATATATTTAGTTTCTAAGATAGAATTAGGCATATATAGAATGCGCACAAATGTCCTTTATAAATCTGGATTAATTTTTTTGTGGTACGCCATCAAATTCCACATGTTTCCATTTTTTAGAAGTAAATGTACAATGAAGTTGTTCGAAAATAGAGATATTTGAATTAAAAAATTTGAAATTCTAGTATCTCATCAGATTTCTATTTTTGGTTTTGAAATTTGGTGAAGTATATTACGCTGATTTTTAAATTAATTTTTAGAAAAAAAAATAAAAATCGTGTTTGAGTTCCGGTAGAATTGCTCTTATATAATTTCAAGTATAGAATTAGACATGTATAGAGTTATATATAGAACCAACTTAATTTTTGGTTCCATATATGAATTGTATATAGATTTTCCACAAAATTTTTGCAGACTATATATGCCCAATTCCGTATGTCAGACTAAATATAAATTTGGTACTTGGCTTTTATCATGTTCCATATAAATTGTCGTTAATTTTGCTTCCTCAGAGAGAAATTTCCGTATTTGCCTTTTTTTTTCATGTTACGCCGCTCGAAAAATCGAAACCATTGGAAAGGAAGTTTAAAAAATTACGGTGCACGATTAATAAATAAAATATCTACTTGAAATGTACATGCACAGGAAGTTGTCATGCATAAATTGGTACAGTAAATTTACCATACGATTTTACTATACAGTTATTCCAATGATCTGCTTTAGATTTACGGTAAAAGTATTTACATTTTTTACATTTGCTTCAATTTCATTGCAAAAGTACCTTGATTTTATATCACAATTTTACATTTTATTAATTCAACGAGTTTATGTATAAAAACTACGAGTTTTTTCTGACAGTTCGGTCATTATTTGCAACGAATTTAAAAAAAAAGACGTTGCTCACATCGTTTACCATTAAGGAAATAAAAATCCTCTTGAATAATAACAATTTTATTTAAATATTTAACGCTCCAGCTAGAGGCTTAAATTCTGCCATTCAAAATAAATAGGATTTCCGTACACCTTCATTAAATTTATTGTCTGGCCTCTGCATATTTGCCAAAAAAAATATGTCACTTTGGAATATTCGTAATATATATTTTGCTAAGTCGAGAAAAAATCTACGCAATGATTAACCCATCGTATTGCACCGAAGTCTAATCCGGTTTTTTATGCGGCATCAAAATTAACGACGTCATATTTAATTTTGATTAAACTTATTTTTTTGCTTTCTAATATTAGTCAAACATTTGTTCATAAACAATTTGTTTTTTTCCGACTACGAAAGTCAAATTATAAAACTGGTAATAGGTAAAATAGTGAAAAGCAAGTTTTTTTTATGAAGTTGTGTGACGTTTGCGCATATCCAATAATTTCCTCATCTATGTTACTGCTCATAAGTCAACTCTCTTTGACTTTGACCTGGAGTTTTTCGTTTGAGTGTAGAGAAGCCTTTTCAGGGATTACGAAAACCCCATTTTTTCTGCTCATTCCTTTTGACTCCTTTGAGTTTGCTCGTGAAAAGGGAACGCGGCTTCTCGAAGGATTTATATTCAGAATTAAATAATCAAAGCTGAATTTGCTGACTGGAGCAATAAAAGACATGGGATTTCTCAGTAGCCAACTATAATTAAGTAACAAATCTGTAGCCGGAAGTTTTCATGTGTTAAATCCGTGTAACACGTACTTGGCTTCAAACGCAACCTTTTCAAAAGTCCCAAGTAGCATAGAGCCAAGTTTCGTTGCCTTTTATGCCAAACTGCGGCACAGTGTTTAGTTTAAACAATTTTTTTCAGTATCTCAGCCTCACCACGTGACCAACCTCTAGAGCTTTAATTTTCTTAAGTCATATTCAACATTTAAGAAATGTCTAAAAACAAAAAACAACACAAAAACTAATCAGCATATTCATCTACCAAAATTACTTTTACAAAGTACGAAAAAAAGCACTTAGATAGATGAAAATGTAATCACAACTTAATTGAATCTCTGTGTTTTTCTTGTGTTACAGGCGGTTTCGGAGAGGCTTGAACTAGCACCAGCCGGTGGACGATCGGAACCCCAGGTAAACGGAATTAACATTTTGGGCATGTAAAGTTTCAAGTTTTATTTACAAAAAGTGAAAAAAAGGCAATTAACAATGTACAACAGACCGGAGCAATTTTCTTCGGGGGTGAGATTTAAAAAAAATAAAAGTCTACAGGGTGTTTTTTGAGGGGTTTCGTCTCGGTCTTACTCTAAGCTAATTTCAGTTCTTCATCTTGAATTCAAATTGAAAAACTGTATTTTTGAAAAAGATTGACAATTTTTGAAAACAGAAATATCGAGTCACAAATAAATATGAATAAATCGCTAAAAGGCTCCTTGATAATCTGCTTAAGCAAAAAGCAGTTACCAACTCAATGAATGAGCTATTATTTGGGATAAACTTTCTATATGTTTGTTTGATAAAAAAAATTAGAAAAAAAATTTCTTTATAAGCCTTCAATCAATAACGCTCGATTTTTAATAATAATATCATTCATAAAGGTGGCGACCTTCTGTGAAGCTGGTGAGGTCTATTTAGCCCAGCACATGGGCGAACAAGGAAGATGGGTTTCGTCGACAGAGAAGAAAAGCTGCATGACCGACAAACTTGAGATTCTTGAGTACTGCAAAAAGGTCAGTTCCCGTTATATCTAATGTATATTGGAAATTAGTAATTTTTTGCTTTCTCATAGAGGAAACTTTGTTCTTATGAAAATTTTTTATTTTTTTTATTTTCCATGTCAGTGCACTCGGAATAATCTAAAACATCGAGAAAAGTGGTTTAAAACAATTTCCGTGTGTATGTGTCGAACTTCGAAAATTCTATTGCTGATAACTTAAGAATCTGATAATAAAGAATGAATGAAGCAGCAGTCCATTTTTGACTGACGTAATTTTTTTCGAAATGTATGCACACATTTTTATTTAATAGCTTTTTGACTTTTTTTTTCAAAAAAGGACGTGTGCGCGATAGCTTTCGTAAAATTGACAGTATGTTGCTAAATAATTCCTTATACGCGCAGGTAATGTTATCGTTGTTTGGTATAGAGTTTTACCGAAATTGGAAAAGAGTTTCGGATTTTATGGATTTTTGTAATTTTCTAAAAATTCCCATTTTTGCTCTAACTGTGGCAAAACATAAGACAAAGAACTTAAATTTCATACATAAAATCGGTACTATCTGGCGATGATTGTTACATAGTTTCGTGATATTCTGCAATGTGGTTGAAATTTCTCAGAATTTTAACTTCCAGAAAAAATGATGTCGCTGCATTAACTTTAGCAAAACATAAGAGAGCAAAATCAAATTTTATACGAATTTTATGGTTTTGTGATAATCTGCAATGTGGTTCAAATTTCTCAGAATTTTCACTTTCAGAGAAATGATGTTGCTGTATAAACTCTAGCAAAACATAAGAGAGCAAACTCAAATTTTATACAAATTTTATCGTTTCGTGATAATCTGCAATGTGGTTCAAATTTCACAGAATTTTAACTTTAAAAAAAAATGATGTTGCTGCATAAACTTAAACGAAACATAAGAGAGCAAACTCAAATTTTATACACATTGTATAGTTCCGTGATAATTAAATTTTATACATGAAATCGGTAGTATTCATCAATAATAAGTACACAGTTTGGACATAATTTGTCATGGGGTTCAAATTTTTCAGAAAATTAACATTAAAACAAAGCTGCAAAGTTGAACTTTACAAAATGCTTTCTCATTATTTTCGGTTTTTTTCACAAATCTTCCCCTATGAATAAGCCAAAATCTTTTAACGTACTTCTTCATATTTTTTTATTTTACGACTAATTGAAAGATTATCATTTTCGCAGGCGTATCCGAAGAGAGACATCACGAACATCGTCGAATCTTCGCATTACGTCAGAGTTGGTGGCTGGTGTAAGCCTGGACGAACCAAGTGCAAGTTATCCAGATGGGTCAAGCCTTACAGATGTCTAGGTAAAAATAAATTTATCTCTGGTGTTTACGATGCTCTTGTGGACCAGCGTTCAACGTTTTGTGCTCCGTTCTTTATTAAGAACTGCACATATACATATAGATATGCATTAGACTGTTGAAAAACGAAACATTCGTTCTCCAATATGAAAAATGCTTAAAAAATTGATATTCATTCGTTGAAAGCATTCACGCAAAAACCTGTATATTAACTTTAACATACACTTGTAGATTAATATTACAGCTTTTTACGTGGAATGTTACATTTTGGACTCGAGTACTAAACTGCCTATTAATATTACTTGCATATAAAATTTATTATACCGGTTCTCACAGGAAAATGTCCATGTCAAAAGTATATGTCCATAATAAAAATTGGCATAGAGTTTTTTTAATTTGTTACATCAAAGCAATGTAGTGTGGAATAAATACACTTTCGTAAAAATAAAGCTTTGTACAACTTTTTTGTTGAAAGAAAACGCCGCGTGGATTTTCCTAAGCAGCGGCATGGAAAATGTTCATATTTCCCATTTGCAAAAATTGGTCATTTATTAAATGAGAGATTGCAACCAAAAGCTGTCCGTTTGTCTACGTCGAAAATCTATTATTTTATAATTCTATGGAATTTTGTAACAAGTATTAGATTGATAAAGTCAATGCAAAACTAAAGTGGAGAATGAGGAAAAGTGGGAAGAGGAAAAATATATCACATAGAAAGAACTGTTCTAGGAATAAGTTTCCGTTGATTTTATGGAAAAGCATTTGTTTCTTCGGGCGTCGTTGAAAAAACTTAATTTCCGAAGACAATAGTCTTGCAGGTCTTTTCACCAACATCTCAATCTTACTGACTTCCAAACAGGTACAAAGTAGTTTCCCGAACAACGTTTTCTATAAAGCGTAGATTCCCCTTTCAGTCGATGTTTTCGTCAGTAAAATTCTTTTTTTTTAACGAGTTTTCTGTACTCCACTTTTTTTTTTTACTTATTCATTCAACAGAATAGAGCAAAGAGGATTCGTAGAAGTGAGATCGAGTACAGTAGGAAAAATCAAAGGATTGGAAATCGGAACGTGGGGGATAAGTAAGCGACGTTAATGAAGCTCTATTCTACAGAGTTTATTCAATTACGGTGCGCTTTGATCGTATTTTGTCAGTCCTGGAGCATTAGTGTGGCTTTTGCCTTCCGCTGTTCGATCCTATCACAATCGATATTTCTGAAAATCGAGTTAACCAATCCGAAGAGATTGCTTTGGTTTGAAAGAAAAGACTTGTAAGCACATAGAGCAACAGTGACTTGAAATAATGTTGAATAAAAAGAAAATTATTATTCGCAGATATGTTAATATTTGCAGATATGTTACTGTACATTTTTTAATTTTTGGCGTGTTTTTAAAACGCTGGGTATACGACATTAATGCACGTTTTACACGGTGAGGTTTGTGCACATTTGGAAAAGTCTAATAAAACGTGCACATGAAAGTTTCAAATTTACACATTCATATTAAAATTAATATCCAGTGGATAAGTGTCATGCATATTACATAATTTGTGTATGAAATTTTTGTACACATTGGCAAAAAATGCATTTATCATGAATCTTGTTCACATGAAATAATTCTTTCAATAAAGATGCACACAATTTTTTCTTGCACATCACAAAGATTTTATACAGAAAAAAATGCGATGCAAATGACAATTTTACTACTGAATATTAATTTAAATATCAATGCATGTGAATTCATACCCTGATAATTATACTTGTTTCTTTTTCTCGATAAGTTGATGGTAATCATAATGAGAATTTAATGGAATATTTATTTTATGTAAGAAGAATTCTGTCCGTTTAGCCACTTTTTTTCGACCCTTTCTCCGATATGCTTCATAATTGATCATATCAAAGTACCAGTAAAGGACAATGTGAATATTTCCAGATTTTTCTAAATAATATTTTAGAAAATGCCGTTTTTTTTCAAATGCAAATATCTCAGAAACTTGAAGTTACTGAAAAAAATGGCTTTACATAGAAGTTGTCATTTTCTGTTAGCTTTCGGGCGGTATATTTCACATAATTTTGACGTTTCGATGAGAATGATTTTTTACCGAAAAACGGAGGAATTCTTTTTTTATTATTAAAAAACGGATATTTTTTTTCTAATAAAATAGCAGAGTATTTCTGTATTAGTGTCGATAACTCAAAAAATAATCAGATTGGCACGCATCGTGTTTCCGGTATAAAAAAAATATTTGTGTGAAAGTTCTGAAAAAAAAGGGGTAATTGTAATTTTCAAAATTGAAAAAACGGTTATTTTTTGTGCTAATAAAATTACAGAGCATGACTGTCGATATCGCAAAAAAAAATTCATCAGATTGGCACGGATCGAGTTTCCGATATAAAAAAAAATTATTCCGGTGAAAGTTTCAGAAAATGGGGGAATTATTTTTTTGAACCCAAACCTCGATGCCTGTTACTCTGATGATTTTCCACGATATCGACATTTATGCAGGAATACTCTCTAATTATTTCAGTCCAGAATAAGAATATCCGTTTTTTAATGGAAAAACATGATTCCTCCATTTCTCGGTAAAAAATCATTCTCACCGGAACATGAAAATTATTCCAAATATACCGCTCGAAAGCTAACAGAAAACGACAACGTTTACATATAGACATTTTTTCTAGTAACTTCCAGTTTCCGAGATATTTGCAATTTAAAAAAACCGGCATTCCCTAAAAAACTGTTTTAAAAAATCTGAAAAAATTCACTGGCACTTCGATATTACCAATTATGGATCAGATCAAAGAAGTGTCTGAAAGTGATCGAAAAAAGTGCCTGAATCGACAGAAAATGCTTCACAGTTGGTTACTGTAAACATTTGAGATAACCTGATAAAAAGTTTTTTTGAATAAATTTCCAGTGGAATCCTCTACATTTTCTCGTGTAGAACTTTTGAAAAAGATAAAACAATGATAAATTTGCATCCATGATTAATTGTTGAATCAAATGAAATGAATTTTTTTGAAGTATTCAGTTCAGTAGAATGTTGATTGGGTTCGCGTAGTTTCCGTTGTGGCACAGCTCAGTTGTGGAATAGTAGCAGTAATTGTGTGCAAGTCTCATGCCTCGCGGCTGCTTGAGTCTGCTACTTGCTTCGGGCGTTTTAAACTTTTCGTTGGTAAAGTAGGTACCCAACGACGCCTCCTTCTCCACGGTCGCCGCTCCACGAGCGTCCGGGCCAAAGTGCTTGGGAAATTTATAGGAAAAGGGTGCTTCATCCGGGATCTCTTCTTGCAACGAGGGTGCAAAAGCATCGCTTGGTCGCAACTTCTTTCGTTACCTACTATTTCCTCCCACACTTTTCCTCGATTTATTCGCAAATGTTTTTTTCGTCCCCATTTTCCTCATCTTCATTCGGATACCAATTTTCCTTATTTCGTCCAACTTCTTCTACGCCAACGTGCTCATTTCCATACTCGGCGCTAGCTTAAACGGATACACGCGTTTGTAACCATAACCAGTCACTAAACGACTAGAATGTATGTACCGTTATTGGCCATTTCTATTGTTAGCCCCAAGTTTTCGATTACTCAAAAATCACCCAAATTTCTTTCACATATAGAGTCCAGAATAACACACAAATTTTTCACAGTGGGCATTAACATAATTATAGTCATTTTGTCGCATTGTGAACATTGAAATCGTCTGTGAAAAAAGAAACAATTTTCATTTCTTCCGAAAGCACTTTCGAACAATTATGACATTCATTAGGATTGCAATTATTAATAATTGCGGCTGATTGCGGACCAAGCGTTGCGAAGATTTTAATTTGCCACTCTGCCGGTTTTTTTCGTAGCTTGTAAACACAAAACAAAGAATTTTCCTAACTGCATTTCGTCCGAAAATACACGAAAATTATTTCTCAAGTAAGAGTTTTTCGAGTGTAAGAATACTGAATGTTTGCTAATCTTTTACAACATAAAAAAAAGGTTAAAAAATTGGAAATTCGCACAAAATTCTAAGAGAAATTTCTCAGATTTTCATGTCAAAAAACTCAGAATGATGATGACTGCGGTGCGATTTTTTAAATAATGTATGCAGAAATTTCATTTTATAGCTTTCAAAGTTTTTAAAAAGCTATAAAATTAATAATGTTAATAAGTAATAATGTTAATGTTCTTTGGTATTGAATTTGATCGAAATCGGAAAATCGGTTCAGATTTTATAGACTTTTAAAAATTTTCAAAAAATTACGTTTTTGCCCTGATTTTTGCAAAACATAAGATAATGATCTCAAATTGCATACATGAAAGCGGAAGCCACAATCAATCAACACACTTCCTCATAGAGTTAGCTTCGTAAAAAAACCAAAAATAATGAGGAAGCAATTTGCAAAGTTAAGCTTTGCAGTTTTTTTTGTCACAAAAACGTACATTACAACACGAGTAAAAAATAAACGATGCTTATTCAATGTCACCTTTGTATATCGAGTGTGTCGAAAAGTCGACTTTTTACGAGGGCGTCGATGTATATATTTTCATGAATACAGCCACCAGTACAAAATACGCCGCAAAGAGTTTTTTGTGCTGATGGAATGAATGCGCAAATGTGGTAAAAGTCATTAGTACGATAGAAAATTTTAAATCTGAACTGGCAGAGTCAACGTATGCTGCTCCACTCCTCGTCGACATGGATTTGTAACGTCTACGGTTCCCGATCGATTATCGTATTATTGCATTTCTATGATAATCGATAATCACATAATTTAACTACCGCGCGTTCCTTTCATTAATATTACAGACTTAATCCTCAAAGCAAAATAATGGAGGAATACCCATTAATATTTACACAATGAGTCGTTGAAAAATGTTTATTTAACAATTGAGACGGTCCATATATCCTTTCAGTTAAGAATGTATGTACAGTCCCGCCAATCGTGAGTTTTAGAGAAAATTTCGATTACTTCCCGATGGGATAAAAATCGGAGGAAAATAATGCACATAAAACGTGCTGAAAAGATTGATTTCGCATAATAATAATCCCAAAATGTTATTAACAAATTGGTGAAAAAAAAACAATTGTTCAACAAATAAACAGTCAATCTAACTTTTTTTTCAATTAAAATGATATGTTAATTTTTTTGAATGCGTATGAATTTTTTCAGATTTTTATCTTTATTTTGAAAAATGCGCAGAATATAATAAATTTTGTATATACGTTTTGCAAAAAACTCTTGAGTGTAGATCGTTTTATGCCGAACACATATCCAAAATTCGTTATTTCGCGCACATTTTTGAAAACAAAAAAAAATCTAAATCAAAATAAAGAAAAAAATTTGAGAAAAATCATACGCATTCAAATAAATTAACATATCATTTTCATTTTTAAACAAAGTTCCGTTGATTGTTCGTTGAACAATTGTTTCTTTCAGAAATTTGTTAATAACATTTTGAAATTATTACCATGCAAAATTTATCTTTTAAGCACGTTTAATACGGATTATTATTTTCCGATTTTCATCCCATCGTGAAGTAATCGAAATGTTCTCTGAAACTCACGATTGGCGAAACTGTACCTATCATACATCCTTAATTGCCAGTTAATTAGAATAATTTTTTTTTACGTTTACAGAAGGACCTTTCCAGAGCGATGCTCTGCTCGTTCCCGAAGGTTGTCTCTTTGATCATCTCCACAATCACACAAAATGCTGGGAGTCTCACAGGTCGGTGAATAACAAATTTATGCAGAAAATAATAATAATGAATGAATGGTTCAAAACCAAGTAATTAACAAGTGTCTACAACAAAGAGGGAAAAATAATTTTGCGCAAATGTAGAGGCTATTTATCTTTGATAACTGTGTGTAAGATATCTCGTTATTCTTATTCAGGTGGAACTCGACAGCAGCTGACACATGTCGAGAGCGCAGTATGAATCTCCGAAGTTTCGCAATGCTTTTGCCTTGCGGAATATCTCTCTTCTCCGGAGTTGAATTTGTCTGCTGTCCGAAACATGCGAAAGGTACGTAACGTACGTACGTACTATTAATTACTTATTGTAGCTCGATTATTAGCCGGTTATCGTATTATCCATTATCAAACACCACGATATTATGTATAGATTGACAATTGTAATTTGGACACCTCTTTTTGTGGGTGTTGAGCCGACTTTGAGTTGATGTAAGGTGCGTGATGTAATCTGTAACTCCGCAGTTACAGTTGGCAAATATATGTAGACAAAAAATTTAATGAAGGTATGAAGGTAATTTTAAATAGCAGAATTGAGGTCTATATAGTTTCTACAAATTTTTGAGGTTTTTATTAACGGTTTCATAAACTCAACTCGGCATCAGCATGTGTGCTTAATATATAAATACATAAAAAAACCACGATTTGAAAAGAAAATACACTGACTTATTCAAATTTTCGACGCGATGTTTTGGGCATCCAGTTATATATTAGAAAAACCCATAATATTAGTCCGATTATGATGAGCAATAACTCGGTTTGTTTATTGAAACATGTTTTAACGATTGAGCGAAGAAATTTTTCAGTAGTATTATTTGTACAAAAATTACAACCGTCTCAGGCTTAAGCGAACATTCGACATACAAAGGGTTGTAATTTTTGAACAAATAATGGTACTGAAAAATCTCACCGTTCAATCGTTAAAGCATCTTCCAACGACCAAAATTAGTTGTTGCTCGTCATAATCGGACTAATATTATAGTTTTTTGTAACATATAACTGGATGACAGAAACATCTCATCGAACATTTGCATGTGTCAATGTATTATCCCTTTCAAGTCGTGGATGTGGATGTAAATGTTAAGAACAAATGTTGGTACGCAAATTAATTTATAAAACTGTCAATTGAACCACTATAGTTTGTAGAAATCCTCTTCAAAATTAAGCACTGACTCGATTAGAAGGTAACGAGAAAATGAAAATTTTATATTTTAGGAGAATGTTTCATTTATTTATTAGCTAACGATGTGAGGGGCGTCAATGTAAAAGTTCGTCCAGAAAAATATCCTATTTCCCCGATTTTTTTTCGGACGGTTACTATACGCCGATCAATCTGAAATCTTCGTGACATATTAAGGTAATCATGAATGGCAGAAAATGTTTTTTTATAAGACGATTTTTATTCTTTAAATATTTTTTTATTCATTGTTGAAAAGAATGTTGATAAAAAAGATAGCCTCATGGTGGACATCCTAGGGGTCGGAAATTTGATTTGAAAAAAATAAAATAAACCTAAAGGATTATAAATTAGTATGCGATTGGCCATCACGCTACGAAGGCATTTTGACAAAATGGCGGCGATTTGAACAAAAAGTACCGAATTTAACCTTTTTCTCGACAGTTTTCCTTAGAAAAAAGTAGGAAGATTTAAAGAAAAAAAACTTCCATAGCAAGATATAGAGAATAGGATGAAGAATGTTCTCCTAAAATTTGAAGACGATCGCTTGAAAACTCTTCCCTGAAAAATGTCCACAGTTTTGAAAAATGTCGTGACGAGAAAAACGCGTTTAAAGTTTCGAGTTCACTCGACGCTGCTCCGAATCCTTTTCGCTAAGAATGGCTATTGGCAGCGAAGTATATCGAATTTCGCTTCAAAAATTTGAGAGAATGTTTTTGACCATATACTCTAATGGACGAGAGAAAAAAAATTGACTTTTTTCACTCTGGAAAGATGTGATTAATGTATAATCTCCAATATATATACCGAACAAGAAATTCCACACTCTCCCTAATCATCTCGATCTCCCGGCAATATCTTGAGTAACTAGATTATTATACGACATTCGAAGGACGATTTTATCTATTCATCGAAGAGAACTGCTGGCGCGAATATTTATTCGTCGTGGCCGGCGAACTTCCTTGAAGAGTTTTATTAATTGCAAGCGACGTCGATTTCTGGCAGTATAGTTATATTACTTTTCACTTGATATATAGAGGTACCTATATTAGAGGAAGAGTAGTTGGATGGAGTTTGTCGTCGTCGACATAGCCGCGCAAAGTGGCCTTCGATTTTCTCCCTGCGAACGACTACTCTTCGCCTCCTACTCCTCACCCTACTTTCGATTCACCCTCGGAATGCCCATTACTCGAAAGTGTCGAAGCCAGAAGGCCTCTTCCTCTGGCCCAGTAATTTAACCAACACTATAGCACTTGGATGCTGCTTCTGCCATGTTCCAGTAATTCCTCCACATTCTCTCATCATTCCAGTAAAAACAACTATTTAATCAAACGCTACTTCATATATTCGGAGATATAACAAATTCATTCCCTCGCTTACATTTTTCCCTGGCAATTTTTCTGAAAAACTTTAACTAGATTGTTTCAGTGATTTTCAGAGATTTTCCAAAATTTTTTTCAAAATTTCTCTAATATTTTATAAAAATCTCCGCAACTTTCTCCGTCAAATTGCAGCAGCTGCAATTTATCAGCAAAAGTCAGAGTGTTTTCTGAAATTTTTTAGAAAACTCTTATTTTTTTATAATAAAGGATGTTCAGAGACTTTATCAGAAAAAGCATGAGTTATTTTCTGAAAAACACTGCTAATATTTAAGTCTACTCTTCAAAATGTCAAAATCAAAAAATCTGGTCAAAATCTCTGATTTTTTTGGTTTATTAAAAATATTTATATAAAAAAGAAACCGGCAAAAATATCAACGAAGTTAATAGTTTTTCAGATAATTTGGCACGGTAATCAGAGATTTTCAGAACAATTAAGAATATTTTGTTTCAGAGAAAACTGAGTTTTTCTGAAAAGTACCAAAAGTCACACAAATTCAGAGGTACTATCAAATATTATTAAAGCGATTTCCAGAGATTGTCAGAGAATTTTCCAGACATTTGTACAAAAATATTTTCACTAGGGTTGAGTTGATCCTGCACGAGATCCAATTAGAATTTGATATCATGAATTTTCCCAATTTATCAATAAATAATCATTTTCCTCTGGCCCAATAATTTAACCATCACTATAACAGTTGGATACTGCTTGTACCATGCTCCAGTAATTCCTCGACATTCTCCCATTATTCCAGTAAAACAATGATTTATTCTAACGCTATTTCACATATTCGAAGATATAAGAAATTCAATGTCTTGGTCTTGCACGAGATCCAATTATAGTTTAGCTTGCCTTATTTTTTGCAATTCATCAAAAAATTAATATTTTCCGGAAGCCATTTCCTCTGGCCCAGTAATTTAACCAACACTATAGAGTCTGAAAGCTGCTTCTGCCATGTACCAGTAATTCCTCGACATTCTCCCATCATTCCAGTAAAAATAACGATTAAATCTAACGCTATTTCATATATTCGAAGATATAATGAATGGCCCCGCACGAGATCTAATTATAATTGTAGTAGGATTTTTTGTAATTTATCAATAAATTTACATTTTCCTGAGGTCTTTTTCTCTGACCCAGTAATTTAACCAACAGTATAGTAGTTAATCGCTGCTTTTATCATGCTCTAGTAATTTCTCCACATTCTCCCATCATTACAATAAAAACAACGATTAAATCTAACGCTATTTGATATATTCGACTATAAAAAAAATTATTGTCTTGGTTCCCACAACATTAATCACAGTAGTTGAATATCAAAGCAAATGCTCAGCAACAAATATAATTTTATTACAGTTTTTTTTCTCAATTTATCAATAAATGAAAATTATCCTGAGGCGTTTTCATCTGGCCCAGAAATTCAACCAATGGCAGTTGAATGCTGTTACTACCATGTTTCAGTAATTCCTCTACGTTTTCCCTTTATCCTGGAAAAAACACAGAGCAAATCACACGGTACCGAAGCAAATGCTCAAACGCAATTATAATTTCACATTACATTTTTTTCTGAATTCATCAACAAATAAACATTCTCCTTATTAGGAAAAAGTTTATTTGCAAATGTTTGTTTTCTTCTTCAGCTCTAAATCCAACAACATCGATTCTGAGAGATTCAAGTAGACTTACGTACAGATTGTACTACCGAATTAAAACATTTGTTTCCGGGAGATTAAATCTCTGTAAGTATTTGCAATTCATTTGCCCATTTCCCTAAGAATCCGGTAGACAAACGCTACATTATAGCTGTTTTTCAAAAGGAAACAAAGAGAGATTGGAAACTCTCCCTTTCTTCCATTTCGTTGCAAATTATCCGCTGCGCTTAGGGAGAAAAAGCTCCATCGAGTAGTGCTACAGAAAAATTAAAGCTGGATTTAGGAAAGCTCCCTAGTCAGGCGTTTTCTTCTAATCTAGAAGAAAGTCTTCCCTCTTGTAGGTCCCTTTTCACTATATCACACATAAAGTAGAGTATTATTCAAAACAAGCCTGCAAAATGGAAGCTTGCACATTGCTCCTTTATTATTTTCAAAATAAATTCGCAATAACCAACGAATAATGCGAAAGCTCCTTTTTTGCATCATTTTTTTTTAATTGTTGGAACAAAGCCACACGATCGGCGCAGGTGGAGAAAAACCTACTGAAGGTGATCAACTTTTAGTAGATTGTAGTAGGATTAACCGTTAAATCAGTGAATGAGGATTAGTAGCAAAAGCCATAGTGAAATAACAAAAGCAGGATTTACGGTAGAATGGTAAAGTCAGTAGCCATAAGCGTAGGGATGAAAGAGGCATCAGCTACCGCGGCAACAGCAGCAGCAGCAGCAGCGTCCTTCGCGTGTGGAGTCTCGCGCGCCCCTGAGCCGACTCTGCAATCAATAATGTAGGTACGTTGACGACTGCGCGTCGCAACGTCTCTGTACGAGCTTCGTTGGCCATCCTTTTCCACCCTCTTGTGTACTCGTCCTACACACATTCGAGCTTATATCATTCATCTACATATATCTCGGTGAGCCTATATTTACGTCATATCTCGAGCGTACAAAGCGTCATGGAATTCCGGAGATAGCGTAAATACTCAACGGCGCTGGCGGACATGAGCGAGTTGCTTCATCTACTTCGATCCGCATATATATATATATATATATATATATATATATATGCGGATATATATATATATATATATATATATATATATATATATATATATATATATATATATATATGCGGATATATATATATATATATATATACGGGGCATTCCATACCGATTCGACGTGGGTCTGACCTTCGACCTCTGGGATTTCATTGTCCATTTTTAATCGTAATGTTTAGTATTGTAATGTCTCGAGCACTTATGTCTATGCTTTTGTCATGGGTGTCCATTGCAAGGACCCCATGGCTTCCGAATACTTAATGTTCCTATCAGTAAACCAGAAAAACGGTTTCGTTGATGCTCTATTACAACTTCCCACTAAGCAATGTAACTGTTATGTAATACTTACATTGCTGAGTGGGAAATTGTAATGGAGCAGCAATGAAACCGATTTTTTTATTTACTGGGTTGTTGTTGCATTTCTGAGCAACCACAATTTTTATTAGATTTTTTGCTTTCTCGTGGAGGAAGCTTTGGGTCCATGAAAAAAATTTGGAGTTTGTGTTAGAACACTTAGAATTGTCTAAAACATTGAAAAAAGTGGATTAGAAAAAGTGTTCGTATGTATGTGTACAGAGCTTTAAAATTTCGATGACCTGTACAGGGTTTCGAAATTTCAATAACGTGTACAGGGCTTCAGAATTTCAATGACCTGTACAGGGTTCCGAAATTTCAATAACGTGTACAGGGCTTCAGAATTTCAATGACCTGTACAGGGCTTCGAAATTTCAAAGATCTGTAAAGGGCTTCGAAATTCCAATGATCTGTAAAGGGCTTCGAAATTTCAATGATCTGTAAAGGGCTTCGAAATTCCAATGATTCGAGAACCGTTCAACGGATTGAGCTTAAATTTGGCACGCAAGTGAAGCAGCACTTCGGCTTTGATTGTTGCAATTTTCGTTAAATGTGTGTAGAAATTTTTATTTTATGGCTTTGTGAAGTTTTTCAAAAAAATAAGTGCGCGCTTTAGCTTTTGTAAAATTGATGATGTTTGCCTGAATCATTCTTTATAATTGCAAGCACTCTTAATGTTGTTTGGTATTGAATTTAACTAAAATCGGAAAAACCAAATATGTTTTCACATTAGCACATGACATGAGTGCATATTTATTTTTAAAAACGCTTTTCGTTCACATTTAATCAAGATTGTTTTTTTTTTTTTTTTACCGAATGGCCATAACACTTTTTGAGTAACATTTAGTTCAAACTCATTTTTTCCCCAAACGAACTCAACCCTTTTTGAGGACATTTTTCCCACAAAAATACTCGCTAAATATGTTTTCACATTAGAAATTTCATAAATTTCTCTGGAGCAAGAGAAAAAAGTCGATAATAATACTTGATTATCTAGTGCCATCATGCAACTCTGCCGAAATATCTTTTATCTCGATTCAGTAAAGTGTTTGCTCCATTTGAAATCACGACAGGCTAAGATAGTGCATAAATCTGTATTGCATTGTTCGGTCGGCCGAAGATAAGGAAAAAAAGGTGATACAGATAGAAGAAGGAAAAGAAACGAGGAGAAATAAAGTTTGATGTCTAGGGTGTCGAGTACAATCAGGAAATGATATCTTGAGGGAAAAACTGTCGTCCTACGTTCTCTAACATCTGGATATTTAGTCCAAACCTATTTTTTCAGATTTGGATCATGATAGTACCATCATCCAAGTCTGCCAAAATATCTATTATCTCGATTCGGTAAAATGTTGGTTCCATTCGAAATGACGACAGAAGGAAATGGTGTATAAATCTGTATTGCATTGTTGGGCTGAAGATAAGGAATAAGAGGTGATAACGATGGGAAAAGAAGCGAGGCGAAATAAAGTTTGTTACCCGGGGTGTCGAGCACAAGCGGGGAACGATATCTTGAGGGAAAAACTTCTGGGCCGCGTTTTCAAACGTCTGAACATTTAGTTCAAACCTATTTTTGCCTAATCGATCATAACGCTTTTTGCGAACATTTTTGTCCATATTACATAACTTTTTCTAGAGCAACTGCAAGGAAAAAAATCGACAATAATCCTGATGATTAATACTTAATCTTCTAGAGCAACTAGAATGAAAAAAATCGACAATAACCCTGCTGATTAATACTTAATCTTCTAGAGCAACTGCACAAAAAAAATCGACAATAACCCTGATGATTAATACTTGATCTTCTAATGTCATCATGCAACTTTGCCGAAATATCTATACCGAAAAAAGGGTTTGGTAACGTTGAAAAAAAATTGTTTTACATTAACCAAACCCGGTGATTGCGAGTGGCGAAGGAAATATTTAGTTCAGTTATCTAAAAAATGCTATCGATTTCGATGACTAGATTTCACCATTGTAACTCAATATATCTTTGACCCAATCAATTGGATGATGCTGTCGACAAAATATTTCATTATTTTCATCGTATGTTTGGTTAAGTGTACCCAACATGGATTTCATAAGCAAATTCTTCAGTTTAACCGACCATATGTATGCTTGAAGAGACTACGTTATAGTTCATCGAGAGAACCAACACATTTAATATGAAACAACAAAAGGTTCGTTTGATTAACAAAAACAAAAATATTGTTAGTACTCTATTTTTTTTATTCAAACAAGATGAATATAAATTTTCCAATTGGTGATATCCCTAGGTGTGCTTTCGTAACTTAGAAAAACTGCCTCCTGGTCAACAGTTAGCGTGCAAACCAATCAACGCCTAAGCGGTCACCCACTGGAGTTCGCCAGGAAAGTGGACACAAGGACCGGACGGTTCATTTCAAACCGTCAACGAAGGAGTTGACCTCGACTATAGTCGAACTAAAGAAAGAAAGAAGGAAAAAGGGGGGTGGAGGGGGCCACCACACCTTCGCCCCCATCAGTGAGACTCTCCTGCCCGGCAAAGGAGTTAGGCGCCCTATCACGAGTGATAGGAAGCGAACCTCCGACTTGGAAGTCCCTCCTTGAGAAGGAAATGAAGAGTTTAATAAATTTACTTGAGAGGGGAGTTAGATGCTTTACTTGGTTAGAAGCATTCTTGCATAAACATGATAGTAACTTGACGGCTATGGTTACTTGACTTCTTTCTCGAGGAAAAAACTCTGATACGGGAGGAAAAAATCCCAAGAAAGTCATGTATAGTCGAACTCGGGGCAGCTTCGCATTCTTATATACGCTGAGGCTCAAGTCATTCGCGAGAATCACTTCGGGCGTTCGCCATCTAGCGGAGCATTGTGCATCAGTGTTGCGTATAATGCCACTAGATGGCGAACGCCCGAAGTGATGCTGGCAAGCGTTTCGAAGCCTCAGCGTATATAAGACTCCTAATTTGTCCTGAGGTCGACTACGCACAAAAGGTATTCCAGAAATGTTTTACAGTGTTGAATTCACGATTGAAACTACACATCAGAAACAAATGTGATAAAAAAATCACATGTTCCATTCTTATTTAAGACTTTAGCAACTTTTTGTAGTTGTAGAATAATAGTACTTTGCGGTATTAGTGCGTAAAACGCGACTTTCGGCGAAGGTTGGAAAGTAGCTACACGAGTCGGATCGAGGGCTACAACGGCACGAGGAAAAGCCGAGTGCTGTTTGTAGCACGAGAGAAGACGAGTGCGGCCACTTTACAACCTTCGCCGAAAGTCTGATTTCACGTAAAAGTATCGGATACTACTTTTCGTAACAAGTGCACGAAAACTGCCAGGTTATGTTGCTGGCCGAGCGCGACAATAAAGGAAACAGCAGACCGATGTGCGCATGCGCGGATGGTATTTACGATACGGTTCTAAATCAATGTGCGCATGCGCACAATATTTTCGATAAGGTTTCGAGTATTTACGATACGGTTTCGAGTATTTACGATACGGTTTCGAGTATTTACGATATGGTTTCGAGTATTTACGATAACGTTTCGAGTATTTACGATACGGTTTCGAGTATTTACCATACGGTTTCGAGTATTTACGATACCGTTTCGAGTATTTACGATACGGTTTCGAGTATTTATGATACGCCTTCTTATGAAGCTCCACTTTATGTCGCGGCCGGTTCGCCGTAAACTGGCACTTTTCATGTATGCGTTACAGAAAAGTATTTAGTCACATGCATTCTATAATAATAGGATCATTTCGAATTTATTCGCTATTCTGCTTAACTCTATTGATTGACTAAAACGCTGTTTTTATTTCTAACGAAAAAAATGTGCGGTTAAATCAACCTTGTTTCCTTCTCAACCCTGACAGTGCATATGATTAAACCGAAAAAAAAAAGTTTTTGAATCGATTCATTGTAGGTTATATCAGACCAATATTATGCTGGCAGTGATTGCTATATACTGCAGACTCAAACATACCAATTTTATTAAAAACAACGTCGGTACAGTTAATCCAAATATACCATGTTTGATTCAAACAAATTTCACACTACCGCACTGATAAGGTCAATGTTACTAAACCTTTTTCTCGGTGTATTATCTCCGTAGCAATCTTGACGACCGTCGTTTTTTTAACCGTAAAAACGACCGTCAAACCACCAGGTGGTTTTAAAAAAAAATAAAACCAAAAATTCGTCATAATGACTGTAAAAACCACCGTTTACCGAAAAACGGCCCGATCTAAAATGAACAGTTATTTTTAGTCGTTTACACGGGAAAAAAATATCATTCATACAATAAAACCTTGGTTTGCGGGCTGCCAAAAACAAGCGTTTTCAATTTAATTTCACTTCTGAATCCTCCAATTTCACATAGTATTGAAACGATAACTTAAATACAGGCGAACAAAAATTTTGGTAGTTGCAATGTTAAATCGGATTGTGAGAACAACAACTGAAGTTAATTTGAAAACATTGTTTTTGGCATCCCGCAAACCGTGGTTTTATAGAATCAATGATTTTTTTTCCGTGTAGATTCATCGACTACCGAAAAAACGACCGAATTCTTATTTCTAATTTTTGAGTTGTTGTTTCTACGGTGGTTACGACCGATTTTTAGGTGGTTTTTACGGTAAAACGGCTTTTACGGTAAAACGGTTTTTACGGTAAAACGGGTTTTACGGTAAAACGGTTTTTACGGTAAAACGATTTTTACGGTAAAACGGTTCTTATGGTAAAACGGTTTTTACGGTAAAACGGTTTTTACGGAGATTGCTAGGGCTTGATTCGATAAAATGTTGGTACAATCCGGACAAGAGAAAATGATGCATAAATCTGTATTGCATTGTGCGACCGAAGATAAGGAATAAGAGGTGATAACGATGAGAAAAGTAGCGAGTCGAAATAAAGTTTGTTGCCCGGGGTGTTGAGCACAAGCAGAGAATGATATCTTGAGAAAAAAACTGCCGGTCTGCGTACTCTAACATCTGCCACGTGACCCAGATAAAAAGCGCAAAATACATGCATATAGTATAGAATTGTATATAGTATATAATGGCGGCGGGATGTAGAACCGAGACGGAGATGAGACGAGCTTTGCGGATGTAGAGAAGTCAGCACAGCTCATCAAGGCATCTATTCTTAGAGAATGGGACATCTCGAGAAGCTAATTAGCGGCGTGAGTCTGTCATGTACGAAACAACAGAGCTAAATTAGTCATGGTGAGAATGGCAAGGATAAGCCTAGACTCAATTGTATCATGAGTCTAGGCTTTAGACAATCTCCGATCATCTAAATTCAAATTGCCCGCATCTCATTCAATCTCTTATTGTTGCTCTTTGCAACTCTTAATTTCGGAATCAAATGGCTCTTCATCAACGATCGTCGTTGAAGTATTCGTGATCCTGCTGGGATTAACGTGTATACAAACTTTCTGTGTACATTGATTTCCGGGTTATCAATTCTGACGCATCATTATTATATGATTTTTGCTGTAGACAAAACGTCAGTGTCGAACCCAAAATTCTTGCATGGGTATAAGAACATTTTCACAGGTAATAACATTATGTGAACGGAGAAAAAGTAGGACTAGCCAATTCAATTAAGTGGTCAATTAAGTGTTGCGTGGAGACGTCAAGAGCCACGCCTTAAAAAAAAAGGTGCTCCCAAAAAGCTTCTAAAAAAATGCCTTCGCACTATGCATATGACATTTGTACGTTTGACACATGCTTATATATAGTAAATAGTACAATAAGAAATATTGTACAAAAAACCCTCTTTAAAAAAAGACATGGCACATCAAAAGTCGAAATATCGAAAACTGAAGCCAGTTTTCAAACGTTCTGATTGGTCGTCGATGTATATGACGTAAAGCTAACTTCAGACTGTTAAAACTGCTCCAACGTCACTGATGGCGCGCGTTTTGAATGGTTGTATTTTTTACAGTTGTGGAATGGATTAAATTTTTCTCCTCGTGAAAAAAAGACAGCATATCGAAAGTCAATAATATCGAAACGATAAAGCAGAAATAAAATCAAGTACTGTTACGAAACGTATGAATATGCAAATATCATGTTTAGCTACAAGAAACGATAAATGAAAAAAAGCAGTGCGAGCGAAACGAGCTTGTTTTTGCTAGTTATGATAAAATGAAAAATACAATTTCCGCGTAAGTTGGCTTATGAAAAAAATTCTTACTAATAATACTACCAGAAATACCGAAGACCAGATCTTCGAATAGGAACGAACCAGAATACATTTATGTAAGGACTATAGATTAAAAAAATAGCCTATGTAATAACATTAATAATTTAAACTCTTCGGATATATAACACAATATCTAAATCTGATAACTTTACATTGATAAATTGTCCACTTGTAGATCAAAATTGAAAAGGCCTCGCACCAGGATCGAAACGTACTTAATACAATGAATAAACGACATCTTTAATAACAAATTTGCACATTGCTTCCTCATTATTTTGCGATTTTTACAAAGTTACCTCTATGAGGAAGTACATTAATTGGTATTGACTTCCTCATAAAGGAAGCTTTGTAAAAATCTAAAAATAATGAGGAAGCAATGTGCAAGGTTCTACTTTGCATCTTTATTTTAATTTTACTCTTAATCTCTGATGATTTACGAAATTCACCAAGTTAAAAAAAAATACCGTCACATCGCATTTTGATTAAGTACAAATTTTTATCTTACTCTCTTAACTTTTGCAGAAGTTACGAGCAAAAATGTACATTTATTAAAAAATTTAAAATGCCAGGAAATCCGAACGACTTTACCGATCATCACCAAATTTCGTACGTAATATGGCTGTATGGTATTTTTCGACTGTAGAACATTTCGGTTCATTTCTTGAGATTCGACTTGATTTTTCGGAAAAAAAAAATTTCGAATAATTCAAAATTCTATAAAATCGGAACCGCTTTACCGATTTCGCTGAAATTCAATACCAAATATCATCTAACGTGTTTTTATTTATAAAGAATTATTTAGTTAAATCGGCGAACTTTTACGAAATTTCGAGCGATCACGACATTTTTTGAAAAATTAAAAATTTTATAAAATCTGTATACATCAATACATTTAATTAAAAATCACGTCAATTTCAGAGGAGTTAATAGTCTAGTTGCGTGCCATATTTTAGCTCGACTTTTCTCGACGTTTTAGGTGATTCTAAGTATGTTAAAATAAAAATCTCGAACAAAAAAATTTCACGAAAACAAAGCTTCCTCTATGAGGAAGCAAAAATGGAATAAAACCTCCAACTTGGCCGCCAAAAGCCAATCATCCATCTCAACATCTACAAAATTCAACATCTACTACTACTACTTCAATTACTACTACTTAAAGGATTTAATCAGCAAATACCCACACAGTAAAGATCTTCAAATCAAGTGAATAGCGAGATTATCAGTGGGAGGAAATTGAAGTACATGAAGAAGCAGTTGATAAATCCAACATTCAACTCTGGCAAGTTGATTGAGAGTCAATATACCGCGGTAGATCTCATCGAATTCTGTACAAGGATAAGTGAGAAAAGGATCGGTGGTGGCTTGGTCAAGTCCTAGCCAATAGTCACGACCGAAATGGAGGAAATATCAGGATATAGCTGTATCTACGCCAGGAAACGCGTAGCTTTTCATTCCGTCCTCTTTTCTTCCTCCAAGCCAGAGAAATATCCAGCAAGTCGCGTTCGCCGGCCCAGCTCCATTTTCACCCTTCCCTCAATGAAAACCCGTGAAATTCCGTCGAGATTATCTTGCAGCAGCCCCTTTCCGGTCTGCCGTTCCGGTCCGTCCATTCGGTCCATTCAATATCCAGACAATCGCCCCCGGCGCGGTATGTCGGCGTAGGAAAGAATTCCGATAAATGGCCTGGCGTATCGAACGCTCAAATCCCCCCATAAGTTGATCCACAGCCCATCAGTAAGCCCAATCGAGAGCCCAGCCTCTCTCCCCACAATCATTTGATCCAACAAGACCCTTCATCACATGGCAAACTAGATTTAGTGATGGAAATTAATCCTTTTTAACTTGAGATTGCATAATCTCTCTAGGAGTCACTCGAGGTGATCTTAACCCTTTGAGTCACACATGGTGGTCATGGTCAGGGAAAACCGGGAAAAGTCAGGGGGAAAAAATTGGTCAGGAAATCAGGGAAAAGTCAGGGAATTTAAAAATTGGTCAGGAAATCAGGAAAAAGTCAGGGAATTTAAAAATTGGTCAGGGCAAACGCGAATTGGTCCCGAATTCCCCAATAAATACAATAAAACACGAATTATTATAATAATTTTTCATGTTATGTGAAGCTTTATGTTACCAAAGATTGTTTATTATGTCATGTAAGACTGCAAAAACAAAAAATATATTCATTCTTGATCAGCAAAATAAATAATTTATCAAAGACTGTTTTGTACCTGTTTTGGATACATTTTCGTTGGCATAATTAATTCTTTTAATAGAAATCATCAGAACTTTGTTAAGGGAATGTCAGGGAATTTTTTCCGGCGAAAAAACAAACGGCCACCATGTCACAGAATTTTGAGTTTTGGGAAAATTATGTTATTGCATTAACCTCAACAAAATATAAAATAACGAAGACAAAGTTTACACATGAAATTAGTACTATTTAGCAATGATAGGTACACAGTTTTATTGTAATTGTTATGTGTTTTAAATTTTTTAGAAATTGAACTTTGATATAAAATAAAGCTGCGACGTTGAACTTTGCAAATTGCTTTCTCATTATTTTTGGTTTGTTTTCACAAAGCTCTCCCTACGAAATAGTCAAAATCGATTGATATGCTTCCTCATAGAGCTATCTTTAAAAGAAAAACGAAAAATAATAAGTAAGCAATTTGCAAAGTTCAACTTTGCAGCATTTAAAAAAAAATCTACATGCGCTTCGCTACAAAGAAACTAGGAAAGACAGTGTATTAACTATGTATTACTCAGAACTCACTACATTATGAATTTTGTATTCCTATTCATGCATAAGAAAACATACATACATACATATTATATTATTGTTGTTTTGATTACAGAAAATGTGAAGCCAAAGAAACCGTTTGACTTGCCAATTCCTAAAGGAGTCGACGATGATATCGAAGAGGACGAGGATGACCTTGATGACGAGGATGATCTCGATGGGGATGCAGAGGACGAGGACGAATCCGACGGTGATCTCGAGGACGTGCTCAGCGACCAAGCTTACGACGACGAAAGTGATGAGGCTTATCTCGATGACTACGATACGACAACCGGCTCGTCGTACGTATCACTTGATCGATCGATTCTCTAAAATATCCCGAGAATAATCATAGTCGTCGTCGTCGAATAACTCATTTTTTTCGGCTTTAATTTTCAGGCGAGTGTCGACGACTTCCCCGACAACCGAGAAGAGTAAGCAGGAAGCGACAGCGATGCCACTTCCGGTGAGCTCGAGCACTCAGCAATCCTCTCAACCTCAGGGCACACCTGATCCCTACCTGACACACTTTGACCCAAGATCCGAACATCAGAGTTACAAACAAGCGCAGATGAGACTGGAGGAAGTTCATAAGGAAAAAGTAACCAAGGTAAGCCGACGCGGCAGCCAGCAACCCTTTCCTCGCTACTATTTACTATTTTGAGCCCACCTTCTTTTTATCTCTGTCACATTTCTAAGGTTTTTTAAATCTAGATCTTTTATGTTTTGTTTTGATTCAACAAAAGCGAAATTTTAAATAATGAACGTGTGAATGTCGAATGGCCATTATTATGAAATTCGCTATTTTAGCTCTTCGCTGTTTAGACTCTGGAAAAAACGGATTATATATGACCATGTATAATTATATATGATTATATATAATTATAATTTATTTTTTTACGCTATGATTATATATGAAGCATTCTTCATCAATTCAGCCACATTATTATTCAAACGCCTGATAAGTTCTATAATTCGATATATTTTAGTACCGGTTGAAAGTATTGTCTTCTAATTTATTCAGATTTCTAAATCCGGTATTACGGAAAATCAGATATTTCTTTGAACACAATTTACTTTTAAAAACTGAGGTCGTACAATAAAAATGATTCAACATAAAAGATGTAGTTTCATGTAAACTTGTTAATGAAATTTGTTCAAATAATTTCGCCGACCTGATAACATTGCATTTTTGGAGAAAAAAAGGTAAGATTATTTTTAAAACCAGAAAAGGCCACTTTTTTAGCTGAAAAAATTACAGAATCTTCGCGCCTATATATCGATAACATACAAAAATTGCCAGGGTGGAACTGACCATAGTTCCAGAATGAAAAAATAATTTGTTGTAAATTTGAAAAATTATGTCCACATAACATCTTTAAAAATTCTATAAATGGAACAACTATTTTATTCATTTATCATCGCATAAACTACAAGTTTCAAATTAAAGCGTTGTTAACATTTTTCTCTTTTTTTTCTCAACAAATTCTTTTTACTCTCAACAAATTATTTGTTTACTTCGGAACTTTCATCTGTAATTTTTGTATGTTTTCAATACATTAGCGCAAAGTTTTTCTAATTTTTTCAACCAAAAAAAGTGGCCTTCTTTGCTTAAAAAGAAAATATTTATATTTTCAAGCGAAAAAGTAATATTATCGGGTCGCAAAGTTTTTTGAAAAATTTCATTCAAAAGTTCACATGAAACTACAACTGTTATGTCGAACAATTTTTTTCCATGACTTTAGTTTTTCAAGATATATTGACTTTAAATAAATACCCCATTTTCCGTAATATTGGATTTAAAAACCTGGGAAAATTACGAAAGATAGTCCTCTCAAATGGTACTAAAAAGTGTCCAATTTCGGGACTAGCCAAAGAGGTTTGACAAAAAAGTGCCTGAATTTACGAAAAATCCTTCGTACAATCGTTTTTCCCTTAAACCCCATCCAACTTCTCGCAAGTATCAGCGCTAAAAATCCTAAATAAGTAGTTACGCTCGTCCAATGTGAATAAAAATAAGGATAAAACGTAGAGAGAAAAGAAAAGAAATTCCGGAAGGGTGGAAAGCATTGGTGTCGAAATCCCCCGTGCTACAACGTTTTCAGGTGATGAAGGATTGGAGCGATCTCGAAGAAAGGTATCAGGATATCAGGGCGAGAAATCCCGTAGCAGCGGATGCCTTCAAACGTTGGATGACCGCGAGATTCCAGGAAACGGTCGCAGCTTTGGAGGCGAGTGGTGCTGCTGAGAAGCACCAGCTCAGCGCGATGCATCAACAGCGCGTACAAGTGCGTAAAAAGCCCTGGTGCTTCCTCTAAAGAGCTCGAGACTTGAAAGAGACTTCATCGAAAGCTCCGTCTACTTGCTTTTTATTTATTTTTCCGCTCGACGAGTCTCCGCTCAAGACCCTTTAATAATTCATGTAATGTCACATCCTTTAGGAAGCTGTGAAGCAGAGAAATGAAGAGGCAATGTCGTGCTACACGGCAGCACTTAATGAAACACCACCCAACGTAAGTATGCAATTACAATACTGTATAGACGTTTTCTGTAATGTTCGGTCATAGAGAAAAAAAAAAATTCCTTTCTCTTTAGCGTTTCTATTCTCTTCGGAATCCTTTTCAGAAATTATTTTTTTTTTTCTCAATATTCATACGCAAATATGAATCGACAGTGATGTCGTTTGACGACTTAACTTACACTTATTTTTTTAAATAGAAATAAGTGAATGTTGATCCCATTTGTTAGGTCCGACGTCGATAATGTAAATGAATTAGTTAAATTTTTAAGGGAGACAGTGTTTTGATTTCTGGACTGCAGCATTGATAATTCTATTGGGTTGTTTGGGAAAGACAATGATTTCATTTTTTTTTTTTTTTTTTTTTTTTTGTAGTTATTTCTATAATCGTGTGCGTCAGGGATTTTTTAAGATTAAAATGATGTTTTTTACATTGTGCAGAGTATTTAACTGGAGAAGTCTAGCGGTTAACGATACGAAGTAACTTGACGAAAATGATTTATTTTAATCGATGCACAGGTGACGTTATATTCGTCAGTAAAATCAAGTCGCGGGTTTTATTTGTTTTATGGAAATTTTGACAAGCTCGTAAATATATTATGAACGTTAAAGAGAATTTATCTTCAAGGAGATGCTAGATAATTCAACAATGTGCAAGATTCTACGTTGCATCCTTGTTTTGGATGAATACAGAAATATAACATTTTCCGTTAACTTACTAAATTTAGGCTAGATATTTCAAGTTTTGCGGAAATTAACGCGACAAAATTAATTTTTTTAATCATTCAAAATTTTATACAATCAACATCATTTCATCTTTTTTGGGCTACATCTGACGTATTTTTTTCTGTTGATGATGAATCCGGCACGCATTCAACTTTCAGCTCAATATTTGATACCAAAATTCGCGTCGGAAAAATCTTTTTAATCTAAAAATTAAAAAAAAAACGAAATTTCATAAAACTTTAACGGCTTAACCAATCTTATCCAAACTCAATATGGATCGGCGTTGTATAAAAACTCAAATTCCTACCTTAAGCTCAGTGTCTCGAAAATTAAAAGTTATTTCGTAACTAGACCGTTTTTATGTTACATTTGAAGGGATCTTAACCAAAATTAGTATAATTGAGGTGAATTGACCCCTCTATCGATGGTATAAATTTTAACTCGATATTTCGAAGCGATCCCGAGTTATAAAGGTTTACAAATTTCGGAGGTGTAACATACACGCGCACGCGCGTTAAGCGTTGTCTGCCGATTCAGCCACTTTTTTCTACCCTTTCCAATCTCCTTCATAATTGGATATATATAAGTACCACTAGAAAGCATTTTATGTAAATTTTTGTAGATTTTTGAGAGCAATATTTCAGAGAATACAATTTTTTTCGTATGCAAATGTCTCAAAAACTTGAAGGTACTGAAACAAAATGTCTCTACATAAAAGTTTCCGTTTTCTCTTAGCTTTCGAGCTGAATGTTTGAAATAATTTTCACATTCCGGTACGTATGATGTTTTACCGAAAAATGGAGGAATTATTTTTTTTATTCAAAAACGGATAACTTTTTCGGATTGAAAAATGAACAAGTGGATATTTGGACGGTATGACTTTAAATATCCCACAAAATCAACAGTCATACCGAAATAGTCTGTACATTTTTCTATCCAAAAAAATATTGGCACTTCAATTTGAAAAAATTCCTCCGTTTCTCGGTAAAAAAAATCATAATCACCGAAACATGACAATTATTTCAATCATCCCCCCTCCAAAAATACCAAAAAGCGATAACTTTTATGCACAACCATTTTTTTAGTAACTTTAAGTTTCAAAGATATTCTCCTTTAAAAAAATGGCATTATCTAAAATATTGTTTTTAAAAATCTTTTAAAGGTACTTTAATACAACCAATTATGGGGCAGATCGGAGAGGGTTGAAAAAAAAGTGGGCAAATCGACAAAGAACGCTTCACATGCAGACATTTTTTCTAAACCACTTTTCTCTAAAAGTTTTCTCTATGAGGAAGCAAGACAATAAGATTCTTCAAAAGTATGATCGCTAATTTTCGAAAATTGAAATATCGCAGATGCACCGAATTCAGAAATGTCTGCAAAAATTGCTGAGAGCCCTTCACAAGGACAGACATCACACGATCGCGCACTACAAGCACCTGCTGGACAGCAGCTTGGAGCAGGCTCAACGCGAGAAACCCGCAACCTTGGAGCATTTAGCGGAAATCGATAGGATCACCAATCAGAGCCTCTTGATGCTGGAACGGTAGAAAAGCGATTACCATCCCTATCTCGCACTTAACTTCCTTTCGCTGTTGATCGGATAATCTGAGTAAAATGATTCGGCATACGCTGGAAATTGGCTCGATCCGTGTAGAGCACTACTGCAGTAGTAGATCGAGAATTGGTATTAAAGGTAGAGGGTTTAGGGGGGAACTATGCGATTAACGTTTTTTGTCGTATTCGTCCATAGGTATCCGGAGTTGAGTGCAAAAATCGGACGGCTGATGGATGATTATGTGTTGGCCCTCAGGAGCAAGGACGAAACACCGGGTCTTCTGCTAGCGATGACTCGGGAGGCAGAGGCGGCCATCTTGGATAAATACCAAGCCGACGTGGCTAGTAAGCAACAAGGTTCGTTTTTATTTATTTAATAATCCAACCGAAGGTAGTCTCCTCATGGAACCGATTCGACAAGTCATTCAGAAGTTGCATTGTCACATGAGATTAGCTGGAAGATCGAATGATAGTTCCGCAATTTCATATCCCAGCAAACCATGCGACCTTCAAAAGGACCGTAAAAGAATTATTAAAAAATAGCATAAAATCCGAACGACTTTACCGATCATCACCAAATTTCGTACGTAGCAGGGTATTTTTCTGTATGGTATTTTTCGACTGTAGAACATTTCGGTTCGGTTTGTTAAGATTCGACGTGATTTAGACAAAAATATTTATTTTTCGAAAAATTCAAAATTCTATAAAATCGGAACCGCTTTACAGATATCGCTGAAATTCAATACTAAACATCGTTCAACGTGTCTTCATTTATTAAGAACTATTTAGCTAAATTGGCGAACTTTTAGGAAAGTTAGAGCAATCACGACATGTTTTTGAAAAATTTAAAATTCTTTAAAATCTGTATACATTTATACATTTAATTAAAAATCATGTCAAATATAGAGGAGTCAATACTCTAGTCAAAGCTCTGATGGATTACAATAATATGCTAATTACAATAATATGCTGTTTATGCTAATTTTCAAAAAGATACATATTCGCTCAGTTTTTTAAAAGAATAATCTGTATTCCTTGCTCGATTGTTATAAATCACGGCTCATTATCTTCCTTGAAAGATACTCTACGGATTCACCATTTAGATATTGAATAGTATTCTCTATTTAGAAATTACAGCCATTTGTTTACCCATCAAACAAAATTTCTTCGTAGAGAAACGGCTGTAATTTTTGAATGAGGAATACGATCGAATATCTAGATGGTGAATGCGTGAAAAATCTCTCAGCGAAGAGAATAAGCCATTATACGACAACGTCAAGCAAAAAAATACGCATCATTCTTTGAAAAAGATAAACGAATATGTGGCTTTTCGAAATTTAGCATAAACTGGTTAATATTTGTGGAAATCGAGTGCAATTAAATTTTTCTAATCAAATGACATATGCAGATATGAGAATCACCATCCATTATAATCAATCGATGCACAAAAGTTTGCCCAAATTAAATAATAAATTTAGTACTCTTTTGACTAGTGTGATGCGCTTCAACCTCCTTAACGTATAAATTAATAGTTAAATAACGGTGCCGTTGATCGTCTTCCAAAGTTACCAAACGCTTAAGCGATTATCACTTAAGCAACACATATTTCTTGTATAAAAGAAAATGTATTATATTTATATTTGTATTTATATATTATTGTCACACTATATGAGCAATAATCGTGCTATCGATAGACTTCACAAATTTAAATTATAATATGTAAAGGAGTAATCCGTTAAATAAATTACAATTAAAATTACAATAACAATATCGCATTAACGTATGTGGTAGCATTTTCTTAGCCGTTATAACGTAAATCCACCGAACTCGCCAAAATTTTCTATATCGGTAGTGCAACATGTTGCAAAGTTTGCGATTTTTTCTCCTCAACGGTGCTGTTCATCTTTCTAAAATTTCACCAGACTATTTGCAAAGGGCCTATGTACATTCGTCAACATTTTTGAGACGGTGGTAGCATTTTTACTTAACGGCACAATAACCTAAACAATTGACAAGATAAAAAAAATTATGTGAAAGATCAATGATTTTATTTTTTGTACACTGATAGAAAAGGAACATCAAAAGGCACTGGAGCGCGAGCGCAAAGAGCAACGAAAGGCAGAACGAGGAGAGTTGAGGACGGAACAGGAGCAACATGAGGAGGGTGATCCGGTCGTCGAGAAAAAGGATGTGCCACCCGCGCAACGACAACAACAACAACCGCAGGATCAGCAGCAACAGCAGCAGCAGCAACAGGACCAGCATAAGCAGCCGCAACAGCAGCAGCAACTGCCACAGCCCGAACCACAACAACAGGCGGCGGCCGCGGTCGCAGCAATGCACAACGAGGGAGTTGTCAGAGCAGCTCACAGTATGACGCACGACGTTTCTCACTCCGAGCCTGTAAGTCATTATATGACTATTAACCACCTCAACTACCGATCTCTTTATCCATCCAACGAATAAAGACGAATTTGCTTATTCTCTTTAAACTCAACAAAATCATCGAGCACTTTTACTACAGTCTTCTCTCTCATATAAAGTCAGCAGAGATAGGCAATATTCGAATAATAGTATATTACGATACGAGTGCGGAGGAACTTTTTTTAAAGAGAGTTTCGTATACAATTTTATACCACAGTGTACACTTCGCTTCGGTCGCGTGCATGGAATAGGCACTTCCCGCACTAGTGGCATAAAATTGTATACTATTGGCTTCGTGCGTTGGGACAACTAGCGCCACTTGTGGCGACTGTTGTCATAACCGTATCAACGACGAGCATTGATTCCTATGGTAATATTATAAAAAAGATTTTTTGATTATATGAAACAAATAACTGAAGAGCATTGTTATAAATATAAAACAAAGGATGGTTACTTTATTTTTTAAATTTTTTTATGGCAATAGCTTCTCCTTTTTTGAATTATTTAGTAAAAACTGAACGTAAATTTTCGGTTCCCCGGTGTCGTCTGCTCGTTTCGCCGGTGTTTATGTTTACGACGTCTCTGATAGCTATCGTGCAAGAATGGAGGCAGTAATAAGAACGGGATTCAAAGCATGAACGCACAATATTAACTTCAATCCGCAAGGTTTTGTGAAGGGAAAGGCGTTGGCGACCATTGACGACGCAACACAAAACTGACGCCTTTCGTTTTCTCGCAATCATATTGTCCACTAATCAACAAATTGTTAATATTGACGTTAATTAACGTATAACAGCATCTGACAATGTGTCAGGTGTTGATACGGTGTCGCACAATTTCGCCGCTGCGATCGCTGGCTGTCCAAAATGGCCGCGGATGAAGGCTACGCGCGAAGCCAATACTCGTGCGAGAAACTTTTTCTGGTCTCGTGTGATTACAACAATCGCCTTCAGCTCGTGCTGCAATCTCACACTCGTCGCGAAAAAGTTTCATCGCACTAATATCGTAATGTACAATTATTTCACGAGTGCGAGAAGCGAAGCGGAGCGTGTGAGAAGTCGGCACTTCTCGCACGGAGTTGCATAGAATTATATTCAAAATACATTTCGGTCTGAATAACTATGAGTAATTGTAAGAACATTGCATGATTAATATATTTTTCTAAAATAACGTAAAGTGAATTGTATTAATTAAGAATTGAAAATTTTTTCAGTGGTTCTAGTTACGAATTATTGACAGTTACTCAAACTCAAACGTAATTAGAATACATTTTTATTCGAATATTGACCATCCCTGAAAGGCTAAGTTTTCCTTATGATTTATATGACAAATGACAAACTGGTCGAAAATATTTGTAAATCGTGAGCTTAAAACAATAATCTGCATTCGATAATTACCGTGGCAATACATACGTATTTCTGAATATGTTGCATCACTGCAGGAAACCAATTTTATCGGCAATAGTTACTTACAATTGCGGATTTGCTTTCACTGTCTAGATATTTGATAATGTTCGCGATTTAAAAATTACAGTTTGTTGACAAAGAAATTTTATTGATGAGGAAACAAATAGCTGTAATTTTCAAATGGAGAATACTATCGAATATCCAGATGGCTAATTCGTAGAGCATCTTTCAAGGAAGAGAATGAGCCATGAAACATAACAGTCGAGAAAAAAATACGGATTATTCTTTAAAGAAACTGATCGAATCCGTATCTTTTTGGAAATTAGCAGAAACCAGTTGATATTTTTGTAAACCCATTGAAACTAATTTTTTTCTAAGTCAAGGATATATATTTTAATACAAAGCACCATTAACTATAGTTAATTGATGCATAAACGTTTGTATATACGATTTACAAAAATTAGCACTCATTCGACTAGTGTAGAGCGTTTCAACCTCCTTAAGTCGCATCAATAACGACTCTCGATGTCAAATCAGTTCAAAATGTTCGTAATCGATTATTAAGAGTTATCAAATGAAAATAGTAGAGGATGCTTTGTATTGAAGTATTCATAGTTAACCCAGAGAAAGCATAAAAATTAACTTATCAACTTTTTTTTTCGATGGGATACATTTTTGTTCAGTTTTTCCCAAGTATAATCTGTAATTCTCTACCGATTTCACTGAATTTTCTAGTTCATTCTGTTTTTCAAAAGATACTCTACAAATTGATCGCCCAGATATTACATAGCGACGATGGTCTAATAATTATAGCCTGTTGTTTATCAAAAATAAAAATACTTTCATAAATAACAGGCTATAACTCTTGAACGATGAACACTATGTCTTTTATCTTTTGTATCTTTTAAGAAAGAGATTGAGCTTTTACTCATTGAAATCGATAAAGAAATACAGATTATACTTGAAAAAAACTGAAGGAAAATGTATCTCATTGGAAAAAGAATGTTAATCAATTAATCTTTATGCAAATCTACCACTACAAAGCCCATTTTACTGTTTTTATTACATGCATCAAACTTTTAAAATCCGTTTACGAAGATTCAGCACTGATTTGACTTTGAGAGTCGTTACCGATCCTCGTTAACGCAGTTTTGAATGCATCCGCGTGTTTCGCTTACATTTAGTTCGTAGTGGTTGCTTTTTTTAAATTTTCCACTGCGCAATCGCCAATTTTTAATCGCGTCCTTTTTATTTTTCCGTGACATAATGTAGATGTATCTTCACATTTGAAAAAAACGCGTTTCCTATACGAATCGGATTCGTACAGCTGCTGTCAGTTGGGTTAAAAAGAACACGATTAAGTATTTGCGCAATTGGAAATGAAAAAACGCAGCCACTATCTTCTGAATGTAGCGAAACACGTGGTTGTATTCAGAACTGCGTTAAAGAACTCGGCAAAACTCTTTGTAGTTCTGCGAAAAACATTAATGGTATTTTTTTCAAATTCAATTAATGTGGTATTAAAGTCCTGTCGCATCACAAAATTTTCGCTGATATAAATCGATGTTCTGTGGAAATTTGACCGAATTATGACGACAATACAAGAACAAAAAATCACTTTTTTGGGTACTGCAATTTAAATATCTTGCTTGTTCAAATATGGAATAGCAAAATGAAAAGCAAATCTAAATATAGTACATTTTTATTTCATTTCAAATTTTTCGCCAAAAGTGCAGTTTCACAAAAATTGCCACAACTTTTCTCTGATATTCAATTTTTTCGTTTAAAAGCGTTTGCCCAAATGAGAGAGAATGGCGCGAGTATCATTACTATTATATTCCATTTATATGGTCGTGAGATTGCTTTGAAAAATGGGCGAAAATGTGGAAAGTGGTATGGACAAATTTTAAATTTTGAATGGTCCACCTTAAAAAGATCTGTAAAAATAAAAAACTCAACTTACCCTACTTCGCCATATGACGATTCGAAATTACAAAAAATTTCAGGGTTACTCCGTTAGACGTGAAGTCTATCATAGAGAAAGTCGATCGGTATACTTTACGCTCGCGTTTGCTGGCATCGCGCTGATGGCAGCAGCGGTCGTTGGCGTTGCTGTATTCAAAAGGCGCAGTGCTAGAAGTCCTCACAGCCAGGTAAGATCGATTTTTATATATTTAACGGACCGATCATGCTGAAGTTTGCATCGTTGAAATGCGACGAAATGAGTTTTAAAAAATTCTGAAGACCTCAAATGATTATGAAAGACACAAATTAAAATAAAAATGCTTGAACAATAACATTATGAAAAGAAGCTTAAACAATAACATTTTGAAAAAAAGCTTAAACAATAACATTTTAAGAAGAAGCTGCATAAATACAAAAAAAAAGCTTCAAATTTGCTGCAGAACTTTGCAAATTTCTACGTCATTATTTGTGATTTTTTTTGCAAAGTTACCTCTATGATGAAATATGTTACAGATTTTAGCTCCCTCATAGCGAAAGCTTTGTAAAAAAAAATAAAAAACATAAATGGAAGCGATTCGCAAAGTTTTGGTTTACAGCCTCAATTTCATGAAAGTTGAGATTTTGGAAAATCTGAACCACATAACAAATTATGTCGACACTTGTGTACCTATTATTGCTGAATAATACTGATTTCATGTATAAAATTTAGATTCGTTGTCTCATACTTCGCTAAAGTTAATGCAACGTCATGAAATTTTCGAAAATTTTAAAGCTCTATAAAATCCGGGCAGCTTTTCTGATAGTGGTCAAATTCACTACCGAATTATTAAGAAAAATATCACACGGTTCACATCACGGTTCTTGAGTTATAATGATTGAAATTTCGAAGCTTTGCACACATATTTTCAAAATTCATATAATTGTAACTTGTAAACTATTCGACCGAATCAGCTTAAGTTCAAACAACATCAACAGTAGTATTCTGAAAAAAATTCGTACGTATTCAGAAAAATGAATGTATCATTTTCATTCGAAAAAAAAGTTAGGTTGACGGATAATTTGTTGAACAATTTTTGTTTCCACCTATTTGTTAATAACGTTTTGCAATTATTAATATGCAAAATTAATCTTTTCCGCACCTTTTATATGCTTCATTTTTTTCAGATTTTTATTCCATCGTCAAGTGTTGGAATTTCTCTTTGAATTCTCACTTTTTAGCACGTTGAGCATCCTTAACATCCTTATTCTTCATATCATTGAGTTTCAACGATGCAAACTTCAACAGCATAAAAATAGGTCATACCGCAACTTAATGTCTTGCCCATTTATTTTTCTCAGGGCTTCATCGAGGTCGATCAGGCGGCTACGCCGGAAGAGCGACACGTCGCAAACATGCAGATAAACGGCTACGAGAATCCTACCTACAAATATTTCGAGGTCAAGGAATAAGTACCCCGTGATTTTCGTGTGTCGTAGACACTCGTGTATCGATAACCGTGCGTCTGGTCTCATTATTTTCGTTGTTTCTTCTCATCCCAAATTTTGGGAATCTATCATAGCATATATTTCATTTTAAACGAAAAGCACGCTCCGTGAACGTGTACGGCCGTAAGGTTGCTCCCTTAAGAATCCTGCACAGAATGACGGATGGAAATGGAAAAAACAAATCGCGTTTGAAAGCTTATCCTACGAAAAGCGCGAATACGTGCCATAAAAAAATAAGTAATAACAGCGGAACTTGACAGGAAAAACCACGACGTACAATCGATTTCACATAGTTTTTAACCAACGATCATTGACGATAAGTGTTCCGCGGGAATTGGGCATAAAAACGAGCGAATAAAATACATCCTGGTTTATTCGATTGCCGATTGACGCACTCGGCTGAAAATATGTCGTTTATGTATTTTCGCGGCTCAACAAATCCAATTGTAAGCCTCCATTACTTTTTCCTTGTAGCGGTTTAATTATTATCATAATAATAACAAAAACCTGACGTGTTTAGTGAAAAATATCTATGTTTTAGCGCAACTGCGGAAAAATTCGTTTCTTCTTCGCAGTTATTAAAGAACTTTAAAAAAATATCATAAAAACTGCGGATAATTGTCGAGGAGTGATAACGATTTATTTGATTTCACGACGTTTATCTACGAAATTTGATGATGGAGGTTTACAAGCTTGGTAAAAAAAAAGTGCTAACTCGCGATAACGCGTTAAATCGTAGCCCTTTTCCCTCCCGCTCAAGCACTTAAAGGTTCTGATATTTTAACGGTACCAGATACGCATTAATCGCAGCTTAATAGCCGACGCGAGGTGACGAAAACAATCGATAGCAGCTTATGTACCGCCGATGATATTAAATAAATACAAACGCGAGATAATCCATTAACTAAAACTATTAAAAAAAACCCATCCGTGTTTAAAAACAAGCGAGAAAAAGGGGGCAAATACTCTCAAAATATCAGAACGTCCGTCGATGATAAATGCAGCGCGTTATGTTATCGTCAAATAATTTGCCCAAACGATATTATCATTTTCGTCCTTTCGTCGATTCCCACTGCCTGTTTTAACTTTGAGGAGAAAAAAAGCGAAAAAAAAAAGAAACGAAGAAAGAAGAAAACTTTCAGTACTTAATGTCTACTTAGATTTAGTCGAAATGATTAAGAAAAAGAGAGAAAGAGAAAAAAAGGGGGAAGAAAACCAACCTAACGATTAAGAAGACTAAATCACTAATGTATTTAACGTTAAACACAGAAACGGGGGCAAGATATTCTATATCATTCCAAGCGCGAACAAGTCCACGATTTTCGAGGGGTTTTGTGGGTGTGTTGTAGTTGTCTGGGAAAATAATGCATGGAAAATGTTCGAGAGCCTCGTTCGACTGGTATATCGATCGCTCGTACGCTGATAAAGTGGCGAAAAAGTCGATACGAGTCACGCCGAGGCTACCGAATAAGAGGAACAGTTTTAAAAACCCAAGAAGTATCTCAAATGAAGCTTAAGTCCGGAGTGGAATCGATAACTCTGACCTACGTCGAAATGAGTGGCCGCCGGCTGTTGAAGCGCAAGCATTTCTTTTTCTCGAAAATCGTTCATACAATAACTATCTTAGGATATTATAATTATATATTATATACATATATATATAAATATATATATATAAATATATATATATATGATGGCGATGGTGACGATGATTATATATTACACGTTTAACGCTTATATATTTGTATATGATCAGAAGATAGAGGCACACGCACTTTGGCCAGGGTAGCGTGGTACATTACACGATTTTCGTCTATTTACTTTAGTATTTTCACGCCACGCGTCCATTTATAATCCATTTATTCATTACTCACCATTATTTCATTGCTTGAACGGCGCATTCAACAAAAACAACGCTTAATTTATTAATTTTTTAAAAGATATATATCTAACCAATCAAGTTCCCGAGAAATCTCCATTTTATCCGACTCTAAACTAAAGCTTTCTTTCTCATTATATTCCATTTCCCGCAAAGACCCTTTCATAACTCAAGCCAATAAGCGATTTCAATATTTCTTCAGAAATATCGCTTTGCTAAAAGTGAAAATTACAAGAATTTCCGTTGAATTTACAGTGGATTAAAAGCATAAATGAATCCGCGTCGATTTGATAATCGGGAGCTATGCGTTTGAATAGAACTCCTCCTAGAAATAACTAAGGAAAAATATATTTTCTATTAATTGGTTCGTGAAAAAAAAAAAAAAAAAAAACATGATATTAAGCGTTGGCCTATAGGCCAAAAAGATCGTTTTAAAATAAACTCAATTTATCATTAAAACACGCTACTCGGCGCTTACTTAACGCATATGAAAGGTTATTTCATAAATGGTCATCTAAAATTCGATAACTTTTTTTAAATAATGGATTTTGTCCGTATTGTGCGGGTTGGAGATGAGGAAAAAGTGGAAAAATGGAGGAAAGGAAACAACAATATCCTTTGATTATAGAATAAAACAAAAAGATGATATTCTCAGCCTGTTTAACGGAAAGGCTCGCATAATTGCAAGATAATAAATATATCCAAACGGATTGGCTCTATATATAGGTCTCACGCAACTCCGGTTGAAGAATGCGGGCCGGCAAAAGTACTCACACTAAACACTTCTACACTTACACACACAGACACACACACACAGATAATAGACACACACATACACGTACACACCGCTAAATGTTAAAAATATTATTTTAGATATATTAAGACGATAGCAATTACCACGTGAGTGTACTAAGGCGATCAAGTAAAGCAGAAAAGATAGCATCGGTACATTAAAGAATAATGCTATGTATACATATATATAAACGGTAGGGATATATATGTATACGTATGATTATGGAATACACATTAATTATGTACCTATAGCGTATTAGCCGTTAAAATATTGACACATGTCGCATGTAAACCAGGCCCGACGCCGAATCACAGGTTATCGATAATTAATTGTTTATCAAATTTCTTACATTCGGCAAACGAAGGTCGATTATAGGATTTTTTTCTCTTTCACGTACGGTACGTTTCCAATTTTTGGCACTATCGCTTTTATTTGATCGCGATAGTTCGATGAGCAATAATGTTACCGTGGAACATCGTGAACATCCGCATGGAAAAACGTTTTATTTCTGAATATCAATTTATTGAATGAAAATCGAAAATATGATTTGTTTTATTGATGAGAATTGACGTTATGGATAATTGTGTTTAATAAAATTATTAAAATTATACGCATAAGTAAATCGTATAACTGGAATTATTGCAACTATTAGGATTTACGAAGATTTATTATTTACTTGTATCGTTGGTTTTTGTACCGTCACGTTTACATATGTTTAGAAGTATAAAAGATTTGTTTTGCGCAGAAAAGTGAAATAATAATCAGTATTAGCGCGATCAGGGCATATCAGTTGCGGGGCATAAATTAGGGAGCTGATGAAGAGAGGGAGACGAGGATTTTTTGAAAAAAAGCCTGTGAAGCGGACTCGGGCCATCCTACATAAGTTTAAGAATTGATTTTTGTAAAGAGGTAATAAGTCTATATTGAAATAATCGATTTAGCTTAAATAAGCCACGTGCGGTGTGAAGATAAAAAAAATATACGTCCTTTAGTAGTCAAATCCAGATTCGAGTGGATTAAACGAGAAAGAAAAGTGTAATAATTGGAGTAGACTTTATTTTTACAGTTTCTGATTCGGTGTGTCACTACTCGACTCCGTGTCCTTTGATGATATTAAACTTGAAATCTACGTTAACCGACAGTGTTGTAAAAGAAAAACTAATAAAAACGATCGCGATTATCGATCTTTTCAATCCGCCCTCCTACGAAGGGAGCTAACTTTTTGGACTCGTCATTAAGAAACTCAAGATTTCAAGGGTGTATATTAGGCTTTCAGCGTTGAGTCGCTTTGCAAATAACCCCCGAACGAGTTTTAGGTTTCGTGGCGGCACAATATTACTAACATAATTCAATCGAAGCGAAAGAACGACGTTGAGGTCAACGATACAACAATAATTCTGCGGAGACAAACCGTTCGACCATGATACGCTAATTTTACGTTTTCTTCATATTTTTCAAAGACGTCCAAACCACCAGGATCGTTTTAAAAGTATTTTTATCAAATTCGAAAACAGTCTCAGCTATACGAAAATAAATAAAAAAACAGAAACAAAAAACATTAGGGTCGAACTGTGTGTTTCACATACTATAGATTTTTACTAAGCGGTTGTTTTATTTCGATGCGATACACCTCCCTGAGAAAGGATCATTGTGTTTGTGGATACATGTAATTCTACTTATCAATAAATATATCTTGGAGACACATCATTTTTTCTTTCTTAAGGCCTTCGAAATTTTTCATTTTTTTTTATTACTCCTCCCTATTATTCTACTTATCAATAAATATATCGTGGAGACACATCATTTTTCTTTTCTTAAGGCCTTCGAAATTTTTAATTTTCTTATTACTTTTCCTTATTATTCTACTTATCAATAAATATATCTTGGAGACGCATCATTTTTCCTTTCTTAAGGCCTTCAAAATTTTTTATTTTCTTATTACTTTTCCTTATTATTCTACTTATCAATAAATATATCTTGGAGACGCATCATTTTTCCTTTCTTAAAACCTTCAAAATTTTTCATTTTTTTTATTACTTCTCCTTATTATTCTGCTTATCAATAAATATATCTTAAAGACACATCATTTTTCCTTTCTCAAGGTCTTCAAATTTTTTTATTTTTTTATTCCTTCTCCTAATTATTTTACTTATCAATAAATATATCTTGGAGACACATCATTTTTCCTTTCTTAAGTCCTTCAAAATTTTTTCATTTTTTTATTACTTCTCATTCCATTAGCCTGAACGTTTAAGAATGTTTTAAGCTTTGCAGAATTGAAAAAATTGAGACAAAATGTTACATTTACAGCATTTAGAGCGTAAAAACTTTTATTTTCTCTCTTTTGCTCTTCTTCCATTTTCCTGTCAATCTGAAAAGGCAATAAGCAAGGATTGCTGCCAGAAATGACAAAAAAACATGCTGGAGACGTTTTAGATGTTGAGGAAGGCTCCAATATAGCGCAGGATGCTATTCAATGAGGTAAGATTGCATTTATACTAAATAACGCGCGGCGCGTGCGACCGATAACTTCGAAGCCCTTTTTCGACAATTCACTTTTTTTAAACTTGTGAAAGTTCTAAGGTCTGAACGAAGGTGCCAATCGGTTTGAAATTTTTACGACATATTCTTAGTATTATCACCTATCGTGTGAACCACAGAAACAAAAGTTTCAATGGCACAAAAAAATTTTAAAAATAAAATACCGACGGAGTATTAAGTAAAAAAAGTTAAGTTTCGAATTTTTATCATAATAATTAAAAAAAAATAATAATGTTGGTTCACACTGAAGATACATACATTATGCAATTGTATATATGTTCATTTTTTCCAGACACTCACGTCGATGCCGAGAACTTTCACCAACAACGCGCGCGTGAAAAAAATACATTTTACGTAATATCTTCGCGAATTGTTTATATTTCTGACTTTTTTACGATGCGCATGAACGATCTATAAAAAAATATCAGTATATGTCAATTATTTTTAACCCCGTCTAGAAAAGTACGTTCGAAAATCGGCGAAATCTCGTATATAAGGCTTTAATGCCCAACTTTTTTGCAATCTATTGGATTATAAATAATAATATTTAACCAACCAATTCACATTAAACTTCGGATAAAACGATCCAAAAAAAGGGCGTTACATTTTTTATTAATCAACAATTTGTAGCTACAAGAAATTCCCTCTAATTAAAATTTTACATAAATAACACTTTTTTCTATAATTGTGGTGACAAATATTACCTACTTGCGAAGTACAGTTTTATGAACCTTGTTTATTAATAAATCTTTACTCCTATAATGCAAAGTTGCACAACTTACAACAGGAAATCAAATCGCGAAGTAATTGCCAAAGGCAAATTTCTATATCTTAAAATGCGAATTTATCAAGTTTTTTAATTGCCATATTTTCGTGCACACGAAAAAGCAAAAAAACCTCTTGAACGTGGAAAAATGGGTTTGGAACAAACATCACGATGAATAGATAGCTCATTTAAATTTCAATTGAATATGGATATTTATTAATCCTTCAAATATTCATGCTCTTAACAGAGAAAACAGTATTCAAATTTGGAAATATATATAACATCAACGTATATATCTCTATACTGTGAATAAATATGTATATATGAATACATATAACATCAACATATCTCTATACTTTGAATAAATAAATATATATATATATCTTCTGTAATGTTAACAACAGACCATATTGATTTTATAATTTCGTCCGGTCATTGAACTCTAACCATTATTATTATAACATAATCATAACAGCATAATAACATATCATCTAACTATTGTTAAATGATATGATATGATTGATATGGTTGATTGTGATATTCACTAAATATATATAATTATTTTTCAATATATATTAACAAAATAGCGAAAACATCATAGGTAAGTTTGCGCTACGTCTAAATTCGGTGAGAAAAACGTTTGTTATATAACGAAAAGTTGCACGTTAATTTTGTTTAAAATCTTGACCGTAAAAATACGGACATCACACAAAAGTGATTGTGAATAAAGCTCCAGATTTTTTCGAAAATCGAGTCTTTGATTAAACCCAAGACTTTGATGATTTTGTGATTTGTTGCTTCAAAATGGCATCAAAAGTTTTTCTCTGCGCAATTAATTGTTGAACGGTAAAGTGATGAAGTGCAAGTTGTTCCAGCATTAGCACATCGTAATTAGCGTCGTGAGCTCCATCCACAGATAACGAAAGAGTTTCATTTGCGAGCGTTGTTAAGGTGCACGAGCCTTTTCCTCGTCGCTGAGGAAACTTTTCTCTGAACATAGCCAAAGTATCGGTAAAACCTGCGATAACGCAGTTGAACTCATTTTCCATTGCCTCCTTCGTGATAATCCTTATCAAACGCGAGGCATCGAACGAACAGTTGTGTGCAACGAGAACGCAACGTTTTTCAAAAGTTTTGAGAAATCTGAGAAGGTCTTGAAGAACAATACGCGCAGGTTGAGCCGGAAGGAGTCGTTCTTTGAAATAAAGCTCGCCACCGCGATTCGACAAACCATTGATAAGGTAAACGTTCCAAGGAATCGACTTAGTGGGTTTTATGTATTCGTTGAATACAGACGATCCGCTTTTAACAGCGATTTGCAAAACATCGCAATTCATTTCAAGGCCGGAAGTTTCAATGTCGAAAAAAAGAAGCTGCATTTCTTCGTCCAGTTGGTTTGCCATCGAGTGCTCGTCAATATTCGGACCAGCTTTTTGTGAATCATTTCTCATTAGGCTCTCCAGCTTCTTCAAGAGAATTTTTCTCGTGGTATTGGTCACTGGTCCAACAGGATAACCGTGTTCCATCAGTTTCGAACGAAGCTCGGAGTCGGTGACGGAAATTGCTGGCAGCATTTTACCTGTACATAGAAATTGTGCATATTATTATTACGCCGAAAAAAAGGTTTGGTAACATTTTAAAAAATTGTTTTAAACCCTAGCAATCTTGACGACCGTCCTTTCCAGCTGATTCACCGTAAAAACCATATTCGAACAACCGGGTGGTTTGTTTACAAAAAATTAACCGGAAATCGAACGTAACGATCGCAAAAACAATCACCCTAAAAATGTTAATGTATAAACTATTTGTTATTGATGCTGTGGCTAAATTTTGTAGATATTCAGGTAGATGATCGGCTATTGGCGGCCAATTTGGAAGATTTTATTCTATTTTGTTGTTAATCATGTTTATTCATTGTATTAAATACGTTTCGATCTTGGTGTGGGTCCTTTTCAATAATTTATATAAGAATATATTCTGGTTCGTTCATATTGGAATATCTGGTCTCCGGTATCTCTGGTTCATCTGTATCTTGTTTTATCTTGTGGCTGTTTGTTTATGTTTGAGGTTATCTAAGTGTTGGCTCATATTTTTTTATATTTCATTATTCTTGTTTTAGTTGATAATTTTTCCTATTATTAGGCACTACATTTTTTATGCTTGTTGAGCCAGAAAAACCCAAGTTTCTGGCCTGATGAAAAATAATTGATATCTGAAAAAATTATTTTCCAAATTAATTTCGCTATCCAAACGATATTGTATTGTGAAATGCATTTGCGAATTTTTTTTTCAAGATATCAATAATTTTCGGCCGTTCGGGTGATCCTGTAATGTTTAGAGACATTGAGATCCAATGATATTTAAGAAAGTTATCCTGATTTAGAAAATAAAAAATCAAATTGCGACATAAAAAAAAGAAAAAATGTGGAAGAAATTGTAAATATTGAGATCACATCACATTATCGCATGGCACTCAAATATCATATTTTATATCATAGAATCAGTGTGAATTTTTACAGATTTTGAAAAAAAGGGCGTTTTTGAAATTGGTTTTTTCGAGGATTTAAAAATGTTACGGGTGGTAAAAAAATCTGAAAAAAATCCCGAGGCCTTTTTGGGTCGGTAATAACATCATATTAAAAGATGAACAAAATCGATGAGGGTGAGGGTCATGGCCTGCTGATTTGACGTGGAATGCCCCATATGTGTAAATGAATAAATGAATAAATAAATAAATAAATAAATAATAAATAAATAATAAATAAATAATAAATAAATAATAAATAAATAACAAATAAATAATAAATAAATAATAAATAAATAATAAATAAATAATAAATAAATAATAAATAAATAATAAATAAATAATAAATAAATAATAAATAAACAATAAATAAATAATAAATAACTAAATCGGGAAAAGCACGACCGCAAAACATTTTTTGGGGCAGTCGTTTCTACGATCGTTACGACCAACTTTCTAATTTTTTTTGCGAAAAACCATCCAGTCGTTTTTACGGTAAAACAGTGATTGTTAAGATTGCGAGGGAATCAACCAAACTCGGCGGTTGTGGATGGCGAAGGAAATAAAGTTAAGTTGACTGAAAATTGCCATCGATTCAAACACTGAATTTCATTATTACAACTCAGTATATCTTTGACCTAATCGATTGGATAATGCTATCGACAAAATATTTCATTATTCTGATCGTATGTTTGGTTGCTTACCTAACATCGATTTCATAAGCAAATTCTTATTTGGTTGAATTGATCATTGGAGAGACTACGTTACAGTTTATCGGAAGAAACAATAAATTTAATATGAAACAATAAAAGGTTCGGTTAATTAACGAAAATATTGTTGGTACTAATTAATTTTATGTCTCTGCGACATGGAAAGTAAGATGATATATTATGCAACTCTGTGCGAGAAGTGCTTACTTCTCACACGCTCACAATTCACACTTGCGAGAATCGCTTCAGCCGCTCGCCATCTTAGCGGAGTATTGTGCATTAGTGTTGCGTATAATACCGCTAAATGGCGAATGAACGGGGGAAAAAAATCTGAAAAAATTCGTATGCATTCATATAAATTAACATATCATTTTCATTAGAAAAAAAGTTAGGTTGACTGATTGTTTGTTGAACAATTGTTTTTTTCACCAATTTGTCAATAACATTTTGGGATTATTATTATGCAAAATCAATCTTTTCAGCACGTTTTACATGCCTTATTTTTTTCCGATTTTTATTCCATCGGGAAGTAATCGAAATTGTCTCTGAAACTCACTTTTGGCCGTACTGTACGTATCATTCATCCTTAATCTTATTCCTAGGACAAATATAACCGGAGATATTAACTGTTCAAGTTCGTCATAAACTCGTTTATTCAAAAAAGTAGAAAACCCCATAATTTTTCTAAAAAATTCTCTTTTGGCCAAACAAAAAAATACGGATCTCTTCTGTTTAGCTACAATTTTCTTAAAAAAGTGTTCTATATTTAAATAAAAAAGGGCGAGATCGATCCTCGGCCAATTTTAGGTGAAATTGCTCACATGAGAGTGGAACACAGATAGAATGAGAAAACGAGAGAAAAAGAGCGAGAGCAAGTACAGGAAATTATTAAACGAATGAGTCATCCACAGGATCATGCAGTGAATTCGAAGAAGCGTCAACGTTGAATCGAAACATTAAATAATTGATTGATGAATCGATTGCCATTTAAGGTTCCAAAATGGCTCCCTTCATACGTCAGATTCCCGAGCGCCTCGGTCTCGACATCAACCCTCTGACACTTGTTTATAACCTACATTTTCCAAGGGCTTGACCCGTCAACTATACAATAAATAACTAAAGCAATTTGTTCATTATCTATAATACAGTAGAAATAGAAAAAATAATTAAGTACTTGTTTTGAGTGTGGATAGTCCGAAGTGTGGTCGTTACGTGCGTATCGCACTTTAATTCAATAGCGTATTATGCGGTGCAGTAAAATGCGTTATCGCCGCGGTACAACATTCCGGAATCTTTGACCTCGCACTGACGCATCACGCTCAACAACGAGATGACATGTGACAATTCGGCCGTCAACAAATAGCAAACACTTGCAACTCATCGATTATTTATTATTAATTGTGTACAGGTATAAAGCTATTACAATGTTAACTTAATATAACTTTTGGTTAAAATTGCGGATACATATTGCTTACTTCCGCAAAACGCCTTTTAAATCATAGGTTTTTAAAAAATGCTTTTAGTTGTAAATCTTAGCTGATCTTTGTTTCGTTTTTACTACTAAATCAAATCCTATTAGTTATGGTTAATAATATGTGAATAATTTATTACCAGAGAGCGGCACTTGCGTAAAACGTTTTTTAATTCTTGGATTTTTTTTTATGCTTGTGATTGTAAGTATTGGGTTGATTTTTGGTTTGTTCTTACGCCGAAATCAAACTCTTTAAATGGGCTTATAAATCTTGGGTTTTTTAAATGCTTGTGGTTGTAAGTATTAGGTTGATTTTTGGTTTGTTCTTACTTGTAAATCAAACCCTACCATCTGTCGTTAATCATATGTGAATAACTTATTACCAGAGAGCTACGCTTATGCAAAACGCCTTCTAAATCTTGGGCTTTTTTCTTCATGTCTGTGGTTTTAAGCCAGGTTGATTTTTGGTTCGTTCTTACTCCTAATTCAAACCCGACCATCTATCGGTAATAATACGTGAATAATTTATTGCCAGAGAGCGACACTTACGCAAAACACCTTTTAAATCTTGGGTTTTTTAAAAATGCCTGTGGTTTTAAGCCAGGTTAATCCTTGGTTCGTTCTTACTCCTAAATCAAGCCCTACTACCTATCGTTAATCATATATGAATAATTTATTACCAGAGAGCGACACTTATGCAAAATATCTTTTAAATCTTGGGGTTTTTTTAATGCCTGTGGTTGTAAGTCTTAGGTTGATCTTTGGTTAGCTCTTACTCCTTAATCAAACCTTACCGTCTATCGTTAATCATATGTGGATAATTTATTACCATAGCGCGAATCTTGCAAATATTCGGCAGGTTAATTTGTAATCAATAATTCCAGCAGAAGTATAAATAAATTGTAAGATAAAAGGAAAATTGATTTTACGGATTATTGTTATGGGGATATTGTGAATTTTTTCCATTATTTTCAGTCGATGAAATGTCGCTCGACGATGGATTTGAGAGACCGTTCGAGGAACTCGAACCACCACAATGGGGAGCTCTACGTGAGTTGGGTCGCGCTAATTATGAATACTTTTCCAACAACTCGGATGAAAACAGTGTCAGAATAAGTGCCGCACTCGATATTCTGCCTGATTGCCTAAATCAGTTGCGAGCTCTTTACAAAGAAATAGCCAAAATCGCACCGCTCTTTGACTTGGACCAAGATACTCCTGGAAATGGCTATCGAAGCTTTCTCATACTCGTCGACAAGAGCATACTGCACTGCGGTAGCGTCTGTCGACAGATTTACATGCAGCGAGATTCTCTACTTTTTCGTAAAGCTCATCACATGAGGTAATTTTGTTTGTTTTGTTATACACTGGTAAAAAACCCTTATTCGTAATGATAATTTTCATGTAATAATGCTACAGTGCAATCCATCCAAGCAAGAGTAATTTCACACTGTTAAAAATGTTTGCAAATTACAATTGTAGTAAAAGTACTAATTTTTATATTGAATTCTCTAATTTTTACTCACTTTCATATTGAATTTTATATTTATTTAATATCAGTTTCTGTGAATTTACACTAATGATCTTTGTCATCACTGTTGAAAATACTAATTTACAATACTAGAAATGTTATTCATTAGTTGATATATTAAATCCCTTAATTTCCATAGGATTTAGTAAATATTACTGTGACTTAACATTGCAATTGTATATCAAATTTAATATATCAATTTTTGTAACAGAGCTTCCTTTGCTTACACTGTAAATTAATACGCAATCTCTTCAAAGGCACTGCGTAAAACGCAAATTTACATTAATAGAAATTTTAATCATCAGCTAATAAATCAAATTCCACGGTTTTAATGGATTTAGTAAACAGCACTGTAATTTAACATTACACTTACATATCACATTCAGTGTAACACTTTTTGTTAGAAGAGTTTCCTTTACTTCTACTTAAAATTCACACAAAAAATGTCTAACAATATAACAGGGCCGAATTAAAGTTTCGAATGGTAAAATACACGAAGGTCTAAAATTCCGAAAATTAATATCTGACTTACATGCTTGAAGAACATTTTTCTAGTGAATTTCGTCAAAAATGTAGGTGAGATATTTCGAAATTTAAGACCTTCGCGTATTTACCATTCGAAACTTTGTCTCTGAGAAGCAAGGAAATCGGGGTTAAAGTACCGAATAGTAAGTGAACGAAAGTCTAAAATTCCGAAACTCGAAATCGAGGCGGGGTTAAAGTTCCGAATGGTAAACACACGAAGGTCTAAAATTCCGAAAATTTATATCTCACCTACATTTTTGACGAAAATTTTTCTAGCGAATTTCGTGAAAAATGTAGGTCAGATATTAAATTTCGAAGTTTTAGACCTTTGACGATTTACCATTCGAAACTTTGTCTCCGAGAAGCAAGGGAATCGGTGTTAAATTTCCGAATAGTAAATGAACGAAAGTCTAAAATTCCGAGACTTGAAATCTCACCTACATTTTTGACGAAATTCGCGAGAAAACATTTCTTCGTCAAAAAATCAGGTGACATATTAAATTTCGGAATTTTAGGCCTTCGTGTATTTAACATTCGGAATTTTAACCCTGCCCCTCGAAATCTCACCTACATTTTAGACGAAATTCGCTAGAAAACATTTCGTCAAAAATTCAGCTGAGACATTAAATTCTGGAGACTTACAACTTCGTGTATTCAACATTCGAAATTTTAACCACGCCCCAAAAAAAGTTCTGAAAAATATCTCTAATTTTATAAACTTTCGCTATATCGCAAGGATTTCATTGCGAATTACCAAATGATCTTTGTGCTCCTTTTCAGAGAAATTGAAGCCTGCTCTCAATTGCTCGTTTCACTTTGCACCTGCTTGCATCATTTGAAAACGCTTTACGAATGGAGCACAAAAATGGTTGATGGAAGACCTTCGCTCTTCACATCAGACGAACACAGTCCACAGGAGCTACTGAGCAAAGCGGAGAATATCAATCAGTATTGTTTTTATGGACGCTGTTTAGGGTTTCAAGTATGCAAATGCCATAAAAACTGGGATATTTGAACAAGAGCCTTTTTTTCAATCACCTTTTCCATCAAAGTTGGTGGAAATTTTCATTGAAAAAAAAAAAAAAACCGTTGACTCACATTGACGATAATATCGTATTCGCTTTTAGTACTGCGATGGATTAAGAAATATTATTAAGGGCTTAACAGCGTGCATGGCCTCGTACAGTGAAGCATACTACACAAACGGCACGATATTAGGAAGGTGTGCCAATTCAGTGAAATATTTTATCGATCCTGAAGCGAGAGCTCGTCGCATCGTCAATATATCCCAACGAGCGGATATTCATTTTTGCCAAACCTTTTGGTTTCTCAACGAATCCAGTAAGTTTTATCATCACGACACGACAAGCGAAAGTAAATAGAAATTACAGGTTTTTGTCTTCCGCAAAATGTACGTGTAAAATATAAAACTCGATTATGTGATGTGTACACAAATAATATTATTATTGTGTTGAATAAGCAACGAATTTTCAATTTTGAACATTTTTTTGTGTATTGTTTTTTGTAGATAATTTAAATTTTCTTGTTCACAGATCTTGTACAAATGTTTCCGTCCCTTATGGTACCGACTTTGGCAATAAATCAGGTGATATCTGTTCCACCTGAAGAACTTAACATTCCTACGATAAGTGGCTCGACGGTGAGCATACCGATCCCTTCTAGTCACGTCGGCAAAAAACCGATTCACGTTAAACTATTGAGTGCTAAACGTCGAATAGGAATGGTAAGAATACAAATTTTTGTGTTTCCTCATAGAGGAAGCTTTGTTTTCATTTTAAAAAAAATATATTTCGAGATTTTCATGCCAGTATGCTTAAAATTGTCCAATACGTCGAGAAAAGTGGTTCAGAAAAAATGTGTATCTGTGCAGAGCTGCGAAAATTCGATGGACGATTGCTCAGTAACCATCTGAGCAATTGGGCTCAAATTTGGCACACAAGTGGAGTAATTGCTTCGCTTTAAATGTAGAGATTTTTCGGGAAAAAACAATCAGCCGATTTTACGTCATTTTAAATATTTCGAAAAAAGAGCGTGGTCGCTCTAACTTCCGTAAAAATTAGACGATTTTTCTAAATAGTCGTTCATAAATAAAGATACGTTCAATGTTGTTTGGTATTGCATTTGAACGAAATAGGTAAAGCGGTTCGGATTTTATATGGATATTTGAGTTTTTTGGAAAAAATTATTTTTTCTCTAAATCACGTAGAATTTCACCAATTTAACTGAAATGTTTCACAGGTGAAAAGGAACATACAGTTCAGCCGCGTGCCAAATTTGACGATGATTGGTCAAGTGGTTCCGATTTTACGTCATTTTGACATTTTATAAGTATTCAGATTTTCGCTATAAATTCAGCTAGAGTTAATAATATGAGATAAAACTCTCGATGGAAGCCAAAATTAATCAAGTAACTTCCTCGTAGAGGAGGCTTTGTGAACATCGCTAAAAATAACTAAGAAAAAACGGAAATTATATGACTTTCCTTCGTTGTGATCGGAAAAATATGGAAAAAAATTATGAGGAAGCAATTTGCAAAAGTAACTTGACATTTTGACCAATAACGCACTTTTTACAAAATGACTATAACTCAAAGTAATAAATGGAGCTGCGAACTCGCTTGTGTTTGCTAACTTCACAATACTCAAGCTTTGAAACGCTCTGTGTCGAATAAAGACCTGCCGCTATTTGATTTTTTTATAGATTATTTTATTCTAAGCATCGTACAATAAAAATTTCTTATTTCACTGATTTTTCAAGGATTTCTCACGGGTTGAAAATTTCCCATAATTTTGGTGATATCTTCACCATACTTTTCGGTCGGGGGAGTTTTTTTTTAATTAAAAAAGAAGTGAGAAAAATTGATCAATAGGCAAAAAAAAAATTTCTGCGACTGGTAGAAAATTCCGAATTTTCGAATGTCGCTATTCTTAATCAAATGTAATATTATATAATTTTTTAAAACAACAAATATTACGTCTCGTACTTATTTCGAGGTAACACATATATACATAAAATTGAGATATTATTTCGAACCATAATTTTGAAATCAATATTCTAAAAAATTACGCATTTTTTATTTTATTAACTTGATCATTGGATTCAACACTGATTTTTGTATAATTATTATAATACGTGCAATATATATTAAATCATAAATCGCTACTGTTTCGAGCGTTTCCGAATTGAATAATGGTTTTATAAATAAGTACCTCGTAGTTTGTTGAAAAATGAAGGCTTAATAGAATAAAATTCACAACTTCGTCGTCTGCGATTTGAATTGGAACTGATTAGAGAAATTAAGAATAAAAGGAGGATGGCATAGATTGTTAGCATAGTGGGGGAATTTTTTATGGTCGCGATGCAGCCCAAAACGCTGACAGCGCGTGTGCATGTAAGTCAAGATCGCAGGAATAATCGAGCTGACATGAATTTATGAGAATTTGATATTAACGTGCGGTACATTTCAAAGATCAACGTCTAAACAACTTCTCTTTCATTTTTTATAATAGACGTTAGCAAAAGAGAAATACCGCATGTATTATATCTGAGAGTTAGGGCGATAATTAATCAAAATAATTAAAATAGATAATAATAATTGAAAACAGAACGAGAGAAATTACCAGAAAACGGCAAACTTCTAATTAGAAATCAATATAATTTGATTTTGTTGATCAATCATGTATTTGGGATCGAAATTTTCGATTCAATTGATCATTCAATAATCTCATTATTCAATTACTGTTTACATAACTGAAATTTCTCATAAATCAATTTTTCAAGCACTGAATTAATTCTTATTCAATAATCACTTATTAATAAAAATCAGAAATTAGCTGATTACTTCATTGATCATTAATCAAGATATACTTTTTCTTGATTAATTCATTAATAGTTTTCGAGAATCCGATATTTTTCACTTTTTTTCGTCAACCATTCTCTCAACGATCGAATAGTTTTTAGTTCCGATTCACGATTAACTCAATGAATCTTCTAGTAATCAATCAAATAAAGCCTTTTTAGTAATTATCGACCATTCGTTGAAAAATGAAATAATTCCTTTGCATGATTGGTGATTTATCGATTAAGCGAGTAATGTCGATTTCCGATTAATTCATTAATTAACGAGTTTCGAGTACAGATAACAAATGATCCGGCTAATCAAGTACGTTCCAATTTGGATTAACTATTAATCCATTATTGGCGAATTCTCAGTCGTAATTATCGATTGATGAACTCTTTTAGAAATTATCAATCTTAATCGACTAATTGTATTAATTAAATAACATTAAATTAAATTAATATTAAAATTAATTAAAGTAATATTAAAAGTAATTGTTTATTCGAGCTGAAAATATTGATAAACTATTAATTAATGTCGAACCCCGAACGTAACATGGTATAAACTTGCTTTGCAGGTCGGATCAGCGAGAGTTGCCGGCGAGTTGCTCGGTCCGTCAGACGTATTGGTAGTTCATTGTCACGGCGGTGGTTTCGTGTCGCAAAGTTCTAAGTCCCATGAGGTTTACTTGCGAAACTGGGCCATAGGACTCAACGTACCTATTTTGACCATCGACTACAGTTTGGCGCCGGAAGCCCCGTTTCCTCGTGCGTTGGAGGAAGTCGTTTACGCTTACGCTTGGGCCTTGAAGCACGGCAAGTCGTTGCTTGGAACCACAGCGACAAAAATCATATTTACCGGTAACAAATTCATTATTTCTTCACCATTTTCCAGCGCGTCTTCCTTCCAGCAAGCGCTTGTTCTCAATTAACGGTGTGCGATGACCGAAAAAAAAATCAATGTTTAGAAAATTATTTTAAAAACCGCAGATCGATTCTGATAATCGATTTTTACTTATTTAACATTGAAGAATGGATCAATCGAACAAAAGTTACATTTCTCTATGATTCAATACAGCAGAACTCTTTTTTATTCACCATTTATTTTACATCATGAAAGGGAAGCCCTGCAAAAAAATGTTAAATGGCTGCTCGAGCGCGTTTCTATTTTTCTGTCTCTCTATCTGTAGCAAATATTAAATTGTGTAGAGATCGGTAAAGAGTTTGAGATTTTATAGGATTTTGATTTTTTTAACAAATTTACGTTGACTTTTTACAAGGTAAAAAGTTTAAATATGGTTCACATACGGTAATGTTTTTCAGTACTACACGACAAAACTTGCGTGAAAAAATGTATATAACAAGTGGAAAATAATGAGAAAGCAATGTAATTAGTTCAATTGCTAAGTATTCAATGCTATTCATATGGAAAAAGAAATTTTTGTTTCATTTTATTCAATTCATAATTACATACTTCAGTGAAGTAATAGAAAACTAAAATGAAGCAAACATAATTTTTTTTTTACATTAATGGTATTGAAAACTTGGCAATTAAAATGATCACATTGCTTCACTATTATCTCTCGATTTTTTAATAGATAGAACAACCGACACATTATTCAAATCATGAACCGTCACATCTTCGATTTGCTACTTCGATGTTGCAATAAAATAATGGGAACTCGATTAATCGACCAAGCAAAACATCGAACAATCGATCAATCGAGCAAGTAAAACATCGAACAATCGATTAATCGACCAAGCAAAACATCGAACAATCGATTAATCGAACGAAAATATCGATTATATTATACGAGGGTGTTATTGTGGCTCACGCGCTCCGCACTTTCGCAAAACCTCGGTTGAATATCCTTAATATCTTGAGTATTCTTAAGACAACTTGCTCAAAATTCCATGACTGACTTGGGACGACTCACTCAAAATTCCATGGCCAATTTTAAACGACTCGCTCAATATTTCATGGCCAACTTGAAACAACTCGCTTAAAATTTTATGGCCAACTTGAAACGACTCACTCAAAATTCCATGGCCAACTTAAAAAGGTTTAAAATTTTTGAAATTTTCAGAATTTTCAAAATTTTCAAAATTTTTAAAATTTTCAGAATTTTCAAAATTTTCAGAATTTTCAAAATTTTCAAAATTTTCAAAATTTTCAAAATTTTTAAAATTTTCAAATTTTTTGAAATTTTCAAAATTTTTGAAATTTTCAAAATTTTTGAAATTTTCAGAATTTTTGAAATTTTCAGAATTTTGAAATTTTAAACATTTTTGAAATCTTAGAAATCTTAGAAATTCTAAAAAAAAATTAAATTTGTAACATACAGACACACAAACGTTTTCGATCACTTCCTTTCATAATAGGTATAGATTATATTCTCGATTAACGCCAAAACAATTATCATCTCTACTAGATGAGAATATTAACAGCTGATTTAAACCACACAACAGGTGATTCGGCTGGAGCGAATCTAATGCTGGCAGCGACGATAAGATGCATTGAACTGGACATTAAGAAACCCGATGGCATATTCACGGCCTATGTTCCAGTGTGGGTTGAATTTATTCCGTCGCCTTCTCGGTTACTTTGCCTCGCGGATCCGCTACTGCCTTTTGGTTTCATGATGCGATGTTTAAAGGCGTACGCGGCTACGGACCCCAATAAAAATCAACGGTAAATCGATAAATAATGTCAGAGAAGACTGGAAGTTTTTATGTCCAAAATCGTAAATTTAATTTAATGTAATATCGTAATAAGCAATTTAAATTCTCTAGCAATGAAATTAAAGGGTATTTGAAAAATTGAATTATTTTTACAGTTAAAATAGAGCAAATTATTAACATTACTGTGTCGAAAAAAAAGTAAGTTTAGTATATCAGTCCATGCATAAAAACTCCCAGTCCATGGACTATAAATTTCAAGTCGATTTCTTTCACATTAAAGGAAATAAGATAATTCGTAATAAGATAGTAACATTTTGACGCTATATTGTAGGGATAAAGACAACGACACCAACGAAGTTGCTAAATCTGATACGGAATCGTTTGCCGAAGTAAGCGAGAGTGATCTCATTGCACTTGCGCTTAGTCCAAACGGAGACGAAACGAACGAGCATCGATTGGGTTCAATGGCCTCCGATTTGACTTTAAACTCGGTCAGTTTGGCTGAAGTCGACGTCGGACTTTCTGGTTCGTATTTTTCAAATTATTTACTGATGTACTTTCTTATGACACTTGAAAAACAGGCTGATCAAGCCAGTCAGTCAGGCTTTTCTTTGTTTTACCTTATTTTGTCAGTTGTTGTTTATGATCGCCTCTAGGGATGTGAATGAGCGCTAAAGTGCTCGAGCGCTCACCGCTCAGCGCGGAAAATTAATGCTCGAGCGTCGTTTGAGCGCTCGTTCCACTCAAACGCTCATTTGGCTCGAGCGCTTAAGGATGTATGATAGGTACAGTCCCGCAAATCGTGAGTTTCAGAGAAAATTTCGATTACTTCCCGATGGGATAAAAATCGGAAGAAAATAATCGATATTAAACATGCTCAACAGATAAATTTTGCATAGTAATAATTCCAAAATGTTATCAACAAATTTCTGGAAAAAACAATTGTTCAACAAACAATCAGTCAGCCTAACTTTTGTTCTAATGAAAATGATATGTTAGTTTATTTGAATGCGTATGAATTTTTTTCAGATTTTTTTCTTTACTTTGATTATGATTTTTTTATTTTCAAAAATGTCCGCGAAATAACGAATTTTGGATATGTGTTCGGCATAAAATCATCTACTACAGTCAAGATTTTTTTGCAAAACGCATATCCAAAATTCGTTATATTTTGCGCATTTTTTCAAAATAAAAAAGATCGAAATCAAAATAAAGAAAAAAATCTGAAAAAATTCATACGCATTCTAAAAAATTAACATATGATTTTCATTTTAAAAAAAGTTAGGTTGACTGTTTATTTGTTGAACAATTGTTGTTTTTTTCACCAATTTGTTAATAACATTTCGGGATTATTATTATGCGAAATCAATCTTTTCAGCACGTTCTATATGCATTATTTTTTTCCGATTTTAATCCCATTGGGAAGTGATCGAAATTTTCTCTGAAACTCACTTTTGGCGGCACTGCACCTATAATACGTCCTTGATCGACACGAGCAACTCGAACGCTTAGCGTCACGAGCGGCCCGACCTTTATTTAGCAATATATTTTGAGAATACGTATATTACATTTTTCAGTATTAAATTTATTCCCTATATTATGAAATATTATTTTCTTTTACTACACACGAAGACACATTAACTTGAAAATATATTTTAAGTCGCGATAAATGTGTATGAAGCTAAAAAGAAACAAGTTACGAAAGAATCCTGATAAAATTGCAACGAAATAAATCGATTTAACGTTTATTGAACGGATCACAGCGTTCGAGCGACTCGTATCGGCTAAAAACTCGAACCTCATGAGCGTTTGAGCGCTCATCCCGCTCAAACTACGGTCGAGCATCGCTATCACGGCTCGAGCGCCCTCATACACATCCCTACTCGCGTCCCATTTGCTCTCATGTCTCGCCTCATTTAATTTCAGATTCATTGTCTGTACATATTTACTTTTGTCATGCCATATCTGTTTTTTTTTTCTTTGCTTTGGTCTTTAGGAAATTATAAATTTCACGATCTCAATAAACATCCCAGTCAACAAAAAAATCGGTTTTGTTGCTGCTCTACGACAATTTTCCACTCAGCAATGTAACTGTTATGGTATGTAACACTTACATTGTTACAGAGCAGCAACGAAACCGATTTTTTTGTTCACTGGGATACTAGTCTTATTTTGCATTTATAATTCATATTGCGCCTAAAATTGTGATTTAATTTGTCATACCCAATTGCGTCACCAATTGTCCATCTCATTGTATAGACACGAGGTCATATTCTCGCTGTCTCGAAATTGGCTTTCGACCCGTCTATATATATAAATAAATAAATAAATAAATAAATAAATAAATAAATACTATACTTTGTTGGAGGATTTTTAATCGACGCGCTTTGACTTTCAGGTAATGAGGCTCCTAAGGAATCCACGTCCCAAGAATATATAAGAAAATTTATAGACATGTACAAAAATGTGGGTTTCGGTTCTTCGGCATCACCGGCAAACGGCGATGCCCCGGTGAGGGAATGCACCAGTTCCGAAGGAGATAAATCGTGGTCACTTTTCGGATGGTCTCTCGGCGGTGGAAGCAGAGAATCGAGAGATCTTGATATGGAAGGCGGTAAAAGCCCGTCCGAAGAATTTGTATTCAGCGTGCCGAGAGATCCGTTGCTCAGTCCTTATCTCGCGCCTGACAACATACTTAGTCGTATGCCGCCCATGAAAATGATGGCAAGTATTATCAGTTGGAATGAAATAATTTTCTTTAGCCATCGAAAATACTCCTCCAAAATACATCCAAAGAAACAGAGAGAAAAAAAGGCTGCAAAGTAGAACTTTGCAAATTGCTTCCTTATTGTTGTTGGATTTTTACAAGTCTACCTCTATGAGGAAGTATGTTAATCTATCTTCGATTTCTCATAGAAGAAGCTTTGTAAAACGCCAAGAATAATGAGGAAGCAATTTGTAAAGTTCTACTTTGCAGGCTTGTTTGAACAAAATTTTTAATCGCACTTTTTTTAAGCCCTCTGACAGATTCTCGCCAGATTCGAAGTGATGTTTAGTTTACCTACATTTCACTTGTATATAAAAAATAGCGAAAGTTAAAGAACGAACGAAAAATTAAATTTTTTTTAAATTCCATAAATTTAGAACTTTACGCCGGATTCACTCTTAATTCAAGCCCATACCTTATTTAACTACAGTCTACTTGTGGACCAAATTTGAGCACGATGTCTTAAAAATTGGCGAAGTTAGAACACGAACAAAAAATTTAAAAATATCATAAATTGTGAACCCCTCAACGAAATGACACCAAATTTAATCCCAAACATTATTTGATAACAGTCTACTTCCGGTCTAAATTTAAGCCGGATATCATAAAAATTGCGAGAATTAGAGACCGAGCTGACATTGTCCAAAAAATTCAACATGTCATATTAACTCCGAATTCAATGCCATACTTTGTTTAACGACAGTTCACTCGTGATTGAAATTTGAGCCCGATATCTTAAAAATTTCGCACACACATTTCGTACAAACCATTTTTCTTCACGTTTTAGACTATTTTAAATTTTCGCACATGAAAATAGCGAAAAAAAATTTCTTTAACGAAAACGAAGCTTTCTCCATAAGTAAGCACAAAAGTTCGCTCCAAATATTGTCACCCTACTTGACATGGTTTTGTATTTTCGTTTTGTCAAGTAGGTTTTGACATGACACAAATAAATTTATTCTAATCCATCCTACTTTTGAAATATACCGAGTCATTTTTTAACTTAAGTATAAGTACTTTTAAAAAAAAATCTTGCGATGTAATTCTTGGCATATTGATTTAAGCAAAACCAAAATTGAAGAAGATTACTCAAGTAGTAGAACACAAATCGATCTGACTTATCATATACAAAACTTATATTCCATGCATTTTTCCGTATTTAGACAATGGAACTTGATCCGTGCTTGGATGATTCGGTAATGTTTTGTCGTAAGCTCAAGTCTCTTGGGAACAACATATCGCTGGATATTTTAACAGGATTACCCCACGGATTCCTCAATCTTTGTATGGTAAATATAAGTCTTTTCTTTATGGATGTGGCGGGGAAACAAAATATTTTCGTTTTAATATCTTCGACCAAATAACTCGTGCTAAATATTCTACGACAAAATATCTTGCAAGAAAATATTTTCCTGTCATGAAAAGATATTCAGATATTCAAAATTCCCAGACTGAACAAAAAAATGATGATTTTTTTGAGAAAATCACCTACATTTTTTACGAAATCCACTAGAAAAATTTTCGAGATATTAAATTTCGAAATTTTGTACCTTCGAGTATTTACCATTTGGAACTTTGTCTCAGAGAGGCAAAGGAATCGGGGGTAAAGTTCCGAATAATAAACGAACGAAAGTCTAAAATTACGAAACTCAATATTTCACCTACATTTTTTACGAAATTCGCTACAAAAATTTCGTCAAAAATTCAAGTGAAATATTAAACTTCGGAATTTTAGACCTTCCTGTATTTAACATTCGGAACTTTAACCCCGCCCCAAAAAGACAACTTTTGAAGCATGGGTTGACATAACAAAAAAAGAATTCGACTGAATAAGAAAGAGATACAATTTTTTATGCTAAAAAATTATAACATACGTCATTAGATTTGTATTTTTCTATTAGCGACTTAGAGAATGCTTTATTGAACTTCAAATACTGGCTACGAAAAATTATCTACAGTTCACGTTCACTCGAATTTTCCGGTAATTCTCTTGCTTTTGCTGGTCTACTATTTAAATGTATTTCGAAAGTACGGCAATACCGTTAAGTTCATTTAGGTTTTTCAGGTTCTGTCTATTTCCACTAGTTTTTTATTTTAAAATAGATCCCGTTGGTAATTTCAATCAGGTTTTTCAGAATATACTATCACAGATATTATCATTCAAGATGCTTGTCTCCGAAATATTGTCGATAAGACATTTTGACGCAGGATATTTTGTCGGAGATAATTTGACGAAGATCTATTATAACATAACCGAAACCTCACATCTTAAATATTAATTCTCTTTTATTCTAAGGTATCGAAGGAGGCAAACGAGGGTTCCGAATTGGCGATCAAGAGAATACAAGAGTTAATCGATATTGTATAAATTATTTAAATGAACGAAATTTTTAAGTAACTCAGCATAAATGTTGTAGCGCAACGAGCCAAGCGCACCAAAAATATCTGGCTGTTGTTTCTATTTAAATAACGGATCTCCACTGTTCTCCGAATTTGTTGTTGGAACTTGAGAATCCTTTGGACATTCAGCAATAGTAACATGTTCCGATCGTTATGAGAAATATCGGAACGCTTGCGGAAAAACGTGGCTTAATTGAGAGCAAATCTCTCCACTTATCTCCTCTAAATAATACGAGTTTGTAATGGACGACACAAAACCTGAACCGCAAATGGACATTTCTAATTCGATGCTATTGATATTTATATATAGATTTATATATTTTTTTGATAACATCGAATTACCAATGAAAATCTGGCGAAGTTATTTCGTGCGTTATATACATTACCAGAGGATTTATTTATTTTTGAGGAAAACTGATTTCTGTAATCGGTACAAAGTTAAGTTGTCTCATTTTTTATTTAAATAAAAATACTGGCTGGAGAAACTAGCTGCTCACGGAAGTTTGTACTAGATGCGTTAGTCAATCGATTTTTATACGTTTTTTTGAGGATCTTTTATTTTTATTGTATTGTATTATTGTATTGGAAAATAAGTGCACCGCCGTAAATAACTGCGATTGGAATTTATTCTCCGATCTTATATATGCCAATCGTGACGCTTTATCTGTAAAATATTGTAATTAATGTAACAGCTTATAAAGATAATACTGTATTGTTTAATCAGTGCAAATTCGACGAGTTTTCGACACTGACCATCGCGGTTCGTTTTTTCTTTTGTTTGTTTTTTTTAAATTTTATTATCCACATTAAAATCGGATGGACTTTCTTTGTTACCTGATCCAGCAATTATATGAAAGAAATGCAGAGAAAAAAAAATCAGTGTGAAGTAATTTAGTCATATTTAGATATCGAAATCTAATATTTCACAATTTCACACCCAGTAAAAAAAAATCATTCAAAAAAATTGAAATGACTGATAAAAAATAACGAGTTTTTCCTTTACGCTAAATGAGCTTTAAATGTTCGTTGACACGTGATGTATTTTTGAGAATTAGAAAAAAGATTTAAATTAATTAAAAAAAAACGATTTTCGTGTATAAAATATTGTTTAGAATTGTTAGTTGAAATCTTCTTTGCAATATTCTCATTTCAAAACAAAGAGAATTCGTATACAATATTTAGAAATATTTTACATATGAAAATCATAAGCAGTCGACGTTTTTTTTTTTTGCTGTCTGTATCGACATAAATCCGTGAAAATTTTGATTGAAAATCTGAAAAAAATTGTGAGACCTCCATTCACTCTGGTGAATAATAAAAAAAAGGTGAATTCCATCCACGATTGCAAGAGTCGATGATTTGTCGAATTGGTATGGATTTTCTCATAGGGTGAACCGTCTAGTGAATAGACAGTTAAGCAGACGAAAAAAACCCAGTGAATGGACGCTTTTCATGCACGTGCTCTTATGGACAGTGTCCATTTACTGGACCCTGTCCATCCACTCGCTCGTTTCACCTTATATAGTATAATATACATACTAGGGTGTGGAAAAAAAATTTAATCTCCTTTAAAATCCTGCGAAATTGTGTACTTGAATCTCCAAATACACTTCCTGCATGTAAAACTGCCGGCAGAATTTTTAAAAACACTGTTGTATCGATATTTACCTGAAAAAATAGATGTCGATGGAGCGACCTCTAAAAATGATTTGTGCGCGATTTCCTTTTACACAAAGTATTGTGAGGTTTAAAACTAACGTGTAACCTGAAGAAACTGAAGAGATATTTGAAAAAATCTAAAAAAAACTGATTTATTTTATGGATTAACGCTCGAAGCATAATTTGTCATCACATACGATTCACTTGCAATGTTTGAGGTCGCTAGTTGTTAATCCAAACTCAAACTTCAGAAATTCAAAATAACGAATCCAATATGGCCGACTAAAATGCAAAAAGTTGCCACAATCTAAATTTTGAGTTTGGATTCATAATTAGTGACCTCAATAACCCCTGAGTACCCAATTACTAGTGAATCTTATGCAAAGGATATCTATGTTTTAAGCGTTAATCCTTGAGAATATTTTTTTTCGATTTTATCAATTTTTTAGAATTTTTCGTCCATTTTTCCAAGTTTGAAACGTTAGTTTTGAACCTCACAATGCGATCAGCACCCTCCAAAACCTTTAAGTACTGAGGTTTATATTCAATGTACTTGTCGCGTCTTCACAATTACATTTATTCACCAAAAACAGTGATCTTGTCTTCAAGATTGATAACCTATCAGGAAAACTACGTTCAAAATACAATAATCACTTTTTTCTTACATGAACCTTGATTATCTAAGGGAATTCCGCTTGTAATTACGTACTCAGGGGTTATTGACTTCACTAATTATGAATCCTAACTCAAAGTCTAGATTCTCGCTACTTTTTGCATTTTAGTCCGCAATATTGGATTCCCTATTTCGAATTTCTGAAGTTTAAGTTTGGATTCATAACTGGCAACCTCAAACACCACTAAATACCAAATTGCAAGTGAATCGTAAGAAAGGACAAATTATGCTTCGATGCTTCGGGCGTTAATCCATAAAATATATCAGTTTTTTAAAAATTTCTTTAGTTTCTTCAGGTTGCCACGGCTTACACGTTACTTTTATACCTCACAATACTTGGTGTAAAAGGAAACCGCGGACAAATCATTTTTAGAGGTCGCTCAATCGACATCTATTTTTTCACCCAAATATCGATAGAACACTGCTTTAAAAAATTCTGCCGGCAGTTTCACATGCAGAATTTTTTACATGTGTAATTGGAGGTCCAAATACACACTTTTGCAGGATTTTAAAGGGAATTACATTTTTTTTTACACACCCTAATAAATACATTAAGAGTTGAAAAAAAAAGCTTCGATAAAAATTGATATGACCAAGACAAAGACGTTTTGGTAAATCTCAAGACATTAACGCCAATGTACACTTTACTCCTGTTATTTCCTCTCCATTGTAAATAAAAAGTTTGTTACGTATATGTCGTTTGCCACGTACGTTAAACAAAGACAATATTTCGAAAGGATTTTTTCGCGACCAGTTAAGTAAAGCGGTTCAATAAACGTCTAACGTACAACTTTCAATCAATCGGCCTTCGATGAAAATAAAAGATAAACTGGTGCAAGAAAACCGAGCGAAAAGCGGCTGAAAAATTGATTAACCAATGAATCAGTCATAGATTTACGAGGTACGTTTTATTATTGACAATTTGTACAGCAGGTAGAGGAGAGAAGTAATGGTAGATGAAGAAGAAGAAGAAGAAAAAGAAGAAGAAGATGAAACAATGGAGAAAGCTATTTATTGCGTGGTTCCTTGATGATTCGAATTTGCTTGGGAGCGTAAAGTTTTTTGTAACACGTGTGCGTCTGCCGGCTCTATACGTTTATAATAGTGTTCTTTTGTTTCCACTATTTCGAAGCCGAATTTTTTGTAAAAGTCAATGGCGCCTTCGTTGTTGACTTGTACGTGTCTGAAAATAATGAATTTTTTGTAAATATTGTGTTGTAGCCAACAAATTATACGTTTTCGGGCTTACAATACATTAAAAGTTTGAAAAAAAATAAAAATAAAAACAAAGAGCAGAGTGTTTTTAGTGAATATTACAAGACTTATAATAAGGATTCATTGTTGAGATAATACATACAGAAATATGGAGTCGAAATTTCCATCCTTCGTGACGTAATTTAATACGTGCTGCACCATAACAGTGCCTATTCCGAGTCGTCTGTATGGGTACAGGCAACCGAGTGTCATTATGTACAAACGTCGAGAGTTTTCGGAGGTATCCACTCGACAACAAACAGCTCCGACCTAAAATAATAAAATTGCAGTCAAGACCAGATCCGGGTAAGATACATGGAAATACTCAAAATATAAAATAATTCAGGTACTTGAAAACACAAAATACTTCAGGTATCTGAAAATACAAAAAACTTCAGGTATTAGACAATATAAAATACTCCAGCTTTGGTACTTAGAACAAATTTTTGAGTACTTTTTTTGAGAAATTCAGTTCTAAGGCATTGCGCATTCATTGGGTGTGGTGAAAATTGTTCAACGATGCTTATTCGTTTGTTAGTTGAACTAAATCCAGGAAATAATCAATTACGCAATTGACTACATCCAGACACTTTTTCTAAATGTGATTTTTTAATGTTGTAGAACATTCTAAACATGTATACATGAAAATCACATAATAAACATTCATGAAAACAAAGCTTCTTGAGTAAGCAAAACTATAAAAATCGAGATTGCAACAGAGCTTTCTCATAGTTGTATCACACTGTTCATAAACTTTAGTCTTTAGAACATCAAAGAGTTTTTTTTCTTCATAAGAGAAGCTTAAATCGACAATGAACCACTTTAATTACTGAATTAAATTATCACATACCCAAATGAATGTTATGAGGAAGCAAAGGTAATGTCATACAAAGAAGAGAGAAGTTAACATTGTCATTTTGCAAATCGTCAAGACGTCAAAAGTCAAGTATTTTAATACCTGAGAAGTATTTTAGTGTTACAATATGTAATTTAAATATTCAAAGTACATGATGTATTTTAAATACTTGAAGTACATGATGTATTTTAGATACTTAAAGTACATGATGTATTTTAAATACTTTAAAGTACATCATATATTTTAAATACTTAAAGTACATGATGTATTTTAAATACTTAAAGTACATCATATATTTTAAATACTTAAAGTACATGATGTATTTTAAATACTGCCTGGCTCTGATTAAGACTAAAAAGGCCAAAAGCTTTGCAATTGTGTACAGAATAGAGATGTTTTACCACTATATCATTGTAGTACGCGAGCTTAGCAAGTTCTCCAGCTTCCAATACATCCTTGTAGAACTTCTCGTTGTACGAGACTGGGAAGACAACTTGATTCAGCAACTTCAATTGCTTTATGTTGTGTGGCGTTACATCTCCGAGTTCTATCTTTGACCTGTAATAAAAGTCTTGTCAAATGATTAAGAAACAAAAGCATGTAAATTAAACTGATAAACAATTCCGGACTCTTGAATCTTGAAGTTTGAATATTGAATGGAACCATTATCATGGGAAGCGAGTAAATTTGAAAATAAACACATAGACTCTAGTTTGTGAGAAAATGCATACAAAACATTTATAAATTATGAGATCATTATTAATTTTAAGCATCTATATATGCCAAAAAATTAACAAAATTCAATTTGTGTACATACATGCATTTGTTAATGTATTGATTTATCAACACAAAAAAAATAGTAATGTTGATTTTGATTGAAAAATTGGCTAATGCCTTTATGATAAATATTATTGACTTTTTGCAATAAATGTAAAATTATTAGCTTTTCTGATACGCCAGAATATTTGCGGGCATTTTAGCTAAATTTGAAAATATTTTTATTAAAACATGGGGTAATATTTTTGTTAAGGTACAATTTTGTCACACATATTAATATCTTCAAGATTGGGAAGCATTGAATCAAACTCAATTTTTTGTTTTCTTCTCCAAGTGTTTTGATGCAAACAACAAAATTTTGAATGTTGTGTGTTTTAAGAGTTTTTCACGCAGATCTCTTTAAGAGCTGTTGAAGAAATTTGGAATAAAATTATTGTTGCTTTTTTAAAGGCTTGGTCTCAAACTAAAATAGATGCTCAAAAGATGAACTTATTTTTGTATTTTCATCTTAAAGCATTTTGGTGCAAAAAACAAAATTTTGAATGAAATAACACTTTACATTGTGCAGGCAGATTTTTTTTAAAACTGTTGAAGCAAGTACAAATAAAATTGTCATTCTGTTTATTCTTGAATCATTAAGATACAAACAACAAAATTCTAAATGAAGTAATGCTTAACACTGCATGTTTTATAAATTGTAAATGCAGATTTCTTCAAAAGCTGTCGGAGAAAGTAAAAATAAAATAATCGTTGCCTTTGTTGAAGACTCATTCTTAAACTAAAACAGATGCTCGAAAGATGAATTGAATTTTCAGTCTTCTTTTTACAACATTTAGGTGCACAATATAAAATTTTGAATAAAATAACATTTAACACTGTTTTATGAGTTTTAAATGCCAATTTTTTATAAGCTATTAGAAAAAAATAAAAAATAAAAATTTCGTTGCTTTTTTGAAGGCTTGTTCCCAAACTAAAACAAACCTCTAAAAGATGAACTCATTTTTTCCTTCTTATTTAACCATTTTGATGCGAACGACAAAATTCTGAATGAAATAACACTCAACGCTGCATGTTTTACGACCTTAAATGCAGATTTCTACAAGCACTGTTGAGTAAATTAGAAAAAAAATTGTTGTTCCCTTTTTTGGGTGTACTCAACCCTCATTTTCTCATTGGTAAAGCTCACATGTGAGTTTTTGACACAGAAGTGACTTTGATGATAGAACATTTTCTAACATAAACAGACATAGAGAAAACGAAAAAAAAGCGTCGACAAATTTATCTGAGAAGACGCGACTCACGAGAATTCGAATGACTATTGTTTAAGTGATAAATTGTCGTGATACGAGTGGATAACCTATAAAAACATAATCGAAACTTACCTAGTCATATTAATTGTTGTTTGACGAGCGGAACGACAGTTGGTAAATTTGGTTATACTGTCGACGAGCGACAAGAATTTTAGTTTATTTATAATAGATATAACATTAATCGTTAGGGATTTCCGACCGCCCGTTAGAGAAAAATTGTCGTCCGCATTCGGCGGTTCCAAGTGACGTCACGAGAGCAGCGAGGCTGCTGAAGCTGCTGCCGCTGCTGCAATACCGAATCGCCCGAATCACTTTCGACAGGAAACTTTGTCATTGGAAATGGTTATTTGACCATAATGGTTATATGTCCCGTGGACAAGGGCGGCCCAAATTTTGGCGGTATTTTTTAATTTTCAGTCTCACCCAATAAAAAAGATTATTTCGGTGTGAAAGCATTTCCCGCGAAAACTGTTTAGAGGTCACTCGAAATCTTTGAAGAGTTTAAAAACGTTTTTTGGTTTCTCATGGAGGAAGCTTTTTTTTTCATGGAAATAAAAAATATATATATTTTCATGTTAGTATACTCAAAATGGTCCAGAGCGTCGGGATAAGTGGTTTAGAAAAAATCTCGATATGTATGTGTGTGTGGCTCGGCAGGAAACTTTTCAATTGGAAATGGTTATCTGACCATAATGGTTATACGTCCAGTGGACAAAATTGGCCCAAATTGTGGCGGTATTTTTAAATTTTCTGTCTCACCTGATAAAAAAAAAATATTTCGATGTAAAAGCATTTCCCGCGAAAACTATTGAGAGGTTACTCAACATTTTTGAAGATTTTCAAAACTTTTTTTGCTTCCTCGTGAAGGAAGCTTTTTTTTTCATGGAAATTAAGAAAAATATATAATCGTGTCAGTATACTCAAAATGGTCCTAAGTGTCAGGATAAGTGGTTTAGAAAAAATCTCGATATGTATGTGTGTCGCTCGGCAGGAAACTTTTCAATTTCAAATGGTTATTTGACCATGATGGTTATATAACCATCATGGTCAAATTACATATATATACTAGGGTGGCTCAAATTTTGGCGGTATTTTAAAATTTTTAGGTTCACCTAGTAAAAAAGATGATTTTGGTGAAAAAGCAATGCGCGCGAAAAATTTAGCTTGCGAAAAATGATTTAGAGGTCGCGTCGTCGCCGATAGATGCAATTTTTGTCGGGGTGTAAGCAAAAATTTTAATTTTTTAACATTTTCAATTTTTTCTAAAAAGGACACGCTGAATGTTGTTTGCACTGAGAAAACAAAAACCGTTGAATGATGTAAATCATTTATTTGGAACCTATATAATGGACCGGAATAGCTTGTATTTCAAGCAACTATACGTATGGTCTAAATAACGATACATTACGTTGAGTCAATCGTATAAAAACAGTCGATTTTATGTAGTAAAAAGAATCAGTTTCAAAAAAATAGTCACATTTTCAAAAAACTAATTTTCCGTCTTATGAAATGAATTCACCCACGTTTCTGAATGCATATAATTATTCAATAATATTCTTTGTTATATTTTTACATTGACAACGTTGAAAATTATTAATATGTTCTTGTAAAAAAGTTTCATATCAAAAGAAAATGATAGAAATCTGTACCATTTATATCAGTGTTGTACGATAGATTATAATAACTCTTTAAGTCTAAACACATTACAACTTATTCCGATATACTTTTTATAATTGTAAGACGATATAAAATCACAGGATTTCTCCAAAAATGTTTCTTTAATTGCAAACGATTAATGTTAAATCATAAATTCACGATATAACACGATATACTCAAGATAAATCTCAAAAGAATATAAATTTATAATTGACGAAACCTATAAATCCAATATAAAATATATTAAATCCTCAGGTGCACTATTCAATACGCTGATAACATATCTATCGTATCAAACCCATGGAAAACTAAAGGAAACTAATAACAACGATTGAATCTATATAAATTTATAAATTTATCAAAGATATAGATGCGAATGGATAGAGGTGATTAAATCCATTCAAATTCTATCGATCTGTATCAGTCTCTATATCATATTTTTGCCAAGGATCCGCCATCTTGGATTGTCGTGAAAAATTAGTGTGAATAAGGACAACAGCAGGTGCAGCAGCCGGTGTCAGGTGCAGCTGCAGCAGAGGAATCCCATTGGGATTGAAGAGGAACATTGAAATGTGTAAAAGTGTACGAGAAAATGACGGCATGACAAAAAAGCGCAACTAAATAAGTAAGAGTCATCGTAGCCGCGGGGTTGATTGCTTATTTTTCTGAATTTGCGAGCTATCGACGATAGTACAACGTACGAGTGAAATATACAACATCGAGAGCCGTGTGTAAAGTGGAAAGACGTGTTGTTTTATTATTCTCACGTCGTTCGCGATAAGGCGATAAAAATTGTGGCGCGAGCCAATAATTCATCGGACATTCGATTCCGTCCAAATTAACCGACGAATCACACGAAACGACTGACAGCGACGAGGCAACAAGTTGAACTCGATATATTAGGCTATACGTCGCATTATTCATCGGCCGCTTCCTCATCTTCATTAACCAATACGAAGCTGCATGACGATGCACCATTTAACGTAAGTTATTTAGGTCTCGTATATTTTCCTTATTTCCTTTAGTGAATAACTGTTGTTTAGTGGTTCGCTATGTTGACAATGACTATTTTTGTTACGCTCAAAACTGCAGGATGGATTATTGGTTTGATGCGTTGACAATGACAACTTTTGTTGCGTGCAAAACTGCGTTTTGGTTTAGTCGTTTGCTATGTTGACAATGACAATTTTTGTTACGCTCAAAACTGCAGGATGGATTATTGGTTTGATGCGTTGACAATGACAATTTTTGTTACGCTCAAAACTGCAGGATGGATTATTGGTTTGATGCATTGACAATGACAACTTTTGTTGCGTGCAAAACTGCATTTTGGTTTAGTGGTTTGCTATGTTGACAATGACTATTTTTGTTACGCTCTGTTCTATGGAGTTTTGAGGCTGTTTATTGGTTTGCTATGATGTCAATGACTATTTTTGTTACGCTCTGTTCTATGGAGTTTTGAGGCTGTTTATTGGTGTGCTATGTTGACAATTACTATTTTTGTTACGCTCTGTTCTATGGAGTTTTGAAGCTGTTTATTGGTTTGCTATGTTGTCAATGACTATTTTTGTTACGCTCAAAGCTGCTTTCCGGTTTATTGGTTTGCTATGTTGTCAGTGACAATTTTTTTTACACCCAAAACTGAAAAATGGAGCTTTGAGACTGTTTATTGATTTGCTATGTTGACAATGACAATTTTTGTTACTCTCAGAACTGCATTCAGGTTTATTGGTTTGCTGCGTTGACAGTGATAATTTTTGTCACGCTTAAAACTGCAGGATCAAGTTTTGAGACTGTTTATCGTTTTGCTAGGTCAACAATGACAATTCATGTCACATTTGAAACTGCAGAATTGAGTTTTGAGGCTGTTTATCGAATTGCTATGTTGATAATGACAATTTTTGTTAAGCTCAAAACTGAAGAATGGAGCTTCATTGTCAATGACAATTGTTGTTATTCTTAAAACTGCAGAATGGCATTTTGAAGCTGTTTACTTAGTTTGCTTTGTTAACATTGACAATTTTTGTCACTTCCAAAATCAATTGAGAGTAAACCAAAGTTTACTTCCATCAATAATTTTGCAATGACCTAGCAAAATCGTTTCAATACTTTATCAATCTGGTCTACATATTTTTTTCAGGGTGTTGCATGCACAAGTTATAATTTGTACATGCGATACCCTAAAAAACATTTTTTCTCTACAAATGACATGAAACCTTAGAACAAAGAAACTTAACAAATTGTAACCCATAAAGCAGGATCAATTCTGAATCGAGCACAGAGTAACTGACATGAAAAAGTTCCCACTTCAGTGTATTACATTATATCCAGTAATTTAGTATTATTGCAACAACAATAGTTTAAAAAAATCCAAGTTTAAAATGCGTTTGTTCCTTTAATAAGGCTGAGTAGAAATAGCAACTGTTAAAAGAATAATTTCAATATAATTATTCATTTATCGATTTGCAATGAAGTCATAGTCCTGAAAAATTGTATATGAATTGTATATCATCTAAGAATATTATTTTAGGAGCTTGAAGCACATAGTAACAAACAATATTTATATTGAAAAACAAAATACACTGATGGGTTCAGTCAGAAAAGTGGGAAAAAAATGTGTAAAATGGAGAAAAAAAAATTTCCTTGTTGTTGTATTTAATAGCTGTGCAAATCAACAAATTTATCGCTTCATTAGATTCGAGTTTCAGTGCAAATTTTGTTAAAATGACGAACCATGCTATCAACTTACTTCTTTATCTAATCCACTTGATTGTTGCTTACAGAAACATTGCTGAATCATCATCTATCGCTCTCCAATTATGAGAAAGTTGTAGACAAATGAAAAATGTTGGCACAGATAAAACTGAGTTTTCTGTGGATGTTCTTGATAATTAATGAAGCTACAGGCATGTGAATTGCTGTATCGAATTTGAAAGCAGCTAGAAACAGAGAATTATAGAAAACTGGTGGAGCAGTAAGAGAAAAACGTTAAGGGGGGGAGCGAGAGAGAGAGCGAAAGCAAGATGTACAGCTTTGAGGGTGATTACAGACGTAAGCCTCAGCAGAACTTGGCTGGAGCAAGTAGAAGAGACGAAAAGGCTGCTCTTCTGCAGCATGCTCAGTTGGAGCGCATGAAACGAGAGCAACAGCGCAGAAAACACGATGCAGCTCTCAAGATTCAAGCGCACGTAAGAAGCTTTGTTGCCAGACAATTGGCGAGAAAGTTTTACAGGCGGGAATTTGATAAAGCACAAAATGCCGCGGGAGTTATGAGGCTCACCCTTGAGGAGTTAGTTCCTTTTTTCAGGACACTTTTGTTCTTCTACGAACGCGAAAATGACGCCAATAGACTAATGTGGCTGCTTCAGCACGTTCTCAAGTATCAAAAAGAGATAAAAGTTCAAAGCCGAATGTCGGCCGTCTGGCTCTGGAGATTGCGGTAATTATAAAAATTATTCAATCCTTTATATAACATCATGTGAGGCAATATCATAAGGATTCACCTCAAATTACAGGTTTTTCATCACAATTTTTTTTTGGGTGGTTATTTAAAGACAAAGGTCAAGTTTTTTAAATACATCTTTAGTACAAGCTGTGAAACAGTTTCATTTTTTCTAAATTGCAAAATATCAAATGTCCTCGGGCTTTTTAAATATTTATTTATCACGAATTTAATATACAAAAGAGATTGGATCGCGGTTTTGTCGAACACGCTTTTAGACGTTACGGAATCTGAAATAAAAAACCAAAATTGAGGTTCAAAATAAGGAAAAAATCTTTGAAATGGCCGGAAAATTCTCACAAATTTCATAAATAGAACGAAAGTTGACACAGTGCAGAAAAGTTCGATTATCGATGAAATAGAAAGACTTTAATCGCCTTTTACTCACAAATAAATAGACACTTTTACAAATCATTGGATCAGTCAATATAAAATATTATAATTAAAGATCTGTCAGAATTTCGACGAATAGATTGTGAGCTACGATGTTGACCGTTGCAAAAAAGTATTTTGAGAACAACGCAAAAGAAAAAAAGGATATGAAAATCTTGGTCTTTCATAATGAGACCGTTCAATATCGCTGATGGTTTCTTGGTTTTTTTTTTCACGAAGAATTCGAATATGCAATTTTTTTTTATTACCTAATCCCAATCAATTTTTCATACACGGCTGAAGCAACAAAAATACAATTTTGACAATACATAAGATTGCGACAATAAGGGAAAACTGATTTTAAAAAAATTCATTTCACGTGATAATCTTTTAAACAGTTAATTGTACTATGAAATTTTTGCAGTTGGATTCTGCGAGTGTCAATGCAATATGCGGTGGACGCAATAAAAGACAGAACTCTTAATGTAGCGGTACCTCTGCGTGTTCTCGAGGTTTTCACGGTACAGGAAGAAACGGAGCGTTCATTGGAGGGAAAGACAATGCAGTACCTGAAAGACGTGTTTTCGGATCTGGTGAAAAACGCGTATTTCGATCAAGTTAGAAAGTTACTAGAGGAAAAAGTACCTCCGATGTTAGAAGCGACTTGGATGCCACCGACTCCGATGTCCAAGTGTCTCTTTGACATGATAGAGCGACCGTTGAGTCTCGTTAAGAATCTTGAAAATTACAACGACGAATTTTCAATTCTTGTGCTTCGTGAATTCACTCTTAGCATACTTTCGCCAAAAATGTCCGAACCCATCAGGATGTTTATAATTCCAGCGTTGGCAAAAATTGCCAATTTTCCGTACGCTCAGCTGATCGCGTGCATAAACAAACTAGAAATTCCACCGACTGCGAGTCTTTTGTATGCAGTTCTTTCGTTGGAACCCGAGAATTTTTGTGAGTCATTCTTCATATTTATATTTAATATTTATATTTCATATTTATGTTTCATATTTATATTTCATATTTATTTCTCATATTTATATTTCATATTCATATTTCATATTCATATTTCATATTCATATTTCATATTCATATTTCATATTCATATTTCATATTCATATTTCATATTCATATTTCATATTCATATTTCATATTCATATTTCATATTCATATTTCATATTCATATTTCATATTCATATTTCATATTCATATTTCATATTCATATTTCATATTTCATATTCATATTCATATTTCATATTTCATATTCATATTTCATATTCATATTTCATATTCATATTTCATATTCATATTTCATATTCATATTTCATATTCATATTTCATATTCATATTTCATATTCATATTCATATTTCATATTCATATTTCATATTCATATTTCATATTCATATTTCATATTCATATTCATATTTCATATTCATATTTCATATTCATATTTCATATTCATATTTCATATTCATATTTCATATTCATATTTCATATTCATATTCATATTTCATATTTCATATTCATATTTCATATTCATATTTCATATTCATATTTCATATTCATATTTCATATTCATATTTCATATTCATATTTCATATTCATATTTCATATTCATATTTCATATTCATATTTCATATTCATATTTCATATTCATATTTCATATTCATATTTCATATTCATATTTCATATTCATATTTCATATTCATATTTCATATTCATATTTCATATTCATATTTCATATTCATATTTCATATTCATATTTCATATTCATATTTCATATTCATATTTCATATTCATATTTCATATTCATATTTCATATTCATATTTCATATTCATATTTCATATTCATATTTCATATTCATATTTCATATTCATATTTCATATTTCATATTTCATATTCATATTTCATATTCATATTTCATATTCATATTTCATATTCATATTTCATATTCATATTTCATATTCATATTTCATATTCATATTTCATATTCATATTTCATATTCATATTTCATATTCATATTTCATATTCATATTTCATATTCATATTTCATATTCATATTTCATATTCATATTTCATATTCATATTTCATATTCATATTTCATATTCATATTTCATATTCATATTTCTATGATAAATTGGCCCAACGGCTGAGGATTGTACATAATTAAAGGATAATTATTTTCCAGCTCCAATTAAATCGGAAGAAGTGGTTATAAATTATCTGCAAGTGCTAGCTTCGTTAAGTTCAACAATGTCTCCACTGCCGAACGAGAGAGGTGGTGCCATTGATAACGATGTGGATGCGAGTGATTCCGACAGTGACACCGATATGGTAGACCAAGACGAGGCGGAAATTCTGCGTCGTTGTATAGAGCTAATAAATGAGGAGCACCGAGTGCAAGGTATTCTCGTGGCGGTCGATAGAACCGAGGATTCTCTTGTTTTACAGCCGCTCTGTCAGCTATGTCACAATCTCCTCATGACGAACAAAATAGCTGTTCACAAATACAAATTGCTGTACATGCTCGCTTTCAAACCGGCATTTCTACGAAATTTATGGAACGCCCTATTGTCAGTCTCTCAAACATCGCTGTTTGCCGGTGGTGCGACGCCTTTGCTACAAATAATATCACAAGGCGCTCCATTAACACCCGAAGATTCACGTAAAATCGTCTCGTTGCTCGCTGTTTTTTGCTCACTATTCAGTCTACTCATAGCTACTCTTCATGACAGCGAATTCTTCGTAAGAGATATCTCAAGAGAAGAATGCCTTGGACAACCTCCCGAGGATAATCAACTCGCTATGCCCTTTGGTACTTGCGCTCTTATTCCCCTATCGGCTCATCTAAAAGGCGTTTGTCTCGGTCTCGTTGAACGAGCTTTTCCCGACACACGTCCAACCGTCGGAGACGATTATAAAAGCGCTGTTCTCGGTTCCTCGCGCGAAATTCATCAGCGTCAGCAACAACGTCATCAACATCAGCAACACAATCGACATAAGCATCAACAACAACAACAAGCGTTATTACATCACGACGATACGCAAATGTGGACGCATCTCTTTAAAGTTACTGTTGGTTTACTTCGACAATTACATACTCGAGATTTGCGACGTCAATTCTGTCCCGATGGACACTGGATTGCATCCAATATCACGATTCCTATGGACAAACCTCAGGATTTTACTTTTCGTCGACGTAGATTGAGCGGTTATGTTCCGTTTCAAGGCTTAAGGGCGTTTACGCAAGAAGAAATAAAAGAGGGTGGCCCGCCGCTTTCGACGAAAGAAGTTCGGACGCTTACGCTTCTTCGGGAAATTCCGTTTGTCGTGCCTTTCAACGATCGCGTATTGGTACTCCAGTCGCTTATTTATCGCGACAAATTGGAACAGCAGGGCGAACTCACACATTTTATGCAGGGACCTTCCATTCAAATGTCCGTCAGAAGGAGTTATCTTTATGAAGACGCTTTTGATAAATTGTCACCGGAAAATGAACCGGAATTACGGCTTAAAATGCGCGTACAGCTCGTTAACGCCGCGGGCCTCGAAGAAGCTGGAGTCGATGGCGGTGGACTTCTTAGAGAATTTCTTTCGGAACTATTGAAAACAAGTTTTGATCCTAATCGCGGCTTTTTCCGACTCACTAAAGACAATATGCTTTATCCTAATCCTACGGTTCATCTGCTGGTAGATGATTTTCCGAAACATTACTATTTTATCGGTAGAATACTCGGGAAGGCTCTTTATGAGAATCTCTTGGTGGAATTGCCTTTCGCTGAATTTTTTCTCTCAAAAATCGTTGGGAGACAGTCGGACGTCGATGTTCATCATCTGGCGTCGCTCGATCCGGTTATGTACAGAAATCTTCTATATTTGAAGAGCTACAAGGCTGATGTCACGGATTTGGGACTTGACTTTACGGTTTTGTCCGACGAATTGGGCGAACGACGCATCGACGAACTCAAACCGTGCGGGGCTAACATTCCTGTTAATAATCACAATCGCATCGAGTATATTCATCTTATGGCTGATTACAAGTTGAATAAACAAATCAGGGCTCAGTGCTACGCTTTTAAACAGGGCATCGGCAATGTTGTGCCTCTCGATTGGCTACAGATGTTTAATAACAAGGAACTACAGGTTCTCATCTCTGGAGCACAGATTCCTGTTGATGTTAACGATCTTAAAATGCACACTAATTATACCGGTGGATACGCACCCGATCATCCTACCATCGAGGCTTTTTGGAAAGTCGTTAACCAATTCACCGATCTCCAAAAGGGTCAGCTTCTCAAGTTTGTCACTAGTTGCAGTCGACCTCCTCTTCTTGGCTTCAAGGTACTTTATTATTATCGATTATGATTTGTAATATCACAAGAGCTTCGAAATATTCGATTAATTTCGAAGCTTGAGTGGTATTCGGGGTCGATTATTCTTCCCAGCCAAATTGCGACCAATCGAATTGCACTATGAGACGGAAATTACGGTTTATGTTTAATACAATCCTTTGGCTGTCATAATTGAATTCAATTTGTCCGTTTGACTGATGGTTAACGCAGCTGAATGATCTTTTGGTTTGTATATATAACAACGAAATTATGGAAAAATTATCAGTATAATACCTGGTGATGCGAGTGACTGTCACGTTACCGTCATTTACATCTATATGGACGCTGCTTGTGACCGTCATTTCACATCTATATAGATGCCAGATGTGACTGTCATTTTACATCATTAATGATACTGTGTAGGTTGTACCACGTGACGTCAAATGGCGCAATTCTATTGGTCGAAATTTGGATGGGAAAAATAATCATTGTTACTGTTGATGTTGTTGATGATGTGGAAACATCTTTAGCGGTGGATTTTCTGAAAAAATGATCTTATGGAAACGTTTTGGCTATTTTTAGGAAAAATTTTGTTTCTTTTTCAGTTGCGATTTTTGATTTTTGATGTGTGTGCAGGGCTTCGAAATTTCAATCGACTGATGCAATTTTTTTTTCAATGTATGCAGAAATTGTCATTTTATAGCTTTTTGAATTTTTTAAAAAAGGCCGTGCGTGCTCTGAGTTTTGTAAAAAATGGCGACATTGTGCTCGATAATTTTTCATGCGTGCAGATACTGTTAATGTTGTTCGGTATTGAATTTGATCGAAATCGGAAAAGTGGTTCGAATTTTATGAAGTTTTGAAATTTTCGAAAAATTTATGTTTTTGTCCTAACTTTTGGCAAAACATGGGATATAAAACTTGAATTTTATACATGAAATTGGTACTAGCTATGATTGTCACACATGTCGCATTTGTTAAAAGTGTCGCCATTTAAACAAATGGCGAATTAATAGCTTTTTTGGTAATCGTGCTCAGTGCAAAAGTATTTTTCAAAAAAGGCGGTTCTGAGATAATCGCGATCTTCATGAAATTTGGTGAGAATATTCTTCAGACATTGTAGTTAAAGAATATGTAATAAAAAAAATTTCGGGTTTTTCCGCTCATCACAATAAACCCTTAAACTGCTAAAGATTCTTCCACATGATGTTTTTGTGAGTACACGCAGATGTACGCAGTTCTTTTTTACTACTGTTATATAAGTTCCATTTATCATTTTTTAGCGAATGCTTTATTTAACGCATATGCGTTAAAAAAATGAAATCGATTCTGAATGACGAAATTTTCATGTTTTTTCTTGGTAGGAACTCGATCCTCCTTTCTGCATACAACACGCAGGTACGATCGACCGACTGCCTACCTCGAGTACCTGTATGAATCTCCTGAAACTACCCGAATTTCCGGACGAGACAACTTTGCGAGAAAAGCTACTGTATGCAATACAGGCCGGTGCTGGATTTGAGCTGAGCTAAGCTTTGTAGAAACCTGATCGACGAGATATCCTTCGAATATCTTATCTTTTTCGACTAAATTCACCGAGTTATACCTCTACAATTGCGGACCAGTCATCAACACAGTCAATATGATAATTGTCCAAATGGAACGATTATTAACGTAATTAATTAAGTCAAATCGACTATAAAGATTTTTCCGTGTCGCATACGTCTCGCGAAATCGAAAGAAGAAAAAAAAACAACTGCAACAAAACTTTAATCAGACTGTATATTCTGTATATTTTTATGTTTGTTAAATGATTATCCACCTTAATCGTCGTCGTTTATCGCAACGCGATTATGCGCGCGAGAATGTACGTGTACATATTTATATATGGACGTTGAATCGGTGTTAATTATATAGATTAACAATAATAAAACAATTAAATCGACTATAATTTATGGTAAAAGTGTGGTTATTATTGCAAATCGGTGCAGCTGCGGCGGCAACAGCTACTACGAAATATAGATTTCCTTTTTAATCTTTCTCCATCCTCGAAGATTTTTTTAGATTTTTTATTTGATTTCGAATTGCTCCTAGAAACGTAAGGTTGGCTGATAATCCGGTTTTGAAGCATATTTTTCAATGAAAGATTTTTTATAAGTTTACGTGGTTTATAGTTTATGCAAATACTTCAATAGGAAAATTTTGAACATCTTCAACATGTTTTTCGATTGAGAATCTTTTTAAGCCTTTACTAATCGAATTATTACCGAAAACTTTTAATTATTTCTCTTAAAATCAACAAACTATAGTGTTTTCATCTTTTCTATGGCGTAAGGACTATGTCAATATCCTTATATAAAATCACAGTCCTATTTTTTATAACTCTAAGTATGGGAACTCGCAATTTACATGAAATTGTGATATACAGCTCCTCCAGAGGCTGTTGCCCGGGTTATCGGTAAAACACCGCTAATCTCGTTTCGTCTGATTCACAATTTAGTAGATGGTGGCGCTGTGGTCACGAGAACGTCATTTTTCGGCTGGTCATCTGACGGTCACAAGACTAAAAAAATGACCGGTCACGAATTTCCTGCACATCTCTATTTCAGAAATCTAAAAAAATTAATTTTCTCGACCGATTTTAGAGATGTGACGTTACCGTCAGTTTTCATTATGGTCAATTGTCAACAAAATGACCTTCAATTTTGTCACTGCAAATTTCGTGATGTGTGCCACGACCGTCACTTTTGCTCACAGTTACAAATGTAATTATAATACATATATAGTTGGGCTGTGACGGTCATTTTATTTTTGGTCACAAAGTTGGTCAACTTTTTAGCCTAACTCGATTGGTAATGATTTTTCCTCTTGAACAGCCGGGATTATTTACATTTTATCACCAGTGAACTCATCAATGAAACAATAATTAATCATTTTCGCACAATAAATTGTTTATAGATCAACTCGATTAGTATATAGTTGAATGATTGTTCGCTTTGAAGTTAATCGGGTGGACATTTTCGGAATAATTGGCGCTTGCGTCAGAGCGTTCAGTTCTTTCGACCAGTCAATTGACGGTCACGTGGCGGTCAATTGACAAAAAATTCCCGGTCACAAATTTGCGGCACACTAATCGATTCTCCAATTCAAGTATCGATACAAAATATCGATATTTTTTAACATGAGTATCGATACGATACTTACGTTAAAAATCGGTAAGAAGGATCGATCCGATAGATGGCATCCCTACATCACATATTCGACGCATGCGTCACGTTACCATTGTTTTATTCAAGACTCATTTTGAAGAATAATCTAATTAGCATGTATCGGTTAAATTAAACAGAATAATAATATCCTGAGAGACTCGAAACTAATAAATGGTTACTTATAATAATAATTAGCAAAAATATTGGATATTAATAGAAGGCAATGAATAAATACAAAGCCATCATCATGTTCTTGTACATCGATTATTTCCGGTACGATGCTTATTTTAAACATCGCCCACCTCTAGCGAGCATATCTCTTTTATTTTCTGTCGACTGCGGAGTGAGTTTCGCTTTTCATTTTATTTTATTTTTCTCAATAGATATCGAGTGTTGCGTCAGCTCTCATCTGCTATTCTGTCTCGCTTCGTTTAGTTTAAAATGTACTCACTGTACTACATTGCCTTTTTTGTTGATGTATTTTTATTTATGCTTTGGTCCTTAGGGAATTGTAAATTCCAGGATCTAATTTTTTTTTAATTAAAAAAAAACCTCCCGATTCACAAGGTGGGTGTTTACCTAAAGGTCAATATGAGCCAGAAGGGGACATCATTCGTGTTCGTTCAAAGGTGCCGCGAATAAAAACGCTCAGGCGTTACACGAATATATACGGTTGATATGCGAGGTCGCGACATTACCGACGGCTCTTGAATTTTTTCAACTAGTTTCCATTCTAACTACTAGTGCATTCGTGTCAGTTTCCGGCGAGCTCTTGAATATTGTCGGCCATTTTAATTTAGCCTTTCCGCTCCGCTCCGTCGCCGAGGTGTGTGCTTGTTAAAACTCAACAAACGATATTAAATAAATAAACCTATAAAATATTGTGAGATATTGCTAAAACCGTTACTTTTCGCAAATCAAACTATTTTATCAATAGCGAAAACTTTCCGAGTGTCAAAATTGTTCTATATGCGATCGCGTTCACACGTTTGTCTAGACATCGTGCGACGTGCAACCATGTGGTTCTAGTTTTTTTTTTTTAAGTAATGATTATTGCGTTATAATCGAAAATTCTCGTTTTCAGATGCCGTCTGTCACGCTTAAGGACGTCGATCAACACAAATTTGTGAAGGCCTTCGCCGCCTTCCTCAAAAAGTAAGTTCAAATATCTTGATCGCTAACATAACCTAACAATGCTTGGGAAGTTTTTATCAGCCTTACATCATTACGAATCAACTCCTTATGTGAAGTCTATAATATTTACCTCTCTTAATATACTTCAAATACTGAAATTTTAGCTTCGTTTCTGCTCAATCATGAAATCAAGATGTAATGTTTATGTATTATTATATTATCACATAAGAATCAATGATGACACATTGTATTGAAATGTGCCTGCGCAAACTTTTAGAAGACCTTTTTTTTTGTCCAATGGGCTGTCAGATTTGAAAATACATGCAAAACAAACTTTGTGTGCTGCTGCGTACGAGTTATTGCTAATATAATGTTTTATTATGCTGCTGTGTTCAAATTATTGCTATTATAATGTTTGACTATGTTGCTGCGTTAAATGATTGCTAATATAATGTTTGATAATGTTTTTGTTTTAAAAAAAAATTTAAGTTTTTGAAACCTTCTGGAAAATGAATTTTCAATGCATGAAGAATACTTAGATAAATGAGTGTCGATATATTATAATTATTTCGTGCTCACATTGAAGATAGTATTTCATACTTTAATTAGACGTGTTAAATCTCTTTATCTTTCTGAGCGGAAAATTAAACCTGATCTGTTTCCTTGAGCAATTCAGCCTGACTCCACTAAATCATAGAATTATTGATCATATTATATGATTATCCATTAGTCCTCTGGATTAAAAGTTGAAAAAAAAAAATTTGATCATTACTGGTGACGAAAGATAATTTCAAAAACACATTTGAAATGCTATTATTATATAGCTTGTATTCTTACAGACTTACCAAAGTTTTTTCTTCTAAATTTGTTACATTGTTAAATGTAATGTGACTGATTGAGATCATTTTTTGATCCCAGAAAACCATTGATGTAAAGCCTATGCATATTTTTCATACATCACTCTAAAAATATGCTTTAAACAAGCATTCTAATTTTTATAGGCAGATTGGTAGACATAGGCAAGGAAAAATTTACTGAATCGATAGAGAATGCTTAATCACATAATATTTAAAAAAACAAACATTGATCTTACTCATAACAATAATAACATGCTGGCCACTATATATTATTTATACACTATATAATAACAGTCAGGAAAAAATAAAAAGGTCAGGGAAATCAGGAATAAGTCAGGGAATTTTCATATAAGTCAGGGAAACATTTCCAAAATAGAATTAAAAATTTTAAAAAACTTCTGGAAAACTTATTCTGAATATTAACCAAAATATATTCAAACTTTTTAAGGTCATATGTATGACGCAAACTTTTTTTTGATTTTTTAAACATTGTATACAATTTTGTGTCCATCAGCATAATTTTATAGGTCATAAAACCCTCATTGTATCAATATATCGAAGATTTTATAATCATTGATTCCAAAGAGCATGAAACAGTTTGAAAAAAATTTATTTTAATTTTAGTATTTCAGAAAGTAGTCATTTCGCTCTAATTTTTTCAACATACGAAACAATTAGAGAAATTGAAATATTCATTGACATCAACATAATATGCATACATAATTCTTTAGTTCATTATTGTTCATACCGTTATATACCGTTTCGACAATCAAAAAGTAACGAAGAAATTCGGTTGATTTACAATCGACAACCGCAAGGTAAGAATGGATCTCGATTCCGGGATAACTACTTAAGGAATTGCGAAAAAGTTATAAATATCGTCAGACCGGCATTAATTTAACTTGTTAATTGCATTAGTACTCAACTCTGTGTATAAAAATTACTGCCACAGATGTTATTTTGCTCACACTTCGTAATTTTTCTTATGTTTCAATATTCGGGAAAATTTTGTAATTTAGGAAGAGAAAATCAAGGGAAACTTCGTAATTTAGGCAGATGAAGTCAGGGAAAAGTCAGGGATTTTTTTAAACAGGTTTTAGTGACCACTGTGAATAATAACTATTGGGAAAGAAGAAAAGAACAGCGATTGAGGGATAAATTTCGTGTTTTTCAGGACCGGCAAGATGCGCGTACCCGAATGGGTAGACATCGTAAAATCGGCCCGTTTCAAGGAGTTGGCGCCGTACGATCCCGACTGGTACTACATCCGTTGTGCCGCTCTGGTTCGTCACATCTACATCCGCAGTCCAATTGGGGTTGGTGCTGTTACCAAAATCTTCGGTGGCCGAAAGCGCAACGGAACACACCCGAGCCATTTCTGCAGATCTGCCGGTGGAGTAGCGCGTAAAGCACTGCAGAGTCTGGAGCAACTTAAGCTCATCGAGAAAGCGCCTCTCGGTGGCCGCAAGCTGACCAGCCAAGGACGCAGGGATCTTGACCGTATCGCCGCTCAGGTCAAAGCCAAGAGCAAGAAGCAACTTAAACTTCAAGAAACCCTAGTCCTGTAATTTGACTGTACTTTGATAATAAAAAAAATGTAAGGACAAACAATTGGGAGAATTCGTTCAATCCTTGACAATCTAATTCTTATCAGTTCAATTAAACTAGTTCACTTTAAATATCAATGTTTTAAAAAAAGCTGCTAAGTCGAATTTTGTAAATTTCGCATATTTTTTTTCTATTTCTTTTTTTGTACAAAGCGACCTTTATGAGGAAGTATGTTAACGAATTTTGGTTTTCGCATAGAGGGAGCTTTGTAAAAAAAAGAACCAGAAACGATAAGGAATTTTCAAATTTCTAATTTCCAGCTTTTCTTTTAGGGAACTTGAAATTATGAAAAATGTTGACGACATAACAAATTATGACGAAACCGTGTACCTATCATTGCTGAGTAATGAAACTGTGTGCTGATCATCGATGACCAGTACGAATTCTATATATGAAATTTGAGCTCGTTAGGGCAACAACGCCTATTTTTCGAAAATTTCAAAACCATAAAATCAGAGTTACTTTCTCAATTACGGTCAAATTCAATACCAAACAACATCAACAGCCATTTACTTACAGCAGTTACAACCAATCGGATGTCTGATGTTGATTACGATGGGATAATTGAGCGTTTTTTTTATCTTTTGAACTACTAATATTATTAAAAATCCAGACGGTCAATCGATTAAGGATCTTCCAACTAACAAAATGAGACATCGCTCGTCGTAATTGCATTAACAATCATGGTTTATTATTTAAAAATGCATGAAAAAACGTCACCTTCGCATATATCAGTCAATTTTCTATTCAAATCGCGACTCCGAATATATTTAATAATAATTTTTCTACGTAACTCCTTGGAACTGATAATTAAATCACCGGAAATTATAAAAACGTTTTTCAAAATGTAGCAATGATTTGACTACCCTAACAATCACCGTTTTACCGTAAAAACGTCCGGGTGGCTTAAACAATAGTAGGTAAAAACGACTGCCCTAATAGTACATTACGATACTAGTGCGATGAAACTTTTTCGCGACGAGTGTGAGTTTGCAGCACGAGCTGAAGGCGAGTGTTGTAATTACACGAGATCAGAAAAAGTTTCTCGCACGAGTATCGTATACAATTTAATGCCGCTATAAAAAATGTTATGCGGCCCTTTTTTTTTCCCCCGAATATTTATGACAAAACGAATAACATTTGTAGGGTTTTTAGGGTTTAGTTTTCGGGGTCGTTACGACCGATTCCCGGTTCATTTTTTGCAAAAAAAAGCCACCCAGTTGTTTGAAGGTAGTTCTTACGGTAAATCAGCTGAAAACGACGGTCCTCAATATGGCTAGGGTCCCAAATAGCCATTAAGAGGCAGTGATACCCCCCAGAAATTCCGAGAGCTGTTTTCTCCCGAACGATACGACAGATAGGGTCTGAATTCTGAGGGGATATGCGGGAATATCGTAGAATTGAGCTAAACTTCTAGCTCCACATTCGACATAGCCGTTTTTTTTTTAAAGAATTAAAAGAAAAATAGTGCGAGAGAGACAGACTATAGGCGTTTAGCATTGGGCGGCGATATTCCTGGCGATATATCACTGCCTCTTAAACGCCTATTGATCTATCTCTTCCGCACTATTTTCCTTACAATTCTCAAAAAAAAAAAAAAAAAAGGCTGAATCGAATGAGCCAGAAGCTTAGCCCAATTCGGGCTCAAAATACGGACCCTATCTGTTGTACTTTTCAGGAGAAAACAGCGTCCGAAATTTCTGCGGAGGTGAGGGAGTTATCACTGCCTCTTAAGAGGCAACCCTCCTAATTTTGAAAGCTATTTTCTACTAAACTTCTCGACGGATAGGGCTCAAATTTTAAGGTATATGCAGAAATAAGGCAGAACTGGGCTAAGCTTTTGATTTTTCGATACACAAAGCCGTTTAGTCAAGAGAACCAAAAAACCGGAATGGGGGAATGAGATCACCTGTAACTCAAGAACAGTTCAACCGATTAAACTAAAATTTAGTACACAAGTGAAGTAGCAGACCATCCTTGACTGATTGAATTTTTTTTTAAATCTTTGCAGAATCTTCCGTTTTATAGCTTTTTCAATTTTTTCAAAAAAGGACGTGAGCGCTCTAGCTTTTGTAGAAATGGCAATATTTCGCTAAAAAATTCTTCATACGCGCAGGTACCATTAATGTTGTTTGATATTGAATGTGACCGAAATCGGAAAAGCATCAAGCCCTATAGGCGTTCAACATTGGGCGAAGAAATTCCAGCCGGTGTATCACTGCCCGTTAACAGCGTTTCGCCGTCAACGAGTCGCTAGGCAACAAAATTAAGCGTCCCTATCCATTTTAAGCTATACCTCATTCAGTACCAAGTCATCACGCAGTGCCAACAATACTTTACATTATAATTTCGTGCGTTTCCTCCTTAAATAAAACTTGTGCAGTTAAACACCTTTTTCAGTGTTTTAAGTTTACAAAGAACTTATTAGGAGAATTTGAAAAAAAAAAAAAATGTCTAACGCGACCTACGATGAGATTTGGAGGAGAGTTCAGTGCTCCTTAGAAGACGTTGTTCTCTCGGACTCGAATCTTCAGGGTGCAAAACCTCAGAAGGACCGTAAAAAAATCCACAGAAGTATAGCGGAGCTTTATGTGAGATATATAGTGATAGGAAATGAATTAGAGCTCTGCTATGATCAAATGTTACAGCCTCAGAAACGGTTACTCATTCGTAAACTACTGGATTCTACCATCGGTCGTATTATTGAGTTGAAACACGAACTCGTTGAGGTAGATCTTTGCGAACACAGTTATTACGACGATATACTTGTGAAGTACGGAATTACGCCGCAAGAGGCAGAGCTACGAGTGCCGAGCTATTTCAGACGCGAGAGGGAGCAAGAAATTGAGGAAAGACGCCGATTTATTGAAGATACCTTGAGGAATGTTGGAGCATTGGACGAAATCGTTCCACCGAAGACAATGACCGAGTATGAAGCTATTAAACTTATACAGACTCACGAGAGGGCGCGACAAGGACGCGTCAGGTTTCATTTCATGAAAGAAATTCGAGAGATGAAGGAACGATCGACTATCAAACCGGAACCGGAAGTGCGAGATGCTGACAAAGAGGCCGCTGCGAGTCTGAGGATTCAAAAGGTCTGGAGAGGATATATTACTAGGCACAGAATTAGGAAGAGACGCATTGAAGAAATGCTGCTCATTGGTAATTTTACTTGGGCAGCGAAATGCTGCATTTATCTTTATCGCATGGAGGATTGTGCTTGAAAATTTAGCTCGGAAACGACGTTATGAATAGATATTCGAGTGGCATTTTTAATACTGTTTCTTTTACTAAAAAAAAATGAAATGCGCTTTTCGTGGCTGGGTTTTTTCGTTTTTTACTTCATTGTGAGAAACATAGAGGGAGCCTTGTTTCGTGCAATTTTTTAATTCCTCATAGAGGAAGCTTTGTTTTCGTGAAAATTTTTTTTTTCGAGATTTTCATGTTAATATACTCAGAATTACCTAAAACGTCGAGAAAAGTAGTCTAGAAAACATGTCTGTATGTGTTCCAGACACCGAAAATTCAATTTTACATAACTCACGAACGGCACAATGGATCGAGCTAAAATTTGGCACGCAACTAGAGCATTGACTCCTTTGTAATTGACATGATTTTTAATTAAATGAATCAATGTATACAGATTTTATAGAAATTTTGATTTTTCAAAAAAATGTCGTGATCGCTCTAATTTTCGTAAAAGTTCGCCAATTTAGCTCAATAGTTCTTTATAAGTAAGGACACGTTATATGATGTTTGGTATTAAATTTCAGCGAAATCGGTAAAGCGGTTCCGATTTTATAGAATTTTGAATTTTTCGAAGAAAAAAAAAAATTTCTCTAAATCACGTAGAATCTCATCAAATGAAGCTAAATGTTCTACAGTCGAAAAATACCATAAAACCCTATTATGGACAAAATTTGGTGCTGATCGGTAAAGTCGTTCGAATTTTATGGCATTTTTAATCTTTTAATAAATTTACATTTTCGCTCATAACTTCCGCAAAAGTTAAGAGAGTAAGATAAAAATTTGTACTTAATCAAAATGCGATGTGAGGGTGTTTTTTTTAACTTACTGGATTTCGTAAATCATCAGCGATTAAAAATAAAATTGAAATAAAGATGCAATGTAGAACCTTGCACATTGCTTCCTCATTATTTTTCGAGTTTAACAAAGATTCCTCTATGAGGAAGCTAAAATCAATTAACATACTTCCTGATAGAGGTAACTTTGTAAAAATCGAAAAATAATGAGGAAGCAATGTGTAATGTGCGATGAAGCAAAATATTCTTTATACGTGCATGTACCATTAATGTTGTCTGGTATTGAATTTTACTAAAATCGGAAAAGCGGTTCAGATTTTATAGAGCTTTGAAGTTTTCGAAAAATTCACGTTGTTGCCCTAACTTTGGTAAAACATGAGATAACGATCTCAGACTTCATACATCAAATCGGTACTATGTAGCGATGATTAGTACATAGTTTCGTCATAATCTGCCATTTGCTTCAAATTTTTCAAAATTTTAACTTTCAGAAAAAATAAGATAGCGAACCTTAATTTTATTTATGAAAATATATATGAAAAAAAAAGTTTTAAGCAAAAATCGGTACACAGTTTCGTCATAATTTGTTATATTGCTCTAATTTTTCAGAAAATTGACTTCGATAACAACTAAAGCTGCAAAACTGAACTTTGCAAAATGCTTTCTCATTAACTTTGGTTTTACTTTAACAAGGCTTCTTTTATAAATTGTTTAACATACTTTCCAAATAGATGTAGATGTACAAAAAAAACAAAAATAATGAGGAGGCAATTTGCAAAGCTCAGCTTTATTTAAATTACAATAAGCTTATATGATCATAATTATATTATAAAGATAAATAATATAAATTGAAGGTATGGTCCAGCCAAGTCAAGTGATAACAGAAAACAGCAGGCAAGCTGATCGAGTGAAGCAGTATCGACACGAAAAACAAAAAGAATTTCAGGAACTCTATCTGCAGATGCTCCGGGATACAGCAGAATTCATACGAGCCGAGAGAAGCGCTATTATGGAGGAAAATCTTAGAACCGAAATACGCAATTGGATAAATGCGTATTTCCAGCAGACTGGAAAGATTCCCGAACTGCCGTCGGCCGAAAGCGGAGGTTCTCGCATTATACTGAGTCGTCAAGTACGAACAATGCAAATAGCTTTATTAAGGATAATTCATACGTACATTCCTCACCGAAAATGCACTCTTGTGGAATTTAAGTACTTTGCGAGTAGAAAAATATCTGAAACGTTCAGCGTAATTGACGATATTAAGATACATTCATTTTTATTGAAAACAATTACCTTAAAGGTTTTAAGAAAATGCTAAAAAATTCGTATAAATTCATCTGATTTTATCAGTTAACATTTTTTTTTACGCTCTCATTACTTACAGAGTATGCAAAAGAAGAAAGTATTGCAATAAAAAAAAAATCGACTTTCTGATTTTAATTAAGATACATGTTTTGAGTGTCCCAGATTTCAAAACACAGATTAAATCATTTCTGTCTGTCTGTCCGTCTGTGCCGTCTGAAAAGACAATAACTTTGTTTAAAATGTATGGACCGGAATGAAATTTGGTGTGTCTCTTCTGCATTCAAATCCGAGTTTTGGTATTGAAATCCAATCCAAAATCTCTACTCTATCTGATACTTTACCTTAAATGTAATTATTTTTTTTCGAAAATTCTTTATCAGACTGCAAGTTAAAATTTATGCTTCTGTCTGACGAATACAGAGATTCATTAACAAATAAGCCAGAAATAGAAGTATGTGATTCAGTAGAAGCAAACAGTTTGTTAATATTTAATTATACACATGAAATCTGTAAAATCATTTATAAACAAAAATTCCTATTAAGTACCATGTGGTTTATTACAGATATACAAAACGATCATCACTGGTATTTAACTGTTTTTGATAAGACAGCCACTAATAATATTTGTATTAAATATTCAATTCTTAAATTGTTAATCATTCACATAAGATTTCTGGAACCATCCATCATAGAAAATGTCTATTTTGTAAAGTATGGATTGCGTAGTAATTTGGTAGATCTGTAATATAATCCATGTTTCACTCAATTTTCATTCCTAATATTCTTTTGCCATCCTAAATTTCATTCTTCTTTCCGTTGCAACTTGACGTGGGCTGTAAAAAAAAATCTACTTGAAATTTAGTGTACTTTTACTGGAAGTTTTTATTCATCACCTAGTATATGAAATTCAGTATACAAGTGTAATGTCAGATTAACATATGGTACAGCATATTCAATAATTTACTGTAATTTTACAGTAAAAGAATTTGAATTTTAATAATTCGCTTATTAAATTTTCATTCTTTTCGACGATGATTTTTTTTTATATTCTTTTTTCATCCTAAATTTCATTTTTCTTTCCGTTGCAAATTGACGTGCACTGTAAAAAAACCGCTTGAAATTTAGTGTACTTTTACTGGAAGTTTTTATTCATCACCTAGTATATGAAATTCAGTATACAAGTATAATGTCAGATTAATTGTACAGCATATTCAATAATTTACTAGAATTTTACAGTAAAAGAATTTGAATTTTAAGAATTCGCTTTAATTTTACTGTAAAAGTACATGAATTCTATACCAAAACTGTTTATCAAATTTCGATAACGAGTTTATGCATAAAAACTTCCAATCTTTTTTAACAGTGTGAATAAAATGCACAATATATCCTGTCAGAATTCTCGAAAACTATTGACATCGATAATTTCAACAGGGAACTGAGAGTAGCATGAGCAAATCCACCGCAGTTTCATCGAAGGAGTCGAAAAAATCGAAAAAATCAAAATCAAAAAAAGACAGTCCAGAACTGGATCGATCAGAGGACGAATCAGACCCTGGAATTAAAGCTATGCCTTCGAATTTTCTCCCGGAAATAATTCAAGCCAATCAGGAGTATCAGGAGGTATGGAGAGATAAGGACGAAACCGGAAATCCAGCTCAATTGCCATATCGCGACATGATCGAGGCAGACAAAACGAGGGAAATTGAAGATGATGTCAGAATTGGTGTTGATCACGCTTTGAGGGTTGATATTGATGCCCTGCAAGCAGCCCTTGATAGGGATAGAGGTCATAAAGGAAAACGTGCAAAGAAATCGCAAAAACGCGTTCGTCGCAGCGGGAAAAAAAATAAAAGAAAGAAGGAAAAGGATCTGACGCCCGATCGAACGACTGAGAGTCTTTTTGAGGAGCTCCTCACAAATGGGATCATTAAATTGTACCCGGAAGTTCGTCTTAGCAGCTTCAAAGGGGAAAAATCTTTTGCTAACTTTGAATTATGGGAAAAAGGGAAGGATCCACTTCCTACAATCGGTGAGAAGATCCTGCGAGACATGAGAACTATTTTATTTATTTATTTGGTGATAGGCATATATGTTAAGCACTTCTCAATGTGTGTTAGCATTTTCTGGTATTTATCTCTAGCTGAAGATGAAAAACTGTCAAATATCTAAAAAAAAGAGTAATTTATTTTGCTAACCGGAAAAACGTATGGATAAAATTTTGCCCCTACGATTTTCTGATAAATAAAATAATAATTTATTGAAATTCTTGATAATTGAAACTACTTCGTAAAAGCACAAAAGCACGTTTTGAATAACCGAAGGTGGATGAGATCTTTTTATGATAACAGGTTCTTAAACTCACGGTTTTATGGAATATATGAAGCATACGCTGTTGAATCAGCCGGTTTTTTCAACCCTCTCTGATCTGCTCCATGATTGATTACATAAAAGTACCTTAAAAGGCACTTTATGTAAATTTTTTCAAAATTTGCAAAACAATATTCTAGAAAACGCCATTTTTTTCGAGTACAAATGTCTCCGAAACTTGAAGTTACTGGAAGAAATGTCTCCTAATAAAAGTTTTGGTTTTTTATTAGCTTTCGAGCGGAATAATTGAAATAATCATAACATTTCGGAGAATATGATTTTTTACTGATAAGCGGAGGAATTTTAAAAAATTAGAAAACGGATATTTTTTGGATTAAAAAATTTACAGCGTATTTCTGTATGTCTGTCGATTTCACAAAAAAATCATCAGAGTGGCATAGATCGACGTTGGGGTTCAAAAGAATAATTCCCCCGTTTTTTAAAACTTTCACACGAATAATTTTTTTTTATACCGAAAGTTCTATGCGTGCCACTTCGATGATTTTTTTGCGGTATCGAAATTCATTCAGAAATACTCTGTAATTTTATTAGCATAAATAAATTACCCTTTATGAATCAAGAAAAATTATGATTTCACTGTTTTTTGGAACTTCCACAAAAAAAAGTTTTAAACAAAAAAAAACATCCGTTCTTGAATAAAAAAATAATACCTCCATTTTTCGGTAAAAAATCATACTCACCGGAATGTGATAATTATTTTGAACATTCCGCTGGAAAGCTAACGGAAAATGGAAACTTTGATGTACAGACATTTTGTCTCAGTATCTTCAAGGTTTCGAGATATTTGGACAAAAAAAATGGCATTTCTCGAAATACTCCTTTCAAAAATCTGAAAAAATTCGCTTAGAATTTAATGCCTTTTAGTGGTACTTCCATGTATTCAATTATGGAGAAGATTAGAGAGGGTCGAACAAAAGTAGCTCAATCGACAGAGAATGCTTCATATTCTGATTGAATCGTATAATAAATAAATAATAATTGATAATTAATATTTACAATGTGGTTTCTATAATTTAAGGTGACATCAGACAATTAGTGGCCGAATACTGCATTTTCCCTTTGGGCAATGAAATAGTGAGGCAGTTAACGCCTCTGGTACGATCAGTCCTAATAGCAGGACCTCATGGAAGTGGGAAGAAGATGTTGGTTCACGCAATTTGCACAGAATTAGGTGCCACACTTTTCGACGTGACTCCGGCAAATATTGCCGGTAAATATCCTGGAAAATCGGGTTTAATAATGCTTCTTCACTTGATATCGAAGGTATCACGATTGCTTCAGCCTGCGGTCATTTTTATGGACGGAGCGGAAAAGCCATTCGTGAAAAAAGTCCCAAAGACTGACAAAACCGACCCAAAAAGACTGAAAAAAGATTTGCCAAAATTCGTCAAAAGCATCACGAATGACGACAGAGTTATTCTTATTGGTACTTCAAACTCTCCATGGGATGGCGATCAAAAACTTTTGTATCAAACTTACGATAAAGTAGTTTACGTGCCAAGACCAGATTACGGCACTTTGTCCATTCTCTGGAAGGATTTACTGTACAAAGTAAGGAATAGTATTTATTTTTATTCATTACTATGCAAAAATAAATATCACCGCATAAAATGATGAGAGACAATTTTTGTTCTCATTATAATTTCGAAGTTTTAATTCGAGTCTTTAGTTATATAAAATTCTCCGTATTGGAATAAATGGAATGGAATAAATTAGATTGACGGTCAATTGGTATTGATTTTTACTTTCTCTGAACGATATTTTACAAAGGTTTGTAAAATAGACAGAATAATTTCTGGTATGGAATATATTTGCATTTAAACTTTCGATCGAAAATTCCTGTCAATTCCAAACATTTAAAAAAAGTTACTAATTTTGTATTGTGCAGAAAGCATTCAATTTCATTACTTCGTTTAGAAAGTCTATTTTTTCTTTTCATGACCAAAAAACGTAGATTTTCTATTTTTATTTATAATACATTTTATTGGCTTGAAAACCACTTCAATTTTCTGATGAGAATCCGAATTGCGAAGGTAATCAAAAGGACCTAATTCTGACATTTGGGTCAGATGACTCAAAATGTTGTAAAATAAGTGGAAAAAATTAATTTGTGCACTTTGGAGTTATTTCAATCATATAAAAAATTGCAAAGCCAATCGGACGAGTCAAGGGTCAGCCACAGGTCAAAACGAGGTGGAATGCCTTATATAAATAAAACATTGTGTGACAGAAATGTTATCTCTTGTCACTCTTCATACCAGTATGAGTATAATAATATTTAAAAAAAATAAAAACTGTCACCACAGTTAGAAACAAGAGTGATTGACAAATTGCATGTGCTTTCTGAAAGCCAAGAGTGTTGCAAGTTAGTTGTTTACTATCTTTTACATTAGTGAGGACTTTTTATAGATTCACGAGCGCGTTCTTTTTATGTAACGTTACCATAGATAAGCAAAACGCACAAAAGTGTGTAAAAAATCGTCACAATGAATTTTGACATCTTGGAGAAAACCACAACTATTTTTTATTTGTTTATTTAATAAAGGCGATACATATCGGGTAAATGAACAAAAATAGAATAAACACTGTTATAAACACTGAATATGTTAGTGTATTGAGCATTTACGCTGGAATATCGTTTTCATAGAAAAAACGTTATAGTTAACAAGTAGGAATTTACGTGTTTTTTTTTAAGCCACAACTATTTCAACACGTTCGGTTTTTAGAGTCACCGCTATCATCAATGTGCCTATTTAAATAATATTGAAAATTTTAATTTCAGTATTCCGGTATAAGCAGACAATTCGATACATCTGCTATGACGAAAATTTGCGATGGTTTCACCGTCGGCACAGTTATTGACTCTATCAACGAGGTAAAACAAAATAATAATAAAATAATATCTGATTTGACATATGCAATTAAGTATAAATGGTCTGCTCAAATAACCGCCATCAGCGGACGCGCGGTCGGTGTGTGACTTCGGCGGCGTCCAGAGTTAAGCAGCATTGTTTGCGGCCATAACTTGGATTGGTGGCCGCTTGGCCACTCTCTGGTTTGCGCGTAAATTGTTGAGTGGGAAGCAGTTTTCCTGAGTTTCTAATGTGTTTTAATGCAGTAGAAACGCAGGTAAATAAAGCCGCATGTATCGGCCAGGTTTTCCGCAGTTTTCCGTGCACAATTCTGATTGTGCAGAACTACATTGTACACAATTATTTTTTGTGCACAACTACATTGTGCACAATTCTTGTTGTGTACAATTCTTTTTTGTGCACAATTCTTTTTGTGTACAATTCTTTTTTGTGCACAATTCTTTTTGTGTACAATTCTTTTTTGTGCATAATTCTTTTTGTGTACAATTCTTTTTGTGCACAATTCTTTTTATGTACAATTCTTTTTGTGCACAATTCTTTTTGTGCACAATTCTTTTTGTGCACAACTCTTTTTGCGCACAACTAGATTGTACACATTTTTTTGTACACAATCATATTGTGCATGAATGTTTTTATACTCAACTACAAATGTTTTTTTTGTGCACTATAATAATGTGCATACATTTTTCACAGACATTAGTCTGTGGCCAGATGGAATCCACTCTATGCAGTGTCCATGCCAAATCCCATATTTGAAGCTATATATGGGGCATTCCATACCGATTCGACCCGGACCTTCGACCTCTCGGATTTCGTCGAAAGTTTTTTATATGATTGTACCAACTCCAACAAGTACTGGAAAAATTTTTCAGATTGTTTTTATTACAATTTTTTGCTTGCGACTTTTCAAAACTAACATATCGTTAGCCCAAATAAAAAAATCTAATAAAATCCTCAAAAATTCTGCATAAAATAACAACATTTTTGAGTTTCGGTTCTTTTTTTTCTACAAAAAACTATTTAAACATTAAGAAACGAAAGAGGAAAAGTTATCAAATTTTTCTAAAATATTGCTTTCTCTTGCAAGTGCTTTCTTTTCGTAAAAAAAAAATGCGATTCATAGAAAATATGTTCAGAATGTTACGTTAGCTTTGAAAAATTGCAAAAAAAAATTCCTGTACTTTTTGGAATTGGTCGAATCATATAAAAAATTTTCGACCAAAATTCGAGAGGTCAGGGTCGACCCAGGTCGAATCGGTATGGAATGCCCCATATGTTTTTATATACTCTGTATATAATTCTTTTAATTGGGAATTGTCATAATATTTCACAATATTATTTTTAATCTTTGTTACCAAATATCAAAAACTACTTATTTTTATTGTGTCTGACTCTTATTGTCTGCAGATTATGACAACCAAAAGAATGGTGCAACTTCGAGTACAGCCTCTGACCCACGCTGAATTAGTTAATGCGCTCAGTACCCGAGATCCCGTTTATCGCGAAGAGGAAGACGCTTTCTTAAGTAAGTAAAAAAAAGTGTGCATAAAAAAACATATACGACACGCGGAAATCCCTCGGAAATTCGTACTCCCAATTCTAATGAAGAAATTTGCAATATCTTATCGCACGACTGACTGGTTTTTATTTGCAGCATGGTTCGCAAAGACACCGACGTGTCGAAAGAAACAGAAAGCAGTTGAATTGGAACTCCAAAAGTTGGAAGAAGCTAATGAGAAACAGAAGAAAAAAGGAAAGGGAAAGAAATAAACTTTCATATCGCAAAATATTCAATGATAAAAATAATTAGCAAAGCTTTTTAACGAGGTATTATTGGGACAGTCGAAAACTATTAAGATTTTGGAAATCGATCAAGCAAATAAGAATATCAACGACTAAATAAAATAGTAGGATTAATTTGTGTCCAGTTTTACAAAAGTAATTAGATAATGTAAAAATGTAAAGCTACAATATGGATTATATTATTCTGTAGAATTGATAGAAATTTCCGTTAGGCCTTTTTGGATAACAACTTTTCATTGAAAGTACAACAATTTGAATTTTGTTTTTCATTTTTTTAATATTACATATTTTTTAGTGATGAATAGCAAATGAACAGGTTGAACAACGTTAAGAATAATGAATGCAATTATTTTGTTCATTGGAACAAATTTGTCATTTAAGTTTTAGCAGTTAATTGAATCAAACTATGTATCGAGTTTCGTGAATGTTGACTGATGGTCTCTCTGTACAATGATGAATAATGAGGTGTTCAAATACGTAACACAATCCTTATTAAAAATCGTTGCCTGAGTTATTCATTTACTGTTATCGGTTTCATTGGAATACTTAATTTCGTGAGCTCAGTTCGCATGTTTTCGAGCACGGATCACGCGTGATTCTATGAATTAATCTAACGTTTCCGGTATTTTTTTTCCCCAATGCGACGAAACCGAAATGTCCGACTTTTTTTCTCGGTATTTAACCCAAAAATGATCGTATAATAGTACCAAAAATTTATTAACAAATACTTTTTGAAACATTGCGCATAATATTTTACGTCATATTTTTCAAAAGTAGTTTTTTTTGTTATAAAAAAATACTTTAAAAACTCGGGATTTTCTGTATCAACAAAGCTTTCTCATAGAGGAAGCAAAATGAAAAATTAATTTCCATTTAAAAGAAAAGTCAGCTTCACGGGTGAATTGTTAAACAGTTTTTTCATCGATTTGTTAACAACATTTCGCAAATGTTATTATGCAAACTCAATCTTTTAAGCGTCTTTAACGTGTTTGATTTTTTGCATCTTTCGAACAGTTGTCACTTTCATACGCATGAAAGTTAAATATGGACTCTTCGTGTACTTTTCATGCACTTCTACGCTAACGCAAATTTGTACATCTACTGTACTTGACGGCAACCATTTCGAACGCATAAAAGTGAAAAATGGACTTTTCATGTACTTTTCATGTACTTCTACGCTAACGCAAATATGTACTTTTTATGTACATGTCCTGTACTTGACTGCATCAATTTTACACGCATAAAAATAAAATGTGGACTTTTCACGTACTTTCATGTACCCCTATATGCTAACACAAATATGTACTTTTCATGTCCATCTCCTGCACTTGACGGCATCAATTTCAGACGCATGAAAATAAATGATGGAGTTTTCATGTACTTTTCATGTATTTTTACGCTAACGCAAATATGTACTTTTCATGTACTTTTACGCTAACGCAAATATGTACTTTTCATGTACTTTTACGCTAACGCAAATATGTACTCTTCATGTACATTTGCTGTACTTGACGGCATAAATTTTATACTCATAAACATGAAATATGGACTTTTCATGTACTTCTTCATGCACATGAATTTCATGTACTCTGTCGTTCCCGACGACCGTTTCATAACTATCGGATGACGGTTTCAACGACGTCGTTTTGGGCCTTCGATTATTTGGTCAAGTGACGTTATTCATCTACGTCCTCAAACTCTGTCACGACGTTTTTGATAAATCGACAACATAACGACTTTTACGACGCGGTGACTGATCCAAGACGTTTTTTTAGGCGTTAACATTTTTTTCGTCGTAATAAAGGTTTTTGAATTTTATTATTTTTTCAAGGAATTACTGTTTTGTAATTTTTTCTATTATTGTGTCATGGTGACCGTTTTGCAACTGTTTTTTAAATTATTTTTCTTCTATTTTATCATGAAGACTGTTTTAAAACGAATTTTTGAGCTTGTGATCAATTCTTCAAGATTCCGTAATTTCGAGGCAAGAGAACGAGACAATCTGCTGGCTGTTCTCTTTTCACCGAATAAATACACAGACTAGCATAAAAAAAGCATCATCTCTGGATTGTAGCTCTTCCTCTCTGCACGTAAAGCGCAGTACGTTTTGGAATGTCTTCGCAGTTTTATAAACACTTTGGCTTCAATTCGCTTGCGAGAAATGCTTCACCCATTTGCCATCTACCGGCATTATCCGAAACCCTGACGCACAGTTCATCCGTGTTTCGCATAATGCCGCTAGATGGCGAATGGCCAAAGCGTTTCTCGCAAGCTGATTGAAGCCAGAGTGGTTATAAACCAGTGAAGACTTTCCAACTCGAGTGTTCAAGAGCTGTCGGCCAGAGGAGAGAAGCATCTGGCAGGACATCCCTTGAAAAAAATAGCTATCTATCCAAAAAGTCGTAACACAGTTTTAGGACGTAGATAAATAACGTCGCTTGACCAAATAATCGGATAACCCAAAACGACGTCGTTGAAAGAGATGTCCGACCGTCTTCAGGAACGACATACTTTTATGTACATTCTACACTAACGCAAATATGTACTTTTCATGTATTCGAGCGCTAAATTCGCGACTTGGACTGTACAAGGACTCTTTACTATCTTTCCACGGGAAAAACTGAAAGTACGTGAAAAGTCAAGGATCGTTCCATTAGCTTATGTACTTTTCACAGATCTCGGATGGATCCGTGATCCAACAAATTTTTTTTAGCGAGGCATTCACAGATTTTTTGTCTCAGGCCTTTTTTAGGTGACTCAGGATCCTTAAGGAAGTTGGAGCGCGAACTTCCTGAAAAGTAAGAATTCAGAGAGAAATTCGAACACTTCCCGATGGAAGAAAAATCTTTTTAAAGTTAAGCATACAAAAGGTGCGGAAGAGATTCATTTTGCATATTGATAATTGCAAAATGTTATTAACAAATTAGTGAAAAAAACGATTGTTCGACGAATAAACAGTCAATCTAACTTTTTTTAATGAAAATGATATGTTAATTTTTTTGAATGCGTATGAATTTTTTCAGATTTTTCTCTTTTTTTGATTTTGATTTTTTTTATTTTAAAAAATGCGCGGGATACAACAAATTTTACATATGCGTTTTGCAGAAAGATGGTTTTATGCCGAACACATATCCGAAATTCGTTACTCCGCGCACATTTTTGAAAATAAAAAAAATCGAAATCAAAATAAAGGAAGGAATCTGAAAAAAATCATACGCATTCAAATAAATTAACATATTATTTTCATTAGAAAAAAAGTTTGGTTGACTGATTGTTTGTTGAACAATTGTTTTTTTTTTCAGAAATTTTTTAATAACATTTTGGAATTATTACTACGCAAAATTTATCTTTTCAGCACGTTTAATATCGATTATTTTTTTCCGATTTTTATGCCAACGGGAAGTAATCAAAATTTTCTCTGAAACTCACGATTGGCGGGACTGTAACTTTAATACACCCTTAACAATGTGAGCTTTCTCAACGAAGAACCGTCGCTTTTTCGATTGTGGCTAGCAGCTTGTAAAAAACCGAAGACTAATGAACTCTGGCGGTGCACAAAAAAGTGTGTTTAGTAAGGAGAAATAAAATCACGCACGTGTCACGCGCGTATCGCTCGTACCACGAGCTAATCAAGCGCGGGAGTCTGAAGTGCTTCAGTTATTATTGCAACTGCAACAACTTTCAGTCGATCTTCGGCCTTTGATCGTCGGTATTGCTAAAAAGAATCAATATGTATATTGCAGCATCCGTTCATATCCTCATCAGCTTTTTTATTATATGATTCGATTCTAGTGAAAACATTTCTTTGACTATTGCACTGAAAAATTGTGAACAAATGGTTTTAAAGATTCCCAACGATTCTCCAGAATTTTAATTCGTTTTTATGAAAAACTTTTTACTTTTTTGAAGAGATGGAGAAACGCAAAAAACCAGAGAAATTCAGAGATTTCCAGGGAAATTTATAAGATATTTTATGAAAAATTTATAATTGAAAAGTATATGTAAAGTGGAGTAAACAAAAATAAACTTATAGCGTATTTTCAAGATGAGAACTGGATATGTTTTATCATATGAATTTTTCTCAATTTATTAATTTAAGTATTTGACGATAAAAATAGTCGCTAGCTGACCTCTGGATTTCTCTAGACTCAGCGAATTGTTTCTCCGTCATAAAGTCCTGCTGATCGTCGCTTTGCACATATGTAATCGCGAGTGCAGCGACGATTTAACAGGCCGCGTATATAAACAAAATAGAAATCATACGATGTCACGCATTAATCATAAAAACTCGATATTATGGAATTGCTAATAACGCTGAATTACCATATCATAGAGGGTATTTGAAAATTTTTCAATACGCTCATGTATTTATGTATCATGATCTTTTTTTTTTTACTTTGACAACAGTTTAATGAAGTACGTTAGACGCAATACAAAATAAATATTTACAAGGTAAAAATAAGGTTATATGTTAAACTGTCTAAGAAAATGATAAATTTTTTTGCAAAAAAAATTGAATTGTTTTGTCACTTCTGATTTTACAACGAAAAATGTACATATAAATTTTGTTCACATATTCAATAAGTAATCGGAAAATAAAAAACTTTGATTACCGTATGGGCAACAAAAAGCCCTTTTTAAAAAGAGCGTAATTGATACACCGATAACTGATGTTATTACAAACGAAATGCAATAGAAGTTTTATTTTCTCAAGCGAAAATCAGCATTCGTCCGCCGTCATGTAACACAGTGCAGGATTTTGAACTTTGACACCGTTGCGATCTTGCTCTGTCTTCGTCTCTCTATCCATGCGACGTTCCGTCCGTTTCCACTTGGTCGTCACGTTTTCTTAATCTCTTGCAGTTTCTCGTTCGATGGAATAAAACGACTTTTTTTTTCTCTCGCGTATCGGCCGACATTTCGTCACGATTCCCTGGCTCATCACAATTGTTGTTGCATGTTGTACGAACACGTATTGCCGTCGATTTGTCTATCAAACCCTTGCGGTCACAACCTTGGATTTAACCCTTCGTCTTTAAACTATATTTTTCTACACGGGGACAGTAAAAATTTTTTCAAAATGTTCTACGCTTTAAAAGAATCTGAAAAAATTCAGGAATACTTCTCGAAGTATCTACTATACGACCCAAAAGTTCACAGAGTAAAAAATCTATAAGTGGTTTTAAGAAAAATTTAATTGTAGTATAAAATGGAGGAAAACGGGGTTTTGTTAAAAAATGTATAACTTTGCAATTAATGAATATTAAACGAAACGGTCATAGGGTTTTGTAGCTTAGACTATGAGCTTTCAAAAGAATATAAAGTCATTGGGGTGGGCTTTGAAAAGTTGGATTATTTTTGTACCTGAATGTGGGGACTAATTTACGATGTCAGGCATGTTATAAGTAGACTGAACGGTAATTATCCGGCGCAAAATCAATGTTTATTTTTAAAAAATGTTATAATTTCGTTTATGCAACTCCGTTCGAAGCCTGTACTTTATTCGTTGGCGGGAAATTCCAGTTCCAAATTTCGAATTGTTTAATTGTTACACACGGAGGGTTAAGAAGGTTGGAGCTCCGCACTAGTAAAAAGAGTACTAAATTTATTATTTACTTTAGACAAACTTTTATACATATATTGATTATAATTGATTTTTTCATTTGAATGAAACTTTTTGCACGCTAACTATACTCGAAAAAATCATACCCGTATTTTTTTTTGTTAAGCCAAATTTTTTTTTTTCAAATTATAGGATGTTTAATTTTTTAAAAAAACGAGCGCATGGTGAACTTCGAAAATTAAGAATAATCAAAAGAAGGAGGGTCCATAAAATAATTTTCTAGAAATTATAAACTTGCTAATTATTATTGTTATTAACAATTGAAAAATGAAATAATTTTTTTCGCAAATTTCGGTTTTTAAAATTTTTTTTTATTTAATTCTTCATTTTATCCAGTCACGTTTACAATTTTTTTAGATGGAGATTCGATGGACTCTATTTGAAAAAAAAATAATAATAATTTTAGCGCGGACTGTACCGATACAGCTGATGTCGGTGCCTTATAAAATTGAAAAAATAGAGTTGATTATATCTCCATCTCAAAAAAAAATTGTAAGTGCTATGGGATGAAATAAAGAATTTAATTTAAAAAAAAATCGAAAAAAATTATTTTACTTTCCAATTGTTAATAACAATAATAATTTGCAAGTTTATAATTTCTAGAAAAATATTTTATGAACCCTCATTCTTATGACTTTAAAACGCGCTCTGGATAATATTGCTAATGGATAGAACTTTCGATCGATTTACCGCATCGTTTTCGAGATATTAAATGGTAAAGTCGCCGAATTTTATACGTATGAAATAGCATCAGAGTTACGATATATCATATTTGGATTTTTGTCTAATCCTTAAAACCGAGATCCTCTCTTTAAAAAAAACATGGTAAGTACCATCGAAAGTCGAAATATCGAATCCAACTTTCTAGCATTCTGATTGGTCGTCGATGGCTCTGACATAAAGCCAACTTCAGCCTGTTACAATCACTGCAGAATCACGCGTGGCGCGCTTTTTGAATTGCTGGTTTTTTCGCAGTTGTGAAATGGACAAAATTTTCCTTCCGAAAATTTCTATTCTTTAGTTCACTCTTCTTCGTTAAAAAAAAACCGCACATCGCAAGTCGATTACATCGATACACTTAAACAGAAATAGAGTCGCGTTAAATGACGAATGGTATAAGCATGCAAATATCACGTTTAACCATAAAAAGAGACGAATGAAAGGAAGAGTGCGACCGAAGCGAGCACGTAATTGTTGCCACCACATTAAAAAAGGAAAGTGTTTATTTTGTCAAAAACGCAAGCGGTGGATATACTTTCATGCTCAATGGGCTCCGACCCGAAAAATCATAACAAAGGAAAGGGTTCGACACTCTCCCCACTCCTCTAGGCTTTAGTCATAGAAAAGTAGCTACGTTTCAGCCTGAATTGAGGCCACAGCGATCTCTGCAGGTCCTGCTGCTGTGGCAGAATCCCGAAGGCTCTGCTCTACGCGCACGCACGTGCAGACTGCTTCGTTTCCCCAAACACGAGGCGCGCTCCACTCTTCGAACGCCCGAACGAGTAGAAAAGTTCCGCACCTGCAACTCGTCCACCTTATGGCTTCATGCAAAAGTTGCTGGTGGCGTAACGTGCACCGCCTGAACTATCGATCCTCGTAGACTTATATATCTATCTGCGTGTCATTCGATCACGGCAAAATCCCGAAGGCTCTGCTTTACCCGTACGCACGTGGAGACTGCTTCGTTTCCCCAAACACGGGGCGCGCTCCACTCTTCGAACGCCCGAACGAGTAGAAAAGTTCCGCACCTGCAACTCGGCCACCTGATGGCTTCATGCAAAAGTTGCTGGTGGCGTAACGTGCACCGCCTGAACTATCGATCCGCGTAGACTTATATATCTATCTGCGTGTCATTCGATCACGGCAGAATCCCGAAGGCTCTGCTTTACCCGTACGCACGTGCAGACTGCTTCGTTTCCCCAAACACGAGGCGCGCTCCACTCTTCGAACGCCCGAACGAGTAGAAAAGCTCCGCACCTGCAACTCGTCCACCCGATGGCTTCATGCAAAAGTTGCTGGTGGCGTAACGTGCACCGCCTGAACTATCGATCCTCGTAGACTTATATATCTATCTGCGTGTCATTCGATCACGGCAGAATCCCGAAGGCTCTGCTTTACCCGTACGCACGTGGAGACTGCTTCGTTTCCCCAAACACGAGGCGCGCTCCACTTTTCGAACGCCCGAACGAGTAGAAAAGTTCCGCACCTGCAACTCGTCCACCCGATGGCTTCATGCAAAAGTTGCTGGTGGCGTAACGTGCACCGCCTGAACTATCGATCCGCGTAGACTTATATATCTATCTGCGTGTCATTCGATCACGAAGGGAGCGCTACGAACCCTTCGATTGTACGAAAATTTAACATGTGGACAGGAAGCCGAATACAGACGCATTTTCAACAGCTGCGTTAAAATATGTACTTCAGAATGCATTTTCTTCATTCTTTTTTCTATTTTTCTTTTCATAACATTTGTTCGTACCTTTTGCTTCCTCATAGAGGAAGTTTTTTCATCCGAATGTTTTTTTTAAAGATTTTTTTGTCCGGACAATCAGAATGCTACAAAACGTCGAGTGAAATGGTTTGAAAAAAAAGTCCGTATGTGTATTTATGTATGTATGTGTGTTCGAAATTTAATCACTTGTAACCCGAGAACCGTTCAACGGATTGAGCTCAAATTTGGCACACACGTGGAGCAGCAGTTTGTCTTTGATTGTTACTTTGAACAAATTTTTTTTTTTAAATTGCTGAAGGACCTCAGTCGACGGCATTTTATATTTATAACCATGTACTGTTATGTATTTTAATGGAAGTAAACACGTTTATTATTATTATTATTTAATTTTTTTTACTTCGGAACTTTGATCGGTCCCACTCAGGCAATTTTTTTTATGTTACCAATACATAGACGCAAAGGTTCTGTAATTTTTTTAGTAAAAAAAGTGGTCTTCTTTGGTTACAAAAAATAATCTTTATATTTAGCGAAAAAGTAATATTATCAGGTCGAAAAATGATTTGAAAAATTTCAATGAAAAGTTCACATAAAACTGCAACTTTTATGTTGAAACAATTTTTTTCTAAGACTTCAATTTTCAAGATTTTCCAAGACTGAAGAAATATCCCATTTTCCGTAATATTCGAATACAAAAATCCGGAAAAATTAGGAGACAATACTTTCAAGTGATACTAAATTGTGTCCAATTGTGGAGCTAATTAAAGAGGTTTGAAAAAAGGTGTCTGAATTGACGAAGAATCTATCATATAAGCCTAAGTAATTTTTTAAATAAATAAATAAATGAAGATATTTCAGCAGCCAAATATTATGAATTGTTCTTCTGAATCTTTGAGACCATTTTGAATATTCCGAGAAGAACATTTCGAAATGAAAGAATGATAACAAAACATTATTTCATGATTTTTAGGGCAACATTTATAGGCAACATTTATAGGCAACATTTAGGGCAACATTTATAGGCAACATTTGTTTGTCGATTGTGACACTGATGAATGTATATGTAATTCAATATCCTCGGCAGTGCGACGCATTAAGAATTGAAAGATTATGACAGAATGTAACGTCAAAGCCTAAGGCAGCGAGAGAATATCGATCCGAACGGATTTGCGGATGTCCGCAGTTCCTGGAGCCTCCAGTGATTTCATATATATATATATATATATGAATGTAGTGTGTAGCTTAGTAGCCGCAGCGAATACCTATTCGGCACAGTGTCGATGACGAATAACATTTCTCTGAATATCGCTATCGCGGTGAGACCGGCGATAACGAATAACTCGCGACATAACAGTTAATCCGTTACGCCGCTCACACTATACAACGCATATGTTCGTCTACATATGGCGTGACAACGGGTTAATGTTGCAGCTTCTGCGTTTTAGAATTAGAGTTTGGCAACGATTAGTTTTCGACACTTTTTTTCGTGACAATAGCGCTCTCAATAATTTTTTAAAAATGACACATTTTTAGAGATTTTTGCTTCCTCATAGAGAAGTTTTGTTTTTCATTATAAAAAATGTCGAAATTTTTATGTCAGATTACTCGGAGTGCTTCAAAACGTCGATAAAAGTGGTTTAGAAAAATTGTCCAGATGTATGTGTGTGTGTATGTGGTGAATAACCAGAAATTCATTCAACTGTAACTTTTGAACTGTATGACCGAAACAGCTCAAATTTATACAACATGTACAGTAATTGCTAATCTTCAATGGGTATAAATTTCAGAAAAATAGATTAATAAATTTAGTTTTTATAAGAATTTTTTAATTTTGAAAAATGTCCATAAATGCTCTAACTCGAACAAATTTTTAGCTATCAGTCTGAAACTTCGTATTAAAGTGGTAGAAATTGATGTGACCTTTGGTATTGAATTTGGGCCAAATCTGCAAAGCGCTTCGGTTCTTATGATATTTTGGATTTCTAGAGAATTTTTAGAATTCCTCTAATTCAGGTGAAATTTGAAAAAATTAACTGAAATTTTTTTACGCTGAAACAATAACTCTCAACACTGATACGTACAAAATTCGGTGATAATCTGTGTAACGGTTTGGATCTTACGTTAATTTTTTTATTAGAACTTATTGGATTTCGTAAATCATCGAAGAATAAAATTAGAATAAAGGTGCAAAGTAGAACCTTGCACATTGCTTCCTCATTATTTTTTATTTTTACAAAGCTTCCTTTATGAGGAAACCAAAATCAAACCACATACTTCCTCATAAAGGTAACTTTGTAAAAATCGAAAAATAATGAGGAAGCAATGTGCAAGGTTTTCCTTTGCATTCTTTTTTATTAAGATCCTTGTAGATTTTAAATCTCCTAAAGACCTGAGTCATGAAAGAATACATAAACAAAAACAGACAAAGAAGAAATACAGAAAATGATATTAATCCAAATGAGGCAATACAAAAGAGAAAATAAGAGGCGACCAAAGAATGAAGAATATTATTGATGAATCAGTCACAAAAGAATTATAAATTAAGGACACTTAAAAAAACAAATCTTTTTTATATTCTCCAATAAATTTTAGCAAACTTTGGAGAAAATTTGTTTTTTTTTCTGAAGAAAAATGAGGTCAAACAAATGTTGTAAGATATTCGTGCATTTATTTCTTAAATTCTTAAACTATGTATAATCTTCTTATTGAAACAATAAAAGATTCAAATCTTTATATAGAGTCTTAAAAAACGTCATAAACAAAAAATAATGGCCCATCACTTTGATTGGTGTGACCTTTTGCAGTAAACTTTTACGGTGAATTGTTTTTTTTTTTCGATAAATTTTTTGAGTCAATCTCAATATTTATGATACAACAAAACAAAAACAATGAAGTCGCCGCTGAAATTGGTCATTACAACCCCACAGTCAGCTCTATCGCGGAATTTGCATTTATTACCATTATCTATGTATACAGCGTGATATAACAGTGACATTTTTTCCGGCACTTCATTAGGATGCATATCAATTGTTATGATATGTATAGAGGATATAAAAGAATGAAGAAAATTCCACTGGAAACTCCATCCAACCGTGGCTAAAAATACCTCTAGGATCTCTTCTTTTTTTAAAATGAAATGCGCGGCAAAAAATATTTGAATTTGTAAAAAAAGCTGCAAAGTTGAACTTTGCAATTTGCTTCCTGGCAATTGTTTATCTTTTTTTTACATATTTACCTCTATAAGGAAGTATGTTAATCGATTTTGGCTTTATCCTAGAGAAAGCTTTGTAAAATAAAATGAAAATATCGAGGAAGCAATTTGCAAAATTTACCTTTGCAGCTTTATTGTTTATCAACGTTAAATTTCTGGGAAATTCAAATCACAACGAATAATGCCAGAACTGTGTACGTATTATTGCTGAAGAGATTGACTGATTTCACGTCTACAGTTTGATTTCGCCATCTTATGTTTTGTTAAGGTTAATGCAATAACATAATTTTTTCAAAACTTAAAAATTCTAACAAATTCGAACCGTACTGCATATTTTAACGAAACAATGTACTAATCATCGCAAGATAATACCGATTTCATGTCTGAAATTTAAGATCGTTGTCTCATGTTTTGCCAAAGTTTCCGGTAAAGATGTTTCATTACGAGAATTTAACATTGAAATTACATGCAATGTAAAAATGTTACACTTGTGATACGTTACGATTATGTAACGCGGTAGTAACATGCGATTTTACAGTTGTTATATACGGGTAATACAAATGTTATCTTGACTTTTTTTTGTAATATTAAATAACTGTACCGGTTATGTAACAATGTAATACAACAATGTTATACTGCTGAGTCGGAACTTGCAACTTATGTGTAATGTCCAAATAATATTACATGTAATATTTGTTACATTGCGGCAATATAATTGTGTGTTTACTGGGTTAGGGCAAAATCGTGATTTTTTTTAAATTTTTTAAACTCCATAAAATCCAAACCACTCTTCCGATTTCAGTCAAATTCAATACCATACAACATTAATAGTACCTACACGTATAAAGGATTATTGAACGAAATATCGCTAGTTTTACGAAAACTTCTTTCTTTTTTTAAAAAAAATTTCAGAACGCCATATAATAAGAATTTCTACATACATTCTGTCAAAAATTGCAAAAATCAAAGACGAACAACTGCTTTACTTGTGTGCTAAATTTGATCTCAATTGGTTATACAGTTCTCGAGTTACAGGTGATTGAAATTTTGAAACCCCACACACACACACACACACGCACACACACACACAACCAATCGAATATTCCAAATAATTTTGTGACCCAATAATATTACTTTTGGCTAAAAAATGTGAAGATTACTTTTTTCAACCAAAGAAGGCCACTGTTTTTTACTTAAAAAATTACAGAATCTTTGCGCCTATGTATTGGTAGCATTAAAAAATTGCCAAAGTGGAATCGATCAAAGTTCCGAAGTAAAAAAATTATTTGTTCAAAGTAACAATCAAAGACAAACTGCCGCTCTACTTGTGAGCCAACTTTGACCTCAATCGGTTGAACGGTTCTCGAGTTACAGGTGATTTAAATTTCGAACACACACACGCACACACACACACACACACACACACACCGAAATTTTAGAAAAAAATTTCGTGTGTGTTTTAGTGTATTCTAAGTGTCCTGATATGAAAATAACGAAAAAAATGATGCTGAAAAGGAAGCTTTCGCTACGAGGCAGCAAAAATGACATTTTGCTTACCCAGACACACACAAATTTTTCAAAACCTCTTTTCTCGACGAGTGTCCACGCATAAAAATCTCAAAAAAAACCAAACGTCATAAAACCAAATGTTCCTCTCCAAGAAAGCAAAAAGTGTCACAAAATCGCCACAATCTTCCATTGACATTGACCACCACGTGACAAAACACAATGACTACCTTATACCCCAGGTTACAAGCGAATCTCGAATCAGCTGTTGAGAAAATCGTAAAAAGGATACCGCATTGAAAGAGCGCGCGGGGCGAGCCACGCGACGAACGCATGCAGCTATACCCATAATCCATCCGAGTCCGTAGGATGGGGGAAGACGCGTGGTCTCGCAAAAGTTCGAGTGTCGGCCGATAGAATGAACAAACATTCGTGCGGAACGATCGGCTGGACAATAAAGAGGCAGGTAATAAAGAAATTCTCACCGGTAACCCACAGATGCTTTCTCCCTCCAAATCGACGAGAAAGAACGAACCCACTCATCCATATACTATTCGGGCTCTTCCGCTAATTTCCTATACGCTTCCTTCGTCTATGCTCGGCGTTCTTTCGGTCGAGTATCGCGCGTTCCTCAAACGAAGAAGAAGCTTCGCTGCGCAGCCGCCAATGCGCAGGCGTGCTCGAATAGCAGCTCGGGATTGGTCGAGGCCACATGGTCTGATGTCAGACCACGGGGCCGGTCCAATTCAATAATAACGAGATGCCCGCTCACGAGACGCCAGCTAGTCCTTAGCGACGCGCCTGTGACGTTAGTGTGCCGGCACAGCAACGTCGGAGACGTCGTCGTATACGCACTCCTTACATATTCCTCTCTCTTCGCATTTACAAGAGACTAAAGAGAGGCTCAGTAATAATAATAATAATAATTGCTTAAGAGACAAATATATATTGTGCTTTATCTACCGATTTATTGATAAATGTTCGAAACGTTATTTATGTTTTTATTTGTTTTTTTTTCGTGATCGATATCGCACGAAATAATAATCATTCGAGAGAAGAGCTTTAGGTTGTACATTTGTTATATATATTTATTCGCTTTACTGCGAGGGTGGTTCAGTCAGTGCGCGTTGACACGACCGTCCAGTTCGAGAGCCACTACGAGGGCATTTTTTTTTCGAGCCGTTTCTACTGAAGGGATTATTTCCACGAGTTGGGTGAGTTCTTTTGCTTTTTTTTTAATCGTTAATTTGGTTGTTCATTGGGGTTTCGCAGTTTATTTTTGATTGGGGTTGTCGCGAGAGATCGAATTGTGGTTGTGAATTTATGCGAGCAAATTTTTTTTGCCGGTTGTTTGTAGTTGGCATTTTGGAGACTTGAGGAGATTTGGAGGTAGAAATGCTTATGCGGGTTCTTGAAGGGAAATTTGTTTGGATGAATGTTGACATTAATTGAGGGGGATTGTTGATGGGGAAATAAAATTTTTGGGAATAATCTAACTGATAAATACCTCAGGTTGTGCTGATAAATAATATAATGTCTTATACGCAGTAAATGCCGGTTACATTCGTAGTTTCGAATTTTGAAGACGTAAGGACATTTGACGGAAGAAATGTTTATACAGGTTTTTGAAAGGGAATTGGTTGAAAATGAAGGTTGACATAAATTGAAGGGAAATAAAATGTTTAGGAGTAATGTAACAGATGAATACCTCTGGCTGTGCTAATAAATAATATAATTTCTTATAAGCAGTAAATGTCGGTTACATTCGTAGTTTCGAATTTCGAAGGCTTAAGGACATTTGAAGGTAGATATGTTTATACAGGTTTTTGAAAGGGAATTGGTTCAAAATGAAGGTTGACATAAATTGAAGGGAAATAAAATGTTTAGGAGTAATGTAATAGATGAATACCTCTGGCTGTGCTAATAAATAATATAATTTCTTATACGCAGTAAATGTCGGTTACATTCGGAGTTTCGAATTTCGAAGGCTTAAGGACATTTGAAGGTAGAAATGTTTATACAGGTTTCTTTTAGGGAAATTGGTTCAAAATAAAGGTTTACATGAATTGAGGGAAGATTGTTGATGTGAACATCAAATGTTTAGGAATAATTCAACTGATAAATACCTCAGGCTGTGCTGATAAATAATATATGGTCTTATACGCAGCAAATGCCGGTTACATTCGTAGTTTCGAATTTGAAGGCGTAAGGACATTTGCAGGTAGAAATGTTTATAGGTTTTTGAAGGGATATTTTTTGTTTGAATGAAGGTTGACATGAATTAAGGGGTGATTTATGTGGAATTTGGAATTTAACAACCAAATTAATAATATTAACTAATATTGTAATATTAGTTCGATCTTCACGAACGTTACGTCATTTTACGCTTCACATATTGCATAAATTTGATGATTAACATTTTTGATAATATTCATAGATCAACAATGACAGCGATTTGTTTATGAACAAATAACAGAGCCCTAAGTTCAACTCAAGTTTTCTACTTGTTTGAAAGTAAAATGAGGAAAATTACTCAGTGAATTCATGGAATACGTCTGAATAGATAAAATTAGCTATCTTTCGTAGAAATCGAAGCAAAATTATAAATTTGTTTTCAAGAAAACTGAGAATAATAGAGCTCTCTGTTTACTAACGTAAATCGAGTAAATTTTCGTGAATGTATTGCAACAAATTTTTTCTATTCAGTTCAGATTCACCTTTCATTATATTAATTTCTATTTCAGGGAATACGCATAAATAATTTTGGAAATAAAAGTACCTGGATTTCCTTCATTCTTGAATTCTCTTCTTACCAAAATATTGTCGTTTGTAAATCAGCCTTTTCTTTTGTCGCGCATATTTATATTCCTGGGCTCGACCAGCACTATAGCTCATTTTGTTTACGGTACTTTGACTTTGCGTCGCGGCAGTGGCACGAATCACCGAGGCGAGACTCTCTCGACTGTCGACAAAGCGCTTTAGCACGCGGAAGCAATACAAACGAATAGCCGAATAGAAAAAATGTAATTTCAATGGAAAATATAGTAGAGACGGAAATCGTTCAAGAAATTTCAAATCTGGGTAAGCAAAATGTCATGTTTGCTGCCTCGTAGCGGAAGCTTTCTTTTCAGCAACATTTTTTTCGTTATTTTCATGTCACGACATTTAGAATGCACTAAAACATAGAAAAAGTGGTTTAGAAAAAATTTGTGTATGTGTAGCTTCGAAATTTCTATCACCTGTTACTCGAGAACATTTCAACCAATTGAGCTAAAATTTGGTACACAATTAAAGCAGCTAATGCTTTTCGACTAATTCTATTTTTTTCGAAATGTATGCAGAAATTTTCATTTTATAGCTTTTTGAAATTTCCAAAAAAGATCATGCGCGCCCTAACTTTCGTAAAAACAGCGATATTTTGCTAAATAATTCTTCATATATGCAGATACTGTTAATGTTGTTTAGTATTGAATTTAACAAAAATCGGAAAAGCGGTTCGGATTTTATGGACTTTTGGAATTTTCGACAAATTCACATTTTTGCCCTAACTTTGAGGTGGGGGCTAAAATAGCGAATGACCGAAATAGCGAATGGCTAAAATAGCGAATTTAAATATAAGGAAATTCCAAATAGCTAAAATAGCGAATTTAAATATAAGGAAATTCCAAATGGCTAAAATAGCGAATTTAAATATAAGGAAATTCCAAATGGCTAAAATAGCGAATTTAAATATAAGGAAATTCCAAATGTAGAATGTCCATAATTATAGAATTCGATTTTTCAGCCATTCGTTATTTTTAACATTCGCTATTTAAAATGCATTTTAATAAGATGGAGGTAAAAATAGCCAATAGTCAAAATGGGAAATGTCTGAAATAGCGAATTTCATAATGATGGCGATTCGAGATTCAAATGTTCCTAATTTCGAAATTCATCATTTTAACCATTCACTATTTTGGCCATTCGCTATTTTGACCCCCGACCTAACTTTGCCAAAACATAGATAATGATCTCAAATTTTATACATGAAATCCATACTATTTAGCGACGATTATTACATAGATTCGTCATAATCTGCAATGTAGTTCAAATTTCTCAAAATTTTACCTTTCAGAAAAAATTATGTTATTAAAAGTTTTTTTTCATGAAAATAAAGTTTCCTTTATGAGAAAGCAAAAACAAAAAATAATAAGAAAGCCATTTGCAAAGTTAATATTTTTGCCGTTATTTCCACGTACGTTTCATTTTGGAAAACTGCTGATCGACATACGCGTGCGCGTTGAAGCGGCGGAGAAACGCTACGCGTCAATGGTTCGATGCATCGAGCCACGTCTGACCATAACAGTTTTTACTACTGTCAGCGCACACACCATATTTTATCGCTTGAGGGATGGGCTACATCTTCTTTTGCGCCCTAGTAACTTTCCACAAGCGGTTGTCACATTAAATCACTTTCCAAATAATTTATTAGCTGCTTGTAATATAATTTCTAATAATTTTATTTCTTCTTCGAATTGATCGATCTGTGCTTCATTGTTTAACATCTGACGATAATTATAATTTTCGCTAAAACTGCAATAATTGAGCAAAGCACTTGGCTAATAACTCTCTGAATTACTTTACGTGATTTTTAAAATCGTAATCAGATTTTATTTTTATAAATAAATTTTAAAAACTAATTAAATTCGAACTTATGTCATTTGTATATTTCGTCCATTAATTATTTTGTAGTATTTTCTTGATATTTCGCGATATCGTTAAGAAATCGTATAAATATTTTATGAAGTAGGGAAAATCGATTATTTATTTATTTATTTATTTATAAATGACAGTATAATAAATATAGATAATGATATTTTTGTTACTTTGAATTTTTTAAAGAAATCTTCGTACATTTTGTCTCTTATTACGGAAAATAATTAATAACAAAACATTAATGAAATCAATGAATGAAGACAGTTTGAAAATATTGACATGGTTAGAACTCTGCCAGCTTAGCACATTATAAAGATTGTTGATGCAATAATACGATACTAAAACGTTAATACTTATTATAATTATTAAGATTGTTGATGCAATAATAGGATACTAAAACGTTATAGAGTTTTTATCATGGTTAAGCAATTTTAAATACGGTTTATGACGCGTTATTTTTTATCGAGTATTTCAACAGTGTTTTGTTTTAAAAAATTGTTTCATAATTAGTCTGCGGGGGGTCTTCAGCATTGCTGGTTTATTATATTTTATGTGTCTCGTTAACAAATGGATAAAAACTGCAATTGAAATAAAAATTGTATACGCGTTTGGTAATTAATCATTAATATCGTTTCCGACAATAAGTTTTGTTGTTGTACATTGTATTGATAAACGTGCGAGTTAAAAGTCGCTCCCATCGGCCAGTTGCCGGAACATGAGTGATCTTTTCTCTTCACGAGCTTTGTACGTTGAGGAATGTCTCTCTATTTACGTTCGAGTTACACTGAAGAAAGAGACAGATGGTAATTGAGTCGAAAGTGGCATCATATATCTACTCTATTATATTATCGTCATATTCACACACTAAGCTGAGATTTAACGATGCAAAGTTGTTATTCATCTCATTGCTTTGAAGTGTTGAAATTGTTTGTCTTAATTCTTGGGAAAATAAAATAATGATGTCTTTGGAAAAATAATGAAATGAAAATTATTTTTCTACAAAGTTATCATTATTACATAATTAGTTTTGTAAAAAATATTAAAAAAATGAGATTTCAACAAAACAATGAATAAAAGGCCACATCATTGCAATTAAAAAATTTCTGGCCGTAATTTGAAAAATCCTCAGATGTTTGAGTCTAAATATTTGAGAAAAATATTAGTGCAAGCTCCATTTTTTAATTTAAAAAAATTTGTACTGATATTTTTATAATAATTTTATTGTCATGTTCACACACATCCAAGATGAGATTTAACGATGCAAAGATGTTATTCATCTCGTTGCTTTGAAGTGTTGAAATTGTTCGTCTTAATTCTTCGGAAAATAAAATAATGATGTCTTTGGAAAAATTATGAAATGGAAATTATGTTTTTACAAAGTTATTATTACATAATTAGTTTTATAAAAAATATTTAAAAAATGAAATTTCAACAAATGAATGAATAAAAGGCCACATTGTAATTTAAAAATTTCTGGCCGTAATTGACAAAATCCTCAGATTTTTGAGTCTAAATATTTAAGAAAAATATTAGTTCAAGCACCACTTTTAAATTAAAAAAAATTTGTAATAATATTTTTATATTAATTATATTGTTTTAATTTGTGTCATTTTCACACACTTCCAAGTTGAGATTTAACGATGCAAAGTTGTTATTCATCTCATTGCTTTCAATTGTTGAAATTCTTCGTCTTAATTAAAACAAAATAATAATATCTTCGAAAAAACAATGGAATAAAAATCATAGTTGAACAATGTTATGATTATTACGTAACTATGTTGGTAAAAATATTGAAAAATTAAAAACTTGAAATTTTAACAAAACAATGAATTTAACAATAATATAATAATTTTACAATTAAACAAAACAAAGACTACATCTTCATAGTTAAAAAAATTTCGTCCGTAACTTAAAAAAATCGTCAAGTTTTCCAGCCAAAATATTTGAAAAAAAATCGCCGTTCTTAAAGTAAAAAAAAAATATGCCCTGACATTTTTTATTCTCATGAAAAAAAAAAACTAGCTTCGTGTCGGAATGCATCAGCGAATTAAATATAAATGACAGCGGTGTTGAATAGACAGCAAAACTTTAATGACATTGAAGGCATCGGTTTCAATAATTCATCGTAGTTGTATCGTGGAGGTCTATTCGCATAAATGTCACTTATATCGCCCAGCGTGTCACAAACGTCATCGAGAACTTTCGATCTCCGTCGTCAACAAGTACCAAAAGGAGTTCCAATGTCAAAGTACTCGTAGATACTCTCTCGTCTTTTGTTCTTTTTTTTCCGTCCAAGACTAAATAAAATCTTAAGGTGTACAAATGTATGTTTATGAATACCAGTAATTCACGCTAATTATTCGTTTACACTCGCACGAGATTCTCAGGGAATATTAGACTAAGTTAATATTGATGCCTACGAGAGTGGAAAATGTGTAAGATGGTTGCGCAATGCACCTAAAGAGAGAAGATGAGCGCACCTTACGTCCGAATCCTCGATAAATAACTATTCCGCCACTTTGTGTACATACGGAGACGCTTCGTGTTCTTCCATTCTTCAGCCTCGTGTTATGGGAAGAAATACCTCGTGGTCGCCGGTCATTTCGGCGACTTTTCGCTCGTATCACCTTAAGAGAGAGTCACTTCAAAATTGATGTATATTCTATCTCAGAGCTGAGCAGTATTTAAAACATATCATGTACATTGAGTATTGAAGAAACGTCATGTACTTTAAGTACTCAAAAAATATCATGTACTTTGAATGTTTAAAAAACATCAAGTACTTTAAGTGCTCAAAAAATATCATGGGCTTTGAGTATTTAAAAAACGTCAAGTACTTTAAGTACTCAAAAAATATCATGTATTTTGAGTATTTAAAAAATATCATGTACTTTGAGTATTTAAAAAACATCAAGTACTTTGAATACTCAAAAAATATCATGTTCTTTGAGTATTTAAATACGTATTTTAAATACTAAAATACTTCTCAAGATATTTTAGGTACTTCATAAAATACAGAATGCAAAATACGTTTTTATTTTTCCACCCTGTATGTTCAACATTTTTTTTATATTCAAAAAAGTTCATCTTGTATTTGAAATTCAACATGAATTCTTAACAAGAAAAATGTATTATTTGGCGTTTTTAATAATGAATCTAGGAAAAAATGGCTGTGGAAATAATAGCCGATGGAACAAATGGCTGGGAAATAAAGACCGATAAAAAAGTTGACCGTTGGAAAAAAGAATGATTTGAATAAAGATCGTGCAGCTAAGAGCGTTTTCAATTTTATCTTGCTTTTGTGAGACTCAGATTGAACTTAAAACATATAGAATACCGCACCTCGAATGAAAAAATGCATTCATTGTGCAAACTAACTACTTATTAGTTAAGTAAAAATTTGTTGTCACAACCATCTGGTTGGTTGGTGTGACGACCTGGTATTAGTCACATTTACTATTCCGACTTAGTTGACTTGAATAGGTCACAAAACGAATTTTATTCGTGATTCAACTAAGTAAGACAGTTGGAGCCAAAATAGTAGTTAGCCCAACTAATTATTTAGATCGAGCAACGATCAGAGCCAACCACCTGAAAATAGTTGATCCAACCAAGTCACTTGTCCGCCTCCCCCCTCTCAATCCCCCAGCGGGGCTTTGCCCCTGCCCCCCAAAGGGGTCTCTGCCCCTACACCCGTCGCTCCCTCCTCCGCCCTTCCACCTCGCACGGGGCACAGAGTATGATTCATGCACATAAGAATATACACAAACGCACGTTTGAGTGAAAATCTTGAGGGGGATAGAAAGAAAAAAATCTGAAAAAATTCATACGCATTCAAAAAAATTAGCATATCATTTTCATTAGAAAAAAAGTTAGGTTGACTGATTGTTTGTTGAACAATTGTTTTTTTTTCATAAATTTGTTAACAACATTTTGGAATTGTTACTATGCAAAATTGATCTTTTCAGCACGTATAATATCAGTTATTTTTTTCCGATTTTTATCCCACCGGGAAGTAATCGAAATTTTCTCCGAAACTCACGATTGGCGGGACTGTACCTATCATACATCCTCAAAAAAGTAATGCAAACAAAAAGTTTCATGTGTATTGGACATTAAAAGAATTTCAAATCGTAAATAATGTGGCAAAGAAGAAGGAATTAGGTCACGATCAGTAATTGGAAAGGGCGCGAAAAAAATTTCCGTGGACATTGGAACCAAAATTCGTTATTTCGCGCACATTTTTGAAAATATAAAAAATCAAAATCAAAATAAAGAAAAAAATCTGAAAAAATTCATACGCATTCAAAAAAATTAGCATATCATTTTCACTAGAAAAAAAGTTAGGTTGACTGATTGTTTGTTGAACAATTGTTTTTTTCATAAATTCGTTAATAACATTTTGAAATTATTACTATGCAAAATTTATCTTTTCAGCACGTTTAATATCAATTATTTTTTTCCGATTTTTATCCCACCGGGAAGTAATCGAAATTTTCTCCGAAACTCACGATTGGCGGGACTGTACCTATCATACATCTTTAAAACAGTAATGCAAACAAAAAGTTTGATGTGTATTGGACATTAAAAGAAATTCAAATCGTGAATAATGTGGCAAAGAAGATGGAATTAGGTCACGGTCAGTAATTGCAAAGGTCGCGAAAAAAATTTCCGTGGACATTGGAACCAAAATTCGTTATTTCGCGCACATTTTTGAAAATATAAAAAATCAAAATAAAAAAAAATAAAAAAATCTGAAAAAATTCATACGTATTCAAAAAAATTTGCATATCATTTTCATTAGAAAAAAAAGTTAGGTTGACTGATTGTTTGTTGAACAATTGTTTTTTTCATAAATTCGTTAATAACATTTTTAAATTATTACTATGCAAAATTTATCTCTTCAGCACGTATAATATCAATAATTTTTTTCCGATTTTTATCCCACCGGGAAGTAATCGAAATTTTCTCCGGAACTCACGGTTGGCGGGACTGTACCTATCATACATCCTCAAAACAGTAATGCAAACAAAAAGTTTGATGTGTATTGGACATTAAAAGAAACTCAAATCGTGAATAATATGGCAAAGAAGAAGGAATTAGGTCACGGTCAGTAATTAAAAAGGTCGCGAAAAAAATTTCCGTGGACATTGGAATATTAGTTTGGAAAATAGTATCGCTGATCGCGCTACGGGCAAGTTAAGAGGGGGTAATGTGTGCGATAAAGAAAACCACGCGTTCGCATATCGTACGATCGGTATTATTGCACGTCGCCGAATCGCGACTGGAGCCTTGACACCAGCTCGGAATATATAAATTCTATTCGACAAAGGCACTAGCGTAGCGGGCATTTAATCGCCCTCAAGAAATCCTCCTCAGCTATTGAATGACCGGATGAGCTATGCGAGCTTAGTAGTAGAGAGCCTTACGGCCACTTCGCGACCTCGCACCACATTGCAACCGCAATACCTAACTTAAATGCGCACCTAATGCGCCCTGACACTTAGCGCGATATTTCCCCTTCTCCCGCCTAATTTTACCGCGACGGAACTAAAAACTCTTCATCGTGCACCGCTGAACTCGACTTACGAACTGAACCCATACGTAAATCGCTACGTCTTTCACGTACGCATGCAACGATGCATGCATAAGTAAGCCGAAGCGAAAGAGCTACTCTCGAAGTGTTTCTTTTATCGCTTGAGAATTCTTTTTAGTTACGCTGTCCCGAACGCTTTTTTTATTCTGCCGAGTTTTTTTTTCAATTTCTAATTACACACGAAGTATGTAAAAAGAGAAAGTATTGCAAACCAAAAAAAATTGGCTCTTGGATTTTGATGAAAATATTTTGAGTGCCCCAGATTTAAAAAAAACGCCATTAACTCATTTCTGACTGTCTGTCTGTCCGTCTGTGCCGTGTGAAAACATAATAACTTTTGAATAAATGTATGGAACGGAATGAAATTTTGTGTGTGCCTTCTGCATTGAAATCTCAGTGTTTTTTCATATTGAATTTGTCTCGGTGAATGACGGCTTCAATAATTACGTCTTCATTTTTTTTAACGTCTTGTCGAGATCTCGGCCTTTTCAGAATGTATTTATTAAATATTCATGTCTATATAAAGAAATATAAAAATAATATTGCATGTCCAAAATATGGAAATATTATTATTTTTGTGTTCTTAACTATTTGTTGTCGTTGTTAACAGTTAGGTTACTTTCTTTCCTCTTTAGAGCTATTTCTTAATGCCGAGTTTTCGTAATTTCTCATTACACACAGAGTATGTAAAAAAAGAAAGTATTGCAATCCAAAAAAATGGACTCTTGGGTTTTGATGGAAATATTTTGAGTGCCCCAGATTTTAAAAAACGCCATTAACTAATTTCTGACTGTCTGTCTGTCCGTCTGTGCCGTGTGAAAACATAATAACTTTTGAATAAATGTATGGACTGCAATGAAATTTTGTGTGTGCCTTCGGCGAATGACGGCTTCGATAATTAAGTCTTCATTTTTTTTCACGTCTTGCCGAGATCTGTGCCTTTTCAAAATGTAGTTATTTAATATTCATGTCCATATAAATATGAAAATAATATTGCATGTAAAAAATATGGAAATAATATTGTTTTGGTGTTCTTAACTATTAGGTTTTTTTCCTCTCCAGAGCGATTGCTTAATGCTATATTATATCAGAAAGTGTATCAACTTACCGAAGTTCGGTTTGTGACGTTGTTTTTTGTTGTGATCATTATTTGCTGTTTGGCAGAATAATGACTATTGGAATTTTTTTTTGCGTACTTTGTTTAATTTGAATCGATAATGTATATGGAAATTCTTACCTTGAAGTAATTTTTCTATACTATCAACGGGTCTTTATTCGCTTTACTACGATAACATTAGTAATTAATATTATATTACTTAATTATCACGATGCGGTGAAATTTTAATTACTGATGAGCGAGGCTCAATGTTAGGATAACTTAATTTTGAGTTCATTATAAGTATTCACTGTCCTATTAATCTTTTCAACATATTGTAAACTATAATGCACTGTTCTTATCCCATGGAATTTATCCCATAAAGAAATATATTTTTTAAATTATGTAATTTAATTTATTTAAATTTAAAAATCGAAAAATATATAATTCACCTTCTCTACATTTAACTATACAAATTTATACAAATTAATATAAAACCCAACAAGATGATAATCTAGTAGAATTTTTTTCTTCTTCTGACGTTTCCATTATCATAATTGTTATTGTAATTTCCATATCAATGTAGACGTCTTTTCGACGATTCAGTTTATTCTGAAAATAAATGTGATGTTTGCATGGAATTGGCAACAAATTCGCGGGCGAACATTATTTTTTAAATAATAAAGCAACGACCACTGGACAGTGCAAAAAAAAAAAGAATATATTCGTGTGACGCGCAGTAGCAAAGAAGCGTAGGTAAAATCGCCGAGTAGCCACGCGGAGAATCACGTGCGAGTCACGAGGTGGAGGGGATCACCGTCGCGGTATCATAGCGATATCCAGTGGCTCCGGATATCAATCCAGTACGTTGATGTCGCGATGACTGCACTCGACCTCAAGCCTTAGTATCACATTTGAAAATAACGAGAGAGAGACAATAATTTTTATTACTTCATAGTTACATTCAGAATTATACTCAGCAATTATAAAAAATTTTATTTATGAAGTGACCAAGTAAAAAAAGTAATAACGTTTCCTCAACAAGTAAAACATAATTTTTGGTAAAAATGAACTTATGAATATATTATCTCTGTAAAATTGAAAAGGGGAAACAATGTCTTATTTTAAGAAACAATGTCTTATTTCAAAATACAGAAACAAAAAAATTAAAAAAAAAATCTATCACATTAATACAATGTGTAAACATTTTTTGCATACAAATTGAATGCTGAATTAAGGTAAATTATAACTGGGATTTTTGTTTCCGGATTCAATATTGACAATAACGTTAATGAAAATTAATAATAATAATGATATTTTTTTATTGTAAGTGAAGAAAATTAAAAAAAATTATATCATGGATCATACTCCAAAAACATCATTACTTTAAGTATTGAAAAAACATCATGTACTTTAAGTATTGAAAAAACATCATGTACTTTAAGTATTCAAAAAACATCACGTACTTTGAGTATTCAAAAAACATTATGTATTTTCAGTATTTAAAATACATATTTTAAATACTAAAATATTTCTCAAGGTATTTTAGGTACTTCATAAAATACAAAATGCAAAATACGTTTTTATTTTTCCACCCTGTATATTCAACACTTTTTTTATATTGAAAAAAAAGGTCATGTTAAAAATCATATTAAATTATATCTATGATTTTTTGTTTCCTAATTCAATATTGCCAATAAAGTTAATACAAATTAATAATAATAATGATATTTTTTATTGTAAGTTAAGAAAATTAAAAAAAAATTATATCATGAATAGATGTTTTTAAGTGAGAGTTTCAGATGACGTTGTTATCACTGCACATACAATTACATAGATATCAACAATTATACTGTTGCGAAGCGACGACTATTCCTTATTTTAATACTTTGTACGTTTCTATTTTTACTCCAACCCCCGTCCTCCATTCTTTTACGTAATATCGGGTCCTATATGTGGAGGTTGCATGCACTGCATCATTGCGGACGTGCAGGCTGCACTTTCAGCGAAGAAATCGATACGAGGCGAGGGTCGGGGGCCCCCGAGGGGAGCCTAGCGGTCAGAGTTGTATTAAATGGAGTCAGGACGAAGCGAATTCGCTCCAGTTGCTATCTTATACCGCCATCAGTCATCATAATAACATTCCTAACTGAAGCATCATATTCCTGGAGAATGATTTTAAAAATTACCACCTTTTTAAAATATATTTTCAAATTAAAAAAATAATATTCAATAATTAATAGTATATTTAAACCATAAACATCCTGAACAAACACTCATAAACGATCTACTAACAATAAACAATGAAGACAATTTAACAAACTAAATAAAACGCCACCATTTTTCTGATTCTTTTATGCACGCTTTAAATGTTTCTCTATTTTCGTTCATATAGCACGGTAAATTTTTTTTATTGCACTCTTTATCGTACTTACGTTTACAAAAATTATTACTTAAATTTTTTTTCTGTCGACATTAGCATTTAAAAAAAAATGTTACCATTTCATCGCCATACCGCTTTTATTTTGTATAAAGGTCTGCAATAATTAATAACTGTGCAAAGAGTAAGAAATAATAATAATGAATTTTTATATATGCGGAACTTAAGAAAATTCATTGAGCTAAAAACTAGCGGTACCTTCGCTGAAAAAAAACGAACGTCGATATTTTCTTCGGAAAATGGAACTCAATGCAACAACATCGTTTTTTCTGAAAGTTGAAATTTTGAGAAAGTTTAACCACATTGTAGATTATGACGAAACTATTTACTATTAATCGCTAAATGGTACAGATTTCATGTATGAAATATGAGTTCGATATTTCATGTTTTGCCAATGTTAGGGTGAAAACATGCATTTTTCGAAAACTTCTAAAACTCCATAAAATCCGAACCGCTTTTCTGATTTTGATAAAATTTGATACCAAAGAACATTAACAGTACTTGCACGTATAAATAATTATTTAGCAAAGTATCGCCATTTTTGCGAAAGCTAAAGCGCGCACGTCTTTTTTTTTAATTCAAAAAGGTATAAAATGAAAATTTCTGCATACATTTTGAAATAAATTGCATCAGTCAAAGATGGACTGCTGCCTCATTTGTGTATGAAACTTTTGCTCAATCAGTTGAATGGTTCTCGACCAACAGGTTATTAAAATAAATAAAAATACACACACACACATACGAAATTTTTTCTAACTCCCTTTTCTTGATGTTTTGAAACATTCTAAATGTAACGAAATGAAAAACGGAAAAGTAAATTTTTCATGAAAGCAAAGCTTCCTCTATACGGAAGCAGAACAATTTTATGCATTGCATATATGTACCACTTCTTGTATTTTAATGTGGGTTAGGGAGGGGAGAGCATATTTGTTATTTTTTTTGCTGCTAAACGAGCGAACGATGATTCGCCAATAGATTCTACTCATGTAAATCGACGGTTTCAAAATTTATTTCAGTTTTGCTTTCTCATACAAGTTTAAAAAAAATTCTAATTTCAATGTCAGGATACTAAGAAAAATCTAAAACATCTAAAAAAGTGATCCACGAAAAATGTCCGTATGTATGTGAGTGTATATGTATGTATACAACTTTAAAAATTAAGGTAAAAATTAAGCATATAAATTGAAAACAACTTCAGCTATCAATCTTAAATTTGGAACACAACTGAAGTAGCAACTCCTTCAATTCTATTTCTATGCAATCGTTAACTGAATGGATGCAAAAATTTTAATTTTGTATCTTTACATATTTTAGCTCAACTCGACTAACAGGTTATTAAAATAATTTTTTTTTTTTTAAACACACACTCACACAGCAATTTTTTCTAACCCTCTTTTTTCTCGATGTTTTAAAGCGTCCTAAACGTACTGACATGAAAAAAGCAAAAAAAAAATTTTCCCGAAAGCAAAGCTTTTTCTATGAGGAAGCAAAAAAATGATATGCATTGCAAATATATAGCACTTCTTGTATTTTAATGTGGGTTGGGGAGGGGAGAGCATAGGTCACTCGTTGTCCGATAACTTATTAGTCGTTCGGCTAATCGACCGAGTGCGCAGCAATTGACTTGGAATTATGCGTGTCTCGTTGATGCACGTGCCGACTTCCGGTTTTGCTCTCTCTCTTCAACGTGTGAGGTTATCACACTAATTCTCTCTGTCGGCTGTCACTCAAAAGGTATTTCAAGGAAGTTGATACTTATTTCTTGCTTTTTACTGTTCGGGACAGTTGCATCGTTGCAACTGTAGTGCACCGACCGGCGAGTCTAGGGCGAACTGCGACAAAATCGATACGAGAATGCCCGGGTAATCGTGGGAATGAGCAACGAGCTAAACAGCTGTTTTTCAAGCGACTTGCGAAAGGAGCAAGGGAGCAGTGCTCTCTAACCTTTAACCATACGAAGCTTACGTGCATACTTTTAAATAACGTTTCACCTTATTATTTATTTATTCCACCAAACCAGAGCTGAGCTAAATACAGAAAAATGCTTAAAATATAAAATACAGAAAAATGCTTAAAGTACAAAATACAGAAAAATGCTTAAAATACAAAATACAGTAAAATGCTTAAAATACAAAATACAGAACTATGCTTAAAATACAAAATACAGAAAAATGCTTAAAATACAAAATACAGTTGGCTGAAGGACCTCGATCGATGGCCAATTGTCAATGTTTATATATGTATATGTGAGTTAAGATGTAATGTACCAATAACTGTCCAATGATGTATGTTGACAATAAATGTACTACTACTACTACTACAAAATACAGAAAAATGCTTAAAAAACAAAATACAGAAAAATGCTTAAAATACAAAATACAGAAAAATGCTTAAAATACAGAAAAATACTTAAAATACAAATTACAGAAAAATACTTAAAATACAAAATACAGAAAAATGCTTAAAATACAAAATACAGTTGGCTGAAGGACCTCGATCGATGGCCAATTGTCAATGTTTCTATATGTATATGTGAGTTAAGATGTAATGTACCAATAACTGTCCAATGATGTATGTTGACAATAAATGTACTACTACTACTACTACTACAAAATACAGAAAAAAGCTTAGAATACAAAATACAGAAAAATGCTTAAAAAACAAAATACAGAAAAATACTTAAAATACAAAATACAGAAAAATGCTTAAAATACAAAATACAGAAAAATACTTAAAATACAAAATACAGAAAAATGCTTAAAATACAAAATACAGAAAAATGCTTAAAATACAAAATACAGAAAAATGCTTAAAATACAAAATACAGAAAAATGCTTAAAATACAAAAGACTTCAGGTATTTAAAAATTCAAAATACTTTTAGTACTTACATCCCTTGTCACTTAAAATATATTTTTAAAAACTTTTCAAAATACTTTCTAAAGAACCTTGTGAAATTCAATTCTAAGGCATCGTGCATTCATTGGGTGTGATAGGAATTGTTCAATATTGCATGATACACTTCATACATGTTTATTCGATTGTTAATTGAACTAAATTGAGGAAATAATCATTTTGGAACCGTTTTTGAGACATTTTTCCGTTTAGGCCATTGACTACATCCAGAAATTTCTTGTACATGTGATTTCTCAATGGTTTAGAATATTGTAAACACGTTTACGTGAAAATCACATAATAAATATTCATGTAAACGAAGCTTCTTGAGCAAGCAAAACTATGGAAATCAAGATTGCAGCAGAATTTGCTCATAGTTTTATCACACCGTTCATAAACTTTAGTATTTAGAACATCAAAGTGTTTTTTTCTTTTCCATAAAGGAAACTTTTATTGATAATTAACCACTTCGATTACTGAATACAATTATCCCACAACCAAATGAATTTCATGAGAAAGCGAAGATAATGTCATATAAAGTAGAGCGAAGTTAACATTGTTCATTTGCAAATCGTCAAGACGTCAAAAGTCAAGATACATTGTGTCGTCTGGTCTGAAAGCTACAAGTGAAAATTTTCGAATTTAGTTTTCAATTATTAAATACCTTACACCAGTCTGGAAAAATTCAAAGATGTAGTCCACTATATTAATTTCCTGAGGGCAAAAAACTGGTTAAATTCAGATAAATAATCTCACGGAAAAAAAAAATGTTGAATTTTTTTAAGTGATGTAGATGGACCATTTGGCCCCCATTTATCTAGGCATAAAAAATAAGAAAAATTTTTCGTCACGTTGAAATTTTCATTGACTTTTATAAAAAAAGGCTATTAACAATTCAAAAACTGTATTATTATGCATTTTTTATACGTAATAATCATAAATTATTTGTTAACTAGTCGAAAATGTTCAATACTTGCACTAGAAAACATTATTTTATTTTCTATGACGTGCATTTCCTGTTTTTTTCTCCAAGGTCATGGAAATTTTGCAAATGCCATTTTTCTAATTCTTATTTTTCCAATTTCATCATTTCAATTTTTAATTACCCTTGGATATTTAGATGGAAGTAAATAAAAAATAAAATAAAAACTGTTTTTGTTTATTAACGCTGTGGACATATATTACTCATAGAAATGCACTTTTCGTCGCTATCGTTGACTGCAATCTTCGTACAGTGGATACGATAAACGCTACATGCAGGCAAATAAATTTGACCCTGTCAGCAAAATCAACATTGTAGCGGTAGGTTAATGACTTCGTTCGGAGGCCCATACGTCTGAAATTATTCTAACACATTACCTCCTAATAAGACAGTGTCACGTATAGCAGCACAAATTTTAAGGCGTTGCCACTTGAAATTTGCGGCTCAAAGCGAATTGCACGTCGCATTATTCGTACGTTCAATTCCGTATTGACAAGTGGCTGCACAAGAGATGAATATACAAAGGCGCCTCTTGTTTTTTATTCTATTTATTTATTTATTTCGTTTTTATTTCTTATTTTTTGCTGTGGAACGAGCGAACGATGATTCTCCAAACGATCCTACTTATGTAAATCGACGGTTCCAAAATTTATTTCAATTTTGCTTTCCCATACAAGTTAAAAAAAAAATCTCAAAATTGCAATGTCAGGAGACTAAGAATAGTCTAAAACATTTAACAAAGTGATCCACAAAAAATGTCCGTTTGTATGTGAGTGTATATTTATCTATACAACATTCAAAATTAAAATGCATATTAACTTGAGAATCATTTTAGCTATTAATCTTAAATTTAGCACACAACTGAAGTAGCAGCTCGTTCAATTCGATTGCTGCAATCGTTGACTGAGAATGGATGCAAAAATTTTAATCTTGTAGCTTTACATATTTTCTTTTATATAAAAAAAAATCACTAAAAAACCATCCAGCGGAAAATTGCAAATATTCTTTGAATCACGGTGTAAATATACAGTCATAACTAAACAATAATACCGTAATGAGATATCTTATCGTATTGTTCTCTATCTGTCAGGCAGAGGTTCAAATTTCTCATGCAATGTAATTACAGTTTATCGTATATATATATCACATATATATACCAGGCATTCTACGTCGGTTCATCTACTTATTTTTTGCTTCGTCGAAGAGGAAGCTTTGTTTTCACTCAGAAAGTTTCAAAGCATCGCGAAAAATAGTTTAGAAAAAAATGTGTGCGTTTGTGCGCAGGCTTTGAAATTTCAATCATCTGTAACACGAAAAGCGTTCAACCGATTAAGCTGAAATTTGGTACACAAGTGGAGCATTAGTCCATCTTTAACTCATGCAATTTTTTTTGGAAACATATGCGGAATTTTTTATGTTATGGCTTTTTAAATTTTTTCATGAAAAAACGTGCGCACTCTAGCTTTCGTAAAAATGGCGATATTTTGATAAATAATTCTTTACATGTGCAGGTACTGTTAATGTTGTTTGGTATCGAATTTAATAAAAATCTGGAAAGCGGTTCTGATTTTATAGAGTTTTAAAATTTTCGACAAATTTTATTGATTGTTATTGCTCTAACTTTGTGAAAATATGAGATAACAATATCAAATTTCATGCATGAAATTTGCAATTTTTAAGCGATTATCGGTACGTAGTTTCATCATAATCTGCAATGTGGTTTAAATTTTCTGAAGTTATTGCATTAACTTCAGCAAAACATAGCAAAAGACTTTCAGAATCAAACCAAAAGAACTTTAGCAAAAGATAGCGAAATCAAATTGTATACATAAAATCAGTAGTATTCACCAATAATAGGTACAAAGTTCGTCATAATTTGTTATGTAGTAAAAAATGTTCAGAAAATTACCTTTAATAACGAATAAAACTGCAAAGCTGAACTTTGCAAATTGCTTCCTTATTATTTTTGGTTTTTTTTTTTTTTACAAAGCTTTCCACTATAAGCGAGCTATTGTCATACTTCCTCATAGAAACAATTTAAAAAAACAAAAACAAAAAATAATAAGGAAGCAATTAGGAAAGTTCAGCTTTTTTCTCATATTTTTTCTCCCATTCAAGACACTTAAAATTTTTCTTCTGAGTTCATATATCAATGCCAATTACAAAACCCGTAGAAATAGTGACATAGCCCTTGCAAAAAAATTTGAAGGAGTAACAAATGTTAAAAAAAAAACTCACTGACAGCAGATGGCTTATATGCTGAGAATTTACGTGACTTTATTAATACCTCGCATGTCTCGTTGTCTTGGTGCGTGCGCACGTAATAATATCATCTTCGGTCGTCCTGTAATTATTATTACCGATAATTAAACGGCCAATTAGCTCGTCAGATATACTTGTCGTAATTGGAATCTTCTCGGCTCTCCCTTCGACACATCGTGGGATACCTTATCTGCTATATAGCGGTTAGAACATTCGTAGAGTGACACGATTCACCGTGACCTTGAACTCTCCCAGCCGAGGCCAGCTAACGCTCCCCTCCAGGGTCACGATCGTTTCGCAGCCGTCTCGTACTCCAGATAATTCCACTTTGCCTCTCTCTCACTCTCTTTCGTAGCTTCAACAGATTACCCCACAGTTATTTTGCCCCGACAGTCAGTCTACCTTGTCGGCCCACCGATCAAAGTGTCTTTTGGCTACAATATTTGTATATTTGCTTCCTCATAGAGTAAGCTTTGTTTTCGTGAAAATAAACATTTTTTTTTTTTCGTTTTTTATGTCAGTACAATTAGAATGCTTCAAAACGTCGAGAAAAGTGGGTTAGAAAAAATTTCCGCGCGCGTGTTTTGTGTGTGTGTGTGTGTGTGTGTGTGTGTGTGTGTGTGTGTGTGTGTGTGTGTGTGGGCGCGCGCGCGTGCGTGCGTGTGTGCAAAGGGATCTGAAATTTCAATCACCTGTAACTCGAGAACCGTTCAACCGATTGAGCCAAAATTTGGCACACGTATAAAGGAGCAATCCGTCTTTGATTGTTGCAATTTCCTACTGAATGTATCTAGAAATTTTTTTTATAGGTGTTTGAATTTTTTCAAAAAAACGACGTGCGCGCTCTAGCTTCCGTAAAATTGGCAATATTTCGCTAAATAATTCTTCATAAGCGCAGATTTTCTTAATGTTGTTTGGTATTGAATTTGACCGAAATCATTTTCATTCGCAAAAAAAGTTAGGTTGACGGATAATTTGTTGAACAATTTTTTTTCCACTCATTTGTTGATAACATTTTGCAATTATTAATACGCAAAATTAATCTCTTCCGCACCTTTTGTATGCTTAATTTTTTAAAGATTTTTCTTCCATCGGGAAGTGTTCGAATTTCTCTCTGAATTCTCACTTTTGAGCGCGTTGAGCAACCATCGCGCTCTTACATCCTTAAATAGATTCATTAACCAGCTACAATCGACACTTGTAAAAGTGTGAAAGTATTAGTGAAATTTGAATTAGGCTTCAGTTTCGCGCTCTTTGAATCTAGCGATCACGGTCTCAGACCCGAGATGTGCTTCGCAAAAATTCCATCAAAATAAAATTTGACCGCCAATCGTCGCGTACAATAACACATATAATTGATCCAACTGCACTGAGAAAAAAAAGCCTATCGTTTATTTAATGATTTCACATGGTAAAACGTTTTGACGTTGTTGAAGGCTTGCAATGTTTTATGGTTGAAGCGATAATAATATAGTTCAATAAACGATACTTATAAGGTTATTGTAAACAAACGTTGAAATCGTATATGCAACAAAACGGCATATTTGAAACTATTATAATAGTTTTTGAAACTATTATCATTCTACTATAACTATTTTCTTATATTTGCTATATCCATAAAATATAGACGTTCCTCCTGGGAATTATAGTTTACAGTTAGATTATCGTCAGTCCAACTATATTATTTTGAAAATTACCAGATTTTTCTCTCAGTGTATTTTTATACATTTGCTATAACTATGAAATACAGTCGTTCCTCCTTACAACTAACTATACATTATAGTATAGTGTCCTAAGAATCTAACTATACATTATAGTATAGTGTCCTAACAATCTAACTATACATTATGGTTAGATTATCGTCAGACTAACTATTTTTATTATTAAATTACGACATCCTTCTCTGAATGCATTCACGTGGCGTTAGCGCCAAACGTCATGATGTTTCGAGTGCTTTATTTTGTCGTCGATGGGGAAGTCGCGAGTAACGTAGAGAGAGAGAGAGAGAGAGAGAGAAGAGAGCGGAAGGAGAAAGAGAGCGGAAGCGCAAACGTCAGTCGGTGATCATACGACGTCGGCAAGCCTTCGAGTTCTTGATAATCGTTAAGCAATGCTTATCTCCGAGTTTGCGCTATTTTCCTTTTTTTTCCGTCGCACCGAGCGAATTACGAGGTCGCTAGCGTCAATGATTCACAATTGAGCGTGAATTCCCTTTTTTCCTTTGTCAAAAAGAGCCTCTAATTTTATGGAAATATTTTATAAGCATACCAAATACATTTGCAAAAATCTAACTCTCCGCAGTGAGTGCAATAGGTGCTTCCGGTTCGGTGAGACATTAGCGAGCTCACCAACGTAACACACTCGTCGCAGTCGCATTAACGAATTGCTCCGGTGTCAAGGTGATCCGACTGTTTACCCATTAGTAAATAGACGAATATTGAGAGAGCATTTTTCGCTATCTTAGGATCACCGTAGAAAAAAATTTACTTGAAATTTCATGTATCGGTACGGGAATTTTTTATGCATAAACTGGTATAATAAATTCATTCTTCTTTGACCTTGGCTGAGTATATATTGAATAGATGTTATGATGCTTCGACGATGCCAGCCTATGATATTTTTCTTTATTTTTGATGGAAGTCTGGCAAATTTAGGTTTGATGAAAGGGACAAAATAAAAAGATTAAGTTTAACAATTTTAAATTTGATGAAAGGGACAAAAATAAAAAGATTCCAAGTGTTTGATTTTCCTATACAGGATGATCGATAACAATGGAATCTTCGGCATCGTTAGACTTAGACCTCGAGTTACGATTTGCCAAACTTCCATTAAAAATTTGAAAAATGTCACAGGCTGGCATCGTCGAAGCATCATAATATCTATTCACTGGTATAATGAATTTTACATGTAAGTCGTATGTAAAATTGAAGTGTGATCAAGTAATTTCAAAGATTTACGTTAAATATAATGTAAAAGTATATTAGTTTTCATAATTCACTGTAATTTGAGTACAAATTGACTTAAATTTGATATCACAATTGTGATAAAATTTAATTTACGATTTCATGCATAAAACCTTAGAGTCTTTTTCTACAGTGATCATCCTATCTATTGATTACTAACAACAATTTTTTCTTTCATTTATCTCTTCTTATTCCTAAACATGAAATTTGCATTTTTATACCGTTCGTCATTTTACGTGACTCTATTTCCGCTTCATTGTTTCGATATAATCGAATTTCGTTTGTCATGTATTTTTGCCCTAACTCACTATCATTAAAAAATGGCGCTATAAGGTCTATCGGACCCTTGAAACTTTGATGCATAGACTCGATGATTTTTTATACTTCTTGCAATTTTTATACACTTGTTAGATATTTGAAATCCTCAGTTTTGATAATTTATCCAAACTATTCACCAATTTATTGATTTATTTATTTTACGACATAATAATGCACAATAATTGAGTTTCGGAAATATTTATATTATCCCAACAATAGTAATTAATAAAAAAGAACCACTAGTATTTGATCGCTTTTCTGAAATCTTAGTTATCAATAAAGATATTAATTCATAGATTCCGAATGCGCTGGTAAATATTTAGACTTAATCTTATCTCCGTTCGAAAGAAATTCGGTCAAGCGAGACAATAAAGTTTTGCAACCTTCTAAATAGATGAAGATCGAGATCTTATTGCTCTTAACATCCTCATATTTATTGATTACCTTATTTGTCGCGATGTTCGAATTTATCCCTAACTCACTACCATTAAAAAATGGCGTCATGGGGTCTATCAGACCCTTGAAACTTTGATGCATAGACTGGACGATCTTTTATACTTCTTACAATTTTCATACACTTGTTACATATTTGAGATTCTCGGTTTTTATAATTTATCGAAATCTATCCAATTTATTTATTTTTTTACGACATAATAATTCACAATAATTCAGTTTCGGAAATATTTATATTATCCCAACAATAGTAATTAATAAAAAAGAATCACTAGTATTTGATCGCTTTGCTGAAATCTTAATTGTCAATAGAGATATTGATTCATAGATTCCGACTGCGCTGATAAATATTTAGACTTAGTCTTATCTCCGTACGGAATAATATTTTCAATGAGCCGGTCGATAAAGTCTCGCGGCGTTGTTTGGAGAGAGAAGAAGATAGTAGCTCTGGAGAACTGCTCCGCTCGACTGGGAGCGACAGCAGCAAGAACATAGGCGTGTGCGCGCTTCTGATTGTGAGTTCTGCTGAGAGAGTTCAATCATTGCAAAATTGGTTTACTCTCGGAGTGAATCCAATTGAGATTACTCAATTAAAGTGGCCCGAGAAGGAGAGCCACGACGACAGGGGGTCGAAGAAGCTCTTCGTCTCCTCTCTATCTTCCACTCTCTTTGTCTCTTATTCCCTTGCGTCAATTTGACGCAATTGTGGAGCGACCTCGATAGTTCTCGCGCACCGTACGCGTGTTATGCGTCTAATATAACGCCTTCTTCTCCATAAATGCATCGCACTCTTCACCTCCTCCGGGTCAACGTAGGTCGAAAGTTCACAGTAACGCTGAAGAGAATATAATATCCGAGAGGATTCGCGCGCACAGGTCAGCTCAGAGTTCAATCACAAACGACGCAGCCAATATATATCTATATATCGAGCATTCTCTGTCAATTCAGCCACTTTTTTTCGACCCTCTCTGATCTCCATAATTGGATATTTCAAAGCACTAATAAGAATCACACTATGTGAATTTTTTCAGATTTTTTAAAACATTTTTTTCAGAAAATACCGATTTTTTTTATTTAAGTGAAAACTTGGAGTTACAAAAAAAAATGTCTTTACATAAAAGTTGCCGTTTTTCGTTAGCTTTCGAGCGGAATATATGAAATGATTTTTGCGATCCAGCGAGTATGATTTACTTTACGGAAAACGGAGCAATTATTTTTTTTTTCAAGAACGGATATTTTTTCCGGACTGAAAAAAAAATGTTGTTTACCAGAAAAGGCCACTTTTTTTGGCCAAAAATCACAGAATCTTTGTGCCTATATATTAATAACATAAAAAAAATTGCCAGAGTGGGACCGATCAAAGTTCCGAAATGAAAAAATTATTTGTTCGAGGTAAAAAAGTTATTTGTTCGACGTAAAAAAAAATTTGTCGAGAAATAAAAAGAAAAATGTTAACAACATTTCCATTCAAAACTTGTAGTTATTCGATACTAAATAAATAGAATGGTTAGTCCATTATAGACTTTTTGAAAATGTTATCTGGACATCATTTTGTTACTGCAAGAAATTATTTTTCGTTGTAAGTAATGAAATATGGAATGACAATTTGCATAGTTTAGAAAAATCTGAAAAAAATTCTAAATGAAATGCGGTCTTACATAAATAAACATTGAATGAACCGCCTGAAGTACATTAATTTTTTTTTCTTCTTTTCAATAATTTTTATAACAACAAAAAGCTGAAAAACTATCAGAAAAAAAATGTTGCCCTCTGGTTATAAGCTAGAAAATTTTGATATTGAACAAATTATTTTTCAGAATTTGTTCCTAATTTCAAATTATGGCGTACAATATTTAACTCTAAAAATATAATTAAAAAAAAATTGCCATAGAAAAAAAGGTGCATTCGAAGTCCAACTAAGCCTACAAAAAATAACAAGCCAAATCGGAAAGGTTGAGATCAAATCATGATCAAAACGGGATTCATTGCCATGTACATTGAATTTCAAGTGAATTTTTATCACAGTCTATAATAATAAATCTTTGAGGCATCGTAACTTCACAAGTCTACATCATATCTGCAAATAACAATGAATATTAATTTTTCTGATTTCAGCCTACTGTCCACAAGGTTTTCTCGTCTGAACTGATTCCGACCGTTGAAATTCCACTCGCTCTCCGAAAATCATCAGATCATCGTAAATACGACAAAACCCGTCGCAAAGATGCCAGCAAGATTCGAAAGTATGAATAATCCGATAGTCCGTGGATCAGGAGTGTCAAACGGGCACACGAACATCATGGACAATGACGTGGTGATAACGGGCTTTTCCGGGCGTTTACCCGAGTCCTCGACGATCGAAGAGTTCAAACAGCAGCTTTTCGATGGAATAGATTTGGTAACCGACGACGAGCGTCGTTGGCCAACGGGTTTGCACGGTTTGCCAGCCCGTAGCGGTAAAATAAAGGACCTTTCGTCCTTCGACGCGACCTTTTTCGGTGTCCATGCAAAGCAGGCCCAAGTGATGGACCCACAATTGCGAATGTTGCTTGAATTGACCCACGAGGCAATCGTAGACGCTGGAATAAATCCCGTAGACCTTCGCGGTTCGAAAACTGGTGTTTTCATCGGCGTATCCGATTCCGAATCGGACGAGTACTTCACCGCCGATCCAGAAAAAGTAAATGGCTACGGTTTGACCGGTTGTTGCCGGGCAATGTTCCCCAACAGGGTCTCCTACACTTTTGACTTTACCGGACCATCTTTCGCCCTCGATACCGCATGTTCTTCATCATTATACGCGATGCATCAAGCCGTAGTAGCGATGAGAACTGGCCAATGTGAATCCGCAATCGTCGGAGGCTTGAATCTGGTCCTAAAGCCCACAAGTTCCCTCCAATTCCACAGACTAGGAATGTTGTCGGCAGACGGAGCCTGCAAAGCCTTCGACGTTACCGGTTCGGGTTACGTTCGCGCGGAAGCCGCGGTTGTCATATTTCTGCAAAAGTCCTGCGACGCTAAGCGCGTTTACGCGACAGTTGTTAACTCAAAATGCAACGTGGACGGCAACAAAGTTCAGGGAATCACTTACCCAAGTGGAGACATGCAAAACAAGTTGATGAGGGAAGTTTACGCCGAGGCGAACATAGATCCCGCTGAGGTGGTTTACGTTGAGGCTCACGGAACGGGAACGAAAGTTGGCGACCCACAGGAGGTTAATTCCATCGCTGATCTCTTCTGCAAAGGCAGAAAGAATCCTCTTCTCCTAGGATCTGTCAAATCGAACATGGGACATTCCGAACCTGCTAGCGGTCTTTGTTCCATTGCAAAAGCGCTTATAGCCATGGAATCCGGAGTTATTCCAGCCAATCTTCACTTTAAAACTCCGAACCCTGATATTCCGGCGCTAAGTGACGGAAGAATTCAAGTGGTTGATAAAAATCTGCCGTGGAACGGAGGTCTCGTTGCCATAAACTCTTTTGGCTTCGGAGGCGCGAACGCTCACGTTATTCTTCGCAGTCACCCCAAACCCAAGCTCTCACCGGCGCTAAATGTAGGAGTTCCCAAAATGGTGGCGGTTTCCGGACGAACCGAAGAAGCGGTCAACTTTTTGCTTGACAAGATCAAGGAGCACGAGAAGGACGACGAGTTTGTGTCTCTGGTCCACGGTTTGCACGAGAAAAACATAACTGGACATTCGTACAGAGGCTTTAGCATCTTGGGTGACTCTCAGACGCGAGAAGTAACGGAATATGTTCCGGACGATCGTCCAATATGGTACGTTTTCTCAGGAATGGGTTCTCAGTGGGCGGGCATGGGAAAGCAGCTTTGGGGCGTTGAGAGCTTCCAGCGAAGTTTGAGGCGCTGTGCGGAGGCTCTAAAGCCCGAGGGTGTCGACCTTCTTGATCTAATCCACAACGGAACCAACGAGACATTCGAGAGCGTTTTGTACAGCTTTGTTTCGATCGCTGCTATCCAAGTTGCTTTCGTTGATGTTCTGACATTGATTGGTATTCAACCGGACGGCATTGTCGGTCATTCTGTCGGTGAATTGGGCTGCGCTTATGCCGACGGAACATTTACGGCCGAACAAACAGTCCTCGCAGCTTATTGGCGAGGAAAATCCATCCAAGAGGCAAAACTCCCGCCGGGAGGCATGGCAGCCGTTGGCCTAAGTTGGGAAGAAGCTAAAAAGCGTTGTCCCGAAGATATCTCTCCGGCTTGTCACAATTCAGCAGATTCCGTAACCGTTTCTGGTCCAGTTGATTCCATCGCTAAATTCGTAGAGAAACTCAAGAAGGAAGACATATTTGCAAAGGTCGTTAACAGCTCGGGTGTCGCTTTCCACAGCAAATACATCGCTTCAGCTGGACCCAAACTTCGTTCTGTTTTGGAACGAATCATTCCCAACCCCAAGCAAAGAACTTCCAGATGGATTTCCAGTTCCATTCCGGAAAACGCTTGGGGAACTCTTCTGGCGCAACACAGCTCGCCTGCTTATCATGTAAACAACCTTTTGTCGCCTGTACTTTTCCACGAAGGTTTGGCTCACGTTCCTGAAAATGCGATTGTTATCGAAATCGCTCCGCACTGTCTTCTGCAAGCGATTCTTCGCAGATCATTGCCGTCTACTGTGACAAACGTTGGTCTTCACAAACGCGATCATAGCGACAATGCCGAATTTCTGCTTACCAACCTAGGAAAACTTTACAACGCAGGGGCACAACCGATTTTGAGCGAACTTTATCCTCCGGTTAGTTATCCGGTAGGACGAGGAACTCCAATGATGAATTCTCTGATCAAATGGGACCATTCCATCGAATGGACGGTTGCCGATTTTTCCGGAAGATCGGGAGGCTCCGGAGAAACCGTCGTGGAAATCGATTTGTCGAAAGAGGAACACGCTCATCTTGCCGGTCACACTATTGACGGCAGAATTCTGTTCCCTGCGACCGGATACTTAACAATCGCGTGGAAAACGTTTGCCAAACTTCGCAACGCCGATTACGAGAAGATGCCGATCATTTTGGAGAACGTTCAGTTCCTGAGAGCCACTATTATGCCCAAAGAAGGTCCTATTCGATTTTTGGTTAATATCTTTGAAGGAACTGGCGATTTTGAGATCTGCGAAGGAGGATCTCCGGCAGTTACGGGAAAAATTCGAACCTCGGAAAATATCGAGAAGGATCAGCTTAATCTGCCGATTCCTGTCGCGAAGAATGATCCAGAATTGCTGGAACTTACGACGAGCGATGTTTACAAGGATTTGAGACTTCGAGGCTATGATTATGGCGGGATTTTCCAGGGAATTAAGACTTCTGATAACAGAGGATCCAGCGGACGTCTTGCTTGGACAGAAAATTGGGTTTCCTTCATTGATACCATGCTGCAGTTCAGCATTCTTGGCAAAGACACGAGGGATCTTTATTTGCCTACTAGACTTCAATACGCTGCGATTAATCCGGTCATGCACAAGGAACTTGCAGCTAATTTGATGAAGGATGAAGGCATTCCTGTCTATAGTTATCCTAACATCAACATCATTAAATCTGGAGGCGTTGAACTCAGGGGAATGAAGGCTTCGCTTGCTCCGAGAAGACAACAGACTCAAGCGCCACCGAAGCAGGAACGTTATGTTTTTGTTCCCTACGAAAATTCACAGGTTCTTGTCGAGGATCCTGACAAATCGAGGGCCCACGCTTTTGCGGTTTTGCTGCAAGTTGTGCTGGAAAATCTTGGCGTTATGAAGATCAAGGCTGTTGAAGTTGCTGGTGAACGCAATGCCGAAGCACTCTTAGCTCCGGTGATCGTTGATACTTTGCTCGGCGAGCCTATGATCAGCGTAAGTCCCTTTTTGCCCTTACTATGCTTCTGTATGTTTTACTTACTCATAGAGGAAGCTTTGTTGTAATGAACATTTTTTTTTTTCGAGATTTTCATGTTAACATACTCAGAATCACCTAAAATGTCGAGAAAAGTGTCCTAGAAAAAATGTGAGTGTGTGTGTGTGTGTTCCAGACACCGAAAATTCATATAAATTCAATAGTCCATAACTCACGAATGGCACAATGGATCGAGCTCAAATTTGGCACGCAACTAGAGTATCGACTCCTCTGTAATTGACGTGATTTTTAATTGAATGTATCAATGTATACAGATTTTATAGAATTTTTTATTTTTCAAAAAATGTCGTGATCGCACTAACTTTCGTAAAAGTTGTCCAATTTAGCTAAATAATTCTTTATAAATAAAGACTCGTTAAATGATGTTTGGTATTGAATTTCAGCAAAATCGGTAAAGCGGTACCGATTTTATAGAATTTTTTATATTTCGAAAAAACAATTGTTTTTGTCTAAATCACGTCGAATCTCAACAAATGAACCGAAATGTTCAACAGTCGGGAAATACCATAGCCCTGTTACGTACGAAATTTGGTGCTGATCGGTAAAGTCGTTCGGATTTTATGGCGTTTTTAATTTTTTAATAAATGTACATTTTCGCTCACAACTTCGGCAAAAGTTAAGAGAGTAAGATAAAAATTTGTACTTAATCAAAATGCGATGTGAGGGTGTTTCAACGGGGTCTCATAGCTGCGCACAATATGGATAATTAAAGAGAAAAAAAAAGATTTGTTTCCTCATATAAAATTTGAAGACAGCTGTAAAGAGGATATTCTAAAATTTCAATTTCTAACAACTCTACCTCTATGAGGAAGCCAAAATAAATAATAAAAGTTTTCCTCATAGAGGTAGATTTGTTAAAAATTGAAATTTCAAAATATCCTCTTCACAGCTGTCTTTAAATTTTATATGAGGAAGCAATGTGCAAAGTTCTACTTTGCATCTTTTTTCAAATATTTTTGCTAATGATTTTTCTTAACACATCGTCTCAGATATTTCATTTGATTCATGTTAACGAATTGTTGAAGATATATCATTTTCAAATTGACGCCAGATTTGATGCTAACTTTACAAGTAATTTTATTGCGAGTGTAATAAATATCCCAGAAAAAATCAATTACATCCCGAAAAAATGAGATCTCCTGATTAACGAATCCTTTTGCCTACGAAAATATACTCGACGAACCGTTCAACGCTCAAAGTGGATCCGGATGTTAAAAATCGCTCCATTTTAATCACAGGTGGACATGCAAATCGCATCTATGGTTCCCGACAACTACGCGGCTCTCGCCGAGCAGTGGGGTCTGAAAAACGTGGCCCGTGACGTCCACAAAGTAGCAGCAGGACAGGATCTTCAGCTGGTGATCGCGGCTGATGTTCTGAGCAACGGTGATGCAGCAGTGCTGAAAAATTTGGCTGCATCCTTGAAATCCGGTGGTTATATTCTTCTGGAAGAAACAGGCACCATTCAAAAATCAATTCTCCGTGGAACGGGACTTCTTTACGTCGGAAAACAAATCGCACCCGGCAAGACTTACATCCTCTTGAAGCAAGAGGAAGAAACTGCCGAGCCGATAATAATCCAAATCACAGAGAAAAATTTCTCGTGGCTCGAGGGCGTAAAAGCGGCGCTCAAAAAATCCGAGACTGAAGGACACAAAATTCTGCTCGTCAGTCAGGGAGAAGAACTTCTCGGCTTGATTGGTCTCATGACTTGCATAAGACGCGAAGCCGGAGGAATGAACGCTCGTTACGTTTTCATTCAAGACAAGAATGCACCGAAATTCTCGCTCTCTGCTCCTTTCTACGCCGGCCAATTGGACAAACAGCTGATGGCCAATGTTCTCAAGGGTGGACAGTGGGGGAGCTTCAGACACTTGAAACTCGATCAGCAGAGTGATGTTTCCTCTCTTCAGGTTGAGCATGCATATATCAATGCTTTGACCAGAGGAGATCTTAGTAGTTTGAGGTGGATCGAAGGTCCTTTGAGCTACTATCAACCCGAGAAATATCCGGGAACTGAACTGTGCAGCGTTTACTATGCTCCCCTCAACTTCCGGTGAGTTTTGCCATTTCTCCATTATTTTCATTTTTAAAAATATTCAACACCAAAAATAGCTTTCAGTACACGCCAGAGTTGGGAAAATGCATTCTTTTTCAAATGCATTATTGTTTTTTTACTTTAAAAATGCATAATTGAATTCGGAACCGTTACCCATTACTTTTTGGAAGAGTGATGGAACTCTTACCCATAAACGATTTTTAAAGTATTTCGTAATGGATGTAGTAATGCATATATTATAGTTCCATTACTTTAGCTGAATTTGCTTAATAAATAATAATAAACAAATATGTAAGTAAATAAATCGAAAAATCGTACAAAATTTCAATAAATAAAAAGATGAATCGCAATTCGTTCGAAAAATTCATTAAAAAAATGGATGAGTATAATTTATACTTCGTTTATTTATTTATCAATTATACTCATTCATTAAAAATCTTCGAATACTTCCATCAAAGAAAATATCACAGGCTGTTATCGTTGTAGCATAGCAGCGATCATCAGAAAAAAGTTAAACACCGCGATGAAAGATGTAGGAGACGGTGGAGTAACAAAAGTGATCTGGAATAAGAGAAGAATTAATTGAAAAAATATTGTCAGAGGGTGAGCAGATAAAAATAGAGCAGAACATATATGAAGAGTGGATAAAGGCCAATAAGTCGTCATACTGCAGATATTACAAGGAGATAAAATAGGGTTTAGAAAGGAAAAAATACTGGGAAAATAAAAAAATCAGGGGTTCATTATAAGAGGAATGGACGAGAGTAAAACGCTGGGATATTGAAAAAGTGGATAAAGAGAATTAGAGGGAATGGAAATGTAGAGACTGCGGAAAAGATTAGGAAAGTTTGGAACATATTTGGATCTGCTAAAAAGCGAGAAGAGAAATTTAAAAAAAAAGACGGTAAAAAGAGTTGAGAATTGAGATATTTTCTTCAAAAGAATTTTTTGTTAAAAAATCATGCAAATCTCGGCCCACTCTGAATCTAGGTTCAAATTTTTGTTATTTCGTGCAGAATTTTTGAGAATTATTCCAGATTTTTATATCTGCGCGTACGTAAACTTTAAAAAATCGTAGAAAAAAAAAATCTGAAAAATTTTTCAAGTCCTTTTTAACATGAGCCCAATCGTATAAAAATTTTTCGAGACGTCAAAAGTCGTACGCAGGCCGAATCGGTATGGAATGCCCCATACATAGAAGTCAAGTCGTATTTGATTTATGTTGAGAGCCGTCACAAGAACAAATGAAACTATAAACTTAAAAATGGGACCATAAAAAGCTGAGAAAGCTGTACACATCAATAATAAATCCTGGTCCTGAATCATAAAGAACTTTAAAAAAAAAATTGGCATTTGACATAAGCAAACAAATTCAATGCATGAACTTGTTCCTGATCTCTGTGTGTCTGACGACACCACCGATGAATCAGAGTATGAATAAATCGCTAACAATGAATTTCGAACTTATCATCCATGAACTTTTGAACATAGGATCAATTCATAATTTTCAAAAAAAAATCCCTTCCGCAATGCACGCCATAATTTGTCTCAGCTACTCATGGGAAGGACTCCGGTCGATGGCCTGTTATCATTACGCGTATAAAATGAATAAGTCTATGCTTGTCTGTAACTCGTGAAATCCAATCTAAACATACTATGTAATGTCAATAAATTCGTACTACGACTCATAATTTTCCATTTATTTTCCCAGTGATATCATGTTAGCCACGGGAAAACTTCCTCCCGACGCGCTTCCGGGCGACCTCGCCGGTCAGGATTGCATCCTAGGTCTTGAATTCACTGGAAGAGACAGCAAAGGTCGTCGAGTGATGGGTATGATCGCGGCCCGCGGTTTAGCGACAACAGTTCTCGCTGATCCGGGCTTTATGTGGGAAGTCCCAGAAAAGTGGAGTCTGGAAGAAGCAGCAACAATTCCAGTCTGTTATTCGACGTCTTATTATGCTCTCGTAGTCCGAGGTCGGCTAAAGCCCGGCGAAAGTCTTTTGGTCCACGCAGGAACCGGAGGCGTAGGTCAGGCGAGTATCGCAATAGCTCTTCACATGGGCTGCAAGGTTTTCACGACCGTGGGAACCCAAGAGAAGCGGGATTTCCTAAAGAAAAATTTCCCCCAATTGACGGACAAGAACATCGGTAATTCTCGCGATACGACTTTCGAGCAGCTCGTTCTATCCGAAACCGGCGGACGAGGTGTCGACGTCGTTTTGAATTCCCTCGCTGAAGAGAAACTCCAAGCGAGCGTCCGTTGCTTGGCAAAGGACGGTCGTTTCCTCGAAATCGGTAAATTCGATCTTTCCAACAACACGGGACTGGGAATGTCCTTCTTTTTGAAGAACACCAGCTTCCATGGCATCCTTTTGGACGCCCTCTTCGGCACTGACTCGCCGGACAAGCTCGAAGTCGTGAGACTCGTCAGTGAAGGCATCAAAAGTGGAGCTGTTCGTCCTTTGCCCGCTACCGTTTTTTCGGAGCAGCAAATTGAGCAAGGATTCCGTTATATGGCGACGGGAAAACACATTGGCAAGGTTTTGCTCAAGATCAGAGAAGAAGAAGGCCGAAAACCGACGACTCCTGGCTTGAAAACCGTCGCGGCTATTCCCAGGACTTATATGAACCCTGACAAGTCTTATGTGCTTGTCGGAGGCTTGGGCGGTTTTGGACTCGAGCTCGCCAACTGGATGATCACCAGAGGAGCCAAATACATCATTCTCACGTCCAGATCCGGAGTTCGCACTGGTTATCAGGCTCTGAGCATCCGACGTTGGCGCGAAATGGGTATTAACGTTACCGTGTCAACTTCTGACGTGACTACGATCGGAGGAGCCGAAAAGTTGCTGAAGGAGGCCAACAAAATTGCACCTGTCGGAGGAATCTTCAATCTTGCCGTTGTTTTGAGAGACGCGCTTATTGAGAATCAGGAAGAGGGACATTTTAAGACCGTCGCTATGCCGAAAATCGATGGAACGAAAAATCTGGACGCCGCTTCGAGAAAGCTGTGCCCTTCGCTCGATTACTTTGTTGCCTTTTCGTCGATCTCCTGCGGAAGAGGCAACACTGGACAGACTAATTATGGACTCGCTAACTCGGCCATGGAAAGGATTGTAGAACAGAGACAGGCGAACGGACTTCCTGGATTGGCCATTCAGTGGGGAGCCATCGGAGATGTCGGACTCATTCTTGGTGAGTTTTCGGAAAATACTCGTTTTTGCTTGGCCGAAAATTTCTTTTCACTTGTTTATTTATCAATGTTGCTATTATTATTGAAATAAGGTAGATGTACCATTTGTGACCACTTTACCATCAGTGGTAAAGTACCACAAAAAATGTATGGATCAATTCAGCATTACTTTAATCTATAGAAGTTACCGAATGAGTTTATTCTACAATAATCAGAACAAATTTTACATTGAATATTCGATGCTTAGAATGCCTTATCATTTAATAAATTATGTTTAAAGACGTTTACACCATTTGTGGCCAGCACCGTCATTTACATGCAATAGGTATGGCCACAAATGGATCAAGTTCATGGCCACAAACGGTACTTCTATCCTAATGTGTCAACATATCAGCAACGGCTTTCTTTTTGGAGATTTTTTTTTTATTATTGAATTTTTTTATTGTCAAAAGTTGGTTAGCCGTTTATGAGGAATATTTTGTAGGAAGTGCTTCAACGAATGACGGTTGTATGATTTTGGGATTTCGTTTCGCTCTGATTTATTTCAGAGAGGGCCTCTTCAGAGGTTAAACGCGCAAGCAAAAACGTAAAAAAACAAATCCCAATATCATAAAACCTTCATTCGCTGAAGCACTTGCTACAAAATATTAAATTGTCTAACCTTTACACAATAATAACGAGATTTTGTACTTACGACCGAAATCCTTGACACCAGAATTATTTTCGAAACTCTATCAATCTCCGCGTTTTATCACAGAAACTATGGGCAACAACGAGACAGAAGTAGGAGGAACTATTCCCCAGCGTATGACGAGTTGTTTAGCAACGATGGACACTTTCCTGCAGCAACCTCATCCAGTTCTCTCGAGTATGGTTCTCGCAGAAAAGCACAAACCAGGCGACGGCGCAAACCAAATTGGTCTGTTGGACGCGGTTGGCAACATTTTGGGTATCAAAGACGTAAAGACCGTAAATGTGAACAACAGCCTTGCGGATTTGGGAATGGACTCTTTGATGGGCACTGAAATAAAGCAGACTTTGGAAAGAAACTACGATTTGGTTCTCTCAGCTCAGGAAATACGTGGCTTAACTTTCGGAAAACTTAAGGAATTGTCATCAGGAGGAGCGAAATCAGATGCTCCTTCAGCTCCAGCTTCGCCGAAGAAAACGATGCCCGGAAGTCCTTCGAAAACTCTGGATTCTCTGCTCTTCAGATGCTTGGATTCGCAATTAGTACCGCGAAAGGCTCTGATTCAGCTGGATTCCAAAGGAAAGAGCGGATCTCCAGTTTTCTTCGTTCACGCAATCGAAGGAATGGTTTCCTCGATGCAAACCCTTGCGAGTGAAGTTAACAGACCGGTTTATGGTCTTCAGTGCGTCAAAGACGCGCCTTTGGAGTCGATAGAGGAACTCGCGGCTTTCTACTTCAAGCAGATGAAGACGATACAGAAAAAAGGACCGTACACTCTCGTTGGCTACTCGTTCGGTGCCTGTGTTGCCTTTGAAATGGCCCTGCAAATCGAAGCTGCTGGAGAAAAGACGATTCTCAACCTTCTTGATGGATCGCCCGACTACATCACGCTTCACAGTGCAAATATCGGCAAACAAGCCACGGAATCTGGAAGCGAACTTATCGACGATGGATTCCGCAAGGCCATTGCATTCTTCACACGCCAAATTAATTCCAATATTGGTTTTCTCAAGGTAGATATATTTTTCTCTTGATTTTGCTATAGATCCACGTTTTTTTGTTATGAAATTTACAAGGATTAGGAAAATTACAGTGCGCATTTTTGTAAATGGAATTTTAGAAAAACTTATGGGATATTCAAATCCATGCTCAGATAACGTTTCAAGAAAAGTGTGCAGTCGGAAATGTTCATCAACGAATCAGTTTTTTTCTCATTCTCGTTCTCTATAAATGTGATTAAGGCATTAATGTTGCTGCTTCTGAATGGGTTTTATCGAAATTTCGAAAACGTATTTTCTTATTTATGCAATAAATTCTTCTAAAGGTTGTAAATTATGATTTATTACCATTTACTTATGAAAATGTGAACTTCTTTCCACATGCGATCGATATTTCACGATTAAAAAAAGTTTAATTGGAGATGAACACAACTGCAGATGTGATTCGTGCAACGAGTGACCGAAACTGCAACCTAACTTAATTTGCGTAACCAGCAATGGACACGGCTATTTTTATGAAATTATTTTTCGTAAAACAAATTCTGACTAGACTAATCGGTTACGGGATTCATTACGAACCTTTCCGTATTATATTTACTCCTCTGAATACTTACAAATTACAGAATCGAGGGCAACTGACTCACTCTGGTATTTTTTGATTGAAAATTTCATGAAAATAATCGCATTTCGACAGAAAACGGTTTTTTACACTATATCATTATAGTGTACAAAAATTGATGCCATTTTGGAGATCGTTTTTACACTATAATAATATAGTATAAAATATAGTATAATAAAATATATATATAAAATATAGTATAAAAAATTGATGCCATTATGAAAACCGTTTTTCACACTATATTATTATATATTCTAGTCTTCGAATTGCCATCAATTTTTTTTTCGCAAAGTACATTTATTGTAAATATAAATGGAAGATCGTTGACCGAAACTGGGCTGTTTACCTTAGATCCATGTTTGTTTTGGGAATCTGATAAGAATTAGTAAAATAATATTGCTAATTTTTGTAACTCGCATTTTATAAAAACTTGTAGTAGATTTAAATCGACGCTCACATCCCGAGAAAAGTTTGTGGTCGGGAATGTTGATAAACGAACCAGTTTTTTATTCTTGTTCGCTATAAATGTGATGACTCTTCGGATTTACATGAATAATGTGAGGAAAAATTAAAATTTGCGAAAATAACATTTTTATCATGACGTTACAGGCTTACAGCACACTGAAAGAAACCGATTCTGATGAAGCTATTTTGGAGAAAATGTTGGAACTCCTAGGCAACACGCCCTTCGATCCGGAAGATCTTAAGGTCGCTAGTGTTCTATTCTTTAAGAAATTGAGGGCTGCCAATTTGTACAAGCCTGGCGGTAACTACAAAGGTTCCGTGACGCTATTCAAGGCAAAAGACAACTTTATCTCTCTTGACAAGGACTACGGTCTGTCGAAGGTAAGATAAACACTTAATGATATTTTACAAAATCCGTTGAAAATATTTCCTTAACAATTTTTTATGAAACACTTTGACTTGGCCGTTTTACTTCCTTGTTTAAATTACTATTATTATTTGAAAATTGGTATATGTATATTAAGGGTGATCCTTAAATGCGGTATTTTCGAATTTTTATCGTGCTGCCCTCCAAATCGTTCGAAATACATAAAAAAACAACCCTAAAATTCCTTCAGATTTTTTTTTTCACTTTTAACATTCACGGGGATTAAAGTTTTCCATTCAATATACATGGAGTTTTTCGATCGTTGCAGTCAATATTTTATTGTGCACCTCCTTGTCAGTCGAAAAGTTCGAAATTCACTCAAATTACTCGATGTACACACTTCTGCACGAGAAAAAATTACCAATCCCTACCCTAAAATTGGTGTATGGATAATCGCTTTTGAGAAAAAACGACGGTTTGAATTTTTCATTTTGAATATATGGAGTTCATCGGTCTTAGCAGTCGATTGACTTTTGACATTGACTGAAACTTCCTTTCTACAAATTTGTATGTTTGGACCACGATACTTTTACAGAATTCCGCTATGAAAAACAGATTACATGCAATTTTTTGTAAATTATTCTCTGCTGAAAAAAAAAACATACATGTTCTTGGTCGGAAATTTCGCCCTTTGTGCCCCTCGTTATATAGTGAAATATTTACTACTACGACTGAAAAACTGTTCTGGGATTGTTATCATGCGAAATCTTTGATACGCTTGATTTTTTTAAGTTTCTACTGTAACACGAACTAATGAAAAATTCGATCATATTGAACTTTTAATCCGTAAAGAAAATTGACGTTAGAGAGAGTCGTGAATTCTTACCTGCAAAATATTTCCTGTTAAGCTCGATAAACCCTATGAATTTATAATGAAAAATTGAAAGCCCATTCCTTACATCAATTTAAGGGTAGCGATTGGTAATTTTTTCCCATATAATACTACGTACATAGAGTAATTTGTGTAAATTTCGAAACCTTTTCGATTTTGAATAATTGACTGCAACGATAAAAAAACTCCATGTATTTTACACCGAAATTTTCAACCCCCGTAGATGGTTAAATATGAAAAAAAAAATATGAAAAAATTTGCGCGTTATTTTTTAAATAATTCGAACCACTTGGGTACGATGAAAATTTGGAATTACATCATTTAACGTTCACCTTAATGTATATAAATAAGAGGAACATTCAGAAATTTTCAGAAAATCCACTAAATGTCGAGAGATTTTCGGAAAACGAGGAAAGCTTTCGGAAATTCGCCAATTTCAGACATTTTCAACGAATTATTTTTACCAGTCGACAGCCAAACACCAAAAATATTCCTGAAACCGTTCTTTCTACTTCGTAGATTTGCACAGAGAACGTGAGGATCGAGGAGCTGCCGGGCGACCACAGGAGCATCCTAATAGGAGAAAGTGTGACCGAGATGGCGCGACTTATAAGCGTTTGAGCGCAAAAGCCATAGTCACCGATGCGGTTTAAAAAAAAAACAATTCTTTTATACTCTAAAAAGTCGCGTTAAGAACTATTCGTTATTAAGATGCTGGCAAAGCCGTCTTATCACCCCACAAAACGAATATATATAATATCGTCCAAGTTCCTTTTGTATAAAAAAAATCTCTCCACTGCTGGAATCTCTGTCATAGCTCGTCATTTAATCGTAACTAAAGCGGAAGAAGAAATATAATCACAGTCGTGATTAGCGCCGCATAAATCGGCTATAAAAAAAGCTATAAGTTAATCGAACAGCTTTTGTAAGTCATTCGTATAAGTGTGATCATATAGTTGTTTAAGGATAAATAAAATAATAAAATACGACGTAAGCTAACTGTCGTCGCGCTCGTTCAAAAAAAAAAGAAGTAATTCAGCGTCTCAATGAAAAAAAAGTCGGATTTTCAGCGCTCGTTTAGGGTTGTTTTTGTTTAAGAGGATAATTCGTAGGTCTCCTATACGGTTTTCCGATATTATCCAGTGGACAGGAGATTATCGTTAAGCTGTATGGGAACACGAGATATAAATATATACATATTATTATATTAACGTATTTATTTCGCGATACTCGCTGTTAGCCGCAGAATAATTAAAAAAATAGTAAATGGGAGTCTGTGTCTTCCCGTGACTCTGTCTCATCTAATGAAAATTTATGTTGGTGAAATGTATGCACAAATTATATCCGCGATATCAAATATTTCGTCGCAAAACATTTCGTCACGTATATATATTTCATAAATGAATATGAAAAATGTATGTTCTACACATTTTCCATCCAAAATCTTGAATAATATACATATATTTCTCCCACATACGTTTTTATGCGATTCTGTGTCTCACTATCAATATTTCGCTATCTGTATTTGCATTGGCACTAAATTAGCGAATCCACAGGACCATTTTTTGATTCTAAAGACGGGCAAAGTTGCTGGTTAATTTTCCGTTAAACGTTGGAGAAGCGTAACGAATTGTAGAATCATCGAAAGAAAATAAAAAGACAAAAAAAAGCACGGAAATTAAACGTCATGGGTAGCACACATATACAAATATGTATTCGCAAAGTCTGTAATATATAAACCTGTAAAAAATATCGTTATATTTTTTAAAATGTGTTTTCTCGCGATTATTGACGCGTTAAAAAAATATGTTTGGCGGTTCGTGTTGTACACCGAAATCGCCATGGCATGAATTTTCATTATTGTAAAACATTTCAATGAAAAAAAAAACATTCCTGCTGAGGCATAGGATTTTTTATGTAATATACATAGTTATGTGCTACCGTCAATGTTACATGTGGATTTTTTTTTAGAAGAAAAATCATGGCGATATCCAAAAACACGAACACACATTTTTACACCTGCGTGCTTTTTGCATTTGTATATGTATATATGTATTATATATACTATATATACATATATATGTATACATATATGCAAAATACATATTTGGCGCGATAAAAGCGCGCGTCTTTATATCTCACTCGGCACGAATACTTTTGTGGTCGTATATGTCTAATGATGATAAGAATAAATAAATCGTCCCCTTAAATTATGTCTTTCGCAAATGGTTTCTTTATTTATTTCTTCCTCGGTTATTTCCATCGATTTAATACTGTTGGTTCGTTGACTTTTGTGGACGATTTTAAAGTCACGAAATTTATGCACCGGAAATGAAATAACTGGCGTACGTTGCTGACGAATTAATTGGAATCGTTGGCTAATTCCTTTTCGGAACTTTCAGGAAAGTTGGATCCGATATTGCGGCATTTTTTTCACACGTGAACGACACCGTCAGCGCGTAACGCGTACCGGAAGTTACTCGTTCTACGGCGTGAAGGTTCTCTCCACCGGAAGTAAACATTGAAACTCGACCTGATAACAGAAAGATTTTTCTCCGTCCACCAAACATTTTTGTAATAACACGGTTTTTTTTAATTTAAAAAAGCAATAAAAAAATGTCTGCAATTTCTCGTATTTTAGAATTTAAATAACAGATTCGAAATTCCCTTTTTTTTCTAATAAATATTAAGGAGAATCGGTTACGATATACAAAGTCAAATCAGTGCTGAATCTTCGTAAATGATTTTTAAAGGTTTAATGCATAAAATAAAAATAGTATAAGGTGATTTGTATGAAATCATGGATGTTTAATCCAGAGAAAGATTAATAATGATGGATTTGCAGAAAGATTAATCGATTAACATTTTTCTTCAATGAGACACATTTTCGTTCAGTTTTTTCCAAGTATAATCTGTAATTCTTCATCGATTTTAATGAGTAATAGCTCGATTTCTTTCTTAAGAGATGCTCTACAAATTGATCGCCGAGTGATTTTATAGTGTTGTTCGTTTGACAATTAGACTTTGTTGTTTGTGAAAGTATTTTTACTTTTGTTAAACAATAGGCTATGATTATTTAACGATGAACTCTGTGAAATATCTGGGCGGTAAATTTTATAGTGTCTTTTGTGAAACAGAATGAACCATCATTAAGTTAAATCGGTAAAGAATTACAGATTGTATTTGGGAAAATCCGAATAAAAATCTATGCCATTGAAAAAAAGTTAATCAGTTGATAATCCAAGCAAATTCACGCTACTAATCTTCCTCTGGATTAAATAAATGCTTCAACACAAATCATCCTCCACTATTGTTGTTGGATGCATTGAAGTTTTAAGGATCGATTACGCACATTTTGAACTGATTTGACTACGAGATTCGTTACCTCCTTAATCTTAATTTTTTCTAGCGAAACGAAAAGAGAAATATTAAGGATATTAATATTGATTTTAAAATAAGGAAAATATTTTTCACCGAAACTCACCTTTTCGTGGTTCTATCGTCGAATTCACGTTATTTTCGTCTATAAATATGAATCTTCCGCCTTCAAAATCTCGGCCATAATCGCTCAAATAGAGCAACGAAGTATAGTGAAAAAATTCGTAAGATACCTACAATGCAAAAAAAAAATATTAATTATGTATCTGTATTTTCGAGGCACATTTACGAAATGAAAAAGGCTACGAATCAATCTTATTAACTAGTTGGCGATCAATAAATGTGCACCTTGTCGACATGAGGCAGCCAGTACTGATCGTGGACGGTTTTGGCCGGTAAATTGGTCATTCGCGAGAAAAACGTTGGTTTCGTTAGATAAATTTTGTTAGCATCTACTCCAAAATGGTGGGCAACTGCATGATGAATTTTTGTTTTAACAACTCTGTAAAAACATTAAAAATTGATCTACGAGGTCAAGTCAAGTCTTGATTTTTGTTAAAATGTACAGAGGTGAAATTTACGCAAATGATATTCAACATTGTTTATATTTTCATAAAGAAAAAACCGGGAATGCGAAAAATACATGAAAATACTAAAAATACTGATAGTACTTAAATTCCTTGCAAATTAAAACACATTTTTAAGTACTTTTCAAAATACTTTTCAAAGAACCGTATGAAATTCAATTCTGGAACATTGCACATTCATTGAGTGTGGTAGTAATTGTTCAATGTTGCATAACAGTTCATACATGTTTATTCGTTTGTTAGTTCAACTAAATTCAGGAAATAATCGTTTTAGAGATGTAGGTTTCAAATTTAACATAAAATTTTCGAATATAAAAAAAAATTTCGGAATATATAGGGTTGAAAAATCCAAAAATCATTTATATTTTGTATTTTATAAAGTACTTAAAATACCTGAGAAGTATTTGAGTATTCAAAATATGAATTTAAATACTGAAAGTACATAATGCATTTTAAATACTGCCCAGCTCTGGAAATAATTTAACAAACACATATTTCATCTCTTGATACATTTTAATGAATAGGTTTGAATAAATGAGTACCGTACTTGTAAATTGCAAAATCTGCGCTATTGAATATCTTCTCAGCGCCTTCGAGGCTGTAAATATTAACAAGACTTGTGCCTTTGCTGAGTGCTCCACTGTGAAGATCCAAAATGCTTGCACCGCCATCGGAGCCTCCCATATTCATCCCATTCATAGCGATTTTGAGTAAAACATCTGCCTCCGTGGCTGATACTAATTTATCGCTAACTACGCGTCCACATTTTTCTGGTACGCAGCCAGGATATGTATCGAGCTCAGCTCTGTATTCTGGAGCACAATCGACATTCTGTGTTCTACTCAACAGAACATCTTTCTGCTTGGCGAGCGAAATTTCTTTGCCTCTTTTGCTGTTGTACCATACGACAACCAAGACGCCCAAAATAAGAATACACCGAGACCAGACTTTTTGGTAAGGAAACGAAGGTGTTGGTCCGAATTTCCTGCAATGTTAAAAAAAAAAAAAAAAAAATTTTAAATAAATAATAATAATCTCAACACTTGAACATAATAAATAACTGAATAAGCATGCGATTTTTACTTACGGTTCGATTATTTTCTCCTCGGATTTTATGGCATTGCTTGGATTTTTTTCCGGCTCTGTGGTTTTCTCTTTCTTCGCATCTTTTCGCTTCGGTTTTTTGCCTTCTTGCGACATTTCTGTTACTAGATTACAATACTTTCAGACTCGAATATATTATCGAAATTAAAGTTACGACCGGCTAGATGTCATTGTTGGTCTTTCGCGGTGTCAAAAAACTGTCTATAAATACAATGATATATGTATATCATAATCGTTGTTTCGTGCTCACAAATTTTTCTTTATCTATATATTGCGTGAATCAACTGGACTATGAATGCAACGGGAATCGTCGTACTCACGTCGGTATTATAACTGTAAAAAAAGCCAATGGATACCAAATGATCTGCGCACGCAGATGACGCAGTCGACGCAGTTCGAGTACGTCGCTCGCCACGTGCTGATTGTTTGGCGTCGATATGTAGATATAATATATAGTTTTTCCAATTGTTTATACAAAATACCATACTGAGTGCCAAGCTCCGACTTAAGTGGATAAAATCAGTGCATTAGAGAAATTTTAGGTAAGTAAAACGGCTGTAATTTGACTCCGCAACCGAAATGTTGAGGTTATGTTTCTTAAACCGGCGAAAAATTTGCATTGCTCCAATAAATTCGAATATTTTGGATGATTTGAACACATGCACGAATGAATTTACCTCAAATAAATAGTTATTTTGATAATTGGACGTTCTGTGCGTAGAAATAACATCAAAGTTCCGGTATTCTTTACTTTTGAGGTTATGTTTACTATAATGTAATTGCAATTTATTTTAACGGATTTCTTGTTGATATATGTAGTTATAATATAATATAATAGTAATTTATACTATAAATATAAGAGAATGAATAAATATGCTAATGATCCTTTTACTCATATTTACGGACCTTTGCATTCACCTGTGTCTTAAACATTTGTAATGACACTTCAGTAAAGTGCAGTGGTTCATCTTGATTTCCAAGTCTGGGAATTGTGAGATCGCTGAGTTATTTGCTATGTTTGTTGGTATTTTGGCTTTCTTATAAAAGGCGAGACATAGCGCATCGTACATTTTGTCTTGGTACTCTTTGAGCAACTCGATTTAATAGCGCTAATGATTTGATGCTACTGATTTACATCTGAAGAAAAAAAATATATTTTTATTTTTATTTATTAATTTATGGGACAAACTCTTGTACAAATTACTACAGTTCAGAGATATATAAAAAAATAAACAATCAACAATATCGATGTGTGTTAACCATGTATACATCACAAAAATAATATCATTGTATTTTGCTATATAAATGATCGAGTAACTTTTATACAAAATTGACTATAAATTCAAATAATTGGAGAAGTTACAAAAACTCCTAAAATTCTTAAAATAATTCGTAACAAATAACTTTGCTATTAACTTTGCTACCAACTTTGCTATCCTACAAAAAGAACCTAAATTGGTAATAAATGAAACTTAATTTCGATTATCCCAGCTGCGCAATGGCTACATCTTTAGCAGAGCAGCTCCAGAGGCTGCGTACACCACAGACGTCGCTTCTGCTGCAAGACAAAAAGCGGCCGAGTCTGCTTTTTGATCCGAAAGAGGCAGCGAATCTAGACAGAGAAATTGTATTGAATATCGGTATGTGGCATTGAATATTCCTCCTAAAATAGAGTATTTTTCAGTAAAACATAAAACTTCACAGACTGTTACAATTATCATCTACAGGACGTAGCGGTTTGCAAGATTTGATAAAACTATGCAGCGCCTTCAAAGAATTCGAAGAAACCCTCTTCGCCCCGAGTTCGATGAGTCTAGAGCGTTCCGTTCAGGACTCAGCGATCAACAAACGTCTCGATGCTGGTATAGAAAAGTTCCTTATCCTCCTCTCTCCTTACTTCCTCCTAAACACTGCGCACAAAGCCCTGGAATGGCTCATTCATCGTTTCCACATTCACCAATTCAACAAAGACAATTTTCTCATGTTGATCCTTCCCTACCACGAAACGCGAATGTTTGTAAGAGCTCTGCAATTAGTAGACCTAACAGACCAAAAGGGAATGTGGCACTGGCTTCAGCCTCTCCAAAGACCCGGAGTGCCTCTTTCTTCGCTAACCCTCGTTAATCGGGTCGCAAACGACAATGGATTTCTTAAGTTGCTCTGTAGTCACGTAGTAAAAGCAACTGAAATTTATTCCGAACAGGCAACTTGCCTAAGCACACTCTACGCCTTTTACACAATGGCTGTAGTCGGCGGAATCGATCGTTCTGCAAATTTAACGGAAGTTCAGATAAATCACATGCTCCCTTCCCTCGCAAAAGGCTTGGGAAGTACAATTCCCGATTTTGCTGCAAGCAGTTACATGATCTTGGCAAAACTATCGACAAAAGCTAGACTCACCAACGAAACTATGGATTATTTGGTGCTAAAAGCTCTGCGAAGACCTGAGCTCAAACACGAAGTAATGCTGCTCATATTTTTCATGTATGAAACCGCTCCGAACCGAATTATGAGCGTTCCTGAAAAGCTCGTCATTCGTGTCGCTAAAATGCCGTGGTTTACCGAACAGACGACCAAGATCAAAGCTATGGGTGTTAACGTCACGAAATTTATCGTACCACTCATAGAAGCTGCTGTGGACGTTATTCTGAAGAGTCCAGAAAGCACCGAAGATATCAAAACTATGATAAGTAATATTTTCGCAAGAGTGACTTTCGACGACGCGGAAATCGATATAATCCTAAAAAATGTTCTTAAAGTGCGTAACATCGGCGAAGAAGTGTCTAAAGAATCTAAGGATTATCTCTCCGATTTATACGCGATGCTCGAGCGAAGTTATCCCTTGAGATTCGACGACTACCTGAAGAAACTGATGAAATCGAGCGGTCATGATGCGGGTTCTCGTCAAATAATGCAATTCCTAATGTCGTGGCATTCAGGAGCTCGTCACGCTAAAGATTCACTTGATATACTTTACAGTCTCAACCATTTTAGACCGCAGCAGCGAATAGCAGCTCTGGAAAAAATAGCCAGAGGCGAAGTCGATATCACGGAAGGTTTTCGCGAAATGGTAAATAAGGCTCTGATCGCACGTTTCAACGATGATAATGTGACGGTCGTTCAGACGTTACTGGAATTCCCTATTGAAAGATTGAAGAGCCTTTTTGCAAACGACACGCTTGTCGACGAATTAATGATCCTTTTGGCGCAATGTCACACCAAGAAACGATCGAAACTCGCGCAACCGGCCATTAAATTGCTGCTGGAAGTTTGCGAAGAGGGTGACGATACCAGCGTCTTCATAGCAACGCTTCCCTATCTCTTTCCCAACAACGATTACGAAGTCGGAATAGCGATACAAATTTTGCAGTCAGATTTCGCTAAGAAAAATCGTTACATGCTTATGGTTAAGGGAGATATCGGCGATGTTTCCGATGCCGAAGCTATCGGCAACGCAGCTTTTCACAACATATTAAAACCTGATCTTCTGCCTCCCACTGCGAATATTCTGAGCACAATGAAGCTGCAATCCTGCAAAGGAGACGCTTCTTCTCTCTTCTTCAACTTTGTTCTTCTTGGTTCCGTCTGCAGAGTTCCCGTTGGCTCGCTTCCCAATCACATCGCTCGTGAAGTAATTGAAATAGCAGCTGAGATGATAAAACAATATCCAAGAGTCTCACAACTTCGCGATTGCAATCATTTAACAGGCGACAAAATTCGCGAGGCATTGAGTCTAACTTCGAAGGAAATTCTACCGGTTCAGGCTGTGACTTATGTCATAGAAATGGTACATCGGAGACTCGACATTAAGGGCAACTGGAAACTTGACTTTGAAGATGATTCCGAAAGAGCTCAGCTGGTTTTGCGCCTTTTAGAAATCCTCTTCGATGGAATGAACTCCGAATTTCATCGCTCTCACTATTCGTGGTGTCTGAAGATATTTTTCCAGCGCCATTTTGCTTGCTCCCAGGATATGCTCTGCTTCTTGTCGCAATTCTTTACCAAACCTGTGAAAGCTCAGACTTCTCTTCACTGCCTTAAAATCGCTCTGGATTTAATAAGCGGTTCCAGCTCGGTACAGTGGATATTCCAAAACAAAATATTCACGACCAACTTGCTAGTTGCGCTCTCAAGAGAAAATCGAGATTGTCGAGAAGCTGCTGTGGAAATACTGAAGAAACTCTCGCAAACTTTTAATCTTTCTATGGAGGGATTTTCGGCTTTGATTATGGAACTCGCGGCTAAAAGCACCGAATTGTCTATGGATCATGATCAGATTTCCTTCATTCTTTACAACCTCCTCTCACCGGATCCTGACGTACGTCATCACATCGCCAAAAACGTGAGTTCAAAATTGCAGGAAGCTCAGAAATTGCTCTTCAAAACAATCCTCAATGACTCAATGCCGATCCACTCGATCTCTCAATTACTCGACGTACTCACTCACGTAAACGGTCCATTGATCCTGGAAAATCTCGCTGATTTTGGCCTGCAATTGCACGCTAACTTGGAATCCAAATTGGAGAATAAATCTCGTAAAATCTTCGCTGCAAACGCCTTCAAAAATATTCTTCAACGCCTAAACGCTACAACTGTGCGGGCTTTGAAAAACGATGCAGTTTGGAAACTCTTTGAAATAGCAATGTCCGATCATCGGCTCCAAATTGCAACGGAATCCGGAAGTCTATCGCCAAGTGCAATAATGATCAAGCAAATTGACGAAGTTTTCTTCGAAAAAATCGGCAAAGTCTCGACTTCGCTGCAGAGAAAAGTTCTCGCAAAGATCGTGGACGTCGTGACCGAATGCGAAATCGGTACCATCGTTGCGGCGAGCAACAGAGCGGTGAGAAGAATAAAAATCGATGCGCAACTTGTTGTGGATGAACTTAAGAGTATGAAAGAGGCGAGAGTCGAGGGTGCGGAAATTTCTAAGCAGGTATTAACCGGAAGGATGAAGAGAAGATCCATGAATATGCAGCCGCGACCGGAAGTGATAAGCAGCCGAGAATGGAAGCGTGGAATAACTCTGTTGGAATTTATTCAACGAGCAACGAATATCGAAAAAGAGGAACTTTTGGTACCGGTTTTATTCGATCTCCTGAGAATGTGTCTGGGATTCGAAGAGCAAAGTCCGCTGGAATACACGAATCAGTTGCTTCTCTCAACGATCTATCATTTGGCGAACAAAGGTTTGCCAATTCCCGATGCACATCTCCAGATCGATCTCATTTCTCAGTGCATAAGAATGTCGCAAAATCCACAGACTCATCATCACGCTCTTTTGGTTCTCGTGGAATTATTCAAGGTCGCCGACGTCGAGACTGCTCTTCACAATATTATGCCGATCTTCACGTTTATGGGAAGCTCGGTTCTTCGACAGGACGACGCTTATTCGATACAGATTATCTCGAAGACCATTGAAACGATTGTGCCAATCGTTAACGCCGTTGACGACAAGAAACACGCGGTGGAGATTTTGAGGATTTTCGTCGTTTCTCTGCCTGACATTCCAGAGCACAGAAGAATTCCTCTATTCGTCAAATTGCTCCAACTTCTTGAGAATCATTTGCATCTTTTTTATCTACTGATTTTCGAAAGCCACGTTTTGTCGCAGAGCAAAGACGCTTCGAGTCAAAGAATGTCTTCGCAGAGACTCGAATTTGCTTTGACAATTTCACAGGAATTTTCGCCACAAATTCTCATTGACGTTTGCGTTAAACTTGTGGAGTTTGTGAAAATATTGCCTGCGGAAATTGACGAGGAAAATCAGAGAGAGCTTCAGAATTTTTCTGGAAAGCACGTGTTTGATGTGGCCAATAATTCGCCGAAACAATTGAGACACTACAAATATACTGTTGTTCAATTTTTGAGCGCACTTTTGTCCACTCCGGAATTTGTCAATAAAGTTGCGGTTCTTGGGGAAGAAGAGACGGAAAGTATCAAGAATTCATACGACAGACTTATCGTAGAACTCGTTTTGCTGATTCAAAGTGCGTCGAAAAGTGCTGATCTTCATCAGGGAAAACCTAAAGGAAAATATTGGAAGGTTCTTCTGCACAATTTGTACGATATTCTGGATGCTGTTAATGCTTTGTTGCCCAACAAAGTATTTATTCCTAGTATAAAACGTCTCATAGCCCACGATCTGCTCACTGTGAGAAGAAAAGCTCTGGAGTTGCTCAATTCGAGATTACATCAGAAAAAATTCACTGAAGACGATCACGAAGATTTGCTGCTTTTTATTGAGTCGCTACTGGAAATTGTGACGAAGCATGGCAAAATGCTAAGCCCGGAACTTGAGATAATACAACAAACTGCTCTGATCACCATGAAATTGCTTGCAAAAATGTTGGCTACGGAAAATCCCGCATATTTTAAACCGGTAAGTTCTAATTATTTTTGTGAGGCTCCATTACTTTGTCAAATTGAAATGTTTAGTGCAATTAAGATTTTTAGTATTGTGTAATAATGGAGTACGGTACCGGGAAGAAAATCGAGAGTTTGAATAAATAAAAAGAAAAATATTTGCCAGTTAAATTTGACTAAAAATGGCGTTTTCCTATTTTTTAAGGATGTATGATAGGTACAGTCCCGCGAAAAGTGAGTTTCAGAGACAATTTTGATCACTTCCCGATGGGATAAAAATCGAATAAAAATAATGCATATAAAATGTGCTGAAAAGATTGATTTCGCATAATAATAATCCCAAAATGTTATTAACAAATCACTGAAAAAAACAATATTCAACATGTTTGTTGATGGTTGGTTGGTTGTTGATTGTTATCAGTCAACCTAACTTTTTTTCTAATGAAAATGAGATGTTAATTTATTTGAATGCATACGACTTTTTTCAGATTTTTTTCTTTATTTTGATTTTGATTTTTTTTCTTTCAAAAATGTGCGCGAAATAACGAATTTTGGATATGTGTTTGGCATAAAACCATCTACTACACTCAAGATTTTTTTGCAAAACGCATATCCAAAATTTGTTATATTCTGCGCATTTAAAAAATAAATAAAAATAAGAATCAAAATAAAGAAAAAAAATCTGAAAAAATTCGTATGCATTCAAATAAATTAAAATATCATTTACATTAGAAAAAAAGTTGGGTTCACAGATTTTTTGTTGAACGATTGTTTTTTTCACTAATTGGTTAATAACTTTTTCGGATTATTATTACCCGAAATCCATCTCTTCAGCACGTTTTATATACATTATTTATTTCCGATTTTTATCCCATCGGGAAGTGATCGAAATTGTCTCTGAAACTCACTTTTGGTGCGACTGTAAGTATCATATATCCTTAAGTATAAATTCTCCAGTAAATTAAACAATCATGTGTACTATAATCAATTTTTCCATGGGAGTAGATTCTCGATCTGTCGACGGAGCTTATCAGAACGAAGGAAGGTCCAATACTTGCAAGTGCAGTACTATGCGTCGCCGAATTGTGCAGCTCTATGCGCACTCACGCTATTCAATCTCTCAACAAATTTGCACCGGCAATAATTCGTCTCTTGAAGACTCATTGCCATCAGGAATCACCGGATGTTGTGGTAGTTAGCATCGTCAGCGCTCTGCAAAAGATCGTCGAATCTGTTGGCAACTTTTTGTCGCTTTATCTGGATCAGTTGCTTTCGGAATTGACGAGGCTCAGTGCACTCTACACCGACACGGAACATCCGAGGGTACGTCAATTTTTTAACATAATTGTCATTAATAATTGTAGTCAATTTTGACCGAAGATTCACTGAACAAGTTTTCCAGATACCGGAAAAAATAATTCAATGTTAACTTTTATTTTTTTATATTTCTTAAATTTTTTGAACTCAACAAAAATACGCTAGTAATAATTTCCTAATTCTTATTGCTTCATGCAGGAAGTCTTGTTTTCGTGAAAAAATAGTTTTTCGTGATTTTTATGTCAGGACACTCAGAATGATTTCACATATCGAGAAAAGTGGTTTAGAAAAAATGTCCGAATGTTCGAAATTTGAATCACCTGCAACTCAAGAACCGTTCAACCGATTTAACTAAAATTTAGTACAGAAGTGAAGCAGCAGTTCGTCTTTGATTGTTGCAATTTTTAACGACATGGACGCAGAAATTTTGATTTTATAGCTTCTTGAATTAAAAAAAAAAAGACGTGCGCGCTCTCGCTTTCGTAAAAATTGCAATATTTTGTTGAACAATTCTTCATACGTGCAGGTACTGTTTATGTTGTTTGGTATTGAATTTGACCGAAATCCGGAAAGCCGTTCGGATTTTATGGAGTTTTGAGATTTTCGAGATATTCACGTTTTTGCAGTAATTTTGAGAAAACATGAGTTAACGATAGCAACTTTGATACATGAAATTGTCAATATTTAGCGATTAGTACATAGTTTCGTCATAATCTGCATGTGGTTTAAATTTCTCAGAATTTCAACTTTCAGAAAAAATTATATATATAGATAGTGAACTGAAATTTTAGACATGAAATCAGTGGTATTGAGCAATAATAGGTACATTATATAATAGGAACAGTTTTATCATCATATGTTATGCAGTGCAAGTTTTTCAGAAATTCAACTTTCATAATGAATAAAGCTGGAATGCTGAAGTTTGCAAATCGCTTCTTCATTATTTTAGGTTTTTTTTTACACAGCTTTCTCTAGAAATTCAGCTTTGTTTCATACACTTTATGAATTTTTCTTTTTTTTTTCTTTCAATAATATTTCTTCATTCATGTATCAATTAAGAAATAATAGTTTTCCGGCTCTATGACGCTGCAAATTATTGTATCAGGTGTTTTTTGAGATAATTTGTGACCAAAAGTGTTTTAATCACAAACTCCATGCACTTTGTCACGTTGAAAGTGAACTTTACGAACTATTTATTTCAGATCGGTTTGGTGGTCTCGAGACTAAAGGCAACGACACAAAAATTGGCAAACTGCATTCCTATGCGAGTTTTATTACCTGCTGTGGCCAAAACTTACACCGCTTTGCTGGCATCGAAGTCTTATCAGTGCGTTCCGCCTCTGATGAATATTCTAGCGGAATCCTTTTCGCACGTGCCGCCAAAGGATTTGCAAGCTGCAATTCCCGATCTCGCATCTTTCTTCCTTAAGGTTCTCCAATTCCGCGAGGATATCACGGTCGTCGACGAATCTGACATGGATGTCGACGAGGCGAGCACCGCGACGATCAAAGACGTTGTTAGCATTGAGGAAAGCGCCAGCACAGCTGTTGTCGCTTTAGTTCTTAAATTAAGCGAAGCCACTTTCAGGCCTCTTTATTACAAGCTCTACGATTGGGCTGCAAGAAATCCCGAGCAGAAGCAGAGAAACATTACATTCTACAGGTAAAAAAAAAATTCTTTCAATCTGTGAGATTCCCAGATTTTTCCGTCTATTACAAAATGTATGTTCAGAAAGTATTATTCAAATTAGTGGACTTTACAAAAAAAAAAACATATGTTTAGAAAGTATTGTTTAATTTAGTGGACTTTACAAAAAACAACCATGTTGTCGGAAATAATAATTTCCAGCAACAATAACCAAAGATTTACTGCCATGAGAAAAAAATGAAGTTTGATCTATGTAAAGATATTTTTTTCTATTGATTTAATTATAATCGATCGTCCAAAATGATTAATTTTTCCAGATTATCAGCAAATATTGCCGAACGCTTAAAATCCTTATTCGTTCTTTTTGCGGGAAATTTTCTGAAGCACGCGTCTTCACTTTACAGATTTTTTACTCATTTTCAGACTTTTAAAAAACATATGTTTAGAAAGTATTATTTAATTTAGTGGACTTTACAAAAAAGAACCATGTTGTCGGAAATAATTATTTCCAGCAGCAATAACCAAAGATTTAGTACCATGAGAAAAAAATTTATTTTGATCTACATAAAGATATATTTTTATTGATTTAATTATAATCGATCGTCCAAAAATGATTAATTTTTCCAGATTATCAGCGAATATTGCCGAACGATTAAAATCCTTATTCGTTCTTTTCGCGGGACATTTCCTGAAGCACGCGGCTTCTCTACTGAGCGCAAATAATCCGATCGTCACCGAAGATCCAACGGAGTTGACTTTATCCGAAGAATCAAACAGAATTGAATTAGTCGAAGCGATTCTGTTGACCTTTTATCGAGTATTTAGTTACGACGCTCACAACTTTGTGAATCAAGAACGCTTCGATACTCTCGCCCAGCCGATCGTCGATCAGATAGAAAACACGATGGGAACTACGGAAGAGTACGAAAAACGAGCCAAAGATCTCATCGTTCCTTGCATCGCGGCTTTTGCTAGTGCGACGCAGGATGACTCGTTGCATAAACAACTCGTCTATCAAACGCTACTGAAAACTAGACACACAAAGCCCTACGTCAGAAGCGCAGCACTCAGTGCTTTGGTGAGTAGCTTATTTTCTTTTTCAATGTGTAATTATGTCGTTTTTACGAAGTCATACTACTAAAAACTGGTATTATGACCGAATGATCCGGACTTGAACTCGCGACAAAACATTTCTGATCTCCTTTTTTTTTGTAGATTCCATACATATTCTTGTTGATTATGTAAAATTAAGTTAAAAATACAATTTGCTGCAGGAATGTATAAAAATGCTTATGCCTTTTTTGAAAAAATTAACAGTTTTGCTGATCGGTTTACTATTCTCAAGATATATGCGCGAATAAAAAATGTTGCATTTGCAATTTGTAAAGCGCTCAATTTGAATATATCAGAAAGTATTACAGAAATGCATTCGGAAAAAATCTACTGTTCATTACTTTTTTCGGATTTTTGTTGTTGTGGAGTATTGTAATTTTCGGATTTCTTTTTATCGTGGATCTTTTCTTCCTCATAGAGGAAGCTTTTTAGCGTGAATTTTTTTTTTCCTTGAGATTTTTATGTAAGTACATTCAGAATGGTTCAAAACGCTGAGAAAAGTGGTTTAGAAAAGATGTCTGTATGTGTTTATATGTATGTTACACGCTCGAAATATTAAAACCCTTACAACTCGCGAACAGCTTGAGATATCGAACTGAAATTTTCACCATAGATAGAGATAGGAGTTGAATTTTTTTTTAAATGTGTTCACGCGATAATTCTTCTAATTTTCGGAATACTGAGCTCAAAATTGGTATGAATATAAGCTTTTATACATCGGTGATCTCTATAAAATTTAGTTAAGATCGGTTTAACCGTTAAAATTTTGTGAGGTTTTGATTTTACTTCCTCAGATAGAAAGCTTTGTTTTCATGAAAAAATTAGAAAAAAAATATCGAAATTTTTATGTCAGAATAATCAGAATTGTCCAAAATATCGAGAAAAGTGTTTTAGCAAAAGTTTCTCAAGAACCTTTCAACCGATTGAGCTAAAATCTGACACACATGTAAAGCAGAAGTTTATCTTTGATTATTGCACCTTTTTGTAAAATGTATGCAGACATTTTTATTTGATGACTTTCTACAATTTTTTAAAAAAGGACATATTTTTCTACATAATTTTTCATAAGTGCAGGTACTCTTAATGATGTTTGGTATTAAATTTGACCGAAATTGGTAAAGCGCTTCCGATTTTATAGTTTTTGAATTTTCAAAAAAATTACGTTTTTGCCCTAACTTTGGCAAAACATGAGACAACAAACTCAAATTTCGTATAAGAAATCGGCACTATTAAGCGATAATTAGTACATAGTTTCGTCATAATATGCAATATGGTTGAAGTTTGTCAGAATTTTAAGTTTTTGAAAAATGGTGTTAATGCATCAACTTTAACTAAACGTGAGATACCGAAGTCAAACTTTAGACATTAAATCAGTACTATTTTGTCATAATTTGTGATGTGGTTTAAATTTTTCAGAAATGTTACCTTGATAAAAAATAAAGCTGAAAAGTTGAATTTTGCAAATTGCTTTCTCATTATTTTTTGCTTCTTGCAAAGCTTCCTCTATGAGTATGCTAATCAAAATTGATTAGCACACTTCTTCATAGAAGTAACATCGCAAAAATCGAAAAATAATAAGGAAGAAATGTGCAAAGTTCTACTTTGCGACCTTTATTCGAATTATTCGTTGTGCGATATTTTCTATCGTATTATTCTTTAATGCAACCATAAAAAACCTCGCGTTTATTTTCAGGTGGAAATTGCGCGAAAGCTTGGCGAAGACTTTATGCCACTTTTGGCGGAAACAGTTCCATTCCTCGCTGAATTGCTCGAAGACGAGGACGAAGGTACCGAAAAGAGCGCACAGAATGCGGTCCGCACTCTCGAAGATATCCTCGGCGAACCTTTACAGAAATACTTCTAATTCTGGTGAAAAGGAACAAAAATGTCCTCGATGGACATTTTTTTCTACGAATTCACTCTTGTTTGTTACGCTGTACATAGCCGCGTCGATGTTCGCCCGTTCGTGCATCTTTTACAATAAAACAAAAACATTTTATGGTAATAACCGATAAGAATCACAATTTCTTTGCCCCTCACAAAAATAATCTACTCTTATTTTTTTTATGAAAAAAACATCCGTTTATTTTTAACTTAGTTACATAATTTCTGGATGCAATATAATAATATATATTATCTCCCTATGTTTATAATACAGCGTCTCGTGAAAGATATACATAAAAGTTATCGTTCTGTTGTTTGTTCTTCATGAATAAAATGATGACGATTGGGAAATGGGATGATGATTAATTCGCGTCGAACTAGCTAATGCTTATTTTTTTTTTTTTCACGATAAGAGGCGTAAGGAAGGTAGGATACTGCTGGAAAAAACTCGTTAAGAGCTTTTTTTTTAAATGTTTTGGTTTTTTTTCTTGTGTCGGTACACCATAGGGTACATCCGCTGAAATTCATCGTATAGATTTATTTCATTCGCTTATTATTTCGTTTGTGTCGGTTTCGGTGAGCGCCTTCATCGGTTTTCCAGTTTTGCCGGAAGTTACGTGTCTTCCTCTTGGTTTCGCTTTTCTTCGACTCGCGATCAAGTGCAGTTATTTAGGCCTTATACGTTTAATCTTATAGATTTCTTAAAAATTAAGAGAATTACATTTTTCGGCTTTTAACGCAGTCACACCTGCGGAATTCCCGCTGGAGGACTGAGCGATATTTCTTCTCCGTGGAGAACTGCCGGAGTTTTTCTGAAATAAAACAAAAAACGAATTTTCGTTAATTAGCGATTTTGTTAATTTCCGATCGAGAGATCTTTAAGATTTTGGACATCATGCATTCACATTCTGAACTGTGCATGCCTTATTCCAGATTCGACCTGGATTTTGTTATTCATTTGAATTTATTAAGTACTAATTGAACAGAGTGTTTTAATAGATTTCGATTTAAATTCTATTCTAGTAAAGATTCAAATTTCTGTAGAATAAGTCACAACCGGTTCTTTTATTTCAGATTCGACCTGGATTTTGTTATTCATTTGAATTTATTAAGTATCAATTGAACAGACTGTTTTGATAGAATTCGATTTAAATTCTATTCTAGTACAGATTTAAATTTCTGTAAAATAAGTCACATCTGATTCTTTAAGTCACTCTCTAAATGTCTTTATATTTCTGGTCATTATCACTTTTAAATAAATCTTTTTTTTTCGCCCTCTTTACTGTACTCACGTTCACAAAAATTATTACGCTCGTGTTTTTCTATCGATGAAATCGTTTTAAAAAATGTTATCATCTCATTACCATTACGCTTTGATTGTGATTTATAACTAAAAATGCAAAACTATAATTAATAACTATGGCAAAAAGAACAAATAATAACAATAATTCATAAGTCATTAAGATTCGAAAAACGATTCCACGCTAGTTAGTATTTGCATTGAATTAATTGCAATTAAATTAGTATTTGACTTCAATTGATCGTGAATTCAACTCCGATAAATATTGAAATGTAAATTAATTATTAAATCATCTTAAATGAGTATTGGAATGAAAATAGAATAGAACTTCCACTTTTGATGAAAAATTGAGCAATTCTTTGAGTAAAAAATTATGGAAATCTGCCTTTTTTAAATGCCTACTTTACTCGATTACAAAATCCCAACTCACCTTTTCCTGTATTGGAAAATAACGTAGACGATTATCATGTTTCCAGCGATAAGTAACGCAATGAGAATGGTTGGTAGGATCACATCTGCAAAACAAACAAAGCAGGCCATTGTTTAATGAGCTTTTCTGACAGAGAGAATAGCGAAAAAAAGGTCCATGAAGATATCGTATATGTAATGAATTACAATTTCGCCAACAGATGCGAAGTACAAAGTTTCAACTGCCGATTGAACACTTGTGTATGAATGATTTTGTTGTTGCGTTATCCCCGTCGTTAAATTCTTTTGTAACTCATACATAATATAAACCGTCGGCGTTCGACTGTGACACAGTGAACTTTGTATCTGGTTAAAACCTCGTTTAACGCACTTCGGCACTGTTCTGCTTTGCCGAAGCATCGCGCGAATTTAGCACAAATAATTGAGCCGATTAATTAAAGCGAATCGCAATGAAACTTTGTACTTTATTGATTAGGCGACTGCGAGGGCTGACGAAATTTGTGTAATTCTTTTAATTCAAGCTTTTATCAGTACGGTGTGTCAAAAATATTGAGAAAAGAGGATTACTGACCTACGACGAAGTCGGCGTGCTTGATCATGGCTGGTTGCGCAGAATCCATACCGTCGGTCGTGACTCCCGCGACTGCGTCCTCACCTCGTCCAATTCTCACACCTGTGCCCGAAATATTGTCCCCTGATAGGCTCGATAACTGGGTATTTTCTGCCTCGGTTTTTACAATTAGCGCTGAGGAAGCTGCAAACATACAAAGATAAGATATTCGTTAATACAGAGATTATAATCGGAAATCATTTTATAAACGTTACTAATTTATAGTACGTGTGACTTTTTTTATTCGAAGATTCATTTTCGAGCATTCCATAATTTATCCACATTCATATTATCTTCTGCTTATGAATTGTGATTGTGTTTTATTTTGCTGTTTTATTAATAAAGATATGGATCAAGCATCTTCGTACTGCAAATAAGCTTCATCTGTTTCTATTTATTTGTTTGTTTTTATATTATTGACAATAATAATTCCATAAGCATCATTGATTTATAGTACTTGTGATTTTTTTTATCCTGAAAGATTGACTTTCAAAGATTCCATAATTCATCTAAATTCATATTATTTATAGTGCTTTTGATTTTTTTAAATTGAGATATTCATTTGCGAGGTTTTCATAATTTATTTACACTTCCTGCTTATAAATGATATGATTGTATTTTATTTCACTATTTTCTCAATAGAAATATAGAGGAAGCATCTTTGTATTAAAAATAAGCTTAATCATATAGATGAACATACGGATGTATGTTGTTATATCATTAACGATATTAATTCCATAAACATAATTAATTTATAGAACTTGCGATTTTTTAAATTGGAAGATAATTTTCAAGGATTATATAATTTATCCACATTCATTTTATTTCCTGCTTATGAATAACATGATTGTATTTTATTTCACTATTTTCTCAATAAAAATCTAGAGCAGCGTCTTCGTATTAAAAATAATCTTCCTCTATACGTTTCTTGTTTATATTATTAAGTATAATTTTCAGTAAGGCTGTCATTAACTTATCTATAATTATCTCCATAAAGAAGCATCGTACGAGCTGATTTGTAATGTATAATGTTTATACATAGCTGATAATGGAAATATCCAGTTTTCGCAATTGCTAGGCGACCCGAGTTCTCGATTTATCGAGAATTCTGCTAAGTGATGTCTTATCAATATTTTAGTACCCTCGTGTGATCGTTGAGTAATCAATTATGAAAAATGAATGAAGAGCCTCTAGAGATAAATTTAACTAATTATTCGGCTATGTTAATAATCACATTTTTATTTCGAGCTGTTCATTATTTTTATGAACAATTGGACTAAGACTTAAGTTCGCACTGCAATTAGAGTTTGCAAAAAAAAATTATTCAAAAACTTTATATATTTTGAAGCGTTTTATTCACAAAATCCAACATAATGCTCTAGAGTTAAAAAATAATTGTATTTAAGTCAAGCTCCAAAAATATTGTACATTTCGTCTAAATAATTGATGCAAAAAAAATCAATCAAACAGAAAAACGAGTATCATTCGATGCAATTTGTCGTATTTGTACATCTCTATCAATTCTGTTGCAATTAGCCGCAGTTGAGGTTCAGTGGACTGCAACGATCGATTACAATACCGCAACATAATTGCTATCAAATCTTCCATATATCGATCGTTGCAGCCAACCTTCGGGTCAGTACAATAGCCTAACGCACACAACGTTGCTACAATTCTCGCGAGTTACGTGTTTCTCTTGTACCGCTTTGTTTTTAGTCTGCTGTATAATTATGCAATTAATTAAATGACTATATGATTAATGTCAATTCACGGTAATTTATTCAAAAAATTTCCGTCACACTAGCAATAAAAACAAAGTACAACTTTGCAAATTGCTTCCTCATTATTGTTGGATTTTTACGATACTATCTTCTATGAGGAAGTATGTTAATCTATTTTGGCTCCCTCATAGAGAAGGCTTTGTAAAAATCCAACAATAATGTAGAAGCGATTTGCAACGTTCTACTTTGCAGCCTTTGAAAAACATTTAATGGCATTATTTTTAAACCCCTTGACAGATTCTCGCCAAATTCGAACTGATGTTCAGTTTACTCACACTTGACTTGCGTACCAATATTTAAGCCAGATATCTTGAAAATTTTGAAAGTTGGAACTCTAAAACTAATATATCGAAAAATTCAAAATTTCATAATTTTGCTTTTTCATAGAGCAAGTTTTCTTTTCGTAAAATAATTTTGGAGATTTTTTTGTCAGGACACTCAGAATTGTCTAAAAAATCGAGAAAAGTGGTTTACAAAAAGTGTCCGTATGTATGTGTGTGTGTGTGTGTGTTCGAAATTTCAATCACCAGTGACTCAAGAACCGTTCAACCGATTGGGCTAAAATTTGGCATACGAGTCAAGCAGCAGTTCGTCTTTGATTGTTGCAATTTTTCACAAAATATATTCAGAAATGTTTATTTTATGGCTTTTTGAGATTTAAAAAAAAAAAAGTGCGCGCTCTAGCTTTCGTAAAATTGATGATACGACTCTGAATAATTCTTTATAAGTGCAGGTACTCTTAATGTTGTTTGGTATTGAATTTGACCGAAGTCGGTAGAGCGGTTACGATTTTATAGAGTTTTGAAATTTTCGGAAAAATCACGTTTTTGTTTTAACTTTGGCAAAACATGAGACAACTAACTCAAATTTCATCCATAAAATCGGCACTAACTAACCATGATTAGTATATAGTTGCGTCATAATATGCAATATGGTTCAAGTTTGTTAGATTTTTAAGTTTTTGAAAAATGATGTTATTGTATTAACCTTAACAGAACATAAAATAGCGAAGTCAAACTTTAGACATAAAATCGTACTAAGCAATAATAGGTACACAGTTGCGTCATAATTTTTTATGTGGTTTAAATTTTCAGAAATGTCACTTCGATAAAAAAAAAGCTGCAAAGTTGAATTTTGCAAATTGCTTCTTCGTTATTTTTGGGTTTTTTTTACAGAGGAAGTCAAAATCGATTAACGTGCTTCCTCATGAAGGTTGCTTCGCAAAAAAAAACAAAGATAATGAGAAACCAATTTGCAAAGTTCAACTTTGCAGCTTTTGCAACAATCTTGACGGATTCGAACCAAATTATAACTCATTCTTCATTCTCCCACACTTTACTTGTATACCAAATTTGAGCCCGATATCTTAAAAATTGCGGAAGTTAGAGCACGAACAAAATATTCAAAATGCCATAAATTTTTCACTCCCAAACTTTATGTAATAACATTCCATTTGTGGACCAAATTTGAACCCGATATCTTAAAAATTGCAAAAATTAGGGCACGAACAAAAAATGTGAAAATGCCATAAATTGTGAACCCTTCAACGAATTAACACCAAATTTAATCCTCAATATTATTTAATAACAGTCCACTTTTGGTGGGAATTTAAATCGGTTATTATAAAAATTTTAGGTGTTAGAGCCCGAGTTGAAATTCTCCAAAAAATTCAGAACACCATAAATTTTGAACACCTTGAAGGATTAACTCCAAATTTAATCCCATACGTTGTTTAACGACTGTTTACTCTTGGTTTAAATTTGAGCCGAATATCGTAATATCTGATATTACACACATATCATACAGACATTTCATGCAAACCATTTTTCGCGTTGTAGACCATTTTAACCCATAAGAAAACAAATTACATTCAAGATAAATTAAAAAATATATCTCAGATATACGACATATATCTGATTCAAAAAATAGGATAACTAAAATATATTTTAAGATGTATAAGAAATGTATGCGAGTGAGGAATATATCTGGGATATTTCTAAGATACATAAAAAATATATTTTTGTTATATTATCGTCCGAAAAGTTCTATGTGCCAGATATATTTTTGTATGGATTTCTTTTCCATGGGAAAAGTATTTAGACATGAAAATCCAGAAATTTTTTTTTTTACGAAGACAAAGCTTCCGCTATGAGGAAGAAAATATAGCAAAAAAAAAAAGAAAAAATGAAGGAACATGCATTTATCATGAGGAAGCGACTCGGAAGGGGAGAGGAAATTTTCCGAGCGGCACTTCGGCCACGTGGCTGGCACGAGCATCGGAAGACGTTATCTATATAGACACCAGCTCTGGACAAGGTTGTGTATGTATTAAGCACAAGAGGAGAAGAAGAGGTCGAGATGTGAGAGAGGAAAAGCAGAACTGATGATGATGATGATGATAATGAGAGGCCAGAGCTACAACACGACGACTATGACAACGATGCTGGGTCATTGCAGGGTATCACACACCCGGTTCGTGGCACTCTTCAATTATAAACACGACACGCCTCGACCACGCTTTCATCACTCATCTCGCCACTCGCTTCCGTTCTTAAAAGAAAAAAAAAGAAATAAACAGGAAAATGGAATTCGGAAGGAAATCTTCTATCGAGTATTTTCTTTTTTTTTTTTTTTCATAACTCGTTGCAACGTTTCGACTGTTAATCACTCATTCAACGATTTGTTTCCGTTCTTAATTGGATGAATTGAATAAAAAACAGAAAAATGGAATTGGGAAAAAGACTTGAATCAGCGGTTTCTTCTCGGCAATTAATATTTGACGTATACAACTCGTTTCTGCTGGTAGCAGAGAAAAGATTTTTAAAAGAAAGGGAAAATGGGATTCGTGATTAAATTAAGACGGCGGTAACTTTTTTCTCGTTAAAAAATTATTATAATTAGAATTTAAAAAATAAACAGTAAAATGGGATTCGGATGGAAATCTTCTATCTATTTTTTTCTCATAACTCGTTGCAACGTTTGTACTGTTAATCATTGTTCTCACGATTTGTTTCCGTTCTTAATTGGATGAATGAAATGAAAAACAGAAAAATGGTATCGGGAAAAATACTTGAATCAGCGGTTTCTTCTCAGCAATTAATATTTGACGTATACAACTCGTTTCTGTTGGTAGCAGAGAAAAGATTTTTAAAAGAAAGGGAAAATGGAACTCGTAATTAAATTAAGACGGCCGTACCGTTTTTTCTCATCAAAAAATTATTATTATTGGGATTTAAAAAATAAACAGTAAAATGGGATTCGGATGGAAATCTTCTATCTATTTTTTTCTCATAACTCGTTGCAACGTTTGTACTGTTAATCATTAATCTCACGATTTGTTTCCGTTCTTAATTGGATGAATGAAATGAAAAACAGAAAAATGGAATCGGGAAAAAGACTTGAATCACCGGTTTCTCCTCAGTAATTAATATTTCACTTATACAACTTGTTTCTGTTGGTACTAGAGAAAAGATTTTTAAAAGGACAGGAAAATGGAATTCGTGATCAAATTAAGACCCGAAAAAATTATTATAATTACAATTTAAAAAATAAACAGTAAAATGGGAATCGGAAGGAAATCTTCTATCTATTTTTTTCTCATAACTCATTGCAACGTTTGTACTGTTAATCATTAATCTCACGATTTGTTTCCGTTCTTAATTGGATGAATAAAATGAAAAACAGAAAAATAGAATCAGGAAAAAGACTTGAATCAGCGGTTTCTTCTTGGTAATTAATATTCCACTCATACAACTCGTTTCTGTTCGTACCAGAGAAATGCTTTTAAAAAGAAGAGGAAAAGAAACCCGTAAAAAAACTGAAAGGGCGGAATTTTTTTCTCATTAGAAATCACAGAGTGGAAACTCGTACACAAATCGCTTCCTTTTTATTTTCCACTCTCGGGTAAGTTATAAGAAATTTGTTAATAAATTTTGATATTTCGATGAAAAAGCGAAAAACCAGCAGAAATGGAATAACGGAATTCCTAAGGACAATTCAATCTGAGGATTTTTCTAACTTTGAAATGCTTTAGAAGATACTGAAGCTTTTTTACTCTTAATTACAGAAGCTTTTCTACTTTTGATTAATGAAACTTTTTTACTGTTAATTACTGAAGCTTTTTTACTTTCAATTACTGATCGTACAACTTTTTCTTACCATCTGAGAAAAAAAACAGGAGAACGAAATTCAGAAAAAAAAACTTAAGACTACGGTTATCAATTTTTTTTAGAAATTACTCCGAAGACTTTGTACTTTGTACGGAGTACTGAGATCGACTGAATTGTCGGACCTCTTAATGTGACCCGCCAGCGGCTCAAACTTTTTTTTTCACTCGCTGCACCTTTTTTTTTAAATTAGAAATGACTAAGTGGGAACTTGTACACCAAACGGTTCCTCTGTATTTTCCACTGTCAGATAAATTATAAGAAATTTATTAATAAACTTTAATATTTCGATGAAGAAGCGAAAAACCAGCATAAAAGAAATAACGGTACTCCTAAGGACAATTTAATCTGAGGATTTTCCTAACTTTGAAATGCTTTGGAAGATACTGAAGCTTTTTTACTATTAATTATAGAAGCTTTTCTACTTTTAATTACTGAAGTTTTTTTACTGTTAATTATCGAAGCTTTGTTACTGTTAATTATTGAAGCTTTGTTACTGTTAATTACTGAAGCTTTTGTACTGTTATTTACTAAAGCTTTTTACTGTTAATTACTGATCGTACAACTCTTTCTTACCATCGAAGGAAAAAAACGGGAGAACGAAATTCAGAAAAAAAAACTTAAGACTACGGTTATCAATTTTTTTAGAAATTACTCCGAAGACTTTGTACTTTGTACGGAGTACTGAGATCGACTGAATTGTCGGACCTCTTAACGTGACCCGCCAGCGGCTCAAACTTTTTTTTTTCACTCGCTGCACCTTTTTTTTTAAATTAGAAATCACTAAGTGGGAACTTGTACACAAAACGCTTCCTCTGTATCTTCCACTTTCAGATAAATTATAAGAAATTTGTTAACGAACTTTAATATTTCGATGAAGAAGCGAAAAACCAGCAAAAATGAAATAACGGTACTCCTAAGAACAATTCAATCTGAGGATTTTTCTAACTTTGAAATGCTTTGGAAGATACTGAAGCTTTTTTACTGTTAATTATAGAAGCTTTTCCACTTTTAATTACTGAAGTTTTTTTACTGTTAATTATTGAAGCTTTGTTACTGTTAATTATTGAAGCTTTGTTACTGTTAATGACTGAAGCTTTTGTACTGTTATTTACTAAAGCTTTTTACTGTTAATTACTGATCGTACAACTCTTTCTTACCATCGAAGGAAAAAAACGGGAGAACGAAATTCAGAAAAAAAATTTAAAACTACCGTTATCAATTTTTTTAGAAATTACTCCGAAGACTTTGTACTTTGTACGGAGTACTGAGATCGACTGAATTGTCGGACCTCTTAACGTGACCCGCCAGCGGCTCAAACTTTTTTTTTCACTCGCTGCACCTTTTTTTTAAATTAGAAATCACTAAGTGGGAACTTGTACACAAAACGCTTCCTCTGTATCTTCCACTTTCAGATAAATTATAAGAAATTTGTTAACGAACTTTAATATTTCGATGAAGAAGCGAAAAACCAGCAAAAATGAAATAACGGTACTCCTAAGAACAATTCAATCTGAGGATTTTTCTAACTTTGAAATGCTTTGGAAGATACTGAAGCTTTTTTACTGTTAATTATTGAAGCTTTTCTACTTTTAATTACTGAAGCTTTGTTACTGTTAATTATTGAAACTTTTTTACTGTTAATTATTGAAGCTTTGTAACTGTTAATTATTGAAGTATTGTTACTGTTAATTATTGAAGCTTTGTTACTGTTAATTACTGAAGCTTTTGTACTGCTAATTACTAAAGCTTTTTACTGTTAATTACTGATCGTACAACTATTTCTTACCATCGGAGAAAGAAAACAGGAGAACGAAATTCAGGAAAAAAAACTTAAAACTACCGTTATCAATTTTTTTTAGAAATTACTCTGGAGTGTTTGTACTTTGTACGGAGTACTGAGGTCGACTGAATTGTCGGGCCTCTTAATGTGACCCGCCAGCGGCTCAAACCAACACCCGGAGATCCCGTGCTCGTTCAATTGACGAGCACCGAGGATCCAATTTATCCAATTTTGGCGCCCTCTTTCGCTCTCTGTCTCACTTCTAGATAGATTAGAAAAAAAAAGAATATTGTTCTCTCGACGGTACCGCTGCAATAAAGCGTTTTCAACGGTACTTCATTTCTCAGAATGGATTGTCTTACGCGTATGGATACCAGGTTTTTATAAACGGTCCAAAGTCCAACAGCTGATGATAATAACTTGCTTATCTTTGAAAAAAATTAACTGATAACGCGACTTTCTTACGCCTGCTTTTTAATATTAACATGTATAGAATGTCGTTTACTTTATTAGAACACATTTATTTTCGTTCATTTATTTATTTATTTATTCATTCAGTGCGGACACCGGCTCAATTACAATTGCGAAGAGTCAAAAACCCCCGCAGCAAACACGTAGCCTAATATCACCAAGTTGTACTGCAAAGCACAGAGCCAAACTTAATTACTAAGATATATATCCAAAAAATAATATAACATCATAGCAGAAGGCTGAAAGATACAAACGATAGTATAAATAAAAGCCTGCGAAGTAGAACCTTGCAAATTGCTTTCTTACTATTTTTTGCTTTTTACAAAGTTGATCAATTTTGGCTCCCTCAGAAAAGGAAGCTTTGTGAAGAGCAAAAAATAATGAGAAAGCAATTTGCAAAGTTTTACTTTGCAGGCTTGTTTATGCTCAGAAGACATTTTTATAAAAATTCGAAAAGACGTAAAATTCTTACCATTCGATCGATTGGCGTTAAATTTCGACTGAAATATCGTTTTATGATAGCCCATATGTGGACTAAATTTCAGCTCGGTATGTCGTAGTTTACACAAGTGAGCGCGCCAACGAGATTTTCCAAAAAATTTTAAGTGCCATAAAATTTGAACCATTCGAACGATTGGTGTTAAATTTGTACTAAATATCTTTTTAAATGGTCGTCTAAGTGTGAAGAAACTTTAAGATGAATCTGTGCAAATTTTCGATTTTTTTTTTTTTTTTTTTCGTAAAAGTTTTTTTTTTTTTGTTCACCGAAATCGAAATTTTCTGATATGTCAACCGTCAATTAGACCAATATTTTAATTGGAAATCAAAAATCCTGAAATTATATCGGCAATTGCATCCGGATATCTCAGAATTTGCATGGGTTATCATATTTGCAGACATTTTTGAAAAAATTAATATTATAATAAAATCAGAACTGCTCGACAGATTCTCGCAAAATTTGGTACACATAATGTTTTACGGGTATTTCATTTATGTGCAAAATTTCAGCCCTGTGCCTCGCTAATTGCGAAAGTTATAGCGTGAAATCGATTTTGTCAAAATTTAGAAAAACATGTAGAAAAAAAAAATTTCAACCGATTCGCGTCAAATACAATCCCAAAGGTTGTTTTATGATAATCTACTTGCGTGCCAAATTAGAGGAAAATCCGTAGAAAATTACGACAGTTATCGTGCGTACAAGAAAATCTGCCCATACACACGCTACACACACATACAAACATTCCGTAAAAACCACTTTTCTCGATGTTTTAGAACATTTTGAGTGTCCTGACATGAAAATCTTGGAAAAAAAAATCTTCCCGAATACAAAGCTTCCTCTATGAAGAAGCAAAATGAAAGAAAAAAAAATGTTGAATATAATAATAATCTGAAACGCTCCAACGGAAGATTAAAAAACGTTCGACTAAAAAATAAGCTTAATCAATAAACAAATGCGGTAAATAAAAAATGGTGAAATGATTAAATAACATATCATATTATAGTCGAGAGATTTTCACACCTGATGACGAAAGAATCTCTCGACTATAATATATGTTATTTAATTATTCCACACATTTTTCATTCACCGCATTTGTTTATTAATTAAGCTTATTTTTTAGTCGGGAGTTATTAAATTTTTGTAAAATTATTTTTATTTCATCCTTTTTAAAGTAAACACTTTGCCATATGCGTTGTGCAGTGAGTTACACTACAGCACGATAATGGCGGCCATCTTGTGACATTTCGATATATTCAAATGGGCTTTTTGCACTATTTGCAAATCATAATTATCTAAGTGAATCAACGACTTATCACTTTAATTTATGGAAAAAGACGTTGGACGCTAGTGAGATAAGCGACGTACAAAATTTGGTCAAGTAATTATTTACCGTTTTCGAGAACATTGGCTACAAAGAAATCGCTCAAATCAGCTGATCGCCGCGAAACGCATAACTCTCGTCTTTTTTGCCCCAGAGAGCCAATCGGGAGTTAAAAATACATTCACCGACTCCATGCACATTTGCCATCCTGGAAAACTCTCGGAAGCCAACTATTGGCCGCTTAAGTGGTCCTATAGAAGGGAACCGCAAAGACATGAGTGTCGAGGGTGTGTCTAGCCATTTCCCTAACGCGAAACAACGAGGTCAGTTCACTGCAATCAATCTTCGTTAAATTCTTATGTCGCTTAAACAAAGTCACTTGAACGGTAACAAATAAAAATTGTGAAACATTTTCGCAATAAATTTTACTGCGAAATTCAGATGATTAAATTTTTCCCGCTTTATCATATGTTACCATTTTTTGCTTTCATTCGAACGACAGAAAGATCAATTTTTTGTTTTGTAAACGTCATTTACTCAACAAAGTTTTTGTATAATTTCGATTAAATCAATAAAATGGCAAAAAGAAATTATTCCGATGAGCGCACGGCAATAAATAGTGATTATCTTCCGCTGCAGCGACGATTTTTTCGCAAACGCAGCAAATTGCTTCATTGCAAATTTTCAGCTGACTCAGGAAAAATATGTTATCGATCGGTGATTTACTTTCTCCTCATAAGTGGCTTTTTTGAAAAATAAGTTTGTAAGTTATCAGTAAAGCGTTGGAAGATTGCCTGCAAAATATTCTGCTATTTATTTTATTTTATTTTCCCGGTTTTATCATCCTGCCATTTTTTTAAAAATTTTCATTCACTCTGATAATAGTTTTGCAACTGAAGAGTGAGATGAAATTTTGTGGTTTATGGTTTTTAGAACTGAAATTAAGTATACCAGCTTATGCATAGAAGCTTTTATTATACCTATAAAATAAATTTGACGCAGCTTTTTTACAGTCACAACTTTGAAGTAGCGAAAAATGAAAATGGAGTGTATGAACGGCAAAAAAATGGTTTTTAATTTTAGACGTATGGAAAATTCAAGTAAATGCATCGGTACAGTTTCACGAATGCGTGGAAAATTCTGCGATGTAAAAGCATTGGTTTACGGGCGGGTAACGGGGAATACCAACGGGACATTGTTACAGCAGACTGCGATAGTTGTTTTTTTTTTTGCGAGTACGGAAAGTTGCTAAAAGTGCAGTAACGCTGGAAACTAGAACGACTGAGAGAGACGAGCTTGTTCTGAATAGCTCCGCACCTTTTCTTACTTAAATTGCTTCGGGGACTACGATTTCCCGGGATAAGACGAGATTGAGATATCGTCAGCAATTTATTTTCTCTTTCTCTTTTTTACTCCCTTAACTCATTCAGATAAAAGCTCCATCGAATTTCCTTTACTTGAGTGCGTATCGCGATATCCGAAATAGATTTTCTCTAATCGATTTTTCTCCATTGAGAGCAAGAAACGTTCGAAATACGTCCCACAAAAGATATTGTCGAAGGTACTTTTAACATGATGTACAAACGATTTCATCCACTTTTAGAAGCAAGATGTCTTCCCGAAAGCAAAATGGTTTATATTATAATTTTTTTTAAATTATGAATGAATAAATATCGTTTTGAAAAAATGTAATTATTTTTTTCATTTTAGCGACACTTCGTGGATAAAAAAGGATTATATATAATCATGGATAATCATATGTAAATATATTCAATTATATGTTTATATATGATCATATATGATCATATATAATCGTTTATCTCAGATTATTTGTCCTTCTACTAAAATTTGATTTAAATTGCATTGAAATCGGAATGATTTATTAATTGAATATTTATAATATTTCATAATGATAATTTCTTGTCTAATATCCTGCAGGTTTTATTAAAAAATGTTCAAAGTTGAAAAATCTACGTGAAACTATATTTCTGCAAAAATTTTCGGAAATATTCGACCTTCGTTAAAATCTTGAAACATTAATAATATTTTGAAATTTTTGTAAGGACATTTTTGCGCTCTATAAAAAGTGTTCATTATTTAAATATGCAGAATAATGATTATTAATTAGATTATGAAAAAAAAAAGTTTATTTAACGAAATACTTTTAACATGATGTACAAACAATTTGATCTACTTTTAGAAGCCAAATATCTTCCCGAAAGCAAAAAGGTTCACATAATAATTTTTTAACATTATGAATGAATAAATAATATTTTAACAAAATGTAAAAAAAAATTATTTCAGTGACACTTATTCAATGGAATATATATGACATTTCATAACGATAATTTCCTGCCTAATAACCTGCGGATCTTATTTAAAAATGTTTACACCTGAAAAATCTACACAAAACTATATTTCTGCAAAATGTTTCAAAAAAATAGGATCTCCATCAATATCTTAAACCCTCGACAATATTCCAAAATGTCTGTGCATTCTAGAAAGTATGTTTATTATTCAAATATTCAAACGTCTTGATAAAAAGTGCAGTTATCACTTGCCGAATGATGACCATTAATTAAATTATTTTAAAAAAAAGTTCATTTACCGAAATGAAGAAGGCTCAATGTCTGAAGATATTGCGACGCCTCGCTCACAAAAATATACACGCAATGACAATAAATATTCGCTCTGGCAATTAAGAAATTTATTGCGACAGTAAAACGTCTCTATAATTCCAAGATTTTTTCAGTGTCGTAAAAATTCATTAAGTAATGTTCAAAGGTAGTGGACATATACTTTTCGCACTACGAGCGAAAAAGCCGTACGAGAAACGCCTACGAGTCTCCCGATCATAGCAAAAATGTCCGAACCAGTTGAAATAACGAGTACGAGTTCAAGGAAAGGGAGGACACAGCGTGTTGAGCGCGAAGCCGCGCACGTTGCATCACTCACGTACTCCACGCGTCTCTCAAAAGAAAGGCCCGTCTGTCTGTGGCGTGCCTCTCCCAAAGATAAACTAGAAGCTTTTGAAAAAGACCTTCACGGGCTCAAAAAACATTCCCGGCCAATTTTAAATCAACATCACCGTGAAAACGATAACTTTCAAAAAGTGTTGGGCCCCAAATAAGAGAAAGATAACGTTGATAGCATCGCGCGGGATTCACACAAAGGAGACATCAGCGCGCAGACTCCGTAGATCCTTTGCCCAGTCAAACGCCTAACTCAGCCGACCGAATGAAAATAAAAACACGCCAGTTTCATTGTGGTGAAGGAAAAAAAAAACTCACTTATCAGATTCCTGATGGTGTCGGTGAAAATTCGTATCATCCTGACGGCAGTTCGTAGCACAGTGTACTCGTAAAAATAGTTTTTTCTTTTTCAATCGTTCCTCGTATGGATAATCACAGTGTTAAATAATGTTAAAATAAATAAAGCAGAAAGTGTCGGTTAGCCCGGTGTCAGCTGTGAATCACAACCATCACGTTCTCTGGCGTTTCCTCGAGCTCGAGAGTCCCTCCACGTCTACTACTACAAACACGAAGAAGACACACATAAAAAAGGACGCGTGTACGGTTAAGAGGGCTCGCAGCGACGTCGTTTAGCTTAATCCACACTCACGGGCGCACGGAGAGCTTCGGCTCACGTTTATGCATCTGGTAATCTATAGAGTATAGTTGCGACTCGCGAGAAGTCCCGTGGCCAAGTAGCTAATCGTGAGGAAAAGAGTGAGAGAGAGGGAGAGAGAAATATTGACAAGGACAGAAGAAGCGATCGGAGAGGCCTGCGCCAGCAAAAGTGCGTAAGCCAATGCGCTCCGTGTTTGCGAGAATTCCCGTCCAAAGTCTACTCTGGGATTCCCCTTCCTCTTCTCTCTTCTGTATACGTATCTTCGTTCCTTCTTTCTTCGCTCAGCCGCTGCACAGCCTCCTACTACTTCTCTTTTTCTCTTCTTCGCTTCTTCTTCTTCTTCTTCTTTTCCTTCTATTTACTGTATTCCTTCGCTGTTGTACGCTTACTCATTCGATTCTAACCAAGTACCTTCCACACTCGCGCGTTATTCGCCGGCGAGGAACCGTGGCGCCTCTCACTGAGACTCCACGATGTGCTGCAGCTTGTTTATGGAGACACTAACGTGGTAATGTAAGAGAATTCGTTCGACCGCAGCCGCGCGATCAGTGTTGATGAAAATTAGGAGCTTTTCGTGGCTTTTGTTAGTTTCTTCGCCTTGTTGCTTCTTTTTGTGTGTTATTCTTCGACCTTTCTTATTGTGGTATGAAGATACTGAGGTGGGAATATTGAAAATACGCAGGACGAGAGACACACGAACAGTGTTGATGAGAAAAAAGAGCTTTTCGTGGCTTTTCTTTTTTTTTTTTTTGACCACACAGCTTCTTACTACTTCTCTTCGTGTGTTCCTCTTCTCCGTTTCTTATTGTATTGTCGAGACTCTAACGTGGAAATATTTGAAATACGCTCAATGAGAGCCACACGAACAGTGTTGATGAAAATTGGGAGCTTTTCGTGGCTTTTCTTACTTTCTTCGCCCAGCAATTGCACACAGCTTCTTTCTACTTCTTTTTGTGTCTTGTCTTCTCCTTTTCTTATTGTATTATGGAAATACTAACGTGAAAATAATAAGAATACGTTCAGCAAAAGCCACACGAACAGTGTTGAAGAAAATTAGGAGCTTTCCGTGACTTTTCTCACTTTCTTCGCCCAGTAATTGCACACAGCTTCTTACTACTTCTTTTCGCGTGTTCTTCTTCTCTTTTTTTCTTTTTCCTCTGCTATATGTCTTTGCTTCTATATGTTTATCCGTTCGATTATCACAAAGTCCTTCCTCATTTTAAAATAGACTAATTCCTGTTTATGTCCTCACTTCCTTCCTCTCTTCTGTATACGTTTCTTCGCTCAGCCGCTGCACAGCCTCTACTACTTCTCTTCTTTTCTTCTTCCTCTTCTTCACCGTATTCGTCCGCTGTTGTACGCTTCCTCGTTCGATTCTAACCAACTACTTCAACACTCGCGCGTTATCTACCAGCGAAGAACCGTGGCGCTGCTCACGGATACTTCACAATGTGCTGCCGCTTGTTTTTGGAGACCCTAACGTGGAAATATTGTGGAAAAATACGCTCGACGAGAGTCACACCATAAGTGTTGATAAAAATAAGGAGCTTCTCGTGGCTTTTCTTACTTTCTTCGCCCAGCGAGTACACACACCTTTCCACTTCCTTCTTTCCTCTCTTCCTCTTCACCTTCTCTTCTTCTTTTTTTATTGTATTTCTTCGCTTTTGTAGGTATGCTCGTCCGATTCTCACAAGGTCTTTTCTTACTTCACAATGAGCTAATTCTTGTTTACGACTTCATTATCATGCTGAAGTAACGTGGAATCAACAAAGCCCTTTCTTCTTCACTCCTTCGTATATCTTTATTCTTTTATTCCTTTTTATTTCTTCCAGTAGCTGCATACACTCTCCTACTTCTTCTCTTCTTCTTCTTTTAACTCTTGCTTCGCTGTCGTTCGCTTATAAGTACGATTCTCTTAAAGTTCTTCGACACGTTTTATCCGTTAGCGAAAAAACGTGGTGTCCCTCAGGGTGACTTCACATTGAGCTGGTCTGCCTGTTTGTGACGTTACCACGACGTTGAATGAACGTGAAAACAAGAAAGATATGTACTCTGAGGAGAGAGACACACGCGATGTGATGGTGAGCTTTCCGTGATTCGACTCACGAAGTGACTGAACGTGATCGACGCTATTTCGTCGTCTTTATCCGTTTGGCGAGGACGCAAAGAGAATAGAATCGTGTGAGGGTTATATGGCGTGATGAGGCGATGAGACGGCGCCTCGATGTCACGCTTTAGCGATTCCTCTTTGCGATGCACTTTGACCTGCGGGGGTAACGCCAAGACTCGGCGAATGATCTTTCCTCTCGCTTCTTCCCCTTCCTGTCTTTTTCTCTCTCTCTTTCTTTCTTAATACTCGGCCACACGAGTGCAACATTTCAGTGGATCAGTGGCTCGACTTATCTATTGTTATCTTCATCAGTGTGAAATATTCAAGTACTTGATTAAACTGGAAGACAGTGGATAATAAAATCTTTTGGTAAAATCTTTCCAATTGTGACTTATCGGATTTGGGTATTGATTAGAAGACGTGTTATCAGATTAGGATTTCCGATCCTGAGATGGAATCCTAATGTAATAACACGAATAAGATTTTGAGGAATTCGCGTTTTGGGAATGATCGTTTAAATATTTGTTAACTGACTGATAGGACTTTTTCGTGGATTTTCTGATTTTTTTTATTCAAAGTTTCTGGATCATATTAATGAAAAAATTGGAGTCTGAAAAAAAAACAGTTTTTATATTTTTGCTGACTTCCCGTAAACTTATTAATGCTTTGGTTGTAGAGTTTTCATGCGTTAAAAAGATATAAAGATATTAAGAATTTTTGTTTTTGTCTTGAATAACAATAAGTGAAGGTTTACAATAATTCTTAACTGTATGGAAGTAAGTGAGTATTTATTGAGATCCTGGAATATTAAATTACCTAAGGACCAAAGCTGGAGAAAAGTATAAAAACGATAAGAAAAAGTAGGTGGTTAAGTGGATGTAACAATTTACTCGAAAAAGGTACCACGTGAAAAGGAAAATGGCTGATTAGGTGCCATAAGCGTATTAGAAAAAACGATCAAAATTCTTGAGAAGTTTATAAATTCTTTTTGGCGTTTTTGGAATGATCGTAAAAATCCTTGTTTATATACCAACTATAATAGCTTTTTCTTGTAGATTCTTAACCTACTTTTATTTAAAGTTTCTGAATTATAGTAATATTAAAACTGAATTCTAAAAAAAACTATTTTTTTTATTTTTGCTTATTTCCCGTAAACTGATTATAGCTTCAGTTTTAGTGTTTTCATGCGTTAAAAATCTATAAAGATATTAAGGACGTTCGGCGCTCCACACTAGTCAAAAGCGTGCTAAATTTAATATTTTATGTAGCTGAAATTTTATGCATCTATTGATTATAATGGATGGTGATTCTTATAGCTGCATATGACTTTTAATTAGAAAAAATTTAATTGCACTCGATTTACACCAAAATTAACGGGTTTATGTTAAATTTCGAAAAGGCACATATTCGTTTAGCTGTTTTCAAAGAATAATCCGTATTTCTTGCTCGAATTTGATATATTACGACTCATTCTCTTCGTTAATAGATGTTTTACGCATTCACCGTCTAGATATTTAATAGTGTTTCCCCTTTTCAAAATTACAGCTGTTTGTTTACGAAGAAATTTGATTGATGGGTAAACAAATGGCTGTAATGTCTAAATAAAGAATACTATCACATTTCTAGATGATGAACTCGTAGAGCATCTTTCAAGGAAGAGAATGAGTCATGATACATAAAAATCGAGCAAAAAATACGAATTATTCTTCAAAAACACTGAGCGAATATCTACCTCTTTAAAAATTAGCATAAACCAGTTAGTATTTTTGTTAATCCATTGAAATTTATATTTTCTTAATTCAAGGATATCTATTATAAAAGAACGCACCATTAACCATAGTCAATTGATGCATAAAACTCTATATACACGATTTACAAATGAGTACTCATTTGACTAATGTGAAGCGCTCGATCATCTTTAAGGGTGCAGAAGCGCGATAGGGTGCTCAACGTCCTGAAAAGTGAGAATTCAGAGAGAAATTCAAACACTTCCCGATTGAATAAAAATCTGAAAAAAAATCAAGCATACAGAAGGTGCGGAAAAGATGAATTTTGAATATTAATAATTGCAAAACGTTATTAACAAATAGGTAAAAAAAATTGTTCAACAAATTATCCGTCAACCTAACTTTTTTGTCGAATGCAAATGATTCGTTAAATTTTCTGAATACGTATGAATTTTTTCAGAATTTTCTCTAATGTTTGAAAATAGCGATTTTTTTTTCTTGTATGAGTTGTATTCGCGAATCTATTTGATCAATCGTTTAGAAACTTCTTGGGTGTAATAAGTGGTTTTGTAAGAAACACATATGAAAAATTCGTGACTAAACATGCATTTTTTAGGAAAAGAAATTCCAAAAAAACGAAATTTCGATGATTAGAATGAATTCTGAAAAAATTCGTACGTATTCAGAAAAATTGATGAATCATTTTCATTCGAAAAAAAAGTTAGGTTGACAGATAATTTGCTGGACAATTTTTTATTTCACCTATTTGTTAATAACATTTTGCAATAATTAAAATGCAAAATCAATCTCTGCCGCACCTTTTGTATGCTTTATTTTTTAAAGATTTTTCTTCCATCGCAAAGCGTTCGATTTCTCTCTGAATTCTGACTTTTGAGCGCGTTGAGTTCCCATCGCGCTCCTACATCCTTAAGCATTTCTAATTTTGTCTCCAGCAACATTAATAAAAAATGTACAATAATTCCCAACTGTATGTAAACAGTAAATAAAAAATAGGCTCAAGTGGATGTAAGAATTAGTCCGCAACAGGTACCAAGTGACAACAAAATGGCTGATTAGGTGCCATGAGCGAATAAGGTAAACAATCAAAACTCTTGACGAGTTTCCAAATTCTTTCTGTCTACGGTTAAAGTGATACTGCTTCAACGCGGTTTGTCGCGCACCACAACGACGATTCTCGCGGTTTTTCCGGTTTCCATCGAGATTAAGTAGCAATGTAGTTCAATCGTGTCGCGTGTAATGCGTAGGAACGGTGACTGAAGTACGAGGAGTCACGTTTGCAGGTTCCCGCTATCAGCAGTGCCGACCGCGACTGGAGGAAGTATTTCTTATTCGGCGCCACGAAAGGGCGGAAAGCAGAGTGATAGAGAGAGAGAAAGAGAGAGCGAGTGAGACTGAATGCGCGATGGTGGGGGTCTGAGGATAAGGACAGCTGGGGGAAGACGCGGAAGGGGCGGAAGCCCGTCTTTTCCCCCCCCTGATTCCCCTACCAACGCGATGACTCCGAGAGCGAGACAAGGATCTCATTCTTTCTCGCTTCTCCGCTATCTATATATTTTCGCCTGCAGCCATCTTCTTTGCTCTCTGTTGCATTCGATATGGCTCCTCCGAGTCCCCCTCCCCCCTCCTCAGCTCCTACGTCCTTTGTTTCATCAAGCTGCACCGGCAGCAGCTGCAACTGCGAAATTACGAGGGCCAAGAGTTGACGAAGACGCCTCACGAGTTTCTTGGCACTTTTTCAGGTCTTCGGCTTTTTTGTTTTTTTTTTTTCATATAATGGATATATTATTTTTCTTCTTTTGTTACCTCAGAAGCTTTGTTCTCGGAAACTTTTTGTTTTTGTATATTAAAGGTTATTCAAAATGGCCGAATATATAGTTGGATGTGCGGGATTATGCAACTTTTTGTTTTCTCGAGTGGACCGATGACTCTTTGTTTTCATCTTTGAAGAAAGCGGTAATTTTTTGTCCTTCCTTTTTTGTTTTGTTTTCTTTTGCGTCCACGCCCTCTTCTTGGAGTTGTTTCAGTTCTGTGTCGCCGTGTCGCTTACCCATTGTTATTCGTATCGCGTCAGCGTGTGAGTGAAGAACCTGCCGCCACGTGGCGCCTCATTGCACTTCCATGAAGTATGTGAATTCTTTGCAGGCGGTTGGTGAATATATTTAAAGTTTTGATGGAGTTTGCGGTATCTATTTTATAATGTAGCACGTATTAATAGAGTTTTTTGAAATTGCATTTTTAATACGATTATGATAACGGACTGTATAAATTCGATGGAAATGAGGTCAGTTATTTCTTCACTGCTGACGTTCTAATAATCTATATTTATCGACTGATAAAATAGTAGAGCTTAATTTATGGATTTTTAGTTTGAGAAACAAATATCTTGAAGGTCGATCTGCAAAGAAATATATCAAGGGGAGAGAGTCTAAATCAATAATATCACGAATATCTTTTATAACAATAATTCATCTCCTAAAAGAAATTGAGATGTATTTCCTAGTAACATTTTGATGATCTATTGGGCTTAAAAAATAAAAGATTTTTTTTACAGTATTTATCCCACATGACGTTCAAATAATAACAGCAGTTACCGAAGAGTCTGAATATCGGTGCGATTACTGATGATGACCGGAGCGTGTCGTTGTCTCTTCAAGTACAATTCCATCTACTGTTAGCGAAACGTCACGTCAGTTTCTGCACACGCTATCATGATAGCCGCATTAAAACGTCAAGCTAAAATTCCTCGTTCGCTGGTTGCAAAATATACATATTTTCTCGCGTGTTCTCCAGATCTCGATGTTTTTGACGAATAAGGGTCACAGACGGTGTCATATTACAGCCAAGCGAACCAGCTACAAAATTACGTTGTTATCGCGACGACGACTAGATATTATATCTTCTTTCAAAATCCCATTGTTAGAGAAAACTGGTGTTTAATATCAGCTAGACTGATTTTGGAAGATTTACCATGCCATTTTCAGTTTTAATTTACACCGGAGAAAATACTTGATTGATTTACGCAATCTTCGCTAATGAAAAAAATAACTTGAGTTACAATACTATCTTTTCATTGGATGATCTCAATCTCAATGGAAAGTAGTGATATTGAATTAAAGGAATCGTCTCTGTTCTTTTCAATAATTTCGTTAAAGAGACGGTGGAACTTCTGCGGCTATCTTAACAATCACCGTTTTACTGTAAAAACGACCGGGTGGTTTTTTGTTAAAAAAAAAAAAAAAACCGAAAGTTGGTCGTGACCACCGTAAAAACGACTACCATGAAAAATGTTATGCGGTCTTTTTTTTTCGATTACCATGGAAAACCGAAAAAACAACTGGGTAACATTTTTAGGGTAGTTGCTTTCGAGGTCGTTGCTACCGATTTCCGGTTTATATTTGGCAAAAAACCACCCGGTTTTTTGACGGTGGTTTTTATGGTAAATCAGCTGAAACGACGGTCGTCAAGATTGCTAGGGTTTTACCATCACAGCTCAAAATTTTGAGACCTATTTTTTCCCAAACTACAGATGAAGAATAAATTTTGAGAAAATATGCTCAAGTACGGCAAGAATAGCTAAAAAGGCTCCTTAAAACTCGAAGCGGTTTGCTCGGGAGAACTGGAAGACGAAAAAGTGAGGTTAAGTGCGAGAGAGACAGCCCTATAGGTGTTTAACATGGGACAATGAAATTCCCAGCACTTGCTGTCATCAAGTATATCTTTTCAATGAAAAAAGGAGACTCTTTCTTTAAATCAATGAGAAATTTTCTTTGAATCAATGAAAATTTTTCTTGGAATCGTTGAACAATTTTCTTTGATTCGTTGAAAATTTTTCTTTAATCGTTGAAAATTTTTCTTTGATCCGATGAAAATTTTTCTCGAAACGATAAAAGTGTCTTTAGTATGTGCTCACTAAGTAAATATTTCTTATCAGGCAATCAAATGTTCGCTTTGTAATTTAAGTGCACTGTGTCAATGAATTCGAAGAAATATTTCATTGAAATCAATGAAAACAAAAAATCTTATCTTTCGGTGCAGCTGAGAATTTTGAGACTTATGTTTTCCTAAACTACTGGGCAGATAATGCACAAATTTGGAGAGAACGTGTTCGAATACAGCACAATAACGAAAAAGTGAGGTTAGGTGCGAGAGAGACGGCTGAATTAAATATTTTCTCTTGGCGTACTTGGGCTAAGTAGATGCGCTGGCGCGCGTACTTAAAATACGCTGCAAAGTTCGACAGCAAACTTAACTTGTTCACCACGAACTTTCTCGGGAACCAATCAAAGCACGAATAAAACGATGACAATGGCTTCGATGAAATACCGTTACTCATAAACTTATTATCGAAGGAATCTCGTCTCGTTCACAATTCTCCGAGGATCTCATTTGGGTTTTACATATATATCAATAAAGTACTCGCTTTGCTCGGATTCGTTTTAAAAAAAATGTATCTTCTCGTATCTTACGTAACTACTTCATTTCAGCTCCAGTATTTCGATATAATCGACTTTCGATGTACCGTGTCTTTTTTTACGGAAAAAGAAATGCATTCAATTCCACAACTGTAAAACATACAGCCATTAAAATAGCGGGCGATTCATGACTGCAGCGGTTATAACAGTCTGAAGTTGGCTTTACGTCAAAGCCATCGACGACCAATGAGAATGTTAGAAAAATGGCTTCAGTTTTCAATATTTCGACTTTCGCAGACATTTTGAGAGTCATTTTCTTGTAAATTTCTCGACAAATAGAGCTCAAATTTTGGAAGTATATGCAGAAATACAGCAGAATCGGGCTAAGCTTTTGGCTTCCTGAAAGACAAGGCCGTTTAGTCAGGAGAACCGGAAATCGTAAAGGGGGTTGAGGTGCGAAAGGGACAGCCCTATAAGCGTTTAACATTGGGCAATAAAATTTCCAGCAGTGCATCACTGCCTCTTAATAGAGGAAGGAATTCCACACTTTCAGGACATTTTTTGTTATACCCATATCTTCTTATCTCGACTCATTTCGCTATTTCCTCATATACCAGAAATAGAATAATACAAGGGAGAATAGGAAAATAGAAAATATTCGTAAATATTTTCGGATGAAATAACATCGGACGACATTCGATCGAAAAAAATAAGATTATGGTGTACATGAAAGTAAAAAAAATGTCCATTAAAAAAATGCATCAAAATATGGTGTGTGCAGAATTAATCCATTCATCGATATTGAATAAGAGAAAATCGATTTTTACAATCGATCTTTATTTTTTTTCAATTTTCCAAACATCGTTTATTTTTCGGACATCGCCCGATCCTACGACAAAATAGAAATTAATATTCCGAACGTTAAGGGTTTTTAGTGCGAAAGTGACGGCGCTGAGTTCGGCAGCGTCAAGAGGGGATAAATACCACTGATCGTCCCCTCCATCGCCGCAACCACTCCTCGATTTTCATCCTCTCTGGCATTCGAGGGCTGTGTTGTTTGTCCGAGTGGTGAAGGTTGCAGGGACCTCGAAATTCGACTTTTGCGTCCCGTCCTATGCTCGTCTTCTTTCTCTCTGCCGTTTCCATTTCGCTTCGAAGGTTCAGACAGAATTCGGGAGCGCAGATATATAATGACTAGCAACAGCGTGTCCGCTTCTCTCGCACTTTTTTCCCTTTCATTTGCCTCTTCTTATGGCTAAACATGAAATTTACATGTTTATACCATTGGTTATTTCACGAGACTCTATTTCTGCTTCAGTGTTTTGAAATAATCGACTTTCGATGCGCCATGTTTTTTTTTTTCAAGTAAAATGAAAGAAATGAAAATTCATTTCCGGAAGAAAAATGTATTTATTCCACAACTGCGAAAAAACAGCAATTCAAACAGCGCGCCATGCATGATTCTGCAGCGATTAAAACAATGTGAAGTCGGCTTATGTCAAAGCCATTGACGACCAATCAGAATGCTAGAAAGATGGCTTCAGTCTTCGATATTTCGACTATCGATGTGCCATATTTTTTTAGATGGGGTTTGTCTTCTTATGGCTAAACATGATATTTGCATGTTTATACGGTTCGTGACTTGACGTGACCCTATTTTTGGTTTAGTGTTTTGTATAATTGACTTTCGATGTCCCATGACTTTTCTTTTCGAAGAAAAATGAAAGAAAAGAAGGAAATCTGTTCTGGGAGGAAAAATGTATTCTATTTCACAACTGAGAAAAAATAACAATTCGAAAAGCGTGCCACACGTTAACCTGCAGCAATTATAACAGTCTGAAGTTGGCTTTATGTCAAAGCCATCGACAACCAATCAAAATGCTAGAAAGGTGGCTTCAGTCTTCGATATTTCGACTTTCGATGTGCCATGTCTTTTTTAAGAGAGGATAATAGCGGCTTATTCCGCTACTTCGACGCGAGAAGGGATGGGAATCAGTCAAAACAGCTGCGATACCGAGACCTTGAAAAAAGCCTGTTGTCGGCCCACATGTCTCATTGCTTGCAGCCTTTACAGCCATTTTATATATTCTTGAATTGAAACACGCACTGTTATGGAACTGAAATTCCAGGCAATGACAAGTGCGACGATATAGCCATAAGATAACACCGATAATTTGCTTAGACGTTCACAAACACTGATTGACAAAATTATCTTCTTATCAGAGCAATTATCTTATCACTAATGGAAAATATTTTTTCTCCATATTTATAGCTTCCTTACCCAGTGATAAATGTCAATACAATCAAAAGATGCTAAATAAAGAATACAGTAATAATTAGACAGAAAAAAGTAGATAAAAAGAATCTCGAAATTGAACCAAAAAATGTACTATATCAAAATAGTACTAAGAATTTTACATTCGAAACTTGATTTGGAAATCCACAATTCATATCTAAAACTGAAAAATCAAATAGCAATTAAATAATTCAGGTACTCAAATGTTCCTTTTTAGAATTTTTCTAAAAATTCTACATTACTGACATTAAATTATTTTCGATTTCCCGTTAACGCATATAAAGAGCCATAGAAAGGTGAATCGAGTGCGTAAGTTCCTTTGTCGCTTGAGCTGATCGCCCGTTATCGATTGCTCGACACAATACATGTATACAGCGATACACATAGAGCGTACAAAACATTCAACAAAAGTATAAAGAAGATGAAGAAGAAGCCGTTCAAAGTACTCGCAAGATGATTGATGACCCCGAGGTAATTGACCCGAGCTTATCAACGGTGGACAGTGAACGAGAGGGGCGACACTATCGGCCTACATATAACAACAATATATCCAAGCACTTCAGAAAGCACCTTAAGCATCAGTACTCACGTTGACCGCGAGAGTTCTGTGCGCCGGTGTTGAGCGAAGAGAAGAGCGAGAGGAGTTTAATAATTGATGAAGTTGATCAACACTCGGCACGTTTGCTAAAAGTAAGCGTGAGAAGTAATACACATTCATAATTTCATTACACAAATATTAAGAAACACGGCGATGGTGTTTCTATTTATACTATATTATCCGTGGTGAAAAAAAAAAAAAATGAAGCTGATAAAGAATAATCTTCTTTTTCTTAGGTACTGACCTGATGATCCAAGTTATTTCGATGTTGAAGTTATGCGAAAGAAATAATATATGTTTTTGTAAAGACGATAAACACGTTGTCTGGATAGAAATTGGAGAGTGCACACGTGGCGGTGGCGTCCGGACGGCTGGCGTCGGGGAAAGTGCTGCTGCTTGGACTATATGACTACACACCACGGGTGCGCGGGCTCACTCTGTTCGTGTAGCCGAATAAGCCACGCGCGCCATCCTCCACACCCCATGTCGCGGGACTTTGCACAGCGCGATCACGAACGACGGTGTATATCCCCCACCACCGCGGACATTTCCGACGCCGCAACGCGCGCGAAACCTTTCCTTCCCTCCCGGCAAGCTGATGGGAGCACCACCAGGGGGTTCCAGACCACGTTGCTGTGTGCCGTTCGCTCTCCCAGTGCCGTACACGCGCTTTCTTCTCGCCCTGATACTTCAATGTAATACGCTGCGGTTGCACGAAATGTGTATATTGTGACAACTGTACACAGTTGCATGAAACATGTACACTGTGACAACTGTACACAGTTGCATGAAATATGTACACTGTGATAACTGTACAGTTGCATGAAATATGTACACTGTGACAACTGGACACAGTTGCATGAAATATGTACACTGTGACAACTGGACACAGTTGTACAAAATTTATACGCGGCGAGAGATGTACACAGTTGCACAAAATTTATACGCGGCGAGAGATGTACACAGTTGCACAACATTTATACGCGGCGAGAGATGTACACAGTTACACAAAATGTATACGCGGCGAGAGATGTACACAGATGCACAAAATGTATACGCGGTTAGAAATCTGCACAGATACACAAATGTGTACGCGGTGAGAAATGTAAACCGTTGCTGAAAGCGTGTCCACCGTACAAATTGTACATAGTTGCACAAAATGTGTACACCGTACAAATTGTACATAGTTGCACAAAATGTGTACACCGTACAAATTGTACATAGTTGCACAAAATGTGTACACCGTACAAATTGTACATAGTTGCACAAAATGTGTACACCGTACAAATTGTACATAGTTGCACAAAATGTGTACACCGTACAAATTGTACATAGTTGCACAAAATGTGTACACCGTGACAACTGTACACAGTTGTGGGTAATGTGTAGTACACCGTGACAACCGCACACAGTTGCAGGTAATGTGTACACTGTGACAACCGTACACAGTTGCAGGCAATGTGTACACCGTGACAACTGTACACAGTGTCACAAAATGTGTACGCGGTAACACTGTACACAGCTGCACAAAGCGTTGATGCGATGACACATGTACACAGTTGCAGAAAATGTGTACATCGTGAAAACTGTACACAGTTGCACAAAATGTGCACGCGGTGAGAAATCTAATCAGTTAAAACTGTACAAACAAAAACTATACACTGAAAACTGTGCAGAGTGAAGACTGTACACAGTAAAAGCTGTAGACAGTAAAAGCTGTACACAGTTGCATTCGATGTGCATGAGTTGAGAAATGTCTACACAGTAAAAACTGTACTCAGAAGCACAAAACGTGCTCGTGGCGAGAAATACACACGCAGTGAAAGCTACACACAGTAAACACTGTACACATTTGCACAAAGCGTGTACGCGGTACGAAATGCACACAATCAAAACTATACACAGCTGCACGAAAACGATGAACGGGTCACAACCGATTTCCACACTGGAGCAAGACGACACAGCACAAGCTCTACACAAGACTGAATGTACACTGGTTTTACGGCAAGTCTCACCCTATACAAAATGAAATGCCTAGGAAACTATTGGAAATTGGTATATTCTTCAAGAGTGCTTAGCGATAAAGTAAGTACATTTACAGAAAAATGTAGAATTGTGAAATTAAGGGAAAAATTCTATTCCCTTCACTTAATTCCTACGGAAAAAGCACAAGGTACAAGAAATAAATTATGAAATTTTTCAAAGGTTTTTAAAAGGGTATTTTCAGGGACATTTTAATAATATTTAGTGGTTTCTGGAGGAATATTTTTACCCTGGTCCCACGGACGAAGACTTGCTGTGATGAAACTCGGTACTCTACCTGCTGACTCCCTTCAAATGGACGCACAGGAGAGGATTGCCCGAAGATACAAACGTTAGAGTGCTGATGCTCGACTAACTTCCGCCAGAACTCTTGGCGAAACGGACAACTTGTATTTAGAGGGTGGGAGGAATTGCCGGGCACTATGACTAACGGAAACTAGGAAAACAACTTCTCCTCCGAGCGGTTTCGCTTGGTTTCCTTGGTCTTTGACTCGGCAAGCACGAAATTGTCGATGGTGTGCAGTTTGCCATACTCAATTATCGTTATTGCAGCTCGTCAGCGTCCTTCGCATTTATCTTTTCTATTACTAATGACTTTCACTTTAAGAAAAAAGATTCACTGCATGATTCATAATTCCTCCATCATTGATAGTATCTACAATTTCTCCAAATATAAGGTATTGGATGATTCGACTTTACATACAATACGATTCGATTGTATGTATTGATTTTTTATGTTTCATTATTATGTGAAATAATCGGTAATATTCGTTGTTTAGAGCTTTGAATATGTTATTGATTGAGCTAAAATTAGGCACACAAGTGAAGTAACAGTTCGTCTTTAGTTGTTGCAATTTTTTACGGAATGTATGCAGAAATTTTTATTTTATGGATTTTTGAAATTTTTCAAAAATGGACGTGCGCGCTCTAGCTTTTGTAAAATTGATGATATTTCCCTGAATAATTCTTGATAATTGCAGGTACTCTTCATGTTTTTGGTATTGAATTTGACCTCAATCGGAGAAACGGTTCGGATTTTATAGCGTTTTGAAATTTTTGAAAAAAATTACGTTTTTGCTTTAACTTTGGGAAAACATGAGGCAACCAACTCAAATTTCGTACATTAAATCCGCACTATCTAGCGATGATTAGTGCATAGTTTCGTCGTAATACGTAATATGGTTCAAATTAGTCAAAATTTCAAGTTTTGAAAAAATGATGTTATTGCATTAACGTTAACAAACCAAAAGATAATGAAGTTAAACTTTAGACATGAAATCAGTACCATTTAACAATAATTCGTACACAGTTTTGTCATAATTCGTTATGTGGTTCAAATTTTTCAGAAAATAAATTTTGATAAAAAATCAAGCTGCAAAGTTCAACATTGCAAATTGCTTCCTCATTATTTTCGGTGTTTATTACAATGCTTCCTTTCTGAAGAAGCCAAAATCGATTAACATACTTCCTCATAGAGATATTTTAACAATTTTCCATTTCGACTAAAAAAGAAAAAAGGTTTTGAATCAATAAAAAAAACCGTAACATTTTTGGGGGTTCCAAAAAGCTGTTAACGTGGGAATGATGATACATTTTTAGTACCGTCGGTGACCAACTATCGTCTTTTTTGGTCGACGCATCGCCAACGCACCGCAACGCAACGCTCGATAAAGTTATTTCGGGTCGAGGCCCATTCAATTCCAGCTTCGCGTTCGCTGTGTTTAGCAGCAGTAGGAATATAACGCTTGTGTACATTGTGAACAGACATGTTCCTATTCGGATAGTGGAGAAGCAGAGGAAAAACATATTTAGCGTTTTTCTCCTGATAATTTTCCGCCGCAGAGAAGAGCGTGTCCCAGTTACCCCTTTGTTATAACTAGAGAGTAGCACGGTTTTAATTTAATTATAGAACGCGTGGACGAGCCGGAGGAAGAGCGAAAGCATTTCTCTCGTCGCTGTTAATGCCAGAAGCGTCACAGCAAGAAAACTCAAATGTTTGCTAATTTACGAGGACTTTCTCGAGCAGCAGTTATTCTATTTATTATCTGTCAAGCTCTTCGTGACAAGAAAACAATTAACTTAATCGCCTCACAATAAAATTGTGGTATAATTATTATCTTTGGAATTATGTATTCAAAAAAGTCTGTTGTTTTCTTCAAATGCAGGATTATTTTCTGAAATGCAGCATTTTTGCTGTGTTTCTTTTCTTCCATGCAATTGATAAATAAATTTTGAAAATTTATCACACGACAAATTCCTTATTAAACATTGTTTGAGAATATGATATTCTACAACGATAATGAATCTTAAATGATTTATAAAATAAAGAGAAATAATGAAGTGCTTTTAGGGATAATGATTTGTTATATTATCCTCGTTGGTCGAGGACCTAATTGATATTTAGTTATACTATTCTTTTTTCAGATCTTACCGACGCAATTTGGCAAAGTTTCAACACTCTCGTTCCAGCGTCCTTCTAAACAGTCCAGGGTTCTCGTGTTTGACCTGGTGTCTGGGAAAATAGAGTCGAGGTCCTTGCACCTAAAGGTCCGAGAGCTGAGCGTATCGTTCAATACGTAACTTCCGTTTGGTGCTGCGATTTCTGGACAGCCAATAGCTGTTGAATAAATCATAAGGTTGAATTAATATTCATACAAGTAATTTTCTTTAACTTCTTATAGAGGAAACTTTGTTGTTGTGAAAAAAAAATTCCCGAATTTTAATCAGAGCTGGGCAGTATTCAAAATACATCATGTATTTTGAGTATTTAAAATACATCATGTATTTTGAGTATTTAAAATACATCATGTATTTTGAGTATTTAAAATACATCATGTATTTTGAGTATTTAAAATACATCATGTATTTTGAGTATTTAAAATACATATTTCAAATACTAAAATACTTCTCAGTTATTTGAAGGACTTTATGAATTATAATATACACCATACTTTTCTATTTTTCGACCTTATATATTCGAAAGGTTTTTTTTTATATTAAAGAAGGTTCATGTCAAGTTTCAAATTTATTCGATATTTGATACGAAAATTCGCATCGGAAAGAAAATCAAAAGCTCATAAAATTTTGTTATTGTGAAGCTTTGTTATGGTGAAAAAAATTTTTTTGAATTTTAATCAGAGCTGGGCAGTGTATAAAATACATAATGTACTTTGAGTATTTAAAATACGTAATGTATTTTGAGTATTTAAAATACATATTTCAAATACTAAAATACTTTTCAGTTATTTTAAGGACTTTATGAATTATAATATACACCATACTTTTCTATTTTTCGACTTATATATTCGAAAGGTTTTCTTTTATATTAAAGAAGGTTCATGTCAAATTTCAAATTTATTCGATATTTAATACCGAAATTCGCATCGGAAAAAAAATCAAAAGCTCATAAAATGAAAACTGTTGAACCGATTTTAACCAAATTTAATATCGATCATCAGGGCATGAAAGCTCACACTCATATCAATTTTGAGCTCAATATCTTAAAAATTGAAAGAGTTATCGCGTTAACAGACGTTAAAAAAAAAAATTCCAAACCCCGTAAGAATTTAACGATCATGGGGATTTTAACAAAAATTTGTATGAACGATGAGGTTTGACCCCTGCATCTATGGTGAAAATTTCAGCTCGATATTTCAAGGCGTTCCCAAGTTATACAGGTTTTAATTTTTTGAGCGTGTAACATACACATACCCACACACACACATTCAGACATTTTTTCTAAACCACTTTTTTGAACGTTTTCGACCATTCTGAGTGGACTCACATTGAAATCTGAAAAAAAAAATTTCCACAAAAGCAAAGCTTCTTCTTTGAGGAAGTAAAAAGTAATTCCACGATAAAAAGAAAACCGAAAATGACAATATTCCACAACAAAATAATCCGAAAAAAAGAATAGACAGTGAAATTATTTCGAATGTATTTGTTTAATTTTAGCTTTATCAAGTTCAATTTTTCAAATTTTCGAAGTCAAGTTTAGTTTTCGATGGAATTTTTGCAAAGCACATCTCGGGTTTCAAATTTCACAAATACGAATCTTTTTACAAGTGTCGATTTTAGCTGCTTAATGAATATATTTAATAAATTAACCAAATTTTTCAACGAGCCACAATCGACGAATTTTTATCACGAACAAATTGTGAAAGAAAATTCAGCCACGACCCGGCATAAATTTGTTTAATTTATTAAATATATTCATTAAGCAGCTACAATCGACACTTGGAAAAAGATTCTCATTGGTGAATCTTGAATTAGGCTTCAGTTTCGCGCTCTTTGAATCTAGCGATCACGGTTTCAAACCCGAGATGTGCTTCGCAAAAATTCCATCGAAAATAAAACTTGACCACCAACCGTCACATACAATATACAATATACAATATACAATATACAATATACAATATACAATATACAATATACAATATACGATATACAATATACAATATACAATATACAATATACAATATACAATATACAATATACAATATACAATATACAATATACAATATACAATATACAATAACACCTAATGTATTTGTTTAATATTTTCTGATATATTTTAATCGAGCTTTTTAAAATCGCTAAAATAAGGAAGCATAAGCAAAAAATTATGGGAAAGCAATTTGCAAGCTTGTACGTTGCAAACTTTTTTTTTAACGCACCTTTGTATTGCAGGAGAAAACCTCGAGCCGGATACAGTCTCGATGCGGAAATGAGATTGAGGGTTACACGATTAGAACTGGAGACAATGCTGATTCCAACACTCGTGCCACAGGACTCGAAAAGTGTCCTTCCGTTCTCACGTATCCTCACTATGTCCACGCACCTGCCGTTCGGTTCGCGACCTGTGCGAATTTCAATGTTAAACAATTGATCCTTATCGCATGATTCACATACCCGAAAAAAAACTTGGGAAACGATCATGCTCATCAGTTGCTGTTTATCGGATCTTTCAATCTCATCGAATTTCTCGGAGACAATTATATGAATTATGAAATTTCATAAGTTGAAGCAACGTTTCAAAAAATGTTTTATTTAAATAAATGTTCTCATTATTTGCATTTTAACTTTTAATTTTGTTCAAAATTTTTTTTTTTTGAATGCTGAGAAAATATATATTACGTTCTTAAAAAACGAACTCCATTTTCATCGATTTTAGGTCAAAGGAACAAATAAGTCACAGCAGAATAAAAAAGTTAGTCACCTTTTTATTTTTTGTAATGTGAAACGTTTTTATCATCAGTAAAAAGCAAGATAAAAGGCAAAGCTCTCATTGAATTGCTTCATGATTATTGATAGTCCGATTTTTAGTAATCTTATTTTTTTTTTGTAAGAAATTTTCTTTTGAATGCTTAGAATATACACAATGCGTTCTATAAAAAAATACTCCATTTTATTCTATTTTAGATCAAAGGAACAAAAAAGTTACAGCAGAATGTGAAAATTAGGAGTCTCTTTGATTTTTTGTATTGTGTTTTGTAATAAAAAATATAGTTTCATGATAAAGTTTAATACTGGTAGTAGACTCTGAAAACGTCTTTATCTTCAGTAAAATGCAAGATAAAAGGCAAAGCTCTTAACAAAAATGGTTCGTTAATATTAATAGTCTAATCACTAGTAACCGTTAATTTTTTTGTAAGAAATTTTCGTTTTATCTTAGCATTTTGTAAGAAATGCTGAGAAAATACACATTGTGTTCGTTTTGAAAAAACTCCATGTTTATCTATTTCAGATCAAAGGCATAAAAAAGTTACAGTAGTATAAAAAAATGCGTTGCCTCTTTTATTTTTTGTATTCTGATTTGAAATATAAAATATAGCCTCTTAAAAAAGTGTAGTACTGGTGTTTGACTCTGAAAATGTTTTTTTTCTTCAGTAATACACCAAATAAAATTCAAAGCTCTCAATAAAATATGATTTATTAAAATAAATTCATGTACGAGAGCTAGTCGCAGGTATGCCAAGTTTTTTTTGTAAAAAAACATCTTCATCTGTTGAACATCCACCGAAGAGCTCGAGTTGATCAATAATACGATTCGAGATACTTTCGTAAAAATTTTTTTTTGAAGAAGATTTTTCAGCGAAAAATTATTTGTTTTCGAGCTCAAATGAATAAAGTGTCTATTACCAGTAAATAACAAAGTAAATAAAAATTCTTAAATGAATAAAGTGTCTACTATCAGTAAATAATAAAGTAAATAAAATTTTTTTAATGAATAAAGTGTCTACTACCAGTAAATAATAAAGTAAATAAAAATTTTTAAATGAATAAAGTGTCTACTACCAGTAAATAATAAAGTAAATAAGAATTCTTAGATGAATAAAGAGTCTACTAACAGTGAAAATTCTGGTAGTAGACTCTGAAAAGGGTTTTCTCTTAAGTAAGACGTAAGATAAAAGGCAAAGCTATCAATACTCACCGCGAATGCTGAGGTCATGAAACACAAGAGCGACTCTCTGTCCAGGAATGGTCTCGAAGGTCCAGCCACAGGAATATTCGCCAGGATAGTAAAGTGGGTAGCCTGGCGATTTTATGTAGCCACCCTCGCCACCCTCGACAGTCACCTCAGCGTTGCAGTATCTGTGAACCGCCGCCTCTGTGAAAACGCGCAGAGTGAAACCAATGTTTCAGTGAATGGATGACGAATGAATGGGAAAGCGACAGAAAAAAAGTGTTATCTCTCTGTGCCTTTTGTCACCGTAAAGAGGGGTCGAGTTCTCGTTTCCAACATTTTATATTTAGAGCACAACGTTTATTGAAGATTTGTAGTTACGTTAACTAAAGATTATTAATTTAAAAAATTGGCTTTATTCTCAATTCTATGTAAACTCAGTCATTTTGACAGCGAAAATAAATTCATAAATATTATTTATGATTTATTGTCTGAGTTGGTAAAAAAAATATAAATATTATTTATGAACCAAAAAAGGCCATTTTTTATTGGCTGAAGAAATTACAGAATCTTTGCGCTTATGTATCGATAACATAAAAATATTGGCAGAATGGGATTGATCGTAGTTTCGGGGTAAAAAAATTATTTATTGTAAGTTAAAAAAATGATTCAGATAACATTTTCAAAAAGTCTATAATGGACCAACTATTTTATTCATTCATCATCGCATAAGCTACAAGTTTCAAATAAAAGCGTTGTTAACATTTCTTTTTTTTTCGAACATTTTTTTTCCATTTCGAAAATTTTTTTGATGTTAGCGACAGATAGGCGAAAAGATTCTGTAACTTTTTCAGCTAAAAAAGTCGACTTTTTTGGTTAAAAAAATAATCTTTATATATCTCAGCGAAAAAGTAATATTATCGAATTGCAATATTATTTGAAAAATTTCATTGAAAAGTTCACATATAACTACAACTTTTATGTTAAAACAATTTTTTTCTATGATTTCAATTTTTCAAGATATTTCGACTCAAAAGAAATTCCCCATTTCCCGCAATATTGGATTTAAAAATCTGAAAAAATTTGGAAAGAATACATTCAAGTGGTACTAAAATGTGTCTAATTATGCGACCAATCAACGAAGCATGAAAAAAAAGTCGCTGAATTGACGAAGAATCCCTTATAAATAAATTACGAAATAAAGAATAAAATGAATGAAAAAGCGGTTAAAAAATCCACAGAGTTTTATCTCTTTGCCTTTTTTTTTAATCGGAAGAGGGATCAAGTTCCTCTTTATTTTTGAAAGCCCGCAAAGCGTTAGGAAGCCAAACTATGTGTAGGTGGTACTACTATTTATATGAGGATTACAGTGGTCACTTGGAAGCGTAAAACGTGTCTGTAGTAACCGTCAGTGGACGCGGCAGCGTCTTTCTCACTGAGCCTCGTATCTATATCCACGTGAGTCGCCCATTATAGGGTTGAATAGTACCATCGGGAACGTCCTTGTCCCACATTTGCTCTCTGTGAGCCGCGAGGGTTTTGTAAGCGAGTGCAGCGCCACGCTAGACACACTACGACTACTGGGTTGGCGAAGTAGTAGTTGAAATCCTGGCGAGAGGAAAGCGAGGATAGTAGGTCACCGAAATGGAACTTTAGATCTCGGATATTAATCCTTTTCTTCGGAGATTATTGGAATACGGATCGGAGACATGATTTGTAGCTCTGATCCTCATCGAGTGAATTTTATCACGTAGCATATCGTGAAAAGAAGGTAATACCTTTGAATCACCCTGTGGGCTTCAATTTTACGAGGTCCTGCTGTAAACTTTTTTATTACTCTATAAACGGAACTGGAGAGTAGAACAGGAAGTATATGCTATTTTCTCTAATTTTTCTTGAACTCATTCGAAATGAACACCAAGCGGAAGAACTGCCTTAAAAACATTCGATTCAACATTTTCTGGAATGTTATTTTTCAAAGTTAATGTGTTGACGAGAAAAATATATTCACGATGTGTCCCTCTCGTGACCGTTTGTTGAATTATTCTGAGCAGGACAGAAAGTATTTGCTATTCTCTTTCATTTTTCTCGAACTCATCCAAAATGAACACCAAGCGGATGAACTGCCTTAAAAAAATTTAATTCAACGTTTTCTAGAATTGTTATTTTTCAACGTTAATGTGTTGACGAGAAAAATATATTCACGATGTGTCCCTCTCATGACCGTCTGTTGAATTATTCTGAGCAGGACAGAAAGTATTTGCTATTCTCTTTCATTTTTCTCGAACTCATCCAAAATGAACACCAAGCGGAAGAACTGCCTTAAAAACATTTAATTCAATATTTTCTGGAATTGTTATTTTTCAACGTTAATGTGATGACGAGAAAAATATATTCACGATGTGTCCCTCTCGTGACTGTTTGTTAAATTATTCTGAGCAGGACAGAAAGTATTTGCTATTCTCCTTCATTTTTCTCGAACTCATCCAAAATGAACACCAAGCGGAAGAACTGCCTTAAAAACATTTAATTCAACATTTTCTGGAATTGTTATTTTTCAACGTTAATGTGTTGACGAGGAAATATATTCACAATGTGTCCTTCTCGTGACCGTTTGTTGAATTATTCTGAGCAGGACAGAAAGTATTTGTTATTTTCTCTCATTTGTCTCGAACTTATTCGAAATGAGCACTAAGCGGAAGAACTGCCTTAAAAAGATTTAATTCAACATTCTCTAGAATTGTTATTTTCCAACGTTAATGTGTTGACGGGAAAAATATATTCACGATGTGTCCCTCTCGTGACCATTTGTTGAATTATTCACGAAGCTCAATATATGCTTACAACGGTATTAGAGATTTGGGGGATAACAGTGGGCGTTTACGGAAATGCATTTTATCGACAGTATGTTACGGCTACGTGCATGTACATAGCGGGCATTCCATATCAACTCGCCCTCTGGGGTTTGTCCCCGATTTTTTATGTTATTGTACCGTCTCTAAAAAGTAATCACAATACTTATTTAATTTTTTTTTTAAACAATTGATATACTCATGATAATTTATGCCATATTGAGGGCCGTAATTTGAAAATCTGACGAAATTTTCACAAATCCTCTGCCAGACATCAATATTTCTGAACTCCGGACAATTATTTCAGATTTTTCCATAGTGATTTTTTGCAAAAAAAAAAAATAAATACAAAAAAAAATCGCTATGAAAAAATCCGAAACAATTGCCCGATTTTCTGACATGTATAGAACTGTTCAAGAAATAGTCTGCAGTAAAGAGATTATTACACATCTAACTTTTTTAAATTTGATTTTGAAAAAAATCATTAAAAAAATAGAAGGTCCAGAACACTTTGGGTAGAAGCTCAAAAATATCGATGTCTGACACAGGATTTATGAGAATTTTGCCAGATTTTCAAATAACGGCCCTCAATATGTTAGTCATGAACAATCATAAGTATAGAAATTGTTAAAAAAATCTAATAAAAATTGTGTTTGCTCTATATAGATGGAACAATAACATGAAAAATCGGGGATGCAATTCCAGATGGCGCGGTTCAGACGCAGGTCGAGTTGGCATGGAAAGCCCCATATATATATGTGCAGCAGAGCGACTAGTCCAACTGCAACAAGGAAACCGTAGCAAATGTCTAATCCCACGAGGCGAGGGTGTACAACACCCCATTAAGGCATGGCCAAAATATGTAGCGAGCAAAATCTACAGCTGCTCCAATGTATAGAGTGCACCCTGATAGGAATCTGTGGTAATTCTAACGCGTTGGCAAACTAGCCCGCACGTGGCGCTCGGAGCGCGTTTCACGTTCGCCAACTAAACACAGTGTGTGCATTCGGGCTTTCAAGTATACACAATGACACGAGCGGATATCTGATCCCATCGACTGCCCACTGCCAGTCGTTTCGAATTGAGAAAGAAATGTTCTCGACATTTGCCATATCGCTGTCGACTCAACACACCAATCCTTTTATTCCATGCATATAAATATAGATATACGTATGTGGGTAAGTCGAGAGGTGAATTATTATGTTCTGCTTCTCGTATTACCGGGTATACAAGCATATTTCAGCTGCACTGTCGCTGGATTCCACACTTCTGCACCGGGATGGTTTTCTGGGATGCTGAAGCGGCAATGATGATGACCCGAGCACCTTTAATCACAAATAATATTGTCAGGTCAAAACTGTGTAATTGGTTTATATGAATGTACATGTTCATTAGGGTGTGCCGAAAAAGGCTATTTTTATTTCTTTGCTCTTCGCCCAAAATATCGTACAATACGTCTTAGTAATGATCCTGTCAAAAGCGGGGCTCATAATTTTCATTCTTAGAGGTCCATCAACGCGTTTCAAGTTTTCCCATTTGAATAACGCAGGAAAGTGATTTTTTTTTCATTCTTTCTCCCTGCAACCTAAGAAGAAATTTTTTTTTCATAACATCAATGAGTATACATAATGAATCATTCAATTTGGGACAAAAAATCTTGGTGGGTCGAATTTCTATCTTCGATATTTGATTTGTTACAGAGCCTTGAAATTTTTTCTATCGGATATGCGTAAAAAACCATCGAAATGAGATTCAATGAGTCTGTAACTTTAAACTGTTAGCAATACATAGAATTTCACCCGGATTTTTTAGAAAATTCAATGTTCTAATAAATTTCTATTGACTTTTTTGTGCTAACATCGGTAGTTCACTTAATGACTGTTAAAAATACAAAAATCATAACTTTTTTGGTCTGTAACTTTGTAAATATCAACGATACGAAAAACTCGTTAGCAACTTTTTTGTAGTGCGGAAGACGGACGACAAAATTTTCCTTCAACTTTTTGTTCTAACTTCAATAGATTAGCTAAAACATGTAAAAAAATCACTCTCCTGTGTTGTTTAAATGGGAAAACTTCAAATGCGTTGATGGACCTCTAAGGATTAAAATTATGAGCTCCGCTTTTGACAGGATCATAACTAAGATGTATTCTACGATATTTTGGGCGCAGAGCAAGGAAAAAAAATATCGCTCATTTTTGGCACACCCTAATGTTCATATATTATATTAATAAAAAAAGACATGGCACATCGGCAGTCGAAATATCGGAAGCTGAAGCCACCTTTCTAGCATTCTGATTGGTCGTTGATGGCTTTGATATAAAGCCAACTTCAGACTTTACGGTGGCTCTAGAAACACGCGTGGCGCGCTTTTTGAATTGCTGTTTTTTCGCAGTTGTGAAATAGAATACATTTTTTATCCAAGAATCGGGTTTTGTTTCTTCCTTTCATTTTTCTTCGTAAAAAAAGACTTGGCACAAAACATATGTACATGAAAAACAAAAATGTTATTTATTCAATCAAAAGACTTGAGATTGCACGTGTCAATCAAATGGGAAACACAAATAATTCGTACAAATCTTTCTTTTTACGTGGGTTGATATTAGGGTGCAGATAATGGTCTTTGTATTTGCGAGTGAAAAATAGTTTTTTGTTTCTTTTTAAGTAGTCTAAGAAATCTCTGATTCGAAGTTCTGATTGGCCGTCGATTTGAATATGCGTCAACTTCAGATCGTACATGACAAACATAACCATTTAGATGTATCATTAGAAAACAAAATGTCTGCTTAAGTGCGTACGATTTTTTCTTGATTAGAAACCCAGTCGTTTCTTTAGAACCTCGGCTTCAATATGGTAGTGGTAAATTATCATCAAATACGACTTGAAATTTAATTTAGTGTAAATCAGTCAATCATCAAGAACAATTCTGAGAATAAATTTTACATCACCTGTTTCCTGAAATAAAAGCTTGAAACTCTTTGTTTGATTAAGAAAAAAAAAACAAATTAATTTAGATCTTCACAGGGTGTACATTGGATCGATAAAATAAAAATAAAAAACGCACTGAACCCGAGGCTACAAGCAGCGATGCATTTTTTTTTGTGCTACACAAAACTTTGTTTTAATTACTTGACTGCTTTTAATTAAGAGCTTGCAAGATCCAAATGCATTTGTGCGCAAGCGTCACGTGCCTCACGAGTTTGACTGTCGATGCAGAGGGAGCTTAAGGGGTTAACGGAGAGAGCGGGGTGTCAAAAATATTTCATATAAAGCGCAATTACGAGATGCTCGTCGAGCGTGCATGCCTCCTTCTCTTTGCTGGAGAACGCAGCGGCGAGGGAGAGAGAGTTCGCGATTCACTCGGTCGAGGGGTTGTTTCAACCCCTTTCCGACGACAGACGAGGGTGCTGCACCCCTATATCGCATTTCCGCTTTTATTTCGCATTTTTATTGCCCGCGGTTGATCGTTCCTACGCTGGTACGCAGAATTAAAATTAAGAAAAATAAAAAGTCTGAATAAAGGTGTACAAGTGTCAGCAGCTAAAATGTTAGCTTTTTGTAGACTCTTTGAACCATTCTACTTATATTCTGGTAAGTACTGTACTTTTTCGAGGTATTATTGCATCGATGGTCCCACCGATTATTAATAAGGGTTTCCCTCTACGATTTAGCTGCAACTTTTGCTTCCTCATAGAAGAAGCCTTGTTTTCATTTAAAAAAAAAATGACGAAAATATGATTAAAAAAACATCGAGAAAAGAAAAGTGTGTGTGTGTGTGTGTGTGCGTTTTGAAATTTCAATCACCTGTATCTCAAGAACCGTTCAACCGATTGAGCTAAAATTTTGCACACAAGTGAAGCAACAGTTCGTCTTTTATTGATGCAATTTTTTACGAAATGTATGCAGAAATTTTTTTTTTATGGCTTTTTGAAATTTTTCAAAAATGGATGTGCGCGCTTTAGTTTCCGTAAAATTGATAATATTTTTCTGAATAATTCTTCATTAGTGCAGATACTCTTAATGTTGTTTGATATTGAATTTGACCGACATCGGAAAAGGGGTTCGGATTTTATAGAGTTTTGAAATTTTCGGAAAAATCCCGATTTTGCCTTAACTTTGGCAAAACATGAGGAAATGAACTCAAATTTCAAACGTGAAATTGTTACTATCTAGCGATTATTAGTACTTAGTTTCATTATAATCTGCAATATCTTTTAAATTTTTCAAAATTTCAAGTTTTGGGAAAAAGATATTATCACATTAACCTTAACAACACATAAGATAGCGAAGTCAAACTTCAGACATGAAATCAGTACTATTTAGCAACAATAGGTACACAATGTCGTCATAATTTGTTACATGGTTTAAATTCGTCAGAAATTTAACTTTGATAAAAACTAAAGCTGCAAAGTTAAACTTTGCAAATTGCTTTATTATTATTATTGGTTTATTTTCATACAAAGCTTTCTCCATGAGGAAGCCAAAATCGATTAACATGCTTTCTCATAAAGATAGCTTTGCAAGAAAGTACAAAAATGATGATGAAGAGACTTGCAAAGTTTAACTTACCAGCTTTTTTTGGATTTTTGTTATGTAGTATATATTTGTATATAAATTGGGAGTAAAACTTAACATATTTTAATTTGCATCAAATAATTTGAAATTCTGGTCGTGACATACATTTTATAGAAACGAATAATAAAGAAATCGTTAACCGGTTTACTGGTAATTAATATATAAATAAAATACGATCATAAATAAGTCAACTTTTTATCCATATTCTCTTTGAAATTAATATCCACTTTTTCTCAAATTCGCTACGAATACTGGTTATCGTTTTTAGAGCTTTTATTCGCGAGGTCATGTCAAACCTATATTCATATTTATATATATATATATATATGAATAGCTTGACATGAATAGATATATAGATACTTTGATACGGCGGTGGCGTAAGATGCAAGAGCTGGTATAATACACAGTGACATCATGTCCTTGGTTATTTGTTATCTTTTTTTTTTGACGAAGCTATTCGGCATCCCCGATAATTATTGCATATATTAAAAAGCTGAGGACGTGAGTAATTATGAAAATAAACGGAATTTTCCCATCGCACTATGGAAACCAGTTTTTTTTTATCGTCGCAAATTGTTTCTCCACGTGGCCCGGAAACTCGGTCGAAAGTCATGCTTTCGGAGACTTCGAAATATATATATATATTAACCAAAGTTCGCTCAGAATTTCCTCTGGCTTTTGCATTGTGCTCGAGTTTTCGGGGATTCGGGGCAGCTCAATTACCCTGCGCGTTGCGAATCGTTTGTCCTACGCGAAAATATATAGATAGATACGTACAGAAAAAATGGGGGCAAAATGGACAGTAGTGACCACTTTGATAGAAAATTGAAAATGAGGGGAAAAATTTGTACTAATGTGAAAATGACAATTCTGTTGAATATTTTGTATAAATTTTGTTGTTGTTCAACTTAGCAACTTTCCCTAAAGTCAATATAATTGACTGAATAACTATTGATTGAAATTACGAAAATATTTTTTGAATTTAATAAGTGGCATTGGTTATAGAAATAAAGTCAGATATTGATTGGAATCAAAGTTTCAAGCCCACGAGATAATGGTATCGGTTGAAGGTTTAGAATGTAACAGTACATTTTCGTTAATTAAAAAAAATTGGCATTTATAATTTTTTTTTCTGAAGGCTCCAGATGAAAAAGCCGAACGTTGCTAATTGCTACCTCATGATTTTTGGTTTTTTTGCAAATCTATCTCTGAGAGAGTGGGATAATCGATTTTGGATTCCTTATAAAGGAGTTTTGTAAAAAAAATACTAACAATAATGAGAAAGCAATTTGCAAAGTTCAACTTTGCAGCTTTATTTTTTATCACAGTTAAATTTCTGAAAAATTTAAACCCCATAACAAATTATGTCGAAACTGTGTACCTATTATTGCTAAATAGTACCGATTTCATGTGTAAAGTTCGATTTCGCTGTCTTATATTTTGTTAAGGTTCATGCAATAACATCATTTTTCCAAAACTTAAAATTCTGACAAATTTGAACCATATTGCATATTATGATGAAACTATGTACTAGATAGTACCGATTATATGTATGAAATTTGAGTTCGTTGTCTGTCGGGTTCATCAGAGGTTCTTCGGTTACGTTAAGTGGTCTTCGATGTTTTGAAGCATTCTGAGTTCACTTACATAGAAGTCTCAGAATTTTTCTTTTTCATGAAAATTTGTTTTTTCATGAAAATTAGTTTTTTCATGAAAATTAGTTTTTTCATGAAAATTAGTTTTTTCATAAAAATTAGTTTTTTCATGAAAATTAGTTTTTTCATGAAAATTAGTTTTTTCATGAAAATTAGTTTTTTCATGAAAATTAGTTTTTTCATGAAAATTAGTTTTTTCATGAAAATTAGTTTTTTCATGAAAATTAGTTTTTTCATGAAAATTAGTTTTTTCATGAAAATTAGTTTTTTCATGAAAATTTGTTTTCTCATGAAAATTTGTTTTCTCATGAAAATTTGTTTTCTCATGAAAATTTGTTTTCTCATGAAAATTTGTTTTCTCATGAAAATTTGTTTTCTCATGAAAATTTGTTTTCTCATGAAAGTTTTTTTTTTCGTGAAATTTTTTTTTTTTTTTTTTTCATGAAAATTTTTTTTTTTCCTGAAAATTTGTTTTTTTTTCATGAAAATTTTTTTTTACATGGAAATTTTTTGTTTTTATAAAAAATGTTTTTCATGAAAAATAAAATTTTCATACAATTTTTTTTTTTTAATGAAATTTTTTGTTCTGTGTAATTTCTGTTTGCATGAAATTTTTTTTTTTATGTAACAAATAATTTTTTACGAGGAAGCAAAATATTTAAACAGTTATTCGAAGGGTACAAAGATATTTCCGGTAGGCCCGTCCATTTTGCCCACTATTTGCTTGACATATATCTAACAATCCGTGAGGCACGAAATTCTCCGGCTTTATCCATTTCTCTTGTTCGCGTTAATCCAACGTGGTAGCTAACCACTGAGGCTGCCGCTGCTTCTAGCGGGTTCAGAGGGAGTCGAGGTCGTCGCGATGTGCCGCAGGGCCCTTTGTACTCGGATTTTCGAGCCCTGGTGGATCACGAATCGCCCATGCACCCCCCAAGAGACTGTACGATTTCTCTTTCTGCTTTCACCCCTCAGCACGACACGCAGTGCCGGTTTGCACATCTGCAACCCCCATAATGTCTTTGCATACCCATCGACGTTTACATTCTAAATCAGCGAGGAAAACTGCAGTTTCATGAACAATTTTTTTTTTTTCATGATAGTTCGTTGGTTCGTTTTTATTTGATTTAAAAATAAGACCATTTCCGTGTATTATCATGTACGTTAAAAAAAATTGTACATAATTTTAGCGATAAAAAAACCGAAATTTTTTAATCTAAATGACTTCAGGGCTTATTTAATCGATATTCATACGATATACTTTACAGAACGATTGAATAGTACGAATTATTGTTATTATTTTTTCGTGCGACACTTACATTAAAATGTAAAATCAAAAAATATTGAAATTAACAAAAAGTAAGATCATTTTCTTATATTGTTTCGTATGTTTAAATGAATTGTCCATCATTTTGGCGATGAAAAAACTGAAATTACTTTGTCTAAATGACTTCCGGATTTATTTAATCGATATTCATATGATATATTTTACAGAACGATTGTATTGTACTAATTATGTTTTTTTCTAGTGCAAAAATCACATCAAAATATGAACTCAAAAAATATGAAGATTGATAAACAGTAAAACCTTTTTCTTATATTGTCACGTATGTTCTTTTAAATTTATTTAAATTTTCCGTCCTTTTAGCATTTAAAAAAAAAACTAAAAATCCCTTTATATTTTATGACTTCCGGGTTGATTTAATGGATATTCATACCATATATTTTACAGAACGATTGAGTTGTACGATTTTTTTTGTGTGATACTCACATTAAAATATGAAACTGCAATTTAAGGTACACTTTTTGTCTCGTTCGTATGAATCGTTGTATTAATGGATTTGTACTTTTTATTGTTGTAATAAGAGTGAAAGCGTTTTCTAATTTTGCGGTCTTGACTCTCTCTCTCTCTCTCTCTCTCCCTTTCTGTAATGCGATCTGTCGTTGCACTTTACGCAGAGTCACTCGGAGTGCACCAACTCCTGTTGATGCTTCCTGGTTACTCGAGTTACCCATCGCTTCTTCTTTTCAAATTTTTTTTTTCCTCCCACTGCGGTTATTTGTAATGGGCATACCTTCTGGTAATGGTTCTCAATGCTCTTTTTGCGCACATGTAAATGGTAACAACATTTTTAGCCATGCCCTCAAGAAAGACGATACAATTCGAGAGATTATGTCGTCAATAAATCTTTTTTTTTGTTGTTAATTTGCTTACCGCGTAATTACGTGTTCTCGGGTAGGATTAGCTATGGTTACTATTGTACATCTGTCGCCAGTATATTATTTAGTTATAGCCGTTACCTTCGTCAACCGTATTTTTTTTATGAATGCTGAGGTTTGTTCCGGCATTTTGTGATTGGGTATTTCTTACCCGTTGGAGAGAAATAAATAAATATAAATAAATCATCTTGTAAAAAAAACGAATTTTGATTTCTTTCTACAGGCGTGAATACAATCTCGAGATACAAGATGCTCATTTGATATCGTTTAATGTGTCAAGATCTTGACATAACGACATTTCAAGAATATTGAGAAATTTCTCAAAACGGAAAAAAAAACTGAGAATGATGAAAATCAGAAACTGCCGCATACGCGAATGAAATCAGTTACTGTAAATATTTATGAATATTTGTAAATTTGTAAAATCTAGACTAATTACAATTTTATCTTAAACATTTTTAATAAATGTTTGAATTCTTTTACAAGCTGCAATAAATCTTTTTTCAAAGTTGAATTGTTGGATATATATTGCGTGCATATATATTATCGAATATGACGAGTGGTGTAATTTCTCGAGGCGACGAGACAAGACGATATAAACGAACGAAGGGCGCAATGTTCGCAAGGGGAGAAAGTGCCTTGACAATTGGAAAAACGAGAATTGTGATCTTGTAATCACTAATTAAAAATTGTAATCACTAAACATTTTGCATCGGAATGTTTGGGCATAGAACTTGAAGTGACTATTTTATTCAAAAAGCTGTAAAGTTGAACTTTGCAAATTGCTTTCTTATTATTTTTGGCTTTTTACAAAACTACCAACAATTTTGGCTGCCTTATGCAGAAATCTTTGTAAAACCCCAAAAATAATAAAGAAGCAATTTGTAAAGTTCTACTTTGCAGGTTTGTTTATTCTCATAAGACATAACAATAAATTTTGATTCATATATTTTATAGAATTATTAAAAAATGTTTTCAGTACTTGTTGTATGTTTAATTTATTATCTCAAGAGTATAATATATGTTTCGTTGGTTTTTTAGTCCAATATATTTTATTACGACCTGAAGGATCAAAGGTCGTTCCAAATACGAACCAGAATGAAAAAAAAGTCGAAAAATAAAAAATGGCATGAACTTCAAAAGGCTGTACAGATCTGCGTTAAATTTGTACTCAAATATTTTTCGATGATACTTTATCGACGCACAAAGTTTAGGATAAATACGTGAAAAATTTCAGGAAATTTGTTTTAGTAACTGAATTTTTTTTTTTCGTATTTACCAAAATGCATAATTGATAATTAATAATCGCAAAATCATGTCTAAAATTGCAGACGAATATCTCACGATTTACAGGAAATTAAGTGTTTGCAGACATTAAAAAAAAAATTTAAACTGCAATAAAATCAGAACCACTCTATATATTCCCACTAAATTTGAAACACTCCAAATCCCTTTACGTACAAAATTGCAGACGATATATCTTAATTTGCAAAAATTACAGAGTGAAAAGGATTTTTTCAAATTTTTTAAAATGCTGTAAAATTTGAATTTTCCGACTGATTCTCGTAAACTATGATCCCAAACGTTGTTGTATGACAACCGACTTGCATGCTAAATTTGACCAAGATTCATCGAAAATTCTCAGAGTTATCGTGCTTCCAAGGAAATATGCACGCACATACTAAATTCGACCAAGATTCATCGAAAATTCTCAGAGTTATCGTGCTTCCAAGGAAATATGCACACACATACTAAATTTGACCAAGATTCATCGAAAATTCTCAGAGTTATCGTGCTTCCAAGGAAATATGCACACACATACATTTTTTCTAGACCACTTTTCTGGACTATATACACCAGATTTTAAGTATCCTAACATGAAAATCTCGACAGACAAATTTTCCACGAATACAAAGCTTCTTCTATGAGAAACCAAAAAGTGGGGCACGATCGAATACACATGAAATTTAATTTAAATTAACAAGCTGAATATTTTCATCTCGCAAATTGAGTTATAATTTTTTAAACCATTCATTAAAAATTACAGATGCAATATCTCACCTTCTATTGAAGGAAGTCCTGAGATCGATTTCGGTGGTGTCTTCGTCTTCCTCGTCATCGAGGTAATTTCCTCTGAGTACAACATTGCTCTGTGCACGAAGACTTTTGGCTTTGTACGGACGTCTTCGATGTTCGTAATGTTGCCGAATTTTGGCAAGGTCGTATCCGCAAGCCTGAGTGTCTTCTGATTGGTATTGGGCCTCGAGGACGAAAATGAAGGCTCTGAGGGATCTGCACGTGAGCCGAAGAAGTGCATCGGAGCAAGCAACTTCCTCCACTATTTCCATGTGTCCACCTGGTAATTTGACCGTTTTCACTGTGCGTCCGAGTGACCAAGTGACAGCGCACCTCGTGCTCAGTATAAGGAGCCAAAGTGCCGCCAGGCTCGATCCCGGCGCCATGTTTGATCATCACAGAGGCACACAAATACCTTAACAAAAGTTTGCACCACCTCTTGAAAACTTTCAATTAATATGCACTTGAAAATTGGTCAAAATCTTTTGAAAACGTTCTGTCAAAATTCTCTTAAAAATTAACAGCCACCACTTCGTCTTAATTTCCGGTTAATAAACACTTGGAAATGCGTCACCACTTTTTCGTAAATCTCTGTTAATATTTACTTAACAATGAGCCACTGTCCTTTTTTAATTTTCTATCAGTTTTCACTTCGAAATTAGTATCTCCTTCGTCTTTATTTCCGGTCAATAATGACGCGAAAATTGGCCACCACTTGTTCGTAAATATCTGTCGATATTTACTTTACAATAATCAATTGACTTTTCTCAATTTTTTATCGTTATTTTCTGTAAAATTAGCAACTAATTCTTCTTAATTTCTTGTTGATAATCACTTGAAAATTCGTCTCCACTTTTTCGTGAATTTCTGTCAATATTTACTTTACAATAAGCCACTGACTTTTCTCAATTTTATATCGATATTCTCTTTAAAATTAGCAGCCACTTTTTTTTAATGACCTGTTAATAATTACTCAAAAATTCGTCACAATTTTTTCGTTAATTTCTGTCAATATTTATTTTACTTGTTCTTAATTTCCTGTTCATAATCACTTGAAAATTCGTCAACACTTTTTCGTAAATTCCTGTCAATATTAACTTCACAATGAGCCACTAATTTAAAAAACAAATTCTATTAGTATTCACTTCAAAATTAATATCCACTTCTTCTTCTTATTCTTCTTAACTTGGCTATCAAAATTCACTTTAAAATTAGCCCAAATTATTCAGGCTTAAAGCACCGGATTTTTCAGCCTCAAGAGCTCAGATATCAAGTCCTTGAGTGAACCACGTTCTCCAAGTGCTCCTAGCAGGGATACTTTCGTCTGCAGAGCTTCGACTTCAGGCTCTTGAGTCTCTCTTCTTCTCCACTACCGTATACACCTCTATCGACCACTCGAGTGAGATCCAGACTGAAGAGACGCCTGTCTGGACGATCGCTGGCTTTACACACGGTTCCTCCGTATGCAATAAATAGAATATCCAATGTAAAAAAATACGCAGTGGCAGATTCAAGTGGATTCTCGTATAAAACCTTTTTATTCTTCTTTAAAATTGTAGTGACGTTTAATGTCTCGTCTATGATCTATTTCCTCGCGATGATGAGTCAGCAAAAGTGACATTTCAAATTGAGAAGATACGACGAATTTTATGTCAAGAAAATTTGGTACTCAGCCAACTACATTTTTTCATTTCTTTTTTCTTCAATAGTTTTCCGGTTTCCATGGGCAGTGTGGAAATCATTGATACTTTTTTTTCTGGGAGTTAACAACTTGTAAATTGTGTAGTCTTCTTCTTCTTCTTCTTCTTCGTAGATTATTAAAATTCTTCGAAACGTTCAAAATCCTCTTCGTAGACAATGAATAAGAATATCGAGTGTGCCAAAAAACCCTAAATGCAAAAAGTCGTTCGTTGAATTTTCGACCTTTTGTTCATTTTTCCCATCACGATAAAAAGGTTTAAAAAAAGTCTTCAAGTGGTTAAAAAAAATTCACAAATTTTCCTTCAGGAAAAGTTGTGTCCACTCACAAAAATTGACATGGAGTGACAGCCGGAAATGGCAATAGGCCAACAGACGCAATTTTTCCATTCAATGCTTCTTTTTTCTTTTTCAATGGTTCCAAGACCACTGATGTTTTTTCTGTTCTGTTTTTGTTGAAAACGTGTTGGTTCACGACGTTTGTTTGCACAAGCGAATAGCTGCAGATGAAATTACGTTCTCCACTATTGTCTTCTTCCTCTTCAGGCGCCTCTTCTTCTTCTTCTTCGGAGAATTATTGAGATCTTCGGAGCGTCCAAGGTCTCGGACGTCGAAGATTAACAGTTGTTCTATTTCTGTCTCTTCCGCCGGTCGTTATTCTTGCCGAAGCTTATACGCCAGACAAAAACCGCGCGATTTTTTTTTGCACTTCGATTACACGAGGAATTCCACGAGGGATTTGTGGGTACGAGTGGCACGGGCTTCCTAGACGACTGGCGGTCGTTCCGTCCACCAGAGCTTCCGTATGAACTTCTGAGGCTGCTGCGGCTGCGAGGGTCGTCGTCGTAGGTGCGAGATTTTCCGGCCGATCGATCATCGATCCTCTCGCTTGACCCCAACGTCCTCACCCCCTTCTTCTTCACTACGCAAATTCACCAATGATACAATGATAACGATAATAATACGTCACGACGAAAATTATTCCCCCACCAAAAAAAAAGGTTCGGTAACATTGAAAAAATTTGGATTGAATTAAGGATGTATGATACGTTCAGTCCCGCCAAAAGTGATTTCCAGAGACAATTTCGATCACTTTCCGATGGGATAAAAATCGAAAAAAAAAATGCATATAAAACGTGCTGGAAAGATTGATTCCGCATAATAATAATCCCAAAATGCTATTAACAAATTGGTGAAAAAAACAATTGTTCAACAACGATCAGTCAACCTAACTTTTTTTCTAATGGAAATGATATGTTAATTTATTTAAATGCATACGAATTTTTTCAGATTTTTAAATTTATTTTGGTTTTTATTTTTTTTATTTTTAAAAATGTGCGCGAAATAACGAATTTTGGATATATGTTTGGCATAAAACCATCTACAACACTCAAGATTTTTTTTTCAAAACGCATATCCAAAATTTGTTATATTCTGCGCATTTTTTTTAAATAAAAAAAATCAAAATCAAAATAAAGAAAAAAAAACTGAAAAAATTTGTATGCATTCAAATAAATTTACATATAATTTTCATTAGAAAAAAAGTTAGGTAGACTGGTTGTTTGTTGAACAATTGTTTTTTTCATGAATTGTTAATAACATTTTGGGATTATTATAATGCGAAATCAATCTTTTCAGCACGTTTAATATCGATTATTTTTTTCCGATTTTTATCCCATCGGAAAGTGATCGAAATTATCTCTGAAACTCACTTTTGGCGGGACTGTACGTATCTTTAACCAAACCTAACGATTGTGGGTGACGAAGGAAATATTTAATTGAGTTGACTGAAAATTGCCATCGATTTCAAAGGCTGGATTTCATTGTTACAACTGTATTTTTGACACAATCGATTGGATAACGCTATCGACAAAATATTTCATTATTTTTATCGTATGTTTGGTTGAATGTACCCAACTGGTTTTATACGCAAAATCTGTGGTTGAACTGATCATACGTGAGCTCGAAGAGACCTTATAGTTTATCGGGAGCAACAATACATTTGATATGAAACAATAAAAGGTTCGTTTAATAAATAAAAATATTGTTGGTACTAATTTTTTGTAAATTCCATTAAGATAAAAATATTTTTCTAAATTTGTGATATCCCTCGGTATGCTTTCGAAACTCAGGAAAACTGCGTTCTGGTTGACAGTTAGCGCGCAAGCCAATGAACAGATAAGCGTTCATCCAGTAGGGTTCACCAGAAAGTTGTTCTCCAGAACCGGATAATTCATTTTCGACCGTCAACGGACCAGTAGACGCCTCATCTATAGTCGAACTCAATGCATCTTTGCAGTCTTATACGTTAACGCTTCAAGTCACTTGCGAGAATCGCTTCGGCCGCTCGCCATCTAGCGGGGTATTGTGCATCAGTGTCGCGCATAATGCCACTAGATGGCGAATGAATGGGGCGTTTCTCGCAAGTGTTTGGAACCCGTAGCGTATATAAGACTGCATATAGCGTAAATAAGTTGTCCTGACTTCGACTATACTCAATGGGAGCTTCCGAAATAGTTGACGTTAGCGAAATCACGATAATACCTTCACACCAGTAACAAATGTGATGAAAGACTCGCATCGTATTCAAGCCTTTAACAACTTTCTGTAGATATGGAATAATAGTACTTTGCGATACTAGTGCGTGAAACCGGACTTTCTTCGAAGGTTGGAAAGTGGTTGCACGAGTACTGTTCGTGACACGAGAGAAGACGAGTGCGGCTACTTTACAATCTCTGTCGGGAGTCTGATTTCACGTACAATTACCGCATACGACTTTTTGTAACACATGCACGAAAAGTGACCGGTTATGTTGCTGGGCGAGCGCGACAATAAAGGAAAGAGCAGACAGATGTGCGCATGCGCACACCATTTTCGATACGATTTTAAACCAATGTGCGCATGCGCACAGTATTTTCGATACGATTTTAAACCAATGTGCGCATGCGCACAGTATTTTCGATACGATTTTTAAATAATGTGCGCATCCGCACAGTATTTTCGATACGATTTTAAACGAATGTGCGCATGGGCACAGTATTTTCGATACGATTTTAAAATACTGTGCGCATGCGCACAGTATTTTCTATACGATTTTGAAATAATGTGCGCATGCGTACAGTATTTTTGATACGATTTAAAAATACTGTGCGCATGCGCTCAGTATTTTCGATACGATTTTTAACTAATGTGGGCATGCGCACAGTATTTTCGATACGATTTTTAACTAATGTGCGCATGCACGCAGTATTTTCGATACGGTTCCGAGTATTTACTATACGGTTTCAGTATTTTCGATATGCTTCCAGTACTTATGATACGCCTTCTTATAAAACGCCACTTTATGTCGCGGCCGGCCCGCACGTAAACTGGCGCTTTTCGTGCATGCGTTAAAAAAAGTATTTAGTCACACGCATTCTATAATAGGATCATTTCAAATTTATTCTGCTTGGCTCTATCGATTGGTTGAAACAGCATTTTTTTTTTCAACGAAACCAAATGTGGGCTTGAATCAACCTTGTTGTCTTCTCAACCCTGACAGTGCATACGATTAAATCAAAGAAAAATGTTTTTAAATCTATTCAGTTGTAGGTTATATCAAATCAATATTGTGCTGGTAGTGATTGTTATATACTGTAGACTTAAGCATACCAGTCTTATTCAAACAACGTTGGTATAGTTGATTTAAATATACCTCGTTTGATTTAAACTAATTGCATTCGGCCGCAGTAGCGAGGTTGATGTTAATAAACCTTTTTCTCGGTGCCCGAATATTCGGTTTAATCAATCGATCTATCAAAACGATAATTTTCTTGTCTACTCAAGATCATTTCCATCGAAATTATTAATTAAAAAATGATCTCAGACATTTCGCACAATTAAATAAAAATCAAACAACGATTATTGATACCTGTTTAACACTTGATGAATTCATCGATCAACGAAAAGTTCATCATTTTTCCAACACATGCTGCTGTGATTTATCGGATCTATATATAATTTCGTGAGCCGATTTCTTTACTTTCACTGAGAAAATGTTCACTCAAATCACTGCTCATAAACGATAACTTTGTTGCCCATTCACTTAAGATCATTTTCCCAAAAATTATCCATTCAAGAAATCATCTTGAATATTTTCGACAGTTTTGGAAAACAAAATCGAACCACGATTATTGATACCTGTTTACCACTCGACGAATTCATCGATCAACGAAAAATTCATTGTTTTTTCAGCACATACTGCTGTGATTTACCGGATCTATATATAATTTCGTGAACCGATTTATTTACTTTCACTGAGAAAATTTTCACTAAAATCACTGCTTACGAAGAAATTATTTATGAAGCGTGTTTTATTTATTTGAGACGGTCTCATGCACGATTGTTTATAATTATTCAATCCTTTTGTCGAGATCCAATAATGATTCACAAAACTATGAGACAACTTCAGTAAATTCTTTTTGATTAAGTTATTATAAAGGTAAAGAAAAAACAAAATTAGAATGACAAGGCCAAGAGTTCGAAGTTCAATGAGTGGACTGTCAATGATTGTTGGTGAGGAGCCACGCGTTCGCTCGTGGCGCTTGTACGAGACGTTGTGCCGGTCGAGCCGGCATCACTCTGGAGTATAAGCTAAGCACTATGCGTCCTGTTCACTTATGGCGTATATACGCACGTTCTTTCTCCTCGGCAAGGGCCCTTTATGCAGAGAGAGAGAGAGAGTGAGAGAGAGCGCGAGCGATGAGCTAAACTACCGAATCTATGCAACCCCCTCGACCACGTGCTCGTAGAATACTTGCTGGTAGAAGGGACTGTAGTATTTGTAAAGGGGCAGGGGGGGGGGGACGAGCAGGACCGCGTTCTCCCCTCGCATCAAAAAAGGGGGATGGGGGGCACCCCTGGTGCATGTTGGCGCTACCAAGGGAACTGCGATTCGTCCCGCAGAGGGTACACTGAATTCCTGACTAGCACCGGGGTGGGGTAGATTTGCACACACACCTTCCACGTATAGGGTATAACGGAGCTGGGCAAAGTACATGGAAATACTCAAAATACAAAATACTTGGGGTATTTTCGAATACGAAATACTTCAGGTATCTTAGAATACGAAATACTTCGGGGATTTTTTAATAAAAAATGTTTCGGACATTTTTTAATACAAAATACTTCAGGCACTTTAAAATCCAAAATACTTCAGGTATTTCGAAGTCCAAAATACTTCGGGTATATTAAAATCCAAAATACTTTAGGTATTTCGAAGTCCAAAATACTTCGGGTATATTAAAATCCAAAATACTTTAGGTATTTCGAAGTCCAAAATACTTCGGGTATATTAAAATCCAAAATACTTCAGGTATTTTGAAATACAAAATACTTCAGGTATTTTGAAATACAAAATACTTCAGGTATTTTGAAATTCAAAATACTTCAGGTATTTTGAAATACAAAATACTTCAGGTATTTTGAAATACAAAATACTTCAGGTATTTTGAAATACAAAATACTTCAGGTATTTTGAAATTCAAAATACTTCAGGTATTTTGAAATACAAAATACTTCAGGTATTTTGAAATACAAAATACTTCAAGTATAGTACAATTGAAAAAATGAAATAACATAAAGTAAGATCAAAAGTAAATGAATACGAATAATAGAAATGAAGTAAAAATAAAACTTACTAACAAGTTGTTACAATGGATAACAATTCAAAATAAAATGAAAATAAAACTAAAAATAGTCAATAAATGAGAGAAATGTATTATTAAAAACATAAAATAATACATTTCTCTCGTTAAAAGTTTATAAAATTGAATTTCAACTTTGACATACGCATAAACATTCAAAAATTTGAAATGAACAGCGGAATTTATGTATGGACTAGTGAACAGCGAAAATTTTTGTCGTTTTGAAATTGTGGTGCATCTTGAGGAATTTCTGAGAGGATCGATAAATATTTCGTTGATCTGACAGAGAATGCTTCATATAGTGTATTACAATGATCCGAGGATCGAGAGATGCGTGCTATACGCGCACAGCTTCCGCATATCCTCTCCTCTCTTCCCCCCTCCCTTCCTATACCACTGCAGGGACAACCCTTTTCTCCTTTATTCCATCACCCTCAGCAGACATCGCCTGAGGTTTTGCCACTCTCAGTCTTTCCGCCCTCTGCACTATGCACCCGCACCTCTACCTCCGCTCAGACCTATAGGTAAGGCCTATAGGAGATGAGATCGCTCTTCCGGAAGAGTCCTCGAGTTGCGGGACATGACCGCGGATCTTACGGATGGGTTAACGCAATCGACAAGGCACGGTCAGTCGAGAGACGGTTCGCTTAATCGTGCTTTGAGAATTTACTGCGATTAAAATGTATTAAAGTTTCATGAGATATCGTAGAGAAATCGAGTTAAAATTATTTTTAGTTTTTTCTTTCACCGTGTAATGTTTGTCATTTCGTGATTACGATTTTGAGGGTTAAAGTTGGATTGATGTTCGAACGTTTCGTGGTATAATATATTTTTCTATAATCTTGCTGGAAAATTTCTCATTCATGAATAAGTCGTTTTTGATCCTGTACTGAAATAGTATACGATACGAGTTTGCAGCACGAGCCGAAGGCACGTGTTGCAATGATACGAGTTGAGAAAAAGTGTCTTGCACGAGCTTCGTATACAATTTTATTTCACTAGTGCGAAAAGTACGATTTCATTTAGAATTTTCTGTTCGTGCTCTAACTTCCGCAATTTTTTAGATATCAGGCTCAAATTTGGTTCACAAGTAGACTGTAGTTGAAGAAGGTATGGTATTTAATTTAGAGTGAATATGTCGGGAGGTTCTAAACTTTTGGGATTTTGAAGAGAATTTTGAAATTTTTTTTTCGTGCTCTAACTACCTGGATTTTCAAGATATCGGGCTCAAATTTGATATGCAAGTAAAGTATGGGTACACAAAGGATAAGTTAGAATTTGGTACGAATCCGTCCAGGTGTTGAAAAATTATGCAATTTTGAATTTTTCGAAAAATCAGTTGCAGCGTTTCTACTTTCACAGTTTTCAAGATATTTGGCATCAATTTGCTACGCAAGTAAAGTATGACTAATCTAAAAATCAGTTCTGATTTGGCAAGAATCTGTCAAGGTCTTGAAAAACAATGCCATCAAAAATTTTTTAACACAGGACTGCAAAGTAAAACTTTGCAAATCGCTTCCTAATTACTGTTGGATTTTTACAAAGCTCCCTCTATGAGGAAGCCAAAATAGATTAACATACTTCCTCATAGAGGACCTGTGAAAATCCATCACTAATCAGGAATTTCCAAAGTTCCACTTTGTTTCATTTCATTGTTACCAATTAAGAAGTGGCAATTTTTAAAACATTTCCCAGCATTGGACTCAAGAAAACAACTGTCATTGCAACAATAACTAAAACGCTGAGAATAATTGTCGGTTTTGTTTCCCAATTATATTTTCGAATCTTATCGAAAAATGCGTTTGCAATTTTCATATGGAATCCAGATAAAGGTTAACCGACTGTCACATTTATACCACAAAATAAAATCTTCTAGTTGCTTCAGATTCTGCGCCAAGAGCTAAAATAGAAAAATCTCTTTCTTCCATTCACTGGCGTCCCTTCGTAGAATTCGCAGCGACCATTCTTCACTCGTGATCGTCCCCCGAATACATAGAAAAATAAAGAGAGACCCCGAAGAGTGTGATACATGCGATGTATGGGTCCGCAGTGTTGCATTGTTATCGAATTCCGGTTGTCAGTGTATTGTCCAGCACACGCATTTGCTTTTTCGGTGTCCCGACGTTTCTCAGACGTTTGCTACGTGATATTTCCTATACGAAGGAGCAAAACGTGTCGTCGCCGATGCTCTATCGTCCGTGACACCGTTTGTGTGGAAGAAGTGGAGAGAAAAACCGCCCATTGAGGCAGCACGTGCGAGAAAGCGCATCTGCGTCGCATGCAGGAAGTTAGCCACTCAGCCGCGACCTCTGTAGTCTCTCCTGTGTACTGAATTACTGCTATACTTATATCGCTCTCGTGTCCTTTTCTTTCTGTGCTCATCAATCCATCTGCAGCGTCTTTATTGCATCGAAGACACTGAGAAGCACTCGAGGGGACTTTACCTACGCCCTTAAGAAACCAGTGGCACGTGCCAGACTCGAAAGGAAATCTTGCAGAGGGGAAAAGACGTAGGCACAAGGTCCACCTGGTGGAGCCTATCGATACACTCTAAAATTGGGACATGATCCAGTAATTAATAGTTGTTATTGTAAAAATGCAGTTTTAACTATTTTATAATTTTTGTGATTATGAAAAAATAATTAACCTACATGAAAAATTAATAATTGTAACTTGATGGTTTTAAGTGAAGTAAAATAATAACGCTTTCCCTCTTTATTTTATCACGTTTTAAGAAACTTTCTTTCGTGATTAGTTAGTCTTTAACTGCTAGTTTATTAGTATTATGAGGATTAGTAGTATTATTAATTTAATTTCGTACTGATTCTTAGCATAATATTTTAATCGAAGGAGTTGGAGCGTATACAGACATTAAAAATAAATTTTAACCGCTAAAATTTCGATTGACTGGATAGTTTTTGTTGGAATTCCATACCGATTGTCGGTCTATGATAGTTGAAGTTTGTACTAATTTTTAGCTCGATATCTCAACAATTGTGAGCGCTAGAGAGTAAAGAGACTTTGAAAAAAAATTGAAATTCGTGAAAAAACAAAAGTTCTGCATGGATTTCGCAAAAATTCAAAACCGACTGTTGGTTTATCATAGACCAACTTTTTACCTATTTTTAGCTCGATATCTCGGAAATTGTGAGCGCTGGAGTGTATACGGAATTTTTCGAAAAAAATTGAAAATCGTGTAAAAAGAAAAGTGCTGTCCGGGTTTTGTACAAATTCAATACCGATCGTCGGTCTATGATAATCCAACTTTGTACAAATTTTCAGTCCGATATCTCAAAAATTGTGAGTGTTCAAAAGTATACAGACTTTGTCGAAAAAATTTTAAATCGTGTAATAACACAAGGGCAGTATGAATTTTGTAAATTTGACTGAGTATGGGGCATCATAGTCAGTCAAATTTGCACCCCTCAACATGTGTGATAAATTTCAGCTAGATCCCTTAACTCATTCGCAAGTTATGGAGATTAAATGATTTGTACATAGACACGCGCACGCACATGCACACACGACATATATACACACTTGCCAAAAAAGGCGATATTTTTTACTTTCTTATCACATACAAAGTATGTAAGAGAGAAAGTATTGCAATCCAAAAGAAATTTGACCCTGAGATTTTGATGGAAATACATGTTTTGAGTGTTCTAGATTCCGAAAAAAAAAACACATTTACTCATTACTGTCTGTCTGTCTGTCTGGCGTCTGTATGTGCCGTCCGGAAACACAATAACTTTTGAAAACAGCTGTGGACCGCAAAGAAAGTTGGTATGGACTTTCTGCATCCGAAACCTAGTTTTGGTATTGAAATCCAATCCAAAATCTATTTCTGACACTTTACCTGAAATGTGAAAAATAATAAATAAAATATTTTACACATTTTTGTTTTCTTTGCTCTCCGCCCAAAATATCGTAGAATACGTCTTAGTAAAGATCCTGTCAAAAACGGAGTTCATAATTTTAATTCTTACAGGTTCATCATCGCGTTTGAAGTTTTCCCATTTGAATAAAACAGGAAAGTGATTTTTTTCCATTCTTTCTCCTTGCATCCTAAGAAGAATTTTTTTTTTTTCATAAAATCAATCACTACACATTATGAATCATTGAATTTCGAACAAAATATCTTGTTGAGTCGAATTTCTATCTTCAATATTTGATTTATTACAGAGCCTTGAAATGTTTTATTGAATATGCGTGAAAACCCATCAAAATAAGATTCTATGAGTCGGTAACTTAAAACCGTTAGCAATACATAAAATTTCACATTGATTTTTTAGAAAAACCAATGTTCTAATAAATTTCTATTGACTTTTTTGTACTAACATCGGTAGTTCTCTTAATGACAGTTAAAAATACAAAAACCATAACTTTGTTGGTCTGTAACTTTGTAAATATCAACGATACGAAAAACTCGTTAGTAACTTTTTTGTAGTGCATCAGACGGAAGACAAAATTTTCTTTCAACTTTTTGTCCTAACTTCAATACATTACCTGAAAAATGTAGAAAAAAAAACACGGAAAATTTACAACATTGAAAATTTCAAGGCTCTGTAATAAATCAAATATTGAAGATAGAAATTCGACTCAATGAGATTTTTTGTTCGAAATTTAATGATTCATAAGATGTAGTCATTGATTGTATGAAAAAAAAATTTCTTAGGTTGCAAGGAGAAAGAATGGAAAAAAATCACTTTCCTGTGTTATTCAAATGGGAAAACTTCAAACGCAATGATAAACCCGTAAGAATTAAAATTATGAACTCCGTTTTTGACAGGATCATTACTAAGACGTATTCTACGATTTAATGGGTGGAGAGCACGGAAAAAAAATATCGCTTCTTTTTGGCACACCCTAATAAACACACAGACACAAATACATCCGGACATTTTTTCGAAATGTGATTTTTTGACGTTTTGGAACATTGTAAATACGTTAATATGAAAATCTGAAAAAAAATGTCCATTAAAACAAAGCTTTTCGCGTAAGCAAAATTGGAGTGCTCATCAATCTGAAACGTCTGTATTGCATCGGAGATACGAAGAAGCACTCGAGGCGATTTTAACGAAGCCCTAAAGAAACAAATCGCACGTGCTGTTCAGGTAGAGACGAAAATAGAGAGAGAAAGAGAGAGAGGAAAGTACACACATAAGGCCCACCTGGAGCCGCTGGCTAATATATATCGATAAAACATTGCACGCCGGCTGACCAAACGACATACGGACCACTTTCTGCTTCGTTGAACTCTCGGCATTTAAGCACATAAAAACGTTTATCCCAATTGAGCGTTTTTGATAATTTGAATGTTTACTCGCTCTAAACACGCTGTTTTCATTAGGTACGTACGAGGGGATATGTTAGGGAGAAATGTTTTTAAACAGAATAGGCAGCTGTTGAAGTTTGAACTATGTTTGGGTCTATTTGATATGTTTCTGAAAAATATTTTCGTATGAATGGTCGAATTTATGACATGCTAAAAACATGTGATGCGAAATTATGTAATGGTAAGTCTGTACTGCTTAATATTAGTGTGAAACAGGGCAAAATTTAAAATCTTCGAAAAATATCGATACCGATTAATCTTATCATTACGATTTGTCAGTAACCATTTAGCTCATTCACTAAAACGTTAAAAATATTTTGACCTTTTTTTTTTAAATCGATGGCTCGGATTTAATTTTTTTAGCCGCGCAATTTTCCTCATAGAATTAAAGAATAAAAATGTATGTCAGGATACAAAAACAATTAAAAGATTCAAGAGGAAAATTGAATATTGAATAATAATATTGACCCAAAATGGGAATCAAGTGTTAAATTGATTTGTATGTGCAAAATGTAAAATAATAAAGTGTCAACTGTCACAGACTGTAGCAATTGGATTTCGGTGAGTCACAAAAGCGAGATGAAAAGTGTGTAAACGCGGTCTAATCCTTCTAACGTTTTTTTTTTATTCTGAGCACATATAAACTCATCTCTAATATCGATCCCTTCTTTCGCATCTAGATTTAAGATTTCTCGTCACGATTCTTATTTCCTGCTGGGTTTTGTCGTTTCTAATAGGGCGACAATATTTTTACCTTATTTTTTTAAACCGATGTCTCGGATTTAATTTTTTTTGCCACGGAATTTCCTTCGTGGAATTTAAAAATAAAAAAGTATGTCAGGATACAAAAACAATTAAAAGATTTTTAAAATGCCAATCGTATCGAAAATCTTGGGGGAAAAAATTAGTTGTGAGCATACATTTTTTGAAACTAAACGCATGCTCAAAATTATTTTGAGCATATTTTCAAGAAAATTGAATATTGAATAATAATATTGACCCAAAATGACAATGAAGTGTCAAATTGATTCGTATGTGCAAAATGTCAAATAATAAAGTCTCAACAGTCACAGACTGTAGCAATTGGATTTTAGGTGAGTCACAACAGCGAGATGAAAAGTGTGGGAACGCGGACTAATCCCTTTAACGATTTTTTTTGTTTATTTCTGAGCATATATAAACTCATCTCTAATGTCGACTCACTTTTCCGATCAAGATTTAAGATCTCTCGCTAAGATTCTTATTTCCTGCTGGGTTTTGTCGTTTCTAATAGGTTGACAATATTTTTACCTTATTTTTTTAAACCGATGTCTCGGATTTAATTTTTTTTGCCACGGAATTTCCTTCGTGGAATTAAAAAATAAAAAAGTATGTCAGGATACAAAAACAATTAAAAGATTTTCAAAATGCCAATCGTATCGAAAATCTTGGGGGAAAAAATGAGTTTTGAGCATACATTTTTTGAAACTAAACGTATGCTCAAAATTATTTTGAGCATATTTTCAAGAAAATTGAATATTGAATAATAAATATTGAATAATATTGAATAATATTGACCCAAAATGACAATAAAGTGTTAAATTGATTCGTATGTGCAAAATGTAAAATAATAAAGTCTCAACAGTCACAGACTGTAGCAATTGGATTTTAGGTGAGTCACAAAAGCGATATGAAAAGTGTGGGAACGCGGTTGTCATTGCGGTCAGAAGTATTGCATGTCTGCTCTCTCGTTATAGGTTACATTATACCAGCAACAGAGCATGTCGGTAGCTACGGCGAAAAGCCAGAACCTTTGGCCGCTTCTTAACGCGATTACGCTCTGTTACGTTGTGCGGTTGCGTATGTGCCGATGGAGGGTGACTCTGGTTCTCTTTCGAGTCGCGGCTTGCGTAATCCTCAGACGTTGCTATAATAAACGAGTGGTATAGAGTTGAGAACTCGTGTAGAATACGATCTTAAGGTTAAGCGAAACCTCCAACGCATACATTTCCATCTCTCTCGCACTGGTTGATCTCTCGTGACTATCTTAAGTCGATACACAGAAGTCCACCCACGTACGAGCGCATCAGTCTCGCCTCTGAGACTTATCGTGTGATTCCAGCTATTTCGGACACGATATTATGATTTTACATCGAAAGCTTCGATCCCCCAGCAAATTTATTCCACCATTTTCAAAGCTTCTGCAGCCAAGATTTTCCAGGGCCTTTCATCACACCGCCAAAACACGGCTCAATGTAAACGTGGAAATGTTATCTGACGAACGATCTTACGAGTCTCGCACCTTTCTTTCAGTTACGTACACAAAGATGCTCTGATTCTGATCAGGAAGTCAATTTGGAATTCGATAGATTCTGGGATTTGTTGACAATTGAGATGCCAAGTGTAGATATTTGGAGCCACGTGCAGAGGAAAATGCGATGCTATCGACAACGGGACTGGAAAAAATATTTGGAAAATTTATATACTGTGTAGAGGGCAATCCACGCCGTTTGGACCTGGATTTGACCTCGACCTCTCCGATTTGGCCCATAATTTTTTGTGGGCTCAGTTGGACTCTTAACTACACAAGCAAAATTTATTTTTATTTTCTAATGCAATTTTTTAAAAATATATATTTTTGAAGTGACATATCGAATGGCATAATTTGAAAAATCTATAAAAATTCTAAAAAATACTTTGTTCGATAACAAAATTGTCTAGTTTATAGCCAAAGCGGGGAAAATTTTTTGTCTTACAATTTTTAAGCTTTTTTTATTATAAAAATTATTGAAAAGTAGAAGAATTATTAATCTACTACAGGCGATCGGTCAAATGTGTATTTATGTAAAAGCGAATTTTTCAGTTTTTTAGGAATGTTTCAGATTTTTCAATTATAGCATTCGATATTCCACGTTGAAATAAAAAAAATTTCCGTAAACCGGAAAAATCTGAAACGATTCCTAAAAACATGAAAAAACAATTTAAACAATTAGGTCGCAGTTTCGGTCACTTGTTGCACGAATCACATCTGCAGTCGTGATCAGCTTCAATAAAACTTTTTCCAATAATAAAATGTCGATTCAATGCAGAAAACAACTTCACATTTGTATTGGCAAATGGTAATAAATCATAATTTACTCCCTGTCAATACCAGTCGTGAATTATAGCGGAAACAAATTTTCAGTGCAACCAAAAAATAAAAGAAATCTGATTTTAATCAAGCAGATTATTTATGTATAATCAAACATTCTGCAATGAAAAAATAAATAAAAATACACAAAGTAATTATTACATATGGATACAGTTTGGTTTTAAAGCACTTATAACAAGGACTTTATACCGAAGCAAAATATATTTCGTTAAAGTTAATTTACTTCGCTTTTTGTTTATTTGTCTGATTGAAGCTAAGGTAATGATTAAGGTAATAAATTGTAAGTTATTGCTTAAATGACCCGTTCATTTCCACCCGTTTTGCCTGTTACATCGTAAAACATAAGGAAGTGACCGAAACTGGGACCGCAGGTTCACCGAAACTCCAACCAGCGTGACCGAAAGCCATACTCGCGACGTGACCGAAACTGCGACATGCAGGTTGGACGTTGACCGAAACCCCAACAGCCGAGCGTCGTTACTAAAACGATAATTTAAATATTATAACCTAATGATTAAATGTAAACAATTATTTGACTATATTTAGAAGGATTCAATGCATAAATAAAAAAAAATTTGATTTTGAAATTTCGACAAAACCCATTCAGTAGCAGCGGAAAACATGGACCTGGGCTTTAAAGACGACCGAAATTGGGTTGTTTATCTAAAAATAACATTTTTCCGAACAAAAGTCACAAATCGTTTGGTAGATACACTGAGAAAAAAAATTGTTAGAACCAACAAAATGTGCGCTTGCGGGCGGCGAAATAACTATTCGTTTGATCGAAAGACATATTCAATTGATCGAAGCGGTTGGTGATACTATTAATAGATGTGTCGATCAACATTGCAAAATATTTTGTCCAATCGACAGAATATGCTTTTCGCTGCCCGCAAGCGCACGTTTTGTTGATTTTAACGATTTTTTTTCTCAGTGTATGAAGAAATTAAGTTTTCTCACCAAGTATTACCGACTTAAATAGAACGGACCAGCGCCTGGCGCACTCGGCTTCCCACGGCAGGTAACTCAACTACATGATCATTCCTGACAATTTTGAAAATTTTGAAAAATAAAAAAATCTTGGAAATTTTGAAAATTTTGAAAATTTTAAAAATCCTCAAGATTGTTGAAATTTTAAAAATTTTAAAAATCCCAAAGATTTTGAAAATTAAAAAATTTTAAAAATCCTAAAGATTTTGAAAATTTGAAAATTTTAAAAATCCTAAAGATTTTGAAAATTTGAAAATTTTAAAAATCCTAAAGATTTTGAAAATTTGAAAATTTTATAAATCCTAAAGATTTTGAAAATTTGAAAATTATGTAAATCCTAAAGATTTTGAAAATTTAAAAAATTTAAAAATTCTAAAGATTTTGAAAATTTAAAAAATTTAAAAATTCTAAAGATTTTGAAAATTTTGAAAATTTTGAAAATTTTTAATCTGAATTGAACTACGTGACAAATTTAAAACCACTCGCTCAAAAATCCATGGCCCACTTAAAACGACTCGCTCAAAATTCCATGGTAAACTTGAAACGACTCGCTCAAAATTCCATGGCCAACTTAAAAATTAAAAAAATTGGAAAATTTAAAAAATTCGAGAATTTTGGAATTTTGAAAAAATTTTGGCCATGAGGGGACTTAGAAAATTCCGGTCCTTGAGCCCTTCTGACATGGAATTCCCTCCATATACTACACAGCGGCGGCGGCGGCGGTGGCGAGATCGTTTTATAATATAGAGAGATATTTAGTCGATATTTAATCGAAATCTCGTTTTCGAAATTTCCACAAAACCCATTCAGAAACCGCGGACAACATGGACCTGGGCTTTAAAGACGACCGAAACTGGGTCGTTTATCTTGAAATACAATTTTTTCCAACAAAATTCACGAATCGTTCGGTAGATATACAGTCATAAAATTTTCTGTCCAAGTATTACCGACTTAAATAAAACGGACCAGCGCCTGGCGCACTCTGTCACCTGCCTACGGCAGGTAACTCAACTACCTGACCATTGCGCACGAACTCCTACGTCTCTCCTACAATGCTACAAATGATAATAAAATACTTGCCGATAAGTCAGCTGAATTTTCTCCCATGAAAATGCATCAACCATTTGCTAATGTAAGTACTTAACAAAATATTACCCCGTAATTAAGTTACAATATTTTCTTGAAATTAACATAATTTTTCAGAGAAGGATATCTATATTTGGCTATAATGCGATTACCCAAATAACTAAATAATTATCACCATTAAAAAAAAATTAGATTAGATTATTGATTTTGAAGTAAATAAATAATTTTTTTTTGCTAATAAAAATCCCCCAACTCCAGGATAAATATATGAACGACATTTTAATGATGAACATTTTTATTTAATTACAATAATAATCATCGTCTTCTGCACCATATAATCCTAATAGTATGAACTCGCATTTAGTGATTTTAATAAAAGTGTGACAATAAACAACCGCATGTCTACAATTCATTGCCAAAATATTATTCGGCAGTGCAACATTCTCGTCATCCGTTCTCTCTATTTAATCACCGATGACACTGACAAAAGTTAACAAACAAAAGAATCTCTATATAATTCATGAAAAAATGATTATGAACGAGCGCAGTATATTATCTTTATCTTCATATATATATATATGTATATATATATATATATTATATACAATAATAACGTTATTACAATTACGATCACCCAAAAAAAAATATATTCTCCAAATGAATTTCTATGTATACTAGACCAACAAAATTCTACCTCCACAACAATTATACTTTTGGCCTAATTAATCCACTTAATCAAAGAATATATTTTTTTTTGTGAGGTAATCTCGTCTCAACACTCTCGCTTTTTATTCATTTATTTAATTTAATGATTTTCTTCAATTCTGCATTAAATCGTCGCGGTTAGTATTGACGCTCTTCAGCATCTTTAGTCAAAAGTGTTACCTTGCATCTCACGGCAGAGGAAATTTGTGTGTGTGTGTATTTTTTGTAAATGTGTGATCATTTTGACTGGGAAGAAGGCAGCCAGGCAGATTGTTGTTAGTTCTCATCATTTTCACAGTTTTTTTTTTCAAATATTCATTATCATTCATTCGCTAAATATACACGATTCTCTAGTTCACGAAGAAGTATATTAATCTACGAATCGTTAGTACAATTTTTTAAACTTTTTTTTTTTTCATAATACACAAGTAAGTTGAATTTTTTTCTTTCTCTTCCCTTAAATTTTATACGAGGCGTGTGGATGAAGGCGAGATTATACATATAGAAAGATTAACACACACGCGGGCTATACGTGCGAGGCGAGGGGGGCGGGGGAGGGGGCCGAAGGATTATCTCTCTGTTTGAAAAAATAAACACTTTGCTATTATAGAGTTACACCTCTGCTACTTTACATCAGCTTCATCGTTTTGCTAAAGCTTTTTTCTGCAGCGCTCTAATCCCTCTAAATTTTTTTTTTAATTTTTATTTTTTTTTTACTAAATTCTGAGCACATATAAACTCATCTCTAATGTCGACTCGTTTTTCCGATCTAGATTTAAAATCTCTCGCTACGATTCTCATTTCCTGCTGGGTTTTGTCCTTTCTAATAGGGTGACAATATTTTGACCTTATTTTTTAAAATCGATGTCTCGGATTTAATTTTTTTTTTGCCACGGAATTTTCCTCTTGGAATTTTGATAATATTTTGACCTTATTTTTTCAAATCGATGTCTCGGATTTAATTTTTTTTGCCACGGAAATTTCTTCTTGGAATTTTGATAATATTTTGACTTTATTTTTTCAAATCGATGTCTCGGATTTAATTTTTTTTGCCACGGAATTTTCCTCGTGGAATTTCGAAATGAAAAAGTATGTCAGGATACAAAAACGATTTATCAGTAAATATTTGATTCGCAATTAAAAGATTTTCAAAATGCCAATGGTACCGAAAAACTTGGGGGAAAAATTAGTTTTGAGCATACATTTTTTTGAAAAACGTATGCTCAAAATTATTTTGAGCATATTTTTAAGAAAATTGAGTTAAAAATTCAAGAGAATATGAAAAATTCGATATTCGAAATTCGATATTCGAAACTGGTCAGCAGCCATACATTTTTTTTTCTTAATCACCAGAATTGTTCGGATTTTAACGGTCCTCTAAATAATTGTATACTGATTAGAGTTTCTGGAAGTTTGAGACTGAAAAAAAAATACTGAGATGAGGTTAAGAATTTAAAAAATGTATCCAACGATATTGTCACCCTAAATTCTCTAATAATATATTTCTTGTTTAATCGAAGAATTAATGAATTACGGGTTCGTTGGGTCAGTGGTCACAGTCCTTAACGATAATACAGAATCCTGGTCAAATATTCTCGATAAATGTCTCGAACACGCCAGACAAAACATCGATTTTCGTTCTTTAATTTTTTCTTCTTCTCCAGATTATTTTTTTCCTCTGTGTGTTTTTCATATATTTTGTATTTTATTCATTTGTCTTTGTTTGTTCATTAATATTCAAACACATAAAGCGGTAAGGCATTGTCGGATATGTCAGCTGAAATATCTGGCCATTCGGACTGCGCGATTCGAAAGCCGCTTACAAAAATATTCCTTTGTTATCTCCTCTTTGTTTCTGCTTTCGTCATTTGTTACGTGTTTCTTGGTGAGTGTAAATTATGTGTGTATGTGGATTGTTTTTTTTTTTTTTTCATTCTCACCCTCGGAGCGCTTCACGTTGGAGAATAAAAGCTATGAAAATAATAACAATAACAATAATAATAAAAATTATAATAAGTTGCATTAGGATTTTTTAAATTTATTGTGCGTGCATTGGAGAAAAAAATTAAAGATAGACAAGAAAACGAGAAAAATGCACTTTGCGTTTGTGTGTACGCCGATTTATTGCAGCAGAGGGTCACTGACCTCGGTTTTTTTTTCTCGCTCTGTTATTAATCCTCGCGTGAGTTTAGTGTCTCTGCAACTTTATTTCTCTCTTCGTCACTCTTTCGTTCTTTAGTTCTAGTCTTTTGCGATTAGTTCACCTCGTAAATCTCTCGCTCCTATTTTTCCGGACGCAATCTGTTGTCTTATAGATTCCTCAACCTACATAATCCATCGAGCACCGCTCCCAGAGTGTCTGTACAGGGTATAAGTATATAAGAGACATTCTTCATCATTTAGGCCATTTTTCTTTTCATAAACAATCTGCATGTTTAGAAATTTGTGATCATATAGGAAAGGTTCTTCTCTGTCGATTCAGTCACTGTATTTTTAATACTCTTCAATCTGTCCTATAATTGGTTATATGAAAGCACCTTTAAGGATGTATGATGGGAAAAAATTTCGATTACTTCCCGATGGGATAAAAATCGATATCAAACGTGCTGAAAAGATGAATTTTGCATAGTAATAATTCCAAAATGTTATTAACACATTAAAAAAAAATTGTTCAACAAACCATCAGTCAACCTAACTTTTTTCAAAAATGAAAATGATATGTTAATTTATTTGGAAGCGTTGGAAATTTTAAAATTTTTTGCTTTATTTTGATTTTGATTTTTTTTATTTACAAAAATTTGCGCGAAATAACGAATTCGGGATATGTGTTCGGCATAAAATCGTCTGCGACACTCAATATTTTTTTGCGAAACGCATATCCAAAATTTGTTACATTCTGTGCATTTTTCAAAATGAAAAAAATCAAAATCAAAATAAAGAAAAAAATTTGAAAAAATTCATACGCATTCAAAAAAATTAATATATCGTTTTTATTTTGTAAAAGTTGGGTTGACTGTTTATTTGTTGAACAATTTTTTTTTACTAATTTTTTTATAAGATTTTGGGATTATTATTATGCGAAATCAATCTTTTCAGCACGTTTTGTGTGCATTTTTTTTCCGATTTTTATCCCATCGAGAAGTGATTGAAATTGTCTCTGAAACTCACTTTTGGCGGGAATGTACCTATCATAAATCTTCAAAAGGTAATATATGTGAATTTTTTCAGATTTTTTAAAACAATATTTTGGAAAATGCCATTTTTTTTCTCAATTTGTTTCGAGTGCAAATATCTCCGAAACTTGCAGTTACCGAAAAAAAATGTCTGCGCATAAAAGTTTTCGTTTTTTGATAGCTTTTGATTGAATGATTGAAATAATTATAACATTTTGCAGAATATGATTTTTTACCGAAAAATGGAGGAATTTGATAAAAATTAATAGAGGGATATTTTTTCTTTAATTGAAAAATGTTGAATATTTCTGCATGACTATTGATATCTTACAGAAATCGTCAGGGTGGCATCGATCGATGTTCTGGTGGAAAAAAATGTATTTGTGTGAAATTTAAAAAAAAAATGGGGAAAGCATTATTTACAAAATTTGAAAGGGGTAATTCCTTTTTCGCTGATAACATTACAGAGTATTTCTGCATGTCTGTTAATATCGCAATGGAATTATCAGAGTAGCACAGATCGAGGTTTGGGTTAAAAAAATAATTCCCTCGTTTTTTGTAACTTCCACACCAATCATTTTTTTTTATACTGAAACCGCGATTCCTTTCTATGCTGATGATTTTTTTGCAATATCAAACGTCATGCAGCAATTCTCTTCAATTTTCTTAATCCAAAAAAAATATCAGCTTAAATTTAAAAAATTATTCTTTCGTTTTTCGGTGAAAAATCATACTCATCGGAATGTGATAATTACATAAAGCATTCCGCTCGAAAGTCAACAGAAAATGAAAACTTTTATGGAAAGACTTTTTTCCACAGTAAATTCAAGGTTCCGAGATATTTTTGAACTTGAAAACGACAAAGCATTTTCTGAAACCTAAAAAAATTCACATAGACTGCCTTATAGTGGAACTTTCATATATCCAATTATGGAGAAAGTTGAAAAAAGTGGCTAAATCGACAGAGAAAATGCTTCATATGAATTATTACTGAACAAAGTTTGAGTAAAAATTTGAAAAAATTCGTCGAACGGTACAAAGTTTATGGGACTTTGAATTTTCGCAAAAATGACTTCCAACAAAAATCAAGCCTGCAAAATAGAACCTTGCAAAATGCTTCCTCGTTATTTTTGGGTTTTTACAAAAATTCCTCTATGAGGAAGTCATAATTATTCTAAATACTTCCTCCTAAAATTAGATTTGTAAAAATTTAAAAAATAATGAGGGGTTAATTTTTAAGTTTCTACTCCGCTTTGTTTTTAGGTTGATGTGTCTTAAAATCTCAGAGTCTCAAAAAACAATGTCATGGCATAAATATTTAGCTGCCAGTACAGCTTTCAATGAAACTTCCTAAAAAATCCTACCAATCTGATAACTTTTATTACTACAGCAAAAAATAAAAAGAAATAAGCTTATGTGATAATGAATGTCTCATTTGTGAGTGTATTTACGCTCGGGCGCATTATCCGCTACTTTGGCACATGACCGTCCCTTTTTACGTTTCTAATTAATACGTACGCGCTAAGTAAACGCTCGCGTGTATATCGGTCGCTATATTTTCTCGCGACTTTCAGTATATGTATATATATGTACATATACATATATACATATGGGGCAATCTACTCCATTTCGACCAGGATTTGACCTCGACTTCTCCGATTTGACTCCTCACTTTTCGTAGGTTCAGTTAGACCCTCAAAAGCACAAAAAAGAATTTGGAATCATTTTGAAAAATCCGTTGTTACATAAATAAACATTTGATCAATCGCCTGAAGTAGATTCATTTTTTTTCATATTGCTAATGATTTTTTAAATAAAGAAAAGACTTAAAAACTATAGGAAGAAAAGTCTTGCTTACTTAGGCTGTAGCTTAAGTTAATTACATTATTGAAATAAAACTTTAATTAAATGTAATTAAATTTTTTAATTTAAAGGTAATTATATTAAAAAATTTTAATCTAATTAAATTTTCAAATTCAAATTGAATTCAATTTTAAAATTTAAATTGAATTCAATTTTTAAATTTAAATTTAATTCAATTTTTAAATTTAAATTTAATTCAATTTTTAAATTTAAATTTAATTCAATTATTAAATTTAAATTTAATTCAATTATTGAATTTAAATTCAAGTCAATTTTTGAATTTAAATTTAATTCAATTTTCAAATTTAAATTGAATTCAATTATTAAATTTAGATTTAATTCAATTATTAAATTTAAATTCAAGTTAATTTCTGAATTTTAATTTAATTCAATTTTAATTACATTAATTGAAATTTTCTAGATTACAAGCTAGAAAATTTCAATATTGAACAAACTATTTTTCAAAAATGTATCAGTTTTTCGAACTATGGTGTTCGATATATCACATTGAAAATATTTAAACAAAAATTACCATAGGAAATTTGAATAACTCTAGTACATTTAAGGGTCCAACAAAGCCTACAAAAAATTACGAGCATGATCGGAGAGGTCGAGGTCAAATCCTGGTCGAAACGGGGTGGACTGCCCCATATATTTGTGTGTGTGTGTGTATGTGTGAGTTTGTTTGCGGATGTGTTTATGTATAGCTATGCGTTTACACTCTTAATCCTCGACGGTCTCGGTTCGTGATTTTCGATTCGTCTCACACAGCTTGACTTTTTACGGACTCTTCGTACGAGACCCGAAGTAGTGCTCGGTACCGTTGCGTGTACTCTACGCGAACGAATGAGCGAGAGACGGAACGCGACGAGCACAGCCAGTTTCGAGGTCGACCTCGACCTTAAATTAGAGAAAAAAAACAAATTTTAATTTTGCAATGCTACTCCGATCCCGTAATAATTATAAATCAAATGAAATTTATTATCGGAGAGCTTTCGCGCTTTTGTAGCCGATCGCCTTTCTCTTAAGCTTAATCTTAACTAACATTACGTAATATCTTCTAAGCGTAACTTTTTTTTTTCAAAATATCCTACATTTACACGTGTGTGGCTCGTCGGTTTCCATTATCTGCACTTTTCTTATGATAGTTGGATTTTATTAGCTTAATGTGTTTACATATTTATGTAAGTTTGTTTCATTGGGAAAACGAACCGTCGGAGGAAATATTCATTTTTCGTAGAAGTTTTTATGCATCAGAGTCATTCTTTATCAATTTAGATACTTTTTTTCGAACATTAAGTCCTATAATTGGACAAATTTCAGTACCACTTCAATTTACGTTTTTCTAATTTATGCAAATTCTTAAATTCGATATTACGAGAAATGAGATATTACTTTGAAGTCAATATATCTTGAAAAATTAGGCCATAGAAAAAAATTGTTCGAAATAAAAGTTGTAATTCCAATGAAATTTTTCCGAATAATTTTGCGACGCGATAATATTACTTTTTTGTTAAAAAATATAAATACTATTTTTAAACCAAATGAGGTCATTTTTTTTTGCTGAAAAAATTGCAAAATCTTTGCACCTATCAGCAAACATAACATAAAAACTAGCCATAGTTTCGAAGTACAAAAATAATTTGTTCTAAGTAAACGAAATGATGTCCAGATAACATTTTTTAAAAGTCTGTAATGGATCAACTATTTAATTTATTTATTATCACATAGCTACAAGTTTTAAATAAAAGCGTTGTTAACTTGTTTCTTTTTTTGTCCTCGACAAATTTTTTTTTACATTAAACAAATTATTTATTTACTTCGGAACTTTACTCTGTTCCACTCTGGCAATTTTTTCATATTATTGATACATAGGCGCAAACATTTTGTAATTTTTTCAGCCAAAAAAGCGTCCTTTTTGGTTGAAAAAATAATCTTTATATTTTCTAGCAAAAAAGTAATATTATCGGTTCGCAAAATGACTTGAAAAATTTCATTCAAAATTGTACATGAAACTACAACATTTATGTTGAAACATTTTTTTTCTATGACTCAAAATTTTCAAGATATCTTGACTTTAAAGAAATACCCCATTTTGCGTAATATTGGATTGAAAAATCTGGAAAAATTAGGAGAATGTACTTTCAAGCGATACTAAAATGTGTCCAATTATGACATTAAAAAAAAGAGGTTTAAAAAAAAAGTGGCTTAATTGACAAAGAATTTCTCATAAATAGGTCAATCCAATAGTATTCACGTTAGTGATGTAAGCATGTGTAAAATTATTAACGCACGGATTGTCGCATTGAAATTTATTCGAATTGAAATGATACGATTCCCCAAATTTTTTAACATCTTTTTTCTAGCGATTTTTCAAACCTGTACGATACCAAAATTCACTTGAAAATTCACCGGATGAATTCCCAACTCCACGACCCGTTTTTCCAACATTTTTTTTTTTTCCACGTGTAAGAAAGTGTGAGTGTGTGTTATTCATTTCTTCACAATATAGTATTATATGTACATAGATTCTTTAAGCCTCAACAATTCCCGTAATAAGTCTATATTACTCTCGTCAAAGTTCTCTTATTTCTCGAAAGAATTCGAAGAACTCATAAGTCAACATTGTCATATTTTCCGGAACACGTGTCTGTCGATATCTGCAAAAAACTGACGCGTGAGTATTTTAGTGAAATTTCGATTTTGGGTCCTTAATTTGGATTCTCCCAGTCTCACATTTTTTAAGTTATTTTTGTTTCTTCTTTTTTTGGCACAGAATCGGCACAGAAACGCGAAGGCGCGACAACGAGCGAATGCACACTGTAAGCAAGTATTTTACAGCACGTTGCGTCATTTCATTTTTCTTCTTATTTCCTCCTTGTTTTTTTCTTGATGTTGTTGTTGGTTTTTTTTATTATTCGTTTTATAGCAACGCTCGGATACGAGGCGAAGCATCGGCCGCGAACGTCTTCATTTTTCTTCAGCTTCTCGAACAGCGCGCACGGCTCGTTTGGCTTTTCTGCCTCAGCTGACATCGCTGCACTTGGCTCGCGCACTCATTAACGACTTTAGCAATAGTAATAAACCGGCTAGGAAAGATGCTACGGCTCGAGTTCTCCTCTCGTTAAAATCCCGCCGTACGCGCTTTTTTCCCATTACTTCTTGTAATTTTTCTTTTTTTATATTATACTTGTTCGCAGACGATACAAACGAATGTAATACTGGTGCAGCACACGTTTCTCTTTTCAAAATACAGACGTCTCGAAGATCAGAGAACGACGAAGGATTTTTAGTCATCTCACATAGCACGAAAATATTTTTTAAATAGTTAGGATAAATGCAGAAAATAAATTTACACGAAAAAAAATAATATTAGGGTCGATAAAATATTATTAAGGTCGAATAGTTACTATTGAATTACTTACTTTTAATAGACGGAAAAGAATGCAGGTGAATCAACAATTTTTTCGCTTCAACAAATTTTTTTCCCTTCAACAAAATTTTTTCGATTCAACAAAAAATTTTCGATTCAACAAAACTTTTATGCTTCAACAAATTTTTTTCGCGTCAACAAAATTTTTTCGCGTCAACAAATTCTTTTCGCTTCAACAAAAAATTTTCGCGTCAACAAATTTTTTTCGCTTCAACAAAATTTTTTTGCTCCATCTAAATTTGTTTGATTAAACAAAAACTTTTTTACTTTAACAAAATTTTTTTTCTTCAACAACATTTTGTTTGCCTCAAGAACTTTTTTTTGTATCAACGAAAAATTTTTTTGCTTCAACAAAATTGCATGTGTCTATGTGTCTACGTTCAAATAAATATTATGTACCACGAACAAAATATTTTGTTGATTATGCAAAATGAAATAAGTACTTATAATATCATATTGAGTTGTTTAAGTCAAATTCGGTTTATAATGATAAGATATTCTGTCAATTGGACATGTATATTTATTTAAATAGAATAACTTTTTTTTTGCTTCAATTACCTTGTTTTTCAGAGAAATAAAAATCATGTCTTTTAAATAAATATTTCTTTAAAAAATGTGAAAATTTGTTTGAAATCAAAAAATAATTTGTTGACTTAACTGAATCGGGCTTGAAATAAAAATCGTCCAATGTTGAAGGAAACCAACATTCGTTTGAACTACGCGAATGCATTACCAAGCAATAAGTTAATTTTATTATGGAATTAAGAGTAAAAATAAATATTTCACGTCTCGAGGACTATTCGTTGAGACATTGCCAGTAGTAGTGAATGGGAGATAACGGTTTGCGTCGAAGAAATTTTTCTTATACCGAGATTCTAATCTACTCCCTGTCCACATTGTTAAAAATTTTTGTATGAAAATTAACATGAAGTATTGGAAGTTTTTTTTGCGGACACGCGTATATTAAATTTAATATACAATACTCAAATTGGTTAAAATTAATATACAGTATACAAAAGACTTCATAAAAGTTGTGTTTATAATATAATTATTGGAATTTTAAAACATATCTGTTTATTCAATAAAATTTAATATATCGAATCTGCTAAACAATTTCCAATACATATATCAGTTTTCAAAATTTTTTTAGCGATGTATTTAATTTTTTAATAATGCTACCGCAACTGGCAATGCTACCGAGTACTTGCTGATTCAGAATATCTAAATAATACAATAATAATGGAAGAACTATAAATAAACAAATAATTTCGATGAATGATGGGAAATGCATTAAGTTTTTAATTAATATAATTCGATATATGTTTGTTGCAAAAAACAGAGGGTTTTGAAAAAACTCAATATTTAATACAGAATTTCTTTCATCGAAACTAATATAGACATTTATGTGCGAAATGATAAAGTTCAATTGCTTGAATTGTTCAGATATTCCATCAGAAAAATTACACTATTCAATCAAATCATAAAAATATCCAAACGTATTTTCAGATTCAGTTCAATAAAATATAAAACGTTTCGACCACAAAGTTGCATCAATATTTCAAACAAAATGTTCTTAATCACAAAATAAATGTAACATATCCGATATATTTTATTTGGATAACATTTCTGTTGCTTCCAACAACATTTGACGGTACCAAAAAACTTTCTGTTGCTTCCAACAACATTTGACGGTACCAAAAAACTTTCTGTTGCTTCCAACAACATTTGACGGTACCAAAAAACTTTCCGTTGCTTCCAACAACATTTAACGGTACTAAAAATCCGTTATAAAAATTGCGGTGAAAAAAACGCGTCATTTCAAAGAGTCTCCGACTTTTTATTGTCCCAAAAAATATTTAAGAAAACTAGAACCATAACTAATCGACAAAACGTTTTGACTACAAAGTTGCATCAATATTTCAAACAAAATGCTCTCAATCACAAAGTAAATGTAACCAATCCAAAATATTTCATTCCATTAACATTTCCGTTGCTTCCAACAACATTTAACGGTACTAAAAACTCATCATAAGAACCTCGTTAAACAAAAACGCGTCTTTCCTAACTATTCCAAATATATCGAAAATTCTCCGACTTTTCATTGTCCTAAAAAATATTTAAAAAAACCTAAAACCATAACTTATCCGAAAAAACGTTTTGACGACGAACTTCCCTCAATACTTAAAATACAATATTCTCAATTTCAAAGTAAACATCCCGAATTCGAAACATTTAATTCCAACAACATTTCCATTGCTTCCAACAACATTTAACGGTTCTAAAAACACATCATCAAAACCTCGTTAAACAAAAACGCGTCTTTCCTAACTATTCCGAATATATCGAAAATTCTCCGACTTTTCATTGTCCTAAAAAACATTTTTTAAAACCTAAAACCTTAACTTATCCAAAAAACGTTTTGACAACAAACTTCCCTCAATACTTAAAATACAATATTCTCAATTTCAAAGTAAACATCCCGAATCCGAAGCATTTAATTCCAACAACATTTCCATTGCTTCCAACAACATTAAACGGTATTAAAAATCTCAAAGCTATTAAAAAAAAGTTCACAAGCCGCGTCGAATATTCCAATTGCACCAAGTTATTCAGAGTATTTGTGCAATATTCTGTGCTATGTGAGTTAACCCTATCCGCGATGTACTTGACGATCCATTCCACTTGTTCTTCTGCGAAGCAACCACAGATTCCTCGTCGTCTTCGGTGCTTCGCCTCGCGTCTCGCCGCTCACGCTTTAATTACGTAATTAATGTTTCGCTGCGTTATAAAGGTTCAATCAGGCTGTAAGCCGGTTTTACGTACAGTACATGTAGCACGTTATACCATATATTACGTGTGTACAGTGAGTGTCTGTGTGTGTGTAAACGCCAACTGCGGATTTAATTTTTCCCACCACCAGGGCCAGGTTTGTTAATTAGAAACTCGTTAGGGACGCTCGCTATCTCGAAGGGCCCTGAAGTTAACTGCGTGTACTCGAAGACACCACCGATAGTCTTGAAGTTCTCTTGCAACGCAAGGGATAATCATAATAACAATAACAATAATAATAATATTAACAATAATGGTAACGATAAAATGATAATAATAGTCATAATCGTCTTGTCTTCGAGATTTTTGTAGTCTCACTGGGTTCTGCTAAACAGTCTCTATCGAAGAAAATCTGCTGGCCGATTATTTCGCCGTTCATTGCGAACTCGATCTTTCCAGATCGTCGGCTGCAGCTTCGGCTGCTTCGGCGGCTTCATCCTCTTCGTGAACTTGAAGCGGTCGCCTTGTGCTTGAACTCCAGTATTTCCAGGGCACCCTCGAGTCTCATGAGCGTTCCAGCCCGGGCTAGGGAGGCTCCGGCTCGGAGGTGGGAGATTCCTGCTACGCTTCTAGGAATATCAACGCCGTTGGCTTCGGCTCGAGATTACTCTTCTTCGCTTCTACCACCAGGAATTCGATCTCATTGCGATCACGACGGGCGAACGACTCGGCTATTAGACGGGCGACCTCTTGGTGATGGAGCCCTGGGGAATGAAAATATTGTTTTTATATTTGAAAAGTCATTCGAGGGGCTTGAGTCTACTGAAGAGTTTCCGGGGCTCAATTTTGCTATGGGATTTTTTATTGGAGTTTAATTTGTGGAGAATTTGAAGCGCATGACAAACTATGACGAGACTGTGTACTTATCGTTGCTGAAGAGTTGTGATTTCATGTCTGAGGCTTGAATTTGATGGCTTTTGTTTAGTTAAGGTTAATGCAATGAGAAAAAGATTTAGTGATATTAATCTTGCCGATGCGGTCACGTGAAATTTGTTTGAATCAACGTTACCTTTAATGGTATGCTTGAGTCTACAGTATAGAGGACAGTATTCTTCATGAATTCGGCTACTTTGTTTTCAAAACTCTTTGATTAGTCCTATAATTAGACACAATTTCTCCTAATTTTTTCAGATTTTTAAATCCAATTTTTCGAAAAATGGGGTATTTCTTTGGGATCAATATATCTTGAAAAAATTGAGTCATAGAAAAAAAATTGTTTCGACATAAGAGTTTTAGTTTCATGTGAACTTTTTAATGAAATTTTTCAGATAATTTCGCAACCCGATAATATTACTTTTTCGCTTGAAAATGTAGAGATTATTTTTTTAACCAAGAAAGGCTACATTTTTTGGCTGAAAAAAAATTACAGAAACTTTGAGCCTGTTTATCGATATAAATTCGTGCGTAAGGTAAACGCCCGTGCGTAAAGTTTCAATTTACGCACGCTCGTTTACTTTACGCACTCGTGCCGCAAAACGAGTACTTTACGCACGCGAAATCACCCCGAATAAATCTCGTTTTACGCACCGCTATTACAAAAAACAGTATGTGCAACTCGTGGGGAAATAACCTGCTTTACGCACTTGTTGCACAATATACCATTATCTTGTTTGAATATAAAAATAAAGTACCAACAATATTTATGTTAATTAAACGAACCATTTATCGTTCCATATTAATTTCATCGTTTTTCGGAACGTATAAATAATGAAAAATATTAAAACAAAACTTCGAAAAAAAAAAGTTAATAAAAATCGGAATAAGGCCAGACCGAAAGCCTCAGGTCGATGGCCCATTGGCCGATGTTCGAATCAAAATTTAATTACTTATGTACTTGACTCTCTTCACCACTGTATGCACTGTTCAATAAAATACTTGTACTACTACTTCCACTCGGGAAAAGAAAAAAGAAAAAGGCCAAGACGTAACAAACACAAAAAAAAATTAAAACAAACCTTCTTCTGTTAGGAAAAAATAAATAAAAATGAATTGTGACTCCGCCTTACGATAATTTCTCTCCGGTCACTCACCTTCAACCTTGTGTCCATCGACCTCAAGTATGAGCTGTCCAACTTCAAGACCACCGGCCTCAAAAGCGGCTCCATTGTCCTGCGGCAAGAAAAATCAAGATTACAAACTCCCAATCAATCAAACTTGGTCACAAGCCACACAGAAACACACATGGATATTGATGATCCTGGGTAAAGGGTGTTTCGTGTTGGCCCCTCCCTCGATAGCTATCCCGAGTATGGACTTTGTTTTCTTCACGGTGATCCTGAGATTGCCATGATGATCCGGCACGACAAGAGCGCCGTCCTCTTCCCTCCTCTCGGACATCTCACTTCTGGCGAGCCTCTGGGCACTGTGATGACGTCTAGGTGGGCCTCCAGCTCCAGTGGACCCCGCTGCTCCACTTCCAGAGCCTCCTTCCTCCAGCAGCTGGGCTTCCTGCATGTCGAAGCTTCGCGATAGCTTGTGCGCCAGTTCCTGATTGATCGACATTCAAAATAACCCTATCAAAAAACAGATCTGACGTGCTCACGTCTGTGCACTGTGCTTATCACCAAAAAATATATTTATATACATGTACATATGGTGGATTCCAGGACATTTCGATAAAGATCCGACGACGACATCTCAGATCGGCTCCGTAATTTTTTATACAAAAGTACTTGTCGATAAACACTTACGAATTTTTTTTTAGATTTTTCAAACCCATTTTACCCGACATAGAATTTTTAGAAATTTTTCGTGACCACGATTTTTTTAAATCTGAAAAATTTTTGATATTTTTTGTAAAAGCTAACGACATTTTTGAGACATGCGAAGATGACGATTTCATAACTGACAATGAAGAATTTGGAAAACAATTTGGAATATAGAATAAATGATTAGAATGGATTTTTGGGATACAAATGAACAAAAAGTTTCTCATAATATTAATCGAAGAAGGGATGTTATTAAAATGGCGGGATTATGACTATATTGAAATAAAATTTATTATACGGAAGTACGTGTCGAAAATACGTTCCACATTTTTTAATGATTTTTTTAACGGTTTTTACCTGAGATATAATTTTTTGGAATTGTTTGAAAACCTTAATTTTCTTTTGCTTAAAAAAATGCGAAAAATTCTTGTATATTATGACGATATTTTTTTGCTGTATGTGGAGATGGAGTTTTTATATGATTCAGAGACAAAAATGAAAAAAAATGTGAATACCTAACAAATTGTTGGGGTAAATTTTTTTTTTACAGAAAAATGAACAACAAATTCCCGCATAATATGTGTCGGGAAAAGTATATTTAATATATTGTTTTCTCTGTAACTCTACATATATATGTTATATTTTTAAATTGAATATATTCTTTCCTGTGAAATTTTGTAAATATACTTTCTTTGACACAGATCATATAGGATTTTATTGTTAATTTTTTTTGTAAAAAACGCATCCCAATAATTTTTTAGCTATTCAGATTTTTTAATTATTGCCTCTGAATCATATGCAAGCTCTATCTCTAAATGCAGCAGAAAAATTTCTTGACAACATATATAAGACCCTTCCTAATTTATTTAATTTAAAAAAAAATTGAGATTTTTAAACAATTTCGAAAATCTGTATCTCAGCTAAAAAGTCTTGAACAAAATTTAAAAAATGTGGAACATGCTTTTCGACACGTACTTTCTTATAAAAAATTATGGCGTTGATCATCATCATCGCCAGAACCTGATTCAGATGCCATGGAATGCTGCTAATGTATTAATATAGTCATCATCCCGCTATTTTGATAATACCACGTTTTCGACATATTATAAGGATATTGTTTGTTCATTCTCATCCCAAAAATGCTTTCTAATATCTCAATCTATTTTTCAAATTCGTCTCTGACAGTTATGAAATCTCCATCTTCCCATCTAAAAAATTTTGTAATATTTTATAAGATTTTTCAGAAAAAAAATGGTGTTTTTTCTAATTTCAAAAAATTATATCTCAGCTAAAAAGTGTTTAAAAAATCCAAAGAAAAATTCGGCCCGTGTTTTTTGACAAGTCCTTTTGTATAAAACATTATGGAGTCGATCTGAAATGTCATCACCAGATCTTGATCAGGATCTCATGAAATGCCCCACATTTTTTTATTTTTTTTTTTAATAAAACGAATTGAGAACCCGAAGTAGTATGTAATATTTGAAATATATAATTTATGATTTATTGTAGTAATAATAATAATAAGATAACATGCTTTGCTGATAGGCTGCCTGTGGTAGGGTGTTGGTGGTGCTCGGAGAGTGGTGGTGTCGCGTTATTATTACAAGACATATCATCTATGAAGCAGAGGTAGGTCGTTCGGTCAGTAATGACTATACAGCGCGGTAGAGATATGTATATATATGTATACATGATCATATATATATTAAAACGAGTGATTCTGCTGCGGCTCGCGGCCGAGACACTATATCGAGTCACGAGATAACTCCTGCTCGGATCTTTCGTGAATTTCGTGCACGTCGTGACGCACGCGATATACGAGGAAACAGGTGAAAGTACAGTATACATAAGATAGTTGAAAAATAAAATAAACATAGCGGTGAGAATTTCGCGAGATCGTGTGTGCGAAAGCCTTTTTCCATAAACAATAGACAATCCTCTCTTTCTCTCTCTTTCTCTCTCTGGAATCTCTCCCGGATTCGGCAATTTTCACTTCCGCTTATGGGCTTTCTGTTGTTATTGTCATTATCATTACTTTAAGCGAAATTTTTTGCCCCGCTAATGAGAATTTTATGATTGAGAGCGAAATTTAGAAACAGAGAAAATTGATTATTGCTGGTAAAGTTTCCCTGTCATTACCGATGACGATTTCGGTGACGTCGTTTTGGGCCATTCGATTATTTCGATGTTATTTATGTACGCGTTGAAACTGCGTCATGAAGTTTTCAAAACAATCGGCAGTATAACCATTTTTACGAAGAGGTGACTGTTCTAAGACGTTTTTGAAAGAATTTTTCATTTTTTCATCGTAATGACCGTTTTTTATTTTTTCAATTATTTCGTTGATGTGACTGTGTTGTAATTTTTTTTAAATCTTCCTATTATTGTGTCGTGGTGGCTGTTTTGCAACGAATTTTCAATTTTTATTTTATTTCATCGTAGGGACTGTTTGGCAACGAATTTTTCAGTTTGTGATTAATTTAATTGGGACCCCGAAGAATTCTTCGGGGTCCCAAAATTTCGTGACAAAAAAAATAAGACAGTTTGACTGGCTGTTTTTATTTCACTCAAGAAATACATTAGAGTGGGCCGAAATTTTTTTATTCGACCTCGCACACCATAAAACCGTCGTTTGTATCATTATATTAACAACGTTAGAAAGAGAACAACGTGTGATTTTTTTTAGATGTCGCGCAATGGGTTTTGATGTGCGAAGTCAAAGAAAAACATTAAAAAAATTTTTTTGGCCACTCTAGAATACATAGACTAATACTAAGAAGCTCCAGTTATGGATATCTCTTTCTTGTCGTGAAGGTGCTTTAGTCGTTTTGCGGTAAATCAAATTTTCTTTGGTTGCTTCGGCGAATAACGGCTTGACTATTTTTTTTTGTTTTTACATTTTGCCCTGATCAGGGCGTCTTCAGAAATGTATTTTTATGTCGGAGTTGTAATCCATTACATTTGTTGTTTTTATTCATGTGACTTTTTTCTTTTCTTTTTTTAATATCATGCTGATCGGGCTCTCCGGTCTTTTAGGTTAGGTCTGCGTCTGTACTGAATGGTTTTTCTTGATTTTTTTTGGCGATATTCGCTGCACTAGCAATTTTATTATTAAATTTTATCACGAATGGAGAGTTTTGTCATTGCGGAGTTACGAGTTCAACTGACTTAAATTCAATACTGAGTTAAACATGTAGCTCCATACTGACTCCACACAAAATGCAATGTCTCCTCAGTTTTATAAACACTTTAGCTCCAATCCGATTGCGAGAAACGCTTCACTCATTTGCCATCTAGTGGCATTATTCGAAACACTGATGCGCCGTTCATCCGTGTTTCACTTAATGCCGCTAGATGGCGAATGGCTAAAGCGTTTCTTGCAAGCTGATTGAAGACGGAGTGGTTATAAAACTGCGAAGATATTTTAGACTGGATTGCTGAAGAGATATCAACCAGATGGGACGCTTCTTGGTGAAAGTCTACATATTTATATATATGTGTTGAAAAGAAAAGAAAACCTAGCGGATTGTCGTTTTCCGCTAACCCGAAATTTTTTAATTTCGAAGAATCAATAAAACTACAATATTCGTGTAGAAACAGTTCCTACGACTTGAAAAAAAAAAAAAATTGCAGAACCGTTCCTACGACGGACTTGTAGGAAAATTGCAAAATAATCCCTACGATAAAATAGTAAAAAAAATATAAAATAGTTGCAAAACGGTCACCACGACGAAATCATTGGAAGTTTGAGAAAAAGTGGCGAAATAGTTACCTCAACGAAATAATAGGAAAATTCACAAATTATTAATACGATAAAAAAAAATTAAAAACGTTTTGCTGCAGTGACCTCGTCGTAAAAATAGGCATATCGAGTAAAAGTTGCGAAATTGATGAAACAACGATGGCGATTTGCCCAAAACGTCGTGACACAGTTTTGGGACGTAGATAAATAACGTCGCTTGACCAAATAATCGGATGGCCCAAGATGACGTCATTGAAAGATCCGTCCGACCGTCTTCAGCAACGACAGGGAATTTCGTGGGCTCCGTTATCATTATTTTGATAGAGAAAAAGGTCCTCAATTATCTAATTTATTTTTTGAGAGACTTGCAAAAAGATTGAGAAAAATAGAATATTTAGAATAGAGGGAGTTAGAAAAAAAAGAGATTAAAAATAATTGGTTTTTAAAATTTCTTTCCTATTGTCGAGTGAGTTGTGATATTCGTGCATGCCAAGACATCTAGTTATCGTGCTTGAAGAGTAAGGAGATATATAATATGTATATATAATATAGATAATATATATCTAAAAATATATAGGAGAGCATGTGCAAGACATCTAATTAAAAAACACGTACACACGTCTATCGACTATCCTTCTAGCTCTAGAGCAAAAAACGTACGTAAAATTTCAAACGAGATTAATGTATCGATAATCTTGCGGTGAGACATAGTATCACGAGATTCCATGTAACAGAATTTGGAGAGAATTTTCATGCCAAAGATTATCGGAATAGTCGTCACGTGATTTTACAATGACTTTCGCGGATATTCTATGCACAATATCAATTGTATTAAGGTAGTCCTGTCGAATAGTGTCGAGTTCGCATAAGTTTTCAAAAAATTAGAGGGGATTGCAAACAATTCTCGGTAATACAAAAATCTGAAAAAAAATCATGCATATTAAAGAAGTGAAAAATATTAATTTTGGGTTATAATAATTCTAAAATGTTATTAACAAATTGATGAAAAATAAAAATGTTCAACAAATCTTTCGACAACCTTTTTTTTTGTAAAAATAATTCTTTTATTTTTCTGAATACGCATAAATTTTTTCAAATTTTTAAATTCACTTTGAATTTTTTATTTTTTTTCATGGGGAAAATCTCAAAATTCGAAGTGAATTAAAAAATTTGAAAAAATTCATGCGTATTGAGAAAAATGAAGGAATTGTTTTTACGAAAAAAAAATTAGGCTGTTAGAAGATTTTTTGAAAATTTTTACTTTTTATCAATTTCTTAATAACATTTTGGAATTATTATCCAAAATTAATCTTTTCCACACCTTTAATATGCATGATTTTTCCAGAATTTTGTATGATCGAGAAGTGTTTGCAATTCCGTCTCAATTTTCAAAAACTTATGTGAACTCGACACTATTCGACAAGACAACCTTAAGGATGTAGGAGCGTGCTGCTCAACTTCCTAAAAAGCTGCTCAACTTCCTAAAAAGTGAGAATTCAGCGCGAAATTCGAACACTTCTCGATGGAATAAGAATCTGAAAAAAATGAAGCATACAAAGGAACGGAAAAGATCAATTTTTATTATTAATAATTGCAAACTGTTATTAACAAATAGGTAAAAAAAAATTGTTCAACAAATTATCCGTCAACTTAACTTTTTTTTCGAATAAAAATGTTTCGTTAAATTTTCGGTATACGTATGAATTTTTCCAAAATTTTGTCTAATGTTTGAAAAATGCGGTTTTTTTGTATGAGCTGTATTCGCGAATCTATTTAATCAATCGTTTAGGAACTTCTTGGGTATAACGGGTGGTTTCATGAGAAAAACCTTCAAAAAAATTCGCCACTTAACATGCATTTTTTAAGAAAAAGAAATTCCAAAAAAAAAAAAAACGAAATTTCGATGATTAGAATAAATTCTAAAAAAATTCGTACGTGTTCAGAAAAATTGATAAATCATTTTCATTCGAAAAAAAAGTTAGCTTGTCGGATAAATTCTTGAACAATTTTTTTTCCACCTATTTGTTAATAAAATTTCGCAATTATTAATATGCAAAATTAATCTCTTCCGCACCTTTTGTATGCTTGATTTTCTAAAGCTTTTTTTCCATCGGGAAGTGTTGGAATTTCTCTCTGAATTCTCACTTTTCCCATCGCGTCCCATCGCGCTCCTACATCCTTAACTCAGCAACGAAAAGTCTTTAGTTAACAAGAGAAGAAAAAAAAATGTTGCGTCCATTGTTAGTTTGTTAATTTTAGTGTCTCGACACAGTTCGGGATGATGATTTAAAAATGCGGTGCAGGATACGTGTTGTTTGTATTGTTGAGGTTAGTGATTTCTTTTGTTTTGATTTTTTGTTGGTTATTTTTTTTGTTTTTTTGTTTGTTTTTAATTAACAAAACTTACGAGGGGTCTGGCGCCCCAATACCAGGACTTGACGCGCTGCGTAAGACCACCGAGTAGGTGGCTTCTCCAACCAATGAAACCTCCTCCACCACCTCCACCCTCCGAGCTCCTCTCCTCCCTGCCTTCGTCCTCATCCTCAGTATCGCGATCCCTTTCTCCGACGCCTCTCCGACCATTACCAATCATCTCGGTGTCGCTACCATCGCAACCTCCGTCGCTCTCCTAGCACAACAACAACAGGGCCACCAAACACACGCCACAACCCCACATTAGACCTCGTTTATATCTATCAAACTCTGTTTAATCTCTAATACCTGCCTATCTATTTAACCGCAGTGTAGTTATTGTAACCTAACATTAAATGTAACGCGAAACGTCTATGCCCTTCACTATACATTGTTAATAATTTCATCGGGTCGGGGTCGAAATAGCGAATAACCAAAATATCGAATGGCTAAAATAGTGAATTTAAAAATAAGGAACGTCTAAATGTAGAATGTCCATAATTATGGAATTCGCTCTTTCAGCCATTCGCCATTTTTATTCCCTAGCAAAACCGGTCACTGCACAAACCACCATAGAATCACGGTCGTTTCCACTATGGTGGTTTTCTGCCAAAAGTTCACGTAGAATTTTGACGAAACCACCACGTAAGTCACCACTCCGAGATTCCTTTAAATCGAGGAATGGAGGTTTACGTGGTGGTTTCGACAGAATTTTGACATAACCACCTGGTAAACCACCACTCCTCGATTTAAACGAATTTCAGAGTAGTGGTTTTCGTGGTGGTTTTGTCAAAATTCTAAGTGAACTTTTTGTAGAAAACCACTGGTGATTGCGATGGTGGTTTGTTCCGTGGCTGGATCTGCTAGGGTTATTCGCTATTTAGAATGGTTTCGATAAGATGGAGGTGAAAATAGCGAATGACTGGAATAGCGGATTTAATAATGATGACCATTCTAGATTCAGACGTTCCCAATTTCGAAATTCGCTATTTCAACCATTCACTACTTTTGTCATTCGTTCTTTTGATCCGCACCCAATTTTCAGATATCGCGTATTATAGGTGAAACGAAGGTCAAATTTCTTCACAATTTCTTATTTCTGCCTATGAATTTTATCAGAGCTTAGTTGTAGTAGCCTGACACTAAATGTAACACGAAACGTCTATGCCCTTCACTATACATTGTTAATAGATTAATCTATTCGTTATTAATTAAACTTTCATTTACCTCCCATAAATCACGGTTTCAAATATTTTTAAATATCCAGTGAACCAAAAAATCGGTTTCGTTGCTGCTCTACTACAATTTCCCACTCAGCAATGTAACTGTTACATAACACTGTTGTTACATAACAGTTACATTTCTGAGTGAGAAATTTTAATAGAGCAGCAACGAAACCGATTTTTGTGTATAGGAGAATTTCCAGATAACGCGTATTATAGGCAAATAGATAGTCAAACTTCTTTATAATTTTTTATTTATGTTTATCGATTTTATCAGTGTGGTTATAGCAGCCTGACTTAAGATGTAACGCGAAACATTCATAACTCAATCTTTTCATCTTTAATTACCTACAATGAGTCTTTAAATATCGCGTATTATATGTGAAAAGGTTGTCAAGCTTAAAACAGTGCGATGGTGTAGTGGTCAGTGTAATGAGCTCAAGTCCAGAATATCGATAGGTCGCAGCTTCGATTCCCGGTGACGTCGATTTTCGACGAAAATAAAAACACAGATTAACCTCCAGATGTAAACGTGAGACACACACATGTACCGGTAGGGGTCACATGAATACAGCTGTAGTCCGTGTTTACATTCTCGACGGAACGTGTTGCTCCGCGGCGAACTCGAGACCCGCTATATCGGTAAAGATTTCCCGCATTTTTACTATGTTCTCAGTAAAAATGCTATGGCCAATGCGATATAGAGGGGGAAGTCGGACTCGGCCGCATAGGGACGTGTTTACCGATCCGGACCAGGTCCCGAGGGGGGCCTGGCTAGTGACCCGGGCCTAGCCTGTAATAGGCGTAATGGCTGCAGGTGAGGGAAAATGCGAATAAAAAAAAGGTAGTCCAACTTCAGTACAATTTCTAATTCCTGCCTATCAATTTTTAAATAGTGTACTTATAGTAGCCTGACATTGAATGTAACGCAAAACGTATATGCCTTTCACCTTACATCGTCAATAATTTAATCTATTCGTTGTTAATTAAATTGATATTTACGTCCTATAAATGATAGTTCTTAATATTCTAGAAAATAATCTAGAGAGAGTTTACAAATTTTCAAAATTATAGGGGAAACGGTGGTCGAACTTATTTAGAATCTCCAATTCCTGCCTATCGATTTTTTCAGAATATTGTCATTGTCGCCGGATATTAAATACCTTGCAAAATACCTCATCTATAAATTTCGATATACATTGTTAATAATTAAATGTACTCATTTATTAAGTACTGTCACTTAATTTCCTGTGAATAATAGTATAGCGTTTAAAATATTCCAGAATTTGAGCGGGAAACTTTTTTTTTTGCACATTTGGGATGTAAGAATAAATTTGATATACAAGTTCAAAATTAAGATACTTGTCTATTAAAAGTTATTGTTACAGAGGCAATTAATTAATTCCTTGAGTTTATAAAGACCATTTTCAAAAATTCACCACTGCTTTGACTTTTGTGAACCATTTCAACTTCCTTAACAATAATATTTTCATATATTTTATTTTTTCTCCTCGCACAATTGCTTAGCACAGTGAAGAGGCGTAATTGTTTTTACAATGGCAACGAGTAGAAAATTTCACGGCGGTCAGACGGTCGTTGTACTCTCGTGGCTAATTGCCAGTTAAATTCGTTTCACCGATGCTTATATATATAATATATGACGAGCTTGAGACAGAATTCTCAACTCACTCGTGCCTGATGCGAGTATTTATGATACTTCTAAGAGAAACGAGAGAGATTCGTTGGGCTATCTGCTAAATTGATCGATTTATTTTTTATCTTATATATATACGCATCGTTTCTCGTCGATGCTTCAGGCGATCGAAGAGAGCAGCAGACTCACGGAAATTTTAAGCCTTAAGGAGGTTGAAGTGCTCCACACTAGTCAAAAGAGTGGTAAATTCACTATTCCATTTGGACAAACTTTTATGCATCTATTAAGGATGTATGATATGTACAGTCCCGTCAAAAAGTGAGTTTCAGAGACAATTTCGATCACTTCCCGATGGGATAAGAATCGGAAATAAATAATGCATATAAAACCCGCTGAAAAGATTGATTTCGCATAATAATAATTCAAAAAAGTTATTAAAAAATTGGTGAAAAAAACAATCGTTCAACAAAAAATCTGTCAACCCAACTTTTTTTCTAATGAAAATGATATGTTAATTTATTTGAATGCATACGAATTTTTTCAGATTTTTTTCTTTATTTTGATTTGGATTTTTTTTATTTTCAAAAATGTGCGCGAAATAACGAATTTTGGATATGTGTTCGGCATAAAACAATCTACTACGCTTAAATTTTTTTTTGCAAAACGCATATCCAAAATTTGTTATATTCTGCGCATTTTTCAAAATAAAGAAAAATCAAAATCAAAATAAATAAAAAAATCTGAAAAAATTCTTATGCATTCAAATAAATGAACATATCATTTTCATCAGAAAAAAAGTTAGGTTGACTGATTGTTCGTTGAACAATAGTTTTTTTCACCAATTTGTTAATAACATATTGGGATTATTATTATGCGAAATCAATCTTTTCAGCCCGTTTTATATGCATTTTTTTCCTATTTTATCGGGAAGTGATCGAAATTGCCTCTGAAAATCACTTTTGGCAAGACTGTACATATCATACATCCTTAATGCTTTCGCGACCACTAAAAAAAGGTCCCGTTTATATCTAGGATTGTCGATTTTCACCGAACCTCCTCAATTGATGCATCGAGTGGTTAGTTCAATAAAACGAAAATATCGCAGCATTTGCACAACCGACATAACCCTTTTTCTCTTCACATTCGAACGTAACGTAAAGTCCGTTTGAATTTTCGCGGACATGCGACGTTGCCAAGCGTCTAACAAGATGGTGGCTAAGACGTCACGATAAATGTCGTCGACCAATTTTTCGATATTTTTCTCCACTTCATTTTGATATTGTTACTTTATTGTTCCGGTAAGTGTGCCATTTTAACTTTTCTTATTAACCGAAAATGCTTAAAGAACACGACCTTACGTTTTTTATAAGCATATCTCGGTTCTAACGATTAAAAACCCTAAATATGAAATTTCGTGACCCTAATGCTATTGCACACGAATAAAATTCAGCCACTTTACCATTTAATATCTCGTAATCGGTCCAGTAAATTGATTTTAAGTTCTGCATACGCTCTTTTTGAAGCTTTCGCGACAACTAAAAAAAATGTCAAGCTTATATCTTGGTTTGTCGATTTTTACCGAAGCTCCTTAAGTGTATCCAACCGATCCGACTCTCAATGTACTTTAAATTATCCTCTGCTGCATATTATACTCTCTGCGTGCCGTAATAATTGACCCACATCGAGTCCTCAGGGAATCATAAAATAAAACTACGTTTTCCGTTCATGCTCAGAAAAAAAAATGTATTCGGCGAGACTCCGGCCAAGGAGGCGTTAAGCGCGACACCACGGCGTTAAAACTTTCTCCATGAGCTCCTTGCGGTTGCAAACAGCTGCATGCACCACACGAGCCTCGACGGAACCTTAAGGAGGCTTCATACAAACTTTTGTCAACAAAAGTTCAATCAGATCAAAATTAAAGTAATTTGTTACTAGCACAAAAATATAAGAAAAATTAAATTTATTTAGTTCAACAGATTCTAAGTAATTTTATATCAAACGATAAATTTGATATCGAATTAATTCTGAATTTAATACGAACTTTTTCTTCCTTATATGAGAAATTTTTTTTCCATTTGTTCTTCAAACATATGATTTTCTGAAAGACTTATTTGAACATTTTGTAATCGAATACATTGCTTTGAACATTCGATAAAAATTACTACTGTAGACACATTTATAAAAACTATATAATTTATTTGAAAAAATGGAAAAATTATAGTTTTTCAATCTCAGCGATTGAAAAACTTGTAATGATGATCTGGAAATATCAAGATAATAATCAATCTGGCGATGTGGTGATTATTGGTTTGCCAATATCGTAAAACACATCGTTACCATTTTTTAAACTTTTACAAGGTGTAAAAAGCTGCTCCAACGTAAAGGATAATTATTTACATACTTTTGTAATACATTAACTAATTTGTTACTAGTATAAAAATATGAGAAAAATCAAATTTATTTAGTTGAACAGATTCTAAGTAATTTTATATTAAACAATGAATTTAATATCGAATTAATTCTGAATTTAATACAAACTTCTTTTTTCCTTATATAAGACATTTTTATTCTTTATCAAACATATGACCTTCTAAAAGACTTATCTAAACATTTTGTAATCGAATATATTGCTTTGAACATTCGATGAAAATTACTATTTGAGACACATTTATAAAACCCATATAATTTATTTGATAAAATGAAAAAATTATATTTTTTAAATCTCAGTGATTAAAAAACTTGTAATTACGGTCTGGAAATATCAAGATAATAATCCCTCTTCCGGTGTGGTGATAATTGGTTTGCCAATATCGTAAAACACATCGTTACCATTTTTTTACCATTCTATCTAAAGTATAGGCAGTTCCGTAGCAGTTTTCCCTTGAGGGATATTTTCATAGGGCTCTGTAAATCCTTCGGGAAAAATAATCGGAGCGTATAACGATTATTGAGAAGCGTGACGAGTCTAAAATGTCGGCATGAAAAGGAGGAATCGTTTGCTCGTGAAGCGATCTCGTTGTGTGTGGCTCTGACCTCGAAGCCGACTTATAGTCGAACCTGCGGCGACACCGCAACGCAAGAGAGGCAGACGCGATTCTTGCGAATTTCATCGTCGAACGATCTTCGAGATTTGCTATTATATCGGGAACGAAATAGGAGGAGAAAAGAAATAGATACGGCGTAGAAACGAAGAAGCCTCGAAGAGCTCTTCTCCGCGCCCTCTGCGCACTGTCTGGTGGTCAACCGGCCGTGATAACCGGCTACGAAACCATCATTCTGTTGTATATGGGGAATTCTCCGTCAACTGTCAATATCATCAAAATTTATTGTTTGTTCCTTAAAATATGTTTTGTCTGGTTCACCAATTTTTCTATACATTCTGTAGGTATCATTATTGGTTAAATAAATTTGCCACCAATATTGATAGTGTCTGAATAAATTAAAAAAATTTAATCTCGAAAACCAAGTGACCAAGAGGTTGTTCAGCTGTAATATTCTAGAGACTTTTTTTCATTGTTTTGAAAAAAATGTCTGCGAACTCCCAATTTTCTCAGAGGATTTGTAAATGTTATTTCATCTTGTATAAAATTTAAAGCAACATTGGAAGATTCCGGACGTGTACAAAAAAAACTCTAAAATGTGAATGAATTAACGATATCTTTTGTAAAACTTTTTTTTACCCGTCCAATTATCTTTTGTCTCCACTGCCAATTTTTCAGTATATTTTGTACCTTTCGTTATTGGTTGAACAAATCTGATACCAATATTTAAAATCTCTGGATAGATTTAAAAAAAAAATTTGTAAAAATAAATGACCGAAATGATGTTCAGCTGTAATATTCGGAAAACTTTTTTCTTTACGAAAAAAAAATTGTCCGCGACCTCCCAATTTTTCCAGAGGGAAAATTCTGTACATCTAATTTATCTTGTATAACATTATGAGCATCCAAAAATTCCAAACAAGGATAAAAAAAATTCCAAAGCATAAGAAAATAGAATTATGACTTTTGGAAATATTTTTTTTACCCCTCCACTTAACTTCTGCCGCTGCTACCAATTTTTCTATAGGTATTGGCGATATTACTGTAGAAGATATAATAGTATATTGCGATACGAGTGCGATGAAACTTTTTCTGTCAAGAATGAGTTTGGAGCACGAGCCGAAGGCGAGTGGTGCAATCAAACGAGTTGAGAAAAAGTTTCTCGCACGACTTTCGTACAGAATTTTATTTCACTAGTGCGAGAAGTACGATTTCTCGCACGCTCCGCTTCGCTCGGCACTTCGAGAAGTGCGATTTCTCGCACGCTCCGCTTCGCTTCGCACTTCGAGAAGTCCGATTTCTCGCACGCTCCGCTTCGCTTCGCACTTCGAGAAGTGCGATTTCTCGCACGCTCCGCTTCACTTCGCACTTCGAGAAGTCCGATTTCTCGACCACTCCGCTCCGCTTAGTTCGAGAAGTAAGCACTTCTCGCACTAGTGAAATAAAATTAAAAACACAATAGGAACTACTGAATGAGTGATACAAAATATAATTATAGCGGAAATTGTCTGATTCGACGGAGAACGGCCCATACAATATTTCTTTCTCTTTCGCGCTCACGCAATGTACAACTCCTAAACGTCGTAGCCACAATGAGTCATCCAGGTGACTTAGTGGTGAGGAGTGAGCAGGAAAGCAGCCGGCAGCGAACAGCAAGCCCTCTGAGTGCTCAGTCAGGTCAAAGGAGAGGATCGACCGAGTTTCTCCGTGAATCAGCGCACGGCTCTCTGTGTTTATGTCCCCGCGTACTTACTTGTTTCTCTATCTCTGATTTATGACACACTGTACGCGAGTAAATGCTCTCTAGTCATTGACACAGGCTAACCGACTGGGAAAAGTTGTTAATTAACGACAATTTTTTTTTAGGCCAATTAACGAGATTTTTTATAATGATTTTATAATTTTATTATTATTTATATTTCTTTGTATTATTTTTATTATCACATTGGTCCGATAATGAATCGTTATACATAAATAAAAATGTTAATTGTTGTTTGCAATGCAAATTCATACATAAGATATATGTCTTAACCTTAAAAAATAGGTTGGAAATGAGAAAGAAAAATTGGAAAAAAATAAAAATAATTTTTTTCCTGATACTTCATTTTATATTTCCATTATATATTTCTTTGGTATATGGCTAATTTCGTAGAGCTAATTAACGAGATTTTTATCACTATTTTTATTATTTGATTATTGTTTATATTTATTCATAAATTTTGGCTACTTCACGCACACTTCGCTTCGCTCGCGTGCGTGGAATAGGCACTTCTCGCACTAGTGGCATAAAATTTTATACGATACTCGTGCGAGAAACTTTTTCTGATCTCGTGTGATTACAACACTCGCCTTCGGCTCGTGCTGCAAACTCACGCTCGTCGTGAAAAAGTTTCATCGCACTAATATCGTAATGTACTATTTCCTAATACTTCATTTTATATTTCCATTATATGTTTCTGTGGTATGACAATGTGGTTTATTGATTTTGAAAATACATTTTCAAAAATTATCATTATTTTTACACTGATGGAATATTTTATTGGAGCTCTGGCATAAATTTTGGCATGAGTTCCATTTGTTTTTACGAATTTAATGAAGATGGATATATAATACATTGTATGTTGGAACTTTCACGAATACACAAATGGTGGGACTACATAATCATTAAAAAATAGTAAAAGTAATTGGGTTTTATAAAACAATGTACGCTCGGAAATACAATAATATTCTATCATTTTGTGCATCGTTACGCGTTTTTACGATTTGTGACTGAATGTGTAGGAAAAGTCTCAATATTATTCACTTCTCGCGTAGTTTATTATTTCATTAATTAAATGTCTGCAAATAAAAATATACATACGGAAAATTTTCGTTATATTTTCAAATTTTGTACACATTATTGCAAATAATTTGCGAGAAGGTCGCAAATAATTAATGCTCCTTTAGGTAACTTATCTTTGATTATGTCGCTTTTACGAAAAATTATTAATTGCTATTACTCAGTACATCGACATATTTACCCATGGCCGGTAACAGCTGTCTACTTTTATTCTAAGAAAGTCCGTACGGTCATCGTTATTCAAAGAATAAATTTCCCATCACATCCTTGAAGTCTTCGCTTCACTTTACGCCCTCAACTTCCGCATTTCCCAGCGGCTCGTCATAGGCAACAGCGATTGGTACTCGATTACCTCGTCAATTGCAGAAAAAAGAAAACCTATAATTTACTTAACAGCAGTTCTTCCATAAATTGACGATTAAACCAAAATGACAATCATCATTTAATATCGTATCTAGCAATATTTTTCAAAATCCTTTATAATTAAAATTTTTTTTATCGGCCTGCTGCCAATTAATGCATTTCAATAGAAATCTGATTTTTTTTTTTCAAATTTAAATTATGACAACTTTCCAAAATCGTATCTGACGTATGTAAGTAGATCAATATTCAGCTATGATTAATATATAATTTAGTGGCAAGCTACAAAAAATTCTTTATCTTATAAAATTTTGAATAATTAATAGAATTAACAGAATCTCATGAAGTGCGACGAAACATCAGATATCAATCTAAAATTCAAAATGTGAATAGAATAATTTACAGACATTCATAAAATTTCGAAATATCAAAAATCTAGCTTTACCGCATTACTTCTGCAAAATTCGAAATCAAGCTCGAATTTAGTATGTTAACAAAAAAATATTTAATTGATACTGACTGAATGAAAAATACTAAATGAACGGAAGCTGAAATCAATAAACATATTGATTTGAAACATCTGTACGCATCATAATTGGTTAAAAAAATTTGGGACAAATTTCGAATGTCTCCGAATAAATAAATAAAAATACAATCCCAGAATATAAGTGACCAAACTGATGTTCAGCTGTAATGATCGGAAAACTTTTTTTTTAACGCGAAAAAAATATTTTCCCGACCTCTCAAATTTCTTGAAGGTTCTGTACATGTAATTTTATTTTGTATAAAATTAAAAGCAACATTCAAAGATTTCAAACAAGTATAAAAAAAATACCAAAAAGGAAGTGAAAAAATTATGATTTTTGAAAACTTTTTTTTTCACCGTCCACTTATCTTTTGCCACGTTTAACAATTTTTCTATACATTCTGTACACATCATCATTGGTCGAACAAGTTTGAAACTAATATTAAAAGTCTTTGAACAAATGAAAATAATTGCACATTGTTTTCTCATTATATTTCGCTGTTTACAAAGCGATGAGGTGGCGAAAATTGATAAACATCCTTTCTCATAAAAGTAACTTTGTAAAAAACAAAAATAATAAGCAACTAATTTGCAAAGTTCTACTTTGCATCCTTTTTGCTTCTTCATAGAGTAAGTTTCGTTTTCATGAAAAAAAAAAATCGATATTTTTATGTCAGAACACTCAGAATTATCCGAAAAATCGAAAGTAGTGGCTTAGAGAAAGTTTCCGTATGTATGGATGTATGTGTGCGTGTGTGTGTGCAGGGCTTCGAAATTCTAATCACCTGTAATTTAAGAACCGTTCAACCGATTGAGCTAAAAATTGACGCACAAGTGGAGCAGCAGTTAATCTTCGATTGTGGTAATTTTTTACGAAATGTATGGAAATTTTTTTATTCTAAGGCTTTTTGAAATTTTGAAAAAAGTACGTGTGCACTCTAGCTTTCGCAAAATTGATGATATTTTCCTACATAATTTTCCGTAAGTGCAGGTACTCTTAATGTTGTTTGATATTGAATTTGATCAAAATCGGTAAAACGTTTCAGATTTTATAGACTTTTGAAATTTTCCCAAGAATCACGTTTTTGCTTTAACTTTGGCAAAACATGAGTCAACAAACTCAAATTTTTAACATGAAATCGAAACTATCTAGCAATAATCAGTACATAATTCCGTCATAATATGCAATATCGTTCAAATTCGTCAGAATTTAAAGTTTTTGAAAAAGCATGTTATTGCATTAACCTAAATAAAACCTAAGATACCATAGTTAAACTTTAGACATGAAATCAATACCATTTAGGAATAATAGATACACAATTTCTTAATTATTTGTTATATGGTTTAAATTTTTCAGAAATGTTACTTTGATAAAAAAGAAAGCTGCAAAGTTGAACTTTACAACCTGCTCCCTCATTATTTTTGTTTTTTTTTTTCAAAGCTTCTTCCATGAGGAAGCCAAGATCAATTTACATACTTCCTCATAGAGATAGATTTATAAGAAACCAAAAATAAAAAATGAAGCTGTAAAGTTGAACTTTACCACCTGCTCCTTAATTTTTTTGTGCTTTATTGAAAAAGCTTACTGCATGTGGAAGCCAAGATCAATTTACATACTTCCTCATAGAGGTAGCTTTATAAAAATCCACAGATAAAAAATAAAGCTGTAAAGTTGAATTTTGCAACCTGCTCCCTCATTATTTTTGTTTTCTTTTTGAAATTGCTTCCTCTACGAGAAAGCCAAGATCAATTTACATACTTCCTCATAGAGGTAGCTTTATAAAGATACACAAATAAAAAATAAAGCTGTAAAGTTGAACTTTGCAACCTCCTCCCTCATTATTTTTGTGTATTTTTGAAAAAGCTTCCTGCATGATTCCTCATCCGAGATCAATTTACATACTTCCTCATACAGATAGACTTGTAAGAATCAAAAAAAAAAAATTAAGCTGTAAAGTTAAACTTTGCAACCTGCTCCCTCATTATTTTCGATTTTTTTCCAGAAAGTTTCCTCTACAAGAAAGCCAAGATCAATTTACATACTTCCTCACAGAGGCAAATCTATAAAAATCCAAAAATAATGTGCAACCATTAGCAAAGTCCCACTTAGCATCCATATTTTCCCCAATCTAATCACCAAACTCCCAATACATCAAAATAAGTTTTCGAAATCACAAATCTTTTCTCTCGCGACTCAGCCAAGTGCATCACCACCGGGACTCTGATTCATCGAGGCAGTGCGTGAGTGTCTGTCGTTGGAAACTCAACAACACGATACATACACAAAACTCAGTGAGTTAGTACGCACTTACGCGTACACCGCGTAACCTGCATTCGTCGCAGTTGGCAACTTGGCAACGTCGTACTCACAACTACAATTCTCTCTCCTCTCTTACGTTTTTTGTTCCGTCTCTCTTACACTAACAGTTGGCCGGAGGCGAAAAGTCTCGCTTTCCCTTCGTCTCTGTCAGTCTCACCGATCCTGCGACTGACCCTTTCTCTCTCCTTCCCACCACAACGACTCGTGTTCACTCTTTCTCCTCTACTGCCTCTTACTCGCTCCCCGATCAGGTAAAACGTAAACCTGGTCTGCTCCTCGACTCGGCAGAGCGAGCCTCTACCTTTTCTTGAATCAGTCGAGGCAGTAGCATCGTGGCGAGTGCACCTAATCTCCTCGTGCATCTCTCGCCCGAAGACGTACAAACAAAACGTCTTTTCTTTTCATTATTCAGTCAGATTCGAAAATCATCTTTAAAAATCAAGCTCAGTGTTCAACGTAATAAGCTGAAAGCATCATAATTCAACTATCGATAGACAGACGTGTAAAAATTTGTCTGGGTCGACAGAACAGCAAAATCGACGAGAGGAGAAAATTGTCACATTCGGCACCAAAGCTGATAACACCCACACACAGACATCGAGAGGATATTTCCTGGCACCGTGCCCAGTTTTTCTCCAAACGAAGTGAGTATTAGCCCTGTTCAGGACTGCGAACAGGAATAGTTAATTGATCGATAATCAAATTCGACGACTGTCAAACGTTGTAACATTGTGTCTGTGTGTTTGGGTTTTGTTGGGCGGGCTATTTGTCAATTAATTGATCATTATTATGGAGAGTGAGGGAAAATGAAGAGAGGTGGTTGTTGTTGTTGTTGGGTATAGTTTCACTGAATCAGTGGTGGTGGGTTTGAGCAAGGATTGTTGAAAGTTTCTCAAATGGGAAGTGAGTTTCTCTTGCTCCTTCATTTGGAAATCTTTCCTTGTCTATTTGAAACGGAACCGAGAAAAAGGTTTAGTAACATCAACCTCGCCGCTGCGGTCGAATGAAATTTGTTTGGATCAAACGGGATATATTTGAATCAATTATACCGACGTTGTTTGAATAAGACTGGTATTTTTGAGTCTACGGTATATAACAATCACTACCAATCAAACCAATATAATATTAGTTTGATATTCCCTACAACTGAATTGATTGAAAAATATTTTTCTTTGCCTTAATCGTATGCACTGTCAGGGTTAAGAAGACAACAAGGTTGATTTAACCGCACATTTGGTTTCGTTGAAAAAAATGTCCCTTTAACCAATCGATAGAGCCAAGCTGAATAAATTTGAACTGATTCTATCTATTGCGTGAAGTGGCCACTTTACGCACACATCGCTTCGCTCGCGTGGAATAGGCACATTTCGCACTAGTGGGATAAAATTGTATACGATACTCGTGCGAGAAACTTTTTTTGATCTCGTGTGATCACAACACTCGCTTTCGGCTCGTGATGCAAACTCACGCTCGTCGCTATAAAGTTTCATCGCACTAGTATCGTAATATACTAATATGCAAACCCGTGCGACAAGTGCTTACTTCTCACACGCTCGGCGTGCGAGAAATCGCACTTCTCGCACTAGTAAAATAAAATTGTATACGAACCTCGTGTGAAAAACTTTTTCTCAACTCGTTTGATTGCAACACTCGACTTCGGCTCGTACTGCAAACTCACCCTGGTCAGAAAAAGTTTCATCGCACTCGTACCGTAATATACTATTATTCGCTTATTACAAAAAGTTGCTGAAGGCTAGAATACGAATGCAATATGCGATTCTTTCAACACATTTGTTACTATTGTGAAGTTTTTATCGTGAATTCAACATCGTAAAAAAATTCTGGAACACTTTTTGTGTGTAGTCGAACTCAGGACAACTTAGCAGTCTTAAATACGCTAAGGCTTCCAGAGACTTGCAAGAAACGCTTCGTTCATTCGTCATCTAGTGCTATATACGCAACACTGAAGCACAATGCTCCGCTAGATGGCGAGCGGCCGAAGCGATTCTCGCAAGTGACTTGAAGACTTAGGTATATAAGACTGCAACGCTGCCCTGAGTTCGACTATAGTCGAGCGGTCTACTCCTTCGTTGAAGGTTGAAAATGAACAATTCGGTCCTGGTTTTGACCTTCCTGGTGGATTCCACTGAGTGATCGCTAAGGAGTTCACTAGTTTGCGCGCTAATGTTGACCAGAAGGCAGTTTTCCTTAGTTTCAAAAGCATACCGAAGAATATCACGAACTGAAAAGATATATTTACATTTTAATAATTACGAATTTGAAAGATATATTTACATTTTAATAATTACGAATTTGAAAGATATATTTACATTGTTTGAATTTAAAAAAAAATAGTACTAACAAGATTTTTGTTAATTAAACGAACTTTTTATTGTTTCATATTAAATTTATTGTTTCTCCTGATAAACTATAATGTAGTCTCTTCGAGTTGGTCAGTTCAACCAAAGAATTTGCTTATGAAACCCATATCCAATCGATTGAGGCAAAGATATATTGAGTTGCAATATTAGAATCCAGTCTTTGACAAATCGATGGAAATTTTCAGTTGACTCAAGTAAATATTTTCTTCGCCACCTGCGACCACCGGCTTTGGTTAATTCGAACCTTTTTTTCGATGTGCTGTTGCTGTTGTGCGGTATGAAGACGACCGTGAAGAAACAGCGACAAACCGCGGTACCGACCTCGTTGAAATACGAGAATGATCAGAGAAGGCGTAAAAAGCAAGTTGTGTTTACATGGATCGGAGATTTTAATCTTTCTTATTTTAACTCATGACTGGTTTATGTCACAGACGAGGTAATTCTTTCAAGGACGTTTGCAACGTTCTTTGAGGAGGTTAGAGCGCTCCACACTAGTTAAATGAGCAAAGTTGTAAATGCCTAATACTCATGGCAATAATTATTATTATATGATGAGCTCTACAATTATGATTTCATAATAATAACATGTAGCGATTATAATACAATGACTGAACTATTGAATGGCTATAAAAATGATTAAATACTCCGAAATAGAGCAAACAATACGAATTATTCTTTTAAAAATCTGAACGAATATGTGATTTTTTGAAATTTAGAATAAACCTGTTAATATTTGTGGAAATCGGAAGCAATCGAATTTTTTCTAAGTAAAAGACATATGCAAATATGAAAGTTATCCATTATAATCAATGGAGGCATAAAAGTTTGTCTTAATTAAATAAGTAATTAGTGTTGGGTTAAAAGTAAATTTTCTGAATATTTATTACTTTGGATGAGGCAACAATCTGCAGGTATTTTGAGAAGATCAATTTCGATGCACTTTGAATGTGTAAAAAGCCACTGCAACGTAAAGGATAATTATTTACATACTTTTGTAATACATTTTTGTTAAGATTTGGAGCCAGAAAAGCATAGGCTCTGAAAAATTCAACGAAGTCTTTTCAAGTTTCTTACTGAGTCGAGACTATCACCAACATTATTATCTTTCGCGCCGCGGGATAGTTAATTATACTACTATTTCATAATTCATGTTTTTCTGCCAGGTTTTGCTAATAAGCAAATGTTATGTTGCAAGAATATCATTCAATGCTTTCTGCTTTTAATGTGTCAATATACTGCCGGTATTTTTGTCCGGATATTAGTGTCAATCTTTTTTTTTTTGTCATAATGCTACGTTTCATGTATATCATATTTAATTATTAGCTTAAAATATCAAAAGATACCGAAATTATAAACTTTTCACCATATTCTAGATATCTTAAATTGTGTTTCTATAATATTTGGTTCAAATCTTAATATTAATTCGGCAAATCGTTGCTCATCGTGTTCTCGCTCATTTTGGCTAATTTGATTAGACGCCTCGTTGAAAATTTTAAATATAACATAACTAATTTTTAATAAACATAAAAACTATCAATATTGCAGAACCTAATTTGTATCAATTCAACTGCACATTACAAACAAAAATCAGAATAATAAAAAATGAAAATGTTTCGACCCCGATTCGAAAAAATGTATCTTTTCGTACAATTTTTAATATCCTGACCTGCCAATTTTTTTTCGTTCTTTGCATACTATTCTTAACACAGATTTTTTAATATAATTTATTTTTGGTTATTCTAAAAAATCCACAGTGCCAAAAAATCGATGTTATTTTTTTGGTTCAAAATATGTTGTAAGGAATAGAAAAAGGCATCTAAGTAGATTTTTTAAAGAATTTTTATACGATTACTCCCAATACCTAACTTTCGCCGCGGTCGCAACCCTTAAAAAAGTGGTGATTCTTGATCGAAAAATTAAATAAATATTTTAGCACCGATCGAAAATGCATTGGAATTGCAAGAGTTTTCTCTCTAGAAACTCGTATTAAGGAGTATCTAAAGGCTATAGTTGATCGCAAAGTCATTGATAAGGCAATCGACTCTCTTTCCTCTTTCGTGCATCAAATCTAATCTTCCAATCCCAAGAAGTATAGTAGTAGATAAGAACCTGGCTCTCCCTCGATCATTGTGTTCACTGGGTTACTAGACTCCAGTAGAAAACATGCCTGGTTTGCCGTGCAAGTCTCCGCACAAATCTGCTCCTCTCATCTCACACTCCATTTGGAAAACCGATTTCGAATCCTTGATTCGCGAAACTCGTGTTTGAGCATCGATCGATCCAGCAAGATTATCAATGTCGACATTTTAGCAGTATCTGCGGTTTATTTTTACAAAATACTTTAAGGGCTTATTGAGAAAATTTCAAATAAAAAAATAATCTTTTTAATTATTTAGAATGGAAAGGAAATGAAAATGTAGACGTTTCGCGGAAGCGATACCGATATATTGAATATATTTCCTATGACATTCTATATAGTACGAAATCTTGGCACAAAACCGTTTCGTTTATCCTAAACCGATATCTTACTTTCGAATTCGGGATCGCGAATCATGGGATCGCAGATCGATCGGTCTGGAAGGATTCTTGTGTTGACCGATCAGTACATTACTTTGATGACAAATTTAGAGCATCCTTTTAGAAAATCTGCAGTTACCGGTTACGTAAAATATTCCGATGCAAAAAAAATTGAACCGATTTTTCAAATGAAAAAAAAAGAATAAAAAATCGTTCTCTGCTGTCCAAAATCTTTGCACAAATCTGCTCCGTTCATCTTGAACTCTATTTAGAAATTTGATCTTACGATTTTCTCTTTCTGGATTCGATCTTACTGATCTTCTCTTTCGGGATTCGATCTTACTGATCTTCTCTTTCGGGACTCGATCTTACCGATCTTCTCTTTCCGGATTTAATCTTACCGATCTTCTCTTTCTGAAGTCGATCTTACGCTCTTCTCTTTCCGGATTCGATCTAACGATCTCCTCTTTCCGGATTCGATCTTACCGATCTTCTCTTTGCGAATTCGATCTCGAATCTTCAAATCGCGAGTCGTGGGATCGCAGATCGATCGATCCAGGAAGACTCTCGATCGGTTTCATCAGGGCATTATTTTGGTGATAAATTCCAAGCACCTTGTTACAAAATCCGCAGATTATTGTTACATAATACCCTCCGATGCAAAAAAATAATTAAACCGATTTTTTTAATAAATAAAAAATCGTTCCATGTTGTACAAAAACTTGTCACAAATCTCCTCCGTGTATTTCGCACTCTAATAGGAGATTCGATTTTACCGATCTCTTCTTTCCGGATTCGATCTGGAATCCTTGAATCGCGAATCGTGGGATCGCAGATCGATCGGTCCAGGAGGATTCTCGAGTTGGCCCATGAGGAGACGATCGTCCGCGAAGTGAGCTGCTGTCGTGCGTAATATACTCGCAAACTAACTGTATATCGTTATACGGTACCGCTCGCTTACTTGCGAGTAGCCGGCGTCGGCGTCGGTGGTTCTTCTTCTTCTCTTCGGGGCTGTGGGAATTTATATTTTTAACCGGTTCCACGATGCCCAGGAGCCCACACAAACGCTGCCTTATCTCCGTTGCCTTCTTGATACCCCCATGCGGCAACACAGAGCGCAATCGGTGTCCGTTCCTTCTCTTCGTCTTCGTTCCTTTTTTATTCGACAGAATAAAGCAACGAACGGCTGCGAGGATATCAAAGGTAAACAGCGCGTACAGAGATATAAGCTTGGAATAAATCGTCTGGTCAAAGTCTGGGAAGCAAAGAAAGCCCATGATGACCATTGCAAACAAAATGTATGAGGCATTCGGCGTCAGTCTCATTTTTTTCTTGTCGATAATCATTCGTCGAATTTGAATAATAATCAATAACCGATTAACGGTAATCAAAAAATTTTAATTCACTTTGAATTTTCTTAATTTATTTTATAAACAATTTTTTATGTCCGTTTTTTTTCGGATTTTTTTGTCATATTTTCAATTTGCATATTAATTCTTCAATTTTATTGTATAAATATTTCTGTAAATTCTGTAAATATTGAGATTTCTATAAATCTTTTATAAATTTCAGTTTGTTTGAAGAATTCTAAACAATATTTCTCAAAAAAATTGTTTAATTTAAAAATTTTCTAGCTTATAGGCGAAGTGGGAAAGATTTTTCTTCTCATAGTTTTGAAGCTCTTTTTGTAAAAAAAATTATTGAAAATAAAATAAAAACAATTAATCTACTTCAGGCGGTTGATCAAATGTTCATTTATGTAAAACCGGGGTTTTACAATTTTTTCAGATTTTTAGGAATTTTTTTCGAACTATTAGAATTTCTTTAAATATTTTTTTTTAAGTGACATGTCGAATGCCATTATTCAATAATCTGCAAAATCTGAAAAATACTCCGTTGAATATCGAAATTCTTCAGCTTACAGTCGAAGTAAGCAAGATATTTCTTCCCATGGTTCTCAAGATTCTTTGATTTAAAAAAATAATTTTTCAAATAAAAAAGTTTAAAAACTCCAAAAAGAAAAAAATATCGTCCACTTCGTCGATAAGCTAGAAAATTTTGAAACGGTACAAAGTTTAATTCAGAATTTTTTCTGATTTTTCAATTATGCCATTCGATATGTCACGTTAAAAATATATTTAAAAAAATGCCATAAAAAAAAATCTGGTGCATTTGAGGGTCCAACTAGACCTAGAAAAAATTACCAGTCAAATCTTATTAGTCGAGGTCAAATCATGGTCGAAACGAGACGGATTGCCCTATATATTGTAACCTCAATTGACGCATAAAACTTTGTATCCACGATTTACAAAAATTGGCATTGAAATCACTTGACTAAGGTGACGCCCTCCAACCTCCTTAAGAGGTACTAAAATGGTACTAAATGTGACCGATCATGAGCGATATCTGGGCTGAAAAAAGTAGATTGACGGAAAATGCCCCATGTATATCCGACAAGACACATAGTCATGACACGTGTTACGTTATAGTCTTTACTTTGCGTCTGGCGTGTACTTCGCAAAGTAAACCCGTTTTTCCTCGAACCCGTGAATAAATGGAGAAGCTCTCTCTCACGGCGATCGAACGAACGCCGCAACCGATTTCCGTGCGCGCGCTTCACAACGACCCAATTTGGCCTCGTGCTAATTGGACTTGCTCCGTTGACCGGAGCCCAGTCCTCAAGCTGCCGCTGCTGACCATCCGCGCTTCGCTTCTCTTCCTCCCTTTCACGCATACGTATGTGTACACATTTGTGATCCAAGCTCCAATCTCCAATTTAGCGCAGACTCTTCTCTCCTCGACACTTCCGGTCTATCTTTCCGTTCTTCCTGCATAAATCCGATTCGATACGATGTCTTTTGGATTTATCTCGGTAAAAAAAGCTTTAGCATAAACGTCTACATAAACATTTATCTTGTAATTATTTTCATAATTATTACAAGGTAATAATAATTTGCGGTATTTATTTTTTTAAATTTATCGTCGAAAGAACTTTGTAAGAATTGTGAGGATGTAAATATTTGCCCAGTATATTAAATTAAGGTCTAAAACTGTTTCGCGTTTAGTTATTGATGAATTAAGTATCAAACAATTAAATCTGTCGATGGTTGTTATGAAATTATATATTGTGTTAATTCAACGATAAATTTTGATGAATTAAATGATAAGGGTTAACAAAAGCATGAATCCGACTCGTTTACGCAAAAATTTACTTTATTATTATTTTCATAATTATTACTGAGTAAACCGTAAGAATTATTCAAAAAATTATAATTATTTTTTTATTTTTATTCTAAAATTCGTTTACAATGAATTTCCCGTAAAATAAAAACAACATAATTCTTTTCATCAAGACCCATTTTTGCTCGTTTATTAATAAATTAAATTTCAAACAATTAAATCTACGCATGATTTAAAAAAAATAATTATTAGTGCGTTAATTAAACGATAAATTTTGATTGAATAAAGTAATGAACAAAAGTCTGGTAAAGAGTAGTGCGTTTCGGTCTGTCGAGCGAGGTGGCCTAGTCGACGCTCATTGCACGTGCTTTTCTTTCTCTCTGATGTTTATTTTATTCTGTCTGGGCTCGTTTGCTTCCCCTCCCTTTCCTCGTTTTATTTCAGAGCGTTGTACCATCGCGATCGTGCGGCTTGCACCGCGACACGACTGGCTTACTCGCCGCTCGCGATTAAGATGCGAAGACCGTTGTCTTCTGAGCCACTACGACGACATGACTCGCGCTCGTGAGTCGTGACTCGAGTGACAGTTGTAGACACAACGTACACGTATATGTTCGTAACGAATGCAGCGTTCTATGGTGTCGGAACGATATTTACGATTGTCTTGTTCCCGAGACCCACATATGACGAGAATTATGACGTTACCATTCTAACAAAAGCATATGTTCTCTCATTATTAATGAATCGTGTTTATTACACCGGCAGAGAAGTATATTACGATACGAGTGCGATGAAAGTTTTTCTGCCGAGGGTGAGTTCGCAGCACGAGCCGAAGACGGGCGTTGTAATCACACGAGGTCAGAAAAAGCTTCTCGCACAAGTAACGTATACAATTTTATTTCACTAGTGCGAGAAGTGCGATTTCTTGAACGGAGTTGCGTAATAGTACATTACTATACGGGTGCGATGAAACTTTTTCTGACGAGGGTGAGTTTCAAACGAGTTGAGAAAACGTTTCTTGCACGAGTTTCGTATACAATTTTATTTCACTAGTGCGAGAAGTGCGATTTCTCGAACGGAGTTGCATAATAGTATATTACGATACGAGTGCGATTAAACTTTTTCTGACGAGGGTGAGTTTCAAACGAGTTGAGAAAACGTTTCTTGGACGAATTTCGTGTACAATTTTATTTCACTAGTGCGAGAAGTGCGATTTCTTGCACAGAGTTGCATAATAGTATATTACGATACGAGTGCGATGAAACTTTTTCTGACGAGGGTGAGTTTCAAACGAGTTGAGAAAAAGTTTCTCGCACGAGTTTCGTATACAATTTTATTTCGCTAGTGCGAGAAGTGCGATTTCCCGGACGTGAAGCGTTTGAGAAGTAAGCACTTCTCGCACGGAGTTGCATAAACAATTTTATTTCACGAGTGCGAGAAATGCGACTTCTAGCACGCGAAGTGAAGCCACACGTGCGAGAAGTAGGCAATTCTCGCACAGAGTTGCATGAAAGATTCTCTGCGTCTTTATTTCGTTTTTATTCGACAGAATAAAGCAACGACCGGCTGCGAGGATATCAAAGGTCAACAGCGTGTACAGAGATATAAACTTGGAATAAATCGTCTGGTCAGAGTCTGGGAAGCAAAGAAAGCCCATGATGACCATTGCAAACAAAATGTATGAGGCATTCGGCGTTAGTTTAATTTTTTCTTGTCGATGATCATTGGTCAGATTTGAATGATAATTAATAATCAATTGACACTAATCAAAAAATTTGAATTCTCTTTGGATTTTCTTAATTTATTTTACAAACAATTTTCATTGTCCGTTTTTTCAGGATTTTTTGTCATGTTTTCAATTTCCACATTTATTTTTTAATTTTATTGTATAAAAATTTCTATACACGAAACTATTGGCTTACTCGCCGCTCGATATTAAGATGCGAAGACCGTTGTCTTCTGAGTCTCGACGACAACATGACTCGCGCTCGTGAGTCGTCACTCTCGAGACAGTTGTAAGCACAACGTACAAGTATGTGTTTGTAGCGGATGCGAGGTTCTATGGTGTTGGAATGATATTTACGATTGTCTTGTTCCCGAGACCCAGATACGACGAGTATTGTGACGTTACCATTCTAACAAAAGCACATGTTCTCTTATGATTAGTTAATCGTTTTTATTACACCGAGAGAAAAGATTTTATTGATTCAGGGCAATCTTCGCCAATGAAAAGAAATTCTTGAGTGTCGATACACTGAGAGGAATATTTATTTATTTCAACGATATCAGCCAAATAAATCATTTATTTGGATCCTTTCGAGTAATCTATTTACTTGAAACAATTATGTATTTGATTAAATATTTCGTTCAGTGGACAAAAAATTTTATTGACTCAACAAAATATTTAATGTTTTTGACTAAATATTGTGTTGATTTGATGAAACCGTTCTATGAAAAACGTGAGACAAAATACTTATTCATATCATATCGTATTATATCGTCAATTCTACCAACTAAATTTATTGTTGGTTCCAAACTTTATCCACATCGAAAAATATTTGTTTCAATGTGGATAATATTTATTTCAATGTAAACGATATTTTAAATGAAACATATACTCGACTTATTTCTGAGCGAATATGAGTGAATGAATTTTGTGTTTACTGCAGATAAAAATATGAATACATTTGATCTTTAGACGTTGTTTTCAATTATATTATTTAATGCACTTAAGGAAATACTTCGCCGTTGCTACTAACAATTGAATCCACTCAAATTAATTAATTAATTTCATAACTTTTTCGAGATTGAAAAATAATTGTTCAAATATCGTCCGTTCAAATATCGAACGGAAAAAAATACAAAGATTTCAAATGTTAGATTTTCCCGTATAGGAAGATCGATAACAACGGAATCTTCGGTATGGGCCGACTCAGACCCCGAGTTACGATTTGCTAAACTTCCATCTAAAAAATGAAAATATTACACGCTGTCACGTCGAAGCATCATAACATCAGTTGGCTACACGGAGAAAACGGTTCTCCTATCCCAGCAAATCTTTTGTTCAAATAGTGATAACATCGCGTTATCTGCTAGGTTAACCATTTTTTTGCTCGATTAACATATTTTTTTGCTAGAATAACACATTTTTTTGCTAGAATAACACACTTTTTTGCTAGAATAACAAATTTTTTTGTTAGTACCACAAAATTCTTTGCTAGGTTAGCAGATAACGCAATGTCGTCACTATTTTAACAAACGATTTGCTGGCTTAGCAAAACCGTTTTCTCCGTGTATTCTTGCTAGATGCTGATATGTCAACAAAATATCGTGTGTATGGGCTACATGTTAACGTGTTGCATTTTGATCGGCTTGTATGCAGAGTGCTTGTATATTTTGTGGTTGTGCGTTTGCGAATTGTTTGCTGAGTTTTTGTATTCTTGCAACTATTGGTATAATGCCTGTTGTGTTATAAAGTATCCCACTTAATTTTTTTTCATGTATAGGAATATCTAAAGCACCCACAAAAAAAATCGGTAAACTTGACGTCGAGTATTTAGGCAACCATAATAATTGTTCACATCCGAACCCGTTTGTTATTCTCGATTTTCCAATAAGCACCGAAATGGAAATTCTAACGCCCTCGTTTCTCTGTTCCAGATTTCCAAATCCTCAGACAATAATCATGGAATCCTGGTTGAGTGACGTGCAGCGCGTGAGAATTCCACGACCGAAATTCGGGAGCGGAAATTCAGTGCGACGATCGAATTCCGCGGTGGTGCAGCACGTGAGGCCGGATGCGCATTTGCACGCGCGACAAGCGGCTCAGGAAGTGGCAAAAGCGACGGAGGAATTACGACAGGCGATACAGGACAAACTATGACCGCCGATCGCCAAAATCGTTATTTTTTATAATCCATTTTAAGCGCTGACGCGGTTACCATTAATATCTACCATCAGACCTCGTTATCGATGCCGCTACTCCTGCGCGTACCTCTCGATTCACATGTAAACCACTCACAGACTTTTTGTCCCATGAAAACATCTCCTCATCCGTAAGATAATGCCACGATTTAACAAGAGTCCGGAAGAATTTTTATCCCCCTGAACGAACGAAAATCAGAGACGAGTAATTTGTGAGAAATGAAGAAAGCGAGCCAAGGAAAGTGTACTAAATTTTGGAGGAAATTTGAATTGACGAGAAAAAAAGAAAAACAGAAGGATACACAACCGAAGAGTCCAAAAAAATTTGAGCAAGAAGAGACAAATTTTTCTTTCGAATCGACGAAAACCTTAATTTCATTTGCTATCAGAGAAAATAAATCAAAGGAATGGTAACATTGAACTATTTTTACTTGTATCAAGTAAATGTTTATTCACTTGGTGAGAACATTTTATTCCCTTTGAAATAAAAATTCATTTCATCGGTGGAAAAAGTATTTATCGAATTCAAGTAAATGATAAACGTCGATTGATTTTATCAACGAACTAATTTTACGATTGTTTTAACCTGACGTAAATGACAGTTTTATTATAATGAATTATTTTGAAAAATGGGTTAACAGAATTTTTATTCATTCACTGCAACTATATTTTGTTCATGTTGAGGACCTAAAAGCCTCTTTTAGATAAAAATTTTAATCCCATTTCTTTGATTTAATAGAACGTTTATTTCCGGTGAGAATATTCATAATCGTCGTTCGTATCACGATTTCCCATGAGAATGTCTCTTCATCCTCACACATACATTAGCCACATTTCCATCTGAATTTCGAGGAGAATCCGGAAGAATGAAAACGCGAATACGAGTAATTCGTCAGGAATAAAGAAAAGGAGCCGAGGAAATATATACATAGGAAATTCTCATGGGAGTCTGAGGCGCTGAGGTAAAGAGAGAAAGAAAAAAAAGAAGAGGAGATAAAAAGAAGGATTCCCAGTCAAAGAGCCCGGAAAAGTGTGAGAGGGAAGAAAATGATATTATTTGAGGTGAAAACTCGTGCGTCTCTTCCGGGACTCGTCAACTTCGTTTTCTCATCCCTTTCTCCAAGAAGGGATGAGAAAATTTCTTTCTTCAAGGCGCAGGGGGCTTTCCATCATCGGAAACGAGGGGCACCGCGTAAAATAAAGCAGGAAAAGTGGTAACCCGCTTTTTCTTCAGCATCTTCCGCTGGCCCGCAGGACCAACCAACGATCTGCCCTTTACTCGCGTTTTCCTTCTCCCTTTGAGCGTAAAGGGAAAATTTCCTCGCGGCAACGAATCCCTTTCCGACGCTCGTGGTTTTCCTCATTTATTGAGGCTACATGAAGGAATTCTCGTCGGACGAGCTGACGAACCAAGGAATGATATGCCGAGAAGAAAACTCGTTCGCCGTCAGCACCGACGATTCGCCCTCTGGCGTTACATCGCTCATAATATCCTACTTTGCCTGGTTGTCGAGAACGACGTTCTCTTGTACATAAAAAGAAAAAAAAACATTAAATCCCTCTGGACATTCGCCACAATTTTATCATTTTTATATATTATATCATATATATATGTATAACTAAAGTATTGTTGTTAAATATATTTTAAGAAAAATATAAACGGATTTATATAATTATACTGGACATTTTTTGGGGCGCACTGAATATTCTATGTTCCAATATTCTTTTTCCTTTCGGGAGACGCCGACAAGCTGACGAAAATTGCATTAATATCGTAGCTTGATCGCAGCTTTTTAACCCCTCAGGAGATCTTAAAAGGTCGCTGAAGGTAATGGAAAAGGCAGACATTTTTTATTTCGCTATTCTGAATTCGTAAATTAGCGTTATTCGTTGCTCATACTTTTTTTTTTTGTGTAATAATTTTAGTGGAGGTTTGTATTTTTTATCATAATGTCAATTTGTTTTTATTACAATGCGGTAAGATCTTCATTATTCATTAAATTTTGAATTTCGCTCTTCCGAATTCGTTGATTAGCATAATCCGTTGTTCGGACATTTTATTTTTGAGGTCTAGCCATTTTAGTGGAACTTTGCATTTTTTACCTGAATGGCAATTTATTTTCGTCACAATGTGGTAATATCTTCATTATTCATTCAATTTTAAATTCCGCTGTTCCGAATTCGTAAAGTAGTGTAATCCGTTGCTCATACATTTTATTTTTGAGGTCTAGCAATTTTAGTCGATCTTTGCATTTTTTACCAGAATGTCAATTTATTTTCGTCACAATGTGGTAATATCTTTCATTATTCATTCAATTTTGAATTCCGCTGTTCCGAATTCGTGAAGTAGTGTAATCCGTTGCTCATACATTTTACTTTTGAGGTCTAGAAATTTTAGTGGAACTTTGCATTTTTTACCAGAATGTCAATTTATTTTCGTCACAATGTGGTAATATCTTTATTATTCATTCAATTTTAAATTCCGCTGTTCCGAATTCGTAAAGTAGTGTAATCCGTTGCTCATACATTTTATTTTTGAGGTATAGCAATTTTAGTTGATCTTTGCATTTTTTACCAGAATGTCAATTTATTTTCGCCACAATGTGGTAATATCTTTATTATTCATTCAATTTTAAATTCCGCTGTTCCGAATTCGTAAAGTAGTGTAATTCGTTGCTCATACATTTTATTTTTGAGGTCTAGAAATTTTAGTCGATCTTTGCATTTTTTACCAGAATGTCAATTTATTTTCGTCACAATGTGGTAATATCTTTATTATTCATTCAATTTTAAATTCCGCTGTTCCGAATTCGTAAAGTAGTGTAATCCGTTGCTCATACATTTTATTTTTGAGGTCTAGCAATTTTAGTCGATCTTTGCATTTTTTACCAGAATGTCAATTTATTTTCGCCACAATGTGGTAATATCTTTATTATTCATTCAATTTTAAATTCCGCTGTTCCGAATTCGTAAAGTAGTGTAATCCGTTGCTCATACATTTTATTTTTGAGGTCTAATAATTTTAGTCGATCTTTGCGTTTTTTACCATAATGTAGACCTATTTTCGTGTTGACTTAGGACGTGTACAGTCGGACCCCACCCACTTTTATCACAATGAGGTAAGACCTTATTTATTTATTAAGGCCTTCTCTCATTATTAATACCGTAATGAGTTTAAACAAAAATTATTTCTCAATAACCGAGTCTGAGAAAATCTGACCTCAAGCCGTTATTTTTGAAAAGTGAACTTTTCGTCCAAAGTGATGCCTTTATTTCCTAGCAAGTAAACAGTACGAGAAGTTAAAAATGCCGCTGCTGGTGCAGCCGGGTATCTCAGAATTTGCATGAGTTATCGTATTTGCAGACATTTTTGAAAACATTAAAGTTGTAATAAAATCAGAACGGCTTGACAGTTTCTCAAAAAATTCGGTACAAATAATGTTTCACGGGTAGTCCATGTATGTACAAAAATTCAGTCCGGTGCCTCTTTAATTGCGAAAGTTATAGCGTGAAAACGATATTCTCAAAATTTTAAAAATGGTGTAGAAAAAAAAGTGTCCAACCGATTCGCGTCAAATACAATCCCAAACGTTGTTGTATGAAAACCTACTTGCGTACCAAATTAGAAGAAAATCCGTAGATAATTGCGGCAGTTATTGCACATACAGACATTTCGTGGAACCACTTTTCTCGATGCTTAAGAACATTTTGAGTTGAGACATGAACATCTCGAAAAAAAAATTTTTCACGTAAACAAAGCTTCCTATATGAGGAAGCAAAATTTTTAAAAATTTTGTCCAAAGTGATGCCTTTATTTCCTAGCGAGTAAACAGTAAGAGAAGTTAAAAATGCCGCTGCTGGTGCTGCAGGCAATTGCGAAAATACAGTAGGGCAAAGAGCGTGCACCTAATTGCGACGCTTCGGCAACAAATACCCCAGAGCTCTGGCAGTAGGTCTGCAGGCTCGATCTCGCTGTATCTCACTTGCTTCTGGTGCTCCGCTGCACGGAGAAATAATCGACTTCGCTTTCCTTATTCGATTCACTCGAGCGGAGAACCGAGAAGGCGTTTCACCTTCGCGTGGCTCACTTACTGCTTATTTGCTGCTGTTACTTCGGACCACTCTCCCTGTCGCGCGTGTTCGATCGCCGTCCGAAGTAAACATATATGGAGCATTCCATACAAATTCGACCTGGTCCTGTGACCTTCGACCTCTTCGATTTATTCCCAATTTTTTATGTCATTGTTCTGCCGCTAAACATCACAATTCCTATCATCAGATTATTTTTACCAATTTTCATACTTATGATTATAACGAAAATATTATAGGCCATTTTTTACAAATCTGAAAAATACTCACAAATCTTTGATTTTTACAGAACAATGTGAAAAAAATATTGTTTCAAAATTTTCATTTCAATTCTTTCGATTATCTATAACGAACATATTGACGGCCTAATCTAAAAAGCTGAAAAAATATTCAAAAATTATACGTTCGAAATAAAGAATTTCAAGCCATATTCGATAGGGGAAACGATATGTTTTCTATAAAATAAAACAATTTGTTAACTTTTTCAACGCGTACGGGTCGTTTAATTTTTTTTCAAATTAAAATTTAAAAAATCGCTCTAACGAAATGGAAAAAATTCTCTGAAATCCTAACTTATATAGAAATGTGCAACAAATACCTTGCAGTGAAAAAATTCTTACACGCTTAATATTTTTCAATTTTCGTTTTAAAAAAAATTCGCAAAAAATAGAAGCACAGTTCGGCCCACTTCCGGCCTAAGTTTTAAAATATTGATACCTGACCCAGGATTTATGAGAATTTTGTCAAAATTAAAAAAAAATGGCCTTCTATATTTTCGTTATAAATAATCATAAGTATATAAATTGTTAGAACAAAAATGTAATAAAAATTGCGGTTGCTGCTTAGAGGCAGAAAAATGATATAAAAAATTAGGGTTGAAATCCAAGAGGTCGAGGGTCAGACGCAGGTCGAGTTGTCATGGAATGCCCCATATATATAGATACCAAACCGATTATATATACCGTATGTATACTATGGAAGTTGGTGAGGAGATTGACCGGCATTAAAAAAACAGAACGTCAACGCGAATTTCTCTTGATTGAATCGTGAAAGGGAGAAGTGCAAGAAGATGGAAAGAAAGGGAAGAGACTTTTTTAGGCTGCGTCAATAATCACGATTGATCGTTCGTGGTGCAACGCTTTTCAGAGCCACCGATAATTAATTGCAGGAGAGATTCTTTGTTACACGTAATTAATAAATCTCTTGGTCGAGTAGAAGAAAGAATAAAAAAAGTATTCCATGGTGAATTAGGTGAACTAATCAATTACTGAAAAATTGTTGCAGACTCTTTTTTTCGATTGAAATGAGAGATTTCCAATAAAGAAGTGACGAGAATTAAAGTAATGGCCATTTGTGACTTTTTAAAATTTTGGTTATTCCAAAATTATTTTTATAAGAATCTAGATGGCAATTTATTAATAATGTTCGTTGTTGTTATTAGTTTTATTTGTATGTAAAAATAATGGAACCAAAACAAATTTTTAATTTTATTTTAAATATATTGAATTTTGGCTTTCATTAACATTTCCAATTTGCATATTTAACTTAGTTAGTGAGCAGATTGACCGGCGTTAAAAAAAGAACGTAAAAGCGAATTTCTCTTGATTAAATCGTGAAAGGGAAAGGTGCAAGAAAGCGAATAAAAACATGAATACAGGCTTTTTAGGCTGCGTCAATGAATACGATTGATCGCTTGTGATGCATCGCTTTTCAGAGCCATCGATAATTAATTAATGGAGAGATTCTATGTCCCACGTAATTAATAAATCTCTTGGTCGAGTGAAAGGACTCAGAGATAGTATTTTATAGTAAATTGGGTGGACCAATCAAGGACTATGAAGTGGAAGAAGAATTTTTTTAATTAAAACGAGAACATTTCAATAAAGAAGCGAGGAGAATTAAAATAATGGTCAGTTTGGAACTTTTTTTATTATCGGTTATTTTCAGATAACTTTTAGAAGAATCTAAACGATAACTTATTTATTCTGTTCATTATGTTTATTAATATTTAAATATCCCAATTCACATATGAAGTATTTTATGACGATTCAGCTACTTTTTTCAACCCTATCGATCTGCCTCATCATTGGTTGTATTAAAATAACTTCAAAAGGCCTATGTTAATTTTTTCAGTTTTCTTAAAGCAATATCTTAGAAAAAGCCATTTTTTTCTCAAGTACAAATACTGATCTCCGAAATTTAAAGTTATTGAAAAAAATTGTCTACTTGAAAGTTTTCGTTTTTTGTTAGCCTTCGAGCGCAATGATTGTAATAATTGTAAAGTTTCGAAGAATATGATTTTTGACCGGAAGACGGAGAATTTTAAAAAAAATTAAGAAACGGATATTTTTTTGTATTGGAAAATTTCCAGGGGAATTTTTGCATGACTGTTGATAGTTCACATAAATCACCAGGATGGCATCGAGCGATGTTCTGGTATAAAAAAATGTAATTGCGTGTAAGTTACGAAAAATGGACGCATGATTATTTTCAAAATTCAAAAACGATTATTTTTTTTGCGAATAAAATTTCAGAATATTTCTGCATGTCTGTCGATCTTGCAAAAAAATAATCGGAGTGGCACGGATCGAGGTTGGGGATTTAAAAAAATTTCCCCGTTTCAGGAAATTTTCACATAAATAATTTTTTTTATACTTATCGTTTTTATATCATAATTTAAAAATCTACAAAAATGTCGAAAAATACTTTGTTTGATATCAAAATTTTCTAGCGTATAGCCAAAGTAAACAAGATACTTTTTCTCATATTCCTTAAGATTCCTTGATTGAAAAAATAATTTTTCAAATAAAAAAAGCTTAAGAACTATAAATAGTAAAGTCTTGTCCACTTTGGCAATAATCTAGAAAATGTTGATATTCAACAGAATATTTTTCAGAATTTGTGCAGATCCTCAAACTATGGCATTCGATATGTTACGTTAAAAAAATATTTTTAAAATATTTTCATAGTTTAGAAAAATCTGTAAAAATTCTAGAAAATCCAGTTTTACACATATAAACATTTGACCGCTTGCCTTTATCAGATTATAATTTTTCTCTACTTTTTAATAATTCCTTCAGCAAAGAAAAGCTTATAAATTATAAGAAAAAAAATCTTGCCCACTTTGGCTATAAGCTAGAAAATGTTGCCATCTAGAAAGTATTTTTTAGAATCTTGTCAGATTTTCAAATCATGGCATTCGATATGTCACGTTAAAAATCCATGAAAAAAAATTGACATAAAAAAAATCTGCTGCACTTGAGGCTCTAACTAAGCCTACAAAAAATTACGAACTGAATCGGAGAGGTCGAGGTCAAATCCTAGTCGAAAAAGAGTGGATTACTCCCTATGCAAAAGTTTTTTTGAATAACATAGGGTGAACCGACCAGTGAATGGACAGCTTAATAGGCAAAAAACCCACTGAATGTACGCTTTTCAACACGTGCTCTTGTAGACAGTGTTCATTCACTGGTCGATCCACTGGTTCGTTCACCCGAATTTTTTTCAAGTAGCGAAAAAAAAAAAGAATAACAATATTCAGAAAATCAATAATGTAGCGACTTTTTAATGGGTGTGCCTAGAAATCAGTTATTCGCATACATTTCGCAGTATTTCAGAAAGTAAATATTTACATCGATCAACAGCTCCATTGAATATTAATGACTTCATATATCCAACCGGTCAGGATATGTGCTTAAGGGGTCAGTAACAGCGTGACTGGCCTTAACTCGACGTGACCGTGAACCTCTGTTTCTTATCCCGGTCTTCGGTAGTACCAAAGCAGTATAATTAGTCAACGAGATATATAAGCACGTAAAAGCAATAGAAGAGCCTCTTTGGCTCGAGCCTCTCGCAGCTGAAAGGTTCCGACATCAACAGAACGAGCGAACGTTGTTAGAACGTACTATTTTCTAGATTACACGCTAAATACGAGCCCTAACGTAGGTACAAGCCTCCGCATGGTGTTCCACCTCGTTCCCAACGTTGCTCGCTGTACGGAAACCTCGCAATTGCGAGAGCTGTTACATGCGCTTCGCTCGTTTTCATCTACGCCTCTTTCTCGCTTTTTCTCTCGACTCTCACGCTCGCACCTCTTTCTAAATACACGCTGGTTTACGTATGTAAGATTTAGTCGCCTAAAAAGAGAACAGTAACCTTAATGCTCCTGGCGAGGGAAATGGCGGAAAAAAGTGGTTCATAAAATGTAATGAAATTAAAATTTTAATATGATGTACGTTTTCCGCTAGTTACGGCAATTTAAAAAATGGGTCGTTGAATACGCTTTGTAATTTTTTTGCGGATTATCAAATTCCACGAGATTTTTATTTATTAACTTATGCATTGGACTTCGGCTTGAGGGGAATATTATTTTTATTTAATTTTCGAACCGGTTTTCAGTTATGGTGAATTTTTAGTTAGGGTCTACGAAAATTTGCATATTAACTTGATTTTGTATTCATTGAATACATTTTTGTATAGCGATTTTTTTTAGCACCGTGTGCTTATAGAATTACATAAAATAGTGAAATAAAAACGGCGAAAAGAGGAAATGGCAAGATAGAGAAATGAAACGAGATTATTATTTATTAACTTATGCATTTGAGTTCAGCAGGAAATATTCTATTCATTTAATTTTCGAACAGGTTTTCAGTTATGGTGAATTTTTAGTTAGGGTCTACGAAAATTTGCATATTAACTTGATTTTGTATTCATTGAATACATTTTTGTATAGTGTTTTTTTTTACCATCGTGTGCTTATAGAATTACATAAAATAGTGAAATAAAAACGGCGAAGTGAGGAAATGGCAAGATAAAGAAATGAAATGAGATTATTATTTACTAAATTATGCATTGGGTTTTAGTTAGTGGAAATATTATATTCATTTAATTTTGCAACAGGTTTTAAGTTATAGTAAATTTTTATTTAGGGTCTGCGAAAATTTGCATATGAATAAAATTAGATATTCATTGAATACACGTTTGTATAGTATTTTGTTGAGGATTGTAAATCCTCAGGATTTGTTTGAGGCCTATAAAATTACATGAAATATCGGGATAAAAAAACGTCGAGAAAAGGATATGACAAGATGAAGAAATGGACCGAAATGAAGGAATGCGATACCACAACGTAGATCGCAAAGCGATGTGCGGTGTTATTCCACACGTGTTGGACACTTTGAAAAACGAGATAGGGGAAAAACGGGGAAAAAGAAATGAAACGAGATTATTATTTACTAAATTATGCATTGGATTTTAGTTCAGGTTTAGTTAGTGAAAAATATTCTATTCATTTAATTTTGCAACAGGTTTTAAGTTATAGTAAATTTTTAGTTAGGGTCTGCAAAAATTTGCATATGAATAAAATTTGATATTCATTGAATACATTTTTGTATGGTATTTTGTTGAGGATTGTAAATCCTCAAGATTTCTTTGAGGCCTATAAAATTACATGAAATATCAGGATAAAAAAACGTCGCGAAAAGGATATGACAAGATGAAGAAATGGACCGAAATGAGGGAATGCGATACCACAACGTAGATCGCAAAGCGATGTGCGGTGTTATTCCACGCGTGTTGGACACTTTGAAAAACGAGATAGGGGAAAAACGGGGAAAAAGAAATGAAACGAGATTATTATTTACTAAATTATGCATTGGATTTTAGTTCAGGTTTAGTTAGTGAAAAATATTCTATTCATTTAATTTTCCAACAGGTTTTAAGTTATAGTAAATTTTTAGTTAGGGTCTGCGAAAATTTGCATATGAATAAAATTTTATATTCATTGAATACACGTTTGTATAGTCTTTGTTGAGAATTGTAAATCCTCAGGATTTCTTTGAGGCCTATAAAATTACATGAAATATCGGGATAAAAAAACGTCGAGAAAAGGATATGACAAGATGAAGAAATGGACCGAAATGAGGGAATGCGATACCACGACGCAGATCGCAAAGCGATGTGCGATGTTATTCCACGCGTGTTGGACACTTTGAAAAACGAGATAGGGGAAAAACGGAGGTGGCAGGAGGAGGAATAGCCACCAGGAGCCAAGGTGTGCGCTAGGTATAGATACCATATATATATACATATATATATATACGAGGGTCGGCGCAGAAAAATCGTTGCGAACGACCGTGAACTCTGCTCGGGCTCTTCACGTTCTCGTTCTTCTGTTACTTGGCAAAACTACGACAGAAGCAAGGGTGCGTACGCCTGACACACGCCGCTACCATTGCTACCTTACCAATACGCATAGAAATATCGCAGAAGGGATCTTATCGCCTCCGGCTGCTTGTACAGAAATTTCACGTTCAATTCCGTCGCCATAGATTCGGGTGTGATAGTGAAAAGGAAGACATTCCTTGACGATGATGAATTTTAGGGGTCCGGTCGAATCTGTCTGATGCAACAGTCACCCACGTATCGCTCACTAGGGTGAACGACCCAGTAAATGGACGCGGACCAGTGAATAGGTACTGTCCATAAGAGCACGTGCAAAAATAGGGTCTATTTACTGGGTTTCTTCGTCTGCTTAACTGTCCATTCGTTGGTCGGTTGACCCTATCAGACCAGCGGGTCGTCCTACGTTCGACTTTGACGTTCAGTCAATGGTAGGTAGGGTGAACGAGCCAGTAAATGGACGCGGACCAGTGAATAGATACTGTCCATAAGAGCTCGTGCAAAAAAAGCGTCTATTCACTGGGTTTTTTCGTCTGCTTAACTGTCCATTTATTGGTCGGTTGACCCTATTAGTCGTGCGGGTCGTCCTTTGTTCGACTTTGACGTTCAGTCAATGGTAGGTAGGGTGAACGCGCTAGTGGATGGACGGGGGCCAGTGAATGGACATTTCCCATAAGAGCTCGTGCAATAAAAGCGTCTATTCACTGGGTTTTTTTCGTCTGTTTAACTGTCCATTTACTGGTTGGTTGACCCTATCAGGCTAGCGGGTCGTCTTTCGTTCAACTTTGACGTTCAGTCAATGGTAGGTAGGGTGAACGCGCCAATGGATGGACGGGGGCCAGTGAATGGACATTTCCCATAAGAGCTCGTGAAAAAAAACGTCTATTCACTGGGTTTTGTCTTCTGCGTAACTGTCCATTCATTGGTCGGTTGACCCTATCAGACCAGCGGGTAGTCCGCCGTTCGACTTTGACGTTCAGTCAATGGTAGATAGGGTGAACGATCCAGTGAATGGACGCGGACCAGTGAATAGATACTGTCCGGAAGAGCTCGTGCAAAAAAAGCGTCTATTCACTGGGTTTTGTCGTCTGCTTAACTGTCCATTCATTGGTCGGTTGACCCTATCAGGCTAGCGGGTCGTCTTTCGTTCGACTTTGACGTTCAGTCAATGGTAGGTAGGGTGAACGCGCCAGTGAATGGACGCGGACCAGTGAATAGATACTCTCCATAAGAGCTCGTGCAAAAAAAGCGTCTATTCACTGGGTTTTCTCGTTTACAGAATGATAATGTTTGTAATGTACTTGATGAGGTTGAAGGTGGATGTTTTTCTTTTAAAAGTATATCATTATTACATTTTTTTTCTTACTACTTTATTTGAGGTGATAATCTCCCCTTAAGAAGAAGATTAGCGCAAAGCTACACTGCGCGTAAAAAAAGTACGATTAATAAGAGGTCGATCCCCAGTGGAAAAAAAGTATGCTGAAAAAGTATATCTTTCGATGTATCGAAAAATATATGAATATATATAAAATATATACGTGGAAAATTACTTATATATTTTTCATATACTCGAAAGTATCTCATATTTTGTCCAAACGTACATTTAGCGATTATACGTAAAGTACATTTTTTACACATTCGTAAGTATATCTGACGAAAATACGTAAAGTATATTTTTGTGTATATAAAAAATACATGAACTCGTAAAATATAAAATCACAACGAATCAACCACTTTGATTTTTTATACGAAAAAGAATCTCAATAATTCGGTCAAATGTATTTTCAACTGATACAAGTGTTTAACATTGTCTCACTTTAATGCATATTTAAGTTCTATAGAAAAAAAAAATTAATACATATATTTCCGAATACATGAAATATGCATTGAGAATTATATGGAAAATATCAAAAGTATATATTTGATGTACCAAAAACATATATGAACTTTTCGCCCAAAGTATAGGGTTAACCGACCAGTGAATGGACAGTTAAGCAGACGACAAAACTCAGTGAATAGACACTTTTTATTCAAGAGCTTTTATGGAAAGTGTTCATTCACTGGTCTCTGTCCTTCCATCGGATCGTTCACCCGATTTGGTATTAAAAAAATATACTTTTCGATATTTTTCCAAGTATACTTTTTTTTCGTGGGGGGTTTTCGATTTTTAAACGTAATATTGTGATATTGTGGTCGTTTCACAACTGGCACAGCGTTGTACATAGTAATAAAATCTAGGTATATTTTCTACGAATAATCTATTCTATTCCACAGGTAATATATAAATTATGTATAGTAGAGGTATTATATCTCTCAGCGACTAATGACTGTAACTAATGTAAACCGTTCGGTCGATAGGCCGTCGGCTGCTCTCTTGCCTAATACACACCAAACGAAAATACGGACATAATGATAATAGTAGTGGTAGTAACTATATTAACTGTAGACATCCTATACAATAGCTACGGGAGAGTATTCAACGCGCTATTTCCTATCCTAATTATGAGTTAACTGGTTAATAGATACTAGAATAGTATACACGTAACTGCTCTAAGTCTCTCGAACTAATCGCCCATAGCAAGATCCTCGGATTGTAACGGAAAGATCCAAACCCCGGAAAATTTATACACAGGATTAATTTGTTGTACTTTGGAGAAAAAATTCTGTAATGGATCGATTGATTATTAAAAATTTGAAGTAAAAAATGAATCGAACGTTTTTGAAAGATTTCACGAAAAAATGTTAAGAGTCGATTTCGTCTGGAATTTGTTTTGTAAACTTAGCAAGAATTTGCTGTTAAATTTTTGAAAAATTACTTTCGTCCAAAGGACAGAAAATGTAATTTTAAAAATCAATTACATTATTACTGTGTGAGGCGGACTGTAAAAAAATGATCCAAATCCCAAGGAAAATTTTATCCAAGATTAATCTTCTTTACTTTGAAGGAAAAATTCTATAACGGATCGATCGATTATTAAAAATTTGAAGTACAAAAAGAATCGAACGTTTTTGAAAGTTTTCTCAAAAAATTTTTAAGCCTGGAATTTATCTTAAATTTGTTTAGTAAACTTAGCAAGAATTTCCTGTTAAATTTTTCGAAAAATCACTTTTATCCAAAGAACAGAAAATGTAATTTTGAAAATCGATTAAATTCTTACTGCGTAAATCGGATTGTAACAAAATGATCCAAATCCCAACTCATACCTAAGATTTATTTGTCTTTACTGTAAATAAAATATTCTGTGATGTGTCGATCAATTATTAAAAATTTGAAATGAAAAATAAATTGAATGTTTAACCGAAATTTGTTAAGCTTTGAATTTTTCTTAAATTTGTTTCGTAAACGTAGTAAAATTTACCTGTAAAATTCTTCAATAATCACTCGTCCAAAAGTATACAAAAAACTGTACTTCTGAAATTAATAAAATTTTCTCCGTGTAATTGCGCCGAGGATCCAACTAGACGAATATTCTTTCGAAAATGTACCAATACATAATTCCCAACAGGTTATTACGAAAGCGAGAAAAATTCGACGATTACTTACAACGTAATAATAAATTCAAATAAAAGATAATAAAAAAAATTGCAAGCTCACCAAATTGTCGGGATGGAGATGATGATGGGGATAGTCCCGTTGGTTCCCTCTCGATCCACCAGGGGAGCTGTGCCTTCTTCCGTTCCGTTCATTATCCAAATCGTCCTCGTAGTCCTGGAAAAGATAGAAGGAATTCCAGGATTTTAGGGGAGCTCCGTTGGCCTTTAACGGACGTTCGACATCCTCACGAAGTTTTCCAAATGACTTTTCTTTTCGACTCCTTCGAGGTGTTAAAAAAAAAAAATTACAAACACACGAAAGCGCGCGGAAAAAAAAATTTTTTCGCCCTGAAGAAAAAACCTTCTTCTAGTTCGGCAAGAGACGACTACAGCTTTTTTTTTCGTCGCTCAACGCTGCTCCTCGCTTCTCTTCATCTCTGTCTGTGCTCTCTATTTCTGTAGTTTATTGTGTGTGTGTGTATTTGTTTTTTTTTTGTGTAGTACCTGATTTTCACACTCGTCATCGTTGGAGAGGGCGAGGTCGGATGTGGCGACCTGGTGATGCTGAGGACCGCCACGTCTGCAGCCCATTCTGGAATCCCAAAATCCCCCGGTTGAAAAACCGACGAACCGAAACACACTCGCCGCACAGTGTTAATAATTACGTTGTCGCGTCATGGTTATTATTGTCATCGTGATACGACTCTTGTGTTAATGGGTGCGTGGAAGTATGTGTGTAGTAATTATTATTTATTTTTATATCGTTTATGCTTTTTTTTTTAATGCAGAGCTTAGCTCGAGTCCTTTTATACATTTTCTAAAATATACTTTTTTTTATAACCGTCATTTAAGTATGTTTGTACTTTCTTATTACATACGGAGTATGTAAAAAGAGAAAGTATTGCAATGTAAAAAAAAATTGACGCTTCGATTTTAGTGGAAATACATGTTTTGACTGTCCCAGATTCCAAACAACAGATTAACTCATTTCTGTCTGTCTGTCTGCAAGTCTGTGCCGTCCGGAAACACAATAACTTTTGAAATAATGTATGGACCAAAATGAAATTTTGTGTGTGCCTTCTAAATTCAAAGCCCAGTTTCGGTATTAAAATCCAATCTAAAATCTCTACTCTTACTGATGGTTTACCTTAAATGTAGAAAAAAAAATTTCAAAAAAATTTCAAAATTTTTTTTTTGGACCACGAGTTAAAATTTATGCTTCGATCTGACATACGGAGAGAATCATCAACAAATGAGCAATGGACAAAATTATGTGATTCAGTGAAGCAAACAGTTTGTTACTATTTAAACATTCACATGAAATTTGTAAATTATCAATAATAAAAAATTCCTATTTAGTACAATATGGTTTGTGTTACAGATATACAAAATTATCGTCACTGGTATTTGACTGTTTTTCATAAGAAATCTACTAATAATATTTGTATTGAATATTAAATTCTGAAATTGTTAGTCATTCATATAAGATTTCTGAAACCATCCATCATGGAAAATGTCTATTTTGTGAAGTATCGATCGTTTACTAATTTAGTAGACCTGTAATATAATCCATATTTCACTTAATGGACATTTTTTTACAATTTATGATTTCATAAATTACATGTAAATAATAGAGAAGATAATAACACAATCTTCGCTGCACCGAGTCACATATTTTTGTTCACTGATAATTTGTTATCCGTTCTATCTGTATGCATGAAATTAAAGCTCAATAACTTTCATATTAGCTTGCTGTCTAAAAAAGGAACTATTTTCAATGAACTTGTGCAATTTTCAACAAGAACTATAAATATTCAGACCAAATATTAATTTTGAAAATTGCATAAACAAAACATATTTTTTCGTACAGTATTCCAATATATTTCTTAAGATGTTCCCTTATGAGAAAATGAATATATGGGACATACCATGCCAACTCGACCTGGCGAGCAAATCTGAGACCTGACGTCTCGGATTTCATCACCGCGATTTTTCATGTTTTTGTGCTATGTCTAATAAGCAATCATATTTTTCATTAGATTTGTTCAAAAACTATTTATATACTCATGATGTATCATAACGAACATATTGAGAACCATAATTTAGAAATCTGCAAAATTTTGTATAAATCCTGAATCGGATATTAATATTTTTAAGGTTCGACCTAAAGTGGACTTCGCTTCTATTTTTTTTGTGAATTTTTTTTTAAACGAATATTGAAAATATTTAGATGCATAAGAATCCTTTCACTTCAGGCTTTTTTCCTTGGACATTCCTTTACATGTCAGAACTTCGGAGAATTTTTTTAGATTTTTTCAAGGCAATGTAAAAAGAATACATTAATTAATAGAAAGAAATTCAAATGAAGAAAATCGCTTTGAAAAAATCTGAAAAAATTCTCCAAAGTCCTGACATGTATAGAAATGTTCAAACAATAGCCTGTAGTGAAAAGATTCTTACGCATATACATTTTTTTAGTTCTCGTTTTGAAAAAAAAAAACGTAAAAAATAGAAGCGCCTTCCGGGAAACTTTAGGTCAAAGTTCAAAAATATTAATATCCGATACAGGATTTATGATAATTTTTTCAGATTTCAAAATTGCGGCCCTAAATATGTTCGTTATAAGTAATCATAAGTATATAAATTGCTTAAAAAAAATCGAATTACAATTGTAGTTGCTTTTTAGAGATAGAACAGTAACATAAAAAATCGGGGATGAAATCCGACAAGTCGAGGGTCAGGACGAGGTCGAGTTGGCACGAAATGCCCCATATATAATATCTGGGCTGACTTCGAACGTAATACTTTGGCTCCACGAAAAATGCCAAATAAAATTAAGACCCACAAATTACAACCGGTACCGAGCCAACAGGAGCTTAATTAAAAAATTAATAAATACTGTTGAGTAATTAAATTTTTGCAGCGGCGTTTTACCTTTTTTCTTGTCGCAATATTTTTGCGATTATTAAGTTACAAAATGTAGGCACGAATAAAGGAGTCAGAAAATAAAATAGGGCTCTGATAAAAAAATCGAAGGTGTAATATATCTAGATATATTTTTATCCTTTCACACAATTGAAAAAAAAACAATTGGCGTGATTTAAACAATATAATCACAACTAAGAAAAAATATACCGCGGTGATAATCAAATTAAAGGCTTCCAGTAGAAACTAATCGTTTCCGGTGTAACTATGCAGTGAACCTCACCAATTGGATCAGTTCGTCACGACGTGGGAATACAGAAGTGAAAAAAACTCGTTATTACAATACCTCCAACCAATCACAACCTTTTTTTCTAATTTTTTTTCAATTTGCTCTTGTTACCTCCTCTCGAATCGCGTCGTAAATATCGGTTGATTTTCGTGATGCGAAGGCGTGTAATATAGGGGGCATTCTTCATCAAGTCAGCCACTTTTTTCGAACCTTTCTGATAAGTCCTATAATTGGACACATTTTTTTGCCACTCGAGAGTTGTCTCTATTAATTTATTCAGATTTTCAAATCCGATATCACGGAAAATACAATATTTCTTTAACGACAATATATTTTGAAAAATTAAGGTCGTAGAAAAAAATTGTTTCGACATAAAAGTTGTAGTTTTATGTGAACTTTTCATTAAAATATGTTCAAGTAATTTTGTCGACCGATAACATTCCCTTTTCGCTGAAAAATCTGAAGATTATTTTTTAAACAAAAAAGGCCAATGTTTTTAGCTGGAAAAATTACAGCATCTTTGCGTCTATGTATCGATAACATGAAAAAATTGTCAGAGTGGATCGACCATAGTTCCTGATTTAAAAAAACAATTTTTTTAAAACATTTTTTAAAAGTCTATGATAAAACAATTATTTAATTTATTTATCATCGCATAAGCTATAAGTTTCAAATAAAAGCGTTGTTAACATTTTTCTTTTTTTGTTCTCGACAAATTTTTTTTACTTTGAACAAATAATTTTTTCACTACGGATCTTTGATCAGTCTCACTCTGGCATTTTTTTTATGTTATCAATACATAGGCGCAAAGATTCTGTATTTTTTTCAGCCATAAAAAGTGGCCTTTTTTGGTTGAAAGAATAATCTTGATATTATTTACGAAAAAGTAATATTATCGGTTCGCAGAATTATAAAAAAAATTTCATTGAAAAGTTCGCATGAAACTACAACTTTAATGCTTAAACAATTTTTTTCTATGACTTTAATTTTTCAAGACCTATTGACTTTGACGAAATACCCCATTTTCCGTAATGTTGGATTTAAAAATCTGAAAAAATTCTCACCGAGTACTTTCACCTAATACTAAAATGTGTCCAATTATGGGACTAATCGAAGAAGTTAAAAAAAAAAAAATGGCCGTGTTGACGAAAAATCCCTCATATGTGCGATTATTTCTCATGTCCGCAAACCGGAAACGGGCAAAAAGAAGGAAGTTACATTACGTGTGATAAAAAATTTCGACGTACTCCCTGAAGCTGGAAAGTAACATCTGCCGGAGAATTGTTGTACACGCGCGGAGGGACTTGACGAAATTGGATTTTCCACGTGACACGAAACGCGGACGTCCGATTGAGGATGTCTGTTAGAGATAGGAACAGGGAGAGACGGAGAAAGAGAGAGGGATATATATTTTACTGAAAGATACCCGTGTTCGCGGTAGTTTTATTTTATATCCTTGGTCCTTTTTTTTTTTATTCCTATTTCTCCCGCCAATTATTGGAAAACTAGCTGTAACCTCTCGTATACCGCAGCGGCAAAGTACGTTTCATTTCCAGGTCGACTGGCACTCGACTGGCGTGAATCCTTGACTGTCCATTTGTTACGTTCGGTTACCCGGGATACCTGGGGGTGCTGGGCTAACGCGGCTCCCCGCAGACCTCGTCGAGGTCTACGAGAAGAGTTCGGCATTTATTAGGAAAGCCCCCAACTATAACTATCGATGTAAGGTTTAACTATAGTCTCTTCCGTTACGAGCTGCGAGTATCAAAGTCTTGCAAAGTTACAAGTACTAAAGTTCCGTTTTCTTAAATTCTGCTAACTAGAGGAACAAAAAAAAATTTTGTATTTTTAAAGAGGTTGGAGCGCTCTACACTAGTCAAAAAAGTGCTATATTTATTATTTTATTTGGACACACTTTTATGCATCTATTGATTATTATGGATGGTGATTTTGATAGCTGCATATGTCTACTTAGGAAAATTTAATTGCTCCCGGTTTCCACAAATATTAACAGATTTTCGACAAATTTCGAAAAGACACAATTCGTTCGGTTTTTGTCTTGATTTAGATGTATTACGTCATTATCTTCGTTGAGAAATACTTTACGCATTTACCGTCTGGATATTTGGTAGTATTCCCCATTTTTTAATTACAGCTGTTTGTTTGTTGATGGACTTTTATTGATGGGTAAACAAATAGCTGTATATTTTTTAATGGAAAATACTATCGAATTACTAGATGGTGAATTTGTACAGCATTTAAAAAGAAATTACATTTTGTACACTTAAGGAGGTTGGAGCGCTCTACACTAGTCAAAAAAGTGCTATATTTATTATTTAATTTGGACGAACTTTTATGCATCTATTGATTATTATGGATGGTGATTCTGATAGCTGCATATGTCTACTTAGAAAAATTCAATTGCTCCCGATTTCCACAAATATTAACAGATTTTCGCCGAATTTCGAAAAGACACAATTCGTTCGGTTTTCGTCTTGATTTAGATGTATTACGGCTCATTATCTTCGTTGAGAGATACTTTACGCATTTACCGTCTGGATATTTGGTAGTATTCCACATTTTTTTATTACAGCTGTTTGTTTGTTGATGGACTTTTATTGATGGGTAAACAAATAGCTGTAAATTTTTTATGGAAAATGCTATCGAATTACTAGATGGTGAATTTGTACAGCATAAAAAAAATTACATTTTGTACACTTAAGGAGGTTGGAGCGCTCTACACTAGTAAAAAAGTGCTATATTTATTATTTAATTTAGACGAACTTTTATGCATCTATTGATTATTATGGATGGTGATTTTCATAACTGCATATTTCTTTTACTCGGAAAAAATTTACACCCGAATTCCACGAATATTAATTGGTTTATGCTAAATTTCGAAAAAGTATATATTCATTTAATAAAAAAAATAATAATCCGTATTTATTGCTTGATTTTGATGTATTATGGCTTATTCTTTTTGTTGAGGGATGCTTCATGCATTTCAACGTCTATATATTTGATAGTATTTCCCATTTGAAAATTACAGCTGTTTGCCCTCATGGAAAAAAATATACACAAAAATATATTTGACGTATACAACTTTTTGGATGATAATATAAAGAAAATATATTTTTTATTCATTTTATATGTATCCCAGATATATTTTTCACTCGCATATATTTCGTATATATCGCGAAGTATATCTGAGTTATAGTACTTTTTGAACGAGATATATGTCATATATTTGAGATACATTTTTCAATATATCATGAGTGTACTTTTTTTTCCATGGAAGTGTTTACGAGGAAATTTTATTGATGGGTAAACAAATGGCTGTAATTTGTCAATGGAGAATACTGTCAAATATCTGGATGGTGAATTTGTAAAGCATCTTTCAAGAAAGATAATGAGCCATGATTCATAGCAATCGAGTGGAAAATACGGATTATTCTTTTAAAAAACTGAGCGAATATGTACCTTTTTGAATGTTAGCATAGACCAGTTAATATTTTAGTAAATCCATTATAATTAATGTTTTTATTAGTGAAGGATATCTATTTTAATACAAAGAACCATTAACTATAGTGAATTGATGCATCAAAATTTGTGTAGACGATTTACAAAAATTAGCATTTATTTGACTAGTGGTCAGCGTTCCAACCTCCTTAAGTGAGAAATATACATAAAAGGTAATAAATGTAGAGACAAGGTATTAATACAATTAATCAAAAATGGATTATTGAAAAACTGGACATTAATAAGTCATTGGTGACATTTTATTTCTACACAAGGATAATTAACATTCAAAGAATTTCGAGATCTGTATCCTATGTATGTAAAAATTAAGATCTTTGGCTCTTAATTTTTTGTAGGCTTAGCTGGCCCCTCAAATGCACCATTTTTTTTTATGACAATTTTTTTAAATATCTTCTTTAAAGTAATATATATAATGCCATAATTTAATAATCTAAAAATGTTCTGAAAAATACTTTGGTCAATATCAAAATTTTGTAGCTTATAGCCAAAGTGAGCAAGATTTTTTGTTTTATAGTTTTTAAGCTATTTTCATTCAAAGAATTATTGGAAAAAAAAAAATTAATGTACTTTAGGCGATTGGCCAAATGTTTGTTTATGTAAAACCGAATTTTTTAGAATTTTTTCAAATTTTTCCGAACGATGCAAATTTATTAATAATTTTTTTTTAAGTGGCATATCGAATGCCATTACTTAAGAATCTGCAACAATTCTGAAAAACACTTTGTCAGCTATAAAAGGTTTCCAGCTGATAACAAAAGTAGGGAAGAAGTTTCTGATCATAGTTCTACCGATGTTTTATTTTTAAAAAATAAATTTTCGAATAAGCAAAACTCAAAAACTATGGAAAGAAAAATCTTGCCCACTTTAGCAAAAAGCTAGAAAATTTCGATATTCAACAGAGTATTTTTTTTAAATTTTTGCACATTGTTTAATTATGGCATTTGATATGTAACTTAAAAAAGACATTTAAAAATAAATGTGCATTTTGGAAAAATAAAAATAAAAATCCCAAAAATCCCGAAAAATTCTGTAAAATTCAATTTCACACATATAAACATATGACGAACCGCTCATAGCAGATTAATTTTTTTTCGAATTTTAACAATTTTTGAAATAAAAAAAAGTTAAAAAGATACAAGAAGTAAAATCTTGCCCACTTCAGCTATAAGCTAGAAAATTTTGATATTGAACACAGTATTTTTCAGAATTTTCTCAGATATTTCAATTATGGCATTTCATATATCACTCTGAAAATATGATTAAAAAAAATTGCCATAGAAAAAAAAAATTGTGCATATGAGGGTTCAACTAAGCCTACAAAAAATTACGAGCCAAATCAGAGAGGTCGAGGTCAAATCCTGGTCGAAACAGGGTGAAATGCCCCATACATTTAAGATGATCGGAATAATTCTGTACGAAATATGTACAAAATTGTATGTCAAAAATTATTGCGACATTTTTTAAAAAAAGTTCGCTTAACCCTCAAAGTGAACAAACAGCTGTGACAAGGATAAATAAGTTCGCCAACCCCTGGGGAAATATTTAGGCTGCGTGACGGAATCGTTCATGAGTGGGCGAAAATTTATTTATTTGTCTGTTTCCTTCCGATAGTCTGCAGCAATCTCTAGAGGAATCTCGTTGATAGGTTGAAAGGAAGGAAATTGGGGATCGACCGACAAACGCGCCCAAGTTTTTTCGATTTCGCTTCGTTCGCAGAAATCCAGACCCAGTTATCATTCGGAGCATGCGATTGTGTTTTCTTTTTTACTTTCCTTATTTTCTCCCTTTTCACTCTCATCAATTATTCTGCGCTTCATGTCATCGATTCATCACATTCCATTTTCTACATCGTCACATTACTCCGGAAAATCGTTTTCCCAGAAGGGCAGCATTAAATATCATGAAAATCTGATACTCATTTCAACCGAAATGTATTTTTTACTTTCTCATCACATAACGAGTATGTGAAAAGAGAAAGTATCGCAATCCAAAAAAAATCGACTCTTGGATTTTGATGGAAATACATGTTTCGAGTTTTTCAGATATCAAAAAACAGATGAACTCATTCCTGTTTGTCTGTCTGTCTGTGCCTGTCCGAAAAGAGAGAAACTTTTGAAAAAAGTTTTGGTATTGAAATCGAATTCAAAATCTCTACTCTTTCTGATAGTTTACCTTAAATGTGAAAATTTTTTTTTATTCTTGAAAAATTCTTTTTTAGACCGCAAGCTAAAATTTATGCATCGGTCTAACATATACAGAGAGAATCATCAACAAATAAGCAATGGACAAATTATGTGATTCGGTAAAGCAAACAGTTTGTTACTATTTAATTATTCACATGAAATTTATAAAATCATTTATAATAAAAAAATTCCTATTACGTAGAAGATGATTTGTGTTACAGATATACGAAATTATCATTACTGGTATTTAACTGTTTTTCATAAGAAATCTACTAATTATATTTGTATTGAATGTTAAATTCTCAAATTGTTAGTCATTCACATAAGATTTCTGAAACCATCCATCGTGGTAAATGTCTATTTTGTAAAGTATGGATCGTGTACTAATTTAGTAGACCTATAATCCATCTTTCACTAAATAGACATTTTTTTAACAATTGATGATTTTATAATTTTCATGTGAATAATAGAAAAGATAATAACAGAATCATCGCTGCACTGAATCACATATTCTTTCACTAAGACTTTGTGTTGTTTTATGTCTCGTCAGGTGCAAAAGATTTTTTTTTTTCAGGGCAGCAATGGAAAAAAAAATCTTGAACAACGTAATAGATTTTTGGGCCGTTTGACTTTATGAAAAAAAAAATGTACGATAAAATTATCCACATAATTTTCACAAAAATTTCTAGTCAAATCGATTGTGGTCATCTTAATGATACGCATGGTAAAATTATGAATATAATTAATCAAAATTCATGAGATAGGGATTTAAATATAATTTCATCGAAATTCAAGAAATATAAATATGAATGTAATGTCATGGAATTTATGAATAATAATATTATGAGAAAATTAAACAAAAATTTTATCAATCACATTATGAATATAATTTTTCCATATCATTATATTGATATATTCTCTCTGCAGATGAAATTTCACTTCGACAGTCTATGATATAACACGTATAAGTCTAGAATTGGAATGAACTTCCGGACCTGTCGCTCTACGTCTGTCAGTCACCTGGTTTCCCCGCAAATCCAGTTATCCTATTATTCTCACTGTTCCCGATGTCTGCTGTTTGTGTGGAATAACCAAACGTACCCAAATATATACACTGCATTTCCGTGTTTTGTCTATGTCATTACATTTTAGTACAGTAGAATGCCACATAACTTAAAAAAAAAAACAAGATGTTCGATACTTTTTCCCAACAAATAAATACATTGACGCTAATTATAACGAAATCAATTTTCCAAATTCATAGAATTTTTTTCTGATTTGTTAATGAAATTTTATTCGTACTTCTGAATTTTATGATGATTATTATTTTTAAAAAACCCGCATTTTAAGAAAAGCGGAAAATTAATTTAACATAAAAATAATTAATTAACAAATTTCTTTCTCATTTTTGTTAACTGTTTCTAAAATCGAACTCTTCCGACATAATCTCTCGCGGTTATATAGGAAACGAAACATCGATGCGTTCACCGGCGGAACATAGAGGGAACCGCCATTAGGCTGAGCGCAAAGCGCGTGACAAATGCAATAGCCGCAGCCATTGAGATCGGTTAATTTTTTGGCTGTTGCCCTATCAACCGATTCAGTGAACGCTCGATCTGCTATCGATCGTTTTGCTCGACTGGCTTCGAATATTTCCTTTACCCACGCAGTTGTGTTATATATAACATGGATGTGTAACTAGCACGAGAATTACGACACTGAACGATTTAAAACCCTCTGCTAGTAAACTCGGTCTTCTATGAAACAGTTGAAATTTTTAACTGAAATTTCCCTCTTTTCTGTCCCTTCCCTTCTTTCCTTTCACAACTGTGAACGAACAGCAATTCAAAAAGCGCGCCACGCGCGATGCCTCCAACAGTCTGAAGTTGGCTTCATGTCAAAGTAATCGGCGACCAATCATAATGCTAGAAAGGTAGCATCAGTCTTCGACATTTCGATTTTCGGTCTACCATGTCTTTTTTAATAGAAGATTGTTCTCTTTTCGTGAGAAGGACTCGAGCATTACTGCTCGCTAATTATTGTCGCGTTTTCATATCTTTCTCCTTAATAAATTTTATTCAGTAGAAATTTAAGAATAAGTCACAGTTATGTTTCTCACGGTTGTGTAACGAGGATCAACCTTACGAAATCGGACGATTTTTAATAAAAATCTCAATGAATCATAATGAAGAATCAAACAAAATTTATTGTTCGTTTCAGGCTCTTATATGACCATTTTTTTCACTTAAAATTAATATTAAATTTGTATTGAGACAAATTTAATATTAAAGCTGCGAACAAACAGCAATTCAAAAAGCGCGCCACGCGAGATGCCGCTAACTGTCTGAAGTTGGCTTCATGTCAAAGTCATCGGCGACCAATCAGAATGCTAGAAAGGTGGCACCAGTCTTCGATACTTCGATTTCCGGTCCACCATATCTTTTTAAACAGAGGATCGTCCTCTTTTCGTGAGAAGGACTCGAGCTTCACTGCTGCTAATTATTGTCGCGTTTCATATCTCCGTCCTCAACGTATCTTATTAAGTAAAAATTTATTATCCTTTTATATGACGTCAGTTACGTGAAAGGTTATGTCGTGTGTAAAGTATGTGAAGTTTTCTTTGTCTTTTAATTGTTTTTTTAAATTGTTTCTTGACCTAGTCCTGGGCATATCCGCCCCGAGACCGCTGTCTTCGCTGGGTGACCTATACTCCTGGTTATCCCTTGGCATGAGAGGTCCCGTTACGCCCAAGGGATCTCCCTCGACGTCCACGAGTCGTCCTGGCCGGCAACATGACCCTGGTGCCCCGCCCCTCTGCGGCAAATCATCACAAACATCCAAGGTAAGGCCAAAGGCCGCTGCTCCTCAATCCCCCCATCCGCGCTTTTTTTTTCTTTTACTTTTATTTTGCAATACTTCACTAATCATCGAGCTTGCCCGAGCTTTGATACCCGCCAGCTTCTAAGCATCCAGGATTTTCTTCTTCGAGTGCTCGATTTTTTAAGTCGTTTTCCTTCGTCGTCACTTTTCGCCCCCCTCTCGAACAAAAAATTCACCTTGAGAGTTGCGCGCTTGACTTATATTCGTCGCATCACATTTTTAACATACATTTGCGCCGCAAACGTACAATTAAAAATTATTCCATATATACTATCAATCAATTTAAGAAAAATTCAGCAAAGCTCAGGCGAACTCGAAATGAAAAATGAGACATAATATTTTGAAAGTAAATAGAAAATTGTATATATATATATATATGTACATACACGTATGTATATATATATATGTTTGTAAATAAATAATGAAGACAATTGTCGCGCGGTTTATGCGTGTGTGTTTAATAATGTCTGCTTTTCGACACGACACACTGACTTGATGTCGTTATTGGATCAGACGGTGGTCAGGAGAGATAAAGCAGAGAGAGAGAGAGAAAGTTATATGTATATATGTATAGACATATATATATAGACATAGAGAAAGAGAGTGGGACACAAAAGAGAGAGAGAGAGAGAGATAGATATACAGAAATAGAGCTTCAGAGCAAGAGTGGGAGAGAAAAGGCTTACATTTATATTTATGCACTATGTTAGAAAAAAATCGTACCTCTCTCTTCCGCGTGCGAAAGAAGTTTATATTTTTTCTCAAGCAAGGGTTTGATATTCATGTACAGGGCAATTCAGAATTGCTAAGAGTTGCAACTAAAATTCTTTAGTTTATAATTATTTTATTTTGAAATACTATATATAGTTTTAAACGTTATAAAAATATTACTTTAAACAGCCAAAAAAGTTCATTTTTCGTACAATGGTCGTACAATTATAATTTAGAAAATTTATAATTGCTTTAAATATAAGGATTATCTACCTTAATAATAATGATAATAATAATAAGAATAATAATAAGAATTTGGATTTTATAGCTTCCAAAAGGAACCTGTAAAATCAAAAAAGTAATTTTACAGCTTTTGAAATTCCCGCCATGGGTGAATAAGTTCTGATACTCGAGACGTTACCGTGTTTCTTCGATTACAACGGAAAATCGCCCGAACCTGATCATATTCGCACAATTTTTCGTTGTATTTATACGATAATGTTTAGATTTCTGTTTATTCTACGGCTCGTAAGAAATCAATGTATCATTTAAAATTATAATCTTTTGTACATCTTCTATATTAAAATGCAAAAATTACCAGAAACAGTGCTTGTTAGTTATGACTGTCGTTTGAGCCTTCATCAATAAAAGCCAATTTCAACTTGAACTATTTTTGCTTACAGCCGATCAGACCGTTTCAGATTTTTTGAGCCTGCTCAGAATGTTTCAATCTATAATATATATTTATCCTGTAATTTAATCGTGTAATTGATACTCGCTGATGCTTATTTAATCGTTCATTCAATAAAAGCCAATTTCCACTTGAGCTATTTTTTTTTTAAAGACGTTCAGACCGTTTCAGATTTTTTGAGCTTTCTCAAATTGTTTCAATCTATAATATATATTTATCCTGTAATTTAATCTCGTAATTGATACTCGCGGATGCCTGTTTAATCGTTCATTCACCGATAACTTCACCCTATTAAAAATTAAATCAAGAAAATACACTTCTGAGTAAAAAATTAAAAAATTCAGCATCTCTGAATGAGCCTGTACAATTTAAAAGTACAAGTGTGAGTGTCGCTTCCCCTCTCTCTTTCCCTTAGGCTCTCCCTCTGTAGCTTTTGTGTTAGTGCTGGCTGGCAAGACCGAAGCGAGAGCGTTCCAAGCGTAACGTAAAACGTAATATCAATTATCATATAACACACACTCGCACACCCACACAAACAAACACATAACCATACTTTCTACGTCATAGAATACACAATACAAAGACACTACCAGTACAGGTGAATATAATAGTCATGTTAGCATTCTGTACGAGCACGTGACTGTCAGTTTGTGAATGTGTAAGTCTGTGTATAAAATGTCTGTAACTACCAGAATGGCACGTCTGTGCTTACGAGAGGCTGTCTGGCTTGTTGGCACGATAGAAGGGGTTAAATACTTGCAAGGACTGTAACTCCCCCCTCAACCCTCCCTTTTCCTCCCTCTCTTTCTCTCTGTCTTTTCTCTCCAGTTCTCTCTCATCCCTTTAACACTCATATTTATATATGTAATATATACCTTACATGCTATGCTCGCAGAATAAAAGCGACGGAGAAAGAAATGTCATAGTGAATAACGAGTAGTAGAGAAAGACAGAAAAAGAGAGTAAAAACGAGGGTTCGAGCAATTTTTGCGACTACTAAAATAGGAGAAATTTTCTCTTATGTGCTCCTCAACCTCGTGCAAATATATATGTGTATATATAGTGAATAAAAAAATAAAACCATGTAGAATATATGTACATTCGTCTGTGTTTTCCAATTCTACGTAGTTTTAATTTTTTCTTTAATGCTTCTGGGGATGACAAGTGTATTAATGCTCGTATGTGAGGGCGTATATTGAGATATTACCCAATTAGAGATGTATCATTCATGCCAAATTTTTTTTTTAGTAATCTGTCAGGATTTTTTTACTCCTTGCACTTTTCCTTAGTCATGTTGAAGCTCTTCACATGTCATATATGATATTTTTCTTCGGTTAATAATTTTAATAAATATTTTTTACTTATTTGGATTTTTGAAATTTCGTTGGTATTTTTTTAAGTAGTTGGCAGAAAATTTATATAATAAATGCAAGAGAAGGCGAGAAATATTTGAACTGGTTGAAAATAGTCTACAAAAGTTATAATGTGTGATCTGACGGAGAATGCCCCATATGTCTTACGGTCAAAGGTTATTTGTGAATGTCAGTGGGAATGTGCGAAGGTATGTATTGATAACGTGGCACAGAGTAGAAGAGGAAGAGCAGGAGAGCTAAATATATATGCACAATAGGACGAGTGTATGAGAAATATATAAACGAGCGGTTTAACACGTACACGTAAAGACAGAGCAAGGATTGAAAAATGTGAAAATTAGTGGAAGCACTCGGTGACTTAAGGTAGCTGCAGTTTTAAGTACTTGTCAAAGAAATGCTGAATTGGAAAATAAATATGTTTATTATAACTGTTTGAAAACGTTTAGTTCCCTTTAACATATTTTATGCAACTCCGTGCGAGAAGTGCTTACTTCTCACACGCTCCACTTCGCTTCACCTGCGAGAAATCGCACTTCTCGCACTAGTGAAATAAAATTGTTTATGCCACAGTGTGCGTGAAGTGGCTACTTTACGCACACTTCGGTTCGCTCGCGTTCGTGGAATAGGCACTTCTCGCACTAGTGGCATAAAATTGTATACGATACTCGTGCGAGAAACTTTTCCTGATCTCGTGTGATTACAACACTCGCCGTCGGCTCGTGCTGCAAACTCACACTCGTCGCGAAAAAGTTTCATCGCACTAGTATCGTAATTTACTAATACGAAACTCGCGCGAGAAACTTTTTCTCAACTCGTTTGATTGCAACACTCGCTTTCGGCTCGTGCTGCAAACTCACCCTCGTCAAAAAAAGTTTCATCGCACTCGTATCGTAATATACTATTTTTAGAACGGTCGTTTTACGTTGTGAAGACACAGCTTTATTTTATGCGGTGTCTGAAAGTAACGTTTCGCGTTATGTGGATATTTAACGTCATTTTACAAATTTAAAAAAATGGGGAGGGGAGGGGTCTTACAAAAAAAATTTTGTATGCTTCACGTGACAAAGTGTGATTTTTATCTCATTTTCTTTGTAGCTTTATATACTATTATATTGGAAACGTTGAAAAAAATAATAGTCGCACTCCTTTGACAAGTCGTTATTGCTGTAGAAACTACCTTAATGACAGAAAAAGTATTTGAGAACGTGGGAATTAATGAAAGAACACGTTAGCGAGTAAACGAGGAGTCAGTGGTCAGCCGGCAGTGGACGCGATAATTATATATTAAAAATTCGTCTTGAGTGTTTTTTCGCACTTTTTTTTTTTTTTTTTTTTTACTTACCGGAAGATCGTGAAGTGAGGGAGTTACGACGAGGTCCGAGTGGGCACGATCGCCTTTCCGCTGTAATATAGAAATTGCCTATTTTCGTTGGGAATTAGAGTGCCAAACAAGGCTTAATTCGTCGACGAAAATAAATGGACTGTCTTTTCCAAGACAACAGAATGATTCATTTATATTTTTCTTTTTCTCCTGAGATAATTGGACGCTCGATTTTTATATGTTCCTTTTTTTTTTTTAAAGAAAATTGGACGCCTAATTAATAATATTATTTTTCTTAATTAGAGTGCGTAACAAGGCTTGATTTGTGGACAAAAATAAATGAATTTTATTTTCCAAAAAATTTGAACGAATTCTTTTTTATACTATTTCTGAGCTAATTTGTCGCTCGATTTTTCTTTTCTTTTTTTTTAAAGACAATTGAACGATTAACTTTTTTTACAAGGCTTAATTCGTCGACGAAAATGAATGGATTGTCTTTTTCAAGACAATAGAATGATTACTTTTTATTTTTCTATTTCTTCGGAAATAATTGAACGCTTGATTTTTATATTTTACTTAATTTTTTTTTTAGAAAATTGGACGCTCAATTATTAATATTATTTTTCTTAATTACAATGCCAAACAAGGCGCCTTCATTTATCGATGAAATCAAATGGATTTTTTTTTTAAGACAATCAAATGATACATTTTTATTTTTCTATTTCTTCTGAAATGACTGAACGCTCGATTTTAATATTTTCCTTTTTTTTTTAAGAAAATTGGACGCTCAATTATTAATATTATTTTTATTATTTAGAGCGCCCAAAAAGGCTCAATTCGTAAACATAAATAAATGGATTTTATTGTCCAAGACAATTGATCGATTAATTTTGATTTATTTTATTATTTTTAAGCGAATCTGTCGCCCGATTTTCATCTTTTTCTTTCGTTTTCAAGACAATAAAATGATTATATTATATTTCTATTTTATCTAAGATTATTTGTCGTTCGATTTTTATTTTTTTTCTATATTTTTGACGAAAACTGGACGCTTAATTATTAATAATATTTTCCTTACCCTTGCAATTGTGACACGTGGCCTGTAAACCAAGTCATCAAAAGCTGCCCTGTCCTTGCTATCCACGAGTTCTCTTAGTTCCGTTAAAAGTGTGAGCTTTTCATGAGTATTCAAAAGATCCCCGAGGCTCGCCACGAGATCCTCTATTGTAAGCCTCCGTGTTCTGTAATCTGCTAGGATTTGCGACAGCGCTGCACGTTCGCTTCTCGCCAGAACGACTCTCGCCTTTTCCTCGACCATCGCTGCCGTGGCTGCTGATACCGCGTGGACACCGCGATGCTGCCTCCATTCATTGGTGCTGCTACTGAGTTACAATATAATATTAAAAAAGAGAACTCTGAGGTCTAATTTTACGCCACTCCGTTTAATTAAAAAATGCACGGTCAAAAATGATTTTGTGTACTTTTAACAAGAAAAGTTCGCGTACAGAATTTTTTATACTATATAATTTTATAAAATATAAAATATCAGTATTTAGTACAATCGTGGTCGTTAAAAAACAAAACGAAAAAAAATTGTGCATATACTTTTTTTAAATCTGTAGAGCTTAACAATTTTGTTTGTCACTTCTAACTTGACGAAAAAACGATACTTCAACTTTATAAACACTTTTTGTTGAACACAATGTGAAAAATCTGGTTTCTTTTCGGGAATTGCAAAAACCACATAAAAAACATTGACCAGATTCAAGAGATTCAAAGAGATCCTTAAGGTAGTCATTGCGCCTGGTATTTATTTTACATGCCTTCGAGAAAAATGAGCGAGAATTGCAAACACACAGAAATATTAAGAGTACTGAAAAGATTGGTTTTCTATCAAGATTCGCGGTGGTGACGCGACGCCAAGATGAAAAAAAAATATAATAGTTATTCTTGAATGTTATTGAAAAACTAATGAAAAAAAGTAGTTCAACAAATTTCCCATAAACCCAACTTTATTTTGGAATGAAAATAATTCGTTAATTTTTCTGAATACGTATGAATTTTTTCAGATTTCTTAATTCCCTTTGAACTTTTTTTTTCATATTGGAAAAATATGCTTAAAAACTCAAAATTCAGAGTGAGTTTGAAAAATCGAAAAATTCGTATTCAGGAAAATTAACGAATCATTTTCATTTTATAAAAGTTGGGTTTTCGGGAAATTTATTGAAAAACCTTTTTTTCAATCAATTTTACAATAACATTTTTTAATTATTATGCAAAATTATTCTTTTCAGTCGCCTTAATAAGCGTGAATTTTTTAACATTTTTATAGCATCCAGAAGTGTTTGCAATTTTGCGTGGGGGTCAAATTAACGAATGACCAAGATATTCAATGTCCGAATCTAGAATGGCCATGATTATGGAATTTGCCATTTCAGTCATCCGCTATTTTCAGCATTCACTATCTTCACCGTTATCTTATTAACATGCAATCAAAATAGCGAATGATTAAAACAGCGATTAGCTAAAATTGCATATTTCATAATAATTGTGGTCTGAATTTGGAATGACCATCATTATGAAATTTGCCATTTCAGTCATTCGCTAGTATAACCTTCATCTTATTAATATGCAATGAAAGTAGCAAATCATCAAAACAGCAAATAGCTAAAATAGCGAATTTCATAATAAAGGCCATTTTTAATTTAGACGGTCACTATTTCAAAATCCGCTATTTCAGTCATTTGACATTCTGGTCATTCACTGTTTCGACCCTCACCCAAGAAACTTGATAAAAAACAATGCAAGAGATAAGAACACACCGGACATGCGTACATTTCTGGAGAGGAAAAGGAATGTTACGCAGGATTTGGTGGCCTGTGGTTGCTGTAAGTGAGAGGGTTGAAAAAAAAGTGGCTGAATCGACAGAGAATGATTCATATCTCAATAGAGACACTCTAGACTTCTCTCAAAGTCGAAAAAGACGAATGTTAGGAGATCAGAGCTTAGGATATAACTTATAATTTATAGAATCTCAAAGAATGTTCAATTCTGCTGTTGGAGTGTCTGGGATACTATGGCTCGTAGTACATACATCTAAAATGTACACACACCGACAGACACACAAACACAAATGCATACGCACACGCATATGCACACGCATACGCTCACGCACACGAACACGCGCGCACTCTCACGCACACGCGCGAACTCTCACGCACACGCGCGAACTCTCACGCACACGCGCGAACCCTCACGCACACGCGCGAACTCTCACGCACACGCGCGAACTCTCACGCACACGCGCGAACTCTCACGCGCACGCGTGCACTCTTACGCACGCACGCGCACGATCATGCACACGCACTCACGCTTACGCACGCGTGCACTCTTACATGCACACGCGCCCGCTCACGCTCACGCACACGCGCTCACGCTCACGCGCGCACTCTCACGCACACGCGTGCACTCTTGCGCACACACGCGCTCACGCACGCACACGCGCGCGCACATACACAAACGCCCTGATATTAACGTAGCGAATCATCAAAACAGCAAATGGCTAAGATAGCGAATTTCATAATAAGGGCCATTCTAGATTTAGACGGTAATTATTTCAAAATTCGCTATTTCAGCCATTTGACATTCTGGTCATTCACTATTTTGACCCTCGCTCATAAAACTTAGTACAAAAAATATGCAATAAATAAGAAGACAGAAGACATGCGTTAACTTCTGGAGAAGAAAAGCAATCTTACGCAGGACTTGGTGGCCTGTGGTTGCTGTGAGGGCTTTCGAGCAGCATCTGTGAATCATGTTCCGGATATCTCGAGGCAGGCACGACGATAGGACGACTGGTGGTGCACGAGTGAGGCACCTTGCCGACGTCTCGTATCACAAGGCTCATACGCTTGTTCGTCTTGAGTATCTGTACCGCCTCGTCATGGGTGGCCTCCTCGAAGCTCTGGCCATTGACCTCGATTATCTGGTCTCCTACCTGTATTTCGCACACGTGTCTATCGTTATATTTACCAATATACCCAGCATCAAATATATATGGGGTATTCCATCTGAACCGAACCCACTTTCTGACCGGTTTTTTTGGCAGCCCTTCTTTCCTGCACATTTCTTTTCACCACAGCGCAGATCCACCACATCCGTTTCTCCACAACGCCGATACTACACGCCAATATTCCTTCACATTTCTAATCTTTATGCCTTTTTTTTCACATTTCATTCCTACACATTTTAGTTTTACACAATTCTCTCCACACGAAAAGTTTAGACACACTCTTTTTATTATAACACAACCGTTACTCTACAAACCCGATAGTACATACTTCTATTCTGGCACATTTTTAACTTTTACACGCTTTTTTCTGAACATGTCGTTTCTACACATTTCAATCCAACACATTCTTTACCACACAATCCGATACCCCACAGGGGCGTTACAACACGTTTTAGTTCCCCACAACCGATCCAACATAAACTTTTCCATCACATTTGATGGGATATCGGCTTGTGTAGTAAAGAATGTGTTGGATTGAAATGTGTAGGAACGACATGTTGAGAAAAAAGCGCGTGATGATTAGAAATGTGACGGAATAGAAGTATGTAGTATCGAGTTTGTAGAGTAACAGATGTGTTGGATCGAAATTGTGGTACTTCGAAACGCGCAGTAAAAAGAGTGTCTCTAAACTTTTTGTGTGGAAAGAATTGTGTATAACTAAAATGTGTAGGAATGAAATGTCGTGAAAGAAACGCATGAAGGTTATAAATGGAAAGGAATATTGGCGCGTAGTATCGGCGTTGTGGAGAAACGCATGTGGTGGATCTGCGTTGTGGTGAAAAGAAATGTACGGAAAAGAAAGACTGCCGTTTTTTTTTAAATCTTTTGAAACTGCTTTTCAGCATTATTTCACAAGACGCTTCCCGAGTTCAAATTTAAGCCCTTAAAACACCTTTCGTTAAATGCACCGAGAGAAAAGATTTTAATAACGCCAAAGAAAAGAGTGGATTGATTTTGGTTTCATTGCGCAGCAGCTAACGTCCTCTTTTGATGTCAAATTTGACTTCAAACCAAACTTGTTTCCGCGGACTTTCGTAGAAACCAATCACAGCACGAATAAAACGATGTCAATGCTTGCCGAAACTCATGAAGTTTTTAAAGAACGACCGATATTTGGAGTATTAGCGAATTTCCGGTCATACGAAAAATAGCGCAATTTGTAAACGAATATCCAACGTGAAATTCACAGAGTATTTTCTCAGATACATATATAAAGATTTTCAAAAAATTTTGTGAATTAACGTCTTTTTAAGAAAAGTGGTTTAAAGCGTTTTTAACCGAAAACTAATTAAATTTTACGTTTTTTCAAACACGACTATATTTTCGTCGAAAAGTCCGAAAAATTTTCTATGGGAAGACTGTAACGAAAAAGTAATTTTTTTTTATTATTTTCGCACCTTTCAATGGCTCTGAAGTATTGAAAACTTCAAAATTGGAATACATTCATTTCCCTGTAGTTCAGTGAAAAAATAAGTTTAAAGTCTGAAAATTGGTGTATAACGTCCTGTGAAATAATGGGTTCGGTTTCATGTCGACATATATGCACCTCATACTAATATATAATTTTTTAATTTATTTTAGATAATAAAAAAAATATTTTATAATACTTATACTAATTATTGCATACGTGGTTTAACAATTATTGAATTAATTTTTTCTTTGTGTTCAGAAAATGTCGGATACACTGTCAGATTTTTAAAAAGTTGTGATGACAAGCGAGTATATAGAAGTTATTAATGCTTCTCCATATGTGTATACGAACGTTCGATTTGCGAACCGTTATCCTACTCTTCGTAGGATAACGAAGAATCGACGGGATTGACCTCGAAACGAGTAGAGCGTCTCGACGTGGCTATAACTCTCAACGAGAGAGTCTATGCTTAACGTCGTGACTCTGCGCCCTGATCGAGTATTACCGCGTTGTTGAACCGTGAACTCGAAAATTTACCATGTAATAATAATACAAGTGCTGTTGTCTCTACGACGGCAGATAATATATACATGCAGTCGTAGTCTGAGCTTATGTTTAAATGTAAAAAATTGTTATTGAAGGGTATTTATAGAATTATATTTTCTAATGCTTTTTTTAGGTCACTCAAATACTAAACATAAGGTAAAATTAAGATCAGAATACATCCTTTAGCAGTAAAAAAAAAAAAAAAAAAATCAGGAATTGTTTTGACGCAGCCTAATCAAAATATGCAGACGGGAATGCGTGAATAAATATTCTTCGTACACTCGTGAAAAAAATACCGCATCTCTTGAATGAACGCGGCAATATTTGAATCGCGCGCCAAAACTGCCGCGCACAATGCGTACAGTGTTGTCGCTGCCATCTATCGTGGCTGTTCGCAAAAAAAATTGTATCGTTCCATCTGCATATTTGTTGAGGATATTTAGCCCAAAGTTTCGAGGGCTGTGGTGAAAAGTGAGATAAACTCGGCGTCGAGAACATCTGGCAACGCTGGAATTTCCTCCGTCGGTAACATCAGAATCTATACAGTAGAACCTCGATTACCCGAACCGTGATCACTCGAGCCCTCAATTATCCGAACGATGACTCAGTTTACCAGAACGCTCAATTATCCGAACGTCAGCGCAAAAGATATATTGTTTCTCGCTGCTCGTGTATCTTACACGGCGGTAGCACACGGTAACAATGTATCTTTGTGAGAACCGTGCGTATCCAACAAGTGCGTAACAGCCGTTCGTCAATTGAACATTTAAGCAACAAATAAGAACAAATAAGCATTTGAATTTTTCGGATGTTTATAATAGTTACATATTTAAACGTTGATGTGTATGACAAATTTTAATATATATCTACTGCTTTTATGTGAAAGAGTTTCGTTCATGATCCCGTCTCCAGAAACACCAAATTTTGATTATCCGAACTAGTCACGGTCCCAATTAGTTCGCATAATCGAGGTTCTACTGTATGTGCAACGATTTCATAACCTGTGAACCGTGCACACTGACTTCACCAGCCACGCATTGTTTACGTTGTATTAATTGAATTCTCACTCATAAATGTTCCCGAACGCGGGTCGCAAGGAAGATTCCCTCGCGGACCTCCCAACCATCACGTATGGTTGGAATTCGGTCGTTTTTCCCACATCCGACCACAAACCAACCGGTCAATTGGTGCACCAAACCAACCAATGATCCAACTTTTCAAAGGTTGATTTCGAGTTGGCTTTTGTAAACCAAACGTAAACCAACCATTTCTTGGACACGATGAAAAGTTGGTTCACGGTTGGATATTATTAACCAACCCGAATTCCGACTTCCAAGGTACAATATCAATGGTTGATTTGTGGTTGATTTTTCAAAACCAACCATAAACCAACCATTTCAGACAACTCACTATCCAGAGGTTGGCTTATGGTTAGTTTTGAAAAATCAACCATCGATATTGTACCTTGGAAGTCGGAATTCGGGTTGGTTTATAATATCTAACCGTGAATCAACTTTTCATCGTGTCCAAGAGATGGTTGGTTTACGGTTATTTTACAAAAATCAACTCGAAATCAACCTCTGAAGCGTTGGAACATTGGTTGGTTTGGTGCACCAATTGACCGGTTGGTTTTTGGGTTGGTTTTAGGTTGAGAGGTCCGCGAGGGTTCTAAAAGAGAAAATTCTAAAAGCGGAATAGAAAAGAAAAGTGCCAAGGAAATTGCTCGAAAATCGAAAAACGAACGAGCTCGAAAAGTACGGATCTGGCGTCAGGCTTGTTGACATCGATCATATTAGCCGTGAAATGTGGTGCTTCGATTGCTTGGACGTAACCCACGTGACGTACCGGCCTCATACAGTGTTGCCACATGCCCACTCCATGAATATTATTTCCACGACATTGGTCTAAATAGGTGCACATATCTTTTAGTCTTGACTGTGAACTTATTTTTTTCTCATACACTGTCAGAAATTTTCGTACGAAGGTTAATATAAAGTATTGGAAGTTTTTTTTGCTGATACGCGTATATTAAATGTAATATACAAATAGTAAGTAACATACAAAAAAATGTTTATGAAATTAATATACAGTATACTAAAAATTTCATAATTGTAGTGTTTATAATGTGTTTTTTGAAATTTTACAACGTATCCGTATATTAAATCAAAATTAATAAATTGTATCCGCGAAAAAACTTCCAATACATATATTAGTTTTTGAAACATTTTCAACAGTGTACATATGTGTGCGGGGAAGTTCACTATACAAGAATATAAGTTTTTAAAATAATTTAAACAAATTGAGGTTGGGAAAAGCCCTCATATCCACTGGATTTGGGCCACATTGGCATTCGCCCTAGCTAAGTGCATGTCACTTTAAGAACATTTTACTAAAAAACTATCCGGTTAAAATGTTTTTTTTTTTTAATTCCAAGAAATGTGGCATATTTTTTCTTATAAACTATTAAAATTGTAGGGCGATCGGACAAAAAGTGATTTTGGGCCAAATATCCTCATTTTCTAAATAACGGTGAAGGCAATACGAAGACTCTACTTAATCCAACTCACAACACCAGCTCAACACATCACCGACTCTACACAACATTAACAATACACATGCACAAATTCACGAAAAAGCATTCAGCAAAACTCTCCGAGGCAAAACTCACTCTACAATGTTCCAACTCTACTTTGGTGAATGGTACATGTGTAGAATCGGTGAAAATTTCGATTTATGGCGTTAAGACTGTGTACAGTTTTTACGTCATGAGATGATCATGTGATTTGAAATTGTGATTGAAATTGAAAATTGAGAAATTTGACGTATTGAATTTGACTGTGCTAAAGTTTGCCGGAATCTTTCTCACAAATAATTTGTTCACCATACCTGCGCGGAAAGTTCGAATTCCCGTCCTAGGGGCTTTACGTAATTCGAACTTCCCGCTGTAGATATGGTGAAAAATAGTATACGCCACTCGGGAGTGAAAGTAGACTATCCCCAACCGCGTGTTTACCACCCTCGCCTTCGGCTCGGGTCGTAATCTTACACGCGGTTGGACATAGTCTACTTTCGCTGCCTAGTGACGTAATATACTATTTTTTAAATTCCAGTACATTGGTCGGTGGCACTCTAATGATTTTCGTGAGATATCAACAGTCATGTAGGAAAACTTTTTAATTTTTCCAATTCAAAAAAAATATCCGTGCGTCGTGGTGAATTTAGCCACGGACAGTTTCGCCTGTGTAGAGTTTGGCCGTTGGGAATTTTGCCTGTGCAGAGTTTTGCCGATAAGAATTTTGCCTGTGTAGAGTTTTGCCTCGGAGCGTTTTGCTGAATGCTTCTTTGTGAATTGGTGCTCGTGTAGAGATGCGATTGTGTACAGTTGGTGCATGTGTAGAGTTGGTGTTGTGTAGAGTTGATATTGCGTAGAGTTGGTGTTGTGTAGAGTTGTTATTGTGTAGAGTCGGATTACGTGGAGTCTTCGTATTTGCCACGGTGAACACCACATTTCTAAAACCGTCTTAGAAAGCATCCTTGAAACATCCTTTACCGTTTTCAATCATTTGTTTGTAATATTTGCCCATAAACTATAGTGAACGTTTGAATAAATTGTGCATCAACGATCCGCCATAAGACGTAATGTTAAATGGTGCAAAGAAAATTTTTTTTTTTGCTGAAACGGTGAACACGAACTCGTTAAAACTTTGTGGTCAAACTTAAAACGGTCAAACCAGAACGTGAAAAAAAAATCAGAATTTTTTTCATGACCTCCTCTTTATGCTTGACCCTCCTTAAGGACTAATGGGAAATACATGGAATGGTGACTCACTAGGAGTCCAGCTCGATCAGCGACGCTGTCTTTGTCGACACCAGTGACGTAGATTCCGAGGCCGTACTCGAGACCTCCGCGGATCATGAGCCCGAGTGATTGACCCGGCTCGATGCAGAGCTCGACCTTCCTCGTTCTCGGGCCGTAACGCGTCGAGTCTCGTGGGTGAAGCGGTGGCGGCGAGGCTGGCCTTCCCTGACGATCCATCCAGCTGCAAGACTGTTGGCGACCGGAACCCGACCAAACCGGATGACCGCCCCGACAACGAGGATCCAACGCTGGTCCACGCACCGTCATACTCAGCGTACGACACGATTTGAGCATCTGAGAAATAAGCTCATTACGCATTTTTCTATTGTCAATTTTTTAAGATATTTTTTTTCACTATATTGTAATGGCGCTTAAACGTAACGTATTTGATAAAGTTTTTCGTAATTTTTCGTCTTAACACATTATACATTTTTTGGGGGAAATACGATATATATTTTCAACTAGTGTTCAGTCGTTCAAATTTTTTAAATTTTTTTGGGAAATAAATTCTCTAGTTTTTTGTGAATACATTTGAATTTGTTAGAAATTTTCTTGCATTTTTGAGAGGCATTTGAGATTTTTTTTGTGAGCATCGGTGTCTCATAATGCTGGAAATTATAATACATAAAATGATACCTTATGGCGAGAAGTGAAATATTATTAATGATTATGAAACTTCTGAGAGTCAATCAGAAATCTGAATCGACAGAACGCGATAATTTGAAAAAAAGGAAAGAATTAAAATATTTGCTTTTTGTTATATTTTTCGTTGGCTAATAATATTGAAACTTATAATACGTAACACGATACTCTATTACGAATCTCATTAATAATGAAACATCTTCAGAAAATTATTTTTTATATATCATATTTACTGAAAAATGTCTCTGTCGATTCAGACACTTTTTTAACCCTCTTTGATTTGCCTCATAATTGATGATTTGAAAGTACCTTTAAAAGGCACTTTATGTCAATTTTTCAGATTGCTTGAAACAATATTTTAGAAATTTTTTTTTTAAGTGCAAATATCTTCGAAACTTTAACTTACTTTTTCATTTTTCCAGTCCAAAAAAAAATATCCGTCATTGAATAAAAAAATTATTTCGCCATTCTTCGGTAAAAAATTATACTCACCGGAATGTGATAATTACTTTAACAATTCCGCTCGAAAGTCAACAGAAAACGAAAAAATTTCTGTAGAGACATTTTTTTTCAGTACCGTTAAGGTTTCGAGATATTTGAACTTGAAAAAAATGACATTTTTTTAAATATTGCTTTTAGAAATAACAAAAAATATACATAGAATTCCTAATTGGTACTTCCAGAAATCCAATTACGAAGGGTATTAGAGAGGGTTGAAATAAAACTGGCTGAATCAACAGAGAATGATTCATATTTCAATAAATATACACTTCTCTGAAAGTCGAAAAAGACGGAAGTTAGACGATCAGAGCCTACGATATAACTTATAATTTATGTCCGAGGATGTTCAATTCTGCTGATGGAGTGTCTGGGATACTATAGCTTGTAGTACATACATCGAAAATATATACACGCTCACACACACGCTCACGCACACGCTCACGCACACGCTCACGCACACGCTCACGCACACGCTCACGCACACGCTCACGCACACGCTCACGCACACGCTCACGCACACGCTCACGCACACGCTCACGCACACGCTCACGCACACGCTCACGCACACGCTCACGCACACGCTCACGCACACGCTCACGCACACGCTCACGCACACGCTCACGCACACGCTCACGCACACGCTCACGTACACGCACACGCTCACGCACACGCTCATGCACACGCTCACGCTCAGGCTCACGCTCAGGCTCACGCTCACGCTCACGCTCACGCTCACGCTCACGCTCACGCTCACGCTCACGCTCACGCTCACGCTCACGCTCACGCTCACGCTCACGCTCACGCTCACGCTCACGCTCACGCTCACGCTCACGTACACGCTCACGCACACGCTCATGCTCACGCACAGACACACGCACAGACACACGCACATGCTCACGCACACGCACACGCGTACACACGCACACGCACACGCGTACACACGCACACGCACACGCGTACACACACACACACACTCACGCGTACACGCACACGCACAAGTTGAGATAGGTTGATTCTAGCAGCAGGGAGAGAGCATTACAGAGTGTTAGTGGGAGGGATATCGATCTGGAGTCTCCCCGTGACGTCACATCCTGCCTATCCTTGACCCAACTATCTCTCCCTCTGGTTCGTTCTTTCTCTCGCTCCCTCAGTGTTTCTCGTGTCCTCGGGACTAGTATCGAGGTTCCTTTTGCTGCTGTTAGCTGTTTCTTGTCCTCGAGAAACTCCGGAGATACCAGGCGAGATATTCCTTAGCGTTATAATCCTTCAGGACTCAAGCGAGTGGGGCAGATGAGATACTCAGTTTAGTCTAAGAATTGACTCGAGTACCGTAGAGTTTCCAAGTTTGTTGGTTCAGGTAGAGTCCATCATTCGGGAGGCTGCACAAGCTTCCCTTTTGTTGTTCCTCTCTCTGCCTCTTCAGACACTCTAGTTACTAATTCCCAACCTATTATCCGACCACAAGCTACGAAACTCTGTGTAAATCCACGAGAAATAGTATATGGGACATTCCAGTAGAAAATAGGTCATCCTGGTTACAGGGTCACTCTAAAGAAGCTTGCAACTTTTTGGAATATTTTTTGGAGTTTTTTTTTATATCGACAAATTATTTGAGGTTTCCCAACTGTGCGATTACAGAATTAATGATCTATCTTTTTTTTCACTACTCTAATTAAAATGTACCATTTTTAAATTTCTCTATCCTTTATCTTTGATTTTAGAATTTATTCATAAATTATTATATCATTTTTAATTATAAGTAAATTAATACATTATTTGTAGATGAAAAAATTAATTGACAAATCTGAAATAAGAATATTGTTAAAAAAAATCTTTTTCTATAAATATTCTTCACATTCTTACCAAGCGATAAAAAAAATTACAAACTTCTTGACGCAACTCGTGACAATATTACTCCAAAAACAAAACGTACTCATTTTTTTGAAATTCATTATTTAATCAAGGGTAATAAATGGAATAGAAAAATCCGAATTAATTTCTAAATATTCTTGACGTTCTGAAATTTTTTTTAAAAAATTCATAAGCATCTCAAGGCTATTGGAAAACGAGATAGGCCATTTTATATGGAATGGCTCATATAGAACGATTTGCCTGGACGTACACAGCTCTAGTGGTGAGGTGCGCTTACGCGCTCGTGCTCACAAACAGGATATTACGGTTTAGCGTACACGCTGACCGGCTTGTCCATTATCGGTACCGGTAAGTCTCGCTTCCGGAACACCAAATCCCTCGCTCTCTCATCCACCGTGAGCCATAGGGAGGAGGGAACTATGGTTAGCCAGCAAGTCGTGCTCCCATAGTTCTCTTGTCTTCCTTCGACTCCCTCGTTCTCTCTATTAGTTCTATACGTTACTTCGGCACTTTGCAATCTTCGTTAGTACACACTCTCGAGCACGCGTTCGCTCGTTCGCGTGCTCCCGGCTATTAGAACGCAAATTCTACCACCGGGACGATCGTTATCGGAACAACGTCACTTAGCTACTTCGCGTCAGCCAAACTACAAGCGGAAAGTGTGCAAGGCTTGAATAAAAGCATTTAAAATCATTTTTTTTAACAAGAACAAACTGTACTCGGTCGGATTTGTTTTTTAATATTTATTTAGACATTGAGAATTATTATATTATTTTGTCTTTGGCTGAATGTTTTTATTAGTTGATGTTATGATCTTTCGACGTGACAGTAATGTTTTTGTTGAATTGATAAAGCAAACTGAAGAGACAAAAATACAAAGATTTCAAATGTTTGATTCTCCCGTATAAGAAAATCGATAACAACGAAATCTTCGGCATCGGTCGACTCAGACCCCGAGTTACGATTTACCAAACTTCCATCTAAGGAATCAAAATATTACAGGCTGTCACGTCGAAGCATCATGACATCAACTAATTGAGAATTATTTATTGAGACATTGCCAGTAGTAGTGGCTGGGAGTTTCTGTCAAGGAACATTTTTTCCGATCTATAGGTTCGTTAAAAATTTTCCGTGCAGAAATTCAATCAGGACTATATAGTGAGCCCGTATAGCCTTCCCTGACTAAGTACGGGGCCCGTCGTGGAAATCTAACTGCCGCCATTACTGGTCAGTCACGTTCTTAACCCTTGGGCCAGTACAGGACGACATGACTGGGCCAGTATAGGATTCCCTTGTTAAAATGAATTCATTTAATTAAAGAACATTTCTCTACGCTTCTATAATTGGACTTTCAATTGATATTCCTTCGTTTCCTACACGATGGTGTACTTTAATCGCTGAAAGAACATTTTTATTTTTTACCTTGCCGGGGATCGAACAAGGGCCGATTCAGATCATAAGACTGTATCGTTTTTTTTTAATCATTTGAATGACTGATGTCGAATATCAAATTAGTGTAGAAATAAGTTTAACATAGTCAGAACTTTAAAGACTTTACAATTGCGTCTAATGTCGTAATAGCATATTACTATACGAGTGCGATAAAACTTTTTCTGACGAGGTTGAGTTTGCAGCACGAGCCGATGGCGAGTGTTGCAATCAAACGAGTTGAGAAAAAGTTTCTCGCACGAGTTTCCTATACAATTTTATTTCACTACTGCGAGAAGTAAGCACTTCTCGCACGGAAAAAATGGACTCAGTCCTTTTCACGGGAATTTGATTGACTAATAATCTGTTGATTGGGTACCTTGCTTACCCCGATGGTCAATACTAAGATGGGTGACTGTTTGCCTAACCCTGACAGACAATACTAAGATGGGTGACCGTTTGCGTGACCTTGACAGACAATACTTAGATGGGTGACCGTCTGCCATCATGATGACCATTCTCGATTCAGACGTTATTAATTTCGAAATTTGCTATCTTAACCATTTACTACTTTGGTCATTTGCTATTTTCACCTCCACGTGAAGTAGAGTCCAATATTGGATTCCGAAATTAGTTACGAAAAAATCTACATAAAAAATCGTAGGTTCGAATCGGTATACCGAGATTCAAACCTACGATCTTCAAACCGTACCGCAACCGAATGTGTAACCCAGTACTTGCTGATTTAGAATATTTAAATGGGATAATAGTAATGGAAGAACGATTCGCAGAATTGCATTTTAGTGCGATTGATTGTCCTCACTAAATTGAGGTTCAAATATAATAAACGAATCATTTTAACGAATGATGGCGAATGGTATAAAGTTCATCATCGTACTAACTTCGTATTCAACAAAATGATTAGTTAATATAATTAAATATATATTTGATCCAAAATACAAAGGGTTTTGAATGGAATTAATATTTTGTGGACACCAGGCGTTTAACCAACAAAGTTTTACGTTACTTTGACATAGAATTCCTTTGATCCAAACCAATATACACATTTATGTGCGAAACGATTCACTTTAATTCCATCAGATATTTCATCAGAAATATTACATGATTCAATAAAATCACAAACATATCCAATCCCATTTTCAGATTCAGTTTAATAAAATATTTTGTCAAATCAAATAACCGAACTAAGCTGTCGGTTTGATTAAATTAAAATAACCATTTCTATGGATTAACGAACATTTATTCAAGTGAATGGAATTTACATCTGCTGTTTCAACTAAGCGCAATAATTAACCCGTGTCTAACAGTCAAGATTGTTCATTTTATTTATTCAACTAAAATTTATTTAATTCAAACGAACGGTTGCTGACATGACAAAATCTCCAATCAACAAAATATATTTAGTTAAATAAACTAAATTTTTTTTCGGTGCATTATGGGCAAATCTGTAAAAGTTTCATAAATCTCGGAGACGTTACAAAATCTTACGAATGATCACTTATCAGTCAATCTATAAAAGCCAGACGCTATTTGTACAGTCTTTTCAACGTCGATTGTGATGCTCGCTGTGAAGGATTCTCGTCGGCGCCAGTCAACCGGGCGCCTTCCGGAAATGCTGGCCCCTCCTGAATCTCTCCCTACTTTCATCACTTATTTGCCTTTTTATATACTTTTCGTTCCGCTCGGAGTATAATAATGCAAGAGGATGAACATGTCGACGTGAATTTTCTCTATTTTCCCCTCAGTCAAAATGCACATGTCACGAGAAAAAAAGTCCGCGCCCCTTCTCAAAGCTCGATCTGAAATTGCTTTGTCGTCGAGAACGGAAAAAAGGATGAGAAAAGTGTGTTTACACACGAGAGGAAAATGCGAACGGCAGGGAAGCTCGTCTTTGTTGTTAATTTATCGAACCACCGACAATGTTTATCACTATTGTGTTCGTCTTCCTTATTTGTCTTCATTCCCTCGCTGTATTTACTCCCCTAGACGTTCATCACTCCTAAATCCATACCAGCTTCCGAAACAAACAACAGTATCTGTTTCCGGAGCAAGCCAATATTTTGAGAGCGGAAATGAAAAACAAAACATATATATATATATACGGGACATTTCACCTGACTTCGACCTGCATTGTTAAAAAAGATTAAGAATTTACTGTGACGTGTAACACAAGATTTACAAAACTGGTGTGTGAAATAATTATTATTATGGTATTTACTGTCCAACAGAGCAAATAATTATTAGTATGACATTTACTGTAAAACAAAGCTTTGAAATACATATTTTAAATACTAAAATACTTCCCAGGTATTTTAAGTACTTCGTAAAATACCGAAATACTTCTCAGATATTTTATGTTCTTCGTAAAATACCGAAATACTTCTCAGGTATTTAAGTACTTCGTAAAATACGAAATACTTTTGTATTTTTCGATACTATATATTCGGAACATTTGTTTATATTCAAAAAAGTTTATGTTAAATTTGAAATTTAACATAAACGAATATAAATATAAAATATGTTAGAACGAATTAGTTTAAAAATTCTGATGAACCTTGTTTGGAAAAATAATAATATTTGGCTAAAAGCCAAATATATATTTTGTAATAAGCCAAAATCGGTTATTTTTGTCACCATATATTCTGACGTCATTTTCTTAACTTCGATATACCGAGAGACAAATGAAAAAGGGATGAGATCAATATTTCTACTTTTAAAGTTTCGTCGATTGCAGATTTCCTTAAATAGATAACCCGATAGAGGTAAGTTTTGGTTCAACGACAAAAACAGACGTTTTTAACGGATTGACGTTAATACGATGATGAATTTTATATCATTTGACATCATTCGTCGAAATGATTCGTTTAGTATATTTGAAGTTGAGAGAACTTTTTCAAAAAAGCTCATTTCTGCGAATTGTTCTGCAATTATTATTATCCCATTTAGATATTCTAAATAAGCAAATACTTGATAGCACATTCAGTTGCAGTAGGATTGTTAGGAAGTTAGGTAAGCAGGTCGTAGGTTCAAATCTCTTTATAAGACGAAAGATAACTTTCTTCGATAGAAACCGTTACTTCACATTCACTACTACTAGCAATGCTCAATAAATAATTCTCGAAACTAAAAATTTTATTTTTTTTTCCTAATTCCACAATACATGTACCGTATTGTTTGGTAATGATCATTGCATTCGCGTAGTTCCAACGAATGTTGGTTTTTTGATTCCTCATAGAAGAAGCTTTGCTTTAGCAAAAAAAAATTTTTTAGAGATTTTCATGTCAGGATACTTAAAATGGTCTTAAACATCAAGAAAAATGGTTTTTACCAAATGTCTGTATGTGTGTGTATGTGCAGATTTCCTTGTACGCACGATAGCTGTCGTAATTTTCTACGGATTTTCTTCTAATTTGGCACTCAAGTAGATTATCATATTACAAAGTTTGGAATTGTATTTGACGTGAATTGGTTCAAAGTTTTTTTTCTTACAGCATTTTTAAAATTTTGAAAAAATCGGTATCACGCTATAACTTACGCAATTAAAAAGGCACCGGGCTGAAATTTTGTATATAGATGAATTACCCGTAAAACATTATGTGTACCAAATTTCGCGAGAACCTGTCGAACCGTTCTGATTTAATACAATTTTAATTTTTTCCAAAATATCTGAAAGTACTATAACTCAAGCAAATTCGGAGATTTCCGGCTGCAATTGCCGATATATTTCAATATTGGACGCCTTACGATTCAAGCCCGATTCAGTTACATTAATAAATCAGTTCAAAGGAATATTCATTTAAAAAAACATGATCTTCATTTCTCTGCATAACAAGATAACCAAAGCAACCAAATGTGACTCTATTCAAATAAATATAAATCCCAAATTGCCAAAATATTTGATTATCACAAAGTGAATTTGATTCAAACAAATCAATATCATATTATAACTACTGTATTTCATTTTGCACAAACAACAAAATATCTTGTTTGTGATCCATAATATTAATGTGAACGTATTGTGATTTTGTGGAATTCAACAAAAAAAATTTTCTACTATAGTAAATGTGTTTTTGAATTAATGCAATGTCTCCCATTTTCGCTGCAATTAATCTGAAAACCCTGCATTAAAAATTCACAAAAAGCCTACAATTCATAATTATGTCATAAGATGTGACATACTCATGGGCCACTATTAAACCCGTACAATTCAGAAGCTTATTGCTACGCGAGTGAATTAAAGCCAAGGAAGTCACCGACGTCGTAGACAGAATTATTATACCGCTTTTAGAAAGCCATTAAAGGTAGATTAGTTAGGAGTGAATAATTGCAAGCATTGAGATATTGCTGCGGCTGGTATTATTGGACCGCGCGACGACCGCCGAGCGTCAGCGGCAGATGCTCCACGAAAGGTTTTCCACTTGAACCACCAGTAGCCTAGTTGTCTGTCTCTCGGATTTCTTGCCGCTCTCGTACTTACAACCAACAAGAGCTGCGGCAATAAGGCGGGAAGGAAGATCCGCACAGAAGTACCAGCAGAAGCTCCGCTCCCCGTGACAGCCAAGAGTATTCAATCCGGCTTGGTGTCCCTTGCATTGTTCACGACGCCGAGCGCCACGGGACTAAGGTTGCTGCTGCTGCTGCAGCTGCAGCTGCGATCGATTCGAGACGACGACTACGACGTGCTCTGCTCTGTTCTGCTTTACACGAATAAGCGACGAGAAAACGCGGGGCCAGGGTCGAGAGATAGGAGACTGGGTAAAACGTCGAAACCTTTTCTGATCCTTTCTATATCGTTTCCTCAAATCTCCTCTAACTTCCGCTGGTAGACGTACCATTTGTGACCACTGTACACCCAGAAAAAAGATTGAGTAACATTAACTAAAATTGTCCATTCAACATTTGTTCATTTCAATCAACGAAAATTTGCTTTCCCTGGAATGAACATGGATTTCATTCAATTTTGCAGTTTATTTATTTCGAACATATTTATTTATTTAAAGCAGTTTTTACTGTGCAGTAGACACTAAATAGATATTATATTCGGTTGTACTAAATACTTTCTTCATCCGGAAATAATATCTAGTTAAAACGAGTGGATACATGTATTCGATATTTTTTATTCAAAATCAATTAGAACTTTCTTTTAATCCAATACGTAATTATTTTCTTTAATCATTAGAAATTACTTGTCTGTAATTGGTTTAGTTATTTGAATCAACGTTTCGTTGATGGTCTAGTAATGAAACACAAAACTTAACTCTAATACGTATTTATGTTCATCCATAGAAAAGATTTGGTTCAATCGACTTGTCGTATATTTATATGAAAAATATATATTTTTTGATTCAACTTTTATGTAAGTGTCGAATTTTCATAATGGAAGACCATATAATGTGGAAGATTCTCGAAATACGCATTTCCGCTTTCTGTTGGTCAGTAACGGATTCATGATCGGTTTTGTTTTTTATTTTTGACAAAATTCAACTTAATCGATATTGACCTTCGATAAAATAGATTTTAAAAGATACATACAACTTATTGGAACGCATTAAGAAACGTAACAACAAACACAAACAAACATTGAAAGAAACGAATGTACTCGATCCATTTGGAATGAATTTACAAATTTATGTATTTTCTAAACCGAAAGAATAAATTATTCGAAAAAGAAAAAGAAAATTTTCATCGCACTGGTATCGTGATATATACTCATATATAATATAAATACATATATTATATATATGTATTACATATATCCCATATATACTATTAAGATGATAATAAACTATTCACGTGCGAGAAATGCTTACTTCTCGCACGTGAGAAGTACAAAAAAGAATCCAAATCCCATAAGATTTTAATGGTACAATCGGTTTTCACAAATCTACTGTAGTTGAGTGATACTAATTTCATTCGTGGACTAAATTTGAGCTCAATATCTTGAAAAATAAGAAAGTTAGACCGTGATAAGTTATTTCAAAAATTTTCCAAAATTTTATACCTTTTTAACCACTTGATGGATTAGCGAAAAATGTGAAAAATGAAAATGTGATGTGAACAATAAGATTCTTTTGTTGTTGAGCACTTATTTTCCCGAGCGATTTAGAAGTACCGTATGAGATAAAAAATTGTAACTTGAATTTACATTGGGGAATGTCGTCTTCCCGATAAATGGAGCTTGACTACATTATTTGGAGTCGTGTCACACGTCGAGTATGACAACATAACGTCAGCCTCGAACACGAGCTGTTCATGACGGATCGATCAGTTATATTGTCGATGTTGACGGTGAAGCAGAGGGTAAAAGGTGAGAAGAAGTTGAGAAACGTGGATCTTCCCCTATGAGAGGGATGATGCGTGAATTGGCCGCGATGGCTCGAAGGAGAGAAGACGAATGAGGAGGATAGAGAAAAGTGGCGCACGTGGATTGGCACGGAGAGAGCTTTTAGCCTCCGGGTAGGTCGACTTCCGGAATTTCTCGAGCGGAACACTCCGGAAGATTAGTCAGGAACTACTCAAGCTCAGGTACCTGCTATCAGCCTAGATATTTTTCTCTTAAGCATGCGCAAAATTTTTCATCATTTAGAATAACAAATGCAATTTGTTTACCATTTAGAATAACAAGTACAATTTTTTTACCATTTAGAATAACAAGTACAATTTTTTTACCATTTAGAATAACTGGTACAATTTTTTTACCCTTTAAAATAACAAGTACAACTTTTCTACCATTTAGAATAACAAGTACAATTTTTCTACCATTTAGAATAACAAGTACAATTTTTTTACCATTTAGAATAACAAGTACAATTTTTTTACCATTTAGAATAACAAGTACAATTTTTCTACCATTTAGAATAACAAGTTCAATTTTTTTACCATTTTTTTATTTCTTCATTTTCTATGCTTATATTTTTATATTGAATTTTATAACATTTTTCAATGTCACTTACAATTGATACTCTGTAAATAAAAACAATTGGCAAGCGAAAAATTACGGTGTAATTAATGGCCACTCTAATTACAGTAATTAGAAGAAAATAGAATAGATATTTGGTGACTAAATAGAATTACTCTGAGCAATTTCAATTAATTTTTAGTTACGTCTGTCAGTAGTTCAAGAATTATGTAATATGACAATGACCCGGAAAAAACGAATTCTTTTCGACTCGATAAAAAAATCTCACTTTTAATTCATAATAAATAATATCTCATTAGAGGCTTGGCCAATTTTGGTTGAAAACGCTAATCTGTGGACCTAAGTACTTATTTTCTGTATACTTTATCCTAGAACGGCTGACACAACAATACGCGTTTACCGAGGCTTTGTTTCGAAGGAAGCAATTGTGGATTTGTATGAAGAGGAAAAAAATATATCCGAAGGAATCTTGGGACAATAGGACAAAGTCTGTAGTAAGCGAAGACCGTTTTATACAAAATCGAGAAAAAGTCTTGAAGATCTTTTTCACGCTCTTCTACTTCTTCTTCTTGTTCTCGCCTCGATATCTATCGCTGATGGCCTATTGTCGTGTCAGAGGCTTTTGTCTCTGACGAAGAGTCGGCCAGCATCAGCATCAGCAGCAGCAGCCCGAGAGATCTCACGCGGATAGCCATCAACGTGCCGTTTAAATCCGCAAGAATACTCATGGAGACTTAACTTTCCCGTTTTTCCCTGCCTTAGTGAAGAATCGGGGGAATCGCAGTCACTAAGGATTATTTTCCACGAAAAAATTTCCAAAGTTCAACTTTGCAAAATGCTCCCTTATTATTTTTGGTTTCTCTTACGAAGATACTTCTACGACGAAGTATGTTAATCGATTTGCGTTTCCTTCTAGAGAAAGATTTGTAAGAAAAACGAAACATAATATAAGGAAGCCATTTGCAAAGTTCGACTTTGCAGTTATTTTCAATTTTCAAAGTTGAATTTCTTTAAAATTTAAACCACAAGCCTAAAGTTTGACTTTGCTAGCTTAGGTTTTGTTAAGTAATAATAAGTTTGTTGATGCTATTACATCATTTTTCCGAAACCTTAAATTCTGAAAAATTTGAACCATACTGCATATTGAGATGAAATGTATTGATCATCGCTGGATAATACGGATTTCACATATAAAATTTGAGTTCGTTGTCTCGTGTTTTGACAAAGTCAGGGCAAAAACGTGATTTTTTTGAAATATTAAAAAATTCATAAGATCCGTACCTGCACTTATGAATAATTATTTAGGGGAGTATCATAAATTTTACGAAAGCTAGAGCGCGAACGTCGTTTTTTAAAAATTAGAAAAAAAGCCATAAAATAACAATGTCTTCATCTTTTTCGTAATAAATTGTACCAATGAAAGACAAACTGCTGCTCCACTTCTGTGACAAATTTCAAATCAATCGGTTGAACGGTTCTTGAATTACAGGTGATTGAAATTTCTGAGCTCTGCACACACACGCACGCACACACGCGTGCACACGCATACGCACACGCGCGCACACGCACACACACGCGCGCACACGCACACACACGCACATACACGCGTGCACACGCACACACACGCGTGCACACGCACACACACGCGTGCACACACATGCACACGCACACGCACACACACGCGTGCACACACATGCACACGGACACGCACACGCACACGCACACGCGCACGCATACGCACACGCGCATGCACGCATATACAGGGGGTCATTTTTTCTTATCCACTTTTCTCGACGTTTTAGACCATTCTGAGTATACTGACACAAAAATATGAAAAGAATGTTTTTTTCATAAATACAAAGGTCCCTATTTGAGGAAGCGAAAGACTCTATAATGCATCAAATTATTTTCTATTTTCTGTAAATAAAAAATCTGTTCTTTTAAAAAGCAATGATCGTTGGATACTCCATCAACAAAGAATAGCGATTCTAAATTTACTTTCTGGGCAAGCACTCCATGCAATCGTAATTTTCATTTAAAATGAAGAAGTACTAACATTTTACATGGATTCCTCTAAAAACGAGCTAATGGGAAAAAATAAAACATTTCATATTCTTCAACTAAATATATTCATTGAAAAGTCAAAGACACAATTCTTCTATTTCCACGATTTCCGCTCGTTAATTTTTCAACTTTTCAAACACTCGGAATTGTTCTTTGTTTTTTATTTTATTGTTCGGCTAAAATGCATTTTTAACACTTTCAGGGTAATTGAATTCCTAATTTAGAACTGTTTAAGCTTTCAACATTCCACTTATTGAGTTTATTTTCTTTTTGTGGCTAAGTTCAGTATATCGGTAATGTCTTGAGGTCATGTGGCGAGGTGCTTGAAATTCTTTGCGTCAGGATTAGACTGCTATCGTATAACTTGAAATTCAATCGTGCGCTTTCGCTTCCTGCAAGCGAAGGCCAATGTTTCTTACGATCTCTAGTAAATAATTGATACTACTTGAGAGGGAACCGAAGAGAGGTGACCAGCGAAGTCGTAGGCGTTGGTGCGCCTGGCCTAGTGAAGAATATACCGATGTGGCTTACCGAACGTGAAGCCTCGTCGTATACACTCTTCGTGGCCTGTATCAAATATTTACAAGTTTCGAACGTACGCCAAGTCGTGTACAGCATATATCTATGAAACTCCATACATTCTCTAATAGTTTGTCTACTATAACTCTGCTCCTGCTCTCGGCAAGTGACGTGGGCACCACATTAACGCTAACCATACCAGATCACGACATAGTTTTTACAAAACTTTATATCAACTTAACATTTTGTTAAATGATTTATTCTCATCATTTGAATCTTTTCGCTTCCTCATAGACGAAGCAGATTTTTATGTCAGAACACGAAGAAGTGTCCAAAACATCCAGAAAAGTGGCTTAGAAAAAGTGTGTGTGTGTGTGTGTGTGTGTGCAGGGTTTCGAAATTTTGATCACCTTTCACTCAAGAACCGTTGAACCGATTGAGCCAAAATTTGGCACACAAGTGCAGCATCAGTTTTTCTTTGATTGTTGCAATTTTTTACAAAACGTATGCAGAAATTTTTATCTTATGGCTTTTTGAAATATGTTAAAAAAAGACGAACGCATTCTAGTTTTCGTTAAATTGATGATATTTTCTTAAATAATTCTCCAAACGTGCAGATACTTTTAATGTTATTTGGTATTAAATTTGATCAAAGACGATAAAGCGGTTCCGATTTTATAGGGTTTTGAAATTTTCGAACAAATCACGATTTTGTCTTAACTTTGACATAACATTACACAACAAACTCAAATTTCATACATGAAATTGGCATTAACTATCGATGATTGGTACATAGTTTCGTCATAATATGCAATATGGTTCAAGTTTATCAGAATTTTCAGCTTTTGAAAAATGATGTTATTGCATCAACCTCAACAAAACATGAGATAGCGAAGTCAAAATTTAGCTATGAAATCAGTTCTATTTAGCAATAATAGGTACACAGTCTCGTCATAATTTTTTATGTGGTTGACATTTTTCAGAAATTCAACTTTGATAAAAAAATAAAACTGCAAAGCTGAACTATGCAAATTGCTTTCTCTTTATTTTTGGTTTTTTTCACAGAGCTATTTCTCTCGGGGCGTATGTTCATCGATTTTAGCTTCCCTATAGAGGAAGCTTTGCAAAAAGCCAAATATAATGAGAGAAATCCATGTGCAAGGTCCTGGTTTGCATAGTTTTTTCATGTTAAATATTCGTTTAATCGGATAGATCAAGTAGAATATCTTTATCAAATTCGATACCCATTACAACAGTATACTTATTCAACCTTGTAGAATATTTGAGCAGGTTTAGTCGAAGTTAACTTGAATTAGAACAAAAACAAACATTTTTCGGGCATTCAAAATTCCATGAAATCTAAAGCGGTTTATGGATTTTGTTTAAATTCAATACCGACTACCGTTTTTTATTGCACTTTTTATTAAAAATCAGTTAGCTTGTTAGCTAAAAAATTGCGGAAGCCAGAGAACAAACAAGGATTTTTTGAAAAAAGTCTTATAAAATCCCTACGACGATTTGGTAAAGTGATTCACTGAATCACTGTACCGTTCTTCACTAAATTTAATATCTACTACAACAGGATATCAATTTGACTTTGTAGAAAATTTGGAATGACTCAAAACAAAAACAATTTTTTTTCGTAAATTCAAAATTCTGTACAATCCAAACCGCTTTATGGATTTCGCTCAAATTCAATATCGACCGTAATTTTTCATTGCTCTATTCGTCAACAACCATCAAGCTCATCAGCTCAAAAATTTGCAGAACCTACAGAACATACTCACATTTTTCGAAAAAACAAGTTTCATAAAATCTGAAATTTTTTATTTTTAATTTTCAAAAACGTTCTATGTCCTAACATAAAAATCTCGAAAAGAAAATCCTCTATAACGATGCAAAATTAAGTGCTCAGGGCAATAAAAGGCGCAGACACGACATCATGAAGCGTTACGACGTCACAAAGTAGAACAAGCGCGATGTGATCAGACTGCGAAGCCGTCGACAATTTCCAAAGCTCTAATAGCGTTGATCTCGCGTGAATAGAATTTTTTTTTTAGCAAAATCATGCTGACGAATTTTTCCAAGCGATTCCAAACCGATAAGCGGGTTAAAATCGATATTTTCCTCAATTCCCAGTCCGACCACATCACATCCTTTTCCACTTAAGCAAAATCACCAGTGGCAGAGGAAGCGAAGCGCAATGAGATCGAATTCGTGAAAAGACAATAGAGAGATATTCGGTTCCATGCACTCGGCATATCCGGGCGGGCCTTTATCCTCTCTCGCGGTGTAAATTCCTCTCACAGCCACGAATGTGGTTCGAGCGGCGTGCGATCATCCAACTCGATTGACCCTGCGACATATCGAATCTCTATATGCGTTAGGATATTTGTGGACGGGATTCAAACGAGGCCAGATCTATCGATTGACACACCGCTATAAGAACGACGCTATCGAACCTATAGAAATTGTCATGAACTGAGCGACGGCTTCGCAGTCTGACCATATCGTGCTTGTTCTACTGCGCGACCTCTTAACTACGTAACGACGTCGGATCTGCGTCTCTTCTTTGCTGACGCACTTTCTCTTCTGCTCTCTAGTGAGGTAAGTGACCCAGTTTCAGTCACTGTCCCGGTTTTGGTCATCGACCTTCCATTTATATTAATAATAAATGGAGTAGGGGTAAAATTAGCGAATGGCCAAAATAGTGAATGGTTAAAATAGCGAATTTTGAAATTAGGAATGTCTGAATCTAGAATGGTCATCATTAGGAAATCTACTATTTTAGCCATTCGCCATTTCGACCATCCGCTATTTTAACCTCCATCTTATTGGAATGAATTTAAAATAATAAATGGATTTTGCGAAAAAAAAAACTTTGCAAATTGCTTCCTCATTATTGGTGAATTTTTACAAGTCTACCGCTATGAGGAAGTATGTTAATCTATTTTGGCTTCCACATAATGGAAGCTTTGTAAAAATCCAGCGATAAGCAGGAAACAATTTGGAAAGTTCTACTTTGCAGGCTTGTTTAAAAAATTTCAATGGCACTATTTTTTAATCCCTTGACAGTTTCTTGACAGATTTGAACTGATGTTTAGTTCACCCATACTTTACTTGCGTACCAAATTTAAGCCGGATATCTTCAAAAACGGCAAAGTTGCAGCGCTGAAACTAATTTTTTTAAAAATTCGGAATGTCCTAATTTTTCAACGCCTCGACAGATTCGCACCAAATTTTTACTTATCTTTTGTGCATCTAAATATCACTTATGCACTAAACTTGAGCCTGATATCTTTGAAATTGTGGAAGTTAGAGCACGAACGAAAAATTTCAAAAACATTTTCAAGATGCGATAAATTTGGAACGTCCTGACAGATTCACTTTAAATTCGATCACATATCTTGTTTCACTACAGTCTACTTGCGGAATAAATTTGGTCGAGATATCTTCAAAATTGCGGAAGTTAGAGCACGTATAAAGAATTCAAAATGCCGTACATTTTGAACCCTTCAACGGATTGACGACAAATTCACTCCCAAACTTTATTTAACAACAGTCCTCTCGTGGACTTAATTTAAGTACGATATCTTAAGAATCACAAAAGTTTGAGGGCGAACAAAAAATTTCAAAAAATTCGGGGTGGGGATAAAAATAGTGAATGACCAAAATAGCGAACGGCAAAAATAGTGAATTTAGAAATGATAAACGTCTCAATCTAAAATGGCCATCATTATGGAATCGTTATTTTCGTCATTCGCTATTTTGAACATTCGATGCAATCAAAATATCGAATGGTCAAAATAGCGAACGGCGTAAATACCAAATTTCATGATGATGGCCATTCTAAATTCAGATGTTCACTTTTCGGAATTCGCTATTTCGACCATTCACCATTTCGGTATTTCACTATTTTATATCCAAAATCGGAAAATGACATAAATTGCGAACCCCTCAACGGATTTAATCCTAAACAATTTTTTTTTTGAGGTTATATATTATTACAATACCGCATGATTCAAACATTTTTCTGGAATATTAAAAAATCGGGTGGATCAATCCATATCGAATGCCTCATCTGATGTTTCAACTAAGCGCGATAATCAATCCAAGTCTAAGGTTCAAAACTCTTCATTTAGTTGATGTAACTAAAATTTATTTAATTCAAAAAAACTTTTGTTTACTTGAATCTGAGATTCAAAATTATTTATTTCGTTGATGCAACTAAAATTTATTTAATTCAAACAAACCTTTGTTTACTTAAATCTGAGATTCAAAATTGTTCATTTTGTTGATGCAACTAAAATTGAATCGATTTTAAACAAACGTTTATTTACTTAAATCTGAGATTCAAAATTGTTCATTTTGTTGATGCAACTTATCTTTATTTAATTCAAACAAACCTTTGTTTACTTGAATCTGACATTAACAATTGTTCATTTTGTTGATACAACTACATTTATTTAATTCAAACGAACGTTTGTTTACTCGAAACAATCTCTAATTAACAAAACCCATTTTGTTGAATTAACTGATTTTTTTTTTTCAGTCAACCAATAATTATTAATTATCGCTGTATTGATACTTGAGGAAAGCTCAGACAGATCCACTTACTTTGAGGGCTTCCTCGTGAGTGACCGCACGAAAGGGCGTGCCGTTTACTTCCAAGATGGTGTCACCTGGCCTGAGTCCAGCTCGCTCGGCCACCGAGCCTTCCTCGACTCGCGAAATGTAGACTCCCACCCCTGAGAACAATTTGCAGACTTTCCATGAGGCCGAGAGACGCAAGTCCTTCTCGGCGACTCGGCGGTGCGCCTAGTCATAGTCCCGCGCACCGCACGCTAATTGCTAACGTCAGTGCACTCTCCAACCAATTCGCCCGCGCACAACCAACCAGCGAAACGAGAGACGAAACTTGTCCTCATGACTTTGTTGCTTCTCTTCTCGCTTTTCGCTTGGGTGCCTTTCTTCTGTCTTACGACGAGGCAAACGACGAGGACTTGGCCACGAGCCAGTCTCGAGATTTCGAGGCTTAATCGCGACTTCGACCTCTCCGAGTATCCTCGACGCTTCTGCTATGCCCGAGGACAATTTAAGGTAGTCCTTGCACCTGGTATTCGTTTTGCATAATATGAGAAAATTGCAAACACTTTTCGATGGTATGAGAATTTTTTCAAAAATTATCCACATTAATGAAAAAATATACTGATTGATTTTGTGTAATAATTATTTAAAAATGTTATTAACTAATTGATGAAATAAAAACTGTTCAACAAACTTCCTGAAAACTTAAATGTTTTTTAATTGAAATTATTTGGTTATTTTTCTAAATTCGTATTAATTTTTATAATGAAAATTATTTGTTGTTTTTGTTAATACGTATTAATTTTTATGATGAACATTATTTGTTATTTTTTCTAAATACGTATTAATTTTCTTAATGAAAATTATTTGTTTATCTTTCTGAATATGTATGAATTTTTTCAGATCTTAGAATTGATTTTGAATTTTTTTGTTTTTTGTAGAGAAGAAATTTGTGAAAAACGCAAAATTCGAAGGAAATTGGAAAATGTGAGAAAATTTATACGTATTCAGAAAAGATATAAATTCAGCGAATTGCAAAGACTTCTCGATGGTATAAAAATTATTGAAAAATTATGCACATTAAAGAAATCTGACGAAATCTGAAGAAATTAATTTCGTACAATAACTATTCTAAGAGTTTATTAACATATTGATGAAATAAAAACTTTCAACAAATTTCCCGAAAACGTCTTTTATAATGCAAATTATTCATTAATTTTTTTCTTTAATTAATTCACTAAAGACGTTCGAATTTTTTAAGTTTTTTAAATTCACTTTGAATTTTATTTCTAATTTACATAGATAAATTATGTTAGTAACTGCAAAATTTAAAGTGTATTGAAAAATCCAAAAAAATTCATACGTACTCAGAAAAATTAACGAATCATTTTTATTTTGAAATTTCGGTTTTTAGGAAATTTCGAGATTTTTTTTTTTTTTTCGTCAATTAGTTAATAACATTTGAGAATAATTGATATGCAAGATTTATCTATCTAATACCTTTGATGTGCAACAATTTTGTTAGATTTGTGTACCATGGAGAAGTGCTTGCGATTCTGTCTCATTTTTCTCGAAATTGTGCGAAATGAATACCAGACATACGTTAATCTAAATTGCAAGACAAACACCAGCTGTACGCGTTTTGGATGGAGAATACTCTCGTCATTTACAGTACATTTCTCATCAAGGGTGACACAAGGTATGAAAATTAATATTAATTAATTTATAGGTTTTTCGTGCACTGAGAAAAAGTATTAAATCAAACGGTGAATATTTTATGAAAACGATCAAAATTGTGCTTATTAACAGTAAATACTCATTGACAGTAAACGTAAAAATTGCTTATGCCGTTATTTAAAAAAAAAAAATTTCAAAAATTAACTGCTTTTTTTTCAATATTTAAATTCTTAGTTGCAGCTGAAAATTTTGGATAAATGTCGGAAATTTTTCGGACGTTGCCTCAACGAAATCAGTTTTATTTCAAATTTGGAAATGAACTTTCGCTGCAGTTGTATTCAAAACCTTAAATTTTTTGAAAAGCGTTGCAGATTAATAATATGAAAATTAATAATTAATTTTAAAATAAAAATAATTATCAGTACGATGACATTTTTCTCTCAGTGTTCGTTGGTCAGTGGATGCATAAATGTTTCAAGTGTGAAAACGTGAGTAAAAACATTTCATGCATACGATCGATGAGGACTTTGATTGCCGTGAGATTTTATCAAGCCGTATATTATTCTGAATATGTAAGGAGATAATTTAGAATCACATTCGAGTTTTATCCGAGAACGCAATTTTATTTTCTGGTTTTCACAGAAGTATGAAATTTTAAATTTTTATGGCTTATTCTGACCAATTCTTCAAATTGATCTTCAGCTTTTTAAATTCATCAAACGAGTGAAAAATATTCGTAAGAACACGAAATTTTTTATGCCCGTACATTTTCAACCAAAAATTTAATTTACGTTATTTTTCTATTTATTCTTACGAGAAAAACAATTAATTTTCAAATGCATCGTAATTTATTTCAATAATAACTTTGATTTTCTAATCTTTGCTAAAGGTAACTATTATAAGTTGCTTCAGCCGTTTATCAATAGGATTAATAGAAGATGCTTCGGCGAATGACGGCTTATTAAGTGTTTTTTTCATTTAAAAAAATAATTACTTTGCTAATGGTAATTTAAGTCACAAAAAAAATTCCTATGAAAAATCACATGCATTCCTAACTTAATTTTTTTTATTGTTTCTAATATATATAACTAAGTTATTATTATTCACAATCAAACTCCTCAATATTTGCAATACGTCGAGTTAATTGCAGATTTTTCATGGTCCCGAAGTATCAAAAAAGTGGAACATCTCATTGAGAATGTATATGTGTATAAGTGCATCCTTAACGAGGTTCTGATGGATCGATATCGTTCCAGAGACAATTTTCATTCCCCAATGTGACGTTAAGCGTAATGAAGTGAATTTTCGTGCTTCATTATCGGGCGCGAAAACGTGTATTTTGCGGCTCGTGGAGAAAGCTTTGAAAGAAGCGAATTTTGCAGCTAAACAAAACTAAACAGTTCGGATTTGAAGACGATCGGTAACGACTCTCAAAGTCAAATCAGTGCCAAATCTTCTCAAGCGATTTTTAAAAGTTTAATACATGTAATAAGAATAGTAGAAGGTTTTTTAAAATTAAAAATCATGTATTCTTACCCAGAGAAAAATTAATAGCGATGGATTTGCATAACGATTAATTGATTAAGGAGGTTGAAAGGTTCCACACTAGTCAAATGAGTACTTATTTTTGAAAATCGTGTAGACAAGATTTTATGCATCAATAGATTATAGTTGATTGTGATTTGAATTTTAATTAAAATTTTGATCAAAAAGTATTCAATGGTATTAAGTATCAAAAAAAGTATTAAAATCGTCGGGAAAAATACGTTTCAATACTGTTTTTAATACCTGTTGATACTCTTTTCAATACTCAAATCACAGAAAAACATATTGAATTGAGTATCATAATCGTCATTAAAATTAAAATACTCATTTGATACTTTTTGAAATACTTGAATCTCTGACCGAAAGTATCAACCGAGTATTAAATTCTTTTCCAAAAATACGATTTAATACTTTGTTTGATACTTATATCATTTAATACTTTTTTTAATACTCAAGTCTCGAAAAAAGTATTAAACTAAGTATTAAAAAGTTCAATACGCGAGACTCTTAATACTTTTTTAAAAATACTTTTAAAATACTTTTAAAATACTCTTTCAATACTTTTTTTTTGCGCGGGAATAATCGAATGTTGCATTCGTATTCAAGCATTTTGCAACTTTTTGTACTTATGGAATAAAAATATTTAGTCATATTCATTTTATAATAGGATCATTCCAAATTTACTCGCTATTTTGCTTGACGCAATCGATTGGTTTAAAGAGTGATTATTTTTTTAACGAAACCGGATGTGCGGTTGAATCAACCTTGTTTGCTTCTTAACCCTGACAGTGCATACGATTGAATCGAAGAAAAATGTTTTGAATCATTTCAGTTGTCGGTTATATCAAACCAGTACTGGTAGTGATTGCTAAGTACTGTATACACAAACATACCAGTTTTATTAAAATAACGTCGGTATAGATGATTCAAATATATCTCGTTTGATTCAAATAAATTTCATTTGAAAAAGATGTGCGTGAAATAGCGAATTTCGGATATGTGTTCGGCATAAAACCATCTACTACACTCAAGATTTTTTTGCAAAACGCATATCCAAAATTTGTTTTATTCTGCGCATTTAAAAAAAATCGAAATCAAAATAAAGGAAAAAATCTGAAAAAATTCGTATGCATTTAAATAAATTAACATATCATTTTCATTAGAAAAAAGTTAGGTTGACTGATTGTTTGTTGAGCAATTGTTTTTTTTTCACCAATTTGTTGATAACATTTTGGGATTATTATTATGCGAAATCAATCTTTTCAGCACGTTTTATATGTATTATTTTTTTCCGATTTTTATCCCATCGGGAAGTGATCGAAATTGTTTCTGAAACTGACTTTTGGCGGGACTGTACGTATCATACATCCTTAATACAAATCGTCATCCATAATTGTCATTCAATGCAGTAAACTTTAAAGAATCTATTACGAACTTTTTGAACTGATTTGACTTCGAGACTCGTTACCGATTCTCCTTAACGAGAACAGCGCCATAACGCCTTGGCCCCCGGGGGCCCCCCTTGGTCTAATTAGTTCTCGTCCATGGCGAGAAGTACAGGAAGGAAAAGGGGCTTATAGTGTGACAAAATAGGCGAGTAGAATTAATCAACGATTAAGAGGACCGAGGACAACGAGCTTGTTACACAAGAAAGAAGGTGGATTATCTTGTGGAGCAAAGATAATCTCCTATCGATTGCTACTTTCCCTTTCCCCTAATCAGAATTTCAACACACTATCGATTCAGTGCACTTATTTTAAATAATTAAGACAAAATGAAGAATAAATCAATAATCAATTAACTATCCCTAAATATGTTGTAAATATGTGCTGTGGACTCAACAAAATGGTAATAAGTTATTACGCAATTGGAAATCATTGAAACCATTATTTATTAAATTCGAAACACGATTTTGTAAAATTAGATCTGCTAGCAAAATAAATTTAAGCATTGATCTGAATTTTTTTTGAATGCTAAAAAAATGGTTTCCAATTATTTCCAACTAAGTATTACTTATATTAGTATTTAACATGTCATGCACGTTAATATATTGCATGCGACATTGATGATCGAGTGTGTAATGGTTTTGGCAAAGTTTTGTTGGTAAATGTTTTTGTTTTTATTTAATGTTTTAATGATATGTAATCGAAAATCACGGAGACTGAAAAAAGTCGAATAAATCAAATAACGCGGTTGAACTTATTGTGGAAAAAATTCCAATTCGTTCAACGTGGTGACGAACATTTTTGATAATTTTTTTTTATTTTTAAGCTGATTTGGTACTTCATTCTCCGTTGATTTTTCTTTCGCTTAGGATTTTTCCTCGTGGAACTTATAGGCATGTTTACCTGACTGCGCATCTGCGGTACAGCGAGAAAAGGACAGAAAGACATTCGCATATTGAGTGACTCGCACTCTCTCCTTGCACGTAGCCTCCTCTGTTATATCTCACTTCTCAATTCATGTCAGGATCGTGGCCGACCCGATCGAATACAATGTCTCCACGGAAAATTTCTCATTTTCTTGAAATTTCTTTTTTTTTTTGCTTCCGGTATACATTGAATGAATGACGAATGAGACACAATCATGCAAGATAAATTTGCGTGGTGTACTTAGAGAGATAATCGCTCAAATCGACAACAAGAGACAACACAATCTTATCGATTACACGATTACAAGTAAATGAGAGTGTATTCGGATTATTTAAATTTTTACATCTGCGAAATAATTTTTCTAAGAAGTTCAGCGCATTTCCCATTTTATGTAACGTCCAATTAGCGTTAATTTGATGGCTTGAAGACGTTAAAAGTTGCTACAACGAAGTTAAAGGGCTTCATTGTCAGCGAACAGTTCAAAAAATATTCTGCACCTTTTGGGTCACACGGTGATCGACAATTTTTTTTTTTTTTCAACTACAGTAACATTGGACCAGTTACTGATATTGTTGCGGTCGAATTGTAATTGTAAAATTCATTATGACTAATGTGAAGAATTCTCTGTCGATTCAGCTACTTTTTTTCGACCCTCTGCGATCTGCTCCATAAGTGGTAATATCAGAGAACTTTACTGATAGTAAAGGGCACTATATGTGATTTTTTTCAGATTGTTAAAATAATATTTTAGAAAATGCGTTTTTTTTAAATGCAAAAATCTTGAAAACTTGATGTTACAAAGAAAAAATGTCTACATAAAAATTGTCATTTTCTGATAACTTTCGAAAGGTATATTTTAAATAATTTTCACGTTCCGATGAGAATGTTTTCTTTACCGAAAAATGGAGGTATCCATTTTTATTCAAATACGAATTATTTTTTTGGATTGAAAAAATTACATTCCTGCATGACTGTAGATATCGCAAATAAATTATGAGAGAGGCACGGATCGAGGTTCCGGTTTAAAACAAAATAATTATTTGTGTAAAAGTTTCGAAAAGCGAGAGAATTTAGTTTTGCAATCCAAACGTCGATCAATACTATTCGGATTTTCTCTTGATATCGACAAACATGCAGGAAAACTCTATCGTTTTATTAGTGAAAAAACATAACCTGGCAATTTTCGTTAGTTATCAACAGACATGCATTAAAACTCGGTAATTTTTCAGTTTGGAAAAAATATTCATTTTTTAATAAGAACATAATTCTTCAGTTTCCTGGTAAGAAATGCTTTTCACCGGAACGAGAAAATGAATTGGAATATACCGTTTCCAAAGTTAACTGAAAACGACAACTTTTACGTGGAGACTTTTTTTTTAGTCACTTCAAGTTTCCAAGATATTTGCTTAAAGAAAAACGGCATGTCCAAAATATTGTTTTAAAAAATCTGAAAAAATCCACATAGTGCCCTTTACAGGTACTTTGATAGGTCGGGTGTCAAAATAGCGAATGACCAAAATAGTGAATGGTCAAAATAGCGAATTTCCAAATTAGGAACGTCTGATTTTTGAATGGTCATCACTATGGAATTCGCTATTTCAGCCATTCGCCATTTTGAACTACATTTAATTAAAATGCAATAAAAAAAGCGAATGATAGAAGTGGCTAATGGCTGAAAAACCGTGAATTCCATGATTATGGCCATTCTACATTTAGACATTTACTTTTGACCTTATTTTTGAATTCGCTATTTTAGCCATTCGCTAATTTGGTCATTCACTATTCTAACCCCCACCACTTCGATATTACCAATTATGAAGCAAATCGTCGAGGTATGAAAATAGTGGCTGAGAATACAAAAAAAATTTGTCAACATTCGTTCCTTTTTAAAATTACCTTTGATAAAAGTAGAAAAAATTCAATTCAATTTATACTCCGTACGTATTTCAGCAAGACGTTATTTGTAAAATATATCAACAGATGTAAAAAAAAGTAACCTCAATTGTTGCTTCTAAAAGCCGTTTAAATTTAAATTACACCCTCACGACTGAATATCAGGTGTCATTT